>JAGIQG010000012.1:63676533-68476533 GCA_024679065.1 Sphyrna mokarran | reverse complement strand
CACTGAAGCTTTCTGATTACATTTGCTTCAAAATCCCTGTCTGTAATGCAATCCAACTACTCCAACATTGAACAGGAAACATTAACTTTGGTGTCATACATGTTCATAACTATTTATTTGGCAAAAGACTTATAGTAGAGCTAAATGATTTGGTGAAAACCATTGGCAGTGAAAGATTGTAACTTCGATGGATTAAGATTCAAGGTTATGATGGTGAAGTTAGGTACAAGCCGAATAATTTGGTGGTCACATCAAATATACTTAGATTGTTTAATCCAGCAAAAAGAGTTGTATCTTTTGGGGTCTAGAAGTTGACTTCACTGACATTGAACTTGAAGATGTTCACCAAATTGATCTGGCACATTTCGCACCATTCAAATGTCAGCAGCTGCAAGAAGGCATGACAAAGATTTACAATTCTTACAATACAATTTCATGAGAAAGATTTACAAAGACTATAGGATCAGTGAAAAACCATCACTGAAAGATGGTCTGATTCAATTCAGCATGTCCACGAATATGTAAGACCATTTTGGCCTTACTTAAATGAACTAGGCATCTCTAGGGAGTTATTCTTGAAATCAAGCAGGCCATTATACCAGAATTCCTGTGGCCTGATATTCTTCAACAATTTCATCACTCAGAAGGATGTAGAACAAATGAAAAGATTTGCAAGAAAGACAATCCACTGACCAAATGTGATCAACGACATTGAGGTTGTCATCAAGAAATGTGAGGCATGCCAAGAGCACATGCCAAGTCAGCACAAAGAATCACTGATTCCAAATGATGTTCCTAACCAACCTTGATCCAAATCACATCTGACTTTTTTCATTTCCATGGCACTGACTTCATCAATATTGTTGACTACTTTACCAAGTGCTCCATTATTCGACAATTACACAATATATCAAGAACAATTGTCACGCACAGTAAGTACTATCTGCATCCAAACTTTGGATGCAGTTTGGTGCATCCAAAGAGATCACTGTGAGTAACAGTTTGTAATTTCTTGATAAGCTATTTTAGAAAATGAAAGAAGTGGAATATTGATCACATTATTTTTCCTCCTCATTATCCTTGATCTAACAGCCAAACTGAATAGGCAATCTGCAGGATAAAATCCCTAATTTTCAAATGTAGGGGCAGCCCCTGCACCCCCAAGGAAAGCATAGGAACACACCCCTGTCCCTAAACCTAAACAAGAAACTATTGGATATTTAGGGACATGAAATTTCTATTGTAAATTTAGTCAAACTTCATCACAACAGCTGCTCCACCAACGAATTTATTGCAAAAGAAAGCAAAGGTTGTATGAATAGGATGGGAATAGAAGGATATGGTCCCCAGAAGGGTAGAGGGTTTTAGTTAAGTTAAGCAGCATGGTCGATGCAGGCTTGAAGGGCTAAAGGGCCTGTTCCTGTACTGTAATTTTCTTTGCTCTTTGTTAAGAGGATGCCGAACAGCTTTCAAAAAGCTGAAGGAGATTCTAAATGTTGTTAGCTATCCTTAATTTCAATAAACTCTTTATAGTGACAATTGACGCCAGTACGTAAGGGTGTAAGAACATAAGAAATAGGAGCAGGAGTTGGCCATCTAGCCCCTCGAGCCTGCCCCGCCATTCAATAAGATCATGGCTGATCTGAAGTGGATCAGTTCCACTTTCCTGCTTTCTCCCCATAACCCTTAATTCCCTTGACTATCAGAAACCTATCTACCCATGACTTAAATATATTCAGCGAAGTAGCCTCCACCACTTCAACGGGCAGAGAATTCCAAAGATTCACTACTCTTTGAGTAAAGAAGTTCCTCCTCAACTCCGATCTAAACTGCCCCCCTCTTATTTTGAGGTTGTGCCCTAGAGTCCTCCAAGTGGGAAAAATCTCTCTACCTCTACCCTATCCATCCCCTTCATTATCTTATATGTCTCTATAAGATCCCCCTGTCAGCCTTCTAAACTCCAATGAGTACAAACCTAGTCTACTCAATCTCTCCTCATAGGCTAATCCCCTCATCTCTGGTATCAGCCAAATGAACTTTCTCTGCACTCCCTCCAATATCCCTCCGCAAATGCGGCGACCAAAACTGCACATAGTACTCCAGCTGCGGCCTCACCAGCACTCTGTACAGTTGCAACAAGACCTTCCTACTTTTATATTCTATCCCCTTAGCTATAAAGGCCAACATTCCATTTGCCTTCTTGATCACTTGCTACACCTACAGACTGGGTTTTTGCGATTCGTGCACAAGGACCCCCAGGTCCCTCTGCACTGTAGCCTGCTGCAGCTTCTCACCTTTTAAATAATAATCCCTCCTACTCTTATTTCTACCAAAGTGAATAACGTCACGCTTGCTAACATTATACTCCATCTGCCAGGTCCTCGCCCACTCACTCAATCTATCCAGATCTCTCTGCAGGCTTTCCACACCCTCCACGCAATTTGCTTCTCTACTCATCTTCGTGTCATCAGCAAATTTCGTCACCCTACACTCAGCCCCTTCCTCCAGATCATCTACTTATATGGTAAACAGTTGAGGTCCCAGCACCAATCCTTGGGCACTCCATGAGTCACCAGCTGCCAACTAGAATAGCACCCATTGATTCCTACTTTCTGCTCCCTATTAGACAACCAATCCTCTATCCAAGCTAATACCTTACCCCCAACCCCTTGCACCCTAACCTTTTGCAGTAACTTGGGGTGGATGTAAGTTGAATTGGGCATGGAGAGCCAGTGGACCACTTTTCTTAAAAAAAAATCAGCACCAGAAGAGATACTCTATGGTAGAAAAGGAAACTCTGGGATTGTTATTGTCTGTTAAACATTTTGAGGTATATATTCATCATGGTTGTAAGAAACATTGGTATATACTGATAATCATTCTTTGTGTTTGAGGAAAGATTTAAGACTCACTATGTCAGATTTTTCAACTTGCTGATATCACCTTATAACATAAAGATTGGATTTATTGGTAGAAAAAAATGGGTGTGATTCTCAAAGCCCATTCGCAACAGGTGAAATTCTGTTATGGCCGCTATCTCTTACAAGAGGGCCATAATGGGATTTGTAATGGCATGATCTCAGTTTGTGATCTTCTCTGCACTCCACCAGCGAAGTATTCAAGTTCACATCCAGAAAGAGTCTGAATCTGATTTCCATGAATCAGGATTCATTTAAATGTCATCATACAGCTAATGCTTTTGTTCGTGGATCATCACTGCTGGAGCAGGCCCTCTGTGTTATCCCATTGGAGACTTCTAAAGAATGGTGAGAAGGGGGTTTGTGCTCTACTCGGGGTGGGAATGGGGCAGAGACTATGAGTGGTGGTGCTGCAATGTCCACGGTGGGAAAAGGGGCTTGGGACACACTGGTGTTTGCCTGGTGAGGGGGAGAGTGGGGCACCCAATCTTTCAGTGGGGAAGGATTGCCCCTCTACATGCGACGGTTAGGGGTGTTCCCTATTATCTACCAGATGTTTTGATGTCCATGGGAAGCCCCCAATGTTCATGGTTGGTTGAAGGAGGAGGTGGAGAGGCAGCCTTTAACTTTACTGTAAGATCACGGTGCCCTACGATCCCCTGCTTTGTCATCCACATCTCCCCCCCACACCCACCCTTTCTACTCCCCAGTTGGTGGTGTAATTCTCACCACTATTTTGAAATTGCAGAATGATGTTTGATCAGCTTAGCATAGACAACTATAAAACTAGCAAATTTCACACAGTTTTTCCTACCTGCTCCAATACTCTGTGCAATTTTGAGAAATTTCTACCCAATTTAATTGCTGATACGTTACTGATAATGTAATTTTTGTTTTTTTTTATTCATTCATGGGTGGTGGGCTTCACTGGCCAGCCAGCATTTATTGCCTATCCCTAGCTGCTCTTGAACTAAGTGTCACGCTTGGCCATTTCGAGAGAGCAGTTGAGAGCCAACCACATTGCTGTGACTCTGGAATCACATATAGGCCAAACAAGGTAAGGACATTAGTGAGCCAAATGGGTTTTTCCGACAATGGTTTTATAGTCATCAGTAGATTCTTAATTCCAGATTTTTTTCATTGAATTCAAATTCACCACCTGCTGTGGCAGAACTTGATCCCAAGTCCTCAGAATATTGGCTGAATTCCTGGATAAATAGTCTTGGCCAATGCCTCCCCTTTGTAAAATTATCCAAAAAGCAAATCAGAAAAACTGTATACATCCTGTTTCCGGAGTGACTAACTGAATGAGTGCATGTTTGAATTTTGTTTAAATATGGTGCCCATCTATCCTGTAAACTTTGTAATGAGATGCACTTGGAAATGGCATTTCATTCCTTAAGGGTAGAGATGTTGGGAGAAGCATATTTTCACAAAGTGGATTTCCATTTTAAAATTTGAGAGGCCACTGTTCTTTAGACACTTGTTTTATTTAACAAAAAGATCATAACTTCATCTTTGGACTGGAGCAATAATACTGTTTCACAAAAAAAAAATCACCTGATCAGCCTCGTACCTAGCATAGTACTTTTGAGGGGGAAGTGCTGTTTGTTTGCTTTGAATTTCAATCACTATAATTGATTGATGGGTGGAAGGAACTGGAAAATGGCAAAGGATAATGACTTAGTGAAAATCACCATGACAGAGACAAACATCAACTTTCCATGTTGGCTTTGAACTCAGTCTTTTTGGGGAATAAATTGGGAAGGAGGACCACTCTAATAGACACTCTCCATGCGTTGCCTGAAATTTTGTGTGTAGCTATTAATCTGAAGCCAGAGAATCCTCACCTGAATGTAACTGGTCTGCATTTGGATGCCTGCATAGCTAAAACAAGAATGTATTCCTTCACACTGAAACTACGTTGGTGAGAACCTCCAGACATCTACTGGGTCTTTACGTGAGGAAACTCCAAATCAACAGCATCTAATTCTGGGAACTTTATCTGTTGCTTGTAAAGATTTTTGTAACTGGCCTTTCCCTGCAGAGACTATTTGTATGTCCACTGTTTATAAGCATGTCCTGGGGATCAATAGTTATATTTCTGAATTACAATTGTGTGTTAATCACTGCTTGAAAATAGTTAAAAAGTTTTGTTTTAAAATAAATCTTTAAAGGAGCCTAGTTAAAGAAAATTTTATTCTGTGTACTAAGAAGTGGTAGTGAAGGTAAATAACTGACAATTTTGATGAGTAAATAAAACTTTTAGATTAATGGCACGAACTGCGATGTAATGGGGTGAGATAATTCACACATTCCTCCCATCCTGATTGCAACATAGTTCCTCAAGCCTACTCCACCAGGCAATTACATCATGCCTAATTTGTATCTGAAATCCATTAACATACTTTGGTTTGATGACCCATGATACCCTTATCCAACAAAAATTTTGGCTGTGCAGCTTTCAATTGAATTAAGCTTAACAGTTCTTTGGAGGAGAGAATTCCCTATTTTCACAACTCTCAACATGAATAGTTGCTTTATAACATTATCCCAAATACCCCCAGTCAAGTTTATCTTATATGCCTCAATTAAATCCCCCTTAATCTTCTAAACTCAAGAGAATACAAGCCTAGGTTATACGACTATCCTCATATTTTAACCCATTGAGCCCAAATATCATTCTGATGAATCTGTATTGTTATATATTCTTTGAAGTGTGCTGCCTAGAACTGAATTAAGAGTATGATGTTCAGTCTAACAAGTGCTTCATATAACTGTTAAAACTTGCACTCATTTGTATTCCTGCCTTCTTGAAATAGAAGTCAACATCCCATTATCTTTTTGCTTATTTTTTGTCCCTATCCACCAGCCTTTAGTGACTTCTGTACTTGGATCCTTTAATCTCTGCTTCTCCACATTCCAAACTTTCATCATTTAGAAAATACAATGATTTATCTTCCTTAGATTTTCTCCACATTTAACTCCATCTGCCACTCCATCTGTTAATGTATCAATATCCCATTGCAACACTCTGGTCTTATCTACATTATTTACTGTATCATTTAACTTATTGCCAACAAAGTTGGATTTCAGGCTCTCTGAGGGAGATTCTCCAGCCTCCCAGCTTTGTGCATCCTAGCAGAGGGAAGTGGCGTGCTGTTCACTAGCGGCGGGATTCTCTAGGCCCGTTGCTGTTAATGGAATTTCCCATCGACGTCATCCCATACTGCCACAAAACCAGCGAGACCGGAGAATCTTGCTGGGTGAACAGCCAGAGAATTCCAATATCTAATTAATAATAATCAAAATAAAAGTGATATCTTTGACCACATGCAGCCATTTCCAAGTATAGGTGATGCCAAGAGCCTTTGTCTGTCCCATAGGCTAAACTAGCTTGAGTTGTCACTTGCTAAATTATTTATAACTCTGTCAAGCATGTTAAATGTTAAAGTATTCCATTTAGTAGCTTCCTTTTCTTGGCTGGAAAATTGAAGAATAAATTGAATGGATTCCTCAGTACTGTGATTATAGGCTTTACAGGCACTTTCAAATGCAGTGAAATAAATTGAAAAATAATTTGTTTAGCATTTACTATATTCTATCATACTAATCTTTTAAGCATCTACAGGAAGCAGCAATACTAGATGTCTATGGGATCAATTTGCAACTAGCAATACAGGAAGCTTGAGTGTGGGGATCAAAATGAAGCAAAGGATTATCATCCTATTTTTCCTATGCATTACACTCAGGTTAGCAGAAAATGTACAACCATTTTCTTTTAAATTTGTGTTTGAAATTGGAGCAAAGCCTTGAAAAGTTGGTGGAAAGCAAATTCTTTGAATCATTTCAGTTCTTGTGGATTGTGATTCTCATGACAGAATTAGGCAGAAAATCTTAGAATTTGATCCATTGAAGGTAGAACAATATGTATCCAAATTAAGATGGGCTGTGACTTGGAGGGTGACATACAAATGATGCTATTCATGTTTCTCAAAGTAGAGATCATGAAACTGGAAAGGGTGCTGAAGTAACTTTAGCAAATTGCTGCAATGTTAGAGATGATCATTGCCATGCAGTTATGTGGAACAAATAGTGCATGCCATGTGTCAGCCCCAGCCTTGATGTTGTTCAGGCCTGGTGTATGCTGATGTAGGTTACTTCATTATTAGAGCAGTTGTGAGTAAAACTGAATCTAATATTAGAATCTAATAACTACAGTCATTTTTCTATGTGTAAGTTATAATCATGTACTGGAATAATTCTTCACTGATCCCCAATGCTTCAGTTATGGTATCATAAATTGGTGCTCAGCATGGAAAAATACTGATCAGTCAGTTAACAGCACAGAGTTACGTGGTAACAAGTAAATTTTCTTGGCATTATTTCATGTGAAGATATGAAACTTCATGTGGTCTTCAACGATTGTTGAAGATTCTCAGGGCCAAGCCACCCAACTGTGTACCCCACACTTGAAGGTTAATCCTCCCAGCAGGGTTGAACATTTCCAGAGTTGGTGACCATGGATGATGGCACTGGAGGAGCCCAGGACCTTAATGTCTGACAGCCTGGCTGTTATGAATAATCAATGAGACAGCTCTCTAAATTTACGCACAAAACTCAGAAGTTGAATCTTGCAAGATTGATTATACAAGATTTATTTGAACATTAGCCAGAGCTACAACTGAGTGTAATGCTTTTATTTATCAAATTTGAGTTGTTCAGTATTAATAGATCGAGTAATTATACTTACTTCCATGATTGGATGAATACAATGCTTTTTAAAACTTTATTAACTAGTTGCATTTTTTATTACATTATTTTAAAAATTAAAATGTGACTGATTAGATCAGGTGGAACACCTCACTAATGTAAAATATAGTATTGTGGCAAAAGTGAAACACTATTTTAGAGCTCATAGTAATATTGTAACAAACTCTATGGGTGGGATTTTACGGCCTTGCTCGAGCGAGACCAGAAATTCTTGCCTGAGATCAACAAACATTTCTGTTGTCTACCCCTCACCTGCTCCGATTCCATGGAGGGCAGGATACAGAATTCTAGTGTACAAGTGAATTACGTACCTATAAATGATCGATTGTGTTTACTGGTTGGAATATCTGAGAAGGAATCCAGTGTTTCTGTCATCCTAAAAATAAAAACAGATACAGTTCAGATGAAAGGAGTAAAACTAATTGAAATGTACATTTTGTTCACATTTTAAGGTGCATCTACTCCAGAGAAATTTGGTATCAAAATGTTGACTTTTATCTTCTCAGCATTCTGATTTGGATGCTAATGGAGCCGTAAAGATCAAGAAACCATGTATAATCCAGCTCTGTTGGGCTCAGACTACTTTTAGGTTCTGTACTAAATCTTCAAGTCAGACCTGTAGCAAATGGTTACATGCCACAGAACTGCTAGCCTCTGATCTCTCTTGTAGCCACTTATTTACAATTTCTGGTAATCAGCAGGATAGTTGACAGTGAAAGATTCAGTAATAGTGATATCACTGAATGTCAATGGAGATAGCTGACTTCTTTTTTGCTGGGTATGATCATCGCCTTTGTTGTGAAGTTTGCGTTTTGTAAAATTATAAACATTATAAATACTGATAAATGCTAAAAATTGTTAAAATTGCCTCTTTAAAATGTGGTTTTGTCTGTGTGTTGAGAGCTACAGGTGCAAGAATCCAGTACAGATTGAAATATTGTATTGAGAGGCAAAATAACAGGATTGCTGTGGTAACACAACATGTTTTGAATGTTAACGAATCAATTTAAAATAAGCATTTGAATTGCATCAGCCTATCAGATTTGAATTTTGCTGCTTTGATAACCTGAAAACTAATCTTATTGTACGAATTTTACTATGTCATCAGGGGTATAAGTGCCTCTGCTCTCAGTTCCAAAGGGCCAGAAGTCACAAGAATTCCCTGTCAGCAGCTTGCCACAGCTAACAGCTAGACAGAGAGACACAGACACCTATCCGACAGTATAAAGGCCACATTTTATGTTTTTAAAAAAAAGCTTCATTTGATCTCAGAAGAGCAGAAGCGCAGAAGATGATTCCAGGAAGACTGATTAACATCTGAGAGTGACTATAAAAATCCTATTTTTATTTGTTAGTAAGTGGGAATTGTAATTATCTCAACAGCATACCATTAGAATAGTATTTTTTTCTGTTTGTTAATAGTTTAGTTAATCTGTTTATTGTTGGTTAGAAAATAAAGTGATTGTTGTTTCCTTTAAATAGCGACTCTCAAGGAGTCATTCTTGATTTGACCACTAAAAATTGCTGCAAGCAGATCGTACTTCTCACATTTTTTAAAAGATTATGAAAGAGAGGTACTTTTTGAGTGGTTGAGTATTAGCTCTCTGAGAGGAGATCACCCTCCCCTTTGTAACACATGGCACTTGTGTGGTGTGAATTGTGGCTCAAATACTAAAGTCCAGTTGAGGGGTGATAATTTGGCGGGTTGGATTTGTCCTGCTTTTGGTGTACAGGGCATGCATGGACAATTTTACACATCGTTGTGTTGATGCTAGTGTTGTAGCTGTACTGTTACAGCTTGGTTAGGGACACAGATGGTTCTGGAGCATAAATCTTCTGTACTATCGCTGAAATGTTGCACTATCCAATGCCTTCAGCTGTTTTTTAAAGTCACATGGAGTAAACTGAACTGGCTGACAACTGGTGCCTGTGATGTTGGGGATCTCGGGGAGGAGGTCAAGATAGATCATCCATTTGTCGTTTCTGGCTGGAGGTGATAGCAAATGATTCAACGTTCTCCTTGAGAGTCGCTATTTAAAGGAAACAACGATCACTTTATTTTCTAACCAACAATAAACAGATTAACTAAACTATTAACAAACAGAAAAAAATACTATTCTAATGGTATGCTGTTGAGATAATTACAATTCCCACTTACTAACAAATAAAAATAGGATTTTTATAGTCACTCTCAGATGTTAATCAGGTTTGTAGTCTTCCTGGAATCATCTTCTGCGCTTCTGCTGGGAGCTGGGCTGAACATTGTGGGCTCCCCCATTATTGAAGATGGGTTATTTGTGGAAACTCATTCTTCTGTTCATTCTTTAGTTGTCTGTTACCATTGATAACTGGATGTAGCAGGACTGCAGAAATTAGATCTGATGCACTGGTTATGGGATCCATTTGCTTTGATTATTGCATGCTGCTTATGCTCTTTAGTATGCAACTAGTCCTGTTTTGTAGCTTTACCATGTTGACACATTATTTTTAAATAAGCTTGGTGCTGCTCCTGATATGCTCCCTGCACTCTTTTGAGCCCAGGTTAAGCCTCTGGCTTAATGGTAATATACAGTGGATATTGTCATCCCTGAGACTCACCATTGTGACTTGCTATTTGGAAGGGCCTTTAAAAGAACTTTTAAAAAATGACATAAAAATGAATTAGAACTTTGTTTAATATAGTGAGTCGTCTATCACTTGCCATAATTGTAAAGGCTCCCATGTGGTTAGATATTCAGGGCTCACGCATGTGAACAGGCATTGAGCTTTTTGCAGATACTATTACCAAGCACAGTGGTATAGAGACCCTGCTGCCTCACAGCACCAGGGACTACGGTTTGATTCCCAACCTGAATCACTGTGCGGAATCTGCACATCTTCCTGTGTCTATGTGGGTTTTCTCCGTGTGCTCCAGTTTCCTCTCACAGTCCAAAAGACAAGCTGGTTAGGTGCATTCTCCCTCAATACACACGAACAGGCGCTGGAGTATGGCGACTAGCGGATTTTCACAGTAACTTCCTTGCAATGTTAATGTAAGCCTACTTGTGACACTAATAAATAAACTAATTGGACAGCTCTTTCAAGGAGTCAGTGCAGGCACAAACAGCCAAATGGCTGATGTGCAATATGAATATATCACACGTCTGAACTGTAATTTCCAAATTTTGTTAACCCAGAATGCGGTATATATGCTGTGGTCATCACACTCAGGAAAACCAATTATCTTGGCGGTGCAAGTGCACCCTTAATGTCAGCCTAGAAGTCAATTTTTCAACCTTTGTGCAGGGGGAAAGAGTTCATACACTTTTAAGCAATAATAAATCATCATTGATTCTTCACTTCTTATAAAATGATTAAAGGATAATGTAAATGAATCATAATAGTCCAGAAAACATCTAAATGTTAACTAATTTAAAAAGTGCTCTTTTAGAACATAGAACATTACAGCGCAGAACAGGCCCTTCGGCCCTCGATGTTGCGCCGACCAATTAGGAACAAGCAGTGACCCTCTAACCTAAACCATTCCCTTTTCATCCATAAACTTATCTACTAACCTCTTAAACGCCACCAAACTTGGCGCATCTACAACTGACGCAGGCAAGGCATTCCATACCCTTACCACCCTCTGGGTAAAGAACCTACCTCTGACATCTGTCCTAAAACCACCACCCCTTAATTTAAAGCTATGTCCCCTCGTGCTAGCTTTCTCCATCCTAGGAAAAAGGCTATCACTGTCCACCCTATCTAAACCTCTAATCATCTTATATGTTTCAATAAGGTCCCCTCTTAGCCGCCTCCTTTCTAACGAAAACAACCTCAAATCCCTCAGCCTCTCTTCATAAGACCTGCCCTCCATACCAGGCAACATCCTGGTAAACCTCCTCTGTACCCTCTCCAATGCCTCCACATCTTTCTTATAATGCGGGGACCAGAACTGCACACAATACTCCAAGTGCGGCCGCACTAGAGTTTTGTACAGTTGCAACATGACGTTGCGGTTCCGAAATTCAATCCCCCTACCAATAAAAGCTAAGACTCCATATGCCTTCTTAACAACCTTATCGACTTGATTCCAACTTTCAGGGATCTATGCACATATACACCAAGATCCCTCTGTTCATCAACACTATTAAGAGTCCTACCATTAGCCCTATACTCTACACATTTGTTATTCCTGCCAAAGTGAATTACCTCACACTTTTCCACATTAAACTCCATTTGCCACCTCTCGGCCCAGCTCTGCAACTTGTCCAAGTCTCTCTGCAAACTAGAACACCCCTCTTCACTATTTACCACTCCTCCGACTTTGGTGTCATCCGCAAATTTACTAATCCATCCTTCAACATCCTCATCCAGATCATTTATAAAAATTACAAACAGCAGGGGCCCCAAAACAGATCCCTGAGGTACACCACTAGTAACCGAACTCCACGATGAATATCTCCAATCAACCACCACCCTCTGTCTTCTATCTGCTAGCCAATTCCTAATCCAATTAGCTAAATCACCCTCAATCCCATACATCTGCATTTTCTGCAGAAGCCTTCCATGGGCCACCTTATCGAACGCCTTACTAAAGTCCATATATACCACATTTTAATGATGCTAAAATTGTAATACCTTCAATTTTACCTTCTTAATAATTTCCTTGTCATATTTTGTAAAAAGGTCCCAATGTTCTAAACATGCTTAGCTTTCTCTCCCACATTTTGGTGAATCAGGTAACAATTTCATTTACAACAAGGTTTTTATTGTGTGCGTATCTACTAAATGTTCTCAAGCTGCATTGCAAATTATCACAGCAACAAGAACAGTCAGATTCACCAACAAATCAATGTTGTCAGACCCATCATGATTAGCATCAATTTGCTGATATTAATCCAGTAATTGCAATCTACTCTGTTAATTATTCCATAGATTTTCACAGTGTTATCGGCTTATGAGTAGGGAACAAGGAGACCTTGTACGTCATAATGTCAGACTGATGCATCAATAAAAAGCTTAACGAGAGCTCTCTGGTGGACTGATCAACAGTAAATTAGCTTACAGCACTTCAGTGTGTGATGACCCGAGCTGAGATAAACATTCAAAGTACAAATGACACTTAACTGGTGAGCTACAATCTAGCTCTGCAATGTAATATGGAGATGACGAACTGGACACTTACAGAAAATGACATTGAATGACAAATATAACATATGTATTACCTCTGAGGATGAGGGTAAAGACTGTTGGAAGGACAACCAGAATGCAGACCATGGCACTTTGGGGCAGGAGGCTACTGGAAGGGAGGAGGAGGTGGAAAGCCAAATGTGGCACATGTAGGCGATTAAATAATTAGGGGGTCAGATGGAATCCTTTGAAAGCAGAGTCAACAGTTCCTAATGGTTTATTGCCTGTTGTGTGACAGAGTGAGGGATAACATGAACAACACATAAAGATATTGGAAATGAACAGCAGGGATCCAAATGCTATAGTCAATATTGGGACCAACAACAGAGGAAAACATAAACAAAGGAACCTGTTTAAAAAGTACCAGGAGCTAGGAGCTAATTAAAAGGAAAGGACCCTAAGGGTTATAATCTCTAGTTATACCTGAGCCACATATTAATTGACATATGATAAACAGATAAGGAGATAGACTCATAGCTGAAGGAGTTGTGTGGGAAAGAAGGCTTCCATTTCACAGATCACTGGCACCAGTACGAGAAGAACAAGGAACTGCCCTGTCGAGATTGTATCCACATGAATTGGGCTGGTTTCAAGAGCCTAGTAGAAAAGATAAACGGGGTGGACACATGGACTTTGAACTTATAAGTGGGGAAGGGCTCAGGTGGAAAAGATAGTAAATGGCTTATAAATAGATAGATTTCTAAGCCTAAATAACATATATTCTAAGCCTCTATGTGAGGCAAAAGAGGACATTTGGAGGGGCTCTGATTCTGATTTTTAAATCCTATATGGCCATAGGACAGGTCTCACAACACCAGGTTAAAGCCCAACCAATTTATTTCATAGTAAACCCACAAGCTTTCAGAAACACTGTTCCTTCATCAGGTGTGTGGAAAGTGTAGGAAAGGTCTGTGGAACAGAGGCCTGGAGGTCAGCAAATGTTGTACCATTATTCAAGAAGGGAAGTAGGAAAAACAGGTGGTTACAAGCCAGTAAGTCTATCGTCAGTGGTAGGAAAATTTATTGGAAAAAAGTCTGAGGGACAGAATTAATATGCATTTGGAGAGACAAGAATCAATCAAGGATAGTTAGGATGGGTTTGTTGGGGGAGATCATGTCTAACAAATTTAATTGAATTTTCTGAGGTGGTGGCTAGGTGTATAGAAGACGGCAGTGCAATTGATATAGTCTACATAGACTTCAGTAAGGCTTTTGACAAGGTACCAAATGGGACACTGATCAAGAAAGCAAAAGCTAATGGGGTCCAAAACAATTTGGCAAATTAGCTTAGTGACAGGAGGCAGAGGGTGATGGTTAAGATTGCTTTTATGACTGGAATCCTGTGTCTAGTGGTGTACTGCAGGAATCGATGCTGGGTCTCTTGCTGCTTATAATAATGTAGACATGAATGTGGGAGGTATGATTAGTAAGTTCGCATATGATAGTTTTTCAACAAAAAATTGGTGATGTGGCACGTGATATAGATGATCTGGACTGCTGGCCAGAATGTGGCATATGGAAGTTAACCTTGAAAAGTGGGATGCATTTTAGGAAGACTAACAATGTAAGGGTAAAATGGTAGGATGCTAGGATTGGCAGGATGTTAGGAAGTTCAGACGACCAGAAGGGTGGATGTCCAAAGATCTCTGAAGACGGCAGGACAGTAAGATAAAGTGGTTAAGAAAGCATATAGAATTCTTGCCTTTCTTTGTGAAGCACAGAATATAAGAGCAAGAAGATTGTGACAGAACTATTGTACAATCTCAAACAGGAGTTCAGGAGTACAGAAATAGATTGAGAATCCAGTAAATGGTGCGGCAATCATAATCTCTCCCTCAATGTTAACAAAATGAAGGAGATTTTGATCGACTTCAGGAAGTATAAAGGAGAACATGCCCCTGTCTACATCAATGGGGATGAAGTAGTAAGGGTCGAGAGCTTCAGTTTTTAGGTGTCAAGATTAGCAACAACCTGTTCTGGTCCCCCCATGCCTTAACTATATTCAAGAAAGCCCAGCATGCCTCTACTTTCTCAGAAGACTGAGGAAATTTGGCACATCAGCTACAACTCTCAACTTTTATAAATGCACTATAGAAAGCATTCTTTTTGGTTATGTCACAGCTTGGTATGATTCCTCCTCTGCCCAAAGCTGCAAGGAACTACAAAAGATTGTGAATGTAGCCCAATCCAGCACATAAAGCAGTCTCCCATCCATTGACTCTGTCTACACTTCTCAATGCCTTGGCAAAGCAGCCAGCATAATTAAGGACTCCACGCACCCCGGATATTCTCTCTTCTGTCTTCTTTTGTCAGGAACAAGATACAAAGATTTGAGGTCACATACCAACTGACTTGAGACAGCTTCTTCCCTGCTGCTGTCACTTTTGAATCGACCTATCTTGCACTAAGTTGATCTTTCTCTACACACTAGCTATGACTATAACACTATATTCTATACTCTCTCGTTTCCTTCTCTATGAACAGTATGCTCTGTCTGTATAGCACGCAAGAAACAATACTTTTCACTGTATGTTAATACATGTGACAATAATAAATCAGATCAAATCAAATCAACTGCAAAAATGCTCATTAGATACTGAGTACTTTGTATAGTTCTGGTCACCACAGTATAGGAAGGATGTGACTGCACTAAAATGGGTGGAGAGGATACTCATCAGGATGTTGCCTGTGCTAGAACATATCAGCAGTTAAGAGAGTTAGCTAGGTTGGTGTTGCTTTCTTTAGAGAAGAAAAGTCTGACGGGGGACCTGATTGAGATGTACAAAATTATAAGGGCACATAATTAGGAAGAAACATTCTCATTAGTAAATGGATCACTAACCAGGGGCCACAGATTTAAGGTAAGGGGCAGGAGATATAGAGGGGATTTGAGGAAAATCTTTCACCATGGAGGATGATGAGAATCTGGAACTCAGTATCTGAGAGAGTGAGAAAGGCGGGAACCCTCAAAATTTAGGAAGCAGTTGGATGAGCACTTGAAATGCTATAACAATAAAACTACAGATCAAGTGCTAGAAAACAGGATTAGATGACTGATGCAGACATAGAGCTGAACAGCTTTTTTCTATGGTGTAAAACTCTAGTTTCGATGATACAGGAATATTTATGTTAAATGGTATGCTACAGGAATGGAAGGTGCCAGTTAATCACAAATGCTAGTTAACTAAGATGCAAGTGAGTTCCACTTTTTCGTTCCATCAAGAAATTCTAGGATGAACATGCATTTGTTGAGGACTTACACAAGAGGTGCAGTAGCTCATAAATCAAGAGTACAGCACGGAGGGAACATGGTGCTGTAGAACAGTGGGGCTGAGACCAGAGTGAGAACAGGCTGATGATAACTATTGATGAATTTGACACCTCCAGTCAAAAAAAACAGACCTGACCCCATAGGTGGAATTCTCTGGTCATTCACACCCCATAGCCCACTGCCAGAAGATGGAGAATTTGGCAGTCAGCCAAATCTCTGTTGACTGCAATACGACAGGTAAATCCTGTTGACATGAACAGCCAAAGAATCCCACCCCAGAATTCCAGCTGGAAAGCAAGATTTTTACAGTAATTTAAAAATAAGTAAAAAGAGAGTAGAGTAACAGACATAAGTTGTGTTTTACACACTGCAAGTAAAGGAAAAGCAGAGTAAAATTTAGAGCAACAGAGCAGATTAGGATATGAGGCCCAAATTAGGATCCATTACATAAATACAAAGAGTAAAAGGAATAAATTGAATGAATTCAACTCACAGGGCAAGGCACACTAGCTATTTTGAAAATATGGCTGCAAGACATTCAAGACTCAATACTAAATATACCAAGTTACAAAATCTACAAGAAAGTTGGGGAAAAAAGTAAACGTTATTTTATTCCTTCTTTAAAGAAAAGTTGCCATCTACAAAAACATTTTTCACAACCACTGGACATCTGGGATATTTCAGAAGAGCAGTTACTGTTGTAATGTAGGAAATGCCTCAGCTAATTTGCACACAGCATGCTGTCACAAACAACTGATGACCACAACACATTCTATACCCGTTTTAAACAAGAGGTCAGCGAGAGCACGTCCTCCATCCCAGAAGCCTTGGACAAACCTGTATCCAAGATCATCATTGCCAACATCAGAGTGGCTTTCTCATAAGTCAACCCACAAAAAGCTACCTCCTTCAGCTGCACGGACCAGCTGAAGGGGTATTCACAGACATCTTCAACCACTCTTTACACCAATCTGAGGTCCTTACCTGCTTCAAGAAGATTACCATCATCCTGATACCAAAGAAAAGCCAAGCAGCATGCCTTAATGACTATCATCCAGTGGCTCTGACATCCATCTGACAGTGCTTTGAAAGGTTAGTCATGTCACTTATCAATTCCTGCCTCCCAGACTGCCTGGATCCACCACAGTTCACCTATCGCCACAACAGATCCACAGCAGATGCCACATCCCTGGCTCTACATTGAATCTTGGAACACCTAGGTAACAAAGAGACCCATGTCGGATTTCTATTTATAGTCTACAGCTCAGCTTTTAACATGGCTATTCCTACGAGACTCAACTCCAAACTTGTCGACCTGGGGCTCGACTGCTCCCTCTGCAACTGGAACCTTGTCTTCCTAATCCACACACCGCAATCAGTAAGGATAGGCAACAACACCTCCACCATGATCATCCTCAACACTGGTGCTCCACAAGACTATGTCTTCAGCCCCTTACTATACTCCTTACAATTGACTATATGGCCAAATTCCCCTCCAACTCGATTTTCAAATTTGTTGATGACACCACCATTGTGGCACAGATCTCAAACAATGACAAGACACATTACAGGAAAGTGGTAGAAAATATGTTGAACAGGTGCAATGACAATAATCTCTCCTTCAATATCAACAAAATGAAGGAGAAAGTCATTGACTTCAGGAAGCGTAGTGGAGGGCATGCCCCGATGAACATCAAATGTGGTGAAGTAGAAATGGGTCAGGGCTTCAAGTTTTTTTGGTGTCCCGATCATCAACGATCTGTCCTGATCCTTACATGCAGGTGATTGCGTTAAGAAAATCCATTAACGCCTCTGTTTTCTCAGAAGACTGAGGAAATTTGGCATGTCTGATATAACTCTCATCAACTTCTATAGATGTACCTTAGGAAGCATTCTTTCCAATTGGTATGGTTCTTGCTCTGTCTAATACCGCAAGAGGCCATAAGGGGCCATGAACAAAGCCCTGTCTCTCACACAAATCAGCCTCTGACAGCATGCAAAAAATACTTTTCACTATATACTAATAAATGTGACAATAATAAATCAAATCAAATAACATGATAATAACCACATAATATGTTTCTATAATGTTCAGGGATAAATATCAGCTCAGATACTATAAATAACTTCCATGCTCTTCCTCAATATAGTTCCATAAGATCCTTTACATCCACCATTGTTTTAACATCCAATCCAAAATATGGTACATCTTACAGAGCAGCACTCCTTCAAAACGCACTGGGCTGTCAGCCTTGACTCTGGAGTAGGTTTTGAACTCACAACCTTGTGCTTCAGAGGTGAGAGTACCCACTGAAATGGCAGAAGCTTTTCAGAAGCACCTCGATTATAGAATGCTATGCTTTACGTGCTACTAGATAAAAGATATGCAAGGGTTTTTTAAAATTCATTTGTGGGACACGAATTTATGGCCATTTATTGCCCATCCCTAGTTGTACTTATGCAGAGGGTAGTTGAAAATCAACCACATTGTTGTGGCTCTGGAGTCACATGAAGGCCAGACCAGTAAGGACAGCAGATTTCATTCCCTAAAAGACATTAGTGAACCAGATGGGTTTTTTCTGACAATCGACAATAGTTTTATGGTCATCAGTAGATTCTTAATTCCAGATTTTTTTTATTGAATTCAAATTCTACCATTTGCCATGGTGAGATTCGAACACAGGTTCCCAGAACATTAGTTGAATTTCTGAATTAATAGTTTAGTGGTAATACCACAAAGGGTGATCAATATCCAAAAATGGCTAATTGATTGGACCTTGCTAAGATATCTCTGTAATTTCTACTGTCTCCGGCCCACTTAATTTGAGACTTTTACAGGAATTAATGATGCAATCTTCTGAAAAAATACTTCATGATCAGTATTAGTATTTATGCATTCGCTATGACAAATTGCAAAGTAGCGAAAGAGCCCTATGATCTGGAACCATTCACCTCATTAAAGCTCATAAGCATTAATGTTATACTCTGATATTACTATACTAATACCTAATGTTAATACAACATTGCTTTATTTACAATTTTAGCTTCAGGAGTAACATGTCAATATTAATAGGTTTATTGTTATAATTAATAATGATTAGACCAACACAGTACTTAAAATAACATACAAAGGAATTTAATGTGAACAGGTTAACTATGAATCCAATAATATTTCAAAAACATAATGATGAGTATTTGCATTGATATGGCAGTTTGTAATTGAGGCAAGTGCTATCAAGTATGCTATTATAGTGGGATATTATTGGCTAATCAATTTCATTTTTTCCTAACTGTATAATTATAAAACATTTTGGATGCATCCTTGCACTTAGAATTGGCATCTGCTAGACTGTCTCAAAGCACAATTTGCAGCATGTTGGAATCACCAGGGCAACCTACATGTTGATTGATGGATGGATTACTGTTTAATGAGGTCACAGTTGTCTCTCACTATTCATCCACACTGCTGAGGAAACATATAAGAGCTCATAAAACAACTCAATGCCAAGCATTTGAAAGACTCAAGCATTGTTCCGAAAACAATCAGCAATATCAGTAAAACAATGATGTGCTGTACTCTAAATCTTAATGGAAGACTTAAAGATATTATAATGACAAAATCCAGTACAAATAAAACTAGAAATATTTGAAATAAATGCATTCCAAATATTTTACTATGGTTGATTTAGTTGAGGATCACATCTGGAAAAGGAGAGTTTTCTGAATTTCTTTTAAATTGTAACCATTAACTTTTCTGGCTCTTCCTCTTTTTATGGCATCACTATTTACTTGACACTAAAGTTAATCAACATTAGGTTTCATGTCCTAAGCAGATGATGGATTGAAGATGTTTCACACCATCTCAGTTGACCTCACTTTCTTTCACCTTCATCCAGAAAAGAAACTCCACAATACAGATATGTGCGGCCAAACACTTAAATCATTTATCCAGAAATGAACCACTGAAATGCTTTGCGGTTCCATTTTTCACCATTTTAACCTTAATTGAAAACCCTGAATGAAAGAAAATAACTTTTTTAACCCTCTCTCTGCAGGAACTGATTGTTCCAAGCTATTCAAATACCAAGACTGAATCTAAAACAGTCAATGCCTTGAGGAAAAAACATTGTAAACTGTTATATAGTGAGATGGAAACAGCAAAATCTTAAGACTTTGTATTAGTAAAATAATTTAATTAAAACCATTCGAATCAGGCTTTATTTATGTAGCTGCTTATTTTCTTATGAAACATAGATAACATCAGTGGTTTGTAAAAGCTTTTCTTTCTTTTAGAAAGTATAATTATATGTATACAATTCCCTTTTTTGAGTGGGACACAAAATTGAAATTACTTCTATCTCTTGAAGAGTAATAAATATGTGGAGTTAAACAAAAGCAGTTATCACTCTATCAAACATTCTTCTTAAAAAAGAACAAAATATTGATCTCTTTAGAAGCTCATGTTTATAACAATGAGTAGAGATCAGGTTGTCAACTCTGGTTGGAGGCATTCCTACAGATTTAAACATATGATGCTCTGACCACAGGACATTGGATCTGGTGACATGATATCAGATCCTGGAAAATCATAAATAGTTGATGGCGATTTAAATTGCCTACTAGTATTCATTAAGGAGGATGCATGACATATTGGTAGCTAGTGCTTGACCTAATGGCTCTCCTAACAGCAAACAGTGCTATTTAAATGTATATCAACATTTAAAAAAAAGATGAATACTATGCCTGTTTCATATTCAAAGACACAAGTGAGAGGCCATTATGAACTAATATAAAATAGCAGAGGTCGTGCAGAAAGCCAGACAGGAAATGCAATACATTGCATTTCAAAATCCAAACATCCCCTTTTCATAATAATTCCAATATTATTATTAAAATGGAATTTCATAATTCCATTTTCCTAATGACTAAAAGATAAGTGCATGCACAATAATGTGTAACTGTAAGTTACCCAAATTACCCACTGTACACCTACAGTTCTAATGCAGTAACAATTATTTGTTCTATTAATCTGCGTTGCATGTAATGCAGGTTTTTAAATGCTACATGTGTGCATCATTATTGGCTATGAGTCTGATATTCCTTGTCAAGAGAGTGCCAATCTCATGGTACTTGTTGCTGTAGTAATTACTATTCCATTGTTATTGTTGGGTCCCTGTGGGCCTCTGGGACTGATAGCGGTTCTGTACTCTTTACCACTAGTGAGATTCCTTCTTCCTGACTAGCTGACTGATGAAGAAATAGTTGTATTAGTTGTTTGTATATGCCTGTATTTGCACCAATATATTTGGTTATTCACTTATATTGCCTGTGATTGTGGTGAAAATGTCTCTATGCATGTGCCAAGTTGCCATGTTTACTTTTGTTGAGAGTGTTGAAGGTTTGCACACTGACTAACTCTCCAGTATTCATTTCTGGTAATGGCTTGCAATGTTATCAAAATGAAAGTTGGTTTTTTGCTGTTTCACTTTGATTTTTTTCACTCACGCCTGTAAGTCGTTCTGGTTTCATTAACTTTTTGATATTGAAGAGTAGTTAGTAGGTGGTATGAAGTTGGTTTTCATAATCATTTCCTCATCATAATCTTTGTGATAATCATGACACCAAAACCTGACTAGCTCTACCTACCCACTTTGTTTGCATCAACAATACCTCATGGTCTGTGGCCATTTTGCTTGTTTAACTACTATCTTAAATGAAGTGAAAAAGGATTCTAGATTCTATTTACCAAATCTTTTCAGCTCTTGAACACATTTAAGCAGAATCACACCAGGCTTTTGACTGCAATGGGTTGATCCCTCCTTAGTGTCCACCTTAATCTTTGCCTTCACCAGTTCAAATTGATGTTTGCTTTTCACTTCCAGTTTCCAAAGTTCAAAGAAATCTTTCCTTTTCCCTTTCCACTGGTTTTTATTGCACTTCAAACTGTTTCCTTTTATTCCCCATTCAAATTGTTTTAATTCATTTATTCTTTGTTCTGCTGTGATTGTCTCTCTTGTTCTCTTTTGCTATTCTCCCTCTCTCTTTCTCCCTTGCTGTTGTTTTTAATTCAATATGTTTCATTTGTACCTGAACTCTAGCCACTTCCAACACAAACTATACTTGTGGCAAATTTAGATGCCGAGCTATCACTCCAATTATCTCCACCTTCCTCATCCCTCAAATACAACTGATCTGCCAATTCCAAAAGTTTTGCTGTAAAAACCTTTTGAAAACCACTCCAAAAGGCCTCTTCCACACCCGGGAAAACTTTAGCCACTGAGAGAGCAATTTTTCCACAAGGTACTTCCTATTTAAATGAGCTGAATAAAACACCTGAAAACACAATAATCAACAGCCACTGTCTTTAGTTCAATAATCCTAACCCAAACAAGGAATTATAGTTTTTATTCTCACAAGAGCCCCCAATTGTATTAATGTATGGATCAAAAACAGCAAGAAACCTCTTGTTTCTTTCAGACACCACTATTAACTGCCTGCTTTACCCTATACACCTAGCTCCTCCCCTTAGCACATGACTCAGTCAATCAATCTAATTAATACCCTACTCTGAAATCTCAGAGGAAAAACCAAATAAAAATGTGTTAACTCAGGTTAAAGCAAACACATTCCTAGCTAATCAATCATAGCCTTTATTCAAGTTAGTCCATTCCACAGCCTCAGTGCAAGTGATTTTGTCGATACTACTCCATGAAAATTGTGCCTGATTAGCACTTAAATGCCAAATCTCAGTGCCTGCTTTAGTATTCTTCAGCAAATTCAATATATGGTCATCAGCAATTAGGATTAAAATTGTAAATTTTCAAAAGTTTGAACAGATGCCTGATATTGGCATTATCAATGGACTAGTAACCCAGAGAACTATAGTAATACTCTAGGGACCAGGGTTCAAATCTCACCACGGCAGATGGTGAACTTTGTATTCAGTAAAAAAAATCTGGAATTAAGGGAGCAATTTTATCATTTTGATTCTAAGTGCTGAATCTGGGCTTGATTCAGATCTGACTTGTGAACCTGTTCTCAGACGCCCCTACACACACTCAGCTTGAAAAAAAGTTGTGAATCTGAATTGCACTATGGGTGGAGCTTATCGCACCCGAAACGCGGCTGATCTGGTCAGAGCCTTCAACTGTGCATGTGCAGTAAAAAAAATTGAAAAAACGCTCCCTGCTACATCGCTCCATGCTGCAACAAGTGGTCTGGAAGTGATGGCCCCCACAGACATCGTCCCTACCTCCACAATATAACTGTCCCCCTTTACCCACCCACCCACCCATCCCTCCGCTACCCAGACCAATTGCAATCCCACTTCCACTTCCTTCCACCCGGATCACCTGCAGAGTGGCAATGGACACCTCCTGCCCCTGCTCCCCTCACCCGAGATCCATCTGGCTAGCCTCCCTCCTCCTCCCCTTCCCCACCAGAGAATGATTAGGCCCTCTTCCCCTCCTCCCCTCACCAGAGAATGATCTGGCCTCCCTCCACCCTCTCCCCACCCCCGATCAGAACTTAGAGAATCGCTGGAAGCTCTGAACCTACCTCTTCAGAAGCTGGAGCACCCAAAACAGACTTTTGCCGAGCATATCTGTTTTGCGCTGAATCTGGACAGGCCAAAGCGATGATAACGGGGGAAATGGATGTCCAGCCCATTAAGTCAATTTAAATGTATGCAAGTGCATTGAAATTGATGTCACGCCCGTTTCAGGCACTGTTCTGGTCACATACATTTCCAAATCAGTGCAGACACAGGAGCAGATTGCACTATTTGCCTCAAGCCCAACTTTACCAAGTTTTAAATCAGGACCTAAAAGTCTATTGATGACTATGAAACGACTATCAATTGTCATAAAACCCATCTGGATCACTAATGTCCTTTAGGATGGAAATCTGTTATCCTCACCTGGTCTGACCGATACGTGACTCCAGATCACAGCAGTGGTTGACTCTTAAATGCCCTCAGGGATAGGCAATAAATAATGGCCCAGCCAGCAACACCCATGTTCCATGAACTAATCAAAAGGAAGCATCTTATCGTCACAGCATTCATTTAGTACCCAATGTCAACTTTTCAATCCCTAAGATTATCTATCACCTGTCCTCACTCCCAGTCCTGATACTACATAATAAACAGGAGATAAATATAAAGACCCAAAGCCCTATTGATTTCAAGTTCAGATTTTGTTAAGCATACAGCATCATTGTATTGTGGAGCAGAGACAATGATAACTTGCATTTACAATGTCACTTGGTGGTTAACAAGCATTATTAATAAAATCATTTTTGACACTGAGACGCAGGAAGAAGCAATGACATAAGAACATAAGAACCAGAAGCAGGAGTTGGCCATTTGGCCCCATGAGCCTCTTTCATCATTCAATAAGATTATGGCTGATATTTTTTGTGGACTCGGCTCTACTTACCTGCCTACTCATTATTCCCTTAATTCCTTCACCTGTTCAAAAATCTACCTATCTACGCCTTAAAAATTTTGAACAAGGTAGCCTTGATTGCTTCATTAGGCAGGGAATTCCACATATTCACATCCTTTTAGATGAAGAAACTCCTCCTCAACTCAGTCCTAAATCTGCTCCCCTTCATTTGGAATTCTAGTTTCACCCACCTCCCTGCTTCTACCTTATCGATTCCCTGCGTAATTTTATGAATTTTTAGAATCCCAGCTACCTGATGAAGGGATAGGCTGTCCCAAAAGCTTATTTGCTACAAATAAGCTTGTTCGGATTTTAAACTAGTGCTGTAGAATGTCTTGGTGTTTTAGCTCAGTCCAATACCGGCATCTTCATATCATAATTTTAAGTTCCCATAAGATTCCCCCCTCATTCTTCTAAATTTCAATGAATATAGTCCCCATGTACTCAGTCTCTCCTCATAAGACAACCCTCTCAAATCCACAATCAACCTAGTGAATTCCCTCTACACCCCTGCATGTCAACACATCCTTCCTCAAGTAAGATGACCAAAACACCAGCAACTTATACAGCTGCAACATAACCTCATTGTTTTTAAACTCCATCCCTCTAGCAATGAAGGACAAAATTCCATCTGTCTTCTTAATTTGCTGCACCTGTAAACCAACTTTGTGGTTCAAGGACACCCAGGTCCCTGTGCACAAAAAGATTGGTCAAAAATACAGGTTTTAGAATTATTCTTGAAGGAAGAGAGAGAGGGGTAAACAGGAAAAGATTTAGGGAGGGAACATCTTCCCGCAGTGCAGCAATTAAAATCCAGGGTAAGAAAAAGGCCAGAACTGGAATAGCAGAGAGACTTCTGGGCTGAAAAAGGCTACAGACAAAAATAAAAGCAAGGCCCTGGAGGGTTTTGAATACAAGGATGAGAATTTTAAAATTGAGACATTTTCAAAATGGAGCCTGTGTAGATTAACACAGCCAAGGATAGTGGGTGAACAAGATTTGGGATGAGTTTAGAGTAGGAAGGATGAAAGATGGTACACCAACCAGGAAATAATTTTGGAATAGTCAAGTCTAGAGATAAAGAAGGCATGGATGAGAGTTTCAGCAGCAGATGAGTTGAGATTCAGGTAGAGTCTTAAGATGTTGTGGAGATGAAAGGAAGTAGTTTACATCGCAGAGCAGAATTGTGGTTGGAACTCAACTTCAAGTCAAATACAACACAAACTTTGCAAACAGTCTGGATCAGTTTTGGACATTTGAGTTGCCAGACTGGATTCAGTGGGCAGTATACTAGGAGTTCGCACATGCGCAATGACACCATGAGCTCTCTTCCAGCCTCTCTGATGGGTTTAGGCTCCACCACCCACAACCCCTCCCACTGCCCCCACTGGATGAATCACCTGATGGTATTGCACAGAATACCATAAATTACCGAGACTCAGCTCACCAAAAAAAAATGCACTGGGAAACCTCCCATTTTCCTGTCCACTGGACACATTTCTTGTGAAAATTGCATCCAATACCTCTGAAACTGTGTTCAGGAGGAACAGATACTACTGAAGAATGCAAAAGCATAATTATTGAACCTTCCTATAGTTTATTTAAAGTACTTTTCTTTACATTGTGATCTTCTTATTGCCAGGTTAAGATAAATCCTGGTCTGATACCATAAAAGATTAGTTACAGTCAAAATATGTTTTTTAAAAATCCTGTAACATATGAGATAGAATATTTTACCATTTACAGAATTTAAATGCTCTGACCTTATATCAGATTTGTATGGTTTTGATAATCACATGATTTCATGAAATATAATTTTTATTTTTGATGACTAGACTTTTACATATATGACTAATTAGTACAAATATTCTTGCTTGCTGTCATTACTTTTATAATTAGTGTACAATGACTTTATTACATTTCACTGTACTTCAGAGACACACACCATCTGTTGAGCTGACTATAAACAGAAATAAATGCAGCTTTATAGCAACATATCTATACTGTTTGAGTAGAATTGCCTAGAAATTAGATTCACTGCTCCCATCTCACTGGTGTTAAAAGGATAGATATGCCAAATTCGTTCTGTGAAGTAACTGCATTACCTGCCATATTTGTAAAGGGTTCACAGGGTTTGTGTAAGGAGTTCATGGGATATGCAAATAGCATTATGGGATATGCAGATTGAGGGCTTATTGCCTATTTGAAGACCTCTTTACAAAATTGGATTGGAGAATAACCTGACATCAGTTTCTTCAGGTGTTTGGTAACCAAAATCAGTAGAACTTAACACTGAACCTGTATTTTTGCATATCTGACTGTGGAATGTAGAGTCAGGAACCACCACCATAACTCCTTACTGACCTCTCATCGCTCCCCCTTGGGCTTCTATAAGGGTGTCTGAACCCAGCTGATCTTCCTTCCCTTGGAACTAATGAGCAGTCTTCCAAGCTGTGACAAATACCTGCAACTCACCAGTAATAAGCCAATGAGATTGGTGCATCAATTTGCCAAGATCTTACCACCTGCTTTATTAGATATGTTGAGCATTGCATTGGGATCATGCATAATCCAATTTCTAAGCCATTGTTTATTCACTTTTACAAAAATATATAAATGAGTGGATTTGACAGCCTTGCTCATCCCGAAACTGTAAAATTCCATGGTCTGCTGCCCCTTTACGTTCCGTTTCCCATGGCTGGCAGGGAGGTAAACCTCCAGCCAATATATATCCCGAAATTGAAATGGTACAAAAAATAATATTGTGCTGACATTTTGAAACAACTTAAATACCGTTATACCAGCCTGAATTTTGTAAACAATCCCTATAATGGTGAAACCGCAGTATTGCATTAAACCTGGTGGCTGTCAATGTGTGCACAAGTTATTCAGCTGAAAAATAATAAGACAGAAATGTAATGTCACGAACAAACTAGTTTTCAAAGGAAACCTACATACTGATTTCACGTTTTTGTGACCAATTTTAGACCGAAATTGTGAGATGCCTTATGCGACGCAACATAACCGGCTGTGTCATAGAGTGGCAAGATTGGCTCTCTTGCTTTCCTGTTTGTTCAGTTAGCAATTGGATGTCAAAGGGAAGAGTGACAATGATAAAACGTTGGCCTGGATAACTGACATTATCCAGAAGGCAATGGAACACTAATAGAGGCTTGAGAACAGGCCACCGTTCTTCCCTCTTGATCAAGCATGGAAACTATCACAAAGAAGGCAATGGGGAAAATATAAGTATGCTCAACAAAAACTGACTCAGAAAACAATCAAAACATAAAATATAATAATAAAGACAATGGGTTCATTTTTTGTGCAAATTCATCAATATGTTAATGTTGTTACCTGAAAGTCAGTACAATACTTATTCCAACTCAATTTATGTGGATTAATTATCTATAAAAATTTGTACACTTGTTTTTTTTAACGTACTGAATTTAGAGAAAGCCTGCCACAGATTTTGTAGCAGAAGATATAGAAAATATAGTGCAGTTAAGCAGGTAATTCGACTTTCTCTATTTAGTAAAACAATTTATAAATTTGATGATGAATGAAATTCCCTATTCATCATACTATTTTTTTGAATCCAGAACCAAACTGTTTAATTTATTATTATATGCATGCACATCCAAAGAAAATCTAATGCCAAGAATTAATATCCCATACCTCTGAACTCTTGATGGGGGTGCAAACACTCCGTGCTTTGGCTGACAGGTGAAATACTGCACTCCCCCGACAGAGCCATCATTCTTGCCATTGGGTTTATCCAACTCAATCCCATACCAGTAACCTACAAAATGACATATGAGTAAAACTTAGATTGTACAATGAATGTTTGATTTTATTTTCATATTTAGCTAGGATTTAACTGCTGGGGGATTGAAACTGAACCTCAAAATGGCTGCTCTATTTTGGAGACCAAAATATGTCTGTAAGATGTTTCACTCAGTAGATGGCTGGGCCATTTTTCAGACATTTCCAGTGGAGGAATAGAAAGGATTTTCTCCGTTATTTGTAAATGAAGAGGATAATACTGGCAGACCCTCTCTTGGAAATTGATCAGTGATGAGCAGTGCAGGAGTTGGCTTGCCTCCACAGTCAGAGTATTCTTTGCCATCAAGAAAAAAAGAAAGACTTGCATTTATATAAATGTTTTTCACAACAATCGCTATTTCAAAGTGCTTTACAAGCAATGAAGTACTTTTTAAGAGTAATCATTTCTGAAGTGTAGGAAGTTTTTTTTAGTTACTTATATAAAGCAAAATACTGCGCATGCTGGAAATCTGAACTAAAAGCATAAAATGCTGGATAAACTTATTTGGTCTGGCATCATCTGTGGACAGAGAAAAACACAGTTAATGTTTTGAATCCATGTTTCCCATCTACATAGTTCTGGAGTTCGTTAACTCAGTTGGGCAGTACAGCTGGTTTGTGATGCAGAACGAACCCAACAGCATAGGTTCAATTCCTATACTAGCTGAAGTTATTCATGAAGGCCCACCCACCTTTCCAACCTTGCTCCTCGCCTACAGAGTGGTAACTGTTAGGTTAAAATCATCACCAGTCAGTCCTACCTCTCAAAGAGAAGAGCAGCCAATGATCATCTGGGACTACGGTAACTGCCTTATCTGAGTTTGACCAGCATTTTCTTTTAGAAATCACTGTTGCAGAACAAGGAAAACCAGGAGTGTTTCCCTAACTCCACAATATTTTTCAATGCCTCTCAGCGATTGTCCCACCCCTGCAAGGATTTAACATCAAACTGGAAAAAAAAACTCAACATTCATTATTTTTTAAATAGTCTAACTCCCCATGGTGGCATGACAAGTGATAATAGCTCATCCAAATAATATGAATGAAATTTGGAGCCCAGTTTGGGCCAGCTTCAAACTTCCAAATTAGGGTTTATGCACTGTACGTACTACATATTCAAAAAAATGGACTTAAGGGAATTTCCAATCCACAGTGTCATGAGGTGTGTTCAATCTCTAAGAACATACATTTTAACTATTATCATTTGTCATGTACAATCTGTCCTGTTGGCTACACCCACATACTCCAACCAATTATCAATTAAACATTTCAAGAATATTTAGCTTTTCAAAATCTATTTAATACACAAAAGTAATGAATCAAATCTCCAGAATATGTTACAGCTCTGCTAATTGTATTTAATAGATAACAAACCAATGGTTTCAGTACAAATAAGGAACACTCTGTTAAGTATTTAATCACTTAAATTTATCTTGATATTGCAATTTTCAACAACTATTTATACAGCTGTCTTAATTGACACAACATAAACTAATTATACTGAGACTTCTTCCACAGTTCCAGCTCCTTGAGATAGGAATTTTTTTTATTTTTAATGTATTATTCTCATCATCATCATCTCAGTATTCAACCTCAAAACATTTTAATTTAACAAATTATAATTGTGTGTGTCCGACAATAACACTGCAACATATCTTTGTCTTTATCTTACGTCATTATTCCATTTGAAGGAAACATCCAAATTTTAAATATAAATGACAAATTTAAAAAGATATTGGAGAGGAGTCTTAGCAAAAAAATGGCAGAGTTGTTTCCGGCGAGGAAACCGCATGTTTTCACAGTGGTTTTCTCTGCAGATTTATGACACTCTGACTAAAATAATCAAGGGAGTGTGTTTCACACTTTAGGCAGGGGGATGGGGCCTCAACATGTCGGCAAAACCCGGCCGCACTAAGATCGGGGCATCATCTTTTCAGGGCACCCTGATCATAACAAGAATAACCCTCCCCTTCAGTCCACCACACAAATCTCAGAGGCTCCCCTCCCCATCTCCAGAGTTGGCACTTCTCTCCCCCTTCTTTCTCTCTGATCATCAACCTCTTTCCCCACTTCCCCTCTCCATCTGCCTTTTTTTTGCCTCCACAGTCAGAATCAGCATCCACCCGCTCCCTGCTTAATATCTGTGAAGGGGGCCACCTCAGCGAGAGTGCTTGTTAATGACGTGCTAATGTATTAAAAGGGCATGTGTAGGGTGTCAGGGAGGATTGGTCCTTCTGCCGGGGAAACATGTTGTGTCCTTTCAGGGCAGTTTGTCCACCCTTTGTCCCTGCCTGGCACTCAGCTCTCACCTGTGGCTCCCTATAGCTGTTGGCATGCAACAGTGGCTATACCCCGGACAACGGTTTTGACAACGGTTTTGACTAAACCAGATGGGGTTGGCCAACGGGTCTCAACCCTCGGTGAGATCGGGAGATGTCTATCCCAGCATGTGAAGACAAACTCTGGCGGATTGAGCGGATGATACCAATGGAAGGTCCAACAGTCAAGAAGGCGTCATGGAACACGAAGAGCAGGATAAGACACAGAAGATGTCCTGGTCATCCACTGCACCTACTCCCATCTCCAACCATCTTGATTCTTGTCTTGCCACTGATCTAGATGGGAATTGGGAAGAGAGAGCGTGAGGCTGCCGCTGCACAACTCTCCCTCACTTTAATACAAATCAAGCGCTAGTCTTGACACCATCAGTGTCCTGTTCAACCCTTGAATTCCTGTGGCGATGGGCAAGGGATAAAGCAAAAGGTGTGGATACACTGGGAGCTGTAGTCCCGGATCTGCATACAGGCGGCTTAGGTCTCATGGTCGTTTTCCGCTGACCGAAGCAGCAGTGAAACTCGGCATCTACCTGGGCGACTGAGCAGTCCTCTTCAAGAATGCACTGCTCACCTCTGTAAAATGAGGAAAGGGTTACAAAAGGTGCTCTAAACATTGTCTGTTTCACTACACCCTGGCCAGTTTACCGCAGCTGGCAGGGATCCCATCTTGCGGTCGAACAAAACACAAGGTGACAGCGCACACTATTGGCGCTGGTGTGCCAGCGTGCTTTTGGACAACCCTACAGCAAACAGACCAGAAAGAAGAACAGCCTTAGTTGCCAGAGAGCTTGCAAGATATAACACTGACATTGCAGCCCTAAATGAAACTCAATTTGCCAACATAGGTCAGTTGACTGAAGCTGGACATGGATACACATTTTTCTGGAACAGTCGTGGCAGCGATGAGCGTCAAGAGGCTGGAGTTGGATTTGCCGTCAGGAGTCACCTTGTTTGGAAACCTGATAGTCTACCCAAGGGTGTGAATGACCGGCTTATGACATTACAACTTCCGCTACAGAACAGAAGTCAAACCACCCTGATCAGCGCCTATGCCCCCACAATGAACAAACCAGACAAGATGAAAGACAAGTTCTATGAAGAACTGGATGCCCTACTATCAGCAGTGAGCTGTACCGATAAGTTGATCTTGCTTGGCGATTTCAATGCAAGCGTAGGGTGTGACTCTACAATCTAGCAGGGAGTCATTGGGAGGAATGGAATGGGCAAGTGTAACAGTAACGGCCTACTCTTAATCAAGAGCTGTGCAGCACACGACCTCCTCATCACCAACAATCTTCCGTCAGCCTATCCATAACAAGACCTCCTGGATGCACCCCCACTCTAAACATTGGCATCTTATCGACTATGTCATTGTCAGGAGAAGAGACAGGCAGGATGTCAGAGTAACCAAGATCATGTGTGGTGCTGACTGCTGGACAGATCACAGGCTCATTGTCTCCAAAATGAGGCTCCGCATCAGACCCAAGAGGCGACCACAAAGAAGCAAGGGTATGAAAAGAATCAATGCAGCCAAGCTAAAGAATCCCAGCATAGCTTCAGCACTGGCTGAAGACTTAGAAATCAAGCTTGCTGACACACACTTTACAGGCAGCAATGAGGACAACGGGGAACGCTTCAGTGATGCTGTCCTTACATCGGCACTGAAGATGCTTGGGCTCCCTAACCATAAGCAGTACTACTGGTTCAATGAGAAGGATGAGGAGATACAGGCTCTACTTGTTGAAAAGCACTAACCTCATCAGATCTATCAGAATGACCCATCATCAGCTGCCAAGAAAAATGCTTTTACCAGTGCTCGCAGGGCAGTCCAGAATAAACTGCGTAAAATGCAGGATGCCTGGCTGAGCGCCAAGGCAGAATAATATACAGGAATACGCTGACAGAAATGACTTGAAACAGTTATATGAAGCCCTCAATATTCTCTACGGATCTCAATCTCTCGGGAGTTACCCCCTCCTGAGTACAGATGGTACAACTCTTATTACAGAGAGGGCTCCGATCCTGCAGAGATGGCCTGATCACTCTGAAGCCATCCTCAACCAACCATCATCTATTAACGATGAGGCAATAGACAGGTTTCCCCAGGTTGATATCAATAGCACCATGGATGACCCACCGATAGTAGTCGAAGTCACGAAAGCTGTCAGCCAGCTATCTAGCGGCAAAGCCCCAGGGGCAGATGCCATATCCGCAGAGATCTACAAAGTTGCTGGTCCTGAACTTAAGAAACTCACTGAGTTGTTCCAGTCGTTTTGGAAGCAAGGATCCATTTCTCAGGAACTTAAAGATACTTCCATTGTACATCTCTACAAAAGGAAGGGCAATAGGCAAGTATGCAATAACCAATGATGAATCTCGCTGCTCTCCATCACAGGAAAAATCCTCGCAAGAGTCCTGGTGAATCATCTGGTCACACATCTGAAGCTGGGCTTGCTTTCAGCGTCATAGTGCAGCTTCCACAAAGGTCGTTGGACCATTGACATGATTTTTGCTGCGCGCCCACTTCAAGAGAAGTGTCAGGAGCAGAATCGTGAACTCTACACAACCTCTGTTGACCTCGCGAAAGCCTTCGACACTAAACCGACAAGACCTGTGGAAAATCATGTCAAAGTGCGGCTGCCGCCACGCCAAGCACCGCCCCCCTACCCCCCATTCATCCAGGTGGTACACCAGTACCATAATAGCATGATGGCCAGAGTATTGGATGGCGGAGAATCCTCTGAGGCATCCTGAGTCACCAATGGCATCAAACAGGGCTGTGTGCTCGCACCCATACTTTTCAGCAAGATGTTTACTGCCATGCTGAATGATACCTTCCAGGACAGTGTTGCTGGAATCAGCCTCAAGTATAAAGTGGATGGGAAGCTCTTCAACTTGAGGAGACTTCAAGCTATTACCAAAGTGGAAGAGACTGTCTGAGAGACTTCCTCTTTCCGATGACTGCGCCCTGTATACTGGCTCAGAACCAGCGATGCAAGTCAGTATGGACAAATTTTCCACGGCTTGTGACAACTTTGGACTCACTATCAACATTAAAAAGATCGAAGTCATACACCAACCTGCTCCTCATGCACCATACACAGAACTCATAATCACAATCAAAGGGTAAAAACTACAGGCAATGGACCAGTTCATTTATTTTGGTAGCACCTTCTCTCAAGCAATGACTATTGATACAGAAGTTAACTGCAGAATAGCAAAGGCAAGTTCTACTTTCGGTAGAGGCGCTCCACTGTATGTGAACGTCAAGGAATCAGCCCAGCAACAAATCTGAAAGTCGACAGCACTGCAGTACTCACTACCCTCCTGTATGCCTGTGAAACATGGCCTGTGTATCGAAGGCATGCAAGATAGCTCAATCAGTTTCACATGACTTGTCTTCACAGAATATTACGCATCAGATGGCAAGACAAAGTACCAGACACTGAAGTTCTCTCTAGAGCAAGTCTACCATCAGCCCACACACTACTGATGAGAGCACAGACCCGATGGGCAGGTCATATCATCCATATGTCAGACGAGCTCATACCTAAGCAGTTCCTTTTTGGGGAATTTCTGCTGGAAGGTGCTCACATGGAGGGCAGAAGAAACATTTCAAAGCCACACTCAAGGCTGCCCTAAAGTCACTTGACATAGGCAACCACCTGGGAAACGCTGGCACAGAACCGCCCTACATAGTTCTGCCTCATCCACAAAGGCTGTCAAGCTTACGAAACAAGGTGTATTGCTGAAGCACAACTTAGGCTTGAGTCGCACAAGTCCAGAGCCACCAGCGCAACAACTCAGTATCTACATAAGTCTGTCCAATATGTTCCAGAACATTCTGTGCCCGAATTGGCCTGATCAGTCATCTTCGGACACACCGCAACCAGCCTCAAAATGACTAATGGTGTTAAGGTCCTCATCAATAATAATGGACAAACAACAACCATGTATTAAAATTAGGCTCACTGGGGTCCTGCGGTGTGTGTCATGCCACTCCGCCAGGGAGAGGCCTGGAAGATTAGAAATCGGAAACTTGTCAGTGCCAATCGCACTTTCTGGATTGAGCGCATGCTGCCATTCCTGCAGACAAAGAATGTGAGTTCAAAATTGCCCCCATTCTATCAAAAGTAAGTATATTTTCTGTTCTTTTTCTCTGATTATTGTAACATTGAAATAAGAAAATTGAGATAAATAAACACAAATGGTAATTTACAAATGAACAATTGGAATTGAATGGCACACATTCTTAAAACTTATTCTTGAATTATTAAGTGTGCTTGCACTTCTAAAGGCCTTGGGAAATTTTATTTTCAGCCTAGATCTGGAACAGAGATAAACACAATAATGCACTTGTCTTGTCTGATACTGACCACACTTTATCAGAGGAAATAGGATCAGGCTGCAGGAATTCGTGGAACACCAGGGCACAAATACTAAAAGAAGGGACTTTCATTTATATAGAGCCTCAGGACATCCCAAACTACTTGTGAATTACTCTTGTAGAGGAGAGAAACGTGGCAGCCAATTTGTATACAACGAAGTTCCATCGACAGTGATGAGAAAAATGACCACAATTTCTTTTAGTGATGCTGACTGAGTGATAAACATTGGCCAAGGTATGGGAAAACTGTTCTGCGCTCTTTCACTGAGGTTTCTCTTTATATCAACCTTACAGGGAAGATTGGGTTTCAGTCTGGCATTTTATCCAAAAATCAGAAATATTCATTGCAGTGCTGGCCTAGATAAGTGCTCAAGGCTCTGGAATGCAGCTTAAATCATTGTCCTTCCAACTCAGAGGCATGAGTGCTACCACTGATACTTCATAAAGCAGAAGGTGTTATTAATTTTTTATATTCTTTTAATTTAAATATTGTAAGTACCAATTGGTATTATTAGAGGATTAGCATTTCAAACGTCCAGGGTAATGCTCTGGGAGTCTGGGTTTGAATCCCACCAATGCAGATGGTGGAATTTAAATTTAATTAACAAATTTGAAACTAAAAATCTAATGATGACCATGAAACCATAGTCAATTATCACAAAAACCATCAGTTCACTAATGTCCTTTAGGCAAGGAAATCCACTGGCCGTACCTGACGCGGCTATGTGTGTCCTCAGATTCACAGCAATGTAGTTAACTTTTAAATTGTAATAAGTCTGCAGAGGCAGAAGTCCTTTCACCAACATCTCTTTATTTACAACTCTAACAGCAATACACAGAATGCTACCAATTTACCTCCAGGGCTGTCAGAAGAACTGATACTCCTGGTTAAGTACATGGCAAAGACTCCCTAATTGGCCTATCAATTGAATCCTTAATCAGGGAGCTCATACTCCAAATGGCCAACCTCAATGGCCTAACTGAGGTCATTACATAAATACCCTCTGAAATGACTTAGCAAGCCAGTCAGGTATAAAAAAACTGCTAAAAAATCTGAAAGGACTGAAAATGAACTGACCAGCCAACCAAGGCACTGGAAATGACAATGGCAAATTCAGCCCTGTCAACCCTACAAAATCCTCCTCAATAACATTTGGGGACCTGTGCCAAAATTGTAAGAAGTATCTTACAGACCAGTCAAGCAATATTATGACAAAATCAACTGATGGAATTATACCTTACAGATAATGTCCCAGACATCACCATTACCATCACCATCCCAGGGTACATCCTGCCCATTGACAAGACAGAAATAGTAAAATAGTAGTATACAATTGGAGTGAATTGCTGTGGGAGTCCTCAGCATCAACTCCAGCCTACATGAAGTCCCATGGCATCAAGTCAGATGTGGGAAAGGAAACCTCAAAGTACAATCCACCTCAGAAGATGAATCAATACATCTCCATATTGAACACTGCTCAGACGAAGCACTGAGGGTGGCATGATGGCAGAATGTACTCTGGATGAGGACTTCAATGGCCCTCACCAAATATTTTGGTAGTACCATTAGTCACTGAGCTGACCAAGTTCTAAAGCACATAGCTTCTAGACTGGGTCTGCAGTAGGTGGTGAAGGAACCAACAAGAGCTACTTGGCCACATCCTCATCAACCTGCTTGCCTCAGATGTATTTATTCAAGATAGTATCAATAGGAGTAACCACTGCACAGTCCTTCTGAAGATGAAATCCCGCCTTCACATTAGGATATCCTCATCATATTGTGTGGCACTACCACTGTGCTAAATGGGATAATTTTCAAACAGATCCAAATAATTCCAGACTTGGAAAGAATGAGGCACTATGGATGATCAATTGCAGCAGAATTGTATCACAGGCTGTAAGTTCACAGTCTGACATGTCCTCAACCCCCAAGTCAGGGATCAAACCTAGTTCAATGAAGAGTGCAGGAGGGCATTCCAGGAGCAGCATGAGGCATATCTAAAAATGAGGTGTCGACCTAGAGAAATTACAACATGGGACTACTTGCATGCCATATAGCAGAAGCAGTATGCAATAGATAAGCAACTCCACAACCAACAACCAGATTTAAGTTCCATGTCTAGTCATGAATGGTTGTGAGCAATTAAACAACCAACAGGGGGAGTAGGCTCTACAAATATTCTTATCCTCGATGATGGGGAGCCCAGCATACCAGTGCAAAAGGTAAGGCTCAAGTATTTGCAACAATCTTGAGTCAGAAGTGTCAAATGGATGACCCTCCTCGACCTCCTTTGGCCATTCCCCAATATCACAGATGCCAGTCTTTAGCCAATTTGATTCACTCCACATGATATCAAGAAACGGTTGAAGGCACTGGATACTGCAAAGTCTATGGACCCTGACAATATTTCAGCAACAGTACGAAAGATTTGTGCTCCAGAATTTGTTGCATCTCCTAGCCAAGCTGTTCCAAGACACCAACAACACTGGCATTATCCAGCAATGTGGAAAATTGCGCAAGTATGTCATGCACATAAATAAATCCAACCTCAGCAATTACCATCCCAACAGTATATGGTCATCAGCAACTATTAAGTAGCACTTGCTTAGCATTAACCTGCTTACTGATGCTCAGTTTGGGTTCTGTGAGGATCAGTCAGCTCCTGACCTAATTACAAACAAGTACAAAAGAATTGAATTCCAAAAGTGTGGGTAACTGCACATGGCAGCATTTGACTGAGTGTGACATCAAGAACTACTAGCAAAACTAGTGTCAACAGGAACCAGAGAGAAAACTCACTGCTAGTTGGAATCATACTGAGCACAGAAAAAGATGGTTGTGGTTGCTGGAGGTCAATCATCCCAGTTCCTGGACATCCCTGCAGGAGTTTTTCTGTTAGTATTCTAGACCCAACCATTTCAGCCACTTGACCAATGAACTTCCTTCCATCATAAGGTCAGAAGTGGGTGCGTTACACAATGATAAGTACCATGCGTGACTTCTCAGATGCTACAACAGTCCCTTTCCAAATGCAGCAAGACCTGGCTAATATTCAGACTTGGGCTGACAAGTGGAAAGTAACATTCATATTACACAAATGGCAGGCATGACTATCTCCAACAAGAGAGAATCTAACCATCACACATGCACAATCAATGGCATTAATATCACTGAATCTCTCATTATCAAAATTATCATCCTCTCCACTTTCTACAAAGCACAAAAATCAGGAATGTGATGGAATGTTTTCCAATTGCTTGGATGAGTTCAGCTCCAATAACACTCAAGAAGTTTGACATCATCTATGAGAAAACAGTCCACTTGATTGCTATACCTTCACAAACATGGAATCCCTCTACCACTGGTGTACAATGGAAGCAATACGTACCATCTACAAGATGCACTGCTGTGACTCATCAATGTTCTTTAGGCAGCATCATCCAAACCCACGACCACTACCATCTAAAAGGACAAGGGCAGCAGGTGCATGGAGGTTCCCCTCCAAGACATTCACATCCTGAGTTGGAAATATATCATCATCCCTTCAGTGTGGCTGGGTCAAAATCCTGGAACCCCCCTGCCTAACAGCACTGTGAGTGTACCTATACCATAGAGCAATGGTTGAAGAAGGCAGGTCACCATCACATTCTCAAGGGCAATTAGGGGTAGCAATAAATCACTGGGCTAATTAGAGATGTCCATATCCCATGAGGGAATTTTTAAAATTATGTTATTTTGCTTTGTTTGCTACTGGGGCAGAACCACATTAGGAATTTCTAGAATTAAAAATTGAACTCCGTAACCTGAACCCAAACTGACTTGTAAAATGTTCTTTACATTTGATTTGTGATAGTCAATGGTTTTGACTGATACACTGCAGACATACTTAACAGTGTATAATTATTCAGTAATGAATGTACAACATTTAAGATTTTCAAACAAGCAATTTGTGCATCATAATATTTGCGAAGATGTTTACTAGTGGAACTGTGGACTGGAAATAAGCTAATTACATTTTTATGCAATTTCTAAGTAGATTTTGGCATTTGAATAATCTTAATAGTTAAGCAAGTAATGTTTGTTATAGTCCTGGTGTCCTGCATCAGAAATGTCATTATCAGACATGCTGGAAAATTTTATAGAGTAGTGTCTAATAACATTGTGATAGTTCTAGTAACATGAGTTAGAAGCGAGAAAGGCAATAAGCAGGAGATAAGTAGAAAAAGTTAGCAGACTGTTTTTCTTTATTTTTTAATTTATTATATTTTGTAAGTTATTTCATTTACAAAAATAGGAATTTAGGAATATCAAGTATTTTATCTTACAGGACATAATATTTTAATTTTTTTTCCAATGCAGAATATAACCACAACTTTTATACTGCTACTAATTGGAAAACCAATTCACATGAAGGTGTTTCACTTAAGGTTGCACTTTTCAGGTATGAAACTACAACTTTAAACAAGAACTTACTACACCTAATTCAAATCTCAATCTGGAATGACCCAGATATGCCATAGTGCCATGTAGATAGATTGCCAGGAATTCTTTTGTTTTGCGTTGATCTGTCTGCTTTCTCACAAGAATGGTTGGTCAGCTTGGAAGGCTCTGAGAAGGCAGTGGTGCATTTGCTAGCAGCCGAACCAAGAGATGTATGGAGGCCTTTATGAACTAGAGGTGATCCTGATCTGGAATCACTAAGCAGGAATTGCAAGTAGGGCCAATGTTTGAAATGAAAAGTTTAAATTCATGAAGTATGGGGGAACTCTTTATTAATTTTTGTTTTTTTATTAAGCAACACAGCACGGGAAACAGGCCCTTCGGCCCAACGAGCCCGCGCCGCCGTCATACTATATAGTAGCAAATACATTATCATATTTTAATATTCCTATATAATAATATATATATTATTCCTAATATGGAAAATTTTCACCATATGGACAATTTGTTTCCCAATCAGCCTAAGAGCGAATTTTTGGGTTGTGGGAGGAAACCGGAGTGCCCGGAGAAAACCCACGCAACGACGGGGAGAACGCGCAAACTCCCGCAGACACCGGCCCAATTCCAAGTGTCTGCACAGCCACATCGATAGTCTCTGAGCTGTCATGGTGCCCTTCAGATGGTCCACATAAAGCACTCATTTACGACATGAGGTACCAGGCAAACCATGAATCAACATCCAAGAGCTGTACCCGCACCACCTGCCGAATGCATGCTCAATGTTGGTCAAGTATGGACCGAATTACCTGTGGAAAAAAGCCGTAGTTAAACAGTCCTAATATATCCCTCTATCTGCATACCGCTCATGTGGCTGTCCAAGAGACCCTTAAACATCCCCAGCGTGCCTGCTCCCACCACCTTACTCGGCAGTGCATTCCACACCCCCACTACCCTTTGTGTGAAAAACTGCCCTCTAATATTCGTCTTATACATAGCCCCCTCACCCTAAGGCCATGACCCCTCGTCCTATCCATTTCTGAAGGTGGAAAAAGTTTACCTCCATTTACTCTATCTATACCCCTTATAATCTTATACACCTCTATGAGACCCCCTCTAAGCCGACGTCTTTCAAGGGAAAACAACCCCAGTCTATTTAATCGTTCCTCATAAGACAGTCCTTCCATACCAGGCAGCATCCTGGTAAACCTCCTCCGCACTCTCTCCAAGGACTCCACATCCTTCCGATAGTACGGAGACCAGAACTGGGCGCAGTTTTCCAAGTGAGGCCTAACCAAAGTTGTATACAACTGCAACATCAAACTCCTACTCTTGTATTCTATACCCTTTTCTATGAAAGCTAACATTTAGTGGAATTAAAAACTGAATGAGTTGTTTTTAAAACCTTCACGTCAATCCTTGTGGCATGATTCTTTCAATAAATAAATGGGAATATTGATTTCTTTTTAAAATGTAAGGATCTCCCTCAAGATCATAAGAGCAATTTACTGTCTGTGTGGTGATATACAAATACTTTTATACTTCTATATTTATGAAAATATTCCATGCAAGTAAGGGAAGCTGGGTCTTTGTGCATGCATGATTCATCAAAGCAAATGTTGTTGGAGTCAGATTATGGAATCTAATGGTTGAAAGATTAAAGATGTTATTTTCTTACATTTTGTAACGAGTCTTTATTTGGGGGTCTTCATTTACAAGCAGGATATATCTGAAATTTGCATTTGGGGATAAGTGTTGAAATAAATGTTTAGATGTTGTACTTCAAAGGAGATAGATAGGTGAAAAAGAATACTTTCATTTTACAGAAGACTTGTGAGTAAATAAGGGGGGGAGGGGGGAGGAGGGGGTGCGGGGGCAGAGGCAGTTGTTTTAAAATTTGACCAAAACTAGAAATAAAATAGGAACATGAAAAGTTTTAACATTTGGGAACCTTAGTTTTCAAGGGGATATTTGTCAATAATAGACAGCTGAAATGAGAATGGAAGACCCCATTTTTATAAATAGGGATTCAACAATAGTGAGTTGTTGTGGTGGGAAGTTCGACTGAAATCCAGTTCCGGTGTTTTGCAATGTGCTGAAAAGTCTTTTGATTGCAGAAAAGCAACTGAGTGTTGGGCCAGGATAACATTTGTCCTGGGAAACAGCATGGTTTGAATCTTTCTTTGGAAAAAGCACATCAGCATGGATTAATTTTGGGAAGCTGCGGGCTGTACTTCTTTTTAAAGTGAAAGCAATTTCGCAATCTGAGTAATATTTCCTGAACTTTATAGTTAAGGATCTATAAGGGCTATTGCTATAAAAGTAATTCTATTGTGTATCTTTGATAAAGCATTTTGGGGACTGCTTTGTAAGATTTTTCTGTTTTTTTTCTTATAATAAACAAATCAATTCTTCAAATTTTAAAAAGTTATCGCAGGAGTCGTATGTTTTCTGTTCAGTAGCTTTCCCTTCTCGTTTTGACAATACTGAAATAAAAGGATTATGATGAGAAGAGACAGGTCTCAATGTGAGATCTGGCTTGTTGAGCATTAACATCAGATGTGGTCATAACAGTTGATTTGTCAAAAGTGCCATGTGGCTGCCGGGAATGAGTGTGTATCATAGAAGTACAGAACTGAGGTCACTTTGCCAGTCAGAGATAGACAGATTCTCAATCAATGAGGGGATGAAGGATTACGGGGAGAAGGCAGGAGAATGGGGGGGTGAAATCATATCAGCCATGGTTGAATGGCGGAGCAGACTCTGTGGGCGAAATGGCCTAAACCTATCCCTACATCTTATGGCCTTCACTATGCTGTGAACTTCAAAGTTTTAGCTGTCGCAATGAACAGAGTTTTCCAAAGCTTATGATTTAAGCATTGCCTCCTGAGAGACAGCTCGGCAGAAGATCATAAAATGTACATCTGAGCTGATACGTCCTGCCAAATGAATGCTGTCAGAATTATCTTTTGATGCCTCCTCCTGGTTCCCTTTCTTTAATGGGAATGTTATTTTGCAAACTTCAAACACGGATGGCATTTTTCCAAGCTAACTTCCTGATTTACAAATTTCTGGCGCTGAGGGATGGGCACTTTTCAGTTTGACATGATACTAATCAGAATTTCTGACATGGCACATTTGAAGTGAAATCTGGGGACTGCCCTAAATTGTTGTTCCTACACAGACAGAAATACGGACTTTGGCCCTGCTCGAACCAGAAATGCTGTCTGGAAAACTGCTGATCTAACTTTGTAGGGTTCCACTTTGAAATGCAGATTCACAATATGCTCAACAGTATCATGAATCACCACTACAATTTAGCAAATAGCATTATATAGAGATGCTAACTAAGTGAAGCATTGGACCTAAGTACATTTCAATATCATTAACAAACAGAATTTTTAAATAGAATTAAACCCACACATAAAACATTAATTATCAAATTATTAAATGGCTTCAAAGAAGCTTAGAAATTACCCTGAAGATTTATAACATTATCTAAACTCATTGATTTGATTACTGCCTTGAGCTTGCTTCCAGGTCTCCTCAGTGTTAATAACCTCTAGCTCTAAACTGGAAGTCAGATGTAAAATACTGATTTAAATTATTGAGATACCTTATTGAGATACTATTAGTTCACCGATGACTGCGTAATTATAAACATTTTTAATGTTTAGAATATTCAGAATATTTTCAATCCTATCATCACCTTTTTAATTTTCCTTCTTGTTAAATGAGATTAATGTTTCATTTTCATCTGAATTATGTAAATCTGACCACACAACATGTATTCATTATAGTTTTTTCAACAGAGGGAAAGGCCCCAAGGTTCTTCACAGGAACAGTATCAAATAAAATTTTGCACTGTGGCACATATGGAGATTTTCAAGCAAATGGCAAAAAGCTCAAACAAAAAAACAGGTTTTAAAAAGCATCTTAAAGGAAGAAAGTGAGGTAGAGAGATTTAGTGCAGTGCTTGCGCCTTGGCAGCTGGAGGAACAGCTGCCAACATTTGAGCAATTAAAATCAAGGATGCCCAAGGGGCCAGAATTGGATAAGCAAAATATCTCAGAAGGTTGTCAGGCTGGAGAAGATTACAGACATTGGGAGGAGAAAATGATATTTTACTTTGAAAACAAGAATGAGAATTTTAAAAATGAAGCATTATCCAACCAGCATAGATCAGCTCAAGTTAGAATAAGGGCAGCAAAGCTTTGGAGGAGCTTATGTTTGTGGAGGGTGTAAGATGGGAGTCTGGTCAGAAATGAACAGGAATAGTCAGGTTAGAGGTAACAAAGATAAGGATGAGTGTTTCAGCTACTGATGAGTTAATTGATGGCTGGATGATATTATCTAAGAGTAAAGAAGCTGTCCTGGTGAAAGTGCAGATATGTGATTGGAAGATAATAAGAGATTATCTTCCAACACCATATTATCAAATACAACACCAAGATTATGAATTATCTGATTCAGCTTCAGACAACTGCCAGAGAGCAAAATGAGAATGGCATTTGTGGTTGGGTTTGTGGAGGGGAACAAAGGCAATTGTCAGGATTTTCCATTCCATTTTGTCTGGTGACAGGAGCAGAAAGTCTCATGAGAAGTGCAAATCACATTTTACGTTGACATAAAAGTGTGATATGATTGTCCCCTCTGTGACTGGTTTCCTAATGTGGAGATGGACTGGGGTAAACACAGTAAAAAGGCTCACAACACCAGTTAAATTCCCAATAGTTTTATTTGGAAGCAAAAACCACTTTGGCAGCTTTTACTACCAAATAAACCTGTTAAAGTCTAACCTGGTGTTGTGAGACTTCTTACTGGTTTCCCATGATATGCACCTTGTCTGCAGACCTCCCATTCAGTTCAGATGAGTGCATTGCTAAGGAGCGAGAGGATCACCCCTTTGGCTGTGTAGGGGGTAATACCGGGGGAACTGCATGGTGGTGGACTGGATGTGTGAGAAGGGTGTTCCAAGTGAACTTTTGTACACTGGGGTAGCCTTTAGAAATGGTCCCATGATCTTCAAAAACTCAATCAAGCCTGCCCTGCCAGAATGTTGTTGTTTGCTTTTTTTATTCTCTATGTCCCAAATGATATGATGGAGAAAGCCAGCATTGATGCAGAAGTTTCAATGATGCCATTCTGGCGATGGCTTTGGTTTACCCAATATCCTTTGCTCACCCACTGGAGGATGTCAGACAGTTAGTCTGACAACTCAGAGACAATGAAGAGATAGAGAGTGGGACAGGTGTCCTGGCTTTAAGTGGTAGTTATGTTCCTGAAAATCATCACTTCAGGTGAAATCCCTTTAAGTGAAGCATGGTTCCACATAGGGATCAATGTTAAAGCCTGAATTAGGTTCTTAAGGACAATCTTTGCCTGAAAAAAAATTGAAATGCTGGCCAATCGTAAGAAGTCTCACAACACCAGGTTAAAGTCCAACATGTTTATTTGGTCGCAAAAAGCCACTAGCTTCCGAAGCACTGCTCTTTCATTGGGTGAATGGGATTTCAGTTCACATACAGGGCATATAAAGACACAAACTCAATTTACAAAATAATGGTTGGAATGCAAATCTTTACAGGTAACCAAGTTTTAAGGTACAGACAATCTGGGTGGAGAGAGGGTTAAGTACAAGTTAAAGAGGTATGTATTGTCTTCAGCCAGGACAGTTAGTAAGATTTTGCAAGCCTAGGCAAGTCGTGAGGTTACAGATAGTGTGACATGAGCCCAAGATCCTGGTTGAGGCCATCCTCATGTGTGTGGAACTTGGCTATCAGTTTCTGCTCAGCGACTCTGAACTGTCGTGTGGTGTGAAGGCTGCCTTAGAGAACACTTACCGTAAGATCAGAGGTCAAATTCTTGTGACCACTGAAGTGTTTCGCAACAGGAAAAGAATACTCTTGCCTAGTGATTTTGAGCGGTGTCCATTCATCTGTTGTCATAGCGTTTGCATGGTCTCCCCATTGTACCATGCCTCAGGACATACTTTCCATCTTTTCTGTATTGCTAGCCCATAGATAACCTCACGATGCTCCACCCTAAATATGTTAAAGAAGCCATCCCCTATGGACAAACCCTCCGTATGCACAGGATCTGCTCAGTTGAGAAGGATTGCAACAGACACCTCCAGACATTGAAAGATGCCCTCATAAGAACAGGATATGGCGCTCGACTCATCGATCGACAGTTCCGATGCGCCACGGTGAAAAACCTCACCGACCTCCTCAGAAGACAAACATGGACACGGCGGATAGAGCATCTTTTGTCATCCAGTACTTCCCAAAACAGAAAAGCTACGATATCTTCTCCAGAGCCTTCAATATGTCATGGATGAAGACAAACATCTCGCCAAGGCCATCCCCACACCCACACTTCTTGCCATCAAACAACCGCACAATCTCAAAGACCATTGATCGCAGCAAACTAGCCAGCCTTCAGGAGAACAGTGACCATGACACCACACAATCTTGCCACAGCAACCTCGGCAAGACATGCCGGATCACCAACACGAATGCCATCATCTCACGAGAGAACGCCATCCACCAGGTATACAGTGCATACACTTGCAACTCAGCCAATGTTGTCTACCTGATACGCTGCAGGAAAGGATGTCTTTCCTGAGGCATTGTACATTAGGGAGACCATGCAGATGCTACAACAATGGATGAATGAACACTGCTCAACAATCACCAGGCAAAGATGTTCTTTTCCTATTGGGGAACACTTCAGCAGTCACAGGGGCATTCGGCCTCTGATCTTCGGGTAAGCGTTCTCCAAGGCGGTCTTCACGACACACAACAGTGCAGAATTGCTGAGCAGAGACTGATAACCAAGTTCCGCAGACACTGACTGTCTCAACTGCCATCTTGGTTTCATGTCACACTATCTGTAATGCTCATGACTTGTCCGGGCTTGCAAAATCTCACTAACTATCCCAGCTGGAGACAATACACATCTCTTTAACCAGTGCTCAACTTCTCTGCACTCACATTATCTGTACCTTTAAGATTTGATTACTTATAAAGATTTGCATTCCAACCATTACTTTGTAAATTGAGTTTGTGTCTTTATATGTCGTTTGTGAAATTCGAAACACCTAATGAAAGAGCAGTACTTCAAAAGTTAATGGCTTTTACTACCAGATAAACCTGTTAGACTTTAACCTGGTGTTGTGAGACTTCTTACTGTGTTTATCCCAATCCAACACTGGCATCTCCACATCATGGCTACAATCAAAGGCCAACAGTTCTTACAAATTCCTTTTGAAATGACATCCACCTGAGGCCCAGGCCCCTGTTTAGTGATGACCGAAAGTTTCAGGTGGTGTTAATGGGGAAGGAAGGTGAAGGGGAGTTGGCAGCAAGGGCAGGGAGGGTGGCTATTAGCAGGCTCAATTCCCCCAATTCTTCCTGCTGAGGGCAGAATTTTCCCATCCCATCCACCATGAGAATTGCGATGGGCAGCAGGCAGACCATGCAAAGATCCACTGATCTCAGACAGGACTTTCCAAACTTGGGGCGAGCATGGCTGGAAAATCCTGCCCTGTGATTTTCAGTCAGGTACCGGGTGCCAGTTTGAACAAGGGACCACTGGGAGCTGGCAAACAAACATACCAAATGTTGTTTAATATGCTCCTGTAAAGTGACTTGAGAATTTTTATTACTTTCAGGTGCCAGATAAATACAGTGATTGGTATTGGCAATTTGGAAATGGTGAGGTAGGTGCAAGATCAAGAAGAGAAAAGGGAGACATTTGCAGAATGGCAGAGCTGGCAAAGGTCAGAGACAAGACTAAGGGCAGCTTGGAAAGTGAGCTAGAAAGAAGACAGGTATTTCCTTTAAGATCTACAAATGCTTTAAAGAAATTATTTTCTTTAGTATTTTCATTTGTTGTAACAAGTGTGGATTTATTTGGTTTATTCAATTAACCTACCTGGTGCAAAGCTTGTCTTTCCATAGAATTGTATTACTCCAGTCCTCTGTCCAACCACAACCACACGATCTCCAATTTGCATTTCAGTCTTATCATTCTCTACGCAGCCCAAGCTGCCAACAGATGGAGCTCGCTTCCGCAAACCTAATTTAAAAAATCAAAATGTGAAAAGTTAAATTAAACTACATTTTAATATGATTACTATGTATTAGTCCTTCTACTCTTTCATCTCAGCAATATTCCCTCCCTCTGTGTTGTGTATTGCATATATTTTTGTTGCTGAGTTTCTTTCAAACAGCCAAGTGAAGGTTATTCCCATCAAAATGGAATATGTTAGACAGTGAGTTAGATTTAACAGGGCACTCAGGTCCCTGCCCTCCTTGGTGAAAATGTCAGGAGTAAGCCCTGCAGATATTTAATGCTCAGAGGTCTGTTAATTGTGTTAAAAAGGGACTTCCATTCCCTCTGGGCACGGAGTCCTGCCTCTGAGAGTTGCTCGACAAATAAATAACAGGCATCTCTCTGTTTTCAGCAGCACAAACTGCTGGGATTATACATGGGCCTTTCCTCATCTGCAAACAAATGCTAAGGAGCCAGAGCCGGAGTGAGAGGGAAATGGTGGGGATGGGGGTCTCACTCCACTCCCTAAAGCCAACCTTACTGCCCAACTACCTGCAGAGTGGTAGATGTTTGGTGTGGCCTTCACACACCATTAGTTAAATTACAAGCCAGCATGATGAGACCAACATGTGGTCATCAATTGGTCACTTAAAGGCTTCAATTGGCTCACTTATAGTTGCAGCACCTGACATTCATTATCATTGTGGGTAGACGACAGGCAAAGCATCCATGGCATTTCATGGGCTCCTCCTTTTCTGCAAACCCATTGCCTGGAGCCATAAAATCCAGCTAGTCTGTGGTCAAATGGGGATATGACTTGTAAATGTTCAATTGTCAAAGTCAATAAGAACAATGGGTGGAATTTTCTTGTCCTGCCTGCCATGGAAATTGTAGTGGGTGAGGGGCGGACTATGCAAAAGTCCATTAATCTCGGGCATGATTTTCTGTCCTTGGGGTGATCTTATAACCTTGTCCTGCTCAACCTCTTGTGGGCGAGATGGGATGATAAGGTGAAGGCAAAAAATGAGAAATGTGCCATGAGAGTGCAATTCATCCAATATTCAAAACTACTCAACAGTTTTGATTTTAACCCTCTTCCCAGTCTCAATTGTTAGGAAAGGATCAGGTGAGGAGTCAAAATCTTAAAATCAAGTTCCCTGATCAAAACACTGGACTCCTGGCTGCTGTGATGTTGACATCATTGATTCACGCCATGGACAAGGTCCTGCTAAAAAACAGACTGGGGTCTATTTAAAATTGGGAAAAGGGACTTGATGAAATAATTTGTGTACCTATTCAGCCAAACCTTGGACTGGATATTGCCTGACAACAGCACAGCAGGAGCAGCTGGTTGACCAGAAGAATTCCAACAGAAGTTTATTTTTTGGCCTGTCTTTGAGCTCCTTCTATGCCAGGAGCTGCAGGAGTGTTCCCTCTACACCTCTCAAAGAGTCCTCAGTTCTTCACAACCCTATTATTCCCCAGCCTTCTGGGAATTTCCAGGACTGGCATCCTCACAATCATCAAGAGAAAATTCCGAACTGCACTGATCTTCAAGGCACCATGCTTCCCCTCAGATCGGGGAATTGTGTAAACAGTCTGAATACTTTGTCTTCTTACCAAAATTTCTGTTCAGCGAGGAACAAACATGAACAAAGGTGTTGAGAAAATATCAACTCCAAAAACCTCCAACCTTGACCACGGTTGGGCTTCTCTGTTGCCACTACAGTAGATAGAGTTTTGGCTAAAAGCCAAATTCTCCATTCTCGCTAGCAGCGTGGCAGTCATGGATGAAATCGGAGAATCCTGTAAAGGGCATAATTTCCAAGATGGGATATAAATCTACCAGCACTGACCAATTTCAGTCCCAATAATAATTCTTCATACATGGTCTTCAAGGGCTATTTTATCACAGGTCTCACCACAGCTCATCATCAGGGCAGCACAGTGGCACTGTCCCTCACAGCGCCAAGGACCCAGGTTCGATTCCCAGCTTTGGTCACTGTGGAGTTTGCATGTTCTCTCCATGTCTATATAGGTTTCCTCCAGATGCTCCGGTTTCCTTCCATGGTCTGAAAGACATGCTGGTTAGGTGCATTGATCCAAACAGCACCATAGCGTGACGACTGGAGGAATTTCACAGTAACTTCATTGCAGTGTTAATGTAAGCCTTACTTGTGACTAATAAGTTTATTATGGGCTGCCTGCCCATGTTACCAAACGACAAACGCTAAAACATGTAGGCAACATTAGGTTGTTAGTGGGTTTTCACTGCCTGTTTAATTGTCAGCAGGTACACTTCCAACTTAATCTTGAGCAATTAACATATAATGTCTGCAGCTTTTCATAAATGAAATGTAATTTAAATACTGCATTATAGGTTCCATTTGCAAAATTGTACACCTGGATGTTAGCTACATTATTCCATTATAATGTGAAATGACACAATGTCGCACTTAAAGATTGAAAAGATTATTGTAACCACCTAACTGCATAAATATTTAGATGCAGAATTGGTTTCATGATTGACGATAGCCTGGTGTTCACCTGATGTGAGGACAATTAAAATTGAATAAAGGGCCAGGATTAGGGATCAGAGCTAGAATAAGCCCAGTGAGTTCAAGTTTAAAAAAGTGTTTCAGTTTCCTTGTGTACTACAAGAGCTTCCCTAATGCACCAGAAGCATCTATGTTGTGCTGGGGCCATTCCACTGGATCGCAGATGGATTGCTATTTTGGTCGGGAAGTCAACGAACAATGTGCAAATGATGTTTTCCATCAAAATCAACTGGATCTCACAGCTACTACTTTGGGAAAGGCCAGTTATTTGCTAGATCATATCCCTGTCCAGGGAATTTATATAATTTATAAATTCAGCCTCACTTGATTTTCACAATGCCCAGTGTCACTGTACATTGGCTAGCCAGTATCATTTCCACAGTTGCTCTGCCTGCACCAATTAAACAATACAAAAGTTCACAATGAAAATGTCATGTAGATGAATATAATCAGCTATTAATTCACTTTACATGCATCACAATTCCATATCAGGAAATCCACTGAACTTCACTCGACATATTATAGTTCTGATTTAGCAGGTTCCAACAAATTCAATTGACTGTAAAATTATCTTTAAATATTCTAATGATTAAATGGTTTACTTTAATGAATATAAATAAATACCCATGGTGGTCCTGGTGATGGCAGGTACTGGTTTAGTTGCCATCTTCTTTGAGTTGGCCAAATTCCGTTGCCGTGTGGGTAGCTGCTTTTGTCTACATTGTCTGCTCTCTATCGAAGAGGTAGAGGAGGATGAGGAGCAGAATGACCCAGGCAGAGAAACTGGATAGGCAGCATATGTTGAACAGAGAGAAAGGAAGAACATGAGAGAAGAGAACAAGGCTGATTAAAGTCACAGAAATACTGAAATCAAAGGCAAGTAAAGCACAATAGGTGAAATCATTGTTCAACATACTAATTGCATAACATCCAATAATTATTTGTCTTTAATTGTACAGAGGAATTGCACAAATGCAATTTTGCTCTTGACCTCTTCCATCTTTTATTTTGACCTTCTTAGCATTTCTTTTTCCTTTGCACTACATTGGCATTTTTGCTTCCCTGGTTTTGATGTCAATGAGTTTTCATTTAGAAATGTTTTATGACATAGGAATTAAATGAATGCAAAAGACCAAAAATCTATCTATTCACTTTCAATCTCCCTGGAAGTCACACTAAAGAACAATAGTAGAGAACTTGTCTAAATCAAAACCATCAACCTTAGTCAATTAGTGTATAGTAGGCCAAGACATGATGTGAGGAAAATTACAGTGGTATGGAGCTTTGAGAATCATAGGTCTAAAGTTACCCCTGGTACTTCCAAGTAGGTAACACTTAACATGTCAGCTGCAAAATTGGGTTCCGTAGCACTGCTGATGCTGCAAACAACTCACGCGGTGCTTCCAACATTTTCAGCCATGTGTTAGCACTACCATGTCCTGCATGCATTAGGAGCTTCTGATACGAGCAGATCATGACATCAAACAGCTGTTTTAGCTGATTTGATACATGTTTGTGAAATTTGGAACGCATTGATCCAGAAACTCCTGTGCTAATCACACAGAGCTGAAAATGCACAAGATTCTTTCATACACCATTTAAAAGGCCAGCAATTCAACTTGCGAGTGAGGTGCATCAGACTTTCCCTATGATATGGAATTACATCCATCGCAATTCCATATCAGGAAATCCACTGAACTTCACTCGACATATTATAGTTCTGATTTAGCAGGTTCCAACAAATTCAATTGACTGTAAAATTTTCTTTAAATATTCTAATGATTAAATGGTTTACTTTAATGAATATAAATAAATACCCATGCTGGTCCTGGTGATGACAGGTACTGGTTTAGTTGCCATCTTCTTTGACAGACCTGCCAGCACTCAACTAGAATTGGTGGCCATTGTTGTTACTGCACTGCAGGCATCAAGGAGAGTTTCAATGATGGAACGGACTCCAGGAATGTTTGGGATCTCACCAGGACTAGATTGGCAGGCATCAGCATAAAGGGTGGGGGTATGTGGGATATGGCAACAGAGAGGGGAGAGGGTGGGTGCGGGCTATAAAACTGTGAGGGGTTGTGTGAGTCTCTGGCACCAAAAACACCCTACCCCCACTTTTGCTGACAGTGACCCACCACAGGGATATCCTGTCACAATGCATGTTGGTTGTGGATCTCTCCTGCCACCCACTAAATCTGAGTGACAGTAGGATGAAATACTTAACTGAACATTAATTGTCCAGATAAGTGTCTCAGTTGATCCATTGGTGGGTAGTCCACCCAAAGCTTCCATACCACTGTAAAATCGCGGAAAGAGCAAGAAGGGATAGGTATGGCATGATGTCCTATTTTACACCTGTTTTCCCAACGCCAGATGGCCCATAAAATCCAGCAGCACATTTCTCTTCAAGAACTTTGCAATAGCAAATATTAGATATTTTTACTTGTAAAAGTAATTCAAAAGTGATACATCTGTGGGGGAGAAACCTCACTGAACAGACTATCAATACAAATTTACTTCTGTGAGACACAAATTCAGTTGTTTATTCTTTATTAATTCTGAATTTGGCATTGGTTAATTGAAGGTGAGATCCATAACGATGGACTGAAGGAAGGCAATCAGATATTTTAAGGTAATTGGTGAGAATCCCAGAAGTGTGGCTGTCCTGGACACCCTGAAGTTTATCTGTAGGTTTTTTGCCCATAGCCATTCCGATTGGTGGGTCTGTGAAATGAGAATTTCTGAAGTTAAAGGCTTTTGCCAAACAGGCCTGAGACCACAAAGATCCAAAGAGGGATTCAGAGAGATCTCATGATGGGGGGAGAAACCATTCCTGTGCGGGAAGGCAGATGATGATGAGGGTGATGATGAGATGAGATGATGATGATGATGGTGGTGGTTGGGGTGAGGTCTGATTTTGATGGGGGCAGGGGTGGGGAGAGAAATCATGGGAATCAGTAGGAAATACTATTGTTTCTACTGAACCATAAGCAGTACTGTAAGGACACTTAAGACATGGTTTCAACCCTCGTCACTTTCTCTCACTCATTGGAAAATTCAACCAACAGAAGTTAAAAATGGAATCATTGTTACAATAAGGCTGTGTTTCTTCATAGTAATATTTAAATGATGAACCTCTTGTGAACATATTGGTCACCCATCCCTCATCCTGCTTTCTTTGAAACCAGAAGCCATAGATTCTATACAGAGCAGAGGGGACCATCCAACCTATCAAGTCTGCACTGACTCTCGAAAAGGGCATCTTAGCCAGGCTCATACTCCCACCCTTTTTCCTGTTATCCCACATATTTACTATGGCTAATCCATCTAACCTACACATCTTTGGACATCAGGAAACAATTTAGCATGGCCAATCCACCTAACCTACATGTCTTTGGATGTGGGAGGAAACCAGAACACCCAGAGGAAATCCACGTAAACAAGTGGAAAATGTGCAAACTCCACACAGTCAGTCCAATGAAAGAATTGAACCCAGGTTACTGGTGCTGTGATGCAGCAATGCTAACCACTATGCCACTGTGCCACCCAGAAGCAAGTGGATTTGAGGCAAATTAAGATTCTGTTTCAATTTATTTTAATTTTAGTATCTGGCCCATACTCTTTTGTGACTTAAGATTCAGCCCCACTCTCTGAGAACTCTGGCACCTATACCTACTGGTGGCCAATGTTTTTCTGCTTTCTGCTTTTTCTGCTTTCCTCTTCTTGATGCTACTTCTCCTTACTGGGCAGACCAGTATCAGAAAAGTGCCCTATAAGAAATGCTAGACCCCAATTCAAATATTTCATTCATCATTTTAAATAGTTTTGATGGGCACTGGGAACCTAAGGAGCAACTATCCAATGTGTTAGGCAGAGCATATCCAGCACATTAAGCCATATTAGATACCTAAATGTCCATTTTCTGCCTGAAAATGAGAATGGTGTTGCAGCATTTCTATGCCCATATTTCTATAGCAGCTGGCAGCGAACTAATTCTGCTGGAGAAGGACCCATTTTTGCTTTGCTCAATAATCACTGACTATGCCTCTTTGCACTGGTCCTTATCAGCTTTCCAACACCATACCTTCCACTTCTGCCAACTAGCAAGCAGCCAAGCTGTGCTGCTAATTGTGTGGATACCCACCCACTCTATTTAAATTGACAGAATCCTAGATTGCAGCTTTGTAAATAGGTAGGTGAGAAAATGTATGTCTGCTGCTGCCAGAGATTGTACAGTGGTATTGTCACAGGACGTAGTACTGAACTGAAGATGTGGGTTTAAATCTTACAAGGCCGATAGTGAAATTCGAATTCAATAGAAGTCTGGAAATAAAATCTGACCATGACTTGACTGTCATAAAAATCCATCTGGTCCATTCATATCCTTTAGGGAAGGAAACCTGTCATTCTTATCTGTTCCTGCCTACATGTGAGTCCAGGCCCACAGCGATGCCCTCTGAAATGGCCTAGCAACCCACTCAGTTCAAGGGCAATTACGGGTGGGCAATAATTGCTGGACCAGCTAGCGACATCCATATCCCAAGAAACAACATTTTTTAAAAGTTGCAGAGCTGTGAGACGGGATCACTGATGTAACCACTGATCTGGGTAGCCAGGTCAGTCCAAAACAACATGTGGCCTGGGCCATTTTCTCTTTTCAGTTTCCTCCATTTTTTGAAGAATTCCACCTTGCTTCTTTTTTTGTAATTATAACTCCTGCCAAATGTCTTGCAGTCCCATTCCACAGCTGACTGACAGGGCTGCTCAACAACCCCATCTTACCAGTACTGCCTTCTGTGGCAGCATATTGAAAATAAAATTCTTGAAGAGAAATACAAGAAAAGACAGGGGGAGAGAGAGAGAAACAAAAAAGAAGAAAGAAATGTCAAAGTAAGATGAGAAACATTAAAATGAATTGAGAGAGAAAAATCAAAATTAATTGTGAAAACACATGATAAAGACAGAAGTGAAAGTGAGGAGTGAAAATCTTAAATGTAGAAAGAGACATTAACGTGAAGGAGAGTTAGGTGAGAAGAAGTTAAAGTGAATGAGTTGCACAAGAAAAAAATGACCAATCAGTTCAACTCCAGCAAAGTGCAGAATATGTAAATTGAAAATTTAAGACTAATACATAACATAAAAGCATATTAAACTTTTCTTATACTTTGTCATAATAATAGTAAATAGGTCTAGTGACAGCACTGGTAGAGCACTGAAAAGTGCAAGTAATCTAGGATGCGAGCAGTTAAAAGTGTTAAGCAATTTTAATACATTACCTTAATCTTAATATTGGCAAACTAATTAAGAAGCACAACAAACTAAAGGAACAACAGAAAACATGCTCTTGCTATCACTATCTTGGCAAAAAGGTGAGAATTTCAGAGTTAGCACAAAATACATGCAAAAATTAATACTAAAGTTCTTTTTAAAGAGTTAGCATGTTATAATGACATTAGAAGTCTAATTCCAGTTGCATGTTACACTGTATACCTTCAATTTCAGGCTGAGGTTTGGTAATGTCCTGAGCTGGTATGTGGTGTTTAGGAACATACTTTTTGGAAGGAGGTAGACCTTTTGATGGAAAAATTATTTCATGGTCAGAAACAAAGGTGACAAAAAGTACATGTTTAAATCGATTAAAATGCCAAATGTTTAAATCTATGTTATATGATACAATTATTTAATTTGGCTTTTGTCATGAGAACATGAGATCTTCTAAAACTCTGCTCCAGCATACAGCTTAGCCTTATCAGCGCATAGATTAAAGATTGGGCACAGAGGCAAACATCATGCCTCCACAGTCCAGCAATAAACATTAAAAAATCAGAAATGTTGCAAATCGCATGTGACTGCCTCCAAACTAAAATTTTTAGTTTATGCTGTCATCAACCAATACATTGCCAGGAAGTTGGGCTTGAAATCATTACCTTTGTAAGTATAATATCAGGAAATTTCAAAACACAGTTGAAATTTGAACAAATTCTGCGAACAGTAAGTTAATCAATATCACAAATAAAAAGAAAGGTTAACATTTTGCATATGACCTTTCCAATCAATTGCTGACTGATGTTCACTTCTGGAATTTACTGGAGAAATAAATTCAATAAGACTTGATTTGGGTTCAAAGATAGCAATATATATTTGCTCTGGGCTCCCTTTAAGGCAGGCAGCATGCTTGATTGTAGTGTGCAGCCCTGCACAAAATGTGCTGCTGATTGTGGAGCGTATTGCGCACCTAGTCTGGACTTCTTTAAAGCAGCCTGTCTATTTTATAGGAGGGCTAGTAGCCATAGCTGCTGTGATAGTCGCAGGATGGCTTAGTTAGAAGGAACAACAAATGAAACAACAAGCCCAGAGAGGATTGCCAAATTTTTGGACAGTGCTGGATGCTTCAGTGTTGGAGATCAAAAGGGAGAGAACATTCCCACAAGGGACTCTTGAGGCACACCTTCTTGTTCGGCAGTCCGTCAGGACCTAGGATTACTTGCTCTTCCACTCAGGTTTGATGGGTTCTGAGATGGCTGATGATTCCAATGTGCAATCTACAGACTGCCAAATATGGGACAGGTGTTGCTTGAAGGGCTAGAAAGATTGATTATTTGGAAGTTTATGTTCTCTCTCTGATACCTTGAATTCTTCCCTACATGTTTTTGACAAAATCTCTCAACATGTTGTGCCTTCCCAAATGTGCCTCCTCTATTTTGGCTGGTCACAAGTCAAGCCTCCCATGTGTCAATGGATATGTCAGATTGCTTCCAGAATGCTTTGGAGACATCCCTAAAATGGTTCTCTTTTCTCCTTGGGAGTCTCCAGCCATGACCAAGTTTCAAGTGGAACAGTTGGTGTTAGTCATGCGAATAACATATCCTACCTAGCAGAACTGGTTTTACATGATTAGTGCCTTGATGCTGGGTAAGTTGCCTTGGGAGAGAACACTGCTTTAGACCAGCTTTCTTATCATCAGAGTTAGAGCATTTTGTGAATGCATGACCCAAACACACTGCAATCAGAGCCCGTAAAGCATCAAGTTGGATCTCCTGATCTCAGTCTGCATTTTAATTCTATGGAGATGTTGGCTGGTTTCTATCTGTACTGCAGTGGAAGATGAAATATTGACCACCAGATGCTTTGTCACATTGGTCCATAAGTAGTGACATGGAGTTTGACACCATTTCCATGTCAAATAGAAAAGACTCCAAGCTCTGTGCTCAGCCTTTGCCAAGTTGAGGTTAGATTTCTTCATGCTCCTGGAAAGTGACAAGAAGCTCAGTGACAGACCTCTCAACGCAACAACCATTTTGGTATGCATCAGTTCCTCAGTATTCTTCTGCATTCCATCTCATCCAGATTCTTATCTGAGTCCTCTGTAACCTTTCATCACCCCCACCCCCCACCCTTTATCTACCTGTGCCTGAAAAACATTCAAATTCTTCTACCATTTTTTGAGGAAGAGAGTTCCAAAGACTCATGACTGCGAGAAATGACTTCTCCTAATTTCGGTATTAAATGAGAAAACCCTTTTTCTTTCAGTGGCCACTAGTTCTAGATCTGCCACAAGATGAAGTTTCCTTGACACACCTACCTAGTAAAGACCTCTCAAGCTCTTTGGCCATGATTCTCCCAATCCAACTCACTAATTTTTTTGATGAGTTGGGCCAGGTCAGGAGAATCATGTCAGCGCTGATGCATGGGTTTCGTGCATACATTCTTGACATGCGCACATCTCCCAGCAATGGATATCTGGAGCAGTGGGGACCACACTGGAAACAAGTGGGAGCACCAAGTAAGTTATTTTAATGTGATTTGAATGTAATTATTGGATCCAGGACATAATTCTCCAGGCCCAATAGCATCTTCCACCCCGCCACTATAAATTCACTCTGGCAGGGTTTAGCTTCCCATTTTCGGGGAATTAGCAGGAAACCCAATTAGATTAAACAGGGTGCCAATCAGGGTCCCCTAAGGAGTCGGGTGGTGGGAGGGAGTACCCTAACCTCGTAGTGCCAGCGTTTGCCCTGGTACTGCCCAAGGAGCAAAGTGTCTTTGCCCAGAGGGCACCTTGGCACTCCCACTAGGCATTGGGCAATGCCAAGGAGGCAGAGCTTAAGGGTTAGGGTGTGAGGGGGGAGGGGGGGGGTTGAACAGTGGCAGTGGGGGGTCCAGCTGCCACTCTGCATTGGGATCGGTCAGGACTGGGGGGAGGTCAGAGATCAGGGCAGGTTGGGGAGAGTCTGTCATGGAGTGTTTGCCTCCCAAAAGGGCAGGTGGTCTGTCTCCCATAGAGGGTGGGGGGGATTATCACTGCTGGGGGTGGGGAGAATGTAGGTCAGGGCATTCCTGGACTTGGAAGGGACTGTCAGGGCTGGCTGGGAATGCTTGTGGGGCTGCAATTGGGCCATGGGACGTGCTGGGGGAACAGTGTTGTGGGGGTCCCGGGCTGGCCAGTGATCAAAATGGGCAAAATGCAGCTAACAGTTCAGGGGCCACTGACTCTGGCATGAATAAGTCACACACACCCTCTCCCCTACCCCCCTTAATTTTTAATGATATTCATGATTGTGACCTCTGCATTGTGCAGAGTGTGGGAGATTCTGGTGTGAACTACCACTAAAAAAACAATCGTGATTTACACCAGTTTTCCCATGAATTGTTTTTTAGGAAGATTGCCTCCTATATGTTTCAATCCTCTTACTCTTCTAAATTCCAATGGGGCAAGCTACATACTACAGTCAAAGAGATGTGATAACATTGACCACCCCCTTGGTGAAGCAGGCTTTATCCTATTTCTCTGCCCTCCATCAAATCCAGCACCTTGTAAAACAAAAACTCTATAAAACTACCAATAATATTGAACTCAGTACTTCAACTAACTGCACTAGCAAAAAAAGGTCAAAATACCTTTAAATAGCACTGTAAAGAGGTGGAAAGAAGGATTTAAAGTGATGGAGGGAGCGGTCCCTCATGCAGTTAGGAGTGTTTGAAAGGTAATCCAAAATGATGAGCTGTGCATCAAATCAAGATTACAGGCTGTCTTACAATGAGACCTAACCACTCTAAAGTTTCCAGTGCACACATAGCACACCTATCTGGCACATCTTTACAGTCATGTAACATGAACAATGGTAAGTGACTCAAAACATTCCATCAATGATATGTTTTGAGTTTCAAACTTTCATAGTGTCAGCAGCATCACAATACTGAATTTTGCAACCTGTTTTTAATCCAGATTTCCAAATTTGAAGATCAAAACATGCTTCAAGAACTTCATATTCATGGAAAAATAAATTAATTTTGAGAAAAATGGGCTACATATGCACGCTCCCCATTTTTTGACCCAGAGATAAAAGTTAAAAGTACCCTCAATATTTCATCATATAAATTAATCAAAAAATGTTGCAATAGGCTGGTCAACATTTTAAAAAGAAAGATAGACTAATGCTTCAGATTGGTTTCAATTTCAGAATAGCCATAGTCAAACTAATGAGGTCATTTTTAGAAGTGAGTCAAATACTTTTGGAGAAGAGTCGAGGTCAAAATGTATTATGTTAACTTTGTAAGGTTTTGCATGTGGCTCAGTAGAGTTCTGAGTCTTATATAGCTTACCAAAAGTGTTTACTAATTGTGTTTAACTGTAAACATAAATATAGTAAAAGATCTAAGCCAGGAAATATCTCCATGCTTGTCTTTACATGCATCTCTGTGCAGTACCAGACTTAGCTCTAGACCCGGGTCACATGCTCCTTTGTAGCACATTGTGAGCAGTACTCCATCACAGAATCATAGAACTGTTATGACACGGAAGAAGATCATTTGGTCCATCATGTCTGCATCTGCATTTTAACCCTTTCTGTGCCAGATTGTTACACTATATCAACCACTTTGACCTATCATCATAAGTCTATTTTGCTTAAGTGCTTCAATGTATTTATACATCATCTTAAATGCTGAAAAAACTTTTCAATGCATTTTAAAGAAAATATAGAAAGAAATAGTTTCAAACCTAACCAGGAAATTTATAAGAAGTGCAAAAGCTTTATCTAAAGTGGATGCTAAGTAGGTGAAGAGAGGAGAATAAAAGCAGAGGAGTTCCAGAATAAAGTTCCAGAAAGTGAGGCAAAGATAGCTTGCGGTCCTGTCACCAAAAATGAACCAAAAGAGGGGGGTACACTCACAAGACCAGAGATAGTTAACCAAAAAGCAGATTAGGAAAAGACGTACGAGAATGCCATAAAGATGAGATGTAGCCAAACCTTGGAAGGATTGGAAATCAAGGTGAAGATTTCAAAGTCAGTCCCCAATAAGGGCAGATAGCTAATGGCAGATAATCAGGAAGTGAATTGTTTGATGTAAGATAGAAAGTGAATGGCTCAGATTTTAATGAGTTGAAGCTGCAGAAGATAATGAAGGCCAGCAAGGAATATGATGCAAGATTTGAGTCTGTATATGACAAAATCAAGTATACGGATTTTAGCAGCAGTTGGGATAAGGGCCTGATAATTGGGGATTTTGTAGAGGTGACTAGGCAGACTAGGCAGTCAAGTCGAGAAGGTTGTTAAGAAGGCATATGGAGTCTTAGCTTTTATTGGTAGGGGGATTGAATTTCAGAGCCGCAACGTCATGTTGCAACTGTACAAAACTCTAGTGCGGCCGCACTTGGAGAATTGTGTGCAGTTCTGGTCCCCACATTATAAGAAAGATGTGGAGGCATTGGAGAGGGTACAGAGGAGGTTTACCAGGATGTTGCCTGGTATGGAGGCAGGTCTTATGAAGAGAGGCTGAGGGATTTGAGGTTGTTTTCGTTAGAAAGGAGGCGGCTAAGAGGGGACCTAATCGAAACATATAAGATGATTAGAGGTTTAGATAGGGTGGACAGTGATAGCCTTTTTCCTAGGATGGAGAAAGCTAGCACGAGGGGACACAGCTTTAAATTAAGGGGTGATAGTTATAGGACGGATATCAGAGGTAGGTTCTTTACCCAAAGGGTGGTTCGGGAGTGGAATGCCCTGCCTGCAGCAGTTGTAGATGCGCCAAGTTTGGTGGCGTTTAAGAGGTTAGTTGATAAGTATATGGAAGAGAAGAGAATGGTTTAGTTTGGAGGGGCATTGCTTTTTGTATTGGTTGGCGCAACATCGAGGGCCGAAGGGCCTGTTCTGTGCTGTAATGTTCTATGTTCTATGACTGTAAGCAGCTTTACATAAATTGAATGAGAGGATGGAACTCAACTCTAAGTTAAACAGATTGGCAAGGTATTTCATGAATCAATTCATCTGGAGAGTTGGACAGAGAGGCAAATTGAATTATTGGCAACGAAACAGGGGCACACGTTCTAGTTTTATTGACATTCTGTTCAAGGAAGCTGACACTCATTTATAAGCTAGGTCATTCAGGCAGCAGAGAATTGAGTGCTGGGATTGAAGGAAGTAATGGTGAGTAGAGCAGATATGGAAGCTCAGGATTTTTTTTATAGCTTTTAGTAACATAAAAACACATATACAAACAGAAATGAGAGGGTGGAACTCAACTCTAAGTTAAACAGGTTTTCAAAGTATTGCATGAATCAATTCATCTTGAGAGTTGGACAGAGAGGCAAATTGAATTATAGGCAATGAAACAGGGAGCACAGGTTCTAGTTTTCTTGACATTCCGTTCAAGAAAGCTGACACTCATTTATAAGCTAGATCATTCAGGCAGCACAGAAGTGAGTGCTGGGGTTCAAGGGAGTGATGGTGAGTAGAGCAGATATGGAAGCTCAGGATTTTTTTATAACTTTCAGTAACATAAAAACACATATAAAAACAGAATGGTCTTTCATTTTTACATATGATGGTACAATTTTACATTCTAGTCACTCACAATGTAACAATTGTACATGAACTTTACTGACAGACAATGGAACAGAGCTGTGTTTTTTTTTTCTGACCAATTCTGATTATAACCATCTTTTGTCTCAGTCAGACATGGAGATGCTGTTATCTTCTTGGAAATACTACGGCAATATATTCCAATTTACAGTATTTTATTTTACGAATACAATTCCTTTTAAGTGACACTATAGTCACTAGACTATCAGTAATATCAGTACAATACTAGAATTACATCTGTCTCATGTAATGCATATTGTCTGTTAAAAGCTGTTTTAGGTAACTAGAAAATTACTCTACTTGCATTACGTGCAATTTCAACTAGACACATTCCAGATCCTAGGTTACTGGAATGATAAAGACAGGACCATAGGAAGTTTTATTGTAGTCAGATGTTGTAAATACAGCTAACATTTTTTAACAAATTCATTGGGAACAGAACAAAACTCTGAGAACCACAAGAAAATGCCTATGTCTTCCAACTTTTGCCCCTTTTTTAAGCTTCTTAAAAATTTGCATGAATTTCCTGTGACAAGGAACATGCTTTAATGAACACCTACTGTGAGAATTACTCACAAACAGTTCTTCTCGGCTATTCATTCTTATGAATTCAGCATGCTTACTTTGGGGTTTCTACTAGCCATATGTAACTCACCTGTCAAGAGTCAATGGCACTACCACATATGTTAATTCAATATACAAGCTGATATTCCCACTCCTGTGTGAATAGGGTCTCTCTTTCCCTCTCCAAATGCTTGTTTCTCTCTAGTCTTCTTTCAGCCATATCTTCCTAACCTTGTTCCATCCTTGGGTGAATTTAGCTCTTTCTCCTTTCATATATTGCCTCTCTCTCAAGTTTCCCTTGGTGCAGTGTTGCTGAATAAAGTCAGGAGTTAGTTCATTGAATGCATACATGTATTGCTTTCCCTTTCCTTCCCATTCTTCAATTCTTTTCTCTCTTATTTCCTTTCATTTCCTAGCTCTCTTGCATTTCTTTGTACAAAATGAAATAATAAACAATTACCAATAAGTTAGTAAACTTCCTTACACTCAAGTGAATCTTTTGGGTAGTTGTTCTTTTCAGAAATTGCTAAAGCATTAAACACATTGAAACTATTTTAATATTGTTCCTTCTTTAATCATGCAGCTGTTGCAAAACGCCAAGTGGGAAATGATTCAATTTGTTTGCAAGTTCATTATCAAAATATCAGTTTCAGTCAAAATGTCGGCAATAATTACACACCTTGAATAGTCAGACCCACAGCAATGAATTGTAACACTGTTCATTCATCTGTCAACTTTATTGAACTGAATGTGGGGATGATTCTCCCAGCCCCCTGTACTACTCTAGCAGCGCAGTGGATCAGGAGACATAACTGGAGGCTGTTTAGCAAGCTTCCCGCTGAGTGCCACAGCCTCAGTGTGTCTGCAGGCACCGGATTTCCGGCAGCATCGGCTTTGCACTGCAAGTTGGCACAGCACTGCTTAAAATATTTAAATCATTATTTGAATCTGATTAGCAGGCCCAGGACTGAAGTCTCCAGGCCCACTAGTCTCTCCCTCCACACCAGAAGTGGTTCACTTTAGCAGGATTTACAAAAGCACCCCAAAAGCAGTTGAAGGTTGGCCTTAGAGGTCCCCCAGGAGATCGGGGGTAAAGGAGGGTGCCCCCAATCTGACAATGCCCAAGGGGCACCTTGGAGCCACTGGGCCCACTGGGCATCGGACAGTGCCAAGGGGCCTGGTCTACTGGCGGTGGGGCCTGTGGAGGGGAGGTTAGTGGAGATCGGTGAACCTATTGCCATTCTGCACTTGGGAGCAGTGATAGAGGAAGGGAGGACAGGGATCAGGACTGGCCATCGGAATGGGTGGAGAGTGGTCAGCCTGCTAGGGGGTTCAGGGCTGTGGGTATAGGGATTGTTTCTACCAGCCATAGATGGAAAATCTCACCCTTGATTTTTGATCTGGGTGAGGGTAGTGGATACTGAAGCAAGAGTTGGAGCAGGCAACCACAGAATGAGTGTACAGGCTGCTGAGTGCAAAAGTAGGGTGGATGGATGGCTTATATCTACGCTGTGCCACTGTGTTCAAATAAAGAATCAATAAACATCCCTCTAGCCCTTACATCCATATGTTCCCTATTATCCATCCATGACAACTTATGCTAACTCATGCCATCCACCTGCTACTCTTTGGCCTTGCCTCCTTCATGCCAATTCATCTAGAATCTTTGGATAATTTCTTGACAGCCTTGATATTTCTTGAATGATTTTGACAGGTTTGATATAGTAGACAGTTTTGATAGGTTGACACTTCCTGGATAACTTTGACAGCTTTGACACTTAGTGGATAAGTTTGACCACTTTGAGAGCTGGACAGCTCTTTAACAGTTCCTTGACAGCTGGGCAGTTCCATCTCAATTGGAGAGCTCTTTATAAGTTCAGCAATAAATTTTGTAATTTTCTGTGTAACCGTTATCTATTACTGATCTATTTTTTTCTTTATGGACTATAGTATCAAGCATATTTGTTTATATAGGAATGCCATGAAATTCAAATAAATAACAACTGTTGTTTGGATGTTATGGATGCCATTTGCTGTTTAAAATGGTGTTCGCAATTTATGCATTCCCCTTTGACACGTTCATAGTAAACAACAAATGGAACCAATGGGAGCAACAGATTATGACTTGATGCTAACTCACTGATTAATCTCTTTCAGATTTTGCCTGTGCATGGCCATGCAAGAGAGTTTTATGGTACCACACATTCAAACGAACAGGCTGCCCACAACATTAAAAACTTAGATGGGACATTGACCTCTCATTAGTGCTGTTTAAAAGCATCATCACCTACTCACAGGTTAACCACTGGTATATTTCTTCTGGCAATGGCTATATCCTACAATATTCAGTACTTTCTATAGTTTATATGAGCTGACTTTAAGGATGCTGCATAAACCAGTTGCTCCCATAAGTTACTCCCCCTGAAACACAGCATATCTTGAAAAGTGAACATAAATCAAGAAAAACTACTGGAAGAAGGAGACTGAGGGAGTATGGCTGTTGACAGAAGGACATATCCTTTCAGATTGTTCAGAAAACAATCCTCCTACCTATTGCTGAGTGAGGAACAGTGCGTGCCACACCTGTGTTTCAGTAAAATGTCTTCATTGAAATCTACTATCTGCAGTAGCCACAGTCTCACAGCGTAGTAAGTGTTGAACAGTCAGTGGCTATGAATATGACCATGGCACCGAGTGCTTATATGCCTATCTCCCTCCAGACTAGAGCTGGAGACATTGCAACATTTCACAGTTTTCCATATATGCTTGCATTATGGACGGAGTCACTAATAGTTTCTACTCACTAACAGCTAATTATGTTTCATTCTATTTGCCAGGCACATGCAAGTGGACTGAACACAAGGCATTCCTAGGATTGCAGGTTTCCCCATGGTGGAAGATATCATCGACTAACACACAGCACTTTGCAATTACTGCATTCGACTCAGTCCTATATTGAATCAGCAGGGATACCACTCATTCAATGACACACTGTAATCATAGGCAGAGAGTCATGCAGGTCAATAATGCAGCAGTTACGATACCTCCTGACCTATCTCCCAGCTGCATTTGACCCACCATAGCAAATCAAATGACGGCTATTTGAAGACAAGGGTTGTCTACTGATCATATTACCGATAACTCTGCCATTCACACCATATATGCAATGTTACCATAGTAAATTTAATATAATGAACTATTGGCCTCCTGAAACCAAACATCAATTGCCTGGACCAATCTATAGGAGCCCTGCAGTATTTGGCAGAGTAGATGTCCAATTTCATGGCAGTCTACTGCATGCTGCACAGCCTCATACAAAGTGATGGAAGAGAAAGCGAGGAAACAACCTAGAAGGCCTTTCTCTGATGGATCTTTTTGTGAAGAACTTATCTGAGTTTCCTATCAGTAACCACGATTCTTCACTCACTGACAGTCCTTTACCTTGCCTAACTCTAACACCGATCATCATAACATTTGCTTAGCCATGGTGTGAACATAAAACCCACTAGAAAATAAAAGTTTCAAACAAAATTTGTAAATCAAATCATTCCATATTGCAAACAAAAATCAACTCATCAATCTTGTTTTTCCTTATTACCTCTCTTCTCATGCCTTTGTCTTTTCTAGTGCTCCAACAATGTTACTCCAGTGGTTCCAGTGTAGTTAGTACAAGGCTGCTGACGTTCAGTGCACATTATTTTGGGGGATGAAATCATTAGCTCTGGTTCTAGAAGGTCTGGTTGTGGACTGCACTATCTTCATGTGAGTGTTAACAATCTGAGCCTGTTTGATGGACTGGCAGGGCTGGGAAGATGAATGCTGTCTTCCTGAGCAGACAGACGGTTTGTGCTCCATGGAGCAACTATCACTCACCACTTGGGATAGTGCCATAATCCTAGAAATCAATTAGAGGACATACTGTTGGACTGCTGTGACATTTTGCAAGGTCTTTTGCATTGTAATCCAAAATCATGATGGCCGCAGTCTGAACTAGTATGGCAACAGATGATGCATGACAGAAGGCTGTGTTTCACTGCAGCATTCAAACTTCTGAAAAAGATTGCTGGACTGCAATGGAAGCTGGCACACTGGCCATCAGATGCTGCATCGTTGTTGAATCCAGAGGTATGTTGATGGAATTGGTTGGCTTCATCATTGAAGCGGCAAAGTCGCACAGTAGTTAGCACTGCTGCCTCACAAAACCAGAGACCCAGTTCGATTCTGGCCTTCGGTGATTAATATATGGAGTTTGCAAGTTCTCCATGTGTCTGCGTTTCCTCACACATTCCAAAAATGTGCAGATTAAATGGATTAGTTATGGTAAATGAGTAGAGTTATGGGGATTAGATGGAGAGGAGGGCCTTTGTGGGATGTTCTTTCGGAAGGTTGGTGCAGACTCAATGGGCCAAATGGTCTGCTTCTGCACTACAGGGACTGTTTGATGAACAAAGAAAAGTACAGCACAGAAAAAGGCCCTTCAGCCCTTCAAGTCTGTGCCAATTATGATGCCCTAATTAAATATTTTTTAAAAAACTGCTCTTAGTCAGCCGCTATCCTTTTATTCCCTTCCTATTCATGTGCCCATCCAGATGCCAGTGGTTCTATGTATTCTATGGTTCTAAACTTGCACCCTGGAAAAAAATTATCTCCACATTTTGCACAAAACTCCAATGACAAGTAGGTACTGGACTCCTCTTTGCTTCTTGACATTGACCACAGACTTTCTAACAGGCTTCCCTGGCATCAGGTAAAAGTAGGTAGAGAATCAATGTGCTTTCCTTTTTTAAAATTTATTTAATAATATTCAGAAACAAAAATTTACATAAAATTATACAGTAGAAACAAGTGAAACATGCAAAGGATATTCAAGTGCTCAAATGGATTAACCAGGCAGAAATTTGCTTTTGACAAGTATGATGAGATTATCAAGCTACCTTTTACTCATGCTAATACTTCCTTTCATAATACATGTAAATACATGCAACATTTGAAGGTCAGAAAGTTGTTCAAGGACTTTTTAACTTGCATAGCAATTTACTTAATTGTCCCTGCAGCATAACAACCACCAATTATTCATTATCGTCATCATATTTTCTTCCCTCTGATGTTCTGCTGCTTTATATTACAGCAAACTTTGTCACCAATTAAAAATAATGTGTAAGCTTTGGTAACAGAATTTTACTCCTTTACTATTATCATTTTCTTAGAAAAATGTCAAAAATCAAACACGTAAGTAAAATTTTATCACTGCTCTTCTTGAGTTTGAATGAAATTGCAACAGAAAAATTACCTTTCAATCAGTACAGTAATCAAATGATTATTTCAGTAAGTATATGAGTTTTGTTTTTAAAAAATGAAATTTGTTTTTAAAAGGCTAACTTTAATAAAATTTATAATAACAAACATAGAATGTATTTTAAATATTGTAGGCCAGAACTTTATGAGAATTTGGCAATGTCAGAACTGGTGCAAAAATCAGAGTGATTTCCGCCGATGTGGCCGGCGGGAATTCTGGCTGATATTTATGCCTTATTAGGAGGTATCTTTATGCACATGAGAATCAGGCTGCACTCATGGCGTGCTCCCTCTGATTCACCTGCCCTGCCACAACTTAATCGCTGCAAGCAATATAAAATGACCCCCAGCATTTGCCTGCTCTTGTTGCACATCTATTCCAGGGATGGCAACCAAAATGTCTCTTGCTTTTTGGAGAGATCCCCCACCAGACTGCTGGATGGACTGCAGCAAAGTATGATGCACTCTGCTCCCGCTCCAGAAGAAGGCCTTCCAGCAAGGTCACCATTCTTGCCTGGGATGCAGTGGCAGCCTTGTGAGTGTCAGTTCACTCCAGAAGAGGATGGAACAACAATGATGGAAGGAGATAAATGATCTTCTTTGCTCAGCCAGGGCAAATGAACCACCTCCAATCTTTCTTTGGACACCCTTGCACCTCCAACTCCAACTTTCACCCAGCCACCTCAGGAATGAGGTTCTCCTCCTACCTCCCACAGTCACCATGTCCCCCTAGTAGTTGCTATGCTCCTTAAACTCCAGTTCCCACTCAGCCATACCTTATCACCATCTCCAATTCACAACTCCTGCTACACTCACTCTCATCTGTGTCGTTGCAGGACAAACTCAACCATATCAAGCATGAGCAAGCATGCCCAGCCAAAACCCTCATGCATTCCCAGCCAGAACCCTCATATTGGGGATTAATGTCATCTCCCTTCTCTTATAGACCGATCAACTGGGATTATCCTCGTGGCCCCTGAACCCTCTGGACACGAGCAGCTCCAAGGGAGAGTTCTACTTCATCATGGAAGAAGCATCACAACTGTCACCCACATCTGGCACTAGCGTAAATACTCACACCTCAAGGAGTTCACTAAGTAGGTAGGTTTCTGCATCACTCACTGATGAGTATCTCACAACTGGAGATGCATAGCAGATGGAGGCAGGGACATGCCTGGAAACTGCCACTCAGACGAATGGTGGGGGGCCAGGACTTTGCTGGGCCCCTATCCGATCATATATCTGGTCATTCAAGAGCTGATGGCACTGCGATGGCAAAGTTGTGAGCATCAGATGGGATGATAGCATCTCCCCCTCGAGACTACAAGGTTGACTGGAGGAATCCCATTGCCTCCTCTCTGAGGAGATGGTACTGTCATTCCAGTGCAATGTGGTAAATACTGCAAGGGTGGCATCCTCTATGGCAGATGATGTCCGCACCATGATTCAGTTCATGACCTCAACATGAGGGCATGAGCTCTATGGTACAGGGCTTCAATTGGATGTGCAGCCACTAGTGGGGATTCACGAGTGCCTCACTCCACCTGCCCTTCTAATCCATGGTACTGGAGCCATTGGATGCACAAAAGAAAAAGGATCATCCGAAGACTCTATGGATGCGTAATCCATCTGACTCCCCCACTTCCTGTGAGCGTCACATCTCCAACCTCACACAGCAAAGAGGACAACTTGACAACACCTGTGTTGCCCAAAAGAATCTAGAACCCCAAAAGGGAATGCTCGCCAAACTCATCTCAGGCAACATGGGTGTGGAAGTCAGCAGCCTCTCCAAACTCAGTTGTGTATCTGGGGAATCACCTAGATACAGTCTGAGAGTAAAGAAGGGTAGGAAGCTATAGGCAACTATTGGGATGGGCGAAAGTTGTCAGAAGTGTAGAAGGGTCACTACCGTATATCGTTCCAGAATAGTATTCACTTTGTTCATCCACAAAGCCTCCACTGTGTAATTTGGTGCTGAAAGCTATGCAAATCCTTAAACACACCCAGTGCTTCATTCCTGATGAGTGTGAGAATGGCTATGCTATATCCCTTCTGCATTGAAGAAACTATAGATGATCAGCTGCAGGCAAACCCTTCCTAACTCCCAGAAACTTTTCCTATATCCCCACATTCTCATTCACCGAAGGGACATCCATCCCTATCTATACTGTCCAGCCGCCTCATGATTTTGAACATCGCAAACAAATTTCCTCTTAGTCTTTTTCTCTTCTAGAAGAAAAGTATTAACCTCTCCAATCTATACCCATAACAGAAGATTTTTAACCTTGAATCTATTCTTGTAAACCTCTTTTGCATGCTCTTCAATGTGTTCTCTACTTTTCTGTTGTGTGGCACGCAGAACTGTACACAATGTTACAACTGAGGTCAAACTACTGTCTTGTATAAGTTCAGTAAAGTTTCACAACACCAATTTTAAATCCAACCAATTTATTTGATAGTAAATTTGCGAGCTTTCGACACTATGGCCTTCATCAGGCAAATGCAGTGTTCTGGTTTGCAATAGCACTCATACCAACACAGACAGTCATAGATTGCTGATTAGAATGCGAATCCTTACATCTAACCTGCTATTCAAGTGTTAAAGTGGCTAACAATGTGTGTGAAGGGAATCCTGAGCATTGGTTAGAGAATTGTGTATTTTCTCCAGACAGCACAGTAAGTGAGGTTTTTTGCTAACCCAGGCAAGTTACGGGGGTTACAGATAGTGTGTCATGAAGCCAAGATCCCTGTTAAGACCGTCCTCATGTGTGCGGAACTTGGCTATCAGTCTCTGCTCAGCGACTCTGCGCTGTCGTGTGTCACGAAGGCCCCCTTGAAGAACATTTACCCGCAGGTCGGAGGCCGAATGCCCATGACTGCTGAAGTGTTCGCCCACAGGAAGGGAACTGTTTTGCCTGGTGATTGTTGAGCGATGCTCATTCATCCGCTGTCGTAGTGTCTGCATGGTCTCCCCAATGTACCATGCTTCGGGACATCCTTTCTTGCAACGTATTAGGTAGACAACGTTGGCCGAGTTGCAAGAGTATGTACCGTGTACCTGGTGAATGGTATCCTCACGTTTGATGATGTCGTCCATGTCTATGATCTGGCATGTCTTGCAGAGGTTGCTGTGGCAGGGTTGTGTGGTATTGTGGTCACTGTTCTCCTGAAGGTTGGGTAGTTTGCTGCGAACAATGATCTGTTTGAGGTTGTGCGGTTGTCTGAAAGCAAGAAGTGGGGGGGTGGGGACGGCCCTAGCGAGATGTTCATCGTCATCAATGATATGTTGAAGACTCCGGAGAAAATGTTGTAGCTTCTCCGCTCCGGGGAAGTACTGGACAACAAAGGGTACTCCGTCCACCGTGTCCCCGTGTTCGTCTTCTGAGGAGGTCAGTGCGGTTTATCGCTGTGGCACGTCGGAACTGTCGATCGATGAGTCGAGCGCCATATCCTGTTCTCACAAGGGTATCCTTCAGTATCTGGAGGTGTCTGTCACGATCCTCCTCATCTGAGCAAATTCTGTGTATACGGAGGGCTTGTCCGTAGGGAATAGTTTCTTTAACGTGTCTAGGGTGGAAGCTGGGGAAGTGGAGCATTGTGAGGTTGTTTGTCGGTTTGCGGTACAGTGAGGTGCTGAGGTTATTGTCCTTGATGGAGATGCGTGTGTCCAAGAATGCAGCTGATTCTGGAGAATAGTCCATGGTGAGTCTGATAGTGGGATGGAACCTGTTGATATCATCATACAGTTGTTTCAATGATTGTTCACCATGAGTCCAAAGGAAAAAGATGTCATCAATGTATCTAGTATATAACCTTGGTTGAAGATCTCGTGTGATGAAGAAGTCTTGTTCGAACCTGTGCATGAAGATGTTGGCATACTGAGGTGCAAATTTGGTCCCCATGGCTGTTCCATGTGTCTGGATGAAAAGCTGATTATTGAAGGTGAAGACATTGTGGTCCAAGATGAAGCGGATGAGTTGTAAAATTGCATCCGGAAACTGGCAGTTGTTGGCATTGAGTACTATCAAATAAATTGGTTGGACTTAAAATTGGTGTTGTGAAACTTTACTGAGTTTACCCCAGTCCAACGCCAGCATCTCTACATCATGACTACTATCGACACCGCATACTGCCAGATCCAAGTGGAGAGGATCTCTAAGAGGATTGCACATATCGACACAGACACCAAGTTTCTACAGAGATGCAAGAAAGCAGACAGGATACCAAAGGGACTACAGATCACGAACCCACTCAGGTCAACCTATAACACGGACTACGCTGAGAGGCTTTGCCGTCGCACCTCTCTCACACTCCTCAATCACCTCATACACCAGCTCTATAGCAAACGCCGCTGGAGAGTAAAATGGAATACATATTCTCAACTTGTGCTCAGGACGCAGATCAGCTGCGAAACTTTGCCAAGCAGATGAGACAAAGAAACTACATCATTTACATGCACACCAAGAACAGGAAACTTGAAAAACTTGGCATCGCCACCAGCAACAACCAAACCTCCCTTGGCACCACAGTAGAAAACAACACTACCGCAGGAAGGTCCATTGTTAACCTGTCGGACTACACACTTCAATCAGAGGAAATCGAAGTTCTCAGCCGAGGGATCAATTTCTGTCCCACCACCAAAATGGACCCCATCAGTCTTGCAGCAGACACAGAGGAATTCATCAGGCGAATGAGGCTGCGTGAGTTCTTCCAAAAATCCCAAGAGGCCAATAGCGGATTCAATGAGATAGCTAATGAACCAGAACAGCCGACAGAGGGATCCACAGTGCAGCAACCGAAGAGGAATGAATCCAATTGGACTCCTCCAGAAGGCCGCTGCCCCCGACTGGACATGTATGCCCAAGCCATCAGGAGGTGTGTGAACACCAGATTCATCAACCGCACTTACAAGACAGTCCCGAACATCACCCAAGCACAAAGCAAGGCCATCCGTGCTCTCAAGACCAACCGCAACATTGTCATCAAACCAGCAGACAAAGGAGGCGCCACCGTCATACTGAACAGAACGGACTACTGTGAAGAAGTGTACCGACAACTAAACAATGTGAAACACTACAGACAGTTACCAGCAGATCCGACCAAAGAACACACTCGTCAACTCAACACTCTGATCAAAACCTTTGATCCGGACCTTCAGAACACCCTCTGGGCTCTCATTCCACGTACTCCCTGCATTGGAGATCTCTACTGCCTCGCAAAGATACACAAGGCAAACATACCCAGCCATCCCATTGTATCGGGCAATGGGACCCTGTGTGAGAACCTCTCCAGCTATGTCGAGGGCATCCTGAAACCCATTGTACAAAGAACCCCCAGCTTCTGTCTTGACACTACGGACTTCCTACAGAAACTCAGCACACATGAAGCAGTAGAACCAGGGACACTCCTTGTCACAATGGATGTCTCGGCGCTCTACACCAACATCCCCCACGACGATGGTATTGCTGCAACTGCCTCAGTACTCAATGCCAACAACTGCCAGTTTCCAGATGCAATTTTACAACTCATCCGCTTCATCTTGGACCACAATGTCTTCACCTTCAACAATCAGCTTTTCATCCAGACACATGGAACAGCCATGGGGACCAAATTTGCACCTCAGTATGCCAACATCTTCATGCACAGGTTCGAACAAGACTTCTTCATCACACGAGATCTTCAACCAAGGTTATATACTAGATACATTGATGACATCTTTTTCCTTTGGACTCATGGTGAACAATCATTGAAACAACTGTATGATGATATCAACAAGTTCCATCCCACCATCAGACTCACCATGGACTATTCTCCAGAATCAGTTGCATTCTTGGACACACGCATCTCCATCAAGGACGGTCACCTCAGCACCTCACTGTACCGCAAACCGACAGACAACCTCACAATGCTCCACTTCTCCAGCTTCCACCCTAGACACGTTAAAGAAGCCATTCCCTATGGACAAGCCCTCCGTATACACAGAATTTGCTCAGATGAGGAGGATCGTGACAGACACCTCCAGATGCTGAAGGATGCCCTTGTGAGAACAGGATATGGCGCTCGACTCATCGATCGACAGTTCCGACATGCCACAGCGATAAACCGCACTGACCTCCTCAGAAGACGAACACGGGACACGGTGGACGGAGTACCCTTTGTTGTCCAGTACTTCCCCGGAGCGGAGAAGCTACGACATCTTCTCCGGAGTCTTCAACATATCATTGATGACGACGAACATCTCGCTAGGGCCGTCCCCACCCCCCCACTTCTTGCTTTCAGACAACCGCACAACCTCAAACAGATCATTGTTCGCAGCAAACTACCCAACCTTCAGGAGAACAGTGACCACAATACCACACAACCCTGCCACAGCAACCTCTGCAAGACATGCCAGATCATAGACATGGACGACATCATCAAACGTGAGGATACCATTCACCAGGTACACGGTACATACTCTTGCAACTCGGCCAACGTTGTCTACCTAATACGTTGCAAGAAAGGATGTCCCGAAGCATGGTACATTGGGGAGACCATGCAGACACTACGACAGTGGATGAATGAGCATCGCTCAACAATCACCAGGCAAAACAGTTCCCTTCCTGTGGGCGAACACTTCAGCAGTCATGGGCATTCGGCCTCCAACCTGCGGGTAAATGTTCTTCAAGGGGGCCTTCGTGACACACGACAGCGCAGAGTCGCTGAGCAGAGACTGATAGCCAAGTTCCGCACACATGAGGACGGTCTTAATAGGGATCTTAGCTTCATGACACACTATCTGTAACCCCCGTAACTTGCCTGGGTTAGCAAAAAACCTCACTTACTGTGCTGTCTGGAGAAAATACACAATTCTCTAACCAATGCTCAGGATTCCCTTCACACACATTGTTAGCCACTTTAACACTTGAATAGCAGGTTAGATGTAAGGATTCGCATTCTAATCAGCAATCTATGACTGTCTGTGTTGGTATGAGTGCTATTGCAGACCAGAACACTGCATTTGCCTGATGAAGGCCATAGTGTCGAAAGCTCGCAAATTTACTATCAAATAAATTGGTTGGATTTAAAATTGGTGTTGGGAAACTTTACTGAGTTTATCCCAGTCCTATGCCGGCATCTCTATATCTTGTATAAGTTCAGTATAGCCACCTTGCTCTTGTACTCTGTGCCCTTATTAATAAAACCCAGAATAATATGTTGTATAAACTTCTCTTTCCACCTGTCTTGTCACCTTTAATGATTCTCAACACGTTCATGCTATTAAGGATTTTATCCTTTATTTTGAGTAATAATACCCCTTATCAACAGTAAAGATAAATGCAATATAAAGAACCGGACAAATTGGAAAAATAGCCAATTCAGGCAAGTGTCTAATGAAGCAAAGAGCAAAGCAGAAGAGTGGGGCATTTAGTATGTTGAATCTCCAGCTAAAAAAAAGATACATTGTAAAGGGGGAAATTCTCCCATCCCACCTGCCATGAGAATTGCATTGGGCAGGGGGTGGACCATACAAGGGACCATTGACCTCCATGAGATTCTCTGGTTTATTGAGAGAACCCCACCCTAGGTAGTTTTTGATCTGATGAGAGAAGTTTGAGCAAAGAAAACGTCAGAAAACAAGGACAAAAAAGGGAAGAAAAGTGCCCAGAACAAACAGAATGATGCTGCACACTGTAATTATTTTTGAGGGAGAATAATCAATTGGCAGCAATTTGAACTTGGGCATTTAATGTTCATTTAGCCACTCAATTTGTTTATAATCACTGTTTATTTTATAGTAATATGGTGATTATTCAAAGCATTGAGTAATGCTAGATTCATTACCAATACAATATTCTTTGAACTATAAAGTAAACTATATCCAAGATATTAGCTATATCACCAGTATTACTGGCATTTCCATTAATTTCCAATCTGCCAGTATTACCAACATACGGCTTACTGGCGCCATCATCTGTATTAACTAGCAATTTCTACTGGAATACTAGTTCTGAACTGTTCTTATTTCGGTGTTCTGAAGAAAATTATTGGAACTTCCTTCTCGGGCTGCCATCTTGAACTGCTGCAGTCTATGTGGTGTAGGAACATCCACAGTGCTGTTAGGGAGGGAGTTTCAGGACTTTGACACAGCAACTGTGAAGGAACTGCAGTATTTTTCCAAGTCAGAATGATTTGTGTTTTGAACAAAGAACAAAGAAAAGTACAGCACAGGAACAGGCCTTCTGGCCCTCCAAGCCTGTGCCAATCATGATGCCTTAACTAAACTTAAAAAAAGTTCTGCCCTTACTAGGTCCATATCCCTCTATTTCCTCCCGAATCATGTACTCATCCAGATGCCTCTTAAATGTTGCTAATGTGCCTGCTTCAACCATCTCTTCTGGCAGCATGTTCTAGGCATCCACCACTCTCTGCGTGAAAAACTTCCCCCATACATCTCCCTTAAACTTTTCCCTTCTCACCTATAACCTGTGCCCCCTTGTAATTGACACTTTCATTTCTGGAAAAAGCCTCTGACTACCTATCCTGTCTATGCCATTCATAATTTTGTAGACATCCATCAAGTCTCCCCTCAGCCTCCATCTTTTCAGTGAAAGCAATCCTAGTTTATTCAACCTCTCCCAAAGCCAACACCCTGGAGACCAGGTAACATCCTGTGTGAACTTTCTTTGCATTCTCTCCAAAATTTCCAAGCCCTTCTAGTAGCATGGTGACCAGAACTACACGCAATACTCCAAATCTGGCCTAACCAAGGTTTTATATAGCTACAACATGATTTCCCAACTATTGTATTCAATGCCCCAGTTGATGAAGGCAAACATACCAAATGCTTTCTTAAACACCTTGGTCATCTATGTTGCCACTCTTAGGGAACTGTGGACCTGCATGCCCAGACTCCTCTGTATGTTGATGTTCCTAAGGATTTTGCCATTTACAGTATAATTCACACCTAAATCTGATCCTCCAAAATGCATCACCTCACATTTTTCCGGATTAAATTCCATCTGCCATTTCTGTGCCCAATTCTCCAATCTATCTATGTTCCGTTTTATCCTTTAACAATCCCCAGCACTATCTGCAACTCCATCAACCTTCATGAAATAAAAGAATGACTAGGGTGAGGTTAGGGCCAGTCAAGGATAGTAGTGGGAACTTATGCATGGAGTCAGAAGAGATAGGTGAAGTTTTGACAGAATACTTTTCTTCATTGTTTACTAAGGAGACGGGCCATGTTTTTGAGGATGAGAGTGTGATACAGGCTGATAGGATGGACGATGTAGATGTCCTGAGGAAAGATGTATTAGCAATTCTGAAAAATCTGAGGGTATAAATCCCCTGGGCCAAATGGGATACATCCTAGAATACTTTGGGAGGCAAGGGATAAGATTACGGAGCCTTTAGCTTTGATCTTTGGATTCTCACTGTCCACAGGGATTGTGCCAGAGGACTGGAGAGTGGCAAATGTTGTTCCTCTCTTCAAGAAAGGAAATAAGAATGACACTGATAACTATAGGCCAGTTAGTCTTACTTTGGTGGTTGGTAAGTTAACAGAAAGGGTCCCAAGGGATAAGATTTATGACCATTTGGAAAGATGCAGTTTAATTCGGGTTGTCAGTGTGGTTTTGTGAGAGATAAGACCTGCCTCACAAATTTGATTTAATTCTTTGAGGAGGTAATTAAGTGTGTCAACGAAGGTAGAGACGTTGATGTTGTATGTATTATTTTAGTAAGATATTTGATAAGGTTCCCCATAGTAGGCTCATGAAGAACGTAAAAAGGTGTGGGATAGAAGGAAATTTGGCCAATTGGATAAGTAACTGGCTGTTTCATAGAAGACAGAGGGTGGTGGTGGAGAGAAGATTTTCAGACTGGAGGCCAGTTACCAGCGATGTACCACAGGAATCAGTGCTGGGTCCTCTGCTTTTTGTGATTTTTATCAATGACTTGGAAGTAAGGGCTGAGGATGGATTAGTAAATTTTCTGATAATACCAAAATCGGTGGAGTAGTGGAAGAGATGGAGAGCTCTTGTAGGCTGCAAAGAGACATTGATAGGATGCAAAGCTGGGCAGAAAAGTGGCAGATGGAGTTTAACTCTGATAAGTGCAAGATGATTCATTTTGGTAGGACAAATTTAAATGCAGATTGCAGATCTTAGAAGGTTGTTGCTCCAGTGGATAGAGCCATGAAGGAGACTTATATGTGTCAGTGTTTATTAATAGGGGGTTTGAGTTCAAAAGTCGTGGGGTTATGCTGCAGGACCTTCATGAGACCACATTTGCAATATTGTGTGCAGTTCTGATCACCTCACTATAAGAAGGATGTGGAAGCATTGGAGAGAGTGCAGGCGAGATTTACCAGGATGCTGCCTGGTTTAGAGAGTAGGGAGGAAAGGTTGAGGGAGTTGGGGCTTTTCTCTTTAGAACAGAGGAGGATGAGAGGCGACTTAAAAGAGGTTTATAAGATGATAAAGGGGATAGATAGAGTGGATGTGCAGAGATTATTTCCTCTGTTGGATATAGCTGTTATTAGGGGGCATAACTATAAGATTCATGGTGGGAGATATAGGAGGGATGTCCAAGGTAGATTTTTTTACTCAGAGAGTGGGTGGGGATGGAATGCACTGCTTGCTGTGATGGTGAGGGTCAGATACTTTAGAAACTTTCAAGTGGTTATTGGGTAGGCACATGGAACACACCAAAATGGTAGGGACTGGAATAACTTAATCTTGGATTCGGTCATAGCTCAGCACAACATCGAGGACCGAAAGGCCTGTGCTGTGCTGTACTGTTCTATGTTCTATATGCAAACTTACCAATTAGACAACACACATTTTCCTCCAGATCATTTATGTATACTACAAACAACAGAGGTCCCAGCACTGATCCCTGCGGAACACCACTTGCTATAGATCTCCATTCTGAAAAAAACATCCTTACACCACTACTCTGTCTTCTATAACCAAGTCAGTTCTGTATTCATCTAGCCAGCCCATCCCAAATCCCATGTGATTTTAATTTTTGTGCCAGTCTGCCATGTGAGATCTTGTCAAACACCCTAAAGCTCACATAAACTATATCCATAACCTTTCCCTTATCAATTATCTCTGTCACCTCTTCAAAAAACTCAATCAAGTTGATGAGACTTGACTTTCTCATACAAAACCATGATGTCTGTCACTAAGTAGAATATTTTCTTCCAAAGGTGCATGTATTCTGTCCCTTTTCTCCAAACGTTTCCCCATTAATGATGTAATTTCCTGGGTTATGCCCATTTTCTTTCTTAAACAAGTGAACAACGTTGGCTATGTTCCAGTTCTCTGGAACCACTTCTATGGCCAAAGAGGATGTGAAGATATCTGTTAAAGCCCCAGCTCTTTGTTCTATTTATTCTCTTGTCTCCTCCAGTAACCTGAGATAGATTTCATCCAGCCCCAGGGACTTGTATATCTTAATGCAATTTATCCCCCCGCAATATTTCCAATTTGCACTCCCCCACCCCGCCCCGGATGATCCACCCCACCAGGCTGACCCCTCACCCCCACAGTCCACCTCGATTACTGGCCTTCCTCATTAGTGGACTGATTCCTAGGCAGGGAACATCCCCCAACACCCACCAATGGCCCCCTAGGCCCCACCCCCATCAGTTCTCATCCCCTTTGGCATTGCTCTATGCCCAGTGGGAAGTGCCAAGGCATCCCGACGGCATGGGCACTATGCCCAGTGGGCAGTGGCATAGGGTATAGGCTGGCATTGCTCAGGTTCCCATTCCCAAGGGGCACCACACAGCACCTCCTCACTCCTGGAGGACGCCAATTGACCACACATCACTCCAGCGGGGTCGGGCCACTAGTTCCTCAAAAATAGAGATTTGGTGTTATCCTTATTGGACTGAAACACTGTGAGGCAGGATGGGAGAGGCTTTTAAATATAATTTAAATGCTAGCCTTGCCTTCCCACTGACTGCCAGCACAGAGCACACTGCATCAGAAATCCGGCGCTGGGAGATGCCAATGGGATACATACTCTCGCACAAATCCCACACAGTGCCCTTCCCACATGATTCTCCTGGCCTGCTGCATTCAAACGTTAGTCCAGCAGAATGGGGGTATCATGGCCATAGACTAGCCAGTTGTCCATCTCAAACCACTGCAACCAGATGGAAAATTGAACAATTGAAAATTTAGACTTACACACAGAATTCAGAAATGCAAAACTTCAAGTGCAAGATTGAAATCTTTCAAAGTGGCATACAGTTTTATCAATGTTCCTTCATCATTTTTGCATGACAGTGAATGAAAAATAATGTGGAATGTTTGTGCTTCACATTATTTTCAATACAAGTTTCTTCAAGCTAGTAGCCCCAAAATTTGCTCAAGCTGAAAATATTTGAGTTGTTTTTTAACAGGATTGAACAATATGTAAATATATTGTTCTTTATTAAACATGTAAGTTTTAATGAAGTTGAAGATTTCTACAAGTTACTATTTTTACATTTGCACTTTGTTCCAAAAATATATGAAATATTTAGAAAATCTAATGCTATGTTCAATTCATACAAAGAAAGTCCAATAGAGGCTGGGATTTTTAGTTCTGAGTCAGGAACCTAGTCATTAGTTTAATTCCTGGTCCTGACACACCTGCCAAGTTTTTAAAGGGCCAGGGTAGTTAATGATATGGAGTGGGCTTGTCATCCAACTAACCTTGGGCAGACTCCCAAGGGTGTATGGCCAGTATCATGTTTTCCAGCACTGACATATCAGTGCTCCCACTGGCCAAGGCTGGAATACCAATTCATGTTATAGAAAGAGGAGGCATTTCAATGAACAATAGGTCAGTTTTTTTAAAAAAATTATAATGGCCACAATTCCCTGACTCTGATTGAGGAGGGACAACCTCGACAATGGGCCAGCTGTGACTCAGCATCAGTTATTAATCCAGGGAGAATGAGGCATTCCTCATGTGATCCATTGTATCCCATCTATTTCTCACCATTACCCATCCTGCCACATTACTTCTTGCCCTGTTGTTGTTCTGAATCAAATTCAGACTGATGTCTGCTGAATGGATTGCTAACTAAAAATCTACTTGGCATGGGAACAGGGTCTTAATAGGTTAGGAGCATGGCAGCAAATCAGCATGGGGGGGGTGGCAACAAAAAATTCCACGCAAGCCTACCTCCTGTCTAATTTAAAAATACCAGACATGAGGTTTCATTTTAAGGAATATACCTTTAATGCTATAGCCCATTAAGCCAGTGAGCCAATAGACCAAGAAGATATCAGATATAATTTATTTTTGTGCCAAGCTTAACTAGGAAGAAAGGACTAATTATTTATGTAGCCTCGGAGTTCTTGCAGTAATGAAGATGCAGAAAAATTGGTGAGGGTTTTTGTTCCTGATGGTTATTTACTTATTTCTGCTGGTAAAGCAAATGGGAACTCTGGATAAAGAAAGGATTCATCATAACAAGGATCTGCCAGGCAATAAGATAGCCTGATAATATTTACCATGCAAGCTCACACCTAAACAGTGGTCACTTGCTCAAAGTACCAGCCTGTGAATATGTTCCAACTGAGTAGAGGATGAGATACAGGTGGTGAAAAAAAAACAAAAACAGAAAATGTGCAAGAAAATAAACAAAAACACACTGATTTGAAAGAAAATTGCTTAATCAATCAAGGCAGTCAAGTTTCCTGATTATTGAAACTTCAAAATAATTAATTAATTTGATTGATTTTGCTGCAGTTATCACCAGGAAGCAATCCTCACCCTAGTGATTTCTGTCAGAAATCTGATACCATCTTTTGACAAAAGCAATATTAGGCACAATCACAACAGTATGAGAAAAAAGAAAAATAAATCATAAAATGGTTTTACTTAATAATTGATATTTTTGATGCACTCTTGTCTGACATTTATCAGGTAATGACCCAATAAATTAAAATATCGTGAAAGAAAATAATCTTTAGGAATACAAAAGATAACTCTTCTTGTCATGATGAATATCTAACGCCTTTACCACAGCAAATTTCTACTTACCTGTATTAACTTTTGATGTAACATGTGATAAGTCCATTTTTTGTGATCGGACAGGGGTTGATGCTTTACTTGATGATTTCCTCGTCAAGCTCTTTTTCTCCACAGGTACTTTGCTTATCTTGGACAGCGGTGCAAAGATACCTTGAAAGAAACAAAAACAAAAAACTTAGAAAACAGCTTCTATCTCAAGAGGAGTCTATTATTTGCAAATTCCAATTAACGTTTAAGCAGTTATTACTTTATTGTTTATTTTCAAGGTAGCTTTTCCTCTGCTGAAATCCTGACAACCTGGTGAATCCAACATCAGGACTAAAACGGGAATCGCGCTAGGCATCAGACACACCATGATTCTCCTGGCCTGCCCCACCAGCCCTGATCAGGTTCCCAGATATTCATAAAAAGACATTCAAAATGTCATTACCAAGTTTGAGGCTGGATGTTCTGGCCTGCTGGTATGCTGCCACCACTCCCTTATACCATCCCTCCATTTTAAGTGATTTCTAAACATTGTGGTTAGAAAAGAGGAACTGAAACTTATCGGCTAGTTGGTAATTGATCCAACTTGTCAAGGTTTATAAATACTGCAGTTTGAAACAAAGGCAGAATTGGAGTGTTCCCAAGTAGTCATCTTCCAATGTTCTCATCCTATGGGGAAATGCCTGCCATTTTTCTTGATGTAATTCACAACATGAGGAACTGTGGATGCAAGCCTACAAAATGCAACTCTGACATACTGATTTGAAAGGCAAAGTATCCAAATCATCACATAATCTTAAGTCTAACAGATGGGGAATCAGGAGTCACCACAGCATTCCCTGCCTCTGATCTATTCTTCTAGGCACGGTATTTATATGGCTAGCCCAGTTTTAATTTCAGATTAATGGTTACCCCCAGGATTATGATGATGGGGGATTTAACTATGATAATGTCATTGACCATCAAGAAGAAAGATTCTCTCATTGGAAGGAGTCATTGTCTGACACTTGTCTTGTACAAATGGTACTTGTCACTTATCAGTTCAAGCAAGTACATTCCATTCTCAATTCCTCCATTAGAATCATAAAAGTCTACTGTGCAGGAGGAGGTTATTCGGCCCATCAAATCTGCACCAACCACAATCTCACCCAGGTCCTATTCCCATAAACCAATGCAATTATCCTAGCTAGTCCCATGAAACGAAACAGCAATTTAGGATGGCCAATCCATCTAACTCACATATCTTTGGACTACGGGAGGAAACCAGCACACCTGGAGGGAATCCACGCAGACACAGGAAGAATGCGCAAACTCCACACAGACACTGGCCCAAGCCAGCAATTGAACTTGGGTGCCTGACATTGTGACACAGCAATGTCATCCACAGTGCCACAGTAAGAAGTCTGACAACAGCAGGTTTAAGTCCAACTGACTGTGCCACCATACCAACCATAATTATTAACGAAAAATATACATTTAACATCTTTTTGATACTGTTATTCTCCAAAATGAGACTTCTTTCTTGACTTCTGAATGTTATATCTTCTCTTTTACAAATCTTTTATTTTTAGTATGCTTAGAAAACCCTTTTTCTTCAGAGTATGTTTTCCACATTCCCTTTCTATCTCTTTAATCTCTCTGTTCCCTTTCGATTACATTTCCTAACTTGCTTAGGATTTTCTTTAGTATTGGTAGCTCTAATTTATACTTTTATGTTTTAGTTTTTTTCTAGTAACTCACTTTATCCACAGAATTTTATGTGCAATATCTTATGTGCAACTACATTTTTTATTACAGAAATGTATTCTATTTCATTTCCCACTATTATAGTCAGCAGGTAAACTATCAAAGCTGAATACATATACAGCTGAGGACAACATCATTAGCAGAACATAAATAAGAAATGACCATATACCATATTTAATGGAACAGCTAAAATACTGAATGCCACAAATGCTTCCATCATTCTTTCCCTCCGGTTCGTCCAGCTCAATCCCTGCCCACTGGCCACTGGCAAATTCGGTGGTGCCACAAAATCGTAGCGTTCCAACCTAGGAAAAATACAAAAAGCATGAAGAAGATTGAAACACATGATGGAGGTAAAAATGGCTACTATTTTATTTTCATCAGCATAATATGTTTTTACTAATTCCAAAAAAATTGATAAAATTGCATTTTTACTTCCAATTTTCAGACTCTGTCATGTCTACAGAAAAATGCAAAATATTCCTGTTGAAGTGTATACAAATTATGTATATTTTTATAAGTTATGTGTTTGTATGTCTTATCTATGTTTTCCCATTACATTTTTCTACCTATAATTTTGCATAACCCGACTGTTAAATCATAAAATTAGGTTATGTCAATGCTGAACAACTGAGAACATGGTAATCAGAAGCAGCCAATAAAAGTACATCATAAAATGTGTGAAGATCACCTGGAAATAATCAATCATAATGAAGTCAGCAAAACCCATCAGTGAAAGAGCAAAACTATTGAATTGCTTTACATAATTTTCCTTTTAGCTATAATTTTAGACTAACCTGAAAAAAATTAATACTGGAATGCAGCTTTGAAACATAATAAACTGTTATAAACTACAACCATGCACAGAAAATGACTGTAAAATCATCTGTACAACAGCATTTTCTGTGTATAAAAACTGCCTTATGGCTTCATATTGTCAGATTTTGCCATAGAAAGGATTTGGAAATGATTTATATTGAAGTGCATTTAAACAGCTTAAAATTCTGATCATAGTCATGTGTTGTAGTTGCTGAGATGGGAGTTGTATTCCAATGAAGCAGGAATATTTATACAATAACTGAGGCCAATAGTCCATTTGTTATCTTGTCTCAGACTTTCTGCAAGCATTTCTGCCTATCATCATTTAGATTGAATGTATGCCAAAAATCCACTCTTGTTGGTGTCGAAGAGAGGTAGCTGATTTTATTATAAGTTCAGTAGGTAATCATTTAATGGAGAACAGGTTGGAAAGTCAGCCATCCAATTCTTGTGATCGAAGTAAGAAAAAGGAAAGTATCACTTTGTAATACAGAACGTGAATATTGCTGAAAAGAGAGACAAGTTGTTGAAGTTTTCAGTTTTACAATCAGCAGGACAAACACAAGAATGACAAATTTCAAACAATCACAACAGTTAATACAACATGAGAAAAGGGTGCTATTGGGTTGGAAAGTTGACTCTAATTGACTCAGGTGTTGCCATGGAAAAAGCAACAAGGAAAGCAATAGGCTCCCCTAGCTCAAACAGAGAAGTAAAACAGATCTGATGACACACTGCTACGGATTTTTATAGGAAGATTGCGGAGGATCACAGTAGTAAAAACCTGGAAGGACTGGGGATGTGAATGGCCTGCACACCTAAAGGAACAGGCCGCGTTTAAATGATCTGCCCATCATATGGCCAAATTGATAGTGCGGTCAGGCAAGCAATAATTTGTAACAAGAAACCCCATGTGGGAATGCACGGAAATGGATCCTGGGAGTTATTGGAGATTCTGGCCACAACCAGAGTACTTCTTTAATCAAAAATTCTGGTTACTATTGAAAGAGAAGGGTCCCCATGACATTGCTGCTTCTCTGCATCCGGCCTGGGCTTCAGTTTAAAATTGCAGAATGAATCCTGATAATATCAACAGACTTAATCTGCCACTTTGCCAGAGATCAGTGAGGGATGAGAGGGGGTGGGGGTTCTGCTGCCATTCTGCCTGAGATCAGTAAGGAGAGATGCCCACAATTGGTCTGGATGGCAGAGGGAATGGGAGGGAAAGGGGGACAGGAATGTTATAGTGATGGGGCAATATCTGCGAGGGCGTGAGGGAGGCATTATCCAGCCCAGGAGCGATATCTCTTTTTTTGCACATGAGCAATTGTACACACCAATCAGAGCTGGAGGATTTTGGGCATGTTAAGCCCAACCTACAGGCTTGTGCAGCCTGATTCGGAATCGCTGATTTTTGTTTTAGGCAGAGTGCATATGGGGTCGCCTGAGTACGAGTCTAAAAGTCAGATCTGAAACACTCCCAGTTTCAAGTCCATCCAATACTTAGAACCAAAATGGTAAAGTAGGACCCAATATGTTTGAAGCATGGTACTTGAATATAGCATGCTATACTCATGCTTAAGAAGAACAGGTGGATTTTGACTTATTGTCTCCAAAGCTTTTCACTACAGGAGGTTTCCTTAACTGAAAACTATAGAATAACTGCAGTAGAATAATTGTCCAAAATTGACTGTTATAATTAGCCAATCATTTTATTATCATTGCCTCATGTCACTACCAAGAAAGTAGAGGGTGAACTTGGTGCATCTTAGTCTTGCATTCACTATGCTCCTATATATAAAAAAAAGTTCAAAATTAACCAGTCAAAACTACCTGAGAGGCAAGAAAGGCAAAGGCAATTTTTTATGAGTGCCAACAAAACCTGGTCAGAGAAAATGCTAAATACACCGGAGCAGGGGGCATCCCGCTAAATCTGGTGTAGGGATAAAATGGAATTCCCCTGAGGGAGCAAATCTGTGTCACCTTTCATCTGGCCCATCCCGTCGGCCCCAATCAGATTCCCCCCAGAGCGGGCAGGAACCTCTTAATTATGCATATTTGCTGATTTACATTCCATTAGCAAGCTGGAAGACTCTCTGCGATGCATCCACCTCCCCAGAAGGAACTACATCAGATGGCTTTGATGATGGTCTGACATTTGTGGACCCGGCATCGTGGACCCCAACAGGAGTCAACGAGGTAAGTGCAGTCCCATGTGCCCCTCTGCCACTACCAGGCTGCAGAGGGAGGATCCCCCAAGAGACATGGGTGTTGGGAAAGATTCGGGCTGGGGACAAAGGGTTGACTTTGGGGCTCTCCCCCAGGAGGTCTCATGGCTGAACTGCCTTCTAGCTCTGAGAAACATGAAGATTACTTCTATAATGCTCTTAATATCCAAGGTCCCTGGACAATTGGAAGGCTTCCAAATTATATCAGCATCCCATTCTGCAGAAGGGATTCCCTTTCTTTCTCTAAGAAGCAGCAGTTGTCAGAAGATATCTTCAAATCCTCTGACTAACAGAAGTCACTTTCACTGTGGGTTGTGGAGGGTGGGGATGAATTCCCTGTGTCTGAATGTTGAGTCTGGGATGCCTTTTAAAAAATCTCAGAAACACATGATTACGATAATGCAGAAATTTGCATTGATCAGCTGGGTGAATCCCACCTAACTGGTGCTGTAATAGTCATGGGAAACACTCTGGTCTTCCAGCTGGTGTGACAACTTAGAGCTGACTGGGTGAATCGCACTCCTGATAATATGTCAGCACACAATTTTAGAGCAAACTATTATAGTTAATTTGCCAAAATCTTGCTCCTGTTTACTTCAGCCTGATTTTACGATCTTGATGATAGCACATTCCTGCCATGGGGTACATTCAATGGGAAGCTCCCTTGACAATGGCGGGACCATAAGACCTCATTGTCAATGAGCAGTGGACCATCTCTCTCCCCAGAAAATGCACTGCAAAGGGGGAGGAAATTTCCCACCCAACACTTATTATTCACAAAGATTAATTTTGGAGGAAATTTCTTTGCTTATAGTTGTTACATTATTTGTCTGTATTCTCTCTGCATAATAAAACACATCATTTTGTATGGCGAGCCCTGTTTCATTAAATTGTTCTCAGACTCTTTGTCGAAAAAAAGACATAATAACCAGTTTACATCACAAGAGAATTCAATTTGTTGTGCTCTGAGTTATGAAACCTGACTCTGTACGATGCATCTGATTTCCCAGGATGCATCAGTATTGTTTAGTTAGTTTTACTAATGATATATTTTTCTTTCTAATTATACATTCTTTCAAAGTATTTGGAAAGCAAATGAAGAATATCACATGATTTAACAAGATAAAGATCATATTGACTGTCTTTCTTTAAGAAAGAAATGGCTATAACTGTAATTTTATTGCCACACCTGCCTAGCCTGGAACTAGGGCAGACAAGTGCACAGAACAGAATTCTCTGCTGGCCTCAGGTGGGATTTTACGAGCCTTGCCCAAGCGAGGTCATAAAATACCGGCCTATGTGTCTGTATGGGAAAGAGATTGAAATGATTGATAAACTGTTTTGTGTCCTAGGGAAATGAAACCGGTGTCAGGGAGAAGCGGAGGGAGTGAAATTGGACGTCATGGTCCCTGTTTTATAGATGCAAAACAGGTGCAATATGTGGGCCAGTTTATCTTGTGTTTAAAAGATAGCTTGAAAGATATGTAAGCTAATATAGGATGGGGGATATTTTCAGGAGTTCCAGGCACCTGCCTAAAACAGGCATTTTGTCTTGCTCATATGTAAATCAGGAACACAAAGTGTGTTTTAATTTCCAGACCAGAAAACGGATCAGGTCACTTACAGCTCTTCAGCAATCTCAGTACCAACCAGCAAAACCTTAAATTTTTAAAAAATTATTCCTTGAGAGCAAGGAGCGTTATGATTACCGCCCCCCCCCCCACCCCTCTCCCCACCCAACCACCACTTTGCTATTCCAACCCCATATCCAAGATTTATCTTGAAGCCCCTGTCATTGAAGAAAGCAACTGAAATTCAAGAAGTTGAAATAGCCAATCTTCCTGTGGCAGTGTGAAGTGAGGTCCAGGGCCCAGTTTCAGGCCTGCCTTGAATGTTCAGATTGAACGAATGATTCCTGTGGAATTTCCAATTCTGCCCCTAAATATAATTTTTCAGCCCAGAGACATAGGGCTAAATTTTATGGCTTCCTTGTGGCATGTTTCTTGCAGTGGGAGGCAGTGCACAGTTTGGTGGTGGCAAATCCTCTGGTTCAGCTGCTGTCAATGAGATTTCCTATTGACTGCACCCTATGCCACATGGAAGCCCGCAGTGGAAGTGAGCCATCAATGGGCCAAGAAGAACCCGCCGGCATGAACAGACAAATATTTCTGGTCATGGTCAGAGACTGGAATTTTCTTCCAGTCCATTTGACGGCAAATCCCCAGCACGTGTTTCCCAGAAGAAGGGAATGCATAGAACAGAAAACTCTGTTGACAGCAGCAGGATTTTTCAATGGTGGGTCACCTCCATCGCCAGAGAAACACTGCAGAAAATACTGCCCAAAGTGAGATCATGAGTTGATTGTAGAAAAACAAGTTGCATTTTGAAAACAAACTTGCCTTTTTAAGAATGGTCAGAGACAATAGGGGAGGAAAACAGGCTGGAGTGAAGAGGATCTCTTGTCATCTACCATTTGAGATGCAAAAGCAAATTTGCAATACGTGGGTTGAGCATTAAGAATGGGCTGAATGACAGCAGAACAGGAAGGAGGAGTTGAACAGTATTGCAGCAAATAGTTAAAGGGGAGAAAGTAAGGTTAGTGAGACAAGTGGACATTTGCAGAATAATAAAAAAGTGATAGGTTAGAAGATCCGATAGCAAAGGATAGGGAAAGCACAAGCAACTATGAGAGGGAATGGAAATGGAGACCAATAGCCACCTTCTTCTACAACTCTCACCCAAATACAGCCTGCGCTGCTGGGTGTCTCATCTCAGTGAGGAAACAGAATTCACTGACTTGCTAAAATGTAGCAGAACAGATGTTAAGCAAAAGGGCCATTGTGTAAAAGAAAATATCTGATTATATTTAGAAATTAAGTTTGATGATTAAACCCAGAATTTTTGTTATTACTCAACATTTTGCAAGAATGTGTGAAAATCAACCTATGAGTAAAGAATCACTTTAGATATTCAACAGCTTTACAGGGTGAGTAGCTGTGGTATGGACCAAAAATAGTTCCAGGTTTGATCTCAGCTACGTCAAGTAAACTGTGCTTATCAAGGTATAATTGGTGAAGTGTCCTTGGTTAAGGTTGGGGTGAAGGGAGAGTAATCAACCATAAATTCTCACATCTATTCACTATGTGGATACCTCTGCTAGAAATACAAGAGGTTGAATGAAGACATGGTTGGGCTTTCCTTCCCTAGTCAAATACTGTTGCCAAAATTTCACTATAAATAATAGCCAACAAATTACTGGATACTGATCAGCATCTATAGAACTGTAAGCATGCAGCAGCATAGAATCCAAACAAAGAACAAGGAAAAAACAGCACAGGAACAGGCCTTTCAGCCCTCCGAGGGCTGCACCGATCATACACTCCTAACTAGATTATTCGTTTGTATCTCTCTATTCCCAATCTATTCATGTAGCTATCTAGATAAGTCTTAAATGGTCCTAGCATATCTGCCTCAATCAACTCGCTTGCTAGTGCATTCCAGGCCCCCATCACCCTCTGTGTAAAATACATCCTCTGTATTGAACCTTTCCCTCCTTACCTTGAATTTGTGACCCATTGTTTATTATTTCCAACCTGGGAAAAAGCTTCTAGCTGTTCACCCTATCTACGCTCTTCATAATTTTATAAATTTCTATTAGGTCACCCCTCAACCTCCGTCTTTCCAGGGAGAACAACCCTAGTTTACTCAATCTCACCTCATAGCTAAAACCCTCCATACCAGGCGACATCCTGGTAAAACTTTTCTGCACTCTCTCCAAAGCTTCCACGTCCTTCTGGTAGTGTGGCAACCAGAACTGGAAGCAGTATTCCAAATGTGGTCTAACCAACATTCTATATAATGCAACATCATATGCCAACTTTTATACTCTATGCCTGTCCAATAAAGGCAAGCATGCCATATGCCTTCTTCACTAATTCTTCCACCTGTGTTGCCACTTTAAGGATCTGTGGACTTGCACACCCAGATTCCTCTGTGTGTCTATATTCCTGATAGTTCTGCCATTTATTGTATTGCTCTCACCTGCATTAGATCTACCAAGATGCGTCACTTCGCATTTATCTGGATTAAATTCCATCTGCCCTTTCTCCACCCAATTTTCCAGCCTATCTATATCCTATTGTATTCTCTGACAATACTCATCACTATCCACAACTCCAACAATCTTTGTGTCATCCGAAACTTACTAATCAGACCAGCTACATCTTCTTCCAAATCATTTATATATGTTACAAACGTATCAAATCCATAGAATCCCTACAGTGCAGAAGGAGGCCACTCAGCTCATTGAGTCTGTATCAACTTGCCGACAGAGCATCTTACCCAGGCTCATCTCCCACCTACCCTGATAACCCTGTGCATTTTACCATGGCAAATCCCCCTAAAATACACACCTTGAGACAATCCATCTAACCTGCACATCTTTGGAGTGTGAGAAGAACCTGGAGGAAACCCATGCCGACACGAGGAGAATATACAAACTCCACACAGGCAGTCACCAAAGCCTGAATCAAACCCAGGTCCTCGTTGCTGTGAGGCAGCAGGGCTAATCACTGTGTCACCATGCCACATCATTAATTGTGGGAGAGAAAGAAGAAAAAGGAAAATTTGGTAAGCAGGAAAAGTATGAGTATGAGAATAGTCTTCTAAAAGAAAATTATTTTTCTATCTACCACAATTGTTCACAATTCAATAATCTCACTAAAAAGGACAATAAGCAAAGGAAGTCTGCGATGTAGTATCATTGCTCTGGAGTCATTGCTCTTTGCTGGGGTTTAAACACATTATTCAGTTTAGCTCTTCTATGCAGCTGTTCCAAAATCTATTTGACTTGAGAATTTTCAACATTAATACTATGTCTAAATACCCTTGATACTACCATTCTTATTGCGGCAATTGACTTAGATTTGAGAATATTGCAATGAGCCTTTCTCAACTGGGAACAGAGACCAGATTTCCCAAACTAATCATGGACTTGAAGTTGGATCCCAGATATAAAATTTTCTGCATTTGAAGCCACTGGCATTTACCATTTTGACATTTCTTCAGTGAGTTATATTTCACACAGAAAATGAACAAAATCAAAAACACTGCAGTCAATTTACACATCTGTTTCATGCCATCAAAATCCTAACGATGTGAATGCAGAGCATTTTTATTTAACTGGCTGGCTATACGCAATAAATTCATGCTTCTACATCATTAGTAACAATCACTGAACTAATTTAACTGATTTGTTATGTACTTAATATTCTGTTCTAAGTTATTATAAATATTTTATGAAATGCAGAAGCCCTGTGTATTAAACATCAGTTTAATGGAATATAAGTGTTCTATCTCTTGTGTGTTGTGTAACAGTGTAGCAGCTTCGTGACTTTCTCAGTTCACAGCCACTTCAAATGTTTCAGGCACAACAACAAACACAGCAGCACAATTCAGGATAATAAGAGCAAAATACCAAAAATGATGGAAATCTGAAATAAATTCAGTTCCAAAGAAGAGTCATACTAAACACAAATGGCAGAATTTTCTCGTCCTACTCACCAATTCAGTGGACCATTCCGAAGGTCCATTGGTAGGAATTTCCAGGCTTAGGGCGAATGTGGTTGGAAAATCTCACCCAAGTTAACTCTGTTTCTATCTCCACAGGTGCTGCCAGAGTGGCAAAGCATTTCCTGCGCAATTCAGGAATTGTTTTACACAGCTCTTCCCATCAACATTGAAACCATTAAACAAAATCAGTTATGTCTATAAGTTATAGATTTTACTCAAATACTAATGTTGATTTTAATGGCAGGCAAGGTCAGTAGAGGGGAAATGATATAGTTGACATGCCCAGACCCAGAATGGAGGTTCCACAAAGGCTTTCCAACTGGATCGGTCGCTGGTTGCTGCTTGCAACAAGCAACAACAATTGTGTCCCAGGCCACAATTTAAAGAAAGAACTCATCTTCTAAAGTTCAGTCAATTAATTGAGTTTTAATACTGCTTTCAGTTTGATTTATTACAGAGTGCAGAAGGAGAGGTCAGGATCCCCGCCAGTGATTTCTTTGTGGTGCCTTTAACAATGAATATGGGCTTTTCCACAATGTGAGCTCGCCCATCCTGGGTAGTAAAATTCCAACCATAGATTCAAACTAACAAAAACAAAATTTATTGTAAGAACTGTGCAGAGTAAAAACTGAAACGAAACATCAGCCTATAAAACACTTTAATAACACTAATGGTGGTGGAGGCAAACTCATTGGGATCTTTTAAGAGACTTCTGGATGAATACGTGGGATTTAATGGGATTGAGGGTTAGAGATAGGCCGAGTAGGTAGGGATATGATCGGCGCAACTTGCGGGCCAAAGAGCCTGTTTATGCTGTAGTGTTTTATGTTCTATTAAATCATGTGATCAACTCTAAAGCAATCATGCAACCAGTTAAATAAACAACCCAAAAGAGAAAATGCTGGAAAATTTCAGCAGGTCTGGCAGCATCTGTAAGACAGAAGAACTGAAGTTTCGAGTCCAGCTTTGACAAAGGGTCATCTGGCCTCAAAACATTATTTCTTTTTTCTCCTTACAGATATTGCCAGACCTGCTGAGATTTTCCAGCGTTTTCTCTTTTAGTTAAATAACAACATTTATCCCTATATCTTGCCATGCACCAGTTCATAATCTGTCTTCTTCCTCCTGCACCATTCATCATAATATATCACAGTCCTTCCATAAATCACCAGGGCACACTATACCTCTCATTTAATTATTTATCTTTTCAGTCCCTTGAAGGACATAAGGTTGCACCACCTCTCATGACCACTTCGAAATGCTCATCTTTTGCCTCGTCCCTTCCTTGCTTCCAGGGTCGACATGCTTATTCTGAATAGTTAAATACACATCTCCGCAGTTCAGACTCAAACTGATCACTTCCCAGTTATGACAAACCCATTTTCCCAGCATACTATTTTTCTCTTCTCTAATGCATTATATATTTGTCCAAAATATCCCTACTTGACCTGTCAGTAGCCAGTAATAGCTTTTTCCTTTTCCTCTACAGAAAAAGAAAGGACACAATGCACTAGAGAAAACCTGACAGCCCTACCCGGGCAAAGGATGAAATGCTGAAAATAAGGGGGGGTCTGAGAGCACTGAACATTTGAAATAGCCAGGTTAATGGCTTTGCAGGCACAGCAAATCCTTACTGTATGTCTTCAAGTAGCACAAGTAACTGCATCTACAGACTTGAAGTCCTCAACCCAGGATTAAGGACATCAATTTTTAAATTGCTGTCCTAAGTCTTCTTTTCCTCTTTCTTCCACATGCCTTCCCAACAGCAAGGAATTCTTGAAAACATCTCAGGGGGATTAATCTTCCTGGGTACTAAGTCACATGCTACATCAATGCACCAATTTAGAGATTAGCAGGCTTAAAGGAATGGGTAGCTACTTAGAGGGGCTTTCACTTAGTGTAAAAAATTGCATAAATAAACAATAGCAGGCATTAATGACACAGACAATCCAGGATTTAGCAATGTCAGCATATTCTTCTAGCTCTACTGATTAAGTTAGACATGCCCTCCAGCCACGAAAAAAAACTGTACGATGCCCATAAGTGAATTGGAAAGTTTGTCAACGTTTTGAATTCATTCTGGCATCCTTCCATCTAAAAAAGATGACAGATATGCAACAAATATATTCATTTCAGATGGGGTGTCTTCAGATGGTGTATCTTTGCTAATGGTTGAAGAGGCCAATTTTTGAGAGGCCATTTCTGCCACAAGTCCTGCACAGCAAGCTACCAACTGTCGTTAAGAGTTGAAATTTCAGTATTGGCATCCTTTCCCAAGCCACTGGACAATACAATGATGCAGATAGACTCACAGGATATGTCATCATTTTCCTTTGTCATCAGCGAGCAATTTGCAAATGCAATCATAGATGTCAAGGGCCTTCATGTCTTGCTTGCAAGCATACCTGTACTGGAGTTTTGGGCATTCTACTAGCAGTATGACTCCAGCTATCTCACCATATAGGAAAGTCTTTGGATATGTGCCCATCTTCCAATTTGCAGGTATGTCTAATGAGTGATAACAAACTTGAGAGCTTTGCCTTTGAGAGGACTGCCACATTTGCCATTTAATCTTGCCAGGTTTCCACATAATGCAGACTTGAACCACTATGTTTGATAGCACGAAGGAGAATACTTCCTGCATGTGCATAGTTCTCTCATAGGGCATTTCCACTTTGTAATCCACATGTGCTCAATGGTGGATTGAGCACATATTGCAAATATGTGCTCATCTCAAGGGACATGACAGCTGAGCCATTCCTGCAAATATCTATGTCCTCAGCATTTGCAACTTTGAAAGAATTCCAGATTGCTCTATACGGACTTTGAGTTCCAAAGTCTTTTCCAACCTCGGGAAACTAGTGACTGGCTGGATTCACTAACAGACCATATTATCAGGATTTACAAGGTGTCACATCCCTCCAGTCTGTAGCCATGTCCTCACTAGAAGTTCCAGTTCCCAGTATCTCAAAGTCCTAACATGCTTCACTGTCGCTTACTGCTGGCTCTATTGAAACTATTCTGTCTTTGCATTGTAATAGTTACAGAATGAGTAAAACTTTTTTTTTTAAATGCACAGTGAGTTGACACTTGAGAGTTTGATGATTTTATACGAAAGATTATCTGATCCTGCATCCATTTCTTTCAAGATATTAGTCTGCTGAATATTTGTAGAGCAGTAGAGCAGCTTGTAAGTCTACCTTGTTAGTAAGTAACTGATGTAGAAGGTGGCTAAATAGTTTTAATTATCTCATTTCAGTGATGGACCAAGCTGATCACAGAAACTATTAAAGAGTCAATGTATCCCTTGTAACCAGATGTGGTTGTGCCTTTCTTTCTCATTTTTGCCCACGTGTTCCTCAACAGAAGATGAACTTTCTTTTCCAACTGCCTCCTGCAGCTCCAATCCTCCCTAAATAGTAGCATTGTGCAGGATGCAAAAAATCATTATTTTACATGAGACCTTGGCTGAAATAAATTGACAGAACTGGCACAACTATCAAGGCAACTGCAGCATTGCAAAGGAGTCCAATAGTGACTTTGATAGTCCTTCTTGTAGTTATATGTTCGAGGTCATATCTGACTGGCCTAGGTGTGTGGAGTGTATTAAGAGTGGCTTGAGCCATGATTGAAGGGGATAGTCCTGGTCTGCAGGACATTATGCTAAAACATCCTTGCTAGGTTTTAAAGTGAGGGGGGATGGAATAAAGAGGGTGGTAATTGATTGACATAAGTGCTCTGACAACTGCTTGCCAACTGGACATAAAATTGAATAATGTATTTTTGTTGTCAAATACAAGTTCCACAGTGAAAGAATAAGTAATTAAGGATGATTTAAGAGCCTAATCCCACCACCACTGGTATTAATCAGTAGGCGAGCCTGTTGCTGGAATTTTCCAGCCATTCATGCCCCGGCACAGCAAGGACAGAAAATGTGGCACTCAGCCAAATCTTGGTTCACTGAAGCAAGCCCAGAGAATTCTATTGGCGTGAATGGCTGGCAAGTTCCAGCCAATTAGTGTCTCTTGCCAGCTCTCCAGCTGGCAGGCAAGACCCCTGAAATCTTCATGAAATTTTCCCTGTTAATTCTGTTTTTCTCTCTACGGTGCTGCCTAACCTGCTGAGTATTTTCAGCATCTTCTGTTTTTATTTTCGATTTCTATCATCCATGTGTTCTGCTTTCAATCTTTTATTAAAAATTCTCTTCCTTGTGTCCAAATCCTTCTGTAACCTTGTCCCTCCCTAGCTCCATAAATTTCTCCAGCGCTAAAGCTTTCCAAGATATCTGCGATCCTGTAATTCTGGCCTTGAGCTTACCTCTATTTTTTTTAAATATATTGAAAATTTTTCATTTTATCCAGCAACAACAGACAATGCAACAAACCCTCAAGGATTAGTGCAGTACAGCATAATCACTTTTCCATATATACATAGACAAAAAGACAAGAGAGCACCAATATAGTTGGTCTACATAATTCATTATTCATTACAAACAGCACCTCTAAAGATACAAGACAATGAAAGGATGTTTCAAAGATCGAGGTAAAACAGGATAACAAGATAAAACCATGAGTACATGGCATAACAATGCATACCTTCACTTACAGGATACAAGAGCCATGCAATTTATAGAAAACATTATGGAAATAAGTCAGACAATGCTCAGCCTAATTTCTCGCAGGATCCAAAGCAAATTACCTGTTTAGGCTCTGGAGACAACAGGATGTTTTCCCCTAATGGAAATCCGCACCAAGAAGAACAGCCGTTTTATTAAGAATAAAATTAAACAGTGTATTTCAGAAAATCTGCTGACACAGTTGCCCAAAAGGGAGCGGGGAGGGTGGGGGGTTGGGGAGGGCACATCAAACACAGCCCTTCATAACTTCGTAAACAAAGCTATGCCACCCCTCTCCCATTTAAGAAAAAATACACACTTCTTTCCATTGATAGAATAAGTGCCTTACAGCTTACACAGCATGCCCACCATAAAACAAAGGAGACCCTCCGCCAATCATAAGCAAAGGATATTTTTCAACATCAGGATAACCTCTCAAGCTCTTCAAGGATATTAAACCATCAGGATTTAATTTTGACAGAAGTCCAAAGAGGCAAAGTGATGGATGGATTCCCAAATTCACCCCAAATCCCTGGCACAACACGGATATAATAAGTCAATCTGTACCCTTGGCTAAAGTAATACAAATGGTGTGATATTTTAGGCTAAGTCCTCCCACCCCAGCACCTCCCCCCCACTTCATTAAAGATGGACACCGAAGGATGCATTCTATTTAATCAATTGTATTCCCTGAACATTCCATGATTTTGAAATTAACTAATGCTATTGTGTATTCAGCCAAGGAGAATGTAGGATATTGACACAGGTGTAGAAAAGCTGGATAGCCAAAGATTCTCACGCCACATTTAGACGTGCACCAAAGCATACTTCTCCATCTCCAGCCACACCAGCGGCATCATTGATACAAAACATTGGCCAGAATTCTTCAAACTCATCTGCACCTGGGATTCTCTGGTCGTGCTGCTGCGAACAGATATTTAGCTGAAGACCAAATTCTCTGTTTTCATTGGCAGAGGGGCGTATGAGACTAGAGATTTTCCGCCATTGTTTTTTTCCCAGGATATGCGTTCTGTCTGCACCTTTACAGGAGTCTGTGAGAGATTCTTTAACTCCAAGACGACAAAAATACAAAGCCAAAACTATGCAACACCAATAGTTCTAAGGGGTTTTCCTCACCAGCTGTGAGGACTCGATGGGCCATGCCTACAACCTTTACTCTAAGCCATCCACCCACCTCCCCACAGTGGCATTCCTCATATTAGCCATGACAAGAGCAAAGGATATCATATAGTACATACCACTATTATAAATGCAAAGATTATAAGAAGGAAAAACAGATAAATATCACACAGCCCTAGTGTCATATAACCTATGCAGTGCACTCCCCAATATTCTCAAGCTCTTTAAGGATATTAAACTACTAAGATTCAATTTTGACACAGCATCAAAAGTCCCCTGTGCCACACAGCACCCCGGGCATAAGGAGGATTTATTAGGATCAAATCTGTGTCTTAAACTTGGAACTCAGTAAGAATTTAGCAACACCAATTTTTAATCCAACCGATTTATTTGATAATACACAATTCTCCAACAATGCTCAGGATTCCCTTCACACACATTGTTAGCCACTTTAACACTTGAATAGCAGGTTAGATGTAAGGATTCACATTCTAATCAGCAATCTCTGACTGTCTGTGCTGATGTATGCTATTGCAGACCAGAACACTGCATTTGCCTGAGGAAGACACAGTGTCGAAAGCTCGCAATTTTACTATCAAATAAATCGGTTGGATTAAAAATTGGTGTTGCTAAATTCTTACTGAGTTCTTACCACCCCAATCCAACGCCGGCATCTTTACATCTTAAACTTGGGGTCATTGAAAGAACATGCTGAGCACTGCATTCCATTACAATAGCCATATTAATTGTTTGTATAAAGACTGAACTGCTTTTTCACTGGGCTGTACATTGCTCCTCACATTAATCCAAACAAATATATACCACTACAAACCAGTGTTTCAAGTTGGGACACCCTCGCATACAACATCAACAGGGCTCATAACAAAAAGTTGGGGGTACTTGACCGGAATTTTAAAAAGCTTAATTCCTTTGGATGTAAGGGATTTGTGACTTTTTAAACATAACAACAGTGAGGAACACTGGAACCAAGAGAGAAGGTGTTTGTTAAAATAAAGAGATTGCAAAAGATGGCTCCTGCTCTACATCAGGATTATTTGGGATGGAAAATATAACTTCAGCAAATCTGAAACATGCACTAAAGCTAAACTGATAGAACTGACAGATAAATTACAATTAGGACAATCTGCAAGGGCTAAGATTCTTTATCCCTCTATCCCTGTCCATGCCTCAGGCATTGAATGGCTAATTGATGTTTGCAAAGTCTTGTGTTCATTCAAGGGATCAAATTATTCACCCTCAGTTAACTCCTACCTGCCCCTCAGTTCCATTCAGTCTCACTCAATCTCACCACAGTGAACAATCAATGGCATGAATAAAGGCACTTCCTATATGAATGCGATGGCTGGGCAATATACATTTAACCACGGCATCTTAGGCACTCTTTATGGTATCACATGAGAATTGTTTGTCAAGGTTAGTGATTATCCTGGTGTGGTGAAGTCTGTAGTTTGTGGATATTATAACGTTGGAATCTTTTCATCCAAATGCACTTTGAAATGACTTTTATTTTATGACTTTGAGGTTTTGGTAAAAGTATTATTCATTTTTAAGCATCATAGTCATTCATTCATGCCTCCCACAGCATCACTGCTTTTAAAGCTAAACATTATTCCTTTACTAAATCCCACTCCCCCCATGTATGGTGCTGGGCAATGGAAGTTGGTTCCTTTTGGTGATATTTGAAATATCTGCTAGATGGGAGTGAGTATGTGATGTCAAAGGTGTGTGCTCATCTTGATGAAACTGCCTAATTACCTGTGGGAATGTTTGCTCCTCAACGTTGTTTCACAGAAATCCTCCATGATGTATGGGATAGAGGGTGATTTAGCTAATTGGGTTAGGAATTGGCTAGCAGATAGAAGACAGAGGGTGGTGGTTGATGGGAGATATTCATCTTGGAGTTCGGTGACAAGTGGTGTACCTCAGGGGTCTGTTTTGGGGCCCCTGCTGTTTGTAATTTTTATAAATGATCTGGATGAGGGTATTGAAGGATGGATTAGTAAATTTGCAGATGACACTAAAGTCGGTGGAGTGGTAGATAGTGAAGAGGGGTGTTATAGTTTGCAGAGGGACTGGGCCGAGTTTGCAGAGCTGGGCCGAGAGGTGGCAAATGGAGTTTAATGTGGAGAAGTGTGAGGTAATACACTATGGCAGAAATAATAAATGTGTAGAGTTTAGGGCAAATGGTAGGATTCTTAGTAGTCTAGATGAACAGAGGGATCTTGGTGTGTATGTGCATAGATCCCTGAAAGTAGGCAGTCAAGTCGAGAAGGTTGTTAAGAAGGCATATGGAGTCTTAGCTTTTATTGGTAGAGGGATTGAATTTCGGAGCCGCAACGTCATGTTGCAACTGTACAAAACTCTAGTGCGGCCGCACTTGGAGTATTGTGTGCAGTTCTGGTCCCCACATTATAAGAAAGATGTGGAGGCATTGGAGAGGGTACAGAGGAGGTTTACCAGGATGTTGCCTGGTATGGAGGGCAGGTCTTATGAAGAGAGGCTGAGGGATTTGAGGTTGTTTTCGTTAGAAAGGAGGCGGCTAAGAGGGGACCTAATCGAAACATATAAGATGATTAGAGGTTTAGATAGGGTGGACAGTGATAGCCTTTTTCCTAGGATGGAGAAAGCTAGCACGAGGGGACACAGCTTTAAATTAAGGGGTGATAGTTATAGGACGGATATCAGAGGTAGGTTCTTTACCCAAAGGGTGGTTCGGGAGTGGAATGCCCTGCCTGCAGCAGTTGTAGATGCGCCAAGTTTGGTGGCGTTTAAGAGGTTAGTTGATAAGTATATGGAAGAGAAGGGAATGGTTTAGTTTGGAGGGGCATTGCTTTTTATATTGGTCGGCGCAATCGAAGGCCGAAGGGCCTGTTCTGTGCTGTAATGTTCTATGTTCTATGTTCTATGTTACAGAAAGTCAATTAGTGCGTAATTTATTGCAGACCTATGCATTCAGTGATATAAGGTTCACAGAAAGGATTGGCCTTTGCGAGGACTCTAAGCACAGGAAAGTGATGTTCTAACACATCTCCTGAGTGTGCGTCCCCTGCATTGAAGCATGAAGAGAACTGTGATTATAACAACTTGTCTTCAGTTATTCCTCCTGAAATCTTGTAGCTATGAGGCTGTTATGGGTACATTTTCCACATTATGCCCATTCAAATGTATCCTCACGTGGCTCATCTAAATCATTGCCCTCTTCAGATTCATACCCTTCATTGTCCTCCTCATTCAAGGAGATGTGTATCTCCTCCACATCTCATTGTAATAAAATATCCCTTCTTTGCAACACTAGGTTCTGCAGGGCACATGAATCAATGATGTGGGACATCCTCTGTTGTGAATACTCGAGAGCCTTGCTTGACTGGACCAAATATCTGGAACACGTTTTTAAGAAGCCAATAGTCTGCTACATTAAAGACTTGTGGCTAAATCTGCAGTATTGTATTTCTCCTTAGGTGCACTCTGTGGACAACAAAAAGATGTCAATAGCCATGCATTTAGGGGTGCACCTAATCACCAAGAAGGCAACCTCCTAAGCAGTGAGCTCTCTCAAATATCTCCGGCACTTGGGAATGATTCAAATGCACCAGTCATGTGAGCTCCCTGGGTACCTAGCACAAGTGCTCACGATCTGCTTTCCATGATTACAAATTAACTGCATGATTAGACAGGAAAATCCTTTTCTATTAATGAATCTCACAGGTTGCTAGCAGGGAGCTATCAAGGACATGTGTGCAACTGATAATGCGTTGCACTTGCAGAAAGCCTGAAACCAGAGCAAATCCCACAGCTCTGGTAGCCTAGTTTGTGCCATCCATGTAAAACTGCTCTTAATGGTGAGTTTTATTGAACTGGGCATCGTTAAGTCTATTTTACATTTGTGAATCGCCTATTGTGAGATTCTGCAAAATCTTCAGTGAAGCAACGGAAGGACTTATCAGCAACAAACTTCACAGCAACTGACATTGGATGCCCTCTAAGTCCATGCAGTGTGAGATCCTCATGGAAAATGTGGCAAATATGAAATACCACATCCCTAGACAAGCAAAGGGACTTGAAGCACTTATTTTGCTCATCTTCACAAGCTACATCTTCTGCAGACCTTTGGCCATGCTAAACATCTTTATAGATATGGCTCTCCTCATCAGCATCTGAGTGTTCATGGTCTTCTGCTGCCTTTTATTCCTCAGGCTTCCTGAAATGTGTCACCAATGTGGCCTCAGCCCCAGGGCTTTCTATTCAAATGGCCCCAGAGGCATTAGAAAAATCTAAACTATTGTTGCTGAGGAGCACATCAGTCTACTAATGACAAAAGCTTGTTTGAGGTTTTTAGCAACCAATGTGCTAGTTTAGACAAACATGGTGTAGATTCAATAAGCAGATGAGGAATAGAAGACCATCAGAGTCGGTGGATTCAAGAAGTGATGGTGCAGGTATGGGGACAGAAGCCACAGCTAGAGATGCCCTGGCATATCAGACAGAGAATATAAACCTGAGCTGGACAATGGAGTAGAAGCAATGGAGAAGAATGCTAATATGACCAATGGATTTAAAAAATCAAGTCTGCAGTCACATTACTACCCATTGTGGTGTAACTATTCTGACAGCAATCTTGATGCATCCACTTAGTTTGACCATCTCAATAGATCATTAAACGGCCATGTCCTAGGATCAACACTCAGAATAGTAAACATCTTTTCCATCAATTCCAATTTCCTGCTAAAGTTCTATCTGAAGGCTTCCTGTCCCCATCAGAAACATGGCAGGGAATTTTACCGTCCACCCATCACAGGATTGGAGTCGGCTAGGTGCAGATCATGGAAAGGTCCATTAACCTCAGGCGGGGTCTTCTGGTTTCAGGACAAGCAAGGCTAGGAAGTCCCAGCCATCATATCTTTCTTGTTCTTTACTTATCAGGCCAAAGCTAGCAATTGCATATGGCCTTTATTAGGAGTACTATGTATAGTTTTGATCTCTTTACTTAAGAATGGAAATATTTGCCTTGGAGGGATAACAATGAAAGTTTATTAGACTGGTTCCTGGAATAATAGGATTGTCCTATAGCCTAGGAACATCTAGTGAGGCATTAAAAACTAGCATAAATCTTTCACACAATCATTTTGATGAACATCTGTTCTAGAAGAAAGGCACAGTAGGTCTTCCATTACCATAGCACAAGTTGTCCAGAAATTCTGAACCAAATATATTTGCATTATCTTCCCCTCCCAATTATCCATAGGTAAGCAAATAAAAACAGAAAGTGGTGGAAGAACTCAGCTTATCTGGTAGGATCTGTAGAGAGAGAAAAACAGAAGGGTGAATTTTACTGTCTTGCCCACAACAGGAATCAGAGAGGGCAAAAGACAGACAATGGAAAGGCCCGTTGACCTTGGGCAGGATTTTCCAAATTTGGGGTAAGTAAGGCCGGAGAATCCCACCCAAGTTTCTGAACTGATTTTTGAAGAAGAAACGTATCAGACTCAAAATGTTAACACTATTTCTCTCTCCAAAATGCTGTTAGACTGGGTGAATTTTCCCAGCACCTTCTATTTTTATTTCAGTTCTTCAGCATCCACGATATTTTGCGTTTATTCATTGGTAAGCAGCTTGGCTTTGGAGATGATATGGTATGACTTCAATGATACATCATTTCCTGTGCTGATGTCAGTGATAATTGCAGTAATGATTTCTCACAAGGCATCAGCTACAATTGCAGAATTTGGAATGTTTAATAACCTACTTTGATCTATAAAGAAAGAAAATGAAGTCCTGGAGAATAATCCAATAAATATCTGTATACAGCTACACAATCTGTCATATGTCATCACACGTAATCACCAGATTGGCAAAGCCTTTATTATGAATGCTGAAGAGGAGTCTCATTATAAAGACACTTCCTGAAAACAAAAGATTAGATTAACATTAATGTCTTTATACACCACTTGCTGCAGTTAATTTTAGGATGCATTTTGTTTAAATAGTGATTGTTGATACCATTGGGGGTACTAACTTGAGAGAATTACAGAGCTTGACTGCAAGAATGATTAAAATTAGCATTAAAAGGTATGAAAATTTCATATCCATTTCCACGCACTGTCAGGCTGAGTGACCTTTACAAGACAGTAGTCATGTTGAAATATTTTTAAAATCATTGAAATAATTATCATAATCCTTCTTATTCCATTTTTCAAAATGCATTATGGTGAAATTATTTAAAAGAAATAAATCAGCATGCTCTAAATATTGTGAACGAAATCTCACCTAAAAGTGGCAGTGTGTTGGGTGCAGCACGAAACATCGAGGGTTTCATGCCAATGGGGCTACCATGTTTTTGAGCCGAATCTTACACCTCATTAGTATTAATTTCCATTCCCATTAGCTTCATAAGAACATAAGAAATAGGAGCAGGAGTAGACCATCTAGCCCCTCGAGCCTGCTATTCTATAAGATCATAGCTGATCTGTAGTGGTTCAGTACCACTTTCTCGCTTTCTACCTGTAACCCTTAATTTCCTTGTCAATCAAAAACTATCCACTCTTGAACATATTCAGCAAGGAAGCCTCTACCATTTCATCAGGCAGAGAATTCCAAAGGTTCATCACCCTTTGCGTGAAGAAATTCCTCCTCAACTCTGATCTGAACCATCCCCTCCTAATCTCGAGGCTGTGCCTTCTAGTCCTGCGATCTTTGCTAAGCGGGAAGAGTGTCTCAACCCCTACCCTATCCATCCCCTTCATTATCTTATACATCTCTATAAAATCCCCTCTCAGCTTTCTAAACTCCAAAGAGTACAAACCTAGCCTATTTAGTCTCTCCTCATAATCCAACGCCCTCATCTCTGGTATCAGCCTAGTGAACATTCTTTGCACCCCCTCCAAGGCCAATATATCCTTTCTCGAATGTGGTGACCAAAACTGCACACAGTATTCCAGTTGTGGCCTCACCAGTACCCTACGTAGCTGCAAAAGTACCTCCCTATTTTTATATTCTATCCCCCTAGATATAAAAGCCACCATTGCATTCGCCTTCTTAATCACCTGCTGCACCTGCATAATGTGTTTTTGCGATTTGTACACAAGGACCCCCAGGTTCCTCTGCACCGTTGCATGCTGCAGCTTTTCACCATTTAAATAGTAATTCTTCCTACCATTATTCCTACCAAAGTGGATAACCTCACACTTGCTAACATTATACTCCATCTGCCAGGTCCTCGCCCACTCCCTCAACCTATCCAGATCTGCAGGCTTTCTACACCCTCTACGCAATTTGCTTTTCCACTCATCTTCGTGTCATCAGCAAATTTCGTCACGCTGCACTCAGCCCCTTCCTCCAGATCATCTATGTAAACGGTAAATAGTTGAGGCCCCAGCACTGATCCCTGGGGCATTCCACTAGTCACCAGCTGCCAATCAGAATAGCATCCATTAATACCTACCCTCTGCTTCCTATTATAGAACATAGAACATAGAACATCACAGCACAGAACAGGCCCTTCGGCCTTCGATTGCGCCGACCAATATAAAAAGCAATGCCCCTCCAAACTAAACCATTCCCTTCTCTTCCATATACTTATCAACTAACCTCTTAAACGCCACCAAACTTGGCGCATCTACAACTGCTGCAGGCAGGGCATTCCACTCCCGAACCACCCTTTGGGTAAAGAACCTGCCTCTGATATCCGTCCTATAACTATCACCCCTTAATTTAAAGCTGTGTCCCCTCGTGCTAGCTTTTTCCATCCTAGGAAAAAGGCTATCACTGTCCACCCTATCTAAACCTCTAATCATCATATATGTTTCGATCAGGTCCCCTCTTAGCTTCCTCCTTTCTAACGAAAACAACCTCAAATCCCTCAGCCTCTCCTCATAAGACCTGCAAGGTTGTCTAATGGCATTCTGTGGCACTTCATACGACACTGGCAGCACGTTCCTTCTGATTCACCAACACTGTAATGACTTAACACCTGCAGGCACTGGGGAGCTCCATATAAACAGCTTCCCAGCACATGTTCCGCAACAACCGCAGGGGATGGCAGCCAAGAAGCCAACATCATGTTTCATGGAGGGGGCACTGACCAGATTGCTCACCAGAGTGGCACAGAGGTGAAAAACTCTTGAGCCGTACGGCAGGGTGACAACAACCCTCCCCTCCAGCGCCCCCCCTCCCCCCCCCCCCCCCCCCCCCCCCCTCTCTCTCTCTCTCTCTCTCTCTCTCCCCCAACTCCCCCGGGATGCAATGACAGCCTTGGTGAGTGTGATTTCACTGTAAAAGAGGACAGGGCTGCAGACCTTCTTCACTCAGCTACAATAAGTGAACGACCCCCAGTCTCCCACTGAATCCCCTTGCACATCCAATCCCTTCTCTAACTCCCAACTTGGCCTCTGTCAACACCAGCACTAGGCTCCCCCCTCCATCCCACAATCATCATACTCCCCCAGTAGCTTCTATGCTCCTCACACTCCAGCCACATGCCTGCCATGCCTCATCATCATCTACCCAGTTGGGCTTACTTTATCTTTGAATTGTCTCTGGTGCCTTCTGAGCAGTGCACACCATAGAGAGTGTTGGTTGCCTGAGCACTCATCTCTGAAACCCCCTCAGAGGTGAAGGCAGCTCTGAGGGGGTTTCAGACTGTTGTAAATGGCACTGACGTGGCTAATGATATGCTCGTGCATTAAAATGACCTTTCTGCAGTCCCATAGCATGTTTCAAGGTACTCGACCACTGAGGTGTCAATAAGATCAGAACTAGTAAACTCACTGGCGCAATCTAGAACTGTCCAGGCCCCAACCGTTCCCGTTTACAGTGTAGGTTCAAGATCGTCCCCTTTATTGTCTAAACTGTGTCATTCAACATGCTTTGTTATTTATTTAAATACAGCAATACTGAAACATTTCAGTTTCAGCAAAACCAGCATTTCTATGTCATATTTTCTGCCTGTCACATTGGAATTATTTGTTTTGCTCCTCACCTCCTGGACCTCTGACATTTCTCCTCTTCCCCACAACTCCAATCACTTCTTCTATTCTTTCTTAGCTTTATGAATTTGGTGAATTTACATGGACTCAATAAATGGAATCCTTCTCTCGCAATACCTTATCTATAATTAATTCGACCTTCCTCCCTGTAAATCTTGTTTTTTTTTCAGTTCTCTGAAGTCAGCATTGCAGAATGGCAACGCAGGAAGTCATCTATCGCATTTAGCTAGTTAAGCAACTTAAAACATTTACTGAAAATGTGTTTTATCTGAATAGAAACAAAATGATATTTATCATATATTGCATTATCACAATATAACATCTCAAAATGCTTCACACAATAAATTACATTTGAAATGCAATGACGTGCTATTCAAGCAAACTATGACAATTGGCAAAATAAATTGAAAGATTGAACAGGCTGGGGCTCATCTCTCTGAAGAAGAGATTAGGTTTATTTATTTTGTGTCACATGTAGGCTTATGTTAACAATGCAATGAGGTTACCGTGAAAATCCCCCCGTGAAAATAAAAGATAAACTATTAGATGTCTTTAAAATTGTGAAGGTGTTTTAAACTTGTAGTAAACATGTTTCCACGTGTTGGGCCAAAACTAAAAGCCATAAATAAAACATTGTTATTAATAAATCCAATAAAGAAATCTAGAGAAATTGTTCACAGAGTATTGAAATCAAAATCATTATGTGAGTTGCGAGATGATTTGCAAAGGCCTCATAGTGCAGCAGAGACTAGGTACAGTGACAATGTCCAGAAGAGGCAGGAGAGCTCAGGACACAGTCATGGCCATCATTCTGAAGTCCATTCCATGTGCACTGCTCTTCCATCTGATTGCTGACAAAGCATAGCCTCACTAATATGGGTCAAGTCATGGGAACAAAATGGTTATCCATAATCCCGGTGTTGCAGGAAGATGAGGGGTGGCATGGCGGCACAAGGGCAGTATGGTGATGCAGTGGTTAGCACTGTTGTCTCACAGTGCCAGGGATCTGGGTTCAATTCTGGCCTTCGATAACTGTGGAGTTTGCACATTTTCCCATGTCTATGTGGTTACCCACAGTCCAAAGATGTACAGAGTTAGGTGTGTTCACCACAATGAATTGACTCATAAGGTGGGATTTTCTGGCTAAGCTCACCCTAAAATCAGAAAATCGCAGTGTCCACATACCACCACCAACCCCCACACTCCGCTACTATTGCTGTGGTGGTGGGCTGGGGATAGAATTCCCCCCCTTAATATCCCGGGATGTGTAGACTAGATGGATTAGCTATGTAAATGGGTAGGGTTACAGGGTTAGGGCAAGCGAGGGGGGCTTGGATAAGATACTCACATAGAGAGTCAGTGCAGACTTGATAGGCCAAATGGCATTGTCTGCACTGTAGGGATTCTATGATTCCATGAGGTGTCATTAAATGAGATGTCATTTAAACTCAGACATCCTTTTGTCCATCTGAAATCTCTCCTATTTATTTTGTGCCAACTTGTCCTACATGGGTACAGATGGGGAATATATGCCTGGCCAGATGGTAAGGATGCCTGGTATGTGTGGTTGGTGAGTGAGATTGAGGGAGGGGATGAGGAGATTAGCTTCAGGGGAGATGAAATATTTTGGAGATTAAGTGATAGTTTCCCTTGAGGTAGCCTTGAGTGAACTCTTCATGGACATAATAGGTGTCTGGATTGATGAATGGAGAGTGACAAGAAGTGTGATTCACCATAGCAGGAGAAAGGAAATCATTCATCCCTGTTGCGGCAATGGATGGCAGTGCTCTGTAGAACACTGCTATTTGAGGATCTCTTTACCATTTGCAGGTACAAGATATGCCTACATTCCTCCATTGTATCCAGCAGTCTGCTATGGATGGTCTCCACAAATCTTCTGCATTTAACCTTGAAGAAGAGGCTGGAGAGCATCCTGCTGATTGAAGTGTTCAGCTGATAGCACAGCGGGCAAATCAGAGACAACGTGAATCCTCTGCAAATTTTATTTTCCCTATGTACCTAAAAATATGGACGAAAATCTGCCACTGGGCTAATCACCATTTTCCCCATTCGAAACCCCCAATGAGCCAAGAAATGAGAAAATTCCACCTGAAATTTCAGGTTGCTGAACTTTGTTTAAAATTGGAAACGTACAAAGTTTTAAGCATTTGTCACAGATGCCACATGTCTCCAGTAAATGCAGAGGCCGACAAAGGAATGGTGGGTAGAGAAAACAGCAAAAGAGGTCTATGATTATGGAGAAGGAAAATATGATTAAATGAACAGTTGGACTAATATTAGTACCTGCTGTCAAAAATGGAAGCAATGATTATGATTTGGATGTGCAAACTTGATGTTCAGATTGGTTGTAAACTTCCTAATTGAAAAATGAGATAATGTTCTTCAAGTTTCCATTGAGCTTCAGTGAAGAAGGATGCAAACAAAGAAGTCAGAGTGGGATTGGGATGGAGGATTGAATTGGCAAGTGATTGGAAGATCAGGATTACACTGAATAATAAACTTTCGAAATACATCTTCCTTTACTTTCCCCAGGAAAATTGTCAAAAGACAAACTAAAAATATAAATGTTATTGATTATGTGTGCAGTACTCAGAACATAATTGACCTGATAATTTTGCAATTGTAATCTCATTGTCTCAAAAAGGAGTATAATCTACATTTCATTGCAGATAATAGTCTCTAGCATTGTTAATGGACATAAGCTGCAATGGTGGGATTTGAACCCATTGTTAATACTGATCCTGTAACTACAGAAAGTAAACATACTGATATTTGTATAATAGCAGAATTTATATTCTCCAGAAAACTGAACTGGTAATTGAAATTTACAACAATTAAATACAATGGTGACTTTTATAAGCAAATACCAACAAATGGCAGCAATTTAATTTTATACTTTGCAAGATTCACATACTTAGCTATCAATCCATCATTCTAGTTAGCTCTTCAAAATTGCAACAATATGTAAGTTACAAGGAGAGGCTGGATAGACTGGGACTTTTTCCTCTGGAGCATAGGATGCTGAGGGGTAATCTTATAGAGGTCTATAAAATAAGGAGAGGCACAGATCAGCTAGATAGTCAATATCTTTTCCCAAAGAAAGGAGAGTCTAAATCTAGAGGGCATAGGTTTAAGGTGAGAGGGGAGAGATATAGAAGTGTCCAGAGGGGCAATTTTTTCACATAGATGGTGGTGTGTCTGGAACAAGCTGCCAGAGGTAGTAGTAGAGGCAGATACAATTTTGTCCTTTAAAAAGCGTTCAGATAGTTAAGTGGGTAAGATGGGTATAGAGGCATATAGGCCAAATGCAGGCAATTGAGATTAGCTTAGGGGTTTTAAAAAAAGGGGCAGGATGGACACGTTGGGCCGAAGGGCCTGTTTCCATGTTGTAAACTTCTATGACTCTAATATTAATCAGGCATGCTTTATCTTCACAAATCTAGGCAAACACTTTGATCAGCTAAAACATGTCCAAATGCTCAGTCACACAGACCTCAATTCAAACTTCCTTTGGTGTACTGGAGAGAGTAAAATTCATGCGAGTTCATTTACTAACCCGAAGTCACTACATTCCCATCCATTGCTATTTCATTTTCAGCAACATTCAAGTTGATCAAAGGCCTGCTACAGGTAGGATAGGATCTACTTTAAATTTTAAGCAATTGCGATCCTATGATCTTATTGACACCAAGTGATTTCAACATCGATAAAGGAGGACATCATTGTGTATGACCTGACAACTAAACTCCAGTGGAAAGTGTAGAGTTGCCATGGAAGCCCTGGACAACTTTTACATTATTATTTCTGTGAAAATTCCTTGTGGGCTAGAAGCGACGGATATTCCACCCAAGTCCCATAAGGAATCCTTTCATCTGCTCAATCCTGGTTACGTCTTGCCTACTGCACATTGGATGTTCGCATAGCTCTAAGATTGTGCTGACGACCCAGGTTTGATTCCAGCCTTGGGAACCTTGCACATTCTCATAGTGTCTGTATGGATTTCCTCCACGTTCTCTGATTTCCTCCCACAGACCAAAGATGTGCAGCTTAAGTGGATTGGCCATGCTAAATTGCCTCTTAGAGCCCCAAAGTGTATAGATTAGGGGGATTAGCTGGATAAAATGTGAGAGGTTACAGGAATAGGGCAGGGAGTGGTGGGCCTGGGAAAGATGCTCTGTTGAAGTGTCTTTGCAGACTCAATGGGCCAGTGGTCTCCATCTGCACTGGAGGGATTTTATGATCTATGTTGTCATTGTCATGTCTTTGAACATTCTATATTAATCCTGGAAATTGAAGACAACACCCCGCACCCTCCCTCAGCCACCTTTGACTATCCATCATCACCCGTACCTTGCCTTTATTGACCCTCAAGGTACCTATCATCATCCTTGCTGAACTTTCATTCATTCATCCTACAGCTGCACTCACAATGCCTTTGACCTCATTCTTAATTACCCTTAATTCTTAGGAACTCACCATTGACATTCCCTCTATAAACCTGGATCTCCTCACAATCATGTGTCACCTCCTGCCTGTAGATATTGACCATCCCTGAATAGTTTAGCTTCTTCTCTCCGCCCCACAACCCACCTTTCCTCCTATCAGCTATGCTCCAAATCACCATGCACCGCCAGCATTCATTTTCAATGCATCATACCTCCTCTCCCATCTGACAAAACTCCCCATGAAAGAAAAGCAGCTCCTACTCAATCTTAATCCACCAGGAAGACTGCCTCAGCTTTAACCAATCGTGAATCTGAAAGCATGTGTTTCACATTTGCTGCAATCTTAGTTGCAAACACAGCATTTAATCTGACAAAGTGGTCAGATTAGTGAGGATATATGACATGTTAATATATTAAAAGTGGGATCCGCCACTTGCCATTGTGAATCTTGATTTGTCTTCTTTCCAGCACAGCCTTAATTTCTGACTTTCAACTTGCCACAGGAAAGCTGACATTTCACCTCCTGTACAATTAAGTGTGCTCACTCTGCCATTTCCAGCCGGTAGCAGCTCAAGATTCTGCCTAATGTCTATGTTTCAAAGCAGATACTTCTATCCTCAGAGCTGTACAACCTTCTGTCACTGTTTTCATTAGATTCCAGACAATCTCCAGCTACACAAAAATAAATAGTATTTTTCCAGAATAGTTTGCACATCTTCAGATTTCCCTCGAGGAACTCAATTCCCTCGTGAACTTTGATTTCCACATTCTAAACATTATTAAAAATCCTGTCTATGCAAATAGTCAGAAAAGGTAGAAGTGTAGGGAATTAGAGGAAAGCACGGTTTGATACCAGTCAGGGAACAAAGAAAAAAGTTCAGCATGTAAGCAAATGACTTTTCAACTCAGCCAGCTCACCTGTACTTGATGTGTATATTTGCTATCTAATACATGGCAGCAGCTGCCATGAAAGTGGGGAGAGGAGTAGAGTAAAGGCAGGTCATCATGATTATATTGAAGACAGAGCAGAATCAAGGGCACACATGGCTGATGCCTGTTCCTATTTCTTAGGTACTTATGAGGACTTTCATGACTCTATTTCAACTCCAGTATTAGGAGAAATAAACCAAACTGAAATATGGAGGAGTTGAGTTGGAAACAAGAGAAGATATAGTGACAATGAATTTCAGACAGGCAAAGACAGCACCATGGGCGTATAATAATTTATTTGATGTGTTACTCAGTTTTTCTTAAGGCAGTCATGATAGTTTCACGGTCACAAGCTGCAATGGTGGGATTTGAACCCATCTCCAATGACATTACCACCACATTGCCACCTCCCAACTATTGATTATAGCAATGTTATATATTTGCAAATGTTAAAATTGATTTATCTATACAAGGTAACATATATAAGAAAAACATTAGTATTAATTGCAACACCAGGGGAACCCCACTGCCTAGTCAGAAGGGCCCTATACCCAAGTCATAAAAATACTCATTCAGCACTATTATTTGCCTCTTATTCCTTAGCCGATTAGCTATTTCTAGTTAACAACATCCTCCTAAGCCATTACTTCTATTTTTTTTAATAAGTCCGTTGTGTGGTATTCTGTCAACTGAGTTTTGAAAGTCCCTATGTACAGCACCTGCATTCTCTTCATTAACCCACTTTGTTATTTTAACAAATCTGCGCTGGCTGTCTCTTGAGTTTCTCCAAGTAAGAATTTATTTTGTCCTTGACAATGGTCACTAATAGTTGTCCTACCACTGGCGCATGCTGACTGACTATTTTAGGAAAGGATACAACATTTTCAATTGTCTAATTCACATTTGAAAATTATATTTAAATTCAATAATTTATCCAATAAATTTGTCAGTGTTGAACTTTAAAAAAAACTTAATTAAGGTACTATATTTATGTTAAAAGTATTTCTTCTCCATTGAGTAGGCAAACTTTAAAAAATGAATTATTTTGAAAGTAAATTGAAGCAATGTGATTTTTACAAAGATGGATGTATTGTTCAAATAAAATTTAAAAAGCAAATCATACTTAAGAAGACATACTCCAGTGACCTTTCTATGCATAATTGCAAGTTGAACTGAGTGTGACTTCAAATGGAGTCTGAATGTTTGGTGAGAAAAGAAAGTTTGATGAGGAGAGAAGGAAGGTGCTTCTTTGCTTTTTCTAACTTTTTCAACATGAATGAACTGGCTTGTGCTCTACTACAGGGAAGAAAGTGAGCTATTGGTGATTACCTAATGAATATTCAGTATGTGTGCTTTCCAAAGGTTTAAAATAATACTGAAGTTTGTGATAAGATTAATAAATATCTAAACAAAAATTGAACAAAATAATTAAGTAAAAAATTAAAGCTCACAAGTATGGCAGGCCAGGTGATGGGTCAAGGCTATAGCATATGGGAGATCAATGATACCAGTGTTATCCAAAGCGAACATGTCTACGGCTTGAGGAGCTTCAGGTCAGAGTCACTGAGCTGGAGGCTGAGCTATGAACACTATGACAAATCAGAGAAGGCAAGGGTTACCTGGACGTTTTTTCAGGAGGCAGTCATAACACCTCTGGGGATACGATTTTCTGGTTTGGAATGTTGTCTGGGACACGAGAGTGTGACAGCAGCTGAAGCAGGTAAGGGGACATGATGTAGAGATGCCGGCATTGAACTGGGGTGAACACAGTAAGAAGTCCGACAACATCAGGTTTAAATCCAACCGATTTATTTGATAGTAAACTCACACAAGCTTTCGAGGCTCTGATCTTCGTCAGGTGAATGAGGTGTTCTGGTCTCAAGCAGCACATATAACAGCACAGAGTGTTTGCAGATTACTGATTAGAATGCGAATCTTTACACCTAACCTGCTATTCAAGTCTTAAAGTGGCCGACAATGTGAGTGGACAGAGCAATAAGCACAGGTTGAAGAGATGTGTATTGCCTCCAGACAGCACGGTAAGTGAGGTTTTTTGCTAACCCAGGCAAGTCATAGGAGTTACAGATAGTGTAGATCTTGCGTTCATGTCACGATGACTTGCCTGAGTTAGCAAAAAACATCACTTACCGTGCTGTCTGGAGACAATACACATCTTTTTAACCTGTGCTCATTGCTCTGTCCACACACATTGTCGGCCACTTTAAGACTTGAATAGCAGGTTAGATGTAAAGATTCGCATTCTAATCAGTAATCTGCAAACACTCTGTGCTGTTATATGTGCTGCTTGAGACCAGAACACCTCATTCACTTCATGAAGAGCAGAGCCTCGAAAGCTTGTGTGAGTTTACTATCAAATAAATCGGTTGGACTTAAACCTGGTGTTGTTGGACTTCTCACTGCAGGTAAGGGGATCCAGAGGCAGGGAGTGCAGGAATATCAGCCTCTGCAATTGTCTAATAGATTTGAGGTTCTTTCAGCTTGTTTGGATAACAGCGGTGGTGAAGGGTAGATAAGTTGACTAACCATGGCACTGTCGTACAGAATGTCATTCAAGGGGGCGGAGCACATAAAAATGTCGTGGTTATAAGAGACTATACAGTGAGGGGGACTTACACTGTCCTATGTAGCAAGAAGCAAGAAACCAGACAGTTCTCTTGCCTGGTTGGTGCCAGGGTTTGGGTCATCTGCTCCAGGTTGGAGAGGAAATGGAGTGGGAGGGGGAGGATCCTGATATTGTGGTTCAATGACATAAACAGGATGAAGAAAAAGGTTCTGTATGGTCAGTATGAGGTACCAAAGTAAGAAGCAGAGTCTGAAAGGTAAAACTTCTGGATTTTACATGAGTCACATGCAAATTGACATTGGACAGATACAATTAGAGAAACAAAGACTGGTGTGGCAGAAGCGGATTCTAGTTCGTGACGCATTGGCACCAGTACAGGGAAAAATGAGATTTGTACCGCAGGGACAGTCTACACCTGAATGGTGCTGGGCTCATGTTCTAGCAAGTCACATAACTTGGGAAGTAGAGACAGAGTTTTAAACTAAATGTTGGAGCAAAAGATTAAATTTGAAAAGATGTAGAATAGCAAAAAATATAGAATGGGAAATGATTATCAGACCGTGACAGGAAGGGACTGAACACACAAGTCTAAGAATAAATCAGCAAACACGGCTAGATACTACAAAAAATAATAAAAGGACAAAATTTAAAGCTCCGTATTTGAATGCATATAGCATTTGAAACAAAACATATGACTGGGGTGACACAGTGGTTAGTACTGTTGTCTCACAGTGCCAGGGACACAGGTTCAATCTCTGACTTGGGTCACTGCCTGGGTGCAGTCTGCGTGTGTCTGCGTGTCTGGGAAATGTACTGTGGAGGAAAAGGGAAATGTTGTGCCTTTTGGGTGGCACTATTGCACAGTGATTATCACTGCTGCCTCACAATGCCAGGGAACCGGTTCAACTCCTGGCTTCGTTCACAGTCTGTGTGGAGTTTGCATATTCTCTGCATGTCTGCGTGTGTTTCTTCCATATGCCGCGATTTCCTCCCACAGTCGAAAGATGCACAGGTTAGATGGATTTGCCATGCTAAATTATCCGTTAGCATCAGAGGTATTAGCTAGGGTAAATGCAGGTAGTTATAAGGATAGGTCTGAGTGGGATTGTGGTCAGTGCAGACTCGATGGTAAAATGACCTCCTTCAGCACTGTAGGATTCTATGAATTTATGATAGTGCAAATAGAAATTAATAAGTATAATCTGATAGCTATCACAGAGACATGGCTAATGGATGATACAAATTGGAACTTGCATATTGAAAGGTAGGAGATATTTAGGAAGAACAGGAAGTTAAGAACAGGTGTAAGGGTGGCTTTGTTAATTAATTATTGTATTAACACATTAAAGAGAGATGACCGAGGTTTAGGGAACCAAGGTATAGAAGCAGTTTGAGTTTCGTCAATTTTCACGCAGGAAACAGTCAATGTAGTCAAGGACAATACTGGGATACAGGCTTTTAGATTAGATGGGATTAAGGTACATAAGGAGGAAGTGTTAACAATTCTTGAGAGTATGAAAATAGATAAGTCCCCTGGGCCAGATGGGATTTACCCTAGAATTCTCTCGGAAGCTAGGGAGGAGATTGCAGAGCCTTCGGCTTTGATCTTCATGTCATCATTGGCTGCAGGTATAGTGCCAGAAGACTGGAGAATAACAAATGTCCCCTTGTTCAAGAAGCGGATAGAGACCATCCTGCAAATTATAGACCAGTGAGCTTTACGTCTGTTGTGGGCAAAGTTTTGGAAAGAATTACAAGGGATAGGATTTATAATCATCTAGAGAGAAATAAATTGATTAGGGATAGTCAATACGATTTTGTGAAGGATAGGTCGTGGCTCACAAATCTTACCGAGTTTTTTGAAAAGGTGACCAAAGCAGTGGATAAGGGTAAGGCAGTTGCCATGGTTATATGGATTTTAGCAAAGCGTTTGATAAGGTTCCCCATAGTAGGCTACTGCAGAAAATGCAGATGCATGGGATTGAGGGTGATTGAGCAGTTTGGATCAAGAATTGGCTAGCTCATAGAAGACAGAGGGTGGTGGTTGGTGGGAAATATCCAACCTGGAGTTCAGTTACAAGTGGTGTATCTCAGAGATCTGTTTTGGGGCCACTGCTGTTTGTCATTTTTGTAAATGACCTAGATGAGGGTGTAGAAGGATGGGTTAGTAAATTTGCTGACTACTCCAAAGTTGGAGGAGTTATTGACAGTGAGGATGGATGTTACAGTTTGTAGAGGGACACAGATAAGCTGCAGAGCTGGGCTAAGAGGTGGCAAATAAAGTTTAATGTGGAAAATTGTGAGGTGATTCACTTTGGTAAAAGTAACAGGAGCACAGAATAAAGGGTAATGGAAGGACTCTTGGTAGTGTCGACGAGCAGAGAGATCTCGGTGTACATGTGTACAGATCCCTGAAAGTTGACACCCAGGTTGATAAGGTTATTAAGAAGGCATACAGTGTGTTAGCTTTTATTGGTAGAGGGATTGATTTCAGAGCTGTGAGGTCATGTTGCAACTGTACAAAACTCTGGTGCAGAAGCACTTGGACTATTGCATATAGTTCTGGTCGCCGCATTATAAGAAAGATGCGGAGACATTGGAAAAGGTGCAGAGGAGGTTTACCAGGATGTTGCCTGGTATGGTGGGTAGGTCTTACGAGGAAAGGCTGAGGGACTTGAGGTTATTTTCGTTAGAGAGGAGAAGGTTAAGAGGTGACCTAATTGAGGCATACAAGATGATGAAAGGGTTAGATAGGGTGGACAGTGAAGCTTTTTTCCTTGGATGGTGATGGCTAACACGAGGGGACATAGCTTTAAATTGAGGGGTGGTAACTGTAGGATGGATATCAGAGGTAGGTTCTTTATTCAGAGGTTAGTAAGGGCGTGGAATGCCCTGCCTGCAGCAGTTGTAGACTTGCCAACTTTAAGGGCGTTCAAATAGTCAGTGGATAGGATATGGATAACATTGGAATAGTTTAGGTTAGAGGGTCCACTGGTCGGCGCAAGGTCGAGGGCCGAAGGGCTTGTACTGTGCTGTAATGTTCTATGTTCTATGAAGTGAGAAATTATAAAGGCTAGAAATCACTTGTGGGAGTGGTGAACAGATCACCTAATTATAACTACACAGTGGACAGAATATAAAAGAAGAGATGTGATCGCACTAGAAAGGGTGCAAAGGAGATTCACAAGGATGTTGTCTGGGCTGGAGCATTTCAACTATGAAAAGAGGTTGATAAGGCTAGAGTTGGTTTCCTTAGAGCAGAGAAAGCTGGGGGAACCTGATAGAGGTGCACAAAATTATGAGGGACATAGATAGGGTGGATAGGAAGAAATACTTCTGCTTAGTAGAAGGTTCAATAAGCAGGCAGCATAGATTTAAGGTCAGAGGCAGGAGACACAGAGGGGATTTGAGGAAAAACTTTTTCACCTAGAATATGGTAGGAATCTGGAACTAGAGTTCTAGAGGTGAGAATCCTCACAACATTTAAGAAGTATTTAGATGAGCACTTGCAACACAGTAGCATACAAGGCTCTGGACCAACTGCTTGAAAATGGGATTAGATAGCTGCTTGATAGCCAGCACAGATACAATGGGCCAAAGGGCCTCTTTCTGTGCTAATAAAGTTCTGTGACTGCAATTTTATAATGAGAGCTTGTCAGAAATGTACAGTAATAAAAATAATCAAGCAGGGATTTTAACCTATATATAGATTGGTAAATTCAAATAGAAAAAGTTAATATAAGTGAGGAATTCATAGTACGTTTTCAGGATAGAACATAGAACATAGAACATTACAGTGCAGAACAGGCCCTTCGGCCTTCGATGTTGCGCCGACCAATTAGGAACAAGCAGTGACCCTCTAACCTAAACCATTCCCCTTTCATCCATAAACTTATCTACTAACCTCTTAAACGCCACCAAACTTGGCGCATCTACAACTGAAGCAGGCAGGGCATTCCACACCCTTACCACCCTCTGGGTAAAGAACCTACCTCTGATATCCGTCCTATAACTACCACCCCTTAATTTAAAGCTATGTCCCCTCGTGCTAGCTTTCTCCATCCTAGAAAAAGGCTATCACTGTCCACCCTATGTAAACCTCTAATCATCTTATAGCTCTAGCTCGTTAGAGGGGTCAGTTTTCGTACAGAGTGTGCAGGAAGGTTTTTTGACTCAGTATGTAGATAGGCCAACTAGAGGTGAGGCTACATTGGATTTGGTGCTGGGCAATGAGCCAGACCAGGTGTTAGGCTTGGAAGTTAGTGAACATTTTGGTGATAGTGACCACAATTCGGTTACGTTCACCTTAGTGATGGACAGGGATAGGCATGAAGCTGGGGGCAGTAGTTATAGCTGGGGGAAGGGTAATTATGAGGCCATCAGGAGAGAATTAGGGTGCATAGATTGGACTAGGAAACTACAGGGACTGGGAACATCTGGAATGTGGTGCTTATTCAAGGAGCAGCTGCTGCGAGTCCTTGATAAGTATGTCCCTGTCAGGCAGGGAGGAAATGGTCGAGTAAGAGAGCCTTGGTGTACGAAAAAAGTTGATTTGCTGGTTAAGAAGAAAAAGGAGGCTTATGTCAGGATGAGGCTTGAAGGCTCAGTTAGTGCAATGGATAGCTATAGATTAGCCAGGAAGGAGGTAAAAAGTGAATTGAGGAGAGCTAAGAGGGGACACGAGAAGATGTTGGCTGATAGGATTAAGGAGAATCCTAAAGCTTTCTTTCGATATGTTAAGAATAGAAGATTGGTTAGGGCAAGATTAGGGCCAGTCATAGACAGCAGTGGGAAGTTGTGCGTGGAGCCTGAAGAGATTGGTGAGGCACTGAATAAATATTTCTCTTCGGTATTCACGCAGAGTGCTGGAAATGTAGCTATGGAGATCACTGAGGTACAGGGTTGCAAATTGGGAAGTATTGTAGTAGATAGGGAGGATGTGTTAGAAATTCTCGAGGGTTTGAAGTTGGATAAGTCCCCTGGGCCGGACGGGATTTACCTAGGATTCTCTGGGAGGCAAGAGAGGAGATTGCAGAGCCTCTGGCTCTGATCTTCAGGTCCTCGTTGGTTACGGGTGTGGTTCCGGAGGACTGGAGGATAGCGAATGTGGTCCCATTGTTTAAGAAGGGGAAGAGAGACCTTCCAGGGAATTATAGGCCAGTGAGTCTTACTTCTGTTGTGGGCAAGGTATTGGAGAGAATTATTAGGGATAGGATTTATAGTTATTTAGAGAGAAATGAATTGATTGGGGATAGTCAGCATGGTTTCGTGAAGGGTAGGTCATGCCTTACTAACCTCATTGAGTTTTTTGAGAAAGTGACCAGAGAGGTGGATGGGGGTAAGGCGGTTGATGTAGTATATATGGACTTTAGTAAGGCTTTTGATAAGGTGGCCCATGGAAGACTTCTACAGAAAATGCAGATGTGTGGAATAGAGGGTGATTTAGCTAATTGGATTAGGAATTGGCTGGCAGATAGAAGACAGAGGGTGGTGGTTGATGGGAGATATTCATCGTGGAGTTCGGTGACGAGTGGTGTGCCTCAGGGGTCTGTTTTGGGCCCCTGCTGTTTGTAATTTTTATAAATGATCTGGATGAGGGTATTGAGGGATGGATCAGTAAATTTGCAGATGATACTAAAGTTGGTGGAGTGGTAGATAGTGAAGAGGGGTGTTTTAGTTTACAGAGTGACTTGGACAAGTTGCAGAGCTGGGCCGAGAGGTGGCAAATGGAGTTTAATGTGGAAAAGTGTGAGGTAATGCACTTTGGCAGGAACAATAAATGTGTAGAGTATAGGGCTAATGGTAGGGCTCTTAATAGTGTTGAGGAACAGAAGGATCTTGGTGTATGTGTCAATAGATCCCTGAAAGTAGGCAGTCAAGTGGATAAAGTTGTTAAGAAGGCATATGGAGTCTTAGCTTTTATTGGTGGGGGATTGAATTTAGGAGCCACAGCATCATGTTGCAGCTGTACAAAACTCTAGTGCGGCCGCACTTGGAGTATTGTGTGCAGTTCTGGTCCCCACATTATAAGAAAGATGTGGAGGCATTGGAGAGGGTACAGAGGAGGTTTACTAGGATGTTGCCTGGTATGGAGGGCAGGTCCTATGAAGAGAGGTTGAAGGATTTGAGGTTGTTTTCGTTAGAAAGGAGGCGGCTAAGAGGGGATATTATTGAAGCATATAAGATGATTAGAGGTTTAGATAGGGTGGACAGTGATAGCCTTTTTCCTAGGATGGAGAAAGCTAGCACGAGGGGACACAGCTTTAAATTAAGGGGTATGAGTTATAGGACGGATATCAGAGGTAGGTTCTTTACTCAAAGAGTGATTAGGGAGTGGAATGCCCTGCCTGCAGCTGTTGTAGATGCGCCAAGTTTGGTGGCGTTTAAGAGGTTAATTGATAAGTATATGGAAGAGAAGGGAATGGTTTAGTTTGGAGGGGCATTGCTTTTTATTTTGGTCGGCACAACATCGAAGGCCGAAGGGCCTGTTCTGTGCTGTAATGTTCTATGTTCTATGTTTCAATAAGGTCTCCTCTTAGCCGCCTTCTTTCTAATGAAAACAACCTCAAATCTCTCAGCCTCTCTTCATAAGACCTGCCTTCCATACTAGGCAACATCCTGATAAACCTCCTCTGTACCCTCTCCAATGCCTCCACATCTTTCTTATAATGCGGGGACCAGAACTGTACACAATACTCCAAGTGCGGCCGCACTAGAGTTTTGTACAGTTGCAACATGACGTTGCGGCTCCGAAATTCAATCCCCCTACCAATAAAAGCTAAGACTCCGTATGCCTTCTTAACAACCTTATCGACTTGATTGCCAACTTTCAGGGATCTATGCACATATACACCAAGATCCCTCTGTTCATCAACACTATTAAGAGTCCTACCATTAGCCCTATACTCTACACATTTGTTATTCCTGCCAAAGTGAATTACCTCACACTTTTCCACATTAAACTCCATTTGCCACCTCTCGGCCCAGCTCTGCAACTTGTCCAAGTCTCTCTGCAAACTATAACACCCCTCTTCACTATCTACCACTCCACCGACTTTAGTGTCATCTGCAAATTTACTAATCCATCCTTCAATACCCTCATCCAGATCATTTATAAAAATTACAAACAGCAGGGGCCCCAAAACAGATCCCTGAGGTACACCACTTGTAACCGAACTCCACGATGAATATCTCCCATCAACCACCACCCTCTGTCTTCTATCTGCTAGCCAATTCCTAATCCAATTAGCTAAATCACCCTCTATCCCATACATCTGCATTTTCTGCAGAAGCCTTCCATGGGCCACCTTATCGAACGCCTTACTAAAGTCCATATATACCACATCAACTGCCTTACCCCCATCCACCTCTTTGGTCACTTTTTCAAAAAACTCAATAAGGTTAGTAAGGCACGACCTACCCTTCACAAAACCATGTTGACTATCTCCAATCAATTCATTTCTCTAAAAGGATAGTTTTTAGAACAGCACATTCTGGAGCCAAGCAGGCTGCACTAGATCTGATGTTGTACAATGAAATACAATAAAATCTCATAGGTAACAGCGATCATAACACGATTGAATTTTGCATTCAATCTGAAGGAGAGAAGAGTGCACCCAAGATCAATATTTTAAACTTAAATAAGAGTAATTATGACTCCATGAAAGTGGAGCTAGCTAAAGTGAACAGGAAATATCCTTAAGGGATAGATCAAAGATGTTCAGTGACAGACATTTAAAGCGATATTTTAGATGACACAAAATAAGCTCATTCCCATGAGAAAGAAAAATTCCAAGGGAAAGGCACGTCAGCTGTGGTTAACAAGACAGGTTAAAGAAAAAGTATATATTTAAACAAAGACAAGTTGTGGGTCAAAAGATTTGGAAGAATATAAAGAACATCAAAGCATGCCAAAAGAATTAATCAGGAGTGAAAATCTAGGATATGATAGACAGCTAGCCAGCAATACAAAGACGGACAGTAAGAATTTCTGTAGAAGTTTGAATAAGAAAATAGTTAACAAAGTGAACATTGATCCTATAGAAAGTGGGTCTGGGAAACAAGTAATGAAAAGTAAGGCTACAGCGATGAAATAAGCAGATATTTTCCACTATCCTCATTATAGAAAACATATGTAACATTCCAGAAATAGTTGCAAATCAGAAAATGGAAGAAAGGAAGGAACTCAGCAAAATTACAGTCACCAGCAAAGTGGTATTGAACAAACTGATCAGTCTATAGTGCTGAAAGGACTTCATGCTAAGATCTTGAAAGAAGTAACTAATGAGATAGTTAATATATTGATTTAATTTTCCAAAACTCCCTCAATTTGGGGAAGGTTCCATTAAATTGGAATAACTCCATTATTCAAAAAGAGAGGGAGACAAAAAACAGGCAACCACAGGTCAGTTAACATGACATCTGTCATAGGGAAAATGTTAGAAACCATTATAAAAGATGTAATAGCAGGAGACTTGGAAAAATTCAAGGCAACCAAGCAGAGTCAACATGGTCTTGTGGAAGGAAAATCATTTTTAACCACTTTATTGGAGTTTTTTGAAGGAGTCAAATGTGGAAGGGGAACAGGTGAATCTACTATACTTATATTTCCAGGAGGATGATTCCAGAACATCAAAGATTATTGCATAAAAGAGGAGCACTTGGTGTAGAGAGTAACATATTGACATGGATTGAAGATTGCCTAGCTAACAGGAAATGAACAGTTACCATAAATGGGTCTTTTTCTGGTTGGCAGGAAGTGATGTGTTGTATCACAGGAATCGGTGCTGGGCCTCAGTGTTTTACTATTTATATAAACGTCTTGGATGAAGGAACTGGTGGCTAAATCTTCTGATGACACAAACATAGATCGAAAAAAATTGTGAAGAGAACATAAGGAGGTATAAAGGGATATAATTGGGTAAGTCAGTGGGCAAAAACTTTGGCAAATGGAATATGATGTGGGCAGATGTGAAATAGTCCATTTCGACAGGAAGAATAAAAAATGTTATTATTTAAATGGTGAGAGATTTCAATGCTCTGAAGTGCAAAACAATCTGGTGTGAAAGGAATTAAAATTAGTGAATGTAGTAGAGTTCCCCTATGAATTAAGTACAGTGCAGTTCTCTGGGAAGTCACTGTGAAGATGTTTCAGTGCAGTTCCCACATTTGCAGATGGCTAACACAAACAAGCTGATCAAGAAACAAGATGATGAGAATTCTGATAACCAGAAGGTGGTAGCCAAAACAGTAGGTGAGGATGTTTGGATGGCAAAACCATGCAGGGTATCTCGTTAATAATTAATCATTATAATTAAACAAATATATAGAGAAGATAATTGGTTAACCATATTCATCTGACATAAATGAAATAACCAGAACTATTAATTGTAATTGGATATCACAGAACAAATATATATTTGTGATTGGAATATGCAAATTACTTGTAAGATAAGCAAAGGTATAATTGCTCATGCTAAGTAACACTCAGCAAGTCTATACACCACATTGTGGAAGGCAGCCTTGTTCGCTATATAGCTTGAATAAAGGCAGATTTAAAACTCCAAAAGCTTTGTTGAGAATACAATCTATAACCCCATAGTATGAAATATCCCCCACTCTGTCATACAACCAGCCCTGGTTCAATGCAGGATACCGGAGGGCATGCATGAACAACATCAGACATATGTAAAGATGAGGTGGGAACCCTTTGAAGCTACAAAATAGGACTACCTGCATGCCAAACAATATAAGCAGCATCCCAACATCTTTAACCACCAGTTCATCCAAATAAACAAACATTGATGAACTATTTACTCTTAGAGTGGTCTACTGTCGAAGTCTTTTTCTAGCCTAGTGCTCATATACTGTACTATTCCAGTAGCTGCAGCATGACTAATGGAAGACTGATGACTTTTCACGTGGTGACTGCAGATAGTCTTGCAGGACCACCTTGACCCACTCCTGGCTTTGACGGTCTAGCTTTGGACAGAACTATCTTGGCAGCAGTCTGCCGCCTATTCCAGTCCAGAGGACTGAGCTGTGTTGTTATCATCAGCATCAGAGCATTCTTACAATCAGTCAGAAGCATACATCCACAAATGAAAGCTAGAAAGTCAAAAGTAGTCACTCCATTCCAGGAAAATATTGTATTAAGCAAACTAGCAACTACATTATCAAGAACTATGAAAATAAATAATCCCTTACTGGACACCAAGATATTTTACATAGGATAGCAAAGTAGATAATAACACAGTGCAAACATGTGGCAAGACTGCTGAGAATTACATTTTTTCCCCCAAGATTCCTTCTGGGCCAAGAGAAGTGTAAGTGTTCTTCTGAGCCCCAAAGGAAATCTTGGTATGTTCCTAAATTGTGTTTCCCGTCATCTGTATTCTACCCCTCGTCCACGCAACCCAATTCAATAACATGAGCCCTACAGATTGGCTCCTGGGTAGCAAACCTCTGCCATATTTACCCTATAGTTTCACATCACTGGCAGTGGATTCAGACGTGCATTAAGTCTGTTGTATCCAAATGAGACCCATTCAAATGGTCCAGGCCTCACACTACTGAATTGAGGCAAGTCTTTTGTAAAAATCAGGAATAACTTCACATACCATCAACACAAATAAACTGCATGTGGAAGAGGTTTTTATAAAGAACAGCATTATCCTATTATTTTTTTTAACATGAAGGCAAATACTGATTTATCTAAATTTAACCCAATTTTCTACTTCAAAAAATTTTCATCTCTTTCCCACTATTGTTAAGAAATATAAACCTCCAGTTTTAAAATTTTAAATATTGCATTATGTGCTCCATTGACACAGTACATAAATTATTAAAAGTGAGTCAAGTTAATATATCCCTAGATAACATTATCTTGGATATATTAGCAAACTAAAAACACCTCTGCCTTTATGGATCACTGATTCAATACATTTCATTGTAAAAAAACATAAATACTATTCACCACTATTAAGTACTAAATCTTTTATTGAAAAATCAATCAACTGAAGGGTTTTTTTGTTTAATTTAATACCTATTAGGAATCAGAACGCAGATGGATTCAGCCTGGCAGTGACTGAGTATATGAAGTCGCACATATAGACTTAGGCCAGGATTTTTCAACCTGTTGCAAAACTGAAAATTTTCACTAAATGGACCTTAGGCTGTTCCCTCAAATCTTCCATCCCACCCATGACAATTCCTGCTGTAGGCAACACCAAAAAATCCTGGCCTAATTAGTGAGAGTTTTTTTGCAAAATCATTATCCTCATTTCAAAAGTTATGAAGATTGTTCCAAGCAAATGCAAATATATCTAAGCTATGATTTTCTTTTCAGGTGAAAGCAGTATACAGTTTATATTCAAATCTGTCCTGGCAATGTTGATTTTTTTTTCCAAATGCAAACATACTATATGTGAAATTTCAGCAATACAGAAACAATTAAATCTTGTTGTAAGCAGGTAACAATAAACATAAGAACTAACACAAAAAGCAACATTTAAGACAGATAATTAGAATTTTTTTTATAATTTCTGAATTTTTTTTGCCTGTAAAAGTGGACTTAGGGACTAACCACTAGAATCTTGGAAGAAGCTATCCAATCTACTCCCTTCAGAAAATATAAAATTGTTCACATAATTGGTTGAAATTTGAATTTAAATTTATTGAGGATACATTTTTTTAAAAGCATGCTTAGGATGTGATTTCTGTTGCTATCCTTTACTGCTCTGATTAGGTGGTGGTAAGCCTTTTCTCGAACTGCTGCAGTTTGTGTTGTGAGAATCATCCTATAGTGATGTTAAGTAGGTAGTTCTTATGTAGAAGATACAAATGAATCACTTGTAAGTTCATTTTAAAGGGTACTTAAGGGTCAACCGCTGGTGTAGGACTGGAGTCATACATAGAAACATAAGTGCCTGTGCCACAATTCAGTTAGATCATGATTGATCTGTGTGTCAGCTTCACTTACCTGCTTTCCTCCACATTCCTTGATATCTTTGCCGAACAGGAAAGCAAGTACTGATTTGTTCATCTAAATTCAACCCAATTTTCTGCTCTAAAAAACTTTTTCCTCCTTCCCATCAATATTAAGAAATATAACACCTTTAGTTTTAAAATTCTAAATACTGCATAGTGTGCTCCATTGATACAGTACATAAATTATTAAAAGTGAGCTCAAGTTAATATATTCCTAGATAACATTATCTTGGGTATATCAGCAAACTACAAAACACCTTTGCCTTTATGGAATAGAAATCTCAGAAATCTCAGTCTCAGTCTTAAATATTTCATTTGACAAAGCATTTACAGCCTTTTGAAGAAGGTGTTCCAGGTTCCCACAAAGCTTTATAGAGTTATAGAGATTTACAGCATGAAAACAGGCCCTTCAGCCTAACTTGTTTATGCTGCCCTTTTTGTTAAACCTAAGCTAATCCCAATTGCCTACATTTGGCCCATATCCCTCTATACCCATCGTACCCATCTAATTATTTAAATGCTTTTTAAAAGACAAAATTGTACCCACCTCTACTACTACTTCGGGCAGCTTGTTCCAGACACTCACTAGCCTTTGTGTGAAAAAAATTGCCCTTTTTTGTATCTCTCCCCTCTCATCTTAAACCTATGCCCTCTAGTTTTAGACTCCCCTATCTTTGGAAAAAAAGATATGTGAAGAAGCACTTCTTGATTTCATTCCTAAAAGTTCAAGCTATAATTTTAAGTTCACAGGCTTGTGTTCTGGATCCCCTAGGAAACAGTCACCTGCTTCTAATTTGATTAAGGGATTTTACAGGGTGAACAACCTGATTAATCTTCCCTCAACGTTCTAGAATTCTGGAGGTGCTATTATTGTCAAGATGATCAACAAGGGATAACCCCACTCGTCTTTGCTTTGTTGCAAATACAAATTCTACCACCATAGGGATTTTATTGGCTTGTCCTTCCAGATAAGTAGGATGTCCTCTTTATCCCTTATTTCCATCTTTTTATAGGACAAGTAAATATATTTATTTGCATGAGTCGAGTGAAATAAGTGCAGCTTGTTGTTGTTGTAGATGCTGCAGCCTGATACAAAGTACCATCTGAATGGACAAAGGTAACAGCCCTGTCCAATTTTCTCAGAAATAAAATATTAAACAGCAATACAGAGAATTATTAAGTACTACTCCATCTAAATTTGAACATGCGTTCACAAAACATTCCGAGCTCGTCAAGCAATCAGAAGTGCAATGTGGCAGTAGAGCAATGGCTCTAAATTCATACTGCTCTCACTAATTTCCCATTACCAGACTTTATAAAACTCAACAAATCCAACACTCTGCAGCCCATAATATCTTCCACATTAGATGCTGCACTCTCAAGAAATGTATTAGGCAGAATATTACAAGAATGATTCTAAGTATCCAACGAGTGTGAAAATGGGAAAGTTCCTGATCTGTTTTTTTAAGTCGGTTTTCATGCCCAATCTTATGTACCTAGTCATTGAAAAAATGAGCTAGACTGTTTCTGGCTGCTGCAGGCAGTGGCTGAGTTTAATTCATCAGTCAACCTGTAGAGGAAGCTACTGCGCGTGTAGATCTCTGATGCTGCACAAGTGCAATTGTAACAGCAGAGGCCTAACAGACAGAGAGAGAGCTGCCTGGCCCCTGCTACTGCAGGTAACCTCAACCAGTTCCACACGCGCCCCTGCAATTACAGAGGCCTACACCCAATCACGAGCCCCATAACGCATAGGCACCTAGCCCCCGCCACCCAGACCAATTGTGCACCCACCTCCCCTCAATCCAATTCCATTGCAATGTGGCCATGGACCCACCCCCCAATCGATCAAATCCCTTTGCAGAATGGCAGAGGGTCTCCCACCCCCATCCCAACCCTTTCATGCCCTGCGCTCTTGATGCCCTGTCCCCATGGGCCCTGCCTCTTTCATGCACTATTCTTCCATTTCCTGCCCCTTAAGGCCCCACCCCCATAGGCCTCCCTAATTAAGCAAGCTTTACCTATCATTAGTTATTATAAAGCCGTCATTCTTATGGTTTGAACTGATTACTTATCTCCTGCTTATTTTGAACCATTTCTATGTAACATTATGCCCTACTTCTAGATTAAATTCTCATTCACGTAATCTGGGTCAGAAGATCACGACACAGTTAAGTACTTAATGCCTAACAGTTAGTTTCAGAAATTTACAGACAAAATAGAAATCTGAGGAAGTAACAGAATCAGGAATTTGCTAGAAAAATAATAGTATTTGATAAATGGAATGGTGCTATGGTTGCACGATAGATGGATTAAGGGTAATTTTTTGAAGGGAAATGATGGCAGTTTTGAAAAGGAGCAGCACCACTTTTGGAAGTGGAACTATAAACTGTGTCAGATAGCGTGGAAGTAAAAAATGGAAGCTCAGTGGTCAGCAGTTCAGTGGGAATGGGGTCAATGGAGCAGAAGAGATGGAAATACAGGAGGTGCTTGAAAAACTACAAGGCACTTGATAGGTCTAGGGGGAAAGAAACTGTGTTGTGCTTTGGTGTTAGGGATAAACTGAGAACAGGTATGCAATTGTGCAAACTAGTAGCATCTTCTCTTTTGTAAGATTTCTGCATTCAATGACCAAATGCAAACTTATTCAATGTAGTGATATATTGACAAGGCTGGGAAGGTTGAAGTACTTCCATAATCACTTGATTTGCACCAAACTAACCTACTTGACGCCATGTAAGGGGGAACTGGTGTCACACTGGAATTGTCAGTGGTCTAGTAACCCAGTAAACCAAACTAATGCTCTCAGAACCAAGTTGACCATGACAGACAATGGAATGTGAATTCAATTTTAAAAATCTGAAATTAAAAATCTAATGATTATGAAATGATTGTCATGAAAACCCATATGGTTCACTAATTCGCTTAGTGAAGGAAATCTGCTGATCTCAACTGATCTGGTGTGCATGTATCTCCAGGCCTGCAGCAATATGGTTGACTCTTAAATGTCCTCCAAAATGGTCTAGCAAGCCACTCAGTTGTATCAAACTGCTTTTCAAAGGAATGATACGAGGCTGGCCACTGCGGGTGTGATGTGGGTGTATCTACATCACACAAACTGCAGCAGTTCAAGAAGGCAGCTTACCACCACTCTTCTCAAGACTATTTAGGAATGGGCAACAAATGCTGGCCTAGCCAGTGACACCAACATCCAATGAATAAAACAAAGGAAAAACTATGGATATACTTACATAGTTATATATTTTATAATTTTTGAAAACCTCCAAGATGAGGGAACTGGAACAATGGTTCTGGAACAATTACATAATATTGCAACAATGATGATAGAGTTACTGACTGGAATAAAACATTTTGCTACAGGAAGATTTGTTTTGATCACAATTTTTATTTATTATTAGAATTTAGATATTATGATATTCTCAAGTCTTGCATTTTAATTCGCATTTTAGGATACAAATTGCTTATTTTTTTTAACAATATTGTCCAAAATTCATGCCTGGCTTTATCTATTGACTTAATACTTTTATTCAGGTACTGATATTACAGTGATAATCAGTTCACAGACAAACACAGACTGACAGACAAGATTAATAGGGTGGAGAATCCTTACAGATCTCACTACAATGACAAATATTATACAAAAGCACACATATAGCAGCAAAAACTACCGTTATTCTAAAGCAGTCAGTAAACAGAATGGGTCCATGAATGCATTAATCTATCCTCATATTTATTCATTATTTACCTTTTGCCCTGCAATCAAGACTCTCTCTCCCAGCTTCAGGCCCAGTGACATCAGTAGTGCCTTGCCTGAGATGTGATCATAGTTTGTCAACATGGTCTTTGATATGTCGCATGTCAGTGGTAACGCATCTAGTAGCACCTGTTTCAGTTCTTTAGCAACTGCTGCTGCCTCTGCCATCTCCAGGGGCATATCCAAGGGATCAGGAACAATATCAGCTGGCATCTGCCCTTTATCATTCTGTTTAGAAAGAAAAAAGGATTATTGATAATTATTACTCAAAGTCCATCTGAAATATTGCATTTTGCTTGCAGCGGATAAAATCACATGTATAATCCACAGTTCAGTCATTTTCTTTCAATTATGGAAGTGATAATGGTATTCCATTTGTGGATGATGGATTAGACTCAAAGCACTGATTATGAACAGTACTCCACAGTAGAAATCCATTGTTGCGGTTGTTTAAGCAGCCCCAAAAGAACACCTCATTCTTGTTTGTCTGATGTGGTTGCATCTACAGAGCTGTTCTTGAGGTAGAATGAAAATTTCAAGAATGCAAGTTAAAGTCAGCTATACAAGCATGACTGCTCATCAAATGAAATATTCTGCCTACTTCACTGCCAGTTTTAGCACTGTTTATAACGCACATATTTCACTAGGCGCCTATAAAACACAAATACTGTGAAAATGGTCAGCAAACATTAAAATCAGTGATAACTGGAATTGTGAGAACTATGTCAAAGGACTGTGGTATAAAGCATATTGCAGAAATCAATAATGCCCAAGAAGAACATTTGATAAGTAACACATAATTATTGGAAAAGCAGCAATTTTCAACCTAAGGAAAGTAGCAAGGTTTCTAAATCTGTGAACAATAGCCATACCATCACAAACTAACTAACATCAGTGACAGGGTTTTTTTGGCTGTGCTCATCCCAAGATCGGAAAATCCTGCCAAGGTCAACGTACCTTTGCATGGTCCGTATCCTCTCTGTAACAAGTCCAATGGCAGGTGGGATGAGAATATTTCACACCAAAAGTCACAGACATCCCATGAGGACCAGAATATCCAGAAAAGACAACACCCTATCAAAGTTCTTCGCTAAAGTGTTGTCAGAAAGACTATGACACTGAGCAACTAAGGCAATAAGCTTGGTCACAATGGTAGGTTGTAAGGATTGTCTCACAGGAAATAAAATAGATCAGTGGAGTTACTTAGCTGTGGAATTCCATAGTTTAGGATGTTGATTTGTAATGTGTTACAGTTAATTAATCTTGTGGAGCTGATGGGCACTACTGGACAACCAGTAAGATTCCCTTTTGAGAAGGCCCACCAAATCTCATGTCTTTCAGACACTTAACAGGCCAGTGGACGCCCTTATGGCAGATGTTCAGCCTATCTGGAGCTGCCAGCCAATCAGCAGCCATAGCTCTTCCATACTCAGCAGTTTCATTGGTGGTTGCTGTAAGAATTACACTCATCTGTGGACTAGGATTGAGGAGCGACCAAAATCACATGATGGCAGAAAGGGAGTCATAGGTCAGCAGCAAGTCAGGAGGATTGCTCTCACTCAGGTCACTCCTTCCCAATGCCACGTTTCTCAATCAGGTATTAAGTACCTTTGAACAAGGAATCTATAATACACCAAGGTTTACTTGTCATGCTCCTTGCATGGTGAGCCCCTATCCGTCATTCAGTTAATAAGAGCGGCAGTGGGATGATGCTTTTAAATGGGCATTAACTACCCACTAAAATGCTTCAATTGATATTGGATCAAGAGGCCATCCATGGATCTTCGCACTCCAGACTTAGTTGGAGTGAATGTAGTAAGGGGCCAGGGCCCTGGCCACTATTGGCCTGCCTGATTAAATGTTTCCTGCCACCAAACTTGACTGTGTCTGTAAACTTAGAGTAAATGAGGGGAACCATGTGACCTGCGCCAAAATCTAACATCAGATCTCGTTGGATGATGTGGCTAAACATTAAAAGGTCCAGATTGTTTTACTGCAAAGAGGGTGTAAGGTGTTCATGTTTGCAGCCAAGAGTAATGACAGCTGTGATGCTGGCGCACAGACTGCTAGTCTCACAGAAGTAGTGAGAATATCAAGTTGTAAACTGTCCATTTAGTTTCAAGACGAATGAGAGTTAAGCTTTGAAGGATAAGTACTCTCTTCCTGGATACAAAGCTCATATGATTCACATTTCAATGGTTATAGACTTTGGGATGGGAAGAGTAACAGAAAAAGCCATAATGATTTCAGAGTCATAGGTTTTCCTAAAATTTCACAAAATATTACAGACTGGTTAACCTGCCATGGTCTGGGAGAGAAAGAGAGAGCAGCTAGAGGTCAAAAATCTCTGTGGTTCATCATGTGAGTGTTGTTGGAAATTTACACTTGGCTTCAAAAGACCAAATTCACGAGATGTTAAAATAGAACTGGAAAATTTCCTTGATGGTACTGGAGAGAGGATCTCCATCTGTGAAGGACAATTCTGGTTTTAAAAATTAACAGGTTGAGAAAGAAAAAGAACATAAGTAAATCTCAAGAGCTAAGAATTATTTTGAATTGATTCTGGGAAAATGGGATGTCTATTTAAAAAACAGTACATCTCTGAAGTGTATATTTTCAGTTGTGTTAAAAATCAGAAGGGGCTTATTCCATTCTTTGGTTTAAACTACAAGTTGGCTACAAAGAGATTGTTTAGTCAATAGTGTTTTTAATCTTTTGTTACAGTAAACATATTCAGATGTGAAATCTTTTATGTCATCCTTTTAGCTATTAAGTGAATGTTGTAATTTCTTTTTTTTATAAAGTGAACAGTCTCACCTAAAAAGCAAAGGCAAGAGATTAATATGGGATCATCAAAAACAATAATCTAGGAGGCAGACAACTCATTAACATTGCTATAAGAAATCTACAAGAGTAGTAGTAAAAAATATTTTAACTATTTTTAAGAAGTTATCAAAAATTTAATAAGGAATTCTATCCACTGTAATGATCAGTTAATTAGTGTCATAAAGTTACAAAAATTGCTTAAGTATTCCACTGATGATCACTGAAATCAAATCCTTAAACTGGCCAGAATGTATCCATGCCAGGAAATACGAGCATTGGTTCAGTGAATGATATCAGTGAATATCATCTATTTTAAGCAGGCAATAAGGGCAATACTTATTGCTCCTCAGGAAGCAGCCTTTGCTCTACATCAACAAATCTTTATCTAAATTCAGTTCTGTACCAAAGGCCCACTAGTGAGATTTTCCACTACCCTTTCCTTATGCCTTTCTGAACAGTAACCACTTGGAGTAAATCATGAGCAATACTGATATAGAACATAGAACATTACAGCACAGAACAGGCCCTTCGGCCTTCGATGTTGTGCCGACCAAAATAAAAAGCAATGCCCCTCCAAACTAAACCATTCCCTTCTCTTCCATATACTTATCAATTAACCTCTTAAACGCCACCAAACTTGGCGCATCTACAACAGCTGCAGGCAGGGCATTCCACTCCCTAATCACTCTTTGAGTAAAGAACCTACCTCTGATATCCGTCCTATAACTCATACCCCTTAATTTAAAGCTGTGTCCCCTCGTGCTAGCTTTCTCCATCCTAGGAAAAAGGCTATCACTGTCCACCCTATCTAAACCTCTAATCATCTTATATGCTTCAATAAGATCCCCTCTTAGCCGCCTCCTTTCTAACGAAAACAACCTCAAATCCTTCAACCTCTCTTCATAGGACCTGCCCTCCATACCAGGCAACATCCTGGTAAACCTCCTCTGTACCCTCTCCAATGCCTCCACATCTTTCTTATAATGTGGGGACCAGAACTGCACACAATACTCCAAGTGCGGCCGCACTAGAGTTTTGTACAGTTGCAACATGATGCTGCGGCTCCTAAATTCAATCCCCCTACCAATAAAAGCTAAGACTCCATATGCCTTCTTAACAACTTTATCCACTTGACTGCCTACTTTCAGGGATCTATTGACACATACACCAAGATCCTTCTGTTCCTCAACACTATTAAGAGCCCTACCATTAGCCCTATACTCTACACATTTATTGTTCCTGCCAAAGTGCATTACCTCACACTTTTCCACATTAAACTCCATTTGCCACCTCTCGGCCCAGCTCTGCAACTTGTCCAAGTCACTCTGTAAACTATAACACCCCTCTTCACTATCTACCACTCCACCGACTTCAGTGTCATCTGCAAATTTACTGATCCATCCCTCAATACCCTCATCCAGATCATTTATAAAATGATATGTGGCAAGCTGGTTTGAGATTTCCCACATTTATTTCATATAGGATTCTTACAGCTGGCATGGATAATGCTTACTGTCAGTGTACCCTCTAATTTTATTTTGTAATGCATGGGTGATTTGTTTAAGTGCATGGGCCCTTGTTTTTTTTTATGGTTGCATACACACAATGATTTAAAGGAAATGATTTGTGCATAGAAACTTCTAGGTTATTATGCAGCTGTACAAGGCTTTAGCCGAGATTCAAAACCCAATCTCAAAAGTAATGGAATAATATACCCACTTCTGAACAGTCTATGAATCAAATACTGGGCTGCAATTCTTTTTGGGTGTTAATACAAATGTGACTTAGTGGAACAGCAGCGTGACTTACACCCTGTCCAAATTTCTTTTCCACCAGAGCACTGCTCTTGTGTTCCTCACCCCTGCATGGCTCCAGCGCTGAAGATGAACTACAGCACCTCCACTAAATTTTGGTTTTGCTCATTCGTGGAATGTGGGTGTCACTGGCAAGTTCATAATTTACTACTAAGCTACACTGCTGGGGGCCTACAGTCACATATAGGCCAGGCCAGGTATAAACAGCAGATTTTAATCCTTAATTTCTAAGGCTGAAAATGATGATTATGAATAATTAGATGGAATTTTAGTCCGATGGCGAGTATCTTAGGACAGTAAGAAATTTCACTACACCAGGTCAAAGTCCAACGGGTTTACCATTAGTAAATGCCACTAGCTCTCGGAACACTGTTCCTTCGTCAGGTGAGTGGAGAGTTCTAAACCTATTCCAAGCCACACTAGCATGTGGCATGAGGAGTAATCCTGAGATTACTACCTTAGAGATCCTGCTTTTGAACTCCAAACATAACTCCCTACATTGTCTTTGCAGGTCCTCTTCCCTCTTCTTGCCTATATCATTACTGTCAATGTGGATAATGTCATCTGTCTATTTATCCTCCTGTTTCAGGATACCCTGTAACCTCTCAGAGATATCCAAGACCCTGGCACCAGGGAGGCAACACACCATCCTAGAGTCTTGTTCGTGGCCACATAAACACTTGTCTGTGCCCCTATCGAGTCTCTTGCTACTATCATTTGTTCGGCCTTTGCCTGACTTTGCTCTACAGTAGAACCAGGCCTGGTTGATGCTGTCATGTTCTGACAAGCTGTTCCCCTCAACAGCATCCAATGATGGCAAAAAAATTAAGTGCATGGACCAGCAGTACAAGGTGTAAGAATGGAAAGTAAGAAAGCAGAAACTGAGTCCTATTGGTGGGCTTGACAGTGACTCGTATATTAGAGGACAATCACGTACTGGAGAAAGAACCTCTGGGAGAGAGATCTTACAGTAGTGGTCCCAAAAGACGTTGAAGTGCAAGTAAAGAATGCTTGAAATAAATTACATAATGAAATGATGCCTACAGAACAGAGTCCTAACAGAACTAGCCGCAGTTGTCCTCATGACAGAGGTAGTAGTAGAAGTGGTTACAATTTTGTCTTTTAAAAAGTGCTTAGACAGTTACATGGGTACAATGGGTATAGAGGGATGTGGGCTAAATGCGGGCAACTGGGATTAGCTTTGGTGTTTTAAAGAAAAGGGTAGCATGGACAAGCTGGGCCAAAGACCTGTTTCTATGCTGTAAACTTCTATAAAAGACATCAGCAAACCAGATAGGTTTTTAGTCTCATTATTACAATTACTGACACTATTTTAATTTCAGGTTGTTTTAATTAACTGAATTTATATTCCCAAACTGCCATGGTGAGATTTTAATTCAAATCCCTGGATCATTCATTCAGATCTCCAAATTACTAGTAAAGCATAGCAATGTAACCACTTTGCTAACATATCACCATATTAAGATGAACAATAATAGTTCACCATTGTGGTTCCCTAACTTTCTCTTGTCAGCAGAACAAAACTATATTCACAGATTTTTGAAAAAGACATAGTATAAGGCTAGGATTCTCCCAAAAAAATTCTAAGTGCTGAATTTATGTAAAAACGGGAATAAATCCCGCTGTTTTCTTTACTAGGATTTTCAAAATGTGTCTCAGGGAAATTTATGCTGAAAATCAGGGGTGGGATATATTTCCACCCTGGAGACTTGCAGTCCATTACAACCTCAGAGTGGGGAAGCTACAACATTTTCTCCGGAGCCTTCAACATGTCATCAATGAAGATGAATATCTCGCCAAGCCACCCTCGCACCACCACTATTTGTCTTCAAACAACTGCACAGCCCCAAGCAGACCATTGTCTGTAGCAAACTTCAGGGGAGAACAGTGATCACAACATCACACAATTCTGCCACAGCAACCTCTGCAGACGTGCCGGATTATCGACACGGACGCCATCATCTCATGTGAGAACACCCTTCACCAGGTACACGGTACATACTATTGCAACTCAGCCAACGTTATCCACCTGATACACTGCAGGAAAGGTTGTCGTGAGGCATGGTACATTGGGGAGACCATGCAGATGCTATGACAACGGATAAATTGGACACTGCTCAACAACCACCAGGCAGGAGTATTCTCTTTCTGTTGAGGAACATTTCAGCAATCGCGGGCATTCAGCCTCTGATCTTCGAGTAAGCGTTCTCCAAGGCAGCTTTCATGACACATGACAACACAGAATTGCTGAGCAGAAACTGATAGCCAAATTCCACACACACGAGGACAGCCTCAACCGGGATCTTGGGTTCACGTCACACTATTTGTAACCCTCACGGCTTGCCTGGACTTGCAAAATCTCACTAACTGTCCTGGCTGGAAACAATACACATCTCTTTAACCTGTGCTTAACCCTCTTTCCACTCACATTATCTGTACCTTTAAAATTTGATTAACTGTAAAGACTCGCATTCCAACTTGTAAATTGATTTTGTGTCTATACATGCTCTGTTTGTGAACACAACTCCCATGCACCTGATGAAGGGGCAGTGCTCCGAAAGCTTGTGGCTTGTGCTATCAAACGAACCTGTTGGATTTTAACCTGGTGTTATGAGACTTCTTACTGATCTGTCAGAGCAAGATTGACACATGTACAGAGACCCCTAACTACAAACCTCCTGATCGTTGGCCAGCTCAATCATCAGCCAGCATCGCAATTCTGCAATACTGCCTCTCCAATACCCCCATCCCTCTGATCACTGGCCTTCCAGACATCAACCTATGTTCCCCCACCAGCCCTGATCTCCTCAAACTGCTCCCCACCTGGCAGTCCTGCCAGGCTGGCAATGTCCCAACCCCTTACTCCTGGCATCCTGGGACAGCCTACATGGCCTCCCTTTACTCCAGCGGGTTTGGGTCCCCAGTTCCCCGCTAGTGCGCAGCAGACTGGGAGAATTGTCCACGCTATGTTTAAAGTAAGTATAATTAAAGTTTAAAGTAAGTATAATTAAAATTTTCCACATCTTACAGAATAAATATGACAGTGGAAATGCAAAAACAATCATTATTTCCCTGCTCTGTTCCATGGAACTTTATCATAGGATTTTAAATATAAAAATGAAATTCATGCTAATGTCTACCGAATATTGTGTTGTATATTTATTCATCAAAAGAAATATACAGTTATATTGATTTGGACTCCAACAAATTATTATCCGTGTTTTTAAATTTTAAATTTCAACAAGATATTGTTGAAACTTAATTCAATCACTTTACTATGTTTAGCATAAGTAGTTCTGCGTTAGAGAATAAAAGATAATTAAGCAAATTTTACAATATATTTCATGGAGCACACATTTTAAAGCTGTATACGCATCAATAGTTTAGCATTTCGTAGTTCAATATCATTTGGACATGTAAATAAAATAGGTACTGTCACAACAGGAAGCAGTGACTGAGTGAGATCCAGCTACAATTTCACCAGCTAACCACAGACATATTGAACTGTTTGAAGACCTGATTTAAAAAATACAGAAAGACACTGATAAAAACATGGCTGAATCATTCTGATCCTGTAAACAGACCACTTTCCTGGAAATTTCTATATGAATTACAATGCAGGCTTATTGCATTGAATTTTACACCTGAAGGGTGTGTGGGGATATGGTTTGGCGATGATGGTGGGTGAGGGGGTTAGAATTCAAGCTTCACTTAAAATAGGGATTCTCTTGAAAGGGGGGTATTAAAAATGCAAAATGCTGGACTTAGTCAGCTGCGTTCTATAAAGGCAATGGAAACTACTAACCTGCCACATACTAATTAGATGTTGAAAACTCCCTGTGGAGGACAAAATAACCCCATCTTTTGTTGACTTCTTTCTTAAGCTGTGTAAAACATTTCACAGATGGTAAGCAGGATTTTTAGGAAATTAACTGGCGGCAGGATCTTTCGGTCCCGCCATCCCACCAGTGGCAGAAGATTGATTCAATGGAAAATCCCCTTAACAGTGGCAGAACCAAAAGAAACTCAGGGGGTGCGGGTGGACTAAAAGGTAGGATTACTCTGCAGCAATGATTGTAACACATGCTCATTAAACTCCTTTCTAGGAATATATAAACAGGAGTTTTAAAAATTGCTTCTGCTAAGCTGAATCAGAAGGAGGAGAAATAAGCATCACGCTCATCTGAAAACATTGCTGAAAATCACCAGTAAATCTCTCTCCCTGAAGTTAAGTGGACATCTTTAACAAAGCACAAACCTGATACTCGATCAAATGTTTTTGCCATCGGTTTTCATTGTCTGAACAAGTCAATGTTTAGCCACAGATCTCTGGGTGCACAGAGCACTATGTAGTGGAATTCAGGATTTTGCTCCTTTTCTTTCTTTCTCTGCCACTGCTCTGCTTTATTATTGAGGCATTTGGGCTCAGAACAAAATGCAGCTTAACGGACAAGTTATTGTCATTTAGAACAGCTAAGAGCAACTACATCCTGTCATTAGCATCAATGCTGCCAAGGTCCGAGGAGGACTTTAGTATCTGCGGGTTTTCTTTGTCCCCCATCCTCGAGTGCTGCCTGCCCATTTGAGAGTCCAAAAAACAGTACCCAGTTGTTGAGATGTTTTTTGGTCACCCAAAGTGGCCAGTCTATTGTAGTTGATTTTCCAGTAGTTTTGCCTGAATACTTGTGGATTTAACTTCAAGAAGGGCACTCACATTTGTTCAAGAGGTCTGCCACTGAATCCAGAGGGTGCGCAGAAGCATTGATGGTACAATTTCTCTAGTGTTCTGATCAGTCATCAATGCACAATCCAAGTCTCACTGCAATAAGAAGTATGATGATGATGACTATTCCACACAGTAAGCACTCTATTAACTTGTAGAGACCTTTGTTACCAAACATATGCTACAGTAGTTTGTAGAATGCTGAATAATGCAGTTGATTTGACATTGAATCTCCTGATCTATGGTGATCTTTTGAGAGTGGTGGCTGCTGAGGTATAGGAAGTGCTCAACATAGTGAGTTTACTATGCTCCTTTACCATGGATGGGAAGTGGAATATGTGAATGACCAGGTCTGGGTTGATTGTGCTTTCTCAACAATCAAGTCTCTTCTATACAGAATTGAAGAAATCTAGAGATCACATATGTCTATATTGGTCAGTTTAGTTTTGGCAAGGAGGCAATTGAGGTCAAAGAGTTATTAATCAAGGCAGCATTTAATACTCCCATCAGGGGCACTTGATGCTTGGTAAGGTGAACAGCCATTAATAGTATGTTAATAGTATGGAGGATATCACACAGACTTACTTGACATCATCCAGATGTTTCAGGCATCTATTTCAGAATTCCCACTCAAGACATTTGCAGGACTGCGATGAAGCTTCTTGGACATCCAACTCTATGGAGCACAATCCACACAGCCTTGCAATTTACTAAATCAAATACTTTGGTGAGGTCAATGAATGCAATGGAGAATTCCCTATGATGTTCTCAACATTCTTCTTGGATTTGTCTGGCAACAAACACTATATGAGAGGTTTGTCTGGAAGGTCTAAAGCCACAATGTGTTTTTGGGCTCAAAATATCCCATCTGGTTCACTAATGTCCTCTAGGGAAGGAAATCTGCCACCCTTGCCTGGTGTGGCCAATATGTGACTTGAGGCTCACAGCACTGTGGTTGACACTTAATTGCCCTCTCAAGCGCAATTAGAGATGGGCAATAAATGCTGATTTGATTTATTGTCACATGTATTAGCATACAGTGGGAAATATTGTTTCTTGCACGCTATATAAAGCATACTATTCATAGAGAAGGAAAACAAAGAGTGCAGAATGTAGTGTTACAATCATAGCCAGGATGTAGAGAAAGGTCAATTTAATGCGAGGTAGTCCATTCAAAAGTCTGATGGCAGCAGGGTAGAAACTGTTCTTGAGTCGGTCTTGAGTCAGTTGGTACGTGACCTCAGACTTTTGAATCTTTTTCCCGATGGAAAATATGAACGGGGTGCATGGGATCCTTAATTATCCTGGCTGCTTTTCCGGGGCAGCAGTAAGTGTAGACAGTGTCAATGGGTGGGAGGCTGGTTCGCGTGATGGATTGGGCTACATTCACAACCTTTCGTAGTCCCTTGCAATCTTGGGCAGAGCAGGAGCCATATCAAGCTGTGATACAACCAGAAAGAAGGCTTTCTATGGTGCATTTGTGAAAGTTGGTGAGAGTTATAGCTGGCATGCCAAATTTCCTTAGTGTTCTGAGAAAATAGAGGTGTTGGTGGGCTTTCTTACCTATAGCATCGGCATGGAGGGACCAGAGCAGGTTGTTGGTGACCTAAAAACATGCAGCTCTCGACCACTTCTACTTCGACCCCATTGATGTAGATGGGACATGTTCTTCACTACACTTCTTGAAGTCAATGACGATCTCCTTCATTTTGTTAACATTGAGGGACAGGTTATTGTCATCACACCAGTTCACCAGATTCTCTATCTCTTTCCTGTTCTCCATCTCATCATTGTTTGAGATCTGACCCACTGTGGTGATATCATCAGCAAACCTGAAAATCGAGTTGGAAATATAGAGTTGGAATTTGGCCATATAGTCATAGGTGTACAAGGAGTATGATAAGGTGCTGATGACACAGCCTTGTAGACTACCGGTATTGAGGATGATTGTGGAGGTGTTGTTGCGATCCTTACTGATTGTGGTCTATGGGTTAGGAAGTTCAGAATCCAGTCACAGAGAGAAAAGCTAAGCCCCAGACCACAGAGTTTGGAAATTAGTTTCATAGAAATAATAGTGTTGAAAGCTGAGCTATAGTCCATAAATAGGAGTTTCGCATTGAGAGTTTTTGTTGTCTAGGTCTTCCAGGGTTGAGTGCAAGGGTACAGAGATGGTACTTGCTGTGGACCTGTTGCAGCAGTAGGCAAGCTGTAGTGGATCCAGGCAATCTGGGAGGCTGGAATTGATTCATGTCGTGACTAACCTTTCGAAGCACTTCACAATGATGGATGTCAGATCCACTGGACAATTGTCAATAAGTCATGCGATGCCTAGCCAGCAATGCTCATGTCCTATAAACTAAAAACAGCTTTATCCAACACATCCAAAATGCCATACAATACTCAACAATTCACCTTTGTGCATTCCTTTAGTTCCAGTCTTGTGGGTGCATTAAGTAGGTACAAGTCTGCTACTTTCAATGGAGCAGTCTGTAGATGGCCTTATTGAACACTCTTGAGCAGCTCTGGGACTTAATATCTGGGAACACCACCGCCTGGAAGCTCCTCTGCAAGTAACTCACCAACCTGATTAGCAAATACATCACCGTTCCTTCATTATCCTGGAATTTCTTTTCTAATAGCACTATGGGTGTATCTATGCCTCAAGGATGGAAGTAGTTTAAGACAGCAGTTCACCATCATCTTCTGAAAGACAGCTAAGGATGGGTAAAAATGCTGGCTAGCCAGCAACACCCACATCCCAGAAATCAACGTCTTCCACTGCACCAAGTATTGTTATGTGCACGCCCATCAGCCTTTTCCTGTATGCTGCCACATCAAAGTCTTCATCTGAGTCCTCTGCATCACAGCCTATAGGTGAGCTCACCCCCTTATGAGCTGGCATAACATGAGCTTTCATCCCTGGTTGACCTGCAGCCTGCTCATACGCAGTGACTCATCATTTGCAGACCCACCTCTGTACTTTGCACAGTGCCTATATTGGAATTTGTGGCACCAAGTTTCAGTTCAAGTACAAGCGTTTTTTCTTGTTTCAGGCCGTCAGTCACAATCTCCAATGACTTGACAGTCAGCAGTTTTGTTATCTGAATATTAGTACAAAAAGGAAGGGTTGGAGCGATGGGAAGAATGGAAAACAAGGAGGTTTATAGATATATCATATGCACTTAAATCTATCAGACTGCAGGATAAGGATAAATTAGAGTTAGAGCAGGTACATAAGGCATATATCATCATCCTGGATAGGTTCTATAATACTGCTGACCACAGCCTCAGTGACAGCTCTTCCCATGGTCCTGCATCAGGGTCAGCACATGCAGCTATGCCTGCTCATGCCAGCTTGCTGTTGCTGCCAATTATGGTGGCCAACTCTGTCCAGCAAAAGAGAAGGCAGCTTGCCGTTATGTTGCAACATGGTTGGGTAATATGCCCATCGTTGCTGAATAGGTGACAGTATGTGGATGCTGTGGGAGACATGTGTGATACTTGCAGCAGTAGTAAGTGTGCAAGAATGAGGTGGAGCATATGACTGCTAGGTGCAAGTCCTGATTGCTAGTAATTGTTGCTAGATGAGTAATGTGGTGCACTGAGCAACGCATTGAGATTGGTTTTGCAGTTACTGGGAAATGGCATTTGAAGAAGCATTTGCTGATCTTAGCCACTGAGTGAGATTACTGAATTTAATGCACTGTGTCCAGATTCTCATAATCCTGGCACTGACCTCAATGATTAGCTGTTTCCATTGCATTCACTGTGTCTGTTGAAGGGCATCATCTGCAGATATCTTCTCCTTTCAATCTCCTTCACTAAGACCATAAGCACTGCTTCCAAATCTAAAAGCCCTTGCTCTGGCCTGCTGTGTCATTATGAAACTCCCTTTTAAGAGTGCAAGAGAGCTTTACTTGATGCTAGCCTCACATAAATTTGGAACCCCTGCTGATCATGAAGCCACTATGCAGCTATATATTACCATCATGAAAATGGGCAGGCAGCATGAAGTCTTCATTATCTCTAGGGGCCCTGGATGATTATATCACAATCTATATGGCCATTATCAGACTTTATTGAATTCTTAGCTCATGTTGGATTTTTATAATTCATATAAATAAAGCACACCAGCTGCTGACTATTAAATTGTTCTGCAGATTAGAACACCGCAAAATCATTTTATTGAACCAAAAAGAGATAAGGGAGACAGAGGCTTTTCTTTTCTTACACCTCCAATGTGCTATTGTGAATAGATTATATCCCATGTGAAAGAGTGATGAGAAAATGTGAACCAGCCAGTTTTTCTTTCTACAGCCACTGCATAAATTTGATTGAGCATGAAACGGCATTAACATTTAATTTGGGCAGGAATTGGAACTGGTCTTGTATAAATAATGGAGAATGACTGACTGCAATCTTACTTCATTTTAGAAAAATTTTCTTCTGTCAGTTTTGTTTCGAAAATGAAAAAAGAATAAAAAAACGCAAAAAATGAAATTTCAATCATACAAATAAAAATGGGAACTCTAAACATATAAATTAAAGATCAGCATTGACCATTACACAAAATTTGTTAACATGGGAGAGAGTTTTAGCCCACATTCACCATCAGAGAGAATGGCGACAAAGTCAGAAAATTCTGAGGGATTATGTTTCCTGATTTTCATCTTCCCTCACCAGTGACGTCAAGTGGTCATTCCCAGCAAGGACGCTGCAAGGTCATTCCCAGAAAGGATAAAGTGAGTTAATGGATTCAGATTAACTTTACTATGATTATCCCTCAGTTAATAACGAGATTCAGTTGAGGGGATTTCCCAAGGGTATGGAGGTAAGTATAGTCCCCGGGAGAGAGACATGCCAGGGCAGGGCCAAACAAAGTTTTCTGAACAACACCTTCCAAACCTATGATCTTTACCACAAAGAAGGACAAAGGCATCATATGCATTGTAACACCATCACCTGTACGTTCCTCCCAAACCACATGCCATCCTGACTTGGAACTATGTTTACTGTTCCTTCATTGTCAGATCAAAATCCTGAAAGCTATTCGTACACCACATGGACAACAGTGATTCAAGAAGGTGGCTTACAGCCATCATAGGTGGACCCGGGTGAGGTGATGAGGTCCTTAATGAGTACTTTGCATCTGTATTCACAAAGAAGAAGGATGTGGTGGATGCTGAATATAGAAAGAAGGATATTGACATTCATGGTGAGATGGAAAGGGAGGAGGTATTGGAGGTTTTGAAAAATATTAAGATGGACAAGCCTCAGGTCAGATAAGGTCTATCCCAGAATACTGAGACAGATGCAGGAAGATACTGATAAGGCCTTGGCCAAAATCTTTGTATCCTCCTTAGTCACGGGCAAGGTACTAGAGGATTGGAAAGTAGCTAATATTGTTCCTCTGTTAAAGGAGGGCAAAACATACAATACAGGAAATTACAGGCCTGTGAGCCTTACATCAATGGTGGGGAAATTATTGGCGAAGTCAGTAAATCTCTTGAAGGTAAGCTGGCAAGAAGAATACAAAACTGGCTTGGATGTAGAAAACAGAGTAGTAGGAATGGAAGGGTACTTTTTTAATTGGAGATCTGTGACAAGCAGTGTTCCACAAGGATCAATGCTGAGACCTCTGTTGTAAAATGTATATATAAATTATTTGGAGGAAATTTAGTAAATTTGCAGATGATACAAGAATTGGGGAAGTAACAGACAGTGAGAACGATTGTCAGAAAATACAGCAGGATATAAATCAACCTGAGACCTGGGCCAAAAGATGGCAGGTGGAATTTAACTCAGATAAATGTGAGCTGGTGTGATTTGGAAGGTCTACTGCAGAAGAAATGTATACAGTAAATTGTAGAGCCCTTAAAAATACTTAGATACAAAGAGACTGAGATGTGTAGATCCACAGTTCTTGAAGGTGGCAACTCAGTTGAACAAGATGATCAAGAAGATGTATAGTATGCTGGCCTTTATTGGTTGGGGCGTTACGGTGGCTGTTTAAGACTTTGATTAGGCCACGTTTGGAGTATTGTGTGCAATTCTGGTCGGTACACTACCAGAATAATGTTGGTACACTGGGTGCAGAAGGATGTTGCATGGTTTGGAGAATGTGAACTGTGAAGAAATGTCGAATTTGGATTATTTTCACTGAAATGTTGGGAGGATGAGGGGGGGAGCCTAATAGAGACTTATAAGATTATGACAGGCTTGGATAGAGTGGGTAGTCAGAATCTTTTCCCCAAGGTCAAAGGTCAATTACTCGAGGGCATAGCTTGAAAGCTAGGGAGACAAAGTTTAAAAGAGATGTTAGGGGCAAGTTTTTCACACAAAGGATGGTAAATATCTAGAACGTGCTGTCGTAGGGAGTGGTGGAAACAGATTCTGTAACAACATACAAAAGGCATCTGCATAGATACATGAATAGGCACAGCATTGAGGGATATGGACCATGCAGAGGCAAGAAAATGTTAGATTTGAGAGGCATATGTCGGCACAGACTTGATGGGCCGTAGGGCCTGTTTCTGTGCTGTATTATTCTTTGTTCACCACCTTCTTCAAGGCAATTAGAAATGGGCAATAAATACTAGCCTAGCCACCAATGCGCACATCCCATTAAAGAATAAATGGAAACTCAATGAGGAGAATTTAATGCAGCCTGAAAAAATGGGAATCATGACGTGCAGGTAACTTAATTAAGTAATTGTGAAATTCCAATTTCTTGACAACCTGTTGAGATGCAGAGATAAAGTAACAGCATGTTTGCAGCATGACAAGCTTCGCTCCAACCTGTGGCAGATTTATACTTACAATACATTTGTAGGCCAAGAATATGCATTCACATCAAACTTCTTAAAATTACATCCTGCCTTAAAACTGAGAGGATATTTGATTTGATTAATTATTGAATATGTATTGGGATACAGTGAAAGGTATTGTTTTTTACATGCTGTACAGAAAAAACATGCCATTCATAGAGTACATAGGTGAGGAGGAAGAGAGAGAGTGTAGAACATAGTATTGCAGTTACAAATAGAGTCAATAGAAAGATCAGCTTCATATTATAGGATCCTTCAAAAGTCTGATGGCAGCAGGGGAGAGGCTGTTCTTGAGTCAGGTGGGATGTGTTTTTAGACTTTTGTATCTTTTTTCCAACAGAAGAAGGTCTGAATATGCAAGGTGTGTGGGGTCCTTAATTTTGCTGGTAACAGTAAGTGTAGAAAGAGTCAATGGATGGGAGGCTGGTTTGCATGATGGACTGGGCTATGTTCACAACATATTATAGTTTCCTGCAGTCTTGGTCAGAGCAGGTGCCAAACCATGATACATCCAGAAAGAATGCTTTCTATGATGCATCTGTAAAAATTGGTGAGTCATAGTGGACATGCCAAATTTTCTTAGCTTTCTGAGAAAGTAAAGGCATTGGTGGGCTTTCTTAACTAAAGTGTCAGTGTAGAGGGACTAGAACAGATTGTTGGTGATCTGAACTTTCGATTAACTCCATTTCATCACTGTTCATGTAGATAAAGCATGTTCTCCACTGCATTTCCTGAAGTCTATGATTACATCATTCATTTTACTGACATTGCGGAAAAAATTATTGTCGTCACAGCATTTCACCAAATTCTGTCTTTTGCCTGTACTTTGACTCGTCTACAGTGATGTCAGCAACAAACTTGAAAATGGATTTGGAGCAGAATTTGACTATCCAGTCATAACTGTACAAGGAGTATAGTCTGAGGACTCAGATTTGCTGGGCACCTGTGCTGAGGATAATCATGGAGGAGGTGTCGTTACATATCCTTACTAATTGCGATCAATTGGGTTAGAAAGTCTTGGATCCAGTCACAGAGGGAGGAGCCAAGCCCTAGGTCACGGAGTTTGGAGATGTGTTTTGTTGAGAAAATGGTGTAGAAGGCTGAGATGCAGTCAATAAATAACAGTTTGGTATAAGTGTCCTTGTATCTAATGTAGAACAAGGGAAATAACATCTGCTGTGGACATGTTGCAGCAATAGCAAATTATAGCGGATCCAGACAATCTGGGAGACTGGAGTTGATGTGTGCCATGACTGACTTTTTGAAACACTTCATAATGATGGATGTCAGAGCCACTGGGCAGTAATCATTAAGGCATGCTGTCTGGCTTTTCTTTAGTACAGAGATGATGGTCAGTCTTCTTGAAGCAGGTAGGGACTTCAGATCGGAGTAAGAAGAGATTAAATATGTCTGTGAATACCCTCGCCAGCTGGTCCACGCAGGATCTGAGTACTCATGGCAGTACACCATTTGGGCCAGTCAGAAGCTTAACTTTCAAGAAGGCTGATTTGGGGGCATTTCTCCCAAAAAAAATTCTAAGTGCCAAAAACTTCACATAAAAACTGGAGTAACTCCCACTGGTTTTTTCAAAATGATTGCAGGATTTTCAAGGATTTCCCACACATTGAGCATTGGAGAGTGCACTAGCAAGATTCATGTTGAAAATCTGTGGGTGCGGCCTATTATCACTGGAAGACCAGCAGCCTGACTGGGCCACTGTGCATGTGCCGATCTGTCATAGCAGAGATCAATGCAGACACAGTAGCCCCGGACTGCTGGTCTCCCGATCACTGGCTAGCACAGCAACTTTACTTCGCTGCCCTTGCCAAACCCACTCCCCACCTCATTCATTGACTTCCCAAGCCTCTCTGGACCAGCACCGATGCCTGTCCATGCAAGCCCACCACACCCTCCCCCAACCACTGCCTCCAGACAATCTGTGATGGTGACCTCGGCTATCAGCTTTGACCAAGGCTTCCGGGGCAGATGATGTCCTTTCGTTGACTTCTTGCTCAAAATGAGGGCAGAATATATTGAGATCATCAAGGAGGGTGCAATTTTGCCGGCAATTCTAATCATTTTGTACACTACCCTTTTATATTTCCCTTTGTGCGGAAATCCAGAATCAACAGGTATAATTTCAAAATAAAGAGTAGAATTGCCTACTTAAGACAGAGATGAACAATTTTTTTCTCTATGTGGGCCATGAACCTTTGGAACTGTCTACTGCAGAGGGTTGTGGAGGCTCTGAATATATTCAAGACAGAGACATATAGATTTTTGAACTATACTGGAGTCAAGGGTTATGGGAATAGAAAGGAAATTTGATTTAATGATAAAATCAGATTAGCCATAATCTTACTGAATAACAGAGCAGGCTCAAAGGGCGGTAACGCCAATTCCTGCTCCTGTAACTTACGTTCTTCACAATAAAAGTTCTTTGGTAGGTAGCCTATGATTGTTGAGGCTGGGACTCTATAAATCTGTATCTCTGTCCTTTTTAACAGAGCGAAAACATCAGCTGGATCTCTTATGAACTGTTTCATAGACAATTCCTTTTAACTTTTTCTGTTCTAACTCACTTATGCTCTCTGATCATCTGATACCAATTCCCTCTAAATTAATATCGGAATATAGGAACCGAAGCAAGCCATTCAGACCCATCAAGCCTACTCTGCTACTGAATACGCCCACTGCTGACCAGACACTTCAATTCCTTTTACACACACTATCCCGATAATTCTTTACATTATTTATTGTTATTAGAAACCTACGAATCTCGATCTTAAACATATGCAATAACTGAGCTTCCATAGCCCTCTGAGGTAGAAAATTTCAAAGATTCACACCCCTCAATGCAAATAAATTTTTCCTTATCTCAAAAATAAGTAGCATCCTCCTTATTGTGAAATTATGCTGCTAGTTTTAGAATCCCCAATCCAGAGAAACATTTTACCTACATCAACCCTTCTGTTCCTTTCATTATTTTGTAGATTTCAATAAAGTCACCTCTCATTCTTCAAAAGAATACAGGTCCAGATTGCCCAATCCCTCTTCATAAGATAGTCCCACCATCATATATGGTGAACCTTCATTGCACTCTTTCTATATCCACAACAGAACAAAAGAAGTACCAATCACTTGTGCAGGTGTTTGGAAAGATAAGTGGCAGCATATCTTCAAGAACAGACTCTCCTTAATTCATGTGCTTCCAAGACCCAAGATGCCTGACAGACCTCAAGAAAGTGAAACGGGTGAAAGGTAAACAAGATTAAGCAGTAGGAGTTAAGCTGAGTGTCTAAATTAATGTTTACGGAAAGAATAGAAGATTGGTTAGGGCAAGATTAGGGCCAGTCATAGACAGCAGTGGGAAGTTGTGCGTGGAGCCTGAAGAGATTGGTGAGGCACTGAATAAATATTTCTCTTCGGTATTCACGCAGAGGGCTGGAAATGTAGCTGTGGAGAGCACTGAGGTACAGGGTTGCAAATTGGGGAGTATTGTAGTAGATAGGGAGGATGTGTTAGAAATTCTCGAGGGTTTGAAGTTGGATAAGTCCCCTGGGCGGACGGGATTTACCCTAGGATTCTCTGGGAGGCAAGAGAGGAGATTGCAGAGCCTCTGGCTCTGATCTTCAGGTCGTCGTTGGTTACGGGGGTGGTTCCGGAGGACTGGAGGATGGCGAATGTGGTCCCGTTGTTCAAGAAGGGGAAGAGAGACCTTCCAGGGAATTATAGGCCGGTGAGTCTTACTTCTGTTGTGGGCAATGTATTGGAGAGAATTATTAGGGATAGGATTTATAGTTATTTAGAGAGAAATGAATTGATGGGGGATAGTCAGCATGGTTTCGTGAAGGGTAGGTCATGCCTTACTAACCTCATTGAGTTTTTTGAGAAAGTGACCAGAGAGGTGGCTGGGGGTAAGGCGGTTGATGTAGTATATATGGACTTTAGTAAGGCGTTTGATAAGGTGGCCCATGGAAGACTTCTACAGAAAATGCAGATGTGTTGAATAGAGGGTGATTTAGCTAATTGGATTAGGAATTGGCTGGCAGATAGAAGACAGAGGGTGGTGGTTGATGGGAGATATTCATCGTGGAGTTCGGTGACGAGTGGTGTGCCTCAGGGGTCTGTTTTGGGGCCCCTGCTGTTTGTAATTTTTATAAATGATCTGGATGAGGGTATTGAGGGATAGATCAGTAAATTTGCAGATGATACTAAAGTTGGTGGTGTGGTAGATAGTGAAGAGGGGTGTTTTAGTTTACAGAGTGAATTGGACAAGTTGCAGAGCTGGGCCGAGAGGTGGCAAATGGAGTTTAATGTGGAAAAGTGTGAGGTAATACACTTTGGCAGGAACAATAAATGTGTAGAGTATAGGGCTAATGGTAGGGCTCTTAATAGCGTTGAGGAACAGAAGGATCTTGGTGTATGTGTCAATAGATCCCTGAAAGTAGGCAGTCAAGTGGATAAAGTTGTTAAGAAAGCATATGGAGTCTTAGCTTTTATTGGTAGGGGGATTGAATTTAGGAGCCGCAGCATCATGTTGCAACTGTACAAAACTCTAGTGCGGGCGCACTTGGAGTATTGTGTGCAGTTCTGGTCCCCACATTATAAGAAAGATGTGGAGGCATTGGAGAGGGTACAGAGGATGTTTACCAGGATGTTGCCTGGTATGGAGGGCAGGTCCTATGAAGAGAGGTTGAAGGATTTGAGGTTGTTTTCGTTAGAAAGGAGGCGGCTAAGAGGGGATCTTATTGAAGCATATAAGATGATTAGAGGTTTAGATAGGGTGGACAGTGATAGCTTTTTCCTAGGATGGAGAAAGCTAGCACGAGGGGACACAGCTTTAAATTAAGGGGTATGAGTTATAGGACGGATATCAGAGGTAGGTTCTTTACTCAAAGAGTGATTAGGGAGTGGAATGCCCTGCCTGCAGCTGTTGTAGATGCGCCAAGTTGGTGGCGTTTAAGAGGTTAATTGATAAGTATATGGAAGAGAAGGGAATGGTTTAGTTTGGAGGGGCATTGCTTTTTATTTTGGTCGGCACAACATCGAAAGCCGAAGGGCCTGTTCTGTGCTGTAATGTTCTATGTTCTATGAAAGAGAAAAGTAACGGAAGAACACTAAACAGCTGCTGCCCTTGGTCTTTAACATAGTTATCTCTCTGCCGCTGGAGTTGTCTGCTTAGAAGCAGACCACCTGCTCATCTTCCCTCTTCTTTTGTGCAACAGCATGTACTACAGAAAGAGTGGAAAAATGGTCTGCGCCCTATCTGGGGCAGCTTAACACTAAGCGCATAATAAGAACAGCCAAATGTGGTGATTTGGCATAGGAAGTGGACAGAATGACTGATTAATAGTGCTATGGCTAAAATACAGTGACACAAGTCAACTGACAGAGTAAGAGATATTGGAAGGTCTGCTTTATCTTGACAATCATGGTACGGTCATTTCTTTCTCTGCACTGCTGACAGGACTTAGGAACAACAACGGCCACGTTTAGTTGTCCAACCACTTTGCTCCACTATTGTTGAGAAATTTGTCTGGATAGTCATCACCCATCAAAAGGGAGGTGAACTTCCATTTTGCTGTTGAGTTCCTCTGCTAGTTGTGCTAAATCAGAAGATCTAGAATCCTTGACTGAAGTCACATTGTGTATTATTTCAGGAAGTTAAAGCCCTCTATTCACTTCCTCTCCATGTGCTGCAGGCTAGCTTGATGTAGAAGCTGGCCAATCAAATTTCTCACCCTTCCAGCTGCCAAACTGTCATAAGGGAGCAAGCTGGCTAACTCATTTAAATTAAGTCTATCCACAAAAATATAGACCCATGATAACTTCTGTGAGGAGAGAGAATTGAAACCTCACTCACTGCCCATTCGCTATACCACTTTGCATGCAAGAATTATCTCACTCAATTTTACCCAAAAATGAAAAGAAACTGAAGGATATAATACTCAGATTGGAATCTGCTTTTCTTGCAGAGGAACAGGTACGAAAAAGGGGGGAATAATAGAAAACATCATAGCATGTGGAAAAAATGAAATTTTGCACATTTTCTGGTACTATTAAGTGATTTTCTGTTTCCCCACAGCTTATTGATGACCTCTTGTGACAAAGATCTAGTATTACAGTGTTATAATCCTCAGTGTGAATACTTTAACATTCATGAACGGGCCTAAATATATTTTTGATTGATGCAATGAAAATTTGTATTATTTTTATTTTGCCAAGCATACCTTACAATTTCAACAAATTCAGACACCCCGCAATAACAAGCAGTTTAAAGACAGAAAGAAAAACATTTCTGAAATCTGACGGTCATGGAATTTTTACAGAACAGAAGATGGTCATTTGGCCCATCATGTCTGCAGCAGCTCTTCAAATGAGTGTCATTCTCCTGCTTTCTGACAATAACCTGTGCATTCTTCCTCTTCAAATGATATTTGACACAGTGGTTAACACAACTGACTCACAGAGATCAGGGTTTGATTCCCGGCTTGGGTCACTAGCTGTGCGGAGTCTGCATGTTCTCCTTATGTCTGCGTGAGCTTCCTCGGGGTGCTGCAGTTTCCTTGCACAATCTAAAGGATGTGCTGGTTAGGTGGATTGGCTATGCTAAATTCTCCCTCAGTGTATCCGAACAGGCGTGGGAGTGTGGCGACTACAAGACTTTTAGTAACTTCACTGCAATGTAAGACTACTTACATGAAGTCGCATAGGATCAGAGGTGAGCTGGCAAGGTGGATACAGAATTGGCTCAGAAGTAGAAGACAGAGGGTAGCTGTGGAAGGGTGCATTTCTGAATGAAGGGCTGTGACACATGGCATTTCTCAGGGATCCATGTTCGGACCTTTGCTGTTTGGAACGTTTAATACAGATAGGAAATATACAGTAAATGACAGAACCATTAAGAACATTGACAGGCAGGGGGATTTGGGATGTACAGTACACAGATCACTGAAAGTGGCAAAGCAGATGGAGAAGGTCGTCAAGGAGGCATACAGCATGCTTGCCTTCATCAGCCGGGGCACTGAGCTTAAAAATTGAAAGTCATGTTGCAGCATTAGAAAACCTTAGTTAGGCCGCACTTGGAATATAGTGTTCAATTCTGGTCACCACATTACAGAAGGATGTGGAGGTTTTGGAGAGGATACAGAAAAGATTTACCTGGATGTTGCCTGGTATGGAGGGCATTAGCTATGAGGAGAGATTGGAGAAATTTGGTTTGTTCTTACTGGAATGATGGAGGTTGAGGGGCAACCTGATAGAAGTCTATAAAATTATGAGGGGCATGGGCAGAGTGGATTGTCAGAAGTTTTTTCCTAGCGTGGAAGAGTCAATTACTATGGGGCACAGGTTTAAAGTGAGAGAGGCAAGATTTAAAGGAGATGTGTGAGGCAAGTTTTTTTTTACACAAAGGGTGGTGGAGGTAGTGGAAGCAGATACAATAATGAGTTTTAAGGGGCATCTTGTCAAATACATGAATAGAATAGGAATAGAGAAATGCAATCCCCAGAAGGGTAGGAGGTTTTAGTTCATTCAGGCAGCATGGCTGGTGCAGGCGCGGAGAACCGAAGGGCCTGTTTTTGTTAGGTAATTTTTTTTGTACTTGTGACTAATAAATAAACTTTAAACTTTGATTAAAGCTGCCTCCACCACACTCTCAGATAGTGCATTCCGGACCTTAATCGCTCACTATTTTTCTCATATTACTTTTGTAAATTCCTTTAAATCTATGCCCTCTTGTTTTTTCATGAGTGGTGTTAAGAGCACAACTGATGTTAAGTGTTTGAGTATTCCAAAACCCAGAAGGGAAATTTGGAATGCCCTCAACTACATTTGCAATTTTGTATAATGTGAGGAAAGATGTGAAGATCAGTTAAGGGTGTTCCAGACTCTCTTGTGATAATTTTAAACAAAATAAATGTTTACTAAACTGTGAAGCACACAATAAAATCAACTAAAATGGTTAACTACATTCATGGCTATCCATGATGTGACTAAATTTATCCAATTTTAAACTTTGGTGTTTTCTTTACCACAGAGCTAAAGTTCCCCAAACAAAATCCCAGAAGTTTTAAAATCCAGCAATAGTTACCACACTAGGAACCTACATCTTTTAGGCTATTTAGAAACAATTTGTCCTATTTAGGATAAGGACAAATAGTTTCTCAAATCAAGCTTTCTTCAGACACAACTTGTTGGGAGGTCCCTGCATAGACTGTGATCTCAAACAGCTTATCCGCATGTGGTGAATTTATCTCTGACATACCTGGAGGGAATTTTCCTGTCCTGCCCACCATGGGAATCATAATGGACAGGCTTGGAGGGGGCAGGCCATGCAAAGGTCCGCTGACCTTGGATGGAATTTTCCAGTTTTGGGCGAGCATTGTCAGAAAATCCCACCTGATGTAATATAAACATAAAATTCTGGCCATGGATGGAGAAAGAGAAGTATAGTTAGAATTGTTCAGTGTATATAGGTAGTGACTGTAAAAGGTGCTCTCCAAAGGAGAAGAATACAGGAATCAAAAAACTAAAACTAAAGTTAAATAAAGAAAAAAGAGTAGACATCTTTGAATAGACATTTAATACCTGAAGGAAGAATACTGATGGAATAATGTTAATGGAGGGACATCTAACCCAGCAGTAGAATATGCTTCAGAAAGATACGAAATGGTTTTCCCAGTTGCCATAATTTGACACAACTGCCCTACAGTGAGCATTTAAAAATATTAAAGAATGTTTATCTGACTTCTTTGTCCATAAGGCTCTCACTTTTCTATGATAGGTAATTAGTATCACTTACCTGGTAAGTGACCTTTAAAACAACAACAATGAGGAGGATAATATAGTACATTACAGTGAACTGCGTTACCAAATACATTTTCATTCCATTGAATACTTAAAATATATACATATAAATATACTTCACAAACAGCTATTCTTTAAGTGGCCAATTAATTTATTTTAAAGTCTAAATATTTGTGTGTCAGTTTTCTTATTTTATGAAGTATTATAGATATTAGTGCTAGTTCTAAAGATGGCATCTGTTAATTTTAAGAATTTTTGTTTCTTACCCTAAAGACAGGATTGGCTCCATGTTCTAATAAACATTTCACCGCTGACAAGCAGAGGTTTGATGCTGCAATGTGCAGAGATGTTCCAAAGTTGAAATCACTGCAAGTGGCATCCACTTCTGTCAAAATACACAGAATAAGTAAAAACATTTTCTGACAATGAACTAACTCATTAGGCTATTTTGTAATTGTTTAACTTTTGTCTTCAGTTTTATATTGTTACTACTCAGAAACAGAAAAGCTTTTCTTCTCTGTCACCTGGTGACAGCATCATGAGATCAGACGTTGCAAATCAAATGGTAAGAATAACATATTCACCTCAATTCCAGAATGTCACACCCTTCTGGAGTATTGTGACTTTTATTTCTCACACTAGCCATTCTGTGAATTGAGTGAGATTGCCAATTTTGTGGTAAATTACAAACAGTTTTGTACTTTAGGTCCGCATCTAAAGTTGAGACAGCTGAAGTACAATTATCAGAAGACACTTACTGAGATCAAAAGGAAAATACTTTCATCCCATATTAGCTTATGATAGATAAAGTGGATGGATTCTTCACACCCATCAGAGCAAGGGAGTTATCCCTGATGTCATGGTCAATATTTGTCTCTCTATTAACATAACAAAAGACAGATTATCTGGTCATTATCTCACTGTTGTTTGTGGTGTGCAAATTGGCTTCCATGTTTTTTTAACAAGTGCCCATATTTCAAGAAGTACTTCATTGCAGGTGACATGATTGGGAAAGTTGCAGATGACACAAAAATTGGCGTGTAGTTGATGGTGAAAAGGATAGCTGTAGATTCCAGGAAGATATCATTGGTTTGGTTGAATGGGTAGAGAAGTGGAAAATGGTTTTCGATCCGCAAAATGAGAGGTAAAGCAGGCAAAGGAAATAGTCAATAAATAGGAAGATATTGAGAGGAGTTGAAGAAGTCAGAGATCTTGCAGTGCATGTCCACGGCCCCAAAGATAGAAGAATGTTTTTTCTTTACTGAGCATCCTGGCACACGAATCAGGAAATGCTGATGCTTCTTCAGAAGCTGGAGTAATGGGGCTAGGGTCGTGGACACATTCTGTGGGAATCTCCTATCATGATTTACCATCCCTAGAAAAGATTTTACCTCTGTAACATTCCTAAAGTATAGTAATTCATTAACAGCTTTCATTGGTCTTCAAGGGAATGCAAACCCATGGCATCTACTTGAAACCAACATACATAACCTCTTAGCTTGGAAGGTGCATTTTACACATTTTAAGCAGATTCTCACTGCTTTAAACCTTCTTAGGACTTCTTCCAGGCTTTCTCCATGGGATGCTCCTGTGCCTAAGATATCATCCAAGTATACCACCACTTTGGGGATTTCACGCAACATACTTTCCATAGTTGCTAAAATATGGCACAGGCCAATGAAACACCAAAGAGCAGACAAGTGTACTGATATAGCCCTTTGTGGATGTTAATGGTGACCAACTTCTGGGAGTCTTCATCCAACTCCAACTGTTGACTCAGATCTAACTTAATATACTTAGGCCTTGTGCTAATTTTGCACAGAGATTCTCTATCTTCGAAACAGGGTAGCAATCTATCTGGGCTCCTCGGTTCACAGTTATAGCCTCCACAGATGCTCACAGTGTGATGTGGCTTCGGAATATGAACAATGTGCATAGCCCATTCAGAAAATTGTACTGGTTTTATGACACCCAAGACTTCCAGAAGTGCATAACGCACTGGGCAAACTGAAAAAAAAAATCGAGTGAGCCTTGGGGTTCAAGTAAATTTTGGCTTTAACCATTTCTATTCACCCCAGTTTCTTCTGGAAAACTTCAGAGTTTCTGCTCATTAGCTCTTGAAAACCTTCATCTCGAACATTCAATATCTCCAAACGTGTATGATTTTCACATTGGCACATCTCCTAGGGGTGCTCTCCCCCACGATGAAAACAGGCTTCCTTCCCTGGTGCTGTATTACTCCTCTCAGACTCTGCTGTGCCCTCATTGGGACTATGGGACTGTACCTCATAGCAGTCATTTTCTACCACAAAAAATTCAGCTTTTTGGCAGCCTTACGCCTTGCTCAGTGCATTCAATCACGTCTCTGTGGCATTTTCTAAAGAGATTTTAGTTTAGTTTCAGCGAGGAGCTTTTTTTGCATTGTGAGGTTGCTGATCTCACATATTCACAGTGCTCTGCTAAATGCTGCAGCCTGGCCACAAAGTAGGAAGCCATCTCCCCTGGTTCCCTTACAACAGTGTGAAACTTATACACCAATATGATGATTAAGGTCAGGGGATAAAATGGTCCTTGACCAGTTCCACTATTTGAGCAAACAACTTTGGATGGGACTTCAGGAGATTTTTTCTGAGTGTCGGGCAGGTGTGAAACTGGGAAAACTCTAGATCTATTTTTTGGATGAGTTTTCAGGCCCAATCTTATCCACTCTGTCAGCAAAATTTTGGACTAGTTTGTTTCTGGCCTAAGAGGCTGTAGCCGTGGCTTAACGCACCCAACAGCCTGGAGAAGGAGGTAATATGCATGTGCAGACCTCTGATGCTGCACATATGTATTAGGAGGAGCAGCAGTCTGATAGACAAAGTGAGAACTGTCAGGCCCCTACTACTGCAAGCAGCCTCAAGCAGCTCCCATCACTCCAAAAAAAAATCACAGGAACCCGCAGCCCAAGATGCAGGCCCTACCAACCCCCTCATCCCCACTGTGCGACCAATCGCAGTTGCCCTCCCTCCCACCGATAGCGGACCCCCTTCCCTCCCTCCCCACTGATGACGTGTAGAGTGGCAGTGGACACCCATCCTCACACAGGTCCCGCCACCCTCATTGGCCATGCCCACCCACAGATCCCATCCTGGCACTGCCCCCCATAGGTCCCCTGGCTCTGCCCTTTGGCAGTGCCTAGTGGGCATTGCCCAAGCCTTGCATCCCCCCCTTGCTCTCTGCTTCCCCAGCGGGGGCTCAATGGCCTCCAGTTCCACCAGCAAGGCCAATATGACTGTTCCCCGTTCAAGAAGAACAGGTGTTTTTCTCGCCGGAGGGAATCTCTCCCAGCTAGGCCATAAAGGCAAGCGAGTCCAGACACTGAGCGCCAAACTTGCTAAACATATTAGAATGATCATTTAAATAAATTCCAATAAATTAACCAGCCTTTTGCAATTTCCAGCTAGAGGTTGACTGTCAAATACCACCAGTCACAAAAACCAGCACTACTCATGCTAGCCGCTTTATGCCTGATTTTACGGCATTTTCCCGCCGCAAAGTGGGTGTAAAGTGGCAGTAAAATCCCACCTTTTATGTCCAAAGCCTCAGTTGAGGTTAGACTCCTCACTAAACTAAGTTTGTGAACCACAGACCGAGTTGTATCATCTTTCGTTTGTGTTCCGCAGTGTCTTCCAAAGAAATAGTGTAATCTTTTGATATCTTGCCCCCACTCTCAATTTCTGGGTTAAATAGCTCGATCTTCCTGATTAATGGCATCTGTACCTTCTTCTTCTTAGCTCCAATGGTTACTTTCCACCCCCTCTAACTGCATATTGTGATGTCCCAGTGGCAGACGTAGTTTTTCCTTGCCATCAATGTGATAACCAGAGGCAAGTTGATGTGGCTCCAACAACAATAAGAGTTTATTAAAATGATAATAATAATTTCCAAGCCAATGGTCTGACAGTAATATCACACAGGTCTGCTCTCTTCTCCCTGGATCAAACTGATCCCCTTCCCCAGGATGCATGCCCTTGCTCCCGATTGGCTCAGCTTCACACGTTTCCATCCCAGAGAATCCAGCCCAATTATATAGTCCGCAGTTACATGCAGGTGCAGCAAATGGATAGAAAGGCAAATAGAATTTTATCACTTATTGAAAGCGAATGGAATATAAAAGTGGGATATTTTACTACAGTTGTGCAGGGCATTGGCAGAATCATGGTGGCAATTCTCCCATTCCGACCTGCTAATTTTTTGACAGATCAGGTAGGGAAGTGTGCACATGTGCCAATTCGTGGGTTTCATGCATGTGTTCCCAATGCACGCACATCATCCATCGCTGGAAATCCAGCACAGTCAGAACAATGGAGGAAACTGGCAGGAACACCAGGTAACTTATTTTAATGTCATTATCGGGCCTGGGATTGAATTCTCCAGGCCCAACAGCACCTCCTACCCCACCAGTACAAATTCACTCCAGCAGGGTTTTGAGTAGCTCCCCACTTTGGGAACTAGCAGGAGAACCTGCTGGAGTGAAGGGGGGCAATAAGTGCCCCCTTAGGATTGTGTGGCGTGGTGCCTCCTGAGCATGGGAACCCTGGCAGTGCCAAGGGGAAAGGAGCCCAAGCCAAAGGAGCACCTTGGTACTGCCCACTGGTTATTGGGTAATGCCAAGGAGGCTGGACTTACTGGAGTAGGGTCTAAGGAAGTAGGACCAGTTGAGGCAATCAATGGGAGTGTGGGGTCCCACTGCATTGGAAACGGTCAGGATTGCAGGGAGGGAGGCCAGCCAGTGATCGGGATGGGCTGTGCGGGGAAAGCGGTCTGCTAGGGAGCTAGGGAGGGGAGGGGGAGTCTGCCTCCCATGGGGGCATTATTGTCTCTGCTGGGAGGGGCAGGTTGGGTATCAGGGTGCTCTGGGATGGGGTGGTATGGGTCAGGGCTGGCCCAGGAATGCTTGTGGGGGCTGCAAACGGGCTGCTGGGGGTGGGGTTGAGGGGTGGCGTTAAGCAGGACAGCAGTGCAGAAGTTGCAGACTGGCCAGCAAAGTGCAGGCTGACAGTTTGGGGCCAATGTGCATGTACAGAATTCTGCAACTGTTAGACTCTGCATGAATAGGCCTCATTCCCCATGCTTTTAATTACATTCACAATTGTGACCACTGCATTGCAGAGTGTGGGAGATTTAAGTTTGAACTCCCACTGGAAAAAAAAGCAATCGTGGTCTCTATCAGTTTTCCCACAAATTCAGCACCCCTCTGCAACCCTACATCGCCTCCCACATCTTGAGTATTGTATATAGTTTTGGTTTCCTTATTTAAGAAATAACATAAATGGATTAGACGCAATTCAGAAAAGATTCAGATGACTGATACCTGGAATGAGCGGGGGCAGGGTGTAAATAAGTGCATTTGTCACTACTTAAGTTTAGAAGATTGAGAGGTAATCTTATTGAAACATAAGATCCTGATAGGAACTGACAAGGTAGATGCTGAAAGAAAGTTTCCCTTTGTGGAACAGACTAGAATTCAGGGACACAGTTTAAAAATGAGGGGTCTCCTGTTTAACATGGAGATAAGAAAAAACTTTTTTCTTTCAGAGGATTGTGAATCTTGAGAATTCTTTTCCCCAGAGAACGGTGGGAGGCAGGGCCAATTAGTATTTTTAAGGAACAGGTAGATTGATTTTTGACTAACAAGGAAGTTAAAGATGATGGGGGTAAGTGGAATGTGGAGTTGAAGCAGCAATCAGATCAGCCATGATCCTATTGAATTATGGATCAGGTTCAAGGACCAATGCTCCTAATTCATTTATTCATATTTTTCAGTACCAGTTTCATCATGTGGTATGAAGGAGTTGTAGCTGTATTTTCCTGTTAACTATTGCTGTTTAATCATTTAGTAAATCTGTCTATTGCACAATCCTGTACCACATCTTCAAATAAACCAAACCTACGTTTAGCTCACCAATCACATGCCAGATTGGTAAGTTTGTATTAAACAAACACAGAAACACAATATGGTGAGCAATAGTGGTTCTTCTTAAATTAAACTAAGAGCCGAAGAACATAGTAAAAGCAACAAATCAGATTTTGTGCTGGACTAAAAAGGCTGTATATGCATGGAAAATGGCAGGAGGCAGACTTCCTCTACTGACTGAATTTCAGAACAGTGAATACCTGATCTGTGGGTAGGCAGATCAGTAATGAATCAAGCGATCCATCTGAATCAGGCAGTTGATTTTTTAATTAGGCAGTACAAGCTACAGGGCTATTGGAATGTCCTTGAGTGCCATTCCCACAAAAATGACAGGGAGAATGGAACAGAAAAAAAACCGAACTCTAGCCAGCAAACAAAAAAGAGACAAAAAAGAAAAACCTGAATCTCCCCACGGCATACAGAAGCTACAAATCCTCTCAATCACATTCGTAAAAGACAGGAAACATCAAGAAAATGATCACCAAATTCCTCAGCATGATCACAAATGTTTGATGCTTTTTAAACATTGGATGAAGCTATCTCTTCGACATTTATCCATCATTTATCCATCCATCATTTATTGCAGAGCTGGGCCGAGAGGTGGCAAATGGAGTTTAATGTGGAAAAGTGTGAGGTAATGCACTATGGCAGAAGTAATAAATGTGTAGAGTATAGGGCTAATGGTAGGATTCTTAGTAGTCTTGATGAACAGAGGGATCTTGGTGTGTATGTGCATAGATCCCTGAAAGTAGGCAGTCAAGTCGAGAAGGTTGTTAAGAAGGCATATGGAGTCTTAGCTTTTATTGGTAGGGGGATTGAATTTCGGAGCCGCAACGTCATGTTGCAACTGTACAAAACTCTAGTGCGGCCGCACTTGGAGTATTGTGTGCAGTTCTGGTCCCCACATTATAAGAAAGATGTGGAGGCATTGGAGAGGGTACAGAGGAGGTTTACCAGGATGTTGCCTGGTATGGAGGGCAGGTCTTATGAAGAGAGACTGAGGGATTTGAGGTTGTTTTCGTTAGAAAGGAGGCGGCTAAGAGGGGACCTAATCGAAACATATAAGATGATTAGAGGTTTAGATTGGGTGGACAGTGATAGCCTTTTTCCTAGGATGGAGAAAGCTAGCACGAGGGGACACAGCTTTAAATTAAGGGGTGATAGTTATAGGACGGATATCAGAGGTAGGTTCTTTACCCAAAGGGTGGTTCGGGAGTGGAATGCCCTGCCTGCAGCAGTTGTAGATGCGCCAAGTTTGGTGGCGTTTAAGAGGTTAGTTGATAAGTATATGGAAGAGAAGGGAATGGTTTAGCTTGGAGGGGTATTGCTTTTTATATTGGTCGGCGCAACATCGAAGGCCGAAGGGCCTGTTCTGTGCTGTAATGTTCTATGTTCTATCACAGAAGCAGATAATCAAGCAGAGAAAGTAAAAATAGTCATTGGAAACAAGGGGTTGCATTTGGGTCTGTCTGAGTAGGATCAGAAGGATTGTGCCAAGCTGTGGAACATGCTGAAGGATCAGTTTTGTGTAAAGGTGAACTCTAGAATACATTGTTTAGAGATAATGGCTTACAGAAAACAGCCATAAGAATTAATCAGTTCATCAGCAAATGTCCTAGTAAGAGAAATGACTGATTTCTCAGAAGCTAAGCTGTCTGAATGAATAATTGAGCTGGTTAGAGCTTCAATGCCAATTGAAGCTTTCCAAAAAGATCTTTTGGAGGAAAGGATAGGTCATGATATTGAAACACTGCTGAAAGATGACAGGAACAATAAACCTACTAACAACACCTGCAAACATTAGATGCAACTAGTATCAGTGTGGTAGCCAAGAAACAGAAAGAAGGAAGTTGTGTGGGAAGTGCAGTCTGTTGCATCCACTGTCAAACAGTCCTGTATGCCAAAACTGTTGGAAGCTGTGCAATGTAAAAGAACATTGTGCTTTATCAATGCAAGAAATCTGGGTCCAGAGATGCAACCAGAAGTCAGATGCAACCAAATAAAAAGTTTCATGCAGCATACTGGCAGCAACAACAGGGAGTGAGGTATAGACCTACATACGTACAAGCACACACACAAAATTACTGGCAAGTCAGCCAAAGGTGAAGATGCAGAGCAGAAAGATCTTCAACTGGAAAACATCAGGCTTTCTATGTTATGAATGTGACACAATGTGTGAATGACAAGGGACATCATAGTGGTATTATCACTAGACTATTAATTCAGAAACTCGCCTAATGTTCTGGAGACCTAGGTCCAAATCCCGCCATGGCAGATGGTGGAATTTGAATTCAAATTTTAAAAAAATCTGAAATTAAGTATCTATTGATGACCATGAAACCATTGTCGATTGTTGGAAAAACTCACCTGGTTCACTGATATCCTTTGGAGAAGGAAATTTTTTGTCCTTACCTGTTCTGGCCTGTTGTGATTTCAGAGCCATATCAATATGGCTGACTCTCAGCTGCGCTCAAAGGCAATTAGGGACGGCCAGGCAGTGGCACCCATGTCCCACAAATTAATTTTTAAAAAATCAAAAAGGGAGAGATTTTTGTTTGTATCAGAACATGCCGAAAGAAAAGTGGCAAACACTGACTCAAAGTCAACAAGGGAACAAGCGCAAATATCTCATCAGTCAGGATCCTGAATGTAATTATCAATGACACAATCTACAACTGATAAATTAACTGCATTCAATAGGTCATCTATTCATCGTATAGGTACACTGACACAGACACGTGAGTTGGATGACATGGAATATAATAGCATTATAGAGAAGTTTAGTATGATCAGAAATAATCAGTACAGCTTTGTCAAGGACAGGTCGTGCCTTACGAGCCTAGTTGAGTTCTTTGAAAATGTGACTGAACACATTGACGAAGGAAGAGTGGTGGATGTGGTTTACGTAAGACTTCAGCAAGGCGTTTGATAAAGTTCCCCATGCAAGACTTCTTGAAAAGGTGAGAGGGCATGGGATCCAAGGGACTGTTGCTTGTGGATCCAGAACTGGCTTGCCTGCAGAAGGCAGAGTAGTTGTGGATGGGTCTTTTTCTACATGGAGGTCAGTCACCAGTGGAGTGCCCCAGGGATCTGTTCTAGGACCCTTGCTGTTTGTGATTTTCATAAATGACTTGGATGAGGAACTGGAAGGATGGGTTAGTAAGTTTGCCAACGACATGAAGGTTGGTGGTATTGTGGATAGTCAGAAGTTACAGCTAGACATAGATAGGATGCAAGACAAGGTGGAGAAGTGGCAGATTGACTTCAACGCGGATAAATGTGCAGTGGTCCATTTTGGCAGGTCCAATGGGATGAAGGGGTATAATATCAAGAGTAGGACTTTTAGCAGTGTGGAGGAGCAGAAGGACCTTGGGTTCCAGATCCATAGGACTCTTAAATCAGCCTCACAGGTGCAGGATGTGGTCAAGAAGGCATACAGTGTGCTAGCTGTCATTACTTGAGGGATTGAGTTTAGGAGTTGGGAGATAATGCTGCAACTTTATAAGACCCTTGTCAGACCCCACTTGGAGTACTGTGTGCAGTCCTGGTTGCCTCACTACAAGAAAGATGTGGAAGCTATTGAGAGGGTACAAAGAAGATTTACAAGGATGTTGCCTGGATTGGGGATGCATGCCTTATGAGGATAGGTTGAGGGAGCTAGGTCTCTTCTTCCTGGAGAGACGAAGGTTGAGAGGTGACCTGATAGAGGTTTATACGATGCTGAAAGCTATAGATAGGGTGGATTCTTGGAGGTTATTTCCCAGGGCTGAAATGGTCACTATGAGAGGACACAGGTTTAAGCTGCTGGGGAGCAGGTACAGAGGAGATGTCAGGGATAAGTTTTTCACTCAAAGGGTGCTGAGTGAATGGAATTAGCTGCTGTCGGTGGAGGTAGAGGCAAACTCGCTGGGGCTTTAAAGAGACTTCTGGATGAGTACATAGGATTTAATGGGATTGAGAGTTATAGACAGACCTGGTAGGTATGGATATGATCAGCGCAAAGTGTGGGCTGAAGGGCCTGTAATGTTCTATGTTCCATTATCCACCAAGTGCATCAACATACTGACCAAGCAGTTCTATCATGTACATACTATAAAAAGATGGAACAATTCAGGTACATCAAAATCTCACTCTGAAAAGGTATCCACACTAGATATCGAAATTAAAGGAATTGAATCCAAAATTCACAGGAACTCAGTTTTACTCCAAGTCAGCTGCCAAACATGGTTATTGGTCAATTCATTTGGCAGAGGAATCTCAAGAAATAGCCACTTTTAGAGTACCATCCAGAAGATACTGCTTGCAGAAATTTGCTTTATCTGTCTGTCAGAATCTGTTTCAGCAATATATGGCAGAATTTCAAAAAATATCATGAATGTGTGTGTCTCCGTGTGTGCATGTGTGAGACGGACAAAACCAATGAATAGCATGACCAAAATTTACACCCACTGGCAGTAGCTCGTTGTGAAAGATTCATTTTCAACATCAAAAATGCCAGATAAATGTGGATCAGAAAACCTTATTAGTTCTATCTATTCAAGTTCCGAGATCTATCCACACCCAGACAAACTTAAAGATGTATGATACATAGACAGCGAGATCTGGGTGCCTTGAATTTTTCAACTGCTGAGCAGCATAGATTCCAATATTGCTGATTGAACATCACCACTTAGATAGAGTAGTTGTTAAGAAGGGATTTTCCATGTTCATGGTGGGAGGACCAACATGTGGTTAAGTCATTTAAACAAGCATCATCAGGAAAGACCAGTGCTCTACAATAACATGATCCAAAAAACGAGATGATCTTAACGGACGACTTAATTCAAAAAGGGTTAGGAATGTGCATTAGGTAAGATGGCAAACCAATTGCATTTATTTCCAAAAATGCATCCCAAGCTCAGTCCAATTACTGAAAAAGAAAATGCTGAAAAATATCAGGAGGTCTGGCAGCATCTGTAAGGAGAGAAAAGAGCTGACATTTCAAGTTCAGATGACTCCTTGTCAAAGCTAAAAGGCCTAGCTATGACAGTAACACTACGTTCTGCATTCTCTCACTTCCTTCTCTTTGAACAGTATGTTTTGTCTGTATAGTGCGCAAAAAGCAATACTTTTCATCGTATGTTAATACATGTGCCAATAATAAATCAAAAAGTGGGAAATATTTATACTGCAGGATGAGAGAATGAAAGATGATTTACAGCCACAGAAACCAGAGAAAAGACTGCTAATGTCTGTACAGAATAAAGCGTGTGAATGGCGGAAGCAAAGGGGGGAAAAGGTAATGGGAAGTGGAATAAAGTAGGGGGAAAGAGTGTGGAGGAGAGAAAAATGAAGAAAAAAGATCAAAGTAAAAGGTAGAGAACAGTAAAAAATTAAATAAAATACAATGAAAACAAAGGGGCCGAGATGGGGTAGAGCAAATCATCTGAAGTTGTTGAACTCGATGTTAAGACTGGAAGGCTGTAAAGTGCCTAGCTGGAAGATGAGATGCTGTTGCTCCAGTTTGCATTGAGCTTCACTGGAACATTGCAGCAAGCCAAGGATAGACATGTGGGCATGGGAGCATGATCATGTGCTAAAATGGCAAGCAACCGGAAGGTCAGGGTCCTGACTGCACACAGACCAAAGATGCTCCACAAAGAGATCACCCAGTCTATGCTCGGTCTCTCTGATATCGAGGAGACCACATTGGGAGCAGAGAATTGAAAAACGCTGCTTAACCCGGAATGAATGTTTTGGACCTTGGGTGGTAAGCATAGAAGAGGTAAAGGGGCAGGTGTTACACCTTCTGCGATTGCATGGAAAGGTCCATGAGTGACAGGAGAGGTGTTGGATATAATGGAGGAGAGGACTAGGTTATCCAGGAGGGAACGGTCTCTGCAGAATGCTGACTGAGGGAGTGAAGGGAAGATGTGTTTAGAGAGACCAAGTGTAAACTAGGTGATCGCTTTGCTGAGCACCTTCAGTCCATGCGCAATCAGGGCCATTTTAACACATGATTCTGCTCCCATGGCCGTATGTCTGTCCTTGGCCTGCTGTAATGTTCCAGTGAAGCTCACCACAAACTGGAGGAACAGTCATCTTCCGGCAAGGCAATTTACAGTTTTCCAGTCTCAACATCGATTTCAACAACTTCAGATGATTTCTCTACCCCATCTCAACCTTTGTTTTCATTCTATTTCATTTAATCTTTTACTATTCTCTACCTTTAATTTCTTTATTGTCTTCATTTTTCTTCCCATTCCTCCCAACTCTTTCTCTCTTTTGTTTATTTTTTCTCCTCCTTTGTTACCTCTTCTTTAAATTTTACCTCTGTCCCATCTATTCTCCCCTTCCCCAACATCATCTTCTGTCACAGCTTACCCTCTCATTTTAGCTTCTCTGCCATTTCGCCATTCACACCCTTTATTCTCTCTGTGAACAGACATTAGCAGTCTCTTCCCCTGGTTTCTGTGGCTACAATTCATCATTCATTCCCTCACCCTGCAGTATAAATATCTCCCATTTTCTATGCCTTATAGCTACAGATGTCTCGCTATACCTACAAGTATACAAGATGATGTGCTTAAAATTGATCTGATGAATTTTGGTCAACACAAGGACAACCAACTTTAGGGAACACAAGGACAACCAACTTTGGGGAACACAAGGACAACCAACTTTAGGGGAAAACTGCAAATGATCCATGATTAGCCATTACAGAATCCTACAGTGTAGGAGGCCATTCTGGACTCAAAACGTCAGGTCTTTTCTCTTCTTAGAGATGCTGCCAGGCCTGCTGAAATTTTCTAGCATTTTCTCTTTTGGTTCAGATTCCAGCATCCACAGTAATTTTCTTTTATCTCAGTCCAATTATTTGGACAACAGTGCCAAAAACCTTTGTCCCAGTTTGTGATTGGGATTCTCCAGTGCTGCTGAAAGTGAATAGAGTAATGACTGGAACGTTAAGTTCTCCATTCTCACTTGCTGTATGCCAGGCACAGATGAGATTGCAGAATCCCACCCAGAGTGCAAAGCACTTGTTCTGATTTGTCAGCATCACATGGTTTCACATGCATCTATTTGGTAAATAGATTCATTGTAAAAACTGACCATAATCCAATGGAATTTACTCCATTCAAGACACTGACAAGTGTACCTTCGAGATTACAATTCCTGATAAAAACAGGGCCATGACTTCAAAGTCCAATGGAAACTTGGTAGCAAAATGGTTGCTTCAGAAACACTGAGCAGGTTATCCAATCTGAAAAAAAGCTACAAATGTCTCGCTATTCCCAAAAGTATACAAGATGATATGCTTAACATTGATCTGATGAATTTTGGTCAATACAAGGACAACAAACTTTAGGGGTAAACGATCCATGATTAGACATTATAGAATCCTACAGTGCAGAGGGAGGCCATTCAGGCCATCAAGTCTGCACCCACCACAATCATACCCAGGCCCTGTCCCCATAATCCCAAGCATTTACCCTAGCTAGTTCCCCTGACACTAATGGACAATTTAGCTTGGCCAGTCCACTTAACCCGTACATCTTTGGACTGTGAGAAGAAACCAGAGCACCCAGATGAAATGGGAAGAATGTGCATATTCCACACAGACAGCAACCGAAGTCAGAAATCAAACCGAGTCCCTACTGCTGAGGCAACAGTGCTAACCACTATGCCACCTTGCTGTCTTATGGAGATTGACTGTAGAAGGTTAGCCTGATACAATACAAGATGTGCCAGACACCCTCAGATGTTTTTAGCCGTACAGAATTGAACTAGGTATATAAAGAGGCGTATTTTCAAAGGAAAATAGGTGCTTGTACCTGAAGCTCTCTGTCAGAACAAATTGTCACAATTACGCTAGTGCAAATGAGCACAGAGTGAACAATGCACATGGTAAGGTATAATGTACACTGCACAAGGGTTCAACAGAGATATGAGGAAAACATTGAAAGTATGCCAGAGTCAGTAGACACATCAATGGAAAGAACCTTTGCAAACTCATTAAATTCCATCATATATTTGGTCTACAATCACAACATATTTATTCATTATCCATGGAGACAACTTTCTCTTACTCACTGACTACTTTTCGAAGTTTTCAATCATCAGACAATTGAAGGATACCTCAAGTGCATCTGTCACAGAAAAAACTAAGTTCAATTTTCAGCTTGTTCAATATGCCTGAAGAAATTATATCAGGCAACGGACCATGTATACTAACAGACCTTTTAGGAACATGTCTGCTAAATGGGGCATAAACTACATGACAACCTTGCCACACTATTCCAGTTCCAATAGTCTCAGCAAGCAAATGGTTCATGCTGTTAAGTCATTAATCATATCCCTCCTGCCATGTAACATTTAAGAGCAAACCTTTAGAAATGGGTTTACCACCACCAGCAGAAATCATGTTTGGAATGCAGATTAGGACAACTTTACCAAGCCATCAACTGTCCCATATTTCAAAAGTACAGGAGAAACCTCTTAAAAACAAGGGAGAATGATGATGCTATATAAGTAATATGCAGGTGTGGTACTGCCTAATTTGCTCATAGAACAAAAGGTTTGGATCATTTATCCTACTCAAAGAATTTAAGTTACCAAAGTTTCCAAAGTGTGCAATTGACCTGGATCCTATGAAGGCACAACACCAAATAGAGTGAAGCTAAGTTGTTACAGAAGCCAGTTAAAGGAATTATACAACCGTGTAACAACTAGCAGCCAACTGTGTCTAGAACACATCCAAAGATAGACTTGTCATGAAATTGTGGCAGACCACCATGAAATCAGTACTCCAACAATACACATGATGTACGTCTACAAGTCATCAATGGCCAAGTGTAGTAAACCAAATATACAATGGAACCTCATGAGATTGTAAAGGTTACTTGCATTGATGGTGGTTAGTGACTCTGGCTTACTTCACACATTTCAGTCTTCTTCATATCATTGTTGATCCCTGGCCAACACACTGTTAATTTTGCCAGGCACACTGTTTAGAACACAGGAAGGTCATACCAATACCTGATCTAATAGAATTATTAAACCAGCTATCTTATATAGTTTCATAAATTTTTCCATCCTCAAACTCTTAAACTGAGATGTATTATTTGTGTAGTTTTTGCAATAACCCTAATGCATATATATTTTTACTTTTAATATATGTAATATTATCTTGGTGAGGTAGGGAGAGAAGGGTATGTTGTGATATTACTTTAAGGGAATATGCCAATGAATAAGTAGCCAGGATGTGAACATAAAAACATGAGAAATAGGAGCAGGAAAAGGCCATCTAGTGCTTCGAGCCTGCCCCACCATTCAATAAGATCATGGCTGAAATGAAATGGATCAGTTCCACTTTCCCGCTTTCTCCCCATAACTCTTAATTCCCTTGTCTATCAGAAATCTATCGACCCATGACTTAAATATATTCAACGAGGTAGCTTCCACCACTTCAACAGGTAGAAAATTCCAGAAATTCACCATCCTTTGAATAAAGAAGTTCCTCCTCAACTCCGTTCTAAAACCATGTAACCAGCAGACACTGGTGGGAGTAACTTTCAGTTTAGCTAGCAACATGTGATGTGAAGATGTTGCAGCTATACTTCCCTATTAACAACATCTGTTGAGTTTTTATAGCAAATACATCTACTAAGCATTCCAGTAACACACCTTCCAAAAATCTGAACCTACATTTAATGTTCAAGACTGATAAGTTTGTATTAAATAAATACAGAAAATACAATTGCTACTTCCAGATGTATATTCGGAACATCCTTGTAGTTGATTATGTGCCAATCATTTTCTCAGTTGGTTTTCCAAAACAGTTAAGGTCATTTTTAAAGTGCATTTACTCATCACTTTGAAAATAACAATTGCAAAAGTCTGATGTCAGTCCCTTGTATCCATAATTTACGTGTTTCACTGTGTCTCCAATACAAACACTGACAGAGTCTAAGTGTAAAAAGAAAGACAGCAAGCTTACTTTTTTCCCCTGGTAAAACTAGTTTGAGATTATTTACCTCCAGCATTTGCATCCTTCAGAACTACTCTTATTAATTCAGGAACATCAAAATAAGCTGCATAGTGCAAAGCATTCATGTTTGTCCAACGGCTACGAAGAGTGACATCAGCTCCCATAGCAATCAACTGCGAAGCGAACTTGGCAGCAATCTCTGCATCTCCTAGAAAAATAAAAATATAATTCAAAACTGTGGAAAGATACTACATAACACAAATCGTAAGTCACAACAAGTTAGTATGAAAGATGCCACTGACTTGCAGGATACATTGGAGGACCAGGATAATGTTGAATCACAATTAATATAAACTTAGAGAACCCTCTAACAAAGAAACATATGAATTGAAAATTCGTGATGTGGAATTGCTGGTGTTGGAGTGCGGTAGGCACAGTAAGTAGTCTCACAACACCAGGTTAAAGTCCAACAGGTTTATTTGGTAGCATGAGCTTTCGGATCGCTGCCCTTCATCAGGTGAGTGGAGAGTTCGGTTCACAAACAGGGCATATATGGACACAAACTCAAGTTACAAGGTAATGGTTGGAATGCAAGTCTTAACAAATAATCAAATCTTTAAAGTGAGGTTTTGCATGGTCTCATCATGCATCAGGACATTGTTTCCTGCATCCTTTCCTTTTCTGCAGTGGCGAGACAACAAATGAATGGACACCACTCAACAATCACCAGGCAGAGTGTTTCCTTCCTATCGGGGAACACTTCAGCAGTCAAGAGAATTCAGCCTCTAATCTTCAGGTAAGCGCTGTCCAAGGTGGCCTTGACAATACACGACAATGCAGAATCACTGGACAGGAACTGATAACCAAATTTTGCAGACATGAGGACGGCCTCAACCGTGATCTTAGGTTCACATCACACTATTTATAATCCTTGCAACTTGCCTGGGCTTGCAAAATCTCACTAATAGTCCTGGCTGGAGACAATTCACGTCTCTTTGACCTGTGTTTAATTTTCTCTCCCCTCACATTGTCTGCACCTGTAAAGACTTGATTACCTGTTAAGAATTCGCATTCCAACCATTATCTTGTACTTGAGTTTGTCTCTATATATATCCTGTTTGTGAACTGAACTTTTCACTCACCTGATGAAGGGGCAACACTCCAAAATCTCATGCTACCAAATAAACCTGCTGGACTTCAACCTGGTGTAGTGAGACTACTAATTGAAAATTCAATATAAAACAATATTTTCCCACTATCTCATAGAATACCTTCTATTAAATACACTATTATTTGCACGCATAGAGCATTGGACCCAATACAAATATTTAATCCCATGAAGTGAGCAAGTTCTAACTACTCTGCTTATATTTTCAAATTTTCTTCCTGAAATATTATCAGCAAAGGTTTTTGATTACAACACTGGGAGAATAGGGCTCTTCAGATGTTTAGTTACCAATGAATTAAAATTTGATTCACAATGAAAACCCGCAAAACTGATAGTGTGGTTACTAAAGCATACTCCCTAAACTAATTGTATACCAGTTAAAGCTTTAGAAAACAGACATCAAGCTATAGGGCTGTAAACAAAGCTTAAGCATAGAGAATGAATAAATTCGAATCATGAATATTTAATTTTTGCCCTCATCATGCTATAAATATAACTCAATTAGGCATTTTGGGTTGCATTTTTTTAAAAATATTTATCAATGGATATGTTGGCATTTAGAAATGAGTGTTGCCAAAAACAGAAAGTAAGGCAACAGGAAGTTCCAATGGGATATAAGCACCAACATAGGCTATTTCTGTACTATATCGTTCAACACAATTCAAAATAAATTCTAGTGATTTCGTACTCCAGTAAATTTTTTAATGCTTGCATAAAACTCTATATATTGTGGACACAACATTCATTTCAATAACAGTAGCAGGGTTTGAAAGGTTTAAAATTACATTTTATCCGTGACTAGTCAAAATTTTTATTTTCCCCAAAATGTACAACTTTCGAAATAGACTATGCCTGGTGAAAGCTGAGTCTTTTATATAAAATATACAAATTTCAAAATAAACAATGCCCATGAAAGCGGATTCTTTTATATAAAATTAATATTGAAATGTGAAAAGGTAGACAGGTAACTTACTTCTAAGACTTTGCCAATTCTGCTTTTCAATCTGACAATTTAAGGGCTCAACTTCTCAACAATCTTTCCTGTCAGTCTAGATAAAATTAGAAAACTGACCATGCAAGCTCAAGAGGACACAGCAGTAGTCTGGCAAAAATCAGTTATCAATGGAGAAGATGGCACTATTTTAATTCAACTCAACAGCCCACATTATTTCTATCAAAATGTAGTGGCACAATACGTCACCATTTGAGTAAATTGTGAAACTAATTCATTCTGTGAGGAATACCGATATTGAGATACAATTCTCCTTTAACAACATGTTAAGGGAGGGTACATTCATAGATTGCATACTTGTTTGGTATCTTATTTGGTCCATTTATTTAGCAATCAATAAAAATACAAAGATAAACTCTGTCACTATTTTCATATTGTAACAATACCAGTAATTTGGATTTAAGTGATTGTATCATACATGTGCCCACGTTAATTGATTTGAAGAATATTTAATTTAACATTCTAAATGACAGGTTTTTAAAAATATAATTTGATTAGGATTGTTTCATGAGCAGTCCATTAAATAAAATCAAGATGACTGGATGAATCACAATAGAAGCAAATTAACAGCAACCTTATTCTCATAATAATCACACTGATTACTAAGGTAAGTAATACTCTTGTCAAAAGATTACGATAAGAAGAAGCACTGAAGCAATGGTCAAGAAGGAAATAGGATGCTAAGAAATGTTAATAAAAAAATCTACAATAAAATAAATATTTGAAGTACAACTCACCAATTCCTTGAGCTCCAGCTTTGCAGGTGTAATGTAGCAGTGTCATATCTGTCAATCCATCTCTGTCATTCACATGGCATCCTCGACTCAGAATCTAAAACAGTTACATACAGAACAGAATGATTGAAGAGTCATTTCCTTTTTTCATTTATTTCACATGAATATTCATCATCTACAATCAACTGAGAAATGTAAGGTTGTTTTAACAGAGAACACAATGCTCAACCATAATCAGACATTATGAACAAAACTCAATGTATTCTTTCTAAATATACGTATTCTCATCAAGACTTTGATACACGGATCTGGTTACAGAAAGTTGTGTGGGAAGACCTTTCTGTATCTGCACCACTAACAATTTTGGCTGAATGCAGCAAATATTGAAAGAAAATGTTAATGGATTAACATTTTCAAACGAATTTGCTTGGCTTTCCTTTAAAGAAAACTCAGGCAGCTTTCTTTACTGGCATGTGCTCCAATTTGTTCAACTTCCAACATTCACTTTACTGAGATAATCCAGTATAGCTGTACCCAGGAAAATCTCCCCTTCAAGTTTCAGTTCCCTATGAATTAAATATTCATCATTAAGTTATCCATAAACATCTAATGCCAGCTTTTGTTGTTTCCCTTTTCCCTCCCGTATTTAACAGTGGGTCTATTTCAGTTCTACCTATGGAAATTTTTTTCCCAGGTACAACCCAGAAAATAAACCCGAAAAAGCACCAATTTCCTCACCATTCTGCCAATTTCAAATGATACCAAATTTTTTTGTCAATTTCACTGGAATATCCCAAAGGTGAAATGGGTATTTATCTACATAAATATTCAAAGCATAAGAAAAACATCAAACTCACACAATGACTGGAACTTTCCTGCTGTTCACATTATTGGGACCTTCTGATCCACTAACAACACATTCCTACCATGGATTTCCAGGTGGCATGAATAGGAGTCAATGTGAAACTGGCATTGGCCAATGGCATGCTACTTCCTGTGCAAGAAAGATGCTGCACGGAGGCCTGAGAATCCTATTCCACATATTTAACTGAGTATGGAAATTAAATGTTCAATTTAACAGTGCACAGTAGCACAGCAGTTAGCACTGCTGCTTTTATAGCACCAGGGACCTGGGTTCGAATCCTGGCTCGGGTCATTGTGCAAACTCCACACAGACATTCTCCTCGTGTCTGCCACAGTCCAAAGATATTCAGGTTAGATTGATTGGCCATGCTAAAAATTGCCTCTTAGTGTCCTGACACGTGTAGGTTAGAGGGATTAACAGGTAAATATATAGGGACCCCTACATATGGGGGTAGGCCTGAGCGGGATTGTGGTTGGTACAGGCACAATGGGCCCCTTCCTGCACTGTAGGATTTCTATGATTCTAATTGTGATACAAAAGATCCACAATCTTTTGCACTAGTTTTAAAAACACACTAGAAATAGATTCCACTCACAAAACTGGTCACATTCCCAAGTGAATTAATCATCATTGCCAGTTTTCAATAATTTCAATGTTTGTAAATCCTCAAGGAAACTCCAATATTAAGCAAGATCTTTTGGATTAATGGATACCAATAGGTACATTAAATTTACTAAAGAACTGATTACTGTGCCCAATCTTACTATACAATGGCTTTGTATATTTTTAAAGTATCTATTTTAATAATTTAAAATCAGTTTTTTTGTGATAAGCTCAATTTTCTTTGTGAAACAAAATGTTAAAAAAAGCTGCCTGATTTTGTTCTTGGCATGTTTTACATTTGCTGAAATGCCGAAGTGCTTGACTAGAAATTGGAATGGGAGGAGGGAGAAGTAAGACACTTTAAAAAGTATCACCAATTACATCCTAGATGCAAACTCTATCCATATATATCTATCTTCAATTTTCAATTAATTCAACATTCATCATTCATGTACATTTAGCAGAAATGTTTAAGAACCTGCAATCAGGGAGGTTTTTCAATTTGTTATACATAAAAATGCATTTAAAGGTTAAGAAAATATAGTGCAAGCACCTGAAGATAAATTTTAATAAATTCTAAATTTAATAAATTCTAATAAATACTAGAAAAATAACTCTGTTCTCTCTGTGACTGAAAATCTGTTCTAAGTTTAAGAGCTTTAAGCAAATACAATCACAATGCAACTGATGAAGTTTCTGCATTTTGGGGCTTTTGGCTAACATCAGAGATTAACGAGAAGAAGATGTGCCCAGTACACGTTACAAACCTATAAACCCTGGAACTGGGCTTATTGGAATTGGAATTCTGCAATTTCAGTTTACCTCATTCCCAATTACGTCTATCTGTTGTTGTACTTGTGGGACCCACTGACGCAAAATAGCAAACAATTCAGAAACAGTTGTTCTAAGGTCACGTAGAATTCTTTTGCATGCTGGGTCATGTGGATCAAAGAAGGAAAATTCTGCAGATGAAAATTTTAAACAAAATTATTACTTTGCCATTAACATTTGTGGTTTCTTGATACAAATGTAACAAAAGGAAAATAACAGCACTGTAGGTATACATAACTAGGTAGACTGAAATGGTTCAAAAGACAGCTGATTACTATCGCTACTCAAGGGCAATTAGGATGGTCAACAAATGTTTGCCTTGCCAACAATGTTCATATCTCAGGAAGGAATAAAAAGAAGCACAGTCCTACTTATCTCAAGTCTGCATATATTGAAGTACCAGTTACTTCAATAAAATGTTACACATTAATACCAAATACTTACTTCAACATAAAAATTGACACGCCAAATAGACATCTTTTTCAAATTGTAGCTATATTAAACATCTTTTTTATTAAAATTCACAACAATAAGACTAGTTTATAAGAATGAGAAATGACCTAATTGAGATATACAGAATTCCCACAGGGCCTAACAGGATAGATGTAGGAAGAATTTTCAACGTGACTGGGTGGTCGGGGATAGTGAGACTCTATAAGTTATATAGAGAAATATAAGTTAAGCCATTTAGGACTGAGATGAATAGGAAATCCTTCACTCAGTGAAGGGTGACGAATCTTATCCCACATGGCCACGAAAGGTTCCTCATTGAGTATTCTGAAGGCAGAGATTGACAGATTTCTAGTTATTAAAGACAAGTGATATGAGGATAGTACAGGGAAATGGCAGTGAGGTAGAAGATCAGCCGTGATTAAACAGATTGGCAGAGCAGGCTTAAGAAACCTAATGACCTTCTCCTTCTATTTCCTATGTTCTTGTGATCCTACTTTGATGTGAGAATAAATCTGACAGAAAAAAAGGAGAAACACAAGTCTAATTTTTCATAAATTATTATTGCTATGTCTTTTGAAACTGTTGACTCCTCAGCCTCGGTCATCCTTTGACGAGTAGATTCCAGTAGACTGCAACAGTTTATGTCAAGTATAAACACCCACAATTTCAGCAAGAAAACAAAGTGCTAAGTGACTGGCTAGAAAATCAAGGAAAAAATTTAAAATAACATTGACAAGAAGTTATTGTCAATGACATCAACAACAAAGAAGCCTAAATTAGCTGACTTGTCTTGCATATGGTTTCAACCACTTATGCAAATAAATCTGCAAATGTAACTAATTGTTATTAATTAAAGTGAATAGATTTAATAGCAAGGTATTTCTGCAATTAGCTAAAATAGAGAAACCTATCTACAGGCTTGTTCATTTATTTGATGTTACTTGCATAAGGTAAAATGATAATCTCAACAAAATCAGAAAACATTAAGATAAATCAATTTTGTACAGAATATAGAGGTAGAAAGTGGAAAAAGTATGGAGAAAAATCATGATAGCATGATACTTGCCATAATTTGTTGTGTTCTATATTCAGATCCTAGCAGATACTGACCTTTAAACTTACATTAAATCACATCATCGGTAAGGCCATGCTATCTATGCAAATTACAAGTTATAATTCTTCATTCATTCCAGTTTTCCAAGATGATACTTAAATCATGTTTTTCTCTTATATTTGGATCTTTTTAAAACTGTACCATTCCCTTCAATAGACATTGTTTCTGGCATGCCAGTTTAGCCCAAGCTAGTCGTGTTAGTGGGAGAGCTGCTACACTTAAAATTACTTGCCTGTGATTTGATAGAGGAGATCTCATGACATGATCCTCCTAGCTTCAACACCTGGATTTTGTTCTGCAATACCCACAATGCTAATCGAATTCAGCACAATTGCAAGCAATGCAATGAAAATGAATAACTTGCTATTGCTAAACAGCAACTCTGAAGGGAACTTTCTTGGCTGATACCAGCTGTCATAGTTACTCCAGCAGCAGTCAGCATAGGTCTTTGGTAAAAGTACCAGATACAGTGTGCATTAAGGTGGATATGACTACGAAGCAAATAATCTCAAGTAGTGCGACTTACATACATTGTTCAAAACTAAAAGTGTAATTTTAAACAATTAAACAACAAATTAACTTTATAAAACATAATCCTTTACAACAAATATAACTAACTTGCAAAAATGTGAGTGTTGTCCTTAAAAAAAAACAAGAAATTACATTTAACAGAAAACACAGATACAGACAACATTGTTTCTTGATGACAAACAAAAAACAAACTGGCCTTAATTTCATGTTGGAGTCTTTCATATAGTGCAATAACATCACCCAGCATTGCTGCGTAAGAGTGATGATACGTTATATTACAGCCCCAAATTATTAGACATCTTGGTGTAACTTCAGCAGGGGGATGGTGACATTTCCACCCCTGTGTTCGGAAAGCAGGAATAATAGGGACAGAGAATCAAAGGGGAATCCCAGAACGGCTTTCATACACAGATGCCTGCGACATCAAAGCAAGGGGAAAGGCGTATTAGAAAGGTCAAGCTAGCCCCTAGATTCAGTGAGGCTTCCCTTGGAGCCCTCTTGCACGCAATTTCTGACAAAGCTGAGCAGTTCATGCCAACTGCTTGCAAGAAAAGGAAGTCCAGCCAAATACATAACTTAATGATGTCTGCTAGGGTGAGTTTAAACAATTGTGGTCCAGTGTACTACAAGTCTCGTTAACGAATGTGAGTTAATTGAGATTTGCTGCTCCTCAAAGGTAGCATGATTTGACCAGGCACAACTGTCCTAGACCATACCATTGTCCATTTGAAGTAATGATCTAGTTATAGGGCAGGTAGTTTGCAGGTTCATTTCATAATGTGTGAGCATTAGCTCCAGGTGGGTATACACTGATCTGGTTGGAAGCATAGCCTACGATTGTTTGAAGTTTTTGATGAATGGTCTGAGTCAATCTTTTCAGGAGAAGCAAGCCAACAATATCTGCAAGAGAGCACATACTGGCTGAAGTCTATTGAAATCCTGACTCCTTTTGAAAAGCAAAAACTGGTCCCGCTGGAGCCCAACTCCTCCAGGAGTATGGAAAAAAAACACGATTGAAGGAAAGCCTGGGTCTGGTGAGATGGAAAAAGGCTCAAACACATTGAAAAGTGGAGATGGCTAATAGAGGTATAATGGAGGGCAGACATTATGTCATGTGGCTGGTGAACTTTGACAAACTTCATTAATCTGAAGCTTCATACCATTAACCAAGGGCACATTGCATCTGCAGAATTTAAGCACTCATGTCAGACAGTATGACAATTGATGTGCATCATCTGTTAGGATTGATGTATCATAGAATTTGATACTCAATTACCCCTTTATTAATGTCTCTCTGTTATAGAGAAATCTCTTCCATGCGAGCTCAGCCGGAAATCCAGTAACCAGTCCTCAATGAGGAAGAACCACCCTCAAGAACGCGGTGCCACACTTGGTACTGGGACATCAGTAAGGAAGGTTAGATTAAAAAGGGGTCATGTGCAACTCCCAGACAGTGTAGTGAAGAAGGCTTTGGACAGTCAGAGGAGTGCCCACGGTGATCCAAATGCTGATTCCAAGTCAGGTGATGAGATTTCAGAGTCATCCGTAAGTCAGCAGATGCTGGGTGTCCAGTGTGAGGTCTATGAGATTTAGTGGATATATCAGAGGGCTCACGTGCTGTGGCGCAGACTGTGGAGGTGTCCATCCTGTGCACTGTGCTCACCCAGTCTTCGGGTTACTAAGCTTTCTTCATGGACAGATGTTTTGGAAGGACAAAACAAGCTCATTGCAGATGGAATCATTGGGATGTGTTCTGATCTGCACACAATCAATCTGGCTCTGAACATAAGAGCAGAGACCAAGGCATCAATGGAACTGGGAGCTTGGTCATACCCCTAGCTCCTGAAGCCCTGTCAGTTGGCAGGGAGGACGCGCCAATCCTGGTGTCAGAGGGTTCACAACAGGTGTCTCCATCTGAAAATTCTATACGTAACATTTCACATGAAGGGCACATCTTCTCCATTCAACAGACATTGACATAGGCCTTGACCATTATCATATGCCTCTCACACCTATCAGCATGGATATCCTTTAGTAGGCCACTCATGACCACAGCTGTAAGATCTCTACTGAGATCATTCAGAGTGGCAGATCAGCTGCTTCTCTCCAGTGCAGCTGCAAGCAAGGGGAGAACACTCTGCTGGAGCACACATAAACATCTTATTAAATATCCATATCAGTTGCAAAGAAGGGCACATGTGTGAGCTTATGATTTACTTATGTTCTTACTCTTTTGAAGCTTCTGGATAAACAAATCTCAGACACCCACATGCTGATGTTGTTATTAATTGCGATGGCTGTTTGAATGGCTCTTGGAGATTGAGGGAAGCAGTAAAAGGTTGAGGAAGGGCAAGAGGAATCGCTTTCTCATGTGGGGTGATAAATAATGTGTGGATACAGGACTCTCTCATGACGCACTGTTTCCTGAACCCCTTCTGTTGCAGTGGTAAGATGCAGTATTGAAGCTTTTACCATATGCAGGCACCCCTGGTCTCATAGCCATACAATCTATCATTGCCATGACCATCAGCAGGAGCTTCACCATGATCCCTCAACTCTTCTTTTTCCTCGTCTTCAGAGAATTGGCCCCAGAGTGGCATGCGCTCATTCTCTGGGCATTTCCTCTTTTAATGGCAATGTCGTGAAGTGCAAAGCAAATCACGATCATCAGGGACACATTGAGGGGGGAGTACTGTAATGGTCCTACAATCTGTCCTAGAATCAGAATTTCAAATTTAGAAAATCCACTACGAACCTGGTGCTGTCATTATTCTTATTGTACCTCCTCTCTGAATCAGATCTGGACACCCTCCCAGCCGCCATTAACCATCTTTTCAATATAATCCTTGTCCCCTATTAGCCATCCCTTTAAGAATCAGGATAGGTGAAAAAGTCTGGAAGGTCTAAGAATATAGAAGTTATAACTGCTGCCTGGGTACCTACACACATCTGATAATCCACCAGCTGAACGTTGAGCAAGTGGAATTCATTCCTGTTTATGAAAGTGTATGGTTCCCAACATGAGTCTTTATGGCAATGTATGTGCAATCAATGGCTCCCTGAACCCTGCGGAAATCTATAATCACTGAAAATCCTTGACTTCTATCCATTTGACTCACGGCATTCTGTGTGGAGGAGATTCCCAGCCCTTCAGAACATTGTACTTGTATGCAGTGGTAGGTGACAGGCTATGTAATGCCATTAAGGTCACCACAGGCTGACTGGAATGTGCCTGTTGCAAAGAAGTTCAACAGAAAAGTAACCTACAATAAGACAAGCATCAGATGGTCTCCAAAGCAATAGGATGCAATCTCCCTTGTGAGCATTTTACAAAGTGATGATACTGTGGCTCTTGAAAGCTGAAGTTTTCTTTTGCATTGAGTCTCAGTCAGTTTCAGTTTTAAATCTCTGCCTTTGTACTCTAGGGGCAACATAAGATTTTCTGTGCCTCTATGAGGGTCTCTGAATTGCTCCTTATCTTCAGGGTCTCACACTGCTTTGTCCCCATCCTGAAATAAACACAGCATCCTGAGCCTCCCTGTGTTCCCCTATTCCTCTCATCCTTCTTCTTCTCCAATCCTTCTTCCTCCTCGCTGGAGATTGTGTCTCCAACTGAAACCACAATGCCCATTTGTGTCAAGAGACTTAATATCCCACGAAAACCACTAGAGAAAAATCACTCCAATCACAGGACAGTCACCTAACTCCAAATCTCTAAATGTTTAGTCTGCTCATTCACATGAGCACTTTCTGCAGGGAATACTCCAAGATTCAGGTTTTACAGACCCACAGGCATAAAGACACATCTTGACACTTGTACCAAAGTCCCAACTATGGGCATTGCCCTATCAATCTCAAGTGAATTACAGACTAAGAAGTGGTTCATAAAGATGAGCTGATGTTCAAATGTATCTTAATGGCAACTCTTGCAACCAAGCCAGTGCCAAATGCTTTGTAATCCTTTATGAATGGGACCCTGACATTTGCGCAATCCAGTGTCTCCTTTAATTTCGCCCAGACTTGCTCCCAGTGATGACACCAAAGCAGCCCTGAATAGGACTGGAACAAGGAGTATTCCATATAACCCACAAAAAAAACAGGCATAATTCGGGCCCCTGTGGGTACCCATGACCGCACCTTTAATTTGGAGGAAGGGAGACAAGTTAAAAGAAAACAAAACAAACCAAAAGAGAAAATGCTGGAAACTCTCAGCAGGTCAGGTAACATCAATAAGGAGAGAAAAGAGCTGACGTTTCAAGTCCAGATGACCCTTCGTCAAAATTAAAAGGCATAGAAATTGGGAGATATTTATCCTGTTGGGTGAGGAATGAAAGATGAGTCATACCCACAAAAACAAGAGGGAAAACTGCTAATGGCAGCCCATAGAGAGAACAGAAGGTATGAATGGTCCAATGGCAGAGAAGCTGAAATCAGAGGGGGTATGCTGTCATAAATGAAGATATTTGGGGGGATAAGAAAAGATAAGAAAAAGAGGGGATAAAATAGGGGAAAAGAGTGGGGGGGGGAAGAAATATATAAGACAATAATGAAATAAAAGGTAGAGAACAGTTAAAAGTTAAATACAATGAAAATAAAGGCGTCAAGTGGAGTAGAGCTAATCATCTGAAGTTGTTGAATTCAATATTGAGACTGGAAGGCTGTAATGTGCCTTCCAGCTGGAACATGACATGCTATTCCTACACTTCGTGTTGAGCTTCACTGGAACATTGCAGCAGGGCCAAGACTGACATGAAGGCATGGGAGCAGGATCGTGTGTTAAAATGGCAAGCAACAGGAAGGTCAGGATCCTGACTGCACATGGACTGAAGGTGCTCACAAAGCAAATATCCAGTCTAAGTTTGGTCTCTCTGATATAGGAGCAATGAATGCAACAGACCAAACTGAAAGAGGTGCAAGTAATGCTGATTAACCAGGAATGATTGTTTAGGACCTTAGTTAGAAGTTAAAAGAGAAATTGTTAAGTGACAAGAACAAGATCAGCCAGGCAGAGGAGAGTGGTGGTGCTCAAGGAAGATATGGTCTTTCAAATCTTTCTGGTGGAGGATGGAGGATTTCTGAAGAGAAATTGGACATCCACAGCGAAGAGGAAGTAGTTAAGGCCAGGAACTAGAAATTGTTGATATGATGTAGGGCATCAGAGAAATCACAAATGTAGGTGCGAACAGACTGGACAAGGGGAGGGAGGATGATCAAGTACAGAAGAAGTGAGTTTCACAAGGCAGGCACAGGGTCTGCGAGGGCAATCCTCTTTGTGAGTTTTCAGAATGAGATAGAAGTGGACTACATGAATACTGCCAGGATGGCAATTCCAGTCCCACAGATGATACCATCACATAAGTTGACTCAGTGGGGACCATATGTGATCTTTACCGGTGAAGACCTCCACCAGCAAGCAGGTAAGAACAAGTGAAATCAGACAACTGTGTCCAGGACTCAGTAATTACATGAAAATTGACAAATTAATATTTAAGTCAGCCTCACACTCAGTATTTCACTGACAAAAAGCAGCCACTTATATTGCGAGAGGCGAGAAACCAGGTGTGAGCCCAATTTTTCACCTCTAGCCCGATCTTACCAGCTCACCGTGCCGACTGACTGGCATGACAAGCCAGCAAGATCACCCTTTAAATCTGTTTCTTTCTCCACAGATGCTGCCAGACCTGCTGAGTTTTTCCAACATTTTCTTTTTTTTTTATTTTAAGACATTATTTTTAGTGTTCCTTTTCTTTATATATTTTATCTTTTTCAGAAATCATACAACAGATACAAAGCTACAGAAATAGAACTTCATAAATCTCTGACATACAAACAGTTGGGCAATAAATATACGCACCTATTCTAGGCCCAGAGAACTAAATATTTCCCTGCCTACATGGATTCACAAGGATTACAATTGGCAGCTATGTGTAGATCATGGTGCTGAATTCCAGAGAACCAGTGTGCAGTCTTGAAGGTCATTAGAGCACTTATTGAAGCTTAAATCAAAGAACATTTGGTTCACCCCGTACACCATGCTCATCTCTGACAAATGAAGTATTTTCTGTCTTCATTTTATATTGCTAAAAAGTTCAAATGAAATCCATTCCTTCAAAATGGAACAACAGAAACAATCTGCTTTGTATTCAAAACTAATTAAGATAAATTTACTCTGATGACTGGAACAGTTTATTTGAAACATTACCAGATGTAGTTTAACAAATCCAGTTATGATTTCTATTCATGACCTGGTGTGATATCCATCTCAGAGAATACATAAAATTATGCCATAATTCGAAACTTACTGCCTTTTTGCACCGTTTCTTTAAAGAAATGGTTTTACTGTGGAATCTTTATATGATGATCATTGACTGCAGTTGTCACTCTTCAAATTATAATTAACAAAACTAAACTTCATGCAATACTATATTTTCACTCATATTTGCAGTGAATGCTTTGCAAATTGTCTACTTATTTAAACATGACTGACTCAGAGCACTTAGCAACAATGATAGTCAGATGAAAATGTCAGTAAAAGTACAAAATTATAAGGTCGGAACAAAAATTTAAACATATAAGGCAATGTGCCATGTGTGACAAACTTTCACTGGTGACTGGCGTTCTGGAAAGACTGCATTAAGATGAAAAAAGGCAAGAATGAAGCACAAAGTAATTTGAGTCATTCAAAAAAAGAATGCGAACACTTCACTTTTGCAGTATCTTTCTCTTTTGGCTTTTTCTTTCTTTAAGCACCTGGAGAATTCACACTTAAATATTCAGGTGGAAATTATGGGGATGATTCTCCCATCTCAACCCGCAACTTTTCTGGCAGGCCAGGGTGGGAGATGCGTGTTTCCGGCTTTCTTCCCGTATTTGCTCAAGCACCTGGAACGCATGCACATCTTCCAGAGCCAGAGATCATACCACACTGGAAACCAGCGGGAAGACAGGTAAGTCATTTGAATCATTTTTAATGTATTTTAAATATGTTTTACATTTCATTATCGGAAACTTGCCGGTTGTGATTGAATCTCTCATCCCACCAGATTTATTTCATTCCAGCAGGGTTTAGAGTAGCTCCCCACTTTCAAGGAACTAGTGGCCTAGGGGTAAACAGTGGGAGATCCCACTACAACTCTGCATAGCAATCAGTCTGGGATGGAGGGCAGGCAATGATTGGGGCAGGTCAGGATGGAGGTCTGGAGGGGGATGGTCTGACCCCAGGGGGGTTAGCTAGGGGGTGTCTGGACATCAGGGGTGCTCCAGGGAGAAAGGGGGGAGGAATTCCTGGGGTCCCAGTCTGTCCACCAATTAAGCTGGCCAGCAAACAGGGAGACTAACATATCAGGACCACTGCACACGTACAAGTTTTTAATGAGTTTCACAACTGGGACCTCTGCAATGCACAAAAGTGGGAAGATTTGAGTGTGAAGTTGAACTGAGAAAACAGTTGTGATCTAAAATGGCTTTCCCACCAGTTCAGCATTTTTGGGAGAATCACCCTCTATGTTTCACATGTGAAAAAAGGAATCATTGCCAACAGAAATTCTAAAATTTAAAATGAAAAGGAAGACAAAAAGCAGTGAAGAAATGAAATTCATGCAGCTTTTCAAGTGATTCTTTCAAAGGAGCTGACTGTCATTTGTCGATTGGTACCTTAGGAGTCTAGTAATGTATCTATTTCCTTCTTAAACATATTCAATGACTTGGCCTCCACAGATTTTGTGTTAGAGAATTCCACAAGTTCACCACCATCTGAGTGAACAAGTTTCTCATCTCAATCCTAAATGGCTTACCCTGTTTTCTGAGATTGTGACCCCTTGTTCTGAACATCTCCAAGCCAAAGAAAACATTATCCATGCATTCAATGTGTCCAGCCCTGTCAGAATTTTATACACTTCAATGAGATTCCCTCTCAGTTATCTAAGCTCCAGCGAATAAAGACCTGGTCTACCCAATCTCTCCTCATACAACAATCTGGCCATATGAAAAAGCAGTCTGCTGTATTTTAAACTCTGGAAATTATTTAAACTCATATTCTAATTGTGCTCATTTGAGACTTCGACCATTTAGGCAACAGAAGACAGTTTGGTGAAGTATCTCTGGAAGTTTTTAATAAATTGCAAATTAATTCTCATCAAAAGCAGGGCAAATCTTACTACGACTTTTGCTTTCCAGTTCAGTCTTGGGCCTAGGTTGACATTCAGTCTGTCTTTTCCACATAACTTCCACTTCCATTTAAACAACAGGCTCCATGAACTTCACTTTCAATTGCGCGACGAAAGCAGCTGCTTTCCAAGACATACCCCACCGTGTGATTAATGATATTATTGCACTCTGATTGATCTAAATGAGGCGAAGCTAATTCCTAATTCGCTTACAGCGTGGGTAATCGATCTGTGATTAATCAAGGTGGAGTAGGATCAGTTTCTGATCAGTTTCTCAAGAGTGATGGTCATCTATTGATTTCATTTCCCATTGTCCCCTGACTGGTTCTCTAAGGTGTCTATTATCTCACCAATGATGTAATGAGGTTCATGCCCAGAAAATCTGGAAACTCCATTTCACTATATTAACATATAATTGAAGGGCTTCCTTGCCGTACGTATCCCCCGCATTAGAAATTTCCATCTCGCCGGCATCTTGTCACATCGGTGAGGTTGACAACTGCTTTTGCAAAACATGAACCTACTTATATAAGGGGGAACCTGTCGAGGGCACATAGGTAAGTACAGTCTGGGGGGAAGGGGGGGTGGGTAAGTGGGTAGGGAAGAATGTGTCTGCACTGCCCTGGCACAGTGCCAGTGCAGGCCTCTGGGTTACGACTGAAAGTGACTGGTGTGCGAAATATAACATAACATATTCAATTAATATATATTACAATTTTAAAGAATTTGAAAGTTGTAAAAGCTAATACAGAATTTAATTCTAAATTAACAAAATCAAAGCTGGTTACATACAGTGAAAGAAAGTCACTTTTTTTAAACATCATAAATTAAACTCCCCAAAATAATGCACAAGGCTGAATATTTTTACAGTTGTTCTTCTTTGCAAATAAGTCTTTGAATTTAGAGAACGGAGTTGATAAGATTTAATTGTGAGGACAGTTTCACACCAATAATATTCATTTTCAAAGTCTTACATCGTTGGCTGAAGAACCACATGTTTTCCTTCTCTTGTCAAGTTTGATTATGATGCTAAGACCAAGCCATGTGATGAGCTAGTGCCACAGAATTCAGCATAAAAATCATACTGGATTGACATATTTTGATTATTTGCCTAATGCGCATAATTAAACAACAAATTAATTGTAAACAATTATCAAAATTAAACATTTCTACAGAATCTTCGCTAAACTCCCTCTATGGCAAGCGTATTCTTTCCTAGATAAGGAGACCAAACTGCACACAATACTCCTGGTCTGGCCTCACCAAGGTTAAAGTAGACATCCTTGTTCCAGTACTTAATTACTCTGGCAATGAAGGCCAACATACCACTTGCCTTCTTAATTCTTTACTGCACCTGCATCTTTTCTTTCGGTAAACGTGTACCAGGTTACTCAAGGTCCTTTGTACATCAACATTTTCCAATCACCATTGAAATAATACTCTGCCATCCTGTTTTTCCTATTGAAATGGATAACTTTACACTTATCCACACTACACTTCATCTGCCATGAATTTGCCCAATCACTCAACTTGTCGATATTGCCATAAAGCCTATTAAATCTTCCACACCACTCACATTCCCACCAAGTTGCATGTCATCTGCATACTTGGGAATATTACATTTGGTTTCCTCATCAAAATCATTGATATATATTGTAAATAGCAGGGACCAAAAACTGATCCCTGTAGTACTCAACTCTGTTTCCTGTATTCTAACCAATTCTCAATCCATGGCAATATATATTATCCCACTCCATATGTTTTAATTTTGCACACTAATCGCTCATGAGAGACTTTATAAAAAAGCTTTCTGAAAAGCCAAATTCACTGATTCTCCCTTATCTATTCTGCTAGATACACCCTCAAAATGGTTTGTCAAACATGTTTTTCCTTTCATGAATCCATACTGAGTTTGATAAATCTGAGAAGACAAAGGGTGGTAGTTGATGGGATATATTCAACCTGGGGTTTAGTTACTAGTGGTGTACTCAGGGATCTGTTTTGGGGCCACTGTTGCTTGTTGTTTTTATAAATGACCTGGATGAGGGTGTAGAGGGATGGGTTAATAAATTTGCTGACGACACCAAAGTTGGGGGAGCTGTAGACAGTGAGAATGGACGTTACAGTTTGCAGAGGGGCATCGATAAGTTGCAGAGCTGAGCCGAGAAGTGGCAAATGGAGTTTAATGTGGAAAAGTGTGAGGCGATTCACTTTGGTAAGAGTAATATGTGTGCAGAATATAGGGCTAATGATAGTATAGATGAGCAGAGAGATCTCGGTGTACAAGTGCATAGATCTCTCAAAGTTGGTACTCAAGTTGATAAGGTTGTTAAAAAGGCATATAGTGTGTTAGCATTTATTTGTAGAGGGATTGAATTTTGGAGCTGAGATGTTATGTTGCAACTGTACAAAACTCTGGTGCGGCTGCACTTGGAGTATTGTGTACAGTTTTGGTCACCACATTATAAGAAAGATGTGGAGGCATTGGAAAGGGTGCAGAGGAGGTTTACCAGGATGTTGCCTGGTATGATGGGTAGGTCTTATGAGGAAAGGCTAAGAGACTTGAAGTTATTTTCATTAGAGAGAAGAAGGCTAAGAGGTGACTTAATTGAGACATATAAGATGATCAGAGGGTTAGACAGGGTGGATAGTGAGAGCCTTTTTCCTCGGATGGAGATGGATAGCACGAGGGGACATAGCTTTAAATTAAGGGGTGGTAGTTATAGGACAGATGATGGAGGTGGGTTCTTTACTCAGAGGGTAGTAAGGGTGTAGAATGCCCTGCCCGCAGCAGTTGTGGACTCGTCAAGTTTAAGGGCATTCAAATGGTCAGTGAATAATTTAGGATAGAGAGTCATAAAATTGGTTACATTGGTCAGTGCAATATCGAAGGCCGAAGGGTCTGTACTGCGCTGTAATGTTCTATGTTCTATGATTAATATTTTCTAAGTGTCCTGTTATCACATTCTTTTGTTGGGTTAACCAGTCTATAATTCTCTTTTTTGTCCTTTTTTTGACTTTCAGTCCCATTAATTTCTTCAGCACTTTTAGTAACACTAATAACCTTCAATTCCTTCTTCTCATGAGACCATTGGTTCCCTAACATTATGGGAAATTATTTATATCTTCGTCAGTGAAGACAGAAGTAGTTGTTTGCCATTTCATTATTAATTCTTCCAGTGATGAAGGTGTCCCATTGAGTAGCATGGTGGTATAGTGATTAACACTGCTGCCTCACTGCTCCAGGGATCTGAGTTCGATTCCCTGCTTGGGTCACTGTCTGTGAGGTGTTTGCACATTTCTCTCTGTGTCTGTGTGGGTTTCCTCCAGGTGCTGCACTTTCCTCCAAAGATGTGTGGGTTAAGTTTATTGGCCATGCTAAATTGCCCCTTAGTGTCCCAGGATGTGGCGGTTAGAGAGATTAGCAGGGATGATTATGTGGGGGATTGGGCCTGGGTGGAATTGTTGTCAGTACAGACTTGATGGACCGAATGGCCTTCTTCTGCACTGTAGGGACTCTATGAAATAAGTTCCATGACCAGAAGATGCATGGCTAAAAGATTTCAGCCATAACGTCTTACTCTGATAACTGAATTTTAAATTTTAATTTCAGTAGGAAAAGCTGTGGTAAACATCTAGATAAGATCATTGCAATTCAAAACCTAACTCATGTCTTTTTGATAAGGTCAGGATGAAAGGGTGAGGGTCATAAAACAACAGGCTATCTTACTGAACAAAAGAATTGGCAACATTGTGAGGTGATTTTCTGAGCTTCCAGCTTTGCATTTTTCACGGCAGGAAGGGTCAAGACGTTTGTCAGCCACGGGATCTTCTGGTCCTGGTGCTGTCTATCAGATTTCCTATTGACTGCACCACATATCACCAGGAAATCCCAGATGAGTTGCACCATAAGTGGGTCTAGAAGTTCTTGTCAGCATGTACTGCCAGACAATTCCAGCTATGATATATGCATTAATTCCAGTAAAAGTAAGTTATTAATGTAGCTCCCATGGTTAATGAAAACTTGGAAATTAAAAAGTAGTTAATTTGCATTTTTGCCAGGAACAGGCCTAGTGAATCATATTATTATGGAAATGGGTGGAATTTAGTAAGATTTTTGGTTTTGAAATTATTTTTGAAAATTCAGTTAGCTTACCAGCAAATAAGACAGGTTGAGAGATAGAATTAGAGCTGTAACATGGAAATTGTGTCAGTTGCGGAGCACTGAGAGAAGACAAAGTCAATAGCTGGTAGTCAGGCCAGCAGTTAAATTGAGTAAATACTACTTCATGATTTCAAGTGAAATGCAGATGACGGCTTAATCTTAGTTTGGATTTAATGAGGGGAAAGCAGTAGAGGATTTACTCTAGCTCACAGTGAGTAGAGGAGATTTACAGTAATTCTTATAGTGTCTTGTAGCAAAGAAAACAATCAGTACTATTAGCTGGGAATCACTGAGAAAGCAACCAGAACAAAAGATGAAAATATCCACAGTCAAGAAGTATTAAACGAAGAGTCTTACCTCACAGAATGGAACCAATGAGAATTAAAGTAAATTCTAGAGGACTGTGGCATACATTTGGGCCATCCCAACAGAAGTAAATAATTCTAAGATATTATAAAGCACCAAAGAATTCTTGGAGGAAGTCAAAATGAGTTCACAACCTACATAATTATAAACCATAAAGTTCCACAGCCAAGTTATAAGGACTTAAAATGTTAACTTTGTTTCTCTCTCCACTGATGCTGCCAGACCTGCTCAGTTTATTCAGCATATTCTGTTTTTATTTTATTATTATAATATGGTTATAAACCATATTGCTTTTTTAAAAAATAAGAAATCTTGGTTAAAATAAGGTGTTCAGATTGTTTCTTCAAATGTTAACGGTCCCTAACAGGATTGTAACATTCCAAAATATAGTGTTGTTAGTAATTCTTGCTTTTGTTCAATTCTTGGGCACTAAAAGGTTTTGTTAGAACATGGAATCTTGCGACATAATTTGTTTCAATTAATAATAGGGAGTTCAAATTTATTTTTCATTGTTTCCCTCAAGGTACTAATGACGTATTATATAAATATGTCAAAAGATGTAATCCACCATTGAAAAGACTGAATTACTTAATGAAAGCAGAGTCCAATCTTTCACAAAAAGGTACTTACCACAATCTGTAGGCATAGGTGCTGAAACTACTGGATGGACAACTGGTCGCTCAGAATCTGAGGATACAGTACTATAACTTCCACTCACAGAGTCCTCATCATTGGAGGGTTCTACAAAAGGGTCTTCTTTTGTCATTTCAATGTTATCCCCTGTAGAAGGTAACACAAATTTAAGAGAGATTTCACGATGACTTGTCACAGTCACTCACACCATTCCACGTTTTTGATTTCTGTAATTTGTGTAATTTCCCTTAGACTACATAGAACATAACAGCGCAGAACAGGCCCTTCGGCCTTCGATGTTGCGCCGACCAATTAAGAAAAAGCAATGACCCTCTAACCTAAACCATTCTCTTTTCATCCATAAACTTATCTACTAACCTCTTAAACGCCACCAAACTTGGTGCATCTACAACTGCAGCAGGCAGGGCATTCCATACCCTTACCACCCTATGATAGACTATGATGTTAAATAGACTATGATGTCATAGACTATGATGTTAAAAAGTAGTTTAGTAACACCTTTTCACTGATTTTAGTTGCCTACTTTAAGACACTCCTTAAACTTCTTTGACGAAGCATTTAGTCATCTGAGCTAATCTATATATGGCTTGGTGTCACATAATAGTCCTATCATAATCAGCCATGTGAAAGGCTTCACATTCATTTCCATCGTGGTGGTAAAACATACTTCAGCTTTTTGTACAGCGTTAATTAGTATCAACCAGCATTGTCCTTAGAGATATAAAAAGATGGGATTCTTCTATAGAAAGAGCCAGTAAGTTTATCCAGAAACTGACAAAACCGCCCTTCCTTATTCTCCTTAAAAGGAGATCTGCATGTTCCTATTACTACTCAAAGCTGAGCCATACAGATCAGAGAATCATAGAATCTCTACAGTACAAAAGGAGGCCAATTGAGTCCACACTGACTCTCCAACAGAGCATCTTACCCAGGCTCTATATCCTTAACCCCACATATTTACCCGGCTAATTCCCCCTAACAATGCATTCTGGAACACTAAAAGGGAATTTAGCGTTCAACCTAATCTGTTCACGTGGGAGTGTGGAAAGAAACTGAAGCACCCACAGGTAGGCTTTGATCTCAAAACTCTTCCCCAGGATGGTGGGCGAAAGGCTGCACTTGTCCTTCTTGCCTTGGCAAAAATAGTGTTCATTCTCAGGATGGTGATTTCAGATACAATTCTGGCAAAAATATTCATTATTGTCTTTGTCCTTTAAAACCTTTGAATTGCCCTGGTCGCTGCAATTTCCATGCTCCATGGTCACCTGGAAGCCTTCAAAATCACTGTAATACTTTATTCCACAATAGGGATTATGCCTGATTAATATCATAAGCTCTAGGTGTTAATTGGCTTATAGAAACAACCTATCACTTTTATCAGGGAGATGATAACTCTCTTACTCTCATAAGACCCAACCGTTCAGAAACTTCTTTGAGTGCTTTGATGGATAACAGGCTGTCAGATTCACTGTCACATTTCCCCCTTTAACATTGAAAATGTAGCATCTGACTTCTAGTTGCTTTGAAATGCTTTGATTGATAGATTGCATTGAGTTTCATGGGGGACTTCCCTCTTTCACTTCCAAAAAATAGCATCTGGTGTCTGGTTCCTTTGAAGTGTTTTGATTGACAGATTGTATCAATTATCCACTAACCAAGACCTTTGTTTGTTTTCCTTTCTTTTCATGGTTGAATGCATCTCAAGTGCTGCCTTTGTTCCTAACCACAATGTTTATAAACATTCTGCCTTTAATTGGCAGGTTGGATTAATTACCCACTAACCTTGAAGTTTCAATTCCTCTTTTAGAACTGCAATATTTACAAAGAACTTGAGTATGCCTTAGCTCCTACTGCCTTAAATTGTATGCTGCATTATCTTGCAAGGGAGAGGAAAGAATGTTATTAAGAGTTTTGTTAACATGGTGGTCTTGGTTGACTAGCTAGCTGTGTGTGCTGTGTGCAACAGGTCTTATTTTGTGAGGTGTAAGGGAGCGTATGACTGTTAGGCATGATTCTTGATTGATAGAAATGGCTGATAGATGAATGGTAGGCTTTGTGGTGAATTGAAATTAGTAGTGCATTTGGTTGAATGTGGCGATCGAAAATGCATTCACTGGCTTTGATCATTCGTATGGGGTCATTGAGTTTTGAGTAGCTCTCCATCAAGCTCCTTGGGCTTGATTCTTGGCAATGACCTCTCCAGTAATCTTTTTTTCCACTGTCTTCTGAACATGTGTCTGGTGGGTATTCAAAACCCCTGCAAACTAGGACATCTCTCCTACTTTTTCTCCACAAAGGCCCCTGGTACAGCTTTGAAAATCCTGGATATTATTACTCAATATACTACAGGTCAGATTCACTTCCTCCACATTGCCAGCACCCACTCTGCAATGCTCTTCCCCTTTAAGTGGCACAGATTAGTTTTAACAGTGCAAGCTAACTTTAATTTGCTCAGGTGTTCAGCCAATCAACAGTGCAGATAGTACTGTCTGGATGCAGATATCATTTAAAACAATAGGCAGCACAAAGTTATATGATGCCTTCGTTACAATTAAATGGCACGGACTAATCATGCTTCACGATCACATCTTTAGCATCTATTGAATTTAGACCCATTCCCATACCCTAGCCATGTCTGCTTGCATTTCCTATGTACATACTTCTACTTTCTCTTGTTGTTTCTTCCTCTTATTTCCCTGTTATCTTTTTTCTAGATCATAATTTCCTACATCCATATTAAAATAGAAACCATCAAGGTAAAATCACTACCCTATAGCCCCACACTCTGTCCAATAATACATATTATTTTATCCATACAAATTCTCAAAATGGTTCCTAAAATACTGTAACTGCCATTTTTTTTCCAAGAACTGAACATTTAGATTCCCAAAATAAGGAAATAAATAAAATTAAAATGGTGTTCCAATAACAGGATGTAATTTTATCAAATGAATCATCTTTTAATGATTTTCCTTCCTGATGTCCTGGGTTTGGACTGATAATTTTGTCCAAAACTGAACTTTTGAATAAATAGTTCATTTCCTCGCAGAGGATATAATTTTTTCTTTTGTTTAGAGTCCTTTTAGTTATGCAGCAGAGATGGAAACTTAACTGAAAAAATTCAAACATGGAGTAAAAATCTGCATTAGATATACACACTCCACCACAGTAGACTAACAGAAAGAAATACTAAGAGAGCAACTTATATCAGTAGATATATTTCTACAAACACCTGCACCACACAAATGGCATAAAAATACATAATAAATAAAATAATTTTGATCTCTTCGTTTATCTTTGTTCATTTGACTGAACAAAATATTTTCACTCATATTATGCCATGTTTACCTCAACAGATGCTAGTATTTCAAAATGTCTTTTAAGTTTTGTTGGAACATTAAATAGATTTACAGTTTTCATTTAGAATGCATTTTTGTTAAGATTAATACAGATACTTATCAATTTCTTCACAAATAAAGACATAATACTTACCAGTTTGTATCATTTTGAAAGAATTTTTTAAACTTGCAAAGTTAGAACAGTACTCATTCACACTGGATCATTGATAAGGAAAGCAGTTAGGTAAATCAATGTTCGTTAACCCGATGTGCAAACTGCGAGAGAGTGCTGACTAAACTAGTACAACAAACTATCACTGTGTTACCGAAGAAGACTCATGGGTTGATGGTCTTTAAATAGCCTGGCAGCTATTTCAGGTGCTGAAAATCCTTCCAAGTACTCAATACATTTTCAGATCATATGTACTTTTGAACACTGCTCATATTACTTTGATGTTCAATTAACTGTCACTACCCAGTGCAATATAACATTGTCCAATCCACGCTTGATGAGAATATAATCTTCAGCCACTTTACAGTTAAAACTTCAAACACATCTTGTATTCACTGTGAGTTTAAATAAGGCATGAGGTACTAAAAGGTGGAGTGGCAAAGGTCAAAATTGCAATCAAACCCGTCAGCTGGTACAGATTTGAATCATGGGTATTCAGGTTAAGGATTAACCGAATGCATACGGAACATGTGAAATAATAATACTGCAGGTCAAACTTAAGTAACAAAAGGGATATCTTTATGTAACAAAATTAAAAATGTTGATTTGCAATTGTAACTCTCATATTCTGCAACAAAGATCAATTTTAGGGTAGCTAAATGTTTGAAGATCAATGTTCAAAATACTTGGAACAGCCATGTTTTCCCTCAAAACCTCACAAAAACAGAATGAAAACTACATTCGGTTAATCCTTAACTTGAATATCCATGATTCAAATCTATGTCAACTGACAGGTTTGAGTACAATTTTGACCTCTGCCACACCAGATTTTTGTCCTTTATTTGTCTTATTTAAACTCACTGTGAGTACAATAAGTATTACCTTAAATTATGTCTTCTCCATAGTCCCAACAGGGCTGAACAATTAGAGCCAGGGGTATTTGTTCAGAGTCGGGAAATAATGCAGACTTTGATTAAAGGTGCAGCGAGTATGGAAGAGACAAAATACGTGGAGAGCTGCTTCTCCAATCATAGTTTCCGTCTGTCCAGTGCTTGCTGTTCCAATTCCGCCAATCACAGTTTTCCACCCACAGAATTTGAAGGAGTGCCTTCACATTACAACTTTTTTTTGATACAATTTCCCAATTTTTAAAAAAACATCTATTTTCCTTCTAAAATCATCCTGCTGGAATAGCAAAAATCAAATGAAAAATTAAGAAGTTAATATATCCTTCCTAATGATCTTCTTCCTCTTTTATACTTGTCCAATTATTTTAAGTAGACAGATCCAGAATAAAGCTGTGGGGTTGTTCCCCTTTGGATTTTCTTTAAATGTTACTGCTATAGAAGTGCCTGTCCATCTACAAGCCTTTTCTGGCTGCTGTTGTTCATACGTTTATTTTTGCCTAACAAAATATTTTGGTGTGTAGAAAAAACTGGCAGTGTACTTGATCCTGAAGAACTTGATCTTCCAAGTCTCAAGTTTGCCTTAATATCAGCCACTGGAGGATGAATAAATGGCAGTGGGGATGGGAAAAGTAAGAGAGACAGAGAAGACAAGGACGAGGAGGTTAATGAAAAAAGATTGTTTCTTTCTCACCTGCCATCCCAGCACCAAGTCTCTCACTTCTTTATTTTTTTTATTGAGGGTGTAGGACAAGTTCGTAAATTCCTGCTGCTACTGGAACAGTTTGGTTTTTAATTTAAAACCCACTTTACCTTAAGGAGTCCCTGAAAATTAAAACATTTGGTCTCCAAAATTCAAAAAGTAGCCCTCGAAAAAATCTCAATAGGAACCTTCAAAAGAAAAATTTGACCTGTTGCGAGGTGGACAATTCAATTCAAATCATGTCTCATTTAGGGGCAGCTGAATGCGCTGGACACAACAAAGAGTATAACACCTGACAGAATCTCAGCCACAAATCATCCGTTTCGCAGACTTTATCTTCTTCTATCAATGTTTCCGTCAAGCATTATGTGTGTGCAGACCTTGGTTAAAATCATTTCTCCTAGCCTGTCCCTTTAGCCTTATAACGAAAATTCTAAATTTATATCCTTTCTATACTGGCTCACCAACTAATAGAAATAATTTTCCATTTCTATTTCATTAAAACCATTCCATCAGAATAACTGAAAACTTATTAGCGTTCTCAACGCCAATTAATGGTTTCCATATTTCTCTAGGTCCTCCTCATAATTTCTCTTTGCAAGACATCTTGCAACTTTGCAAATCTAAAGTCCAAGTCGGACAATCAATTTTTTTTTTAAGCAACACAGCACGGGAAACAGGCCCTTCGGCCCAACGAGCCCGCGCCGCCGTCATACTATATAGTAGCAAATACATTATCCTATTTTAATATTCCTATATAATATATATATTATTCCTAATATGGAAAATTTTCACCATAGGGACAATTTGTTACCCAATCAGCCTAAGAGCGAATTTTTGGGTTGTGGGAGGAAAACGGAGTGCCCGGAGAAAACCCACGCAACCACGGGGAGAACGCGCAAACTCCCGCAGACACCGGCCCAATTCCAAGTGTCTGCACCGCCACATCGATAGTCTCTGAGCTGTCATGGTGCCCTTCAGATGGTCCACATAAAGCACTCATTTACGACATGAGGTACCAGGCAACCCATGAATCAACATCCAAGAGCTGTACCCGCCCCACCTGCCAAATGCATGCTCAAAGTATGGACCGAATTACCTGTGGAAAAAAGCCGTAGTTAAACAGTCCTAATATATCCCTCTATCTGCATATCGCTCATGTGGCTGTCCAAGAGACCCTTAAACAGCCCCAGCGTGCTTGCTCCCACCACCTTACTCGGCAGTGCATTCCACACCCCCACTACCCTTTGTGTGAAAAACTGCCCTCTAATATTCGTCCTATACATAGACCCCCTCACCCTATGGCCATGACCCCTCGTCCTATCCATTTCTAAAGGTGGAAAAGTTTACCTCCGTTTACTCTATCTATACCCCTTATAATCTTATACACCTCTATGAGATCCCCTCTAAGCCGACGTCTTTCAAGGGAAAACAACCCAGTCTATTTAATCGTTCCTCATAAGACAGTCCTTCCATACCAGGCAGCATCCTGGTAAACCTCCTCTGCACTCTCTCCAAGGACTCCACATCCTTCCGATAGTACGGCGACCAGACTGGACGCAGTATTCCAAGTGAGGCCTAACCAACGTTCTATACAACTGCAACATCAAACTCCTACTCTTGTATTCTATACCATTTTCTATGAAAGCTAACATACTATACGCCTTCTTTATCACCTTCTCCACCTGTGAGGACACCTTCAGAGACTTGTGAACCTGCACCCCCAAGTCTCTCTGCGTCTCTATGCTCCGTACAGTTTTACCTTTTATCCTATAACTCTCTTCTACATTTTTCCGGCCAAAATGCATCACCTTGCATTTATCCGGATTAAATTCCATTTGCCATCTATCTGCCCAGTCTACCAACCTGTCTATGTCCTGTTGTATTGCCTGACACTGCTCCTCTGTACCCGCCAATACAAGCATCTTGGTGTCATCAGCAAATTTGCTGATCTCACCACCTACCCCTACTTCCAAGTCGTTTATGTAGACCACAAATAGAAAAGGACCTAGTACTGAGCCTTGTGGCACTCCACTAGTGACAGGCTTCCAGCCGGAAAAAGAGCCTTCCACTACTACCCTCTGTTGTTAAGCTGATTTTCTTGAATTCTGTGACAAAGTTTCTTAGGCCACATTCATTCACAATGTGGGCTGCCTTTGAAACTCCATTTGTGAAGGAGTTATGATGTCCTTGTGTGGAATGTCAATCCTGTTGAGTGTAGACCACTATTTACAAGGGAAGTCAAATCCTGGAGACTGTATTTTTGATCACTCACCAGATTTTTGTTGGCAATAGTAGTGTTAGCCAAAGGTTGAATCATTTATTTTTGTGACAAATTCTGCAATGCCAAAGCATTCACAGAGCTCCAGAAAGATGTGTGATTTCACTCGCTTGTCTGGTAGAACTTTGTGGGTTGGCAATTCAGGGACGACTTCAATGAAGTCAAACTCCATCAGATTCTTTGCCTTACAGTACACATCATGAGTTGGAAAATTAGACAGGACTGGGAGAAGTACATATGTGCTGATTTCACTGATTGCGGTGGGAGAATGATAACCTTCACATGGTCTATCCTATTTTTAAACTAATGTTATCACTTTGACATATGCACCTCTTCATAACCAGTCACTAATCCCTGATAGCTTTGTAATTAGTTTTTTCTGTATCCTCTTCACAGCTCTGATTTCCTTCCCAAACAAACACCAAATATTTCATGTGTTCTAATCAATGATTTGAGTAGATTGAGAATTACTTTTTTTTATTTGGTTTTGGCCCTATTTAGTACTGCACGAAAAGACACATTATTAGAATTTTCACGAGGCGGTAGCTAATTTTCTCCATTGTTATTTCAACGATCAGTTTTTATGTAAATTACAGATTTAAAAACAGTTATACTCTGTTCTCTGACAGTATTCCTATGATTAGAGAAAGAAAAATAATGAATCTCTCCCTTTAAACAGGCTACTGAGATCCAAGCATTCTCACTATCTGATGATATTGCCAACATCTTGTTCCCATCCTTCTGAATGACAGGCACAGCTGTTATGTATAGTGTTTTACATTATTCTGTCATTCACCAATTAAGCCCCTAATCTCTACTGTGATTCTTATAATGCAATTGGTTTTAACAAATAGTATTGACACACGTTACTGTGAGTGCAAAATTGGAACCAAACTGTTATGGTAAACAAAATTCTTGAAAAGAGTGATTAGGGAGTGGAATGCCCTGCCTGCAGCTGTTGTAGATGCGCCAAGTTTGGTGGCGTTTAAGAGGTTAATTGATAAGTATATGGAAGAGAAGGGAATGGTTTAGTTTGGAGGGCATTGCTTTTTATTTTGGTCGGCACAACATCGAAGGCCGAAGGGCCTGTTCTGTGCTGTAATGTTCTATGTTCTATAACTTGAGCTTATTACATTTCTTGTTCACCTCTTATAAATACAACCTATATTGAGAGCTTGTTTTGTCATTAATAATGCTTTGTTATTTCAGAATCATAATGCTCAATAATAACTACTCAGCATCTATGCTGAACATGAAGTTTTCCAATTCATTTCACTTCTAAATGATCTGAGGTATATTTCTCATTTCAACTGATTTGCTCAGTCAGATATTACATAATTAGAACAGAAATTCTCAAACTAGGCTTGATTCTTCAAATCATAATGAACTTCCTAGTTTGTCCATCTCTTATAGCCAGTTCTTGCTGCCATGTTAAAATGCGCTGATATAATTTAGTACAAAAATGCACAGAGGAAAAGTTAAATCTTGTCCTTTGTAAAGATGAATTGTTTTAGTCCCTAACTCTTTAAAGGCTCTTTAAATAGTCAATAACAGAAGTCTACTATATCCAGAATCATGTGAATTTGTTCTGTAAATTACTTGAAAATGTCAATACTGCAAAAGATAATCATATATCTAGTCAATGCAGAGCAACAGTGTAGGCCTTCATCACACCAGTGCTGCATTTCAAAAATATTTAGATAACTGTAAATCACTTTATGATATCCTAAGTTTGTGAAAAGCATTATATAAATGAAAATTTTCTTTTTTCCCTCTTAATAAAGCAATTATAATGATAAGTTATATCATAGAGTTTAAATTTGAAGCTGAGGTTGTAATTATACAGTGCGCTGTTCAGGCAGTACATTGGATATTGCACCACGTTTTGTTTACCAGGTACAAGGCTTGGAGATGGTGTAGGAAAGTACCAAAAAGCTGTTTGAGGAAAATTTTGAAAATGAAATAGGAAGAAATGATTTAGAATGGCTTCAAATGCTTTATAGCAAATGAATTACTTCAGAAGTGTAGACACTGACGTTTTGTAGTCAGACATGGCAGCTAATCTGTGCTAAACAAGGTCCTACAAACAGAAATGAGCTGAAATGTTAATTAATCTGTTTCTGTACAGTATTGTAAATGCAGCATGAACGTTTCCATTCCAGCAAAACAGTTTCCATGCAATTATTCTTAGAATATTTCCTGCTCAACTCTACTTCCTATGACACTTCTGAAGCCACCAATTTTCTCAAGCATTTCATCTTTTCCACCTTTAATGCTTTGATCTGAGGCACAACCTTTGCTCTATCAACCTGGTTGTTCCCTTGGAATGCTCCCAGCATTGCTTGGTCAAGTCTAAAAAAAAACAAATTTGAATGTATCTGACACTTAGCTGGTTGAGCCAGATAGCACTGAATCACAATTAACACCATCATGCTTTGATCCCACCCTTGCTAAAACGATTCATTACTCTAGGATAATCATGGAAAACAAAGAAAATTCTCTACTTCTTTTTTCCCCTACAAACACTCAAAAATCCCTTCTATCACCTCGAACAGCATTTTAAGATCACAGACTGACATCACCCATTAACACCTGTAGTCGGAAAAATGCTTGAATCTGTTGTCAAAGCAGAAATAACGAGACACCTGGATATGAACTGTTTGATCAAGCAGACGCAGTGACTAGTGCGGTAAATAGAAGGGAACATTGGCTGTGGTGTTTTTGGATTTCCAAAAGGCGTTTGAAAAGGTGCCTCACAAAAGATTTCTGCAAAAGGTTAGGGTGCAGGAAGTTGGAGGTAGGGTGTTAGACTGGATAGAGGATTGGTTGTCTAATAGAAAACAGAGGGTAGGTATTAATGGGTGCTATTCTGATTGACTAGTGGAGTGCTGGGGCCTCAACTATTTACCATTTACGTAGATGATCTGGAGGATGGGGCTGAGTGCAGGGTGATAAAATTTGCTGATGACACAAAGATGAGTGGAAAAACAAATTGCATGGAGGGTGTGGAAAGCCTGCAGAGGGATCTGGATAGGTTGAGTGAGTGGGCAAGGACCTGGCAGATGGAATATAATGTTAGCAAGTGTGACGTTATCCACTTTGGTAGGAATTATGGTAGGAAGGATTACTATTTAAATGGTGAAAAGCTGCAGCACGTGACAAAGGTACAGAGGGACCTGGGGGTCCTTGTGCACGGATCGCAAAAATACAGTCTGCAGGTGCAGCAGATGATCAAGAAGGCGAATGCAATGTTGACCTTTATAGTTAGGGGGATAGAATATAAAAGTAGGGAGGTACTTTTGCAGGGTGCTGGTGAGACCACAGCTGGAGTACTGTGTGCAGTTTTGGTCGCCGCATTCAAGGAAGGATATATTGGCCTTGGGAGGGGTGCAAAGAAAGTTCACTAGGCTGATATTGGATATGAGGGCTTTGAATTATGAGGAGAGACTAAATAGGCTAGGTTTGTACTGTTTGTAGTTTAGAAGGCTGAGAGGGGATCTTATAGAGATGTATAAGATTAGAAACAGGAGAGGAGAGGTCACCCTGTTGGGAGTTTTTTATAGGCCTCCAAAAAGTTCCAGGGATGTGGAGGAAAAGATTGCAAGGATGATTCTGGACAGAAGTGAAAGTAACAGGGTAGTTGTTATGGGGGACTTTAACTTTGCAAATATTGATTGGAAAAGTTATAGCTCAAGCACGTTAGAAGGGTCAGTTTTTGTACAATGTGTGCAGGAGGGTTTTATGACTCTATGTATATAAGCCAACAAGAGGAGAGGCTACATTAGATTTGGTCCTGGGTAACGAACCAGACCAGGTGTTAGACTTGGAGGTAGATGAGCACTTTGGTGATAGTGATCACAATTCGGTTACGTTTACCTTAGTGATGGAAAGGGATAGACATATACCAAAGGGAAGAAGTTACAGCTGGGGGAAAGGTAATTATGAGGCTATTAGGCGAGATTTAGGATACATAGGGTGGAGTAGGAAACTGCAGAGACTGAGAACACCTGAAATGTGGAACTTATTCAAGGGACAGCTACTGCGAGTCCTTGATAAATATATACCTGTCAGGCAAGAAGGAAGTGGTAGAGCCAGGGAACCGTGGTGTATTAAGGAAGTTAGTTCAGTAGTAAAGAGGAAAAAGGAGGCTTATTTAAAGTTGAGATGTGAAGACTCGGTTAGGGCACTGGGCAGTTATAAATTAGCCGGGGGGAGCTAAAGAGGGAGAAAAGAAGAGCTAGAATAGGATATGTTATAGATATGTTAAGAATAAAAGATTGGTTAAGTCAAGATTGGGGCCAGTCAAAGACAGTAGTGGGAAGTTGTGCATGGAGCCTGTAGAGATTGGTGAGGCACTGAATGAATATTTTTCGTCAGCCTTCACGCAGGAAAATGTCAACAGAGTTGGGGAGAATACTGGGATACAGGGTTGTAGACTAGATAGGATAGAGGTACATAAGGAGGAGGTGTTAGCTATTCTTGAGAGAACGAAAATAGATAAATCCCCTGGGCCAGATGGGATTTATCCCAGGTTACTCTGGGAGGCTAGACAGCAGATTGCAGAGCTTTTGGCTTTGATCTTCATGTCATCATTGGCTACAGGCTAGGTTTGTACTCTTTGGAGTTTAGAAGGCTGAGAGGGGATCTTATAGAGATGTATAAGATAATGAAGGGGATGGATAGAGTAGAGGTTGAGACACTCTTCGCGGTTAGCAAACATAGCAGGACCAGAGGGCACAACCTCAAGATTTGGGGGGGGGGGGGGGGGGGCAGTTCAGATCAGAGTTGAGGAGGAATTTCTTCACGCAAAGGGTGATGAATCTTTGGAATTCTCTGCCTGTTGAAATGATGGAGGCTTCCTCACTGAATATATTTAAGTCAAGAGTGGATGGGTTTTTGATTGACAAAGGAATTAAGGGTTATGGGGAGAAAGCAGGAAAGTAGTACTGAACCACTGCAGATCAGCCAAGATCTTATTGAATGGCAGGGCAGGCTTGAGGAGCTGGATGGCCTACTCTTGCTCCTATTTCTTATGTTCTTACAAATCCACCTCTTGACTTCTTAACCAATTTTTCAGTAAAACACTGACTACCAACTTCCCTCCCTGAGCTCCAAGCAAATTGCTATTGCAAATGGTTTCCTTTTCTTAGATACATTCTCTCTCCATTCCCAATCCGGTTTTCATCACTCCCCTCCACAAAAATCCTACCATTCACCACCTTGCCCTTGCAAACCAGCACCCAATCTCCAACCACTCTTTCATCTCCTTTCAAATCCTCAAGCATGTTGCTTTCCAGAATCTTTTCCACACTCCAATCTCCAAACAAATTTCTGACCCTGTCACAGTACTGAAATGGTCTTAGCTATAGTCACAAATTATATCCTTTGCAACCATAGTGCATTTCCCTTTTCATTCTTTTCGCCTTTTTGCAGTCCTTGATACAATCTCCATCCTCCTCCAATAGTTGCCTTTATTGCCCAATTCAGAGCAACTGCCTTGATTCTGTATCACTTTTAGCTATCCAATTATACCCAAATATTCTTCATCAATGGTTTTTCTGCTCATTGCATTCAGAGCCCAGCAAAGTTCTATTCTTGGCCCAACAAGCCACAGCTAGACAAAGAAAGAAATCCGACTGGCATTGCTGAAACAACAATGAGGCAGAGAAGAATTTCTGTGCAATTGTTAGAATATAGACAATGCTTGATATATTGGAAGATTGGGCTCATGACTGTTAAATAATGGTTAACTTGGAACGCGAACAAATGAATGCGGAGCATCCATGCAACCTTAAGGGAAAATCATTAAAGCAGGAGGAGATGAAGCATTTCACCAGTTTCTAATATTATTTCAGATTTCCAACATCTCCAATATTTTGTTTTTATATTGGAAATTGAGATCTGCAAGTTCTATGCATAGATATCTAAAGCTCATGAACAATGGAATGAAGCAACAGCTAGAGAAAATATGATGTTAAACAAAGTTCTATGTTTTGCAGCCAGTATACAACACAGAAGTTAATGTGCAAACAACATAAAATGTAGCCCTGTCAATATAATTGCAAACTTTTATTTACAAGGACACAAATTGCACATAGTGCACCTCCTCTTTCAACGTGAAATCTCCACCACTTAATACAACAACAAGTAATGGATATGCAGTTAACATATACAAGAGACAACAGTCCCAGTTAAATGTATCATTGCTACCTAAAAAAGCCAGAACTCTAGACTTCAGAGAAGCATAGATTTAGAAGTGATCTGACTGACATGTACAAGATGATGAAAGCAATAGATTGTGACCCAGTTGACAGCATTACAAGATCAGATCTACGATAGACATCATGAAATAGTTCACCACTCAAGCAGACTGCCAACTTTCGTAATGAGTCCCAATTCGCTGAATTCCTTCAAGCTAGATCTGAACTTGCTTTTAATTAAGGTGGAAATTTGGAGAAAATACCACAGATTGTGGCATATATGTCAACTTTTGAAGCTTCAAATATCTCTCAAAAAAGTGGGTAGTATGGTGGTACAGCAGTTAGCACTGCTGCCTCACAGCACCAGAGACCCAGATTCGAATCCAGCCTTGGATGACTGTGTGGAGTTCGCACATTCTCCCTATGTCTGCGAAGGTTTCCTCTGGGTATTCCGATTTCTTCCCACAGTCCAAAGATGTGCAGGTTAGGTAGATTGTGCATAGTAAATTGTCCCTTCATGTCCCAAAATGTGCAGGTTAAGGGGATTAACAGGATAAATAAGTGGGGTAGGGCCTGGTTATGATGCTTTGTCCAAGAGTTGAGGCAGATTCTGCATTGTAGAGATTCTATGATTTCATGAAAAATAGAGATTAACTTATACGCTGAATATACAAAGTGAGCAGTGATGTGTAGATGGTCATCATTTTAAAATGTGAAAACAATAACATGGATTGTTTAAATTAAATAACTGTGGCACAGATAACTTTAACCACAATTTCATTACTTTAGAACAATCAAACTGTCTTCAGCATCTAACGCAAAATGTTTATCAAATTCATTCAGTCTTATTTTGGCTACAGCATTGTCATCAGGATCCCACTCTGGATCAGATTTGGTACTTTCGCTTTCAGAATCATCTCTATCTCCATCCACTGAATTGGACATTGCACATCAATTAAATGACCTGATGACATTTTATGCATTTATAGCGTCCCAAAATTTGATAATGAAACCACACAATCATATTTCCATTCTTAATGAAGGTTTTTCCTTCATCGCCATTACCTATTTTATTCAACAAGCCTTGAATGGCTTGTTGAGGTACATATCCAAAGCTGAATGTGGATACTAGACTCCATCTTCATCTTCATAGGATCAGAAGTGGAGATGTTCGCCGATTGTTGCACAATATTGAGTATCATTCATGGCTCCTCAAATACTGAAATAGTCTATGTCCAAATGCAGCAAGACTCAACAATATCCAGGCTTGAACTGATAAGTGGCAAATAACATTAGTGTTACTTAAATGCCAAGCAATGATCATCTCCAACAAGAGAGATTCTAATCATTGCCCCTTAACGTTTAACGGCATTATCATCAATGAATTCCCCTCTGTCAACATTCCAGGGAGTATCATTGACTAGAAACTTAACTAAACAATCCACAGAAATACAGAAGATAGGAGCAGGAGGAGATCATTTGGCCCTTCACGCCTGCTCCACCATTCATCACAATCATGGCTGACCGTCCAATTCTGTAGCTCAATCCAGCTGTCTCCTCATAACCTCTGATCCCATTGGCCCCAAGTGCTATATCTAACCACTTCTTGAATACATTTAATGTTTTGGCATCAACTACTTCCTATGGTAAATGAATTCCACTTTTTGGGTAAAGAAATATCTCATCTCCTTCCTAAATGGTCTATCCCAAATCCTCAGACTGTGAGCCTTGGTTATGCAATCCACTTAAATACTGTGGCTACAAGGGCAAGTTAGGGGCTAGGAACTCTGCAGCGAGTATCTCACCTCCTGACTGACCAAAGCCTGTCCATAATTTACTAGGCCCAAGTCAAGAGTGTAATTAAATACTCTTCTGTTGCCTGGATGGCTGCAGTTCAACATCACTCAAGACACTTGACCTCAGACTAAAGCAATCCATAGACATTCACTATGAACACCATCAACACACTGTAGCAGCAGTACGCACCAACTATAAGATGAACTATAGGACTTCACCAAGGCTCCTTAGGCAACATTTTCCAAACGCAAGACCACTACCATCTAGAAGACAAAGGTAGCAGATGTATGAGAACACTACACCTGGATAATTTTCTCCAAGCCAGTCACTATCCTCACTTGAATTTATATCATCTTTCCATTGTTGCTGGGTCAGAGTCCTGGAACCCCTTCCCTAACAACACTATGAATGTGCCTACACTATATGGAACTATAGCGGTTCAAAAAGGAAGCTCACCATCACCTTCTAAGGGCAATAAAAGATGGAAAATAAATGCTGCCCTAGCCAGCGAAACCCACACCCTTTGGACGAATAGAAAACAAGGACAAAGCAGACTGCTTGATCAGCACTCCATCCATCATCTTCAACATTCACTCCTTCCACCACCACTGAGCAATGACAGCAGTGTGTACCATATACAGAATGCACTACAGCAACTCACCAAGGCTCTTGCAACTGCACTTTCCAAATCCATAACAATTCTGTGATTCTGGCATGGCAACCCTATCAACAAAAGCTAACAAAAAAAATTGTATTTATGGAAACACTCATCTGTTGTGATTATAAAACATAGCAATGGCTATAATGCACTTCACACAACAAAAATGAGAGTTCAGATGATACTTGTAAACTGTAAAAGGTATGATTATGTTGTTATTTGATCTGTTTATGGCATTGGTGGCTTGTAACATATCTCAACCTCTGTTATCTTGTATGTAAATTTATATAGTGCATTTTGGAATGGTTCCATTTGAATTGCACTTCATTTGTACATTTGTACACCACACGCATTGAGTATCCTGTTTCAATTATATAATCAACTTTACTGAGAACATACAGAACAGAACATTACAACTTTGTAACATTATTTTGAAAGAAGACAACATGTAATTTTCTCTTTTTCCAACTATCTTACAATTTATGTGGTCTTGTAGCTCAGCTATTCACTGGATAAACATGCTGAGCCATCAGAGAAACATAATTATCCTTTTGTCTTAACATTCTGTACCGAAATGGCCTGCATCCATTCAATACTCCTCCATGATAGCAGATTGCAAGTAACGAGTTATTGATCTCAATCAAGTGAAATACAAATGCCCAAATGGTAATGAGTGATATAGCACAATGACAAAAACATAATTTTGTATATATTAGATTACTAATTTGAAACTCTTATCATGAGAAGTTGATATTGTAGGTTCACATAAAAAATATCTACATTATTTAATACACATTCAAAACATTTATCAATCAATTCAGTATGTCCCTTTTCTAGGACAGCTAGGAGAAACAACTCATCTACAGCAACTGTTACACCTTGTAAAAATGTTGTAAGCTTAGGTTCCTTTGGACATCAACACTTCCCAATTTCTCACCATTTAAAAAAAAAATCTGTATTTCTGCTTTTTTTTAATCAAAGTGGACAATTTCGCACTTATATTCTTGTCGTTCACTTTATCTTTCAAGTCCCTTTGAAGTTTCCTTGCTTCCTCCTCTAAGATTCCCACCTAATTTCATCACCAAATTTGGAAGTATCACATTTGGTCTCCCTATCCAAATTATCTATATGTGAACAGTTTTGACCCAGCACTAATCGTTGCAGTACCCAACTAGTAACTGCCACCCTAACAATTGCCCGATTACTCCGACTCCCTCATTTTATGTCTATTAATCCCAATTCTTAATCCATAACAGTATATTATCCCCAATCCTTTGTGCTCTGATTTTGTTTATTAAGTTCGTATGGTATCTTATCAAAAATCTTCTGAAAATCCAAATACATCCACTAGTTCTCTATTATCTGCACTACAAGTAACATCCTCAAAAAACCTCAATACGTTTTTAAATATGATTTTTTTTATTGTAATCCATGTTGACCACCCAATCATATCATTACTTTCTAAGTGTTCAATTATCACATTTTTATAATAGACTTTAGCATTTTCCCTATTACTGACATCAATTTAATGGGTTTGTAGTTTTTCATTTTCACGCCCTCCCTTCTTAAACAATGGGATTATTACTTCTACTACTTTCCAGTCTTTAGGAATCTTTCCAGAATCTACACAATTTTGAAAGACAACCACTAATGCATCCACTATCTCTATAGTCACCTCATTCAATACCATGGATGCAGATTATCTGTTCCAGAGGATTTATCAATCTTCAATCCAATTATTACTTTGATTCCTACCTCTTTATTAGTACTAATTTATTTCACTTCAAGCCCCTTGGTTCCCCACTATCTCTATGAGATTTTCTGTATTTTTTCTCTGTGCAGACAGACACAAAAGGCCCAATCTTACAACAAAAATTCTAACTGTAGAATAAGCAAGAAAACAAGAGGGAATTACACTTTTTTCTGGTGAGCCAAGAATCACAATCTTACAGTACTTAGTGCAAAAAAAAGTTTGGATGTGATTCTCACCAATGGGAGGAGTGGAGCGGAGCAAAAGCTCACGAGTGACGCCGGTTGCAGAGCGCTTATGAAGCTATAGTGCAGGCTCCCTGAACTCCCAATATACTTCCTGCCATCCCACCCATCCTCCCCATGGACATTGCCTCAACCTGCCAATTACCGCTTGCACTAGGTCTTCCCCATCACTGATCACTCCCTGCTAATTACCCCCATCTGCAGAGTTCCCTCTTCCCTGTCAATCACCACCACTGCAGAGTTCCTCTTCCCTGTTGATCACTGCCTTGCAGAATTCTCCTTTCTGTACTCATCACACCCACCTGCAGAGCTCCTACTCTGCCTTCCCCGTCATTACTTCATTTCCATATGTTCCACCCACACTCAGGCCCCACTTCCTAGGCACTTCCCCAGCACAGTTATGTTTCTGGTGAGCAGTGCACGTGGGCATTGCCAAACCATGCTCCAACCACTCAGGGGGCTACAATAACCTCCAATCCATCCAACCCCCTCCCAGTGAGGCCATCACTTCTGGTCTCCACTGATAAAGACCAGCTTTTCAGGAAGAGAGTTCAAAAGAATTATGGGCCTCTGAGTGAAAAAACATACTTACAAGTACTGTTCAACACGACTTGCTGGTAGAACAGGTGATGGTGAGGTTTGGAAAGGTGATTTAAAGCTATAATTCTGAATGTGACTATTTTCAAGTTCTCCTTAACTAGTTGGTGCGACAGCTCTCCCAATTTTGGCAAACATCCCCAGATGTTAGAGAGAAGTACTTGTTCGGGTGCATTGAGCTGGGAATGCCTCTGGTGGTGTCCAAAACTGGTATCAAGCTGAATATCCAGAACTCTGTCCCACTTTTAATTTTTTTTTCAGAGTAATCCTTCTGCTTTTTCTGCGGATCAGTTTAGGGCATTTCGGTGAACAGTTAGGAGTTAGTTACATTGCTGAGGGTCTGGAATAGGTCAAATCAGGTCAGCATGGCAGATACCCTTCCTAAAGAGTATTAGAAAACCCACATGGATTTTTATGACAATCCGACAGCTTCACGGTCACTATTACACCTGGTACTAACTTAATTCCACATTTATTCATTTAACGGAACTGAAATTCCTCAACTACCCTGATGGGATTTGAACTAAAGTCTCTGGAGCAATTAATTAGCCCAGGCCTCAGGACTGCCAACTAATAACATAACCATAAATTAGTAAACCCCTGAACGATTACGTACCACCAGATGGCCAGGTTTTAATTAATACTGTATAGCACAACTGGCGACACTGCAATTACGGCCCTAAGAACGGAAGTTATTTATTTAGAAAAGTAAACATCAGTTCACACACTGAGAAAACAGAACCAGGATTGGATCTGCCAATTAAGAGCGGCTACGATAAATATCGTGGCCTGTGTGCTTTGCGGAAAGGGGTAGCAAACAGTGACAGATCTCACCCTGTTGGAGAGCCGATGGTGGTGTTTTAGCGGTCGGTGCTGGGAGCGGTGACAGACTGCGCTGCCAACATGGTCGCGGTTGTCACTGACTGGGCCCCGCTTCCCTCGCCGCCGCTGCACCTGTGCGCAGGCGCCGCTCCAGGCGGCCGTTAAGCTCGAGCGCAGGGCGGAGCACGAGCGGCTGTTGTCCGGCTAGGATGGAGCTGCACTCCGGACAGTCAGCCCGGGAGGAATGGGTGCGTGCACTTACATTTTGTGTGGGCAAGAGCTGGCGGATGAGTGCTGGTTTCCACCCCCATCCCGCCGCTCCAGATAAGTCTTCTCTTGATTACAGAATATTGAAACCCTTCGTTTAAAAAAAACTTAATAGATGTTTATAAAATGATGAAGGGGACAGATAGAGTGGACGTTCAAAGACTATTTCCTCGGGTGGATGTAGTTGTTACTAGGGGACATAACTATAAGGTTCATGGTGGGAGATATAGGAGGGATGTCTGAAGTAGATTCTTTGCTCAGAGTGTTTGTGGAATGCACTGTCTCCTGTGATAGTGGAATCGAACTTTCAAGAGGCTATTGAATAGGTAAATAGAACACACCAGAATGATAAGGAGTGGGGTAGCTTGATCTTGGGTTCAAAACTAGCAGGGCACAATATTGAGGACATGAGGGCCTGCACTATTTTATGTTCTTTAGGCTGATTTTTTTATTGCCACTAATAAAGTTAGGAACTTTAGGTGCAGAAGTGGGCAAATTCAGCTCTTCAGCGTGCCTCACCATTCAATAAGCTTGTAGTTAATCTCTTCCCTGGAGTGAAACCCATCTCCCCACTTGTTCCCCTTATCCTGCTTTCCTTTTTTAATTAGAAAGGGAAAAGGGGAGTGTGGGAAACAAGTGGGACGTGGATTAGTATCATAAGTATGCTTACATTAACATTGCAATAAAGTTACTGTGAAAATTCTTTGGTTGCCTCACTCTGGCACCTGTTCAGGTAGTTACACAGATTCAATGGACAAGAGCTGATGCAAAGAGGGATAGCAGCAAGCATACTGTGATCTTTGAAAATATCTTTGGTTTAAAGATTTTCCAAACATCACACTGTCCAAGTTGTTAAAGGCTGAGGGAGAAGTTAGCTTGGCCAGTTCGCCTGGCCAGTTCGCCTAACCAGCACATCTTTCACGCACAGACATGCGGAAAATGTGCAGATCCTGCACAGGCTGTGATCCAAGTCGGGAATTGAATCCAGAGACATTTGATTTGGTATTGTCGCATGTATTGATATGCAGTGAAAAGTATTGTTTCTTGTGCACTATACAGACAAAACATACTGTTCAGAGTACATCAGAAAAAGGTAAGAAGCAAGTGCAGGATATAGTGTTATAGTGACAGCTAGGGTGTAGAGAGGGAGCAGCTTAATATGAAGTACATCCATTCAAAAATCTGGGGTAGCAGGGAAGAAGCTGTTTTTGAGTCGGTTGGTACGTGTCCTCAGGCTTTTGTACCTTTTGCCCGACAGAAGACAGTATTTCCGAGGTATGTGGGATGTTTGATTATGCTGGCTATTTTTCCGAGGCAGCAGAAAGCGTTGACGGAGTCTGTGGATGGGAGGTCACTTTGCATGTGGACCTTAGTCTGCAGCTGCTCTTTCTCTATTAGTTCAAAAATCAGGCAAGTTTTCTCTGGTATCCTAATTGGTAATATTTAATCTCAATCAATATCATCAAAAATCAGTTGCAAAGAAGAATCCTATTGGGCTCAAATTGTTAACTGTTTCTCTCTCCACAGTCACCGCCAGACCTGCTGAGATTTTACCAGAATTTTTCATTTAGTCAGCTCTCTAGCGTTTTGCTTTTATATCAATATCATTGGCCCTTGTGTACAGATTGGCTTCTGTTATAGAGTGTTAGATGCTATTTCTTTTATATCACATTGTTGTAATACTATACTAACATTAACCTTATGCAAGACTCTTATAATACACTTTTCCCTGCCCTCCACCTTTATCCAATGTATTTCAAGTTATCCCTTGTTTACCCCCTATATTTACATTGTTATTACGATTCTACTTTCCCTTCCCCCGCCCTCCCCAATTCTGAGTGTTCATGGGTTCAAGTGGTCTTTAATCTTAAATAGGTATTTATTAACAATAAGAACTATGTATATTTATACAATAGAGAGCAAAACTAGGAGCCATTTCCATGCCTCGTCTGTCCAACCTTAACCTGACCACTAGGTTCGGTCATGCGTTCTTCTATATCATATTGGTTGTACTGTACTCACTCCCACATTAACGATATATATGCAAGATCCTTACACTATACTTCCATCTGCCCTCCACCTTTATCCAATGTATCTCAAATTATTCTTTTTTACCCTTTATATTTATATTGTTATGATCCCATCTCTGCTGTTCAATTCTGTGAGTTCATGGGTTTAAGCATCTGAAGACTTTATTACCCTTCCAGATCTTGTTCCCACTATTGTTTAGACAATTGATTGGCTCTGTTGTTACAGGTAAACTCTTGATTTGGATGTTATCCTGATCTCTGAGCATCTTCCTCAATGTTTGTTCACTGTACCATGGGACCAGGCACTCTAGGAATGAGAAAGAGACTTTTCCTGTTTCTCCTGTTAGAACTTTTTGAATGCTGACCAGACAGGACTAAAGTTGATCATTGTCATTTCTGAAGGTAGTATCCTCTCTCTTAATCAATGTCTTTAATCCAGATCTTCTCCTCCTTTTCATAATGTTTGGGTGCAGTACCTTTTTCTGTAGATGCAAGCCTGTTTCTGCCTGTAACATTGCTGTTCAGCTTTGCGGCCCTATTAATGCATTTGTTTCATCAGCTGGATTGGAAGTTAATTGCAGAGTTTCCTGCCCATCAGGAGTTCGGATGGGGCCAGAACACACTGTAACAGGGTTGGTCTAAGTTAGCATTGCTGTGGAAATGTTTTTATTCTCTTTTAGGAAAATTTTTGCTGTGTAGTCTCCTCTTTTTGGTCTCCTCATTTCACAGTTGGTATTTTGGGAACCAGATGTGGTGACAAAGTGTACAAAGTACTCATTTGAAAATTATGGGCTGTTATCAGACACAATTTTGTCCTAAATGTCATGGCTCACAAACATCTCTTTCAATGCCTTAATTACTGCCTCATCTTAACCCATCTGGAAAAGTAATAACACAATAAGACACAATAGTTCAATTTCCAGTCTCTCCCATGGCCTAGAAGGAAATTGTGTAGGAATCAGGGACTGTCTTTGGTTCTGCCTGTGCATCATACACATCTGACAATTTATGTTGCTGCCAATCACCCTGAAATGCCTTGTGGATAACAGTGGACATGCTAAATCTATCTGACATTTTCTGTTTTTGTTTCAGATTTCCAGCGCCTGTAGTATTTTACTTTTACAATGTTATAGGGTATTGGATACTGTTTGGTAGAGTTTGCTTAAACTGTGCTGTGAATAAAGCTTGTTTTGATAAAAGATCCCTAATTTGTCAGTGAAATTTCTCCTGGAGCGAAGTATCTTTTCTTCACATTATGCAAAAATAAAAAATGTTGGTCTAGTCTAACTCCATAATATATTTTGGGGTTCTGATCTGGGATGCTAATATTCCATCAACCTTTTTGATTAGAATGCAAGTACAGCACAGTTTTGTGATTCATGCACAGAAGTACCTAGATCCCTCTTAAAATTCTTTTATTTAAGTAATTTTTTTTATTCTTCCTGCCAAACTGAGCAACTTCACATTTCTCATATACCTCCATCTGCCAGACCACTCAACCTATGTATATCATTCTGCAAACTTTCTTCTTCACAACATACTTCCCCATTTAACTTTGTGTCATCTACAAATTTAGGTAACATGCTTTCACCCCCTAACAATCACTGATATAAATTGTAAAAAGATTGAGGCCCCAGAATAAATCCCTGATCACTTGCCATACTCTTCTACTGCCAATCAGGCAAAGATGCATTTATGCATTTTCCCTGTTTTCTGTCAGCCAGACAACCTTCCATTTAATATCTTAGCCCCTATATCAATATATTATTTTCTGCAATAACCTTGTCAAATCCCTTCTTGGAATCCAAGTATACTACATCTGCAGTTTCCACTTTATCCACAATACATGTTACTCCTTCAAGGAACGCCAATAAATTGATTAAGCATGATTTCCTTTTCACAAAACCATGCTAACTCTTCCCACTTGTCTTGACTTTCTCAAGTGCCCAGCTATGTTCCCTTTAATGATTGACTCTAACACTTCCCATGATAGATGTTAAGCTACTTGCCTGTAGTTTTCTATCTCCTTTCCTCTTGAATAGAGGGGTTTGTCAGGAAACAAAGGTAGGTTTCAGTGACCTTTCTTTGTATTGTTAAATATTAGAAATGGAGTATAGATTAGTGGTTTAGTGTTTCTGCAGAAGAAAAGTTACAACGTGTTAGATTAATTTTAAACTAACATATTTACATGTGTGGGTTTTGTTTTCAGTTCAACGTGTGTTTTGCTGTGCTATGATACAAAAAGGAAACTTTAACTTCGCACCATAGGCCACTTTTAAGGAAAATACCTTTGAGTTTAGTTTTAACTAAAAGGCAGATTAGGAGGAGCATAGCACAGAGAAGACCATATTCCACAACTTTGCTTAAGAAAAGCCAGACAATGGAGTAAGGAGCAAGAAAGCAAGTGCCATAAATCTAAGAACAACTAGTTAGGGAACCTGCAGAAATGTGAAATTTCCAGAAACCAAAGACATCTGAAGTGATCCTATCATTTGTGACATTTTACTACACCTGTTGAAGTGATAATTGAAGCAATTAATGCCTGCTTTGTTGTAGAGACTGAGAGCATTATAATATTTTGTAATGCTATGTTATCCTTAAAATCTGTGAACGTTTGTCAAGATAAGTGGGAATGAAATGGGAATATTAAAAAAAAGTCTTTTTACAACTATACACGTTGGTGAGAAGGTCTATGGTATAAAAATCAATCTTTTCATACTTAATAAATTTGTTGTTAAAAGCCAATTGATAACTCTGTTCATGTTTTCTAAAAAAAAGTAAAAGTTGTGGTCTTTTGAGCCAAGGTTCTATTCTGATTTCTTCCTGTGCAGTAGTAATCTCAATTGGGATTTTGTCAAGTTATATTTGTTACTTTCCAGTCTGATGTAACTATGCCAAAATCAAGTGCGTTTTCATAAATTAACACAAACACTTCTATTTCTTCATTAGACATCTTTTAAGACCTTACAATGGTGTCCACTTGGACCCAGAGACTTGTGACCACTTTCTTAGTGATTATAAATTTCACCAAGTTGCTCTCCTTTCCATCTTATGATTTACAAGTATTGCTGAAATGTTTTGTGTATCCTATATATTCATTTAATTCAACATTTCATTTTTATTTACTATTAACTCCCTATTTTCACTCTCCAGAGGACCAGCACTCCATTTCTCTTTTCTCTTTCATTTATCTGTTAAAACTCCTGCTCTCCATTTTAACATTTCTAAATAATTTCTTCTCATACTCTATTTTCTCTTCATTAGCACTTTAGTAATTTACTACAGATTTTTATATTCTGATCAATCATCTAGCCTGCCATTCATCTTTGTGCAGTTACATGCTTTTTTCTTGTGTTTGATGCTTCCTGTAACTTTTAGTTAACTAAAAATAGCGGATCCTCCCTTTAGAATTTTTCCTACAATATATCTGTTCTGAAATGTCCCTTTAAATGTCTGCCATTGTTTCTTGATTGTTCTGCTTGCCTATTGTCCCACTTCAGTTAGCTCAGCTTTCACACCCACATAGTTGTCCTTCTTTAAGTGTACAATACTAATCTTAGACCCACTCTTTTCCCTTTGAAGCTGGATGAAAATTTGAATGATTTTGTTTTCACTTCTACCTAGGAGTGTCTTTATTCTGAAGTCATTAAATCAATCCTATTGTATTACACAATATCAAATCCAATACAACCTGCTGTCTGGTTGGTTCCAGAAAGTGTTGCTCTCTGAAACTATCTTGAAAGCATTCTATGAAATCTTCCTCTAGGTTACTACTGCGAACCTGATATTTTGGTTTCTCTGTAAAATAAAAGTTAAAGCATGCTAGATCCTGGGCTTTATAAATAAGAGCATGGAGTATAAATGCAACGAAGTTATGGTGAACATTTATAATACTCAGATTGATAGATATGCTGGAAAATTGGGCAGAGAAATGGCAGATGGAATTTAATCCGGATAAATGCGAAGTGATGCATTTCAGTAAGTCTAACGTAGGGAGGAGCTATACAATAAATGGTAGAACTATCAGGAGTATAGAGACACAGTGTGACCTGGGTGACAAGTCCACAAATCTGCACATGTGGAGAAGGCGGCATATGGTATGCTTGCCTTTACATGACAGGGCATAAGAGTATAAAAGTTGGCATATGTTGTCACAGCTGTATAGAGCGTTGGTTAGGCCATATTTGGAATATTGCATCCAGTTCTGCTCACCACACTACCAGAAGGACATGGAGGCTTTGGAGAGAGAGTACAGAAAAGGTTTACCAGGATGTTGCCTGGTGTGGAGGGTCTTGGCTATGAGGAGAGATTGGGTAAGCTGGAATTGTTCTCCCTGGAAAGACAGAGGATGAGGGGTGACCTAATAGAGGTGTATAAAATTGTGAAGGGCATAGATAGGGTGAATAGTGGGAAGCTTTTTTCCAGGTTGGAGGTGATGAACGAGGGGTCACAAGCTCAAGATTAAGGAGGCAAGGTTCAACACATGTCAGGGGATGTATTTTACACAGAAGGTGGTGGGGGCCTGGAATGCACTGCCAAGCAAGATGGTTGAGGTGGACATGCTGGGATTGTTTAAGACTTAGCTAGATAGCCACATTGGGAATAGAGGGATATAAACGAATGGTTTAGTTGGGTGCAGGAGAGGTACAGGCTTAAAGGGCCAAAGGACCTGTTCCTGTGCTGTATTGTTCTTTGTATTTGATTTAGCCTCAGCAGGAGTATCATGTCCAATTCCAGGCATCACACATTAGGGTGTGTAGGCAGGGAGGGCATCAAAAAATATTTGACATTGGTTCTATGGATGAGGAACTTCTGCAATAATGGATAGATTGAAAAGGCTGATTTAAAGCGGAGATTCAGTACAAGTATCAAAATCATGAAAGGTCAGGACAAAAACTATTTCTGCTGGTGGAAAGGTTAAAAGTCAGAGGACACCAAGTTAAGCTTATTGGCAAAAGAAGCAATAGTAACATGAGACTTATTATGCATTGCACATTTATGATCTGGAATGCACTACCCAGAAATCAACCTAGTAAAACTTTCTTGGAACTGCCTCCACTGCAAGCATATTCCCCATAAATAAGGAGATCAAAACTGTATGCAGCAATCTGCACGATCTGTATGCAGCGATTTGCTAGCACGAGGGGACACAGCTTTAAATTAAGGGGTATGAGTTATAGGACGGATATCAGAGGTAGGTTCTTTACTCAGAGTGATTAGGGAGTGGAATGCCCTGCCTGCAGCTGTTGTAGATGCGCCAAGTTTGGTGGCGTTTAAGAGGTTAATTGATAAGTATATGGAAGAGAAGGGAATGGTTTAGTTTGGAGGGGCATTGCTTTTTATTTTGGTTGGCACAACATCGAAGGCCGAAGGGCCTGTTCTGTGCTGTAATGTTCTATGTTCTATCTCACCAACACTTAGTTGTAAAAAGACTTCAACTTTTATATTCTATCTTTCTCAATAAAGGCCAACATTCAATTTGCTTTCCTAATTATTTGCTGTATCTGCATGCTGTTTTATGTGGGCCATCCCAATCTTCTGTGCCATATTTAAGTCTCTGCACTTAAATAACAGTGTAGGAGGACTAGTAAAACAATAAATATCCCCTCATTTTCCCATTTTATCATCCATCTGCTCACTTAAGCTGTCTATGTTCCTTTGTAGACTGGAATTATCCTCACAATTTATGTATTATTATCAATATGCCAAGTTATTTACAATTATATTAATGACTTGGATGAAATTAAGTTCAGCATTGATCCATAAGAACACAATTGTAGACCATTCAGCCCCTTTGTCATCCATGGTTAACATTTTACTTCAATTCCATTTTCCTAACTTGCCCATATGCCTTGATTCAGAGATCAAGAATCTGTGACTAATGAGATGTTTGAGGACTCTGCATCTGTACTCAGAGTGTAGAAGGATGAGGGGGGATTTTATTGAAACTTAATATTGAAAGTCTTGGATAGAATAGATATGGAGATGTCATTAATAAGAGAAAATAGAATCCGAGGGCAGAGTCTCACAGTAAAATGATGGTCCTGAAACTGAGATGAGGAGCAATTTCTTCAGTCAAAGAGTGGTGAATCTGTGAAATTTATTGCCACAGAAGACTAGGTTCTTGATTGGAAACTTGTTAAAACGTTAGAGGGAAAAGGTGGGAGAATGGGATTGAGAAAGATATTAGCCTTGATTCAATGGTGGAGCAGACTCAATAGGCTGAATGGTCTAATTCTGCTCCTCTATATTATTTTCTATCTTCTGTCTTGGACATGCTCAACAATGCAACATCCAAAACCCTTTGGGCTAGGCAATTTAATGATGTATTACTGAAGAAATTTCTCACTTAGCCCTAAATGATCGGCCTGTTGATACCGAACCCATGTTCTACATTCTCCAATCATAGGAAACTACCTCTTATGCCAATTCTGTCAGATCCCTCCAGATCTTATGTTTCAGTGAGATCACCTCTCATTCTTCTAAATTCCATTAAGTTTCACACATTGTAAAAAGTGCTTTTTTTTTTAAACAAGACAAATCTATACAAAATATTGTTACTTTATTGCCTACTCACTTTTGTGCCTACCCAACTGTACATTCCCTTACATTGAGTGTAATATATTCAAGTTTGCTGATAGTACAATCTCTTCGCCAGAGTCATTAATATAAATAAATAGCCAAGTCTCCAGCATTGATACTTGGAACATGATTAGTTACAGCCTGCCAACTTGAAAATGGCCCATTTGTCCCTATTTTGCTTCTGGTCCATTAACTAATCTCTTCTCATGTTAATATATTATCCCTGCTTCATGAGTTGCCTTGTAAAATAACTTGTGTGGTAAGTTATCAAAAGCCTTTTTAAAAATCCAAGCATACAACACCTTATTACCCTTTCTGTCTACCCTATTATTTAGATCCTCAAAATATGTTGTCATTATTTTCTTTTTGGCTTAAGAGGAGTAATGGTGTTGAATGTTAAATCAGTTAGCTAGAGTGTGCTTAATAATGATGGCAAAAGCCCCTATAAAGGCTGGGGCTCTCAAGAGGTCTGTCTCTTTAGCTTGCAATGATGTAGAGATGCCAGCGTTGGACTGGGGTAAACACAGTAAGAAGTCTGACAACACCAGTTTTAAATCCAACCGATTTGATAGTTAAGACCATCCTCTTGTGCGGAACTTGCCAATGAGGACGGTCTCAACAGGGATCTTGGCTTCATGTCACACTATCTGTAACCCCCCCTGACTTGCCTGGCTTAGCAAAAAATCTCACTTACTGTACTGTTTGGAGACAATACACATCTAACCTGTGCTCAGTGCTCCTTCCACTCACATTGTTAGCCACTTTAAGGCTTGAATAGCAGGTTAGGTGTAAAGATTCACATTCGAATCAGTAATCTGTAAACTGTCTGTGCTGATGTGTGTGCTATTGGAGACCAGAACACCTCATTCGCCTGACAAAGGCCATAAAGCCAAAAGCTTGCGAGTTTACTATCAAATAAATCGGTTGGATTTAAAATTGTTGTTGTCAGACTTCTTCCTGTCTTTAGCTTGCCCCATTGTGATATCATGGTATAGAGATGTGACAACCATGATCAGTAACCCTCAGACAAGGACACAAGAGATTTCCTTTTCGTTAAACCATGTTGACTGTCTGATCATAACAGCATTCTTAGAAAAGTATGGTAAGATTTACAGATTTCTACGTTTTTCCTGAAGATGGTATCAGGCTAACTGGCCCATTATCTCTCCATTTCTTGATAGCAGTGCTAGCTATTCTACAACACAACATATAAAAGATAATCATTTTTTAAACATTGTCTAGGTTACTTTCATCATTTTTTTCCATAATAGGAACAAAAGTAAGCCATTCAGCCCTTCAAGCCTGCTTTGCCATTTAGTATCATGGCTGATCTAACAGAGTCCACTTTTCTGCCTTCTCTCTGTAACTCAATTTCCCTACTGATTAGAAGCTTATTGATCTCAGCCTTGAAAATATTTAAGCACTTGGCTTCCAGTTTTCTGGGTTAAAGAATTCCAAAAAGTCACCATTCTTAGAGAAGAAATTCTTCCTCAAACCCATCTTAAAATATGAGTACCCCTTTATTCTGTGACTATGCCCTCTGGTTCTACACTCTCCCATGAATGGAAATATCTCCCAATATTTCCTCCCTCCTTTTCCCTTCCATAACAATCTTTTGGTTACTCTCAGCTGGTTTCTGAAGCTTTCCAAATCCTCAGACTTATGTTTATTCTTTACAATTTTATACACCTCTTAATCTAATACTGTCCTCAACTTACAGATAAATCTGATTTTATTTCAAGTGTAAGGTACTTTGTTGAAAATTTCCAATTTCTTTGAATGCTTCCCACGGTATATTTATCTTTATACCTATGCAATTGCAGTTAAGATAGTTTTGAATTGGAATATATTCCTCTCACGATTAATATGGAATGAGTCATCAGGTAATACAGAACTTAAATATTGCTAAAAAAAGACATACTATCAAAGCTTTTTGTCTTGTACTCAAGGCACAAAACTTCCCCCATCACCCAGAGGATCTTTTATTAAGATTGCAAAATAACCCTGTCTCATTACACAGATGTATAAAGATTTTCTATGTCTACTAGTTGGTTTACAATGTTAATCTAGGAAGCAGTCATCAAAATGTTCCATAACTTAATCTTGCTCACTGCCTTTGCCCATATGATTTGTAGAGATTTAAAATGATAATGAAGATATTTGATGATTTTAAAAAACAGAAAAGATAGCTCGTGAAAAGGAAAAAATGTGCCAAATGACTAACTTTGCTGTAAGTCCTGCAATTTTAAGTTCTGAGAAATGTTTGTGGGCTGGAGATGGGAAGACAAGTCAGAACAAATGCAAGTCTTGTTTTCTTTCCTGTGCATCAACTGGACTACAATCATTAACAATACAAGTTAACAGCCAAATTCTTTATTGATACTGAGGCCAGCAACAGTACATTACGTAGAATCTGTCTTTATTGGTGAAATAAAAATCAAAGCAAATAACAGTATTTTCTTCCAATTCGTATCATTCCTGTATTAAGTTTCAGAACAAAACCTTTGAGGAAAGATGGACTTTAAATTTTAAAAAATTAGAAACGTATTTCTTTCATAATGCTCAATTCTATGGTCAAATGAGCATAATTTTGTCACTTAGCTTTGTTTTACTAGATCAAAAACTAAATACAATTAAGGAAACATGCAACATAACTACCAATGAAGTAAATGAAAAGTGATCATCTCAACATGCCATTCTGCAGACATACACAGGATTAATTTTCGAAGTTATATCTACTGCACTGTCACCGAAGAGTTAGTAGTTGTTTAAAGTTTGGGTAACCAGCTTTTTACTAAAAAGATGCTAAATGCTGGTACATTTATGTAAAAAAAAACTTTAACAGTGCCTTCATTGGGGTTAACAGTAATCTGTTTTCTATCAGACAGGGAATTCTGTACTGGTACACTGAAGTCAGCACTAGCAACATAATCTATACTTTCACCAAGAATAATAGGCTTTTCACTCATGCATTACATAAAATTGAGAATGCCAAGTTAACAAAGTGAATATTATTCAGATGCATTTACATAAATTACAAACCAGGTGGGGTTAGATTTTGTATTCTCAAAACAAACATATCGTTTGTGAATTTCATACAACTCAAATTTTGTAATCATGTCATTCACTCATTACTTAGCTACAAAAGATACAAAGGTAATTGAACTGTTCAAAATAAATGGGAAAAGACTAAATAGTGGAGAAAATAAAAATGGAAGAAATGCATTTAATTTTAGATACTTAGTCCACTTTACAACTACTATAAAAGACTCTTCCACAAGAATTCTTGGAACAAAAACAGCCATCACTTTAATGTTAATTCCAGTTCATTTTCAAAATCTACATTTAAAACACACGGAAAATATAAAGTGAGGTGCTAATGCTAAATGCAGAAAAACTTGATAAATTTTAAAATGAAGTTACTAGTTCCCATTATTTTCTGCTTTTGAAATGTTTCTTGTCTGGACTCAAGACTGATGTAGATTTTTTAAAAATCAAAACTTCTGCAGTTATGAAGGTCTGGTGTCTTGACATGCAGCAGAAGATAAACATTCATACACAAAACTGGACAATCAAATTTAATATTAAACAATGGCATACAAAATATCTTAACAAAACCTCAAAATGATTCTTCTGATTTTTTTTTTAATACGGAGATCACAGACACAAACCATCAGTATACAACACTTTGAAAAACAGATTGCTGCAAACTCAATTTATGAATTCAATTTCTGAACACGTTAAGGCATTTCGTAACAATCTACCGCAATTAGTTACACTTCTTTCCACCACAATGCATTACAAAGTTATGCAAGTTGGCTAAATGAATTTGTGGCAGAAATAATTTTATGGGGATATAACTTACATCAGCAGTTAACTAGATATTTTAGAGAAATATCTAGCCACTAAATTGTTAGAGTTACTATCCTGGCCTCATGAAAGTATTTTCTTTAGGTGAGCTGTTTTAAAGTAGCTATTTGATGCTAATTTCCACTATGCTAATGCTGATGAACACGTTACAACTAAAGACACACTACAAGTTAAAATCAACATAAAAAGGTCCATTTTATTCCATTAAGCATGAGTGGAAGTTGAATAGAGCTGCCACTCTTCACATGTCCTGAGCTCTTGGGTCAAAGAGAGGAGTTAGGACATTGTCTTCAGTCGTTTCTTCTATTGGCGTGGTGGGCTGTGGTTTTGGTTTCTTAAAAAGGGAGGGCAAGTTTTTGATATGCACCTCTTTTTTGAATTTCTGCCCAAGTGGCTTCTGAATAAGATAGGAAAAATGATTTGAAAAAAGATATTTTTAAAATGGTTAAAGATTAACTTTGTGCACAATCTATTGTATGCAACATACTACAATGTAGTGAAAGCAATATGCAAAATCAGGGATGCAGAATTTCAATTAGGCTTAATGGCAGTAAATTAACATATCTCAAAAGGAAGAAAAATAAACAATCACACCAAAAGGAAAAACAATTTGTAATCAAAATGAATACATTAAAAACTACATTTTGAAAATCATTCATTACAAGTTTGATTTCTTCACAAAAAGGAGGACCTCTTACTGGTTTAAAATTAGTTCTAGCACTTAGCAAAACTTCTCATTTAAATGCTATCTCAATTTTGTAAGAGGAAAATTTACTTGCATCATCCTGTCAGATATCCCAAAGCGCTTCATGTTCAATGATCTACTTCTACAGAAAGGTTATTGTTGTAAGAGAACTCTCATGGGATCAAAGCGAACATTAAAGACGTGTGTGAAAACAAAGTTCTTGCTGCATGGATCAAATAAGACCCCTAAATGTGACATTTTGGTTCTCCACATCTGTACACTGAGCACTAAAAAGATATCCTGTGATGGAGTATTTGGGGAGGAAACTTAAGAGCTTGATGCTTTGGCATCTCAAAGCATAGCCAATAATGGAGCAATTAAAATTGAGGATGCAAAAGTCAGAATTTGGGGAGTGCATACTTGAGTTTTGAATTGGAGAACTTTACAGATATGGACCAGACCATGGAGGGATTTGAAAACAAGGATGAGACTTTTACAAATCAAGTTTTTGCAATTCACACACAAGGATACCCAAATTCCTCTGCAACAAAGCATTTGGAAGTTTCTCTCCATCTAGATAATAAGTTGCCTTGTTATTCCTCTGCTCAAAATGGATAACCTCACAGTTATCCATGTTAAATTCCATCTGTCAAATTTGGCTCAATCACCTAACCTATCCATACACATTTATAAATTCCTTATTTTCTCATTGCAATTGGCTTTTGTATCTATTTCAGTGTCATCTGTAAATATGGCTATAATACACTCTATCCCTACATCCAAGTCATGAACACTGATTGTAAATAGATGGAGCCCCAAGTACCGATCCCTGTTGCACACCATTGAGTTACAGCCTGCCAACTAGAAAATGACATTTATTCCCATTATTCCCTTTTTGGTGATTAGCCAATCCTCTGTCAAAGCTAATACATTATCCCCAACCTGTTAGATATTAGTTTGTGAAATAACCTTGTGGCACTTTATCAAATGTGTTCTGGAAGTCCATTTATTCACTTTGGTATGAAAATCTGTAATATGTATTGGACATATTTAATCATATTTGCTTCTTAAAGTATTACATAATTGTGGAAGGCAACCTTTTGAAAACACCATATATTCAAACTTACCCCAATGCAACCAGACAAGAGTTTCTTGAAGAGATCCTTTCTCCTTTTATCACCCATCTTATGAGAGGATGGGTTCAGAAGTTTTGTATCAAATTGATCCAAAGCATCTCCAGAGATTTGAGGAACCTGCTGCATCACCGTTTTCAAATCAGGATATCGTGGTCTCTACAAGTGTAATTCAAAAAGAAAATGATTAACAATAGTACATACAGATTTTTAAAAAATTAAGTACATTATTGCATCATGAGGATGCTCAAAATATTCAGAGTATTATTAGTCTCTCCATTCCAAATATTATTTTACTTGCTCAATTCAGACGCCTTGTGCACCATTTAGCATTATACTAATGAAAAGAAGGACACCTGTGAGAACATTCTCAAGACTACAGTTCTTACTGTTTGTTAGAGGTGGATACAGTCCTCATGGGGTGGGATTTCCCAAAAAAGTGCCAGTAAAAACTGGAGTAAATCCCACTCGTTTTTTTTCGGTGGATTTTCAAAATGAATCTCCCACACTCTAGAGCATGCTGCAGTGCAGTGTGGGCTGAGCCTATTCCTCAAGGAGAGGCTGGCAGCATAGCGCTGAGTAGACCAATCTGTCAGAGTGGAGATCAGTGCACACAGTTGTCCCGCACTGCTGACTTCTCAATCACCGACCAGTAGAGCAACTCTCCATCATCCAATCGCTGGCCCCCTGAATGTGTCCAGGCCTGCCCCGATTCTCTCTCTTCTTCCTCGCCAATTCCAGATGCCCAATGGGCAGTGCTGAGGTGCCCCCTGGGCATTGCCATTTTGCCCTTGGGCAATGCCAGGCTAGAGCAGCATAGCACAGCAGGTTGGGATAATCACTCCCATAGTCTCTCTGAAAGAGCACGAGCTGTTCGCATCCTTGATGCAAGATAAACAAGTTGATTTAAATCTGCTGAAAAGCCTGTGTTCAAAATAGCACTAACGTAAACAAACTTATTTGAAATTCTAACTTTAAAAAAAGTTAACATAGGTGATACTCTGCAATTATTTGGCTCCCCTTAGCTTTGATAGTTAAGCAGTAAAGGTAGACTCCTGATTGTTTAAATAAGTTCAAGTTGTAAGTGATTTTGACAGTCATACAATTTACAGCTAAACCAATTCTAAGGGATTGTATTATTATGGGAGATGATGAATGCTCCAGCCCCCAGTCTCTTCACTGCTTTTGCATAATTCCAGTGGCAGAGTACCAAGAAATCTGGCTAGCTTAGCAGCTGCAGTTGATGACTGATACAAGTTTAGGTCATGGTAACACAATGGGGGCAAGATGGGTAGGTAAGCACCGATGCTCTCTCATTGTGTTATTCTACACACTCTTAGCCAACTGAGCTAATGGCCCCTGGTATACAAAACTGAAATTAATTACCTATAGGATATATCAAATCAGAAAAGATATGCATGCACAGACAGAATAGGAAGATGGATCTTGCGAGCTACCAAAAATAATGGAAGAAAGATAGAAGGCTGAAGGTTGAGTCTCAAAAAAAATGTGGCTGCAATCATGGTCCAATGAGAAAAGTTCAACTGAGGGTCTGGAGGGAAAGAGAACATGAGATTGGAAGACAAATTGCCAAAATCTACCTGATTCAAGTTACAACTACCAATCTTAATTCAGCGGTAGCACTCGTACCCAGGTCAGAAGATCATGACTTTAAAGGCTTCACATCAAGATTTCAATGCTTAATCCAGGCACAGACTTCAGTGCCTTACTGAAGAACTGCTAAACTCCAAGATGTGCCTACTTTCAGATGAAATGCTTACATGGATGTTAAAGATCCCTGGCACTATTCAAAAAGGAGGGCAGATGAATATCCTGGCCTAAAGTGAACTGTTAATCAACACCAAAAACTGGTCATGTTCATTTTCCTACAAGAATATTTCAAAAACCAATTAATTTGGCTGTAAACAGTAACTTCATTGTGTGTTAATGTAAGCCTACTTGTGGCTAATAAATAAAACTTAAATACATTAAAAATGAGGATATGAAAGATGATATGAAAGATGATACATAAATGCATTTCTACACAAGTTATAAATGTGGCCATAAGTAACTAACATTTAGGGCCCTATTTTACCATTTTGATTCGAAGTGCTGGGACTTGAAACTGTTTCAAATCCGATTTTTGGACACATTTACACACACACACACTGCCTGAAAAAACATCAGCAATTTCGAATCGCACTGCAGAAGTCTGTGGGTGGGGCTTAACAAGCACAAAATCCTGCAGCTCTAATCGAAGAATCTATCTGCACACGTGCAGGGGAAAAAAAAAGCTACTCCCATGCCACATCACTCCTCCCTGGCCCCCACAGACATTGCCCCAATCCACAACATTTGACCCCTTATTTCCCCCACCTCCCTGCCACCCAGACCAATTATGGGCCCCTCTCCCCGCTCACTGATTACAGACAGAGTGACAGCAGGCCCCCCCCCCCCATTCCCTTCACTGATCTCAGGCAGAAGGACAGCAAACTCTCCCCTCAATGATTTCAAGCAAAGAGTGTTAGATCCATCTTGCCCCCACCAATCTCAAGCAGAGAACCGTTGGACCCATCGATCCCAAGCAGAGAGCCATCAGATGTTTGGCACTTATCTCCTCACTAGCTGGACTTTTACAGAGCATGTCTGTTACGTGCCGATTCTGGGTGGGCGAAAGTGCTGGTAAAGGGCAAAGAGCCGGTAAGGTTGGGCATGCAGCCCATTAAGTCACTTTAAATGAGCGCAAATGCATTTAAATAGCCATCACACCATTTCGGAAGCAGGCGACATCGCCACTATTTTTAGACCTTGGTAAAGGGGGAACTGGCACAGAAATGGGCGCTACTCGCCTTGTGTCCAACTTTACCAAGTTTACGCACCGAAAAATAGATGTAACTTGATAGTAGGATTGGATTCTTAGTGTCTTTGATATACAAATAGTAATTCAGATACATGAATTAGAAATAAATGAATGCCAAGTCAAAAGAGGAAATACGAGAAGGGTAATTAAAAGCAGGTTAGAGATAAGAGAATATTAAAAGGAGAAAGTTTGAGGAGTTCAAACAAAGAATTGCAGACTGTGCCAAATCGGCAGCTGCTAAATAACCATCGTAAGTCAGAGACAAGGAACAGATGATTTAGTGATGATGATGATGGGGAGGGGGGTGCATCAGCATGAGGAACTCACTGTTCTCCGGAGCTGTGATTTTGAAGAGTGGCTGCTTGCTGGAGAGACTATTGAAGTTTGAAATCTTTCTTTAATCAATAGGTTTAGGTCGCGGGAGTTTTTTTTTGTTTATTTTGGCGCTCCATAGCGGGAGATAGGCACGGGGACTGCTGGGAAGGAAGCGCGGGACTATATAAAAAAGGCCAAGGTAGTCAGCGGGCAGCGTCGGGAGAGGGCAGTGGAGTGAGGCGGGGAGCAGAGTGAGAGCTGTAAGGGCTTAAGCTCACTGGGCTTGGGCAAGCGCAGGCTTGGACTTGGTAAGTGGCTGGACTCCTGTCCCACCCAAACTCTAGGGCCCATACCTCTACAGGGGGTGTATAAAATGTCAGGGTCCATGATAAAACGCGTCCGCTGTGTTCACTGCCATATGTGGACATTCTTGGAGGCAGCACGTCTCCCAAAAGCCCATATACGCACAAAGTGTTTGGAATTGCAACGATTGAGGGCTCGGGTGAGGCAATTGGAGCTGAGACTGGAGGATATGTTTATAGTCAGAGAGAACGAGGGGCTAATGAACAGGGACCACAGTCCAGAAGGGACCCCAGGGCCTATGAGGAGGGATGGGTGGGTAACAGATAGGAAGTTGGAAAAGAAAAGGAGTCACGGCACTAAGATCACCCCAGAGGAGGCATCCCAGAACATCAAGGGTAGGGCAACAGCTGAGGTAGAGAGTGCAAGGGAGGGGGATCTAAATGCCGCAGAGGACAGAAGGAGTGAGGGATGTGAGATAGTGGTGGGGGATGAGAAGGTCAAGGGAATCGACAGGCGGTTCTGTGGGCAAAAGCGGGACTCCAGGATGGTAGTCTGCCTCCCTGGAGCAGGGGTCCAGGATGTTACGGAGAGGGTAGAGGGAATTTTGAAGGGTGGAGGGGCTAAGGCTGATGTAATAGTCCACGTGGGAGAGAAAGATGTAGGAGCAAAGTGCAGGGGGGACATACGTAGGCAGTTTAGGGAGTTGGGGGCCCGGCTGAAGTGTAGGGCCTCCAGGGTGGCATTCTCTGGGCTGCTGCTGATGCCTGGGAATGACAGGGTTAGGAACAACGAAGTTCTCCAACTGAATGCGTGGTTGAGGGATTGGTGTAGGGTGGAGGGATTCAGATTCTTAGACCATTGGGAAGTCTTCAGGAGGGAGGGCATCTATACAAGAGGGACGGGGAACAGTTGTCTGGGAAGGGCACCCATATTTTAGCTGGGAGGTTAGCGGGAGTGTTTCGGCAGGGTTTAAACTAATATGGAGGGGGGGTGGGGAGATAGAGGGAACTTGGAGTGGGAGAGAGATGGGTGACAGGGTAACTCCGGAGAGTAGGAGGGAAGATCAGAGAGTGCCTGAGGGCCTTCAGAGCATGTGTTTTAATGCGAGGAGTGTGACTGGCAAAACAGATGAACTGAAGGCAATAATGTTCGAGAGGAAGTTAGAAGTGGTGGCTGTGACTGAAACGTGGCTAAAGGAAGGGCAGGACTGGCAATTGAATATTCCGGGTTACAAGCGTTTTAGGCATGATAGAGGTGGTTTGAGGAGAGGAGGGGGAGTGGCGTTATTAGTTAAGGATCACATCATAGCAGTGCAGAAGGAGGGTGGTATGGCTGAGTTAGGAACGGCTGAGTTAGGAACTGAGTCGCTATGGGTGGAGTTGAGGAATAGGAAGGGAGAGGTTACTATGTTGGGAGTGTACTACAGATCGCCCAACAGTCCGCGGGCCGTGGAAGAAGGATACATAAGGAAATTTTAGATAAGTGTAGGAAGAATAGGGTAGTTGTAATGGGAGATTTCAATTTCCCTGGGATAGATTGGAAAGTGCCGAAAGCGGAAGGGGAGGAATTTGTACAGTGTGTTTTAGAAGGGTCCTTGGAGCAGTATGTGGATAGCCCGACTAGAGAGGGGGCTATACTGGATCTGGTTCTGGGGAATGAGCCAGGGCAGGTGGTTGACGTTGTAGTAGGAGAGCATGTGTCTAATAGTGACCACAACTCTGGCTGCTTTAGGGTATTAATGGAAAAAGATGAAGCCTGCCCTAAGGGGAGGGTGTTAAACTGGGGGAGGGCTAGATATAGCCAGATTAGGCAGGATCTTAAGGATACCGACTGGGATAAGCCGTTCGAGGGTCGGTCGACGCTGCGCACGTGGGAATCTTTCAAGAGAAAACTAAAATTTTTGCAGGATAGACACGTGCCGGTAAGGAGAAAGGATGGGAAGGGTAGGATTAGAGAACCGTGGGTTACTAGGGATGTTGAGGACTTGGTCAGGAAGAAGCAGGAGGCGTACGTTAGATCCAGGCAATTGGGGACAGAGGCAGCGCTGGAAAAAATATAGAGAGTGTAGACGGGATCTTAAAAGGGTGTCAGAAAGGCAAAAAGGGGCCACGAAATGGCTTTGGCAGGTAGGATTAAGGAAAATCCTAAGGCATTTTACTCCTATGTAAGGAGCAAAAGGATGGTTAGAGGGAAGATTGGACCTCTCAGGAACAGAGGAGGGGAACTATGCTTAGAGCCTGAGGGAATGGGGGAGATCCTGAATGAATACTTTGCGTCGGTATTCACGCAGGAGAGGGGCCTGATGTCTGATGCTGGCTTTGAGGATTTTGAGGACCCGTTAAAAGAAATAATCATTACGAGGGACGAAGTGTTGGGGCTTTTAGGTAGCATAAAGACTTATAAAGCTCCGGGGCCTGACGGTATTTATCCCAGGCTGCTAAGGGAGGTGAGAGATGACATTACTGGGCCTCTGACGCAAATCTTTGTCTCTTCTTTGGACACAGGTGAGGTCCCAGAGGACTGGAGGATTGCAAATGTAGTACCGTTGTTTAAAAAGGGTCAGAGGGATAATCCAGGGAACTATAGGCCGGTGAGCTTGACTTCAGTTATAGGTAAGCTAATGGAGAGGATCCTCAGGGACAGGATGTATGAGCATCTGGAGCGCTGCGATCTGATCAGGGATACGCAGCATGGCTTCGTTAAGGTGAGGTCGTGCCTTACGAATCTAGTGGAATTTTTTGAAGAGGTGACAAAAACGGTTGATGAAGGACAAGCCGTTGATGTCGTCTACTTGGATTTCAGTAAGGCGTTTGACAAGGTTCCCCGTGGTAGGCTGATAAAAACGGTGAAGGCGCATGGGATACAGGGCCAGGTATGTAGATGGGTTGAGAACTGGCTTGGGAGGAGGAGACAGCGGGTATTAGTGGAAGGCTCTTTTTCCAACTGGAAGTCAGTCACTAGTGGTGTGCCACAGGGCTCAGTACTAGGACCTCTTCTATTTGTGATTTATATAAATGACTTGGAAGAGGGGGTAGGTGATGTGATCAGCAAATTTGCTGATGACACTAAGATACTTGGATTGGCGGGGACTGAGGAGCAGTGCCAGGCAATACAACAGGACATTGATAGGATGGTAGATTGGGCAGATAGATGGCAAATGGAATTTAATCCGGATAAATGCGAGGTGATGCATTTTGGCCGGAATAATGTAGAAGAGAGTTATAGGATAAAAGGTAAAACTATCGGAGTATAGAGACGCAGAGAGACCGGGGGGTGCAGGTTCACAAGTCTCTGAAGGTGTCAGTACAGGTGGAAAAAGTGATAAAGAAAGCGTATGGTATGTTAGCCTTCATAGGAAAGTGTATAGAATACAAGAGTAGGAGTTTGATGTTGCAAGTGTATAGAACGTTGGTTAGGCCTCACTTGGAGTACTGCGTCCAGTTCTGGTCGTCGTACTACCGGAAGGATGTGGAGTCCCTGGAGAGAGTGCATAGGAGATTTACCAGAATGCTGCCTGGTATGGAAGGTCTGTCTTACGAGGAAAGGTTGAACGCACTGGGGTTGTTTTCCCTTGAAAGACGTTGGCTGAGAGGGCATCTATTAGAGGTATATAAGATTATGAGGGGTATAGATAGAGTAAATGGTGGTAAGCTTTTTCCACCATTAGATTCGGATAGAACGAGGGGTCACGGCCTTAGGGTGAGGGGGGCTATGTATAAGACTAATATTAGAGGGCATTTTTTCACACAAAGGGTAGTGGGAGTGTGGAATGCACTACCGAGTAAGGTGGTGGGAGCAGGCACGCTAGGGTTGTTTAAGGGTCTCTTGGACAGCCACATGAGCGGTCTGCAGATAGAGGGATATAGGAGGACTGTTTAAATATCTTATTTGTTTCCACAGGCTGTTCGGTCCACCTTGTTGACCAACAAGGTGCATGCATTCAGCAGGTCGTGCGAGGGCTGCTCCTGGATGTTACTTCAGGAGTGGCCTAGTGCTTCATGTCATTAGTGTATGCTTAAACTGGACCATCAGATGGGCAACATGACAGCTCAGAGACTATCGCTGTTGCTGTGCAGACACATGGATTTGGGCCTGTGTCTGCGGGAGTTTGCGCGTTCTCCCCATGGTTGCGTGGGTTTTCTCCGGGTGCTCCGGTTTCCTCCCACATCCCAAAAATGTGCTCTTAGGCTGACTGGGTAACAAATTGTCCCTATATTGGTCTCTATATGTCATTAAGACGTTAGGATGGCAGCGCGGGCTCATTGGGCCGAAGGGCCTGTTTCCCGTGCTGTGTTGTTCTTTGTTCTAACAGAGGGAGGTGGGGGAAAGGGGAGGGGGAAGGTGGAGAGAAGGCGGTGAAGGAAGGAGAAGCCATATGCCTTACACAAGATAGTAGTTTTAAATTGGGTACACTGATAGATGAATGAAAGGTCAGCAGAACAACTCTCTGACCAGAGTGTTGCAAACTATGAGGGGTAAAGGATGAGGGTTGGCTAGAAGGACACTAGAATGTTTCAATGCTGGAAATAATGAAGGCATGGATCAACATTTCAGCAATATATAGGCTTAGGTAGAGACAGGATATGGAAAGATTCTCAAATTAAGTTTGAATGCCACCCATTGTGAATTTCCCTTCAAGTTATTATATATCTACCTGAATTGGATCTACATTGCAGTTCCTTCATTGTCTCTTGGTCAAAACACTGGAACTTTGCCCTAAACTTCACTGCAGTGGTTTTGGAGATTACTCACTATAATCTTCTGAGAAGGTAAATAGAGACGGGCAAAAATGCCGCTGAGGCCAGCGCCACATACATCCCATCTAAAAAGAATTTGAAAATTGTCAACAGTATGGTGCCGCCATTTAGTACATGGCAGAAGGGGCCAAGAAATAAAACATGTGGTAAATACATGCAGTTTGAAGACAAAGTTAATTTAGATAAGTAAGGCTCTTATTTCAGCAAGACGTAAACAATTCAAAAATCAAGGCCAGCAGCCAACTGCAACTCAGGGAACTCTCCTAAAATGTCATATTTTGTCAAAAGGTAAATAAAACCAGAAATTTCAAGTAATGCCTGGGATAGATCCCACGTGCAGTCAAAGATCAGAGAAGGGAAAGACTAAAAGTAGCAAACAGAAACTTTAATTTTACAGGGGAGAGCAAACAAGCAAAGAGGTCTCTTAGCCCCTCAAAAAAACTGCTCTTTTAAAAAACTTTAAAATGTAAGACAAAATGTTTAAAGTTTTAAAAAGATTCAAGGTTTTGAAAATTTCCAGAAATTTGTGCAGAGATTTACAGAATGCACACAAATCCACCCAACTAATAAATCATGGGATGGAGGTATTACTGGCAAGGAAATTGTTTATTGCCTGTTCCTAATTGCTCTTGAACAGGTGACGGTGAACCACATTCTTGAACTACTGCACTTTGTGCGGTGCAGTAACACTCATATCACTTTTTGGGAAGAAGTTCTGAGATTTTGACCCAGTGTCAGTGAAAGGACAGCAATACATCCTCAAATCAGGATGTCATATGGCACGGACAAAAACTTGCAGGGAATGTTCCACTGCACCAGCTATACTTGTTCTTAATCTAAGTTGCACATTTAGTAGGTTCTATCAAAGGAGTCATGGCAAATCGCACATTTTTTGCTACACGTTCTTGCACAGTGTACTGACAGTACCCATTGCTCACAGTGTGCCAATGTTGGAGGGAATGCATGCTTAAGATAGATGGATGTCATTCAAGTGGATTGCTTTATCCTGGACGGTGTTGAGCTTCGAGTTTTGCTGGACCAGAACTCATCCAAGCAAGTGAAAAGTATCCCATCTCATTCCTACTTTATGCCTTATAGTATATGTGCTCATAATTCTGGACTTTTGAGCATTTCCAATTTTTAACTGCTCCATCACCATTGGTAGTTGTGTCTTTGGCTACCAAGGCCCAAAGTTATGGAATTTTCTCTCTCCACCTCACTTTTCATGCATGGTTACCTGCCCTCCTAATATCTCACATTTTGTTTTGTGATTTGTATTTCACAATGTGTGAGACAGCTTGTTAAGTTTCATTACACTATAGGAACTATTATAACAACAGCACTGTAATCAACAACTTCTGTAATGCATTTTGCTTACCAGTGCCTCATAGATCATGAAAGCAAGGTGCACCAATGCTGCAAGGCAGCCTTCATGTTGTCCATGCATTTGCAGCCCTCTAAGCACACTCATGAAGAACCAACTGGCTGCGTCAGAATGCAGGGTTGCAGACAATACCTGAATAGAAAGAATAATCCAATTTGACCACCAAGATTCATAAAAACAAAAGGGAACATAAAAGACATATAGGAGTAGGGCATTTAGTTCCTTAAGCCTGAACCACTATTTAATAATGATTCATTTGACTTTTGGTCTCAACTTCACATTCCCACCTACCCTCAATAATGTTTGACTCTCTTGTTAGTCAAGAAACATTCTACTCTGTCCAGCCTCCACCTGCTGCAATATCCTCAATAAAAGACTCAAACATTTTCCTTTGATAAGATTTTAAGCTAAATGACCTGTAGTTTGCTTTCTGCCTCTTCTATTCTTGAATAAAAGAACCACATTTGCTATTTTCCAAATTAAATCAGACCTTACCGGAATCTAGTGTATTTTGGAAAATTAAAACGAATGCAACTACCATCTCAGCAGCCATTTCTTTTAAGATCCTAAGATCCATCAAAACCTGGTTCTAATAATTTTCACATTACCTTTTCTCTGGTGGTTGTAATTGTTTTAGATTCCTGCTTCCCTTTTGTCTACTGATTGTTATTTATTTCTGGGACGTTACTTGCACTCTTCATTGTGAAGAGGGATACAAAATATCTGACCATTAATAGTAGTGAGCTAAATGAGAAGAACATCAGGAACTTAATGCAAGATGTCAGCAAGTTGTAATCCAATTATGTATATACATGCATGTAGGATTTAAAAAAGCCCAAAATTTCTTATCTGAGACATCCATGGCACAGTTGTCCAAACAAAAAGAGAAATTGTTCAACAGAAACAGAAAATAGTTTTGGTATGACTTTCAACATTTAATTACATTATTGAATGAATTAAACATTTGATTAAATTTAACAGCTTTTTGAGTTTTGTGCCAGTGCCAATCCTGCCAAAAATCATTTTGGTGGGGTAGATACTAGCAGTCAAATAGGTTTCTAAGACAATGGACAAGGGAGAATGCTCCAAAATGAATTACGTAGAATGCAGCAAGTATTAATTGAAGTACATTGCAAACAGCAAAATCTTTAGGTTGCCAGCAATGGCAGCCATAGAATTAGTAAATGAAATAGCAGTACAACTAGAAATAGCTTTTGCAGGCAATATTCTGCAATATAACTGGAATAATTTCTGCAACACTGTAAAACGTACATTTGACACAAAAAAACGAGTAAATATTTTTCAAACTCAACATAAGTTGGAATATTGCTGAAAAAAAATCAAAATGTTTTATTTTGCGCCCATCATGTCATTGCAAGATGACTGATATAAGGGGAAAACCAACTGTTTTGTGCTGATTGGTTGGCAAGTAGCCTCTAATTGATAGAGATGTTGCCACTGAGAATGCACCAGCTGATGGTGACTGATAGATAAATGCTAAGCATTATTTTAAATTTAAACCAGGCAGCTTGGCTCTGATTGGTCAAGGGGAGTAAATCAGTGAACGACAATTTTGTTTGGCTGAAACAGATGCATTGTGTGCACATGTTCTTGTTTGCAAGGAACATGGCCTTGTGTGTTAATATATGTAGCTTTCAGTACATGCAAATGCACCACACTCCAAGCCCAACTGATTTTTAACTGCTTGTCAGCATAATTCATAGCATTCTGAGGATTATTTAGCAATTGCTGTTCAATCGCGGAATCACATCTATTGCCGGTCACTGTTTTGAATTTCACAAGCACAGATTGGTTGGGCAATGTTTACATCTTGAACATTTGTGAACAGGGGCTGAGACATGCTGTCTGATAAATCCACCAGTCTTTCGGCCATATGCTTATATATCTACCATCACACTGGCATTGAAATTCATATACCATATAGTTAACATTTGGAATGGGTGCAATCAAATTAACTCTCTTGACATACTAGTTGAGAAATCTGCTAGAAAGTTCTCTATCACACTCCACCCCAAACCTACCGACTAACGTACGTGCTGGGATTATTAGAGTTTCATATGCTATAAATTATCATATTGATAACCTTGTAAATTGGGTTCAAGCCATTTCCTCACTGTGCAAGCTTGATGCTGTATTAGGACTCAAAAGCATTCTATGCACGGGAAGCTACATATATTACTACATTAGATTCTGTTCTTTGCAGCCAGAAAGAACCGTACATACAATGCACGTGTTTCAATTCATTCCCCAGAATAATGCCATGACAATCAGGATTGGGGTGCCTAGTTTAAATTTCAAACATTGCTTTGCAGTTACTCATCTGTCACAAACATTCTCTATAGCAATGCCCCAACCAGAATCCACATGCCAACCAATCAACATTCTCTTCTCTTACAGCATAAATTAAAATTTTCCTCTTCTATCAATATTCTTGTGAAGTGCAAGACAAAAGCCTCAACACATCTCTTTTTTTCAGCAATACTCAAATTCTGTTCGACCAAACTATAAGTCGATGTTTTTTAAATATAACAAAACTGTACAATAAACAGGCATGCCAGGCAAAAGGTGATACACCAAATTACCAATGGTAAAAGGACTAAAATTGGTAGCAATCACAAGAATATCTATTTAAAGCAACTTCAAGTAGTAAATATTTTCCTTGATGATTTAATTAATACTGCACTCTTTCCCAATACAAATGAACTCCAAAGACATTGGGAGACAGGATGTAAACATTGTTTATGAACTGCTCAATTCAAAATATGGCAACCACAGAACCGCTGGTCAAAATGGATAGATGCTTTATAGACTGCATGGCTGCGTTCTGTGCCTTTATCAACATTGTTGTAACCATTAACAAATTCATACTCTCACAAAAACACGTGTACTCTGGACCCATTTATATACTTGCCTGTTTGATCAGTGGCCAGCAGAGTTGGAGGGTCGCTCGCTGGCACGTTATAGTGTCACTCCAAGTAATTGCACTATAAGCAGTTGCCAACAGCGCTTTACAGATATCCTAAAAATAAATAAAGGAAATAAGTCAGCACTATTAACATTACAGCGATGGCTAATGAGCAAATTTTGGTACTGCTCTGATCTGCACCCAAAAACATCTAATGAGAACATCACCAGTTCATATTAAAATTAGATATCAGAAATCAAAGCTTGTGCCTTTAACTCCTTTCACTTTTGACCAAAATTGCTTTGCCCAACATTAAAGAAAAGCAGACCTGTTTACCTCAGACTTCAACAGACACTTTCCAAGGTCAGTGAGTTCTTCAGATCCAACATGTGGACCATCATTTGTATTCATCATTTCATCATCTATTTTAAAAGATTCACAATAAATGTAATGCTGCTATAAGAAAGAAGTGACATGTAGTTTAATGATTAAAGTTAAATCCTAACATTCATTTAAAGAGTTCATCTAAGTTTTCCAAGTGCATAGAAAAATGCCACATAGAATCAAACTGTAAACCTGAGAGATCTCACACCATGGAATACATCCAGACCACATTTTATATTTATGTTCTGCAAGACTTAATGACAGTACAGCCAGGAAACCAGATTTTAACTGAACACAACTAAAGGTATGTATTAGTAAAAGTGACGGTGAGGAGGTCAGTGAGTGTCAGACATTTGACTTCCTTCTTGCTATAGAAAAGGGTTAAAGACTTAACTAGGAAGGCATTTATGGCTTCTTTATACCTTCCAAAAGAAAAAGACAGCAGTTCCCACCACTCAAAATGTTCCTATTTAAATAAAGCAGTTGCCTGCATAAACTAAAAGGTGAAAGCCAAGAACCATTTTCATTAATGTCAAATTCAAAGTCGCCAGATGGTATTGCAAAAGAAAGGTATAAGCACTTCTATTTTGATATATAACTGTATTTATTTACTTGTCTGCACCTTATTATGGTGCACTATATGCTCCACTCAAGTGTCTGGGGTCAAAAAGGTTCAAGAGCCACCAGTTTAAATAAAATTAGTTGTAATGCATGCAGTCTTGTTCAGTTTCTTCAATAATGCTACCCCATCAATACACTGAGCAGGAAATTAATTTTTGCATGAATATGCTCCACTGAAAACACTGGGGTCTATACTAGCTGATTTCAAGGACTGTTAATTTCTAATACAACTTTAGTCAAGGAGGAATGGCATATTTAATTTCAAAGTGACATGCAGCAACTGAAATGGTTTAGTTTCTTGCTTTATAATTAAACTTCCCACAATGACACAAGTATCAGTCCATGGAAATATCTAGTGACAATAAACCTAAAATAGCTATCTAGACAAAAAAAAGAGAACTCCTTTTTGCATCCCCATTTCATTTGAAGATTTCATTCAAGCTTTGTCAATAGCACAGAAAATCAGACTAAGTGATTTGGCCTATGCCCAACCTTCTCTATGTTCCCCCACTCTTCAGCACACACACGTGGACCCCTGGATCTAGTAATATTTCAGTCCAGTAGACTACTGGTTTTACACATCTGCTCTAATTGGCAAAAATGACTTAGTGATAAAAAAACGCTCTAAAATATGAAACAAGCCCAATTATTACATAAATAAATCTAGAAAAGTACTAGATTACTTACCATCCATATCACCTGATATAGTCTCAGGGCCCTTCTTAACACAACAGCACACAGCTGCAATAGAGAAATAAAGAGTAAATATTTAGTACCAGTCCTTACAATGCATTTACCATGTAAAAATTACCATGCATGCAGGTGGATAGGAAGCATTAGGAGCTACAATGTTTAATTATAATAATTGTATGCAACAAAATAGCTTGTTTCCTGTCCACCAGTTTTGCAAATATTGCTGTCCTTGAATATTGAGTTAGTTAAGCAGAACTCTTTATTAACTCACAGCTGGACAGACAAATATTCCACCTCTCACATGTTGTACGAGATATTCTGGAATATGTTGAGCATTGCCCATATCTTGGCAGCTACCTCTCTCTCAAAAGGCCACCTTGAATGAGGGATTAAACAGATCAGCTGCGCCATCTCAGCTTTCAACAACCACAACACGGAGTATCTCACAGCAAAGACCTTTGAAAGTCAACAAAACAACCACATTCTTGTACTGCAGCACAGTTTGGACTTTGTATTAGTGACACAAAAGAGCTCTAGAGAAACGTCAGCAGCAATACCTCAGATGCATTCTCAAGATTCAACAGGAAGGGCATCAAACAAACTATCCTTCTTGAAGCATCCAGGCAAAACTCCTGCCAGATAACTGCAACGGACTGGACACTGTATCTGGAAGGCTGAAAAGCACTTTCCTTACCAGGTCCTGTTTTCACAGATCTCAGTTTTTTAAAAATTAATTTTTACTGAATGTGGACATTGTTGGCTAGGCCACGATTAATTGTTCATCCCTGTGAAGGGGAAGAGGTGGTGAATTACATGCCACAAGATTTCTAGCCTTTTACCTGCTGTACTAGCCCCAATATTTATACAGCTAGTCCAGTTCAGTTTCTAGTCAATGATAACCCCAAGGATGTTGACAGTGGAGGATTCACTATAATAATGCTATTGAACATCAAAGGGCAATGGTTATATCCTCTCTTGTTGGAAATGGTCATTGTCTGGCAGTTGTGTTGTGCGAATATTACTTGCTGATGGCCACTGTTCTAAGGGAGGACAAAGAAAATGCTTCAAATATACTCTGAAGCTTTCTCGAAGTACGGCAACATTGACTGGGGGAGCTTGCTACCAACTGCAAAATGGCAGTAACTTATCCATGAAGCTGCATCAATTTTTGAGGCCAAATGATGAGACAAAGCAGGAGCAGAGAAAAAATGGAAACCAATGATGAACAAAACAAATGGCTGCCAAAAAGGAAGTTTACTCCAACTGTTCGGTACCCAAGGTTAATAGTTACTGCTCCTCTATCTGGCCATGCATTGTGGGATACAGGATGTAATTACACACACCAGCTCCCAACAAGCTCTATCTTTTCGAAAAAGGAATTAACATTGGTAACAGATACACAGACATTAACTTATCTAGAAATTATTTCACCACAAAGCTTTTATTTGTTTATAAAATGCAATTTTCAGTTTATATTGTTGATTATTAACTAAGTAAATAGTATAGCCCTTACTCATCAAATCAATTGATTCACGGGTGAGAAGACGAGTCAGTTGCTCATCCAGCATTTCTTGGGACTCGGGATTCTCCTCAGGAGCACCACTTTCAGCTCTAAAAATAAACACATACAATCCTCAAAAAGAAGCAGGATTTATATTACTTCAAGGCAACATATCCATGTGTCTACCTTTTCAAATGAGGCCAATAATTAACAGAATGCACTTCTAAATGTAATTTGAAAATTAAATTATTACAATTTTAAACTATAAATTATCTTGAAATAATAAGACGCTGGTAACATAAAACACTAATACTACAAGTTAAAAGATGAAAGCACTTGCATTTATAAAGTGACTTTCAGAATGGCACAGTGGTAAGTGGTTAGTACTGCTGCCTCACAGCACCAGGGACCCTGGCTTGGGTCACTGTGCAAACTCCACAAAGACATTCTCCCTGTCTGCATGGGGTTCCTGCAGGTGCTCTGGTTTCCTCCCACAGTCCAAAAAACATGCTGGTTATGTGCATTGACTATGTTAAATTCTCTCTCAATGTACCCGAACAGGCACCCGAGTGTGGCTACTGGGGAATTTTCACTGTAACTTAATTGCAATGGTAATATAATCCTACTTGTGACAATAGTAAATAAACCTGAAACTTATGGATAAAGCACATTCATAACTTAAGTATATTTACTGTTCTAACAAAGAGAATCACAATTTGTAACATTAAGACCTCATAAACAACGCTAGGATAAATGCACAAATTATCTCCCTTTAGCAATGATGGGCGAAGACTAAAAGAAGTGCCCAGGACAGACGAAATCCCATGGGATTTTTGTGATAGGAAGACAAACGCGGATTCAAGTTAATAATTCCATTAAAAAGACGATGGAGCACATCCTCAGTGCTGTACCAATGTTTTTAAACATCAAGTGGATATTGAAGGTATGATATTGTGGTATGCTGGCACGAAGGAAAGCTGCACCAGGAAATGAATAAATCTAAAGATGGTAGGTAATTATCAGAAGCTAGTTTGATTTGACATGATGATAGAATTAAGATTACTTTCTCTTTGATAAAAGAAATGAGGACAAAATTGTGTTTTAATATGCAGTTTTGTTAAGACAAATTAAACCATTATTGGTCCCAGCATTTATGTCCCTGCATATCCAAGTAAACTATAATCTCTACTTAACTGAAATCAAATCTGTCCCATTCAAATATAATTGTGATATTAACACAATATGCATTCAGTAATAATGTCTCAAAATCTAAAACTATGACCATAAAGTTTGACACTTACTCCAACAGGCCTCTCTGGTTGATGACAACCCACTTGGCACTTAGTCTCTGTCAGGCAAACAATGGAGTTACATAATATACTGACAGATGAGCAAGTTATAAAATTTGAATTCTAAACAATACTATTCATCAATAAATTTTCAATATGCTGCCAAAAAGACAAGATATACTGTGTTTTTAGCACCATGTTTTAAAGTCTCCAACTTTTTAACATTTTGTTTAATCAAAATTTTCAAGATTATTTTCAGCCAGCTGGTCTAACAAAGTTTCAATTTAAGACCAATCACATTTTTCTGCTGCTCAAGTTTCACAACACTTTCTACATTGCACAGATTGCAAGAATATTAGATATTGTATTTTGAGACAACAGTAATGTTAGAACATAACACTTCAATCAGAATCTGCACAGAAAAGGCAGGTTAATAGTCCAGATGCTTAGATGACTGATACTTTGCCCAGAATTTTCCTTAATTCCATGTTGAATTTAGATAATTGAAGTCTCTACATAGTTTTTTGTCACTCATCTACCTGAGCTACTGTTCTCGCCAGACCATTCCTACCTTTGATTACAGAAAATTGTATAAAACCTACTTTAATATCTTACATCACTGTTCTCTGACTCACTACTATCAAAATAAGAACCAACAAAATATTTAAGATCTAATGTAATATTGCGCATCAAGTCCGAAGAGAAATTTGGGGTACTGCAAAGTAACTTTTCAGTAGCTAAACAATTATCCATAGACTTTAAAATTTAATACTTACCTGCAGTAGGTAAGAGAACAGGGGTCCAAGAATTGGGCACAACACAGATTCATAATTTTCAGGTGGGCAAGACTGGACCAAAGGCTTCACAAATACACGTATGTATGAGTTAAGTAACATATTTTCCACTTATTTTGCAACATTGCACAACACAACATTATCAACCCAGTTTGGGGGGGGGAAGTGGGGGGGGGAGAAAGAGAGAGAGAGAGAGGAGCATTACTCAGCATTCTCTCCCTCCAGGTTATCAACAGTATACAACAGATTTTGCTGAGATGTAATGGCAAAACTTGTGTCACAACGCAATGTCACACCATGCTACATGTTGCACCACATCACACATTTTCATTCTCAGTTAACTTTAACTACTTTTGCTGTATCTTCAGGCATTTTACATCCAATGTAGTCATCCTATACAGCTGGAAAACGTGAAAGTTTCTCCCTATTCTGCTCAGACCTGTCATCATTTTGATCAGCTCCATACAACAAGCCAAAACATATACTGTATGACTCAAATACAATACAAATGGATCCAATAGATCTGACTAACTAACTGAGCCTCTAAAATTCAATTATCAACACACAACTGCACCAAGACATATAAACAAGACATACAATTTTAGAAAATGACACTCGTGTGATATTATCAAACCTGCAGGGAAAATGTAGAAGAGATTTAATATAAGAACATAAGAAATAGGAGCAGGAGTAGGCCATACAGTCCCTCTAGCCTTACCCACCATTCAATAAGATCGTAGCTAACACGTAGCGGTTCAGTACCACTTTCCTGCTTTCTCCCCATAACCCTTAATTCTCTTGTCAATCAAAAACCTATTCACTCTTGATTTGAACATATTCAGCGAGGAAGCCTCCATCACTTCGTCAGGCAGAGGATTCCAAAGATTCACCACCCTTTGCGTAAAGAAATTCCTCCTCAACTCTGATCTGAACTGCCCCCCCAAAATCTTGAGGTTGTGCCCTCTGGTCCTGCTATGTTTGCTAACCACGAAGAGTGTCTCAACCTCTACTCTATCCATCCCCTTCATTATCTTATACATCTCTATAAGATCCCCTCTCAGTCTTCTAAACTCCAAAGAGTACAAACCTAGCCTATTCAGTCTCTCCTCATAATCCAATGCCCTTGTCTCCAGTATCAGGCTAGTAAACCTTCTCTGCACCACCTCCAAGGCCAATATATCCTTCCTCCAATGCAGCGACCAAAACTGCACACAGTACTCCAGCTGCGGCCTCACCAGTGTCCTATACAGCTGCAAAAGTACCTCCTACTTTTATATTCTATCCCCCTAGCTATAAAGGCTAACATTGCATTCACTTTCTTAATCACCTGCTGCACCTGCACACTGTGTTTTTGTGATTCATGCACAAGGACCCCCAGGTCCCTCTGCACCATCGCATGCTGCAGATTTTCGCTATTTAAATAGTAATCCTTCCTACCAAAGTGGATAACCTCACACTTGCTAACATTATACTCCATCTGCCAGGTCCTCGCCCACTCACTCAACCTGTCCAGATTCCTCTGCAGGTTTTCCACACCCTCCATGCAATTTGCTTTTCCACTCATCTTTGTGTCATCAGCAAATTTCATCACCCTGCACTCAGCCCCTTCCTCCAGATCATCTATGTAAATGGTAAACAGTTGAGACCCCAGCACCGATCCCTGGAACACTCCACTAGTCACCAGCTGTCAATCAGAATAGCACCCATTAATACCTACCCTCTGCTTACTATTAGACAACCAATCCTCTACCCAGTCTAACACTCTACCCCCAACTCCCTGCACCCTAACCTTCTGCAGCAATCTTTTGTGAGGCACCTTATTAAACGCCTTTTGGAAATCCAAAAACACCACATCCATCGGTTTCCCTCTATCTACCGCACTAGTCACTTCCTCATAGAACTCCAATAAATTCGTCAAGCACAACTTCCCCTCAAGACAAATGTTTCTTAACAAATTTACAATTTGTTTGTAAATTTATCCAATTTATAATGCAAGTTGGAGAAAAATCTGTTTCCAATTATACATTTTTCACTAATAGATACTTTGAACAATTTAAACACCAAAAAACCTGAAATTCTCTCTCCTCCACATTTGCCGCTTCTTCTGCTCAAATAAACTTATAAAAATGCTAAAGATCAAAGGCACAAGTCCAAATGTAAATTTTAGACACCGGATATCACAAATTCGAAAGGGGGCACGATCAATGATTTGAATGCATCAAGTACAGACCAACTTTATACTATTCAGTTTTTCCATTTAGATCTATTAAATCACTGGAAAGCAAAAGGATATGTAGCACAGGACGGAGCCTGTAGTCAGGGATATTCTCCAGATTCACAAAGGCTGAATTTATTACAGATTCTGCAAAATTGGTTATGTTGAAAAAATCTTGAAGCATACTTGGTCCAGCATTCCCAAGGATATGGAAACTGTTCAAAGAATAAAGTTAAAGGAATATAATGTTTTAAAATCCAAGAATGCAAGTTAAAACGCTATAAAAATCAAATTGTTCTAGAAAAATATGTTCACAAATGGTTTAAACTTGCAAACATATGTTGAGACACTGAGTTACATAGGTGGAAAAAATTGTGGTTAATCTCATGTCAACTTTGCATTAGGCTTCTTTATTTGCCAAAAATATGAAGGGAGAAAATAAATCTAGCAAGACTGCTGTCATGTTACCCTCAAAAGTCAAACAACCTAACGACTCTCACCCACATGATATATACTAGTGAACACAAATTAAAAGTAGGCCTTCTAACCCCTTGAGCCTGCTCCACGTTTCAATATCATAGCTGATCTGACTTTGACCTCAACTCCATATTTGGCTTACCACCAATAATAAGCAAAGGACCAAAGGGTTGCATACCTCCACATATACATACAAAGCAGTTAACATTTAGCAGATGAAAACGTATCCTGAGGTAGAACGATAGAAAACTACAGCATAGAAACAGGCCCTCTGGCCCTTCTTGATTGTGCCGAATCATTTTTCTGCCTAGTCCCACTACTCTGCACCTGGACCATATGTCTCCACATCCCTCTCATCCACATACCTGTGCAAGTTTGTCTTAAATATTAAAAGTGAGTCCGCATTTACCACTTCATATAGCAGCTCATTCCACACTCCCAACACTCTGTGTGAAGAAGCCCCTCCCCCACCCCAAGATTCCCTTTAAATTTTCCCCCTTCACCCTTAACTCATGTCCTCTAGTTTTTTTTCTCCCCGAGCCCCAGTGGAAAAAACCTGTTTGCATTCACTCTATCTATACCCATTGTAATTTTATACACCCCTATCAAATCTCCCCTCATTCTTCTATGCTCCAGGGAATAAAGTCCTAACCTATTCAACCTTTCTCTGTAACTCAGTTTTTCAAGTCCAGGCAACATCCTTGTAAACTTTCTCTATACTCTTTCAACCTTATTAATATCCTTCCTGTAATTAGGTGACCACAACTGCATACAGGGAGTGAACAGTAATTCAGCTAAAGAAATGGTCCAAGTAAAAAAACCATAGATCCGCAACTTTATGACTTGATATGATGTAATCATAACAACATTATCAATTTCTGTTGTCCCATGCTTAACAGCATGCACAGACGACTGTTTTTGCTTTCAAAACATGTTACCTATTAAATACAAACTTTTAAAGTACTGACAAAATAACTTCTTACCAATTGTCATACAAGGTACAGAAGAATCCTTGCATTCGTTCCAACACAGATTTGTACACGGGAGCATCAGCATGATCAAGCAGAGGCTGTGGAATTCCTGCATGGAATGCAACAAGAAACAGATTCTCTGGTTAGAAACTCTTTACAAGGAAAGCCTATGAAAATTAAAATTAATTTAAATAATAAGAAGTCTGGCACCAAGGTAAAGATTTTAAAAATCTTCTATAGGAAAAGTCAATCCCAGAACAATTATTGGCAATGTACTGACGCAAAAAGCACTGAATCAACTATGTTAGTCAGGTGATTTTCGGAAGGGAGAGGGAAACTGTTCAAGTGGTTTACATACATAAATTATAACATACAGTTAAATACATTAATATAGCAGCAAGAGGCCTAAAGTAACTTAATTCCATAGACTTAAAAATTCAAGAGAATGCTATCAGAAGTTATTGATCATAAAAATCAAATATTTCCATTTTTACTTTTATTAAAACATTTATGAAATAATGAAATGAGTATTTGAATCTACACAAGTCTTTGGCCACTTGGATGCACAAATTAGTAATTAACACATCTAAAAATATGTAATGGTTGAGTATTTCTGAATGGCTTCAGTTTAGAATGTGGATGAAGTTGCAAAGTGCTACCAGACTTGAAATTGTAGATACTTAAGTTTAATGAACTATTCCTACACCAAACTGAGCAGACTGTGGAACTACCAGCAAACTAAATCAATGTTTTGTTTTGAGATTTAGTAATCATACCATTAGATTGAGATTATCAAAAAAAAAAAGCAGCTATTAACATAGGGCTTCTTTCAATATTTTTGTTTTACCGAGAATAGCATTTTTTTCCACTTCCAGCATGTCATGGGCCTTTGTGAAGTGCGGGCTGAGTTGAGCCAACATCTCTGGCAGCCAAAGATTATTGTGTGTTCTACAAACAAGAAAATATTACAGCGCTAATAAACAACAGTTCACTTTAATTTTCCAATCCCTTGTAGGTAATATACTGCAAAGGGATGTGCAGTTCTTAACACTACGAATAAAGATAGCTATTTAAGGAGACAATTTCTAAAAATTAATATGCACAGGGGGAATTCTAAGGGATGTGAGACCAAATAATTAAATCCTGCAACTTTGTTCACTTTATCTCCAATTGAACAGTTCCTCTGTTAAGCCAAACATTTGTTGGTGCTAAATAGTGAGAAACTGACTCGCTGGAATAAAGCCAGGAGATGCCCTTCAAGGCCTCCAAAATTTGGACACACCATGCAAATCTACTGGAAGACTAATTATACTAAAAGGTCCAGTATTCAATAAGCATTAAGGCAACAAATCGCTGCTGCTCAAGACAATCTAATTATATGGAATATATTCATTAGAAACCTTATTACTCTGATGATTACAGTGGTTTCAAATGTTTTAACTGAAAAGGTAAAGTAAAAGAAAATCTGAAGAATATTGGGCATATATAAATTAATTGGCATGTGTCCTGACTTTTTCCATCCAGATTGTAAGCATGCTTCTAACCAGTTTTCAGACAGTGAAGCTGCTGCACATCCCCAGCATTTTCTACTACAGATTACAAAAAAATTATTTCCGGGAGGTGGGAAACTCGTAACTACACTTGCCAGTGGCAAGTTTTCCTTTAAATAGCAAAACTTGAAAACAAGTGCCTAGTTAGTTAAATAATATACAGGAATGCTTTTATTTTAATCAGTTTCTGCAATCACGTGGTTGGAAAACTGTGTTATTAAATTCTAAACTAGTTCAATTTTTTTTCCTCCTGCAAATATACAGTGAAGTAAAAATATTCCCATCAAATGAAATTCAGGTTATTACACTGCCTTAGGACACAAGGTAAAGCATCACAATTGTATTTGGAGAGCATATATTCTATCTCCGCATTTGAATGTACAGATGCTTTTGGGAACAGGAGTGTAGATAGGTGGAAAAAGCCAGTCACTGCCACATATCTTCAAGGTGAGCACAGCAAAAGAAAAAATTAAGGATTCGTATCCTCACAAAAACTTTGAATGTTTCAATTGATAAAGACAATTCGCCCTTCCATTTTAATGTTTCCCAAATTCATCAAGGATTCTCCAATCAAAGCGACACTTATTTGGATCATTCTATGCTGCAATGCTTCAGTGAGTTAGTACACAGAAGCATCATGCTGGAGAAGTCAAAGGGCCTATCCTGTTCACTGTGAAGAATTTTGTTAATAGAATTAATAGATGATCAGCAAGGCACACCTTGAGATAAAACATTACATACTGGGAGAAGAAACAATTTAAAGTTCATCACTTCCATAACAGGCAAGAATGTTTATCATTTAAATATTTTAAATAATTCATTACCCTCAAGTACCTTTTCTAACAAATAAATACAGCAATCATATTTCAGTAAAATATTTTAGCATCACACCAAACCAAACAGTTTTCAAACAATATTCACAAGAATTTGCCAATGAAAAAGACAGGAGAAGCATGAGAAAGGAGAAAGGAGAAAAAAAAAGAAAACAAGTGCAAGAGAAAGAGAGGAATGGATGGACAAAACAGCGAATGAGCATAATAATTAATAAACAGAAAATTTACAAGAATTCTGGGACCACATCACTTACCTGCACATTTGAAATCAAATTTCTACACTGTCTTTATAGACTCCAATAAATACACTTAGTTCATGTTGAACAGTAATTACATGAAGACTGTTTCAAAATGAGGCAGAACTTTGGAATATATTTCCAGAAATCGAACAAGTTTTACATAGTTAGAGTACTATCTGGTCAAAACAATTGGTGCTTTCCAATCAGATACACCTGTATTGCACTACCTCTGCATTCTGACTCATGCTAAACTGTCAACCCATGAAAACACTTCATGAACAAGCCAGATTGTACTTAACTTTGATTTAATTCCCAACATTTAAATATAAACTACACCATTTAAAAATCGCAGTATTCAAGATACGTATCAAACGATTTCAATTTCAGAACACTATTTTGCAGATTTTTCAACTTGCTGCCAATAGGCTACCTCAAATAGTAGAACAAATAAATAAGCAACAATCTTGCATATAGTATATTCTAAATACATTTGTTTTTCCAATTTAAAAGGATGCCACTTAAATGAATATTTAAAGATCATTCAAACATTTAACAAAAACAAGATGTAATGTGCACTACCAAGCTGAAACAATGCTTTATTGATAGCATAATTCAGAAAAGTAAGAAGTTGATACATCATGAAAAGTCAAACTAATATATAAATATAATTCATAACCATAAAAAGGGAGAACTTGGCACTTCTAAAACACTTTTCATGACTTCAAGACTTAGTTTACAAAAAATTAAGTAATTTGAAATGTAGTCATTTGTAATACAGAAAATGTGGTAGCCAATTTGCACACAACAAACTTGTCTGAACAGTAGTGTGATTATATTTAAGTGATTGTGATTGAAGGATAAATATTGGCATATCAGGAAAACATCTGCAAAATAGTGACATAGGATCTTTGATGTCCACTAAAGATCCAGGATTCAGTTTAACATCTCATCTAAAAAATTGTTAAACACAGCTAACAAGCATAACTAATCTGTAGCTAACAACTAATTTGACAGCCTGTGGATCATCTACTAGTGCTAATTGTTAATTTTCCAGAAAATTATCCAAGTTGAGAGACTTGGATAAATTGCCTAAATCTAATTTGGCAAGATTATTTAATGAACCACTTCAATTTGGTGTATCCTTGTGTTCTATATTTACTACCTGCTATACTATGAAGTGCCTATTTGTATAGAAAAATAAACTTATAGAACCTATAGCAGAAAAACTAATTATTTAGTCCAACTGATCTGGTGAAATGTATGTTCCATAGAAGTCTTATTCCATTCTTCTTCATATAATCTTATAAGAATATTCAATTCCTTTCTCCCTCAAGCATATAACTAGCTTCCACATAAGAACGTCTATATTTGTTTTCAACCACTACTTATAGTGGCAAATTTCATATTCTTACCACATTTGAATAGTACATTTATTGGTGACTACATTATATTTGTGGCTCCTAATTTTCATTTCCCCCACAATAGATGGCATCTTCACTACTTTACCCTATCAAATTCCTCCATTATTTTAAACCGTACAAATTTGTTATCACTTGCTTCAAGATAAACAGATTACAAACGATAATGGTAGACACTAGTACAACATATTTCATATTTCAAAACAACATGGCTAAATTCCCACCGACTATGTCAAGCCATTTTCTCCACTCCAAGACCCATAACAGCATCACACGTGCAACCAAAACTGTACTGCTTGGCTACCAACAGGGTTAAATAAAGATAATCCAGTATTGATAATACAAAAAAATGTTCAGACCAAGACAACACAGAGGCAATGTAGATGACTAGAAAGCTCTAGAAGCTATAATGGGGGACCAATTCTACAGACACAAAGGGTGTTGTTTATGCAAAGTTTCTCATTTTGCTGCAAACCTAGGATTCCAAACCCTCCGGCAGCCCTTCTCTATCAACATGACCATGTGTCCAAAATTGCAATTTCTCCAGATGTCAAAGTCCATATTTCTGCATTCAAATTCTTTCACTTCATCCTTAATCCAGGAGCAGCACACAGCATTCAAATCAAATATTTGGTTGGAACAATGCTTCACACTTCAAACGATACAAGAAAACTGTTTCCCCATAATTTAGCAAGTAGCTGAGCCATATGAACCAGTATGGAAGCAACAGGAGATAGAAATTGCTTCAGCAATACCAGGATAGATTATGGAATGGTATTGCTTGCTGTTCACAACTATTAATCAGTGATCCTTATTAAAAAGGTGAATGCCAACATTGCATAAGGAAGAGTTAGTTGATTACATCCTTCCTTCAAATGATGGACAAATGGCAGCACAAACACTTCCTCTTCTGCTCATTTTAATATCAACTTTAACAAGATGGCAGACTCCCAGGAAGCTACATCTAACAAGAAATCAACAACTTGTTCCAAAAAAAACTGACAAAATGTGCTGCAGCATAAAAATAAAACCAAACGTATATTTTACTGACTGGCTGTATAGATGAGATGCCAGTCAGCCTAACTCCAGTGGTGAGAAAAGATCGCGATCCTTGACAATCGTGATCTAGGGTTAGGGTTAGGGTTAGAAAAACAGATTAGTGAGAACCAACACCGATTTGTTGAAGAGAAATTTGCGTCTGACAAAACAGATTTTTCAAGAAATAACATAGCAAAGGGAGATAATGAGGTTGATATTGAAATTGATACACATGTAGACTTCCAGATAATTATCAATAAAGTACCACAAAATGAACTTGTTGGCGAAATTGAAGCTCATGGAACAAAAGAGGTAATGGCAGAATGCATAGTAAAAAGACAAAAGTGTGTGTAAAGCCTTTATTTAAATTGGAGGGAAGTGCAGTAGGAGCAATACTATTTTTGAAATATATTTGGGAGTACAGTGGCAAAGTGGTTAGCACTGCTACCTCATAGACCAGGGACTCTGGTTCGAATCCTGGTTTGGGTCACTGTATGTGTAGTGTTTGCATATTCTCCCTATATCTGGGTTTCTTCCAGGTACTCCAGTTTCCTCCCACAGTCCAAAGATTAGGTAGATTGGCCATGCTAAATTATCCCTTTAATGTCAGACGGACTAGTCAGGATAAATGCATGGGGTTACAGGAATAAGGCCTGGGTGGGGTTGAGGTCAGTGCAGATTTGATGGACAGAATGCCCTTCTTCTGCACTATAAGATTCTATAGTTTTATACTCAACTGATTTGGGTATAGGTAGTACAATTTCAAATTCTAAAAATGCAATAAACAGTGAGGAAGGCAATAGCAAACTTCAGAAAGACAAACTAGTGTGAAGAGCAATCAAACTTTAAGCAGACATGCAGAGATCATGAGCAGAGACTCAGAGGTACACATGCATATAACTTGCCCTACCACATTCAAATACAAGCTGAGATTGTTCTCTGAGCAGAGAAGACTAATGAAAGATTTAATATCAGTGTTCAATACAGGAAATAAGGAAAATGTATTTACTTTGGTAGAAGAGTCATGAACTGAAGGACACAAATTTAAGATAACTGACAAAAGAACAAAGAGCCAATGAGCTACCATGATCTGGAATGCACTTTTTTAAAAAAGGTGATGGCAGCAAATTCAATAGCTTTCCAAAGTGGGTCTATACTTAAAAAAGGAAAGATGGGGTTATGCAGCAAGTGTGTGATTAATTGAAGGGCCTTTTCAAGTTTTATGCACAGGAAACAAAAACATGTTCCATCATCTATTTTTAAAATCTATTATGTCTCCAACCACATATGTGCATTCGATAACCCCCAGTACATCGTAGGCATTTGCTGGTAGCATCCAGTGGCAAGATGCCATTCACTGCAAAACAGTAATCAGATGTATTAAAGTAGAAACATTCACAGATTGATTTCTGGTGGCATACCTCCTATCATTATAGCCTTGACAAAAAGGCAATCCAAAAGGCATCCTGGCAGTCCATGTTGACAGCCAGGCTTTGTTGTGACACAGTCCAGATCAATTTTTTGAAACCTGGCAACACTTCTGCTCCTCCTTGGCCTCACTCAAAATGGAAAACTTACCAGCTGCACTCATCTTTTTCTGGACAGCCAAAATGGTTATCGGATCTATGTACCTTATAGAACCTGAATTTGCACATTTAAAGTGCTAAATAATGAACCCAGGAAGACTATCCAACTGCCCAAAAGTTAGTCCTGGTAAAGGTACAGACATCCACAATATGGCTGTAAGTCAGTATTCACCATTTTGGGATGTTACTGTTCTATGTTCACTGGTTGGAGGCTTCACATCTCTCCCATTATTTGGGAATGAAATGGTGTTAGAAGCTTAGAATTACATTAATAGCAGGTGTCTGCAGTCTGTGACTTTTTTTTAAAGCCTGCTACAATTATTAATTTGACAAGTATTTTCTTCAAGTTTTAAACAAAAGGCCAGACGAGTCTTGGATTTCCAGTCATTTTGTAAATACGCTAAATTGGCCATCTGTGGAAAAAGATGAAATTCAGAGGCATTTAGCAAACAAAGTTAAACTTATGAATTGGATTAAAATTTCAGCATTTTTTTAAATTAAAAATGGAGCAATTTTTATAGGCTTAAAATGCTAGCATACTAAACTAGCATTAGAATACTGTGTGTTTTGGAAAAAAAGCACGTGCGAAACTCAAAGTTTACGTAATAGAAATCTTAAAAATGCATTACTGAAATTATCAGCCCAATGGGAAAATTTAGTGAGGCAAGTGGAATTGCACAACACATTAGGCAAAATGGCTGAAAAGAGGGTTAATTTACAAAAAGACTTAAAGATGGTAAATCTTTAATTTCTACGCAAGTGGTCATTTTTTGGAATAGAGGGAGGAAGGTTCTGTGGTCAAAAATTGCCAACTTTTAAATTTAAGTAGGAATGCACAGAACAATGAATCTCAAAAATCTGGAATCCAGCAATTATCTCTAGCTCCATTTCATACAATTACTCGCAACTCTAAAGAACCGACTTACCTGACAACCTACCTGAATCATCTTCAAATGGATTAAAAAACCCCAAGGCTTTGCAGAAAAATTCAAGTTAAGCAAAATGACTAATTTTGAAGAGGAACATGTTCTAAGTTTAAAGCTATATGGTGATTTAGGCAATGCAAAACAAATCACACCGTCTAAATTATTACTCCTTATTTTCCTAAGCTGTGATGCAGTACAAAGGTTTTAAGCAACAATATCCAAGCTCAAAATGAAAGACTTTGTAAAAGAGCACTATGCAGACTGGCTGATAGTGTACTTGTCTTGACATTTATTTTTCACTGATTCAAGACCATGTTTTCCTGGCCTAGATCCAGTGTTGGTATAATGGCTTTGGTTTACGTGCTGCTACTCTTGTCCAACTTGATTCACCTTATCAGGGCGAGCAGGTTGTCAAGAAGTTTGATGACATGCTCAGTGCAGGCGTTGCGGTAGATCGGAGACCCGCTGGGTGTGAATCCAACAACGAACCCTCCGGCCTTTGCCTCCTCCAGGTCAGTAGGCCAGCGAGCCCGCTTCACAACTCCAAGTATGGTGTAAACACACAAGCTGATCTGTTAAAATAAGGTAAAAAGCAGAGATGAAAGCTCTCGCAATATTTAATTGACCTTTACCAGTAGTACCAGAGGATCATAACCTCCAGGTAGCTGTGGCAATAAATTCCTGACTGCAACAGTTAGGAACAGTGAGCGGGCTTCGATTGGGATTTTTTTTTGTGGTGGAAAAGGCTGGCAATGTGAATGAGAGTGCCAAAAATTTCCAAAGGCAGTAATACACACAGGTGCTATGTAGGTTTTCAGTACTCCTTGCTAAACATACACGTACCATTTGGTTTCTGAATCAAAATAACAAGTACACAATTAAGTCTGGATGCAGTCCAAATCCACTGCTTTTACTGGATATGGAACTGATAATATAGGAACAAAAGGAAAAAATCAGACATAACCTATATGATACTGTATATGATCTAACATTTTGACCCCTATGAAAATATATTTTCAGAAGAGATCTTTCTATTCTCAACACTCCCCTCCCAAAAGGCACACTTGTAACAGCTCCTGCCATTAAAATCTGAAGTAAACAACACATCATAAACTACACTTCTAGGTACTTATTGCTGTAATACCAAAAGATGCACAAATTATTCCACAACCTCCTAATAGAACAGACTCTGTCCACCAAAAAGGAACACTGCTACTGACAAATGAAGCTCATTTCCAATTACAAAACAATGTTCTTCATTATCACCAGCATTTCAAGATTAAGCAACAGTATCATACAATCCCAATCTCTTCTCCAAAAGTCACAAAACTGTGATCAGTTTGATGTAACCTTTCTTGTAATTTAAGATCGCATTTCAGACAGTGTCTTTAACCTCTCCATCCAACTCCCCATTTTTAAAAAAGCACTTCACGGTACTTGATTTTTTTTGTAATATTCTGTTTGAATTACTGGTAGAAGTCTTCATCATAGATAGTGAACAGCAAGCCTTGATATGTTCCATGACCATGTCTTAAGAGGGTTCCTGTGGTACACAGTTTCTAAATTTAAGATTGAATAAAAGATCATCTTTGATAAATTATCAGAACATTCATATATAGTAGCAGGACAGATGTTAGTCAAGTCACAAAATCTAAAATGGTTTTTCAGTACTTCTGAATGTAAACACCATCAGTTTAATGGCACTGAATTAGCCATCTCCTTGGAATAATCCACAGACGGGTAGATATGAATTCCTTGGGCATTGTTTAACCACAACCATATACGCACCCGAGATCTATTGATGCCTGCTGGATCTTCTCTAATAGGATCATCTGGAGTGACATCCGCACCAATGTATGAAAGGAACATCGCCGGATCTGAAAGCACTCTGCAACACAAAACTACCTTTAAGTAGATGGAGTAAAAGAAATGATGCGGAGATGCCAGCATTGGACTGGGGTTTGAAGTCTCACAACACCACGTTAAAGTCCAACAGGTTTATTTGGTAATTAAAGCTACTAGCTTTCAGAGTGCTGCTCCTTCATCAGGTAAGTGGGATTTCAGTTCACAGTCAGGGCATATAAAGACACAAACTCAATTTACAAAATAATGGTTGAAATGTGAGTCTTTACAGGTATTCAAGTCTTAAAAGGTGCAGACAATGTGAGTGGGAGTGAGGATTCAGCACAGGTTAAAGAAATGTGTATTGTCTCCAGCCAGGACAGTTAGTGGGGATTACAGATAGCATGACATGAACCCAAGATCTCAGTTAATGTTGTCCTCATGTGTGCAGAATTTGGCTATCACTCCCTGCTCAACAACTCTGCATTGTCGTGTGTTGTGAAGGCCGAATTGGAGAACGCTTACCCGAAGATCAGAGGCCGAATGCCCGTGACCACTCAAGTGTTCCCCAACAGGAAAAGAACACTCTGGCCTGGTGATTGTCGAGCGGTTTTCATTTACCCGTTGTTGTAGTATCTGCATGGTCTCCCCAATGTAACATGCCGTGTGATATCCTTTCCTGCAGCATACCAGGTAGACAACATTGGCAGAGTTGCAAGTATATGTACCATGTACCTGGTGTTCTCGCGTGAGATGATGGCATCTGTGTCGATGATCCGACATGTCTTGCAGAGGTTGCTATGGCAGGGTTGTGTGGTGTCATGGTCATTGTTCTACTGAAGGTTGAGTAGTTTGCTGCAGATAACGGTCTTTTGAGGTTGCGCGGTTGTTTGAAGGTAAGAAGTGGGTGTGTGGGGTTGGCCTTGGCAAGATGTTCGTCCTCATCAATGACATCTTGAAGGCTCCGGAGAAGATGTCATAGCTTCTCAGCTTCCGGGAAGTACTGGACGACGAAGGGTACTCTGTCTGCCTTTGTCTTCTGAGGAGATCAGGTTTTTTTTTTGCAGTGGCATGTCAGAATTGTCGATCGATGAATCGAGTGCCATCTCCTGTTCCTCCTCAGAAGACAAATACGGGACATGGCAGACAGAGTGCACTTCATCGTTCAGTATTTCCCTGGAGCAGAGAAGCTACAGTAAGAAGTCCGACAACACCAGGTTTAAATCCTGGTGTTAATCCTGGACTTAAACCTGGTGTTGTCAGACTTTTTACTGTGTGTACTCCGTCCAACATCGGCATCTCTACATCATGAATACTATCGGCAGAGAAGCTACGACATCTTCTCCAAAGCCTTCAATAAGTCACTGATGAAGACGAACATCTCACCAAGGCAACCCCCAAACCCTCATTTCTTGCCTTCAAACAATTGCACAACATCAAACAGACCATTGTCCTCAGCAAACTACCCAACCTTCAGGAGAACAGTGACCACGACACCACACAACCCTGCCACAGCAACCTCTGCAAGATATGCTGGATCATCAACATGGATGCCATCATCTCACGTGAGAACGTCATCCACCAGGTATATGATACATACACCTGCAACTCGGTCAACGTTGTCTACCTGATAAGCTGCAGGAAAGGATATCTCACGGCATAGTACGTTGGGAAGACCATGTAGATGTTACAATGGGCAAATGAACACCGCGCAACAACCACCAGACAAGACTGTTCTCCTCCTGTTGGGGAACACTTGAGCGGTCACAGGCATTCGGCCTCTGATCTTTGCATGAGCGTTCTCCAAGGTGACCTTCACAGCACACAATGCAGAGTAACAGAGCAGAGACTGATAGCCAAATTCTGCACACGCAAAGATGGCATCAACCAGGATTTTGAGTTCATGTCACGCTATCTGTAATCCCCACGACTTGTCTGGGCTTGCAAACTCTCACGAACTGTCCTGGCCGGAGACAATACACATCTCTTTAACCTGTGTTGAACCCTCTCTTGGACCTGATTACCTGTAAAGACCCACATTCCAATTATTATTTTGTAAAATGTGTTTATGTCTTATATGCCCTGTTTGTGAACTGAAATCCCATTCACCTGATGAGAGAGCAGAACTCCGAAAGCTAGTGGCTTTTGCTACCAAATAAACCTGTTGGACTTTAACCTGGTGTTGTGAGACTTCTTACTAAAAGAAATGGTCAGCCTCTAAAGTTACACTGGTCATCAGTTACCCCTTGCTCTTAGGGAATCAAAGTTACAAGACTATAAAGCAGTTGACTATCTTTAATTTCAAACATGAAAGCTCAAAAATCTGATCTCAACAAGACAACGGATGGAATTTTTTGATCTTTTTCTATTGCTGAGTTGGGCAGAACAGATGTAGGTATACAGGAAAGCAGTGAAAAAAGACAACTGCTGGGTGAACTTTCAAAATTTTAAAGAGTAGATATGGAAAAAAATGTGGACAGACTAGAGGCCATCAATAAAATATAGTCAACTAGAAATTTAGAAGAAATTTCTAGATTCAGAATGGCAAGATTGTGGAACTCGCCATCACAGGGACAGATTGAAGCAAATGATTTAGATTCACTTAAAAAGAAATTAGACCATCATATGTGAGAGAAGGTTATGATCTTAGATGGGAATAGATGGAAGAGGGTCAAAGTATAAACACCAATATGGAATGGTTGCGCCAAATGCCCTGTTACAGTATCATATACCCCATGTAATGCATGTTTTTTTTAATGTAACTGATGTCAAGTTGCTCCTTCAGCTAGATCTCTATTTTTAAAACACGAACTTATTTAAAGCAAATTCAAATACATGCTGGTATTTAAAATCAGCTCTTAGTTATTCAACAAAATCTATATCCCAAATTCAGAGTGGACACAACTTTTGCACTTAAATCATAAGCAAAGCATATTAATTTCAAAGTCAATTCAATATACAAGTAAAAAAATGTACCTTTGCATCTCTTCAGACAACCAAAGATTAGTAACCGGGGCCATGAGCTCCTCCAGGAAGGCTTTCTGTCGTTCATAATCCTTAAACTGATTGCTCAGGAGAACAAGAGATTCCATTAAAGCACATTTCTCCAACTGTGTAAGTTGCCTTTCATCCTGCTGGAGGCGCTTGACATGTGCATAGAACATTTCAAACACCGGCTAAAAACAGAAGAATCATTTCAATAAAACTTTTGCACAATCTTGTAAAAAAGGACAAATTCTATTGCTAAAGATGAGAATGGTACTGCAACCAAGCAGCCATCTAATTTTGCTGCTAAATGCCAAGCCAAATTTGCCAATGTAACTATACTTCCTTCAGACAACAAACTGAATTAGCAGAAGATATACTTGAATCAGAACATTCAGCTAACTCCCCCTTCTTACCCATCCTCCTTTACAATACCTGCACATCTGTGTGAGGGAAAATTAGGGACAGCACAAAACGGAACTAATTCTACATGCTCATTGAGTAGCACTGGCCCATTAAAATATCAGGGGAACAAAATAAATTGACATACTTATCTGCATAACAACAGTTAAAAATCAATTTGAAAAAAAATCAAAGATCAGAAGCTCTCTTTCCTGTCCCAATTATTTTATTTCCTGGAGGTGCTAGCACTTGCATTTCTATAGGCACCCCAAATTGACATTTAAAATCTATTAACCTTTTAGCTCCATCAGTCTGAATTCAATTATCAGTAAAATGATAGAAGGGGGTCATTAATAGCATTATCAAGCAACACTTATCAGCAATAACCTGTTTACAAATCTCAGTTTGGATTCTGGCAGGGTAACTCAACTCCTGACCTTATTAGAAACTTAGTTCAAATATACGTAGGACATTGAGGCAGTAGTGCTAACCACTGTGCCAATTACTGTTGACTCTCCCACATGAACATCCTCGGGCTTACCACTGACCTAAAACTGAAAAGGATTAGCATTTAAATACTGTGACTACCAAAATCCATCAAAGGCTAGGAATCCTGCAGCAAATAAGCCACCTCCTAGCTCCACAAAGCCTGCCCATCATCTAGAAGGCACAAGTAAGGAATGTAATGGAATATTCTCCATTTGCTTAGAGAATAACAACTCTCAAGAAGCTCGACACCATCCAGGTCAAAGTAGTCTACTTGATTGCTATCTCTTCCACAAACATTCACTCTCTCCACCACCAACAAACTATGGCAGCCATTGTATACCATCCAAAGATGCACTGCTGGAACTCACCCAGGTCCCTCAGGTAGCATCTTCCAAATCCAGAATCACTGCCATCTCGGAGTAGGACAAGAGAATCAATCTACGTACGCCTTAATATTTAATAAGTCTGCCTCTAAAACTCTCTGGGGAAGAGTTCCACAGATTCAACCCTCAGAATAAAATTCTTCTCATCTCGTTCTTAAATGGGAATCCCCTTAATTTTAAGCTGTCTTCAAGTTCAGGTATTTCCCATCGTAGAGATATCTTTTCAACGTCCATTCTGTCAAGTCTCCTCAGGACTACACGAGTTCTAATAAGTTCGCATCTCATTCTTTTAAAATTCCAATGGATACAGATCCAAACTGTCCAACCTTTCCTCAAAAGGTAACCCCCTTCATCACACTATCAGTGAACTGCTCTGAACTGCTTCAATACAGTTGTATCCATTCTTAAATAACAGGATCAAAACTGTCCACAGAATTTCAGATATAATATCAATGGTCAGTACTACTGTAGCAAATCATCCATGCTTCTATATTCCATTCCCTTGGCCTTAAATGGCAATATTCCATTTTCCTTCCTGATCACTTGCTGTACCTGTAAACTAACTTTTTGTGATTTATTTAACAGGACACACAGATTCCCCCCCATACTTCAGTTTTACAATGAGATAACATACTGCTTTTCTATTCTTTGTCAAAGTGGACAAATTCACATTTTTCCAAATTATATTCCATCTGCTAATTCTATCATTTTCCCTACAACCAATCTTAAGCTAATCGGTTTTAATTTTCTCCTACAGGAGTTACATTAGTTATTTCCTAATACCATGGAATCTTTCAGCCATCTAGAAGTAATCTGACTAGTCTAGCATAACTGAAAAAGCATTTAATCAATAAGTCGAAACAGCCTTTTAACACAGCAGGTCTAGATTCACAAAGAGTTGCCAAGTAGAGTGATACCTGAACCATGAAGTTTACCCGAGCAAGAATCAACATTGTTTGGAAAGAGGGAGAACAGGGAAAAAAAATAAACTGACCTGACCAAGAAAATATAGCCTGGTCAACTTGGACTGGACTTGTCAATAACATTGGCCATATGTATTTATAATGTTGATTTTGTATTAGCTTAGAAAGATCGCATTTTTCAAATGTAATTCAAAAAAAGCAAATTCAACTTCAACTTGATAGCAATCCTTGAAAATAAGGATTTTGACACTTACCATGATCAGTTCTGGGTGGTCTCTGCACATCTTGAGAATGGACGAACAAGCGTGTCTACGAACATTTTTCACTGCTCTAGTTCTTGGAGCCTGCAACCCCAATAGAGGCACATTCTAAGTATAGATCTGCTTTCAGTGTTTTAGTAAAATTTGATTTTTCTTTTAATAAAGAAAGTTGTCCTACCTGGCTCTCCTCAACCACTTCAAATGTAGCAGATGCAAAGAGCTTAAAAAAGAAAGTACTAATTAGTATAATTCTAAATAGCTGACATTCAGAAGGTTCAGAATCTTTGGAACAGTCTACTGAGTGTAGATGCTCCATATTGAATATATTCAGGGCTAAGATAGACAGATTTTTGATATCTCAGTGAATCAAGAAATACGAAAAGTGGGTGAGAAAATGGAACTGGGGCAGAATCAGCCATGATTCTACCAAATGGCAGAGCAGACTTGATTGCTGCTTTTCCTCAAGTCCTTAAAATGAGCATATCAATTCATGCAAAAGGGCAAGTTGTATGTTTACAAACATCATTTTGTGATCCAAAAAATATTAGCTGTTAGCAGAGTATTGGGTGTGTTTCAATGTGCATTTGATAATTTGTCCCTTCAGCATTATTCAGAATTTGTTGCTTCTTTCTAAATGTGTCATGATACCTGTAGAAAAGTTAAAAATATTGAGGTATATAGGACCACAGTGTAATGAGCACCACACACACACATCCCCCCCTCCCACACACACACACACACTCTCTCTCTCTCCCTCACGGAAGGCAGCTGACCACTATCTTCTCAAGGCAACTAGGGATGGGCAATAAATTCTGGCCTAGCCAGCAATGCCCACATCCACCAAGTGAACTTTTAAAAAACATACATACTAAACAAAACTAGTACTGAAACCTACGCACACAATTCCAAATTCCCTTTTTGGGAGGCAAGTGAAAATAAACGATGGCAAACAGAAACTTGATGCAACTTTCAGACCACCCCCAGCATCTACATGCAAAAATATTCCATCACTTGAATTTGCTTTCCTTCTTCACATTTCTAAATCCATTACTGCAAATTATTGTACTTTTGATTTCAGGTGTCTCTGATGCATTATATGTTTAATGGAGGCTATCAGCAAGCTAGATAGAAAGGTAGGCTATGGGAAGAGGCCGTGAAGAAAGATAAGTTAAATGAGGCAACAAGTTGGCAGATGAAGCGTAATGTAGAGAAGTGTGAAGTTATTCATATTGATCACAAGAACAAAAAAAGCAGAACATTTTTTAGAAAGGTGTGAAACTTATAGAACATAGAACATTACAGTGCAGTCCACCAGTGGAACCAATCTAATGACTCTCTAACCTAAGCTATTCCAATATTATCCATATGCCTATCCAATGACCATTTGAATGCTCTGAAACTTGGCGAGTCCACAACTGCTGCAGGCAGGGCATTCCATGCTCTTACTACACTCTGAGTAAGGAACCTACCTCTGATATCTGTCCTATATTTATCATCTCTCAATTTAAAGCTATGTCCCCTCATGTTAGCCATAAATGTAAATGCTGAAATTCAAAGAGACTTGGGTGTACTTGCACAAGAAATGCAGAAAGTTAGCATGCAGGTGCAGCAAGCAATTAGAAAGGCAAATCATAAAATCCTACAGTGCAGAATGACATGTTGGTCTTTATTGCAAGGGGACTGGAGTCCAATAATATAGAAATATTGCTACAGGTGTATAGGACTTTGACAAGACTACATTTGGAATACTGTAAACAAAGAAATATAGTTGCATTGGAGGCAGTATTCAAAGTACACTAAATTGGTTGCGAGATGAAGATGTTGTCCTATGTTGATCTATGACAGATTGTATATCTCAGGGAATTAAGGGATATGGAAAACAGGCAGGAAAAGAGGAATTGAAGTCTGAGAACAGCCATGAGTTTACTGAACGCTGGAGCAGGCTAAAGAGGCCATAATATTAGTTTACCCCTGGTCTTATTTCTCATGTCTCTGCAGCTTTTTCAATCATTAGTTACACTACATTTCAACTGTCAGCTTTTTGATAACTGTGCCAGCTTGCTTTGAAAGTACTGTTTTTTCTAAAGTTCCATAAACCAATAGACAAAAATGATATACCTTTTCGAGGACTTGCGGCAAGACAGTGGCATCATGGAGAAGAAAGGGAGAAAGTGTAGACACAGCTGTCAGGATGCATGACAGAATGAGCGGATCATGGGTTTGATAGCTTAAAACAGCTTTGAGCAGTTCAATCCCTTCTGCCACTGGTAGTTGCTGTAAAAACAAGAAGGATAAGTATCTAGATAGCATTTTTCATCTTCAATATTAAACGTTGTGTACAAAGATACACTTGTGTTTCCATTAAGGAAGATATCATTCATCTGTTTTATTATGCTGCTCCAAACAATGGCTTGAAAAAAAGAGCAAATTATATTCTCCAATTCCCCTCCTGACACAGCAAACATGCACCACTTCCCTCAGAACAAACTGTTTAAGAGATACAAGTCAAAATTAAAATGGTGTACAGAATGAGAAAATGTAATCTATCCCCAAATGAATTGCCTTAGTCTCTTGCCACAACTCCCCCAATACCAAGGACTGTGGACTGTTATGGTCTCCTTATCAAAGAAGTAACAAATCTGCATTAGAGTGAGTGCAACAAAGGCTCACCAGATTGACTCCTGTGATAAGGCAATGGCTTATAGAGGAGAAAATGAATAGGATAGTGAATTTAATTCTAAATTAGGAAACAATACGTGATTTCATTAAGTTTCAAATTCTTGGAAGACTCAATAAGACGGATACTAAGTTTTCTCTAGCTGGACAGCCTGAAACTAGGAGCGAACTTAAGACTGATGAAAATAATTTCTTCAGTCAGGATGCAGTGAACCTTTGGAATTTCCTATTTTAGAAGATTGTGCCTACTCAGTCAAAAACATTTTTAACCCATGATTTTGAGCACCAAGGGAATCAATGAATATGGATTTGATGCAGAAGTTCAACTATGATCTTATTAAATGTGAGGGGGTGAATGCCTTGTTCCCATTTCTTAGGTTATCACTGAAACTTCAAATGGTTCATACCATTTGAAACAGAAGGGTATTCATATGGGTATAGGCTGACAGTCAGATTATGGTCATATGAAATTCCTTTCATTATTCACACGCACCTCAGGTTCCATTGTTCTGAATAGCTGGCTCATCACACTCTCCATAAAGAAAGTTAATGCATCCCACTGCACAAAAGATGGCGAAAAGATAGAGCACAAACCTTTGCCAGTCTTAGCTGTGGAAGAAAAATAACAACATCTAACCCACTGAAAAGGATTCATCTATTAATTTATCTACAAGACAGAAACATCTACCACGATGCACAGAATCACAACCAATAGGTTACCAACAGATGTTGGCCTAAAACACTGATTTAAAAGAAAAATAATTGAATTCACAGGCAATGTGATTTGCAATAAACCACAACTCCCAAAAATTCATGCAATTAAACAATTAATTGAATTTATTTGCTGTTTAAAAAAAAAACTATCAACAATCTATCTTAAAAGGGCAAAATGTGTTAAATGGCTGTTTTATAATTACCACTGTTATATTGTTAAAACACAAAAAGGTACAAGCAACTTAATTCTTTCACAATGCACAAGCTATTGGCTGGAAGTATTATTTCCTTCTTCAGTTCCACAGAAGAGAGCTCAGACGCAAGCTCTCTAGGGAGTTTGAAGTTAGGCCAGGAGATAACTGGGGCTAAGGCAGATCCAAAAATAGACACGGAATGAGTTTGGTAGGGGGCTCATACTAATTGAAAATCTTAGGAAAGGAGGCAAGAGTAAGGGAAGTAGAAAGGAACTGCCAACCCAACTTTGTCTAGAGGCCTGGAACGATGATCAAGCTGAGTTTTGTTCATCCAGTACAGTTTAGTCGGATCAAGTCACTGGCTTAAGTCACAATCCCAGTTACTGGCAGCATCCAAATAGAAATGTCACAAACCAGGCATGTCAGCAATATTCCAGCAGACAGGCGGCTAAACCCTCTGCAAGTAGGGTTACATCTGAAATGATGCAACTGTTTCCAAAAGGAGCCTGCCATCAAGCCTAACATCATGCCAGGAAGAGCATGGAGACGTTATGCAGTGAAGTATTCCATCATTATATAACTGAAAGGATATGTTTCAGCTGAAGGGAATTTTTTTTTTTCCACATCACCAACTGAGTGGCTTAAAACAAAATCAAGGTCATCTCAGGTGGATGTAAAAAGATTCACTGGCACTATTTGAAGTAAGGCAGCTGAGTTTGTCCCAGCAAGCTAGCAAATATTTATCTCTCTGCCAACAGAACAGATTATCTCTCTGCTATTTATGGGATATTGCAGTGCACAACTACATGTTCCCTACATTGTAATAGTGACAATACCATAAACATACTTCAAAGGCCAAATACAGGAAATCTTCACAGGTTTTGATTTCAGCCTCATCTTTTTCTTCCTTTGCTTTTAGGGTCAGCTGTTACACCTTCTCTAGATACAGCTTAGGCTTATTTCCTCGATCCATTGCCACTTCCTTTGACCTTGCACCACCAATCCTATTGCTACTAAAGCTCTCGAGTCTTCGACCCCATCACAGGCTTCTCACTTAGTTCTTTTTCCAATCCTCCCCCATTCACTTGCTTAAAGCCCAATACATTTGTAATTCTCCAGCTCTCTCTCTCTACCACTGGGCATTTTCAGTTTTTGGTTAAGCATTTCCAGATGCCCTGAAAATATAACAATTCAAGTTATTTCTATTCTTCTAACAGTAGTACAAACTGCATTTGGGTCATATGAAGGCAGAGTAGAGTTTAACTATTTGTGCAGCTTTGACTGCAACTGCATTAGAACTGTTCAATGCAGCAAAGAGTGGGAATTTCAAGACTAATGTTAATATTTTCCTTTTATAGGGCAGGGCAGATACTGCTGACTTTTTTGTTCAGCAGAAGAGACTAATAATGAAAAAAAACATGCTTTCTGCACAAAACAGCATAAACATAGATTTATCTACAGAACAATTCCAAAGAATACAGCAGGAATACACAATCCTACTTAAAAGCAGAAGACTAATTTGCATACATATAAATTTTCCAACTCAATTCATAATTCAGCAAGTATTTTTTTGAGTGAAATGCAATAACTTATAGTATGTATCACATCGTCATCGAAATAACAATTTACAAGTGCTAACTTACCCCATTATATAATAAAGGTAAAGATCTGAATAATAAACATAAATAGAATGCTTAACAGCTTACACATTGTTGGACCAACATCAATGGCTGCCGTAAGTTGATACTGTAGTGCCTCAGAAGCCATGTTGAATCCGGTCATCGGTGATAGTCGACAAGAGAGTCTAATGGTTTCCCCCTGTTGAGCTCTAAATGCTACAAAACATAAAATATTAACCTGCATAAACAAACCCATTCATTCAAAGTACTTCTATATGCTTCCCAGAGAAGTCCATTTAATTGAAAATTCACTATCAATAGGGTAACTCAAAATCAAAATATTACATTTATTGAGAGCAGACTACCACATCAGCATACACAAAGGCAGAAACAAATATACTGAACTGTTGGGATAGGATATACTGGCCAACTGTTTAAAGAGGAAATCAGAATCATAGTTCTTTCGTTAGAAAAGAGCATTTGATTTAATATATTAATACAATACACTGCACAAGAACTTACAATTGAAAAATGCATTGAAGTCTTCATCATTGTCAAAATCCACACGAGAATATTCACAACTTGGACTGTCACTCTTGGACGGAAATCCAACCTAGTCAAAAGAAAAAGATCAGTTACAAAAATTCCACATGTAATTTCTTATGAGTTTCCAAAGAGAAAGAATCAAACCCCTCAAAAGGCCAAAGAGAACACACAGGTGTGGAATCACAGGAAACAGTCAAGGTTCTCAAATGAATATTTCTCCTGTGTCTACCGTGGAGGAAGACATGAAGACTTGGGAACCTGGGAAAGTTAGTGGTGATATACTGGTGACAATCTGCATTACAGTAAGGGAGATGATGGACATATTAAAATGTGTGAAGATGGATAAATCTCCTGGCCCTGACCAAGTATATCCAAGAAAATTGTGAGAGGCTAGAGCCCTGGCTGAGATTTTTGCACAGCAAGAAGTCTCAACACAAAATTAAAATCCAACAGGTTTATTTGGTGGCACAAGGTTTTGGAGCATCCCTCCTTCAGGTGAGCGAAAAGTTACGTTCACAAACATGGCATGTATAGACACAAACTCGGCATACATAGACACAAACTCAGTTTACAAGATAACAGTTGGAATGCGAGTCTTTACGGATAATCAAGTCTTAAAGATACAGATCATACGAGTGGGTTAAGCACAGGTTAAAGAGGTGCATATTGTCTCCAGCCAGAACAGTTAGTGAGATTTTACAAGCCCAGGCAATTCGTGGGGTTTGACAGTTCTGATGTGCCACAGCGAACAAACTACACTGACCCCTCAGAAAACAAACATGGGACACAGCAGACAGAGTACCTTCCATCGTCCAGTACTTCCCTGGAGTGAAAAGCTATGACATCCCCTCAACACATCATCAATGAAAACGAACATCTTGCCAAGGCCATCTCCACTTCTTGCCTTCAAACAACCACACAACCTCAAACAGACCACTGTCTGTAGCAAACTACCCAACCTTCAGAACAGTGACCATGACACCACACAATCCTGCCACAGTAATCTCTGTAAGATGTGCCAGATCATCGACACGGATGCCATCAATTCTCATGAGAATACCATCTACCAGTATACAATAGATAACTCTTGCAACACAGCCAACGTTGTTTACCTGATACATGCAGGAAAGGACGTCCCAAGGTATGGTACAAGATAATGGCTGGAGTGCAAGACCATGCAGACATTATGACCAGATGAACAGACACCGCTCGAAAATCATCAGGCAGGAGTGTTCTCTTCTTATTGGGAAACACTTCAGCAGTTATGGGCATTCAGCCTCTATCTTCAGATAAGTGTTATCCCATGTGGCCTTCACGACACATAAAGCAGAATCGCTGGGCAGAAACTGATAGCTAAATTTCACACACAAGGATGGCCTCACATCACACTATCTGTAATCCCTACAACTTGCTTCAGCTTGAAAAATCTCATTAATGTCCTGGCTGGAGACAATACACACCTCTTTAACAACCTGTGCTTAACCCTCTCAGCTCATGTTGTCTGCATCTTTAAGACCTGATTACCTGTAAAAACTTGCATTCCAACCATTATCTTGTAAACTGAGTTTGTGTTTATATATCCTGTTTGTGAACACAACTCCTCACCCACCCGAAGGAGGAGTAATACTCCAAAAGCTTGTGCCACCAAATAAACCTGTTGGATTTTAATCTGGTGTTGTGAGATTTCTTACTGTGCTAACCCCAGTCCAATGCCAGCAACGCCACATCATGAGATATTTGCATCATTGTTAGCCACAAATGAGATGCCAGAAGATTAGAGAATAGCAAATGTTGTGCCCTTATTTAAGAGCTGCAAAAAAAAACCTGGGAATTACAGACCAGTGAGCCTAACATCTGTAGTGGATAACTTATTAGAGAGGTTTGAGGGATAACATATACATATGTTTGGAAAGACACAGCTTAATTAGGAGGAATCTGCATGGCTTTCAGCACAGGATATCATGCCTTACAAATTTGTTAAAGTTCTTGATGAAGTGACCAAGAAAGTTGGTAAGGGCACAGCAGCAGATGTAGTCAATATGAACTTCACTAAGGTCTTTGATTAAGTTCCACATGATAGGCTGCTCTGGAAGATTAGATCACATGGAATCCATGGAGAGCTGGCAAATTGGATGTACAATTGACTTGATGGCAGGAAGCAGGGGGTTATGATGGAAGGATGCTTGTCAGACTGGAGACCTGTGATTAGTGGTTAGTGGTAGTTGATTAGTGTGCCTCAGGGGTCAGCACTGGGCTCATTGCTGTTTGTTATCTATACTAGCAATTTGGATGAGAATGTACAAGGCATGATAAGTTTGTAGATTACACCAAAATAGGTGGTATTGTAGATAGTAAGGAAGGTTATCAAAAATTGCAGCAGTTCTTGATCAAGTGGGGAAATGGGCTGAGAAATGCAAATGGAGTTCAATACAAAAAAAGTGTGAGGTGTTGCAGGTGTTAGAAGTCAAAAAAGATGGTACTTTCACGGTAAAAGGTAGGACCACAGGGAGTATTGTGGAACAGAGGGACCTTGAAATTCAGATGCACAGTTCTCTAAAGGTGGAGTCACATGTAACTGATGAAGGCATGCTGGCCTTCATCAGTTAGGGCACCGAGTACAAAGTTGGGAAGCTATGTTGCAGTTGCACAGAATGTTAGCGAGGCCACACCTGGAGTATTGTGTTCAATTTTGGTTAGCTTACTATAGGAAAGATGTTATTAAACTGCGGAGCATTTAGAAGAGGTTTACAAGGACGTTGCCAGGACTTAAGAAACTGAGTTATAGGGAGCAGTTGTACAGACTAGAACCTTTTTTTTTAAGTGTAGGAGGCGTGATTTATAGAAGTGTATAAAATCATGAGAAGTATAGATAGGGTGAATGCACTCTTTTTCCCAGGGTTGGGGAAATCGAGAAGAGGGCATAGGTTTAAGTTAAGAGGGGAAGAATTAATCGCAACCCGAGGAACAAATTCTTTTTAAAACACAGAGGGTGATACATATATGGAATTAACAGCCAGAGGAAATGGTTGAGGCAAGGGTATTGACAACATTTAAGAAGACATTTGAACAGATACATGGATAGGAAAAGTTTAAAGGCATATGGGTCAAATGCAGGCAAAGGGGGTTGGCTCAGGTGAGCATCTTGGTCTGCATGAGCCAGTTTGGGCTGAAAGGCCTGTCTCCATGCCATAGATTTTATGACTCTATAATTACATTAAATTAATCAAGATATGATTAACACATGAAAAGGCAGGAAAATTCAAACAAGTCCTTAAAAAATAAATCATTGGGTTAACCACAGAAGCTCAACACAAAATATACAGCTTAGTGTTATACTGGGCCATGCAGTCATAAAACATGGCAACAAGAAGTACAATATTATGATTAGCTTCCAGGTTTCTCAATTTAGGGTGGGTTTTGCATGTCCCTGGTTAAAAAGGCACCTATGAATACCAAAAGGAATGGAATAAAAACACAAAATTCTGGAAATAAGTCAGTAGGTTTAGCAGCATCTGTGGAGAGAATAATAGAGTTAATGCTGAGTCCTATACAACTCTTTGAAACTCAGAAGGAAAGGATTCAGCTTGTTTTTGTATCATTTCGTATTGCAAATTTACACTGAAAATGTCTTCCATAACCAATAATAAAAAGTCAACTTGTTTTTTCTGCTAAGTTCAAACTTTTCAAGAGATCAAGGACATTTCACTAAATCAGAATTACTGTTAATCCAGGTCTCTCTCTGAAAGGAGTATTTATCTATTATCAGGAAGTTTTACTTCCAGCTTTCTATTTTGGCAGCGCTGAAACCGTCCCAATGCAATAACAGCATTTTGTTAATTACTGCGTTGCCATCACATTGATAACTGAGACAAAGTCACCTGAATGAAGTCAACACCACTCAAGGAAGTCCACAGAAGAAAAGTGCAAGTCCACATACCTTCAGAAGATTAGCCATTGTTGCATGCAATAATTGTGGAATGACATCCAGCAATACAGCGTCCTTAGAGACATGCTCATGTCTTAAAAACGAGCACCAAGCTATCTGGGTTGAAGATCTTAAATACTGGACAGAAGAGAAAACAGAAATAGGTGGTTAATTCTTAAGCTACCCATTCTTCCAATCCTACCCCTATCCACCAAATGGATAAAATAATTCTGTGCAACTCTTGGCCAGTAGTTTCTTTTGTTTGTTAGAATATTCTAGTGATAGCGCACCACTATTTAGCACTCATGTCTCCACTCCATCCATCTGTCTCAAAACAGTGAATAATTTTGATTTTGTAGCAATTGGATTAAGAGGAGACAATTATTTTAAGATATTACAGGATAATCACACATCAGGAAAGCTATTCAGTTACTCCTAATTCATAGCAAAATGTAACTCTGTAGTATCCAATTGTTTCCCCCATTTAAAGTTTCTCTGACACATGGATCAGTGTATCTATCATTTACTAGTTTGAGCCCGTATCTCTAAATAATATATCTTCAGTTTAAACGTTGGTGATATTTTATGCTGTTTATCTCATTCTTGCATGATCACTACTCACACTTGAAATGTTCACTCCAAGATAAAGTATTTTCCTCTTTCACCAAACTTAAAACACCTGACAGTGACAATCAGCTTCTTGTTTCTTTCCTATAATGATTCTGAAATCTTATGATAAAAAGCTGTTGGATCAGACCACTTTACAGTTTGATGTTAACTCTTTGAACTTCTATTCTACCGTTTTGGCTAAATAGTTAACCAATTACTAAGTATTCATTGATGCAATGTTGCAATGATTGGGCAAGTTTAAAATTTAGTTTAAGATTTCCGACCGAGTGTAGGGTTACAAAGTTTGCGGATGACACAAAGACGAATGGGAAAGCAAACTGCGCAAAGGATGCGGAAAGTCTGCAGAGAGATTTGGATAAGCTAAGTGAGTGGGCGAGGATCTGGCAGATGCTGTATAAGTTTAGCAAGTGTGAGGTTAACCACTTTGGAAGGAACAATAGTGAAATGGACTATTATTTAAATGGTGAAAAATTACAACATGCTACTGTGCAAAGAGACCTGAGGGTCCTTGTGCATGAGTCGCAAAAATTCAGTTTGCAAATGCAGCAGGTGATCAAGGCCGCAAATGGAATGTTGGCCTTTATCACGAGGGGGATAGAGTATAAAAGCAGGGAGATCTTGCTGCAATTGTACAAGGTACTGGTGAGGGCGCAACTGGAGTAGTGTGCGCAATTTTGGTCCCCTTATTTGCAAAAGGATATATTGGCCTTGGAGGGAGTACACAGAAGGTTCACCACATTGATACCAGAGATGAGGGAGTTAGTTTGTGAGGAGACTGAGTAAATTGGGCCTGTACTCATTGGAGTTTAGAAGGCTGAGGGGAGACTTATAGAGACATATAAGATAATGAAGGGGCTAGACAGAATAGAGGCAGACAGATTATTTTCACATAGGAAGGAAACAAGATTCTGAGGTTGTGTCCTCTAATTAAGGGGAAGTCAATTTAGAATAGAATTGAGGAGGAACTTCTTCTCTCAGAGGGTAGTGAATCTTTGAAATTCTCTGCCCATTGAAGCAGTAGAGGCTACCTTGTTAAATATATCTAAGTCACAGGTAGGTAGATAGATTTCTGATCAATAAGGGAATTAAGGGTTATAGGGAGCAGGCGTGTAAATGGAACTGAATCACTTTCAGCCATAATCTTATTGAATGACGGGGCAAGCTCGAGGGGCTAGATGGCCTACTCCTGCTCCTATTTCTTATGTTATGTTCTTTTCACACCATTCTTGGAATATGGATGTCGTCTATTTTGCCGTGTATTATATTTCATACTTGTCTCAGCTGTGCGATTTACACTTGCATGCGTTATCCAACATACTACAGCTTAACAATGAAATTGATTTTATTTCCTCTCTTGTACCATTTGTTTTTTTTCCTTACACTTTGCATTGAGTTACTTAAAGCAGACCATTTATTTGGATTACATATTCCTACGATTAACTCAAGGCAACAAGCATACAAATTGCACTCATGCATGCTGTATGTTCAAATACTCATTACTATCAGGAAGTTACATGATACACCAATTAAAAAAAAAATTACCTGACTAGGATGATTGGTAAAAGCTAAAAATGCTTGTAAATATTTGTTGAAATTAGGAGGTTGGCCAACATCTTTATCGCTGCCCTGAAAAAAAATTGAGTTTAATTTGGCAAATATTCATTCTAAATACAAAAACAAATCACATAAATTAACTTCAACTTTCCTTTCATGGAGAGACAGCCCTCCATGATCTATTTATAAAATTTGCTGTGTCTTCCATACTAAACAAACAGAAAAAAAAACACATACAAAAAGTAATTTAATTATTTCACAATCTACAACTTGCTAGAAAGCAGATGATTATTACAACAATAAGAACACTTGTTTCAACAGACTTTGAAACAACTTTTAAAAAAAAATTATTTCCACCTGTCCACAAAACAACCTCAAGATAGTCTGATCAATTTCTGAAATATTTATAAGGTATTATTTGTAATCTTTTGAAACAAAAATTCAACATAAATATTAAATCTGAATTATATATTTTTAAAAAGTGCTATGTTCTCTCTCTCTCACACACACACACAATTTCAATTAGATAAAAAAGGATATTGGCAGGACCATAGAATTAACACCAATTTTATTTAAATGTAAAATCACTTCAAAACCACGAGTTCAGAACATCTGGCAGTTTAACATATAAACCCACCAGCTGTCGGGCTGAATGGAAATTTCAGTTAAGCAGATCTTTACATATCCATTAGGTTTAGTCAAAAGTCAAATAAAAGGAAAAAGGAATGCAGAAAGCCTACTGAGACACAAATTAGGCAGAAACATTGAACAGTAGGTCAGCATCTCAGGAGCAAATACTTTGATGATTAATCTAAATCTTGTGGTTGACTTATTATGTTTCCCCAGTTTTTATCTTTCTAAAAAGACATTTGACTGTGACCACACAAATGCATTGAATAGCAAACAAATTCATGACTTAGAAAGCGCGATCATTAAAACAGACAAAGAATTGTTAAGCTCAACATACCCATAGTGCAGTCAGCTGTCCACCTAGGGCTGTAAGTACTTGACAAAGTCTTTTTAGAAACATGTAATGCTGTTCCACAAGCCCTGCTCCATGAGCTGTCCTATAATGAAAAATATGGAATTTTAAATTTTTCCTGGCACTTAACAATTAAACAGAGCAGTTTCCACAAACTTCCTTAGAATAGAACCTCTAAGCGCATGAGGCCGACATGAAACTCATTGGGCCTACGTTGGATCTTTTAGAGTGCTGTACCATTTAGTCCCTGACTATACCCTTTTCCCATAACTTTGCAAAGTATACTACTTTGTATATATCCAATTACCACACAAGAAACTATAGAAACCCTACACTGGAGGATGCCATTTGGTCACCTAGTCTACACAACACAAGAGCAGTCGATCTGAACCCACTCTCCCAGTCCTAATTCCATGCATTAATCATGGGCCAATATACGTAACCTGCACATCTTTGGATTGTGGGAGGAAACACAAAAGAAGACATGCAGACATGGTGAGAACGTGCAAACCCCACACAGTTACCCAAGGCCAAATGTAGTTTTTTACCTCTAGAATCTGATTTCAACACCTTTAGGTAGTTCCAGAACTCAGCAGTCCACACTGCAGCTGAAAATTTATAATTTCTCCTCTCATTCTTCTGCGAATCATTTTAAACCTATGATGACTGGCAATCCACCTGCCAGAGAAAACAGTTCCTCTCAACGTGCTCCATCAAAACTCCCTCTTCTTCCCATCTTCTCTAATCTGTCCAAGTAACTCAAGTCTTTCATCCTTCGGCCTCTCAGCACCTGAGAGGAGTGCCCAGAAACCTGCCTGAAGTGGAGTGCCCAGAAATGATGATCTCTAAAAGATTTAGCAGGATTTCTTTCTGTATTCAGAGTCTAGTCCTATTGTTGCCCTACTATTTGTGTAATGTTGATATTGTATCGAGGAATAGTATGACTTAATTTTGCTCTTATTTCTTATGCACTGTCATTTGTGTCACATTACTTTCTTTCGTTTCAGCAACTTTCAGAATTGTATTCTCTCTCATCAATTAAAGGTCATGTACGACAAGAAAAACAATGACCTTATCTGATCAAGCCCAAGATGGGATGCAATGTTTCATCTTGTCTGCTTGGATTGTTTGTTCCTTATATGGGCACATCAATTAGATTCAACTTGAATTGGGTTTTTTGGTTGGAATAAAAAGTATGAGAGTGGGGGAGTATACACCCACACCACACCAAAACTTTCATTCAGGTTTATTCTCATCTCATTACTTAAATGTCCAAATCAGATCTTCCTCTTCATACTATTTGCATCCAGTTTCCTCAGTTATGAAACACTACCTAAACTACCTGTTGAAATTCCCCATACATAACCATCCACTTCACTGCCTTCACTTCTGTACCTCTGTCACTACAATGAATTTAAGTCAGGTTAATAAAACACCAATTGCCCCTTAGCAACTGGCTAGTCCCCAGTGGCCAAGCTTTTCAAAGCGAAAATTATTTGCAACCTTAGCAAGTGTCCAGGAGTAAGTTTCCCACCTCAGGCATGGCTGATTGGCTTGTATTTAACTAGATTGAATAGGGAGGCTTGCATGCTCAAAATATTACCATTTATTTTCAAGTACAGAATCTAATACGTTAATTTCTAATATATGATTCAATTTGATTTTTCTACCCATTCAAGATCTCTTAAATACAAAAACGATCATTTCACCAATATACAATGTGTTCAAAAGCAAATAATGTAGAGTCAACTCTATCCATTCGGGGGGGGGGGGGGGGGGGGGGGGGGGGGGGGGGTTCTGCTCCAATTAACTGAAATCACAAATGGCAAACCTTTACATGCACAGCGCACAATATATGGAATGAAGTGGGAAAGTTGAGATTAACATTTTAAACTATGGATAGTAAACTTTTAGGGATGCAAACCACAATAATGTGTACAACTACATTTATGCAAATAAAGAAATTCGCCATAAAGGAGGGGTCGCAAGTGACAGGGATTAATTGTAACGTAAGTGAATTCATGAAATTAACATCCGATTTTTGACCAGGTGGAAAACAAACACTTACTGTGCAGCTGACAAAATGCAGTGCATGGCTGCATCACTATAAAGAACCAGGAGAGGCTTACGATCCTCCAGTTTACCCTAGCAGATGAAGAAAGCAGAGGGGTAATTCAGCTTGAATTTACTAGAATTTTGTAGATCCCTAATTTTTATATGAAGTAAATAGAATACGAATAAGAAAAGGAAGAAAAATGATAAAATCAATCAGGTAACTTGCATTATGAATTTCAAGCAGGCTTCCGAGTGAAAATTGTAAAGGACAACAAGAGGCCTCACATAAAATTCAACCCCTGAAATCAAATATATTAAATACTGGAATCTCACTCGTGGCGTAGAATTTTACATTATCCTGTCTGCATACATGGGTAGGGGCTTGCTGTGAAATTCTTCCGATAGTGAATTCTTCAGATTTTGTCCACCCTGACATCTTTACAATTTTACAGTGGAATGGAAAGCCCATATGTTAATTGAGGCAATTAATGGCCACTGCAAGGGCATTGCTAATCCAAGCTCAATTTTCAAGCTGGCATAAAGAGTTCAAGAGCAAGGAGGAAACCTGAAAAGTGATCCTGCTCACTTCCATCAGCAGCCTCTGTTCAACATTGCTGCCAACCCCCACCCCTGGCCTGGACTGGCACTGCTTGTAGTCTCAGTCTTGTCCACTGCTGCTTGGCACCTCTGAAATTAAAGAGCTACTGGCCAACCAAACTGACCAGCAGTTCTTGAGGTGGGGCAAGTGAATTCAGAAATCCAGCTCCTAGCCAGTAAGTGCTTGCCAGAGTGTTAAATAGCTGTGGGGCAACCAAAAATTACGGCAAGGCTCCTTGGAGACATTGAGCTGAGCGAGGGGATCCTACCCATGGTTACCAAAATCTGGTGATTACCATGGTTATCAAATTCATTGCAACTGAGCAGATTTACAGGAAAGGCACCCGAAATGCAAGTTACCTGATTAACTGCTGGCAGCACTGGGATCATTACAGAGTATTGTACCATACAGCACACAAGAGGCCCTTCGGTAAACGGAGTCTACACAAACACATTAGAAACCTGAGCTCTCACCTAATCCCATTTTCAAGCATTTGGCCTATAGCCCTGAATGTTATGTGCCAAGTGCTCATTGAGATACCTTTTGAAGAACATGAGGCAACCTGCCTCTACCACCCTCCTAGGCAGTGCTTTTCAGACAGTCACCACCCTCTTGATAAAAAAGATTTTCTTCACATCCTCCCAAGCCTCCTGCCCCTCAGGTGGTATATTCAGCTTGCAAACTACAGTACAAAAGAGCAACGCAAATACTGAAACTATAAGACTGATTTACAGAGTAAAGCAATTTAATCCTCAACTCCTGCTCACTCAACGTGTGCCTCATTCCAAATCTTGGCCGCACGTCAAGTTTGATTAGTTTATTCATGTTATTTCACTAGATTCTAACACAACAATGAAAACATCCTGTGCAATTTTAATATATTTAATTTGAATTACTTCAAACTTAGCAAAAAAAAAATCCAAAAATTAGTACTGGATTCTATTTATTGTTTAAACTAGGTTTTAAGGTTCCCAAACTAAAACTATTTAATTTTAAACATTTTTGGTAGGAAGTTTTACCTTTCTGCTGATGGCAATGAGTAGACACTCTGCTGCCTCAAGCTGCAATTCAGGTTCAGTTAATAACATGCAAAGCACTTCAAGTAGTTTGCAGCTATCTGCTGTAATATGGTGCAATGCAACCCAATCCACATATCCAGCCAGGGTATTGAGAGTTGCTACTGCAACACGACAGTGAGCCTTGGCCTAAAGGGAAATAATTTTATGGTTTAGAAAATCAGCTGCACAGTGTTCAAATATTAAAACATGAGCCAGAATTCTCCAGCTGTTTATGCCCAATTGTTGCTGCCAGCAAGGACAGAGAATTCAGCATTCAGCCAAATCTCCATTCACTGCAGCTGGACAGAGAACCCTGCCGCCATGAACAGCCAGAGATCGCGCCCATTACTTATTCAGCATGTGAGAAATCTACAGACATTTAGAAGTTGCATAAAATGAGTTGTTATAGGATTATTTATACCTTTAACTACATTTTACACTGCTAAATTGCAGTAACCAGATATTTAGCAATGCTCCTTTAAGCAAAAGGAAAAATAACAAAGCAACTCAACCATTGGAGAATTAATTGCAAAATTGCATTCAACTATTTAGTAAAATTTGCAAGACTGTCAAGTTATTTTTTATTAAAGAAAGCACAATAGAATATAAATGCAAATCCACCTTGTTTTCTTGAGTAGTATCTGCTTTCTGCAAGAAAGTAAAAAAGATGTTAAAACATGGATATTTTACAAAAGGTCAACATGAAAACGTAAATAGGAACAGGAAGCCATTTGACCCCTCCATCTTCTTAATATAATTACATTTATATTAAGCTCTGCATTGGTTAATCAGATTATGGCCTAAACTCCATCTGTCCCTCATAAATCTAGACTCCCCTCAAGATTAAAAACCAAAAATGGCTACTAAACCAGTAACAAACAACCAAAGCCATAGATTTGCAGTTTTCATGGACAAGTGCATAGAACATTTATCTTCAAGATGTTAATATCGCATAATCCTATGCAAGAAATAAACAGATCCTATCGTACAACAGAGTCATCAGATCGGAGATACTGATAAAGTGTACATAAACTACATTTACTTCAGTTCTCATGTCCCAAAGAAATCAGTTCATATCACCAAAAACACTCCACAGTATCTTGCTCAAATAGTCCCTCCATGAATATGCTTGTACAGTCATAAGGTGCACCCCAGATAACCCAATCCTGTACTTAGCTGAAGGCACGTATTTTTCCGTAGAATTCTTTGGGATCAAGGGAAGTAAGCCTAGTTGTCTGGTATCCCTTCCCTACTGTAGCAGGAAATGCTGAAACCCCTACTTTCTGAAACTTTTAAAACAAAGTAGACAAGGCTAAAATAGGGGCCATAATGTGCCAATCTATACCAAAAGGTATCACAATGTGCATCCTACATATATAATATGAAAGTATTGCCTGTTAAACACAATTAACCAATAGTAGTGAATTTTTAACAAATATTGTTTTGAATATATTCTCAGCTTTGGCCAATGGCAGCTTGCCCTGAAGCATAATGAGAAACAGCAAAAACAGACAGGCCACATTCTCTGAATCAATGAAATACAGAACTTAATCAGTGAAAGGCTTTGGAAGACCTCGCAGCTGTATAGTACTAGGGTTATGGAATGAATATAAGGAATTAAATTGCTAACTAAAATGAATAAGCGCATTCTGATCCTCACTCTTGGCCTCCCTGTGGGGGACTGTGATAAGATATAGCTAGTTAGACAGATGACTCATGGCTCCTTTTTAGTTCAGTAAGAAGTCTCACAACACCAGGTTAAAGTCCAACAGGTTTAGCTTTTGGAGTTTCAGGCTCCTTCATTCGGTGAGTGAAGAGCTGTGTTCACAAACAGGGCATATATGGACACAAACAGAAGCTCACTAACAGAAACCAAGCTAACACCAAAAAAAAGAATCAGCTTGAAAATAAAATCAATTTACAAGTCTTTAACCTGGAATTGAGACTTCTTACTGTGCTTACCCCAGTCCAATGCAAGCATTCCCACCTCTTTCCTTTTAGTTAACCAATAAGTTCCTAATTATGCTAAGGGTCAAAATGCTGTTGGCCAAGGTAAATAGTGTGTATTAATGTAATTGGACCATCCAGTTTGTATGATAGATTGGTCAGGGAACACAAATCTTCAAAACTAGTATGAGATGTGATCATATGATGTAATTTTAAAGAGAAGTTGGAATCTAAACAGCATCTCTCTACCAATGCATATTGGTTAAATAAAGAACGTCTTTAACTGCATTTTGTCTCTCAAGTTCAGTATCACCTGAATTTGGCTCAACGCAGGACCCCCAGAACATTCCCCTAACACCAACCTTAACAGATTGAGATTCACTTATTCACGTCATCTCAGGAAAGATTAGCAAATGAACCGTGGACATTTCTGTTTGTCAGGTATAGCACACTACCAATCTGTAGGTTTCTGATGGTTCCAAAAGGCAACTTGTGAAATTCAACACTTAATGGAATCATTCAGAATTAGCAACAGCAACCAAGTATACAGTAATTACCAGCTGTTTGTAGTTCTGAGTGTGCTCCTGCAAGATGTCCAAGAGAAAACTAAAAAGCTGCATCATATTTTGAGTCAGTGCATGCTGGATGTCTTTACGACGCTGTGCAGGTATGGTCTGGAAAGTCACCACATCTTCCACCAGACGCAGAAGGATTAACATCACTAGCTCAGTTTGTGTCTCCTAAAAAATTAAATCACGTGAATTATAAAAATAGCATACAATCCTTGACAGGCTATTTCATAAGGGATTTACAAAAAACATACCAAATATGTGATGATTTGCAAAATTGCATACAATCAGAAACATTTCAAATCCAATTTATTTTCTTCACTTGTTTCCTGATAGTTTAGTCCCACCATATGAAAGGGTTACAATCGATCTTGCTTAAAGTTATTTGCCAGCTACCTCACGGAACATAGCATGTACACTACCGCTACGTACATCTTATACAGTTCCAGTTGTTCAGCTGCAAGAATGAAATACTTGCCAAAACAAATTAAAGAACGGATCACTGTTCTATTGGGAAGCAAAAGTTCGAGGTGACCTAATAGATGTCTTTACAGTTATGAAAGGTTTTGATAGAGTAAGCACATGGGGCATTTCCATTTGAGAGAAAAAGAGATTAAAAAAAGGAGGCTGCTGATCTAAAAGTCACCAAAAAACAAACAAAGTTCATAAGGAGCTTAACTAAAAATGGTGAGAAAATATCACTACCACACAGTGTGGTTGATGTGAATACTTTGGATTCATTTAAGATTAGATAAGCAGAGGAGACATAACGCAATACAGGTTATGCTCATTAAGTCCACTGAGGCGTGGAAGAGAGTTTCAATTGGAATATAAACAGCATGGACTGATTCTGGGCTGTACATTCTATGTTACAATATGTAGAGATAAGGACAGAAACTAAAGTAAAAGTTAGATTTGCATGAAAGCATCATCAGCACAGAACTTAACAGATACTGTCAAAAAAAAAAAGTGCATTCATTTTGAGGATTTGTACTTACCCCCATAGCAGTTAATTTATCCATTTCATTTAGCATATCTGGCCACTGTTGTGGCCACTCTCGCTTGATCATTTCTACCACAATGCGGGAAAGTGCATCTTTAATGTAAGCCTCTTCCACCATGATATTATGAGTACCCTGAGGATACAGAGTAAATATTTGATTTTAACAATTCTTTTCAAATCTATAAAGATTTTAGAAAATACATTTTATGTTTAAATAGAATAGACATCTGTTAAGCACAAAAACACAAAACATTTGAAAAGAGAAGGCTTAATTTTTGCACAATATTCAAAAATTGTGTGCTCCTTTGATCATGAAAACATGATCATATTGCAGCCTCTCACGACTAAAATACAGTAAGAAGTCTCACATCACCAGGTTAAAGCCCAACATGTTTATTTGGAATCACAAGCTTTTGGAACTCTGCTCCATCATCAGGTGAATGGAGCTCACCTGATGAAGGAGCAGCATTCCAAAAGCTTGTGATTCCTACTAAACCTGTTGGGCTTTAACCTAGTGGTGAGATTTCTTACTGTGCTCACCTCAGTCCAATGTCAGCATCTCCACATTATATTAAAGTACATATACTAAATGAAATATTATGATTGATGGAATACTGGATAAATAATCTTCAAATCCAATCGTCAGACTGATCCTAGAAACGGACTCAAGAAACTAATCATTCACGTCACCTGTTGATACATATTGCTAGTTGCCGAATCTGTTGGAATCATGGGAGCTCACTAACAGAAAGCAAGCTAACACCAAAACAAAGTCAGCTTAAAATATAACAAGAATGTTCTTCATTAAAATTAGGCTTTGCTGGAACAACTGTTACCCTGGCTCTGGACATATGTCAAAGCAGAGAATTTCTTTTATTTTTCTTGCATCAGAAGTTTAGAATATACATGGAATGCCACTTATCCCTGTGATACAAAGAGGCCATCATCCCTTTATACAGCAATGAATTAACTCCTAAACATTCTCTAATAAAGAACAAAGAAAATTACAGCACAGGAACAGCCTCTTTGGCCCTCCAAGCCTGCACAGACCAACTGAAGTAAAACCCCCTACCCTTCTGGGAATCATATCCCTCCATTCCCACTATATTCATGTATCTGTCAAGATACTCCTTAGAAGTCACTATCATATTTGTTTCCACTACCTTCCCGTCAGTGGATTCCAGGCACCCACTACCCTCTGTGCAAAAAACTTGCCTCATACATCTCCTTTAAACCTTGCCCCTTAAATCTATGCTCCCTAGTAACTGACTCTTCCATCCTGGGAAAAAGCTTCTGGTTAAACACTCTGTCCATGCCCCTCAATCTTGCAGACTTGTATCAAATCACCCTTCAACCTCTGTCATTCCAGTGAGAACAAAGTTTCTCCAACCTCTCTTCATAGCTAATGCCCTCCATACCAGGCAACACCTGGTAAATCTTTTCTGTACCCTCTCCAAAGCCTTCACATCCTTCTGGTAGTGTGACAACCAGAATTGAACATTATATCCCAAGTGCTGCCTAAGGTTCTATAAAATTGTGACATGACTTGCTAATTTTTAAACTCAATGCTCTTGCCGATGAAGGCAAGCATGCCATATACCTTCTCCATCTGTGTTGTCACTTTTAGTGACCTGTGTCTCTGTAAACCCAGATTCCTCTGCCTATCAATACTCTTAAGGGCTCTGCCATCTTTACAGAACCTTGTGGAAAAAGGAATCAGAAAAAATGAACAGTTGCCTTATGCTGAACACAATCATCACTTTACAAAACTGTGTATTGAAGAAAATCTTTAGAGCCAAGTTCTCTGCTTAGCAGATATTAAAATAAATAACCACAGCAATTGGAATCTGGCATAAATGAAGAACATGACAAGTGGAAGAACCAGACAAGGAACTCTTTCATTAAAACTTTCATCGCTGAGTTGCTGGTATCCCTAGCAGTGTGCATCAGGTGAGTAATCATAAATTTTATTTAACAACCCTGTGAAGTGCCTCGAGTTATATTACTACCTTGCAGGTGCTATATACATGCAGATGTTATTGTTACAATGGAGAGTAGAGAAAAGCAGAACACAGCAAGCTCCAATAAAATACATCATTCTTAAAGAAACAGTGATATCAAAATGAATGGAACTTCTGGATTTGATGGCCTGCATCCTAAATTTCAAAGTGGTAATTAGATACAACACATGATTTGTTTTGATCTTCCAGAGTTTTAGATTCTAGGACATTTCCCAGGGATTAGAAGATAGCAATCATAGCCATGGTCTACAAGAAGGCAGAGAGAAAACAGAAAGAGAGAGAAAAACAGGGAAGTACAAATCAGTTAGTTTGACATCAACAAAAGGGAAATGTTGGGATCTATTATTACAGAATGATAAAGTCATGTCTGGCATATGTGTTGAGAATTTTCTGAAGTTGTAACTAACATTAATAAAAAGGAAACTAGTGGTTATACAGCAAGTCCTTGTTTAATATTGCTAAATTCCATTTGGTTTCTCTTTAATGTTGGTAAGTAAATGGGGCCTACAATCATGTTAAGCAAAGATTAATTTTAATACTATTTCCCATGTGATCCAATTGGCAACATTTTGGAGCAGCTTCACTTTGCTCCCTAACTCAGAACTGCAATCACTTCCCTCTCCCCAATCCTTGCTAAACCTCCCACTCCCTGACTTGCCATTGTAAGTAAAAGGTTAAAAAAGTTATTTAATTTAACAATATAGGAATCTAACAATCTATAAGACTACAACTTACAGAGTATAGTATTTTGTCTTCTGATAAGGACGCTCCTACCCAAGAAAATTTAACTTTGCTTCTTTTAACTTTGCTTCTATTTCACCTAAAATCGTGATTTGTAGGAATGCAACCACAACTTTTTAAGTGAAGACTTGTATTGCTTCTGGATTTTTAAAAAGCATTCAGCAAGATACCACATAATTGAGATTACAACACAAAATTAATGCTTATGAAACTAGTGCATGGGGGTTGACGGACAATGACTAATTGGGTACCAGAAGGATCAGTGGTAGGGCCTTGACTATTTACAATTTATATCAATGACTCTCATCAGGTGACAGAAAATTATGTGCCAAGTTTGTTGTTGAAAAAAGGCTAACAGAGAAAGTAAGTGGAAGCTGAGTTCAAATGTTAGTTAAGTGGGTAAGAACATGGGAAATGAACAAGGGTATGAAATTATTCAATTTGAAAGAAAAATTAGAAAGGCAGAATATTTTTAAAACAGAGAAACTGGAAAATATTGGTTGTCAAAGGGACCCTTGATTAATCACAAAGTTAACATGCAATTACAGTAAACAATTAACAAAGCAAATACAGCGCTTAACCTCAAAAAAGGAATTTAGAATGTAAGAGTGAGAAGTCTTACTAAAATTGCATAGGGCATTGATCAGACCACCCTAGTTTTTGGCCTTCTTATTCAAGAATGGATAAATAGGTTTTGGAGGGAGCGCAAGAAAGGTTGACAGAGAATTTTGATAAACAAGCAATTAAAACATACAAATTCTTAAGGGACTTGAGCTAGATTTTAGGATGATGCTTTCTTTGGGGTGTCGAGAACGAGGGGGCAGTAATGTTCAAATATGGAGTCAGCTAAATGGGACAGGGATGAGGGGAAATTTCTTCCAAGGTTGTGGATTTTACAATCCTCAACCCCACAGACTGTGAATGCCCAGCCACTCAGCATATTCGAGCCAGGGATAGATAAATGTTTAGACACTAAGAGAATTTAGAATATTGGGATAGCACAGAAAGGGGGAGTTGAGGTTGAAGATCAACCATGATTGTATTCAGTAACAGACCAGGACAAAATGCTGAATAATCTATCCTGCCCCTAATTCTAATGTTCTTATTAACTGTTAACTTATAATCTAAACATTCGAAACTGGTACAAATCTCACCACAACCATCTCAAACACTCTAGAAACTCTGTACAGTGACATATGTAAATTAAAGACACCAATGGGACTTACATTAGGAACCTTCTATTTAGAAATGCTCATTGTGTGCATCTAAACTGCAGGAGGCAAATATTCTGTGATTGGCTGTATGACCTGCCACGTTCCACTTTTACCCTTCCCAGACTCCGGATTGTACCCAAATCTGCAGCCCTGACAACAGCATGTTATATCAGTTCAGTGAGTTTCCTATTCATTGCCATCCTAGGGTCCATTTTTAATTGAGGTAAGCATTCCAGTTTCTGGTACCTGCTAATGTTGGCGGACTATATACATTGAGGCAGTTGCGAGCCACAGTATCTACTAGATCCTAAACAAATTTGGAGAAATATTGTCCTACAATTCCTATCCAGGATCCCAACCCTCCATATGCTACAACAGCTAGAGGGTATTTTGAAAATTCCATAAGATCTTTGATATTCATCAATAAGGATAAAGTCAGGCTGTCAACTTTAGTTGAAGGTACTCCTGGAGGTTTGATCATGCAAAGTTCTGCCACATGGCCTTGGATCACATGAATTATACAAACGTTAAAGGATTTACCTTAGACTGATGTGAGAAACATGCTTTTGAAAATATTAGACAATGTCCTCCTGATTTTTCTTTAAGGCTACAAATTCACTTTGGTCTGTGTGCTAGCTATTCCAATCTCCTCAGAGCCTGCCCCCTAACCCCCAGTGACCCCTCCAGATCTTCTCTCTTGCAGCAAGTGGACTGATGAAATTGTTACCGCTTGTGGAGTAGCGGGCTAGAATTCACTGCACATTGCTCCCATTCTGGTTGCCTTTAGTCAAAAAACTTTCTCTTTCACACCAGTAGCTGTTACAAGGAGTTCCAAGCAGCAAGAGATCACCAGAGAGAAGGTGAGAAGGAGGAAAACAAGAGCAGGGGAGAGGTGAAATAATCTGTATAATTCTCAAAGCTCCTGATCTCCATCGCATCTCCTCAACCTCAATTTAATTCACCCCCAAAAGCTGTCACTGTCTTGCCTCGGCCCACTTGTTGATTCAAGACCCGTACCTACTTCTTTGTTTACCACCAGTTCCTGCTGTATGTGTAATGGAGGCATCTTTGGCCAGCAATCATATGAAGATTCAAACTCTCAGATAGATCAGTTTCTCCGTCACCTCATATTCATTTGCTTCACCTGTGCTTTAAGTTGTTAGCAGACTTGGTAAATTAAAGGGTGTCCAAAATTAACTATTTAAAAGTGCCAAGGTTTTATGGTGCAGTTTATTTCTATTACAATGCTAGTTATATGTGCCTGTCAGTGAGTATCCATCTACTGAGAACAGCCATTTGTACAAATAAAATGTACAAATTTCACTATAAAAAAAAATCACATGGTGGGATCTGAAGTTTGAAAAGCAGAAAAGTTAATAAGGCAACTTACACGTGAAAGAAGAGTCATCACACTATTCTTCAGCTGGACCTTATCACGATGCACCATTCCATTCCAGCGAAATCTAAAATTAAGGCCAAGAGAGTCAGCTTTACATCATTTTGTAAATACCATAGTATTCTGTTTTTACAAAGGAGAAACATTTCATATTTTGCTGCACAAAAATTAGAACATTCACAATCATTACTATTTGCAAAGAATTGCAAACAACCAACAAGGACTGAAAAAAACTAAAATTGGATCAAGGAAAAATCCACTGATTAATAATTATGCACAAGGAACTAAAGTCTATAACATGGTGGATAGGGGGGGGCGCAGAGGGGAAGCAGGAGTAATGGAGATGACTGGGGTGAGGATGTTAAATCAAAATCAGCATTTGATGCAGAAGCAAAGAAACAGATATGTCTTAATACATGTCATGCTGGAAACTAAAGGCCCATGTTTTGCAGAGGTAATGGAGGGTGAAATGGTTTGCCATTAGTTCACTAAAAGCAACAGTAACTTCAGAAGTCTGCATATGTGTAGATTAACAGAAACTGAAACTGCTGTCACTGATTCCATGTTCCTACAGGAATGCATTGTTATTCCCCCCCACCACTATACATAAAGCAATCCCTAAGAAATCAACAAACTGATGAGAACTTGCCCTTTATATCATTAATCTCACTGTAAAAAAGTTACATCTTAATTAGATATTATTTGATTTAATAATGGCATTATAACTTCACAATTACTGTGAAATAACCTCTCTGACCCTGAAACAATAATTTTATTACGCAATGTTAGAAGTTCTCCACTCCAGTAATTCTTTTTTGTTTATATCAACACTTTGGTTTCTATTCAATTCCATTAATTATTCACAGAATCAAAAGGATAAAGTATTATCTTTAACTTAAGTATTTAAAAACACTTTAATGTGATTCTGTACTCATCTAATGATGGGATTCCCAATTTGGATTGTTCCACGTTTGGTGGTCATGCCTTCTGCTGCCGAGCTCTAAGCTATGGAATTGCCTCCCTATACCTTGCCCTCGCTTTCTTCCTCCAAGACACTCCTTGAACCCATCTCCTAGGCTAGGCTTTTGGTCGTCTGACTTAATATCTCATGTGACTCAACATCATTTTGTCTTATAATGTTCCTGTGAAGGGCTTTGGGGCATTTTATTATACTCTAGGTGCTTTCAAAATACGTTGCCGTCGACATTGGCTGCTTTTCCTGTTTGCTGAAATCACTGCTGCCACATGCCTGGAAATCTTGGCTTGGCACTAAGTTTAAACTAACTCAGGAAAGGGAATGTCTGCACCAGTTTGCTATATCTTAATGGGCAACTTTCTCAAAGCTCAGGGCATGCAATGTTGTTCTACCAGTTACTGCAAAATTTAACACATTGTTATCATTAGGATTGCATTGAAGATTGGACATATCAGAAACTTACGTTTAACTTACTTACTAGTGTCACAAGCAGGCTTACACTAACACTGCAATGAAATTACTGTGAAAATCCCCTGAAGTGAAATAAGTGTATAAAATACTAACTAAAGGCAGGATTAATAAATATTAGAATTTACAACTGTACAATGCCCTCTTAGTTGTAATATATCTTGTAAATCTCATTTTCCTTAAGCATTGTTTATAATATAAGTTTGATAGATAAAATTTCACCCACTTGATAGAATGCTCCAGTATCTGAAGTCCAAAGTGACGGACAATCCCTGTATTGTTTTTCTCAGCCAAACGTAACCCACATTGTACTGTATGCGGACATTTTTCCTTAAATTCCTCACAAAACTGTTGAAGAGAAGAAATATGTTTGTACCGTTTACTTACAAAATGTCATCACGTGAAAATTTGCTTAAGAATATTTCTCAGCATTAAAAACAATTAAACTAAAATTTCATTGAACCTGTCCGCTCTCGGTAACATTTATCTGCACGTTATTTTGCAACTCGAAAATAAATGCAGTGTGATAAACACACTGGAAAGCAACTGTGACAAATTAAAATTAACACCCTCAACAAGTGTTAACACATCAGCAAGAAAACCATCTAAAATGACCAAAGTACAATCCCATTTTGCTGTGTAGCTAACGGAGCCACAAGTGAAAACCTTCTTTGAAATTTTGCTAATCATAATCATGATAGAACCACATGAATAACGTAAACAAGAAACTCATAGGATTCATCTCTCATAGTCAGACATTTAGACACAAGAATATGCAACCTGGGAACAGGAGTTAGCTATTTGGTCTCTAAAGCCTGCTCCGCCATGCAAGACCATGGCCACTCTAACTGTGGTCTCAACCCCACTTTCCTGTCACTCCCCATAGCCAAGGATACCCCATCAACAACCTAACTCAGCACTGAGTAATTCAATTACCTTCCCACCACTTTCTGGGGAAAAGAATTCACAAAACTGTGACTCTAAAAGGAAAATATTTAATCTCTATGTTAAAGGGAAATTTTTCATTCTTGTGTTCCCTAATTTTAGCCTTTGCCCACATTCGCAAAAATCCTTCTTGTGTCCACCCTTAAGTCCTCTCCCTCAAGATCTTATATATTTCAATAAGATCACTTCTCATTCTTCTAAACTCCAATAGGTGCTGAATAAGCACAACTTGTTCAACCTTTCTTCACAAAAGAAATCCTCCATTCCAGGAATGAGCCAAATAAACTGCTTTGAAATCAATTTGATCCTTTTTAAAAAGGATAACCAAGACCATGCACAGTGCTCCAGATGTGGACTCTCAGCCTTGTGGCAGCAGGAAAATGTTCTGCTTGTATGCCATTCCCTCACAATAAATACCAACATTACATTCACTTGCTGTACTTATGAGGACATGCAAGTCTTTCTGTACAACCGAGTTTTGTGATCACTTCCCACCTAAAAAGCGTACTGTTTTTTTAGTCTTTCTGCCAAAATGCACAAGTTTTCATTTTCCCACATTATGTTTCGTGTGCCAAATTTTTTAAGTCACTCACTTAACCTTTTTATATCACTCTGCAGATGCTATTTCCTTCTGACAATTATGGAGTGTCAAAGTGGTTAGCAATGTTGCCTCACAGCGCCAAGGACCTGGGTCCGATTCTCAGCTTGGGTCAGTGTGCGGAGTCTGCATGTTTTCCTCATGTCTGCATGGGTTTCTTCCAAATGCTCTGGTTTTCTCCCATATTCTGAAAGACATGCTGATGAGATCCATTCACTATGCTAAATTTTCCCTCAGTGTACCCAAATGGGGGACAGAGTGTAGGGACTAGGGGATTTTCATATTAACTTCACTGCAGTGTGAACATAAGTCTACATGTGACACTAATAAATTTAAACACTGAGTTTGTGGTTGCTTTAAAAAATGATGGCTAAGAGGGCAGATGCTTGGTATTCTGCAGTAACTCTTCTCAAAGCCATGTTGGACAAATTTTTGCTCAAAACAGGTTGTGAAAGTGGAATTATGGTCACAATCCAATCAGCCATGATTTCATTAATACCTCAACTGCCTAGAAGAGTGAAACTCCAATAAAGATAAGCTTGACTCCATCCATTCATCAGTCCAGTCAACATGGCTCCACATTTTAAAATGCAACAATCTTTGCATTGCTTCAACTGCATTTATTCAATTTCCCAGTTAAATTTTAACCTTTTCAGAACTAAAAAATACCTCACAAATATTACTATAAACTATGAAAGAGATTTAACACAATACACTGCAGCAATTGGGCAAGGTTTTTCCTACAGCACCTGTAGCTTATTTTCATTTGAGACAAGCATATCTCTGATACAGGAACGTATTGGCAAGACAGAGGAAGAAAACAAAACAACATGGTGGAGTCCTGAGTTTTGATTGTTGATTTTTTGGTAAGAAACAATTACACCAAGGTAAAATCAATTTACAAACAGAAATTGATCACTGATATCAAGTCATCAGCCAATGTCTCCTACCAGTAACTGTTGTATCGAGTGATGCAGTCATCCAATGAATCAAATTACTGACATAAAATCATATTGGTCCAAGGTAGAATTTTCTTCTTTCAGAAAAAAATCAGTGGTTGGGTGAAAATTCTCCTCTGCTTTATCTGGTGCTTGATCTGTTGGGGGCTTATTTGCCAATGATCCTTGCACTGAAACTACTGTCACTGCACTCAAGCAGGCAGTGAAGGGAATTAAAAAACCAGAAGGGAAAGACTTCAATTTTTATAAACTTCATTTGAGAACAAGGCCTGAAAAGAACGCTGTTCAAAATCTTTGATCACAAAGTTGGAGACAGCTATGCCCAACCTATTATACTGATGTACGCTGAGCTAACATCATCCCAAGTTGGCAGGAGCAGCTGCAGTATTTCAAAGGTGTCAAAGCAGGCTTTGCAGTTACAGGTGATGAGACAAAAAAAAAGGCATTATTTTTCCACCATAGAGATGAAGAATTGCAAGACAACTTTGAAACACCTATGCCTACGCAACATAACCATAAAAAGCTAAAATGCATTAAGAACCCATTTCAGAAGAACAACATACAAAATAATTGTCTTACAATGTACTAAACAAGAAACAAAGGAGACAATTGAAAAATACTGCACATCACTGAGAATAAATAACTTCCAACTCTGACTTTGGTGAACACGTCAAAAGGAAAAAAATCAAATAAACAAATAATTGAAGGTCTTCTTTCTCTTGTCAACTATGCAGGAAGGAACCCAGAAAGGCAAAATGCCATCAGTGCTACTACAATTAGCAACATTGAGGTTGCCAACAATAACAGCTATGCTTGGAAGTTCTACTCTTGCAGAAAATGTTCCATTGCTTACATCCCAGGAAACCACCAGCAAAACAATACTAGTCTCGCAGAGAGTTGTGACTCATACAAGCCATGTTTCCACTGTTGCAGCACTTGTCCACACCAGGAAGAATGCTCTGCTGCTGGCAAACCACGTAAAGCTTGGTAGTACAGAACTTTTGAGAGTATTGCTGGCGGAAAAAAAGCAACATGCTATCAGGCCAGATGCAATAACACCAAATTTCAAAGGAAGCAACAATTTATACTGCATAAGAGAACAGAGTGCTGACTGATTGTAGCAGGGAACTATTGTCCTCCATACTGTTTATTTTAAATAAGGTGCATTGCTGGACATGTTATTTTTGCCTGCAGTGGATAGATTCCAGTTTATGAATATACAGCTGTTAGCTCATAAGTTTGTATTTTTCTGTCTTTCATGATAAGCAAAAGATGAAAAGTCTCTTTCCAGCAGTGTAAAGCTCAACAAGTTGGGTTGCATTTGTTGCTCATCAACTTTATTTATTTTGATAATGTAAATCCCCAATGCCTCTTCATTTTAAGTTTAATCTGATCAATCCACCACTTAGGTGACAGTCCTCAATGCTGCGCATAACATGTAGCACTGTGTTTTTTTCCACAAATGCGTAAAGATTTTTTGTGGTGACTTTAGATCACAACTAAGGTAGTCGAGCGTGATGTTTAAATAAAATCAAGTTTAACAGTAAAAGTAACTCAGGAGAACAGTAATAACTATGAAAACAAGGGCAAGCAGGTCTTGCTTACAGGTCATCCTGTTGCAGACTGAAATGCCTACTAAAGCTCAGAATTCTTAATAGATGCTAGCAAAACACTTCGGCAGAAGAAAGGCTTATAAGAACACTTGTGCTCAAAATGGCATTTAAACTCCCCCCCCCCCCCAATCCCTGCTTAAATTTTAGGGCAGAAATGCAATGAAGTTAATGTCTTAACTATACCAAAGTCTGTCAGGAGCTTTGTGTTGTGTCGTACACAACGCCACCAACGAATCTTGTAATGGTTGATCTGGAACTGTAGGTGGAGAGGTAGATTGAGATTCTTCCACTCTCCCAGAGTCAACTGGCAAAAATGGAAACATAAAAACCACTTCCCAGTGAACACCTACAGCAACATTACCTTTTGCCATATTTGTAAGTTGCTGACTCAAATTTTTCCTGGCTCAGTCACAACATAAACAAAGACGGTCTTGGTGTCTACGGACAATTCTTCTGTGTTTCAGTCTCTGGGTGGGCAAGGGGCTTACTCCACCCTGCTTCTGACCCACTGTAAAAAAATTAAAATCTTGTAGTTTAGTGTTTTAATACAGAAATACTTCCTTTGCTTGTAGACTGAAAATGGGTCTCCATCATTTTAGCAGGGTGTTTCCGGGATAGTTGTATGGCATCAGGGTTGTGCAAGATCCTTTAAGATTGTAAATCCTGGCATTTATAACTGGGGTTTGCATTACATGGCATCCCTTCCTTTCGTTTAATTATGGATAATACCCAGTAGCATCACAGCACATTGGTGTGTAAGCACTTTGATGTAGAGGTGGTGGGTATGGTCTTACAAGTACTCATAAATGAATGAGGAAAACCCCCTTTAGAACTGATGGGGTTGCAATTTTCTTTTACATTTTGGTTAAAAAGTCCTTGTTGGTCTGCTCTGAAAGTAGAGATAGATCATGCATATTGGAAAAGACTGCGTTTTGTCACTGGCACCTCCAGTATGTAGGGATGCCAGCACTGGACTGGGGTAAACAGTAAGAAGTCTGCAACACCAGCTTTAAATCCAACCGATTTATTTGATAGTAAACTTGCAAGCTTTCAGCTTGCAGACTTCTTACTGTGTTTACCTCCAGTATAGCAGGAATTGGGAGTAATATTTACCGGTACAAGACCAAGTGTGGTTGGGGAATCCTTAAATGTCCAGCCTTTCTTGGGTTGGTTTTCTATACTTTCCTTGCCTGCAGGTTGTGACAGTAGCTATTTGGCAGTTTGGTTCCTGGGATACATCATCCTCCTGTTGGGAGGAGGAAGTTGTTGCCCTTCCCCGAGGTATCCCGACTGCAGATGTCTGGATGACGCAGCCTCCTGTTGAAAGGTTCCTTGATTTCCGTTGATGGTCAGGCCCAAGTTGCACTTCCAATGTGACGGAAGGTAAGGGGAGTTTGTTTTGAATGAAGTCAAGGGATTGGTCAAGTACTCCTGGCCTATTCTTTTAATTGCATCATTGTTTTAAGCTTATATTGGCTGGGTAGTCACAGAGTAGCTGCTCTTGATTTTCCATTCTCAGTAGAATATATCAGATGAGGGAATAGGCTATCTTCCTCCAAAATGTCTCCCTTTTGAACGTCTGGACAACGCTCTGTCGTGAGGTTTAGGTTCCTCCATGGAGGTAGTATCCTGTTGTCTGTGGGGCCCAAGTGTGAGCCCAGATACTTGGGCCCTGCATTATTTGAGTTTCTCCTAATATCCTGCATGCCGGAGTGGACACTGTCAAATCACATCTTGTGCCTATAATCTTATCTTGATGTTCCTCTCCAGGTTTCCTTTTGTCATCTGTGTAAATGAGTTGCTGATAATAGATTCCAATTTGTTATATTTAGTCCTACAAGGTTCCCCTCATCTTGTCAGGAGAAAGACTGCATCTCCCCAAGGTATCCTATCTGTGGATGTCTTTACAATTCTTTTATGTGATGGGATCTCCTTGGTGAAAAATGGGTTAAATTCTCCATCTGATGGCTTGAGCAGCACATCCAGTGTGACTGGAAATGAGTGAGGCTTATTTTGTTGTCAGCATCCATGGCTTATTGGCTCTTTTATCGGTCTCAATATATTTTCCTTTCTTAGAACTGTGTAGGCAAGGATAACAACTATTTTGAAAATTTGTATCTGGAGATTATACTCCTGGTGGGACATATTCTATTATTCACACTCATCCCATGAGGCTGTGTAGCTTTGCTGTTGTTATTCTGTATGAGCATATAGTGTCATGCATTGTCTTGGGTTGTACCCTGATGCTCCCCTCATTCTGGGTTGTTCTTTCATGGTTTGGAGGTTTTGGTTGCTGTTTTAAGTATCAATTTAGTTCTATGTAACTTGTTTATTTGTAGCAAAAGCTGCAAGCCTGTCCCTTCAATCAGGTGGCTAGGAGTTCTGATCATAAACAGGACACAAAGACACAAACTCAATTTACATGCATAATGATTGGAATTTAAGTCTTTACAGCTAATCAATTCTTAAAGGTACAATGTGAGTGGAGAGAGCTTTAAGCACAGGTGAAAGAGATGTGTATTGTTTCCAGACAGGAAAGTTAGTGAGATTTTGCAAGTCCAGGCAAGTTGTAGGGGTTACAGATAGTGTCACATGAACACAAGATCCCAATTGAGGCTGTTCCCACGTGTAGAACTTGGCTATCAGTGCACAGTTGCTGAGCAGAAACTGTCATGTGTCGTGAATGCCACCTTGGAGAACGCTAACCCGAAGATCAGAAGCCGAATGCCCGTGACTGCTGAACTGTTCCCCAACAGGAAGAGAACAGTCTTGCTTGGCGATTGTCGAGTGGTGTTCATTCATCTGTTGTCGTAACGTCTGCATGGTCTCCCCAATGTACGAAGCCTTGGGACATCCTTTCCTGCAGCGTATCAGGTAGACCACATTGGCCGAGTTGCAAAAGTACGTACCACGTACCTGGTGGATGGTGTTCTCATATGAGATTATGGCATCTGTATTGATGATCCGGCATGAGATTGCCGTAGCAGGGTTGTGAGATGTCATGGTCATTGTTCTCCTGAAGGCTGGGTAGTTTTCTGTGAACGATGGTCTGTTTGACAGAGGGGCCATCGTCATATTGAACAGAACAGATTACTGCAAAGAAGCGTACCGACAGCTAAACAACGAGGAACACTACAGACAGTCACCCACAGATCCAACCAAGGAACACACCTGTCAACTCAACACACCGATCAAGACCTTTGATTCGGACCTTCAGAGCATCTCTGTGCTCTCATCCCATGTACTCCCTGCATTGGAGATCTCTACTGCCTCCCAAAGATACCCAAGGCAAACTCACCTGGCCGTCCCATCATAATCAAGCAACGGGCCCCTGTGCAATAGCGTATCCAGCTACATCGAGGGCATCCTGAAACCCATTGTACAAAGAACCCCCAGTCTTTGTCACGACACTATGGACTTCTTACAGAAACTCAGCACACATGCAGCAGTTGAACCAGGAGCACACCTTATCAGAATGGATGTCTCGCCTCTCTACATAAACATCCCCCACGACAATAGCATTGCTGCAACTGCCTCAGTATTCAATGCCAACAACTGCCAGTTTCCAGGTGCAATTTTACAACTCATCTGTTTCATCCTGGACCAAGTCTTCATCTTCAACAACCAGTTTTTCATCCAGACAAACAGAACAGCCATGGGGACCAAATTTGCACCTCAATATGCCAACATCTTCATGCACAGGTTTGAACAAGATTTCTTCACCGCACAGGACCTTCAATTGACACTACATATTAGATACATCGTTGACGTTTTCTGTCTTTGGACTCATGGTGAACAGTCACTGAAACAACTATGAGGACATCAACAAGTTCCATTCCACCATCAAACTCACTGTGGATACTGTCTGGAATTGGTTACATTCTTGGACATACGCATCTCCATTAAGAACGGTCACCTCAGTACCTCACTGTTACGCAAGTCCACGGATAACCTCACAATGTTCCACTTCTCCAGCTTCCACCCTAAACACATTAAAGAAGCCATCCCCTACGGACAAGCCCTCCGTATACGCAGGATCTGCTCAGATGAGGAGGATCACAACAGACACCTCCAGACACAAAGATGCTCTCATAAGAACAAAATATGGCGCCTGATTCATTGGTCGACAGTTCTTATGTGCCACAGCCAAAAACCATACTGACCTCCTCAGAAGACAAACACGGGACATGGTGGACAGAGTGCCTTTCGTCATCCAGTATTTCCCCGGAACGGAGAAGTTACAACATCTTCTCCAGAGTCTTCAATACTTCATTGAACATCTTGCCAAGGCCATCGCCACACCCCCACTTCTTGCCTTCACACAACCTCAAACAGACCATTGTTCACAGCAAACTACCCAGCCTTCAGGAGAACAATGACCAGAATGCCACACAACCTGGCCACGGCAACCTTTGTAAGATGTACCAGATCATCAATACGGATGCCATCATCTCATATGAGAACACCATCCACCAGGTACATGATACTTACGCTTGCAACTTGGCCAATGTGGTCTACCTGATATGCTGCAGGAAAGGATGTCCCAAGGCTTGTACATTGGGGAGACCATGCAGATGTTACAACAACGGATGAATGAACACCACTCGACAATCACCAGGCAAGACTGTTCTCTTTCTGATGGGGAACTGTTCAGCAGTCACGGCATTCGGCTTCTGATCTTCAGGGTAGCGTTCTTCAAGGCGGCCTTCACACAACAGTGCACAGTCGCTGAGCAGAAACTGATAGCCAAGTTCCGCACACGTGAGAACAGCCTCAACTGGGATCTTGTGTTCATGTCACATTATCCGCAACCCCCACAACTTGCCTGGACTTACAAAATCTAACTTTCCTGTCTGGAAACAATACACACTTCTGTAAAGCTCTCTCCACTCACACTGTCTGTACCTTTAAGAATTGATTAGCTGTAAAGACTCGCATTCCAATCATTATGCATGTAAATTGAGTTTGTGTCTTTGTGTCCTGTTTATGATCAGAACTCCCAGCCACCTGATGAAGGGACAGGTTGTCCCGAAAGCTTGCAGCTTTTGCTACAAATAAACCTGTTTGGGCTTTAAGCTGATGTTGTGGGATTTCTTTGATTTACCCAGTCCAACACCAGCATCTCCACATCATGTACATAACCTCATAAGGGCTCCCTTGTGCTGCACAGTTCAGTCCTTCTTATCCTGAAAGTAAAGATGTTACTATTGTGCTATGCACTCATGACTTTGTGTTAACCTCATGTCTCACATTTTTCATAACATCCTTCCATTATCTATGCGAAGGGAAGCGCCAAATACAATGAAGTGTAATTGATAATCTGAGCCAATTGTACTGATATGGAATGATAATTATTCTGTGCTACACTGGATTTGGGAGGTTTGTATTTTGTTAAGATGGAAAATCTTCAATAAAAACATTTATTTAAAAAAATTCTGACACCTGCATCCACAAATCCATGTTCAGCCTCTTCCCTCCAGGCTTATAATCCTCTAACGTACTTCTATTCACTACACAAGCATCAGTTGTTGGAGACATCAGAAACAGGTCAAGTAAAATCAACTGTTTGCCACTTTTGATTGCAGTCATCAGCAAATACTTTAGCTTCAGTGGCTGCAATTGTATGTTAAATTCCAACAGCATGAGATTAGTCATGATTTATTGTAGCTTTCTAGTTCTCCATCACCATCAGCACCCAGAATATGATATGGTTATTATACCACATATAGTTTCATACCAAATTATTAGTTATAGATAACTGAGCTCAGTCAGTAGCCTGCTGTTTTTAGTGCTCAGAATGCAGGTAACCATGCATAGTAGATTCACTAACATGACTCTGAATTCGTAATTATGCCTGCTCCATTCCTGTCTTGCATTTTTGCACTCTTGAATAGAACCAGAATTGATCTCCTGCCTTGACTGTGGTTCAAGTTGCAGATTAATGTTATAGGATTGTACTGCGGTGCCTCATGGATACCCAGTTTGGACTGTCAGATGTGTCTTAGCCAGTCCTACTTAAGATAGCGTTGTCACACAACTTTGTTCCGTCAGTGGAAGCAAACTAATCTTTACGAAGTGGTTACTTCTACAAATGCTGTCAAGGACAGGCAGTCAGTTCAGCGATGTGAAAGTGAAGAAGGTTACTTCCTTAATTTAGTTCTCTGGCCACCTGACATAAACTCAGTCCGATGGCTTTGCCCTTAAGCTGCGCCACTACACTGAATCTGCTAGCCAAGACATATTATATGTCCGTGTGCTCAGAACTCCCAAGTAAAACTTAACATGGAGGAATATTTTTTCACGAGGGAATGCATAGCAGTAAGTGACGTTGCATGTTCTAAAGCCATATCCAAGGCAGACCAGAAAGATAACAGAATCCCTTTCCCAGAGCACATTACGAATATGGGAACATTCACAAAAAAAAAAGCCTTCCATTTATGACCATAGGTCACAGAATTCCTACATTGCAGGAGGAGACCACCTGGCACATCGAACCTGCACCAACAACCATCTCACTCCACATACCTGTGAATCCCTATGACGCTATGGAGCAATTTTGCACGGCCAATCAACCTAACTGACACATCTTTGGATTGTGGAAGGAAAACAGGAGCACCCGGAGGAAACCCACAGATATAGGGAGAATGTGAAAACTCCACAGTCACTAAAGGCTGGAATCGAACCCAGTGAAGCAGTATCTTGAGTGTTTTATAGCCAATTAAATACTTGTGAAGCGTAGTCCATATTGCAATGCAGGAAATGCCGTGGCCAATTTCCACACAACATGCTCCCACAAGCATTGTAATAATGACTAATCTGTTTTTGTGATGTTAACTGAAAGACAAATACACTAGGGACAATTTGGTGCCATGGGATCTTTAATTTTCATTCAAGCTGCAGATGGGGCCTTTGTTTAACACCTAATATGAAAGATAGACCTCTGAAAATGCAGCACCCTCTCAACACTGCTGTCTACAAGGCAGTCAGCCTTGATTTGTGCGCTCCAAATCCAAGAGTGGAACTTTAACCTACAATCTTCTGACTCAGGTACCTATGCTACAAACAGCTACAGCTGACATTTATTTTCATGGCGCTGGCCATGAAATTATTCCTTAGTCAACAGAGGTACCAATATGCAACGAGATTTGTGTTTACAGCTATGAGCATGGTACTCCAATGCTGTCATCATGCTGAGAGTATACGAAGACTTGTACCAGACAACAACTTATATTTACACAGCACCTTGATGGTAATAAAATGTTCCAAGACGCTTCATTGGAAGTGTAAAGCAATGTACGACACCAATATTGGACAGAAGGATAGAAATGGTTGGTTTAGATAGGTAAACAATCAGTGCAGGGGGCAAAGGTATCATAGAAGCTTGGCTTCAAGATGCCAAAAATGGCAGTTCAACATCCCTGGATACAGAGTTTTCAGGTCTGATGAATAGGGGATAAAAAAAGGACTACTGGATAAAGAATCAATTAGAGTTGAGGAGGAATAAGCGTAAATGAAGCATTAAAATGAGGCCATATTGAGCTCAGAAATTATAAGGGAACAGCCACACTGCTAACTTAGTGGAAGCTAGAAGAGCTAATATGTAAGCAGATTTGATTGCAAAAATAATAAGGCAGCAATTGTTGGGGACTATCCTAATATTAAATGGAATATTAAACAGTGTGAAGGGCAGAGAGGACACAAAAGACTTCAAACTGCATTCAAAAGAACTTTTAAATCAGCACACAACAAGCCCAAGAGCAATTCTAGATTTATTTCTAAGTAATGAAGTGGGGGAACCAGTTTGGGGGTAATGCCCATTAATAAAGTTAAGATAATTATGGAAAAGAACAATGATAGAACAAAAGTAAAAGTTCTGAATTGAAGAGGGGCAAATTTTACAAAGCCGAGGTGTGAACTGCAAATGTTGACTGGATACAGACAGAAGGAAAAACTACATCTATTCAGTGGGACACATTCAAAAGCAAGATTCTACAGGCAAAGTGTAAACATGCATCCACAAAGAGGGTGGCACTGTCTAATTAGAACCTCGTCGTTATCCAGAAACATACAGGGCAAGATAAAGCAGAAAAAGTTATGATCATAAAATGCTTAATACTGTAGAAAGCCTCAGGGTATAGAAAGTATAGGGGTGAAGTAAAAATGTACATTAGGAACAAAAAAAAATTGCAGGAAAAATCAAAGAAAATCCTACAATGTTTTACCAATACATGAGAATAATAAAGAAAAGGCTAGAGCCCAGAGAAGTATATGGTAACTTCTGGGTTGGTTCAGAAGATGTGGGTAGGGTTCTAAATGAGTACTTCATTCTTGTCTACACTATTAACTAGAATGTCAGTAGCATCTCTGTTTAAGAGGAATGTGAAATGTAACAAAGAACAGTACAGCACAGGAACAGACCCTTCCCCCCCCGCAACCCACCCCCCAAGCTGCAGCAATCATTTACCTATTTAAACCAACAATTTCTATCCTTCTGTCCCCCGTTTGTTCATATGCCTATCAAGATAAGACTTAAAACGGGCCTAATGTAACTGCCTCAGCCACCTCATTTGGCAGTGCATTCCAGGCCCCCCACATATCTGCACTGAACCTATCCCCCCTTATCTTGAATTTGTGCTACCTTGTAATTTTAATTTCAGACCCAGAAAAAAAAAGCTATCTGTACCTCTCACAATTTTATGAGCTTCTATCAGGTTGCATCTCAGCCTCCATCTTTCGAGGAAGAACAATCCCAGTTTATTCAAAATCTCAAATATTAAATATATGAAAGTGAGGGAGGAGGTACTGGAGGGACTGGCATCCTTGAAGATGGATAATTCGCCAGGGCCAGATGGATTGTACCCCAGACTTTTCCAGGAAGCTAAAGGAGGAAACAGCAGATGTTCCGAACATTATTTTCCAATCCTCAATAGATACATCAAAGGTCCCAGAGAATTGGGCAGGCTACAAATTATTTAAAAATGGTGTGGGGTAAGCTTATAGTCCGTCAGTTTGATTTTGGTGGTGGACAAGTTATTGGAATCAATTCTGAGAAACAGGGCAAACCGTCACTTAGAAAGGCATGGATTGATCAGGGATAGTTAGCATTGTTTTGTTAGGGGAAGATCCTGTCTTATTAACTTAGTTGAATTTTTTGAGCAAGTAACAAGGAAGATTGTGATGCGGTTAGTGCAGCAGGCATTGCCTACCTAGATTTTAGTGAGGCATTTGACAAGGTCCAACATAGCAAGCTGATCAGAAAAATGATATTTCACGGAACACAGAACAAGTGACAAGCTACATTCAAGATCGCTCAGCGACAGAAAATAAAGAGTAATGGTCAATGGATGATTTTACAAGTAGAAAGCAGTTTCCAGTGGCATTCCATGGGGATCGATGTTGGAGCCCTAGCTGCTTGCTGTATTTATTAATGATTTGGACTAAATGTGAAACATAGGAATTAGGATAAGGGCAATTCAGTCTTTCAAACTTGCACCACCGTTCAGATTATGGCTGATCACTCCCTGATCTCAAATCTACCTCCCTGCTTGTTCTCATATCTTTTAAAAATAAAAATATATCTGTCTCCTTCTAGAAACCATTCTGCAGTTCAGACTCCACTGTACCATGGGGCAGCAAATTTCACAAATTCACCACCTCTGCAAGAAGTATTTCCTCCTCATCTCAGTTTTACCACCTCTCAACCTATACCTGTGACCTCTGGTTCTACATTGTCCTATGAGGGGAAATATTTGGTCTACATTTGCTTTATTAATTGCTTTTAAAATTTTATATAGCTCAATCAGATAGATCCCCTCTCATCTTTCTAAATTCCAGCAAGTATAAGCCTTAACTGTTTAATCTCTCCTCATATGTCAACCTCTTCATCCTCAGAACTTCTTTTGAACTGCCTCCACCCTTCCTCAAATAAGGAGGCAGTCTTGAACTACATCCTTCCTCAAATAAGGAGGCCAAAACCAGATACAAGACTCCAGATGTGGTCTCACCAACACCATACATGTTTGCAGCAATACTTCTCCACTTTTATATTCTAATCCTTCTGCAACAAATACCAATATCCCATTTGTCTTTATTATGTGCTACACCTGCAGACATCCGGATGCATTCTGAATCTGATCTCAACTTGGGTAATAATTTGCCTTTCAATTTCCTTCTCCCAAAATGGATAAGCTCACACTTCTCCACATTAAACTCCAACTACCAAATTTTGGCCCATTCTCCTAGCCTTTCTATATCCATCTGTAAAATTTTTGTATTCTCGTCATTGCCTATTTTCCCCCCATTTTAATATCTTCCACAAATGTTAATGTGTTACACTCTGTCCCTGCTTGCAGATCATTTACATAGATTGTAAATAGTTGAGGCCCAAGGACTGACCCCTGTGGCACCACACTTGTTACATTTTGCCAGACAGAAAATGACCTATTTTTCCTAACCCTCTTCCTTTTGTCAATCATGTGGGAGGATTGACCCAAAAATTGACCATGTAGTTGATAGTAACTAGGATGGCTGCTGTCTGCAGAATAACATCAATGGTTTGGTTAAGTGGGTGGAAAAGTAGCAAATGGAGTTCAATCTGCAGAAGTGTAAGGTAATGCATTTGAAGGGGACCAAACAAAGCTAGGGCTTACACAATAGATAGGAGGACATCAAGAGAGATACAGAAAGTGAGAGACCTTGGAATACATGTCCACAGATGGAGAGCTTATTAAAAAAAGCTCTGAAATACTTTCCTTTATTGGATGGCATATTGAATGCAAAAGCCAGGGATGTAATGTCCAACCTATATAAAATACTGCTTAACTGGAATTTTGTGTACACTTCTGGTCACCACATTACAGGATGAACATAATTGCTTTGGAAGGCTATAGAGCAGATTTACAAAAATATTGGTAAGACTTGAAGAATACAGCTGTGAAGACAAATGGATAGACTCAGGTTGTTCTCCTTAGAATACAGTAGTGATCTAATTGAAATGTGCAAAATTATGAAGGGCCTACAAAGGAGAGACAAGAAAGACCTATTTCCCCTAGCTAGGAGGTCAATACCAGGGGCACAGATTTAAATGATTGTATTCTAATTTTGCTACCAATCAGAAAACTCTTTACATATAGGGTAGTGAACAACCAGATGTCACTGTCCAAATTGATGGCTGAAGTGAAAATGCTCAACTCATTTATAAAGGTACCTGGATCAGCACCTGGACCTCTGTATCTGTAAGGGTGTGGATCAGACATTGGAAAGAGAATGAAGTGAGTAGCTAGTTTCCTTTTCCATTTTTTGACTGGCACAGACACTATGGGATGAATGCCTTCTTTTCTTTCCATTTTCTATGGTTAAGGAGGGACTTCAAAAGAGAAAAAAAGAATTTTAAAATCACGACAATGTTTAACTAGGAACCAAATGAAGTCAATGGGCAGAAGGAAACAAAACTTGCTGTGAGTTAAGAAGGCGGCAACAATGTTTTGGATGCCACATTTCTGGAATTTAAGTTTCTGTGCAAGAAAACACATTTGAAGTGGACAGCTATGGTAGGGCAAGATACTGTCATGGAGACAGTTGACATAGCACAAAGACCTTTAAGCATACTCTTCTTCAGCCTGAGCATACATATAAGCCTACAAAGGCACTTTTCATTTTTTCATTTATTATCATAACAATTTCAGATTTGATGTAGCAAGGGCACACAGAACTCTACACAACCAGAGGGAAGCGTGTTTAAAAGAAAGTTTTTAAAGCTTTTTTCCCTATTTTCCTCATCAGTTAGTGCTTTGGTTCTCATTTAGACAAAACGGTGTCGATAGTGCTTTGAATTTTGCAGTTGGAAAATCGGGCTGAAGATAAATATTTGTCTTTTAAGGAAAAATTATAGCCAGCAAAAACAAACTGTTACCATCCCAATTAACTGCACAGGGGTGAACTGCTACGGAACTAAAAGCAGTGAACTGCTCTCTACTCTCCCTCCCCCAAAACAGTGATGGAATCAATGAATGGATTCCTTTTGTGCTATAACCAATCAGCCCAACACATCGATGCTATCTCTTTAGAAGAGCAATTTACCTAGTGCTTCTTTCCTACAGTCTCCATATTTCTCCTTTTGATTCAATTCCCTTTTCAAAGCCATAGGATCTAAGATGGCACAGGAGCATGATAACTTCTTGCGAGCTATTGCCAGCACACTCTCTACTTCTATCTTTTACTCTCATTCTATACTTTTAAACTATATTTTAACTCTTTTAAGCTCTCTAACAATGTCAATATTTCAATCTTTCTCTACATCCTCACTATGATGTAACACTATATTCTACACCCTACTTTCCTTCTCCCCACGTACTATGAATTATATGTTTTGTATATATAACATGCAAGAAACAATACTTTTCACTGTTGCCTATCATGTGACAATAATAAATCAAATCAATTGACTTCCTCTCCACCATACACAAGCAATTCATTCCAGAACTACAGAAACAGTTCTCCTGTATCTGCTCTGTCCAGTCCCCTCATTATTGTGAATGCCTCCATCAAGTCAATTCAGCTTTATGGAGCAAAACACATTTCTAAATACTCCAATACTCCAGAGAGCCAATAGACTTGACTAACTAACTGCAGTTCCAATTATCAACACACAACTAACTTTATCAGCACATGTAAATAACTTTTTTTTAAGAAGATGACACCGATGCACTACATCATGCCTGCAGTAAAGTGTCTAAACACAGGAGTGAAATTCAAGCACAACAAAACGTGACATCAAAATGAAAGAAACTCAAATGCAGGTGTTTCAAATTCACTGATTTCAGTTGTGAGAAACGCCTTGGGACTTTTCCCGACGCTAAAGGTGCTGTTTGTTACACCAATACAAGCAAGTATTCATGTTCCTCGGACAACTCCACAGAATGAATGAAAAGGCAAAGCGCGCCGCAATGGCGCTACAATTTCTTTGCACGGGGAAATTAGTCAATTCGTGTGCATGTTGAAAAAAAACACAAAGCAGAAACAAATACCCGGGCTAAGAAAATATTTAAAACTTGCCACCATTGCATTAACTTCCTGCTGGCATAATGATGGTGAAAAATCATCTATCCAGTCTGCAAAAGGGAAACCAAAAAAAATCCGGCTCCTGACAAAACTAACGCTGCAAAAAATTGACATGGTAGGAGGGCACGGAAACCCATGCGGTTAATGCATTGGAGACAAAGGTGTCCCAGTTGCCTCTTTGCTGAGCCAGGACTCGCCTTCAGGGCCTCCAGCCGGTAGCGCGAACTCGAGCCTCCATCCATGATCACGTTTACCGCCTTCATCAACTGCTCGCATAGCGTCGTGATCTGATCCGCCGACATGATGGCTGCAGTGGCAGAAACTGTTCCCTATGGTGGTCTGGAAAACAGCCGAGCGGGCAGCGAACGTCAAAACGAGGATCACAGAACGAGTATTTTCTCTTTTGAAATAAACAATAAAAAAGCCACAGCTACTCCAGCCGCGATGACGCAACCCTTATTGTCTGAAGGACCCGGGTGGCGTTAACAAGACAGCACCGGTGCTCCGACGCAGGCCTTCTGAGCATGCGCGCCGGGACCATGGGGGGGAGGTCAAGTTAAAAAAAACCGTCGCTTGTTGTCGACCCCATTGGTGATCGACTTCCGGTCCGCGAGGAACTCTGGGTACGCGTTCCGCGAGGCGGGCCTACAACTCCCACAGTGCACTGGGAACCACTTCCGTTCCAACGCTGTGCCGTTGGTCGGTTCCAATTGTCAGTTATGCTCCCCGCTGCGGGTCGATTATTCATCCCCGTCATCGATGCTGTAAATAATATAAATATGTCCGAAAGATGATTGGATGTATTTCTCTGGAGGAAACATCCAGATGGGACACTAACAACGGAGCCACAGGAGAGGAGGGACCCAGGCAAGGTCCACCTCGGTATTTATTGTTCACCTACGCCTGTCTCTTTCCCTTGCTCGTTTTTGTTTTGGTTACCGTTCATTTTTTTTTCCTTAATGCAACGACTGTCTGGAAACTTTTTATTTTGTTTGAGGTTGTAACTAGTAAGATAAGGGGTGACATTAGTGCACATTGTGTCTTTGAAGTGTCCCATCAAAGAATTGTGAACGTAGCTCAGTTCCACCTACCAGCAAATCAGCCTCCCATCCATTGACTCCGCCTACACTTGCTATCTCGGAAAGGCAGCCAACATAACTGAGGACCCTACGTACCCCAGACGTTCTCTCTTCCGTCAGGAAAAAGATACGGAAGTTTGAGAACACGTACTAACTGACTCAAGAACAGTTTCTTCCCTGCTGCCATCAGACTTTTGAATGGTCCTGTGACACATTAAGCTGATCTTTTTCCTCACCCTACTGGTAACTGCAACTCTAACCTTTCCTTCCCCCCCCCCCAATATATTTTATGAATGGAATGTTTTGTCTGTTTCTAGCAGACAAGAAACAATACTTTTCACTGTATCCCAATATATGTGCCAATAATAATTCAATTCATTTTGGGCAGATGGAAGAAGTCCAATGAGGATTTGATAAGGTGCCAAACAAGAAACTATTATACAAAATTAGGACTAACAAGCTTGGGGATAATATGTTAGCATCAAGATTGGTCAATAGACAGAAAATGGAGAAGGAATGAACATTTTTGGGTCGGCAGGCTAAAACTAGTAGGTTACTACCTCAGTTGGCTGAACAGTTAGTTAGTGATGCAGAGTGACAGCTTGAGTTCAAACCCCATTCCACCTGAGGTTATTCCTGAAGACCCACCTTGCCCCTTGTGGCATGGTGGCTTGCTTGAGGTGTAATGAATCTCAGATTATTCACCAGCAGTTAGCTCTTCCATTTGCAAGGAGAATGGTCACCTGGGATTATGGTAATTTTACTGCACCCCAACAATCTAATGATTTAGATGAGGGGCTCAATCTGAATTTGTTGACACAAATTGAGGTAAGAAAATTAGTTGAAAGGTGGACACAGGAAAAGTTCAGCAGACAGGAATATGGAAGATTGAACATAATGTGCAGAATGTTGAGGTTATCCACTTTGGAAAGGAAAATAGACAAACAACAGTTTCTTTACAAGTCAAGACACTGGAAAATGTATCCCCATAACCCAACATATTTATCTTGCTCGTTCCCCTGACTCTAAGGGTCAATTTAGTATTGCCAATTAACCTACTTTACATATCTTTGAACTGTGGGAGGAAACTGGAACACCTGGAGGAAACCCACGCAGACAGAGGCCAGAATTGAACCTAGGTCTCTAGAACTGAGACAGCAGTGCTAAGTACTGTGCTGCTCATGCCATAACAGATTTAATTAATGTATATACCACTACAGTAATTAGCACAAGACTGTAATTTTTAAAAAATGCTTGTCTTTCTGGTAGTTTTTTTGCTGGGATGGGTTTGTGTCTGTATTTTTTCTCCTCTCATTCAGCTGTAAGTACATGTTTCAATGTTATTGTCTACATTTTTGCATCTAAAATTTAACACACACTTTTATATTCTCATTTACATTTTCATATAATGGCTTATTTTTATCCTTATTTGCAAAAGGAAGCTGTTCTGTAATTCCTGCACTAATAAAGCTGCCAGATAATATTAACAATACATGCATTTGCCTGACCTGATCAGTCCTTGAATGTTATAAAAATAAACTCACCAATTCATACCTGGTCAGCCAAATATTGTATCTCCCATATATGTCAAAGGAACAATTATGAAATATGTTAGGTACTTCTCACAAAAGACCGCCTTTGAAGAGTACTGGAGAAATTACATGAGCAATGCCTTTGCCTCATCCTCCAGATTCAATGAGAGGATTATTAAGCAAATGTGAGTGTCCTTGGAACCTGCTCTACAAGTATTCAGGCAAGAACTGCAACATCAACTTTAATGGACTGGACATAGTGCTATCTGCACACATGCCTGAAAAGTGCCCCCTGGCCAGATTCTGTTTTTCGACTCAAATGGCTAACATTCCAAGGGAGGACAAAGAAAATTCTTCAAAGACATTCTTTCTCTCCTTGAAGCATAGCGCCATTGACATTGATTACTGGGAGGATCTTATTATCAATCGTTCAAAACGATGACAACTGGTCATCAAGTTGGATCACACTTTATGTGATCCAACTTGATCTTAATGGTGAGGTAGAGCAATAACAAAGAAGGAAAGTAAAGGAAGCAAATCTTGCACTTGGGTTGCCACTCGCTTGTGGCACATCCAGCTCCATTGTGCCTCAGAGATCTTTGGATCAAGAATAGGCCTGCTCAGTCACATGAAGACCCAGAAAGAAACTCACAACTATGTCATCCTCAAATCAAGAAACAGCTGACTGATATCAGATACTAAATTCTCAGAGCAACTGTTCTACTCTAAATTTAGTTGTGGCAGGAGACTCCCAAGAGTTTAATAGAAATACTAAAGGAATATCTTCAAAACATTAGAAAAGATCAAATATCCCACCACAACTCTGCAAGTTCTTGGCATGTTACCATCCAAAACGGAGGATTTTTCAATAAGAACCAAACACTTGGAAGACTTTGGGACCATGATTCTGGCTTCGGAAAGAGCACACACACTTCTAAACACTTAACCCATCCAGCGCTACAATCAACATGTGAAAGAGTCTGCAGATCACATATTGGACTAAACAGCCATCTAGAGTACATCAAACTAAAGTAGAAGCAAGTCATCCCAAAGGACTGCCTAAGAACAAGAAGAGACAATTTCTGACTTTCTCCTCAGTCATCTTAAATCTATGTACATCGAATAATCTGTATCATGCACATGTCAGTATTGATCCATTATCTGTCCTGAACGTGCTTCCTCATCTGATAATACGAGCAGTTACTCCCTTGATTCCAAGCTGGGACAGATGATTTTCTTAATTTAAATCGTTAGGTATACTTTGGGTAAGGAGACCTTTATTCATATTTCTCTTGTCTTTTACCATGTAATATTCTCACTGTTCTGACTTGGAAATATATCACTGTTATCAGTTGTTGGGTCAGGAACCTGGAATTCTCTTCCTAACAGTATTGTGAGTCAATGCCTGCAGATGATCTGCAGTGATTCAATAATGTGACCTTCGACCTCTGACCTTCGGGTAAATGTTCTTCAAAGGGCCTTCACGACGCACGAGCGGAGCCGCTGAGCAGAGACTGATAGCCAAGTTCCACACACATGAGGACAGTCTTGACAGGGATCTTGGCTTCATGTCACACGATCTGTAACCCCCATGACTTGCCTGGGTTAGCAAAAAACCTCACTTACTGTGCTGTCTGGAGACAATGCACATCTCTCTAGCCTGTGCTCAGTGCTCCTTCCACTCACATTGTTAGCCACTTTAAGACTTGAATAGCAGGTTAGGTGTAAGGATTCGCATTCTAATCAGCAATCTGTAAACTGTGCTGATATGTGTGCTATTGCAGACCAGAACACCTCATTCACCTGACGAAGGCACAAAGGCTGAAAGCCAGCAGGTTTACTATCAAATAAATCGGTTGGATTTAAACCTGGTGTTGTCAGACCTCTTACTGAGTTTACCCCAGTCCAACGCTGGCATTTCTACATCGTGATTCAATAAGGCAGCTCACCACTACTTCCGAAGGGCAATCAGGGATGGACAATAAATGCTGGCCAGTCAGCGACATCCACGTCCCACAAATGAATTTTAAAAAAAGATGAAATCTGAAGACTTACGATGCATCAAGTCGTTTTTGTTGCTGCTATATTTGATTATAATCGTGAAATGTCTTGATTTTTCCCATTTGGCAGAGAATGCAATATGATAATTCAAAAATTTGTATCACATATCACAGAAATTCTACAGTGCAGAAAGAGGTCATTTAGCCCATGAAGTCTGCACCGACCATGATCCCACCCAGGCTCTACCCCCATATCCCAACATATTTACCCGCTAATCCCTCTAACCTACAATCTCAAGACACTAAGGGGCAATTTTATCATGGCCAATCAACCTAACCTGCACATCTTTGGAGTGAAGGGGGAAACCTAAGCACCTGGAGGAAACCTGTGCAGACACGAAGAGAATGTGCAAACTCCACACAGACAGTGACCCAAGCCAGGAATCAAACCCTGGAGCTGTGAAGCAGCATGTTAACCATTGTGCTATCATGCCAAACATGTTACTAAAACTCCAGAAAATTCACCCAACATTATGACTCTCACCAATTTTTACAGATGCACCATAGAAAGCATTCTTTCTGATTGTATCACAGCTTAATGTGGCTCCTAGTCTTCTTGCAGACCACAAGAATCATGAATGTAGCCCAATTCATCATGCAAACCAGCCTCCTTTCAGTTGACTCCGTCTACATTTCCCGCTACCTCAGCAAAGCAGCCAGCATAATTAAGGACTCCATGCACTCCAGACATTCTCCCTTCCACCTTCTTCCATTGGAAAAAAGATACAAAAGTTTGAGATTGCGCACGAACTGATTCAAAAACAGCTTCTTCCCTGCTGCCATCAGACTTTTGAATGGACTTACCTTGCATTAAGTTGATCTTTCTCTACACTATAGAACATAGAACATTACAGCACAGAACAGGCCCTTCGGCCTTCGATGTTGTGCCGACCAAAATAAAAAGCAATGCCCCTCCAAACTAAACCATTCCCTTCTCTTCCATATACTTATCAATTAACCTCTTAAACGCCACCAAACTTGGCGCATCTACAACAGCTGCAGGCAGGGCATTCCACTCCCTAATCACTCTTTGAGTAAAGAACCTACCTCTGATATCCGTCCTATAACTCATACCCCTTAATTTAAAGCTGTGTCCCCTCGTGCTAGCTTTCTCCATCCTAGGAAAAAGGCTATCACTGTCCACCCTATCTAAACCTCTAATCATCTTATATGCTTCAATAAGATCCCCTCTTAGCCGCCTCCTTTCTAACGAAAACAACCTCAAATCCTTCAACCTCTCTTCATAGGACCTGCCCTCCATACCAGGCAACATCCTGGTAAACCTCCTCTGTACCCTCTCCAATGCCTCCACATCTTTCTTATAATGTGGGGACCAGAACTGCACACAATACTCCAAGTGCGGCCGCACTAGAGTTTTGTACAGTTGCAACATGATGCTGCGGCTCCTAAATTCAATCCCCCTACCAATAAAAGCTAAGACTCCATATGCCTTCTTAACAACTTTATCCACTTGACTGCCTACTTTCAGGGATCTATTGACACATACACCAAGATCCTTCTGTTCCTCAACACTATTAAGAGCCCTACCATTAGCCCTATACTCTACACATTTATTGTTCCTGCCAAAGTGCATTACCTCACACTTTTCCACATTAAACTCCATTTGCCACCTCTCGGCCCAGCTCTGCAACTTGTCCAAGTCACTCTGTAAACTATAACACCCCTCTTCACTATCAACCACTCCACCAACTATAGACTGTAACACTACATTCTGTGCTGTCTCCTTCTCTATGAATAGTATGCTTTGTTTGTACAGCAGGCAAGAAACGATACTTTTCACTGTATGCTAATATATGTGACAGTAATAAATCAAATAAAATCAAAATCTACCAGCTAAGCTGTGGCCAAAAGAAATATCGCTGTATATGTTTTGGAATTGCCCATGTCTAGCATCTTGATTGCAAGTGCTATGTGGGATCTATCCTGTTTCAAGAATTTCCTCTTTGTTTTAAGCAGTAACTAGATCATGGTCTGGATCTTTTTTTTAAAGAAAAACCTGGAGGTGTCTTTGTCTTCAATTTTATTTTGCCATTTTAGCTCATGAGCCATTCTGCTGGGATGATTGACAAATTTAAACTGATTTCTGTTAACCATCTTTTAAATAGTGATTTTTTGTGTGAACGGTTGAGTGATTACTATTGTCTGAGTTTAAAACCCCAGCAACTAAATCTGCTCGCTATGTATGGACCCAGGATTATGTCAAGACAATTCATGCTTTATTTTGTAGATTCTTATCAGACAGATGTTAAGGAATGCAAACTTTTAGATACAATCATTCTCTTTATTAGATAAGCCACCAAAAAGAAAGAAACAGAAAGCCAGAGCAGCTAAGTTGTTCGTGTTCTCTGACATACTATTTTAAAAATATTGGGTAGAATTCATTCACACTGCCCGCAACTTTTTTTGCTTCCTGTTGTCATGATGTAGTTGCAGGCTCTGACCACTAAGTGGCTCTGTGCCAAACAATTCTGAAATGTCAACTAACGCCAATATAACAATACAACACATTACACTTGTCAGTTGATCTTAGCAAGTACATTTTACTGACAATGCTATAGAAATATGAACACCTACTAAATACACCATTACCTGTGAAATCCCCCAAAGAACTATCATTGGCCTCCTAATTCTAATCTACGTGCTTCTCCTTGACACTATTCTTTAAAAATACGATGTTAAGTTCCAAATGTTGCTGACAATATCCAGCTATACCTCACCACCGCCTCTCTCAACCCCTCCAATGCCTCTCGTTTGTCATGCTAAGCAGAAATATTGAGAATATTAAAGTCGTTGTTTTGTGTCCCAACCTCAAGCTCCATACCCTAGTTTCCAACCACATATCCCTCCCCCTCCCCCCCGTCACCTAAGATAGCATGTTTCTGCTTCTGTAACTTTGTTTGAGTCCACACTGCCTCAGCTCATATGCACAAAATCCTTCATCCATGCCTTTGTTATTCTCTGTACTCAATTATCTCAATGGTGTGCTGGCCAGCCTTGCACTCTCCATAAATTTGAGCTTGTCCAAAACTCTGCTGCCCTACCTCACAGCAAATGCCATTCATCATCAACCCTGTGCTATTACAGTTGTGCCTCACTTGCTTATGCCCTAAGCTCTGAATTCTTTCACTAAACTGATTTGCTTCTCTAACTCTCCTCCTTAAAGTTTACCTTTAAGATCAACCAGCCTTCAGTGTCTGGCTGTCAAATTCTGTTTAATTATTGCTCTTGTGAAGAATGTTCATATATTTAGCATCTAAAGGCACTATGTAAATACAAACTTTATTTAATAAAATACTTGTGGCCTATTGACTGATAAGAAGCATATTCAACTACTTTCATCTTTATGGTAGGCAGAAATCCTTCAGTTCACTTGGTTTAATTGTATCTCTGTGCTACTGTTGTGAATGAACTCCATGAGCACCAGAGGATACAGAAAAACTTATGTAAAGATCTGCAAAAAGGCAAGTTAAGGACCTCAGTAACCATTTGTCATTTTGATCTTAGTAATGAGTTAAATACTTTATTTGTTGTTCTGATTTGTTTTAGCATATATTCCTTTCTCATAAGAAGTCATTGATTTTCAAAGACACCAAGAGAATGCTTTTTTTTGGTTTAAGTCAATAGTAAAAGGACTGACAGTTCGGCTGAGGTACCCATATTGTTACTGTAGCAAATGGGACCTGGAATAAGTTTTGGTTCATAAAAGGCACATGAAGTTATCAAAGTCATCTTAGGCACAAATCCAAAAATCAACAATGTGAAACTATTAATATTCACAGATCAGTAATATAAGCTCATCTAGTTAAGATCTGTACAGTTCAATAAAAAAATCAGAAAGGGGAGGCCAAGATAAAAGGCGGAGGGTGGGAGAAGTAGCTAATGATCCCAACAGTAGTTTTAAACATTACTAATGACGTAAAATTTGTTATCAAATTGTTTTGGCATCTGGGTTTCGATAAAGACCATTTTTAAAACATTCTAAGTTGACATTAAACAAACCAATATAAGAACTTAATTAGTACATTGCGGCCTGAGAGAAAAGATGGATAAAGACTGAATAAAGGAAAATATATACGTGGGGTAATGAATGTTCCATCAGAATTATAACATTTGAGCGTAATTTACTTCATGCCAGGATTGTTTTCCTAGATCCCAACAATCACTAGCAGTTTATTTTTAATGTACTGATCATTTGGTTGGCAAGGAGCATGCCAATGAGTCTTGGTCATTAAAGTTAGCCACAAAGTTCTCCCTGTGTCTATGTGGGTTTCTGAGGGCTCCGATTTCCTCCCACAATCCAAAGATGAGCGAGTTAGGTTGATTGGCCATGGCAAGTTGACTCTTAACATCAGGAGGATTAGCAGAGTAAATATGTAATAGAGCTAAGTGGGATTGTGGTTGGAGCAGATTTGATGGGCTGAATGGCCTCCTTTTGCGCTGTTGAGATTTTATGAAAGGATGTAGATTTTTAGGAGGGAATAGAGGGAAATCCAGAGCTTAGGGTCTTGGCATTGAAGGTGTAGCAATCAATGGTGAAGAAATTGAAATCCCAATTCTCAAACTGAGAATAGGTTCTAGATCTTTCTCAAAATGTTCAAGGGCCTGGAGGAAATTACAGAGCTATGGCAAGGCAAGGCAATGGAGCAATTTGAAAGTTGTGACGAGAATTTTTAAAATATGGGCCCTGCTGGAGACTATGCAAGTCAGGAAGAAAGGAGCTTATGGGACACAGGCAGCAGAGTTTTGGATGAGCTCAAATTTATGGAGGGTTCAATGTCAGGTTGGGTGAGAGTACTTTGGAATAGTCCAGTCTAAAAGAAGCATACACATGGGATGAGAATTTCAATAACAGATCAGCTGAGGTAGGGGGTGAAGTTAAGCAAAGGAGTTAAAAAAAGGCATTATTTGTGATGGTGTGGCTATGTAGTTGGTAGTTGATTTTGGAAATGTTGCACTGAGGTTGCGAACAGTCAAATTCACCCTCGTAGTTTTCAGGGAGAGAAATGGATTTTGTGGCTAAGGAACAGAATTTGCGATGGGGTTTTGAGGCAATGGTTTTGTATCTAGTAATGGGAGAAAATATTTGCTCATTCAGTACTAGATTTTGAACAAGCCATCTGATAAGACAGAAATATTGGAGGGTTTGGAGAGGTGGTGATTGAAATGGAGTTGGGTACTATCAGCATACTTGAAGCTCCTGAAATTATGTTTTTGAATGACATTGCTAAAAGGAAGCAGAAAAACAAGAAATGGGAGGGAGCCAAGAACAGAAGGTAGAAATAGGAGAATGAATAAGTTATTTGCCTGCGCAGACTTGTTCTGCCATTTAATAAAATCAACCATGGCTGAACTTGTGACCTTAATTCCATTTTGCACTCTGCACTGCCACCCTGGACCCATTCCCCCACTATTACCTTTCATTGCCTTATAGATCAAAGGATAGGTTAATTAATGTATCTCCCTATTGTATATGTGGTGTCTGTATCTTTAATACAGTACAGTAGAAGTGGGTCATCTGATTTGAGGGAACAATGAGACTGAATGATTAACCTACTTTGTCAAGTTCTCTCTCAGGCACCTAGTGGATGTGTAGAGACTGGAGCGCTGCTCTGAGAAATGTAGGACTGCAACCTCCTGTATGTAGTTTCTCATTATCAATAAATAACTTTTGTTCCTAATAAAGTCTGAAATCTCTTGACGATGCAAGAGTGTGCCAAGACATAATTGGTGATGAGGTGGATCAATTAGGCACTGCCTATCTGTGAGCATCTGGTTCAATTGGAGTTTGGAAAAGAGGGATATCCAGCCAAGTACCTGTTTTTGAGCAAATGGACTCAGAATAGTGAAAGTAGCACCAGACTCTGAGGGACAGATATATAAAAAAAATCAGAATGAAGAGACATTAGTCTTCAGGAGCAAAAGAAGTAAAACCTGAGGTTAAAAAAAAGTTTTTGAAATAAAATGAAGATGTATCCACCTACAAAAAAACTGTGTTTCAGATTTTAAAAGAATTCTTAGAAAGAATGCAGATATTGACTGTGCTTAAATGAGTTCAGAGGCCATAAAAGGAAAGGCACAGTGGTTAGCAGTAATTCCCAGCTTGTATCACTGTCTGTGTGGAGTTTGCACATTCTGCCTATGTCTGTGTGGGTTTCTCCGGGTGCTCCAGTTTCCTCCCACGGTCCAAAGATCTGTGAGTTAGATGGATTGGCCATGCTAAATTGCCCCTTAGTGTCAAGGGGACTAGCTGGAGTAAATCATGGGGTTATGGGAATAGGGCCTGGCTGGGATCGTGGTCAGCGGCCAAATGGTCTCCTTCTGCACTGTGAGATTCTATGATATGGCCATGATTCTAAGAAAAGTCAGGGAGTTGCAGAGCTTGTCCCAAAAGTGCGGAAAAGTGAAAGGCTAAGATTGCAAATCTCTCAATCTGAACAGAACCTCCCAGGAGCCAATAATGGGCCACAGACAGTGAAGTACATAGAACACTACAGCACAAACAGGCCCACAAGTTCTGCCAATCATATCCATACTTACCAGGCCATAGAACTATCTGTAACTCCCAATCCCACTTAATCCCATGTACTCATCCAGAAGTCTTTTAAAAGGCTCCAGCGATTTTGCCTCTTACATCACCGATGGCAGCTGATTCCATTCATTCACCACCCTCTGAGTGAAAAACTTACCCTTAACATTTCCTCCATACTTGTTCCCCAGCACTTTAAACCTGTGTCCCTTCATAGCGATCATTTCATCCAAGGGAAATAGCCTCCCAGAATCCACCCAATCTATGCCTCTCAACGTTTTATAAACCTCTATCAGGTTGCCTCTCAACTTTCGTCTTTCGAATATGAACAACTTCAGATGAAAAGGCCCTGTGCCTGTAAAAGAAAGTTGAAATTTTAAAATAATATGGTCCTGAAAGGACAGCGCCAATTTCTCTGAACTAAATTAACAAAAAAAACTATAAGGAAAACAAACCCTCTGGGAAAAACAAGAAAACTGTAGAAATCAAAATAAAAGTCTTCTGCCAACAAAATGATATGTTAAATCTTTTTAAAAGCGAACTTGCGAAGACTTCAGAAATGCAAGAAAGTACAGAGAGAGAAACAGCAGCTGCAGCAGTTAACAAAAAACAAGTTGATAGTCTTAAAACCGTGTTGCATTTAAAGTTCTACAAGATTTAACAAAACAGCCATAAGAAGAAACTTAAGGACAGAAAAATCATTGAAGATCCCAGATGGAGGATAACTCTGAAAAGGGATAAGCAACACAAGTCCTCAAAGCAGGAAGTTAAAACCTCAGAGAAAAGGCAACGCTGATGTTCAGAGAGGTAATAAGCTCTCAGTTAAGAGGCAATACCATACACACAGTAAGCAATACAAGTCTCCTGAGGGATGAAGGGAGTACTGAAAAACCTCAGAGTGGAAAAGCCAGAAGGATGGCAATGAAAGACTCTATCTAGGCAAAAAAAGGACCCCAGGGGAGGACATAAGAAAGATCCTGGGGGCGGGCTGATGTAAAACTTACATTGGAGGCACAAACTTAAAATCCTAAATGACTAAACAAAGAACTCAAAGCAAGATTTGGTTATATCCTACCCTTTTGTATTGTAATGAAAAGTTCCTTTAAAGTTTTAGCACTAAACTAAAAACAAACAATAAAGCTGCAGTTAGTCAGAAAGTAAGACCAGCCACAACAGAAAAACAATGAGGGGGAAATACTGAATAAACTTAACTGAGAACTACAGCAAATAGAAAACAACATAAAAGTAATCTAATTGAGGAGCAGCCAGTTACATCAAAGCCAAGGGAAAAAATAAGCACAATGAAAAGATAGTAGTAAATAATATATCCCTTAAGATTAGTAAGAAATAATACAACATTCACCAGCAAGCAGTATTTCAAGCTAAGGTCCACCTCTCACTCTTGTATTAATATCACCCTGATAAACAAAAGTATCCCAGCGTCTTTTCCTAATTTTGTGTCTTTCTGAAATGTCAAATACTCTTCAGTATTCAGGCCCTAGTCTTGATACCTAGCAACCATGTGTCTGCAATGGCTATCAGATCATACATATTTATTTATACTTATGCTAATAATTCATACATTTGGTTACAAATGCTGTGTACATTTTGATATAATGCTTTTAAATCTGTCTTTTAACCATTTTTGCAATCTCTAACAATATCTGTCTCACTGGTATGCTCTTAACTTTGTATGTTCTGTTCCTTCCTATGACACTTAAGTTATAATTTCTCAAATTGCATACCTGCTCTACTACCTTGTTATTTCCCTTTGATTTACTACATCTCTTCTCACATGACCCCTTGCCATATCTCCCTAACCCTCCTTCCCCATTATCTAATTTTATGTGCTCTCTACCACCCTAGTTATGCAACTCACCAGAACATAGTCCGATCACAATTTAGGGGAAGACTATTTCAATGTTACGTTTCCCACTTTCTCCAGTACTGATACCAGCATTGTGAAGCCTTCTGTGCTTAAGTAGCTCAGCTGGTATTCTGTCCTGTCCGGGTTTTTCTCCTTGCTACTAGGGGTTCATCCAAAGTGAATGTAATTGGAAAGAAATTCTGGACAAATTGTCCCTCTCTGGCACAGAGATGCTAAAGCCATTCACAGTGACAAAATTATCATCCAGTCTGAGAATATCTAGCTAAGTCTGTGCTTCTCAATTGAATACGATATGGAGTTGCCGGTGTTGGATGGGGTAGGCACAGTAAGCAGTCTCACAGCACCAGGTTAAAGTCCAATTTTATTTGGTAGCACAAGACAGTATGAGTGGAGAGAGGGTTAAGCACAGGTTAAGGAGGAGTGAGTTGTCTCAAGCCAGGATAGTTAGCGAGACTTTGCAAGCCCAGCTAAGTCGTGGGGGTTACAGATAGTGTGACATGAACCTAAGATCCCAGTTGAGGCTGTCCTCATGTGTGAAACTGCGCTATCAGTTTCTACTCAGCGATTCTGCATTGTGTGACATGAAGCCCACTTCAAAGAAGACTTATGCGAAGATAGAGACTGAATGCCTTTGACTGCTGAAGCATTTCCCAACAGGGAGGGAACATTCCTGCTGGTGATTGTTGAGTGGTGTCCATTCATCTGCTGTTGTAGCATCTGCATGGTCTCGCCAATGTACCTGGCCTCGGAACATTCTTTCCTGCAGCATATCAGGTAGTCAATGTAAGTCAATGTAATTCATAGGAATATGTTCCGTGTGCCTGGACGTAATCTCATGTGAGGTGACGGCATCCATGTCGATGATATGGCACATCTTGCAGAGGTTGCTGTGGCAGGATTGTGTGGTGTCATAGTCACTGCTCTCCCGAAGGCTGGGTAGTTTGCTGCATACAGTGATCTGTTTGAGGTTGCGTAGTTGTTTGAAGGTAAGTAGTAGAGGTGTGAAGGTGACCATGCGAGATGTTTAGCCTCATCGAAGACATGTTGAAGGCTCTGGAGAAGATGTTGTAGCTTCTCTGCTCCAGAGAAGTACTGGACAACAAAGAGTATTTTGTGTGCCGTGTCTCTGTTTGTCTTCTGAGGATGTTGGTGCAGTCGAGCCCTCCATATACCCAGGATTTGCTCAGATGAGGATGATCACAACAGACACTTACAGATTCTCTAAGGTGCCCTCGTAAGAGCAGGATAGGGTGTTCAACTCATCAATCAAGAGTTCTGATGTGCCACAGTGAAAACCACATCTTCGGTTCATGTCACACTACCAGTAACCCTCTCAACTTGCCTGGCTTGCAAAATCTCACTAACTGTCCTGTCTGGAAACAATTCATACCTCTTTAACCTGTGCTTAATCCTCTCTCTACTTGCATTGTCTGAACCTGCAAAGACTTGATTACCTGTTAGGACTCGTATTCCAATGTTTATCTTGTAATTGAGTTTGTGTCTATATATGCTTTGTTTGTGAACTGAGCTCTTCACTCACCTGATGAAGCGGTAGTGCTCTGAAAGCTTGTGTTACTGAATAAACATATTGGACTTTAATCTGGTATTGTGAGAATAATTGCTGAACTAAACACACCAGTCTGTTGCTGAAAGGAAACTGAAGTTTTTTATTCTATTTTTAAAGCAAATAATTATTAGATCTTTCTTTTAAAGATGAGAAAATAGCCCTATAAAACTCCAGTGATTGGGCACATGAGTATAATAAAGTTATTTATGTGAAAGTAGAACAACTATCAATAATTTTACCAGGTACTATATATTTTCAAAGCAATGTCAAAACATTAGTGTCCGCTGTGATTCAGTTGTTAACTGTCATGACTTTGAGTCAAAAGGTTTCACGTTCAAGTCTCCTTTTCTTAAGCAGTCCCTTGAGATCAAAGATGACTTGCTTCCACTCCAGTTCGATTAGTTCAGAAATGGATGATGAGTCTGATAAAGATTGGAATGCGAATGATCTGCAGACTTTACTACAAGTGGGCTAGGTGGTGCTTGGAGGGTTGGATATGAATTCAAGTTCCTCCCCAGGGCTGAAGTACAAAAATCAAAGCTAATATTCCAGTTCATTTCTGAGATATCCATAGTGTCTTGGCCAATATTTGTCCTTCAAACAACATCAAAAGCAGATTAGCGGGGCATTATCACATTACTGTTTGTGTGAGTTTGCTGTGCAAATTGGCAGCTGTGTTTCCTACCTTGCAGCAGTGACTACGTTTCCAAAAAAGTCTATTTCTATGGCTTTGAAGTACTTTCAGATGGCTGGTATTGAAAGGTGTGAAACAAATACAAGTATTTCTGTTTAAAAAGAAATAAATTCACAATGTGTTTTGCAACGATGCAAGCTACAGATTTCATCAGGAACACACAGGCATTTATTAACAAGGAAAAGCTATACTGAGGCCAGCTGCCTTCCAGCTGAGCTGGAGCAGCCCACTGGCTGTCCTAATCCTCAGTAAGAATTTAGCAACACCAATTATTAATCCAACCGATTTATTTGATAGTAAAAAAGCGAGCTTTCAACACTCCCGTGTCTTCATCAGGCAAGTGCAGTGTTCTGGTCTGCAATAGCACACATCAGCACAGACAGTCCTAATCCTTGCATGTCTTCTATGTACCTTCTAGATGTCTTCTGCCTAAGGTAAGACTGCATCTTCGGTGATGGATCCCCACTCTCACTCTCAATTATCCAGGGCAGCATGTTGGCACAGTGGTTAGCACTGCTGCTTCATAGCACCGGGGAACTATTTCTTGAGGGCTCATTCATGAGATCTTGAGGCTTGCAAATCCAAATATAAATATTTTTATTGGTAGGCTTCAACAATGCACTGTTCCAAATATCGTCTTGCATGGAACTCTCCCATATGCCTTACTGCTGTTCCACTCACATGATCATTTCTGTAATCTTGCTCTGATACATAATCTCTGAATGAATTAATGATTCTGCTGTCAATTTCAACATTTTTACCTCTGTTATGTATTATAAATAAATTCAGTTCTGTGTTATGTGTGAAATGAAAATATGGTGACATCATCAGAGACTTTAGGAGATTTCCCCTCTCTTCCATCCTAGATTGCAAGCAAGCCACACCTATGTAACACAGCTTCACAAATCAGTTAAGCAAACCTCTGTGTGGCAATCTTTTTATCCTTTATCTTTGTTGTTAAAGTGAACTGACCACTAATATACAACAGTAAAGACAAAATTGGTGACAAGGATGGTTTTCTAGTTAAAAATAATCAGAAAAATAATTCAGACCTGGACCTGGAGTCAAGGATCAGCTTTGCAGAGACCACTCTGCCATTGATTGAAGTGTGGTAAATTTGACTATTGGAAATTAGTTTTTAACCTTTGCCAAGGATGTACATTAATTTTAAAATTGATAAACAATATTCCGGAAAATTCCTTAACTTTGCTTTACTCTGTCATGACCTCTGGGGTGCTAGGAGCATTGATTAACACAACTGGTGCACTCAAAATCTCCCAGAAAACAAGCAAAGTAAGAAAATAAGTGGGTAGGCTGTGTCAAGTTTACTTCTTGAAGCTGGGGAGTTTCTTTCAGCTGTGCACCTTCACATGTGGCAAACTGTAGCGTCCGGTACTCGAACTCAGAGAGAAACTTACTTTTGGAAAGCAATTGTTCAAAAAGGAAAATGAAAAAAACATGATTGTAATCAAGATTACAAAGAGTTAAATCTGAAATCTGTTTTTTAAAAAAATTGGTGTTTGCAAAAAAAATTTTGTCTCTTAAAGTTACAATCCAATCAAAAAACAACATTTTTTTAAAGCCACAACACAAAAATAATACAAATTAGACTGGAAGACAAAAGAAATGACCAGGAGGAAAAGTTCAAGAAAGTACTGCAACTTAAGAACTGGTAAGTGTGATGGTGGGAAAAAGTGATGCTATAGAACTATTCAATGAGAATGTGGAATCAAAAACTCATGAAGAAAGATCCCAACACTACTTTGTTGCAAACAAGAAATTAAAGTAGCAACATTCCTCTGTAATAGAATGGGAAATCTTCACTCTATTACAAAGTCTTGTCAAATCCATAGCACAACTTAAGCCCCTTGAACAACATTTCTCATCCAAAACTTTAGTCATAGCAGAGAGATTCAGATTTCATCAATGGAGCCAAGACTGGGTAAAAATATTCCACAATTTGTTGCCATGCTACAGAAACTAGCAATGAGCCTAGAAGAGACTCTGAAAGACAAACTTGTTTTGTGGACTTCAAAATGAAGCAATTCAAAGCAATTCATTTTTCACGGGAGTGTTGTTATTAAGAAAACAAATGTCATAATTGTGGCAAGAAAGAACACATATCAAAGGCCTGTTGGACCAGACAGAATCTTCAAACCTCAAACACAAGAAAGCACCCAGAGTCTACAAAAGAAATCTATAGAATTACTGAAGACAATGAAGATTCCTTGGAAGACATAATATCTACAGAGATTCAAGGACTAAAACTCTGTGTTTACAGAGATTTTGGGTTTATCCATAACTGAATGGGAACAAAATTAAAATGGAAGTAAATACAGGAACAGCTGCATTTCTTTTATTTTTCAAAATTTATATGAATTAAAGCTCAAGAATGTATTGTTACAGCCATCTACTATAATCTCAAGAACATACACCAAAGAGGTAGTTCCACTAAAAAATTTCCATTTGAATTTTTCCATTTGAAAAATTGCTATCGTGTTTAGTGAAAATGCTGCACTTTTCAGAAAAATCTGCTTAAACAAAATCAAACAAAATTGGCAAGCAGTTAATGAATTGGTTGATGAAAGAACATATTACAGAAACTCATAGAAAAGTACTAGAATGTATTTGAAAATATTTCAGGGAAAATGACCGGAGACAGGGCATGTCTTAAGATAAAATGTGAAAGCAACTTAAAATGCTTAAAGACAAGAACTGTGTCTTGCACCATCAAACCCAAAGTTGAAATGGGGTTTGAAAAATTAATCAAAGATAGAATGATCAAATCTGCAACCATGAGTGATTGGGCAACTGTCATTCATCCCTGTCATTAAACTAGATAGTTCTGTAAGAATTTGCAATGATTTCAAAATGACGATAAATCCATTGCTGTATGTAGACCAATATCCCTTACCATTGATTTAGGACTTATTCACTGGATTGTCTGATAGTCAGCAGTTCAAGATAGATTTGTCCCAAGCATACTTCCAAATGAAGGTGATAACTGAGTTGTAACTATTGTTACTCACAAAGGACTGATTCCCACGTAAACACCTACCATTTGGAATAACATTAGCACTAGCCTTATTCCAAAAATCAATAGAAATCCTCACTTCAAAAAATGAATTTGTAGAATCATTATATGAAAGGCTAAAATCTGATATTCAAGGTTTGGAAAACCATGAACCAGTGGCACAATTAAGTCAAAATGTATATTCTACACCAGTTGAATCAACAGCATCTACAGACGCTAAAAAAGAACTAACTTACCAGATAATATACCTGAGCCAAGTGATGAATAGACTATTGAGAACATGAAAGCAAGGATTCCTGAATAATGGATTGTCCTAAACGGAACCAATGTCCACCTAAAAAATTCTTGTACTAATTGAATATCTATACATAATTATACATATATAAAACTGTATTTGATAAAGTAATTATTGTACATAATAAGAAGTTAATTTTAATTGTTGTACTTGAGTAAAGGGGGAGGAATGCGGCATGCTAGTACAGTGGTTTGCACTGCTATCTGACAGTGCTAGGAACCGGGTTCAATTCCATTCTAGAGTAACTGTCTGTGTGGAGTTTGCATGTTCTCTTGTGTCTGTGTGGCTTTCCTCCGGGTGCCCCAATTTCCTCCCACAGTCCAAGGATGTGCAGATTGGGTGGATTGGCCGTGCTAAATTGCTCCTTAGTGTCTAAAGATCCATGGTTTGGGGAATTAACCATGGTAAATGTGCAGTGTTGCAAGGGTAGGGGAAGGGGGTGGATCTGGACAAGCTGCTCTTTGGGACAGTTGATGGAGACTTGATGGACCATGTGGCCTATTTCTGCACTGTAGGGATTATATGTTATAGATTGTAAACCAATGCATCTATACAGTATGTCACAAGATTACAACATGATATCATCAGAGGCATTTGGGAAATTTTCCCTTCCCTTTATCCTGAACTAAAAGCAAGTAACATCGATGTAATAAAACGCCACACACTGGCAAAGTAACCCACTATGTGACAATGTGGAGTTCGGTGACAAGTGGTGTACCTCAGGGGTCTGTTTTTGGGCCCCTGCTGTTTGTAATTTTTATAAATGATCTGGATGAGGGTATTGAAGGATGGATTAGTAAATTTGCAGATGACACTAAAGTCGGTGGAGTGGTAGATAGTGAAGAGGGTGTTATAGTTTGCAGAGAGACTTGGACAAGTTGCAGAGCTGGGCCGAGAGGTGGCAAATGGAGTTTAATGTGGAAAAGTGTGAGGTAATGCACTTTGGCAGGAATAATAAATGTGTAGAGTATAGGGCTAATGGTAGGATTCTTAATAGTGTTGATGAACAGAGGGATCTTGGTGTATATGTGCATAGATCCCTGAAAGTAGGCAGTCAAGTCGATAAGGTTGTTAAGAAGGCATATGGAGTCTTAGCTTTTATTGGTAGGGGGATTGAATTTCGGAGCCGCAACGTCATGTTGCAACTGTACAAAACTCTAGTGCGGCCGCACTTGGAGTATTGTGTGCAGTTCTGGTCCCCACATTATAAGAAAGATGTGGAGGCTTTGGAGAGGGTACAGAGGAGGTTTACCAGGATGTTGCCTGGTATGGAGGGCAGGTCTTATGAAGAGAGGCTGAGGGATTTGAGGTTGTTTTTCGTTAGAAAGGAGGCGGCTAAGAGGGGACCTTATCGAAGCATATAAGATGATTAGAGGTTTAGATAGGGTGGACAGTGATAGCCTTTTTTCCTAGGATGGAGAAAGCTAGCACGAGGGGACACAGCTTTAAATTAAGGGGTGATAGTTATAGGACGGATATCAGAGGTAGGTTCTTTACCCAAAGGGTGGTTCGGGAGTGGAATGCCCTGCCTGCAGCGGTTGTAGATGCACCAAGTTTGGTGGCGTTTAAGAGGTTAGTTGATAAGTATATGGAAGAGAAGGGAATGGTTTAGTATGGAGGGGCATTCCTTTTTATATTGGTCGGCACAACATCGAAGGCCGAAGGGCCTGTTCTGTGCTGTTATGTTCTATGTTTCCATTCTTAATCTTTGGTGTTAAAGTGAGCTGACCACTTTATTGTACAATTTTTCATTGTTAAGCTTCCTTTCTTCAAGCTCTTATTTTCCTGATTCACTTCTTCACTGGACTTGTTATTTTCCGGTTGCTTTTCATCGAGTTCGGCTTTTTCTACATTATCTCATTAACTTCTTCTGCCTAACCTAATTTTTTCAATTTTTACAACTTTTTTCAAGTGTGCTCTCAGTCATTTCATTGTTTTAATGTTTTCTCTAAAAGTTTAATTATTTTTACTGATTTCTCTTTATGCTCAATAGGTCCTCGTTTCTTTCAACATGTTGAGTTCCTCTGTTTCTTCCAGAGTGAATCCATCATGTTCTTACTGGACAGATAAATACATTTTGTAACTGAAGTCTTCATTTCTGCTTGTCTTAACTTCAACTATACCCTTTTTGGCTTAATTGTTGGTCAGGTCAGTATCCGACAAAGTGTTGACTTGTTTCAATTCTGCAATTTTCTTATTGTCCTTTATTTGGTCATTTGTTGCCCTCCTTCCAGGCTCTCTCTGTGCCCTCCTTCCAGGGTCTTTATTTCCTTCTCAGTGTTTTTGCATTGCTTCTTCGCTGATGTCTTCTGTTGCTTATGAATGCTTGTTTTTAGAATCCAAAAGACAAAATGCTGAAAATCTCAACACGTCTGGCAGCATCTGTAAGGAGAGAAAAGAGCTGATGTTTTGAGTTCAGATGACTCCTTGTCAAAGCTAAAAAGCATAGTAAGTGCAGGAGAATGAAAGATGAGTCATAGCCACAGAAACCAGGGGAAAGTTAATGGCTGTCCACAGAGAGAATAAAGGGTGTGAATGGCTAAACAACAGAGAAGCTAAAATGAAGATGTTGTGGGGGATGGGGGAATGGATGGGACAGAGATAAGATTTAGAAGAGGAAAAGTAAAGGGGGAGAAAAGGGAAGGGGGATAAAGGAGAAAAGAAAAATGAAGAGAGACAAGAAAGAAATAAAAGGTATTGAACAGTAAAACATTAAATAAAATGGAACGAAAATAAAGGGGCTGGGGTGGGGTAGAGCAAATCATCTGAAATTATTAAATTTGATATTGAGACCAGAGGTTGTAATGTGCCAAGCCAGAAGATAATAAAAACTGCTTTTCCTCCAGTTTGCTTTGAGTTTCACTGGAACATTGAAGAAAGCCAAGGGCAGATATGTGGGCATGGGAGCAGAATTGTTTGTTAAAATGGCAAGCAACCGGAAGGTCAGGGTCCTGATTGCACATGGGCTGAAGGCGCTCAGCAAAGCGATCACCCAGTCTACGCTTGATCTCTCTGATATAGAGAAGATCACATTGGGAGCAGTGAATGCAATACACAAACAGAAAGAAGTTCAAGTGAAACACTGCTTAACCTGGACTGAATGTTTTGGAACTTGGGTGGTGAGATTAGAAGTAAAGGGACTGGTGTTACACCTTCTGCGATTGCATGGGAAGGTGTCATTTTTTTAGAGTTGCCCTCTTTTCGGCTCTTCTCCAATTCTCCTGTCTTTTGGCCTCTGTTTCTGTTGCATTAAATGTATTACCTCTTTAAATGCATTACCACTTTAAGACAGTCAACCTTTTTTTAAACTATCAGCAGCTACCAGTTGTGTGTGCTTTTCCTGTGTTTTTCAGGTTTTGTTGCAGGCCCCCTTTGGAACGTTTTGGAGGTAGATCTTCCTTTGAATCTTTTTTAAAACTTCTTCTTTTTGAAGACAGCAAATTCTCTCAGCAACTTTTTCTATCTCTGGCCATTTGGAGAGTCTGTTCTTCTCTTACTTTGATGTGTTTTGTTTGTCAATTTCACAGCAAGATCCCTTGAGGTCCATAGGACCTTTTAAAAAACTTATTAGTTTTTCTTTTAAACAGGTTGAGGATTTCTCTCATGTGAAGGCACTGCCATTCAGAGCGACCCTAGAACCTGGCAATCTCAGCTTCTTCATGGACTGTGGAGTTTGCACACATTTATTACGTGTCTGCATAAATTTCCTCCAGATGCTCTGGTTTCCTCCAACAGTCTAAAGATGTGCAGGTTAAGTGGATTGGCCATGCTAAATTGCCCCTTACTGTCCCAAGATGTATTGATAAAAAATCCACATAGTACAAAAGGAGGCTATTCGGCCCATCATGTCTGCATTGGCTCTCCAATGATGCTAGGGCAGGTTAGCAGCAAGCACTAGGGCACATTGGCAGCAGGTGATGGGACAGGTTGGTAGCTGGGGCAGATTGGCAGCAGGGGCAGGTTGGCAGCAGCCGATGGGGCAGATGGGCAGCAGGCGATGGGTCAGTGAGCAGCAGGTGATGGGGCAGATTGGCAGCAGGGATGGGGCAGGTTGGCAGCAGGCAATGGGGCAAGTGAGCAGCAGGTGATGGGGCAGGTGGGCAGCAAGCAATGAAGCAGGTTGGCAGCAGGTGATGGGGCAGGTTGGCAGCAGGTGATGGGGCAGGTTGGCAGCAGGTGATGGGGCAGGTTGGCAGCAGGTGATGGGGCAGGTTGGCAGCAGGTGATGGGGCAGGTTGGCAGCTGGCGCTGGGGCAGGTTGGCAGCTGGCAATGAAGCAGGTTGGCAGCAGGCAATGAAGCAGGTTGGCAGCAGGTGATGGGGCAGGTTGGCAGTGGGCAATAGGGCAGATTGGCAGCAGGTGATGGGGCAGGTTGGCAGCAGCCGATGGGGCAAGTCAGCAGCAGATGATAGGGCAGGTTGGCAGCAGGTGATGAGGCAAGTGAGCAGCAGGCGATGGGTCAGGTTGGCAGTGGGCGATGGGGCAGATTGGCAGCAGGGGCTACATCGCTGCTGGAGATTGGCCCAGGTGCAGCGACCGCCCACTTCCGGCTCTGACGTCAGGCAGCCTGAGTCAGGGCGGGGCTGAGTGTTGTCCCGGAGCCGCCTGGAAGCGGAGAGTGAGTCAGAGTGCGAGTGCGGGGCCTCTGAGGAGAGATCACCAACCAGAAACACCTCGCAATACATGCAAGCGGGCGAAACAAACAACACCGCTCCCCATAACGGCCATAAGGTGAAGCGGGCCGCTCTCCCCACGGACGGCCTCAGCAAACTGCGCGGACTGGCTTCAGGTCAGCGAAGCAACCGGAGAGAGCGGTGGAGCAGGCCGCGGACAGCAGCACCCGCTTCCCCAAGCTTCTTCAACACCTCCCGGGAAACGTTTCTACCCCTCCCCCCACCACCAACCCTCCTTACCTCTTTGATTTTCCAGAGTGGGTGAAAACGAAGAGGGGGGAAAAAACAAACATCCCGATTATAAATGCGGTTCGGACCCAAAATGATGCCAGTAAGTTTATTTATTGGAAAAACGTGGAAGCTCCAGAAATGTAACTAACTTGTCTGTTATTCTGTTGATTTTTTTTGTGTGTGGAGGGAGGAGGATTTTGTCTGTTGTGATTGTAACTTCTCGGTTGTTGCGTACCGTGTGGGTCGCCATTTGAAGATTTTTGTCTCCTCTCCGCAACGAATTGTAAAGAAAATGACTTCAACAAATCAGCCCCCCAGTTTTCCTTTTTCTTTTTGAAGTTTGTGTCTACGTCCTCTCTCCCCTCCCCCAATCTAAACATTGAATAATTGAAATAATGGCCACCTCACGTCAAAATGTTTGATCAAAATAGTACTTTTAAGACTCTGATTTATTTCTTTTAACTCCTTTTCTCAAATTTTGAAAAGAAAATAGTTTGTCAGCTACATTCACTAAATCTCCAGCCCCATTACTTTTTAAAATGTGATTCTGATTATGTTCCTATATGTGATTTCTGTATGCAAACATTTAAATTATTAAAATAGCTTGACTGTATATAATTTGCAAAGCATGTATAAGAGTCAGAGCTTGAAAAAAGGCACTCAATTATTATAATTAGGATTTCGAAGCTATTTTACCACCCCATGTCTCTTATTTAAATTGTGTATGTTAACATCTGGATTGCTGGCCTGAAAGAAATACTGAGTTTGATTGTAAGGGAGAAAAATTACCTTTGGAAGGGTTGGTCAAAATTTATGGAATATTGATGAGAATACTACTCTTGTCCTATATTTACATGAACTATTCAGAAAAACATGGTTTCAAACTGGCAGTAAAGCTAAGCAGCTTTTTGGGGATTAATGTACGATTTGATTACTTTCAGTATGAATCTTTGCAGGGAGTTTTTTTGTCTATGTATTTGTACATACATTATGTGCACTGCACCTGTGGAGCTATAATTTAGGGTGTATTTATGTTGAAGTTCCAGTTTCTGTGAAAGGTTGACATATATTTGCAATGTAAATCCAGGGTCAGGGCCTACAGTGAGTGTGGGGTGAAGCAGTATGAGATTTCCCACAAAGATACCTGTTGTAGATACCATATGGATTATAATTTCAGTGGAGTGATAGAACTGATTTTTGGGTGGGAGTAACTTGTATTTCCTGAACATCTTTTGTACATCTGTTTTATCTTGATATAAGTATTGAGAACAAAGATCTCTCCCTCTCTGCTATTTTAATCATTTAAACATCTAACTGTGGAGAGGGAGCTCTGTTGATCTGATATCTTGAAATCACTAGTTGGACATGCTATATCGACCCATGGCAATATAAACTATGTGGAGATGCCAGTGTTGGAATGGGGTAAACACGGTAAGAAGTCTCAACATCAGATTAAAGTCCAACAGGTTTATTGGTGGCACGAGCCAAGGGCTTGTGCTACCAATGTAAACCAAATTATTGATAAAGTGCCCAGAAATAGTTAACGTAGAAGAACAAGGGGTAGCTGGAATTAATTTACTTGTAAATTCATCTAGAGAGCCAGGTGGGACTTGTGCTGAGTTCTGATTTCATAAATTTTGCTTAAAATTTGCTAAAAACATTTATTGTAACTTTTCTTATTTCACTATATACATTTTAAAACTGAAGGTTTCCAATTGTCTAAATACAAATCTGTAAATGTTCTTCATCAGTGTTATCCAGTAATGTATTTGACACAATGTTGTCACTTCTCTTGCGCTAAGTAGTGTACAGGGCAAAATATCATATGCTTCCATCGTTAGTTTCTCTTAGAACAGGTCACTAGCTTGTTGCCAGAACCTTATATTTTGAAGGGTGCCACCTGGCAATAAATGTCTGACCAGGTGCCTCTCCCGTTCTTATCATTGAAATGTGTAGGACGGATTTTGCAGTTTCATACTGAAACCTGTTTGGCTGCGGTATGGGCACGTTTTCCTTGGCGATCAAATCCTGGGGTGGATTTCGAACTGGAGCATCTGGCTCAGACAGGGATGCTATCCACTGTGCCACAGTATCTCCTAATTAACAGCTTGTGTAATGTATAGGAAAACTGTGGTTACAAAATTGGCTTATTAATAAGAGGGACAGAATAATGGTCAGTGGGTGTGGGGTGGTATACTGGCACAGTGGTTAGTATTGCTGTGTTATAGCGCCAGGGAGCTGGGATTGATTCTCAGATTGGGCCCTGTCTGTGTGGAGTCTACACGTTCTCCCCGTATCTGCGTGGTTTTCTTTTGTATGCTCCGGTTTCCTTCCATAGTCAGAAAAATGTGCTGGTTAGGTGCATTGACCATGCTAAATTCCCCCTTAGTGAATCCAAGTGGGCACTGCAGTGTGGCAACTAGGGGATTTTCACAATAATTTCATTGCCTACTTGTGACGCAAATAAACTTTAAAACTAATCAAGTTTAATCATATGATGATGAGATTGCTTAAAAGGTTAAACTTTGAGAACTGCAAGAGCAACTGATATGCCATAATAAATATGTCTTCAGTTTTTTTGCCATCTTTTATACATTTCCTATCTGTATTAGACCTTCCAAAATGCATTACCTCGCATTTGTCCAGATTAAACTCCATCTACTATCTCTCTGCCCAGGTCACCAACCAATCTAAAACCTGCTGTATTGTCTGACGGTCCTCATCACTATCTACAAATCTACCAACCTTTGTGCCACCTGCAAACTTGCTAATCAATGCAGTTACATTTTCCTCCAAATCATTTATTTATTATATATATTACAAATAGCAAAGATCCCAGTACTGATCCCTGAAGAATGCCAGTTGTCACAGCTCTTTGTTTAGAAACGCATCCTTCCACTGCTACCCTGTCTTCTTTGACCAAGCCAGTTTTGTATCCACCTTGCCAGCTCACCTCTGATCACATGTGACTTTACTGCACCAGTCTGCCATGAGGAACCTTGTCCAAGATCTTACTGAAGTCCATACGAATAACATCCACTGCCATACCCTCATCAATCATCTTCGCCACTCCCCCGAAAAACTCAATCAAGTTAGTGAGACACAATCACTCCTTTACAAAACCATGTTGCCTCTCATTAATATGTCTACTTATTTCCAAGTGGGAATAAATCTTGTCTCGAAGAAACCTCTCCAATAATTTCCCTATCACTGATGTAAGGCTCATTGACCTTTTATTACCTGGATTATTCTTGCTACTCATCTTAAGTAAGTATTGACTATTCTCCAATCCTCTGCGACTTCTCCTGTAGCCAGTGAGGATACAAAGATTTCTTTCAAGGCCCCAGCAATTTCCTCCTTACCTCTCTCAATGTTCTGGGGTATATCCCATTAGGCCCTGGGGACTTGTCTGCCATAATGTTTCTCAAGAACCCCAATACCACCACCTCTTTGATCTCAACATGACTCAAACTATCTACACACCATTCCCCAGACTCATCATCCACCAAGTCCTTCTCTTTGGTGAATACTAATGCAGAGTACTGTATTAATACCTTGCCCATTTCCTCTGGCTCTAGGCATAGATTACCTCCTTTGTCCTTGACTGAACCAACCCTCTCTCTGGCTACCCTCTTCCTCTTTATATATGTATAAAAAGCCTTGGGATTTTCCCTAATCCTGCTGACCAATGCTTTTTTGTAACCCCTTTTAGCCCTCCTTACTCCTTGCTTAAGTTTCTTTCTACTTTCCTTGTATTCCACACTTGCTTCTCGTGTTCCCGGTCTCCTAACTTCCACTACCTCGTAATTGCTCTTTTTTATCCAAGGTTCCCAAAACTTGCCATACTTATCCTTCATCCTTACAGGAATGTGCCGGCCCTGAATCACTATCAGCTTGCACTTGGAAGCCTCCCACATGTCAGAGTGTGATTTGCCCTCAAACATCTGTCCCCAGTTTACATTCTTCAGTTCCTGCCTAATATTGTCCGTATTTATGAACTGTTCTCTCCATTGTCCTGTCACCTTTAATGATAATGATATATACTGGTCTCTCTGCTATTGCAAACACTGCAGAATTTTACCCCATTTTATGTTATCAGTCCATGTTTTTTCTACCAAATTATATCACCTCACACTTCTCTGCATTGAACTTAATCTGCCACCAATCTTCTCACTCCACCAACTTGTTTGTCTTTTTGAAGTTCTGCACTCTCCTCAGTTTATAATGCTTCCAGGTTTTGTATTACAGTTCAAAGATGTGTGGGCTAGAAGGATGCAAGAGGTTGGAGGGCTGAATGAAAATCACTTTAGGAGAGTCGGTTGACACTCATGGCTGCCTCCTGCATTGTAGGGATTCTATTTTATTCATCTGAAAACTTTGAAATTGTCCTCTGCGCACCCAGATCGTGATTGTTTATGTAAGGATCCTAATACTGACCTCTGGAGAAGAGATCACTAGGAAGCTTCCTCCAGCCTGGAAAACACCCATTGATCATTAGTCTCTCCCTCTTATTAACAAGCCAATTTTCTATTCACATTGCTACTGTCCTTTTCATTCTATGAGGTAAAACTTTTCATGCTAGTCTGTTGTGATATTGCATCAAATTTCTTTTGGAAGTCTATGCAACCATATCAACAGCATTACCCCCATTGACATCTATTTACCTCTTCAAAAAAACTCCAAGTTCATTAAAGATTTCTATCAACCCACATTTTTCCATGTGATTACTAATTCTATCCGAAATAATTTTTCTAGCTTGCCCATCAGTGATAAATATGCCTGTCCTAAGTTTAATGTGATATCCACTTCATTGATTGTTGCAATAATGCATTGACACTGTGGATTTGGGCAAGCTTTTGAAGGCTGTATCGATAATTTGTGAAATAGCACAAAACTCTTTTTTCATCCATAGGTCAGGTTTGTTTACTGCACAAGTTGGTGTCTTTGATAACTGGTCTTACAACATGTAAGTGACAAACTAGTTTGTTTAAATATGTTTTTCCAGTTTAAGTACTTTTTGTGATTGAATCTAAACCATTTATCCATTTTGCTTATTCCATTGTACATTCCACCAGATTTTTAAAAGCTGTCTTCTATTGCACATTGGTATTCCCTATTTATCTTTGAATTGCAAATATACTCATTTTGTTTCTAATGTCAACATGCCTTCTATTGTATCAGTTTTGTTGATTTACTGCTTCCTCCTCCTATCAAATGTTCACTTGACATTCAAGTTTATCAAAAATCTTTTACTGTCTTTATCAATATTTTAAACCATTAGGCCAGTGAATGTTTGGAGGTTATCCCAGATCAGAACAAGTGTACCCCAAACTAGAATCGGTTTCCTAATTGTCATTAATGTGGTGATTTGTCTCTGACAAGTATTCTGACCGCATAAAGGAATTTCATTTGAGACAGTTTAAACTCACCTTGTAAAGGAAAAGTTAGTATAATAACGACAACGTCTTGAATTATGGAATATTATACCACAGAGAGAGGACACTTTGCTCATCGTGTTTGTGACGACTAGCAACTCAGCCAATCCCGTAGCTCTGCAAATGTTTTCTTTTTGGATATCCAGTTCTCTTTTGAAGGTTTTGATTTGTCTCCACTGTCTTCCCAAGCATTCCATTCCAGATTATAACCATTCACTGCATAAAAAGATTTTTCCTTCTGTCACCATTGATTCTTTTGCCATCCTTCTGAAATTGCTATGCTTTGATTCTTAAACTTTCCATCAACAAAAAAAGGTCCTCCTGAACTACTCTGTCCAGACACTTCTATCAAATCCCTTTAATGTTTCATTCTCTAAAGTGAACAGCTCCAGTTTCTCCAGTCTATCCACATACTGAAGCTCCTCATCACTATGGTGCCCAGAATTAGAATCTACTCCAGTTGAGACTGAACCCATGTTTAATACAGGGTCATTGAAACTTCTTTGCTTTTATACTCTGATTTATAAACCCCAGGGTCCCTTATGCTTTACTAATTGATTTCTCCACCTGTACTGCCACTTGCAATGATTTTACAATGGTCTATTACTGTGCCATATAACCTTTCATCCCAAATAGCTTGTGTTGGCATTTGCTGCAATCAAACATCCTCGTCATTCCTCATCTGATTTTATCTTCATAACCCTTATTTCCCTTTCCATCATGCTTGTTCCTAAATGCATCTAAATTTTTCTCCAATCCCTGTTTCTAGCAGCAAGTTCCATCTTCTCATTATACTTTGGGTAAAGGACTTTCTCGTGATTTTCTTGTATTGATGGCCTCTTCTCCTCTTGTGGAACCTCAGCAAATTTTCTTCTTCATCTGCTCAAGTTGATTCTATTTATCAATTTATATGGACTGGACTGGACTTCTCGGTTTTCAGTTTCTCCTATTTTTCCAAATCCCTGCTCAGTCTCTTGGCTTCTTTGATGCAAAGATAGTATTCCTGAGGTTGTTTTTTATTCCTGCTTGGAATGGTGGTGTTGGAGGCAAACCCAATATTTTTTGTCCTTTCTTAGTTACCATGAGCTGATGAGAGTCTTTTATTGAGGGTCTTAAAAGATGAATGGGAGGTGAACAGGGGAATGTTTGGGAAAGGATTTGGATGTTGGCCTTTGGAGCTGAAGATATCGTTACCAATTGTGAATTAAAAGGAGGGAGGAGACGTAAGACTTGAATAAGTAATTTTAGGTGGAGATTTAAGTAGGTGTACATTAATAATACAATTAAATTACTTTGAAAACCCCCTCTTCGCCACACTCTGGTGCCTGTTTGAATGTATAGTGGAAGAATTTGGCATGGCCAGTGCACCTAACCAGCACATTTTTTGGACTATGAGAAGAAACTGGAGCACTGGGAGGAAACGTGCAGACCCAGGAAGAATGTGCAGGCTCCACATAGACAGTGGCCAAAGCCATGAATTGAACCTGGATCTCTGGCACTGTGCTAACCATTGTGCTGCAGTAACCTGGAGGAGGTTAAGCAGTCCTTAATACTGTGCTGATCTTTTCCTCCCGAATTCAATTTGTTTGAAACTATTTTTAGTATTTATAATCATTCAATTTTAATACAAAACAATATTAACAATAAAAACAGAATTTCTCGTGTATAAACTTATTCTGCGGTATTTTAATATTGTAGCATTCAGACTGCTTGGAGATCAGAGTTCATTCTAAAGTAAATTAACTGACTGCAGATGTTAATCTTTTAAAAAAAAAACTATGATGCTTAAACCATGCTAGATGTTGGCAACATTATTGATTTGCATTATAATGCAGAGTTTAATTTTTACATTCAAGTGACTGGCTCTCATAAGGCATGGTGTGTAACATCCAATTTAAGCATTCACTGCAGCATACACAATTTTCTGTGATTATTTCCTTTTTTAGTAAACAGAGTGCAATCTGGAAGTAGTATTATAACTTGCAAATAGGAAATGTCACATTAGATTTCATTCCATGTTATTGAGAAATTCATAACATCCTTGGCATTCGTTACTGCATAGATAAAACAACCAAAGTTATTGTTGTTTGTCCGTCGTCATTGATGAGGACATTGACACCATTACTCGTTTTGAGCCTGGATGCGGTGTGTCCGAAGATGACTGATCAGGCCAATTCAGGCACAATGTCCTGGCACACATTGGACAACTTGTGCAGGCACTGTAGTTGTTGCACTGTTGGCTTTGGACTTGTGCAGCTTGTGATTAAGTTGTGCTTCGGCAATGCACCTTGCTTCGTAAGCTTGATAACCCTTGTGGTGAGGCAGCTCAGTTGGGTGATTTTGCACTAAATGTTTCTCCTTTTTCGTGTCTATGTCAAGCAAAGTTACTGGGTAAAACAAATGCTGGGGGCCTGACAACATCCTCGCTGTAGTGCTCCACAACTAACTACACTCCTAGCCAAGCTGTCCAGCTCAGCAACAACACTGGTATCTACACAACAATGTGAAAAATTGTCCAAGTGTGTATTTCCACAAAAAATACGAATCTCAACCAATCAATTACTGTCCCATTAGTTGATCCTCAATCACAGGCAAAATGATAGGTGTCAGCAGGAGTGTTATCAAGTGCCATTTGCTGAGAAATAACTTGTTTATCATTGCTCTGTGTAGGTTCTACCATGGCACACTGCTCCAGAACTCAATACAGCTTTGGTCTAACAGAACTAAAATGCACAAGTTAGATGAGATCAAGGCAGCATTTAATCAAGGAGTCTGGGAAAATTGAAGTCAATGGGAAATGGGGGGTCAATCTTCACTGGCTGGTATTGTACCTAGCACAAAGGAAGATGGTTGTAGTTAGAATCATTGAGTTATAGAATCCCTACAATGCAGAAGGGAACCGTCTGATCCATTGAACCTGCACCGACGACAATCCTACCTGGGCCCTATCCCTGTAACCACATGTATTTAGTGTGGTCAATCAACTTAAACCACACATCTTTGGACTGTGGGAGAAAACTGGAGAACCCAGACGAAACCCATGCAGACACAAGAAGAACATGCAAATCCCACAGAGACAGTGACCTGAGAACAGAATTGAACCCAGATCCCTGGTGCTGTGAGACAGCAGTGCTAACTACTATGCCACCGGGCCATTTGAGGGAAATGATTTTAGTACTAAGACATTATTGCGAGGGTTCTTCGCTTTGGTGTCCTGGACCCAACAGTCTTCAACTGATTCATCAATCATCTTCCCTCTGACATCACATGGGAAGTGAGGATGTTCACTGCACAATATTCAGGACCATTCACAAATACTCTGTCCTTGGCCAAATCAAGCATAATCTGGACAACATTCGAGCTCGGGCTTAAGTGGCAAATAATATTTATGCCACTTAAGTGCCAGGCAATGATCATCACTGACAAGGGAGAATCTAGTCATTTGCCCTTTACATTCAACAGTATTACCATCGCTGAATACACTACTATCAGCATCATGGGCGGTTACCATCGACCAGAAGCTGAACTGAATCAATCACATTTGTACCATGGCTGAAAACACAGGTCAGAAGTTGGTAATTCTGCAGCGAATAACTCACCTCCTGACTCCCCAAAGCATGTTCTCCGTCTACAAGGTACAAATGGGCAGTCTGCTTTCCTGGATGAGTACAGCTCCAACAACACTCGAAGCTCAACAGCGTTCAGAACAAAGAAGCCCACTTGATGAGCACCATAATCATGTACTCCCCCTGCCACCAATGCACAGTGGATGTAGTATACAGTCTACAAATTGCATTACAGCAATTTGCCTGGTTTAATGGTAGCTTTCAAATCCACGATCTCCATCACATATAGATGGACAAAGGGAACAGGTGCATGGGAACCCTGCCTATTGTATGTTCCCCTCCATGCCACGCACCATCCTGACTCCAACTCCTTTACGCTTACTGGGTCAAAATCTTGGCACTTGCAAACTAACAGTACTATAAGTAGAACCACACACTTGGCACTTGCAGACTAACAGTACTATAAGTAGAACCACACACTTGGCACTTGCAAACTAACAGTACTATAAGTAGAACCACACAAAGTGGTTGAAGGTGGTTCACCACCATCTTTCCAAAGGCACTTAAGGTCAGCATTTGTTTATCCATCCCTGCTGGTGTGTCTCGTAATCTCATGAGCAAATTGGGGGGGTGGGGGGGAAAAGGGAAAATTATTTGCTTTGGTATCTCAGTAACTGAATTTATTCTCAGGACTGGGTGTGACTAGGAGAATAGGAAAATACCAAAGTGATTTTGATCACGTGGATTACTTTACATAGATGTAGGCAATGACAATCTATTCAGATTTTGCATTTGTAGCAGTTTGGAAATTTTAGCAGGAAATTCCATTGTATTATGTTGCTTAAATCAAACTGTTGGATATTTCACACATTTTAGCGCAAATTGACGTTGAATAATCAGAAGTACACCAGATATTGTGGAAGAATTCAGATGTTGTAATACGAAAACCTATGTTTAAAGAAGATGGAGCAATTGGTATTTATGAAAGTGTTCTTGAAATGTGTAGTATTGAACTACAAAGTTTGTATTTTTATAACTGAATGAATAGCATAGCTATTTTACTCCTAACAGTTTAACAACTGACTTGGTTGATCAAAAACAGTTTAGATCTGCTTATAGTTTTTGTTTACTTGTATAATTTGTCATTAACACTGCTGATGTTTCCTTGAGTAAAATTTGGCAAAAACACGTATTTTAAATGATGAAATAGTTTAAATAATTAATATTCCACTATGTATGATGAGACCACTATAATGCTGTTTGTGGACTTTTTTGATAAGGTGCAGTGATTAATATAAGCCTTGTTGTAAAATTGGAGTGAAGTATTGCCTTCCAGTTCTTGGGTACTGAACTTCAATTTGTTCATTTATTGTATCATTGTTCTGAGAAAGTGTTTTGGGTCACTGTAATTTGTTTACTTTTCTGCTTGTACATAAATATACGTAACTTTACAAATTGAATGGGAAGCATCTTAATGTTTGGGGAATTGTAGAGGAAGCAGGGTGTGAGATGGTTGTTAAATTTTTATTTGTGTTAGGCCAGTTAGAATTCCCTGCACATTGCTTTTGACCTTGGTATTGTTTGTAAACTTAGCTGCAACTGTTCAAAGATATGTGATAGTGCACAAAAATTTGATGCATGATGTCTTGCTGTTCAAATTTAAATGACTGAATGAAATAGATATCCTTTTTCCGGTTTGTACTCAACCTATACACTTTCTGAAATCTCTCAAACCAGATTTAAGGCACACTCATTGAAGGAGCAGTTCTCTGAAAGCTTGTGATTCCAGACGTTGGATTTTAACCTGGTGCTATGAGACTTCTTACTGTGCCCACCCCAGTCCAGTGCCAGCTTCTCTACATCATATACACTTTTTGTACAGACTTACAGTAGCTAATTTAGAGGTATAAAATATGTACAATACAATAGCTTTGTCACAATCTGTATTGAGATGGATACATCTCAAACCAAAGTAGCTTTTGGTTTTTATGCAAATATATGCACTGGCATCACAACTAGGATTTGATGGCTACTTTCCTAAGTTAAGAACCTGCTGGGCTTTTTGATTTTCATTTTCTACCTTATTTGGGAAAGGGAGAAACCTTAAGGCTGTATAACATCATAACTCCAATCGTAGGAAGTTTAGCTTCAGTTTGGGGTGCAAGCTTTCCTGTGGCTGAGGAATACAGTGATCCTGTAATTGTTCACAAAGTACATATTTTTAATATCATAACCCCACCTACACAACATCACTTCCTGTTTTCTTACCCAGCTGAGTTAGTTCATGTGAACACTAAACTTGGAGGTCAGATCTTGCAGAGGTAACTGAAAAATTACTTGTTAAATGAAAAGCTTTTTAATAAAAATTGAATCTATTGTAGAAAAGTTTTATAAATTGAGATGTGGTTGTGTGTTTTGTGGAATAGATTTTACCACTTCAAACCAGATGTGAATATTTTGCAAATCATAGTATATGCAAGATATCTGTTGTGCAGAAGATAATCTCTGCAAATACAATGCCTTCAGGTTCCAAGGGAAAATGCTGCTTGAGCACTGATTTCCTTAATAATAATGTGTGATTGTGTGTACAGGCTGATAGCTGTTAACATCACTTTGGTAAAGAATTGCACTGCTTTTGAGATGTGCCTTGTGTAGGAAGCGCACAAAACCAAAATATTTATCAGAAGCCAGCAATAAGAAGTTAATGAAAACTGGAGAAATACAAAATTCCATGAAATGAAAGTGATTCAAGAATTAAGGAAAAAATATATGCCAGGTTGTTGCGTATTTGGTGTTTCACCAGATTTTTAATTTTTTTGTAACTTTTTTTAAAACAGATACAAGTCAAAACACTTTCATCAAGCTTGAATTGGGGGCACGAATCTGAGGGATTTTTCTTTTAATGCTATGAAATGAATTTTTAAATGATTAAGAATTACTTTGTTAGATAATACTTGAAACGTATTTGTGGCTCTATCTCAAAGTACTATCTTCTATGGTAGAATTAAACTAATTTTGACCACAGCCAAGATGGAAATTTTGTGTGAATGGGATTATTGACATCCATCAAAAACCATCAGGGGAACAGGCACATTAATTGATTATGCAGACAATGTTCATAAAGCAATACAGCACCAAGGTTGAAAAGATCAATCAAATCAAGGAGACCTTAAATGGCACTGTGTTAATGTACAATTACGTATTTTCAATTCAGATATTGCATTCAAAATGTCTGCCATTCCTGCAGAGATTATGTAACTATTATCCCCTCAGTTCTCTATCAGCTTTGATGTAGTGAAAACAATTTTGCACGAGGAAGATAGCAGCGGACTTGAGGATGTGGACCAAGTGATGAAATAGACAGCTTCTATCTGCAAACTAATTTGGTATACAGTAGTGGTAAGGGACACATTTTGAAAGGAAGAACAGGGGAAAGCTAGATGTAAATGCTAGAATGCAGGAGTAAAGAGGTCTGATGTGTATGTAAGATTCATGAAAACAACAGGATAAGTTAAAAGCTGAGTTTTAATGAAGCACATATGGCCCTTACTTTACAAATACTAAAGCAAAAAAGCTGAGCTTTTTTTTAAAAAAAAAATCACTGGTTAGGCTTTAGCTGGATTACTGCGAATCACACTTTAGGCATAATGTCAAAGCCATTTTTGCAAAAGATGAAGAGGGAATTTAGTAACATCACACCAAGTGTGAGGAGCAATTACGTGGAAGGTCATCCAGCTGAAATATTAACTGTTTTGTACTCTATATATTTGCTGCCTATTTCAGCATATTCCACTTTTATTTCTAGTTTGTTTAAATTCAAGTACCTATTATGTATCCTGCTCTGCAATGATTTCCACTTACCCGTCACTTCTATTTTTTGTTACCTGCTCCATTATATATAAAGTTTAAAATTCATTTCCAAATTCACTGATATATTTCATCCGTTCTTAGGTACTTTCTCCAGTCTTGTATTTTGTTCTGTAGCCTTTGAACAGAAGAGCTTAAGAGTTGGAGCAAAGAGTTCATTCAACCTTTCAAGTCTGTTTCTCATTTGTGGCTGATCCACATCAACTTCTTCCTATATTCACAAATTATTTTACTGGTCAAAAAATCTATTGATCTTTGTGTTAATTACACTGAATGAGTGAACATCATAGCTATCTGGCATTGAGAATTCCAAAGATTCATGATTGTATCAAGAAAAACATTTCTCTTAATCTCAGTCCTAAATGGCTGATTTCTTAGACTGAGTCTGTGACTGCTATTTCTGGACACCCCAGCCAGAAGAAACAGCCTTCCATGATACTGTTTATCATGCTTTGTGATACCACCACTGGACTAAATGGATTAGCTCAAATCAGAAAGTAACTCAAAACTGGGCATTATCAGTTACAGAATTGCATTCAACCAAATCTACAATCTGGGGGCCTGGCATATCCCTTGCTGTACCACTACCATTAATCCAGGGGATAGATTTTGGTTTAATGAGGAGCATTGAACACAATCATGGCAAAAACAGCAGCCATATTTGCAAGGTACAAAATGAGACTGCATGCGTATAAAACAGCTGAAGCAACGTGCTACAGACGAAGATAAGTGGCCTCTCAACCACAACCAGTGCATCAGATCAAAATTCTGTAGTCTTGCCACATCCAGTTGTGAATGGTGGCAAATAATTAAACAACTAACTGGAAGAGGAGGAGAAAGCTCTCAAAACATTTCCATTCTCAATAATGGGAAAGCCTCTAACATCAATGCAAAGCTAAAGCCAAACACTCGCAGCCATCTTCAACCAAAACTACTGAATGGATCATCCACCTTTGCATTCTCTTAAGGTCGCCATTGTCATTGATACCAGTTTTCAGAAAATTCCACTCCATGTGATAGCAAGAAATGGCACAGACACAAGCTGTGGGCCTAGGCAATATCCAGTAAGTAGTACTGAAGACTTGTGCTCCAGAACTAGCTGTGCCTCTGGTCAAGTTATTCAATGCATCTACAAACAATATGGAAAATTGTCCAGGAATATCCTGTCTAAGTAAACATCTCAAATCTGGCCAAATATAATTCCAGCATTCTATTTTGATCATTAGCAAAGTGATGAAAAATGTTGTCTTCAGCACTATCAAACAGCACTTACTGGTAAGCAGCAACCTACTTGCCTGGGCTACTCAGCTCCAGTCCTCATTACAGCCTTAGTCCAAACATAAGAAGCCCTCAATCAGACGGAAACTATCCCACTGGTTGGAGTCATATTGAGCACAAAGGAAGATGGTTGTGATTGTTGAACAACAATCATCTCTGCCCCAGAACATCACTAAGTTTTATTCAGGATCATGTGTCCTTCAAGCCGCAATTGAACCAGTGACCTGAGCATGTCAGTTTTAGTCATCTGCAGACCACTTCCACTCTCCCAGCTGAGCTATCAAATGGGAATCCAATAATGTCCTGAGCCCAAACATTGTGAGCTAATTCATCAATGACTGTCCTTCCAATGTAAAGTCAGAAGTGGGGATATTCATAGTTTGTTGTAGTGTTCAATTCCACCTACAGCAATTCAGAAACTGAAACAGTTCAAACCTAAAATGGAGCAAAACCTGCACAGCATTCAGGCTTGAGCTGATAAATAGCAAGTGATATTTATGCCACTCAAGTACCTGACAATGACCAACTGCTCTTCATATTCAATAGCAATACCATTGTTCAACTCCACAGAGTCGAATTGGACCCCTGTGGAAGGCTGCTGCTTTCCACTTGACATTTGCAGAAAGAGGGCCTTTAGACCATTGAGTCTGCACCAACCACAATCCCATCCAGACCCTACCCCCATATCCCTACGTATTTTACTCGCTAATATCTCTAATCTAAGCATCCTAGTACATTAATGGGTAATCTTATCGTGGTCAATCGACCTAATCTTTGGACTTTGGGAGGAAACCGAAGCACCCGGTGAGTTGAGTTGAGACAATTCGCACCTCTTTAACCTGTCATTATCCCTCTCTCTACTCGCATTGGTTGTACCTGTAAAGGCTTGATTACCTAAGACTTGCATTCCAACCATTATCTTGCAATTAAGTCTGCATATGCCCTGTTTGTGAACCCAACACTTTTGTTGCAATCCTGTGGAAACTGTGGACCATGTATATATTGGTTGTTTTAAGCTGCATTTTTTTTTTTGCTTTTTTAAAAAACCCTTCTGTTAGAATTTTGTTTGTACTTCAGCCCCATGTTTCTGATCTATGGGCGCCTGGTGTGAAAAGGAGAGGGAACCTCCTTGCCAAGAGCAGGCCTATGGCCATACTAGTCTGAAAACACCCAATCTCATCTGATCTTGAAAGCTAAGCAGACTCAGGCCTGGTTAATACTTGGATGGGAAACCACATGGGAATACCAAGTGCAGTAGGCTTTAGCTGACTGCACTGGATTCCTGCTGTGGTTCTGCAACTCCCGCTTGAGAGTGCGAAGGCGGTGTGTCTTCTCACTCAGCAACTTTGTCTCCAGACCCTGAAGAGATACCTTTACGCAATGGTGTGCCCTGGTGACGTATTTCTTCTGCCAGTGGCGTGGCCTCAATTATGATGTGTAGCTCCTGCATATCAATCTGGGGTGCATTCCTTGCAGGAGTTGCCCATCTTTTACCAGGACCTCTTTACTGTCTGGAATGTGGTCACCTCGCAATTAGTTCTCCTCCCAACAGGAAGAGCTACTGCTCAGCAAATCGCTCCTCCAGCCATATAACATCGGGTGCCTGATGGAGAAGGAGACTGTAGACACCAGGGTGACCAGGATCGGGGACATGCTGGATGGTGGAGGGGCGTTTTGGCTGAGCACGTGGGGGTGTCCATCCAGCGCGCAGGCAAAGCCATCCAGGACCTTAGGATGGTCGTGCTCGGCTCCCAAAGTGCATGTAGTCTCGAGACGGCGCAGGCGTGTGGTGGGATCCGAATATTCCCCTGTTTGGACAAAATTCCACCTTAGCCCAAAGCCTCAGATCCCCTCCTTGGCACAGGTGCCGCCTCGTGGAAATGTCCTCCGTGCCCCTTTTCACTGCATGGAGAAGTTTCCTGTACGGGCTGCTGCCGCACACCTACTACTACCAGATCCTCGCCTGTCACCCAGATACACCTTGGTGGGTCTTGTTGCCGTCAGGCGACAGAGGCCCCAGTGGAAGTCCTTTTACGGAAGGATCTCCCCCAATTACATCAGGGATCTGGAGTGGAAGATGATGCGTGCAGCAGTTCCGCACACGTAGGATTCACTGGTTCACGGGCTCTGAAGCTTGCCCTTCCGTGGCTTTGTGGAGTCTCTGGACCGTATCTGTGTTTTGTGTCTTAGATTGCACTCTGTTTTTGTTTTCCTGAAGAACCTTTCATTCATATTTTGTTAGCAGCTCAGTCCCACGTTCCTGATCTGCGGATACCCGGTGCAAAGAAGGACGGGATGGCGACCTCCTTGTGAACCTGCTCCTGGGCCTGTTGAAGCACATCATTTACAGGTCCAGGCAGCAGGCAATTGAGGGGGCCATCCATCCTGACTGTCTGCCCTGTACTGCGGTTACATTTGTAGCCAGGTGTCCCTGGAAAGGGAGCATGCAGTGTTTGTGGGCGCAGTTGACGCCTTCCATGCCTGTTGGGCACTGCAAGAGCTGGGGTGCATTGTCAACCCTAATAATCACATTTTAATTTGATGTTTTCAAGTTTCTTTTGTAATTTGATTTTGTTTGGGCTGTTCCCCCTCTCTTTTGGGGAACTGCCTCTTTTATTTTGTCCTGATTTAACTTGAGTTTGTTTGTTTGGTTTGACCTTAAAAGAGGCCAAGAGCATGTCCAAGCAGCAGGTGATCAAAACTGTCATCCAACTTTAGTGTCTTGCCCCTCTAAGCCGGCTACATTTGTGGGCGGGTGTCCGTGCAAAGGGAGCATGATGTGCCCATGGAGCACCATTGAGGTCTTCCATGCCATTAAGGCACCAAAGAGAGTGAGATACCTTACTGACTCTCATAATCATGTTTTGTTTCTATGTTTTAAGTTTCATTTGTGATTTACCTTTGTTATGGACAGTTCCCCTTCAAGAGGCTGAGCTTTTTACTTTGTCACACAGCTCATTTGATTTAGTTTAATTAATTCAACTTCAAAGAGTTGGAATCCGGGAATCCTGCAGTGAGAAACTTCAACAAAAATCAAGATGTTTGACACTAACCAGGACCCAAACCGCCTGCATGATCAACATCCCAATCACCACTTTGTAACACTCCTATCCTTCATTCCCGATGCACATTGGCAGTTCTTTGAACCATCTATGAGATGCACTGCAGCAACTAGGCAAGCTTCCTTCAAGAGCACCTTCCAGTCCCACAAGTTGTATCATCTACAAGTTATATCAAGGATAAGGGCAGCGGACACATGGGAACGCTCCCATCTGCAAGTTCTCCCCTAACCCACACTCCATTCTGACTTGGAACTATGTCGCTGTTCCTTTACAGTCATTTGGCCAACATCCCAGCACTCCTTCCATAACAACATTGGGCTCCTCCATGCCACATTGGATTGTTGGGTTTCAATAAGGCAGCTCACCTGAATTATCACCTTCAGGGTAATTTGGGATAAACAACAAATGACGATCTTGCCAGTGACACCCGCTAACAATATATAAAAAAAAACATAAACATGAGCACTGTTCTGAAGTGATGAATCAACCCAGTGAGAGTATGAGGGTAAGCTTTTCCATGTCAGTGCCTGCTGTGAACACAGCCAAGAATGTTTTGAGGCACTTAATCCTCTCCAAGACCAAGATTTGTTTGTATTTCGGCTAAACATCTATATTTATCCAGGAAGTACACCAACTGCATTAGCTGATTCTTAGCATTCTGCATTAATCCATATAGGCTGTAGAAAATACTTCTGGTGAGACTGCAAACCCTTCATTCACTGATTTTTGCAATACTTGACAGTGGCATTTTAAATTATGCCCCTGATAGATTTAGTTGTTAAATTCTAAACCAGCTTTGTTTGAGTGTGTGTTAACTGACAAAGCTCTGGAGACACTTTTATCCATGTCTCCGAACAAACAGCAGTCACTGTAGCCAAAATGTAAGACATTTACTTGGCTGAAGCCGTGATTCAGTTACACGCTGTTACAGTGGTACCCATCCCTCTTGAATCTTCTCCTCTAATTCCATTTCTTAGCCTCACCACCAGATGGCTGGAAAATCTGTTTTATTGATATCAGTCAAGAGATTAATATTGTCAGGGCAGAATTCCCTGCTATTCTGTTTGTGTCATGAGATATTTGTATATCATATTTAATGTTGCGTCCAGAAATAACACTTCTGACTGTGCAGTGGAATCTTAGTGGTGCACTGAAATGTCATCCTAGATTATGTGTGCGCTCCCATAATGGGGACACTGCAGTGGATAAGTTTGCAATGAGGTTAATACAAATCAGATTTTAGTGAAGTAATACTGTAACTCCAGCATTATTCAGATCTGGGCATAACATAACTCAAAATTTATACCAGTTTAGCAATGGCTCAAACTGCTTTTTAAACATTTTGAGGAGTCTGTTGAACTGTTGGCTCCTTGGGTATTGTGGTGAAATGGAGTTCGGCTATGAATCCGAAGGGTTAAAATGTGATGTTCTTCAGCTTCTACAAAACTTCAAATTTTAGATTTTTTAACAAAAATGCGATTCCAAATGTCAGTAGAGGCTGACATTTCAAAGATTTTTTAAAAATAATATGCTTTCAATAAATATATATCCATTGCTGAATATTTTATCCAGAAACTATAATGCAAAATTCTAAATCTGTAAAATATCATTAATTCTACCATCAGTCTAACCATATATTTGGTTTATTTGCTAGGTCATATGTTGATGTTCTGAAGTAGGCTGTTCTTGATCATCGTAACAGGTTGATGCTGATCATGGATAAATTTACAATTGTGGACCAACTAGATGTTTGGACGAAATAAAGGCTGACATGACTGCATTATGGAGATAGGAAGTTTGGGAAAAATAATCTGAGTAAAGCCTTTTCCTTTGTTTTGATATAGATGTTTCTCACTGTGTACCTGAGCAACAATGATCAGCATTACACAGAAGTGCCAATCACTCCAGACACCACATGTCGAGATGTTGTTGGTTACTGCAAAGAACCAGGGGAGGTGGACTGTTACTTGGCTGAACGTTGGCATGGTGGTGGTAAGTAAAACCTGTTTCAACTAACATAGATATGTTCCAGCTGTTTCATGACTAGTGATTGAGTAGCCACTATTTGGCTTTATTGTATTGGGAGCACAACATTAACAATCTTTTTGCAGTACGTCAGTTCAGTAAACAAAGTGAGTAAATGGTTCTGTTGCACGTTATCAGACATTGGCAAATAGAAAATAAATTAACCAGTTAACTTGAGATAGCTTACTCGTGAATTTTGGGGAGCACTAACATGTACGTTAAACTGACAGATTGTCTTGACTGTAGAATTTTATTTTGGGCAATTTGGAGAATGCTACATAAAAAGTACTTTTCTGGATGGAATGCTAAACCATAACCCTGTTTTAATTGGCTTGGTATTAAAAGACAGTAGGTGAAATTAATAGATATTTTGTATCTTGTGTAAGGAGACAAATTTTCTAAGTAGTAGATAGTCATGTTTAACTAGAGTAATTTGATTGTTCTTCCTTGCAGAACGTGCCGTAGCAGACAACGAGCGAATCTATGATATTCTGCAACAGTGGGGAGTACAGAGAAATGATGTTTGTTTCTACCTGCGTCATAACCGTCCACCAAGCACTATAAGAGATGCAGGTAAGATTTATGTTATACTTGTTAACAAATTTGAGGCACATTAAATATACTGGATCATGTTCAGGTTAGTTTGTATTCGATTGGTAGATTATTTTTGAATGGCTCCAGCTCAGTTTTCATATTTCTGTTTTCTGTATTGATTACTTGTGGAATTACATTTTAGTGGATAAACAGGTTTGTATAAAGCAGAACAAGTAAATCAAGTAAAGGTACAACTTGAGGGACTATGTAGATGTTTAAATGCTCATTGTAAAAGGCTGCACCACCATTTGATTTTTTTTTACATAAATGGTTTAATGCAAGTTTTCAAATGACTGGCTAAAGTGTTTTCTGGAGAAATATACATATATTATTTTGCTTATGAGTATTTTAGTTGATTGGCATGAATGCCTTCTTAGGGTATTTTGTATCTGTTTAGACATTTAGTAGAATAGGGATTGAACCTCTGACACATCTGGTGCTCCAGAGTCCTGCTTTTTTAAACATGATTTCTATTTTGAGGATATTAACTAGCAGTTCACTTGAATTTAGATTGGGGGAATAAGTTTGAAGTTTATAGACCAGAATTGGTTGCAGTTTTGCCCCTTTCCATTGTAACATCTCCTTCCAGTCAGTGCCCCGTATTACGTTTTTACATAAAAGGCCAATCTGTGGTTTTACCAATATACCAATAGGAAGTATGTTCTGCATTTTGTTGTGGTGAATAATAGTATTGCATAATATACTCATCAAATTCCATTATTATATTAGACAACTCAATTAGATTACTATCGCAATTAATACTTAATGCACTAGAAATTTAGAGACCTGGAGGCATGAGTTCAAATCACACTGTAGCAGCTGGGGTAATTTTAATTAATTTAAAAAACTAATAATACATTGAATAAAACATCATCTATTGATGATGAGAACTATAGGTTTAATGTAAAAAGCCATCTCGTTCACTAATGTCCTTTCATCATCGTCACCCAGTCTATGTTTACACATTATTCCAGATCCACATCAATATGGTTGATTATAGCAAGCTACTCAGTTGCAACAGAATACTACATTCGTGTAACTACATCAAATGGACTGCTCGGCACCACCTTCTCAAGAACAATTAAGGATGGGCAATAAATGGGGCCTTGCCAGCAACATTCAAATTCCAGGAGCAAATGTTTAAAAATTGACTGAATTAGAGAGCAAAATAAACTTTAAGGAGAAGTACAGCAAAGACTATAATACATAGTCACATTAAAAGAAATGGACAGTTAGCTGGCATAAGTGACAACATAAATGTGATAGACTGTACATTTTGGGGAAAATATATAAAGAAAATATACTTCAGTTGAAAAATTCTCAAGCGAGAAAACAAAAGCGTCTGAGGTGCAGATGTGTAAATGGAAAATAAGATTACAGATGTCAGGGTCGGGGAAAGCAATTAGAGCAAATAGAAATTCTGTGTTCCGTATACAAAATTCATGTCTGTTTCCATGAACACTTTGAATCTCGTTCATTTATGGAAGTTGACTCAGACTACATATCTTTTATGCATTCACAGACAAGCGCGTACTGCATATCTGTCCCACTTACTCATCTCTCCCTTACTTGCTGACATATAATAACTTCCCCCTCCAACAAATTTAAGTTTAAATCCTTGTTACCTCAAGTCTCTTCATGGCCTTGTCTTTCTCTAGAATCAAACCTTCTTTACCAAGGGTCCCTTTTTGCAACCTTTAATACTTTGCTGCTAGCTTCGTGTACAAAGGCGTCACCATTTGTAGCAATGTCAGGTAAGCCCCACTCAGTGGAAATTGCTTTGTGAATATCTTTGCTTTCAAAATCTGACCTTAACTTTACACTCTTCTCAAAAAGCATTTCTTCAGTTTAAGTTTTGGGCACACCTGCTAACCCCATATTAGTAATGAAGAGTTCTGCTGGAAAGTAGGTAGGAAAGGAGGATCAATTGATGGTATATATCAGTTTTAGTTCTCTTGTACTCTGATTGTAATGCCACTTCCCCACAAGAGTCAGAAGTGTAACAAGAAAATGTTGACAAAATCAATTATTTTGGAGCAGCAGTGTATTGTGAGAAGGGATTGGTAAAATGCTTCCTAATGACATGATTCCTTCCTGTCATTATTTTCATCTTATGCAAACTCATTTGATGTCTGTATTTTCACAAGACACACAGAGAAATCCTGGATTAATTAGTGAATAATTTAAAATCTCTATACTTTAAGTGTAATTGAATGCTTTTATTGGAGATTTGATGTACTAGAACTGAGCTTCCCGATGTTCCTGGATCATTGACTATCAAGTCATTGTGTTTACATTGCGCTGCAGTCAGCACCACTTATTCATGTGTACGTGAGATTGTGCTAAATCAATGATTTGCCAGTATTTATGATATCTTCAAATCTGGAGTGCTAGATAGCGCTGTTGTCAATTTTGTTAGACATCTATTGTTGGTAAGTTTGAATTCAGAAGTATTTTGTTAAGCCACTTAATGCTCTCTCAGATCTGTTTGTCATATGGCTAAACTAAACAGTGAAGTGAAATAAATCCCACTTCTTCAGTCTGTGCTTCAATAGTCCTTCTCCATTCTTTTCAAAGCCTGCTTTCTCATTTTCTCTTCTCTTGAACTGTTAATGTGTATGTCTTGCCCTTTTCAGCTTGCTGTGAATTTTAATATTTCACTTTCAATGCAACATCCACCCTTACCCTGAGCCACTAAGATTGCACTGGGAACAAAATGTTGTACAACCATGAAACTCTTTGTTCCTGCCAAACAATGGTTTCTGGGTGGAGTCTGAAACCACAACCGCTGAACACAATGAATTTTCTGTGTGCCACATGTAACCACTATTTATTTAAAATAATTTTTTTACAGGCTCTTTGAGACTCCAGGATCCAATGTTGAAGAGAAACCGTGTCCAGGGTACTACAGATAGGCAGATGGAAAATGGGGTAAATAGAGTTACTTTATTTGAAAAGACTAACCTTTTGTGTGGTGTTTTCATTCTAAGTCCTTTCCTGTTGATTTTGCTGCTGCTATCACGTTTTCCCATGTAAACAGGCTTTGCTTTCCTGAATTGCAACTTTTTATTCATGATGTGTTTGTTGCAAGAAATAAAATCAAATCAGTGCTTACATTGCAAGAAATAAAATGTAGAGTACAAGCGAGGAAGTTAATAGAACTGAATAATAGAGGAAAACAGTTTGTTTTGCTGCAATTGAAGCAAAAATCAAGTACTATCCAACTTATCACAATGAATTTAAGTTAAACTTGGAAAAATGTTTCTATTTTAGATATGTCAATTTCTACTTTTAACATGTAGACTGAATTCCACTTGTACTGTGAAAGTATTAAATAATTATGGCTCACACAAACCTTTTATGGTCTTTGTAGTATAGATTTTATTTTTAACTTGTGACATATTATGTAATTCTATAAGTAACATTTTCTTTTTTAAAAAAAAAGTCAGTTTCTATTGACTCTGTTGTGCCAGCCAGTGTAGTGGGATGACACTTATGGCAACTCAAAGCAAACACTCACCCATACACATTGGCAAAGTCTACCGACTTTGTGTAAGGACTATCTGTATAAGCTCAAGAAAACAGCATGCATAATCAAAACTGCAGCCACATCTCCCAATGAAAGCGAAGTATTTTCTCCAGAAAAATGTAATGAGTTAGAGGATAGTTAAATAATGTGTGTAAAATCAATCCAGGTCACTTGCAGTGGTCTTCAGGTGTGATTAAAAAGGGAACTCTTGGACTACCGCACAGCCACGGAATTGTTTGGGACCCTTATATTTTATTAGGCAACTATATTCAAAGGCTGTCCACCATCTACAAGGCACAGGAGTGTGATGGGAAAGTATTTTGCAGATTCACAATTCCCTATTTTATCTCATCTTCTGTTGCTTGCTGTGGAGCTTTGATTAATGATTACTAGGACTGATTTACACTGTTTTAAGATGAAATCCTACAATTGACAGAAGGTATGATTTACTTTTTGTTATTTGTTTACCTCTTTAACTTTTTAAAACCACTTACCTTAGGATTTGAAATGAACAGGTTATATTGGGTGTAAAAGTGTAATTTTGGCATTGTCAGATACAAGTTTAATACAAGCAGAATCAGATGTGCTAATATTGGATCCTATAGTCTAAAGTAAAGATGGTCAGAAAGGTTAAACAAAGAAGCTGGTTATAGTGGTTTCTTGGTTGCCAAGGCAACAGTTTAAGTTTACTGAATAACAAACAGATGTTTATATTAGTCTGATAGCATTATGAACCTTGAGGCTAGGGAGTTACATTCCTTGCGAGTTTAATGTCGGTTTCTGTGGCTTAGGTAGTATTTCTATTTTAATTTTTTCTTCCTGATAACATTTTTAAAGGTGTAATTGCAACCTTTTTTTCTAAGTGGCAGATTAATCTCTTGCTTTCCCCTGTTGTAATACTTTTGTAGTTCCTTTGGTTATAATTAACTATACTCTCTATAAATTTCAGTACCACTTCACGTAGGACAATATCTAAGTCATGAGTAAAAAGCAGTGAATTCAATGTGGACACAGCTGTCTACTTCAAACTTCTCTGAGAAGTTACACTTAAATAGGAGCAGACCAGTCAGTCTTTTGAACTGTTCCATCATTCATTTTGATCATGGCTGATCATCAAATTCAATATCCTAATGCCCTCCATCTCCCTCATATCCCTTGATCGTTTTAGCCCCAAGAACTATATCTAATTTCTTCTTGAAGTCACAGTGTTTTGACCTCAACTACTTTCTGTGGTAGTGAATTCCACACATTCACTCTGTGCGGTGTCTGCATACTATTCCTGTATCTGCACCGGTTTCCACTGGGTGCAGTGGTTTCCTCCCACAATCCGAAAGATGTGCTGGTTTAGGGCACTGGGCATGATAAATTGTCCCTTAGTATCCAAAACTCTGCAAATTAGGTGACTGGCCATGCTAAATCCCCTTTAGTGTCAGGGGATTAGCAGGGTAAATACATGAGGTTATGAGAATAAGGATTGTGGTCTAAATCTTGATGTGCTGAATGACGTCATTCATACTGGATGGATTCTATGATTCTCTGGGTGAAGAAATTTGTCCTTGTCTCAGTTCTAAAAGGTTTACGCCTTATCTTCAAACTATAACCCCTAGTTCTGAGATTGATCTCTCTTATCTCTTCAAAGTCTCTAATGTAATTTGCTTTCCTTTTCCAATTTTATAACCCAGACTTTCTCTGATCTCTGTGGTTCTTTGTCAGAAGCTTTCCTGAAGTCTATATATGCTATATGTGATGAAAATTTCACCCTTAGAGACCTCACCACAACTTCTACTAAACTAACTGATCTACAATTATCAGGAAGCATGAGGTAATGCATTTTGGTAGGAAGAACGTGCACAGACAGCAAAAAATAAGGGATATAATTCTAGAACATAAAACGTCAGAGCGCAATACAGGCCCTTCGGCCCTCTGTTGCGCTGACTAGTGGAACCAATCCAATGACCCTCTAACCTACACTATTCCAATGTTATCCATATGCCAATCCACTGACCATTTGAACGCCCTCAAAGTTGGTGATTCTACAACTGCTGCAGATAGGGCATTCCACGCCATCACTACCCTCTGAGTAAAGAACCTACCTCTTGACGTCCCTCCTATAACTACCAGCCCTTAATTTAAAGCTATGTCCCCTCATGTTAACCATTACCATCTGAGGAAAAAGGCTCTCACTGTCCACTCTATCTAACCCTCTGATCATCTTATATGCCTCAATTAGGTCACCTCTTAATCTTGTTCTCTCCAATGAAAATAACTTCAAGTCCCTCAGCCTTTCCTCATAAGACCTTCCCACCATACCAGGCAACATCCTGGTAAACCTCCTCTGCACCCTTTCCAATGCCTCCACATCTTTCTTATATTGCGGCGACCAAAACTGTACGCAATATTCCAAGTGTGGAGCTTTGTACAGTTGCAACATGACTTCACGGCTCTGCAATTTAATCCACTAATAAAAGCTAACACACCGTATGCCGCCTTAACAACCTTATCAATCTTGGTGTCAACTTTCAGGGAGCTATGCACATGTACACCTAGACACTATTAAGAATCCTACCATTAGCCCTATATTCTGTACTCCTGTTACTCTTACCAAAGTGAATCACCTCAGCACTTTTAAGTCCTCATAGGATGTCTTAGGGTGGTGAAGGGGCAGAGAGACCTAGGTGTTTTATGTGCATAGATCATTGATGGTAATAGGACAGATGGAGAGAGTAGTTTGGAAAATATGCAGTAGCCTGAGCTTTATTGATAAGATGTGGAGATGCTGGTGTTGGACTGGGGTAAACACAGTAAGAAGTCTCACAACACCAGGTTAAAGTCTAACAAGTTTATTTGGTAGCAAAAGCGCTAGTTTTCGGAGAGCTTCATCAGTTAAGTCCTTACCTGGTGTTGTGAGACTTCTTACTTTATTAATAGGCACATATAATCCAAGAGCAAAGAAGTCATGTTGAACTTACGCAAGACTCTAATTAGCTCCCAGGAAGAATTGTGTACAGTTCTGGGTGCCACATGAAAGGAAGGATGTTAACCTTTGGAGAAATTGACAAGAATGGTTCCAGAGATGAGAAACTTCAGTTATGAGGATAGATTGCAGAGGTTAAGATTGTTCTTCTTGAAGAGCAGAAGGCTAAGACGAGGTTTGTTAGAGGTATTCAAAATCATGAGGGGGCTGGATGGAGGAGATTGGGGGAAACTATTCCTGCTTAAGATCAAGAATGTGAAGGCACAGATTTATAGCAGTTTACAAAAGTAGCAAATGTGATTTCAGAAAAATGTTTTCACACCATCTGGAATGCACCTAGAAATATGATGGAGAAAGGCTCAATTGAAAGATTCAAAAAGGCATTAGATGATTATTTGAATAGAAACAATATGCAAGAGTATGGGGAAAAGGTAGGAGAATGGCACTAAGTCATCACGTTCATTCAGTATAGACACGATGAGTCAAATGGTTTCCTGTGTTGTAACAGTTCAATGATTCTGGACTAGTTCTATCTCCATTTTTTTTAAAATGGGCATTATATTGATCACTGTCTCATCTTTTGGCTTACATCACACTTAAAAAGGCCTAAAATATTCCTATCTCATTCGTATTCCTATGATACTAATTAACTTGCCTAAAATTTTTCATTTATGCATGAAAATATCACTGCCACCTCTGATGATTTTGACTGAAGTAATGTAAAGGTGTCATTGAAAGCTGCTGCCATTTTTTGACCATACTCTGGAAATTGACAATTCCCTTCCTTTAGTTTTAATCCTGCTTTTTAATAGTTATCTCTGTTCTAATATTGTTGCAAATGTCTTGCCTTTTTTATTTGGTTAAACTTTTTTCTTTGGGCTTTCCCTTGGTTTTCCTCATTCTTAAATTCTTCAATTTTATCCTTCAGTGTATATATTATTATTCTTAGTCCTCATAGGATTCATTGACTCTCAGATTCATTAATTACCTATGCTATCCTGAAACTAATTGTTTCCTTACTAAATATTACTTATTTAAACTGTCCTGTTGAAATGTCTTTTTTTCAACATAGCCCACTGTTGCCTCATAGCCCTGTAAATGATTTATTACACCATCTGTCCCCACCCAGCTTGCTCCTCATCTTTCTAAAATATATGCCCTAACCCAGTCTTGAGTTCTGGTTTCTTTGCTGACTTTCTTTTCAAATGGAATCTGAAACTTTTATTTATATTGCCTCACCACATCCAAGACACTGTCACACATCTAGCTAATTAATTATTTTATTATTTAGCAGCACCCACCCTTTTGGCCTGTTAACAAAATGTAAAGTATTTGCTGCAATTGCCTCAATTAAGGTTCGTTCTTTCTGCATTGTAATACATGCATTTAACTTTTTAAAACATGATTTCCTTTCTTTTGATTTTATTCTGTATAGTTTATCATCCACCTTCATTTCTGTCGTATTTCTTTGGTTCACCACTAGCTACTCCACATGCTGTCCTTTTCCGTTTTTAACGTATCACAGATAATTGTTACTTTTATCATTAATTACCAAGAGAAGAGTAGTGAATGTCAATCTGAATTTTACAGTCAGCAGCAAAGTAAGAACATTGGCTGCTGACCTCAAAAAATAGAACATAGAAAAACTACAGCACAAACAGGCTCTTTGGCCCACAAGTTGCACCAAACATGTCCCTACCTACTAAGCTTATAGGTGTTTCAAATTATTTTAGAATTTAGTTTAAAATGTATAATTAATCATAATGGAGAGATTTCAAACCATAGAATACCTACAGTACAAAAAGACACCATCCAGCCCATCGAGTCTGCGCTGACTCTACGAAAGAGCATCCCATTCAAGCCCTCCCCTCTGCCTTATCCCTGTAACCGGATGCATTTACCATGGCTAATCCCCGTAACCCACACACCTTTGGACACTGAGGAACAATTTCGCATGGCTGTTTAACGATTTAACCTGCACATCTTTGGATGTGGGAGAAAAACCAGAGCATCTGGTAGAAACCCATGCAGACACATAGAGAACTTGCAGACTCCACACACACAGTCACCCAAGGCTGGCATTGAACCCAGGTCCCTGGTACTATGAGACACCAGTATTAATCACTGTGACACCATGCCACTCACAAGCATAGCATCATTTTTCAAAGCTAAAACTGTTGGTTAATAATAGTTATTGCACAGATTACCATTAAACAAAATCCAGTTATATCCGAAAGAGGAAGATGTGTTGACCAGGAATGGAAAATGAGAAGTTCTGACCAGATCAGCTATATCACTGCAGACATTTGGTGGTGGGTAAAGGAGAGACAGCGCAAGTTGTGGTGAAGCTCACCTGATGAAGGGGCAGCACTCCGAAAGGTCATGCTACCAAATAAACCTGTTACTTTAATTTGGTGTTGTGACACTTCTTACTGTGGTGGAGCAGTAAACGACAGACCATAACTTCCAAATTCATGCATTAATCTGCACTTACACTAAATTCTGAAGTTGCATCCAGTTTCAGAGGGATCGTGAAGGTGAATATTGACGACTTGCCATCTAAAATGCCTGCTGTGGGATTGAGCCATATAATCAGCGTTTAAACAGCCCATGAATGAGGGTACATAACTTTGCCAGATGCCAACAGATACTTGTGCCTATGGGATAATTTGAAGCCGTGTTTAGTAGGATAGACGTTGAATCAGTTATAGACAGGAGAATAAAACTATTAAAAGGAGTGTGATACTCTCCCTTAAAGCTTATGTGGAGAACAGTGATTTGAAAAGTTTGGAAAAGGGAAGAAACGATTAATCAGTTTAAGGTAAAAACAAATAGCATCAACATACAACTCTTAATATTGTCTCAAAAAAGATAGGGCAGTACCTGAAATGGAAAATGAACAATGCATTTATAAAACAGACCAAGTACTGTGGGTTATACAACAAGTCTGCTAAATAGAATGGTTGTTCTGGTTTCATTTTTTGAAAAGCTGGAAAAAGATAAAAAGATCTGGAGGATGCTCCTCAATTATAAAAGTAATAGGGGTAGAAAGCACCTTCAAAGTGGAAGGGTGTCATGTGAACTGAAAGTAGGAATTGGATCGGAAAGTGAGGGATGACAGCTAAATTGCTGAAGATAACGTGAAGGTGAGAGAGCTATAGTTGCTCTTGCTAAAGTCTATGCTAAACAAAGTTGGAAGTTTGATCTAAAATATTGTTTTCCTAATATTTGTTTGCAGGTTAGTGGGCCACGCATGGATATGACACTTGCTGAGTTGCAGGAAATGGCAACTCGGCAACAACAGCAAATTGATTCCCAGCAGCAACTGCTTGCAACAAAGGTACATAAATAATCACTAAAAGCATATGAGATCAGTCCAAAATTCCTTTTTTTCCCCTCCTTTCCTTTTTGCCTCACTTCTGAGTGGTGAAATGCCTGATCTCCTCTTGGTACCTCACGATGATGACAGAACTTAAAATTTGATTTTTCTTCCCTTGTCTGGAGTGATTGAATTTCTAGTACATTGCCAGATGGACATCATCATCTGGCTTTCTTGATTTGCACAAGATACGTACTTGACCTTATCCAAAACATTGTCATTCTCATTCTATCCTAAACTGAATCATGGTCACTGTCACTCTTATCCCATCGACTTCCACTGTTTTTGTACTCTATCACAAATGATTTCAATATCTTTTGTTCTTGGTAAAACAAATCCTTAATTTCTTTCTTCACTGATCCTATTTCTGCAGCCTCCTCCATTAGTATATCTGTGCTTGTTCTATTTTGGCCTCCTGACTTGTATTCCATCCATCTCACATGTTGTCACTTCCCAAATGGGGAGCAAGTGGAAAAGTGGAGTAGAAGACAAAGATTAGCCATGATCATATTGAATGGCAGGACCTGCTCAATAAGCCATACCGTTTAATGCTGGTCCAAATTACCATGTCCTTAATTCCACGTATAAATATCATAGAACCTTACAGTGCAGAAAGAGGTCCTTCAGCCCATCAAGTCTGCACTGACCACAATCCCACCCAGACCCTATCCCCATATCCCTACTCATTTACCCACTAATCCCTCTAACGTACGCACCTCAGGACACTAAGGGGCAATTTTAGCATGGCCGATCAACCTAATCCGCACAGCTTTGGACTGTGGGAGGAAACCAAAACACAAGGAGGAAACCCATGCAGACATGAGGAAAATGTCCAAACTCGCACAGACGGTGACCCGAGCTGGGAATCGAACCCAGGTCCCTGGAGCTTGAAGCAGCAGTGGTAATGACTGTGCTACCGTGCCGCCGAAAAAACTGAAGTTTATTTATCAGCCACAAGTAGGCTTACATCAACAATGAAACTACTGTGAAAATCCCCTAGTTACACACTCCAGCACCTATTTGGGTACACTGAGGGAAAATTTAGTATAGCCAGTGCACGAATCAACTTTCGGAATGTGGGAGGAAACCAGAGCATGCGGAGGAAATCCACGCAAACATAGGAAGAAGGTGCAGACTCTGCACAGTGACCCAAACCAGGAATTGAACCCAAGTCCCTGGCACACTAAGGCAGTAGTGCTAGCTACTGTGCCACCTACTTTTTTTAACCTTTTTCTATAATTCCACGTTTGAATCCCTCTGATCAAGTTTCGCCTCCACTTCCCACCACAGTACTAAACAGGTCACAAAGAACATCCTATGTGGATGTTAGAGGTAAACTTCCTCTCTCTCTTTTATCTGCAATGTTTGACTGCACCATCATCCTCCAGTGCTGCTCCTAGGTGAGACTGCTCTTGCATGGTTCCATTTTTATCTCTAAACATATTAAGAATATGTTAAGAATATCCCCTGCATGATAACCTGATGTGTGTCCCTCAATGATCTATCCTTTCTCCCTTCTATTTCTGTTCTGCATTTTGTCCACAGCAACTTCATTTTAAAGGTACAGTGTTACTTTTCATAACCACTTCCAGCATTACTTCACTGTCATGTCTCTTAGTTCCTTTTGTCCGTCCTCTCCAGTGCCTTCATGTTGTTATAATACACTGGTTCCACCTGCACTGGAGTATTGTAAAGGCTTATTATAGTTTATTTCCTTTTGCACTCTGTTTCTATTTATAAATCTCCAGAACCCATGTGCTGAATTAACTGCTTTCTCAATCTGTCCTTCATTGATTGTACACATATGCCTCTGGCTCTTTCTGCTCCTGAACCCCTTTATAATTCTATTAAAAATTTTTATTTTGCCTTTACTTGTTCTTCCAACCAAAATGCATTACTTTATATTGAATTGAATTTCATCTGCCATCTGTCTTTCTCTTCAGTCAGTCTGTGTCCTGTTGAAATCTATCAATGTTCTCCACACAAATCACAATACTTTCAAATCTTGTCATCTGTGAAATGTTGTCTACGTACATGTTTAACATTGACAGATTGTTGAATATGCTGAAATTCTATTCTTTTACTAATTGAGGACACCAAACTGATACTGCTATGATTTGCAACTAATTGTGCAATTCTTTATGTTCTATTGTAACCATGTGGCAACTTAGTAATTATTAGTGGATGAACATCTAATATGACATTCTGGGCATTATTTTGCTCAGGTGTTGCTCTTTTTTCCAATAAATAGATTATCATAGGAATGACTTTGGTATTCATTAATAACTGCTATAGTTATTTTCAGATTTTTGTGAACTAATATATAATACAATACAAGGTTCACTAAATTGGTCCCTGGAGTAAAGAGGTTGCTCTATGATAGCTGATTAAATAAAGCTCAGGAGATTGGAAGAATGAGAGGTGATTTCATTGGAGTGAACAACATTCTGAAGAGGCTTAACAGGGTGAACATTGAAAGGTTATTTGCACTGGTTGCAGTATCTGAAATGTAGGGGCACAGTTTCCGGATAAAGGGACAATTATTTACAGCTGTGATGCAGAGAAATTACTTTACTCAAGAGTGTTGTGAATCTTTGGAACTTTCTACCCCAGAACGTTGTGAATATGTCCCTTCAAGGTTGGTTTCTAAAAAAAAATGAAGAATTGAAGCCCATAATCAGCCATGATTATTTTGAATGGTGAAGCTGACTCAATGGATCGTGTGTTCTACTGTGTTCTTGTATTGTTTAATCTTTCTCTTTGTCTTCAATTTGTCTTCTATCAGATTGGAAGAAGGGAGGTGTTTGACACACTGATTTGAAATAATAGTGTGCAAGACTGGTCTGTTCTTTAAGTTTGCCTCTAGACACTCCTTTGTTCTTTGCATTTTGATGGTATATAAGTTTGATTATTACATTGCCTCCATGCTAATCTTTAGGAGCAGCATCTGAGATACCTGAAACAGCAGGACTATCGGGAGCAACAAGCAGCAGAACAAGAGAAGCTGCAAAAGCTTCGTGAAATTGCTGAGTGCCAGGAAGCCAAATTAAAGAATGTACGGTCACTTAAAGGACAGGTGGAACAAAACCGACTTAGCAATGGGAAGCTGGGTAAGGCATAACTATTAAGAGTCCGTACTAATACGGTTGAGGCAAAATTTTTAAAAAACATTTTCTCCTCCGACTTGTGATTTGAATTGGTAGGCTCATTGGATAAAAATGAACATAGTTCTGGTGGCATGAATTTCTAAATTGGATTTGTATTGTTTTTCCCATATTTCTTAAAACTTTTAAAAAATTACCTCCCTTTGACTAATCTTTTGGTTGCATCTTAAAATGATTACTTGTCTTGAATCACTTTCACAGACTCCCTGACCATGACTTTATTCCACATAGCTCCTCCGAAACAATATTTTGAGATGTGATGTTCTGTTAAACTGTCATTATTAAATTACTTTGTGTGTACCCAAGTTGGTTGGTGTTCCATTTAAGCAGGTTTTCAGTTATTTATTCTTAACTCACTTTATTTATACTTGCACTTAGTTTTAGTTTGGATTCTGGCAAATGGGTATTGGTGAGAAAATTAAAGTTTATTTATTAGTCGTAAGTAAAGTTTACGTTAACACTGCAATGAAGTTCACCTAGTTGCCACAGTCCAGTGCCTGTTCAGGTCAATGCACCTAACCAGCACATCTTTCAGAACGTGGAAGGAAACCAAAGGAAACCCATGCAGAGACGTGGAGAATGTGCAAACTCCACATAGGGTTCCAAGTCAGGAATTGCACCCTGGTCCCTGATGCTGTAAAGCAGCAGTGCTCATCACTGTGCTACCATGCTGTCCTATGCAGCAGCAGTGCTAACCTCTGTGCTGCCAGTTCCTGGCATTCATAATGCTGCATCTGTTTCCTTCGATCTATAAGTTTTCTATCTCGATAAGGGAGTGAAAACACCAAAGGTCAGCTCCTGGAATTCAAGCTGAAGTAACCACAGTATAAAAGAAGCTTTTAGCTTTTTGAAAGAAAATGCTGGAAGCATGCAGGGGATCGACCAACTTATTCAAAAGAATAATTTATACTTGATGATTGTTAGCTGACCTGTGTGTATCCCACATTTTCTGTCCTTGTTTAATATCTAGCATCTACAGCACATTGCTATTACCTTATAGTTGAATTTTACAAATTGTTTAATGAGATCTGACTTTTGAACTGGGATATATATGGAGCAAGATTCTCTGGCTTCCCAGTCATGGGTTTCTTGGCAACGTGCTGTTTGCTAGCAATGAGATTTCCCAGTCCTGCCACTGTCAATGAGATTTCCCATTGATGTCATCATGCTGCCATGAAATCCGGGCTGGGATGTGCTGCCAGCAGGCCCAGAGAATCCCCCGGCAAAAACAGCTGGAGAATTCCAGTCTTAGTTTTTTCATAAGCATTTTCTTGAAAAAGGTTCAATTTTTTATTATTTATTTTGAAATGCATGCTCACAGCTACTATGATTATATTCCTTGCCATGATGCAGGTAACAATTAGAAATCATAGAAACCCTACAGTGCAGAAACAGGTCCTTTGGCTTATCGAGTCTGCAACGAGCACAATCCCACCCAGGCCCTACCCCCGTATCCCTACACATTTACCCACTAATCCCTCTAACCTACACACCCCAGAACACTAAGGGGCAATTTTAGCATGGCCAGTCAACCTAACCCGCTTTGGAGTGTGGGAGGAAAACAGAGCACCAAGAGGAAACCCATGCAGATACAAGGAGAATGTGCAAACTCCACACACAGTGACCCGAGCCAGGAATCGAACCCAAATCATGCCTAGCAGACTTGACAATGAAATCTTCATTCCTAAGTTGGAAGCCAGCAATCTGATTTTCTAGTTAGGTTGAAATGCAATATGACTAATATTTCAAGACATACATTCTGTGATGGTATCTGGATCAGGGGACTGTCAACAAAATTGTACTGGCAGCTTATGTATTTTAAAAGTATACATTACTTCTTGATCACCAACTCCATGATAAAGTCTGTATCCTTTCCCCTCTAGAGGTGATAGAATCTGCATTAGGAAGGGGTTATTGGGAATAGTCAACTAATTTGGAACATTGAAGTCTTTTTAAAATATGATGTTTTGTCTGAATCAAATCAAATCAAATCAAATCATTGGATTGAAACAATCCTTTATTTCCAGTCAAGTCTTGAAATAGTAGAATTTAACAACGGGCTGGTTGGTTAGGTAATTTGATTACTCAAATCTCACCAAAGCTTTTCTATTTATTCTTCCAACTTATCATGAAGGCATGAGTCTACTGAACTAATGATCACAACTGAAACTTCGTATAACCCCTGCCAAGATCATACTGAAGAACAAGAACAGATGCAGGCATCACATATCAAAGTCCCTAACCTTCCTCATCTCTGATACTAATATGTGAAGATCATCGTCCTGTCACCACCAAAATAAATTGAGGTGCTTGGTGCACTACAAACTGTCTCTATTTTGTTGTACATCATCAGCCCATTCAATATTCCACCCTGACTTAATTCATATCCTAAAAATGCAGTCTTGACCCTTCTATTTATCTTTAAGTTTTACTCCATCCTCAAGTTATCCTTCATGCCCTTAAGTATATGGTTGTTTCTCAACTACATGCTTACCTTTGTTCATCAGGTCCATTTCCATCAAATCAGTGTTGGCAGTGGGACATGTGACATTACAATTACTGAAACTCCTCAACTGAGTCTTCCTTCAGTTTTTTTGTATTGTAGCGCTAGTTTCTGGGGCACCATTCTTGGTCCAACCTTGGTAAAGCAGCCTGAAATAAGAAGTCAGACATTCTGATGGCAGCCAACATTGCCACTATTTTTCATGAACAAATCCAAGACTCTTGCTACTTTCTCTAGTTGCCTCCTTGGCATCAAATCCTAAATGAATCAACATTTCCTTCTACAAAATTGACAAAAATTTTTTTTCTCGACCCTGCATGCCTCTTGCTCAATTCCATCAATATCATATGCCTCCTTGGGCTAAATCCAATAGTCCTCAGTGTGGGCATTTTTCAACTTTGAGCCAAGCTTCTCAACCTTTATCTCTAACTGCTTTATTTTCTCTCTGGAACATTGCTCAATTGTGCATTGCTTTCAAACCCTAATTGATGACTCCATCATATCAGAGATTTCATCAACACTTTTTTTCAGTAATGTGCAACCTTGAAATTTCAATTAATCAAGGACACTGCAATTTATATCCTTTCTTGCTTTGTTTGACAACTACTTACACACTCAAGGCAAGGAAAGAAGGGTTTTGCAGAAAGTGATGTTGTAGATAGCTGGAAAAGAAATACAATTTAATTTAGGGGTCAAGATAATGCTGCATTTCTTTAGTATAATTTTGTAGCGTATCTGCTAGAGTATTTTATTATCGTTTTAGCATCAGGTGGTCAGAATTAGATTAATTCCCCCGTTGCCATTGACAGTTGAAACTATTGGACTGCTGTGAAGAAATGGTTCTGAATAATGTATGGCAAATGTTAATTGAAAAAAGTGGCAGAAAAGATCAAGTATCTGTCTGTACACAGTAGAGAACAGGAACAGTAGTGAAGCATATCTCAATTTTTTTTATAAAACTGGCCTGCAAATTTGTAACTAAGCTGTACTTTCATTTGAAGTGCATGAAGTAAAAATTATACAATTTCAAGGAATAGTTCAAGGACTATTTATTACTTTCAGAATTACATTCCTATATTTTATGTCACAAAGTTTTATAATAGTTATAGCATGAAGAACACAGCTTGTGAATTCTTGTTAAATTGAGGCAAAGCATTAAGTGACTGGATACTGCCCACAGGTTTTCTTGTTTTACAATTTGTCTACAAAGTTCATATTTAATCTAGTACTACACTAATCATTTCTGATTTAATTTTCAATTCATCAATCACCAATTATGCCACTCCTCTTGAATGTGGGTTCAGGATAGTTCTGGCTTCAAAAATCATAGAAGGAGACCAGGCAGCCCCTTGTATCAGTGCCAGCTCTTTGAAAGAACATCTCATTCATCTCTCTTCTGATTTTTCCATAATCCTACAATATTTTCCTCATTGAATATTTATTTTACTCCCTTTTGAAGGTTACTATTGAATCTGCTTCCATTACTTAGAGAAGTTTGCAGTTCTGTTTGTTAAGGATGCAAAAAATTGTGATTGTCTTGTTTGATATTTAAGTTTCTTTCTCAGAATCTCTGACTCACTCTTCCCTTCCTTCTGGGGAAGTTACTTATCCTCTCCTCCTCCTCCAGCCTCCTGAACAACACTGGTTGAATTCAGTTTAATATCATACTCATTATGACCTCATCAAGATGGCCACAGCTAGCTTTGTTTGTTTTGACAGTGAAGCTCATTTATGAGCCAATTGGTTTTCAGTATTCAAATAAGATACATTTGCGAGTTAATATATGTCTGAAGAGATGTATCCAGTTCAGTGTTTAAAATTTTGTTCCGAAAAATGTTAAACAATTTTGGTGCTCAATACTTGAAATTTTATTCTTACAGTTGAGGAGATTGAACAAATGAACAGTCTCTTCCAACAGAAGCAAAGAGAGTTGGTGATTGCTGTTGCAAAGGTGGAGGAATTAAGCAGACAACTGGACATGTTGAAAAGTGGAAAGATTGACGGTTACCATGACAACCAATCAGCTGTAGCTGAACTCGATCGACTTTACAAAGAGCTGCAGGTAATTAGTATAGTATGTCAAGGTTCCAAATCTATGGCACAAAAATATATGCTGGGCAATGTTAGCATATTATTTAGTGATTAACTGAATGTAATGGAGCATCACTGAACTTTAGCTGACAGCCCCACAATATTGACTCTGAACTATACTTTCACTGATAGGAAAGATACAAAATTTGTAGGGCTGATCAACTTTGTTGGCTGTCGAGCCTTTTTTTGCAATTGCTTTCTTGGTTAGCCTTTCTTTGTCTTTTCCAGCTGATACTTTTTTATCTTTTGCTGTTTTTCTGAGGTCAATTTCTACTTCATCCTCATTCCTGATTTTGCTAATTGCACTGTCTTTCTATCAATTCCTGAAAAATTCTCTTTGTTAATTCATTCCCTCTTTTCTGCCCCACCTGGCCTGAATGAGTGCAGTGCATGGCCATTGATGGGAACTCATCTCTGCTCCACCAATCAATTGGTAATTAATTAATCAGTAGTGGAAAGACCCAATTTCTAGCTAACCTGAAGTTGATGATGGAAAATCTGTTCTGCTGCTTCTCTTGCTAAGTTGAAATTTGGAGTAGAGGTACAAAGATTGCCCTCTTCTTCTGCTTCCTGATCCATTAATAACTCTTGCTCTGCATCACCCTTGATTTGGTCTCTCCATGTGCATTGCCACAAGGAACCAGTTAGTTTGTTACTATGCTGTATTTGTTGATGTTAAAAATTTAACATGTAGATTTCAACAAAGGACAGCAATTTTGAAGTTCCATAACATTTTTACTGAATGCAGTGATAACACTAGTCAAATTTAGATTTCTACACTATTACAATGAATTAAAATTCATTGTATGTTTTTTTTAAAGTTCTGAAGTAAGAATTGCTTATTTCTATGTTTTGCAATCAGGTAAGGAATAAACTGAACCAGGAGCAGAATGCAAAACTTCAGCATCAAAGGGAGTCCCTAAATAAGCGCAATTCTGAAGTGGCATCAATGGACAGACGTATTGGGGATCTGCGTGAACGCTTGTGGAAAAAAAAGGCAGCCTTACAACAAAAAGAAAATGTGCCGGTAAGTTTAGGACTGCATTAGGATGAAAAATTATCAGCATAAAATGTTACATAGCAAAGGATTTTTGATATAAGGGGCAAGATTTTTTGGATCAGTCAGTCAGTGGACCCTATTGCCATTTAATGCTCCGACTGAACGACCAATCTGGTTGGCAGTTCTATAGTCCCAGCAGCAACCACGGCCAAAACTGACTGCAAGCAGTCTATGGATTCTAAGCATCAGAATCCCCTCCTCCCTCCAAATCTGTTTTGAAGTTTCAAAATTGAGGCTGGGCCAGAAGCAGTCCTTAAGTGGACAATAATTTGCTATGGAGGGACTTCAGTCAGGGTGAGGGTGAATTGCATTGGTCCTTGCCCAACCTCTATAAAATTATACAGAGGTCAGGGTGGGGGGGGAGTGGCAGGAAGGCCAGCCGGAGAATTCTGTGGGCCCTAGCTGGCAAAGCCACCAAACAAGGGTCACTAAATTCTGCACAAGGAATAAAAATTGTTTTTTTTTAAACTGGACAACAATTAGAAATTCTTAAAATACTTAGTGTGGTTAATACTCTGCCTCCTTTCCTTTGCCATTTCTTTCCTGTCTTAAATAATTTTTTGACTGCTCTTTCAACTCTCAAGCTAATCCTGTCCAAATACCTGTTCATGTTGCTTACTGATAATTCCATTTTAGCTTTACTGACCTCCACTACAACTTTCACACCTATTCCCTTTTGATGTGGTTAATCTTGCTGTCTAACTGTTTTCAGTTTTAAGTACACTTATCTCTCTCTCATTCACACATCTCTTTCAAAGTATACTGTTAGGAAATTAGGACTTTTTTATACTAATGAATCTTCTGGTGATTAATTGTTTTTAATTTTTAGAATAGCCTTTTAAGTGTGAATGTTATTGATACCATAGGTTTATAAAAGATCATTTTGGGCCACTGGCAGCCCCAGAATTCAAAAACGGAAAACTCAGTTCACTACTTATCATTCTCGCCAATGCTACTTGAATACAATTTTGCAACTTTTGAGGTTATCTGTCTTGATTGGCCTCCATACCAAATATTAACCTCTGTGAAGTAGTTATATCTGGTCTGCCTATTCACCTTATTATTTGAGTTTTTTCTCACACGCCTTGTGTTGTCTTTGGGAACTTGATAGGATTTCTTTGGACTTAACCTGATCAGTCAGTATCAACAAGGATCATGCATACCCCTCCATAAGATTCCTACTTGCACTGAACCAACTAGACCAAGAGATTTCTCTGCCTTTATTCAAATAATTGCAGTGGATCCATTGGGTTAACACCATTTATTTGACAGTGCTATGGTTTATTCTGCTATAATCCAATAATCAGAAGTCTTTAAACTGTTATTGAGCAATCTGCTACTGATTATCTACAATCCCTTTTTATCTTGGTGACATTAGCAAGCATGCACGGTCTTAACTCTATTTCCCATTGATACAGAACATGAGTGACATAATTCCTAGCATTGTTCCTTGCAGTTTCACATTAATCATTTCCTGCTGCTTTAGGTAGTTACCAGTCCATTTCAATAATTATTCACCTGTTCTGTTTTCCTATTTGGTGGACAACTTCTTATAACCAGACAAGCTGTGTCCTTAGAGTTTTATTTAAGCACAAGCTGTGAAAACTCCGCCAACAATGCTGTTGTTTCCAGAATTTTCTCCTATTCCATTGTCCAACAGAGCTTTTATGTTACAGAAGAGTATTGGTGAGTGAAAGAAATAGAAAAATTCAGAAAAAAAGGGAAAAAGCAGCTTTTTTGGAATTATACATAATTCCAGAATAATGCATCAGTCACAGTTTGTTTTGAGCACTGTATAATTATTACTAACTTCACTTAAGCAACAACAATGTTAGTTAAAAATACTTTGCTTTTCATGCTGAATGAAGAATAATCTATAAGGCAAAGTATTGTCAGTGGATAGAGCATTTTGTACTCATGTACTACTTAAACAAAAAAAGTCTTTTACGCTTTTTATCTGAATTTTCTCAATTGTCATCCTTTACAGCTATCATTGTTGAAGTTGTCAATCACATGTAGACATGGAAGGCTGAGATGAGAAATGCAATAGGTACAATAAGTACCTATTGTGGTAGATTTGGGAAATTCTATTTTGCTATTTCTGATGTGGAAGTGCTTGCTCCTGTGAGAGCAAGATTCCAATGTTGATTAATATTACGGTTTCTTATGCTAACATTTTTTTACCTCATGACTGGTGTTAGCGTAGTAGTTGAAAAATTTGAAGTTCACAAAGCAAATGAAGTAAGTCAAAATAAACCAGCAGTGTGTGTACTTGATCAGAAGCTATAGAGTATAATTGAAAGACTGTCATCAAGGTCTAACTTTTGCTTTATCAATGATCTGTTTAATTCTGCTAAAGTAGCTGCACAAATGTTCTCAACCACAACTTCAGTCAGTGGCGCCAATTTAGCAACCCCAATGCTTCTCTGACCGAGACAAGCTAGCTTAGTACTAACCAGTGATTGAAACTGGAACTTCATTGCTCTATATGATTAAGTCTGTTGAACTACTGGGGAAGCAGCCATATAGTGTTTTAAAAGCATCTAAACTCTGCTAATTTTAAGTATAATTTTATGCCAATGTTACGGTTTTAAAATGGTTTCAAAATGTCACAGAAAGTGGATGCACATTTATTCACCAAGCTGGTATCACAAAACTAAACATAATTTGTTTTATAATGCCTGATTGGCAAGTGTTGTAGATAATATGAAGAAATTGATTCAGAGAATATATGATAAAATTTAACAGTAAGGTTGACAAAGTAGCTAAAGTTGTGAAGAGTTTAACTCTGTTTTGGATGATTGCATTGGTGCTCAAATCCATTTTTGGTGACTCACATGGTCCTCACTGAGCGTAGTTTTAGTTCTTAAAAGGCATTTTAATTTGGCTACTCAGTGAAGGGATTGTTTCAACCATTATATAGTATCAGGTCATGTTATATTTTCTATCTGTAATGGGCATACAAAACCCTGAGTCTGCAAACTTGCTTAGTTTCAAGCTGAAGCAAGAATTTTAATTTCACTGATTGAAAGAAAACTTAGTTTTATGATTTAGGGAAACTCAAGTTTATTGGTTGGCTAAAATGTTGCAAAGGACTAATGGTTTGTTTAGATAGGATACATAGTAGATTAAGCTTAAATACTTAGATTCTTTAGAATAAAAGGATGTTGATTAACTGAATTTTATATATGTAGGTTTCATCTGACAAGAATATTCCTCAACAAGTGGTATCATCTGCACCTAGCCGTGTGGCTGCAGTCGGACCATATATCCAGTCATCCACCTTGCCTCGTGTCCCACAGAAACTTGAACTCTTGGTAAAGCCAGCGTTTCCTAATGGATCATCTACTCTACCCAATGTACAAATGCACACAGTGAACACTCAGACTCCTTTGAAATCTGGTGTTTCCCCAGTCAAAACTCCTGGTGGTAAGCAAATGGATCTGTTTCTTTTTGGTATGGTGTTAGGATGAGGAAAGAAATTGAGGGTTTAGTATTATACAGATGGTTAAGAATTTGTAAATTTTAGCTTTATATTAGATTAACTAATCCAATTAAATCTGTGTATTCAGTGCCATTCCTCTTTGTGCTTATGAAGTAGATTAGGTCAGCAGTAAGCAATTTTTCTTCTATTTCTTACTCCCAGAAAGGTATGGCATAGTTTTGATTCACTCTCTTTATAAAAAAAAAGCTTTTCTTCAAGCTTCAAAGAATATCCTGAACTTTAGCTACATGCCATTACCCAAGTTTCTAACTGGTTACAGTTTTGGGGTTTCCTTTTTACGAAGGAATCTCATTGATGTGTATGAAGAATTCAAGAAATTTCTTATGTTTTGTTATCTTTTAATTTAGATGATTATGAAATATTGCAAACAAAAGCTTCTTGAAAAAGGATTTAACACTTTTATGTTTGACAAAGTTAGTCAAAACTTCTTCCTATATACCTCATTGTTCGTTTTTTGTGTGCTTAAGGACTACTTCCATTCCCGCCCCCTCATAAAACTAGGAGTTATCGGATTAGAGCACGTAGGTTGTTTTTACTCTCTACTAAATGTTCTTAAAGTTTCTAATAAAAAAAATGGAAAAGTTCCCTAAATGGTTTAGCAAGTTTATCCAATGAATGGCAGTTAAATGCTCCAAGGTTCCCTGGCCACGATTTTTTGGGTGACAGAGTTTCCTGGCCCATCATCCAAAGAACTGGTGGAAAACCTTTTGCCATTGATTCTGGCAATCGTGCAGCCAAAGGAGCATTAATTGGGAGGAGGTGGGACTTATATATCTCACTCAGGTGAAAGTTCTTCCCCTCCCACCACTGTTCCTCTCCAGTCTGAAAATTGAGGTTGCTTACAAATGGCTTTGTGATCATTAATTGAGGGTCTTAAATTGTATTTTAACTCCCTAATTGGCCCTACTACCCCCTTTATAATCCTTTCACTATTTATATATTTATATGCCTGTAGAAGACTTCTGGGATTCCCCTTTGTTGGTTGCCAGTCTGATTCTATTCTATGATTTTGTTCCAGTCCAACTGGCGCAACTCCATTCTTGACCCATTGAAGTTGGCTCTTCCCCAGTTAATAATTTTTATTCTGGATTGTCTCCTATCTTCTGTCTTGATCCTGAATCTTAGAATACAATGATCACTGTCTCCTAAATGTTCCCCATATTGACACTTGATCTACTTGACCTTCTTCATTTCCAAGAATCAGGTCCAACAATGAATACTTTCTTGTTGGACTGGACACATACTACTGTAGAAACATCTCCTGAACGCAGTCTAGGAACTTTGTCCCTCCCTGCCCTTTGCATTACCTGAATGTAGACTAGAAGAGTGGTAATTAAAGCTCCCCATTGTAACTACCCTGTATTGTTTTCATCTCTGTAATTTCCCAGCAGATTAAATCCTCTACATCCTTCTCACTAGTTGGGAATCTATAGACTATACGTCCTTTTTGTTTCTTGGCTCTAGTCAAATTGATTCAGTCCTTGTACTCTCTGGGACATCCTCTTTTTCCAGCACTATAATGTTCCCCTTAAACAATACCAACGCCCTCCCCACTTTCGTTCAGTTCCTATCTTTTTTGGACACTTTGTACCCAGGAATATTTAATATTTGACTTTCTGATACTTTGTCATTGCGAGGAAATGGCAGGGCAGGCTATCATTTGTGTATCATGGTGCATAGTATGGAATTGTATTTCATTGGGCATTCTGCTTCATGTGCCTGTTTCATTACTAAAAAGGATGGGTATAAGGCAACTGAATTAGTGGCATCTGACAGTGGTGCTTCTAGTTTAATCACTGTGTTAGCATGACAGAGAATTTTTCCCTCCATTTTCTTTCCCCCCACTTGCTTTTTTAACTGAGCCTCTACCTAAGAACATAAGAAATAGGAGCAGGAGTAGGCCATCTAGCCCTTCGAGCCTCCCTGCCATTCAGTAAGATCGTGGCAGATCTGAAGTGGATCAATTCCGCTTTCTCCGCATAACCCTTAATTTCCTTGTCTATCAAAAATCTATAAATCCTTAAATATATTCTGACTTAAATATATTCAGCGAGATAGCCTCCACCGCTTCAACAGGCAGAGAATTCCAGAAATTCAACACCCTTTGAGTGAAGAAGTTCCTCCTCTGATCTAAACTACTCTCCCCTTATTTTGAGGTTGTGCCCTCTAGTCCTCCTACCCTTTCCAAGTGGGAAGAATCTCTGTACCTCGACCCTATCTATCCCCTTCGTTATCTTACGTCTCTATAAGATCTCCCCTCATCTTCCCAAACTCCAACAAGTACAGACCCAGCCTATTCAATCTCTCTCATAGGCTAACCTCCTCATCTCTGGTATCAGCCAAGTGAACATTCTCTGCACTCCCTCCAAGGCCAATACATCCTTCCACAAGTGCGGTGACCAAAACTGCACACAGTACTCTAGCTGCGGCTTCACCAGTGCCCTTTACAGTTGCAGCAAGACCTCCCTGCTCTTTTATATTTTATCCCCTTCGCTATAAAGGCCAACGTTCCATTTACCTTCTTGATCACCTGCTGCACCTGCAGACTGGGTTTTTGCAATTCATGCACAAGGACCCCCAGGTCCCTCTGCACTGTAGCATGCTGCAGCTTTTCGCCTTTTAAATAATAATCCCTCCTACTATTATTTCTACCACAATGGATAACCTCACATTTGCTAGCATTATACTCCATTAGCAAGATCCTCGCCCACTTACTCAGCCTATCCAGATCCCTCTGCAGACTTTCCACACCCTTCACGCAATTTGCTTTTCCACTCATCTTCGTGTCATCAGCAAATTTTGTTACCCTACATTTAGCTCCCTCCTCCCAATCATCTATGTAAATGCTGAACGGTTGAGGCTAATCCCTGCGGCACTCCATTAGTCACCAACTGGCAACCAGAAAAGCACCCGTTGATTCCAGCTCTCTGCTTCTTGTTAGACAATCAGTCCTCTATCCACACTAACACCATACCCTCAACTCCATGCACCCTAACCTTTTGCAGCAACTTTTTGTACCTTATCAAACGCCTTCTGGAAATCTAAAAACATTACATCCACCGGTTCCCCTCTGTCTACCACACTAGCACATCCTCATAGAAATCCAATAAATTTGTTAAGCACGAATTCCCTTAACGAATCCATGCTGCATCTGCTTGATCAAATCACTCTTTTTTAGGTGTCTCGCTATTTCTTTTTTGATGACGAATTCTGGCATTTTTCCAACTACAGATGTTAAACTAAACAGCGTATTATTCTCTGCCTTTTGTCCGCTACCTTTTTTAAACAGTGTGTAACATTAGCCGTTTTCCAATCTTCTGGCACTTCCCCGGAGTCCAGCGAAATTTGATAAATAATTACTAAGGCATCCACTATCACCTCTGCCATTTTTTTCAGAACCCTAGGATACATTCCTTAATGTGGATAGGTACGTAAATTTACAACAATTGCAAGTACAATTCAGTATTTTAGTGGCGGTAACATGTTGGCACGCTTATTCAGTTTGTTGACCCACATCGTTCACTTAAGTTTATTTTGCTTTATAAAGTGAGTGTGTGTTATTAATTGAAGCTCAGAGGTTTGAATATCCCAATCAGCATTGTGACCATGGATACGAGCAGTTAGTTAACTTTGTGCAAATAACCTACCATAGAAAAATAACAGAATTGTAGAATTCCTACAGTGCAGAAGGTAGCCATCCAGCCCATTGAGTGCACATGACCACAGTCTCACCCAGGCTCTATTCCTGTAACCCTCATATTTATCCTGCTAAACCCTTGACACTATAGTTAATTTAGCTTGGCCAATCAACTTAACCTGCACATCCTTGGATGGTGGGAGGAAACCAGGGCACCTGAAGGAAACCCACACAGACATGGGCAGAATCTGCCGGTTCTACACAGGCAGTGACCCAAGGACAGAATTGAATCCGGGTGCCTGATGCCGAGAGGCAGCAATACTAATCACTATGCCACCGTGCCAAAATATTTTAAAGAAAATGTAATGCTGGAGTATTCAATTAAATATTTTCATTTCTTTTAACATGCTAAATCCCAAATTATTTAACAGTATTAGTTCTTTCTATACATAGGCTTAATTAATCCCCTGTCATAGGTACTAGGGATAGTTTTGCTTCTATTTGTTGCTAAAAATTTAAAGCAAAAGCACTCTCTTCCAATCACCATCTTTTTCTCTTTTAAAAAAATAGCAAGTCATTGGATCTCTTCACTGTGATAATTTTTTTGAAAGTCTGCAATTTAGCAAAGCGTGACTACAATCCTACCAATGGAATGAATATGAGTGTGCATTCACTTGGCTGATGAATCTTTTAAATGTTGTGTTAATTGCAAATGTTCTTAGCTGGAAGTGACATGGAGCTTTGAAAGGGGTGGTACAAATTTCAGGTCACTGGATAGTCAGCATTGCCTTATTTAGGTCTTGCTAATGTTCATTTGAACAGAATGCTAAAAAGCTCCCAATAGTCATTAATCTCCTCGTCACAATAGTGGGTAATTGTTTAGAATGCATGGAGGAGGGGTGGGTCGACAATGAATATAAAAAGATTATTGTGTGCTTGCATGTACTAAAGGTCATTAATCTCATTCGTTCTTTTTTGATTCAACAGTGCAGCAATGTTAAAAAAGTAAGATTTGCTTTATTTGGAAGTTTAAACTATTCATAATGTTTAATATGTCTTTTTTCTGGTCTTCAAGCCAATTTGTACGATGTTCGTTTTTTTTTGTTCCAAGTAACCAAGCCTTTCCGAGTGCTGAAGCAAGATGAATTGAATGTCTATAAGTGAAAATTTTTTTTTATTTTGGATATTCATCCAGTAATTATACTGATCTCTGCCTATCAGCACCACCCTGCAGCTGTGAAGACAGATGAATTGCCCCTAGACTGTTGCGTAAAATTTATAAAATGTTAATGACTGTGTACTTGGTTATTGGAATATTCGCATAATGGGGCGTTTCCACAAAGTCTTCAAGTGTGTGCTTATGAGAGTAGCTGTGAATTGCAAATTAAGTAGGCCCGGGACAGCAAACAGGAGGTATTATTGTCCTTTTAAAGGTTACAGCCACCCAAAATTCCAGTGAAGCAAGTTTTCAGCAACAGTGACAACCTCTGTTCTCAAAACATTTATAGCAGTTACATTTTTTTATTATTAGCTGGCATTGGGACGCAGGCGCAATTGCAGACGCCACCTCAGGCTGTTTCCGAAAAGAATGAATTGAGTATTGGTGTTCCTGTTCGTCAGCCTGCAGCAACAGCTTCTCTGAGTATCGGTACCTCGAACCTAGCCAAAGGAGCAACAGTATCCAATACAGGTCAAGGTAACGTCAGTGCTTATTCATCATTTTTGCTATTTGAACTGTTGAGATGCATCAATGATGGAATGCATCAACATTGTGTGTTTGTTCTGCATTCATTATTGTGGAGCAAATGAAACAAACTTGCAAAAGATGAAATTTCTTTCAAGTGTTCGCTCATTCACTTTTGTTTCAAAACAAGATTTAGACAAGTTATGATGGCATTCAAATCATTTTGATAAAACATTTATTAATTTTTAAAAATCTGTCATTCAAGCTCCAGCTGAGAAAAAGAGCAAGCAACCCCTTCTGCTCTTTCCTAATGCCTCTCAAACAACTGCTCATAAATGTGCGATCTAATAACTTGGGTGATTGTTGTTTTGTTTATCTCCTATCTCCAAATTCAATGTGGAATCTTCCACCTAATCATTTAACTGAGACTGGGAATTTGCTAGACTTGTAATCATTACTTTGGAAACAAATTTGAGGGTAGGAATGAAGGAATGTAAAGAAATGAACTATAATTTTCTTCCTGTTCTGCAGCTTCCATTTCTAAATGGTGCATATGAACAAGAGTGAGTCATATAACAGCTCGGGTTGTTAGCCATTCTGTAAAATCATTGTTGACCCAACCTCATTTCCCATGATGTGTTTGGTTAGCTAAAATCTGAACTGAGAGAAACAGAGATGATTCTAATGTAAACTTTTAAACACAGTGATGGGAATTGAAAATGCTGAAAACATTACAAGTTGTCCTCATTTATTCTTTGTTCAAAAAACTTCACTCTTAGACCCACTTCCAAATCCTGTAATTATGAGGAGAGATTAGATAGGTTGGGGATCTTTTCCTTGGAACAAAAAAGGCTCTGAATAAAAGATGTTGCCTTGAATATCAATGTGGGTCCTAGTTTGATGCAAATTTGGGACGTTGTCGTTCTGGTCCTGATCAGGTCTTCTTCCCAACTGTTTTTTTTCTGCTGCTGAGTGTATGAGTGCCCTTTCTTGCTCTCGCCCAGAATTGGAGAGCATTATCAATTTTTCTTCCTGTTTCCACCCTAATCTCACTTTCATATTGTGTACCTTCAACACGGCCTTCCCTTTCTTGATTTCTCAATCTCCATTTCTGGGATAGACTGTTCACTAATATTTATTGTGAGCTCTCTGACTCCCATAGCTATCCCAATTCCTCACATCTAGGCTCCTGTAAAGATTCCATTCCAATTTCCCAATTCTTTCCTCTCCGTCGCATCTGCTCTTGTATGAAAATCTTCTGGATTGGATCGTCAACTGAAGTTTTCCTGCCACAGTGGTTAACAGCCTCCAACCATGTGCAACCCATTTCCCACATTACTGCTTTCATCCCTTTTCCCTTCCTCCTGGAAACCACATTAGAGTTCCCCTTGTCCTCACTTTCCACTCATCAGCCTCCATGTTAAAAGTATCATTCCATCACCATCTCCATGCAACGTCCCCTCCCCTGCTAGTATTTTGAATGGACTATTTCCTGGTTCAACCTGAATCACTGTAGTACTCATCTTTCTCATGTATCTTTTCATGCAATCACAGGAGGTGTAACACCTACCCTACCTCCTCTATCCTCTCAGTCCGAGGCCCCAAACATTCCTCCCAGATTGAGCATTGATTTACTTGAAATAGGAGCAGAAAATGTTGGAAAAACCGGTAGGTTTGGCAGTATCTGGGGAAAGAGAAACTGAAACATTATTTGGAGTTTGTGTAACTCTTCTTCAGAGCTAATTTGCTTGTACTTTTTTCCCCTTCATATGCTGGACTCTTTTTATATCCAATTATGGACTTCACAGCTTTGTTGGACTCAACAATTTCAGATTATAAACTCTGTCCCCCATTTTGATTCTGTATTTTTGCCATGTGCTGGTCTTGATCCAATTTTTCATTGTTTTACTTTCAGACAGAGTTGTGCATTATTCTGCCACTCGTGCTCATTCTGCACAAATGCTTTGTTTCTTTACAACAATCATTACTACACGTTTTGTCTTTTGTTCCATGACATCTTCGACATTTAATCTTTCCCACTCCTACCCTATTCCAGGCTTTCTCTTTTGTTCTTCTTTCCCCTTTCAATGGCATAAAATCCATCACATATCTACCTTCAGTTCTGAAGAACAATCATATTTGACTCGAAATGCTAATTTCAATGTTGCAAATTCTGCTGAGAACTAGCATTTTATGTTCTTATTTCAGATTTCCAGTGTTCACAGTAATTTTCTTCCATTTTAAACCATGTCAAATTTTAATAAACCATGTACATTTTTTCATGTCTCAAGAATTAGTTCAAGAATGTGTTGATATTTCGATGGAGACTTATTTGATGGAAAGTGTTCCCATTTTTCAACTACTGGTATTGAAATTACCTTCATCATAAAATCCCTACAGTGCAGAAGGAGGTCATTTGGCTTATCAAGTCTGCACCAACCACAATCCCACCCAAGCCTTAACCCCTTGTATTTACCCTTCTATTCCCCCTGATGTTATTGGCCATGGTAAATTGCTCCATCAACTTAACACACACATCTTTGAATTGAGAGGAAACTGGAACACCCAAAGGAGACCCATTCATAACAAAAAAAAGTTTCCAAATGTTGTCTGATATCTTCAGCTACTTTATTCCAATCTGGATGTTATTTGAATTTAAAGTGACAAAGTGCTAAAATAGCAAATGCTGGGAATCTGAAATAAAAACAGAAAATGCTGGCGATGCTCCAAGTCTGGCAGCACCTGTGGAGAGGGAAAGAGAATTTATATTTCAGGTCCATAAACCATCTTCAATTCTGATGAAACGTCATTTACCTGAAATATTAACATTGAGTGGGATTCTTTGGCCGTTCCTGCCAGTGGGATCTTTCGGTCCTTCCAGCGGTGATTCCCTGCCATAGGTTCATCAGTGGCAGAGGGTGCAAACACCATGGAATTCTGTTGACAGTGGTGAGACCAGGGTGAGGTTGTGGGGAGGAACAGTGAGAGGGGAATACATACTTTGTTTCTTCATCCTCAGATGCGGCCAGACCTGGGTCTTTTTCAGCATTTATTTTTATCTCCAGGTTTCTTATTTCATTGGAATTACTCACAAAAGGACCTTTTATTCCCTCAAACAGTGTTCCTCAATGGGGAGTATGTCAGAATTTTGCTATTTGATCTTAGGCTCTTAAAATATGATCCTTGCATTCAAATTGCCAGAGGTTGGGTGTTAGCCATTTTGTTGCATGCCATATCATCAAAGTTGAATTACGTTTTAAGTAGTTTTGGGTGAATTATATTGAAATATATCAATACAATGGCCAATTTCCTATGTACCAAAATAGATATTCTCTTCTACCACCCCCACTCCAAAATAATTGTCTTGTCTCGCTTTTTGGAAAGCATCCCAAACGCATGGCTTTCCAATGATTGCATGGTTAATTGAAGTGGGTCTCCTTAATGTAGACCAGCTTCCCAATCAGAAATGTATCGTATCTTCACATGCATGGGCTATGTGTATTGTTTTGATTGGTTCCATCCGTAGTGATCTTGAGTTCAGAAGGACCTATGTTCCTGTTTGGAGTCATTTAAAATCCAGGATGTAGCAGAACAAGAAATATGCCTCACCACATGACATTAGGGCACAGGTGTACTAGATGTGAGTTAGTACTTTTACTGACTATTTTTAAAAGCTCTGGGAACTAGGAAAGGAAGGTACTGCAAAAAAAGATGAAGATGCATGGACTATCCCTGTTCTGATTTGATCCTGGTAGCAGGTGAACTGCGGGCCATGTCAGGTTTTTAGGCATTTATTCTGGATATTTTATAGGATCCACCTCCACTGGGCCATTCTAGTAAATGGAGCAAGTATTCCTTATGGCCCAGAGTACACCTTTATCTGCTCTAATTAGGCAATAGTGAGACCCAGCAATCCAACAGAACACTTTCTGTATACATAAGCTACTGGGCTGCATGCCAACATGTGAAGCAGTTCTGTGATCAAACGAGGACTGCATTTGCACTACTAGACCAAGTGTCAGGTTATGAATCAACAAGTTGAATGTAGTCCAATCCATCACACAAACCAGCCTCCCATCCATTGACTCTGTCTACACTTCCTGCTGTCTTGGCAAAGCAGCCAGCATAATTAAGGACACCACGCACCCTGAACATTCTCTCTTCCACCACCTTCCTTTGGGAAAAGGATACGAAAGTCTGAGGTCATGTACCAACCAACTCAAGAACAGCTTCTTTCCTGCTACTGTCAGATTTTTGAATGGACTTACCTTGCATTAAGTTGATATTTCTCTGTACCCTAGCTTTGACTGTAATACTATATTCTGCACTCTCTCATTTCCTTTTCTATGAATGGTATGTTTTGTCTGTATAGTGTGCAACAAATAATACATATATTAACATACAGTGAAAAGTAACAATAATAAATAAAATCAAAGTAGTTTAATTCGTAAAAACAGTTAAATAAACAGTAAATGGTATAAATATCTACTCTTGATGCTAAAATAATAAAGAAACCGCTTATAATTTCTCAATGCATGGACTTAAACCAGGAATGTTTTTAAAAGTGGTCTATCAAAAGAGACTTGCAGCTAACCAATGATCTTCCCCCTTACTTAAAGGTGTCTATTCACAGCTATCAATCAAATCCATTACCTAGACTAGATCTGGTTATTTGATCTAAGTCAAGGTTGCTTGGGAATAGCTATTCCTTGCAATTATTCAATATCTGTTTGAACTTACTTGTTTTAGAGGTGGGAATATCGGGGTGGCGGCCCGGGCTCATTGGGCCAAAGGGCCTGTTTCCCTTTCTGTTTTGTTCTTTGTTTACGAAGTGTAATACAGATAAAAGTCTAGTTTTTGCAACTGGCATCAGTTTTCATTTAATGATGAAACTCAATTGAAGCAAGTAGTTGAACAAAATTTTTAATTATGTTTTAACAGCTAGTGAAGGTGATGTTGTGATGAGAGACAAGAATGATAAGAGAGTGCGTTGCTTTTCCATGTTTGAGTCCATGGATCCACCTGCAGGAATTCCATCTACTGGAACATTAAGGAAAAACCAAAGCAGTGAGGACCTTCTGCGGGAAATTCAGGTATAAAGATGGATGTTACTAAATAACGTGTAATAGCGTTGTTGAATTTTGTTGAAGCATTTAGAAGAATGACCAAATAAAATTCCAAAATAATTGTATTCTATTAGGGAAGTCAAAACCTACTTGTATATAAAAATTGATCAACAAAAATACTGAGAAGGTTATCTAGGATTGCAACAGGATCTTGATCAATTGAACCATTGGGCTGTTAATTGGCAGATGGAGTTTAATTTAGATAAATGCAAGGTGATGTATTTTGGTAAATCAAGCCAAGGCAGGACTTCTTCAGTTAATGATGGGGCATTGGGGAGAGTTCTTGAACAAACAGGTCTAGGGGTTTGTGTTCAAAGCTCTTTGAAAGTGGAGTCACAAGTAAACAGGGTGATGAAGAAGACATTGGCATGGTGGGTTTCATTAGTTACAACATTGAATACAGGAATTGGGACATTTTGTTGAAGTTATACAAGACATTGTTAAGACCACACTTGGAATACCGTGTACGGTTCTGTTCACTATTATAGAAAGGATATTAAACTAGGAAGAGTGCAGAAAAGATTTACTAGAATACTAGTGGGACTTGATAGTTTGTGTTATAAGGAGAGCCTGGATAAACTGGGGCTTTTTTCCCTGAAGTGTAGGAATGGTGGGGTAATCTTCTACAGGTCTATAAGATAATGAGAGGTGTGGATTAGTTGGATAGTCAATATCTTTTCCCAAAGGTAAGGGAGCCTAACACCAAAGGACATATGTTTAAGATGAGAGGGAGAGATGCTAAAGGATCCAGAGGGACAATTCTTTCACACACAGGGTGATGAATGTCTGGAATGAGTTACCTGAGGTAATAGTAAAGGTGAGTACAGTTTTGTCTTTTAAAAAGCACTTAAACAATTATGAGTGAGATTGGTTAAGAGGGATATCCACCAACTACAGGCACTTGGGACTAGCTTAATGATAAAAACTGGGCAGCGTGGACAAGTGGGGCTGAAGGACCTGTTTCCATGCTGTAAATTCCTATGACTCTGTAATTAGCTTAATACGTTTGTATTTGTATAACTTGTCTACTTCAGTTATGATCTGAACTTATTTTAAGCCTTATAGATAAAGTTTTCATCTCAATTGCGGTCAAGCTTGCAGTTTACCAATTTATCCCAGGTCCAATATTACATATCCACAATCTGCCATCATCGCAGTCTAGCAAGTCTATTACTTGTGCAATTTCATAAACCAATGAGCTGCTGTCCTTATCAATATTCTTGTCAGCCAGCACCACTAACAACAGACCCTGTAGTCATTTCTTTGCTTTTCATGGAATATTTAATTGCATGTTTGCTGATGTATTAACAGTATCTGCACTTCAAAAACCATTGATCATGAAGCAATTTAGGGCTTTCTTTCAATGTGATAGTGATTTATAAATGCAAGTTCAAGAAAGACTGGCTTTTCTGTTGAATTTAATATTTCTGTTTTTTTCCTCCAAGATATTCTACTCTATATATATCAAATTCAGCTTGAAAGAATTTATGGTCTCCTCTTCCAGCCATTTGTGATTTTAAAAAAAAATACAAACAATTCTACTAACCTCCCTGATCTGGTGCCAATTTTCTGTGTGTCTCCTTGTTACCAATTAACCAAGCTTTCACATTACCCCTCTTAAATCTTTTTGAATTTTGAAAAGCTCATTAGGGTTCTTTTAATCTTCTCTATTCCATTGAAAGAAACTTTTTTTATTCCTTGATAACTTTAATCTCATTCCATTGATCCAAAAAACATCAATTTACTTCTACTCTTTGATCCCCTCCCTATCAATCTAGATATAGAAGGTATAGATTTAGTGCAGAAGGGAGGCCATTCAACCTCCACTGACAACAATCCCACCTAGGCCCTTAATCCCACATATTTAACCCACTAATCCTTCTAACCTAAGCATCCTGGGACACTAAGTGGCAATTTAGCATGGCTAATGCACCTAACCTGCACATCTTTGGACGGTGGGAGGAAACCCATGCAAACATGGGGAGAACATACAAGCTCCATGCAGGCAATGACCCAAGCCAGGATTCGAATCCTGGAGCTGCGAGGCAGCAGTGTTAACCGTTGTGCCACTGTGCTATCAACTTCTGCTTATGAAGTTACATTCCCTTAAATGCCATGTACCTCACTTTTAATTTTGTAATGCAGCGCCTTATGAACACCTTCAGAAACTCTAAATATTATAATCAACCATATTATTGTCCATACAGTGTGATTTCTTCAAATATTTATCAAGTTTGATCTGGATTTTCCAAATCAATGTTAAATATTATTGATTAGCCATAAATAAAATTATAACATACTGCGAGAAAGAAACTGAGAAAATGTTCTATAATTGATGGGCGGGTCTGGGTTCAATTACTCTGTTAGAGGGTCAGTGCAAACTTCATGAGCTGAATGGCCAACTTCTGCACTGTGGAGATTCTATCTGTGGAGAAGAAACAAGATGGCTAGGTTTAAGGAATTGACAAAAGAAGCAATAGCGATGTGAGGAAAATCTTTTCCCAGAGTTGTTTAAAGATTTGGAATGCATGGTTTAAGAGTGTGGTGGATGCAGGTTCAATTGAAACATTCAAGGAGGATTTGGACAGTCATCTGAAAAGGAATATGCAAAGCTATGGCTAGAAAGTGGGAGTGTGTCACTAGGTAAATTGCTTCTGTAGAGTACAGGGATAGACTGGCTTCCTGTATTGTAACAATTTTGTGATTCTGAGTGCAATCGTTGGTTGAAGAAAAAGAAAGCACAGACGGGATTATACAAGAACAGGACTAAAAAAACTGGGAATTGGAATAAAGTCCTTGCAGAAAGTGGGCTGGAAGGAAGTGTAGTCAAGATCATTGTAAAAGTTGGTGGATTTATCATGGATATGATTATATAGTGAATTGCACTCACCCAGACAAATGTAATACTCCAGTTGAGGCCCAACGTGTGTTCTGTACAAGTTGAACATAGTATTCTAGAGCGGAGTTAAGAATTGGAGGAGGGAAGAGAAAAGTTGGAGAAGACCATCTGAAAGCAATGACACTGAAGGAATAGATCTGTGAGAGCACCTCCACTTTGAGGTACCTCTTAGATCTCCCCCTTTGCCAGAAACATTTAACTTTCCCCAGAAGACTGCAATTCTGTGGGCACTCGTATCGAGCTTTCTGCTTTCTTGGTCCATCTAATGTCTTTAATTGGATGGCAATCATGGAGGCATTCAATTAGAAAGCTGCCTCATGTTAAGTTGCTTCACTGAGCATACCTGGGCTTGGGACTTGCACGTTGTTCTGATGCCCTCAGGAAAGTTCAGCCCTCTTGAAACAACCTGGGCTTTTAGTACAGAACTATTTCTATGACAGCTAATTATTGTTTTTTGAATCAGACTGACAGCTAAGGGAAAATTAATTGACGAGCCAATGAGTGTTACATAAAGCAAATTAGGTTTTATTGTATAAATTAGCAATTATGTTTAGGTGAAATCCACAAGATTAAGATTAAGTGGCAACCTTCCTGAAGTCTAAAACCTATCCACAGCAAAGCAATACTTGGTATAATTATTGAATTCCTCAAGTATACAATAACTTTTTCAGTGCAATATTGAAGAGATATTTTAGCAATCAAAAACATATATACTTAAGTTCAGAATTAGTCTTTTTTGTACCCTGAGATTTGAAATGAATTTATAAAAAAAAATCAGACTGAACAATGACAATAATATTTTTACTTGAGTACTAAACAATTGTGATGAATATAACTGTGGAAGCTTAAAATATTAATAGTTTGCTAAATTACTTTTTTCTTGATCATGCTAACCGTAGTTATTTTGGTTACTTTATAAGTAACCTTTTGTTATTCACATTACTTATGCATGACGTTTAGCTTGAAAACAACTACAATGACAACTTGCATTGTGTGTTGCATCTTCATGTAAGATGCTTCAAAGATAAGGATACATAAAGGGGACAATGAGACAGTAAGAGATAAAGGAGATCATTAAAAACTTGTTCAAAGTGATGGGTTTTGAGATCTTAATGTGGAGAGGATGTCAGAGAAAAGGCCCCAGGCAGCTGAAGGATTTGCTGCCAATAGTGAGATAAAATCAGGAGGGTGAGTGTCAGGGTTGCAAGGGGTTCAACTATGGAAAATGGAGCTGGTGGAGATTTCAGAAATAAGATGGAACGTATGTAAGGGTTCCAGCTGTAGAGGATTTGGGCTGTGGGGCAGAAATGAAGATTTATGATCTTGTATAGTTTTTACACTGGGAGGGATGAGACAAGGGTCAATGTGACTTGTAAGTTAAGGTGAGGAAGGGAATCAGTAGCCAGGGAGATGATTTTTGTGACACACACCTGTGGCTAATTGTTGAAGAGAAAAATGGTTTGTTCTTAAAAATAAGATTTTAAACTTCAATAGAAATATTAAATAATGCAGGCCCTCATTTGTCAAAATGTTTTAGCTTCTATTTTCAGGTAAACAAATGTTCAATTTCTCCTTTCAGACTGGTAACAAGAATGTGGTTAAAGTACCACCCCCAGTCCCTTCCAAACCCAAACAGATTTCTTTGCCTTATTTTGGACCGTCCAGCCTAGCTTCCGCAGGAGAGAATAAGCCAGAATACAGCCCACAAAAATTAACTGGTACTGTAGGAACCATAGTCAATAAACTGAAACCAACCCAAACTGGAGGACCGCAGCATTGTACTTCAAATGTGCAACTTCATCCTTCTCCAGAGGCACCTCCTGCAGCTACTGTTCGACCTTTCACACCACAACCGTCTAAAGAGCCTCCACCCCAACCCCTGAAAAAACCAGAGACAGTGGCTGCGAGTTCTATTTACACAATGTACACACAGCAACAGGCACCTGGCAAAAACTTCCAGCAGGCAGTTCAGAGTGCCCTGACCAGAGTACAGACGCGGCCACAATTCACAAGCGGTAAGAAAGCATTAATTTAAGAGCTGTTGGCAGTTTTGAACTGAGTTTTTGTATATTGATGTCTGATCACCCCAATCTAATTTGATATGTTTTATAAGGTACAATTGATGTCCCATCTTTTCATCCTTAATAAATTTGACACACAAAACTAAAAACTTGATCTAATCGAATGTCCTGTTTCAGTCCTGTTCTCACTGATGTAGGTTGATTTGCTGTCCCACAGTACATGGAATTTAAAATATCTCTAATTCTTTCACAGCCTTGCCTTACCTTAGCTCTACAATTTTTCAAGCCTTATACACCCACCTTGCACTCTTTGGCTCTCTGCCTCAGGTCTATTTCACAGACTTGAAAGATCCAAGCCTTTTGTACACCCTACACTTTTACAAAAATACAAATCATGGTCATTATTAGATATTCTGTGGAAGTATTTTTTAAGTGCTTTTTTTAAACCTGCCTTGGAAGAAGTGAAGCATCCTCATGCACAACAGTATATTGCAGAGCCAGTGTTAGTATTCTGATGAGACTTTTGGGAAATATATCACGAGGAAAGAATTTCCTAGAAAATGCAACTACAAAGCTTAGTCTGTTGATTTTAAATGATTTTTTTAAAATTAGAGCGTGCAAAGTTGATTTTCCACAGGGCTTTTTCACATAGTCCCTGAAGTCACAATGAAATAATCCGTTTGATAGACTTTAAAGAGTCAAGAACTCTGAAAATAAGAGTATTCTGTGCAAAATGTGCACCTTTAATCAAAATGAATATCGTTTAGCTTAAAATTTCCAGGGCTGGTTGAAAAATTGATTATATCAGGGTGTTATAAAACTCCACAGTGTAGGACTTCATATTATTGTGGCTTTCTTCAATACACACCATTTCTATCTTGTTAATCAGTCTAAAAAGATTCAGTTCCAGTGAATGACTAACTGGCTCTGTGCTTCCGTATGAAAATAGAAAACGATAGATAATTCATAATTAAATAGTTATTCAGTAAAAATTATTTCAAATAAATAGAACATAGAACATTACAGCACAGAACAGGCCCTTCGGCCTTCGATGTTGCGCCGACCAATATAAAAAGCAATGCCCCTCCAAACTAAACCATTCCCTTCTCTTCCATATACTTATCAACTAACCTCTTAAACGCCACCAAACTTGGCGCATCTACAACTGCTGCAGGCAGGGCATTCCACTCCCGAACCACCCTTTGGGTAAAGAACCTACCTCTGATATCCGTCCTATAACTATCACCCCTTAATTTAAAGCTGTGTCCCCTCGTGCTAGCTTTCTCCATCCTAGGAAAAAGGCTATCACTGTCCACCCTATCTAAACCTCTAATCATCTTATATGTTTCGATTAGGTCCCCTCTTAGCCGCCTCCTTTCTAACGAAAACAACCTCAAATCCCTCAGCCTCTCTTCATAAGACCTGCCCTCCATACCAGGCAACATCCTGGTAAACCTCCTCTGTACCCTCTCCAATGCCTCCACATCTTTCTTATAATGTGGGGACCAGAACTGCACACAATACTCCAAGTGCGGCCGCACTAGAGTTTTGTACAGTTGCAACATGACGTTGCGGCTCCGAAATTCAATCCCCCTACCAATAAAAGCTAAGACTCCATATGCCTTCTTAACAACCTTCTCGACTTGACTGCCTACTTTCAGGGATCTATGCACATACACACCAAGATCCCTCTGTTCATCAAGACTACTAAGAATCCTACCATTAGCCCTATACTCTACACATTTATTATTTCTGCCATAGTGCATTACCTCACACTTTTCCACATTAAACTCCATTTGCCACCTCTCGGCCCAGCTCTGCAACTTGTCCAAGTCCCTCTGCAAACTATAACACCCCTCTTCACTATCTACCACTCCACCGACTTTAGTGTCATCTGCAAATTTAATAATCCATCCTTCAATACCCTCATCCAGATCATTTATAAAAATTACAAACAGCAGGGGCCCCAAAACAGACCCCTGAGGTACGCCACTTGTCACCGAACTCCAAGATGAATATCTCCCATCAACCACCACCCTCTGTCTTCTATCTGCTAGCCAATTCCTAACCCAATTAGCTAAATCACCCTCTATCCCATACATCTGCATTTTCTGCAGAAGTCTTCCATGGGCCACCTTATCAAACGCCTTACTAAAGTCCATGTTCAAATTTTAAAATGTTAAAATTTTATCTGAATCTAAGTCTCACATTCATTTGTTAAATGCAGTGTATGGCAAACCAGTAATTTTGGATCCTTGTCACCAGCACTTTTCCTCATCCCCTTCCAACTCACTGCCAGTAATGGACTCAGTTGTTCAAATTCATTTTCTTACCACTTTATTCTTTAAGTTTTTAATATTCCATATTCCTGTCTGAGACAAAATCTTTTTTGACAACAATTTCCAAAGTATATCCAATGCATGTTGCCTGGTTGCAGTTGCCTTGTACCACTTTCCTTGTACCACTTTCCTTCTTGTTATTGCTTCCACACACCCATTGAATTTTTGCAGTTTGTGTACATTTGGTCGGCTATCTAAGGAAGACGGATGCATGCATCAGGCTTAATTCGCACAATGATGAGTTATTATCAGCCCAGATTCTACCATTACACTCAGTTTGGTTGGAGTCAATCCTTCTTTAATATTTACTGTAGTAGAGTTAATTTACAGTGAAACATTTGCCACCTGGCAGTGAAACTGGTGATTGGCATAAACCAAGTTTATTTTTGCGAAATTAAGCTCTGTTTATTATCCGTATGAAAATAGAAAACGATAGATAATTCATAATTAAATAGTTATTCAGTAAAAATTATTTCAAATAAATGTTCAAATTTTATCTGAATCTGAGTTCCACATTATTTTGTTAAATGCAGTGTATGGCAAACCAGTAATTTCTGGATCCTCGCAGAATTATATTGGCAGTCAGCATCAAACCGAACAGGAAATTAATAGTGTGCATTCAAAGAGCCATGATAAAGCAGACTGTCCTGATACTGAGACTGATAACGCAGTATCTTCAGCAGACCACTCAGAGACTGAACGCATTCCACGACCACTGAGCCCCACCAAGCTCCTGCCTTTTATGTACAATCCGTACCGAAATCAGAGTGATGCTGACTTGGAGGCGCTAAGAAAAAAACTGTCCAATGCTCCGAGACCACTGAAAAAACGTAGCTCTATTACAGAACCAGAGGGACCAAATGGACCCAATATTCAGAAGCTGCTATACCAGCGTACAACACTGGCTGCCATGGAGACTGCTAGTCCCATGCCATTCTATCAACCAAAACAACCTACTCTTTTATCTGCGGAACAGAACTCTATAGATGAAGGCACAGATCTCAGTGTTAAACTGGAGGAAGACACTACAGCTACAACAGACACCACTCCAGATCAACTGGAACCTGTTCCCAAGAAAGAAACTGAGGTACCAGGTGCTGAAGAACTTGTTTCATCTCCTTCGTGTGGTCCTGCTCCTGTCTTGGAAGGGCAGACACCAACTTCTCCTGTTTTACCTTCTGTGGAGGAGCAAAAGAATCAGGAAAGCCCACTCTCTCCAGAAGAATTAGCAGAAGAGTATCCCCCTTACCCACCTCCTCCATATCCTGTTGCTGGTGAACATGAGAATATAGGCGAGGATAGTTTCAACATGCGTCCACCTGAAATTACTGGACACACTGTGCTACCACCTGTGAGTAATACATACTGCTAAGATTTTTTTAGGATGTTGGAAATTTGAAATTATCAATTGATTTGATTTGAGTTTGCACAAATTATTTTTACGGATATGAAATTTGTGTTTGACAAAAATGCTTTACTTACATTATTTTTTACTTAGTTTTCCAGCTAAATTAGCTAGTCTCACCAGTCATCAGGAAATGTTACTCCATTTCCTCAAAATGTGCCTAACCATTTGAGATGATATTGAATGACAGGATGGGTTTGATAGCCCATATGATCTACTCTTGTATTCTGAAAATGAATCAAAATGGGTATATTTTGGACTGATTTAGACCCTAGTTAACGACTGTTGCTCTACTTTCATATATTTTTGTATGTGTATATAACATATTTATGGGCATATATATTAATGAGCAGAACTTTTTTACCCAATGATCTATTTTTATAAAGTTTGAGAATTAATGGTTCTGGAATTACAAATATTACTAAGTGAAATTACACTTTTTTTAACCCTGGCTACAATTGACTTCAATATGCCAAGCCCCTCTTGTTGGTTTATCTGAAGTACTAGCTGGAGTAAGACTTATTCAATCCTTCTGTTACAATCAGATTAATGAAGCACATGAGGTTTTTAATGGAGATGTGTTTCAAGATTATTGGTTGACAATTTTTCAATCCTTTTTTTGGTCCAGTAGTTGACATTTAAATTGAGGAATAAATTTCCTTCTTTATTATTTGACTCACATTTCATAACATGTTAGAATTTACTTGGTTTTTTTTCATTGTTGCAATTTATATCTCTACTATTGCCTTTATTCAAAAGAGCTAATGTGCGATTGACATAGAAGAATTCTATAATGGAATCTCACTTATTGCTATAATGAATAGGTAATGAAATTTGACAGGGTGATTGGGAAAGTTGTAAATGGAATTAAATAGTACGTATTGAATTATTCAATCTAGCCAGCATTCTATATAAACATGCAGCAAAAAAGTAATACATCTTAGACAACTGCCTCAAAAAATTATCAATTTTTTTTGTTATTTCAGTTATTTTAATATGTTGTCTTTGGAAAGTTATGATATAGGATTTGTACATTATTTTCACATTTTTTGATGCCAGTACTTGTTTCCTACCAAAAGCATGCTGTAAAAAAGTGATAATTTTAGAAATTTGAAAATATTTATAAAAGGGACATTATCCCGCCCTCCCGTACCATTTTTATTTTGTTCATTCTTTAATGGGATGTGAATGTTGCTATTTGCCCATGGTGGTGATATCCCCACGCATCTTCTGCCTTGTCCTTGCAAAACACTAACAAAAAAGAATCGTAACTGATCCAAACTTCACTGCTTTTCCAACCAGTTGAGGATTTTCAGAGGCATGTGGGTATATTGATAACTTTCTTGGCTTGTTTTTGATCACAGTCACCACCTCTGCTGAAGACTTTGAGTCATTGCTAGAATATAGTTTTAGAGGCAATGACCAATCTCTTCTATCTACTGTTATTCATATTGTTAAATTTTGTATTATAACATGCCTATGAAGCACCTTTAGATGTTCTACAACTTAAAAGTGTTAATTTATTGTTGTTGTTGTCAACCAAGATGTAGAGTGATAGCATTATATTGGCATGTCACATTCAAACCCAATCATATGCTCATCCTGAAATCTCCATCTCCCTCACACTTGCCTATTCAGTGATCATTATTGGAAGTATCACAAGTCAAATACGTCAGCTTCCTAATGACTCATGTTTAACCTATCTGATCTTGTCTTATATCAAAATTATGTACTATTGCTTAGTTCATGTCTCTACATTCATTTTATTTTTATTAATTTTAGGGAAAGAGAACAAACCTGAAAAAGCTTGGCTCAGAACGTATAGGTCATGGAATGAGAGTGAAGTTTAATCCTGTAGCACTGTTACTTGATTCTTCTTTGGAAGGTGAATTTGATTTAGTCCAGCGCATCATTTATGAGGTATGTTAGTACCTTCAGTGTGACTTGATATACAATAGGTGCAAATCTTTGTTTTCTGTGTCATTATCTGGTTTTGCTGGGGACAGGTTGAAATGCAACCAAGAAAATAGGCTAAATTTTATTCTTGAGGTGAAGATAATGGGCCGAAAAGCTGGAAGCAATCCTACCTCAGCCATTTATAAGATCCACAGCTGTATTTTATTGGGGTTAGGCAATTATTTGTTGTCACTGGGACTTTTGGAGGATCAGTGGCTCAGCAGTGCCACTGGTAGTGGTGGTCACTACTGGAGCTGCACCCAGGAGAAGGTGATTCCATGGAAGGATCCATGGGGAGATAGTTGATGAGCTGTGTGGAGGAGAGCTATTCTTCACTTCCCTGCTGCCAACACAAAGGCATGACAGCTGAAAGGTGGTACATACTGCACTTTGCCTTCCCTCACCATTTTATGCCTCCACCAGTTTCTGTCCAGAAGGTCGGAAAAAACCCAGCTCAGTGCTACCCAATGTTTATCTCCTGTGCTTGAAGGTTTGCTACCATGTGGTTGCATGAATATTCACAACAGCGTGGTTGACAGGACAAGGAATACTGTGGGCCCCCCAATCCAGAAAGAACTTAAATAATTCTTTCATTTTTTTGGCGCAAATTAGGACTAAATGCTCATTTCAGAATTGGTTTTCTAATGTGAATTAGAATTCAATAGCATTCTAAGATAAAGGGCTCAGCTGGCAAGCATTATGACACTACCTAATTATTGAATAGTTTTTTTTATAATTTATTTCAAGAATGTGTATTTGAAAAAATGCAGATTTCTGTGATTGTGGTTGAACTGTATTGGACATTGTTTGTAATATGGGAACACTGGGTTTATTTTTAAGTAATATACAAGATGTGAGTTTGCTTTTGTGTTTGGTTTAAAAATTAATCAATTTTTGTTTGTAATTTTCTTTGAATAGGTGGAGGATCCTAGCCAACCAAACGATGAGGGAATTACAGCCCTACATAATGCCGTCTGTGCAGGTCACACAGAAATTGTAAAGTTCTTAGTACAGTTTGGAGTGAATGTTAATGCAGCAGATAGTGATGGATGGTAAGTTGTAAAATAAATGTGGTTAAAGCTGTTAAATCACTTCGTTGTTTAATTCCAAATATGGTACTGTCAATTCTTGTACAAAATCAGAGTTGCATTCTCTTTCAGTGTTGTTAGGAGGCATTAAATTTGTGGGGTTTTTTTGCATTCTACTCAAAATGCCTTAACATAGTTGCATTCTTAAATAATTGGCAGTGTTCCAAGAAAATCTAGCAGAATATGGAATGTGCACTTGGCCAAATGGTTGTTTTGGTGCTGCATATAATTTAAATCTTCTTTCAGTCACCCCAAACACGCATCCTACTCGTTTATGGTGGCAATTGTAAATTTACTATTGTAAACAGACAGTGGTTGTATTACACAGATGGGATTGGTCAGTTTCACTGAACTAAAACACTGCATTTCTTTATTTTCCCCTTGAGTGTTAATAGAACAAAGAACAAAACAGCATGGGAAACAGGCCCTTCGGCCCAACGAGCCTGCGCCACCACCTCGATGTTCCCACTTCTACACGCGATCCCTGTCCATGTTTATAGATCTATGGATTAAAAACCAAATTTGAGACAATTTAGGGAGAAATTGTTTTGCCAATTAGCCTAAGAGCACATCTTTGGGATGTGGGAGGAAACCGGAGCTCCCGGAGAAAACCCACACAAGCACGGGGAGAATGCGCAAACTCCCACAGACACAGGCCCAAATTCATGTATCTGCACAGCACAGCGATAGTCACTGCGCTGTCGTGTTGCCCATCAGATGGTCCAGGTCAAGCATACACTAACGATGTGAAGCAGTAGGATACTCTCGAAAAAGATCCAAGAGCAGTTCTCTCTCGATCCATCGCGTATATGCACCTCGTTAGACAACAAGGTGGACCAAAGCACCTGTAGGATAAAAACAAGTACATGATCCCTGTTTTAAATCAGTTTTCTATACCCCTCCATTCCCATTCTGTTCATGTGCCCATCTAAGTATTTCTTAAATATCTCCAGAGTACCTGCCTCCACCACTTTACTTGGTAGCGCATTCCATACCCCCACCACCCTCTGTGTGAAAAAACTCCCTCTAGCATCCAAATTATACCTTACCCCTCTAACCCTAAGCCCATGACCCCTCGTGCTATTTGAGTCCACCCTAGGAAAAAGCTTAGCCCTGTTTACTCTACTCTATCTATCCCCTTCAAAATCTTGTACACCTCTATCAGATCTCCTCTAAGTGTACATCTTTCTAAGGAAAACAGTCCCAATTTGCCTAATCTCTCCTCGTAACTCAGACCTTCCATACCAGGCAGCATCCTGGTAAACCTCCTCTGCACTCTTTCCAGAGTTTCCACGTCCTTCCTGTAGTAAGGCGACCAGAACTGGACACAGTATTCCAAATGATTCAAAATCCAAATTCCAAATAATTATTTCTTAATTTCTTTCTTTGTAAAAACATGCATAAGCAATAATTCAACATTATTAATACCATTAACACTTTAGTGGCGGAAAAAGTGTAACATTAGCAAAAACTCTGTTTCTTCCTTTCTGGCATTGAACAATTCTCCATAATAAAATTCACATTGGTGGGTTGGAGGCCAAACACTGATATTCATAATTTATTTTGCTGAGGAATTCAAAACTTGCTCTTGATTCCATGATTATTTTTGTATTTGTTCCTATTTATGCACATTTGTCATGAATGAAAAAATTAAACAAGCCTTTAATACTCAAATATCATCTGACTACTCCACTTAGTGTATTTTAAAATACTCCATGTTTTTTTAAAACTGTTTTGAATCTCATTAAGGAAAAAAAAATGAAAATTCCTAATTTTGAAACCTTTATTTCGGTGCATTTTCCTAACTTTATTTTGTCTTGAGGAAATACCTATTATTCAGCTGTGTTATAAGTGGTCCCAATGTTCTTGCCATTTTGTCCTTTGCACGGATGATTGCTCTTCCATCACACAAATCCAGCTGGTAGCCCAGCTAACTTGGGCATGTTTGCTCTTGAAATGGAGTTGTCCAAATTTCACAAGGCTGGAAGTTTGTTAATTTTTGTTTTGAAATGTGATATTCCATTGTTATTTGCTAAATCGCCTAGTTTCACATTTCCATGTTTATTTTAACTTTTCATGGTGTCCTTGTACTGACGAAAGATAGCTCATATAGCCTAAAACATATATATATATATATATGTATATATTAAAATTTATTGACAAACCAAATATCCAAATTAAGCTCAAATAAAAAAATTTCATTTTCTTACTTGGCAAAACTTTAGTTAATCTGATGGAATGAATCTTGTGATTGGGTTTAAGGGATTGTCTATCCCTCAGCTGGTCTTGTATTACTCATTATAAGGAACTCAGGAGATTCTAACAAGGCAAATGTAGAAAGTGGAGAGGATATCCAAAAAGGAGAATAAAAGGAGTAAAGCTTTTACGTAGATTAGTGGCTAACAAAAAAAGGAGCCCAAAGGTGTCTCAAAATGTATAAATAATAAAACGTTATTTGCAGGAAGGGTGGGGCAATTGTGAATCTAAGAGGAGTCACTTGTGGAGGCAGGAGGCATAGCTAATGTACTAAATGAATACTTTGCATTTACCTTCATTAGAGAAGGGGATGCTATCAGTGAACAATAAAGAAGAGGACAGTTGTAACACTATGTCAGATAAATATAAAGATAATTTAAAAATTGATAGTCCTCAAAGTAGATAAGTCTGGCTATGATCCAACCTTCTTGCTGAAGAATGCAAGGGTGGAAATTGCAGCAGCTGTAGCTGCAATTTTTCAGTTGTTTGGATATGAGAATGGTGCTAAAGGAGTAGAGGATTGCAAATGTTACATCCCTGTTCAAAAATGGGAAAAACCCAGCAACTACATGCCATTCAGCCTAACATTGGTGGCAGGGAGACTTTCAGACACAGTCAAAGACAAAATTTTTGGCATTTGGAAAAGTATCAGTTATAAATGAAAGCCAGCACAGCTTTATAAAAGGCAATTTATGTTTAATTGATAGAGTTCCTTGAGTTAACAGAGATTAGAGGAGTGGTTTGCACTGAAGCACCATAATGCCAGGGATCTGAGTTACATTCCAGACTTAAGTGACTGTCTGTGTGGAGTTTGCATGTTCTTGCTGTATCTGCATGGATTTCATTCCACAGGCCAAAAATGTGTAGGTTAGATGGATTAGCCATTGTAAATCCATTAGGGTGACAGGATAGAACGGAGTAGTGAACTTAGATGAAATGCTCTGTTGGGAAGTCAGTGAGCCAAATGGCCGCCTCCTGCACTAAGGTTCCTATGAATAGTGTGGTTCACATGGTGCATGCGAATTTAAGTACCAATATAATAAATTTGCTAGCAAATTAAACCATGGGATTAAAGTACTATGCTATAAAATTTACTAGGGGACAAAACATTAGTTACTGGTGTACTGATGTTTTTCATTTGGAGGGAAGTATAAAATATTGTTTCCAAGGAGTCAGTATTATGATCACTGTTCTTTTTGATGTCGTTTAAAGGTCTAGAGTATACATAGCCTAATTTCAAAGTTTTCAGAGACCACAATATTCAAGTGGAGAAACTGGAGGAATTGAGATTGTTTTCCTGAGAACAGAAAAAGTCAGGAGGAGATTTGATAAGCTCAAAATCATGAGTGGCTTTGATGCATCTGGCAAAATATTGAAAGGTGACATGAGAAAACATATTATTGCAGTGAATCATGATCTGGAATCCATTGCAGGGTGGTGAAAGTATATTCAATAGTAGCATTCAAAACTAAATGAGATGAATACACAAAAGGAAAATGTTTTTACAGGACTGTAGGGGGAAGCAAGGGACTGGGATTAATGGATAGCACTAAAGAGCCAGTGCAGGCACAATAGGCCCTCTGTGCTGTATAATTCTATATTTGAAGATTAGGAGTAATTGGATGTATGTCACATGATAGTCATCATAAATATAATTGAAAGTGTGAAATATCTTCTTTCAATACTCTTATGGAGCAAAAGCCTGTGAAGAAAAGTGAGTCTTTAAAACTTTTTTTGTTTGCTAAACATCAGTAGCTTTTGTATTCCTTTTGTAGGACACCTTTGCATTGTGCAGCCTCCTGTAATAATGTGCAAGTTTGCAAGTTCCTAGTTGAATCTGGGGCAGCAGTGTTTGCAACAACCTACAGCGATCTGCAGACCGCTGCTGATAAATGCGAGGAGATGGAGGAGGGCTACATTCAGTGTTCGCAATTTCTCTATGGTGCGTACTATAGTGTTTGGAACAGTATTAATTGTGTGTGGCATAAAAATATCAATGTCCTGAAATGCTGTTCTTATGTTTATCTAAATAATACTTGGTGCGGTGCTTCTTGGCATTTTTTGCATTCATACAGACCGAAAAGTGAAAACCAAAGATTATGTATGACTTAAACTTTGATAAGCAGTAAAAATGTGCTAGTTTTACTTTGCTTTCATTGCCAAAATAATTGAAGGTCTGCTGTACTTTAGAAAAGTGCATACAGTCTCACGTGCCTGTGCGATCTCCTAAGGTACCCATATCTCTTGTAATCACTACTCTGTTGGTGTGTGGCTGAACCAGATGATGTGTAACCACGTTAGTGGCTTGTTCTACTCAGTACATATCTTATCCTTCAATAAAATTGCTTATTTCTACCATTAATATTGTCTACGTTTACCCTTGTCTCACTGTTTGCTTTCCATGGTTTAGTTGCCTTTAGAATTACTCCACAGGTTTTGCCAGCTCCGTTCTTCACAATCTCAAATTCCATCCAAATTTTTGATGCAAAATTTCTAACCCCAAAATATTGAGTACAGAATCCTTATCCTGTTTACAAATATCATTTTCCTCTTTATATCTTGTATCTGCCACAGCCATCTATCTCAGTCTTTGATTTTATAAGAACCCTACACCCACCAATGGTTCTGAAATATTTCATCTTTCTGACTTAATATTCTTTTAAATATAAATCCCAGCAAAATTATACCTTTACAGTTGAGAGAGCTCTAAGTTATGCACAATGACTACCATTAACAATCCCTAAGGATTTACTTCTCCCAAAGAGTGCCTTATCTCTTCCAAAGGGCACTTTGACCTCTCCCAATGATGTCCTGGGACAAAATTCAAAGGGACCTCTCCAATGGTTACCTTGGCTATCCATACAAATCAACAAAGTTCAGATCTGCTCTTACCGGATCTAATCTGCAGATTTCATGTTTCACACACCACCTTCACCAAAGTCACACATGGATGGAGAAAGCTAGTGATTTCTCTGGGCAGCTGCATTTATGAACCACAGCTAGTGGTAAGAAATGTGGAACTGGAAATATCATGAACTTTCCTAGAAGCTGCAGAGTGCCAAAAACAATTAGGTGCCCTTGCCTATCCCATAAACTAAATGTAGATACAGTGTGTTCTGATTTTATCTAGTTAACAATATGTTGCTATCTGCATTTTGGAAGCCTCATTGTTCAATTGCAGTAATTCAGCAAAAGTGTTTGAATATGGATTTAATCAGTTAATTGTTCTTCCCAAGGGTGTCCAGTTATGATCTGTGCACCATAAACCTATGGAGTATTTCTGGTCAAATGAATCTTACAAGTTGGCTTGGAATAATTTCTGGTAGAGAAGGAAAATTTCTAAAATGGATGCTTGCTTCTTTCAGGTGTGCAAGAGAAAATGGGTATAATGAACAGAGGGGTAGTATATGCCCTGTGGGATTATGAACCTCAGACTGAAGATGAATTATCTTTTAAGGAAGGTGATTGTATGTCAGTCATCCGACGAGAAGATGAGGCTGAGATTGAATGGTGGTGGGCACGGCTAAATGATGGAGAAGGATATGTGCCACGCAACTTACTTGGGGTAGGTTTTTTGCAAGAATTTTTTTTGTATTGCTAATTTACTGTGGTGTTGTGTATGAGAACTAAAAAGGCAACAGTGGATATCAGTGGTTTCTTTTTAAAAAAAGCCTAATATATAGTATATACAATTGCTCCCTATTTTCATTTTCTGAGCAAATGAGTCTTCCTCTCCCAATGCATTTGGGCATTAATTATCTGTGTGTGACCTGTTACTAGAAAATACATCAAAACATATTCTCATTGAAATGAAGCATATAAATGTACTTCTTCCTTTAGTTTTCTTTCTGTGTCCTTCTTGAAACCAATGGCACTTCCTACCATTGTTCCATGAGCCTCCAAATCAACTGGATTTTGGGCCAGCAGTGCTGCTCTGGAGCTAAAACTGGTTTATGTTGCTCAACAGCACTTTGGCATTACTTAATTAGGAGAACTCTCTGAAACTAGACCTTTAAATTATTGTATACGTCTGCAATTGTAAATTCATAATTTGCTCTTTCTTTTACAGCTATATCCAAGAATTAAACCAAGACAACGAAGCCTGGCATAAACTAATTGTGTGAAAACACTACAGATAAAGACTATAAACCTTTATACATTTTTAAAGGTAGCTGTATCAATTCAAATCCAACAGAACATCTGTAATAAAATAGTGGTCTCCAGACCTAAATGAAGGAAAATTCAATGGACACAATGCTTCTATAATGAAGTGAACGGTTTTTATTGTTCAGTGTTAATGATCACCTAATATAAATGGTGAACCGAAGGTTTTTTGACAACGGACTTTGTTTTAGTGCATTTTAAAGGACTTATTGATGTAGATCTAAGACATTTAAGGGCCTTAATGTGGATAAAAGCACAGATGATTTGGGGAAGAAAATCAACTGGCTTCTTTTGTTTCCCCTCTACCACTCTTTTATTCAAGCACAGTATTTGTATTACAGTTGTTATCTTTGGAAGGGTGCTAAACTAAACCCAAGAATTATTAGGCCATTTGATGGTATGAATAATGAAACCAACTCAGTTTTATGATGAATCTTTTGAAGTTAGATGCTCAGTCAGCAGATAATACTTTAATAGTTTCATATCGGACTACAGAAAGTTGAAGCACCAATGTCCTTGGCTTAGTTTGTAATCAAACAACACTAACTTTCATCTGGGCGTCTTTCTCTTCAGCATAATGTAACATTCCAAAACATGAATCCAAAGTTTTGCAAGTTTAGTATAGTTTAAACTATGTCACTGCTTATTTTTTTTAACAGTTTAACTTGATCTGACATAGGCTAAAAATAGCAGTATTTTGAGAATCACACTACAATTTTTTTCTTAAACCTGTTTGTGTCACATACTCTTATTAAACCTGCTTCCTTTAATGAAGAATTTCATTTCTTATTTGATTTATACATTTTCATTTGTATTTAACTACAATAAGCACAGCTAGTAGTATTTTCAATTTTTCAGGAACCCCAGTGAATTATTGGAAGGTCAAAATGAAATGTAGGTTTTTTAAAACACATGCTTTGTAATAATTTGCAGTCTAAAGTATTTATGTTGTAATCAATCATATAGTTTTCCATCCATTTTACTTCAGTTTTCCATTTAGTCACTGAAAAATATTTAGCTGCCTATTTAGCACAATGAAAAACTAAAGCATTTTGTGTATTAATACATTTAGGAACTATTCCTGAACATTTAACAGTTTTCATTTTGACATGGAGCATTTAAATTCTTCTATAACCTATGAAAAGTTTTAAGAAAATGATCATCCCTTTGTAGTTTAAATGTTTTTGTTTACCCATTTTCGGAGTTTGGGTTGTTAGCTCTTTAACTCTGTTTCTGGTAAGACTTACTGAACGTAGTATCCACAAAGTATTTTTGTGATTTGAGTTTAAAATGGCCCAAATTTGTGTTTGGTATAAAACCCTCTCAGTGATTAGTTTATTATTTTCCACCTTCCCTGCCTAATAGCTTAAAGTGAAATTGTTTCGGTATAACCTTCTAGTTTCGAACCATGTTGGTTGAATGCTGTCAGCTGTGGAAGAATAAAAGCTACATATTTTTCTTTCAGCATTAAAAATTAAGTGAAATTTTGTAATTTTCATTTTAAAGTTCAACGGTGAAGTACTGTATTGTTGAGAAAGTGAGAGAAAGTAGAAAATAGCATTTATTTACAGAAATTCTACTGCCAGGTACAATATGGAAAAATGAATGGTGAAACAAAATACCTCAATTATTTAAACCTTTATGTAGTTTACATAAGAACAAGAGTTTGCTTTCATCCTCTCAAACCTATTAGTGTACATGTACTAGTCCATGGTTGATATGCAACTCAACTTCATGTATTCACTTTGGTTCTATATCCTGATATATCTTTTACCTATTAAAAAAAAATTTAGAAATCTCAGTCTCAAAATGTTCAACTGACCTAGTCTCAACCACTTTTTGAGAGAGAGAAAATTGCAGATTTCCACAACTTTTTGAAGGAGTGCTTCCTTCACTTCTAACAGTGTAACTCTAATATTAAGATTATGTGGTTTGTTCTGGGGTTCCTCTGCAAAGGTTTCTGTTCATCGAGTTGTTTAATCATTTTAAACACCTTGATCTGATTGTCATTGTTCTACACGTTTGAGAATGAAGCATAGCATATACAATCTGTCCTCATAATTTAATCCTTTCCTGAAGTGCAATGTCCAGAAAGGAATGCTGTGCTTGAGATTCAGTCTAACCAGAATCTTATGCACTGCAGCATAACTTCAACCCCTTTGAATTCCAGTGTAATCATTAGCCATATTTTTTTTTAACCTGTCCACTTTAATTTTTTTTAGCAATTCCAACATTTGAATTTGTTGATCTCAGTGTTTCCACTCTGTCTCCTCCAGCAAAAAAAGATGCTGGTTTGGAAGTAGCTGTCTGCAAGGATTGTTTTTCTTGGATGAAACAGTCATGAAATACATTGCTCATTTAGGTTGGCAGATATCAAACTACTGTTTAGAATTTGAATGCAGATTATGAATAAGTGGTGGCTGATATTTGTTAAATATATTATTTTATAGCTGCAATCTTTGGGGTGGAAATTAATGTGGCCTATTTGTAGAGGTAGTCCAAGGATTGAAAAGAATTGGCTCATAAGCTTCAGCTGAATGACTGAGCGCGGCTAGTGCTGGTTGCACCTTTGCAGGAACTCACTTGATGGAGCAAAATATTGTTGCCTCCCTTGCTTGAAGTGACTGTGGTATGACCTAGGAAGAACGAAGGGAGCAATCAATAGAATGCATGTGATGAAGTGATAAAACTGTGCAGTTGAGGAGCTGGGGAGCTTTCCCCACAGCTCCACAGAATTTTATTTAATTTTTCTCAAACTTTCTTACATTTAGTTGGCTATATGCAGAATCCTGAGCAGGTTGCACCCATTATCTGCCCATTCATTAAGAACTAATTTGGAAAAGTGGTCCTATAGGTCCCTACATTAACATGTTTTTGAGGGGTGTAGGTGTACTTAGAATGGCAGCAATGCCAGCACAGATTGGGCATGGGTGAAATTGATTTGCTTTGTGTGCTTTAATGTTTCAAATTAACACAGGAATTTTTGATTGGACTTTGCCAACCTTATAAATAGCATGTGCAGCATTTGCTTTGCATCCGTTTCCTGATCCCTAAAAAACAGTATCTTGTACTGATAATGATTAGCTGTAACAACAATAACTTCTATAGTGCCTTTAACATGATAAAATGACCCAAGTTGCTTGTTGGGAGCATATTCAAATAAAATATGACATTGGGCCATGGTTGAGATATCACCCTTGATCTTCTAATCTCAGGATCGCCAAAATGCTTAAGTTCTGATATGCTAACCTGTGTGCGATTTGCCCAGAAAGTTTCAAATTCTGATGGGAAATTCTTTTCCCTGGGACTCTTTCTCCACACACCACCACCGCTCCCCTCCCTCCCTCCCTGCCCCGCCCACTCCAGATTCTGAATTAAGAGTCCAAGACCTTGGACAGTTCTGACTTTACCTGGATAGTTACCCAGGAAATGTTAGGCAGAAAAGTCCTATTCTTAATTGCTGGGTAACACCGAACTGACCCCCTTCTCACCTGTCATCTCACCATTTCACCCACCTATCCACCCTACCCATTTACTCAATTCATCTGCTGATCTTTTTACACTGGACAGTCAGACTTTGCTTTTAGCAGCCTGTGCTGTACAAATGGGGCTGGCTTGTTTTCACCACCCCGCTGACATGATAGTGGGTTTCTTTGTGGGACTTTGTGCTCTGCATTTCTGAAGAAACCAGGCTTGGGTCACCTAGCCAGAAATGCAAAGCATTGTCCAGGCATTGAAAAACTTGCATGGAGTGGCAGTCCAATGATTACCACTCTTGTAAAAGATCCATGCGATTAAGTCAGATAATCAAAACAAATCTCTAGTCAAAGGTAAGGTTTAAGAAATAAAGGTGAGGAGACAGGTATAAGGAAGACGTCCTAGAGCTTAAAGCTTATGCAACTGAATTACTCAATATTGGAGCAGTTAAAAGAGGGGATACCCAAGAGGCAAGAACTAGAGAGTAATTTTAGCATTCAGTTAAAAGAAGTTTTATTATGAAGTGGATTATTTTGCTCCTTTAGGGAAAAACAAATAAGTTTGTTTTTTATTTTTACATCAGTCTTTTACCACTATTTGACAGTATGCTGTTCTAGTAGCACATTTATATAATTGAAGTTCCTAATGTCTCATTGTGCATTTTTAAATGTTCTGTATTGTAATAAGATAATCTGATGAGGTGAACAGGAATACATGTGGTAAAGTCTGAAACTGAAATTTATCTCAAAAATGCATTCATTTTGAAGATTTACTGAAGATATTTTAATTTGTGGATTTGTTAGAAGTGTTGTACCCTGATGGGTTGTTCTTGACCAATGACCACTACCAAAGCCTGATTATAACTCGTTCTACCATGTAAATCTATGGTCATTGTTTTGAGATACATTAGAACTTCTACGATTTTTCATTAAGTACACATTTATTTTGCAACTTGAAATCATGTTTGGCTATCAACATATTTTTATATCCATTTAAAACTTGAGGATGATGGTAAGATTTCAGCACCAAAATTAAGAATAGCAGAATAGTCTTTATAGTGTATTCCATGAAAATAGTGAGTTGAAAGTTTGGTTTTGTACACTTCTCTAACTTCATTTTATAATGTTTAGTAGAAATGTACAGAAGAATTTATTTTTACACATGTGAATTGAAAAGGGGCTATATATTTTGAAGGCTGAATTTATTTCCATGTTGGTTGGTTAAAATATACTCCGGCATAGTGTTTTTTTTAGCTGTTTCATTTGTGCAAAGGTGTGCAGCACTTGAGGCACAAAGCCACCTTGCATGTATAAACTGACAGCTTCAACTCGTATAAGTTATGGTAGTGGTGCTTCTTTATGATTGTTACTGTCATTACATCTTGCTAATTTTATTTTAAAGGAGGTGTATGGTGTTGTCAAAGTCGAGTCATTGCCTTTTTTGTGTTTGACATCCCTGAACTTAACAGGTTGAAGCAAGACTTAGTATGATGACAAAAAAGGTGCATCTGGTTTCAGCTTGTTGAGTCTTTGAATTTGTTATATATTGTAAGAAATACTTGTATATTTGAAGAGTTTGGTATCTGAAATGAGTTTGAGACAGAGTTTTGATTCCATTGAAAATCTTTGTCCACCAGTCTTCTCCCACATTCCCACAGAAAATTAAAATTGAGCTTATTCTTTACCCTTAATGATAGCTCTTCAGCAAAGAAAAAGTAGCTTAACTACGCCTCCATGATTCTCTGCTAACAAGACTCTGAACTCAAGTTTAGATAAAGAGAGAAACATGGCTACTTTCAAAAAGAAAACCAGTCTGGATAACTTTTAACTAATTATTTTCTCCTTTTAAACAAAATTGCAGACTCCATTGGGTAAATGGGATGCTTGCATATGGGTTAGTGATGACTTTATGACAATATATGTTAGCAGTTCTCTTGTCTGTTTGTATTCTGTAATTGGAAAATCTGTAATTTGCAAATGTTCCTCATCAATAGAATTGCTTGATTACAAGCAAGTGTCACATAACACTTTTAAACACCATTGATGTAAATGTGTGTATCTCACAGAAACTGGCATCTTTTACCATGTGTATTTATTTGTATTTTTGTGTTTCTGTTGTGAAAAGTTTTAAAATACCTCATAGTAGTCAGTGAGGGTTTAAAAGAAAGCTAGTAACGTCAAGTTACAATTCTGTTTCCAATTACTAACCATTTTACTGAATTGTACAACTTTAATTATATGGTATTAAAGTCTTTAAACCCCAGCAATGAATACAACATGTGTTTTTATTTCCCATTTCAAGTTGGACTGATGAACTATTTAATACAGTTAGTTGTGTTTAAAAATACACAGATAAAGTCTTTAGTTACACCTCATGTAACACAATGCAACCAAGAAAATCTTGCCTTCTCGGGTAATTGTCAAATAGAACTTGCACAATTTTATATTGTGCGTTACCATCCTCAGTTATTTCTTAACTGGTATTCACATGTAATGGGACAGCTGAATGGGACTGTCACTGCTCATATGTGTATCATGAAACAGAAATAAGCTTGTAAAAGACTATGGACATTAAGAATTGCTTGTTTTGCCCCCAGAGTGAACTTTCATAAAGCTGGGATTGAGATGTAGTATCCCTTTTTCTTTTAGACATGTAGTGAGCACCAGGCTCATTAACATGTTACTGTTGTATGGTGACCTTTCAGGATTGACTGCATTCACAAGTAATTTTGCATATGTGTGGATGGAGGTTGAATCTTTTGAACATTAATTTCCAAAACCAGTTTATTAAATGCTGTTTCCTTCATAAGGTATTATGATTGCAGTTCATGTGCAGTTTATATTGAAGTATTGCTAACCAACACATCAGATGACATAAGGTGATGATGATAGAATTTAACCATGGGACATATTCTGTATCGATTTATGATTATAAACACATTAAAGGAAATGAGTGTTTAGAGTGGTTGTTGCTTTTTATATGCAGCTTTGCAGTTTTCATCTTGAATTTCTTTGCAATATCCCTGAAATGAATTTCACTTCAAGAAGCTCTAAGTGAGAAGAGTAACAATGTACAGCTATGGCAATGGCATCTTATGAAATTACAGACTTGTTAGCTCTTGTTCTGGCTTCAAATACTGGTGCTATGGAAATATTTGAATTTGAACTTTTTTTAAGATAAAACTTCCAATAATCCTGTGATCAAATATCAGCTATTGGGGGGGAAAAAACACATTTGTGTAGTTCTGAAATACAACAACAAAAAAGATGATGTACACTGAATTTGCACAATTTTACATTGTGTCTTACCACTTTCTGTTACAAATATATATTTATCACAACGTTAGTTGGAATTGAAATGTGTGTGTAACTTCAGGCAAGCTATTAAAGAACATATCATGGAAGGAGGGGCAAAACACTTATGGACATATAGGAAAGAGGTTGGGGGCTTGGGAGGGAAAGATATTCTAGGGTTAACAAAGCTTTATTTTAATACTTAAGACGTTGATGTTGAGCAGAACAGCAACATATACCTTTAGGATACAGGTGGAAAAACAGACCACGTTTAGTACATAGCTAAGTTTAAGCTTGACATACACACACATGATGCTGTAATTATTACAAAGACTCTGCATGTTAGATGTATGGTTTTTTGAAACGAAATATATCTCTGTTGCTCATGGCAAGCTTGAGAACTTATTCACACGGATTAACAGTAACTAAGTGAAATTCTATTTTTATAAATAGTGTTGAAATTTTTACCTGTACTTTAGGACATCAATTCTACTTTTCATCTATTTTTCTGGGAAAGTTGTTAGCATCCTTAATTTGATATAAATCACTTTGCATTTAATTCTCGTTCAATTACATTTTACACAAAACATAGTACTTAATGAAGCCACAAAGCTATGAGGCATACTTGAAGAGTTTGAGGTAAATACATTTGTGGAATTGGTTGTTTCCTGAAAGTATATAGGCAATCCCACTTCAAAAAAGCATTTTTTTTAAGATGTGAAATGCTTAAGTTGTAAATTTTTAATAGTTTGTTTTGTTCTTCCACTGAGAGAATAAGGCAAAGATTCCAAGTGGACCTAGAGTAAGCATCCTGCTCAGTTGGCAATTACACTACTGTTGGGTTCTTCTTGGACAGTATTGGAACCCAGTTAGCCTGAGGCAAGCATGTCTCTCAAATGGATTCTGTTGTAAAGGTGAAGGACACACATCTTGTGTGTTGTTTTTGTTGAATGGATTAATATTTCCTTTTGTCCACTTTTGTATGTTAAAAAGTGACAAAAGATTTTGTTCCTGTAAATTGTATGGGGATTGAATTACATTAGCTGAATCATTGCAATCTGTATCATATCTATTGGAATGGAGAACATACTGGCAATGTAAACTTCCATATAAAGACCAAGAAGAAATAAATCATAAGCACATGTCAACATTACCCACATTTTCTATTTAATTTCCAAATACACTTGTCCAAATAAAAGCAGGTCATATTTTGATTATATAGTAAGCAACCAAAATCATCCAACATTTTTGTCAACAACAAAAAAAAAATCAGTTTTAGGTGCCATTCTTTGAGCAGCCAATCAGGAAAAACTGGCATGACCACATTACATCCATTAATTTTTAGATACAGAACAGAAATCAAGCAATTCTCTAAAATATAAAGCTCAGTTTAGTTTGAATATTAAGTTTGCATTTTAAAATGTGTGCATTTACGTTCAAATCACAATCTTGGTTCTCTTAGTTCCACTTTTGAAAGAACTATTGGTAGTTTCAAAGCTTTATGTTGTAAGATTCAAAACTGAACAGATTAACAGAGAAAATGAGGGGTCTCAGCAACAAAGAGTATCCTACATATGGATTAAGATATCTTTTGGCAACACAGTTGGTAATTATTTAACTACCCAAAATATTGATTATAAACAGAAGTGATAGTAAAAGAAAACCAACCTATTTTGCACCCTCCCTTTCCCAATGTGCTTTTGTGATCCTAACAAACTAAAGTAGTTCCTTTTTTTTCTTAATGGCTTGAAAGATGTCTGGGAAATGTTTTCTGATTGACAAAAGTCTGGCTTCTTGCAGTAGAGCATCACGTCAGTTTAATACCAATGACAACCACTGTTAAGAAAAGAATCAAATGAATTTTAGATTATGTACACAAACTAGGGTGACCATATCATGTTTGAGCCAAAAAACTCCAAAAGTCAAACTCTGATTGGAGCTCTTTATCATTATGCATTGTTAACATTCCAATTTAAAGTGACCATTTTAGAGGAAAATTTTAAACACAAATCCTGCAAATTTAACATTGGGCATAAATTTTCATTCCAATATCTGGTTATCTCATTATCACAACAAGCTAAAAAGCAGATTGATGGTGAGAGAGAAAAACTTGAGACATGAGATTAATGGAATTTGTCAATTGGAAGCAAAAGCACAAGAAGAGATGAGCAAAGATGAAGGAAAAGGAATTTCATGATGTAAGCTTGTTGCTGTATCCCAGTAATAAACACTTTTCCATCAGCTCATCTTGGAGCTTGCACTGCATGGAGATTCTACAAAGATGCTTGCCAACTGCTGTGCCACAAGAGCACCCCCAAAGATTAGCAGTGCAGATCAAGCCACAATTGTGCATTTCACTGTATCAGCCTTCTGGTACATAATGTTTACAGGTTCCATACAGTAATTTACGTAGCTCTATGGTTAAAAATATCTAAAAATAACCATTTTCCATGTTCGTTGTCAAGTAGATGTGTAAGGATCTGTAGAAATGGTTGGCTGAAAACACCCATGGTGCTAGTAATCAGTCTACACTGGTTTAGACAGCGACAATTGAACTTCCTTCAATGCTTTTCTATGCCAGTATACGAAATAGTGTGACTAGGGTCCATCTAAAGATTGACTCATCTACGTCACTCAAAGCTGGTCTGTTCTCATTTCCTTCAGGAAGATGAGCTTTCTGTCTGCAGAAATTGATGTGTAAATCTTGAAGGTAATCTGATCTATATTGCTTTTTTTTAACGTTTTCTTCTTCTACACAAGTTAGTCGAGGAGAGGATTCACATTAGGAAATCTAAGGGTTCCGGTAATAATGGAAATTGGCTGAGGAGTGGCGTTTATACCAATTGACAAGAGAATGGAATGGCTGAAAGCCAATCTCTTTAATGCAATCATCCACAAGGAATGCTCAACCAGCGTGTCTGTGCTGTAAAAGCTGATGTGCAAGCTTAGAATAAGAATTCCAAGATTGCAGATTTTGTAGATGACAGAAGGTGCAAAATAGATTTTGGACCATTTTCAATTAGATTCTGGAACTTCTATCTGCCTGGTCCCTCCACCCAGTAGTAGAAAGCTGTGTGGGGTTGCTTTCCTATGGTATTTAAAATAGCCTGACAAAACATTATTGTCAAGGCCAGTGTTGTTCACAGTGGCCATCACACAGGACCATAAGAAACAGGAGCAGAATTAGGCCACTTGGTCCATTGTGTCTGCTCCGCCATTCAATCATGGCTGATATTTTTCTCATCCCCATGCTCCTGCCTTTTCCCCATTACCTCTGATCCCCTTATTAATTAAAACATCCACCCAAGCCTCCCCTTGAATATTAGGGTTAAAATATTCACTTTGTTCACTCTCAGTACAACTCTTCAGAAATCATGGAACAGTGTAAATAATATTTTTAAAAGAAGACGAGTTAGAATTTGTGCAGCTTCTCCCAGTTTGCAGTGCCAAATACCTACCTTACATATATCCAGTTCTATATATCCCTCATCATCCTGGTCTAATTGTTTGAATATTCCTGAAAAAGCAAGAACATGAAATGAGCACGTTTCAAAACCCAATCTCCTGTTTGTTTCTTTCACTAAGAGACTTGCATTTTGTGAAATAGCTGGGTGTTTCAGTAAGGGTAATTCTGCAAAGTTGTAACTGAATACTGCAGCAAAACAGCGTGGATTTTTCATCAATAAATACACTGGCAATTGACCCTTTCTTGAATTTGTGTAAACTGAGCCCATTAGATGAGGGTTGCATACTTGCACCAGTGAAACAACAGAGGGTAATAATCTCAACAGTTGACAACTGATATACTGAACTATATTGCATGACCACACTTCCCTCTTAGTAGGTGTAGTGGCCCAGATTTTGCAGATATTCTAAAGGTAACCACGGCATCATCTTCCTGTGCCATCTCTCCACCACCTGCCCCCCCCCCCCAAATAAAGTTCATGGGAGGAATGAATATTGAAAGGTGACATTGAAATTTTAGCATCCCTAGCCCCATTATTTTGAACACACTTAAATGATGCCTCTCAATGAGAAATTGGTTGCTGGTCACGTTACAAGCTCCTGCTGCCTTAAGTTGTGGATCTTGTGTTCCTGGCACATCACAGGATATATGCTCAGAACACTAGAATATATAAAATGAGATAAGATGAGCTTGCATTATCAATAAGGTCAGATCATTTGTTTGGACACTATAAGCTCTATAAGAGGTCTGACAACATCAGTTTTAAATCCAACTGATTTATTTGATAAAGCTTTCTGCTTTATAGCCTTCCTCAGGCAAATGAGGTGTTCTGGTCTGCAGACAGGTGTTGTCAGACCTCTTACTGTGGTTACCCCAGTCCAATGCCAGCATCCCAACATCACCACTACAAGCTCTAGCCATGTTATCTGCTCTGATGTATGTTGTCCACCAAATTGGAGAAAGGAGTTTCTTTCATGGATGTATTGATGGGACAAGTGGTCAATCCTAGGCACAAGCATACAGTTGCGCTGACTGCTCTGAAAGCCTGATGAGCAGATAGTGTTGCATGGTGGATCAGAGCCCTGGCAGCTATATCTTCCCAGCCTTGCACTTCACTGTAAACATTATTTTAGTAGATTAACTAATGGTCCAAAATGTACTTTTTAAAATCATTTTCTGTAGTTAGTTTCTAGAAACATGAAGAATTGTGACATGATGGTAAGTGAGATTGAGACATACTAAAGTGATCTGTTGGAACTTTTATATCCTGTCAGCTTTGCCTTTCCAATGACTTTGTGCTTAATCAACTTTATTAGGTTCCTATGAATTCTCAAATCCTCAAATTAAGTCCAACCAATCTCTATTGGATAAAGCCAAGTTAGCCAAAATCCAAGTATTTGGGGAGAACTAAATGCCTTTGATAAAGCCAGAATTACAGCCTGGTTAGATTTTGCTGGGCTGTAGACTTTCTTGATGTAGCAATCCAGAGGAAAAAGGAGACCAACGATAACTTGCTGATGAACAAGGTTTAGGGTGAAGTTGAGGAAGTTTCTGTGCTACCTCCAATATGCTGTCGGCGCAGCTGGCCTCTCCAACAATGACCATTAGAATGTCAAACATTTATTCCTAACTACTCTTGGCCCTCATTCTGGTCCTACTCTGATTTTCTTATTGCTGTTGGGACAAACACCTCTAGTACTCCCTGACAGGCAAGACTGCATCCCAAAGTATTAAAGTGATTTATCCCTGTGATTTGCCAGAGATAGTAGGAATTTTACCGACAAGTCTGCTTCAGAATTGGAGCGGGTGAGGCTCGCAGAACTGCATTCACTGTTGGCACAGGTGGAATCTGACAAGCCTCGGGCAAGTAATGTCTCCACACGGACGCAAGTTCTGCACTGCTATACTTTCACCAGCGGAGCAAAGGCTCTCAAAATTTGTTCCCAACATGCATATTGACTTTGAGACTTTAATGTAACATTTTGAAAAATAACTTACTGAACATGGTTTCCAAGCGGACCAAAGCACCAACAAAGTTATCAAAGTCAATGAGAAGGTTAGCGTCTGCGTAACGGGCAACAAGGGTCTGAAACAATGGGTTGTTAAGAGTGAAACCTGGGGAGAAAAAAAAACAAACATAAATACAATTGCTAATTTTATAAAACTACTCATTCTGCAGTGGTACATTCGTCTCACCTTTGTACAGTCATGAATTCAGTCAAGTTGAGAGTTTTGCGGACATAGTTTGGAATTGACTGTTCCAACCAGGTGTGAAGTGCACTGGCTTCATTATAGTTAGCATCCTTGGTTGGACATAACAAAGGTTTGCTACTTTATTTTCCCTGTGGAGGCCTTTCTCAAATTCAAGGTATTCTTTACTATCTACGCTCAGAACAATAAGGAGCCAATTTTCGCAAGTTGAAGAATAAGTTCATTAACATAAAATAAGGGCGATTTTACCACCTTACCACAAGCGGCAATCAGTGAGCTGGGAAAATGGTGGATGAGACAAGGTGAACAGCCTCTGACAGGTTGAAACAATGTAGGTAAGGAAAGTTGGCCAAGTCAGGTCTGTAACTTCGGGATAAGGATTGGCTTTAGACAGCTGGGTCAGTCGGGCTGGAGTGTGAAAATCTTCTCCCTGCATCTGTGTGAGTTTCCTTCCGGTGCTCCAGTTTCCTCCCACAGTCTGAAAGACTGTGCTGGACAAGTGCATTGGCAATGCTAAATTGTCTCTCAATGTACCCAAATAGGTGCTGGACTGTGGCAATTAAGGGATTTACACATTTTTATTGCAGTGTTAATGCAAGCCTACTTGTGACTAATAAATAAACTTGAGAGAGCTGGTCTTCTCAGCCTTCTGGTTTCTGCAAAGTCTTGTGTTCTTAAATCAGCAGAGTGTATATTCAGCATATTATACCAATCAGTAACTAACTCGGCATGGTGCACGGTGGTTAGTACTGCTGCCTCACAGGACCAGGGTTCAATTCCTGGCTTGGGTCACAGTCTGTGTGGTGTTTGCACGTTGTTCTGTGTCTGCATGGATTTCCTCTAGGTGCTCCAGTTTCCTCCAAAGTTGTGCACGTTAGGTGGATTGGCCAGGGTAGGCTTGGGTGAGATGCTGAGTTGGTGCAGACATGATGAGCCAAATGGCCTATTCTATAATATATAGCTCGGTGTAGTAAGGGTGGCTGTGCCAGATGAATTCTTCAATTATTACCTGCTTCTTCAAGTGCCATCCGCATTTCATGTGAGCTCATGGTGCCAGAACTATCAGCATCCATCTTCTTGAAGATTTTCTGAATAGAGGGAAAGCAAAATACTTAAACTTCAAAATCTGGAGGAAAAATATCTTTAGGTTTCCTATCCTCAAATTCAGAAGGGAATCAAAGAGTAACAGACAAATTGCGTCAGAGGTGCACCAGTTCGGGAAAGTGAGCCACCGTTCATGTGCACACAAAAACTTCTTAAAACAGTGCTTTCTCTGTCAATTTCCAGATTTTCTATTGTTAAAAATTTACTTTCAATCAATTGGAAAAACATGGGCTCGCTCTCTCTTGGACATCACCACCTTGACATATCTCTTTGCAATCAACACTGCTGTCTCTCAGATTTGATAGGTTTCTTTAAATGCCATTGAGTAACCAGCAGGAGGTGTGCATATCACACCTTTAACAAAATCTTTACTAAGTTAACCATATTTTGGAGTTGATTTTCAGACAGAGCATTAATTGGACAGGCAGTAGGTAGCTATGCCATCCACTGTTATAGTGCAGTCAGTCTGATATCTTGATTAGATTAATTTCAGTGAGATTCAATGAGGTGTCTACGCAAAACATGCTCCTTAAAGGCAGCTTTTTGATTGGAGAACAAGGAATCTGCTGGAAGGCTGATCTCAATCAGCAAATATGCACACTTACCAACATCTTCTGTAATTTGTTCCAAAATATCTTGAATTCCACTAGTCCAATTTTCCCAGATTGATCCTTCTGTTTTACAAGTCTCATTCAGGAAAACCACTTCAAAGCTTGTCGTTATACATGGAAACATCAAAATTAGCAAACCCACAAGCTTCAAAGGAGAAATCTTTAGGTAGGTATGATTTGCTTGGATTGCACCTGGCCTGGGACCAACTGATATCTGGGCTGTTTGAAAACAAAGGTGGCATAGAGCTTCAAACATGTTGCTCTGCTAGCACATGACATGATGACAGGGCATGTTTGCTCTTGAAATCATTTCACTACCTCTACCTCATCACTTAGCAGAGGCAGCCAGTGGAGAGAAGGTACTTCCTCAAGGAAATGAGGTACCAAACAAAACAAAGCTAAATGGCTTCTCTTCAACAACAGCTGATTCAAGATGGAGAATAGTAGAATAGAGGGACAGGATGCCATTAAAAGTTGGATCATCTGATGGGCAAATTGATGTTCAAAGCATTTTTATAACCAAAAGATTTTGTATTTAATAGAGCAAAAAATTAAACTTCAGAGTTTTATTTAATTTGGAAAAAGCAGCAAGAGAGAAACAGTAAACAGAGTTACTAAAAGGATACATCCAATAGGCTGATTACATTTCGACAAGTTTCCAAACTAAAACCATCTGTTTTAATATCTTCACCTAAAAGGAAAACAGTGGACAGAAAACGTAGTTTAAGTCAATATTTATGCAATTGCATTAGTGAGGTAAACTGATTTTTCCACGCAGGAGGCCTCCAAGATCATGGCCATGATTTTCCCAAAAACAAATTAACTGCCTAATGGGTGGAAAAATGGGAGTATTTCTCGCCCGTTTTTTGGGTGTACTTACCAGACCGAATCTCTTGACACTATGTAATGCAGAGTTCCTTAGCATGATTCACTCTGATAAGTAAGGATAGGGCCTATCCCCATCTCAGAGGCTGGCACCAGGCTAAGCAGGCCTCTCTGCATGTGCATTTGTACCCTAAGAGGCAGCATCTCCTTATCTCTGACCATCCTGGGGGGGGTGGATCTGAATGGCCTCTGTTCCCTCCACAAGAGTCAGGATACCTGCTCCCCATTAGTGAGGAGTAGTCATAGAAACTGCTGATGTGAACCATGCCCAGCAGGGAGGTGGACGGGGTGGTGATAAAGATATCCCAGCCTGTATCCTTCAACATAATGAAGAAGTTTCCAGTCAAGATTTAGGGTAATATCTTATGCAATCTGTCAAATCTGGAGGCGTTAATTGCTGCCTAACTCTGATTTCTTCCTTAGTAGTTTTTGGTAGAGGGAGTTAAAATCCAGGGAATATCTGGCATGTTTATCAAATCCATTATGGAATTGTTTTAATTACCTGTTGTGTTCTGGGAGCTTGGTGCTCTGTGTTTGCAGGAAATGCAGTTGTCTTCCAATTTGGCTGAAAAGTTCAAATCACCAGCTTCACCCAGTTGGTGCAGTTCTGCAATGTGTCTTCTGTGAGTGATGATCAGATGGGGACCTTGGCTGTTTAACCCAATGCCCAACCTAAAGGTCTGTGTTACATCCCTTCACCATCTCAACTGTGGTCAACTAACTAAACAGAGGATGTGTAAAATTCTTATGCTGCATGGTTCACAGTGAATCCACTGCCCTGCGCCACCATGAGAATTCCATTCATAGAGGATCAGATTCTTTTATTTATCTACATGACAATTATAGCACTCAATTAAATCTTACTTACGGTTAGATACAACTTTGTTCATTATTCTTTGCAGCTCAAAGGCAGAAATCTCTGCATCCTGGATTTAAAAGAGCAAAGAAAAAACAAAGTTCAGCACGTCACAATATTCTTTCCCAGAAACCAGCTCAAATTCAACAAAATTAGGGACGTGCCAGGACAGATATTCCCTCAAAGTGAAAGAAAAATATTTGGGGTGAGTTTTTGTTTTTTTTCGCTCGTTACCCAACTTGTTTTAATTAATATTATGGTTTCTGCTCAATTAGCCTCTTGTTTCAGCGCTTCCCTGATGCTCTTAGCCAAGTGTGCTGGGATTGTGGAACTTCATTTTGAAAAACTAGTCTCTTCTTACTTCTCGATCCAATATATACATTTTGTATTAAAACATATTAATCTTTCTGGAACTCTTCTATGGGAATGGGTAGGGTAGCAGTGGTTAGCACTGCTAGCTCCTGGCGCCAGAAACGTGGGTTTGAACCCTGGCTTGGGTCATTATCTGTGCGGATTCTGCACATTCTCCCCATGTCTGCATGGGTTTCCTCCAGGTATTTTGGTTTCTTCCCACAGTCCGAAAGACATGCTTGTTTGGTGCATTGGCCATGCTAAATTCTCCCTCAGCGTACCCGAACAGGTGCTGGAATGTGGGATTTTCACAGTAGCTTCATTACAGTGTTAATGCAAGTCTACTTGCAATATTAATGTAAGTCTACTTGTGACACTAATAAATAAACTTTGTTCTTCGTGATAACCCTTAATCCATGTCATTTTATCATAGTTAACCTGTGGAAAATTTATCTTATCAAAGATAATAACTATACTTCCTGGCTAATTCTTTTTTTGTTGTTGAACAGAGGTAATGCGCTGACCAATCAGGGATTATCTACCTGGTTTGAATTTCAACAAAAGCTTGGCAGTTAACTACTCTCTAGTGCATTCTCCATGGCACTCTCTCTACCGATCACAGTCCTTTTGCCAACACTCTCAGCACCCTCATAATTCATAAAGTATGAATTATTGTTTGGAATCTGTCCTGATGATTGTAAGACAAAAAAGCTTTAACAGCATAATTGAATTCTTTGCGCAATTACCTTTGTTGGGCAGGAGAGGAAATGGGCAACATCTGAATCCAGTGGCTTTTTTGAAATTAAAACTGTTAACGGATTAGATAATTTTCTTACGGGTGTTTGATGGTAGTCAAGACTCTTCGACAATCCCCTCAGGCTGATGAGTTGCTTGGGTATTTTTGCCAACCTCTTCCTCTAAAATGGAAGGTGCCCTCCATTGTCTCTATGTGACAATTCTCCTCTTTTGAGTACCCTCTAACCCTTTGTACCATTTACATTGAAATGTCTTTGCTGTTTTCCTAAACATTTTGTAATCACTGTTTAAAAACCTCAATTTTGTTCTAACCTCTCCATTAAGCCAGGAAGTTCCTGCTTCTGATCTATCTCAACTATATCTAGATGTATTTTGGACCATCATAGATGTAGTTGAGTGAATTTCGCACATTCTATCGGTCCTTTATTTGAGAAGACATCTTTGCCTGAAGTTCCACTTGTAAAATGTGTCTTCAGTTCACCAAAAAGCTATTTAACTTGTGTGTCCATTCCAGACAGCCAAGGACATCATGGTACTTAGGTAAGGTAACACACATTCCAATGTAGTTAACTGTAGTTTGCTTCATGCTTAAATGATTTCTGATTGATAAACTGCCATTTAATCTGCTATTTTTCCCTAAAATCATGGCACGCTTCCTTTGAAATTAATTTATTTTTATTATGTTTACTTTATCTTAACATAAACCTCATGAGGTCACGTGGGAATGTGTGTTCACATTCACACTCACAGCGCCAGGATCCTGGGTTTAATTCCTGGCTTGGATCACTGTGTGGAGTTTGCACGTTCTCCCTTTGCCTGTGTGGGTTTCCTCCGATTGCTCTGGTTTCCTCCCACAGTCCAAAGATGTGTGGGTTAGGTGGATTGGTCATGCTAAATTGCCCCTTAGTGCCGGGGGCTAGCATTATGGAAATAGCGCCTGGGTAAAATTATGGTCAGTGCAGACTTGATGGGTCAAATGTCCTTCTTCTGCACCGTAGGATTCTGATTCTTATCCAAGCTGGTCATAATTTTGCACATCTCTATCAAATTATACTTTAACGATCTTTGCTTCAGAACATAAATCAGTGCGAGAATGTGGAACATAGAACACCACAGCACAAACAAGCTCTTCGGCCCACAAGTTGTGCTGATCGTACCCATACCTACTAGGCCATAGAACTATCTGTAACTCCCAATCCCATTTAATCCCATGTACTCATCAAAAGAAGGGGATAGAGCGCTGTGATTCAGAGCTTAAACCAGTGTGAGAAGGGTCTCCCTTCTCATGTAAAGGGGGCTGAGGAGTATAAATCAGCATGAGAATAGATGGATGCTACAGTATAACGTTCCTGTATTTATAGTCATTGGGCAGGATATTATATCCTCGCTCAGCTGAGACTGGAAATTCCTGTCCGAGCTTAATGGAGATTTCCATTGTCGGACCCTCGCTCCGATTCCATGCTGGACACTATGGTAGAGTTCCAATCACGTTTCCCATTTATGAAGTCCAAGGTCCTATCTGCTTTGCTGAAATTACTCTCTCAATGGTTCAATATTTATCTCTATTTACTTTAGCGCTGGTCAAATAAAAATGGTAGAATACTCCTCTGATGGCATGCACAAAGATTAATGTTGCAAAAGATACGTGAAGCAATTGAGCAGTGAAAGCAAATTTCCTCACCTGTCCTGCTAAGTATTCAAACAGATTCTCAAAACGGTCGCTAATGTCTTCTTCATTGACCTTTAGGAAAATTTTAAGAAAAAAATTGGATTGAGTGCACTTATAATCATAGCCAGAAAAAGAGACATTAACAGCAGCACTATGTTGCATTATACATCCAAGAACCCAACTCATTTAAAATGTAGCAACTCTCATACTATATTAACAGCATAAAATAACACCAGCATGATGTGGATATTCTTCTTTGGAGGCAATGATATGACTAATATACCAGCATCATCCTGTCTAAAATCTTGGGACCAGAGGAGGATCTCTATTCCACACACCCTCCCCTCCCAAAAACCATCTATTCATTCATGGGATGTGGGTTTCTCTGGCTAGGCCAGAATCAAAGGTTATCAGTGGTAATAAGAGTGTGGAACATACAACACAAACAAATCAGCCATGAACTTATCAAGTGGTGATACAGATTTGAGAAGCCACATAGATCCCAGAACACTTACCTCTGATCCTTTGATTTTCTTGCCTAACAAAAATCCATTTACCTCCGCCTTCAAAATATTCAGCGACTCCCCCACAACTTCTGTGACAGAGTGTTAGATATAATTCCCTAAGCGTGTAGGAATGATGGGCACAGACCTGCAACTCTTCACTTTATGCAACAGAACAAATTCTTAATTGTGCCATTGGTCTTCAATAGAAGGTTTATTGCTAAGGCACTTTTGCATTGTTCTGTGCTGCTTTAAATAATAATCGGAACTCTGCATGGATCTTGGGTGATGATCAGGTCAAGGATCTTCATTCCACCTGCCAAGATTAGTCATCCTTGAAAACCGACTCAGCATAGTTGGTGAACTATGATGGATGCATCTGTATCAAATTCCTGGAACTCAATTCCTAACAGCACTGTGGGTGTTCCTGCAACAGATGAACTGCAGCTGATCAAACTCGCCACCATTTTCTCGTGGGGAATCTGGAATAGACAATAAATTGCTGGCCTAAATCAGAGAAGCCCATATCCCAGGAATGAACTGAGACCCTCCTCTGGTCCCTAGGTTTCAGATAGCATGATGCTGATATACTAGATATATCTTTGCCTCCAAAGAAGGGTATTCAGGTCATGCTGGTGTTATTTTATGCTGTTATTATGCCAAATCAACAATATGAGTTTCTGGATGAATTGTCTAGCAATAATATCATTAGGCCATCACCTCCTCTGGGGGGGAATTCCTAGTACTCAGAGGGGAGGGCTGAGTCACAACATTCAAGCAGTTACACAGGAGAAGCAGCAGCAACTGGGCTTTTACAGACACTTGACAGGCTTTTCTAAACCTCTGCTTTAAATTAATGGCAGACAAGAGGCCAATAAAAGGTGGGATGTGGGGATGGTGACCTTTAATGATGAACTTCTGATGTCAAGGATCATCTAAATCAATGGGCAGCTAGAACAAACAACATAGTCACATATACCTCCTCATCCTCCAGCTTTGCATCAACTTCAGTATCCATGACTCTGCAATAGGAAAAAATACATGTTACCATGCACAGTGAAACTTTCAGGTATACTCTATCTATCCTGAGCACATTTCAATTAGCTGTCTAGAAGCGCACTACGGGTAATAAACAACACAATGCTTTTGACATTTATTGATCTCCTCCAACTTTTTCCCCTTTTCCTTCAAGTGTACTGACACAGGTTGGGCTATTCCACGGGCACTAGCATTCCCCCAGTACTTCGCTCAACTACCTACTTTGCTCAAATGGCTGCCTTGCCAGCAACTATCTCTAGGTTATTTTTACAATGGAAAGCATCACAGACAAATCTAATCCCACATTCAGCCAACATCACTTTGCACACTTTCTTCTACAGGCTTCAAGAAGGCAATCAGGAGGGATTGGCAAGCTTTGTCAAGCTTAACCTAGTTTAGGGACACAGAAACTAAGTCTATCCAATCTCTCTTCATAACTTAAATTTTCCATCCCAGGCAACCTTCTTGGTCAATCTCCTCTGCACCCACTTCTGTGGAATCACATCTTTCTGATAACTTAGTGACCAGAACTGCCCACAGTACTCTAGCTGTGGCCCCACCAATGTTCTATACAACATGACCTCCTTGCTTTTATAATTTATGCCTAAACTGATAAAGGCAAGTATCAATCTGTCTTTTTCATCACCCCATTAACCTGCTCTTCCTCCTGCTTCAGAGATCTACAGATGCCAAAGTCCCTTTACTCCTCAGAACTTCTGAGCGTCATGCCATTCATGAATACTTCCTTGTCAAATGACTCCTTCCAAAGTGCATCACCATATTGTTCAGGGTTAAATTCCATCTGCCACTTATCTGCCCATTTAATCATCCTGTCTATATCTTCCTGTAAATACAATAAGAAGTCTGACAACAACAGTTTTAAATCCAATCGATTTATTTGATAGTAAACTCGCAAGCTTTCAACTCTATGGCCTTTGTCAGGCAAATGAAATAATAAATACTATCAAATAAATAATAAATACTAACAAATAAATAGGTTGGATTTAAAACTGGTGTTGTCAGACTTCTTACTGTGTTTATCCCAGTCCAACACCGTCATCTCGACACTATATCTTCCTATAACCCAAGACACTCAACCTCACTGTTTTAAAATTTATTTATTGGTGTCACGAGTAGACTTGCATTAACACTGCAATAAAGTTACTGTGAAAATCCCCTAGTTGCCACACTCCAGCGCCTGTTTGGGTACACTGAAGGAAAATTTAGCATGGTCACTGCACCTAACCAGGATGTCTTTTGAACTGTGGGACAAAATTGGAGCACCTGGAGGGGACATGGGGAGGGAGTTGGGGCAGGGAAGGGGAGGATGATGAGTGAAGGAGGAAGAGGAGGAACATGCAGACTCTGCACAGACAGTGACCCACGCTGGGAATTGAACCAGGGATCCTGTGCCACCATGCCACCCTGTCTAATGACCTGGCCAATCTGTGTGTTACCCACAAACTTACTAATCCTCTTCCCTTATTTTGAAAAGAAAATCCAGCTGTCACTTCCTTTCACAATATTTGCTGACATTCAAGTCTTTTACCGGTGTTGTTTATACTTACACAACTTCACTCTGTTTCTCAGAAAAGACACGAATTGCAAAGTCTGCATCTTTATTTGGCTCGAAAGTGGATGGTATGATGAAATATGACCCAGGCTCGAGAGCAAACCGATTCATGACCTCTCGCAGATTGATGAAAGTTTCTGATCTTGCGCTGGACGCATGCGTCATGAAAAAATCTCTCTTCAGCTGAATATTAGTCTGGTCTTTATACTAGTATATAGAAACAGAAAAAAAAACTTGTGATTTTGCAATATTTGTGAAGTTTAGAATCAGAATCCCTACAGTGCAGAAGGAGGCCATTTGGTCCATCGAATCTTCACCCATCCAGGGTGAACTTATTTCCACACCCCCCCATACATTTATCCTATTAATCCCCCTGATATTAATGGTGGAATTTTATCGCCTTGCCCACTCGAGGCTTGTAAAATCCTACCCGAGGTCAACAGAGAATGCTGTTCTATGAGCCACGCCTGCCCCAATTCCAGGGCAGGTGTGGCAATAAAATTCTGGCCTAAGTGACAATTTAGCATGGCTAATCAATCTAACCCGCACATCTTTGAACTGTGAAAGGAGACTGGAGCACTGCAGGGAAACACATGCAGACATGGGGAGAATGTGCAAACTCCATATAGACAGTGACCCGAGGCCGGAATTGAATGCAGGCCCTGGCTCTGTGTGGCAGCTGTGCTAACCACTGTGCCACCCATTATATCAACCCACAGATCATAGAGAATACTTCAAATCTAAGACTTATACAATAGACAAAATATAATTTATTTCCGTAGCGAATAGCCTGCAAGTTACCCAAACGTGTAACTCTCCAACTCCATTCACAACAACATCACGACTCTCAGGAGAGCAACAAAACAGCATAAGATTGATCAACTCCTGATCTACGTCATTGTTAAAATTCTCCTAAGCAGCATGTAGATTTTATTGAGTTAGTTAAACAATACAATAGCAAATTAAAAAATGGAATCTGTCGATTTTAATAATTATTAAATCTATCTTCTGGTCAAATCAACAAGGTGCTGCCCAGAATCCAACGAGCAACTCTCCGAAGTTTGAACTGTCTGAAACGGTAAGAATTTATTGTTTGCAGTGTTCAGAACACAACTTCAAACAGAAAAATAAAATGAACTCTCCATTCGATGACCCTAGATTTTGCATGGAGTTGTGGTGTCTGTGCCTTATCCAAATGGTGCCAGGACCCAGAATGCCCACCCCCACCTTTCCAACAGGTCCTGTTTTGGAAGTAAGGGTAAGGTGGTGGAAGATGACTCACGCATAAAATCATTCTGGCAGGGTCACTTCAGCCCAGTCCCCACTTCAAACAATCCCTACTTTCATGAGACTTGGGAGACTTAGGATTTTTAACAATAGATATGAATGTTTGTAAAAGAGTGGATAAGATCTGTGAGCAATCAAGTTATTTAAATTCCCTGCCCTTTAAATTAAAAAAAAACTGCACCCGAAGTTGGAAAGAGAAATCGGTGCCTACAATTTTAATAGACTTTGTTGGCATAACTTAAGTAAACTTTATTCAGTTATTAATACTTTGCTGTTTCCACAACAATCATCATCATAATGTGCACAAATTCACAATCTGATTGACAGCTCCAAGAGATCACTTTAAGGAATAGCTGTTTTTGATGTCAAGCTACAAATACAAATATTTACTTTTAGAAGGGATTAAGTAAAGGAAAAGGATTTAAATGTATTTGGATTTATTAAAAAAAATCAGTAAGTGCGCTTTTATAGTGCAGTTTATAATAGAAACCTAGAATTTTATATTTTAGTTTGTCTCAGCATGGCTCCTGAGGTCTGCTTACGGTAGATATAACTGTGGAAGGTATAAGGTCAAAGAGTTGTGAGTGAGGATCACAGGTTGGCACTAGGTTGATACCAAAGCCATGCAGATGAGAGGGGGAGAGAGATCATGTGTTGTCACAAGTTTGCACTAAATTGGCAAAGGAGCCCTTAGGATGTGAGGGGAGAGGAAAATAGGGGATGAGAGATCATTCTGGTAGACAGAATGGCAGAGGATGGCATGTATGGGGCATAGGGAGTGGATGAGAGAGATGAGGGGGCTAAAGGGATGTGAGGGTTAGAGGGTTCAAGGGCCTCTATTCCAACTGTGATGAAATCCCAGAGCATTGGAACAGGCCTTTTTTCAAGCCTCAGTTATTAGTAGCCTGTGGCTGCTCCTGGATCGGCAGGCCTGACTCCAACAAGCACCTGCTCCCCCAGAACTAAAGATCCAGCACTTTATCCCCCGATAAGTGCAGCAAACAGGAAATTTCCTCACTCCCCTCACCAGCCTCGGAAGTGAAAACCAGGTTCCAATCTGCTGCCAGGAACATACTTGAAGTTTTGTGATAAGGAAAATACCTTCCACAACACTAAACAAAAGTTTCAAAGCAAAGGTCACAGGCAGAAATTCTTCCTACCTGTGACTTCTATTAATGTAACCCCGTTTGTAGTACTGAGGGAATTCTCTTTGGGAGAAGAGCATCAAATTGATGGTCTATTATATACCCCACTCATTAATCAGTTCCATTGACTTTAGCCTATTCATCTGATGATCCCCATTCTGTGTTGTTTCCCAAAGTCACACCAATATCTCAATCTTTACCCCTAACCCTAACTCCAAAAATGAGGGACAACCATATCTTGAGAAGGGATGCTTATACTGGCATTGTCACTTAGTCTGCTTTCCAACAGTATGGTAAGACGTGAGGTCACTGTCAAAACTGTTGACACAAAAATCCTTTACTTACAGCCACAAAAGGAGACTTTCCAGCAACAAATCAACTCTTGCCCTATCAGGCAGATGACACTGGAATATTACTTGGAGCACTTGTTCCCTTGGCTAGATATGGTGCTGGGATTCTCCAACCTTGCCCGCAGCTAGGATTCTCAGTTCCTGCTGCTGTGTGTGAAATGGCTGGAATTTTCCAGCCACACTGTATAATAAGGCAAAAATATTGCAAGAGAAATCATTTCTGCCATTTCTTTAGTCGTCCTCTCAAACTGGGGTGAAGATTAATTGAATTTTACTCGGCCTGTTATTAAAACCGGCAAAATATCACCTGCGTATAAACATCTAATTAATTTTGGAGTCTGGATCTTGATCATACGCACCTCATCAGGGACCTGTGGAATAAAAAAAAAGACAAAAACGTAAGACTCGTTAGTTTTACAAGGCAGCTAAACAGAATGTCTTCACGATACTTGAAAACGATTAAGACTTTGCTCGTAATTCAGTAATAATACTAATAACAATTAAGAATGCCTGTGTCCTAAAATGATATTTTATATTTCTAAAGCTTCAATAGTAAATATCAGATTTAAATTACAAATAAATAGAATATTTATCACCTGGGAGTTACTAGGAAATGTGTAGAAAGAGCCACTTACCCCTGTTAGAAAAAAGAAACCCAACCTCTAACTACGTATGGCATTTCCCATCAAGGTCACAATTCCACTCATTTCATCACCTCATAGAATCATAGAAGTTTACAGCATGGAAACAAGCCTTTTGGCTCAACTTGTCCATGCCGCTTTTTTTTAAGCCACTAAGCTAATCCCAATTGCCAGCATTTGGCCCACATCCCTCTATACCCATCGTACCCATGTAACCTTCTGCACCTCGGAATTCTGCAGCTATTCTCTGTCTAATAGATGTTTTTTTTTTTATCTTCCTGCCCAATTGAACAACTTCACATTTCCCTAAATTGAACTGTTAGATTATTGTCTCCTCACTTAACCTACCTATGTCTGTCTGCAACTCCCTCATGTCTTCTTTGTGACAGACTTTCCTATCATTGTGTCATCTACAAACATCAGCTACCAAGTCTTCACTCCCCTCATCTAAGTCATTGCTAGAAATTGTATAAAGTTGAGATGCCAGTACAGATTCGTGCGAGACCCCACTGATCATATCCTCAATCAGAAAACAACCTATTTATGCAAATTCTAACCTGATGTTGAGACTTCTTACAGAAGATAAAGTCCAACAAGTTTATTTGGAATCATGAGCTTTCGAAGTGCTGCTCTTTCATCAGGTGACACATTCACCTGAAGGAGCAGTGCTCCAAAAGCTCGTGATTCCAAATTAACCTGTTGGACTTCAACCTGGTGTTGACAGACTTCTTACTGTGCTTATCCCAGTCCAACGTTTGCATCTCCACATCATCTCTGTTTTCTGCCAGTCAACAAATTTTTTATCCAAGTTATGATGTTATCCCCTACATCATGAGCTTTTATTTTCCACATAACCTTTGATATCAAATGTCTTATAGAAATCCAAGGACAGTGCATTCTCCGCAGCACATGCTCCTCTTATGAAGAACTCCAATAAATTGGCTACACCGTGATTTCCCTTTGACAAAATGATACTGATTCTTCTCAATGATCTGAGTTTTTCTAAGTAACCTGCTATAACCTCCTTGATAATTATTCTAACACCTTTTCCATAACTGACACCAAGCTAACTGACCTGATAGAAAACAGGAAACTATCTGTCCCCTTTTTGAACAGAGGGGTTATATTTACTACTTTCCAATCTGATATCAACTTTCCAGAATCTAGCAAATTTTGGAAGATTAACACTAGCACATCTACCATCTTATTTGTCAGCTTATTTAAGACCCTAGGATAAAGTCCATCAGAACTTAGAGATTTGTCAGTCAGCAGCTCCATCAGTTTGTTCAGTACTGTTCTTCCCTAATATTGTAATTCCTTCATGCTCCTCTCTCCCTTTTTATCTCTGGGTTACCCGGAGGGCATTAAAAGTCAAGATAAAACGGGACTAGAATTACGGGGTGGCTACACCAGCTAGGGTGACAGATTCTCTTCCCTAAAAGGAGGTGGTTTTTACAACAACAGGTTTAACAACTTGTGAGCTTTCACAGTCATTTAGTGATGTTAGAGCACTAATTGCTGGATATATTAAATTTAACGTGACAACTTTCCATTGTGGAATTATAAACTCAAGAATATATAAATAGTGCCAGGACTACTAAATTGTCAATTTTCTCTCTCCCATAAATAACTTCTTGCCTTGGTTTACTGGTGGCACTGTCACCCGAGTTAGAAAGTTATTGAGTTAACCCCTATACTAACAGGCTTGAGTATCAAAGCTGCTGATCAATTCTGTCTTCCAGTTTAAGAAAGGTTCCAAACATTATTTTGCCACACTGTGCAATGTCCTGGATTTTCATTCACCAAACTGTCCACACTATAATCAACTAAACTAATGTATTAGAATAGGAACCACCAAGGTCAGTAGAAATACAGAAAGAAAAAGTGCTCACTTTAACAGCTATTGGCAATTTTATTTTTATTCATTCATGGGACATGGGTGTCACTGGCTGGCCAACATTTATTGCCCATCCCTAGTTGCTCAGGAGCAGTTGAAAGTTAACCACATTGCTGTGGCTCTGGATCACGTGTAGATCAGACTGAGTAAGGAAGGCAGATTTTCTTCCCTAAAGAGCATTAGCGAACCAGATGGGTCTTTCCAACAATCGACAACAGTTTCAGCAGCAGATTCTTAATTCCAGATTTTTTTTTACTAAATTCAAATTCCACAGTGGGATTCAAACCCAAGTCCCCAGACATTAGTTGAATTTCTAGTGATAATATCACTAGGCCATTTTCCTCCCCAAATAGCTGGTAAAATAATCATCATAATCATCTGCAATTCAGTGAAGTATCAGAGCTGGGTTAATATTAACACTCAATATCGATACACTTTACTATTAACACAGAACTAATTTTTGAGAAGAATTCTTCACTACACAGAACATTACAGCGCAATACAAGCCTTTCGGACCTTGATGTTGCACTGAGCAATGGAACCAATCAAATGACCCTCTTACCTAAACTATTCCAATATTATCCATATGTCTATCCAATGACCATTTGAATGCCCTTAAAGGTGCTAAGTCCAATACTGCTGCAGGCCCTTATTACCCTCTGAATAAAGGTCTTACCTCTGACATCTGTCCTATATTTATCACCCCTTAATTTAAAGCTATGTCCCTGCGTGTTAGCCATCACCATCCGCTAAAAAGGCCCTCATTGTCCACCTATCTAATCCTCTGATCATGTTGTATGCCTCAATTAGGTCACCTCTTAACTTTGCTCTCTCTAACGCAAACAACCTCAAGTCCCTCAGCCTTTCCTCACAGGACCTTCCCACCATATCAGGCAGCATCCTGGTATATCTTCTCTACACCCTTTCCAATGTTTCCACATCTTTTCTATAACGTGGCGACCAGAACTGTACTCAATACTCCAAATGCAGCCGCACCAGAGTTTTGTACAGCTGCAACATGATCTCGTAGCTCTGAAACTCAATCCCTCTACCAAAAGCTAACACACCATATGCCTTCTTAACAACTCTACCAACCTGGGTACCAACTTTCAGGGATCTATATTTCACTAAGATGCAGTAGGACAGTTTATATAGTCTACACCATTAGCTTGGAGTGATCAATTTCTTTTTGCCTCGGGTTTGTGAAAGGCCATATGGAAATCAGCATAGCAGCAATATTTATTTTGCTTTTTCTTAATCTATTTATTTATTTTATAGATAAGGAAACTCCGTAAACTTGCCTCATAGATAGCGAAGCCTATGGTATGCATGCCCTCGCCCATTTTTCGGTACTTTCTACGATTCTTTTGAATCACACCAGCCAGAAAGCTACATTTATTATCATCATCCGTAGGATCATCATCTGCTTCATCCAACTGGATCCTAAATTGAGGATTGGTCCAGAATGTCCCTATAAATGGAAAACCAATGGTTTTTAATGAGATCAGCCATTCAATAATTGATGCCCATTATTCTAGTTCGATCAGTACAGAATGATTTCTTTTTTTCACTACAGTTTAAAAGTGAACACATAACACTTCGCATGACACTATGTGCCCTGCTACTTTAACACTTGCATTACCCAAACCGTAGGGGTGGCGCGGTGACATAGTAATTAGCACTGCTGCCTCACAGTGCCAAGGAGCTGCGTTCAATTTCTGTCTGTGCAGAGTCTGCATGTTCTCCCCCTGCGTTTGCCTCAATGTAACCAAACAGATGTTGGAGTGTGGCAACTAGGGAGATTGTCACACTTCATTGCAGTGTTAATGTAAGCCTACTTGTGACACTGATAAATAAACTGTAAACTTTGAACATTGCAAACCAAACAGAATACAGAAAAGGGAAAAAATGTTTGAGTTCAATAGAACATCCATTAGCTTCATTTATTCGAATAAAAGCATTACCAATGAGAAAATGCAAATGTTAGGAGGTCACAATTTATACTAAAGAAGTTAATTCAACTGAAACATGGAAATGAGGCTGACCAGTACAGATTTGGATACAGCAAGAATATCTGACCTTGAAACACGATAAGGAGAGTGACGTTTTCTTGTCCCTAAAATATCTTTGACCCAAAGCGAACAGAAGCTCATTTCAAAGCAGATGTTATACAAAGTATAACTATGGACAGAACAAAGGAAATGGACGCGATGCTAAATGAATACTTTGCCTCAGTATTCACCAAAGAGGGGGACTTGATGGATGAGGGGCCTAAGCATTAAAACAGATAAGTCCCCAGGGGCCTGATGGGATCTACCAAAACTACTGAAAGAGGCTAGGGTGGAAATTGCACCTTCATTGGCTATCCTTCAGTCCTCTGGAACTTCACCTGTAGCCAATGTTATTCCGTTGTTTAAGGGTAACAGGGATAATCCAGGAAATTACAGACCTGTGTACTTTACATCAGTGGTAGGGAAATTACTGGATAAGTTTCTTAGGGACAGGATTTATCACATTTGGAAACAAATGGACTAATTAGTGACAGGCAGCATAGTTTAGTGAAGGGGAGGTCATGCCTCAGTAACTTGGTTGAGGTTTTCAAGGAAGTGGCGAAAATGATACATGAAGGAAAGGCAATGGATGTTATAAAGTACTTCATGGTAGATTGATACGAAAGGTGGGGTCACACGCGATCAGAGGAGAGTTGGCATGATAGATACAGAACTGGCCTGGCCACAGAAGACAGATCGTAGCAGTAGAGGGGTGCTTTCTGAATGAATGGCTGTGACTAGCGATGTTCTACAGAGATCAGTTCTGGGACATTTATTGTTGGTAGTATATATAAATGATTCGGAAGAAAATGTTGTGTCTGATTAGTAAATTTGCAGATGACACAAAAAGTGGTGGAGTTGCGGATAGTGAAGAGGGTTGTCAGAGATACAGCAAGATATAGACCAGTTGGAAACTTGGGCAGAGAAATGGCAGATGGAGTTTAATCCAGAGAAGTATGAGATAATACATGTAAGAATTATACAGTAAATTGTAGAATCTTTAGGAGTAAAGTTAAGCAAAGAGATCTGGGCATATTTGTCCACTGAAAGTGCACTGCACGTGGATAAGGTTGTCAAGAAGGCATATGGCATGCTTGCCTTAATTGGTCGGGGCATTAGTTAGGCCACATTTAGAGTATTGTGTACAATTCTGGTTGCCACACTACCAGAAGGATAAGGATGCTTTGGAGAGGGTACAGAAGCAGTTTACCAGGATGTCGCCTGGTCTGGAGGATATTAGCTATGAGGAGAGATTGGTTTGTTCTCACTGGAATGACAGAGGTTGAGGGGTGACCTGATAAAGGTTTACAAGATTACGAGTGGCTTGGACAGAATGGATAGTCAGATACTTCTTCCTAGGATAGAAAAGTCAAATATAAGATGACAAAGGTTTAAGCTGCGTAAGGAAAAGTTTAAAGGGGATGAGCGAGGCAAGTTTTTTTTTACATAAAGATGGTGAATGTCTGGAACGCGTTACCTGGGGAGGTGGTGGGAGCAGGTATGAAAGCAGCATTTAAAGGACAACTAGATGAATACATGAATAGGGTGGGAATGGAAGGATATGGACTCTGTAAGTGCATACAGCTTTAAGCAGGCATCATGATTGGTGCAGGTTTAGATAGCGAAAGGGCCTGTCCCTGTGCTGTACTGCTCTTTATTCTTTGTATACAAGATGGAAAAGATGTATGTAGTATTGGTACAGTGTTATCGAGTTGCTAAAATGCACTCCCAGGGGAAAAAAAAGATGTCGCAGAGAAGAAATAGAAATTGAAATTACATACTAGCATAGTTTCGGCATCCCCCTGCTGTAGATCCTGTCCTCCAGCTCCCATTATAGGTTATCAGGCTCCATTTGCGAACGTCGTCACTGCTCAGAGTGTCAGGAGTCAGGTTGCAGATTTCCACTCGTGAGAAATTTTGGAGAAATTCGGTAAATGACATCCTGCAAAGCAATGATGGGGGGGGGGGGGAAGAGGAGCAACGAAACATTAAAAATAACTGGGGACAGATACCTTTTAAAGAATAGCAAACTCTCACAATTACCCCAAAATGCAAATATTTGTGAACTCCCTTTTGTCATTAAACAAATTGGAATGATGTTTATGTCGGAATTACAGCATGACAACGGGCATTTCATCCAGCCAATCCATTTTTGTGCCATGGGCATTAGCATTGATCCTGGTGTTAGTCCTCAGTCTGTTCTTATGGCTGGAATTTTCTGGCCGTTCAAGCCCTACTTCCGCTGCCAGAGGGGATGGAGAATGTGGCGCTCAGTTCCAGGGGAGGGGCATGTGGCCTGGCAGTGTCCTGGCACAAAATGGCATTGCCAGGCTGGTAGCATGCCCATGCTAAATTGGCAGTGCCAATCTGTGCCAAGGACAGCACCAGGGTGATCCCCAGTGGGAGCTACATGGGAAGGAGGGGTTTATTTCTACATGGTGGTAGACCGGAGCAGAGTTGGGATTTGAGGATGCTAGCAATGATTGTGGGTGAGGGAGGGGAGGAGAAGAGGTGGCAGACGTGATGGCAGGATGGGGTGGAGGTGGGGGGAAGGAGCTGCGATGCGGGGCAGAGGAAGAGGACCAGTTTTTTTTTAAATTTCCCACTATCTGGTTTCCTGCTTATCCCAGTATTTGGCAATTGTAACCAGATGTAGAAGTGTTTGGACTGATTTTACTTTACCAGAATTCTCCATCATCTGATTCGTTGCACAGTCTCTCTCGTTCTTCTTCAGGGATAGAATCCCACTCGGGTGCACTGGATTCAGAAAAAAAATGACATTGTTAAAATTGACAGGAGCAGCTCGTGAACACAAACACCAGCCGTCATCACAGTGAGCTTTGTCCAGCCAGCTACAGCATTGTGTTTAATGCCTTAAGCAACTTGGGGACAACACAATGGATCTGGGATTCCTATATATAATGTCCTTATTTGCTTTGAAGGGCTGGTTCTGGGGTTTTTGTTTGATTCAATGATTTTAGCAGAGCTTTGAAAGTGGCTGCAAGGAGTTCCTTCATATCTTATATCAAAGTCCCAAATCCTCTGGTGAGTCTGGCCTTCACTTTTCTTCTGGGAGAAAGAAAAACCTGTTCAATCACTTGGGCGGAGCTCCGAGTGAGGAAAGAATAGGTTGACACCTGTTCACTTTGTGCGTGTTTGCCATGCTTATTCAAGGAGGTTATATTCATAGGAAATGATGCATTAATGCTATGTTAACATTCAATCATGATATCTATTTTTGGCATAATCGTGCAGCGAAGAGATTCAATATATATTGGTGCCCCAGATACTCAATTTAATTTTTTTCTTATGTTTGAACATAGGGGAGTGATGGTCATTCTCCAACTCTGTGAGCTGCACCATGGCACAGTGGTTAGCACTGCAGCCTCACAGTGCCAAGGACTCAGGCTCGATTCTGACGTTGGGTGACTACTTGGAGTTTGCACATTCTCTCAGTGTCTGCGTAGGTTCCCTCTGGGGGACCCGGTTTCCTCCCACCGTCCAAAGACGTGCAGGTTAAGTGGATTGGCTGTATTAAATTAGTGTTCAAAGTTTTGGATAGATGGATCAGCCACAGTAAATGTGTGGGGTTGTGAGGATAGGGCAATGCAAGTGGACCCGGGTAAGATACTCTGTCAGTGAGCCGGTGCAAATTCAATAGGCCAAATGGTCTCCTTTTGCACTTCAAGGATTCTATCATTCTTAATACCTCTGCCTTCAACGCAGCTAGGGTTGCCCTAAGGTTGGCTGGCTTTTTTTTTTTTTAGGGACAGTAATGCCTCAACTATACAATACACAGATCTCAATCCTGACTGGTCAAAGCAACAAAATTGATTTCAAGGGATGGATGGATATTTTGATTGCTGCTCTGATAAAGACTTATACCTTGTGGAACACTTTTGGGCTCTTGAATAACTTGAAATGGTTTGTTACATTTTTTTTGTTTGGTCATGGGATGTGGGCACCGTTTATTGCCCATCCCTTTGAGAAGGTGGTGTTGAGCTGCCTTCTTGAAATCATTGGACCCATATGGTGTAGGTACATCCACCATGCTGATAGGAAGAGAGTTCTGCTGCCCTTGTTCTTTCAGACTTCAAAGGAGCCTAGATATGTTGCTATAGTGTTAATTGTATAGATTTTAGCCCTCTGTGATGGCGATGGAGGGAGCAAATATTCCATGTTTAGGTGTTAAGAATGTTTATGCCAATGGAAGCTGACACCCACAAACCACCTGTTGCACGGAAGCACAGAACTCTGAAAGATTTGACAATTTCCAACAAAATCCTCAACATAATACAGTGGATGCTGGAATCTGAAGTGAGAACAGGACACTGGAAATACTCAGCAGATCTGCCAGCACCTATCAGGAGAAGAAAAGTGGTTAACATTGAGTACATTGATTCTTGTATACCCAAAATAGCATACTTGTCACTCCAGCTTCCAGTCCACTCAACTTGACCCCAAGGATTCCGGATCCGGATCAGTTTTTCCTCTTCACCTTGATAATCCACCTATTTGGGTTAAAATATAGGAATACTACATCACCATAGTGTTTCTGTTTTACCCAAGGCAATGGGAATGAATACTCTGTGCCAATTGTGTTAATACCCACCAGGAGAAATAAAGCCAAGAATTGCTTCAGGGTTTCAAATGGGGCTTTTCTCTCCCTGGGCTGCTGGTTTGGTTTTCCTACAGTGTTCTCTGTAAGGTGATTTTTATCCAATTCATTAGTGATATGACCATTCTTATGAAAATGTCCCTCTGTCTACAGTAGGAGATGGTTGGCATCCCAAGTAGAAAACCTAGTTTTCAAATCAATCGTCACCTCAAAGTTCTACACGGTATCTTAACAAAATATATCGACATCCATGCTCCACACATGTACAAACCTTGACAAAACGAAAATAAATTTTAAAGTGCTACATTGAGTAGTACTCAGTTTAACTTTGTTCCACTTCATTTTGAATTGGAAGGAAGTTTTATTCAGCTAACAGGAACCGGTTTTCATAAATATAATCGATAGGATCCCTATAGTGCAGAAGGAGGCCAATTAGCCCATCGTGTCTGCACCTACTTCCCAAAAGAGCGTTTTAGCCAGGCCCAACTCCTTGCCTTATCTCTGTAATCCCACATATTTACCATGGCCAATCCACCTAACCCACACATCTTTAGACTGTTGGAGGAAACAGGAGCACACGGAGGAAACCCACACAGATGTGGGGAGAACATGCAAACTCCTCACAGACGATCACCTAAGGCTGGAATCGAACCCGGTTCTCTGGCACTATGACACAACAGTGCTAACCTCTGTGCCACCAAACAGGTCAATGGTTTGTTTCTGCATACCTTTTAGAATTCAGAGGCATGTGGACATCCCAGGAATGAAAGAGATGAGGGTCAACAAATAGCAAGGACAGTTCAGTTAACTTCCTGAAGTACATAACTGCCCTACTGAGATCTGGAAAGCACCTGCCTTCTTAGGAGTGAAAAGTAGAGGTGAGAAAATAAGAACTAAGAGCTGGAGTAGCCATCTGGCCCCTCGAGTCTGCTGCGCCATTCAATAAAATCATGGCTGGTCTTTTTGTGGACTCAACTCCACTTCCCTGCCCGCTCACTATAACCCTTAATTCCTTCACCATTCAAAAATCTATCCTTGCCTTAAAAACATTCAATGAGGTAGCCTCAACTGCTTCACTGGGCAGGGAATTCCACAGATTCCCCACCCTTTGTGTGAAGAAGTTCCTCCTCAGCTCAGTCCTAAATCTGCTCCCCCTTATTTTGTGGTTATATCCCCTAGTTCTAGTTTCACCTGCCAGTGGGAACAACTTCCCTGTTTCTACCTTATCTATTCCCTTCATAAATGTATATGTTTCTAAGATCTTCCTCATTCTTTTGAATTCCAGTAGGTATAGCCCCAGTCTACTCAATAACCAATCCTCTCAACTCTGGAATCAACCTAGTGGAGCTCCTCTACAACCGCTCCAGTGCCAGTATATCCTTTCTCAAGTAAGGAGACCAAAACTGAACAGAGTACTCCAGGTATGGCCTCACTGGCATCTTATACAGCTGTAACATAATCTCACTGTTTTAAAACTCCATCCCTGTAGCAATGAAGGGCAAAATTCCATTTGCCTTTTTAATTACCTGTTGCATGTGCAAAACAACTTTTTGCAATCCATGCACAAGAACATCCTGGTCTGCCTACACAGCAGCATGCTGCATTTTTTTTACCATTTAAATAACAGTCCATTTTGCTGTTATTCCTACCAAAATGGATGACCTCACATTTACCGTCATTGTACTCCATCTCCTAGACGCTTGCCCACTCACTCAGATTATCTATATTCCTTTGCAGACTTTCAGCGTCCTCTGCACACTTTGCACTGCCACTCATCTTAGTGTCATCTGCGAATTTTGACACATTACACTTGGTCCTCAACTCTAAATCATTTGTGTAAATCAAACAATTGCGGTCCCGACACTGATCCCTGAGGATAGCACTAGTCACTGATTGCCAACCAGAAAAACACTCATTTACCCCCCACTTTTTGCTGTCTGTTAATTAACCAATCCTCTATCCATGCTAATACATTACTTGTCACACTGTGCACCTTGAACTTATGCAGCAACTTTTGGCAACGCCTTCTGGAAATCCAGATACACCACATCCATAGTCCCCATTGTCCACTGCGCGTGTAATGTTTTCAAAGAATTCCACCAATTAGTCAAACATGACCTGCCCTTCATGAATCCATGCTGCATCTTCCCAAAGGGACAATTTATATTCAGATGTCTCGCTATTTCTTCCTTGATGATAGATTCAAGCATTTTCCCTATTACAGAAGCTAAGCTAACCGGCTTATGGTTTTTTGTCTCCCTCCTTTTTTAAACAGTGCCATCACATTTGCTGTTTTCCAATCTGCGGGAACCACTCTAGAGTCCTACCAATTTCGATAAATTACCACTAGTGCCTTCACTATTTCTCCTGCCATCTCCACAAGGCCATAAGACGTAGGAGCTGAATGAAGACACTTGGTCCATTGAGTCTGTTCCGCCATTCAATCATGGCTGATATTTTTTCTCATCACCATTCTCCTGCCTTTTCCCCGTACCCCCTGACCCTCTTATTAATCAAGAACCTATCTAGCTCTGTCTCAAAGACACTCAATGAGCTGGCTTCCACAACCTTCTGTAGCAAAGAGTTTTACAGATTCACCACTCTTTGGCTGAAGAGATTCCTCCTCAACTCCTTTCCTTTTGTACCCTCGAATGCCTTCCATCAGGACCAGGAGACTTGTCTATCTTTAGCCCCATTAGCTTGTCCAACATTTCATGATAACACGTCCTTTTTTGTTAGAGTGAGAAAAACAACTGGCCAGCTGGCAAAAAAATAAAACATTTATTCAGTTTTGAAAGTGAAATATCAGCATTCGATGTTAATGGAGATCCAGCACAGCCTCCACTCAATACACATCTCAGATCCTTCTCACCACCATCCTCCTCCCAATCAGTACAGTGAGTTAAAGTTTATTTATTAGTCACAAATAAGACTTACATTAACACTGCAATGAAGTTACTGTGAAATTTCCCTATTTGTCACAGTCCAGCACCTGTTCGGGTCAATGCACCTAATCAATATGCCCTTCTGAATGTGGGAAGCACCCAAAAGGATATCCACGCAGACTCAGGGAGATGCGCAAACTCCACACAGACAGTGACCCAGGAATCAAACCCGTGTCCCTGGTGCCGTGAGGCAGCAGTGGTAAATATTGTGCTACTGTGCCACCCCCAGCCTCTTATTAATGAAATTCCCACCAGACCTCTTCCTGATTATAGTTGCACCAAAAAGAGTCTTAATTACACTTCAAGTGCAATTCTGGCAATACTGAACTCTTACTATGAGCACTTTCTCTGGAGACTGCTATTAGCAGACTTCAGTTATTACAATATGGTCCAGATTCTTTTAAAATAAAACTGAATCACCAGGCTTGATTCTTGATCTATATTGAATTAGCTAATCTCATTCAAATTTGTCGATTCAAACCTGGAAAACAGGGAAGCTATGGGGAAAGTTGTACTCTATAAGACAAAGAGACAATTGAACAGATGAGAGAAGTCCCTCATATTTATTGTTGGAGATTAGGGTAAAGGTATCAAGGAAAAGGGGTTTAAGAAGATAGTTGGAGCAGAGAAAATAAGTCAGGGTTATCTTGTATTTCAAAATGGCAATCCAATCATGTGCCAAACATGTTCAAGTCTGTAACCAAAAGAGAAAATCCTGGAAAATCTCAACAGGTCTGGCAGCATCTGTAAGGAGAGAAAAGAGCTGCCGTTTCAAGTCCAGATGATCTTTTGTCAAAGCTAAAAGGCACAGAAAGTGGGAGATATTTATACTGTAGGGTGAGTGAATGAAAGATGAGTCACAAAAACAAGGGGAAAGGTTGCTATTGACTGTCCATAGAGAAAATAAAAGGTGTGAATGGCCAAATGGCAAAGAAGCTGATATCAAAGGATGAACCTTGACTGAAGAAGATGTGGGAGGAGGGGGAGATGGGTGGGAGAGGGATAAAATAGAGAAAAGGGAGAAAGAAGTGAAGCAAAGGGGGAGAAAAAGAAAAGGATAAAAAAAAGGGGAAGAAATGGGGGGGGGGGAGAAAAATAAAGAAAGACAATAAAGAAATAAAAGGTAGAGAACAGTTAAAAATGTTCAAGTCTGTGCCATTTGTACTTGAAGATTTGTAGCATAAGGTAAAAGATGATCAGAATGGGAGACAATAAGAGTTTTACTGGGGGCAGGAGGCAGAAAGGCAGAGGTAAGGGAGTATTTATATAGACTGACAGGTGAATGTGGCAGAGGGAGACCAAATAACTGAACCTTAAAAGTGCAGAAGTGAACGACTGAGGCAATGGATGAGGCACAAAAGGCTTAACACAACTGTTTCTGACAGTATGATTCACAATCACAGCAAGATGTGGAGTCCAGTAAATATTATTTTGGAAGACATCACAAAGAAACAAAGCTTCATCCTCTCAGAGAACACAACATGTCTCAAAGAAAATGTTAGAAAGGGAAGATTATTTAAAACAATATACTTACTATTTCTGCTCCAGTTACAGAGTAAGCGTGACCTTTGACCAACTTCTGCGAAGTGATTGCCTCTGTCTCTGCTGAACTGGTGATCTACCACATAAAAAAGCATCAGCTGTCACTTTATCTCACAGGCCATTGATATAAAATGTTTTTTAATTCATCACCTCAATGCATAATTTTGTGTGCTATTTTACATTTTTTTTAAAAATTGCAGCATGAAATTTTAATGGGTACAAGGAGTTTGCACTTGAGAATCCGTGAATAGCCAAAATCCGTATATTACTTTACCAAGTGTAGGAGAAGAAGAGGTAAATCATAAAGTAGTTACTATCTGACGCTAAAGCAGAGCTTCAAAGGCTTGTAGATTATAGGATGAAGGGGAGAAGGCAAGGAATTCCAGTCTTGGAGATCCTGGAAAATAATTAGATAGGAAAAGGTGCAATAAAAAAAGAGAAGCAGCTGGGATTAAGAAGCAAGTTTTTTCAGTATATATGGAGACAATTCAAAAGACGCAATTGCTAGCAGAAACTAAAATTCTAATTTGTCTTAGCTGAATTAACACCGCAGTAGTCCAAATATTTATTGTTTTCAAATAGCACATTTATAGCCCAAATTATTCAATCACCAGGTTAGTTTTATACATTTTGCCACAGGGTAAATTGCATTTTTTTATTCATTTGTGGGACGTGGACATCACTGGCTGGCCAGCATTTATTGCCCATCTCTAGTTGCCCTTGAAACGTGTGGCTTGCTAAGCCATTTCAGAGGGCAGTTGAGAGTCAACCGCATTGCTATGGCTCTGGAGTCACACGTAGTCCAGTTTAGATTTCCTTTCCTAAAGAACATTTTATAGTATCCAACTGGCTTTCAATGAATGGAAAGAAACTAAAGGATGCCTGATTTGCCCTCATTGGCAATGAAGCCTACCCTATGATTATTATTGTACCTACAATGCATCAGATCATCAACTAAAATGGAAGAATTTCATTGTTACGGTTTGAAGGTCATTCATTCATTCAATTAAAGAAAATGAATGTTTCAAGTTACACAGGGGAAAAGTGAGAAGTCCTCCTAATGAGTTAGCCAGTGAGAACATTTTAATGTAATTGAATCAAATGGTTGAGGAAGTGGAGGATTAAGAAAAGAAAAATTTCAGACCAGTCAATCAACTGCAGTATGAGTCAAACTTTCTCGCTATCTTTCGATGTAATGGAATTCTTGGGCGTGACATGTAGAGGCAAACTGTCTCTACAGTGGCAGGAGGATTGCATGCATGCTTCAGAACTCACCATGTTATCTGCCCATTTAACTTAACCAACACAAATTTGGATGGTGTGCGTTTGCCTAGTATATGATATTATTCCATGTTCCATGGCCAAACATTCAGGAAATTTTAGAATACTGGTTAATTCAAGGTATGAACCAAAAGAGTACAAAGTTTTATTATAATTTGTATGTTGCTTACATCTCAACATTATTAATGGAAACTACCATTTGTTCTCACGCAAGTGACACAATTTCTACTTTGGCACACAGATTTTCTATTAATCGCAAGGTAAGTTTCACTGCCAGAATTCTAAAGCAATGACTGTAATTTCATATATGCAGCTGAATCACTCTTATTACCAATGCCCTGATTTCATCCCAATTCAATCCGTTCCCATGACAACACAATTTTACCATACCACCATCTTCCCACATTACCTTCCCTTTGCACTGAATCCACATAATGCCTACTCTCGTACTATCCGATTCTTCCGATATTCTTTGTATCTTGGTATTCTCCCTCGTGTATTACCTCCTAGGTTCTCACTTCCCTGCTCAAGTTAGTTTTAACCCTCCCTGACAGTGCTGGCAAATTGCCATGCAAGGAAATTGGCCCAGCTTTGACGTAAACTGACTGCTCTGTACAGACCTGATCCCAATGTCCCAGGAATCTAAAGCACTCCCTCCGACACCATCTTTCCAGCTATACACGTATTCATCTGTTCTACCCTCGCACAAGTATTCTTTTAGAAAGCAATGATATAGAGATGCGTTGGGTTGGTGTGGTCACAGTAAAAAGTCTCCCAAGTTAAAGTCCAACAGGTTTATTCAGTATCATGAGTTTTCAAAGAGTTGCTTCTAGAAGTAAACCAGAGACCGGGGCCAGAATTCTCTGGCCATTCACATCGCTGGGATTCTCCAGTTCCACCGTCCATGCAACTTGCCCGTAGGGTTTACCACCAGCGGAAAGATGTCAATGGGAATTCCCACTGACAGCAGCGGACTGGAGAATCCTGCCTCTAGCGAATAACACGCCAACTCCCACCGGCGGAAAACATACTGCTGGGAGGTTGGAGAATCTTGCCCTACTGCTTTTGAAGTCCTGCTTGCTAATTTCCTACCTAGCTCACTACATTCTGACTGCTGGAACACATACCTCTTTTTATCTATGCTGTTGACTGTTCACTTCCCCCACTCCCATCCCCGCAATCTCAGGATGCTCTCCAGCCAGTGAATACCCAGAGCCTGACATCCCATCTTGGATTCATGTCCACAGTCACATAAGATGCCTTTCCTTTCCCCCTTTTCAAATCCCCTATCACTGCTGCTCTTCCAGTATTCCTCATGCATAGAAATGATATGTTCTGATGATATTTTTGATTAGGTACAGACTTACATTGATAGAGCAGCCGAGCAGTGACCCACATCTTAATGCCTTGCCGATGATCTTAAAGAGGTTGCTTGGTGCATTATCTAATTCGTACCATTCCGAAATTCCTCCTGTAAAATCTTCAAACCCTTCTGTGGTGGATCCTCCAGACAATGCTTCATACGATCCATTTAACCTGGGAAATAGGTACATTACAATTAGTCAAACTGGAGAACTACATAGCACATTTCAGACCTGTATCTGAAACCAGTTTCCCACTGAAGAAAGCAGAGCTCAGCAGGTAAATCACACAGCCCAAAGTGATGTTTTAAGGTGAAAGTTTATTTATTAGTGTCATAAGCTGGTTTGCATGAATACTGCAATGAAGTTACTGTGAAAATCCCCTAATCGCCACATCCTGGTGCCTGTTCGCGTACACTGAGAGAGGATATAGTATGTTCAATGCATCACACCAGCATGTCTTTTGGACTGAGAGAGGAAATTGGAGCACCTGGAGGAAACCCATGCAGACGTGATGAGAATGTGCAAACTCTACACAGTGACACAAGGCTGGAACTAAACCCAGGTCCTTGGCGCTGTGAGGCTAACCACTGTGCCACCGTGCCTCCCAAAGTTACCCCTTCATAAAATTAATGTAGGATTAATGTAGATAGCTATTGAATAGGGTGAAGGAGAATCCAGAGGAGGGGGAACCCAAGATTTCCACATGGGATCCAAAGGAGCCACTTTTCCTGCCTCCCCAACTAAGGAAATTTAAAAATAAAGTTAAAACTCTAGTTGTTTGGACTTAATCAGTTTCCTCTTCCTCTCTCAATTATCTTCAACTAGTGGGAATATCGCGGTGCCTTCTTGCTCAAGTTATCAAATTAAATCTGCAGTTGGGTCCCAGTGATGCCAGCAGACCAGACGGGTATGGGAGGGGTAGGGGAAACAAAAGCACCCTCCATTCCCCCAATGTCCCGATGAGTAGCTTAAAATCCAAAATGTTTGGGGCGACATTGTGGCACTGCTGCCTCACAGTGCCAGAGACCTGGGTTCAATTCCGGCCTCGGGTTACTGTCTATGTGGAGTTTACACATTTTCCCCGTGTCTGCATGGGTTTCCTTCAGGTACTCTGGTTTCCGCCTACAGTCCAAAGATGTATGGGTTAGGTAGGTTAGCCATGCTAAATTGACCCGTGTGTCAGGGGGATTGGCAGGGAAAATAAAGGGGGTTAGGGCCTGGGTGGGATTGCGGTTGGTGCAGATTTGATGAGCCGAATGGCCTCCTTCTGCACTATAGGGCATCCTATAATTGTATTCAATGATTCATCTCCTAATGGCTATATGGTGGGCAGGTCAATGTTACCCTAGGTAAACATGGCACTTGCCAATCCCAAGATTCGAGGATCTGTTTAATCATGATGAACTCAATCTTATCCTAACCAGTGGGTTGTCAGGCAGCAATGCGTTGTAGGAATCTTGAGAAGATTTTTTCTCTTCCTGTCAGAAATATCAATTTTAACAACTTGACCAGTATTGTTCCTACGATAAGCTAATTTAGCAGGGACTGAATCTATGACCCTCCTGGTCCATATATGCCTATGATGCCCAAGCTCACTGAACCCGGGGCTGATTCCAGATTTTCCAACTGACATTTAGGATTCATTTAGAGCAGAAACTTCCTTCAATTCCATGTCAAAAAAAAAATGGAAAATATCTTCTGTAACTCTCACCAACGTAAACCTGGGGGTAGTTTCTGCTGGCGGGTGAAATAAATTAGGGGGCATGGCCTCAGAATAAGGGGGAGCAGATTTTGGACTGAGTTGAGGAGGAACTTCTTCACCCAAAGAATTGAGAATCTGGAATTCTCTGCCCACTAAAGCAGTTGAGGCTAATTCATTGAATGTTTTTAAAGCAAGAGCAGACTAATTTTTGAATGGTAAAGGAATTAAGGATTATTGTGAGCGTGTGAGTAAGTGGAGCTGAGTCCATGAAAAGATCAGCCATGATGTTATTGAATAGTGGAGCAGGTTGGAAGGCCAGATGACCTACTCCTGCTCCTAGTTCTTATGTTTTTATCCATGTGGCACTAATCTCCTCAGCTATCAACTCAGCTCAAGTTCAGAGTTGAATAACTATGGCACACTATTCAGACCCAAATTCAGTTGCCTCATGTTTCTGGTCATAATGAAAACATTTCTTTTCCATCTCTGTACCACTGCAGGCCACATAAGAGCATTAACTGGCCTATGAATATACAACCCACCCAATGCCTACCTGCCGCCGCAACTCAAAAATTATGGCTGGGTTGGCAGGGGCAGCAATGGCCCTTTTTGCCTATTTTAGTGAGTTCACAAGCTTTCCTGCTTACAAGTTTACAGTAAAATCCAACCCTTACTGGCACGCCACTGGATATATCTACTCACTTACCAGGCAAGGAGAGTTACACAAGTATTGAACACAAGTTTTTTTTCTGCTTTGTGGATTTGTTGAGAATGAAACCGACCAATTTACGAAGAACTAGAAAATGGCCACAAAGAACTGGACAATGGCCCTGACGGACTTACTTGGAATAGGCTTTCTCCAGCAGGGCACTCCAGAACTCATTCCCAGATGCTGAATGTACAAACATCAGCTCATCGTCCTTCGTGGGCAACCTGTCATCAATCACCACATCCACCCATTCTCCATACTGCCAGAACTGAACAAGAACATCAGGAGATTACTACACTGGAACCGACACCCAAAATGGTCCAACAACCTGGATTATATTTGAGTTCAGGTAGTGACATTAGCAAATCTCAGGTTAGAACCTTTGCAATTCAGTAATCCTCTATATTGATGGTGTTCCAATTAGAGCCATTTTTCTTAGAATGGAAGAGGTTGCAAAATAATTAAAAGCATCAATAGATAAGAACAGTATTACAGGCATCAATATAAAGGGAGATAAAAGGATATGGAAATAGTGCACAAATGTTAGATCTACTGCTCATTTCATACAGTCAGAGCAATACAGCACAGAAATAGACCCTTTGGCCCAACCAGTACATACTGCGCTCTCAGCTAAACAGAATTGCCCACATTTGGCCCATATCCCTCCAATCCTTCCCTATCCATATACTTATTCAAAAGCTTTTTACATGTTGTATTGTACTGGCCTCAACCACTTTCTTTGGCAGCTCATTCTATACACGTACCACCCTCTGTAAGAAGAAGTTGCCCCTCAGGTCCCTTTTAGATTTCTCCCCTCTCACCTTAAACTTGTGCCCTTTGGCTTTCGATTCCATTTCTCTGGGAAAAAGACTATGGGCGTTCATCCTATCTCTTTCCCCTCATTATTTTATACATCTCAATAAGGTCACACATCCTTCTCCTACATTCCAAGGAATAAGATCCTAGCCTGGCCAACTTCTCCCTGTTTCTGTGTTCCACATCACTGGCATTCCCAAAGACATCCCCAGAGGCCAGGTTTCCTTCCTGTCAAGTTGGTCTCACAATCTTTCAAAGAATCTCGACAGTGCAGAATCCCTACAGTACAGGCCATTCGGCCTATCCAGCCTGCACTGTCAAAAATTCCATCCAGGCCCTATCCCCATAACCTTATGGATTTACCTTGCTAATCCTCATGGCACCAAAAAGGACAATTTAGCATAGCCAATCGCCCTAACCTCATACATCTTTGGAGTGAGAGAGGAAACCAGAGCACCCGGAGGAAACCCACGCAGATACGAACAGAAGATGCACACAGGCAGAGACCCAAGCCCGGAATCGAACCTGGATCCTTGGCACTGTGAGGCAGCAGTACTAACCACTGTGCTACCATGCTGCCTATTTGCTCCTCCTGATTCAGTTTCCCCTCTTAGCCCTTCCTCATCTCTAATCTCCAGCCCACACTCTCTTTAACATGTCCACATCCTCTATTTTGTGCACCCAAAATTCTAATTCTAAATCCAGCTCCTGGCAAAGCTACTTTAACTCCTTTGTTTAAGGAACATAATTAGAGTCCATCATTGCTTAGTGTCTCTACCTCACAGCAAATTCTAAAAGGTAACTTACCTGGAAATGGAAGATTCCTGCATAATTAGAGTCAAAGTCTTGTCCGCTGGGGACAACCCTAGATAGGACCTCATTATTCAGGGTCAGTGATGCAATGGCAGCCAAGAGCCAGCAGTCACCTGGAAAGAAAAACAGGGAGGTAGCCACAGAGTCATTTTACTTTTCTGTTCCTAATTTTCCATGGTGATGGGTTCATTCACATCAGTGCTCTGGAATTTTCAGATTTTTGAGTAGAAAAAGTTGAAAGAAGTTGTTGCGATGATGCCAGGGGCAGTGGAGGGGGGTCAGGGAAGAGACAATAAAAATAATGTCGGGTTTTTTCCCCATTATAGCACCAAACATGGAAGGAAAATACTTTGCCTGCTTTTAGAGATCTGTCGATTCTGAACCAGTTGAGGGGAAGGTGGTAGCATTCAGCTTCCTCACATCCGTTTGTGTGCAGTTTGCACGTTCTCCCTGAGTCTGCATAGATTTCCTCCGGTGGCTCTGGTTTCCTCCCACACAAGCCGAAAAGACCTGCTGGTTAGGTGCACTGGCCATGCTAAGTTCTCCCTCAGTGTACCCGGTTTGTGGTGACTAGGGAATTTTCACAGTAATTTCCTTGCCGTGTTAATGTAAGCCTACTAATAAATAAATAAAATCTGCAAGCTCAAAATTAATGATCTATTTACCTGGTTGTGAGGAATTGTTTTCTATTTAAATAGCAAGTAGCGTATTTTCTGAGCTCAAAGACGATTTGCCTGAAGGGAGAGATATGCAGCAGCATGGTAGTCCTCGATCACGTCTGCACCGTGACAAAGTGTTCTGCCAACCACTTCTTCATTTACTTATATAAACAGAGCAATAACTGCATCAAAATAATTAATTCAAAGCTTATTCTGCAATCTCATGCTCTCATTATGAATCTATTTGCTCAGGGAGCACAGTTTGGAAATCAGGCAATAATCTCTTTATTTAAGTTTGCTTTGGGCAAAGGAAAGACACAATTTACCCCCCAGCCAGCGTCCAGTCCTTTCACTGTGTTCTTTCCTTTTCCTGGGAGTGAGAACTCCCAGCCACCTGACGAAGGCTGTCACGAAAGCTTGTGGCTTTTGCTACAAATAAACCTGTTTGGATTTTAAACTGGTGTTGTGGGATTTCTTTCTGTTTTATCCCAGTCCAACGCCAGCATCTCCACATCATCCTTTCCTTTTCCAATGAATCAGCATAGACCAACTAAATGCCAGGATGAGATAGCACGAATGGAAAAATCCTGCTATGGGAATGTTTTCATTGGGAGGATAGCTCCTGATGGATTTCGGAATTCCCAATAATGTTATTCAATATTCTCTGGAGATTCACATATGGAGTAGATGCCATTAGACAAAGTGAGAAGAAAATAAACAGACACAGATGTATTTAGAACCAAGATCCTGCTGTTTTAATTCACTGAAATCATCACATGCCCAATTTCTATTCTCATTTCTCATAAGAGGTTCTCAAATGACAGATGTTGCTGTAAACACATTGGGTGGAATTTTACTAGCACGTCCGCCCAAGATTCCTATGATTCCACCTGAGGCCAATGGAAAATGCCGTTCTCCAGGCCTCGTCCACCCCCAGAAGTGGGGCAGCGCGCCAGCAAAATTCCAACCAAATACAATGGCTTTAATGTAGAAAATATTTTGAATATGGGACCCAATTCTCCCATCGCGACTGACAACTTTTCTTGTGGGTCCAGTCAGGACAATCGTGTTGTTGGCCCTTTCCCTGGATTTGTACGTGCGTCGGGAATGTATGCGCATTTCCCAGAGCTGGGGAACATCAGGGTCCAGACCATGCTGGAAAACGGCAGGGGGATGGTAAGTAATTTGAATCCATTTTAAATATGTTTAGCAGGTGATTATTGGGGACTTTGAGCTCCCAACTGAATCTCCCACCTTGTCAGGAGCACTTCATTCCGACAAGGGTTAGAGCAGCTCCCCACGTTCAGGGAACGAGTGGGGAAACTCCACTGGAATGAACCTTGGGTATGGGCACCTTGGCAGTGGCAGTTTGTTTCCCTAGCACTGTCCAAGGGGCAAAGTGCCCATGACCAGGTGCACGTTGGCACTGCAGTGCCAAGGGGACGGGACCTACTGTGAGCAGAGCCTAGGGGTGATCGGTGGGGAGGTGGGAGGAGATCAGTGTGGGATGGTGGGAGGGCAGCGACTGGAGTGGGCTGGGTTGCGGGGGGGGGGGGGGGGGGGGGGGGGGGGGGTCCCGACTTCAGGGGGTAGGGTGGGGAAATCGCCATGCTGGTTGAGGGAGGGGTCATGGCTGGCCCAGATTCTTGTGGGGGGGGGGGGGGGGGGGGGGGGGGTGCAATCTGGCCATTGAAGGGTTTGGGGGTGGGTGGGGGGGGAGGTTTGCTGGAGAAATCTCAGACTGGCCAGTGATCGAGCTAGCAAACAGGGAGACTGATAGGTCAGGAGCCACTGTGCAGAGTTCCAGAACTGTCAGACTCCAGTGCGAATGGGCCCCGTTCCCCCAAGCTTTTAATGAGAGTGCGGAGATGTGAGTGTGAAGCTGCACTGAAAAAAAAGTCATGATCTAGAACAGTTTTCCCACTAATTCAGCACTTTTGGGAGAATCATCCCCATGATTTGTAGAACAGAAATGAAAACATTAGTTATGGTGACCGGGATGAAATAAAGTATATTTTGAGGAGTTCACTGTAGTTTGAGGATGAACTACGAGAGAGTGGTTGGGAGGGGGGGGGGGGGGCGGAAGGGGGGATAGAAGCAACTGTTTTTATAAATGAAACCCAGTGTCACATCGAGCACAACAAATAGCATCCAATGTAAACACAGTGCTGAAGTCAATTAACACTCTGTTCAGAGCAAACCTTCTGAGCCAAACAACACTGAACCACTTCCCTCTTCTCCAAGTTGGAAACCCTTCAAGAAGGGAACAGAGTCAAAGATTGTCCATTGACAGAGAATATCTGAAGTCCCCCCTTATTTTGGAAGCTCAGCACTGCCCAAACCTATACCAATAAAAACTCCCCAAGTCAACATCGAAACATACTTTCACACTGAAGGTTTACCTAGCCACACATTTTAATAAGTCTGAACTTTCAAATCATTCCTGTTCCATGCATTTGAAAATATATCACCAAATAATCAGTCTCTTCATCATTAGAAGTAGAGGTGGAGAAAAGAAAACAAGTTCCAGGAGGACTGGACAATAGAATCAGGGATTTGAGGTAATTCTGACTGTACAGTCATACTTTAATCATAATAATGTCTAGCAGCAAAGGAGGCCATTTGGCTCATCATGTTCACACCAGCCAAAAAGCAACTATCTAGCCTAATCCCACCTTCCAGTCTTCAATCCATAGCCTGTAGTTTACGACACTTGTTTAAACATGGGGCAACAAGGTGCCACTGCTGCCTCTCATCACCAAAGGCCCGGGTTCAATTCCTGGCTTGCTGACTGTCTATGTCGAGTTTGCACATTTTCCCTGCATCTGCGTGGGTTTCCTCCGGGTGCTCAGGTTTCCTCCCACAGTCCGAAGACGTGCAGATTGGCCATGCTAAATTGCCCCTTAATGTCAGGAGGACCAACTGGAGTAAATGAATGGGGTTATGCAGATAGGGCCTGAGTGGGATTGCGTTCGGTGCAGACTTGATGGACAGAATGGCCTCCTTCTGCACTGTAAAGTTCTATGATTTACTCTGTTTGCAAAATAAAGTGAGATGGTGGCGGAGTACTAATGTTACCGGACTAGTAGTTGAGAAGCTCAGGCTAGTTTTCTGGATATAGAGGTTCCCATGGCAGTAGTGGAATTCAAATTCCATGAATAAATCTGGAATTGAAAGCTCATCTTAGTCATGGTGACCATGAAGCTATCATTAACGGTCATTTAGAAACAAAACATATCAAACTCTATTCATGAAATGGTATTTAGGGATGGAACTGTAACTCCATAGCTATTCAATTGAGTCTGCTCTGCTAAAAATCAATCGGCCAAATGGCCCACTTCTCTCCCTCTGTCATATGGTTTAAGTCCCTTAAATTTTGACTGGGGAGGTGAGGCGAATGGATTCTGGACAGATCTAATTATTTCTCCCAACATCAAGAGGTTGTATCTGGCAGCATTCCAGGGTAAGGGCACCATCTCTGAATCATCAGCAGAACTCAAAGTGTTGCATTCCGAATGACCCTGAAAAATGAGGTTCGATGGCTGTCTAGCTCAATCTGAGGCTAGCTTTCACATCCATACTGAGTGGGGATTGGGAATGTGGATTGAAAAACCATTGTGTGGGCAAGATTTGGATTGGCTCTTAGCAAATAAATAATCTGCCTTTTTAAAGAGGCTACTCACATTCCCTTTTGTTTGTACCTGGTCAAGCCTGCTTTGTCATTCACTTCACGATTGATATTCTACACACCTGCCCAGATCAATTTACTTCATGCTATTTTTGTGTTTAGATAAGGTGAGGCAGTGTGTCAGCTGATTGTTAAAAATAAAAGCAGCTGTTGAGTGAATTAGCCAGGAAAGCAGGTTCGCATTTTGATATGAAACTCTTCACAAAAACTCAAAACTTTTATTTCTTCTTTTAGATCAGGTTCATTATTTATTGTTCTTATTGGGAAAGCAAAACTGCTTTTTGGTTATCTGTGGCCTTCGAGATCCCCGCGAATAAAATGAGGATCCTAAAAAAGACTGATGTGGACAGACTAAACTTCGTTCTTCCAATCTTGTGTGGGGCAATGGGCAACTAGACTCCACTACTGGTCCTGGTTCATCACAATTTATTTCACTGCACGCCAAATGGTGTCCCATTCCTGAGGGGTCTCCTCAAACGCACTTCACCAAGTCTACTTTGGCTGGCCCTGTTTTCTTTTTCCATCTGCTGGTACCCACTCCTTGCCACCCTGCAGGGCATACAAGCAGGAAGCAAAATACAGGCCCTGCCAGTCCCAGTCATCTCTTCATTTTGATATCCTGCAAGAGCTTCTGATCAGTTCTCTGTTGCATATCTTCATTGGGAATGTTGTCTTTCCTTGTTATGCCCAGGGTCTTATGTAGATAACACTTGTGAAAGATGTCCAACTTTCTTGACACCTTTGTCGCTTGCTTCCACATCGCTCCCATAGATTGCAGTTGGTCCATGATGGACTTGCAGAGTTACAGCTTCACAGTCATGTTGATAATGTTGGATGCCCAGACCATGTGGGGCCACTGGAAGCCTGAAGCTGCTTTGCCCATTCTTATATGAATATCAATCTCTTCATCACTCTCCATGGAGATGCTACTTCTTAATTAGGGGAAGTGATTAGCACTCACAATGTTCTGTTGCCTGATGACAATGGGAGGGCCTTGTTGCCACCAATGTCTTGGTAGTCTTGCAAACAACGTGCAAAATAACTTGGCCATTGCTATACTCATTGGAATTCAGAAGAATGAGGGGAGATCTTACAGAAACATGTAAGATTACGAAGGGAATAGATAAGATAGAAGCAGAGAAGTTGTTTCCACCGGCAGGTGAAATTAGAACTAGGGGTCTTAACCTCAAAGTAAGGAGAAGCAGATTTAAGACTGAGTTGATGGGGAACTTCTTGTGAATTTTGGAATTTCTTGCCCAGTGAAGCAGTCAAGGCTATCTCATTGAATGTTTTTAAGGCAAGGATAATAAATTTTTGAACAGTAAAGAAATTAAGGGTTATGGTGAGCAGGCAGGTAAGTGGAGCTGAGTCCACAAAAAGATCAGCCATGATCTTATTGAGTGGCGGAGCAGGCTCGAGGGGCCAAATGGCCTACTCCTGCTCCTAGTTCTTATGTTATGTTCTCAAGACATGTGATCATATCTTGGATACGCTTGTTTCACTGGCCATGCGAATAGAACAACTTTCAAAATAGTTGCTGTAAATCAATTTACTGCAATACTGTTAGAAGCAAATAAACCACCAACTATCAACATAGCATCTTACCCAGGCCCACTCCCCCTGTCCTGTCCCTATAACCCCATGCATTTACCCTACTAATCCCTCTATGCAACTTGGGACACTAAGGGGCAATTTAGCATGTCAATCCACGCACGTTTGGTGGAAGAAACCGGTGCACCTAGAGGAAACCCATTGGGAGAATATTCAAACTCCATACAGTCACCCAAGGCTGGAATCAAACATAGGTCATTGGCTTTGTGAGGCAGCAGTGCTAACCATATGCGACCATATTGCCCTATTATTGGCCAGTTTATTTATTAATACTGTTTACTGTGCTCAAGTTATTTCTAATCTCTTCAGAAAGAGATTAATAGACATCTTGCATAAATTTAAAATATTCCTCTGTGGCTTTCCCTTCTCCAATTCAAACTTGATATCAAATTCAAACATACTTTGGTCATTACTCCCAATATCTTTTACTGTCAGATTAATAATTAATTAACCTTGTTATTCATCATTAATTCTAGCACAATTACTTACTCTGAACTAAAATGTCACATGGCCTGTTTTTGTGCTGCAGTTTCTAGGCAATATTGTCCTACAAAACTCCTTAATGCATTTCAGAAATTTAGCCTTTACTGTTCGACTGGTTCTACTTCATGCAGTTTAATATAATTAAAACCTCCCATTATAATCACAGCTTATGCTGCACCCTTCCCTATTGTCTGCATTTATACAACCATGTCATTTCATCATTACTAGTGCGGAGACAACTCCCACCAGACTCTCGCAATTTTGCTGTCCCTTAAATTTTGTCTCTTGATCATCCCTACTTTCTACTGCTATTTTTGTGTCTATTACTAATGTTGCTACACGCCTTCAATTTTCCAATCCCTAAGTTAGGTTGAGTCTTTCCCCACTGCTCTATTTACCTTGTTGACAGGTGCCTCTCCCTTAGCCACAGGAGTGTTCAAAATCCTGTAGGAACTCAAAGCCTTCTGTGCTGCACTTTACTTCCAGCCATATACCGACTCCATGCTGTCCAGTATTTTGCCTTCTAGGTGCTAGAATACCCCTAGGACTGTGGATTTGCCAACAAATATCTCTTTGCTCTCAACTAAAGAGTCCCTCACAATCACCACATTCCTTTTCTTCCTACTTCTAATGTTTCCCCATTTACTCTTTAGTGTCTCATAGTAACCCCCTTTAGTGTTACTGATTTTGACCATACTGTAGGTAATTAAACAGATCTACTTATTAAAATAGACCCATCTCTTGATCCTTGTTCCACCCTCATCTTGCTGGTTCCCACCCAGTCTACTGATGGTCAACTAGTCTCCTTTATTTCCCCTTTACTGAGTGATGTGACCATGGAACATTTGTTCTTCCTTCCCAAATTATGTAAAAAGCATTCAGTTGTTTTTCAAGCTGTGCATTCCTTTGGTAGAACAAATGTGTAGAGTATAGGGCTAATAGTAGGACTCTTAATAGTGTTGAAAAACAGAGGGATCTTGGTGTATATGTGCATAGATTCCTGAAAGTTGGCAATCAAGTTGATAAGGTTGTTAAGAAGGCATATGGAGTCTTAGCTTTTATTGGTAGGGGGAATTGAATTTCGGAGCCGCAACGTCATGTTGCAACTGTACAAAACTCTGGTGCAGCCGCACTTGGAGTATTGTGTGCAGTTCTGGTCCCCGCATTATAAGAAAGATGTGGAGGCATTGGAGAGGGTACAGAGGAGGTTTACCAGGATGTTGCCTGGTATGGAAGGCAGGTCTTATGAAGAGAGGCTGAGGGATTTGAGGTTGTTTTCGTTTGAAAGGAGGCGGCTAAGAGGAGACCTTATTGAAACATATAAGATGATTAGAGGTTTAGATAGGGTGGACAGTGATAGCCTTTTTCCTAGGATGGAGAAAGCTAGCACGAGGGGACATAGCTTTAAATTAAGGGGTGGTAGTTATAGGACGGATATCAGAGGTAGGTTCTTTACCCAGAGGATGGTTAGGATATGGAATGCCCTGCCGCGGCAGTTGTAGATGCGCCAAGTTTGGTGGCGTTTAAAGAGGTTAGTAGATAAGTTTATGGACGAAAAAAGAATGGTTTAGGTTGGAGGGTCATTGCTTTTTCCTAATTGGTCGGCGCAACATCGAGGGCCGAAGGGCCTGTTCTGCGCTGTAATGTTCTATGTAATTTAATGCCCTCCCCACTGGTGAGTGTAGTGGTGGGGGTGTCATTTGATCAGGCTGGAGATTGTTGGGTGGGAAGCTTTCCCATCTCCGTTCTGAAGTTAAATGCATGATAATAAGACCTATGGAGGGCTTCCTGCTCTGATGCCAATTGAGGCCTACAAGTAAGGCCTCATCGCACCACTTAGTTTTAGCCTAATGTGGACAGAATGGATTGCTCGCCAAGCAGTCCACTAGCTTATGTTGTCCTTCACTGCTCTGGACTTTGGTCCTCCCGTATCAATTTATGAATTCAGCCCAACAGAAAATTTTCCAAATAACTTGAAAATTTTTACAATTTTAATTCTTTGGAATGAATACAGGTGTGGTAAGGGCTTCCCACTTACAACTTCTGCATTAGTTCATTTGACTAAATTACAGCAAGTAACTTGTCAAACTGCTGTTTACCTGTCCCAACACGCTCACAGAATTTTCCCTGCATTTCAATCCGCGTATTGGCAATTTGTTTGGGTATGCTAGCCGTTTTTCTGTGCTACAAAAATAAAGCTGCCCCTTCTTCAAGAATAAATAAACAAATCAACTTCATACTGGCCTGAAAAGTAAGGGACTCAGGGGTCCAGTAACTTAACCTTAATGTTTAAGCCTTCTTCATATATACATGGCTTGTAACCAGATAAATCATTTTTCTTACTGTGTGGTCATTATTTTTAAACAAGAGGCTGGTTTGATCTCCTGTGACACTTCTTAGGTAGTGTTGAGTTGACAAACTCTGAAACAGACAGGCTACTGTCTCAAAAGAAATTGGAGAGAAAGAAACAGGCTGCAGCCATGGGAATACACAGGATATCGGCCACCTCCAGGACAAAGGACACTTTCTGGTCAAACTGGTTTGTTTACCAGACAAGTGCCAATGTGCTTCCACCACCCACGTGCATGGCCGTAGGGTACACACCCAGAGAGAGAGAGAGAGAGAGAGAGAGAGAGAGAGATTGGTGTGGCAGCACCTGATTGGATTTTATCGATCAGGGTAATTAACTGATTGGCAAAGGTCAAAAAGGGCATAAAACCAACAAGGTTTAGCAGGTGCTGCACAATGGAAGAATCTCTCACTTTCTCTGCCCAACGAACAAATGACAACAATGGTGATCATCACTTCTTGGCCTTTTGGCTAACAGCAAGTGTAGTTTTGTTGTCCTGCACTTGATAGGAGATAGAGGTTACATGGAGACTTCATTTGAAGCAATTTTTAAAAATGGTATCTAGGCCTTTTGGCTAAGATGCAAATGAGATCAAGCACTGGATGGGTGCAATGCTTATTCCTGTCAGCTTGGATCATGTGGATCAAATCCAACACAGGAAGAGGCCAGCTGTCTTATCAGCTTGAATCTGAAATGTCTCACCAGTTGAGACTCTGAATTGGATATAACCAAAAAAAAACAGTGACCATCGCCAACAATGATCAGCACGAGAACAGCCATCACACCAAAGGGAGAAAGGAAGACCAGAGCGTCAGAGCAGACCAAAGGATCAGACTACACAGACCAATTCACAGGTAAAGGCCAATATCTACCTGGATACTTGCCAGTCACGCAAAAGTCAGAGTCTAGTCTTGGACTTGAACTTTAGTATTTTGTAAGATAATTAAGTATTGATTGTGTGGGAGATTAATAATTGTGTGAATAAATACTATTGTACTAACAAGAAGTCTACTTGCAATTTTTTTATCCATTGTATTTAAGGGTTAAAACAGAGTACACGGCAGGGGCAGCAATACCAAATGGACTTGGAATCAGGAATAAAAGAATAAAATTTGCTAAATATTAGTTTGGAAAATATTCCAAATTGTGATGAGAAAGGTCCACTGGGGTACAGATACAGAGGGGCAGAATGCACAGGCAGACAGCAGATGCAGTCCCGTTGAGAGAAGCCATATATCTTGAAAATCAGAATGAGGAAAAGAAATTCATATTAAAAGTAAATGAAACCTAGTTGCACAGATAGATGTCAATAAAAGCCAGTAAGGCCAAAAAAAAGAAAGGCAGGATCAAATAGCTCTTGATTGAAAAACAGAACACCAGCACAGATTTGACAGACTAAATGAGATGGCAGAGAAATGGGCTGGTGAATCTTCGAGCAGGTCATGACAAAGACAATTAGACATCAACAGTTAATGGCATTTCTTTTGCTGGAAATATTCCTAAGAGCCAGCCGGCCTTCTTCATCTGGGATACTGGATATTGAACAGCACGCATTCATCACCAGATATAATCGGAGTAAATTTCTTCAGTGCCTCACATTACCACACACTAAGCGGTTTATTGGAAATTATGCAGTGCTAGTGATTTCCCATCCATTTATTTTAAATGGATAGAACATCCCCACTCAGTACATTTGCAATTTGCTGTTTGATAAATGCAATTTCCTGCCAGCAACGTTGAAGTTTGAACGGACTCTGTCTACGAAAATCCACTTTCACCGATTTAAACTGACAGCCAATAGCTGTTCATCAAAAAGCATGAAATTTCTAATCCAAACAAAGAGGAAAATGAAGGGAAGCAAACAAGTTTGAAGTCTTTTTAAAAAAAGTTTTTAAAGTTTATTTATGAGTGGCACAAGTAGGCTTACATTAATACTGCAGTGAAGTTACAGTGAAAATTCCCTAGTCACCACATTCCAGCATCTGCTCGGGTACATTGAGGGAGAATTTAGCACAACCGATGCACCTAACCAGCACGTCTTCCAGCCTGTAAAAGGAAATCAGAGCACCCACAGGAGGTTCCAGAGGCATTATTTCACAGGCACCAGATTACAGGAGACATGCTGACCTCCTGTGTGGAGTGTGCACGTTCTCCTCATGTCTGTATGGGTTTCCTCAGGTGCTCCAGTTTCCTCCCACACTCCAAAGTGTGCAGGTTAGGTTGGTTAGCCATGGTAAGTGCATAGTGTTATGGAATTATGGAGATGGGAGGGCGGGTCTTGGTAAGATGCTGAATTGGCGCAGATTCAATGGGCCAAATGGTCTCCTTCTGACTGTACGGATTCTATGATTTTGTGCATTCCTCACAGGCTTCTTTGTTGGCAGGCCTGATTTTAATGCCTTTGAAGGGTAGCTTTACTATCAACGCCTTGGGGATTAACATTGACTGGAAACTGAACTGGCTGAGCCATACAAATATTGTGGTTATAAGAGCAAGTCAGAGGCTGGGAATCCTGCAGTGAGTGTAACTCCCAAAAGCCTGTCCACCATTTACAAAACACAAGTCAAGAGTATGATGAAAACTCTCCACTTGCCTAGATGAGTGCAGATCCAACCAAAGAAGAGCTTGGCACCATGCAGGACAAAAAGACCGCTTGACTGGCATCCCAATCACCACCTTCAACATCCACTCCTTCACCACTGAGACACAGAATCAGCAGTGTGCACCATTTCCAAGATATACTGCAGCAACTCGCTAAGCTTCCCTTGACAGCACCATCGAGACACACAACCTCTACCAACTAGGGCAGCAAATACATGGGAACACCACCACCTGCAAGATCCCCTCCAAGTCACCACCATTCTGACTTGGAAATATATCGCCGCTCCTTCACTGTCAGAGTCAAAACAGTGAAACTCCCTCCCTAGCAGCACTGAGGGTGTGCCTACACCTCATGCACTGCAGCAGCTGAAGGTAGCAGCACACTAGCACCTTCCCAAGGGCAATTAGAGATGGGCAATAATAATGTTGGCCTAGCTAGTGAAGCCCATGTCCTGTGAAAGAATAAAAAGATAGAAGTCTTGCCACAGCATAGGCTTCACCCTGCAGACATCCAGATGTCAAACGTAACACTAGTTGATGTTTACTTTCTGGTTTTAACATTGTCAAGGTGTTATGTGACAGCATAGTCATCGAGTCAAAGCTGGACATGCTCAGAAAGCTGGGAAAGTGTGGACTACATACCGGCAAAAAACACCAGTGGAGGCGCAGATTAGAGATTGTTGCCATACATAATTGTGCAAAATGTAAAGGATGGTACACTTATGGGGTCTATGATGAAATCAGAAGTTAACTTTTCATTAAAAATGTGATTAAATAAACAAAAGCAAAGATTGCTGGGAACACTCAGCAGGTCAGGCAGCATCTAGGGAGAGAAAAAGAGTTAGCACTTCAGGTCAATAGAATTCTGAAACGTTAGGTGAAATCCTTTGGCCTCCCAGTTGCATGTTTGCTCCCGATGGGAGGTGGCACATTTTTTTTACTAGTGGTGGGATCCTCTGGACCCTCCGCTGTCAATGGAATTCCCATTGATGTCACTCCATGTTGGTGGGAAACTGATGGGTGGGCTGTGCTGCCAGGAGAATCCCGCCAACACAAATGGCCAGAAAATTCTGTTTCTCTTTTCTCCCAGATACTGCCAGACCTGTTTGCACTTCTGACATCTTCTGTTTTTATTTCAGATCTCCAGCATCCAAGATATTTTGCTGATATATTTGCAGCTTAATAAATACTGGCTTGCATCTTTAATTTGGGAGCACTTTGAATGTCATCTTGAATGTTTAAGAAACTCTGCCCATTTTACCATTCTCCTCAGATCACAGTCAGACTGTGTTATCAATGCACAGACTACAATGGGACTTGTGAATTCATAGGTATAGATTTTATTTACAGTGTTGTGAAAAGTGGCTGATTGTTCAGGAATTAAGTTGCCATCCTAGAAATGAAGTAAAGGAAGATCTGGCGTACAAATAACATTGCGGTTTTGGAGTGGGAAAATTGGAATTCTGTTAAAATGGAAACAGCGCATAAAAGTCTGGAACTCAGAAGGTGAAACATATTGTCACCTAAGTCAATCTCCTTTCGCATGTCATCACCTGGTTCAAGTTTTGAAATTGTATTTCTCAAGTGACAGCTGCACAAGCACAAATTAAGGATGGGCCAAGACTGGAATTTTAAACTGTGCTGGTAAAACCAGAGTGCTAACAGAGAGCACTATAATCTGGCTTCAGGCCTGGGTGCCACAGTGAATTGCAACATAGTCTTCTCACCTTCAGGGCCTTTATTCAAATACAGCCCAGAAAAGTCGTACAAATCCTGATTAACCCACAAGATTGAAGTTTTTGTTTTCATTTTAGGGTATTTTGCCATAGCCTTGGCCAGTCGATTGCAAGTAGCCTGAATTTCTTATTGTCGGACCTGGGTGATTAGCAGGACTGGTCACGTTGACTGTTTCTGCCTGCGTAGACCAAAAGATGTGATACTGCGGTGGTTGGCCAGCACAAAACATGGAGGAGCGGTTAGCACTACTGCTCTAGAGACCAGGGTCAATTCCAGCTTTGCCACCGTGCCGCCCGATATGGAGTATTTTCATTATTTTTGATTTAATAGGCATCAAGGACAATAAACGTTACTTTCTTTCCTTTCGTAATGTCATGTAATATGTATTTATTCATTAGTCACAAGTAAGGCTTACATTAACACTGCAATGAAGTTACTGTGAAATTCTCCTGGTCGCCTCACTCTGGCACCTGTTCGAGTCAATGCACCTAACCAGCACATCTTTCATACTGTAGGAGAAAAATCAGAGCACCCAGAGGAAACCCACACAGACACGGGGAGAACGTGCAGACAGTGACCTGAGCCGGGAATCGAATCCGGGTCCCTGGAGCTGTGAGGCACCACTGCTAACCACTGTGCCACTCCTGAAGCTTATTATAAAACTTGCTATGTCTTTTACAGTGATGGCACTCAAACAGTTAAATACTCACTAAATTAACACATGTTAAAAACCACCTGTTGCGGTCAACCAAGAAGCTGAACAAAAGTGATGCCAATCTATCATTTCTCACCCACCTGTTACAGCACAAACCACCTTCAAGCAAAAAAAAAAAATGCACAAATACTTTACTTGCTATCGGGACTTTTTTCCCTGCTGAACTGTCACTCTAATTCTCTTCTAATGGGATACGGATATTGCTGGCAAGGCCAACGTTTGTTACCCATTCCGAATTGCCCTTGAACTGAATGGCTTGCATGGCCAATCCAAAGGGGAGTTAAGAAACGGGAAGAACGGCAGTTTCCTGCTTGTAAAGGAGTTCAGTGAACCATGTTATGATGTAACATCTTGATACGGAGCCAAAGTTGTGTATGCTAAGGAAGGTGGGAAATTTCAGATAACATCCTGGCAAAATTACAAAAGCAGTGGAGGCACAGATTACAGAGTTTGTCGTCATATATTAATATGCAAATATAAAGGATGGTACACCTACACACTCCATGGTGAGATCAGAAGTTAACTTTTCATTTGACATTTTTATTAAAAAAATGTGACTACAACAAAAACATAGAATGCTTGAAATACTTAGGAGGTCAGGTTGTTGGAAAAAGATGGCAGATTTCCTTCCTGAAAGAAGATTAGTTAACTATGCTATGAGATAACATCTTGGTCGAGCTAAAGTTGGATTTTATTAATCAAATTTAAATCCTCCCAGCTGCCAAGGGGGATTAGAACCTCTATCCCCAGAGTGCGAGTGTGACACCTCTGGATTACTTGTCCAGTGATATTCTTACTGTACCACCATTTCCTCCACTATGAATGCAGATACCTATACAATTATCATCTGGTGTTTTGCAACTCCCGTCGTGAACAAGTTTTATTCTAAATAAATAGATGAAACACCTTGGTATGTTTCATCACAGCATTACTCCAGGGACAAGGCAGTGGAAGGTTTATTAATAAGGCTGACAATATATTTGAAACAGCAATCACTATAAACCAATTCAATAAGAATATTGACCTTAAATAGGCAGTTTCTACTGATGGTGATCTCACAAAATGAATCTTAATAAAAGTAACATTGTAAATATTCGGCCTGTAATAAACATTCTTTCCTTTTGTAATGCAATACATATTTATTTAGCACAGGTAAGTCTTATATTAACACTGCAATGAAGTTACTGTGAAGTTCTCCTGGTCGCCACATCTTGGCAACTGTTCGGGTCAACGCACCTAACCAGCATATCTTTCAGACTGTGGGAGAAAACCAGAGCACCCGGAGGAAACCCACGGCAGACACAGGGAAAAATCTGCAGACTCCGTGCAGACTGAGACCCGAGCCGGGAATTGAATCCGGGTCCCTGGCACCATGAGATAGGAGAGGAGTAGAAACAGCAAGAGGCCATTTAGCCCCTTAAAACCAGTTCCACCATCCAATGAAACCATGGCTGAACATGCAGTCTAACTCCATATACTTGCACCACATTCCTTAAAATCTTTGGCTAACAAAAACACATCGGTCTCAGATTTTAAGACAATTGTGGCTTGTGTAAGGATGCAGGAATCTGAAGCAAAAATAAAAAATACTGGAAAATCTCAGCAAGTTTGACAGCATTTGTGGAGAAAGAATAGAGCCAACATTGAGTTTGGATGACCCTTTGTGTAAGCCCTGATGAAGCTCCGACAAAAAGTTGTTCTGACTTGAAACATAGAATAGAGTTTCAAGTCAGAACAACCTTTTGTCGGAGCTTCATCAGGGCTTTCACAAAGGGTCATCCAAACTCAATGTTGGCTCTATTCTTTCTCCACAGATGCTGTCAGACTTGCTGAGATTTTCTATCATTCCTAGTTTGTGTACTCCCTCCTCATAACAACTCATGGAGTTCAAATGTTATTCTGGTCAACCTACCCTGCACTCCCTCCAAGCCAATACATCTTTCCTAAGGCACAGCACCTAGACCTGTTCACAGTAGTCTAGGCGAAAGATAATCAGAGCTTTGTATATCTAAGGCATGACTTCTGCTGTCTTTCCATTGCATTCCTCTAGTTATAAAGATTAATTCCCATTAGCCTTTTTGACTACTTTCTATCCATGTTCATGACATTTTAAAGACCTGTGTACCTGAACATCTCCTCTTCTCAAAACTCTTACTCCCAAACTCTTTAGACCTCCACGATTTCTAACTTTTCACTATTTTGAAAAGTGCTCATTCTATCTTTTAAGTCCAATGTGAATTTGCCTACTCTGAAATACCAGCTGACACATCTCTCCTCATAAACCAATACTCTCAACTCCAGAATCAACCGAGTGAATCTCCTCTGCAACCCCTCCAGTGTCATTATATCCTTTCTCAATAAAAAGAGACCAAAACTGTACAAAGTACTCCAGGTGTGACCTCACCAGCATCTTATACAGCTGCAACATAATGTCACTGGTTTTAAACTCCATCCCTCTAGCAATAAAGGACAAAATTCTATTTGCCTTCTTAATTATCTGCTGCACCCGCAAACCAATTCCTTGAGATTCCTGCATAAGAACACCCAGATCCCTCTGCACAGCAGCATGCTGCAATTTTTTATTATTTAAAAGACAATCCATTTTGCTGTTATTCCTACTAAAATTGATGACCTCACATTTACCAACATTGTACTCCGTCAGCCAGACCCTTGCCCACTCATTTAGATTAGCTATATCGCTTTGCAGATTTTCAGCATCCTCTGCACACTTTGATCTTCCACCCATCTTAGTGTCATCTGCGAATTTTGACTCACTACATTTGGTGCCCAATTCCAAATCATCTTTGCAAACTGTCAACAATTGCAGTCCCAACACTGATCCGAGGCACACCACCAGTCACTGATTACCAACCAGAAAAACACCCGTTTACCCCCATTCTTTGCTTTCTGTTAGTTAACCAATCCTCTATCCATGCTAATACATTACCCGTAACACTGTGCACCTTTATCTCATGTAGCAGTCTTTGGTGCGGCACCTTATCAAATGCTTTCTGGAAATCCAGATACACCACATTCACAGGTTCCCCATTGTCCACTGCACATGTAATGTTTTCAAAGAATTCCATCAAATTAGTCAAACATGATCTGCCCTTCATGAACCCATGCTGCGTCTTCATTATGGGACAATTTATATCCAGGTGTCTCGCTATTTCTTCCATAATGAGAGATTCAAGTATTTTCCCTACTACAGAACTTAGAATGAAAATGGTAAGATTGGGTTCACTCAGTCATAAAAGGTTTAAAGCAAGGAAACAGGCCCTTTGGCCCAACTTGTCCATGCCACCTTTTATTTTAAACCCCTAAGCTAATCCCAATTGCCTGTATTTGGCCCATATCCCTCTATATCCATCATACCCATGTAACTACCTAAATGCTTTTTAAAAGACAAAATTGTACCCGCCTCAACTACTACCTCTGGCAGTTTGTTCCAGTTCCTCAGCACCCTCTGCTGTGAAAAGATTGCCCCTGTGAACACTTTTATATCTCTCTCCTCTCACCTTAAACCCATGCTCTGGTTTTAGCCTCCCCTACCTTTGGGAAAAGATACTGACTATCTAACTGATCTGTGCCCATCATTATTTTATAGACCTCTATAAGATCACCCCTCAGCCTTCTGTGCTCCAGAGAAAAAGTCCCAGTCTATCCAACCTCTCCTTATATCTCAAACCATCAAGTCCTGGTAGCATCCTAGTAAATCTTTTCTGCACTCTTTCTAGTTTAATAAGATACTTTTTACAATAGGGTGATCAGAACTGTACACAGTATTCTAAATGTGGCCTTATCAATGTCTCGTACAACTTCAACAAAATATCCCAACTCCTGCATTCAATGTTTTGACTGATGAAACCAAGCATGTCGAATTCCTTCTTCACCACTCTGTCCACCTGTGACTCCACTTTCACAGAGTTATGAACTGTACCCCTAGATCTCTTTGTACTTGAGGTCCCACCACCGGTCCTTGTGCAATAGCACTCGTCACATCTGGGAACTACTAGCATATCCTAGTATTGCCTTCATTTCCATCAGGTTTAATAATTAATGAAGAAATGTTTTCACTTCTTAGCAAACCAGTAACAGGCAGGTGATGGGTGGGAACGGAATAGGCAGAGTTAGCGCTAGATAAATGGGTAGAGTAGTAACAAGATTTTCTTCACCATCTCACAAGTTATTAAGATGTTTACCACAAATGTCATTTGAGGCAGAGACTCTAACAACACTTAACAAACAAGTAGAGAAATATAAGGAAAGGCTAATGCAACATGATGGGCTTGCTGTCATGTGTAAAATATTTTAAATCCATTTTCAGTTCCTGAAACAGCAGTTCCAAACTTGGATCCAATTCTGGCCTTGGGTCACTGTGTGGAGTTTGCATGGTCTCTTGGTATCTGCGTGAGTTTCCTTCAGGTGCTCCAGTTTCCTTCCATAATCCAAGGATGTGTAGGTTAGGTTGATTGACCATGCTAAATTGACCCTAGTGTCGGGGGATTAGCAGGGTAAATATGTGGGATTACAGGAAGAGGGTCTAGTGGGATTGTGATCAGTACAGACTCGATGGGCCGAATGGCCTCCTGCTGCACTGTAAGAATTCTATTCTATTATTTCAAAAACCCTTTTCCCTAAAATTCTTGCTCCTTTTCTCATTCACTCTGTCTCCTTTGGCTTTTTCAAGACTGTGGCACACATTTTCTTGCGTCTATCCATGCTGGAACAGAGACAAATATTCTCACATTCCCAACCCCATTCCCATTGTGTTTTCCCATCACATGCAACACTCCTAACCTTGCCTGCTCCACTGCAGCCTTGGGCCAATTTTGATGCACGCGTGCCAGTTTCTGAAGGCAATGTGGTTTATGGAATCTCATTTAAGTCCCTAATGTCTCTAATTAACTCAAAATGTGGCGTCTGGAACATTTTTATGGGTAACTTCAAAAGCTCTTGACAACTTTACATGTCAGAATGGAATGGTGTACAGTGCAATGATTGATAGGGCTTTGTTCTTAAAAGTAAGCGTCCATTAAATTAACTAGCACTCTGACAGTGAAAAAGTGTTCCAATTCATCAGAGTATAAAGTACCAAAGGATAAAGTATTCTTATGCTTTGGACAATAGTGATATTCTGATTTGACTGTTTGAATTGTAACCTGAGATTCAAACGTTTTACTGAATGGCAGTTCAAACATCTGTTCCTCTTCTTTTAAGCTACAGCAAGTGGCTAAACTGATTATCCACTTAAATGTCAATCAATGTATGAGGCCATGGGGGGGGGGGGGGGGGAAAGAGTGGGATACAGGGAGATTGAGGGTTAGGGGACTGCATGCAAATCTACTGAACTGGGCCAACTTCCAAAGAACCAAGGTATGCCTTTCATTTATTTGCTTCAGCATCCACCCACCATCATTTTCCACCTCAGGTTCTGGTAGAGGGTGACCTGAATTGGACACAGTATTCGAAATGTGGCCTAACCAACATTTTATATAATCGTCATGATGTAGAGATGCCGGCATTGGACTGGGGTAATAAGAACTCAGTAAGAATTTAGCAACACCAATTTTAAATCCAACCGATTTATTTGATAGTAAATTTGCGAGCTTTCGATACTGTCTTTGTCAGGCAAATGCAGTGTTCTGGTCTATACTATATAATCTGGTCTACTATATAATCGTAACATAATTTGCCAACTTTTATACTTTATGCCCTGTTGGATGAAAGCAAGCATGCCATATGCTTCCTTCATCACCTTTTGCACCTATGCTGCCACTTTTGAGAATCTGTGGACCTTCATGCCCAGGTCTCTGTGTGTCTATGTTCCTGACAACTGGAGCCTTTGCATGTCATAATGGAATGGTGTATAGTGCAATGATTGATGGGGCTTTGTTTTTAGAAAAAAGCGACCATTAAATTAATTAGTGCTCTGAAAATGAAAAATGTTCCAGTTCGTCAGAGTACATTATCCAAAGAATAAAGTACACTTATGCTTTGGACAATAGTGATATTCTGATTTGACTGTTTGAATTGTAACCTGAGATTCAAACGTTTTACTGAATGGCAGTTCAAAATATCTGAGAGCAAGTGGCCTGAACTCGAATAGCCTCAAAACCCCAGCCAGAAGGGATCACGAGATCAAAAAATACTCATAATTCCTGCTTTAAAGCTGAAAACTTGTGCATTGAACTAACTCCTTCGGAACCAATCATATTTAAACTAAAACACAAAAGGAACCCATGAGAGAAGGTTAAAGTGCATGGAATATTTCTCTAGCTAAACAGGTGGTACTCATTTTTAAGATGCCAGCCAACGGCTATTCCTTTTTCTTCTGTGAAAATAATCCTCGCTTTCATGAAAAGTGCACAGGTTTTCACAGCAAGCTACTCGGTGCCAAATTTTGGAATATTTGCATGTCAAATAAAGAGCAACTGTATGAACTAGGAAATGTTTGTTCATCAATAAACAAATCTGGAAATTCCTGTTCTCATCCAGATGATAACACACTGAATAATGAGTGATTTCCATAACTACATTTGCTTGGCTATTATATTCAATATTAATTATTTGTTCATCTGGTATTTTGTACAAGATGTCAAAATTAACACATTTGCACAATTTCAGCAGTCTGAGGCTAATTTAAGTGATGGCCATCTAATCTGCATCATTCTCAGTGGGATTATAAAGGAGACTGTCCTGGAAATTATAAACACTAGAGGATGGAATGATAGGAGATCCTCCTGCTTGTCTCCAGTTGTCAGGGGCATAGACACAGATCTAGGCGTACAGGTCCACAGATCCTCAAAAGTGGCTGCAGAAATGGAAAAGGTGGTGAAGAAGGCATATGGCATACTTGCTTTCATCAGACAGGGCATCAAGTATAAAAGTCGGCAAATTATGTTACAGTTAAATAAAACGTTGGTTAGGCCCCATTTGGAATACTGTGTCCAATTCTGATCAATACTCTACCAGAAGGACGTGGAAGCTTTGGAGGAAGTACAGAACAGGTTTACTTGTTATTACTTACGAGGAGATATTGAATAAACTGGGATTGTTCTCCCTGGAAAGAGGGAGACTGAGGGGCAACCTGATAGAAGTTCATAACATTATAAGAGTGAACCATTAGAAGCTCTTTGAGGGCAGAAACAACAATTATAGGGGGGCACAAGTTCAAGGTAAAGAGAGAAAGGTTGTGGAGATGTGCAGGTGAGGTTTTTTAAAAACACAGAATGGTGGAGGCCTGGAATGTACTGCCAAGTGAGATGGTTGAGGCAGATATGTTAGCAACATGTAAGACTTATCTGAACTGACATGTGGACAGACAGGGAATAGAGGGATACAAGCAGTTGGTCTAGACAGGCTTGGAGGGGCGAAGGCCTGTTCCTGTATTGTACAGTTCTTTGTAAACCTGGAAGGATTATCCCATGGGTTTTATTGTGTCTTTGGCCTGTTACGGATGAACAAGACTTAAGCTAAAAGCACAATGGCTGGAGAATGGGCCCTGACCTAAATCATATTGGTCAGTAGCCAAATTCACGTTAAGAATACAAAACTCCACTTCTGTTTATATCACAACACTGTGCCAGTGTGGCTATTGAGGCTTATAGGCTCAGTGACTCCTGTATGCTAGAAAAAAACTCAATGGTTCTTTTATCAAGATCAGACACCAAAAAAAAAAGTAAAATTACATTTGTTGTGTAGGAATTAAAAATAGAAGCATAACTTGTAATCTTTGGCAAGTTCAATGAAACAATTAGAATAAAACTTTTCTTCATGTTTATTGTTTGAGCTAGGGCCATGCATCAAAAAATTTGGATTTTCAAAATGCATGACACCGTTTTTAAATTTTACAACGTACGTGCTAATTTGAGGCATCCTGAATGATTGAAGGTTGTAATGAACAGGTCCTCTTATGAAATAAATCATCCAGCATCAAATCCTGCTACTCAGCAGGATATTGAACTTGGGCAGCAAGATGGCTTCGCTACCTCACCAGGGACCTGGGTTTGATTCCCAGCTTGGGTCACTGTCCATACAGAATCTGCACACTCTCCCTGTGTCAGTGTGAGGTTTCCTCCGGATGCTCTGGTTTCCTCCCACAGTCTGAAAGACGTGCTGGTTAGGTGCATTAGCCGTACTAAATTCTCCCTCGGTGTACTAAACGGGTGTCAGAGTGTGGTGATTAGAGGACTTTGACAGTAACTTCATTGCAGTGTTAATATAAACCTACTTGTGATAATAATAAATAACTTAAACTTCACTGCTTTCCCAAAATGTATAGACAACACAGTTCATGGGAATCTTGTGAAGAAGCCAAAACAAAAATATTATTTTTGCAATAGTAAAAATCACCACATTTGTAAAGAATGATAGCTCTGACTATGGAAATGACTGCAGTGAAGGGCCTTAAATTTCTTTGTTTTGCAGTGGCCAAGAGAGAGTAAATGCAAACTCAAGGAGGTTTGTGATAAATAATAAATGTGTGTTCCCAGAGATCTTTATTTCTGAAGGGCATTGACTAAGGGCTAAATTGACCCTAGTGTCAGGAGGATTAGCAGGGGTAAACATGAGGGGTTAGAGGAATAAGGTCTGGTTGGGATTGTGGTCAGCGCAGACTTGCTGAGCCAAATAGCCTCCTTCTGCACTGTGGGGATTCTGAGATTGAATTTCTTCATTCCGAGTTTGACAGATTTGTTATTCTCATCAATTCAAAAGTTTAACATTCTCTTACTTATTTGTGGCTTTGAATTAAAATGGTCACTGTCAACTTGCAGGCTCTATCAACAACATTCAAATCGGTCGTGCTTACTTTGTTCCATGGAGTGAAATTATGCAAATGAGATGCTAAAACTGGGGATGGAACAGAACTGCCCTGGTTGTAATATGTAATGCATGTACGCCCAGAACTTTTATGTGCAGTTCCTCCTGATTCCTTTTCCATGCTAACTATGTGGCACAGTGGTTAGCACTGCTGTCTCACAGCACTAGGAACCTGGGTTCAATTCTGGCCTTAGATCACTGTCTATGTAGAGTTTGCACGTTGTCTGCATGGGTTTCCTCTGGGTGCCCCAGTTTCCTCCCACACTGCAAAGATGTGCATGTTAAGATTGATTAGCCAAGTTAAATTGCTCCTTAGTGTCAAGGGGACTAGCAGAGTTAATACATAAAGTTACGGGGATAGGGTGGGATTATTGTCAGTGAAAGCTCCATGAGTTGAATGGCTTTGTTCTGTATTGTAGGCATACTACGATTCCTTCTGCTCCACAATTATAGCAAAAGGTGCCAAATCAATGCATCTGATTTTAAAAACTGCATAAATAGGTTGTAGGGCAAAATAAAGAGATAGCTTTTCCATTCCAAACCTGTGTGCACTCTACATTTTTTAAAATCCTTCTGCTTTCAGTAAGGTTAAGAGTTTCAGTTGATTTTCATCATTGCTACCATATCCTCTTCCCTGCATGATTTTTGAATTTGGCTAAAGGAAGGTATGTCTCCATCCTCCTCACTTCAGACACCTTCCTTTAGCCAAATTCAAAAAAAAATCATGCAGGGAAGAGGATATGGTAGCAATGATGAAAACCAACTGAAACTCTTAACCTTACTGAAAGAAGGATTTTAAAAAATGTAGAGTGCACACAGGTTTGGTTTGTGTTTGGATAACTGACTCAAAGTTCAGACTAGAAACTGTTTTCTAAGAACGTCAGGCTCACATTTGATTCTTCTGCAAAACTACTTTCTGTTTTAGCACCTGATCATATGGAATATCAAAGCCCAGATGTTGCAAGTACATAGAAAGGGCTCAACACCCCACATTACTGTCAAAATCAAGAGCAACATTTCTTAACGATAAAAGTTTTGCACAATGCAGTACCAAAGGGCATCATAAGAGCGCAATTGTTACCATTGCTGCCTCACAGCACCAGGGACACAGGTTCAAATCCAGCCTTGGGGTGACTGTGTGTGGAGTTTGCAAATTCTTCCTGTATCCGTGTGGGTTTCCTTCAGGTGCTCCGATTTCCTCCCGCAGTCCAATGACATGCAGGTTAAGGTGGATTGGCCATGCTAAATTATCACTTAGTATCCAAAGATATGTAGGTTAGGGGGGGTTAACAGGTTAAATACGTGGAGTTACAGGAGCAGGGTGCAAGGTGAGCCTGGATAAGATGCTCTTTCAGAGAAAGAGTGCAGATCTGATCGGCCAAATGCATTGTAGTTATATAACATTGGTTGCTGTGTGCATTCTAGGCTTCCTATAAATTTCCAAATTTAAAGCATAAATCAACAGTCAATTTAAAAAACACAGCAATTTGCTTTTGATTAGTTAATCTTTACATTGCTCCTCCACCTGTACAAAATACATCAAACTAAGGCCATTATTCCACTTCAGGCCCAGCTCCATTCAAACCCAGGCTAAAATGTGGCAAATAAGTGGCCATCCTACAATTATTCATGTAACAGGCGTCACCACAGTCCCACAAGGAATGCAGGAGAAATTTGTTTCCCCACAGAATGATTAAAATGTAGAACACACTACCACATGGAGGAGTTAAGGTGAATATGGTGAGGGAGAAAGATGTATTAAGATGTGCTGATGGGATTGGGTGGAGGAGGCTCCTGTAGATATAAACACAGATACAGACCAAGTAACAAGTTTCTGCACTCAAGTTCATGAATCATGTTATTTCCAAAAGAATAATTTTCAAAGTCTCTTTACCACTTACCCAGTGACCCCTGGCAGATGTCTGTGCGTGAAGCTCCTCCAATAATAAACTTGGGGTCTGCACACAGCTCCTGAAATAATAAAAAATACATAGGCAAATGGAGAAAGGATACATTAATTTCATGATGCAAAGCAAGAATGAGAAGGGAATTTTCTAGTTCTACAATGTCACCAGGAGAAAGGATGAGCATTGGACAATTTTGTGTAGTTATCTACCTGATGCATCGTAAGCACAGGGATTCAAAACACACACATGTTCTCTTCATTCACTACAGAAAAATAATCCATGCTCTGCCCTAGCTATCTCTTCTCCTTCCAAGTTAACATTGGAAGAATGTTGGTGCTAAATTGGAGCTAGCTTTGTCTTCATAGGCCATTGGGAATGGCTTTGAGAAGGTCTAAACTCATTTCACATGTGGAAGTTCACACTCTGAAAAGGCATCCCTGTCAGGCTGGGCTCAATTTAGATTCTGGGCCATTATATGGTTTCAGAAGCTCTTGTTGGGACCTGAGCACTTTTTTTTTTACAACAAACTGAACAGTATGTTTCGTTACAGAATGCTTAGTGTGTAAATATTTGGCTGAAGTATCATTTCATCCATCAAGCTCACGACTCTCTAACCTAGATTGTGCAATATTTTCGTTCTTTTCTCAACTTTTATTTTTGGGCTAACAAAGGAAAAGACCAAAAAGGTTGGGGGTTTGGTTCTTCACCCTGCCCAGCAAACTTCAACTAAATTCAAAACTTTGTTTCCATACAGACAGATGGAGTCCAATGTTTGGAAGAGCAATAAGCAGCAAGGATAAGTCCATTGTAGCACAAACACAGTGGATAACAGTTTGTTGTCTGTGTATCTGAAAATCAGACTATTGTCAAGTTATTAGAGGCTTTCTTTTGATAATATTCCTAGTGGTTTCCAAAAACACATTTATTAGTGTCACAAGGAGGCATACACTAACATTGCAATGGAGTTACTGTAAAACATTGCTTATTTGCCACTTTCTGGCTTTTCGTTTTAACAACATTTCAGGTGCTTTTATGCATTGCATCTTTTACAATTTATCATAATGATGGAATGAAGTGACAACTTTGGCAAGTGGCAATGCAGGGAGATATTGATCATTGACACATATATAAAGCATATCCCCAACATAAAATCAGTACAGTACTCGTTGTGGCACCTCAGAGAAAAAGGCAAAATACTAGTGAGCAAATGCCTATAGGATGTGCCTGATACAGTAAGGATGGACAATAATCATAAGAAATACGAGTGAACCATTCAGCTAACCAAGCCTGCACTGCCATTCAATAAGATCATGGATGAACTGGTTACAGCCATTTGGCTAAGATTAAGTGTCAGATCAAGCCCAAGATGGGCTGCAATGTCTTGTCTTGTTAGCTTCTCTTGTGGGGACCATGAAGAATTGGACTTTGAATTTGGTTTTGGATGCAAGCAAGGAATGGATTTGGGTTTGCTCTCTGTCCACTCTAAGCTTTGGCTTTGTAACTTAAAGAATGGAGTAAATTTTTCTTTAAAAACTCTATTTTCCTGTCTGTCTTCACCACCTCCCTACCCTCCGATCCCACAACCACTGCCGCCCCCAAAAGTCAAACATCTGTTAATTCGGCTTTGAATATATTCAATGACCCAGCCTCCAATGCTGTGGAAGAGAACTGCAAAGACTAATGATCCTCAAGAAGAAGTTTCTCCTCATCTCCATCTTAAATAGGAGATCCCTCATTTTTAAAAATTGTGCTCCCTGGTTCTACATTCTCCATGAGTGAAAAAATCCCCTCAGCACTTATCTTGTCCAATCACTTCAGAATTTTCTTATTTCGACAAGATCACCTTTCAGTCTCCTAAACTCCAATAAGTACAGGCTCAACTTTTCCTCATAAAACAACTCCTTCACTCCAGGCGTCAGCTTAAATAACCTTCTCTGAGCTGTTTTTAATGCAAGTATATCCATCCTCAAATAAGACTACAACTCTACAATGTGATCTCGCCAATGCGCTGTACAATTGTAGCAAGTTGCACGAAGGGCAGCACGGTGGCACAGGGACCTGGGTCTGATTCCCAGCTTGGGTCACTGTTTGTGTGGAGTTTGCACGTTCTCCCTGTGGATTTTTCTGGATGCTCTGGTTTCCTCCCATAATTTGAAAGATGTGATTAAACTTTCAAAAACAAAACTTTACTAACTGGTAATTTTCCTAAACTTTGCTCGAGGTGGGGCACCTTGCCCTTCAGCTATTCTGGTGTTGTAGCCCCAGACCTGAAGGGCTAAACTCTTCCTCAGTGTAACCAAACAGATGCTGGAGTGTGGTGACTACAGGATTTTCACAGTAACTTCAGTGCAGTGCAAATGTAAGCCTACTTGTGACACTAATAAATGAACTCAAACTTCTCTACTTTTATACTTTTGCAAAAAAGGACAACATTCCATTTGCCTTCCTAGTTGCTAATTACACCTGCACGCTAATGTATTTGAGAGTCATTTACAATGTGATGAAATATGAACTATTGTTGAGCTACAAGGGTGACTTCCACCTTCCCAACAATGTTACCCATAAACAACCAACACTGTTGCAACTTACTTCTGATCTCCTTTGGTCCAGTTGGCCTGGAGGGGCAACAAACATCTTCAAATTTTACCCCAGAAAGGAAAGACTCATCTTGGAGAAAGAGATGCAAGTGCCTTTCAGAGCTGGGACTACAGCACCAGATAGCTGAAGGACAAGGAACCCTTGGAGCCAAGCTTAGAAAAATTACTGCTTAAAGATTTTTTTTAATAGTTTATTTATTAGTGTCACAAGTACATTAACACTGCAATCAAATTACTATGAAAAGCTCTTAGTCGCCACAGTCCCCAAGCATTTTCGGGTACATTGAGGGAGAATTTAGCATGGCCACGCACGCATTTAACTCGTACACCTTTTGGACTATAAGAAGAAATCAGGGCACCCAGAGGAAACCCACACAGACACAGGGAGAACGTGCAGGCTCCACATCAACAGTGACCCAAGCCAGGAATCAAACCCAGATCCCTGGCTCAGAGGCTGCAGTGGTAATAAAATAATAGAAGTTGAAACTCCTCAATCAAATAAAACCAAATATAGACAGGTATGTTTATCATTCATCCTTTCCTCTGGGAGTGAACAAAATCCTAGAATCTTACCTTTAATTTGATTCTAACAGCTCATTGTGGGGGGATATATGGGCATGGGTGTTAATGAAGAGGAGTTTTACATCACTCACACACAAAATAAAGTGAATTAAGTTCAAGTCACTATTCTATCGAGTCCTAATCAAAAGAGGTAATGAATTAATCTGCCACCACCCATTGGATTTGACTGAAAGCTCTCAATACAATACCTTTGGGCGTCTCCACTCCACGTCCCTGGTTTTGAATGAATCCGGTCCCAATTCGTTGAATCCCAGCGAGGATGGGCAAGCGGGGAAGCTCTCGTCGTAGAACAGGCTCCCTGTCTCCAGGCACTGCTGCCGGAGAGCGTGGAAATCCTGCTTGAGGAACTGGACGGGCTGCTGGTACGAGCCGATGCCCGCCGCCTGCTCCCGCAACTTCTTGATGCGACTCGCCATCCCTGACATAGTGACGGTGCTGCCGGCGGCAGGCGCTTTGTACCAGGAGAGAGTGAGGGGGAGGGAGAGAGAGACCCGGAGTGGGCGCAAAAGCAGCACCAGACTCTCTCCTGCACTGGATGGGATTGCTTCTCCAAACACCTCTCACCTCCTCCAAATAAAAACCAAGTGAGTTCTGCTTCTTGTCGTCTGAAGGGAGCTGGGTGCGGTTACACCTACCTTGACAGCAAGGCGTGGAGAGGTGAGGACCTACCTCCACCCCACCCCGGAACAAATTTTCGTAATCTCCCATTCCAGGAGGTATTGCAAGCTTCAAGCCTGGCTGGCTGAAGGCCTGCTTTCTCCGTGGAACAATTAAACTGAATTAATCAAAACAGAAGTTAAGAGGAGGGCTTCGTCCCCCTTTAAATAATAAAATGCACCCCCCCCGCTCCCAGGCAAACAAATCAACTTGAAAAGTCAAACTGAAATGGGGTTAAAAGGGTTCGACGAGGCATCCCAGCCCCTCCACTGTCCAGCAGGCATGGTAGGGCTGACAGGTGCCAATGGACACCACAGTGGGTGGGATTTTTCACTTGCACTTGCCACAGGGTAGGAAATTCCTGCGGAAGGCCAATGGACCTTAGAATGGTTGGCCCCCCCACCCACTATGATTCCTGTGGTGTGGCAGGGGGGAAATGGAGAAAATGCCACCCAATGTTTTTTTCCCCAAGATGGTTTGATGTGTGGTTAATGCCTGCCTATCGTCAAATATTCAACATTCCTCCCTCTCACTTTGTGTTGGTGTTGATTTGAAAAGATTATGCCCAGAATCATGGAACAAAAATGCATGATGAAAACCATATTTCCTCAGGTTACACCCTGTTAGTGACGCTGGAGTCACGGGGAGAGGATTTCTTCTGCTTGCTTCTGGTGTCTATGTTTACACAGAAACATAGACACTAGAAGCAGGAGTAGGCCATTTGGCCCTTTGAACCTGCTCTGATGTTCATTTTGATCATGGCTGATCATCGAATTCAATATCTCGATTCCCCCTCCCCACAATATCCCTTTACTCCATCACACTACCACCTCCTTTCACAATATCCCTGTAGTCCCTAGAGATATATCTAATTTCTTCTTGAAATCAGACAACGTTTTGGCCTCAACTATTTTCTGTGGTAGTGAATTCCACATATTCACCACCTTTTGGATGAAGAAATTTCACCTCACTGCAATTCTAAAAGGTTTATCCCTTATCCTCAAATTATGACTCCCAATTCTGCACTCCTCCACCACAGAACATTTTTTCTGAATCTCTGTCGAACCCAGTTAGAATTTTGTAAGTTTCTATGAGAGCCCCTCCCACTCTTCTAAACTCCAGTGATTGTAATCCTAACCAATTTAGTCTCTCCTCATATGACAGACCTGCCTCCCAGAGATCAGCCTTGTAAATCTTTGCTGCACTTCAACAGCAAGGACATCCTTCCTCAGATAAGACTTGGTACTAAAATATTGATCAAAAAAACTGACTCAAGACTACTTTCCTGCTTTTTGTTGACATTCCTTCCAGTGATGTTGGGCATGGGCAGCATTATGCCCACCAATTATTGCTGAGAAGGTAGTAGTGGTGGTGGGCCACCTTCTTGAATCAATTTCAGCAGTCCAAATGATTAGGGATGGACAAGATGCTGATTTTGCCAATGGCATCCACATCTTAGGGAGGAATGAAGTAGAAAGATGGTGGGCAAGCTATTCCCAAATTATTGATAGATAAGAAGTTCCAGGATTCTAACTGAGTGATGTAGAAGGAATGGTGATATATTCCCAAGTTAGGATCACGTAACCTGAAGGTGATATTTATCATGCGTCTGCTGTCTGTCAAGGTTGCAGGTTCGGGAGATGCTATTGGTTAATTGTCACAGACACGTATCAACCTAAGAAAACCTTTCCCCTGTTGACACCTATTATGCAAAACAGATATTTGTATTCTTCTTTACAACTGACATGTTCCCAATCAGCCCACTCAGAAATTGGATCAATGACATCTCCATCTCACTAGGCTAAGATTCACACCAACGTTTTGTTGTGACCCTTCTATCCCTCAGGCAAGTGATTGCCAGCAAGGCAGTCAGCAATGGAGTATGCCTCTGCTCTGTTTCACCCAATATTGATACACAGTAGATCAATGATCAGAGGCAGGAACCAAGGGTAAGTTTATATGACAGTCATTTTAATTAAGTCACCATTAACATCCTTTCAGAAGTCAAACCTGCCAGAAGGTATTTTGAATAGCATCCTGTTGACATTAAAATATTTACTTTTTCCGTAAAAAATGGGTACTGCCAACATGACAGTGAACACATTACACTGAGCTATTGGCTCTCAAGTGGATAGAATGGAAATTTTTGAATCTGAGCAGTTTCAATCCAGCTCCCAAATACCAGGAAATGCCAGTCCACAGCATAGTGAAGCCCCGCTTAGTGTAACTTACATCTGGCAGGTGTTGTAAAACATTCCGTACGATCAGCAGTTCCACAGAAATTGAAACTGTCCCTATCTGCAGGCTGTAAAAAACTGGATAAGTTTCAGGCTTGAGCTGATAAATGACAGATAATATCTGTGCCAGAAAATAACTCATTGTTATTTAAGAAACTCTTATCTCCTCTTGACATTCAATGGGATTGCCAATGCTGAAATTCTCATCATCAACATCCTGGAAGTTATACTGACAAGAAACTGAACAAGACCAGACATATAAATACTGTGGCTACAACAGCGAGTGAAAGACTGGGAATTCTGCACCAAGTTAATCAACTTATGGCTCCCCAAAAGTCTGTCCACCATTTACAGGGCATAAGTCAGAAGTATTATGAAATATTCCCAACTTGCTTGGAAAAATACATCTCTAACACCAAAGAAGCTTGGCACCATCCAGCATAAAAATCACCTGATTGACATTTGCACTACCAGCTTAACATTCACTTCCTTCATAAGGGCACATAGTAGCAGCAGTGTGTACTAACTGTAAGATGCATTGCAGCAACTCATTAACACTCCTTTGACAGCACCTTCTAAACACATGAGCTCCACTGCCTTGAAGTGGTTCTCAAAGTGGGGCATGTACCCTGAAGATACAGCACATGTCTATACTGGGGGGGTGGGTGGGGGGGCAGGGGGAAGGGAGGAGATTTCTTAAATAAATTGTGTAGTGGTGGGTATCCCCCCCATTTAAAGTACATCCACATTCTCTGAATACTGCTGCCTCTGTTTTTAAACGTAGTTACAGGTCTTTGAAAATAAACAAGCTGCTTTGCTTGCTGCTTGCTCTGACCTTCCCGCTCACCTCTTCCCTCCTCCTAGCTACTTTCCCTCTCCCTCGCTGCTTTCCTGTCCCCACCCTCCCACTTACTACTTCCTTCTCCTAACCTCCCCCTGCAGCTTCCCCATCCCCACCCTCCCCCTCGCTGCTTCCTTCTCCTGACCTCCACCTGTGGCTTCATTCTCCCCACCCTCCCACTCGCTGCTTCCCCATCCCTACCATCCCACACTGCCACTGCCTCCCCCTCCCCTCACTGCTGCCCTCTTCTGATTCTCCCTTGTTCCACTTTCTTCATTGACCCCCTCCCCTGAATGTCCTGTGCCCTGATCTTCCCACTTCCCCCTCCCAGCTCTTCTGCTCACTGCTTCCCCACCTGACCCCACTTGCTACCCTTTTCCTGAGCCCTTTCTCAGTCTGATTAAGTGAGGGAGGTGGGAAGCAACAGATGGGAGACAGGAAGTGGTGAACAGGATGTACTGAGCAGGAGACAAGCAGCTCCAAAAATCAAGCTCATCCAATGAAATCATATGTAAAGAATTATTATTTTAGGCATGTATTTACCTGCACTGTGTTTAGAATGATTTGCAAAATGTGTCATCATTAATATGTGGGTAATTAAAAAATAAATTGCCAGGAGAAATTCTCCAAAAGTTGATAACTCTAAATAAGGGTACAAGGCCAAAACCCTTGTGAACGATTGGCATCAAAGAACAAGCAAAGCAGATGCCTAGGAACACCACTAGCTGGCAGTTCAGTTCCATGCCACACAACATCCTGACTTAGAGCTATATCACCTTCAATATCAAAGCCACCCCCTAGCAGCACTGTGAATGTACGTATACCACATGGACTGCAGTACTTCAAAAAGAATCATCATCCTTCTGCACAAGGACATTAGGGATGGGTAATAAATGTTCACTTTGCCAGCAACACCCACATCAAGAATAAAACTTTGGCTCAATTCAATGTTTGCCGAGAAAGCCTTTCAGTTGCTTCCAATCACTATTAAGAAAACAGAAAGCAATGAAACTGGATGCATGCCAGCATCAACCTAGGTATCAGAAATGATAACGGCAAACCCAGTCCTGTTAACCCTGTAGAGTCCTCCTCATTAACATCTGGGAGTTGGTGCCAAAATTGGGAGCCTGATCTCAGAAAAGCAACAGTCTCCCTCAGCAGATGAATCAGTGCTCCTACGTGTGAAACACCACTTGGAGGAAGCATTGAAGGTGCCACATGTGCAGAATGTACTCTAGGTGGGGGATTTCCCTGTCCATCACCACGAGTGGCTTGGTAGTCCCACCAAAGACCAAGCTGGCCAGGTCCTAAAGATACACTGCTAAACTGGAACTAGGTGGCAAGGGAATCAACAAGAGGGAAAACCATACTTGACCCCATCCTCATTAATCTGCTAGCCACAGGTACATCTGTCCATGACAGCATTATAGGAGTGGCTATCGCACAGTCCTTGTAGCACAAAGTCTTGTCTTCACATTGGGAATGATCTCCATCATGTTGTGTGACACTACCACCATGTTGAATGTGTGATAAGCTTTAAGTAGACTGGGCAACTCAAGGCTGAGCGTTCATGAAGCACTGTGGGCCATCATCAGTTGCAGAATTGTACTTAACCACAATCTGTAACCTCATGGCCCAGCATATCTCCTATTTTACTGTTACCATCAAGCCAAGGGATCAATCCTGATTCAAAGGAGAATGTAGGAGGACATGCCAAGAACAATACCACGTATAACTAAAAATGAGGTGTCATTCTGGTGAAACTACACCACTTGTGAATCACACAGCATATGCAGCAAATAATATACAAAGCTGAAGGTTTACACAACCAACAATTCACTGGAGGAGGAGGGTTCACAAATATTCCCATTGTCAATGATGGAGGAGCCCAGCACAGTGTAAAAGATAAGGCTGAAGAATTTGCAATGATCTTCAGCCAGAGGTGCCAGCTGGATAATGCATCTTGGCCTCCTCCAGAGGTCCCTAACATCACAGATGTCAGTCTTCAGCCAATTCTATTCACTCCATGTGATAAAGAAATGTCTGAAAGCACTGGATACTGCAAGGCTCTGGAACCTAACAATATTTCAGCAATACTACAGAACACTTGTACTCCAGAATTGCCTTGCCCACCCCAAACTGTTCCAATAAAGTTACAAAACTGGTATCTACCCAGCAATGTGGAAAGTTGCCCAGGTATGTCTTGCACACAAGAAGCAGGACAAATACAACCTGGTCAATTAGCTCCCTACCAGTCTACTCAATTATCAATAAAGTATGGCAGGGGCCATCAACAGTGCTATCAAACAGCACTTACTCTGCAATAATCTATTCACGAGCACTCAGTTTGTGTTCTACAAGGATCATTCAGTTCCTGACCTCATTACAGCTTTGGTTCAAACATGGACAAAAAAGCTGAATATCAGAGGTGAGGTGCTAGTAGTGATTGTCCTTGACATCAGGGCAGCATATAATAGAATATAGCATCAAGGAGCCCCTAGCAAACCTGAAGTCAATGGCACTTGAGGGAAAACATTCCTGAGTCATATGTGGCACAAAGAAGATGGTTGTAGTTGTTAAAGGTCAATCATTTCAGCTCCTGGAGATCACTGAAGGAATTCCTAGACCCAACCATCTTCAACTGCTTCATCAATGAACTTTCTATCATAAGGTCAGAAGTGGGGATGTGCGTTGATGACTGCACAATGTTCAGCATCATTCACCACACTTCAGATACTGAAGCAGTCCATCTCCAAATGCAGCAAGACTTGGACAATATCCAGACTTGGGCTGACAAGCAGTAAGTAACATTCATGCCACATGAGTATCGGGCAATGACTATCTCTAACAAGAGTGCATCTAACTAGTCCTCCTTGACATTCAATGGTATTATTATCATTCAATTCCCCACTATGAACATCCTAGGAGTGAGCGTTGACCAGAAACAGACCTGGACTAGCCTCAAAAATACTGTGGCTACAAGAGCAGGTCAAAAATTAGAAATCCTGTGGCTCCTGACTCCCCAAACGCTGTCCACCATCTACAAGATACAAGTCAGGAGTATGATGGAATACGCCCCACATGCCTGGATGATTGCAATTCCAATGGCATTGAAGAAATTTAACACCATCCAGGACAAAGCAGTCTGCCTGATTACTATCCCTTCCACAAACATTTAAAGCTACAAACAGTGACAGTGGTTTGTACCATCTACAAGATGCACTGCAGAAACTCACTAAAGCTCCATAGGTAGCACCACCCAAAGCCACAACACCATCACCTAGAAGGACAAGAGCAACAGATACCCGGGAACACCACTACTTGGAATTTCCCTTCGAAATCACATGCTATCTTGGAAATATATCATGCTCCCTTCACTGTTGCTGGGTCAATACCCTGAAATTCCCTCCTTAACTGCACTATGGGTGTACCTACACCTCATTGACTGCAATGGTTTGAAAAGGCAGCTCATCACTGCCTTCTCAAGGGCAATTAGAGATGGGTAATAAGAGCTGGCCAAGCCAGTAACACGCATAGTCACTTAAATGAATTTTTATTCAGAAGTTTGAAGATTCAAGTTTTGTTCCGTCAGTTGTGTTTATAATGCAACTCTGCCAGAAACACTGGCATAGATTGTCAGCTAAGTGCAAAATCGACATCATGGATTGGCTATTTATTGTATAAACAGTCTGATTTTAGCTTCAGGTAATTAAATCTGTAGTTGAAAGATTGTTAAAAATAAAGTCAGACAATTCCTATTATGAAAAATCAATTCACAGCACTGGTTTATACCCAAGCAATAAACTGAAAGTTCCTGCTAGTTTTTGTATGAGGCACTAACCTGAAGGTTAATTTGGGTTGTATAATTCAGTAGAGTATTAAAGATGCTATGGCACATTTTGAAACGAGTTTTTCTGGTGCCCTGTCCTCTCCACTGAAACAAATTAAACAGCAATTCTTTTTGCTATGTTTTGGATCTTGCTATATATAAATCAGTTGCCCCATTTATCTATACAGGAGTGAACAATTCAGCTCCCTCAGTCTTGAAACTTTCAACTGATCCAACCTCCACAACCTTGTCAACAAGCACATTTCCACATTGGTGAATCTGTGGAACTCTTTGCAGCAGAAGGTTATGGAGGCCAGGTCATTGAGTGTCATTAAGACAGAGATAGATAGGTTCTTGATTAATAAGGGGATTGGGGTTTGTGGGGAAAAGGCAGGAAAACAGGGATGAGAGAAAAAAAAAAATCAGCCATGAATGAACTGCGAGCAGACTCGATGGGCGAGTGGCCTAATTCTGTTCCTATGTCTTATCGTCTTCTACCCTTTGTGGAAGACACTTCCTGATTTTACTTTCAAATTGCTTGGTTTCAATGTGAAGATTATGACCTTATATCCATATCTTCCCACCAGCAGAAGAAATGACTCCATTGTGTCATTGTTTCCACTGTGGGGTAGCACAAGGGGCAGCACAATGGCACAGTGGTTAGGAATGCTGTCTCACAGCAGCAGGGAAGTGGGTCCAATTCCAGCCTTGGGTGACTGTCTATGTGGAGTTTGCACATCCTGTGTCTGCGTAGGTTTCTTCCAGGTGATCTGATTTCCTTCCAGTCTGAAAGATGTGCAGTTTAGGTTGATTGGCCACGATAAATTACCTCTTAGTGTCAGGGTGACTGGTGGTGTAAATAGGTGGGGTTACGGTGATAGGGCATGGACGGGATTGTTTTCAGTGCAGACTCAATGGGTCGAATGGCTTCCTTCTGCACTGTAGGAGTTCTATGAACCCTGTTAGTTCTCTATCGAAAACTTCACCCAACCTTCTAAACTTGAGAACGCAAGCCAAACATGCAATCCATGATCAGAATTTATTATTTTTTCAGCCTTGGTATAATTTTGATCAAGCCAGAAAAGTAATTTAAGTGTCTGGGGACAAAATACTAGTGCATAGCTACAAGAAAATGTGTTCAAAAAGGCAAAGGAAATCTTGGCACTTTCCTTAGGATTGGAATTCAAAAGTGCTGCATTTTGTTTTGAAAACAGAATTCCAGGGAAGATATGTTTGCTTTCCTGGACTTCTGTTCACAAAAGTCAATGCAGCACAGTTGATTGATTGGAAATCTGACCTTGCATCACTTCATTTTTGAATTCTAATGCTTTGGAGACAAGTACCAAGAATTCACTCACTCGTCTTTTCAGATACATTTTTTTGTTATGGTGCATTAGTATTTTGTCCACAGACACTTAAACCAGTTTTTTCAACTAGAGTTTCTGCTTTCTTAGTTTTAAGAAAATATTATAATTTCTCATGTTATGATAGTCATAAAGGTTTACAGCATAGAAACAGGCCATTTTGCCCAACTTGTCCATGCCACCCAGTTTTTGCCATTAAGCCAGTTCCAGTTGTCTGCATTTGGCCCATATCTTTCTATATCAATCTTACCCATGTAACTGTCTAAACACTTCTTAAGACAAAATTGTACCCGTCTCTATTACTAACTTTGGCAGCTCGTTCCAGACACTCACCACCCTCAAAAAAAATTACCCCTCTGAACTTTTTAGTATCTCTCCCCTCTCACCTTAAACCTGATTTGACTCCCCTACTTTTGGGAAAAGATATTGACTACCTACACCCTCATCATTTTATAGTGCTCTTTAAGATCACCCCTTAGCCTCCTATGCTCCATGGAAAAAGGTCTCAGTTTATCCAGCCTCTTCTTATAACTCGACCCATCAAGTCCTTGTAGCATCCTAGTAAATCTCAAATTGAACGATCTCAGATTTATCCACATTGGACTTTTAACTTATTCAGTCTATGGCCATTTGTGACTTAATTGGTTGTGCCTAGTAAATTAGCACCAACTGCCACTTTGGATGTACATTTGATTCTTTCAACCACATTGTTAATATATATGTATTAAAAAGCTGAGGCTCTGGCACAAATCCCTGGGGGACATCACTTTACACATCTCACCACTCAAGAGTTTAGGGCATTTTATGAACTCAAGCAGAAGTGTCTTGTAATGTTTTGGGACTGAGGACATTTCTGGACATAAAATATAAAAGCAATTATTGCAGCTGCTGGAATCTGAAACAAAAACAGAAAATACTGGAAAATGTCAGCCAGTCTGACAGTATCTGTGGAGAGAGAATAGAGTCAATGTTTTGAGTCTGGATGACCCTTTGTCAAAGCTGAAGACAAGGAAAAAAGGACAAGATTTATACTGAGGGTTGGGAGTGGGCTGTAATTGATAGGAATGGCATAGACAAAAAGACAAAGAACGTAAATTGTGATGATGCATGTAGAATTGTACTAAGTGTCCATTTTTGGACATGTTCTGAAACATGCAAACAGAACAGTGCAGAAATTCTTGTTTACATGCAACCAGATCTGCACAACTGGATTTGAAAAGGGCAGGTCAGTTGTTTATGGATGTTATTAACATGGAGTTGCAGAAGATCATAGGTAAAGTTCCTCATGACTTAGGTTAGGCACATTGATTATACTAAATTCTCCCTCAGTGCACCCAAACAGGTGCTGCAGAGTGGAAACTAAGGGACTTTCACAGTGACTTCATTACACAATGACATAAGCTGACTTGTGACTAATAAGTAAAACTTTAAACTCATAAAAGGTTGGGAATTAAGGTTGGGAATTAATTGTTAACTGGTTTGACAGATTAAATTCAGGTGCTCCAATGAGTTGGATACAATGAGTGATGATTGCCAAGGTTCTGTATTTGGGCCTTAACTATTTACTGTATTTATCAATGAGTTAGAGGGTAAGATAAAAAGCCATATATCCAAATTTATCAAATGCACAATTGTTGTTAGTGTAAGTAATGCAGATGGAAGAATAAAATTATAAAAGAGATAAAGACAGTTTAAATGAAAGGGCTAAATGGTGAAAGCAGACTTCAATATCAGCAAATGAAAGAGCAACCAACCACTTAGAAGATAAAAGATTGAACAATGTGCTTTCAAATGGTGAAAAGCTTGGAGCAATAAACACCAGCAGTGACTTGTGTCCAAGATTGGAGATCAGTAACAGGTCATAAACAGGTATGGAAAATAATTAAAGCTAATGGAATAATAGTCTTTAAACTATTATTAACTTTTGGACAGTGATAGCCTTTTTCCTAGGATGGAGAAAGCTAGCACGAGGGGACATAGCTTTAAATTAAGGGGTGGTGGTTATAGGAGGGATGTCAGAGGTAGGTTCTTTACCCAGAGGGTGGTAAGGGTATGGAATGCCCTGCCTGCAGCAGTTGTAGGTGCACCAAGTTTGGTGGCGTTTAAGAGGTTAGTAGATAAGTTTATGAATGAAAAGGGAATGGTTTAGGTTAGAGGGTCATTGCTTTTTCTTAATTGGTCGGCGCAACATCAAAGGCCGAAGGGCCTGTTCTGCGCTGTAATGTTCTATGTTCTAAACTTAAAGAACTAGGACAGAAGGGTTGGGGTGGGAGATGAATAGAAGTCATGCTACAGATGTCAAAAGCCCTAGTTAAACCATATGGAGTTGTGAGCAGTCCTGGGCATCACATCATAGGAAGCATAAATTGGCCTTGGAAGGCAGTGCAGTGTAAAGTTATCATAGAAACCTACAATGCAGAAAGAGGCCATTCGGCTCATTGAGTCTGCACTGGCCACAATCCCACCCAGGCCCTACTCCCACATCCCTACATATTTTCCCCATTAATCCTTCTAACCTACACATTTCAGGACACTAAGGGGCAATTTTACAATGACCAATCAATCTAACCCCACATCTTTGAACTGTGGGAGGAAACCCATGCAGACAAGAAGAGAATGTGCAAACTCCATACAGACAGTGACCCAAGCAGGGAATTGAACCCAGATCCCTGGAGCTGTGAAGAAGCATTGCTAACCACTGCGTTACCATGCTGTCCATTTACCAGAATGATATATGTATTCCAAGGATTAAACTACAAGGAGCAGCTGAATAAACTGGGGTTGTGTTCCCTGAATTTAGAAAATGAAGGAATAATTTAAATCAAAGTTATGATTTAATCAAAATTATAATCAAATTCAATGATTTAATCAAACTGCATGTTAATATTGTGCTTCTCTCATGGTGCCAGGGACTTGGGTTTGATTTGCAGCTTGCGTCACCTCTGCTCAGAGTCTGCACATTCTCCCCATGTCTACATGGGTTTCCTACAGAGTTCTGCCCCCCCCCCCCCCCCACAGTCTGAAAGACATGTTGGTTAGGTGCATTGGCTATGATAAATTCTCCCTCAGTATATCCGAACAGGTGCTGGAGTGTGGCAATTAGATTTTCACAGTAACTTCATTGCAGTATTAATGTGAACCTACTTGTGACATTAATAAATAAACTTTAAACATTTCAGAGCTTTATTATACAGAATGATGATTTCTTTCACTTGCAACACTTAACTTAGGCATTACTGATTTGAAATTACTTCCAACAGCTGTGTCAGTTATTTGCAATGGAGTTTAGAAAATCACAAGAATTTGGACTGTGTGTAATTATTATTTGTATAGACATAAAATGAATAACAGTTTCCTTCCCAGCCTCCAGACTTTATAATCTGTGGTCCAGGAGAAGGCTGAGTCACTATGGTCTGAATTGGCTGTTTTATAGTCAAATCCCTTTTTCTAAAAAATTCTTAGTACAGAGTTGCTTTTGGTCAATTTAATTTCTTGAATCTAATTACAAAACATTTGTTTGTGAATTTCTGACTAAATGTCCAGGTACAGAAATTGCATGTCATAATAGGTATGCCTATTGTATACACACTTTTTTCTATTAATTAATGTGACATGGGTGTCACTAGCTGGCCAACATTTATCGCCCATCCCTAATTGCCCGAGAACAGTTGAGAATCTACTACATTGCTGTGGCTCTGGAGTCACATGTAGGCCTGACCAGGTAAGCATGGCATATTTCCTTCCCTAAAGGACATTAATGAACCAGATGGATTTTCCTGATGATTGACAATGGTTTTGTCATCATCAGGAGATTCTTAATTCCAGATATTTTTTATTGAATACAAATTCCATCATCTGCCGTGGCAGGATTTGAACCCGAGTCCCCAGAACATTAGCTGAGTTTCTGAATTCACAGTCAAAGGATCTTGGCCACCGTGCCCACCACCACCCCCCAACCTTTTGCTTCCTGTAGCTATCCTATATGCCCAATTTGTATTTTTATTGTATTCCACATATAGTGCTGAGGAACACCATTCATTCCAAACTGTGTTGCTTGATATCTTTTGAGGCATGGAAAATCCCTGAAAGAATTTATGCAAGAGTTGGGTGTAGCTCCTGAAGGATTACTCACTTTGAATTCTTCAACTACAATAATTAAAATAATTCTGAGAAATCAGATCAGTAACATATGTTTTAAATTTTGTCCAAGATAAATTGTATGATTTGAACAACTCTCACCAAGTATAAACAATGATTTGTCAAAACAAGTTATTTTTGTTATTAATACAAACTGGGTGTAATTGACTGACAAAGCAGCCCCAATTTCAGCTGAAGGTGGGAATTGTGTAGGGAGTGCATGCAGACTTCAACCCTCATTTGGAAAGGTTTCAGCTGTTTTAACTCCCGAGCCTCCTTCAAATGTTAAAGATGGGCAGGCTTCCCAATCACTTCCAGGATTTTTCCATCTTCCTCCTTCATAAGCTGCACTAGCCTCACACACCTGCTTTGGTCAATCTATTCTCTTGATTCGAATTACAATACCTAAGTTTGAGACATTCTGTCCAAATGTCCCAGGTATAGACATGTGCCAGAATTTTACCGGCACGCCTGCCCCAAGATCGGCATTCTCCAATGGTCTCCAGCAGGATCTTACAAGACTCCGATGGGCAAGGCGGTAAAATTCCAGCACAAGTCACAGTAAATATACCTGATGCTACATTTGTAATATCAATATGCCCAATCTGTGTTTGTACTGATTTCCACATATAATTGTGTTGGGGAACATCTCTAATTCTGATTTGATTTTCTTGATAGATATGATAACTCAATAATTGACAAGTTAGCTAATGCTAACTCTTAGGGCCTCTCCCCCAGCATAAGATCTTAATTAATGATTTTCTATGTGGCTGCTTGGAGTTTGGACTGGTCACTATTTAAAACCCTCGACCAGCCTGAACGAGTACGTCACTACCGTAATCGACTTCATTAGTAAGTGTGTAGAAGACTGTGCCAAAGAATCAAATCTGTGTTCCCCAACTGGAAACCATGGATGAACAGGGATATCCACTGCTTGCTGAAGTCCAGGTCAGAGGCTTTCAAGTCAGGTGACACTGACTTATACAAGAAAGTCAGATATAACCTAAGGAGATCCAAAGATGCCAATAATCAGTACCAGACCAAGCTAGAATCCCAGGCAACTTCACCAACCTCCACCAACTACGACATGGTCTGCAAGACATAAGCTACAAGATGAAGGCATATGAAATCGCCAGCTCCGACACAACCCTCTGATGAGCTCAATGCATTCTACGCCCGTTTTGAGCAAGAGGTCAGTGAGAGCATACCTTTCACCATGGATGAACCTACATCTGGGGTTGCCATTGCAGATGTCAAAGCAGCTTTCTTGAAAGTCAACCTATGGAAAGTGACTGGCCTGGATGGAGTACCCAGATGAGCACTCAGATCCTGTGTGGATCAGCTGGCAGGGGTATTCACAGACATTTTCAATCTCTCTTTACAACAATCTGAGATCCCTATCTGTTTCAAGAAGACAGCCATTATCCCGGTATCTAAGGAAAACCAAGCAGTATGCCTTAATGACTATCCGCCAGTGGCTCTAATGTCCATCATTATGAAGTGCTTCAAAAGGCTAGTCATGCTACGAATTGATTACAGCTTCTGGGACAACCACCCAGACATCATCTCCCTGGCCTTGCATTCAATCCTGGAACACCTAGATAACAAGGATACCTATGTCAGATTCCTATTTATTGACTATAGTTTAGCCTTCAACACCATTATTCGCATGAAACTCCTCTCCAAACTCCATGGCCTGGCCCTCTGCAACTAGATCCTGAACTTCCTAACTCACGGACCACAATCAGTAAGGATAGGCAACAACACCTCCTTCATGATCATCCTCAACACCAGTGCCCCACAAGGCTGTGTTCTCAGTCCCTTACTATAGTCCTGGTACACCTCCAATTTCATTTTGCTGAGGACGTCACTGTAGTGGGTTGGTTCTCAAACAATAATGAGATAGACAATCTGGTGAACTGGTGCGGCAACAAGAATTTCTCTCTCAACAAAACAAAAGAGATTGTCATCGACTTCAGAAAGCGTAAAGGAGAACATACATCAATGGGGATGAAGTAGAAATGGTCGAGAGCTTCAAGTTTTTAGGTGTGCAGATCACTAGGAACCTGTCTTGGTCCCCCTGTGCTGACACTATGGTTAAGAAAGCCCACTAATGATTCAGAAAACTAAAGAAATTTGGCATGTCAGCTATGACTCTCACCAACTTTTACAGATGCACCATAGAAAGTATTCTTTCTGGTTGGATCACAGCTTGGTATCATTCCTGCTCTGCCCAAGACTACAAGAGATCGTGAATGCAGCCCAATCCATCCTCCCAATCATTGACTCTGTCAACACTTCCCGCTGCCTCAGCAAAGCAGCCAGCATAATGCACCCTGGACATTCTCTTTCACCTTCGTCTGTCAGAAGGAAAGAAACAAAAGTCTGAGGTCACGTACCAACCATCTTAAGAACAGCTTCTTCTCTGCTGCCATCAGACTTTTGAATGGTCCTAACTTACATTAAGTTGATCCTTCCCTCCACCTAGCACTACAATCTGCATCTCTCGTTTCCTTCTCTATGAAGAATATGTTTTGTCTGTATAACAAGCAAGAAACAATACTTTTCACTGTGTTAATACATGTGACAATAATAAATCCAATCAAATAATACAGGAAAGTGGAAGACTCAATTCCTGATAGGCTGGGTGGGTTAAAATGGCTCTGGCATTTCTGGACAACTGCAATTTGTTCATTTTGCACTATGGCGAGTTCATGCAAGATCTACCGATCTTCTGACCAGAGAGTCATCCAGATCAAAATGTTAACTCTCTTCTCTTTTCCCAAATGCTGAAGATTTACAGAATTTTTGTTTCAAATTCCAGCATCAGCAGTAATTTGTTTTTATCAAGCAAGATTACTGTGATTTTTCTCAGCCTTCTGGCGAAGATCAAGCAAAGGATCAAGGCTGAGATGAAGTGCAATGCCTTTTTTTGTCAGCTTGGATCATGTATGTCTCTTATACGGACCACGCATTGAATTTGAATTGGTTTGGGAGCAAGCAAGAAGATGGATTTAGGGTTTGCTCTGTCTACTCTGCGCATTGGCTTTCTAACTGAGAAATGAATCACGTTAAGAAGAATTTAGTGTCCTTCACTAAAGTAGTAAGAAGCAAGAAGCCACGAATGCAGAGTTCATCACTCTCAAAGCACCAGGAATGGAGTTTTACAGAACTATTATTCATGCTTTTCAAATTGAACATTGAGATAAAATTTAAAAAAAAGCCAAAAATAAATCCATTCACCTCTGGAGATTTGTTCCTGTGTAACTTGCTCTGGGTTAATGTTTGAAGTGGACATCCCAACCATGCCCAGGCTGAGATAGGCTCTCTCAGTCACTGGTCAGGAATAATACCATTAATGTTACTGTTCTGACAGGTAAAATTCATATTGGGTGTTCATTTATCAAATAACATTATCATTGTTCCAACATTGCTGGTTGTGCATACAACTGCCTAGCTCTAAACTCAGGAATTCCCTTCCCAATCCCAGTTAGCCCCCTCCACTCCCCATGACCCTAGCTAACCTTCCTCCACACTCCCTCAGACTCCAGCTAACCCCCTCCACACCCCCCTGACCCCAGCTAACCCCTTCCAAACCCCAGATCCTAGCTAACCTTCCTCCACATGCCCAAGACCCCAGCTAACCTTCCTCCACACGCCCCAGACCCCAGCTAACCTTCCTCCACACGCCCCCAGACCCCAGCTAACCCCCCTCCACAGCTCCCCGATTCCAGCTAACCCACCTCTACACCTCCCCGACTCCAGCTAACTCTGCTCCACGTCCTCCTGACCCCAGTTAACCCCACTCCAACCCCTCCACTCCAACCATTCCCAACCCCAGCTAAACCCCCTTCACTCCCTCCAAACCCAGGTAGCCCTCCCTCTTCACACCCCTGAACCCAACTAACCCCCCCTCCACACCCACCCAACCCAGTGAATCCCCTCCACACCCACCTCCAAAAGCCCCCCAATCCAGCTAACTCTCGCCACATCCACTCCCCAATCCAGCTAAACCCCTCTACAATCCCACAACCAGCTAACCCCCTACATATTCCCCAGTGCAGTTATCCCTCTCCATAACCCCAGAATTCCTCTTTCCCCCTTTAAGCTGCTCCTGAAAACTTCCCTCTGCCCTAACTTTTGATCATCTCCTATGGACCGGTGTCAAATTTAATTTAAGTTGCTTGTTGTTATGAACTGAATCATTTGATTGGTTCTGTTTAGTATCCGCTATGGCTCAGATGCAAAGTTTGTTCTGAGTCAGAAGGTTGTGGGTTCAAAACCCTCATCCAGGCTGGTGCTCATAATGCAGGACTGGATAAATGTTGCACTCTGATTTCAGATGAGATATTGCAACGTTTTCTATCCTCATAGGTAGATGGAAAAAATCATGTGATATTAATCATCAATAACTTATGCAAGAAGAATTGCCTTGTTAGACATGTAGGAACAATACACGGGAGTGGCTCCTAATGAGTCAGTAACTGAACTAGAGCCATTAACTTTAATAACAATATTTGTGACTTACAGAACTCCCAATGCTAATTGTAGAATAATTGCTCTAAAAAATAAAAAAATTGTAGAATGATTCCATCCAGACAAGCATTTAATATGTTATTTCTTCTTTCAGGAATATATATTAACTATGATTGTAACACTGTATACTGCACCTTCTCCTTTCCTTCTCCTCTATGTACTCTATGAACAGTACGTTTTATAGTGCACAATACTTTACACTGTATGCCATTACGTGACAATTACAAATCAAATCACGAGCAATAATTGCAAAGCAGAATATGGAGCTTCAACACAAGAAACCATGGAATGAAAAAAAACATTTGCTTTTGCCAAAAAAGCATAAAATCGCCTTTCATAGACTCAAGCCCAATTTATAAAACTCCCTTGAGAAAATTTAAAAATCTCAATGTATATAAAAGTGGGTCTCAATATTCTGATTGCTTGATTTCCATTGACAGCACTTAATTGGTTATCTCACCATGAGCTTCATATGAAACACTAATATTGCTGTATGTATTTCACAAGATTAAAGGACTTTCAATTCAAAAAAGGGTCATTTGTCCCACTGTGCTCATGCAAGTTCCATTTTGGTAACCCCAATCAAAATAACAGGTGGCATGGTGCTCATCACTGCTGCCTCACAGCTCAAAGGACGCAAGTTCAATTCCAGCCTTGGGCGACTGTCTGTGTGGAGTTTGCACATTCTCCCTGTGTCTGCGTGGGTTTCGTCCCACAGTCCAAAGAGGTAGATTGGCCATTTTAATGGAGTGGGTTCAGAGCATCTGGGAATGATGCTCTGTCAAGAGTTGGTACAGACTTGATGGGCTGAATGGCCTATTCTGCACTATATAGATTTTCCTGAACATTTTTAGGCCTATTAATATTTTTCTTCCTAAAATGTTTATCTAATGTTTTTCATTTCATTATATTGCCTGGCTTCAAAACCCACTCAATCCCCATATCCTACTGAAAAACAACAGCTTCTCAAATTTAAGGCCTCCAATGTAGATTCACCAGCCAGTGGCAGTAATCATTTACTGTTCAGTCTTTTAAATTCTTTCATGGCTAATAGATACTGCTTTAATCTTTGCTGTAGTTAATACAGTCAGAGAAAGTGACTTGGGCTTGGTGACACCTGATTATTTCAGGCGCTGACTCCCATTAGGGTTTTAGAATGGCATCTATGGTACCCCACTAACATGAGAAATGGTGAATGCCGTATCAGTAAAGTGTGATAATGTGTACCTACTTAATGCCCACAAGAAACCTGCAGAGTGTTTGTGATTTGTCATGCGATCCAATTCATTCTGGGAAGGTTTCTCTCTACTCATGAGTGCCTCAAGTAGGTTACTTCAAAACTATTCCATTAACACTATATACACAATAACATAATGGCTAAGTACTTCCCTCTTGTGAAAAACTATTTTGTCTCTCTACACAGAATCTCTAGTATGTGACTGCCAATGTCACTATTACACCATGATATTCATCACCATCTCTGCAAACTAACTATTATGCTACACAGAGCGAGCAGTTCATGCTGTCAATCAGTATTCCATGCTGTTTTGACATCAGCAGGGACAAGTTAGAATTCAATGTTCCAGCTCATGCTGACTATGATATTAAGTAGCATGAAAGACATTCCATCAATACTATGTAAAAGGCTGTTCAAATGCTTAAAGTCACTACTTGCTTAATTGATTCTGGTTGTCAGTTATCAGTCCTTTCTAAAGTTGCTTCAGGTTTCAAAAATCAACAAGGAGTGGAATGGCAGGTACTGAACAACTTAGTGCTGACTTCAAGCTTCTTCATAAACCTGATGCTCTAAGATTTTTTTAAAATAGGCCTACCTCTTGGAATTGTACATGACTGGAGAAAGAACAAAGGGTACACAGAACAAAATATTGTTATGAATATATATCAAGAACTGTTTTTTAGATTTGGGAGGTTGTTGAATTACTTGGAAATTCCTTGGAAGTGACCTGTTTTTTTTAAAGTTCATAAATTCACTTTGGCTTCTCCACAAGCTGCATTTTCCAAGAATTTGTATGACTTCATCTAAATATCTAGCAAGGAACCCGAGGAGATTTTAACTATTTGTTAACTTGAACTTTAATAGTTAGAGACAGAGGGGAAAAAATAATCATTTTCAGAGGCTTTTTCAGAGTGATTTTCTGAAAACCACAGGACATGAGTTTCTGGTTTGAATCTTTCTTAGACTCAGTTTGAGAATAAACTGAAAAGGAAAATGTTGTCCAGCTGGTTCCCTCCCTCCCTCTGAATGAAATTCAGTGTAGTTCCCAGTATCCAGCTCGCAATCTTCACCTCAGTATAACTCATCTGTATTTAGAAACTGGAGGCCTGATTTACCATCAGGTTGCACTTGTTTTTGCGTGAGAAAACTTGGTAAAGTCGGGTATGAGGTGAGTAGTGCAATCCGTGACCATCTCTGTGCTGGTTTCCATTTTACCAATGGCTGAAAATGGCCACCATCAGTCCCAATAGTTCAAATCTCCCCAGGTTCCTTGCTGGATATTTAGATGAAGCCATATAACTTCTTGGAAAATACAGCTTGTTGACAGGCCAAAGTGGATTTACAAACTTTAGAAAGAACAGTTCATTTTCAAGAAACTTCCAAGCAATTCAATGACTTTCCAAATCTAAAAAATTCTTGGAGAATGGTATTCATAAGAATATTTTGTCCTGCTCTGCACACATTGCCCTTTCTCCAGTCATGTACAATTCCAAGAGGAAGGTCTATTTTTAATGCATTTAAATTGAATTAATGGGTAGCATGCCCAAGTTTACTTCCATGTTCACCAATTGGGAATTGGCGTGAATCGGATATGCTCAATAAAAGTCTGATTTGGTTGCTCCACCAGTGAGGGTTAATGAGATGGTAAGTGCATACTGTCTGATGACTCTCTGCCACCCATGGATGTCCTGTTGTGGCCATTTTTGTTGGTAGCTCTGCAAGTGTGTGCAGGGTGAGGTGCTGTTGCTTTGCAGGGTCTGCGACATCTGACTTGCAGTGTAAACCTGGGTCACAGCATGACATTGGATCTTGTCGTGTTGCTGGGTCCGAGTGCATTCAGCTCATTTCCAGCTGAAGGATGTGCACGATGCCCTTGCAAATAGCATTGCTGCAACCTCTCAACTTTGCAGGGATGCTGAGATTGTGGGGATCATGTGGCTGGGGGAATGGAGGGAGTTATCTATGATTGCAGGGAGCATGTGGCTGGGGAAATTGGAGGGGTAAAGTTTACATGCAGTCACTGTTGACTCTTTTCCTGTCAATGATGGGAAAGCGAGAGAGAGAGATGGCCATTGCCCAGGACTGCTCTTGCACTTAAGTTAGGCCAAGAGTGGGGAGAAGTTGGCAATTGTGGGAAGCATGTGGCTAGGGGAATTGGGGGAGAGCTGAGATTGTGGGGAGCATGTGGTTGGGGGAATTGGAGGGAGAGGGATGAGATTGTGGGGAGCACGAGGCTGGGGGAAAGCTGTGATTGTGGATGTGCTGGGGCTACTCCCTGACTCTGTTGCTGCATCTCTAGCAGCTAAAGGAGAAGGGATCTCAGAGGCCCAGCATGTAACCTGGGGCCAGCTGAGTCCTCACCCCCACATGCCAGAAGCCTCAATCATTCTCTCTTCCACCTGATATACATTATCAGATGTGTTGTGCATACCAAAGAGTCACGTGGAAGCCTCAACACTAACTACATCCACTGACATGTCAGTATCTGGGATGGTGAATTGAGGTGGAAGCTGATGCCAAAATGGTGCCACCCTCATTTCCTAAGGACTTGTCCAAACTATAGCAGGGGCCTGTAGTCCAGAAGGCCACAGGGCATCTGGATGTGTCCTTCAACACAGGACACAAGGTTAAGTGCAAGGGAGGGGAGAGGAATCTGGGATGCTAAACATGTGATTCACATTTCTCCATTGAACACACAGAACAAAGAACCAAGAAAATTACATTACAGGAACAGGCTCTTCAGCCCTCCAAATCTGTAGCAACTGGGCTGTCCATCTGAGTTATAAACCCCTACCGTTCTGGTGATTATCTGTTTCTATTCCCATCCCATTCACATAGTTGTAGAGATAATCCTGAAGGTCACTATCATATCTGCATCCACAAAGTCTTCTTGACAGAAAGTTCCAAGCATCCACTACCCTCTGTGCAAATATAAACATGCCTTGTAACTCTCCTTTAAACCTTTCCCCTTGCACCCAAAAATTCATGCCCCTGAGAAGGTGCCTCAAAGTAATTGAGAGAATGACAGGTACTCACATCTTGACAGCAGCCTAACCATGCTGTCACTGGCAGTCCACATCTCCCATTATCAGGAGAGATCCAGCACCCACTTCTCAAAAGGGGATGAGGACCTGGGGGCCTAGCTCACTGCCCCCTATCCTCTCCCTCTCTCAGATATTATGGTCAGTCTTCTCCTGTGAAGACAAAAGGAGCCATGAAAGAAATGTTTGTGTGACTCCTGCAGAGCATCAGGTGGTGGCCTTTACTAAAGGTACTTATAAGTCACAAGTGAAACTTACATTAACAATGCAATGAAGTTGCAGTGAAACTGCCTTTAGAGGGCAAGCACAGTAGGACTCTTGAAGGGGATAGGAAGTAGGTGCTTGGGGGTCAGGAGCTGGAAGCATGCAGGATGCTGGGGATGGGAACATCTGGGGGAAGATGCAAGGTGGGGTTCAGTACTCACCCCTGCTGCACAGATGAAGTCATTGACTTTTTTTTTTCCATACACGCTTCCCAGTTCAGGAGGCCAGTGCCCTGGTACTGACCAAGACAGCAACTTCCTCCCAGGCAGTATTTCCAGTAAGTCCCCTTGATGTGGGGAGAAGCAAGTGTCCTACTTCACCTCTGCTGCAACCAGCAGCCTCTCCAAGTCACCTGCAGAGAATCTGGGGGCTGGTCACAGACACATTTTGTGCAGGAATGCCCACCTGTCTATTCTTGAGTTTTTAATGGATCTGCCCCTTGTTAGTGCAGATCAGCTGCAGGCAGTTTGGCAGAACATTCCAGCAAGTTCCATGCAGTTTGCTTGTTAGCATTGATGGGAAGGCAAGTGAGCACTTGCAGGTGTGCTGATGGGGAGAGAGAGATGGAGAAGGGGGGAGGTGGATTATGCGGACATGGTGCATGATTGTCTGAATGATTGGAGACAGGGGAGAGAGAGGGAGGTGTTACACAGTCATTGGAATCTGGAGGAAGGTTCAGAATGAGGGGGGGGGGGGGGTGGAAGAGAAGGAAGCAAGGGCGATCACTCTGCCTGAGATGAGTGAGGGGAAAGGGGAACCTGCTGCCACTCTGCCTGAGATTGCGGCCCTCTTTCTCCCACAATCGGTCTGGGTGGGTGGGGGATAAGGAGGTCAGTAATGTTGTGAGGTTGGGGCAATATCAGTTGAAGCTAGGGAGAGGCATTATCTGGCCCGGGCACAATGTGGTCGGGGAGCAGTATTTTTTTTTTTTTTTAAAGCAACACAGCACGGGAAACAGGCCCTTCGGCCCAACGAGCCCGCGCCACCGTAATACCAAATCATTATCCTATTTTAATAGTCCTATATAATAGTATATATATTAATCCTAATTTGGAAAATTTTCACCATAGGGACAATTTGTTACCCAATCAGCCTAAGAGCGAATTTTTGGGTTGTGGGAGGAAACCGGAGTGCCCGGAGAAAACCCACGCAACCACGGGGAGAACGCGCAAACTCCCGCAGACACCGGCCCAATTCCAAGTGTCTGCACAGCCACATCGATAGTCTCTGAGCTGTCATGGTGCCCTTCAGGTGGTCCACATAAAGCACTCATATACGACATGAGGTACCAGGCAACCCATGAATCAACATCCAAGAGCTGTCCTCGCACCACCTGCCGAATGCGTGCTCAAATTATGGACCGAATTACCTGTGGAAAAAAGCCGTAGTTAAACAGTCCTAATATATCCCTCTATCTGCATATTCTATTTTTTTTGTGTGAGCGTGTGCAGTTGGAGGCTCTGATCGGAGCAGCAGGATTTCAGGAGTGATAGGCCTCACCCACAGTGCAGCGCAATTCAGAGTTGCTGATTTCTTTTCAGGCAGAGGGCACTGGAGAGCAGGTCTAAAAGTTGGATCTGAAACACTCCCAAATTCAAGTCCCAGCACTTAGAATCAAAATGGTAAAATTGGGCCCTAAGAATCTGAGAAGAGAGATTCCAAGGGCATTGATTCCACGCTGGATAGGATTTCCAAACAATTACTGTGTCCATCAATTTGTCTTCACATGCAAGAACAGCAGATCGTCAGCATCAAAACCATTCAAACTTTATCCTTCGCATAAAGTTTCCCCCATTGATTCTTTTCCCCTTTAAGTGTCAACCTCTGCAGAGACCCTATTTGTTTTGATCTTTGCGTGTACGTGCATTGGGAATTAATAGGGTATCAAGTTACCATTCTGGATAACAAATTATATGGTTTTGTTTTTTTTAAAAAATAAGCTTTGTTCCAGCATAAGTCAATCATTCTGAATTTATTGAAAGAGGTCTGGTTAATTCTTATTCTGGGTCTAACAACATTGAAAATAAACAATTGACCATTTCAGTAGGTGAACTAAACATTTACACTTATGATGTGGCCTGTGGAGTAGTGGATCTAGAAAAAGTGGTGACCCTCTTCAGTCCTGGACATGAGACTACTAAAAGATGGAGGAGATGGGGTGGGAGTGTGGTTCTCAGCAGAAGGTTATATCAATCCAGTGAGTTCAGGGAGCAATTTTCCTATCCGGGTCCCAGCAAAGACTGATAACTGAGATGCAGGCACATTATTAAAGAGGTTATCACTGAATTGTTCCAAATTAGACAACATGTAAATTTTACATTTTTAATATCTCCAACAACAATTAGTACCTGAAGGAATGAGTCTCTATACTTGCAGTGGGTAATTTTCAGTGCTAGTTGGATTCACTGGCTATATTTAACACATTATGCCATTAAAAGGGCACTTTTATAATGAGATGAACAAGACTTAACTTTCTGGGACATGCTTAGCTTGTATTTACCACACAAATACTGTAGTTTCATGCCAGTCAATTCATTTCAAAGATAAGCAGGTGGTGAGATTCAGGGATGGTCTTGAGCCCCTGCTTGCTGTGCATTGGTATGGCGATGGAAGCTCAAAATCTGATGAAACCTCAAAGCCATACCCCGACCTTAGAGATTGCGACTTCTGATTTTCGCTACCCTTTGCCGATAATATAACCAGGTTCACATGCACAATAGGTGCACACTTAATTTACATCTCCATTCTTCAGCACATAATTATATTGAGCCCCAGGTGTATTTTTAAACTGCCCCAGTGTGGGGTAAAACCTCTCTGAGAATTCCTCCGGGGGCATAAAGGTAAGTATAGCCCCCCTGGAGAAGAGGGACATGGCAATGGTCTGGCAATGCCCCTTAGCAGTGCCCTTGGCACAGGGTGACAATGCCTGATTGGCACCATGCCAACCTGCAGTGCCAACAGGACAGTGTTGGAGCGGACCCCAGTGGGAGCCTCATTGGGGGGGGGACCCATTTACTTGTTGTGGTAGGGCAAAGCGGACATGTGAGTGGGGAAGTTAGCGATGGCTGTTTGGGGGGGGGGGAAAGAGTGCTGACTGTATGGTTGGGAGGAAGAAGCCCAAAGTTTAGGGGAGGATGGTGTGCCATCAGTATTGATGTGTGGGTGAGGGAGGTAGGATGAATGCTGGCTCTGATTGCTGGGGATGATTGCCGGCTCTGATTGGGAGGGATGTTGGGGTCAATGCCACCTCTGATCGGCGGAGGTTACTTTTTGGTCTGATTAGGGCAGCCTTTTAGAAAGGGTGCCCCAATTTCAATGCAGCCGGACTTTGCTGGTGTGTTGAGGCCCCGCCACTCAACATGATGGTGTGAAACACACCCACCTGTTTTTTGTGACAGAGTGTGGTAAGATCTGGAAAGAAAACTGGCCCGTTTCTCTGGAGAGAAAGAGACCATTTTTCTCACCGGAACCAACACTGTGCCATTTTCTGGTAAGTAAGAATCAAAGCAATACATCTTGGACTGAAACCTTTTGATTTCTCTGCTTTTTTTAAATTCATTTGTGGGACATGGAGTCACTGACATTTATTGCCCTTCCCTAAATGCCTGAAGGCAGTTCAGTTCTGGAGTCACATGTAGGCCAGGCCAGGTCAGGATGGCAGATTTCCTTCCCTAAAGGACATTAGTGAACCAGATAGGTTTTTCTGACAATTGACAACGGTTTCATGGTTATCAGTAGATTCTTAATTGCAGACATTTTTACTGAATTCAAATTCCATCAGCTGCTGTGGCGAGATTCGAACCTGTGTCCCCAGAACATTAGCTGAATTTCTGGATTAATAATCTAGCATTAATACCATTAGGGCATCTCCTTGCTAGTGATTCCTGGACCGATCTGGCAGGGCCCAGCCTTAAATGTATTCAGCGATGGAACATCTACAACTCTCTGGGGTAGAGAATTCCAAAAATTCACAGTGGAGAAAATCCCCCTCATCTCAATCCTAAATGATTCAACAGTCTCCCCCACATTCTAATCTTCAATATCCAGAAACCCAAAGAAACCTGATCTCACATACATTCTGCAAAACAGTTCAAGGTGATTGTCGGTCTGTTTTGCAAACATATCAACCACTTTTATGTTGTTAATTTAGCTCAAAATTAGAAACCAACAATACTTTAAGGTCAGCGCAGCTATTGCTTGGAATATGGTTTCCATAATCACTGTAAAGAGGAGCTATTTTATTTACTTTTTCATTAGTGAAACAAGTAGGTTTACACTATCACTGTAATGAAGTTACTGTGAAAATCCCCGAGTCGCCACACTCCAGCACCTGTTTGGGTACACCAAATGAGAATCCAGTACGGCCCAATGCGCCCTAACCAGCATGTCTTTCAGACTGTGGGAGAAAACTGGAACACCCAGAGGAAACCCAGACACAAGGAGAATGTGCAAACTCCACACAGACAGTGACCCAAGCTGGGAATCTAAGCCGGGTCTCTGACACCGTGAGGCAGCAGTGCTAACCACTGTGCCACCCCTCAGCTTTGAATAATAAACCTGTCTGTCCTGTAATTCACATTTCATTCAATGATTTGGCTGCCAAATAGAGGTACAATGAGTCATAGGCACAAGTCATTAATATCGTATCTACAGCAGAAACTTTCAACTTGTATTGAGGGCAGGATTGGAGGCGGGAGGACTGAAAAACTCAGGGAGTGATGTACTGACATGTTCCTGCCTCCAGGACATTTTAAAATTGCATGATTGGTGGTATGGGGAGGCGGGGGATGGAGGGTGAAGGGAGAGGGCTATGGGTGAAGGTTGCATGGGGTGAACAGATCCTGCTTTCAAGTAGTGGGTAACTATTTAAGGCCCTAATAGCAGATATTGAGACACTGGGTAGACTCTAACAGGAATGTTCCAATTTGAGCCAAACCACAGCCTGGGAATTGAGATGGCCTCACACTTTAAGAGTGTGTGGGGGTTACATTCCAAACCACAAACGATCACTCATCTCCGCACCCACTCCCAGTCGACTGCAAATGTTCAATGGGACATTTTGTATCTTTTCTTTAGAGGGGTCTTCCACTGACTCTCCCCTCTCCCCCCCCCCACAGCTTTGGAAACCCTTTCTCCCTCCTTAACTGGATGTCGAGTTTGCTGCCTGCCCATTAATTGGCCTGTTGGTTAAGAACCACACTGGGATTCTGATACTGATATCACATGTATGGGGGATCCAAGTTCACCCAAAATCAGGATTCTGATCACAAAAGAACAATCCAACACATTGTCTACACAAGCTATCATTGAAATGTTTAGACTACTTCTTATCTGTCTTGGCAGTTTATGTAATTTTATTTCAGTTGAACCTTAGGGACATATTCATATTTAGACGATATGATTGTCGCATCAATTTTTATTATGCAGCTCTTGATTAGATAAGGCATAAATTTATATGATTAATTTCATACACACAGAGTAATAACTACATGCCTTCAAATAGGACCCTTTTTCTCAATAATACCATTTACTTTTTTGGAATTTCACAGAATACATTTCAGCCTGTAATGTTTTTCCACTTTAGATTCGGTTGCAAAGCATCACTGGACAGAGAACATAAAGTGAAATTGAATGGGGAAAGGAATGCATGCTGATAATGGAACATACTTGATTTTTCATCTATTCATTCATGGATAACTGAATTGGTCTCTGTTATAGGCCTGAGATATCTCCCTACCCAGTTTTTCTATCTGTCTGCTCTATTCAGGTGATACATTAGCCTCAAGTTTCAGGAAGAAATTTCTGCTCCGAAATGTGGACTGTCTCTTCCATCTCACACACTTGACTTCAGCAGTAACCCAGTAAATAACAGTCTTGGCCTGAGTCAGGAGGTCTTGGATTCATGTTGCACTTCACAGACTTGAGCACAATAGTCTAGGCTCCCAATCCTTCACAATACTGTTGCTTTGTCAGAGGCAGCACAGTGGTACAGTGTGGTTAGCACTTCTGCCTCACAACGCTAGGTACCCAAGTTCAATCTCAGCCTTGGGTTATTGTCTATGCAGAGTCTACACAATCTCCCGTGTCTGAGTAGGTTTCCTCTGGGTGTTCCGATTTCCTCCCACAGTCTGTAAGACGTGCAGGCTAGGTGCATTGACCATGCTAAATTTTCTGCCAGTGTACCCCAACAGGTGCTGGAGTGTGGAGATTTTCTTATGGAGTTTTCACAGTGAATTCATTGCAATGTTAATGTTTGTGATACTAATAAATAAACTTAGAACAAATAGGACCTCGGTTCAATGCTTCATCTGATAAATGGCATTGTTTTATGTTTATTTGCTTAAGGTGGATGTAAAAAAATCCTATGGTGCTATTTCAAAAAAGAGCGAATGAGTTTCCCTCAACCGACTCAAGAATAGCTTCTTCCCTGCTACTGTCAGACTTTTGAGTGGACCTAACTTGCACTAAGTGATCTTTCTCTACACCCTAGCTAAGACTGTAACACTACATTCTGCACTGTCTCGTTTCTTTCTCTACGAACAGTATGTCCTGTCTGTATAGAATGCAAGAAACAATAATTTTCACTGTGTGCTAATACATGTGACAATCATAAATCAAATCAAATAAAATCAAATCCTGACCAATGTTCGTCCCTCTAAGAACAACACTAAAAAATCCATCAGTCATGATCACTTTGCTTATTGTGGGAGCTTGCTATGCGTAAAACTAGCTGCCATGTTTTCTGCATTACAACAGTGACTATATTTCAAAAGTACTTCATTGGTTGTAATATGCCTTGGGACTCCCGGCTGTGATGAAAAGTGCTTATACAAAGTCAAGCTTTTCTTTTTAATTCACTTCCTCTAAACATTCATAAGCTGGCAGGGGTGCTTTAACTTAATCTTCAGCTTGATTTTCTGTTCAGTTGAAAAGAAATTCTGAGTAAACATGACTATCAGAAAACGGGTGATTTATAGCAATCGATTCATCAATACGTTTCCCAGTTGCATTATTGTAGAAGTTCTCTGGCATTCCCCCAGGGACAGTGACACAGCGGTTAGCACTGCTGCCTCACAGCTCCAGGAACCTGGGTTCGATTCCTGCTGGGTCACTGTCAGCGTGGAGTTTGCACATTCTCCCTGTGTCTGTGTGGGCTTCCTCTGTGTGCTCCAGTTTCCTCCCATAGTCCAAAGATGTGTGGGTTAGGTTGATTGGCCATGCTAAATTGCCCCTTAGTGTCCCATGATGTGTAGGTTAGAAGGATTAGCGGAGTAAATGTGTGGGGTTATAGGGATGGGGCTTGGATTGGGTTGTAGTTGGTGCAGACCTGATGGGCTGAATGGCCTCCTTCTGCACTGTAGGTATCTGTTTGATGAAAGCTGCAATAGAACAGTGACCTCGAAAAATGAGTCTCCCTGCCTACACTTAAAAAAGCTCTCCTGTCAAACAAATTGGGAAAGTATGGTTCGAAACAAACTTCGCAAGGCTGAAGATAGGTAGATACATTTTTTTCCAGGAAAAAAAGCATGGGAATACCACTGGCTGGATATTTCTTGATCTTCTTTGGCATCATTACTGCAACTGGTGGGTTGCCCTCCCCTACTTTAGGGCACAGAGCTGTGGGAAAACACTTATTAAACCTGTGGTAATACACTGCACCTTGAAATACAAGCTGGTTCAGGTTCCACAGAACATACCTTTAACTTGCTATACCCAGGTGGGGCATAGGAGGTGAATGTTTGCAATGATTGTAAATTTGTTTGCTATAGCAACGTTCTCAGGCAGCCTTTTCATTTCAATTGGATTTCTTTTACTATCTGATAGGATGTCTAATGTCTAATTTCTAACTTCAATGTCTGAAGTCTTGCCTTGCCGAAACATTCCAGAAAGCCTCATTCCTGAACTCAATAACTTTGAACTTGAAAAAAGGTAACTGGAGATATTTCCCACAATCACAGGCCAAGGCAAAGTCTGCTCACAACTATTTACTGGTACTTCAGCTTGCTGTCAAACACCACTTTCCTCAGAATATCCTTTGATGTCCCTTGCTATTATCATTCGAAAACCATTGGGTGTTAGTAATGGTGGAGGTGGCAAAAATAATTAGCTCATGAGGACTGTGAATGTCTCCATGACTTGCATGGGGAATTACCCATTAAGCTTCCTACAAGACTCATTGAATATGAGCTCCCTGGAGATTGCTAATTAACCAACTAGGTAGAGCTCATATGCTGAGCCCTGTATAAAGCAGGCCCATGAGTGGGTCCATTATTCCATTGCCCCTGTTGGGACTGGTTTCTGTTTACCACAGGTTTGTGATTTTTGTTTTACTTTGTTGTCCAATAAAAGCACTGTTCCTTTATAGCCAGCTCCTGGAGTTATTGCAGGAATCTATGTCACAGTATGAAGAAAAGGAGTGGTTGAGAAAGGGCCAAAAAGAACTTAGCATCATAATATATTGCTCTTTAAATCAATTGCTGTCTAATGTCTCAAGCCTAAGAATACCAGATCCCTAACTTCACCACTATCATTTCATCTGGATTTCTTGAATCCCTAAGTATCAGTAAGTTGTGATTGTTTATTTTAGTAAAGCATTTGACAAGGTCCCTCATGGCAGGCTGGTGCAAAAGGTTTAAATGTCATGGGATCAAAAGTGAACTGGCTAGATGAGTACAGAATTGGCTTGGCCATAGAAGACAGAGGGTAGTATTGGAAGGATCTTTTTCTAATTAAAGATCTGTGACTACTGGTGTTCTACAGGGCTCTGTACTGGGACCTCTGCAGTGATTTGGAAGAAGATGTAGCTGGACTGATTAATAAGTTTGTGGACGATACAAAGATTGCTGGAGTTGTGGATAGTGATGAATATTGTCAGAGATTACAGCAGGATATAGACTGGAAAATTGGATAGAGAAATGGCAGCTGGAATTTAATCCAGGTAAATGAGAATTGATGCATTTTGGTAGATGTAATGCAGAGCAAGAGTTATACAATAAATGGCAGAACCATCAGGAGTATAGACACACAGTGGGATCTGGGTGTGCAAGTCCACAGATCCTTAAAGTGGCAGCACAGGTGGGAAAAATTGGTGAAGAAGGCATATGGCAAGCTTGTCTTTATTGGATGGGGCATTGAGTATAAAAGTTGGCATATGATATTGCAATTATATAGAATGTTGGTTAGGTCGTATTTGGAACACTACATCCAGTTCTGTTCGCCACACGACCAGAAAGGACGTGGAGGCTTTGAGAGAGTGCAGTAAAGGTTTACCAGAATGTTGTCTGGTATGGAGGGTATTAGCTATGAGGCGAGATTGAGTAAACTAGTGTTGTTCTCCCTGGAAAGACAAAGGTTGAGGGGCGATCTAAGAGAAGTTTATAATATGGAGAAGGGCTTGAATAGGGTGAACAGTTGGAAGCTTTTTCTCAGGTTAGAAATGACAAACCCAAAGGGTAACACCTTCAAGGTAAGGGAGGGAGAGGTGGGCAAGGTTCAATACAGATATGCGGGGGATATATTTTACACAGAAGTTGGTGGGAGCCTGGAATGCACTCTCAAGCAAGATGGTTGAGGCAGACATGCTAGGATCATTTAAGACTTATCTAGATAGCCACATGAACAGGTTAGCAATAGCGGGATACAAACAGATGGTCTAGTTAGGAATACATGATCGGTGCAGGCTTGGAGGGCCGAAGAGTCTGTTACTGTGTTGTATGGTTCTTTGTTCACTCAATTTCAGGTTCTGTAAACTCCTCCCTTGGCTCTTTTCCATGACATAAATGAGATTATAATCATCATGGCTGTGGTTCCATTGTAGAATCGGCATTCTTTTTGCTAGCATCATCTGTATGTAACAACAAAAAATTAATTGACTGAGATTGGCATGTAGCCAACCATGACTAACTATCCACTTACTTAATTGGCAGGAAAATCATGCCTAAAATTGGTATACAATAATTCATACTTTTTAATATTGTTAGCCTGTAAATGGGTCATCATAACCTAAAAATATCCAACATATGTGCAGACCCTAAAGGGTGAGGATGAAATCTAACTATAACTTCCATGTAATTAGTTTTTAGACAACTGACAAGAAAATCTATGAAGAAATTTGCAAAGTAATAATAATTTTCTCCTTTAAAAAACACTCTCTATAATGTTCAGGCTGGAGGTGTGTTCCAAAAAGCAGGTACCACATAAATAATTCAGTTCAAAATAGCAACATTCCTCTTACAGACTTAAAATGCCACTCTAAATATAGTTAGCACCCATAAATATACTTGCTATAATGTATAGACAGTCTTGAGGCTTTTAGAGAGAAAATTCATTTCACAGCAGTTTGTAGAACTTTGCTTCAAACAAACCCCAGCCAGAACAAAAACCTGTTCTAGCTCCTCCCATTAACCACATCATTACATGCCTTTGCACACCTAAACTCACATTCCATTCCTTTAATCAAAAACCCAGGGAAATTGCCATATATAAACAAAAATCCATTAGCCCTATCAGATTCTTTTTTCAAAGAGTGGAATTGTCAATTACAAGGGGGCACAGATTCAAGATGAGAGGGGGAAAGTTTAAGAAGATGTGTGAAGAAAGTTTTTGAGTTGGAGGTGCCCAGAAGGCACTGCTAGAGGAGGGAATGGAAGCAGACATATTAGTAACATTGAAGAGGAACCTGGATGGGGAAGGGAATAGAAGATTAGAGACTAGGTAAGAGCAATTCTTAAAAATTTAGTTGGGGCATTGTGATCAGTAAAGACTTGGAGGGCTGAAGGTCTGTTCCTGTGTTGTATTTTTCTTTGTTCTATCCTAAGTAAACACTACATGGCTAAAGTGGATAATTATCCTGTTTTCCCAGCATCTGAGCTAAATGTTTACCAGACACACTGACTACCTGCAGAAAAAAGCTGAATTTTAAACATTCCTCTCAAAAAGGAAGAAAATGATCTATATTTATAGTGATTGCATGTATCATCACATGTAGGACCTGTAAGCTTTGCAGAGCTGCAAGGATCATTTTGTGTTTATGCCTATCCTGGAATAGTTCTTCGATGTTTTAGACTTATCAAGCAGTTCTTTCTGAAACATTTTTATGGGAGCTGGTAAAGGCATATAGCCTCCACCAACCATGATCATCTTCCCTTGTGTTAGGTATACATCCATCCCGTGGACAGTTTGTCCTGATTCTTAATGACCTCAATTTTACCTGGGATCCTGGATGCCATCCTCAATTCAGTGTTGCCTTGATGTCGAGGACAAGTTATTCTCACCTCACCTCATATTTGTTCAACACTTAACATCAAAATATTCAGATTGTCTGGTTATGTTCCTCCTTCCTTTTTGTTCCACATTTACTTTCAGAATGCTAGTTCCAGGCTGCGTGATGGCACAGCGTTTAGCACTGTTGCCTCATAGTGTTAGGCACCCAGGTTCAATTTCTTGGTTTTTAAAAAAAACAGGGTTAGGAGGAGCAATTCGGAGCCAGAGAAATTTGGGCAAATACTCCTCCCCTTGATGATGGGCTGAATGGCTTTCTTCTGTACTATAGGGATTCTATGATGATTATTCTTAGTTGCTTATCCTTGCAATAGAAACCCTCTTGGAATTAAGCTGATACTTTATCCGAATGCTATCCTGGAGGGGTGTTGATATGGAGGACTTGCAGGGAACAGACTTTCAGAAAGCCCCAATGTACGTCACAGGAAGGTATTGAAGAAATTTGGACGGCACATAGGTTGGCACTGCTGCCTCACAGGATCGGGTCCCAGGTTCAATTCCGGCCTTGGGTCACTGTCTATGTGGAATTTGCACATTCTTCCCGGGTCTCCCCTGAGTTTCCTCGGGTGCTCCAGCTTCCTCCCACACACCAAAGATGTGCAGATTGATTAGGTTGATTGGTCATGCTAAATTAATGCGAGTGTCAGGGAGATTAGTTAGGGTAAATGTGTGCGGTTGCGAAAATAGGGCGTGGTGGGATTGTGGTTAGTATAGATTCAATGGTTTCCTTCCATACTGTAGGGATTCTATGATAATTTACAGTATGGAGCAAATTGAACACTACTTAGAAAAAATGGCATAGAGAACGTAAGCTAAGGATGTTTTTTCGCGTGCTTGCAAGCAGATAGTAGTACTGCAAAGAGTTCTTTCTTCGGCTGTTCCTTTTCATCTGGTGACTTCATGGCTTCAATATGGGACTAGGGGAAATAGTGCCTAAATTTGCAGGTGATACTAAAATGGGAGCCTGAGGACCAATGGAAACCACAAGGGGATACTGATAAGATAATGGGGTGGGTACAATGTTGCAGGGGCCAGTAAATGTGAGATAGTATATTTATATAAAAAAAAATTATACTTTGTAAGAGAAGTTTGTGTGATGCAGAGATGTTGTGGGGTGGGGGGGGGGGGGGGTGTTGTGCTCAGAAGACATTAAGAAGTCAGCCCGAGACCATAAAAAACTAATGAATTAAAATCAGCATCACTAAGTCACTCCCACATAAATCAGGCAATCACTTAAACTGGGTAAAAATTATGAATTTCTTCCATTATAGTCAATTGCAGCTTCTGAATGTATTAAGTGACTCCAGGAATATTCATTGAATAACTTGCAGCTAGTTCCAGTGAAGTTCTGTGCAATAACTGATTACCATTTACTGGCATCAGGTTTTACTCATTTATGACTACATTAGCAAAGTAAATAGTACCTCAGTAATGTCTGAAGTCCAAAACAGCCAGTAAATAAACATTCATTTTTGCTGTTGTACTACCAGTACACCTTTTCCTTGTAACTGTAACCAGACACCTTGTTAAGTTTTGAAGTAAACCTTAGCAGGTAGATAGGATATTAAAATCAAATCACAGAATGGCTACCATTTGGAAGGAGGCTGCTTAACCACTGTTCAGGAATTCTCTATAGGAGCAAATAGCTAGTCTCATTCCCCCACACTTACTCCATAACTTTATACATCTTCCCCCTCAAATGCTTATCCCATTAATCATGAATTGAATCCTCCTCCATTATGCTTTCAGAAGTGCATTCCAGATTTGAACCATTCTCTATGTAAAAACAAAATTATCTTCATGTCATCCTCGCCAATCACTTTAATCTCTGTCCTCTGCTTCTCAACATTTTGTTTTGCCAATGGGAGCGATTTCTCTATCCAGCTAGACCACTCAGGATATTAAACGCCTCTATTAAATCTCCTCTCCTTCTCTAACGAGAACGGCCCCGGTTACTTCAATCGATCTACATAACTCGGGCATCACGGTAGCACAGTGATTAGCACTGCTGCTTCACAGCTCCAGGGACATGGTTTGATTCCCAGCTCGGGTCACTGTCCGTGTGGAGTTTGCACATTCTTCACATGTCTGCGTGTGTTTCCTCCATGTGCTCCGGTTTCCTTCCACAGTCCAAAGATGTGCAGGTTAGGTTGATTGGCCATGCTAAAATTGCCCCTTAGTGTCCTGAGATGCATAGGTTAGAGGGATTAGCAGGTAAACTATGTAGGGATATAGGGGTAGAGCCTGGGTGGAATTCTGGTCGGTGCAGACTCGATGGGCTGAAGGATCTCCTTCTGCACTGTAGGGTTCTATGATTCTATGAACTCCATAACCTCATCATTGGAACAATGCTTGTAATTCCTGACTGAACTTTTGCCAAAGCTGGTTTCTCATTTATTATTATTTCCTTCATAAAGTTCTGACCATACATGCCCAAGGCACATTCTGAAATATTAAAATTTATTGCATACATCTACAAAATAGCAAGAAGTCTCACAACATCAGATTAAAATCATAGAATCCCAACAGTGCAGAAGGAGGCCATTCTGCCCATTGAGTCTACACCCACCATAATCTCACCCTACCCCCACAACCCCATGCATTTATCCTAGCTAGTCCCCCTGACACTAAGGGGCAATTCAGCATAGCCAATGCACCTAACCTTTTTAAAAAAAAATTAATAAACATAGGTTTTATAAGAAAAACAAGTATTATGGGTGCTTTGTTATACATTAGGTACTAGAATGTTATAAATATAAAAAAAACTCATGTTTCTTTTAGTAGAATAGCTGATAGTCACTTTGAAAGTTATAAAACTTGTGCTGGGAAAAATGCTTTGATTAAGTACAGTAAATCTACATGTATCATTTGTAAAGAAAACATTATTTCAAACCGCAATACCATAACTGAAAGCATTTACTATGACCTAGAGTAATAAAGATAAAATAACAAGTTTTCATTTAACCCCTTTTTCAAGTAACTAGTAGATTTATACAATCAGATGATGTTTGCAATAATTATTTTGAACTATTCGATTCAGTCAGGCACAGACAAAGATATTACTTTGCACTTGCAATTTTTTATGATTTTCTAAACTTCATTAAAATATATTTGATTACTGATAAAGAGCTTTAAAAGTCCAACAGGTTTATTTGGTATCATGAGCTTTCGAAGCACTGCTCCTTCATCAGATGAGTAGAGAGCTGGGTTCACAAACAAAGCATATATAGACACAGACTCAATTGCAAGATAATGGTTGGAATGCGAGTCTATACAGGTACAGACAATGCAAGTGAAGGAAATGAAGGGCCAATCTAAGTGGGCAGCATTGTGGCACAGTGGTTAGCATTGCTGCCTCCTTGTGCCAGGGACCCAGGTTCGATCCCAGCTTGGGTCATTCAGTGTGCAGTTTGCACTTTCTCCCCTTGTCTGTGTGAGTTTCCTCTGGGTGCCCACAGTTCAAAGATGTGCAGGTTAGATTGATTGACCATACTAAAATTGATCCTAGTGTCAGGAGGATTAGCAACATGAATGCATAAGGTTACAGGAATAGGGTCTGGTGGGCCCTCTTCTGCACTGTAGGGATTCGATGATTCTAATCTCCTAATGCTGCTGAACTTTCCACAAGTTGATCTTTGGGCTTTATTATTTCTGATTCCCAGTTAGATTTTGAGCAAATCTAACCTTCTGTTAATTTGCCTACACCCCTTATTTGCCTTGACATCGGAATATAGTAGGACAGCAGTCATGTTACTGCACTTGTAATCCAGCATCTTATATTAATAATCTGGAGCCCCCTGTGCATTCAAAGTCCATCAATGGAATACAAAAGGCAAATATTGGTAATAGTAACCATAAAACAACATCTGTTCAATAATGCCCTGTAAGGGAAAGAAATCTGCTGTCCATACCTGCACTGGCTTATAACACTGGCATCTACCCAGCAATGTGGAAAACTACTCAAATATTCTGTACACAAAAAGCATGATAAATCTAATCCAGTCAATTAACGCCCCATCCATTCCTGAACAGCAGTAAAGTGATGGAATGGGTCATAAGTGCTTTCAAGCAGCACTTGCTTATCAACAGCCAGCCCACACAATGATACTCTGACTCTGGCAGAACTCAACTCAGCTCCTGATCTCATTACAGCCTTAATTCAACGATGAACCCTGTGATAAGATGAGAATGACTGCCCTTGGCACCGAGGCAACATTTGACTGAGTGTGGCATCTTGGGGCTTTAGCAAATCTAAGAATCAGTGGGAATTGGTGGGGGGAAAGCTCTCTGCTGATTTAAGTCATACTTAGTGCAATGGTTGTGGTTGTTGGAGGCCCTGACCAAGGATCATCCAGACTCAAAACGTTGGTTCGATTTTCTCTCCATAGTTGCTGTCAGACCTGCTGAGATTTTCCAGCATTTTCTATTTTTGATTCAGCTGGCTGAGTTGTGAGGTCACTTTTAGTTACATCCTTTCTGTTGATCTTCCTCCACAACTTAAGTCCTCCACAGATTTTGACAGTCTGCTGACATTGAGCTTACTGAGGTCAGTAATAGATAATAAAGGCATCAGGTGTTTCAGAACAGGTCCTTGGGGTGCTCTATAAACACAGCTGCCCAACTAAAATAGATATCACTAATAAACTGCCTTCTATTTTCCATTATATTGTTGATTTATTATAAAATGCATAACTCCCTCTACCATCCTGTGAGCCATCATTTCAGACCTTCATTCCCTGTAAAATGGTAGAACTGTTACTGCAAAATTATCCTTTACTAAAATTTCAGATTTAATCCAGAATCACAGCAGGCAAAAGTCTTATTCTTCAGCATCACTCCCATTGGCAGAGTACTTTCTCCAAACTGGTCTATCTATACCTGTGCAACTTCATTGGAAATGCATCAGAAACACCTACAAAGTAATGCTACTGAAGCTGGAGCAGTTCCAAGGCATTTTCCTGCCAATATTTTCAGTCAATGAAGAGTTAAGAATCAGATATGGTACTGCTGTAAACTTTATACATTGTTTTTCTTACAATCTTCAAATACATAGAATCTTAGAATTCCTACAGTGCAGGACGAGGAGGCCATGTGGCCCATCAAGTCTGCACTGACCACAATCCCACCCAGGCCCTATCCCTGTAACGCCACTTATTTACTCTGTTAATCCCCCGACACTGGGGTTAATTTAGCATGGCCAATCCACCTAAACAGCACATCTTTGGACAGTGGGAAGAAACCAGAGCATCCAGGGGAAACCCACACAGACAAGGGGAGAAGGTGCAAACTCTATAGACAGTGAGTGACCCAAACTGGAATTGAACTGGATCCCTGGCGCTGTGAGGTAGCAGTGTTAGCCCCTGTGCCACCTGCTTCACTCTGTGTCGAGGAAATAATCCATCACATTCCTTCATCTCTTCCGCTCTGAAACAATCAAACGAACTCAAAACGTTGGGTCGGGTTCTCCAACCTTGCCCGCAGCTGGGATTCTCCATACCTGCTGCAGTGATCGGAGATTCGTCTGAGGACCAAATTCTGTTCTCGCTGGCTGAAGCGGCATTGGGGAAGAACAGCCAGAGAATTCCAGCCTCTAACTCTGCTTCTCTCTCAGCAGATGCTGCCAGACCTGCTGCATTTCCCCAGCATTTTCTGTTTGTATTTCTCCTTTGCGTCCAGACGTGAGGAATCTTGGATGATTCAAGCCAACACTCTTTCTTCGTGTTTGTGCCTTTCACTTCTAAACAGCACCACCTTGTGTTTTGCACCTCTTGCAGCAGGATCTTCATTTCTTCAGCACCAAATTATCATCGTTTGTTGTTCATGTGTCCATATGTCGCATGAACATTATTATTACTACGCTGTCATATGATCATCAGTGAAAGATAAGTTTAAAAATTTTCTCTTTCACCTGCTCCACTCTACCCCAAAGCCCGTTGCTGTCACAGGGGCCTGACATAGATGTCTGATTTGTCTGGAACTTTTTTATTCATTCATGGGCGTTGCTGGTTGGCCAGCATTTATTGCCCATTCTTAGTTGCCCTTGAGAAGGTGGTGGTGAACTGCCTTCTTGAATTGCTGCAGTCCACATACTGTGGGTTGACCCACAATGCAGTTAGTGAGGGAATTCCAGGATTTTGATCCGGCCACTGCAAAGAAACGGCGACATTTCCGAGTCGGGATGGTGAGTGGCTCGGAAGGGTACTTGCAGGTGGTGGTGTTCCTATGTATCTGCTGCCCCTGTCCTTCAACATGGAAGTGGCAATGGGTTTGGAAGGTAGTGTCTAAGGATCTTTGGCGAATTGTTGCAAGGCATCTTGTAGATAGTGCATTCTGCTGCTATTGAGTGGAGGGGGTGGATGTTTGTTGATGTGATGAAAATAGGAAAGGATTTCAATGCCTTAATGTTCAACTTATTTATGACCATAAATATCTAATTGGGGGAAGTCAATGCTCACTTTCTAGGCAGCTGCCATGATGTTACTATTTCCTGGCAGTCAATCATCGGCAAGCATTTGATCAAGAGAGACAGATTATTCTGATAGTTCTTCAACGATTATGAAGGCTCTTTGGAGATATGGTCAGTCCTGAAATATGGCACCGAATCACATATGAGTCTTTAATCCTCCTAATCGATTGTCAACTGACTGCTCCAACACTTCATTAGACTCTCCCTTCAACCTTCAGCCAGGCTTGGCTTTTTAAATGTTTTAATTTGCAATCACTCCAGCACAACGCAGCATAGGAGTTTTGCTATTGAACTGCTAATGGATAGTGAGATAAATTGACTGCTTCAACTACTGCGAAACATCACCGGGTGCAAGTCCTGTTCCATTGGGATAAATCTGTCACATGGAATTAGAGTCACGAGTTGAAAATTATAGTTGCATATTGCAAAATGTCCTCTAGGTGGCAATCAACTCCAACTTTCACCTGATGGATAATTGGATTGGGGTTTTAGTGTTGTTTTATCTCCATTAAACTGAATACTGGCTTTTTTACCTTATATATTCTTGCTGATCTCTAGTATTTCATTATTATTTTTTGAAGATAGTATTTTTCTTCATAATTTACAGTACAATATAAACAATGCTGAAGATTAGTCACACAATATTGAACAAACCAAGTAAAGTATGACCTTAAGATTCTGTTGTGCGAAACGTATTTACTTTTAATGTTTCTTTTCCCCTTTAGCCTCATTTCCCCTCAAGATTGTGAATAATGCTGGGTTTCAGGTTCAAGATGCTGAGTGCTGCCCAGTGCTATTCCCAGGTTAGCCGGTTTTGGAGGTTGGACAGTGAGTTTTGGTAACAGGGTCAATTTTGAAGGAATTACAGCTGTGTCCCATCCCATCCTTTTACAGTGGGCAGTACAGTGGCACAGTGATTAGGGCTGCTGCCTCACAGTGCGAGGGTTCTGGGTTCAATTCCAAGCATGGGCATCTGTGTGGAGTCTGCATGTTCTCCCCATGTCTGTGTGGGTTTCCTCTGGGTGCTCTGATTTCCTCCCACAATCCAAAGATGAGCGGGTTAGGTGGATTGGCCATGCTAAATTTCCCCTTAGTATTAGGAGGACCAGCAGGCTAAATAAATGGGGTTACCAGGATAGGGTCTGTGTGGGATTGCTTCTGGTGGACACTTAAGGGGCTGAATGGTCTCTTACTGCACTGTAGGGATTCTATGACTCTATGAATGTCCACATTTACAGTTCCCACCCCACTAAACTCCCATGTGGGTGGCATAGTAGCACAGTGCTTCGCATTGCTGCCTCACATCGCCAGGGATCCTGGTTCAATTCTGTGTCTGTCTCTACAGAGTAGGCACATTATCTCCATGTCTGCGTAGGTTTCCTCCAAGTGCTCTAGTTTCCTCCCAGTGCAAAGAATCTCTCCGGAGATTCAAGACTTTGTCCCACAAAATACAAACAAATTAAGTGTTCTGGCTGACAGCAGCAACAGCATCGAGGAGACCTGAGTAGAAATCCCAGAGTAATGGAGAGATATCAGCAGCTAAGAGTAATCCTGAGGGAATGGGGGAAGCAAGGAGGAGAAGAAAGCAGCACAAAGAGTGAGGGGCAAGAATGGAGAGAGCCATCATGAATTGAAGGCTCTTGTGATGCCTTCATGAGAATAGGAAGGATTTTTAATGTCAGATAAGGCAGATTTCCTTTCGTAAAGGGCATTTTTTAAATTAATTCGTTGGATATGGGTGTGTCTGGCTGGCCAGCATTTATTGACCATCCCCAATTGCCCTTGTTGAGAATTAGCCACATAGCCGTGGCTCTGGAGTCACATGTAGGCCAGACCAGGTAAGGACAGCAGATTTCCTTCTCTAAATGACACTAGTGAACCAGAAGGGTTTTTATGACAATCAATAATATTGTTGACCATTGTGGCACAATGGTTAGCATGGCTGCCTCACAGTGCTAGGGACCTAGGTTCGATTTCTAGCTTGACTCACTGTCTGTGTGGAGTTTGTGCATTCTCCATGTGTCTGTGTGAGTTTCTTCCAGATGCTACAGTTTCCTCCGACACTCCAAAAAGATGTGAGTTAGGTTGATTGGCCATGCTAAATTGTTCCTCAGTGTCAGGGGCTAATAGGGTAAATAAGTACGGGTATGGGAATAGAGCCTGGGTGGACTGTGGTCAGTGTAGACCTGATGGGCCAAATGGCTTCCTTCTGCACTGTAGAGATTCCATGAGTATATTCTTAATTCTAAACATTTTTTGCATGAACTAGCTGATATCAGTGAAAGAATTTCAACAAAGTTTTCACATGCATTAGGAATCCTTTTTGAGTTGGTAAAGTAATTGAAACTTTCCCTCCAATTAAGATGATGAATAAAATGTGCCTTAAATTGACAATGCAGTAGTATCATTAGTCTCTTTTATATCTAACCATGCACATCAATAAATATTCTAATTAATAGAGACATAATGCAGATTTTTTACTCTGCACTTTAACCTCGATTTATATGTGACATTGTACATGTGTGGTCAAAACCCACTGTAGTCTTCAGTTGAAATGGCTTTGGGAGAGGTATATGATAATTAGATCAGAGTTTCAGATGTAATGCTATTTCCATTTTAAAGGAATACATTACATCCTTATTTTTATAACTTCTTTATAAATTTCTTGTTCACATTCATAATGGAAACTTGCAATGTTGTTATTCCTCTCCCTTTCTGTAAGAGGATTTAGAGTGCTATAGCACCTATGATCCCTCGATTACCTTTCTTGATTTTCCTCCCCTCAAGCTAGCTAACATATCAGCTAATTCTTTTTCCTCACGTGTCATTCCCTTCCTTTCAAAAATGCCAATGTTAACTTCCCTTTCAAAAAAGCCCATTTATCCTCTTTACTCATTATTCCATACCCAATCTTCCCTCCTTCTCCAAGATCCTTGACTATGTCACAGCATCACAGCTTCATGCCTATTTTTCCCCTTATTCCTTGTCCGAATCTCTTCAATTGACACTTACCATCGTCAAAGCACTGAGCTAGCCTAAGGCAATGTCATGGGTGACATTGAGCAACATCTGCCTCCTTGTCCTCTTTAAGAATTCCATAGAGTTTGATACAGCTCTGCACTGAGGATATTGTGATAATTGTATCTTCATTATACATGAAATGGGTGACTGGATGGATTGAGTGCCTCCCTCCCACCTGGTGAGTGGCAGTCAGCCTCACATGGGGTCACAGCTTTCATACTTCAGCATAACAGGAGGGAAAGCAGCCCAGACGTTGCCATGTTGCTTTGGTGAATGAGTGTTTCCATCAGCACCAGAGCATTTCCTTTAATGGCAACTTGGATCCCTTTAAGAATTCCTGCTGAGTTTTATGCTTCCCTGCTAACATATCTGGGCAAGACTTTTGCAAAGTGGGGAGGCATGGCATGCTCATTGAATCTGTCTATCAACCTTTGTAACTTCCTAATCCCATCCAAACAATTTGCGTTGTCCTCTAATTTAGTGCGATATCAGTGCTGCTGTGTTTCTTTACATTACAACAAATGACTACGCTTCAAACATATTTTCATTGGCTGTGAAATATTCTGCCTTGAGTAGATGAAAGATGCTCTGTATGTGGAAATTCCTTTTATTTTAGTTTTTTTACTTTTTAATCAATTCTTAAAGTTACAAAGCTGATACACAGCAAACAGGGCAAGCCCTTAATCCACCTCCTTGCTTGCTCCAAAAACCAAATCAAATTGAATCCAATTAATGGCCCTCACAATAATGACAAATAAGATCGAAGCTAATAAGAGAAGACACTGCATCCTATCTTCGGATTAATCTGATGCTTACTCTTTACCAAAAGCTATACATGTAAATGCAAGTTTTTTCCTTTGTACAGGTAGAACTGAAACTAGTTATAAATAAAAGCAAGTCAAATGCATGATACACAAGTTATTTCAAATTCCTCATAAATTGGGCAGCACAGTGACAGTGGTTAATATTGTCAAGTTACAGTGCTATGATCCTGGGTTAAATCCCAGCTTGGGCCATTGCATGGCAATTGTGCATTCTCTCTGTCTGCATGGGTTTCCTCCAGGTGCTCCAGTTACCTCCCACAATCCAAAGATATGCGGGTTAGATGGATTGTCCATACTAAATTTGGTCGGCACAACATCGAAGGCCGAAGGGCCTGTTCTGTGCTGTATTGTTCTATTGTTCTATTGTAAATTGCCCCTTAAACCGGACCACCTGGAGGAAACCCACAAAGGTATGGGGAGAATGTGCAAACTCCACACAGTAATCTAAGCTGGGAATTGAACCTGGATCCCCTGCACTGTGAGGCAGCAGCACTAACCTCTGAAGTTTCAGGATACAATTATGATTTGAAAGACTAACACTGCCGTTGAATCATATAATTTAATTTGATTTATGGAGATTATTTAGGTTTAACATATTATTGGTAGCCTGCATTCTTTGCAAATACTCTGGATTTCTTCTCCCCTTTGCTTACCTGTTCTGCAAACAGCTGCACTTCAAAAGGAGATGTCAATATGACCCTCATGGTGATCTCAGTCTTATCGTGTACTGAAGGATGCCAGATAATTTCTTATTCACTGTTGAATACTACCTAAGCATGCTTATTTTTGCTGTGCATAGGAATTTGACCATGTTGCTCTCATTTTCTAGAGATTAAAGTTTATTTATTAGTGTCATTAAGTAGGCTTACATTGACACTGCAATGAAGTTATTGTGGAAATCCTCTAGTCACCACATTCCGGTGCCTGAGGGAGCATTTAGCATGGTCACTGCACCTAACCAGCACGTCTTTCAGACTGTGGGAGGAAACTGCAGCACCAAGGGGAAACCCGCGCAGACTCCGTACAGACAGTGACCCAAGCCAGGAATCAAACCCTGGTGCCATGAGGCAGTAATACTAACAACTGTGGCATTGTGATATTAAATTGTCTACTGAGCCTTCAACATAGTAGGTAGAAAGCTCATTGTGAGCTGAAAGGGTGCTGCCACATCAATGTTAGTAAAAATAAATTGGTGTCCAGACCCACACCCAAAATGTTTGTTCATCCCTTTTTCATAATCAGAGGTCTGTCAGCTTGAAACTCCCTCGATTTTTATTGGGCTGCTCTGAATTCAGCTGGTATAAGAGTTTAAATTAGATTCACTTGAATGTAGAGCTGAGGGGAGCGTGAAGTCCAATGGCTCTCTGCTCATCAAGAAGTCATTTTGTAAATGCATGTTTCCAGATAGTTCCTAACTAACATATTATCATATCTTGCCAGGACACCTCAAAAATGGGCCCCAGAAATTTGTGGTGGGACCAAGGCCAGCACAGATTGGGTGCAGATTGTTCCACAGCTCTGTGCTCTTTTAAAGCCCAAAACATTGATGGAACACATTGCAATTCCTACTTTATTTATTCCAGCAATCTGGGTTTGATTTGGACCAGAGGGCTGATTTTAACTCACCACATCATCATTCTAGACTTTAAGCGCACAACTGGAGATTCAAACTGAGTAAAATTATTATACATTAAAAACTCTCCTGTATACTGAGATCATTTCAGGATTTCCAGCTAGCTTAATGTTATCTCCCCCGTTTTCTGCTTTTAATAAGAGATACAATCCTGTTTCTCCTTCCTGTAAATTGTCTTCTCTTTAACTTCCTGAATAGTGCAGTAAGTGAATGCACCGTCCTGTCTGCTCCTCAGCCATACAGATCTGGAAAGTTCCAGGTCAGTTGTGCTGATACAGGAGCTCCATCTGGTCTTAAACAGGACAATTTATGAGTTATATTTGATAGAATGGAAAACTTCCAATGATGAATATTATAACCATTCACCAGCACATACACATAAGACATGATAATGCCAAGTATGTCACCTCTGCTGCTGAAATTCTCTTAAGGCTCCAGTCATTATATGGGTCTAAGGTGTAATTTGCCATTAAGTCTACTTATAATGTTGCACAAGGAAATTCCCTCCCAAAAGATTAAACAGATCCTTCATCTGTTAAACTTTTCAACTTCGCGAACAAGAATTTGATGGGTAGTACAATGTGGAGTAATGCCAAGCAGCAAACTTGAATATTACCCTCTGTATCTTTACTGGCTAACTTTGGATCGAAGAATTGCTTTTGTACATAGATTAGAAAGCTGTATAGAATTTGTCTGGCTGGCCACATTGTCTAACCACCCTCATCCTCTGAAAAAACTATGTCCAAAAGATCCATGGAAATGAGGGTGGATGTGAACATGTCAAAAACAATAATAAAATCATACAGTGCAAAAGGAGGCCTTTTGGTGCATTGAGTCTGTACCGATATCAATCCCACCCAGGCCCAATCCCCATAATCCCATGTATTTTTCTTAGCTAGTCCCCTTGACGCAAAGGGCCAATTCACGAAACCCGCACATCTTTGGACTGTGGGAGGAAACCAGAGCACCCAGAGGAAGCCCACACAGACACGAGGAGAATATGCAGACTCCACACAGTGACCCAAGCTGGGAATTGAACCCAGGTGTCTTGTGTTGTAATGTAGCAATGCTAACCACAGTGCCATGATGTTGTTCATAATAGCCAAGTAGCAGAAAGGATAGCGTTCAACACTCTTCATGAAATGACTGACCCACACTTTTGAGGAAAATTGGGCAATCCTTTCTTTGCCTCTTATTCCTTATTTGCTGGCTTGTCTTTTCAGTTGACAGTCTGTTCGGCAACTAGCCCAGGATGAAAACTATTTGCACCTCCAACTCTGGGAATATTCCTTATCACATGTGAATCACCAATGTTTTTAGCACATGTTTTTGTGAATGTCAATGAACTATCTAAGGTACAAACTGTGTGTGAGCCAAAATCGGTTCATCAAATGGAATCTGTCGAACCTATTAGCTGCCACTGCGATTAGTCTGCATCGTAGCCAACAAAAACATTTTGGATAGAGATAGCAGCTGAAGGAAAGCTTGTTCAGGCAGATCTCCATGAAGGCTGAGTGCAAGGATTTTCAGTTGGAGAAGATAATAAGAAAGGGTGTTGTGTTTTCTTCCAAACTTGACTTGGATCTGAAGGACAGTTCTCATCTACAAAATTTGTCAAATTTCATTCAGAATGTGATTTTCTAACTGAAGACTTAATAAATGGTTTCATCTCAATGGAAGTAAAAATAGAAATAAAGCGTAAATATGGAAGACTTGTTTAATTTTAGTAGAACAAAATAGATCTATTTAAAATGATGGAAGGATGGGACACGGTGGAAAGAAATAAATTATTTTCAGTCGACTAACCAACTGCCCTTGACAGTCAATGTCACAACCAGAAGTGCTTCCTCCATCATCAGCATCCTGGGGTTTTCCATTGACCAACATCTTAACTGGCCAAGCCATATATGGTAAATGTTGTGGATACAACCAGAGCTACAGACTTCACCATGAGTAACTCATCTCCTGATTCCCCAAAGCAAGGCATAAGTCAGGAGTACAATGGAATATTCTTCACTTGCCAAGATGAGCGCAGCTCCAAAAGGTTCAGTATCATCCAGGACAAAACAGCGCACTTGGTCAGAATCACTTTCACCATCTTAAACATTAAACAAGGGAGGCACAGTGGCGTAGTGGTTAGCACTGTCGTCTCACAGCTCCAGAGACCTGAGTTCGATTCCCGGATTGGGTTACTGTCTGTGTAGAGTTTGCACATTCTCTCCGTGTCTGCATGGGTTTCCTCTGGGTGGCCCTGTTTCCTCCCACAGTTCAAAGATGTGCATTGGCCATGTTAAATTGCTCCTGACTGTCCTGGGAAGTGTAGATATAGGATTAGCGGCATAAATATGTGGGATTACATGAATAGGGCCTAAGTGGAGTTGTGGTCAGTGCAGACTCAATGAGCCAAATGGCTCCTTCTGCGCTGTACATATTCCATTAATTCCCTCCATTTCTGGTGCACTGTGACAACCATGTGAACCATATACAAGATGCACTGCAGGAACTCAATTCCTTCAACAGCACTTATCACATGGGAGGAAAACGGCAACGGATGCAGGAGAACATCACCAGTGCAAGTTCCAGGTCAACTCATACAATGATTTGACTGGAGCTATATCTCCATTCCTTCAATGTTGGTGAGTCAAAGTCCTGGAACTCCCAAAGGAACTGTGGGTATACCTGCACCAGATGCCATGCAGTGCTTCAGAAAGGCAGCTCACCACCACCTTTTCAAGCGCAGAGCGTCACATCGGCACTTTGCCAGTGACTCTCACATCCCATGAAAGGATTAAAAGAAAAGAAAAGGGCCATGGATATAAGAATGTAAGTAATTCAGAAGAGAAGACTGGGGAAACCTCCTCACATGGTGAGTTTTGAGATTGAACCTCTGGGAGGTTATAACAGAAACTACTTTTCAAGGTTAAATTGAGTAGATGGATGTCAAATGATGTTGAAGCGAGCAGGATGGATAGACCTGATCAGAATGATTCACTCACGAATGAGACAAAAGCCACCATGGATTGGTTGGACTGGATGGTTCATCTCTGTGTTGTAACTTGAATGTATTTCTGTGCAATGTAACTTGTTGGTAGATTGGTAGCTTGTGTTTATTTTAACTATTAATTTACCTTCAACAACATGGAAAATTAAGGTTGTTGTTAAGGTCTCACCATATATTGTATTTAGCACCAGCTACCAGTCATACAGTCCTTGGAATCTTCAGGATATGAGAAGGCCCATCCAAAAGGGACGGAAGGAAATCACCCTGAATTGCATACAACCTTGGAGAAGATTATCTACTTCTCTGCAATGCTGCTCCAGTGTTGCTCCCTGCTGGCATGATACTTGAATCACATTTAAAGGAGAAGATGGGAAAAATAACATATTCAAACAACCTATTTTGCCAGCAGTATTTATTTTAAATACAGTGTCACAATAATGCTTAAAACTCCCCAAGAGTGGAACTGATGGGAGCGTCTACTTGGTGTATTGGAGTTATGTAGTTTGAATATTTTGCTTCAATTATTTATTGATTGTGTTGTTTGCCCTCGGACAGCTGTGCTTTGGTACATTATACCAAGCTACCTAACCAATCTGAGAAAGAAATAATTAACCCTGTCGGAAATTTGATGATTTAATGTGACTTCTACCCTGATGCCTCCACACTTGTTGGTCTAGACATCTGGTTGTCCAGCTGTAGTGATGGGACTATTACTAACATATTTAAATAGACACCCACAGTAAAATTTGAGGTCCAATTTAAGTGTTATCTGTAACTCGGGATGGGCTGAGAACTGGCAGTAAAAGGGCTGCAGGAGTAAGTGTCTTTCACAGCCTTTCTTGTTCCTCTTGACTACAGTCTCTCAATGAATTACTTGGATGACCTCCACGCTCTCCCCTCCACTATGGATCACATTCTCCCTCTCTTTCTCTCTATCTCTCTGTGCCTCAACCACAACTCCCCCCCCCTCCCCCATCCCTGCATCAAAGCTTCTGGCTGGAATTTTACTGTCCTGCCCGCCACAGGAATTGGAACCGGCAAGGGGCAGACATGGAAAGGTTCGTTGATCTCAGGCAGGATTATATGGTTTTGGGATGAGCGAAGCCCTAAAATCCCACGTTTTGTCTCCAAGCCCTAAGGACTCAACCTTCCCTCGCGCCTGTTTATTAGATCCCAAAATACAGCCTCCAGCTGTTCTTGCTCTACATCCAACCAGGCTGCCACTTTACCTGATAGCCAGAAAGGAAACCATAGAATCCCTACAGTGCAGAGGAAACAATTCGGTCCATTGAGTCTGCACTGACAACAAACCTACCCAGACATTATCCCCATAAACCCACATATTTACCCTATTAATCCCTCTAACCTACGCATCCTGGGACACTGAGGGGCAGTTTAGCATGGCCAATGCACCTAACCCACACATCTTTGGACTGTGGGAGGAAACTGGAGCACCCGGAGAAAATACATGGAGACACGGGGAGACAATGACCCAAGCTGGAATGGAACTCAAGTCCCTGGTGTTGTGAGGCAACGCTAACCATTGTAACACTCTGCCACTGTGCCACTGCGGAAATTGAATAATTTTTTTGTTTGTGAGGTCATACCATGAAATTCAGCGAAACCTCTATATTCCCAGCCTTGCCAAGTTCTTTGCAAAGGACTAGCTTGTACACATTGCTATTGGATTCTGGATCAATGGAGATTTCTAAGATTAAGGTCAATAGATTTTTGTTCCATAAGGGTTTATCAGCCTTATCGAGCTTAAATGGAATTGAGGTATAGATCATGCTTGGACTTAAGAACTCTTGTTCCCATATTCCTAAACCAACTGCAAGAGATATTAAAGCTATTCTAGATGCTTTGAATTTACTTTATAGCAATCTAGTGATTTAGTAATGCAGAACTTGGATATTGTTGAATAAAACACATTCTGTCAAAGCTTTTTATCTTGTACTCATGAGGACAATCCCTTCCCCTATTTGCAACAGGCAATTTCAGATGCACCCAATCAGTTCATGCTTTCAAAACTCAAAACATAGTTTCCAACATTAGATGTGATTCTGCAATTGCACAACATTTGTTAAATAATTCTCAGTGCGCTAAAATTATACTGACAACCAATTTAAGTTTGTCAGTCAGGCTCATTGTGTAGCATATTTGCATGCACTACATACATTAATACACAGGATCCTGGTCTTTGCAGACAGAAAAAAACACATACACGTTGTGCATGTTTCAGCTAAACAAAGTAAATGATAGCCATTTGCTGGTTCATTCCTCAGGACAATGCCTTTCAAATTATGCGTGGCAGTTAACTGTCAGTCACCTTTAATTGGTGCACTCTCCATAGCAACATTTCTAACGATCAGAATTCACTTGCCAACAAATCAACGCCCTCTTCTCATACAGTGTAAAGTTGTTGTTTCCCCTGACATTGATATTGTTGCGATTATCCTGATGAGTGCAAGAAAATAAACTTTGACAACATTTCTTTTTCAATAATACTTAGAATTTATTATTTCTAATCCCACCAGTATTTAATGATTTAATGAATTTAGTTTGTGCTGAATAGTAAATGTGGAATTTTTTGTTAGCTGGAGAAACTGGAGGAGTATGTAGCTGATTTAATTAAGCAGAGAACATGGATGATGTGACAGAAGTGTACATAATTTTATTGGGATGAGACAGAATAGAAAGAAACAGAAACTCAGGGTGGGAATCAGCCAAGGGTGGACTGAGACCAGTGACAAGCATGACCATGCTGGTATGAAATTTGAATGGTCAAAACTCCTGGGCATAATCTGCTTGCCCCAGGTCATTGTAAATAAAGGAACTTTAACGAAGGGACTTCTGCCTCTGAAGATTTATTACATATAGCCTGCAGTAAGGACTACAGGATACTTTTCCTTGTGGAGCAAGGAGGAGCAGGAGCGTTCATCTCTTACCGGCAAAGTCTAGGCCTTAATCAGGGGGTTCATATTCCAATAGGCCAATCTCAATGGCCTGACCGAAGGGGCACTGCCCCTCTGACATGATAGCCATTACTGCTTTCCAGCTCAAGTGTCCAGCTGAAACATCTGGGAAATGGCAGCTGACTTGAGTGTAACATCATCTGGCAGGACAAGGACAAAGTTTCTGACACTCAGGCATGTTGTATTGAGGGGATTTTAGGAAGCCTCACAATTGAAGGACTGAGAACCCAGAACAGAGGAGGCCTAGACTTTGCTAGTAAGGGATGAACACTCCTGCTCCTCCTGGCCCCACAAGGAAAGGTATCCTCTGATCCTAGTTTTTACTGCAGGCTATGTGTAATAAGTCTTCAGAGGCAGAAGTCCCTTCATTAAAGTTCCTTTATTTACAATTCCAGCAGCAGTGCATAGAGTGCTATCAGTTAACAATCTACCTTCAGGAATCCCAGAGGGAATGACGCTCCCGGTTAAATAGAAGGAAAAGGCTCCCTGATTTCCCCATGAATTGACTCCTTAATCAGGGAGTTCGTATTCCAATAGGCCAATCTCAATGACCTGATTGAAGTCATTACACTGCCTGTCTGGCATGATAGCTATTACTGCTATTCAGCCCAGACCACCAGCAGGATAGCTGCTAGGCTGCAATTAGATTATCAGAGCCCAATACATATCTCTGAATATTGACTCTGCTGCTTTGCCTTTCTCACCAGCTTGGACAATGGATTAAAATGGAAGACTGGGAGAACATAGGACATAGAACATTACAGCACAGAACAGGCCCTTCGGCCTTCGATGTTGCGCCGACCAATATAAAAAGCAATGCCCCTCCAAACTAAACCATTCCCTTCTCTTCCATATACTTATCAACTAAGCTCTTAAACGCCACCAAACTTAGCGCATCTACAACTGCTGCAGGCAGGGCATTCCACTCCCGAACCACCCTTTGGGTAAAGAACCTGCCTCTGATATAGAAGGAGCAGGGTATGGGCAAGCAAGTCTCACAGGTGATTTCAATGCAGATTTAAGGTCATCCTTAAATCATTTTCAATGGCTAAGAGATTTGGAGTGAATGGTCATTCATACAAGGTTAAATGTAAACTATTTGGGGCATACTTTATTTCTGAAAGGGTTGTAAAGCGATGGAGCGTATTTCCAAATTTAGTAAATGAAGCTTTTGCTTTTAGGAATAACTTTTCAGCATAGGTTAGGCAGATGTGAAGGGAAAATGAAATAAAGAGATATGGGAGCAGAGTGAACCTGAGATTAATATTCATGTGAAGGATAAAGACCAAGATGGACTGGTTAGGTTGAATGAGTTGATTCTGTGTTGTAAATTCTATGCAAATTGATGTGAAGCAGAGATCCATGAAATGTTATTAATACTATGCTTAAATGTTCCTAAGTTTCTCAGGTCACAAGAATTTTGATTGATGGAATCTCTTGACCTAGCTTGGAAAGCATTTTTAGAATGGAGACATTAACCAGCTGCATTTCAGTGGATTTTCACTGCACAATTCACAGTGGCAACCTAAAGGAAGTCACAAGCGAAGGAGGTAAGATATGTTTGATTCATTTGATGAGGATTATTCTTGTTTTAATTCTGTATGCTATCCAACTCCTTGTCATCAGTGGCTTTAGAAAAATGAGACTAGTTTGGCATTAGATCAGATATTATGAATCTGGGAACAATTAACTTTGACCATTTCCTATTAGATACTTCCAGCTAAAGCTAGCACAGTGCTTCCAAACTGGAGGAAGCTTTTTGAGGGTTGAGACTCAGCCAAGCAATGAAAGCATGAGGCGTAACCAAATTAGCTAGAGATTCAGGGGTCACTTTGGACTCGAGTAGCTCTGGCGGTCTTGATGACCTCAGTGGATGTCTTGTAAACTGAAATGCATTGCTTTCTTTGCTCTTTCGTGAAATGTTATGTTTGGTCTTCATATTTGATATCCCTTGATCCCTTTAGCCCCAAGAGCTATATTTCATTTCTTCTTGAAATCATACGATGTTTTGGTCTCAACTACTTTCTGTGGTAGTGAATTCCATATGTTCGCCATCTCAGGCGAGTGAAGAAATTTCTCCTCACCTAAGTCCTAAAAGATTTATCCCTTTATCCTCAAACTATGACCTCTAGTTCTGGACTCCCCTACCATTTGAGAACATTCTTCCTGAATCTACCCTGTTTTAACCTGTTAGAATTTTATAAGATTCTATAAGATTCCCTGTCACACTTCTAAACTTCAAATGTACACGTGAAAGCAGATATCAGGTAACTGGATATGCTGCTCAGGTTATTTACCCACCAGAAATCTACTAGGAACTCACCATTTAGAATTAATAGCGAGGTGATAAGGGGACATAACAAAAGACACCAAGTCTTCCTTAACTTGTTGGAAACAATTTTAACTGGTGGGCTGAGTAGGTAACCAGCTGTAGCTTTCCAGTGAGATAGATAATGCCAGGAGAAGTCACACATTCATGTTATTTTTCACTATTGTTTTGAAACTGGTGGAGTATACATATTCTCTCTGAAACCATTAAACCATAACATATAGGAGCAGAATTAGACTATTTGGGCCATTGAATCTGCTCCACAATTCAATTGTGGCTGATATGATTCTCATCCTCATTCTCCTGCCTTCTCTCTATAACTCTTTATCCCCTTATTGATCAAGAATCTATCTATTTTATATCCGTCTTAAAGACACTCAATGACCTGACCTCTATGGTAACGAGTTCCACAGATTCACCACCCTCCAGCTGAAGAAATCCATCCTCATCTCAATTTTAAAGGAGTGTACTATCTCTCTGAAGTTGTGCCCTCAAGTTCTCATCTCTCCCACCAGTGGAATCATTCTCTCCACATCTGCTCTATCCGGGCCTCTCAGTATTCTGTAAGTTTTAATCAGATCCACTGCACGTCCTTCTAAACTCCATCAAATATACATCCAGACTCCTCAGCTGCTCATATGACAAACCCTTCATTCCTGGGATCATCTTTCCTTAGGTATGGGATCCAAAACTGCTTACAATATTCCAAATGGGGTCTGATCAGAGCCTTATACAGCCTCACCAGTACATTCCTGCTTTTGTATTCTAGCCCTCTAGAATTGAATGCGAACATGGAATTTGCCTTCCTAACTGCCAACTGCATTTGTATGTTAACCTTAAGAGAGTCCTGAACCAGGACTCTCAAGCCCCTTTGTGCCTCAGATTTCCGAAGCCTTTCCCCGTTTAGAAAATAGTCTACACGTCTATTCTTCCTACTAAAGTGCATAATATCACACTTTCCCACATTGTATTCCATCTGCCACTTCTTTGCCCACTCTCCTAGCCTGTCCAAGTCATTCTGCAGTCTCCCCACTTCCTCAACACTACCGTTCCTCTACATCGCTTTGTATCATCTGCAAATTTAGCAACACTGACCCCTGTGAACACCACCAGTCATGGTGGCCATCCCACTCTCTGCCTTTTGTCCGTCAGCCAATCTTCTATTCATGTCAGTATCTTGCCTCTTACACTGTTGGCTCTTAACTTATTTAGTTGTCTCCTGTAAGGCACCTTGTCAAAGGCTTTAAAACAAAGATCATGTCCACTGGTTCTTCTTCGTCTAATTTCTTTGTTACCTCAAAGAATTCTAGCAGATTTGTCAGACATGACCTCCTGCTGACGACACCTTACTGATTCAGCCCTATTTTCCCATGCATTTCCAAGTACTCTGCAATTTCATCCTTAATAATGGATTCCAAGATCTTACCCATGACCAAGATCATTTCATTTCCTATCTTCTGCCTCTCTCCCTTCTTAAACAGGTGTATTCCACTTGTCTTTTTCCAGGCCTCTGAGTCTTCCCTGCCTTCAGTGATTCCTGAAAGATCACCACCAAAGCCTCCACAACTTCCTCATCTATTTCCTTCAGAATCCTGGGGTGCAGTCCAGCCAGTCCCTAAAGCCAACTTAGTATCAACAGGCAGCACTTGGGCTGCATGACTTTACTCCACTTCTTGCTGATCTCCCTCGAACAATCAAGAAATCCTTTGACTAGATTCAAATAAATACCAGGAGTTAAAATAGTTCAAGATTTATTTTTGGGGGGCAATTTTTGAATTTCTGGTCTAGCTACTCCCTGTCTAAATCTGTCTGGAGTTAACAGCCTTAATTTTGTCAGGTAGCAATCAAATTGCATAGAGTTATTATTGTCACATGTCTTGGGATATTGTGAAAAGTATTGTTCCTTGCGCTTTACAGACAAAACATACCGTTTATTGAGTACATAGGGGAGAAGGAAAAGAGAGGATGCAGAACATAGTGTTGCAGTTACCAATAAGATGAAGAGAAAGATCAGCTTAATATGTGCTAGGACCATTCAAAAATCTGATGGCAGCAGAGAAGAAGCTGTTCTTGAGTGAATTGATGTGTTTTCAGACTTTTGTATCTTTTTTCCGATGGAGGAGAGTATGTCCGGGGTGCGTGAGGTCCTTAATTATATTGGCAGCTTTTCTGAGGCAGAGGGAAGGATAGATGGAGATAAATGCAGTTGTATTTTAACAAAAAGCAAGTGACATTTAATAGCATGAAGGTACATAGATGATTGTTCAGAAATTGACAGGATATCCTCAAACTGCTATTCATCAGTGTTGATGACATTGCTAACATGTTGCACTTAATTTCTGAAATAGTTAATATACAGCAATGTAAGCTGATGATGAAGTCCCCAAATTGAACAGTGACAACTGCAACCAAATGATTTGAAACGAGAGCTACAATGCTGATCATTAAGATCATATTTAAAAAAAGCCAGAAAAAAATGACCCACAACTTTTTTTATTCATTTGTGGGACATAGGTATTGCTGGCTGGCCAGCATTTATTGCCCATCCCTCATTGCTGTTGGAGGGCAGTTGTGAATCAACCACATTCTGTGACTGTGAAGTCACATGTAGGCTGGAGTAGGTAAAGAGGGCAGATTAGCTTCCTTAAAGGACATTAGTGAATCAATGGGTTTTTCTTCTAATTGAGAATAGTTTCATGATCATCAGTAGAATCTTAATCCCAGATATTTTCTATTGCATTTAAACTCCATCATTTGCTATGGCGGGATTACAAACCTGGGTCTGCAGAACATTAGTTGAGTTTCTGGATTAATAGTCTAGCGATAATACCACTAAGCCATTGCCTCACCTATAAAGAGATGTTTGAAAGGGGATTTTATTGGAGTTGTAAAAGATGGCAAACTCTTTTGAAAAGACAAATCTTTCAATGTATAATGTAGAATAGATAAGGGGCATAGTTTTAAACTGAAAGTTTAGAGCGGTTTGTTAGGACCTTTTCCAGTTACTGTGATTTATATCTGAAATGGGTTTTGGGACCAATTTCATCCATTGCAATTAATTTCTCTATAAGGGAATTGTAAAAGGCAAACTGCAATCTTTTTAAATTGCCATGAATATCATCTTCCACCAAACATTTAAAAGTCTTTCCTCTTCCAAGATACTTTGGACAGTTTGGCTCTGAGATGTTGAAGGTAATGACCAAGCAGCTATTTGAACACAAGTTTGCCAGCACAATACTCTCACTCACAATTTCCAATGTCTCTACCTTAATATTGAACTTCAAATTTTGATAGTAAATTGGGACCAAATTCAACAAGTCTTCTTGCTTCACGATCTCCTTCCTTTGTCAGAATGGACAACACTTCAATCGAAGCCCAGGAGAAGGGAACTATTGTACCTTAACATTCAGTAAGTTCCAAAAAGCATTTAAAGAGTGACAAGCAATACTTGAGTTTTACATCTCGTTGAAGCTTCTGAAAGCATGTCACAGGATGAGCTGCTTTTGAATGTGGTAACTTTGAGGTGGACTTGTACCAACGATGACCCATAATTAATTTGAGATTATGTATTGTTGGATCTGGGAATTAGGCCAAAAGGAGAAATCTGCTACAGGATCAGCAATAAGCTCTGAATAGGCCTCAATTTATCTAAAGATTTGGCATGGACCCCCGCAACTTTCCAATAAATAAACTTTCTCTAGAAGCATAGAATCCTCACAGTGCAGGAAGAGATCATTCAGCCCATCAAGATTGCATCGACTCTCTGCTAGAAGGCCTTACCCAGGCTCTCCCTATGCCCATTCTCTGATATTGGTCCATCTCTAGATTAATATCATCATTTTGAAACCTTTCCTTGAAGGCAGCAGTTTAAATAAGGAGGTAATTGTGATTTCCCAAATGTGGATTGTTGACATGTTTAATTTCCAGGGAAAAAAAAATATTACTTGTCGATGTCAAAGCAGAATTTCTCTTGGCTGTTCTATGCTTTCAGCAGTCATTAGTGCTAATTCTGAGACAGGTCTTACCTAGTTGCTGTTGTTTCCACTGCAGTGTGGTTACAGCGCCAAAAGACACATGATGATCTAGAAAATCAAATATACCTAAAATGAGATGCAGGGAATGTCACAATGGATCGGATTTGCACCTGAGAGCTGGCCTTGGCTCTCATTACCACCCATTCAGCAAGCTGGCAAAACTTATCTGTCTGGGACAGTCATCTGGCAAAGACAGAATGTTTTATCTCCAGAGCCATCCTTGAATATTTTATTAATTGAAATTGATACATGGAGAGGAGGAGTTAGATAGATAATTGGATTGGGGAGAGTATATTCAGATTAGGAGGGCATTGGTGATTGGGAAAAGTGGCTGGTGGGTTGATGCAGCCTGGAAAAAGCTGAGATCAGGTAGGGCAATATTCAGGATTAGCAGAAGGTTTAAACGTGGCACCGTGCAGGTCTTGCCTGCTCCACATTCGGGTAATATACTTAAAAACATTTAGCAGATTTATTGCAGCAGTCTCTTTAAGAATTACCTCTTAAGCTGGATATGGATCTGATCTTCCTGAAAGTAGTCAGCCTGGTGCTAGCTATATTCAGGGACCCCATTAATAAATAAACATTGGGTTGTATATTTGGATTTGCAAAGGGACTAAAACCCATATCTGACAAGGGCCCAAAATGATTTTTGCTGCCATGAATATGGCAAGTAAGCACTTCCCATCAAATTGGACACTTGAGACAATATTTGGTGCCTAAAAAGCAGTCATTGTGAGCTTCTCTCTTTGTGAGAATCCATCAACTGAATTGAGTTTTCAACCAATTACACACCCTCTAGTGGCTGGATGGTGAGATTACGAGGTAATCTTTTCTTTGTATTGTCAGAAAAGCTGGGATTCTACGGGGGGTGGGGGGTGTACGGACAGCAGTAGCCCCATTCAGTGACCAGAAAAGTACGGGCAACCTCACCTGGGAAGTCATGGAAGCCCCAACTGTGTTTCACGTGTAAAAGACAACTATTTGCAATTGGTGCTTTTGATCCTTTAACAGATGAGGTCTTATCCTCAAAGCAACCAACTGGTCAATAGGATGGCCAACAGCTCTTAATTCTGAGCAATGTCATCTGGGCTGTTGGCTACTGCCAGCAGGCCCAGATCAGAAGGAGGCCAGAATTAAGGTGAGTTTATGGGGCTCGCCAGGTTGGCCTCTCTGAGAGATGGGAGGTTAGTTGTAAAGGAAAAGGGTCTTTTCAGCAGGGATGGCCCTTCCTGCCAAGGGTGGGAGGAGGGGTGCCTTTTCTGCACTACAAGCCGTTCAATCAGGAGGCCACTGCCAACATCCCTCTCTCCATTCCCCCGCCTCCCCACTACCTAAGCTCACAAGTAGGCCGTAATTGCCTAAAGAACAAGCTGGCTTTCCATCACCTTTCTCATCATTGGTAAAATGCCGGTGATGGTGGAAAGGTGACTCACACATTCCCCTCTCCTGCTCCTTCTCCCAGCACTCTTCTTGGGACTCTGTTAATAGCCCAGCCTATAGGATAGATACCAAGATATCAATGTTATTGTACTAAATGTTTGTAACATACCTGCTCCCATGGCAAAAACATATGGGGTAAAACCTCTATTAAAACAAATAATGGAAGAATTCAACATGAATGGGCTCAGATAACCTAACTTAGCCTTCTTCTGATGTCCAAGCATTATAGATGTTAGGCTTATTTAACCCAATCCATGTGATATCAAGAAAAGACTGATTAAGTTGGATATAGTAAGAGCCATGGGCTGTGACTGCATCCGACTGCTGAAGATTTGTGCTGCAAAATTGGCAGCGCTCCATAACCAGTGTAAGCTGCAATATTGGGATGTACCTGACAAGTGAATACTTATCCAGGTGTGCTCTGTTAATAAATGCAGGATAAACGTATTACATTTAATAACCATTCCGTTAGTCTACTCTCAATCACAAACCAAGTGATGGAAGGTTTCCACTCTGCTATCAAGCACCATTTATTACCTGTTCGCTGTTTGTCTGTTTGGATCCTGCAAGAGCCATTGAAACTCAACCAACTTTGGTACCAAAAAAGACTAAGATAGCTGAATTCCAGGGGCAAAAGGAAGTTCCCCCAAGCTTTCAGCCAATCAATGGCCTATAGCTCTTTGGTTCAAGCAGTGGTCACCACTAGGACTGCACCCAATCCCATCAGCAATTGTCATTGGAGTTTAGTGTGCAAGTAAATAGTCATTGTGGGAGGGGGGATTGAAATAACTAAGAAGGAAGAGGTGTAGGGCTGGGGTGGAGAAGGTAGAGGGGGGAGGGAAGTTAGGAGGGGAAGTGAGGAGGTAACCTGGGGGCACTCCTCCAATAGAAGAAAAGGAGGTATTTGCCCACCCCCAACTTGTCCTCTACCAGCCTGAGCTTCACACTTGGCACCTGCCCTTTCACACTCCTGACAAAATTGTGGCAGGATGGGAAGAAGCCCTTAACTGGCCATTAGTTAGCCAACTAACAATCTCAACTGGTCCAGAGACAAACCAGCTGATCCCTCTTACACTGAGTAAAATTATAGCAGGGTGGGGTGGGGGAGGTAAGTGCCATGAATTGTGCCCATAGCACAATTGCTTCAAATTTTACATCTCTCCACCAGCTCAAAGGTTACCTGCCAAAATTCAGTCTTTTCTGTGGGTGTGTTTACGTGTGTGGGTGTGTAATTTCTATTCCTGGGAATGTTTGCTCAGAGTCAAACTCTTTTTCAATTTTGGCATCAGCATCAAGCATTCCCACTTAAACAAGTGACCAGTAGAGTAAATCTCCCCCTATCACACTGGGCTGTTTTAAAGTCTAATTTCAATCATTTGTGGCTTCTTTAAGAGTTGTTGTCAGTTAATGTCCCATAGGAAGCACAAATGTTTGATAGAGGATTTCCACAGTCATCAGGGAGAGAGAAAGACGGACATACCGACAGAGAGAAACAAAAGAAACAGAGAGAGACAGACAGACACAGAGTCATAGAGAGAGAGAGGCAGAGAGAAACAAAAACACAGGACAGACAAATATAGAAAAAGAGAGACAGGTTCCTCCCCTCTCTGTCTTTCTGACTATTGTTCCCAGCTGGATTTGAATCCTGGCTTACTGATACATGGTGCTAATTTTGTGTTTCACTATCTGTTACTCTTTTCCAGCATCTTCCTTATTTTCACCCGAAATTGTTCTGTTGATGTGTTCTTGTACCTCTGTTATTTTTCTTCCTCTTTTTCTTTCTCTTTTTATTTCTGTTTCCCTGTCTGTTTGCTAATTACACTCTCTCCCTTCAGTGATCTGAAACTGTTATTTTTCCTTCCAATGAGCTCTCCTTTTGGGACCAGAATCACTAGAAGCTGGGATCAGAACTGCAGCACATCTGGAGGAAGGAACAACCAGTGCTAACACCAGCAAAGGGCTTATCAGAGTGAGTGAGCTGGAAATTGTGGAGTGCTTGGTGTTACCACAGCTGGCGAGGAGTAAAGGTGTCAACACGTGCACTTGCAAACTTCATATCAAACCTTACAACCCCAAGCCTCAGCTTGGCTGGGATCCCCTTCACAATAAGTGAGTTGTAACACAACATCATTGCTGAAACTATAAATAAAAGTGTAACCAGCAAGAAAAGAGAAAACAAAAGAGGATGAACCATTAAGGAAGAAGAAAGTTGTTGAAAATGCAGAGACGAAAGTGATGGATTATGATAGACGATGGAGTTTGGCTCACTAAAGGAAAATAGAAATTTACTAAGCATAAGGTAGACAGCCAAATGGAGTAGGCTGCATGGTGGCAGAGTGGTTAGTACTGCTGCCTCACAATACCAGTGACCAGGGTTCGATTCCTGATTTGGGTCACTGTTTGTGTGGAGTTCGTACATTGTCTCTGTGTCAGTGTGGGTTTCCTCCCACAGTCTGAAAGGTTTGCTGATAGGCCATGCTAAATTCTCCCTCAGTACACCTAAACAGGCGCCAGAGTGTGGCAACCAGGGGATTTTCACAGTAACTTCCTTGCGGTATTAATGTGAGCCTATTTGTAACACTAATAATAAGTAAAAACTGTATGTAATATATGTGGGAGCGATGTATCAATGTAACACAGAGTTACTGGCAGTTAATTGGACCAAGAAAGACCATGATAATGAAAGGGGACAAGATGGAAAATGATTTATGTGGCCTGTTTCATTTTTCCCACTCCCACTCACAACTTGCTAGTTAAGAGAACATAGTTTGCTCTTTTTTTTTTGTCAACGAGGGGCAGATAGGCGGTTGTGAAACATGCTAAATTTATTTTTTAATTCATTTATGTGGGCATCATTGTTTGGGCCAGCATTTATTGTCCATCCCTAACTGCCCATTTCAGACTCAACCACATATATTGCAGTGGATCTGGAGTCGCAGGTAGCAACTAGATGGGATTTTACGACAATTGACAATGGTTTCATGGTCATGATAACTGAATTCAAATTTCACCATGGTGGGATTTGAACCCAGGTCTTGCCCAAGGTCTCTGGATTATTAGTCCCATGACAACTCCACTACACTACTGCCTCCCCTGAATGGGCCAAAGAGGATGAGAGAGCTTTCTTAGCAGATGTAAATGGGGTGGGGCAGCCCCTAGTGGGTGGGATGATGAGCATCTAAAGATGAATGGTTGCTATGGAAAGGGTGGAAGTACGTCACTACATAATGTTTTCGAGATTGTTGTATGATAGTTAAGCTTCTCCCTTAAGGCATAAATCTACACTTCATAGCTCAGCAAATCTTTGTGGATTGCTTTCCCATTGATCCACCACTGACTGCAACATTTGGGCCAATATAAAAGCTTCGCAGTACATTTTGAAGTGGAATGTAGTGACCTGTCCAGTGAGTTTAGTATGTAAAACATTTACAATTCTGTAGCAGTGTATTGGATAATCATTGTGAATTTCGTCTGTCCTGGCTCATTAAAATCCAAAAACTCTCTACAAGTGCAGAAGGAAGCAATTCAGCCCATCGAGTCTGCACTAACCACAATCTCACCCAGGCCCTACCCCATAACCCCATGCATTTACCCTAGCGAGTTGCCCTGACACTTTTGGAGCAGTTTACCATGGCCAATTTGCCTAACCCACACATCTTTGGATTGTGGGAGGACACTGGAGCACAGAGAGGAAACCCATGCAGACATGGGGAGAACATGCACACTCTACGCAGACAGTGACCCAAGTCGGGAATCAAACTAGGGTGCCTGGTGCTGTGAGGCAGCAGCGCTAATCACTGTTCTCCTGCTCTTTGGCTGCAAGTGCTGCAGGAACCACAGAAAAATTATGTTTTTCTTGGATTTCCATAACATTCCCACAGAAGTTATGGTGGTCAAGCAGAAGAATTTCTTCTCCTACCCCCTTCCATGCCCTCACCCTGATAAAAAGGAATTACCTGTTCAAGAATGTCATACCTTTGTACCATAGTATTTAAATGAGCTACAGAGATAGAACATAGAACATTACAGCGCAGTACAGGCCCTTCGGCCCTCAATGTTGCGCCGACCAATATAACCAATTTTATGACCCTCTCACCTAAACTATTCCAATATTATCCATATGCCTATCCACTGAACATTTGAATGCCCTTAAACTTGGCGAGTTCACAACTGCTGCAGGCAGGGCATTCCAAGGCCTCACTACCCTCTGAGTGAAGAACCCACCTCTAACATCCATCCTATAACTACCACCCCTTAATTTAAAGCTATGTCCCCTCGTGTTATCCATCTCCATGCGAGGAAACGGCTCTCCACCCTATCTAACCCTCTGATCATCTTATATGTCTCAATTAGGTCACGTCTTAGCCTTCTTCTCTCTAATGAAAATAACCTCAAGTCCCTTAGCCTTTCCTCATAAGACCTATATAGATAGAATACTTCTATAAATAGATCCTACCATATACACAGATGTGTATGGGGAAAGGATTTTCTTTGTTCACAGGCTTGTGGTGAAATATGGAAATTTATAAAAATGAATGGTGTCAGTAAAAACAGAAGATGCAATCAACAGGAAAGCTCTGTAAAGGTGCTCAGAACAAAATGACACATATAATGGAGTTAAACATGTTGACATGTGCAGTCAAGGCTGCACCACATTCAAGGGCATCAGAAGACTGCAAATTCTTCAACCTTTATCGTTGATGTTTATGTAACACCAGATGAATTCCAGAATACCACTGTATTGTACACTCCCAGCCACTGTAATCCAGAATACCACTGTATTGTACACTCCCAGCCACTGTAATCCAGAATACCACTGTATTGTACACTCCCAGCCACTGTAATCCAGAATACCACTGTATTGTACACTCCCAGCCACTGTAATCCAGAATACCACTGTATTGTACATCCCAGCCACTGTAATCCAGAATACCACTGTATTCTACACTCCCAGCCACTGTAATCTACACTCCCAGCCACTGTAATCCAGAATACCACTGTATTGTACACTCCCAGCCACTGTAATCCAGAATACCACTGTATTGTACACTCCCAGCCACTGTAATCCAGAATACCACTGTATTGTACACTCCCAGCCACTGTAATCCAGAATACTATTAAATTGTACATTCCCAGCCACGGCAAACCAGAATACAATTAAAGTGTACACTCCCAGCCATTGTAAAACCAGAACACCATTAAATTGTATACTTCCAGCTGTTGTAAAACCAGAATACTATTAAATTGTGCACCCTCAGCCACTGTGATTCAGAATACATTAAATTACATACTCCCAGCCACTGTACACCAGAATACCATTAAATTATATACCCTGGCCACTATTAAAACGAGAATACCATTAAATCGTACACTTCCAGCCACCATGATTCGGAATACTATTAAATTACACACCCCAGCCACTGTAAACCAGAATACCATTAAATTGTCCACTCCCAGCCATTTTAATCCAGAATACTATTAACTTGCACATCCAACCACTGTAAATTTGAATTCTATTAAATTGTGCGCTCTCAGCTACTGTAGACCATTAAATTTTACACTCCCACTTACTGTAAAGAAATGTGTGATGCCCAGTAATTTCCTAAATGCTCTGCTAATTAGAACACATTTAACACTATAACACAATACCAATCATGTCATGTCACATATTTTTAGCTGGGCACTGCTATCATATTTCTTACCCTTTCACCAACTGAATTCAATGTTGCCTAGCAAACAAAGATATTTTTGAAGAAACCAGTGATGCTTAACATTAAAAATGCACTGTTTTTTTAAAATATGACTTTTCATATCAGTTGAAACAGCAATTTAATCTGATGACATTCATAAAGTTCTTAAACTGTTCTCTTGTGGTTAATTATCTCAACAGAAGCACCACGTGGAATAGCTATGCTGGAATTCTGTGCAACCCATGTGCTGTTAACAAATCATAATATATCATATCATGTTGAAGGAGAGGCTGTGACAAGGTTATTCTATTAACGTTTTGTCAATAGCCCCAATCCCAAACATTGTTTTGGGATCAGACTTATGAATGCTCCAACGCAATCCACAGGAATGACTGGATGCAGCTACATGATATAGTTACCCACATGCATTCCCAATCTCAGTCACACCAACATATTTGCTGATACAGCAAATAGAGAAGTAAGTATAAAGAAACAAACAATGACTATGAAGATTATTAGATTCTGAATGCCTAAGGCAATGGTATAAAATTCTTTAGAATGCTGTTTTATGGAGCATCAGCCAATTTATTTTTATCAGATTTTATTTTTATGGGGAGGCGGTGGCATCATGGTATCATCGCTAAACGAGAACCCAGAGACCCAGGGCAATGCTCTGGGGACCCGAATTTGAATCCCACCACAGCAGATGGTGAAATTTGAATTCAGTGAAAAATCTGGAATTTAAAGTCTAATCATGTCCATGAAAGCTTTGCCGATTGTCGGAAAAATCCATCCGATTCACTAATGTCCTTTGAGGAAGGAAATCTGCCGCCCCTATTCAATCTGGCCTACTTTGTGATTACAGACACACAGCAAATGGTTGACTCTCAACTATTCTCTGAAATAGAGGGTGCTGACGGATGGGCAATAAATGCTGGGCTTGTAAAATGAATAAATTAAAAGAACACTATTGAACTTATGTTTCCTTTCCCCCAAGTTCACAATTTTAATTCCACAATTTGTCATCAAACATTCCTCAGGTCCTTCAACATTTTAACTCCAATTGCAAGTTCTTTTTGGTGCAAATATATACTTTATTAGTAAAATATCTGAACATCATAAACATATCAAAATGACCGTCACAGCAAGTGCAATAATATTCAGGTTTTCTATATAGATTAAGTTGCACTCTAAGGTGCTTCAATACAATTGTTCTATAAATATTGTCATCCAATGAATCTAAATTGTTGAGCTATCAGTTTCTTTTGTTTGTTTTGATTTTAACCCACTGATATCATAAACTACATGAAAGGTGATCAAATTACTTACTATTTATCACAACCTCAGAGACACCTAAAATGCAAACATTCATCCACTATACAAAGAATAAAGAAAATTACAGCTCAGAAGCAGGTCCTTCAGCAGTGCACTGACCATGCCGCCCATCTGAACTAAAACCCTCTACCCTTCTGGAGTAAATAATCTAGAATATTTGTGCGGTCTTCTTAAATCTAGATTCTGTCCATCCCTCTTTAATTCTCTCTTTACTTTCTGACTGAAACCTAAGTTTTCTCTTTCAAATTTCTCATTTACACTAGTTAATTCAGTGTCCAAGCAAAACATTACCCTGATAGTTGAGCACATTCTGATGACTTAACTACTCATACTGGTTTCTTTAATTAACTCATTTGATTCCCTGGGACTAAAATATTTGTGATTTAAAATCTCAATCAAGGGCTTGAACACCAAAAGCAAGATTGATACTTCAGTGCAATACTGAGGGAATACCGAGGGAGTACTACACTGTTGTAAGTGCTGTCCATCTGAAGAGACATTAAACTGAGGCCCCATCTGCCTTCTCAAATATTATAATTGTATTGAAGCACCTCAGAGTGTGACATGATCTACGTAGAAAATTTGAATCTCGTTTCATTACCAACATCACCATTTTGGAATGTTTAGGAATGTCCTTTATGGTATTTATGAATAAAGTATATTTTTGCAAAGAAAATTGACATATTGTTGTTATTTCAGAGAAGAGCAGGTTAGTTGTTCACTGTGTTTCCTGGCCAATTTTCCCTTGACTAACTTCACAGAGAGATTATTTGGTCATTATCACATTGCTGTTTACAGTAACTTTCTGTGCAAATTGGTTTCTGCCTTTGCTATGTTACAAAGGTGACTATAGTTTAAAAGTACTTCAATGTCTATATTCACTGTACTTTGGGATAACTGGTGGCTATGAAAGGCGCTATGTAAATGCAAGTTTCTCCTTGTTTACCAATCACAAAATTAATTTTCTGTCCCAGTTGCTTTCCAAACCCCCATAGCTTGACAGAACTGTTCAAGAATGTATTTAAAAAAATCAAATTTAACAATCCTGATTTCTTCTGTTCTGAATGCATTATCCTTTGTAGATTCAACATTCATTATCTATAATGGGTCTTCTGTTGAGAAAGGCAGTTCTTATTCAAAGTATTTTGTGATTTTAACTGACCTCCAGCAACACGTAAATTGACCTCCCTGATCTGCACCTGATTGCTGCAGTAATTGTGTGATGGCACGGTGGCACAAAGGTTAGCACTGCTGCCTCACAGCGCCAAGGACCTGGGTTCAATTCTGGCCTTGGCTGACTATCTGTGTGGAGTTTGCATGTTCTCCCCATGTCCTCCTGGTGCTCTGGTTTCCTCCCACACTCCAAAGTTGTGTGCATTAGGTTGAATGGCCACGCTAAAATTGCCCCTTAGTGTCCCAAGATGTGTAGATTAGGAGGATTGGCCATGCTAAATTGCCAGAGAGATTAGCAGGGTGAATATGTGGGATTACGGGGATAGGGCCAGAGTGGGATTTTTGTTTGTGCAGATTTGATGGGCTGAATGGCCTCCTTCTGTACTGTAGGGATTCTATGAACATTTGTGTTTGAATATCCTACCTGCTTTCCTGTTATCTGAAAGTCTGCACTGGGAGATCCAACTTGTAATATGAATCTTTCTGATCCCCTGTCCACCATCTTACAGAATTGTTTGCAACAAGTCATATTCTGTATGTGTTTTTTAAACAAGGTGGAAGAGCCATTATTCATGCTGAATACTGAAGTCACAAAGAATGTCACGAAGTGAAGAAATTGGAATAATTAATTTTGATTTTCCTTTATCCATATTTTCTTGAGGTTGCCGTTCTGTTGTTCAGTGAGAGTATTGTCCAAGGTCACTGAAACTGATTTCACCGCATGTATAGTGCAGTTCAGGACACTGACTTCGATACCCAATGTTCTAATCCAATTCCATCAAGCTTTACTCAGTTGAGAATGCAATCTTGCAAAGTTTACTCTGGATGTGGCAATTGCAACAATTTTTGAGATTTTTTTTCCTTTGCTTTCCCTTGGCTTAACTGCTGCTTCCACTTTTCTACCTTAGCCTATTCTTACTGATATTGATAAAGGACACCCTTCAATTGTTCCATTCTCCTGCCCTGTCAGATTCTTTTGTAATTTATTTATAATCAAACGTCTTTGAGGTAGCCTCAATATCCAGTTATGCTTCAACCAGGTCATCTCTTTAACCTCTCTCATTCTCACTCTTTCCTCCTCATCAAGCCTCTTCAGAATCTTGTATTTTTCAATGAAATCAGCTTTATTATTCTAATCTCCAGAAAGTATAGGCCCAATTTACCCAACCTCATCATAGAACAATCCTCTTATTGTATATTATCCATCACCTTGTTCTACCTAAATCCGTGGGGATAGTTTTAATCTTATCAGCCCGACGGGAAACTGACATGATCCAACTGGCCACCTAATTTACCTGCCACCCAATCTTATCTTTCCATTGGAGTCAATGATTGTTGGCATAGATTTCTACTTTGTAATTATAGTGGTGTCCAGGAACAACAAGAAAACCAATCTTATTTTTAGTTCCTTGTTTAGTGGAACGTCTTCCCGTTCAGATAGATTCCTTCAGTCTTTAATTGAGAAACATATGTGAAATATGTTCCGTGTGGATTTATTTTGGTTGGTTACTTTGTTTGTGTATGGAAGGCCTATCTCAACATTAAACGGTGGAGACAGATAGGTTTTCAAAGGCAGGTTTGCCTTTGGCTTGAGGTTGGATGGAGAAATCATCATGTATACCAATATCCCTAGTGTGTGGTTGAAGAGGGCAAGTCCACTCACATTTCCCTCAAGCTAAATCAAGAGAATAATGACTTTGTAGCTTTGATGATGGCCTAGTGGTATTATCACTAAACTATTAAGCCAAAACCTAAGCTAATGTTCTGGGGGCCCTGGGTTCAATTTCTGTTGTAGCAGCTGGTGGAATTTGAATTCAATTAAAAAAAAATCTGGAATTAAGGATCTACTGATGACCATGAAACTATTGACGATTGTCAGGAAAAACCCACTGGTTCATTAATATCCTTTAGGGAAGGAAATCTGCCATTCTTACCTGCTGTGGCCTACATGTGACTCCAGAGCCACAGCAATGTGATTGGCTCTCAACTGCACTCCAAAGGCAACAAGGGATGGGCAATAAACACTGGCCCAACCAGCGACACCTATGTCCAATGAATAACTTATTTTTCCAGAGAGTAGAATTTTTAACACAGAATAAATTGACGTCTGTTGAATGAGTTGGCTTATTGTTATCAAAACCAATAATAACAAAGAACAAAGAGCAACACAGCACGGGAAACAGGCCCTTCGGCCCAACGAGCCCGTGCCGCCGTCCTGACGTCTTAATGACATATCCATGACTTTAGGCTATGCCTATTGTGGAAGATTCCCATATAGGGACCAATATAGGGACAATTTGTTACCCAGTCAACCTAAGAGCACATTTTTGGGATGTGGGAGGAAACCGGAGCACCTGGAGAAAAACCACGCAACCACGGGGAGAACACGCAAACTCCCGCAGACACAGGCCCAAATCTATGTGTCTGCACAGCAACAGCTGTTTGACTAATGCTGAGTCAAATTTAAAAGGTGCGTGATTCTAAGGATATTACCTCTCATATATTTCCTAATGAGTTTAATTTATATCTCTGTGCATCATAGATGCTTTTCCTTTCAGTTAAATAGTTTTTAAAATATTCCTTCATGGATATGGGTGTTGCTGGCTGGACCACCATTTGTTGCCCATCCCTAATTGTCCATTTCAAAGGGATGTTAAGAGTCAACCACATTGCTGTGGGTCTAGAGGCCAAACCAGATAAGGATGGCAGATTTCCTTCCTTAAAGGCATTAGTGAACCAGATGGGTTTTTACAACAGTCGACAATGATCATCATTAAACCTATAATTGCAATTTTTTTATTGAATTCAAATTTTACCAACTGCTGTGATGGGATTTGAACCCAGGTCCCCAGAGCATTCTTCTGGGTCTCGGGATTACTAGTCCAGTGACTACACCACTGTGCCACTGCCTCCAGGTATATGGTCTGTCTCTTAAAAATTAATTCTCAGTCCTAAGATAGGACTGAGAACTCTGTTTCTGAGTAGAGTTGATCTGCTGAAGACAAATTATAACATATCACGTTGCACAATTTCCGCAGCTACTTTGGAACTGTTGAGAATTTGATTCAGATGGCCATATCAATCCATCTGTGTCCGACATCCTCTTTGAAGATATGCCAATTTCTTGCAGTGTACTATATTCTCACTTGCAATTCATCATGGAATATTCCTAACTCTTCAAAGACATACTGCTTAACTATGTCACTTTGCAGACACTGATCAAGGATCTGTTCGGTGCAGAACAAAACAAATCCATTTAACAATGCAATACTTCACCTAAATGAGCAAATATTGTGATCCTATGACTATGTCACATTATATAACTAGGCTGGAAATCCCTGTGTTCATGTTCAAGGAGGTAAACAATACATTGTGAGTTGTTTCAAATGGCTGTTTACTTCTAATCTTTGGGATGTGCTTATCTTATGGATGGCGTTTGACCAACTGTGTGTGTATTTCTAATGGAGCATTTGCGTTGTTGCTGTATGTGGTTTTAAGTTACATAATGTAAAATATGTGTAAAATCAGTGCCAGTCACTTAAAGTGGTTCACACTTAAGGCATAATTTTTTTTTTTATTCATTTATGGGATATGGGCATCACTGGCTGGCAGCATTTATTGCCCATCCCTAATTGCCCGAGAGCATTTGAGCATCAACCACATTTGCTATGGCTCTAGGCTAGACTGGGTAAGGATGGCAAATTTCCTTCCCTAAAGGGCATTAGATGGTTTTTTCGACAATAGTTTCATGGTCATCAGTAGGTTTTTACTTCCAAATTTTTTTTATTGAATTCAAATTCTACCATCTGTGTGGCAGGCTTTGAACGCAGGTCGCCAGAACTTTCCTTTCCAGAAGGAAGTCCAGAAGTTTCCTTTCTGGATTAATAGTCTACCGATAATGCCACTAGGCCATCACCTCCCCAATAGCACATCTTGCCTGCCAGCTCAACTCTGAACAACCTCTCAGCTCCCCGTCGGGGAACTGAACCCTGGTCTCCTGTGTGATAGGCGGGGACAGAAACCACTATAGTAACAAGGGGATTTGTGTCACGAGTTGTAGCCAAACAAGTAGAAGTGGAGGGTAAAGGGTGTGATTTGATAGGTCTCTGTTAGGGGCCTCCTTTAAAATTTCAGTCCAGATCCACCTGAAATGAGGCTGGGTACCAGCAGAAGGTTTATCCCGAGGGTCTGGGTAGTGAATTTCAGGAAATAGAAGCAGGTGAGTAACAGCAAGTGAGGAGTGAATGGTCAAGGAAGAGGAAGAGCATGATAACTGGAGGATCAACGTCCTGGTACCTGCACACAAAAGCAAGCTAAAGGCAAAATCCTGCGGATGCTGGAATCTGAAACAGAAACAGAAAATGCTGGAGTAATCCAGCAGGTCTGAAACATCTGTGGAGAGAGTGCAGAGCCAACGGTTGGGGGCACTCGCCCCCCCAAGTCCAGAAAATTCTGCCCCAAAGTCAACGGACCTTTCCATGGACCTTTCCGCCAATGTTTGGATGACCCTTCATCAGAGCTGAAGGCAAAGAAAATCAGACAAGATTTATACTATGAGGGTGGGGGGGGGCAATGGGGGTAGCTGTAGTTGGACAAAAGGGATGTAAATAGTGATGATAAAGACTGAGAAAGGTGCTAAAAGTGATCATTCAGTAACTTGAATGTGTGAATGGCAGAACAAAGATACAAATTGTTAATGGACAGCCTGAGGAAGGTGGCAGTTCACCCCCGGCTGGGGTCTGGGGGGATTGTTGGGGAGGTGGAGGTTGGTTGCAGTTTGGTAGACAAAGTGGAGAGCGAGATTTCAGAAGTGGAGAAATGAAAATAAGAATAAAAAGTGATTAAAAAATGAATAAGATGAAAAGAAAAAATGAAACAAAATAAATAGAAATGGGGTGAAGGTGGAGGAGAGAGTGTTGTCACAAAAGGAGAACAGTCTATAGCAATCTTGCTTCAGTGGAAAATACATTGTCGCTCTTGGAAATGTCGACTATCTCCATCTGCAACTTTATTCAGGATGGATGCTTTGCACTGCAGTCTGTAAGGAAGTATGTGACAATAGACCCAACAGACCTCATACCTCATGTCTGTGGTGGATAAGTTTTGGAAGGTATTTTGAGAGACAGGGTCTACAGGCATTTAGAAACTGATTAGGGACAGTCAGCATGGCTTTGTGAGTGGAAAATCAGGTCTCACAAATTTGATTGAGTTTTTTGAAGGTGTAACCAAGAAGGTAGATGAGGGCAGTGCAGTTGATGTTGTCTACATGGATTTTAGCAAGGCTTTTGACAAGGTATCACATGTTAGATTGTTGCACAAGGTTAAATCTAATGGAATTCAGGGCAAGGTATCTAAATGGATACAAAGTTGGCTTCTGAGAGTTGTTTTTCAAACTGGAGGCCTGTGACCAGCAGTGTGCCTCAAAGATCAGTGCTGGATCCACTGTTATTAATCATTTATATTAATGATTTGGATGAAAATATAGGAGGCATGGTTAGTAAGTTTGCAGATGATATCAAGATTAGTGGCACAGTGAACAGTGAAGAAAGTTATCTTCAATTGCAATGGGAGCTTGATCAATTGGGTCAGTAGACTGACAAATGGCAGATGGAGATTTATTTAGACAAATGCGAGGTGATGCATTTTGGTAGATTGAACCAGGGCAGGATTTACTCAGTTAATGATAGAGCATTGGGGAGAGTTACAGAACAAAGAGATCTAGGAGTACATGTTCAAAACTCCTTGAAAATAAATTCACAGATGGACAGGGTGGTGAAAAAGGAATTCGGCATGCTTGGTTTCATCGGTCAGAACATTGAATACAGTAGTTGGGATGTCTTGTTGAAGTTGTACAAGACATTGGTAAGACCACATTTGGAATACTATTGGTCACCCAATTATAAAAAGGATATTATTTAAACTATAAAGAGTGTAGAAAAGATTTACTAGGATGCTACCAGGACTTGATGGATTGAGTTATAAGGAGAGGTTGGATATACTGGGACTTTTTTCTTTGGAGTGTAGGAGGCTGAGTTGTGATCTTACAGAGGTCTATAAAATAATGAGAGGCACAGATCAGCTTGATAATCGATACCTTTTCACAAAGGTGGAGGAGTCTAAAACTCGAGGATATAAGTTTAAGGTGAGAGGGGAAAGATGCAAAAGTGTCCAGAGGGGCAATCTTTTTCATACATACGGTGGTGAGTGTCTGGAACAACTGCCAGAGATAGTAGCAGATTTGGATATAACTTTGTCTTTTAAGAAGCATTTAGATAGTACGTGGGTACCATGGGTACAGAAGAATATGGGCCAAATGCAAGCAATTGCGATTAGCTTAGGGGTTTTAAAAAGAAGGGTAGTATGGACAAGTTGGGCCAAAGGGCCTGTTTCCATGCTGTAAACCTCTATGACTCTATGAACAGACAACTGGATTTCTTGTGACTGCTCAGACTGATGTTAATAAAACTTTGGGCCCCATTCTTCTAGTGACTCTCAGGTAAAGGGAGTTTGGAATAAGATTTCACCAACCTCACTGATTTTCCCTCGCAGGGTAAGGGAGTGAACATGACTGGCATAAACACTGACAAAGCTACCATCTCGTAGAGTAACACTATATCTACACTGTTCGGTCTCTCTTCACAGGCGACAGTAAGTGGACCAAAAATGAGCAAAACCAGTTAGCCAGCAGCAGTTACTGAAGCCAGTTCACGAGGTGATGTTGAAAAAACCTTTTCACACCAGAGTGGTTTGGGGTTTGGAATGCAATGTCTGGGGATGTGGCAGAGACAGGTACAATTGAGGCATTTGAGATGGCATTAGAATTATAGAACCCTTATAGTGAAGGAGGAGCCCATTCGGCCCATCGTGGCTGCATCGACAACAATCCCCTCAGGCCCTATCCCCGTAACCCACATATTCAGACGGCTATTTGAATAGACACAATGTGTGGATACTGGCACTAAGTCATAATACTCTCTTGGAGAACTCGTGCAGATCGGATGAGCCAAGTGCCCTCCTTCTGTGACAAGATAATTCAGTGATTTTGTAAACACAAGCTAGCATAGGATAGCCTGAATCTCAATTGGACTTCACTGAGCCTGAAGCTAAGCAGTTGGACAACATACTTACCCCCTCTGAGTAAGGAATACTTAGAAAATGTGAAAGGTTAGAGAATAAAATCAGATAGCACACACCAGCACCAAGGAGAAGCACTGTGAGACATAGATATGCTATGATAAAGCATGGGCTAATGTGTAGAATTCTATTTGAACCTTGGCTGGGAATGTCAGTACATTATGCAGAATGAAGTATCCATACAGCAAACACGGACAGTTGACGTTGGTTAAGAAATCATAGAGTACAATTTTTTTGGAAGGTGTTTTGAGCTATTTTCTCTTAACCACGTATGCCACAGAGTTAATTAAGTTTTAATTTATTTATTTTTGTCACAAATAAGCTGACATTAGCACTGCAGTGAAGTTGATGTGCAAATCCCCTAGACCCCATGCTCAGGCACCCATTTGGGTACACTGACGGAGAATTTAGCAATGCACCTAATCAGCATGTCCTATGGACTGTGGGAGAAAACCAGAACACCTGGAGGAAACTCACGCAGACACAGGAAGAATGTGCAGACTCTGCATAGACAGTGACCCAAGAACTTCGAATTGAAAAAGTATGATGCTTTGACCTTAACTGCTTTCTGTGATAGTGAATTCCACAGGCTCACCGGTCTCTGGATGAAGAAATTTCTCTGCAACTCAGTCCTAAATGTTTTACCACATATTTTATGTTGTTTTTCTTTAAGAGGCAACTTGTCTTGAAGCAGAACAGGTTGCCTGTACTAGGTGCTCACCAAACAATGCTGCAGTTGCCTTCTTCTGCAACTGGAACTCAATAGCAGCATTAAGGAGCTGTAAGTACTTCATTTATTTATTAGGCACAAGCAGGTTTACATTGACATTGCAATAAAGTTACTGTGAAAATTCCCTAGTTGCCACACTCCAGTGTCTATTCGGGTATACTGAGGGAGGGAGAATTTGGCATGGCCAATGCACCTAAATTGTACATCTTTGGACTGTGGGAGGAAATGAGAGTAACAAGAGGAAACCCATGCAGATATGGGAAGAATGTGCACAGCCAGTGACCCAAGCCGGGAATCGAATCCAGGTCCCTGGCACTGTGAAGCAGCAGTACTAACCACTGTGAGTGCTGAAGGTGCATCTGCTAGTACCACGATTATTCAGCTCACGATCAGTACATAGATGTTCCAGGGTACCCACCTCAGCCCAGATGGCATAGTCTCCAGTGCCCAAAAATTGGGCAAATAAATTTCCAGCCTGAGGTTTCTAAGCAAGCAAAATGGATTCATGTCTGACTCTAGTAGGCTGAATTTATTTTTAAAGGTTACATTTTCTGACACTGTGCTGGATCTCTTTGTACTGTGAAATTATGATACAAGCACTTGGTGTCCTAAGGTGGAGGAAGCCAAACCACAATCAAAGTCACAAAGTCCCTAAACCAAGATGTTGCAGCTGCAGAAACATCAGCAGAGCCAAAAAGACGAGTGTATCCCAAGCTCATCCACAAGACAGCCAGCTTCGAGCCTGTACTGCCCCAATAAGTAGCTAGCAGCCTGGCTAGCTCAGTCAGTACAACATGGGATTCTTAATCCCCGGGACTTGGATATGGGCCCCACATAGGGTGCTCTTGTTTTGAGCATCACAATGGTTAGCATTGCTGCCTCATAGCACCAGGGTCCCAGGTTCAATTCCAGCCTTGGATGACTGTCTATGTAGAGTTTGCGCATTCTACCCATACATGCATGAGTTTCTTTCGGGTGCTCCGGTTTCCTCCCACCGCCCACCATGTGCAGGTTAGGTGGATTTGCCATGCTAACTTGCCCCTTAATGTCACAGGATGCATAAGCTAGGGGGATTATCAGGGTCAAAATGTGGTGTTGCAGGGATAGGGCCTGAGTGGGATTTGGTGCACACTCAATGGGCCAAATGGCCTCCTTCTGCACTGTAGGGTTTCTATGATTCTACGAAAAAGCCTAGGCAAGTTACTCTGTAAAAATCCATGCAGACTCAGTGGGCTGAATGGCCTCTTCTGCACTGTAGGGATTCTATACTCTAGATTAAATTCATGCCTCCAGTTTCAACTATGGCCGCGCACTTAGAGAAAAACACTCAATATGAAATTGCTTTACTTCCAATTAAAAAAATATCAGCAGTAATATTCTTACGTAACATACTGAAATACCATGCATATAATTTCTAAATCATTTTAGAAGTTTTAACTTGCTTTCAACCAATCTGTAAATCCAAATAAAACTTAGTTTGAAAATAGGTATTTGTCTGTTGTTTCCTGTTCACCAGCTGTGCTTACAATATTGAAAACAAGTCAAATCCTTCAGTTAAAAATCCTAATAAATGATTGTCATAATTTATTGCAGAACATAAAAGCACAACATAGAAAGGCAGAAGATTTACTATATGCATGCAGTGATTTTTAAAATATCAGGGCTAATTATTTTTTCAACAGTTTGAGTTTACTTGGGCATAAATAAACCTAGAAATCGTATACTTACCTCACCTAACCTACGTTCAAATATCCTCATCTCATAATTATTCCCACAACATTTGATGTTATACATTTTGTGAAAGAATTTCATCTGCTGCTAACTCTCTTTGCAATTAAGAGCTGTCTCAAACTCCATAGCCTGTACTAAACATGTTAACAGCATGTGTTGTTAGCTCAAATTACCACTAAATATTCAACAGGTACCTTCCTATTATTGACTCGGAAGCAGGTACATAATAACAAAACACGACAAAACTTCAAATGATTTCCACATGATTATTACCTTTTGCCACACAGAGCCAAGTAAACAACTGATGTGCAGGTACCCCATGCATTTTTGTGTTCTGTGGTCACCTAGACACACATGCTAGCTCTGTACAAAAGTAAGTAGGTGGTGGGATCATCCCAGCGATCCTATGTAATTGACTTTTGCCAAACCTAGGAATAGACTCAGTAAGAAGTCCTAGTGCTCACTGGGTGAACCAGGTAACCAAAGATGAGTAATGTGGGGGGAAAAGCAGAGCAACATAAAATCATGATGGGCATAGACAAAGTGAGTAGCCAAGATCTTTTCCTCAGGGTAGGGGAATCCAAAACTAAAAGGCAGAAGTTTAAGGTGAGAGGGGAAAGGAACCTGAAGGACAATTTAGTCACACAGTGGATGGTGCATCCATAGAATGAGCTGCTCCAAGTTGATAGAGGCGAGTACGATCACAACATTTAGAAGACATTTAGGCAGGTACATGGACATGAAAGTTTTAGAAGGATATGGGCCAAACGTAGGTAAATGGAGTAGTTGAGTTTAGGAAACATGGTCAACCTGGCCAAGTTGATATGAAAGGCCTATTTCCATGCTGTATATCTCTGTGACTGTATGACATATTGAGCAGTTCTCTCAAATGGCAAAAAAGAGCTCCAGGCTTGGGTAAGATTGTGAATTTGTGGAATGTTCATATTATGGAATATATAACATTACCCTGAACTTGCTCTTACTCAAGGGTCATAACATTGCTAGAGACAGAACAGACACCCTATTTATGTAAGTAAGTTATTGCTGCATTTCTGATGATGTTGCAGCCCTGGCCATTATTTTCCCTCAGACATAGATTGTGTACAGCTGTTGAAGGGACAGATATTTTAATTTAGGATGTTGGATCAGAATTCATTTGCTATTTTTTTCCTGTTGCATTATTGCTTCATTGGACCAGAAACACCAAAGAAATATTTTACTTATTAGACAACTAAATAATTTCAAATAATCAACAACACTCAAGCAGATCATCTGGTTACTGCCACAGTGCTGTTTGTGAGATCTTGCTAAGTGTAAATTGATGGTCATATTTCCAACATTACAACAGTAAAAACACTTCAAAGTTACTTAATTGCTTCAAGATGATCTACTTAATTCAAGTACTTGCAATGCTTGGGGTAAATAACATAGGATGCCTTCTTGGAAGGCAATGAGATCTGTAATAAAAACAGAAAATGTTGAAACACTCAGTTCAGGATGGCATGATGGCACCGTGGTTAGCACTGCTATCTCACAGCACCAGGGACCTGGTTTCGATTCCCAGCTTAGATTGCTGTCTGTACGGAGGCTGCACATTCTCCCTGTGTCTGCGGGAGTTTCCTCCAGGGTGCTCCAGTTTTCTCCCACGGTCTAAAAGACATGCTGGTTAGGTATGTTGGCCATACTAAATTCTTCTTCATGTATCCAAACAGGCGCCGAAGTGTGGCAACTCAGGGATTTTCATAGTAACTTCATTGCAGTGTTAATGTAAGCCTACTTGTGACACTAATAAAAGAAAACTTAGGTCAGGTAGCATCTGTGGAGAGGGAAATAGTTAATGTTGCAGGTTGATGGCCTTTTATCAAAATAATTTTGATGAAAAGTAATTGCCAAAACAATATTTATTTCTCTCCCCATAGATGCTGACGAACTGCATAGTATTTTTATCCTACAGGTGCTTTGGTCCACCTTGTTGTCTAACAAGGGGCATACACGCGATGGGTCGTGAGAGGACTGCTCTTGGACCTTTTTCGAGGGTATCCTACTGCTTCACATCGTTAGTGTATGCTTGACCTGGACCATCTGATGGGCAACACGACAGCTCAGTGACTATCGCTGTGCTGTGCAGATACATGGATTTGGGCTTGTGTCTGTGGGAGTTTGCGCATTCTCCCTGTGCTTGCTTGGGTTTTCTCCGGGAGCTCCGGTTTCCTCCCACATCCCAAAGATGTGCTCTTAGGCTAATTGGCAAAACAAATTCTCCCTAAATTGTCTCAAATTTGGTTTTTAATCCATAGATCTATAAACATGGACAGGGATCACGTGTAGAAGTGGGAACATCGAGGTGGCGGCGCGGGCTCATTGGGCCGAAGGGCCTGTTTCCCATGCTGTTTTGTTCTTTGTTCTTTGTTCATTGGAGATGTAAATGTATGTACATATGCCACGCAGTTAGATTTAATGATAAGGATTGTTTTGTTGGAGCTGTTTCTGTCATTCCTGCTGCTGCCAAACAGAAAAAGGAAATCTAGAATGAAAATGTCGTCACGTTAGTAGTTTCTCCATGAACTATGAATGTCACTATTGCACACCAGAGTCTCCACCTGTCCCTTTTGTTGCTTTTCCCTCACTCCTCACATCACTTCCTCACTGAGGTCCCTCGGCACTCCTTTCAGTGCTTCCCTCTCCTCACTTGCAACAGGGAGTGGAAGGGAGAGGTGAAGGGAGCAGTGAAGGGTGCTGGAAGGAAGCAGGAGAAACAAGGGGTCAAAGCTGGGAAGTGGAAGGGAACAGCAAAAGGAGCAGGAAGAAATGGGAAGGACTTTTTTTTCCATCTTTATGCAGGCAGTTGCTTGGGATATTGTTGTCAGTTACATGTGCAGGAGTGTTGTGGCACAAATAACTGGGCCAGCATTTATTGGCCATCCCTAATTGCCCTTGAACAGACTGTCTTACTAGGCCATTTTGGTATCAACTATATGGCTGTGAATCTGGAATCGCATGTAGGCCACACTGGTTAAGAATGGCAGATTTCCTCCCCGTGAGACCTCTTTGAAAGAACTTTTATTGGACTTTTACTTTTAGAATTTTTAAAAATTGAATTCAAATTTTACCATTTGCCATATGTGAGATTCGAATCCTGGTCCCCAGAATATTACTCTGGTTCTCAGAATAACAAATCGGTGACAATATCACTACTTCACCACCATGCCAATAACATTTAAGAATTCCGTGCCAGGAATTTCATGCAAAAATACAACTGCAAGGTTTTTCCTGTTTCAGAATGAATATATATGCCAAATATTCCAAAGGGAATAACACAGCCTTAGTGTGAGAATATACTCTAAAACATGCGTACTTTAATTTTTTGCAAGGATTTGGTGAGTAACTTTATCTTGGCTGATCCTGTCATACTTTGGACATTGCCCTTTTGGAGATTTGACTGGAGTCTAAATAGAACAATGATTTTATGCTTCATTTGTTGCAGTTGTACTTTCATTGCTCATGAGGAAACTTTAGTACTCTGATTCCTTGCTGCTCTGTTCTCACACATTGTAGAACTTCTTTGGGCCAGAAATCGGTTCTCCTTTAATTGCTTGCTGTTTAATGATAGAATCCCATCAGTGCAGGAGGAGGCTAGTTGGTTCATTGAGTCTGCACGAACCACAATCCCATTTAGCCGCTACGCCTGTAGCCCACATATTTACCCTGCTAATCCCTCTAATATGAAGAGGCAATTTAGCATGGCCAATCAACCTGATCCGCATATCTTTGGAAGGAAACCAGAGCTTCCGGAGGAAACCCATGGGGAGAAAGTACAGACTCCACACAGACAATGACCCAAACTGGGAATCGAACGGGGTCCCTGGTGTTGTGCTAACCACTGTGCTATCGTGCCATCCTTATCTTATCCTTAACTTTTGAAGCAACACTAACTAATCCTCCCTTGAAATAAGCCAAAAAAGGACCTATCGTAATCAGTAACAGAAGTTTCTACAGTGTGGTACCTATCATTCTTTAGAATAGGAAGATGACCATAAATTAATAAGAAAGTACAGCACAGAAATAGGCCTTTTGGCCAACTGACATCTGTTGTTATTTATGCTCCAGCACACTTCATCTAATCCTATCAGTACTTATGTTGTGAATGGTGAAAATCGAGAGCTCAGAATGGGAGGGGCACAGAAATCAAGTGCTATAATTCTCTTGAGGTCTTTGTGCCTGTTCAATTCTGGCTTCCTGCACATACCTGATTTTTACACTCTATGACGGTGACCCCTCGGTTTTCCCATCCCTAAGTTCTGGAATTTCTTCTCTCAACCTCACCACATTGTGACCCCTGTCTTCCTTTAAGGTATTCATTAAAATCAAACGTTTGTGAACTAACACTTATTGCATGGCCCTGTGTCTTAGTTTTATTTAGTAAAGCCTTTGGAATGTTTTACTATGACAAAGGCACCATGTGGGGCAGGAGGAGGTCACCAAGATAAGGAGCGGTGAAAGCCACAGAGAGGTTTGAAAATACAGATGAGAATTAGAAATCTGGGAGTCACTGGACATGATCTGATACAGATCAGTGCAAAGTCCCGAAGCATGGCTCATTGGGGAGACTATGCAGACGCTATGACATGGATGAATGAACATCGCTTGACAATCACCAGGCAAGACTGTTGCCTTCCTGTTGGTGAACACTTCAGCAGTCACGGGCATCTGATCTTCGGGTAAGCATTCTCCAATGTGGCCTACACGGCAGCGCAGAGTCACTGAGCAGAGACTGATAGCCAAGTTCCACGCACATGAGGACGCTGTCAACCGGGATCTTGGGTTCATGTTGCACTATTTGTAATCCCCATGACTTGCCTGGGCTTGCAAAATCTCACTTACTGTCCTGTCTGGAGACAATTCACATTTCTTTAATCTATGCCTAATGCTATTTCCACTCACATTGTCTGCATCTTTAAGACTTGAGTAGCAGGTTAGCTGTAAAGACTTGCATTCTAATGCATATTCTGTAAACTGTGTGTAGCTTTATTTGCCCTTCTCTGATCAGAACCTTCCACATACCTGACAAAGGAACTCCGTTTCCGAAAGTTTGTGGGATTACTATCAAATAAACTGATTGGACTTTAACTTGGTGTTGTGAGATTTCTTACTGTGTTTATCCCAGTCCAACGCCAGCATCTCTATGTCATAGATCAGTGATGCAAGGGTGATGAGTTAATAGGAATTGGTGTACATGAGATGCGAGTTCTCTCTGACATATTAATGAATAAGTCTGCAGTATAATTTTGAGCACCTTCATTTGGAATGAGAGCATGTTAATCTACAAGTCCTAATAGAAACTGAAATAAAATGAACATGTAACCCGTTGGAAATGAACATTCAGAGAAGTCCTGCTGTTCTTGAAAGAAATGCTAAGCTACACAAACAGAAACTGTAATAACTTATTTTCTATATCTCTGTATAGTAATTGGTTAAGTTGCAGCAACAGATTATGCTTGCTGCAATTACAGCATAAAGCTTGTATTTTTTTATTCTAGTTTAATGCAATATAGACAGGCCATCAATTATTGCACAATTTTATGCAGAACTCAAGAAGACCTTCTGACAGGCATCATATTCATAAATAATGCAATATAGAACACAACATAATATGGCATTATAATCAGTCATATTACATTAAAGATATTTCTCAGAAAGCAATAAAGTTGATATGATTAGTCCCAGGCTTGCACACAGAATGGGAAGCAGCGATAATATTTGTTAATTTTTTTTGTTTGTTTTGCTGAGTATGGTAATACATTTTGAATAAATGGGGCATAAATCAGCTGGATAGTCAATATCTTTTCCCAAAAGTAGGGAATCTAATACTAGAGGGCATAGGTTTAAGGTAAGAGAAGAGAGATACAAAAGTGTCCAGTAGGGCAATTTTTTCACACAGAGGGTAGTGAGTGTCTCAAACAAGCTGCCTGAGGTAGTAATAGAGGCAGGTACAATTTTGTCTTTTAAAAAGCATTAGATGGTTACATGGGTAAGATGCATATAGAGGGATATAAGCCAAATACAGGTACTTGGTAATAGCTTAGGGGTTTAAATAAAAGGGTGGCAAGGACAAGTTGAGTCAAGAGGCCTGTTTCCATGCTGTATGACTCTTTGACTCTAAATAGCAAAATTAAAGTATTTTTTCTACTGACATACACAGCGAAAGGAACAAAGTCAATGGGCGTGATCTTACTTGCTGTTCGCACTACGCTCCTGCTGCAATGAGGTCAGAGATTTTGGCAGTCAGCCAAATCTCCGTTCACTGCAGTTAGATGGGAAAATCCCACCGGTGTGAATGGAGGTAAGATTCTGATCAATATATCTGGATCAAGAACAGAGAACATGAGAAAAAACTCACCATTTTTAGACACTGCCAGATCAGTTGTGTTTTTCCTTTGTTCTTGTTTCAGATTCCAGCATCCACAGTATTTTTATATATATTTGGGTCCTGATTTGATTTTGATTTGATTTGATTAAATATTAGTATACAGTGAAAAGTAATGTTTGTTGCACGCTATACGAAGCATATCATTGACAGAGAAGGACAGACTGTAGAATTTAGTACTATTATAACTGGCAAGACAGTCAGCATCTTGAAGATGAAAATATCCAAAAACGTAAGCAGCAACTATCGAGGAATAATTCGTATGTCAATTGCAGGGAAAGATCCTCTCAGGAATCCGGTTAAATAGCCAACAGTCTTGGAGATCATATTCTCCTGAACACACTGAGGTTTTAGGGAACGGCCGATATGATGTTTGCAGCACGTCTGCCTCAGTTCATTGGCACCATGCAGAGCAAGCAAACTGTGACATGAGTTAGTGTAGAATGTTGATTTTACACCAGCCCTGCCATTTTCAAATTGTGCAGCACAACAATGCTGTCTTAACCTCACATAGATAAACATGACATTAAATGAAATGAATGAATTCTCATCAGTGCCATTTAATTAACTAATTATAGGTGGCTTAATTATGCTGGTTGCTATTTGAATGGTATGCCTTTTGCAGTTTTAATTTCATTTGACTTATTATTGTCACATGCATTAGTATACAATGCAAGGTATTGTTTCTTGTGTGCTATACAGACAAAGCATATCGTACATAGAGAAGAAAAAGAGAGAGTGCAGAATGTAGCGTTAGGGTGTAGAGAAAGATCAACTTAGTGCGAAATAGGTCCATTCAAAAGCCTAATGGCAGCAGGGAGGAAGCTGTTCTTGAGTCGATTGGTAAGTGACCTCAGACTTCTGTATCTTCCTCCTGATGGAAGAAGGTGAAAGAGAGTGTGTTTGGGGTGCGTGCGTCCTTGATTATGCTGGCCAAGGCAGTGGGAAGTGTAGCTGGAGGCAATGGATGAGAAGCTGGTTTGTGTGATGGACTGGTCTTCGTTCATGATTCTTTGTAGTTTCCTGCCCACTTGGACAGAGCAGGAGCCGTACCAAGCTGAAAGCATATTTTCTATGGTAAATCTGTAAAAGTTGATGAAGGTGGTAGTGGACATGCCAAATTTCCTTAGCCTTCTGAAAAAGAATTACCCTATACTTGTCCAAAGTTTGAATAATTTACAAGAAGTGAGTCTGGCTGGTGCTGAAGGATTTCTTTGGTGTTTTTAAAAGCTTGTGTTCCATGAATTTGTATTTTCCCATCCCTTTGATGGATGAGAATACAGCAAAAAATACTTTACAGTCTAAGCTGATGTTATCTCATGTGTGATGTCAAGTGTTGATTTTGCATAACCCTTTGCAGATTAAATCAGTTTGGTATTGACTTTATCCCCACACCTGCTGGTCTAAAAGACATTTGAATTCAAGAGTCCTCAAATGTCAGAATTGTTTGTTGCAGTGACTTCCCTATTCGGCTCTCTCTAAGATTGCTTTTTCCTATTTGTTAGGACCTCTGACAATGGCTTTTTGGTTATTGTTATATCTAGTTTTTGGACATCCTGTGGTGTAGGTTTCCCTGCTCAGCTGGCTCTTGAGTACTGCCTTTGGCATGCAGGAATCCTCGATGCAAATCATATGACTCACCCATCAAAGCTGGCCGCTGATGAAGATACTTTTGATGCCAGCAATGCACCACTTAGCAAAAACGTCAGTGCTGGGGATTTTGTCCTGGTACCTGATGTTGCAAATGCGATATTGTATTTTTTAAAATTTAGGCAGGACTGGGTCCTTTGTGTCCAATCCTCAATTTAGTCAACAAATTGAGAGTCATCATGACCTCTTCCAGAGCTGGAAGAAAAAGCATCGACCATAAACATATTGATGTGGGAATACCTCTGCTCAGCATCCAAGAGAGTCCAAGATGCAAATGCAATAGGCTTCTCTCTAGCGATGTAACTAAACTGTCCCAACCCCTTAAGGGGAGGCATCATATGTTGAGATAAACTCTTTTTTGGGGTCAAAATGAATCAGTCAGTAAGAGAACATAAGTTGTTGTTTAACTCTATTGAAAGCCTCCAGCTGTTCAACTCCCCATAACCATCTTTCCTGTTTCCATAGCAGAACATGTAGGCGGGGTTGGGGGGGCAGCAAACAATGAATAAATTTACTGTAATAATTTGCTAACCCCAGGAAGGATTTCAATTTCATTGGTTTCCTTGGAGTGGTACTTCTTTAATGACCTTCTCCTTGTCTTCCACTGGGTGAAGGCCCTTGCTTTACTCATATCAGCTTTTGTTGCAGATTGTCGGGACAGCTCATCCAATTCAAGTTGGACATAAGCATGGCTCATATCCGACATTGAAAACGTTTGGGCTGCAGTTAACCCTGATGCACAGGTCTTCAACCCAGGGCACAATTAACCCTAAGCTTATATCTCCACAAAGTCAGAACGATTTATCCAGCTTAAAGACAAAAACAACAGGTGGGGCCCACTCTGCCAACGGTATGGGTTTTATTATGCCCAGATTTTCCAGTTGTTCCAGTTCTGACTCTATTTTTTCCAATCAGGAGTATAGAACTCATCTCCATCTAAAATACTTAGGCACAGCATCAAGATCAATGTAAATGTTAGCTTAGGCTCCCCTTATTTTCCCAAGACCCCAACCCCTGCTTAGACTAAAGATCTCCAGCCAGTTAGTCTGAACCATTGGAACCAACCTCTTACCGTAAGGCTAGATTCTTGTCTTTGTACAATGATGATTGGAAGTTGGGCTAGCTTTTTTTTATTCATTTATGGGACACGGGTGTCACTGGCTGGCCAGCATTTACTGTCTATCCTTAGTTACTCGAGGGCAGTTGAGAGTCAACCACATTACTGTGGCTCTGGAGTCACATGTAGGCTAAACCAGGTAAGGATGGCAGATTTCCTTCCCTAAAGGATATTAGTGAACCAGATGGATTTTTCTGAGAATTCCAGATTCTTAATTCCAGATTTTGTTTTTGACTTCATACTCCATCATCTGCTGTGGTGGAATTCGAACCTGGGTCCCCAGAACATTAACCGAGTTTCTGTATTAATAATCTAGTGATAATATGACTAAATAATTGCAACCTGTAAGTCACTAGGGTTGCCATGATGCCCTTTATCTGCAATAGTTCCCCAATGTAAGAGGCTTTCTAAATTCATGGTGGCAATGGGCAGCAGGATGGCATAGTGGTTAGCATTGTTGCCTCACAGGGCCAGGGGCCCAGGTTTGATTCCTGGTTTGGGCCTCTGTGTGGAGTTTGCACATTCTCTTTGTGTTTGCGAGGGTTTCCTCCAGGTGTTCCAGTTTCCTCCCACAGTCCAAAAATGTGCAGGTTAGGTTGATTGGCCATGCTAAATTGCCCCTTGATGTCAGGGGATTAGAAGGGTAAGTATATGGAGTTACAGGAATAGGGCCTGGGTAGGATTGTGGTTGGTGCAGACTTGATGGGCTGAATGGCCTCCTTCTGTACTGTAGGGATTTCTAAGATTCTAAGCTGAATACCAGCCTGAAGTCAATTATATGTCCACTTCCTGAAAACAGAGACTGCAGCCCCCATATCCACTTCCATTTTAATGGGTGGCCATTTGCTAAAGCTCCACCATTCTGGAGGCAACCTTTCTTGTGGAGATGCAATTTAATTGCATTTTCCCTGGTTGTGAGCCTATTTGTGAGGTATGGTCCAGTATTGGCCTTGGCTTTTTCTCAATTAGCATACATTTTGATTGACCTTATATCTTAGCTTCTATTTTGGTCTTCAGCGCTTGCAATAGTCCACCATCAGGCATCTAAAGCCTTCTGAAATATGCTTCCAAGGAGTCTGAAGGCTGTCCCTGACTTCCCTGACTGCCTTGTGATGTGACATGGGCTCCATGATTGCCAGGATTGCTCACGTGTATATTAGTGATACCATTGCCCTCAGTTGAGGGATGGATGTTGCATGAGGCCTCTCCCTCCAATCGGGAGATACTGCTATCTGACGTTAGGACACTGAGATAAACTTTTCCCCCTTCTCATCGAAATAATGCCATGGAAATACCTCCTAAAGAGACAGAAAGAGCTTCAGTTTAATTTCTCATCCAAAAGGTGGCACTTCCAGCTGTGCAGCATTCCCTCAATACTGCACTGTGAGTATCAGGCTGACTCAACTTGAAATTTCTCTTCCTGTACCCTGGTGGTGCACAAGGTAGACCACCATCTATTCCATAGTAATGCTTTTCTTAGAATAGCTGGTGAGCCCGTTATAAGACATCAACAGCTTGAAGGTACCACTTGAAATCCAGAATATCTGATTTGGTCTCACTCCAGCTCTTACTACCTGTGTGTTGTGTTGGAAGAATTTTGCAGGTTGATACTCAACCTGCTGGCTACCTTATGAACACACATTCCTTGGCCATCAAGTCCTGGGGCAGGACACAAAACCAAATCTTCTGGCTTGGGCATTACCCACTGCACCACTACATCTCCTTCAGGGTTCAATACTACACTAAAATGCCAGCCTAGATTATATGGTGTCTGTGGCGCTTAAACTCATGGTTGTCTTCTTCTGTACGACAATGCTGCCAGTGAGCCAGAGCTGATCAATACTTCTTGTTTATTCAACACAGAGATGTAGGTGACCAGCAGAATACTCAATAGGTACTTTTCTCAAGAGACCATTCATTAAGAGTAGTATACAATAAGAAAGATTCACATAGAACAATTGGGATGCATAGGGGTGCATGACGTTAATCATATTGAATACACATAACCTAATATTAATGAAAGTAACCATACAACATTGTAAAGATCACAGGCATTATATAGGATTAAATATTATAATAGCTATTAATTAGTGGGGAAAAACAGAGAAATTTAAAAGTTGATTACATAACAGGGTAGTTATTTCATTATCACACTGTTTACTTCAAAACTGTTTGCATTTCTCTGCATCATGTATGAATGAATGCCCTTGGAACACGTGTTCTGTCATTTCCTGCTGTAGCTATTTCTCCTCTTCCAGAGTGTTTCAAGAGAAGTGACTTGTTACAATGTTCATAGAAAGTTTCCTTTTTGATAAACCCTGAAAATTAACTCCAGCTATGTTTATCCTTAAACTTCATCCCTCTTGCCTGTTTCCATGCTGTAAACCACTATGACTCTATAAGGCATTTAGAGAGTTATATGGGTAAAATGGGCAAAGAGGCATATGAGCCAATTGCGGGCAATTTTGGATTAACTTAAGGGTTTAAAACAAAAAGTGCGCATGAACAACTTGGACCAAAAGGTCTGTTTCCATACTGTAAACTCTATGACTCTACTGCATTACAGTTAACATCAATGATGGGGAAGTTATGGTATGGTTGTATTGTTATTGGACTATTAATCTCGAAAGCCAGGCTCATGTCCTGGAGACCTGGTTTGAGTCCCACCATGGCAGATGGTGAAAATGGAATTCAATTAAACAAAATCAGGAATTAAAAATCTAATGGTGACCATTGTAGTAAAAACCTATCTTGTTCACCAATGCCCTTGAGGGAAGAAGACTTGCTATTCTTACTTGGTCTGGTCAACATGTGACTCCAAAGCCATAGCAATGTGGTTGACTTTTAAAATATTCCCTGAAATGGTCTAACAAGTGCAAGTCATTCAGTTCAAGGGTAATTGAGGATGGGCAATAAATGTTGTCCTAGCCAATGAAGTCCTCATCCAATGAATAATAAAAAAAGTTGTAGAAATTGGCACAGTTTGTGAGTTTTTAAAATCTTAAATAAATATTGGTAATCCTCATTATTTCTTACCTCTGATGGAAATAAACTTCTAATACTGTCTCAGTGTGTTATCAAGACATTAATCTCTTAATTGTGATTGTAGGAACATGTGCAAAATTTGATGCCAAATGTTCCAGTTGTTTTGATTTTTCATAACTGATAGATTCAAAATAATTAACTGGCTCTCATAAATGCAACTACACAAGTCTCACTGGCCATAAATTTCCACATGGTTCTCTCAACCTCAGTCAGCAGATAAACTGGAGAAATTATTGCTTTAAGCTGCATACACAATTCTACCAAGGGAAAATTCCAGAAGATTGTCAGCTTTTGAAGGGGCTCAGTGCAGAGGGCAGGATGCTAATCAGCCACGATTGAATGGCAGAATGGACCTGATAGGCTAAATGGCCTCATTCTGCTTCTAAATCTTGTGATCTAATGGCTTTTCCATTAGGGCCTCCCTGCGTGCATGGGCACAAGAACTGCCTCAGGCTGTCTAATGGAGAGTTTCCCCCAATACCACCAACACCCTCTCATCAAAAAAAGTAGCTGCAGGAATTTTATTTTTGTTTCAAAAAATGTCAGTGAGAGGATGTCTCCATGTTGAAGCACCCTCTCTGTTACTTACCGTTTATTTGCTATGCTCCTCTCAAACTGAAAAGCTTCTGATTGGCTGTATAGATTTGCGAGCCTGTCCACCATTGGATGGCAAACCTGTCATCCTGCTAGTGCTGGCATTCCATCAACATCCCAAAGAGAGTATGTTTCCTTTCAAGGGCCCATTTGGGATCTAGACACATTCCCAATATCCAGCAGGAGGAAAAAATCCATTGTCTTTACTGTCTGCATTTTGATGAATGTCCAGGCTAGAGCATCGACTTGGAAACCCCCTTTTGTATCACTGGAATGTCTGGATGCCTGATTCATCCTTGCATACAGCTCACTGGGTAACATGGGAACCAGCATTGTGCAAATACCTGATAGAACAATTCCTATCCCTTGACCCTGCTTCCTTGAAAGTCAAGATCAATATTTAGCATGGAACAAATATCCTCAGGTTCTGAGTAAGATTCTGATAAGATTCCTGACACTGTCTCATTAGAACTATTATCAGTGCAACAAAATAATGAGGTATCAGTATTGTATTAGGCATTATAAATGGTCTCCTTATGTCGCATATTTCCTTGCAAAACTGCCATTAATATAATTTAGAACAAAGAACAAAACAGCATGAGAACAAATGCTGTTCTCATTTGTTCCAATGACCCAACGAGCCCACACCACCACCTTGATGTTCTTACTTCTACCCATGATCCCTGTCTATGTTTATAGATCTATGGATTAAAACCAAATTTGAGACAATTTAGGGAGAATCTTTGGGATGTGGGAGGAAACTGGAGCACCCGGAGAAAACCCACGCAAGCACGGGGAGAATGCGCAAACTCCCACAGACACAGGCCCAAATCCATGTATCTGCACAGCACACTGAGTCACTGAGCTGTTGTGTTGCCCATCAAATGGTCCAAGTCAAGCGTATACTAACGACATGAAGCACTCTCGAAAAAGAAATCCAAGAGCAACCGCCTCACAACCCATTGCGCGTATGCCCCTCGTTAGACAACAAGGCGGACCAAAGTACCTGTAGGATAAAAAACTCAAAAGACGAACCCTTACCCCTCTATACAAACTACCAACTCAAGTCAATCTCCCCACTTTTTGCCAAAGTGCTTGACCATGGTGTCACCTCCCAAATATGGCCTCATTTTTCCTTCAGCCCTACACCACAACAAAAGTAGACTACTCAGCCCCTCAATGCCTAGATAGTATTACATCATGACTGACTTGTATCCTCAAGTCCAATGACCACCCTTGGCTCCATATCCCTGCACTAATAAATTTAGCTTAGTTTATTTTTTTGTGTCACAAGTAGGCTTACATTAACACTGCAATGAAGTTACTGTGAAAATCCCCTAGTCGCCACACTGCAACCCCTGTTCAGGTACACGGAGGAAGAATTTAGTGTGGCCAATGCTGTATCTGGTGATCATGGCCCTGACAAAGAAAAACCCTAGGATGCTGTATGATTTATTAACTGTTCTATTTCCTGACATCTTCAATACTTATTAAAAAATTCTTTCATGGGAGGTGATGGCCTAGTGGTATTATCGTGAGACTATTAATCCAGAAACTCAGTTAATGTTCTGGGGTCCCAGGTTTGAATCCAGCCACGGTAGACAGTAGAATTTGAATTCAGTAAAAAATATCTTGAATTAAGAATCTGCGGGTGACCATGAAACCATTGTTGGGAAAAAAGCATTTGGTTCGTAAATGTCCTTTAGGGAAGGAAATATACATCCTTACCTGGCTGAGTCTACATGTGACTCCAGAGTCACAGCAATGTGGTTGACTCCCAGCTGTCCTTGAGCAACTAGAGATCAGCATTAAATGCTGGCCAACCAGTGATACCATATCCAACAGATTTTTTTAAAATGTGGCATCTGGGTACGTTTTTACGTTTTCAACCTTTTCTTCCACTCTTCCATGTTGAACTGCATTTGGTCGGTTCAGCTGTTTCATTGGTCAGTGGTTGCTACCCTAACTCATTTCTTGTGAGGTGGAAGAGTATTGTAATTGTCGCCATGTCATTTATTTTGCTTCTCCCATCATAGTGTGGGTTGTGGCGAAGTTCCCTGTGATGGTAGATGAGCATTCCTCTGACTAGAATGAACTACAGATCACTGATGAATGAATGGACAGGTTTTTCTAGCTAAAAGCAAAATGCTGTGGATGCTGGAAATCTGAAATTAAAACAGAAAATGCTGGAAAAACCTCAGCAGGTCTGGCAGCATCTGTGGAGAGAAAAACCCAGTTAACATTACTCTGTTTCCTCTCTGCAGATGCTGCCAGACTTGCTGAGATTTTCCAGCACTTTCTGTTTTTATTTCAGGTTCTTTTAGCTGCTGCACTTGGTTGTTAAGCGAAGCTGTTTCCAGTATTTTATTCCTCCTTAGATTAAAATAACCATCAAATGATTTTAGCATTTCAAATTTGGCAGATGATTCAATGATTCCCTGTCTTGCAATAATGTCCTTCACAATCAGGCCGACCAAATAACCTGCTCTGCTTCTGACATTTTGTCTAAACCTGAAGCCATGCTGTATCTTAGGAATCTTTCCATGCAAAGTCCCAAATTGTAGCGACTCTTTGCAAGCGATGTGTGGTATGATTTGTAGGGATAGCACGCAAAACAATATCACTGTATCTCAGTACATGTGACAATAATAAATCAAATCAAATTTTATGGTTGATCTGGGCTTTAGATTAGTCCAGATTGATCTGTAAGTGTGGAAATTTGATCCAAGGTTAAATGTTTGAAACAGTAGGTTCTACATTAAGAGCTTTCAAAATTTCAAGATGGCATCACCCTTCACTTGGAGAGAAAGAGAACTCTTGGTTTTGACACTACAATGATGGTCACACTCACCTTGAAACAAATTGTCAGCAATGGCTGTCAGGATCTACCTGCAGAATTCTCTTGCTCAGCATTTTATTTTAAAGTAATTAATTTTGACAAATCTTGGGTTTTGCTTTTAGCTTAGTTTAGAAGTGGTACATTGGTTAGCACTGCTGCCTCACACCACCAGGGTTTGATTCCTGCTTCGGTGACTATGTGTGGAGTTTGCACATTCTCCCCATGTCTGCATGGATTTCCTCCCACAGTCCAAAGATGTGTGGGATAGGTAGATTGGCCATGCTAAATTGCCCTTAGTGTCAGAGGTACGAGCCAGGGTAAATGCAAACTGTATGGAGATAGAGTCTGGCTGGGATAGTAGTAAGTGCAGACTTCGATAGGTAGAGTGGCCTCTTTCTGCACTAAAGAATTCTATGATTCCAATCTATTGTTTTCCTGGATTATTTAATTAATTATATATGTTTTGTTTCAAAGCAAGCTTGGATACCAAGTGTTTAGTTGTTGGCTGGGGGAGTAGCTTTTAGTGATGGGTTTTTTTGAAGAGTTAGTTAGTTATTCATAGCTTACTTCAGACTTGCTGGAGTTTTAAAAAATTTAGCTCATCACTGAAAAGTCTCTGGGATTTGGACGTTGAAAGCAGCTTCAATGAAGCCTTCTGCAAGGGTGCCTTGTCTAAAGAATCTTAAATATCTGCCTTTAGCTTCCGAGCCTTTCTTTGAAGCTATTTCCTGGTAAATTTTCCTCCGCACCTCTGCTACTGGAGCTTCTTTTCATGTCAGACTGCTTTACTGAATTTTTTCTCAGTCTTTCGGCATTTAATTTCAGCATTTTCTATGAGGTTTTGAGTTTGTCTACAAACTCCTACCATGTTGCGGGTTCCAGTTCCAGTTTGGAGAAGTTACATTTATGGAAGTCATCATAGTCATTTATAGTTTAACTGTAAATCTTTGTTGATTTTTACAACTATTTACAAATATACATAAAGGGTACAAGTTAGAATCAGTCTCCTTGCTATATACAGCTCTGTCCAACACTGGACTGACCTTAAATGTGGGTGGTACCATACTCAGTCTGACATTAACTCTATATGTGCCAAAGCCTCATATTACATACACCAAGATCTAGTTCATTAATTTTTTTAATTACTTTAATGGGATGTGGGCATTGCTGGCTGACAAGGTCAACATTTGCTACCCACCCCTAATTGTTGTCCTTGAACTGAGTGGAGTGAACCAGGTGGGGGTTTTTTTAATGTTTACTTTAGTAGTCAAAATTAGCCCTTTAATTCCAGATAAAAGCAAATTACTGCTGATGCTAGAATCTGAAGCTAAAAGAGAAAATGCTGGGAAATCTCAGCAGATTTGGCAGCATCTGTAAGGAGAGAAAAGAGCTGACGTTTCGAGTCCAGATAACCCTTTGTCACAATTGCTGCTGCATCCACCTGCTGAGATTTTCCAGCATTTTCTCTTTTACTTTTGATTTTCACAATCTGCCATGGAGGGATTTGAACCTCTAGAGTATTACCCTGGGTTTCTGGATACTAGCCCAGTGACCACTATCGCAGCCACAAAACCATAGGTTCCAAAATTGACCTCTGAGGAACTCCTTCCTTCAGCACCAAGAATATTCATTCACCACTACACTATGTTTCCTGTCACTTTGCCAATTTCCTGCCCATGTTGCCACTATTTTGTTCCATAACTTTGCTCAAATGATTCAATGAATGGGTGACACAGTGGCATAGTGATTAGAACTGCTCCCTCACAGTGCTAGGGAACCAGGTTCAATTCTGGCCTTGAGTGACTGTCTGCGTGGAGTCTGCATGTTCTCTCCCTGTCTGCGTGGGTTTCCTCCGGGTACTCCAGTTTCCTCCTACACTCAAAAAGAGGTGTGGGTTAGGTGGATTGGCCATGTTAGAATGCAGCTTAGTGTCCCAAAATGTGTAGGTTAGATGGGATTAGCCATGGGAAATGTATGAGGCTATGGGGATAGGATGGGGGATAAGGCTTGGATAAGATGCTCTATCAGAGAGTTGGTGCAGACTCACTGGGTCGAATGATCTCTTTCTGCATGGTAGGGATTCTATGATTCTAAATGAATGGATGGAATTATAAATGGACACAGTAAGAAGACTCACAACACCAGGTTAAAGTCCAACAAGTTTATTCAGTTTCACTAGCTTATGGAGCTCTGCCACTTCATCACATGAAGGAGCAGTGCTCTGAAAGCTCATGATACTAAATAAATCTGTTGGACTTTAACTTGGTGTTGTGACACTTCTCACTGTGCCCACCTCAGCTCAACACCTGCATCTCCACACCATGGACTATAAATAGTCATCGTTTCCGGATAGAGAGGCTGACCTTTATTGAACCAGGATAAAATTTGGGAAATGATTGACAAATAGAAACGTGTCAACCCATCAGGTTATAGAGGAAGACTCAAGCGGTCAAAAGACATTGCTTCCCCACCACGGTCAGTGTGCGCGCGCCTCGCAGCCTCTGTGCGCGTTCCCGCTGCACACGGGATCCAGCGCTGGGAGTGTGGCACAGCAAGCGGCAGCACAGTTATCGTCTCTGATTAAAGGAAAGACACTGGGAGCTGGCCAGAGGCGAGTGAGGAGCCGCAGAATAAAAAAGCCAGCTTTTCCACCTACCCTCCCCTCCACCTTCCTCCCCCCCCCCCCCCTACCCCCCACCCCCCCAAAAAAGAAAGAAGAATGTCTTCAGTGGTTCATCTGATTTTCTGGATAAGTTGGAATATAGCGTGTCACTCCTGTGTGCAAACTTATCACTGCCCCACAATCTGCCAGTGCTCCATGCAGTTTGTCAAATGCACCAAGGAAACAGCTGCTCGCGTCCCCCTTGCAATTTCACGCACCCACATCAGTCTGTGAGTATCCCCTCCTTTTTTCTGTCTGTCATTTCTCATTTTCTTCTCAATATTACGCGCGGCATTTGTGTTTTCAACTCAGTCCCAGGCTGTTGTGAAATGTTTTTTTTTCTCATTCTGTTTTCACTGGAGGTTGCACGGTTTAAAGTAGAACTTGTGAATTATTTGCAAACTGCAAAGATTAATAATTAAATGTCGCAGAAAGAAGCCTGCACTCATTCGCGCAACTTTTTAACAGAAACTGTTAACGTGTAATCATATATTTCTGTGATCAGTCTGAATGATTACATATTGTCCGTTTATCTTCTTAGTTCGAGTCAGAAGATGGGTAGCCTTTTGCAGAGAGACTTCATTATCACAGTAACAGGTCAAAACAATGTCCTGGTAGTGAATTTGGATTTACCCTTCCAAAGACCTTCGGAACTGCTTTGTCTCCTGCTTACCGTTTTTCTTTGTCCCCACGTAATCTTTGCTTGTCTAATCAATCCACCAGTAATATTTGTCAATGCTTGCCTTTCAATTCTGGTCACATCACTAAAAAAGTGGAACTATAGAATCTATGGACCGAATAAACTTTTTTTTTGCTAACTATGACCGAAATAAGATTTTTTTAGAACAGCAGAAAATCCAGTAGCGTGTTAATGTCAAACTACCGTTATCATGAAATATCGTGAAGCTGTGCTGACAGCTAAAGATTCTGCTCTTTAAAGGTCCAAGTCCTTTTTTTTCTCATTGGAATTCAGTTATCCAATACTCAAAAAACAATCAATTTATGCCTCTTGACACAGAGCCCTCAGTCAGTCAAAATGATTTTTCTGTGTTAACTTTAGCAAGCACCCTCATGATTTTAAACATCCCATGTCAGATCTCCTCTTAACCATCAGTTGCCTCCACTGCACTGTCTGATTTTTCTGATGTATTGTCAGCAGAGCAGGTTCTTCCTCCCAACAGGTACCCCCAATATTTTAACTTCAGTATGCTGACTGAATCTACGCAAGATTTGTACTGTCTCAGGACAGCTCGTGATATCAAATAAACCTGTTAGACTTTAACCTAATGTTGTGAGACTTCTTACTGTGCTTACCCGAGTCCAACTCCAGCATCTCCACATCATGTACAAGATTTGACATTTCCTCATTGTTTTTGTACTGTATACTCTCTGATATAAAACCTAAATCCAATAATACTTTCAATTTCATCAAATTTGTCTTTTTGCTTCTTAAAATTTGTGCATCTGATCTTGGAATATCTATCTATATATTTCTAATTCTTCCTCCCAGAAATGTATAACCTAATATTTCTCCAGGTTCAATTTCATTTCATTCTAACTGCCAAAGGAATGGCTGTCAGTGCAGTCTCAATGGGGTGAATGACCTCCTTTGAGGGGGATCCTATGATTCTATAATTCTATGCCCATTTTATTAATCTCACTCTCCTGAAGTCATTTAAGGTCACCTATTCAGGGGAAAAACAGGTCATAGTGACATGTCCATGTGGCAACACAGGAGTGAAAAGAATAACATATCATCCCGGAAGTCATCCAGACTCAAAACATTAACCCTGTTCTTTCTTCTCAGATGCTGTTGGACCCGCTGAGATTTTCCAGCATTTTCTGCTTTTGTTTCAGATTCCAGCATCCACAGTGATTTGCTTTTATTCCTGATGAAGAGTTTGACTGAGTGCTTTGGGTATCAAGAATTGTTGACACAGGATTTTCTTTCTGTGGATTAAGATTTGTAGAAGGGTGTGCATAATTGGTTATAAGTGTCCATTTTTATGGAAGCAGATTTGACGAGACAATGGCCTTTTTTGTTTCATGCTTTGTTGTGTTCTAGATGGGCATGCAGAATTTGGTATCTAGTTCCACATGAATTTGGATAAGGTTTAGAGGTTTATCTGGGGTTTCAGATTTTCTCCATTCTTAGTTTTGGTGCATTGCTTAAGGCACCATCTCATTTCCCTAAATTAGTTTTGTGCAACAGGAAAGCCACTATATTGAAAAGGTGGACTCAGGCACAGTGGCACAGTGATTAGCACAACTGCCTCACAGCACCAGGGACCTGGGTTCAATTCCTGGCTTGGGTCACTCTCAGTGTGGACTTTTCACATTCTCCCCGTGTCTGCATGAGTCTCCTTCCACAGTCTGAAAGACGTGCTGGTTAGCTGTAAAGACCATACCAAATTCTCCCTCAGTGTACCTGAACAGGCTCGGACGTGTGACAACTCACAGTAACTTCATTGCAGTGTAAATGTAAGCATACTGGTGACACTAATAAATAAACTTAGATAAATAACCTGAAAAAAGGGACTTGTCCTGTTAATGTGCTACATTAATTGGCATCCAAAATGGGTACAGCAGCACACATTGAATTAGCTGGACTAATTCGAATACTGTGAAAAATGACCTGAAATAAGTCCAAATACCATCATAACAGCTGAAGAATTCATATTAAATTAACAAACTAAATCTGGAATAAAAAACTAGTAATGGGAACCGTTAAATTATTGGATTGCGCACTGGTTCATTAATGTCCCTTTAGGAATGAAAATTTGTCTATAATTATCTGATATGTAACTCAAGGCCCACACAACTGTGGTTGACTCTTAATTACCCTGTGAAGTGGTCTTACAAGCCACTCAGTTGTATCAAAACCTCTACAAGAAGCTACAATAGGAATGAAACCAAACAGACAGAGGGTGATGAATATTGGAACGCTCTACACAGTGAAGTGGTGGGAGCAGGTACAATAGTGACATTTAAGGGGCAACTAGGTGAATATATGAAAAGGATGAGAATGGAAGGATATGGACTCAGTATTAATTTAGACATATTATGATCAGAGTAGGCTTGGAGGGCCAAAGGGCCTGTTCCTGTGCTGTATTTTTCTTTGTTCTTGGTTCAGACCACCTGGCATCAACCTCAGAGCCAATTTAGACGGGTCTGAAGCACACTCAGCCCAGCCAACCTCCAAAGTCCCCCTGACTAATACTTGAGGACTTGGGCCAAAATTAGGAGAACCGATTAGCCAAGCAACAACCTGACGTGGTGATACTCACAGAATGATATCCTTGAATCCACATCCCAGCCTATACTATCACCATCCCTGGATAGGTCTTGTCTTATCAGCAGGGCAGATCCACCAGAAGTGGAGCCGGCATAGTGGTATGGAATTGGGAAGTAGAAGTGTTATCAACATTGAGCACAGACCACATGAAATGGTGGAATCAGGTCAAACACCAACAAGAAAATGCTGATTGTTGATTGATGTGGAGCTCAGCAAGTGCATGGAAGGGATAAGACTGAAGTGTTTGCAACCATCTTCAACCAGAGGTACCAAGTATTAATCCATCTCATCGTCCTTCTGAGGTTTCCAACCCAACACAAGGCAGTCACTTTGAGTCACTCCTACCGTATCAAGAAATGGCTGAGTGCACTGAGTACAGCAAAAGCTATGGGCTCCGATAAAATCTGGGACTGTAATACTGAAGACTTGTGTACCAGGACTAACTGTACCTCTTGCCAAGTCTGATAGCAAGAACACTGGCATCTCCTTGCCAAAGTGAAAAAGATTACCCTGGTATATCCTATGCACAAAATGCTGACAAATGCTATCCAAGCAGTATCGCTCCGTTAGTTGTTACCTCTGTTATCAGCAAAATAATGGAAGATGTTTCAATGGTCAAATCAACTAGCAAATACTCACCAATATCCTGCTTACTGCTGCTTAATTTGGGTTCTACCAGGACCAGGTTTCATTGCAGTGTTGGTCCAAGCTTGGGGATGAACTTTATGGGAGGAGAAAGGATTTATGATTGGCTGGCAGCTCTAGCAGCCCCAGAAATCAGTAGTGAACACTACTAGGATGGCAAGCAGACGTGAGAATGAAGAGGACATGGCCACTGGATAGAGTATGTGTGGGAGTTTGGACAGGGAAAGATCGGAGGTGGACTGAGGGGTCGGGGGCAAGAGGGATGAAGGATGGATTTGGAGGTCAGGTGGGGAGGAAACAAATGGGGTCTCATTTTGGGGAGCTGACACCAATGTTCACAGGGCACCCCCCCATAAAAGGATGCACCACATTTCCTCCTAAACAGTTTGCAGAAAAAAATGGCCTGCCCACACTGACGGTATTATGGCATGGGCAACACGTTATCCTGGTCAACTAGCTTGGTAATAAACTCATTTAAATTGTAATTAATTATTTAAAAATGGCAGGTGGGCTGTGGCAGGCGGGCTGTTGATTTCCATGCCTGCCCACTCATCGTACTATGAAGGACAGCTCTGGGGTGGATGTGTGAAGGTGGTGGGCTTGCCACAAACACTCCTGCAAAGAGATGTAATACCCAGCCCTGGAAAAAAGAGCGGACTTCCAGACGTGAGGTTTGAGGAACATCTCTTGACACCAATTTAGTATTTGACCAAGTATGACATCTGGGAGCCCTAGAATCATTGCGAATTAGTGATGGTGATGGTGTGAGAGGGAAGGAGAAACTCTCCACTGGCTGGAGTCACATCTAGCACAAAGGAAGATGGTTGTAGTTGTGGGAGGTCAATCATCTCAGCGCAGTACATTGGTGCATGATTTCCTCAGGACGGTACGCTATGCCTAACCATCTTCAGCAGTTTTGTCAATCATCTTTCCTCCATCACGCATGCAGAGTGGAACTACTTATTAATGCTTGCATAGTATTCAGTACCATTCATAACTATTTGTAATGAAGCCCGAATGCAGCAAAACCTGAATAGCGTTTAAGTTGGACTAACAAATGGCCAATAAAATTTGCATCACACAAATACTACTCAAAACCATTATCAGGAGTAGAAAGTCCAACTACATTTCCTCGCCATTCAATTGGGGATGAAATGGAAATGATTGAGAACTTCAAGTTTCTAGATGTCCAGATCACCAATAATCTGTTCTGGTCTCTCCATGCCGTCACTATAGTTAAGGAAGCCCACCAATGCCTCTACTTTCTCAGCAAGCTAGGGAAATTTGGCATGTCCACTATGACTCTCACAAACTTTTATACATGCATCATAAAAAGCATCCTTCCCAGATTATCACAGCTTGATATGGCTCCTGCTCTGACCAAGACCACAAAAAATTACAAAGCATTGTGAACTTAACCCAGTCCATCACGCAAACCAGCCTTCCATCCATTAACTCCGTCTACCTTCCTGCTGCCTCAGAAAAGCATAATGAAGGGCCCCACACACCCCAGACATACTCCCTTTTACCTTCTTCCACCGAGAAAAAGATACAAATGTCTAAGATTGGTTACCAGCTGACTCAAGAACAGCTTCTTCCCTGCTGCCAACAGACTTTTGAATGGACCTACCTTATATTAAGTTGATTGTTCTCTATTACCCTAGCTATGACTACAACGCTACATTCTTACCACCTCATTCCCTTCTCCCCTGTGTACTCTATGAATGGTATGCTTTATCTGGAAAGTGTGCAAGAAATATAATACACGTGATAATAAATCAAATCAAATTAATTGCATTGCACCTTTTAATCCTCCATCATTGACATCCTGGGGATCACCAAAAACCAAACTGGCCCAATGATATAAATACTGTGGTTACAAGAGCAGATCAGAAGCTGGGTATTCTTCAATGAGTGACTCATTTCCTGACTTCCCAAAGTTTTTCCACCATCTACAAGGGAAAAACCAGGAGTGTGATGAAATACTCTCCACTTGCCTGGACGAGTGTAGCACCAACATCTATCAAGAAGCTCAACACCATTCAGGACAAAGCATCGAGCTTCATCTGCCACCTTAAATATTTAATCCTTTTACCACCAGTGCACAATGGCAGCAGTGTGTACGATATACTCTGCAGCAACTTACCAAGCCTCCATTGACAGCATCCTCCAAACTTGAGACTTCTACCACTTTGAAAAACTAGAACATCTGGGTACTTGGATACCATCAATTCAAAATTCTTGTTCTGAGCACACATTATTCTGGTGAAGAAATATATCGCCATTCCTTCATTGTCGCTAGGTCAAAATCTCGGAAACTCCCTATCTAACAGCATTGAAGGAGTACTTTCACCACACAGATTACAGCAGTTCAATAAGGCAGTCCACCAATTTCTTGGGCAATTAGGGATGGGCAATAAATGCTAATCTTGCCAGAGATACTCACAATCTGTGGACAAATAAAAAATTGACACCAATATAGCATGCAAAGCAGATACTCAAATTCTCATTATGTGCTTCCAGTGAATGAGACATTGCAAAAGGAATAGTGTTAATGTAGGATAATGTAAAGAATGTAATTTAATAGGGTCAGAGATTTGGGGAGAAATGTGTAAAGGGTCATGTTAAATATGCAAATAGACAGTCTACATCACTAGTGATGTAAGATTCCAAGGCAACAAAGTATGCAGAAGGATAATTTTGTGTGAAATCTCATGCTCAACCTGTACCATTCATACTAGAATATTCAATAATTTACAGGGATAGAGTGGAGGAGAGGGTCTGGGCAAGATACTCTGTCAGAGAGTTGGTACAGGCTTGATGGGTCGAATGGCTTCTTCACTGTAGGAATTCTACGATTCTAACTGAACTCAAAGTGATGCCATGTGTGAGTTGTTTTGAAACATGCACTGACATATCATTCACAATGCACAATATTTTAGAGAGCAAAACAAAAATACAGGGGTTTTTTTTCAGTTTTGAGCACACCTGACAGAAACTTTCTCATCGATAGCTTTATGTGGTTTCACCAGTAGGAGGGAAACTTGTTAGTTAATTCACTGGTGATCTTAGTTGTTGCAGCAACTAGAATAACCTGGGTGTTCTCCAAGAGAATGATAGAACTTTTTAATGCCTGTTGTAGACTCAGCGCACGTACGTTCATTCTGAAGTGCAGTGAGTTGTGCTGGATTGCAATTGATGTGTGCCACTCCCACTTGTAATTATTTACTGTTCCTTCTCAAATGGTAAACATTTTTGGGACATCAGGAAGAATCTGTCATTTAAAAGGAAAGCATGAGGTGGGCAAAGGGAGCAGAGGTGGGCAACATTGACCTGAGCCCTGTAACTTTTATGCTCATTAGTGGGTGATATTAATATTGGGTAATGGAAAGCTTCCATTTTGTTTATTCCAAGATCAAGTTTAACAGAATTGGGGGAGATTGAATTTTTGCACAGGTTTCCCCCCCACTCACCACGCACCTAAGTTTCCATGGTCCTTCCATCAAAATCATGGCAATGAGTGAGAAAATCTCTGTGAAAGTTGTTTGAGGCTAATGCTTCCTTGTTATATTGGGCAAAACCTTACCAAAAAAATGGCAGTGTTGGTTCTGATGTGGAAAACAAAGTGATTCCCACCGACAGCGCTGGCAAGGTTTTGGACCTTTTTTTTGCACCTCATTAGTGATAATTTTTATGTCCATAATAACTTAACTGCTGCAAGCTCTGGGGAACTCCATCTAAACAGCTCCTCAGCACTTGTTCCACAGCGACTGCAGGAGAAGGTAGGTAAGAAGGCAGCATCATAATTTTCGGAAGAGTGCTGGATAGAGAAGAGCAGAGGCAGGATACACTCTACCTCCTCATCCCCAGAAGACAGCCTTCCAGCAGTACGATGGTTGGATTTTTACTCCTTTCCCTTTTTTTTTACATTCACTGCATTTTTGTTTTGAATGTGCTCCATCTAGAAAATCTACTGGCACCATGTTCTGGCTTTTTGATGGATGAATCTCAATTTCCTTCAATACAATTTCAATTTATTCTCGCTAATTTCATCCCCCAGACAGGTCATGTGTTCAGGCTGAACCTGATCACATAAAAATTGGTGTCAATCTCAGGTCCCACTTATCCATTGCCCTTAGTAACTGTTTCCACTTCAGCAACATTACTCACTTCTTCCTTACCTCAATGTTGCTGAAACCTTATCCATGCTTTTGTCATGAGTCCCTTTCAACACCTTCTTTTCTGACCTTTAATTCTCTACTAACTCCAATTTATCTAAAGCAGCTGGCTTTATCCTAACCTGCACTAAGTTATATTTGCCTATGACTGACCTGAACTGGCTCCCAGCTCGTGAAGGTTTACTATTTGAGCTCTTTGACCTCAAATGCCTCCAAGATATTATGTCACCATATCATTGACACATCCTACAATCTTGTATCAACTTTATGGCATTTGATTTTTTTTTGTCCATTTGTCTGTCTTCATCCTGTTCTCTGGACCCTTTCTCCCTAAAGACCCTTTTCTGCTTCCTTATTATTTTAGACATCTTGTCCAAACCTATCTTTTCACCAGTATTTTGGCTTTCTCCTTACTTCGCCCTTTGTGGTTCACTGACCTATTTACATTGTTGAATTGTCTTGGGATTAACTCTGTGTTGAAGAAGATATTTGAACATTTGAAAATAAGCCACACAGATGTACCAGGACTTCGTCAGGCACAGAAATAACCCGTCTAAACGGTTTAATCTGGGAAATGTCAATTTCGGCAGACTTCTTACAAGGTTCAAAATTTTAAAAATTGATTTTCCTGTAACCTGCCTAAAATTTCCTCCATTATTCTTGGCTGGTGAAAGCCTCATGTTGTATCCTATAAAGCAGAGGAAATTTTAATGCATAATTGACTTGAGGAAGAGGAACTTTTGAGGAGGTTAACAAATGTGTAGGTGCCATGATGACTTGGGTTGTTTGTTCACACCAGCTCTGAACTCAGTATTTGTCCCCTGCAATTCATAGGTTTATCTGGCAAATACTGCAAATGGCGTAATGACATGTATGTTCTAGATGAGACTGAAGATATAAAACATATTTGCTGCCCTTCGTCTCGCCTTGCATACCATTGTTATTTTCTGGTTTATCAATCACCTTGTGTATGTTTCTGACTGGATACTGGATGGTCATCCTTACTGCTGGAAGGTATCCACAGTGTATGGTCTGTTGGATAAATGCATGGCTCTTTGTAGCTGCAGCACTTTTTGTCCTAGTACGCTGTAGCTGCCTACGGCCATTTCTGCCCCATGCCTTGCACACTTGATGAAAAGCTGAACATTTTGTTGGTGTATGTAGATGTCCACACTTTCCACATGTTCTGCTGGGATTGGTTGCTTTACTGAGTGTATCAACAGTTGGGGTTGTACATCAGACCTGTAAGCTTTGTTAACCTGTGAGGATTGTTTTGTATTTGCGTCCAGCCTTGAGTAGCTCTTTCATGCTAAGATATACTTCTTGGGTTTCCACAGAAATGGATGCAATTACTATCTCTACAATTTAGTTATTTAGCTCTGCATTTGAAAAAAAATGGCAGTGTCTTTGCATCTGCTAACAATGTGGTCTATGAATTCTGTAGGCTGCTATCAAAATAAAATGAACTCTAGTTGGTAAATATGAAGGTTTATTTTAATTCTGAACAAATCTTCCAGTTTGATTCATACCTTTTGGGGATCCTTTCACTCTTCTGTTAATCCTGGCATGTTCATCCTGTATAGACCTTCATTCTCAATCACTAGATGAATTTACATGGCTTCTGGTTCAGACATACTTGCATCAAGAAGTCATAGTTCTATCTAAACATTTTGGGCAAGATTTTCCAGCTGTGCTCACCCCAAGCCGGGAATTACTGCCTGAGATCAACAGACCTTTGCACTCCCCACCACCCCCTCTCACCCCCCCCCTGCCGACTACAATTCCCATAACGAGCAGGATGGGAAAATTCTACCCTTTGCCTTTGGATACCAGGTTAGCTGCATCACAATTCAAACTGTGGAATATTGTCGACATTCTGGCAGTAACTCATTAACCTTCCTTCTCCTCCTGTACCTGGGATGAAAGTCGCTGCAGCTGCTTTCATGCACTTTTCTCAAGCTCCACCCATGAAGAACTAGTTGTTACAGGAACGCACCATGAAATATGGCATCTTTGCTTTTTACTCAATTTATTATTGTCTAGCAACTCCTGAAGCCACCCATTATAATCACAACCTTCTCTGGCTCAATTTTTGTTTGACTGCTCACAGTCGATCCGGCCCACCTCCCGGCCCCTTGCCCCTGCACCAACCCGCTTCTCCTCTCCTCGACATGCTGTCCCACTCTTGGCAACTGGCAGGCTACTGACTGCAGTCTCACCCTGGAGGGATCCATCAGCTTATCAGCTCTTTATTTGAGCACTGGCTCAGTGCTGTGTCTCCAAAGCCTTTCCTTACAGTCTCCACACTGTGTTCTCAACACATTCTGATGATGTGACTACATTGCAGTCTGACCAAAACATTGAGATTCCCCTCGCCGTGTAGCACAATCTAGGGACTGTTCACCATGTCGTGCTTGTAATTAATCTTGCTTCCACATGTCTTATCAGCACTGATCACCATGTATTATTACAATGATGTGAAATCTTGAGTCTATTTACTGTAAAGACATGAGGCACTGATTGTTCAGAAGGGATTGATGTGGGTTCATTTATTAAGACTATGAGAACAGTTATACGCAGGTACAAAATCTGAAGGCTGCAGAGCTGTATTTCGCTCGGTTAACCAAATCAATAAACTGCAGTTCTTTAAAGGAATGCTGCATCAAATTAAACAGACCCTCGAGAAAAACTCAAAACAGAATATGATTGAAGGGTTCAATAATACAGCCCTGTCCCTCGGGTGGGCAAGGAAGGCCTCAAGGGCAGCATGGTGTCACAGAGATTAGCACTGCTACCTTGCAGCGCCAGGGACCTGGCTTCAATTTCCAGCTTGGGTCACTATCTGTGTAGAGTTTGTACATTCCCCCGTGTTAGTATGGGTTTCCTCCAGTTTCCTACCATATTCCAAAGATGCGCAGGTTAGGTTGATTGGCCATGTTCAATTGCCCCTTCCTATCAGAAGGAACCAGTCTGGTAAAAATGGGAGATTATGGGGATATAGTTTGGATGGGATTGCTGTTGGTGCAGGCTCGATGGGCCAAACTGCCGCCTTCTGTATTGTAGGGATTCTCATCTCTTTTGCAGGAACGAGAACAGCATCCATCCATGTAAAACAGGTACCTTTGATTTTCCGACTCTGACCTTCCGAACTTCAATTCTTTTATGGTTGCATGGCCATTACGTCCTCACCACTGAATGCAGCAATATTTTGAACTTCTCATGCTGAGCCTTCTGCATGAGTTTCTGAACAGTGCTTCTTATGGCATTTTTGCACTGCAAGGCCATGTTTACAAAGTTTGTTCTCTGCAGCTCTGTGTCGATGATAGCTGGATCCTTTTACCTTCTTCCACATAGGCACCATGCTGAATCTTTCAACGGCAGTGGAGGATTTAGAGAACAGAGGGTATAAATGCACCTTGTATGTTTGATACACTGTTAATCTGGGCCCATGGTCCAGTTAGAATCATAGAATCATAGAAAAATACAGCACAGAAACAGGCCTTTGGGCCCTTCTTGGCTGTGCCGAACCATTTTTCTATCCAGTCCCACTAGTCTGCACCTGGACCATATCCCTCCACATCCCTCTCATTCATATATCTGTCCAAGCTTTTCTTAAATGTTAAAAGTGAGCCCGCACTTACTACTTCATCTGGCAACTCATTCCACGCTCCCACCACTCTCTGTGTGAAGAAGCCCCCCACTAATATTCCCTTTAAACTTTTCCCCCTTCACCCTTAATCCATGTCCTCTAGTTTTATTCTCCCCTAACCTCAGTGGAAAAAGCCTGCTTACATTCACTCTATCTATACCCATCATAATTTTATACACCTCTATCAAATCTCCCCTCATTCTTCTACGCTCCAGTGAATAAAGTCCTAACCTATTCAACCTTTCTCTGTAACTCAGTTTCTCTCATCACATAGGCACATATACTTGGCGAATATCTGCAGAGCCCTGCCTTCGCAACCATACATCAGGAAGGATTCTGTCATGCTATCAATTTGAACTATAATAATGTTCATACAGTCCCCTGCCTTATTCTGCAGTAGTCTTATTTGCTGGGATTCCCCGGATACGTGGAGCATTTTGTTTTAACTTCACGCACTTTTTTTCCTTTGGGAAATAGAGGAGAAGTGATGAAAGGATCCTTGGGCTGTTAACAGTCCATGGAGCCATGTTATGAATGCCTTTTCCAAGGCCAGCAATTCCTGACATCAGATTTGCTCACTCACCTGAAGAAGGAGCTACGCTCTGAAAGCTTGTGCTACCAAATAAACTTGTTGGACTTTAACCTGGTGTTGTGAGACTTCTCACCAATCAGATTTGAACCCAGAGCTTCTGGTCCAGAGGCACGGATGCCACCTCTATGCCACAAGAACTCCAATGTAAAGTGTTGAATCAATAAGAATATGAGGCCTCTTTTGGCTTCTTTGTCTTGTGACACTGTTCAGCATTGCTGAATTAGAAGTGGTTTGTGTGGAGCAATTCAAAAGTACATTCAAGCTAACCAAACAAATCTTACACACGGACCTTGGAAAGGACAGAAGTGTGAGCATCTCATTCCATTAGGATGTGTTGCACGTATTCTTAAGTGCAGTACTTTTACACTCACCTGCATTCTATGAATTTGTGCATTTGGTCTTATTTGTACTTCATAAACACGGCAGCTTCAGCAGTGTGGTCAATGCTCCGAGTTTCTCATTTTGATGCTGGAATTAAATATTAGGAAATTGAAAATGTACTGACTTGCAGGGTGCTTTCTGAGTTTGCTCTGTAGCAATTGAATTGTAATCTCTTATCAACATTAATGAACTCATACAGGGAAACAAACTTTAGTAACCATGTAGATCAGTCTTTCATGTCTGAATTAGTTTATTAGTGTCCACCAGCATGTAGGGATTTCAAGTTAAGATTTCTGTTGAGCAAGAAATAAGCTGTAATTGTTTTTGGCTTGTTCTTATAGTTCTTATCTTTCTCAGGTTTGTAAAAATAACAACATATTCTCATAATTTTAATATCTTGGCAGTGAAATAGGAATAAAGAAACTTGTGACACTGTGATTTCTCGTTCTGTACTCTTTACACTCACTGTTAGGAGTTGCTAGAATTTGGTTAGGATTTTAAGGGAAGCTTGTAAATGTAAAAGAAACTTTCTCCAAACTTTCATAAGTAACATTTCCATTATATTGGACACAATGTGGTCAATTTTTCACTTTGTGTTGGAATTCCTGATGTATCCCTGTTGGCATTTTCACTAATTCAACTCTAACACTTTTTTAAACACACACTTCTTTGCTTAACCTGAGAAATCTGCAAAATTATGACAGGCATAGATAGAATGAATACTCAAGAGACTTTCCCCAGGGTAGAAATATCAGTTATCAAGGGACATAGGTTTAAGGTAAAAGGAGAAAAGTTTAACATAGATGTGAGAGGCTGGTTTTTATACAGAAGGTGGTAACTTTCTGGAATGCGCAACCAGGGGAGGTGGTAGAAGCAGGTACAATAGCAACGTTTGACAGCCATGTTGACAGATACATAAATAGGCAGGAATAGAGGGATATGAACTGCATAGAGGCAAAAGGTCTTTAATTCAGAAAGGTTTAGGTACGGTAGCACAGTGGTTAGCACTGCTGCTTCACAGCTCCAGGGACCTGGGTTTCATCCCTGGCTTAGGTCACTGTCTGTGTGGAGTTTGCACATTCTCCCTGTGTTGGCATGGGTTTCCTCCGGGTGCTCTGGTTTCCTCCTACAGTCCAAAAATGTGATGGTTAGGTTGATTGGCCATGCTAAAAATTGAACCTTAGTGTCCTGAGATATGTAGGTTAGAGGGATTAGTGAGTAAATACGTAGGGATATAGGGGTAGAGCCTGTGTGGGATTGTGGGTGGTGCAAGACTCAATGGGCCAAATGGTCTCTTTCTGCACTATAGGGTTTCTATGATATGCCTATATAAGCTTGGTGGGCCAAAGGGCCTATTTCTGTGCTGTACTGTTTTTTGTTATATCTACGTGATACTTCTACAGTTCTCACAACAATACTCCATGACCTCTCTCAGATTTTTTTTGCAACACTATGTTAAAGTCCAGCAGGTTTATTTGGCTGCACAAGCCACAAGCTTTCAGAGCTCTGCCCCTTTATTTGATGAGTCATCTGCTGAAGGAGCAGCGCTCTGAAAGCTTGTGGTTTGTGCAGCCAAATAAACCTGTTGGACTTTAACCTGGTGTTGTGAGATTCCTTACCGTGCTTACTCCAGTCCAACGCTGGCATCTCCGCATTGTTTTTTTGATCAGTAATAATGAATTAGAGATGGTTTTGTGTGGAATGATGTGTCCCATTCAAAAACAAATTAAAGTTAAACCAAATGAATCCTATGCACGGAGGGCAGATGTAAGAGCATTTCATTCCATCAGTTCATTCTGAATCGTAGAAGTGAATGTTGATTGTCTGAACCAGTGCAGGACTTAGCTGCCTGTCAATATTAAATTTATAGGGAAGTTAAATAAATAATGAGACAAAAGTGATCAGTACGAATGATTACTCTCATTTCAGTAAAGTGAGCAGTGAGGCAGTATCTCTCCGCAGGCAGCAGCAAATGCTTTGCAGAAGCTCATAGAAGAAGAGAAAGGCTAATTTAAGTAAAATTGCCAGCCTCCAAATGCCCAAGTGCCTACTGATCCCTGCAGCAAATGCCTCACTCTGCCTTAGTCATTCCAGAATGAGTGAGGCTGCTGTACAAGACATTGAAATAACATGGTCACATTTCGGAATGTTCTGACCTTGTCCCACAGAGGGGATGTGCAAGTGACTTGAACGCTTTTAAATCATTACACTCAGAGTGTTCAAACAAGCAAAGAAAAAGGTTAGGGAATTAAGTTGTCAGAATGCTAATGATTGAACTTTGTTGTTGTTCAGTTGCCTCAGTAAATCTCCCCAGTCCATTTTGTTGGGAAGTCTGATGGGTTTTTATTGTTTGTTAAAACCTTTTCAAAGCACGTGAGGCTGGTCAAGACTTTAGAGAAATAGTTTCACCAAGATTGTAAAGTCAAAAATGGTGGTAGGGTCAAGAGATCGTCTTATTTAAGTCACGTAAGATTGCCCACCAATGAGGATGTGAGTGGAATCATGGAGCAAGGGGGCATTTAATTGGGTGGAAAGAGAGTAAGTAGGCACCCTCCGACCTTCCCACCTCCACCCAGATTTAAGACAATGGGAGGAAGGTTCATGGACTGCCTTCCTTTCCCTGGCTAATTGAGACCCTTAAGTGGATAATTAATATCTACTTCAGATCTCCTCCCACCTGCTGGTATCAACCCAGTGGCAAATGGGGATCTTACCGTTCAGGAGCATGTGTCCTTCCTTGGATGTCTGAGTGAAAAACAGCACATGTGCAGATCCCTGAACGTAGCAGGGCACATAGAGCAGTTGGCTGAGAAGGCAAACTAGCTATATCCTTCATTGCCTGAGGCCTGGAGTATATAATCAGGGAGGTCATGCTAAATTCTATATAATACTGCATCAAAGTTAGAGTATAGTTCTGATCACATTATAGGAAGAACTCGAGATGGTACCGAAAAGAGTTAAAAGAATGTCATTAAGGATGGAGAACTTTAGCTACATGGAAAGTCTAAATGGTCCTGGTTTATTTGGAACAAAGGTGGGGAGTATGAATGTCTACTTCTGGGTGGGGGCGGGATGAGGGATCCTTCGTTCATTGCTTCAAAAGTACTGTGTCTGATCAAAGGACCCAGCATTGGATAGGGTGGATCTTGCTCAGAGCCAGCTCCCTGCCTTTCCTGCTGACCACGCTCTCCTATAGCTCCCTTCTTGCTTCCTGTGCCAAGAAGCCTCCTCGATCCAAAGCCTCAGGTTGGTGGGGGGGGGGGGGGGGGGGGGGGGGGGGGAGGGATATTGTTGTACCAGCAGCAGCCGCTGGTCTGCCACTCTCGGCAGCCCTCGATCCTGGGGAAAGGCCCACTCCTAGCCTGTCAACAGCATGAGTGGCACAAGATGCAGCCAACCTTCCCAAAGAAAGATGAAGCAGGGCTTTTGCTGGCTCTCCGGCTGACGGCCAAGGCCCTCTTCACCTCCACATGATTCTATCAATGGTGTGCACTTTGCGCATTCATATCAAATAATGATAAAGTTATACTGTTTGAATTGAGGGTTATCATAACTTCCATTCTGCACGTTCACCTCAGTGTGAAATAAAGCACTTACCAATTTTATCCAGGCTTGTCTTGGTGCAACTTTGGAAAGCTTACAGCACGTCAAGTATAAAAGACAAATATTTGGTTTGGATTCACGACTGATATATTATTGAACAAGTGTACACAGAGAGGGTACGGAGAATAAATAGGTGAGAAACTCTGACTAACTACAATGGCAGTGACTGCCATTGGAAAAACATTTGTTCCTTTTCCTTTTAAGCCCTCTTCAAAACCAATCTCTTTGATCAAGCCTACACTCAACCTCCTAATATCTTTTTCTTTGGCCAGGTCAAGTTTTTGTTTCATGTGAGCACTTTGGGTTGTTAAGTTATGCTATGTAAATGGAAATTATTATCTTATAATAATGGGCGGTACCGTGGCACAGGTTAACATTGCTGCCCACCAGTGCCAGCAATCTGCATTCGATTCCCAGAATGGGTCACTGTGCATTTGCACGTTCTCCCCGTGTCTGAGTGGGTTTCCTCCAGATACATTCTGATACGCTGTAAAGAAGTCATCTTCAACTCAGAATGTTGACTCTATTTCTCTCCCTCGACACATATGCCATCAAGGTGATGAGGAATGTGTGATTGCTCCAGCGGTGGAATCCCCACATTGCCTTTACCCATATATTGATTCAACAGAGCCAGAATATGCATATAAAACTTCTTCTTCAGGTGCTCTTCCTCCAAAGGGGAGGTGACAGAGTTACATGGTCTGCTGGAAGCTAACTTGTACGAAACCTCCAACATAGTCAAGATCATTACAGCCCTGAACTTTTATAGTTCAAGCTCATTACAAACTCCTACAAGGCCCATTAGTTGTATGCAATCATTTACATTGTACATCTTGGTCAAAAACAGCAATGTGGCACAGTGATTAGCACTGCTGGCATGGGTTCAATTCCAGCCTTGGATCACTGTGTGAAATTTGCGTGTTTTCTTGTGACTGGGTAGGTTTCCTCCAGGTGCTCTGGTTTCCTCCCACAGTCCAAAGATGTGTGGTTAGGTTGTTTGGCCATGCTAAATTGACCCATAGTGTCAGGAGGATTAACAGACTATATACATGAGGTTACAGGAATAAGGCCTGGATGGGATTGTTATTGTTGCAGACTTGATAGGCCAAAAGGCCTCCTTCTACACTATCAGGATCCTATGATTCTACAAAATACATTGGTGAGGCATTGTTCACTAAGGCAGACATCTTCTTCATTTCCCCAGTGGAAAACTGGTCACAATAAGTCAGGCTTCCATAATCTTCTTTCATTAGCAGTTCTTCCATTACTCATGACATTATTGATGGAATCTATGTGATATTTTGAGCCGCTCTATGTAACTCACTCAACTTCAGAAATCAGATAGGGATAATTTTGATTAACATGCAGTTTCAGTGACCAAGAAGAACACTTTCATATAGTGTGGCTCTCAATTGTCAATCAGCCTATGGGCAGGGAATAGGAAGACAGATATCATTGCTTAGATTTGTACAGAGTTAGCACACATCCAGGACCGTTTAAAAATAGCAGGCAGACTCGTTTTTTGGATTCTGCCTCCAATTGTGGCACTGGTAATATTTGCAGGTGCAGGATAAAGGGTAGTGAGCCTGCCCCGGGATTCTCAACTTGGGTGGTTACATTGTGGAGTTAGGTATCTCATAGCACCCTGCAGTCTTCCTGGAATTGACTTAGCTCTACCTCGGAGGAATTGTGAACAATAGTTTGGATTTGGGGAGTAAATTTGAAAGGTCTATTCAATGTTCCCCATGCTTCCTCCACGCTCCACGGCATCACATGCCTCCCTGTCCCCTTCCATGACCATCTCACTCCATATGCAATTATATACAGAACCAAAGAGCCAGACGCTTTTCCTCAATGTGAAAGTATCAATTACAAAGAGTTCAAAATTGAAAAGGGAGAAGTTTGAGTGATTTTTTTTTTGCGGAGAGAGTGGTCGGTGCTTGAAACACATTGCCAGAGGAGGTGGTGGAAGCAGGCACATTTGTAACATTTAAGAGGCATCTGGATGGGTATATGAATAGAGAGAGAATAGAGGGATAATAGACTGAGTAAGGGGTTTTTAAAGAAAGTTTTTTAGTTTAGTTAGGGTATCATGATCAGCACGGGCTTGGAGGACCAAAGGGCCTGTTCCTGTACTGTGCTGTTCTTAGTTCTATAATAATAATGGCAAGTATTGAAATACTGAGACGAAAAGAAAAACTCCCATTCAAAAAATGTTTTGTGAAGAAAACTCTGTTTTTGTGAAGAAAATTTTGCTTTAAAGGTGCTCTCAATAGGCAGGGCTATGGTGGTGTCTAAAATAGAAGCATTACCCACCTCTTCGTCCTGTATAAATCCACAGACAGATAATAGATCACAGAAAGCATATCTTATTCTGGACCAGCAATTCTTGCCACAAGTCAGTGAACTTCTTGCTGGTCTGCCAAATTTTCCACCTCATCCACCACCCTTAACACTGATGGGAACTTTTCCAATCCAGATCTGAGATACCTCATCCTGAGCACAACACAAAGTGCCTGAAGGCGTGTGATTTCACTACAAGTATTCTTTTCTCCAATAAAAAAAGAATGGAAGATCCATTATAAATTTGAGGATAATGGGGGGAATGTAGGAATATGCAGGATCGGGAAAAAAAATTCATTGCAGTCCATTTGGTCAGTCCACATCCTGTGGGGAAACACACATTGCACAATACCATTTCATCTTAGTCCTTTACTTCACACAAGGTTCACATTTTCAATTTACCTGGACAAGAGTAAAATGGTCATTCTTAAAAGTTTGATTTGTAATTTGGTTTAAAAAAAAACATCCTGTGATCTACACCATTGTTGGGTAGTGGAAAATGTTAGGTCCTGTAACTGCGAGATAAACAAGAGTAACTCAGTGTTCCAAATCATCTGCCTGATGCCTTCTATTGCCTGATTCCAATTTTCTAACAATCCATTACACTAATTCTTTGGGTTTATTAGTAATCATTCACACAGAACAGATTAATACATTTTGTTTTCTTAATGTGAATGTGTCCAACCACCAGACTCCTTGACTGCCATTCCAAATATTGGTTACTATATTCAGCCTGTGTGTTCACCATTGTTCCCTCTGCAAACCATGTCATCGACAGAAGTGCCTTTTTATTGTTATATGATGATGGGTATCTGTGAAGGATAGCATGTCCTGTTCCTCTCACCTATACTTCTTACCAACTACCAGAAGAATCATTTCAGTTGCATAGTAATTGAAAGCGTGATGTGTGTGTGTGTTTTTTGTGTGGCTACTGGATAACTCAGAAGATTAGAATCTTTCACCGCCGGGACTTAGTTTCAGATCCAGCCCTCACCAACAGGATGGGTGTCTTCTATATCTGGAAGATATTTTAAAGAATTGAGTTTGGACAGCTATCCATTAATTTACTAGTGAGTTCACATTGCAAAATTATCCCAGGCATGCCACTGAATTGATAGTCTACCTCAGAAAGTTCCAAAGTAGCTGGCCCAGAAATGAAAAGAAATGGGTGGCATGGTGGCACAGTGGTCAGCACTACTGCCTCACAGAGTCAGGGAGCTGGGTTCAATTCTGTTGTCAGGTGACTGTCTATATGGAGAGTGCGGGTTCTCCCCATTCTGTGTGGGTCTTCTCCGGGTGCTCCGGTTTCCTCCCGCACTCCAAAGATGTGCAGGTTAGGCTATGCTAAATTGCCCTAGAGTGTCAGGGGGATTAAGCAGGGTAAATACAAAAGGTTATGGGGATAGGGCCTGGGTGGGATTGTTGTCAGTGCAGACTTGATGGGCCAAATGGCCATCCACTGTAGGGATGACATGAAATTTTACGCTAATTCTGAACCCGGCACTAGTGTTAAATAACCGTAGTACGGTGGAATAGAGACAGACATGCACTAAGTTTGCAGTAACAGAGCTTGGTCCTAACACCATGAAAAAAAAAATGGCATTTTCCTTGTTTGGGGGAGGGTGTGCGGGAATGGGTAATACTCACTTGGGTGGCCTTAGTAAGCTGAGAGTGGGGCAATCTGACTGGCTAGCAGCTCTTTCAGCACCAGCAGCACCATCAGAGATGCATCATTTTTAATGCATCTTCCATACTGTGTTATTATTAATGTGCAGTATTACAAATTCTGAACACTGTTTTGTAATGTGAGACATAATGTCAAGGCAGACTTTCTTTTGGACCATCAATATCCTCTGATGACCAGGAACGTTGGTTAGTTTAAGAAGAAGAAACATAAGAACTTGGGAATTGCTGTGTGAAAAATTGCCACTGTCCACCTGATGTATCTTCCACCATTTTGTGGGCAGACGTCAGTGCCTTTCCCTAAGACTGGATAAGTGGTAGGAGGCGTTTATTTTAGTGGAAGGGTGCCCTGACAGCTTCCCACCTCTGCCCCAAATAAGTCCATAACGGGAAAGCCTGTAGCCAGTTGTGACCCTCAAGTGGGCAAGGAGTTCTCACTTGAGAGCCTTATTCCATTGCCGCTGATATTCAGTCTCTTGCTGCTAAGCTGCATCCCTCCTGAACTTTGGACCCCCACTACATGACGATTTGTTGACAATTCTTTGGCTAGGATGGATGAATGGGAATGGAACCCGGCGAGGGCAGTTTCACCCAACTGGATTATGGAGATGCGTTGTGAAGGGATGGTGCAGCCAGCGGGTCAAATGGTTTAGACACGTCAAAGAGAAGGAAGGAGGATAGTTTACTATTGTCACAGTCAGGTAGAATGATATTTGGGATTTTGCTAATAGGTGTTTTAGTCCTGTTACAGGCAGAGACTTGATTCCAGGACTTCAAGCATGCAGGAAAGATTGGCAGAGATTTTGGAGATAGCATCACTTACCTGTGGAAAATAGCGGAAATTCACCAAGTACATCATAATAATGGATCATAGTTTCCAATATATACAAACATCTTGAACTTTTGAAGAAGACATGTTTTTCTGAAAAAAAAAGGATATACTAGCAAAGTTGGTTGTGACTGCAAAGTAACCACTTGCTGGAATCCCTATGTGGATTATACTCAGTCCCAAAAGAAGCAATGATGTGTTGCACCTTTTTTCAGACAGAGATATTTAAAGGAAGAGATGCAATGCAAAAACCGAATGGTAATCTCCTATAGAGATAATGGAAGCTGTTTACCATTTCAGGAGAAATCATCACCAGTGAGCTATATACCAAACATATTTGTGTTTTTCCCCTTCTGGGAATACATAAGAAAAAAAAATAACTGCGAACCTAGTCTGGGTGTGCTAGCCTGTATTATAACTCTGCTGTAATGGTGTGTGCTGTGTAGGTCACAGCTGAAGAACATCGACTAAGCATTTCTACTGCTTGCAGGCAGCAAGTCTCTCTCTGCTGGAAGCAAGTCAAGTAAACAAAGCCACAGTTGGAAAAGAAGCAGGATAAACATTTTCGGCCAACCTACAGAACTAAGAATCTCCAAACCAAGAATCTCCAAACCAAGAATCTCCAAACCAGTGCAATTGGAATCAATCAACGGCTAAAACTTTCCACTATCTGCTCCTCAGAAACAAGCCAAAGATTTTTCCATAGATATTTTTAAGCTTTTATTTTTGGACTCACTTCTCATTTCAAATCTGTATGTATGCAAGTTGTGTTATATTATTTTCTTTCTTTGTTTCAGTAACTAAAAAAACTCATTACCTCTTTAATTCAAGTGTTATGATCACTCCCAGGTGAGAATCCTAAAAGCTGTTGATCCAGATGAGACCCCTCAATATGTCACTATCCAGCTGGATACCTTAACATTATTACAAACCTGGTTGAGAATGGATGAACTGGCTTTCTGTCTTTCTTCAGTCCCCTATTCTGTTGGTAGCAAGAAGATTTAGTCTAAAAAGGGTTTATTTTCTTGGATCCCTTTTCCTAGATCAAGTAGTTAAGATTTAAAAGGAGCCTTTTTAACCAGACTTTCTTGATAGAGGCAGTTGGGTGGCACAGTGATTAGCACTGCTGCCTCGCAGTGCTGCCTCGCAGTGCCAAGGACCCAGGTCCAATTCCATCCTTGGGTCACTATCTGTGTGGAGTTTGCACTTTCTCCTTTGTCTGTGTGGGTTTCTTCTGGGTGCTCAATTTTCCCCCCACCATCCAAAGATGTGCGGGTTAGGTTGATTGGCAATGCTAAATTGACCTTGTGTCAGGGGGATTAGCAGGGTAATAAGGCCTGGGTGGGATTGTGGTTGTTGCAGAACCGATGGGCCAAAATGACCTCTTTCTGTACAGTAGGGATTCTATGATTAACTACTGGAGGCAAGAAACCAGGGTAAAATACACAAATATAAATTCATACAGATTAGAAGTGAGAATACCCCTGTCTACATCAATGGGAATGAAGTGGAAAGGACCAAGAGCTTTAAGTTTTTAAGTGTCCAGATCACCAACAATCTGTCCTGATGGTCCCACCATGCCGAAACTATAGTTAAAAAAGCCCATCAATGCCTCAGAAGACTAAGGAAATTTGGCATGTCCACTACGACTCTCACCAGCTTTTACAGGTGCATCATAGAAAGCAGTATTCCTAGTTATATGACAGCTTGGCATGGCTCCTGCTCTGCCCAGGACTGCAAGAAACTACAAAAAGTAGTGAATGCTGCCCAATCCATCACACAAACCAGCCTTCTATCCATTGACTCTGTCTACACTTTCCATTGCCTCAGCAAAGCAGCCAGCATAATTAAGAACACCACTCACCTCGGACATTCTCTCTTCCATCTTCTTCCATCGGGGAAAAGATACAAAAGTCTGAGGTTACATACCAACTGACTCAAAAACAGCTTCTTTTCTGCTGCCGTCAGACTTTTAAATGGACTTACCTTGCATTAAGTTGATCTTTCTCTACATCCTAGCTTTGACTGTAACACTACATTCTGCGCTCTCTCCTTCTCTATGAACAATATGCTCTGTCTATATGGCATGCAAGAAACAATAGTTTTCCCTGTGTGCTAATGTAGATGACAATAATAAATCAAATCAAATTGAATCCAGAGCAAGTAAGTTAGAAGAAAAAGATATATGAAGCAGTGCTTGACTCATGAGGAGCAGATGATGAAATGTTGTGGCGACTGCGATTGGAGTTTCCAGTAGAGATGACTTCAATAATTGAATAGTCGGCTTTGCAATTCTAGTGTAGTTTGGTGAAGAAGCTGCCCAGTTCTGTTTTCATCTGTGGCCTTTTGCTGATTGTGATCACTTCCATAGTCAGAGATAGAGAGTGCTACAAAAATCACTATTTTGCAGGAGCAGTGTATGTGTGCTTGTTTTCTTTTCCCTATATCTGTGCTTCCAGCAGACAGTGACAGACAACCAGTGGCAGCTTTTAGCTGGCTTTAAACACATTCTTTGTATATTCCAAGTGGAAGGCAGAATCCATAATTCCATGCAGGCACTACTCACAGGATCTCTTGAGATGACATGACCATTGTGTCCCTTCGTCTCTACCAGAGATGATACTTAGTTTCTGTATGCTTTCGCAGTATCTAAAGACAGAGTGGCTCCATCGTCTCTTAGTGTATCATCCTGCAGCAATTCAACCAATGGCTGACAGTATTTTATCAGTCATTTTGGAGTTTATGTGTCCATTGAAAAAAATAACACTCAGATCTTATTTAAAATTCCACATTTTGTGCATAATTCCATGTTTTTGTTCTCCATCATCACGACACTTCCCTCCTTCATAACAAAAATGAGAAAAAAAACTTGTAAAGCAACAAAAGACTCTCTCACACACATTCATTCTCTGAGCAATGGTCAATACTCAGAAAACTCAGCTGTTTTTTAGGGCCCTAGGTAATCTGCTTGCATTTTTCTTCAAGTGATTCCCTTCATTTATGGATCAGCTTTGCATCAAAGTGCTTCTGCGCACATTGCCGTTCTCAGCGAACACAGGCTGAAATAGTCCACATGATGTCTACTTCATCCAAAGACCCCTGGGTGTAATCTGCCAGACCAACTAAGGGAGTCCATCTGAAAACACAAAAGGTGGGCGGTCAGGGAGAGTGGTTAAAAGTTAGCCAAGGGAATTGCCCAGGCTCCATCAGTCTGTCTGCCTTTTGAGGTGTGTGTGTGTGTGTAGAAATGCATGTAGTTAGAAGTTTGCCACACCAAAGGTGATATAGTAACCAAGGCAGGGCCCCTGCAAAATTAGCCAGCTTTTGCTAGAACACCTAAAACTCTCCCTGACTGTGAAAGTCAATTAACCAGCAGAAAGGTCAGAGCTGGAAAAAGAACTGAGATTTCTCTAACAAACTACAGACTCCTGAACTGAGGATTCAATTGTCAGCAGAGGCCAACTAGATTGAAAACTTAGGAAAGAATTTTCCCATCCCATCCGCCATGGAAATCATAGCGGACAAAGGTCTATTGATCTTGGGTGGAAAATGGGGTGAATGTGGCAGGAAAATCCTGCCCATAAAGCATCATTATCTACTCCTCACTGCTCTGTATAACTTTAAACTTTTTTACTATTAGATTCAATTCTTTTTTCTAATCCATATAATTGTAGATGATGATCTAGAACTCTATCACCTCATCCTCCCAGAATTGGAGCAGGCAACTGATATTTAACGGAAATATCTGTTGACCTTGGGTGGGAATTTCCAGCCTTGTCCAAGAGAGGCCATAAAATCCCATCCAGTGTATTTTATCATTTCTCCTTCCCTTTTAATAGTTAATAATCTTACACTATCTCAATTCAAGAAAGCATAATTAAATTGGCTCCTTTTTAAACATAACTATTGGGCCTGGGGAAGATATCCAAGGGAAAAGGAACCTTGTTGGCTTAAATCTTTGTTGCTACCAATAGAGGGTTGCTTGAATAACAACCTGGAGCCAGTCATCTCCAATTACATGGGCTTGTAACAATTTAGGAATATCCTGGCTGGACAGTGACAAATTTCATCCCAATCAACAGCTGGGGCTCAGCGTAACATCTTCAATGTCCTCCAAAACATTACTGCCCATTTGTGAAGGGGCAGCTTCAGCTACATTCCCTGTTAGCTTTTCAACTGGGGGATGCATTTTCCCTCTGGTTCAGGAGGATATTTAGGCAGTCTGCCTCCAAATTTGGAAAGCAGGTTTGGGTAGCTGGACTTCCTTCTCACCAATACGGGGACAGGCTTTCTTTGATTTAAATCAGAGCAAGATAGTTTCTTTATTAATGGATTATCTGTTTGGAGACTTTTCTGGAATCACAGAGTCCCTTAGTGCAGAAGGAGGCCTTTCAGTCCATCAGCCTGCAGAGAAATCCCTCTTCCAAGAGTGAAGGGAAGATTTCAGATGGCCAGGCCCCTGCTCACCCAGCAAGGCTACATCTCCCTTCTTTTTAATGTGTTCTGCCTGGGGTGTGACTTTCTTCTCTTGCTGTTTATCCTGTATCTTTGGGAATACCTTTATTCAAAGGGATTGTATTGAGCAATTATTCCTGGCAACTTAGAAGCATTATTCTATTGGATATCTTTAATGCCTCTATCTCCCTATCCCAGTCCACACATTCTTTTTTGATAGGTTTTCTCTCTCTCTCTTTCCTCCCTTTCCCTTCTCTGTCTCTTTGACAAGCCTCCTCTCTTTCCCTCCTCCTTTGTTGATAAGGAGATCAGCCGGTTCTTCACTCAGTAGCATAACAATTTGGAGGTTTCACATCTGGAATGATAACAAATTCCCAGGCCATTGCCTGGGAATTGGTCATAACTGATACCAACAAAGACCATTCCTGCCCGCCATTTAGCATAACCAATCCACCTAACCTCTCAATCTTTGGACTGTGGGAGGGGACTAGACCATTCGGAGGAAATACATGCAGGCATGGGGAGAATGTGCAAACTCCACACAGACAGTGACCCATGGCTGGAATTGAACCCAGGTCCCTGGGGCTGTGAGGCAACAGTGCTAACCACTGTGCCACCAGAATCTAGACAAACATTTGGGGAAGAAGGGAATAGATAGTTACCATGGCAGATTTAGGTAAGAAAAAATGGCTGGGGCTGAAGTGAAACCTAAACACCAGAACTGACAGGTTGGACTGTATATCCTATGTAACATTGTGACTGTAGATTTCACATGATATGACTAAATAAGGGAAATGTTATTCTGAGGTGTTAAAAGTCAACTCAACCTTATTGAGGAAAATACACCTCTTTACTTGAACCATTTGACATTGATTTGTTAACTTGCATTGTTCTATTTTTAAAGGTGTGAATCAGTCTTGGATTTAGTGCAAAGGTTTTGTTGCAGATTTTACTGAAGGAAAGATCAGATTAGTAATGTAAAAGCAAAACACCGCAGATGCTGAAAAGCTGAATAAAATGATGGACATACACAGCGGATCTGGTAGCTTCTGTGGAGAAAGAAACAAGAGTTAACATTTCAAGTTGGTGAAAGTTGAAGTTGGTTTTTCGCCAGAACCGAGGAGGATTAGAAAAGTGATAGGATTTATGCAGAAAAGGATGTGGAGATGCCGGTATTGGACTGGGATGGGCACAGTAAGAGGCCTCACAACACCAGGCTAAAGTCCAACAGGTTTATTTGGTAGCATGAGCTTTCAGAGCACTGCCTCTTCATCTATGAGCCAAGTGTTGGCAGATGGGATTAGGAGGGAGTACACGTGTTTCTAATGTGTCGGGGCAGACTTGATGGACCAAAGGACATCTTCAGTGCTGTATGATTCTGTGAAAATAGAAGCAGGAGCAGGCCAGTTGGTCCTTTGCGTCTGCTCCACCATTTATTATGATCATGGCTGATAGTCAAAATCAATATCTTGACCCGACCAACCCTCAAAGCCCTTGACCCTTTTAGCCCCAAGAGCTACACCTAATTTCTTCATGAAATTAGGCAACCTTTTGCCTTGACTGCATTCTGTGGTTCACACATTCATCACGCTCTGGGTGAAGAAATTTCTCTTCACCTCAGTTCTAAAAGGTTTATCCCTTATCCTCAAACTATGACTCCTGGTTTTGGACTCCTTCACCATCAGGAACATTCTTCCTGAATCTACCCTGTGTAACTCAGTTAGAATTTTATAGGTTCCTATGAGATCCCCTCTCACTCTTCTAAACTCCACTGAATATAATTCTAACTGATTTAGTCTGTCCACATATGACAGACCTGCCATCCCAGAAACAGCCTGGTAATCTCATCATAGAATCATCATACCCCTACAGTACAGAAAGAGGCATTTGGCCCATCAAGTCTGTACCAACCACAATCTCTATTCTTATAAGCCCACGCATTTACCCTACTAATCCCCCTGAGATATAATGTAACGTGGCTAATCCACCTAACTTGATCTGTACATCTTTGGACTCAGGGAGAACATGCAAACTCCACACAGACAGTGACTGAAGCCAGAATTGAACCTGGGTCCGTGGCACTGTGAGGCAGCAGTGCTAACCACTATGCCACCGTGCTGCCCTTTGTTGGTACTCCCTCTATCGCAAGGTTTACAAGAACACATGGGAGATAAGTTTTGGCAGCAGCCTTGGATTGTCATGTGATCTGTCTTGCCATATTTAAAACATTTGATTATATTGTCTGCATTATCTCTGGCTTCATCCGGCTATCCTGCTTGGGGAAAATTGAACAATGCCTGGTTACTAATCTGAGGATTCTGGCCACTCACCCCTCTGATTGATGGCTTATCTGTGCTCAAGAGGCCGTAAAATAGCCAGTGCATCCATCTAGCTGTATCAACACTTCTCTCAACAAGTTACTAGATTATTATCTCAGCTGGAACTCTCATGGTTCGAACTGAGATGGCAAAAATGTGTGGATTCATGTGCCAAGTAAGTGTCATATGCACGTTTATGAGAGCAGTGAGGAAAAGAAGAATAAAATTGTTCTAACTGAATTTTTATATTGATATGCCATATTGCAGGAACATTTCTATACTGTTGCTTTGTCCCATTGCTGCTTCCTTTGGCTGTACATTGAATGCTTTCATTATTTAATCTCTCTTAATTAAGGATCTCTTAATTAATCTCTAAGAGCCTTAGAGAAGGTGAATGTCACAGACATTTCCTTTTCCTCTTCCCACCCTCCCCCTTTTCTGCATCAGTAAGAAGTCTCACAACACCAGGTTAAAGTCCAACAGCTTTATTTAGCATCATGCAATCTATCCAAGACTCCAAGGAACTATGAAAGATCATGAACGAAGCCCAGTCCATCACTCAAATCAGCCTCCCACCCACTGACTCTGTCTACACTTCCCGCTGCCTCAGAAAAGCAGCCAGCATAATCACGTACCCTGGACATACTCTCTTCCATCTTCTCTCGATCAACCAACTCAAGAACAGTTTCCTCCCTGCTGCCATCAGACTTTGGAGTAGACCTATCTTATATTGAGGTGATCTTTGTCCATACCCTAGCTATGACTAGAACACTCTATTCTGCACTCTCTCCTTTTCCTTCTCTATATACAGTATGCTTCATCTGTATAGTGCACAAGAAACAATACTTTTCACTGTATATTATAGCTGTGATAATAATAAATCAAATCTCAAACCATGGCCAATCTGATTGTAATGGCTGATCAGCTGTTGGCAAGTTTAATCTTTTTTGCTTGTTCACGAAATCTGGATATCACTGTGTGAGCCAGTATTTATTGTCCATCCCTGAGTAATTGAGGAGTCACCCACTTTGCTGTGGCTCTGGTGTCACACATAGGCCAGACAGGGTAAGGACAGCAGATTTCCTTCCCTAAAAGGACATTAGTGAACCAGGTGAGTTTTTATGACAATCGTTATCATTAGATTTTTAGTTCCAGATTTTTATTAACATCACATTTCATCTACTGCTATGGTGGGATTTGAAACTAGGTCTCCAGACCATCACCTTGGGTCTCTGGATTATTAGTCTATTGACAATATCACTGTGCCATTGCTTCTCCTAACACTTTGACAATTGTGTATTTTGCCCGTGTTGGGCATACTCCTAGCTTAGTATCGTATTAGAAGTTGATTGTTTGCCTGAGGTGTCCGTATTTGTTATTAATGTCAATTAGAAACAAATAGGAGCCCCATCACTGAAACCTGGGGTACTCCACTCAATCCTTCCTCCCTAACAGGTACTGCTGCTTTGAAATAACACTTCCAGAAGTTGAGGGTCCTTTAATAGTAAATTTTGTATCATTTAATGTGAAGTGGTTTTTATTTTAAAAATAGCAGAAAGTTACTCAATTATTTGCTTGACCGACTGACATTCATTTTTTTCTTTTTGCTTCAAGGAGATTTACCCACCTGCCACTGAAAAAGATCCATAGACATTCCTTTGAAGGACTTCGTAACATCATAAGAATGTAAGTCCAACAAAAGTTGAATCGCTGATTTTGAGTGTGTTGCATTTTTGTTTGCTGTAACCAGTATGCATCTTGCCTTTAAGAGGTGCAAATTGGTTTTAAGAAGCCTAGCTTAGCTTTAAGTAGTGTTAGCCTCGCTTGAATTTTGGCTCCCTTTAAAGTTGTGCAGCTATAACACCATTTTAATTAGCAGACAGCACAGAATTTGCATACTACCTGCATCCATCACCATGAACATAGGTGGATTAGTCACATATCATAATCCTCATGCTTGTTTTCCAACTATATCCCTCTACCATCTCTGTCAGTACTGCACAGTCACTTCATTCAATCCTGTTGGATGCATCAGTTACAGAAAGATTGGTGAACAGGGAGTAGGTCTCTTTGATGTTAATTCTCTCACCACAGAGTAATCTAGCACAACCGCATACTACAAAACTCGGCAAACTTATGGGCACTGAATAGCCTTACCCAGAGTACATTCTGTGCCCTTGCAATCCTTAGTGCTTCTTCCAAGTTATGTTCCAAATGGAGGAGTACTGATCCATCAGCTGAGGAAGGAAGTAGGTGAGTCAGCAACAGTATTTTCTCCTGCTTTTATTTGACCCAATGCCATTGAAACTTCATGGGGTCCAGAATCAATATTGAGAACTCCTATAGCCAGCTGCTTCTGACCCCCATATACACCTGTCCCAATGGCAGGATGAAATTTGGGATTTTGATGAAAAATATGATTTTTTGGGCATGATTTTACCTGCCGTTTACACCATGCTCCCGCTGCAGCACAGCCAAAGATTTTGGCGACCAGCCAAATCTCCATTTACTATGGCGGGATGGGAAAATCCCGCCAGTATGAATGGTGGCAAGATTTCAACCTGAGTGTGACCGTTAAGCTTTGCTTAATCGGTGTATGGGCACAACCTTAGGCTAAAGGGGCGATCCTTTAAACCAGAGATGAGGAGGAATTTCTTCAGCCAGAGGGTGGTGGATCTGTGGAATCCTTTGCCACAGAAGGCTGTGGAGGCCACGTCACTGAATGTCTTTAAAATACAGATAGATACGTTCTTGATTAATAAAAAAATCAGGGGTTATGGGGAAAAGGCAAGAGACTGGGTGAGAAAAATATCAGCCAGGATTGAAGGGTGCAGCAGAATCGAATGGCTGAGTGGCCTAATTCTGCTCCTACGTTTTATGGTAAATTCTCCCAAATTTGGCACATTCCCCAGACTTTATTGAGGAGAACTTGTAGGGTTGACCGGGCTGGGCCTGTGGAACCAGTGTCTGAGTTGATGCCAGGTGATCCATCCAGTTTTATTACTTTTATACTTTTGTTTATGATGTTTTGATGATTCATAACTTACTAGGCCAGTTCAGATGATAGTTAGGAATCAAGTACTTTCCTATGCGTCTGGAGTCCAATGAGGTAAGGATAGCAGATTTTATTCCCGAAAGGACATTAGTGAACCAGATGGGTTTTTATGACAGTCCAGTAGTTTTATTGTCCACGTTTTTGCCACTAGCTTTTCTTAATTCCAGGTTTATTGAATTATATCAATTTAAAATCCCTGGCTGTATGGTGGAATTTGAACCCATGTCCTGAGATAATAATCCAAACCTCTGGCTTACTAGACCAATGACACAGTCACTATGCTACAGTAACTGTTTCCCCAATGCAAATGCAGTTCTTTTTCAAAGCCTGAATTCCAGACATTTGGAATCACCTTCATTCCAAAGGCTGTTATTGTGAAATTATTTCAGTGACAGAGCTAGGCACACAATTCTATCTAGGGAGGGACCCATACCGCCAACAGCAATAACTTCTTTAGTTCACTGTGTTTTTCTGTAGTACAACCTGTACCTTATTTATCTTTTTAACTACAGCTAAGTATTTGGTTGATGGTTAAATAACTTTGACGACCAACCTGTATATCTTTGCCCCGCTCATAGTGTACCAGTGTTCCATTTAGATCTGCCACCTGTTGCTCTGACTACCTACAAGATATAAATCTTCCTTAAACTGATCATAATGTTCCTAAATATTTGCCTTCTATCTTATTATTTGAAAGCTTTTCTCCCGATATCACTCATATATTCACATCAACCCTTGGGTAAACAGGGTATGGTTTCAAACATTGCAGATGATGCAAAACTTAGAAAATTAGTAAATAATGAGAAGGATGTTAATGGTGGCACGGTGGATAGCACTGCTACCTCTCAGCGCTAGGGACCCAGGTTCTATTCCCAGCTTGGGTCAATGTGGAGTCTGTATGTTCTCCCTGTGTCTGTGTGCTCCAGTTTCCTCCCACCATCTGAAAGACATGCTTGTTAGGCACATTAGCCACACTAAATTCTCTCTTAGTGTATCCAAACAGATGACAGAGTGTGGCGACTAGGCGATTTTCACAGTAACTTCATGGCAGTGTTAATGTAAGCCTAAAATAAAGTTTATTTAATAGTCACAAGTAGATTTACACCAAGCCAGCACATCTTTCAGATTGTGGGAGGTAACCAGAGAACCCGGGGGAAGCCTACGCAGACACGGGGAGAATGTGCTAACTCCACACAGACAGTGACCCAAGTTGGGAATTGTCCATGATCCCTGCTGCTGTGAGGCAGCAGTGCTAACCATTGTACCACCCCATGTGACACTAATAAATAAACTTTAAACAGGCTTGAGGAGGACATAAATGGATGAAACAGGCAGAAGCAGGGCAAATGTAATCTAATGGAGAGAAATGCAAAATGAAGCATTTCAACAGAAAGGATGAAAAGAGGCAACACAATATATTTACTTATTTAATATTAGTAACTTTCACACAGAAAAAGCCTCTTCCCCCAATTCTGCAAAGAACAGAACTTTTGTAAGAATGTATGCAGCTTCCAGTACATATAAATGTATTTCAACACATATCATTCATATATGTAATAATTTTCTTGCATGTCTTGATGAGCTGCAACCTGTGCTCAAATTTACCTTTGACATGGAGTAGTCAAATGAATTCCCTTTTCTTTGATGTATGTGTTGAGAAATCTACCAGGGGTTCTCTACCATCCTCTATTGCAATATACACATTGGGATTCTTATAGTTTCACACGCTATAAGATTGATCTTATTGGCAGCCTTGCAAATAGGGCCCAAGTCATTTGCTCATCATGCAGTCTTGATGCTGAAATAGGGCGCATCAAAAGCAATCTCCTGATCAGATCATTTCATGCTGTATAATCGCACAAACCCATGAACTCTGTCACTTTAGGCTCTGAAAAGTGCTCAGTCTACCTCAGATTAACATGGGCAAGAACTCTGTCAAATGTCTGAGCAATATGTGAAGTTAGCTAATTCATGCAGCTATTATGCAACAGCAATGTGAGAGGAATTCACCGCTAATAGGATGCTGCCGTCAAGCCAAAAAGACCTTCTAATTGCACACAAATGAGTATTGTGGTATATGAATGCTTGGTGTGTAGGCTGTGCATCCCAATGACTGGTGGATTATATCAAACAGCATATTCCTTTCGCTGTTCACAATGACTAAGGTTCAAACCATACCCAACCAGCTCGTGTTTGCAAAAATGGAAAACACAGCATCCAATGCTAGATGTGATTCTGTGATTGAACAACATTTGCTAAGTAACCCATGTGTGCTAAAAATTATACCAAAAACCAATTTAAGACCATCAGTCAGGCTTGGAGTGTGGTGCATTTGCATATACTGCAAACTAATTATATTAAGACACAGAGCCTTCTTTTTTGCAGATAGAACATTGTACACACATTGCCCTATTTCAGTGAACAAAATAAGTGGCAGCCATTCTGGTTCATTCCTCACAACAATGTCCTGACCAATCAGAGTCAAGCTGCCCGGTTTAAATTTTCAAATGATGCCTGGCAGTTACTTGGCAGTCACCATTAACTGGGATATTCTCCATGTCAACACCTCCATCAATCAGAGTCCACTTGCCAACCAATCAGACTCTCTTTTCATACGGTGCAATGTTGCTGTTTCCACTTGACATTGGTAGTTTTGTGATTGTCCTGATGAGTGGAAGACAAAAAGTTTCAACAAATGTCTTTTGTTTAGCAATTGTATATTAACTCATTGCAGATAGTGAGCATTAACTCGATCTTACAAATTGAGCCTTTTTTGTGATTTAATCTCTCCATCCTTCCAACTTGACTAAGACTTGCCTTTTAGTTCTTCTTTCCACCCTCCCTCTTTGCACATGCTTAGAACCCATTACCATCTCTAATTTCTCCAATTTCTGACCAAAAGTCATTGACCAGAATCATCAATTCTGGTTCTCTCTCCACAGATGCTGCCAAATCCACTGACTCTTCCCAGCATTTTCTGTTCCTTTTGTTTCAGATTTCTTGCCTCCACAATATTTTTGCTGAGTTATTTTGTATTTGGTAAGGCAAATGTAAAGTCCTTAGTTATAAATTATTTTGAAGTAATAGGGTAGGAGGGAGAAATTATTAATCAACTGTAATTTTACACAGTGGCTGTTTTGTCCACTGTACACATTCAGAGTGAATGGGGGATATGTCAGCTAATTTGAACTCCATGCATAAAGAACAGATTTGGTTGACTGGAATTGCTTAGATCTGAACTATGCTCCAGTTAACTATGTGCAAAACTTGAGCTGTCTTAACACAGCGAGATATAGTTGGATAATCGAGTTGAAAAAGATGCAGTAGTTAGCTGATCACTCAGTTTGGACACCATGTACTAATGCAAAAGAGAACAGAACACTTTCCGAGTCAGATAAACACATATGATACCAGTTGTTTTCCAGAATGTAAACTGACAGTAAATTTCCTGAAAACTTGCAGCAAAAAAATGATGAAAGAACAGATTTCAGTTCATCAGAAGAAGAAACTTTGCTGTAACTTACACCAATTTTTATCCTGCATACAAGTTGCTTTGATCTTTAGAGATGATTCAGTAATAATCTCTGCCACTTGTTGGGTGGAATTCTCCTATCCCTCCCACAATGCATTTGGTGATTGATGTGAGTGGAAATCCAATGGAGAAACCTTGGCTTTGCTTGCAACCTTCTAGATTCGGAGATGGGTTCCACCCAGAGCCTGCCCCTGAACTTTTTACCAAAAGCCTCCTCCACGTACGTCTTGCATAAATCACCACCTCCTTCCTGTAATCACTCCCCTGTCCCTGGTTCCATGGCATTCCTACCCCAACAGTTCTCAGTGGCACTGCTCATCGTCGAAGAGCTATTGACCACTGATTGGCTGGAAACTCTCGGTGGGCAGTACTTCTGCTCTGAGGGACTTTGATCCAAGGGAAAATCAATGCCACCCATTGTGTAAGCTCTACAACTTCCTCGAGCCTGATTTGTTTGCAATGTCTTCTGCTTGTTTGACTTTAGTTTTTATATTCTAGTGAAAACAAATAACATACTCAAAGAAGACCAGCTAAAGTACAAGTCAGTAAATCAGTGGAAATTTGAGAAAATTCCAAGACTTTCATATTTTGTGTGAATAAACTTTCATCAATCTCTGTTTATCATTGAGCAGATCTGTTACAATAAGAATATGTGCAAATGGTTTCTAAGTTGAACATTATATCAAACTGTCCATAGCTCGTTAGCCCTTGTGATATCACTGCAGTTATGTCCTTGAAGCAGATTTGTCTTCAGTTATCAAAATGCATCTTCAGAATGTGTTACAAGCATCATAAATAGAATAAACATTGGAAATGCAATATTTTCTCAAAGACAAACATTTTTGACATAGGCCTGGAAATAAGACTAAGACCAGTCAGGCAATAAACCAGCTGGACAGCATTTGATTTCCCCTTGGATCAAAGACCCTCAGGGGAGATGTCCTGCCCACAAGAACTTCCAGCCAATCTGTGGTCAATAACTGTGGAAAATGTACAAGAATGTTAGCTCATAGAATCCCTGGCAAGAAATAAAGGTGGATGCAGATTTCATCAAGCTTTTAAAATAGATGTGGATAAAGGTCCACTAAATGAAATAGATGGCCCAGTGAATGGAACCATCTGATTATTTTGACAGGGAGGCTGGATGACCTTCTGCACTATAAAATTTAGATCTTATGCTTACCTTCCTTTGGAATTGAAAATAATTAATGTAGCAGGTTTACTAAATCAGGGAAGAAGAAACACTAGCAAAAGTCACCTGAGATGACTTTATGCACTTGCAAGCATTTTCTTCTTCTCACCTTCTAAGTCTGAGGGGTTTGTGGATTATTTTGTGATCAGCTTGGAGATTACTTGTTGAATTACCTTCTATTGCTATATCCATAATGCCTAACTTCCTCCAGGCATATCTTACTTCCTCTTTCTCCCCTTTTTCTCCCATTTCCCCTCCTATTCTTTCCAAAATTTGAAGAATAAAACTGGATGCGGAGGGAGCTTATCTAACAGAACAATATTCTGCTGCCTGAGCCCATTTCCAATAAGCTGCTGACCACCCAACTTCCCTTCCTCTTCCCCATGTAAACTGACAATGCAAATTTCTCCCTTTCCTCTACAACTGTCACCTACCCTTTCAAAACCATTGTCATTGTCCTCTTGTCACTGCCTTTGCTATCTGCCCTCGTTTCTCAATCCCTCAGCCCAGTCTTCCTATAACCAGTATCTAGGCACCACTTGATGACTTCCCAGTGCTCACAATCTTGGAAACTCATTCCCATTCAAAAGAAAATGCTGGACGCCATGATCCCCAGCCCAGGAATGTGACCCAATTCTTCGGCCCCCTTCAAAGTGCCTTCATGTCCTAGAGATGCTTGACAACTGTTGAGTCTATGTTCGTGTTAATCATAGAATCATAGAAAAATTACAGCACAAACAGGCCTTTCAGCCCACAAGTTGTGCCAATCTTATCTCTATCTACTAGGCTTATCTGTAACCCTCAATCCTATTAAGTCCTATGTACTCATTCAGAAGTCTCTTAAAAGACCCTAATGATTTTCCCTCCACCACCACCAACGGCAGCTGATTCCACTCATGCACCACCTTCTGAGTGAAAAACTTACTCCTGATATCTCCTCTGTACCTACTCCCCAGCACCTGAAACCTGTGTCCTCTTGAGACAGCCATTTCAGCTCTGGAGAAAAGCCTCTGAGAATCCACCCGATCAATACCTCTCATCATCTTATATACCTCAATCAGTTCCCCCTCTCATCCTTCATCTCTCTAATGAGAAAAGATCAAACTCTCTCAATCTATCCTCATAAGGCATGCCACCCAATCCAGGTAACATCCTTGTAAATCTCCCCTACACCCCTTCAATGGCTTCCACATCCTCCCTGTAATGAGGTGACCAGAACTGAGAACAGTACTCCAAGCAGCGTCTGACCAGGGTCTCATACAGCTACAGCATTAAATGTTACATATCATAACAACACTTTTTATAAAACTCTTCACTCACTGTGAGCAATGCCACAGACGTTTTGCTAGGAGATTGAAAAGTGGCCATGTGCTCCATTTACCTTACTTAACATCTTCTTTAAGGGATGGGATTTGAAAGTTTTTTTTGAAAGTAGGATTAAGAGATGTGTAAAGATTTGGGTTTAAAATCCAGTCGATTGTTCTCAAGAAGAGGAGACTGGAGGACTAACAGTTTACCACCGTTTTGGGTCAGATCAAAGTCAATGTAACTATAACACTGTAGTCTAACATTACTGCTGATAATTAGCGTCCAATATCAGTCATATATAACACACACAAAAAAGGATCCAGATAAAAATTTCAATTCACAAACTTAGGGGGGGCGATTTTACCATTGCGTTATACCTGTGGTGAAGTGGGGTGTAAAGTGATTACCACAACTGGCACCAGTTTTCATGACTGGCATCATTTTATCAGCGCCAGGCGTCTGGCACAGGAAGCCTCTCACCAAAAATGGATAAGAGATAAGTTAATATATTTAAATTTATTTAAATGCTGTTTAACATCTACTTAGCCAGCTCGGCGCTCAGCCATTTGGGCACGCCCTCTTTATGACTCGCCAGGAAAGGTTCTCTCTAGGGAGGAGTAGGCATGCTCCCCATGAATGGGGAACAGTCGACTTGGCTTTGCTGGGCCCTCTGAGGAGGACAAGGGCAAGGAGTGGGGTGCCTCTTGGGCAATGCCAGACTAGCAGTGCCACCCTGGTATCTGAGCAATGAAAGTATGGAACCTGGGCAGTGCCCAGCAAGGAATGCCAGGGTGGGGCTAATGGGGCAAAGGGCCACAGTAGGGACAGGAATAATGGGGGAATGGGGCCGCTGCCACTCTGCAGTGATTTGGCAGAGGGAGGGGATCCCTGATCGGTCTGGACGATGAGGAGGGGAGTCAGCAAAGGCTGTATCTAAGGCTGTGGGATTCTGCATTTGTAGGTGGGGAGTGGGGCTGCTTCAGGCTGCCTGCAGTAGCAGGGGCCAGACCTCTGCTAATGCTAATGTGCAAGTGCAGTAACAGAGGCTTGTGCATAAACACTAACTCTCTCTGCAGGCTTTCAGGTGCATGAAGTCCATTCTACAGGCTTCTGCAGCAGAATTTTGCAAGCAGAGTGCACACCTGGATGCTTGCATTCAGTCAGTGAGGCCTACTGGGGAGTGGGGCTGTCTGTCATGAACATCAGAAACCCCTGACAGCTACCCTTGTTGTTACACCCGTGTTCCCCACTTCCAGAGCTGCCCAGTGCCCTCTCCCCTTGGTCCCTCTGATGGATGCTGCTGAAATGCATGATCGCCTCCAACATCCTCCTTGGAAGTCATGATGCCAAGTCTCCAACTCTTAGAAACAGTAGTGAATTGCGCTGGTGTGATGCCATGCTGGCTGGGTAGGAAGATACAAGAAGAGTGGACGATGCCCCACAATGCCCACTAATAAGATTCACATACCACATTATGCATCTGTGTGATGGGCAGAATGTTGGCTTAAGGCAGCATTGTGTTAGGGGAAAATACCAATCATGTTGCTGCCACATACTAATAATGTGAAATGGCTAACTTCACCTGTTGCTCAAGTTTTTTGAAATACCTTAGTCTTCCAGAGTAATCTGGGGTAGCCTGGCTCTGAAAGTGGCAGCCTTAAGCCCATTCTGAGTATGTGTGATATACACTGAACAATGATCTGTTTGGACTAGCATGTTAACTTTATAATTCTACAGCCTGTGGAATAATTTGTTTCTTCCGCGCGGCCTTATCTTTCAGTGATATTTCCCAGAGCGATTCCTTGGAGAGAATTGAATCTCAAGCCTTTGTTAATCTTCTGGACTTAATGGAACTGTAAGTGACATTTGGAACCATAATTAGTTTGTATTGCTGAACCAATTTAGCATTGATGCCGGTGTGGCCAAAGGTTTCAGAATTCTAGACATGGAATCTTCCCAGTCTCAGGAAGGTAGTCCTGGAGGAAGGACCTGGGCACTGAGTTTCTGGGGCTGGTAATGTAAGAACACAAGAAATAGGCCAATGTATTATTGTGCACAACACAGTGGTACAGTAGCAAGCACAACTGCCTCATAGTGCCAGTGACCTGTGTTCTGATTCCCAACTTGGGTCACTGTCTGTGCGGAGTCTGCACCTTCTCCCTGTGTCTGTGTGCATTTCCTCCGGGTGCTCCCACAGTCCAAAAATGTGCAGGTTAGGTATATTGGCCATGCTAAATTTCCCCCTGTCCCCAACAGGCACTGGAGTGTGGCAACTAGAGAATTTTCACTTCATTGCAGTGATAATGTAAGCCTAATGAATAAACTTTAATTCCTCTGAATCCCTTGTAGCTTTATCACTTCTTTTGTACGTCTAGAATAGCTTGTATTAACGCTTTAAAAGAGAAATGGAGACATTTGTAATATGAAATAGTAAATTGTTACAATATGAATATTTTCATAATCCTCAGCACTTAATTGAACTAAGAAGCAATGATAAATAGACAGGATGCTGTGACATACACATTGAAGATTCAGTCTATTGTATGCAAGGATTACGCATGGTCCCTAATAAAAAATAAAAGCCTACAGGATCCAGGGGAAATGTGGCAAGCTGGATACAAAATTGCCCCAGTGGCAGGAAGCTAAAGTTAATTATTAATGGGTATTTTTGATATTGGATAGCTATTTCTATTGGGGTTCTGTGGGGCTCATTACAAGATCCACTGCTTTTTGTGGTATATATTAATGATTTGGATGTCAATGTGAGGATTATGATCTAAAAGTTGGCAGACAAAACAAAAATTGGAAGCAGGGTTTGATAGTGAGAAGGATTGCTGTGGGCTGCAGGAAGTTATCAATGGATTAGTCATGTTTGGGTTTTGGAAGTTTTTAGAAGCTGTACCAACAGGCTTGCCATAGTCATGGGATCCTGCCACACAGATTCTGCCTCTGTAAGATCAGTTGAATAAAGTTCTGCACAAAACCACATAATGAAGTATTTATAGTTGCAACAGATCACGTGGGCAGAAAAGTGGCAAATGGAATGTGTTTTGGGGAGGTCAAACAAAATAAAGGATAACAGAATCAATACTGGCAGTGCAAAGGAAGTGAGAGACCTTGCAGTGAATGTCCACAGATCCTTGAAGGGAGCAGGATGAGTTGATAAGGTACTTAAAAAGGAATTTGGAATTCTTTCATTTATTAGCCGAGGCAGAGAAGAGCATCAATGTTATGCTGGAACTATATCAGACATTAGGTAGACTACAATTTGAGTACTGTGTATACTTCCGGTCACCTCATTGCAGAAAGGATACATTTACATTAGAGGAGGGACAGAGGAGACTTATGAGGATGTTGTCAGGACAGAAAAGTTGCAGCTATGGGAAAAGATTGCATAGACTTCTTCTCCTTGGAGCAGAGGAGGCTAAGGGAAGATTTAATTAAGGTGTACACATTTGTAAGGGGCCTGGATAGAGTGAATGGGAGGGACCTTTTTTCCTGAGCTGAGGAGTGAATAACCAGGAGGCACAGATTCAAGGTGATTAGTAAAAGACTGGCGGGGAGGGGGAAATGATGACATTTATTTTCATGCAGAGAATAGTAGAAATCTGGAACTCACTGCCTGGAAGGGTAGCAGAGGCAGGAACCTTCAATTCATTTAAAGATGTTTGGATATGGACCTGACATGCTGGAACCTGCTGGGCTAGGGACCAAAAGCTGAAAGTGGAATTAGGCAGGGTGGCACGGACATGATAGGCCAAGTGACCTCTTTCTGTGTTGTAAACTTTTTATGATTCTAAGAGGACATGGAGCTACAAAAAAGAGAAAAACCAAGGTGTTCAATCACATTGTACTTGATTCCTGAGATCATCCAGTAACTGAGCATCATGCTTGAAACAGGAAGACCAAAACCACAGCAATATTACAGATGTTATCTCCCCATGGCCAGATAAAGATTTGACATGACTTCTCTTGTTTATATGTTATATTCTTGCCATGTATCTCAATAATCTGCTGCTCCTTTAACAGTCTGGGAACATGGTGGCACTAAAGCCTCAAGATTGCTCTTTCAGTCCAATACCCTAAGTATATCTTGATTTAACACATCAATCTTCCTTCTGCCAATCCAGTAATGTAATTTCCATTTAGTCTATGTTGAAATTTGAATGATCATTCAGTGGCCCTGATTTATTCCCTCCATAAACAATCTTAAGGTGATAAAACACAGTATTCACCTATACAGTGAACATAATTTAAACCAGGCAATGTGGGACAGACCACTGTCGACTTCACTGGGGAAGGCCCATCGTATTACGTGACCAGAGGTGGCTCTTCCCTAGAATCCTGCACCCTGGGAGCAGAAATCCTGTCAATCAGAATCTCAGTAAGTACTCTCATAATACCAGGTTAAAGTCCAACAGGTTTATTTGGTAGCATAAGTTTCCTTCTTCAGATGAGCGAGGAGTTGTGTTCGCAAACGGCATATATGGACACAAACTCAATTTACAAGATAATGGTTGGAATGCGAGTCTTAGAGGTACAGACAATCTGAGTGGACAGAGGGTTAAGCACAGGTTAAAGGAGTGTGTATTGTCTCCAATGAGGACAGTTGGAAAGATTTTGCAAGCCCAAACAAGTTGTGGGGGTTACAGATAGTGTGACATGAACACAAGATCCCAGTTGAGGCCATCCTCATGTATGCAAAACTTGGCTATCAGCTTCTGGTCAGCGATTCTGTGTTGTCATATGTCATGAAGGCCGCCTTGGAGAACGCTTATCCGAAGATCAGAGGCTGAATGCCCATGACTGCTGAAGTGTTCCCCGACAGGAAGAAAACACACCTGCCTGGTGATTGTCGAGCAGTGTTCATTCATCCCTTGTCATAGTCTCTGCATGGTCTCTCTCATCTACCATGCCTCAGGACATTCTTTCCAGCAGCATATCAAGTAGACAGCATTGGCCGAGTTGTGAGAGTATGTACCATGTACCTGGTGGGTGGTGTTCTCACGTGAGATGAAGACATCTGTGCCAATGATCTGGCACGTCTTGCAGAAGTTGCTGTGGCAGGGTTTTGTGGCATCATGGTCACTGTTCTCCTAAAGGCTGGGTAGTTTGCTGTGGACAGTGGTCTGTTTGAGGTTGTGTGGTTGTTTGAAGGCAAGAAGTAGGGATGGCCTTGGCGAGATGTTCGTCTTCATTGATGACATGTTGAAGGCTCCAGAGAAGATGTTGTAGCTTCTCCGTTCTGGCGAAGTACTAGACGATGAAGGGTATTCTGTCTGCTGTGTTTGTCTTCTGATGAGGAGGTCGGTGTGGTTTTTTTGCTGTGGCATGTCAAAACTGTCGATCAATAAGATATCCTGTTCTTTTATGAGAGCATCTTTCAGCGTCTGTAGGTGTCTGTTGCGATCCTCCTCATCAGAGCATCAGAAGCTCATCAGCGCCACCAGGGAAATGATGGTAGCTGCCGGAAATGCACACATTCCAGAAGCCCAGGATCAGTAAGGAGCCTAATCCTCAGGTGAATGAGGAGAGGGGTGAAAGCCTAGGCTGGAAGAAATGGCTGGGGTTGAATTCCAATGAACCCCTCGCTATCCGATGCTGGCTCCCTCAATTAGGCTGATGATGACTCAATGCCTGATAATGAAGCATCCCCTCCACACCATCCTGCCACCAATATCCCAAAAGCCCCCCTGCCCCCCAACGCTAGCTCCACCCCAGAGCCTACTAGTCAACATGACAGGTTTCTTTTTGTGCTTCCCGCATACCGGCAAAACCTGCCCACTTAAAGGCTTTGATTGGCGTCAGGGCAGGAAGTCCATCCATGAATAGAGCAAAGGTGGAAGGCAGCAAGGTCACCAGCAGGCAATCTTCCTGAGGATTAAATACCTCCCACCCCCCTGCCTCCAAACTCAGGGGGGAGGACATTAAATTCCGCCCAACATGATCACTGCTAAGGAAGCTCTACGAGACGGTTAAAAACAAATTTGGACATTTAAATTGTAATTTTAGTCTAATCTCAGTCGCATCATGAATTGTATTTTTAGCACACTGGTTAAATAAATGGGTTGTCTCCCGAAGACTTTTTAATCTGATCTGATTCTATCTGCTTGTTGGAAAACATTTGGCAGTAAACTGACATAACTGAAGGATAATTCAGCTGTTAAAGTAGATTGAAAGATGTTTTAGCCTGTTTATTTTGCAGAGTCTCAGGAGAGTAAGTTAAATACACGTGGTGGAGTGCATGCTGATTACTGACAGAAAAGACTGTTATTGTAGTCAGTGAAGATTTGTTTTCTGGATGCAGTTTATATGAACATTTCCATATTTATGGGCTAGCCCTGGTTGTCTTGAACCTCTTCTTGGACAGCTGCAATCACTTTGATGTTGCTTCCATCATTGTAGTTGGGGAGTTTCAGAGTATTGATCCAGTGAATTTTATTCAATCATGGGACATAGGCATTTATTGCCCATCCCTAGTTGCCCTTGAGAAGGTAGTGGTGAGCTATCTTCTTGAAACGCTGCAGTCCACGTGCTGTGAGTTGACCCACATTGCTGTTAGGGGAGCAATTCTAGGATTTTGACTCAGTGACTGCAAAGAAACAGCGATGTATTTCCAAATCAGGACAGTGAGTGGGGCTTAGAGGGGAACTTGCAGGTGGTGGTATTTCCATGTATCTGTTGCCCTTCTTCTTCTACATGGAAGTGGTTGTGTATTTGGAAGATGCTGTCTTGGGATCTTTGGCATATCTTTAGTGTATCTTGTAAACAGTACAAATTGCTGCTACTGTGTGTTGGTGGTGGAGGGAGTGGATTTTTTATGGATATGGTGCCAATCAAAGAGACTGCTTTGTCCCAGATGGTGTCAAGATTCTTGAGTGTTGTTGGAGCTGTAGCTATCCAGGCAAGTGAGGAGTATTCCATCACACTCCTGACTTGTGCCTTGTAGATGATGGACAGGCTTTAGGGAGTCGGGAGGAGAGATACTTGCCACAGTATTCCAAAGCCTCTGACTGCCCACGTAGCCACTGTGTTTATGTGGTGAGTCCCCTTGAGTTTATGCAGCCTGTAAAATGATGGCCCGGCAAAAAGTTAATACTTGCAGCAGAGTGAGGGAGAAACATCCAGGATCTACTGCATTTTTTAGTCATATTAGCTATATTTTCAAACAAAAAACGCATAGCGAAGCCATTAATTAGTCTTACATTTTTACATGTTACCTTCATATTATGCTCCATGCATTCATTACTGACCCATGAATTCTAATATATCTCACTTTCCTCCATCCAGCTCAATTCAGAATACAAAGCACCTGATGAAAATTGATCATGAAGCTTTCAGAAACCTACCACGCCTAAGATACTTGTGAGAGAACCTAATTTGCATTTGATTTTGAGAAGCATGTTTCCTATATTGCTGTTTGTATTTGATGCACCATTTGTGGTTCACATAGTATTAAGTGTTTTATTTAATGTTCACTTTTGCTTACGTGCTGTTTCACAAAGACATCAAATGTAAATGGAGTTAGGGGAGGCCACTTGGCTTATCTATCTCTTCGTTCTACAGAAGTTTAAAAAAAGTTTATTTATTAGTGTCACAAGTAGGCTTACGTCAACACTGCAATGAAATTACATGAAAATCCCCTCGGAAACAGGAGCCCTGACATTTTGCAGGACTAGCTGTAACGGAGACACAAGATTAACTGACCCTCCACAGAATAGTGCAACTCCTGAGAATGGCCCTTCACATCATTGGCTTAGGAGTTTTGCAGACCTCCTGCTGTACCTTCAGGAATGATGTGGAGAAGCCGGTGTTGGACTGGGGTAAACACAGGAAGAAGTCCCACAACACCAGATTAAAATCCAGCTGGTTTATTTGGTAGCAAAAGCCACTAGCTTTCAGTGCGCCATCTCTTCATCAGGTGAGTAGAAGTTCTATTCACAAACAGGGCATATAAAGACACAAAGTCAATTTACAAAATAATGGTTTGAAATGTGAGTCTTTACAAGTAATCAAGTCTTAAAGGTACAGATAATGTGAGTGGAGAGAGTGCTAAGCACAGGTTAAAGAGATATGTATTTTCTCCAGACAGGATAGTTAGTGAGATTTTGCAAGCCCAGGCAAGTCATAGAGGTTGCAGATAGTGTGACATGAACCCAAGATCCCTGTTGAGGCTGTCCTCATGTGTGTGGAATTTGGCTGTCAGTTTCTGTTCAGCAATTCGTGTTGTGAAGATGGCCTTGGAGAACGCTTACCTGAAGATCAGAGTCCAAATGCCCATGATTGCTAAGTATTTCCCAACAGGAAGAGAACTCCTTTGCCTGATGATTGTCGAGCGGTGTTCATTCATCCGTTGTTATAGCGTCTGTATTGTCTCCCCAATATACGATGCCTCGGGACATCCTTTCCTGCAGCATATCAGACAGATAACGTTGACCAAGTTGCAAGAGTATGTACTGTGTACCTATTCGATAGTGTTCTCACGTGAGATGATGGCATCCATATCAATGATCTGGCACGTCCTGCAGAGGTTGTTGTGTGGTGTCATGGTCACTGTTCTCCTAAAGGCTGGGTAGTTTGCTGCGGACAATGGTCTGTTTGAGGTTGTGTGGTTGTTTGAAGGCAAGAAGTTGGAGTGTAGGGATGGCTTTGGTGAGATGTTCGTCTTCATCAATGACATGTTGACGACTCAACAGAGCTTTCAGGAGAACAGTGACCACAGCACCACACAACTCTGCCACAGCAACCACTGCAAGACATGCCGGATATCAACACAGATGCCATCATTTCACGTGAGAACACCATCCACCAGGTACACAGTACATACTCTTGTAACTCTTTAGAGTCACTGAGCAGAGACTGATAGCCGAGTTCTGCACACAAGAGGACGGCCGCAACCTGGATCTTGGGTTCATGTCACGACTTGCCTGGGCTTGCAAAATCTCATTAACTGTCCTGTCTGGATACAATACACATCTCTTTAACCTGTGCTTAATGCTCTCTCCACTCACATTGTCTGTACCTTGAAGACTTGATTACCTGTAAAGACTCGCATTCCAACCATTATTTTGTAAATTGAGTTTGTGTCTTTATATGCCCTGTTTGTGAATAGAACTCCCACCCACCTGATGAGGGAGCTGCATTCAGAAAGCGAGAAGCTTTTGCTACCAAATAAACCTGTTGGACTTTAACCTTGTGTTGTGAGACTTCTTACTGCACTTTCATGAAATCAGGAACGTCCACCAGATCCCCTCAGGCAAATAAGTCAGCCCATCCGAAAATATATGCCAGCACGGTGGTTAGCCCTGCTGCCTCACAATACAAGGAATTCAGGTTCAATTCCAGCTTTGGGTCACTGTATCTGTGGGATTTGCATGTTCTCCCTGTGTCTACTTGGACAAGGACCCGTACTTGAAGGGGTACTCCAGTTTCCTCCCACAATCCAAATATGTGCAGGTTAGGTTGATTGGCTATATTAAATTTCGCCCACCCCAAAACCAGAAAATCCCATCCGAGATCAATGGATCTCTGCATGATCTGCCCCACCCCCCCAAATCTCCTCCCCTTCCCGTTATGATTTCTATGGCAGGCAGGATGGGAAAAGTGTCTGCTTAGGGTCCCCAAATATGTAGATTAGGGGGATTAATGGGATAAATGTGAGATTTTGGTAGGATGCTCTGTCAGAGAGTCAGTACAGACTCGATGGGCTGAATGGCTTGTTTCTGTTCTGTAGGGATTCTATGAATCTATGCCATTTGAACAATGCCAGAAATTTTCTCTACAGTAATAAATCCAGAAGGCAATTCTAATTTTTTTTGCATAAAGGACTGATTTAGCATCAAAATTGCTTTATATTGTTTTAAACTCTTCTGTTCTGGAATTGAGATTTCAGGTGTTACAAATCTACTCTTTCTACGCCATTTATAGGCCCCAATATTGCTCCCTTTAAGAGAGCTACTCCCAGCTACTATGGAGAAAAGTGTTAGTTTACCAGCTTGTAAACGTAACTTTGTTTTCCATTAGGAATTGAATAAGGACAATGATAGCTGGATGAATCTTGTATTTATATGATGTTTTTAAAGATATAAACACATCCCTGCATGCTTGAGGCATATGAGAAAAGCTATAGACATAAATCCATTCAAGACATTGAGAGTGTCTCAGAAGAATAAGCTAATCAGCATTTTATTAACATTGTCCAGGAGTATTTTCCCAAAACAATGGAGCAATTCCTGTTGCTCAGTCAATCTCAAGCATTCAAAAGTCAGGCCTATTCATCAACTAACTATGTGCAATGTCTCAATTTATCTTCCTTCACTTCCATCCAACCTTGTTCATGTTCCTTTGCTTGGACCTTCACCTTGACTTCTTTTGAACAAAAAAACACTGATAGCCAAAATTAACTAACTTATCATCTGACCATCTGGTTTTTGCATTTTAATTCACTTTTTATGTTTAATCTTCTGAGAAAAATGTACAGTTTCATGTTGCATAAAGTAATGCAATATTACACAGAGTGGGACCACCATTCAGTCCATTGTGTCCGTACTGTCTCTGACAAACCTATAGAGTCAGTAAAGTTTTGCAACACCAATTTTAAATCCAACCAATTTATTTGATAGTAAATCCACTGGTTGGATTTAAAATTGGTGTTGCAAAACTTTACTGAGTTTACCCCAGTCCAACGCCGGCATCTCTACATCAATCCTATAGAGCGCAATCTTCCGCTCTTCATGCTGGTGGCATCTTCTGGCCCCGCTGAAGGTGCACTCTGTCGCATGATTCCCGGTGGTGTGGGATGGAATCAATGGGCAATCCCATTGATAGCGATGGGATCAGAAGATCCTGCCAAAGGCCAGCCATGCACCACCTCCCAGCATCAAGAAAAATGCCGTGGGGAGTTCAGAGAATCCCTCCCATGATTTCCCTACTTTCTCTTATTTGATATTTATCATAGAACCACAGCAACCCTATGATGCAGAAGGTCATTTAGCCCATCGAATCTGTTCCAACTCTCTGAAGAGCATCTCACCGAGACCCTAGGAAGAATTAATGGCAGGGTATTGGGTCTCGGTGATCGATAGAGTCTACTTCTTGCAACTAAGCTTTTGGCCATTTGATGTAATATTTACAGCAGCACGGTGGCAAAGTAATTAGCACTGCCATCTCACAACGCCAGGAATCTGGGTTCAACTCTGGCCTTGAGTGACTGACTGTGTGGGTTTCCTCCGGGTGTGCCAGTTTCTTCCCACAGTCCAAAGATGTGCGGATTAGGTTGACTGGACATGCTAAATTGCCTGTTAGTATCAGGTTGATCAGCAGGGTAAATACAAGGGGTTATGGGGATAAGGTCTGGGTGGGAATGTTATCTATACAGACTTGATTAACCAAATGGCCTCCTTCTGTACTATAGGTATTCTATGATTCTATGATTTTGTCATGTGGTTGGTGCCAAATTTTGTTTTCTAATGCTCCTGTGCAATACCTTGGAACACCTCATTACTTTCAAGATGCTATATAAATGCAAGTTCTTGTTGTTTAACCACCACTTTATTTTTCACCCATAACCAATTTCCTATCCATGCCTTCACACTTCTTTTAATTGTAAGCACTTTAATATTGCCAGCATTCCTCTTATTTCACACCTTATATGATGTTTTTTGCAAATTCATATGCAGAAGATCTATTTATTCAATTATTTCATTAAAACAAGTTTATTCAGTAATGTCACAAGCAGGCTTACATTAACATTGCAATGATGTTACTGTGAAAATCCCCTAGTTGCCACACTCCGGCACCTATTCAGGTACACTGAGGCAGAATATAGCATGGCCAATGCACCTAATCAGTACATCTTTCGGATTGTGGGAGGAAACCTGAGGAAACCCTCACAGGTATGGGGAGAATGTGCAGAAGTTGTACAGACAGTGATCCAAATCAGGAATCAAACCTGGGTTCCCAGTGCTATGAGGCAACAGTGAGGCACCACTGAGTCACGGTGCTATCCCAATAAATTAGTCAGTCATGATTTGTCTTTATAGCTCCACACAGGTGTCCTAATTAACACATGACTTTTTGCATGAGTATTAACTATCCCGTATTATGATGAGGCGCAGCATGTAATAAAGAATACTGAGTATCATGATCATAGATGTCTGATGTAAAAGAGTACTAAATTATAGGAGGGAAGGATTAGCACAGTAGTACAATGGCTCGCACTGCTGCCTCATAGTGTCAGGGACCTGAGTTTGATTCCTGGATTGGGTCACTGTGTGGAGTTTGCACGTTCTCTGTATGGGTTTCCTCTGGATGCTCTGGTTTCCTCCCACACTCTGAAAGAAGTGCTGGTTAGATACATTGAACAGGCGCCCGAGTGTGGCAACCAGGGGAATTTTGCAGTAACTTCATTGCAGTGTTAATGTAAGCCTTACTTGTGATTAATAAACAAACTTTACCTTAGGCTCTGATATAAGGATGTTTTAAATTGCAGTAATATGAGATGGCTACACTGCCCTGTGCTCTGGTGACAAGCTATTTCAAAGAAAATTAGGATTCATGTCTAGTATTCTACATCTTGTTCCAAAATAAAGTTCAAAATTTCCTTTAGATTTGATTGCGACTGATTAGAATTCATAGAATCCCCACAGTGTAGTCAGAAAGAGGCCGTTCAGCCCATCAAGTCTGCACCAACAACAATCCCACACAGATCCTATTCCCATAACCCCATTTACCCTGATAATCCTCCTGGCATTAAGAGGCAATTTAGCATGGCCAATCCACCTAACCCGCACATCTTTGGACTGTGGGAGGAAATCAGAGCACCCGGAGAAAATCCTCACAGACACAGGGAAAACATGCAAAGTCCACACAGACATGCCACCCTATTCATTCCCTTATGGGAACACGAATACACAAGCCATCAAAACAAAGGCCAAATAACACATAAATGGAAATTTAGGGGGACTTTAAACAATGTTTGCTATTGTTTTAATTTGGGAATTCTATCACAAGTACTTCCCATTACATGTATCTTCTCTTTTATATTTTTGTAGACTTGTATTTCTGTGATTTTTTTTAAGGCCACATGTAAGTTAACATTAAACCATTTCAATGTACTATGTTTGTTGATGAGTGTTTTTTTAATTCCCTAAATATTGATGTGAATATCAATTCATAATTATTCTCTTAAACTAGGAGCATTTGTAATACTGGAATAGGATTCTTTCCCGACCTGACACACATCCATTCAACTGCCTCCAATTTCATTCTGTAAGTATCCTTCCAACCTTTTCTGTATAAATTAAATAAAGAAGACAAGAGTGGGATGCACTGCCATTTATAAAAGATGAGAGAATTCAGCGCTATTATACATTTTAACTTTTCTTTCTAGTAGAAAGGTGGCTTCCAGCCAAATATTGTGTGAGGCTAACAGTGTCAAACTGCCTCTGGTGTGCTTGAACAATGTGTCAGTGCCCCAAGCTGAGAAGAGTACTCTCTAAAGAAAGCATCAGCATGACCTTTCAATTCTTACATCGTCTCTATTATTGACAGTGAACTGCCTTTTTATTTACAACTTTGTGGCTTTCCAGGCCTTTTCAGAGTCAACCGCATTGGTGTAAGTCTGGAGCCGTGTACAGATGATGTAGAGATGCCGGCGTTGCACTGGGGTAGTAAGAACTCAGTAAGAATTTAGCAACACCAATTTTAAATCCAACCGATTTATTTGATAGTAAATTTGCGAGCTTTTACACTCTTGTGCCTTCGTCAGGCAAATGCAGTGTTCTGGTCTGCAATCGCACACATATCAACACAGACAGTCACAGATTGCTGATTAGAATGCGAATCCTTACATCTAACCTGCTGTTCAAGTGTTAAAGTGGCTAACAATGTGTGTGAAGGGAATCCTGAGCATTGGTTAGAGAATTGTGTATTTTCTCCAGACAGCACAGTAAGTGAGGTTTTTTGCTAACCCAGGCAAGTTACGGGGGTTACAGATAGTGTGTCATGAAGCCAAGATCCCTATTAAGACCGTCCTCATGTGTGCGGAACTTGGCTATCAGTCTCTGCTCAGCGACTCTGCCCTGTCGTGTGTCATGAAGGCCCCCTTGAAGAACATTTACCCGCAGTTCAGAGGCCGAATGCCCATGACTTCTGAAATGTTCGCCCACAGGAAGGGAACTGTTTTGTGACGCTCATTCATCTGCTGTTGTAGTGTCTGCATGGTCTCCCCAATGTACCATGCTTTGGGACATCCTTTCTTGCAACGTATTAGGTAGACAACATTGGCCGAGTTGCAAGAGTATGTACCGTGTACCTGGTGAATGGTATCTTCACGTTTGATGATGTCGTCCATGTCTATGATCTGGCATGTCTTGCAGAGGTTGCTGTGGCAGGGTTGTGTGGTATTGTGGTCACTGTTCTCCTGAAGGTTGGGTAGCTTGCTGCGAACAATGATCTGTTTGAGGTTGTGCAGTTGTCTGAAAGCAAGAAGTGGGGGTGTGGGGATGGCCCTAGTGAAATGTTCATCGTCATCAATGATATGTTGAAGACTCCGGAGAAGATGTCGTAGCTTCTCTGCTCCGGGGAAGTACTGGACAACAAAGGGTACTCTGTCCACCGTGTCCCGTGTTAGTCTTCTGAGGAGGTCAGTGCGGTTTATCGTTGTGGCATGTCGGAACTGTCGATCGATGAGTTGAGCGCCATATCCTGTTCTCACAAGGGCATCCTTCAATGTCTGGAGGTGTCTGTCACGATTCTCCTCCATGATCCCCGGAGCGGAGAAGCTACGACATCTTCTCCGGAGTCTTCAACGTATCATTGATGACGATGAACATCACACTAGGGCCATCCCCACACCCCCACTTCTTGCTTTCAGACAACCGCACAATCTCAAACAGATCATTGTTCGCAGCAAACTACCCAACCTTCAGGAGAACAGTGACCACAATACCACACAAACCCTGCCACAGCAACCTCTGCAAGACATGCCAGATCATAGACATGGACGACATCATCAAACGTGAGGATACCATTCACCAGGTACACGGTACATACTCTTGCAACTCGGCCAACGTTGTCTACCTAATACGTTGCAAGAAAGGATGTCCCGAAGCATGGTACATTGGGGAGACCATGCAGACACTACGACAGCGGATGATAGAGCATCGCTCAACAATCACCAGGCAAAACAGTTCCCTTCCTGTGGGCGAACACTTCAGCAGTCATGGGCATTCAGCCTCTGACACTGCGGGTAAATGTTCTTCAAGGGGGCCTTCATGACACACGACAGCGCAGAGTCGCTGAGCAGAGACTGATAGCCAAGCTCCGCACACATGAGGACGGTCTTAACAGGGATCTTGGCTTCATGACACACTATCTGTAACCCCCGTAACTTGCCTGGGTTAGCAAAAAACCTCACTTACTGTGCTGTCTGGAGAAAATACACAATTCTCTAACCAATGCTCAGGATTCCCTTCACACACATTGTTAGCCACTTTAACACTTGAATAGCAGGTTAGATAGAACATAGAACATAGAACATAGAACAATACAGCACAGAACAGGCCCTTCGGCCTTCGATGTTGTGCCGACCAAAATAAAAAGCAATGCCCCTCCTAACTAAACCATTCCCTTCTCATCCATATACTTATCAACTAACCTCTTAAACGCCACCAAACTTGGCGCATCTACAACAGCTGCAGGCAGGGCATTCCACTCCCTAATCACTCTTTGAGTAAAGAACCTACCTCTGCTATCCGTCCTATAACTCATACCCCTTAATTTAAAGTTGTGTCCCCTCGTGCTAGCTTTCTCCATCCTAGGAAAAAGGCTATCACTGTCCACCCTATCCAAACCTCTAATTATCTTATATGCTTCAATAAGATCCCCCTTAGCCGCCTCCTTTCTAACGAAAACAACCTCAAATCCTTCAACCTCTCTTCATAGGACATGCCCTCCATACCAGGCAACATCCTAGTAAACCTCCTCTGTACCCTCTCCAATGCCTCCACATCTTTCTTATAATGTGGCGACCAGAACTGCACACAATACTCCAAGTGCGGCCGCACTAGAGTTTTGTACAGCTGCAACATGATGCTGCGGCTCCTAAATTCAATCCCCCTACCAATAAAAGCTAAGACTCCATAAGCCTTCTTAACAACTTTATCCACTTGACTGCCTACTTTCAGGGATTTATTGACACATACACCAAGATCCTTCTGTTCCTCAACACTATTAAGAGCCCTACCATTAGCCCTGTACTCTACACATTTATTGTTCCTGCCAAAGTGCATTACCTCACACTTTTCCACATTAAACTCCATTTGCCACCTCTCGGCCCCGCTCTGCAACTTGTCCAAGTCACTCTGTAAACTAAAACACCCCTCTTCACTATCTACCACACCACCAACTTTAGTATCATCTGCAAATTTACTGATCCATCCCTCAATACCCTCATCCAGATCATTTATAAAAATTACAAACAGCAGGGGCCCCCAAACAGACCCCTGAGGCACACCACTCGTCACCGAACTCCACGATGAATATCTCCCATCAACCACCACCCTCTGTCTTCTATCTGCTAGCCAATTCCTAATCCAATTAGCTAATCACCCTCTATTCCATACATCTGCATTTTCTGTAGAAGTCTTCCATGGGCCACCTTATCAAACGCCTTACTAAAGTCCATATATACTACATCAACCGCCTTACCCCCATCCACCTCTTTGGTCACTTTTTCAAAAAACTCAATGAGGTTAGTAAGGCATGACCTACCCTTCACGAAACCATGCTGACTATCCCCAATCAATTCATTTCTCTCTAAATAACTATAAATCCTATCCCTAATAATTCTCTCCAATACCTTGCCCACAACAGAAGTAAGACTCACTGGCCTATAATTCCCTGGAAGGTCTCTCTTCCCCTTCTTAAACAATGGGACCACATTCGCTATCCTCCAGTCCTCCGGAACCACACCCGTAACCAACGAGGACCTGAAGATCAGAGCCAGAGGCTCTGCAATCTCCTCTCTTGCCTCCCAGAGAATCCTAGGGTAAATCCCGTCCGGCCCAGGGGACTTATCCAACTTCAAACCCTCGAGAATTTCTAACACATCCTCCCTATCTACTACAATACTCCCCAATTTGCAACCCTGTACCTCAGTGCTCTCCACAGCTACATTTCCAGCACTCTGCGTGAATACCGAAGAGAAATATTTATTCAGTGCCTCACCAATCTCTTCAGGCTCCACGCACAACTTCCCACTGCTGTCTATGACTGGCCCTAATCTTGCCCTAACCAATCTTCTATTCTTAACATATCGAAAGAAAGCTTTAGGATTCTCCTTAATCCTATCAGCCAACATCTTCTCGTGTCCCCTCTTAGCTCTCCTCAATTCACTTTTTACCTCCTTCCTAGCTAATCTATAGCTATCCATTGCACTACCTGAGCCTTCAAGCCTCATCCTGACATAAGCCTCCTTTTTCTTCTTAACCAGCAAATCAACTCTTTTCGTACACGATGTAAGGATTCGCATTCTAATCAGCAATCTGTGACTGTGTTGATATGTGTGCGATTGCAGACCAGAACACTGCATTTGCCTGACAAAGGCACAAGAGTGTCGAAAGCTCGCAAATTTACTATCAAATAAATTGGTTGGATTTAAAATCGGTGTTGCTAAATTCTTGCCATGTACAGAGCCAGACTTCTTTCCCTTAAAGCTACTAGTGACGCTTGTGAGTTTGTGTGACAATCCAGTCATTTCATGGTCACAATTACTGATGCCAATTTTTCAAAATCCATATTTCCCTACATATTTGAATTTAAATTTTCCAGCTGCTGTAGTGGGATTTGAACCTATCTGCCAGGATCATAAATCCAATGGCTCAGATTGTTAGCCCAGCAGCATTTTCACTATTGCCAGGTTTCTTTTTGCCAATTTAAAGTTAACTTTGTGCTGATGTTATTTGTCGACTGAAATGAAAATAGTTTGTTTCACTTATCTTGCAGTAGTCAGGTAGACATCCAATGAACCTGGACTAGATCCAAGACAAAGTCCCAGTGGTGAAAGGGGGAAGTATTAGAACATTTTGTGCTTCAAATACTAAGGGTGGCACTAGAGACTAGGAAGGTTTACTCTATTCTCATTGCTCTTAAGTAAGGCATTAATGGGGTACTACTATAGGCATTTAGGGCCCTGGGTTTACTGTACAGTGACTCCAATCATTCAATATTCAAAGAGAATACTAGATGAGGACAGGAATGAACTTGATTATAATTGTACTTATAATCATGAGGTTCCTTAGCTCAGTTTGCTGAATGGCTGGTTTGTAATGTGGAGCAATACAAACAGTGCGAGTTCAATTCCTGTTCCGACTGAGGTTATTCACGAAGGCCCTGCCCTGTCATCCTTGTCTCTTACCTGTGTAATATGGTGATCCTCAGGTTAAATCACCATCTGTCAGTTCAGCCTCTCAAAGGGGAGAGTAGCCTATGGCCATGTGGGATTGTGGTGTATTGAGAGACTTATAATGAGAATGTGCCAATATTTACTCTTCGACATCCTAAAATACACAAAAAGGAATTGCATTTATATAATGTCTTTCACAACATCAGGGTTTCCAAAAGCACTTCACAATCAGTGACGTACTTTGGGAGAGTAGTCACTTAATGGAAACGTGGCAGCAAATTTGCATGCAACAAGTTCCCACAACGGCAATGTGGGAAAGACAAGATAGTTTGTGTTTTTTGTGATAATTGAGAGATAAATATTGTCCAGGACTTCTTCAAAATACTGTCATTGGATCTTTTATATCCATTTGAGAGTTTAATATATAATCTAAACAATAGTGGGACTGCACATGGGCTACAGCGATTCAAGAAGACAACTCACCACCACATTCTCAAGGATAACTAGGGATGGGCAATAAATGCTGGTCAGCCAGCGATGTCCATTCCCACAAATGAATATAATGTAGCGTTTTTGACAGTGCAACACTCCCTCTGCAATGCACTAGGTCTTTGTATTCGAGACCTGGAGTGGGACTTGAACCCAAAAGCTTCTGCCTCACAGGTAAGAGTGCTAGAAACTGGGCCACTGTTGACACATAAAGATTAGCTACGTAGATGAGAGGCTGACCAAAACCAATGGTATCATACCACATCCTTCATGTTTTACTGCCTTTAACAGTGAAGATAAAAATGTTGGCTAGGAAGTTATATTTTCTACTATTTGGAGATACTTTTCATTCCTTTGGTTTATCTCTGCAGCACTCTATTACATTCAAGTTTTCAGCTCTTTGATCGCTTATGGCCAAGTCAGTTGCTAGATGTTAAAAAGCCAACCATGAGACCATAAACATAGGAGCAGAAGTAGGCCATTTGGCCCATTGAGTCTGCTGCCCCATTCAGTGAGGTCAAAACTGCTCTGATATAATAATCCTCAATTCCACTTTCCCACTTTATCCACATTGTTGTGTATTGATGCTTGTACCTATTTGAAATAAGGTTGCTTTAAGGATCTAATCACGTGACATATTGATGATGTCATTGGCCATTTGCATGGGCAAATGGGCAGTCTATCCTAACAGCCAGCAGAGTAAACATCTTTCCAATAATGCTCTTGTTTATTTCATACCTTTGTAAACTGTAAGCCTCTACCTTAAAAATACCACAAACAAAACTGGCAACAAGGTGGTTGATCCACATTGTAAGCACCCAAAGAAAGAATTGCTGAAAATCCTGTAAAACAAAAGAAAAATCACCAGTCCATGCTGTAGCCATCCAATAAGGATTAAGTAGAAAAAAATTTTGCCACATCAAAACTAATGATGGAGGGGTGCCAAATATCTTACCTGATGAAGGAGCAAAGCTCTGAAAGCTAGTGGCTTTTGCTACCAAATAAACTTGTTGGACTTTAACCTGGTGTTGTGAGACATCTTATTGTATTTACCCCAGTCCAATGCCAGCAGCTTCACATCACACAAGTTCTGGAACAGTGCATGGAGCACTTTGTGCAGCAAGTACCCTGCAACAATAGTTTAGAGCAGGAGGTGTAGCAAAACACAGATGGAAACAGGTTGAGTTCAGGGGTACCTTCTTTGAAAAAAAGGAAGCAAGGTGGTGCCAAAAATTTTGTGGCACATCCTGCTCAAGTCTTTCATTGTAAAAATGACGGGAATGTTTGGCAGTATGGGAAGTAGGATGAAAGCACTGAGCGCTGGAGCTCATATATGATTATATTGTCCATGTGAATAAAATTGCAGCAGATATTGAGCCACGCTGTGATGATGCGTAGTTCTGTACGCATATGTGGTGATTTTAAAATCACCCTCAATCCAGCACTGTGTATAGGGCAGTATCCTCTGCCAGAAATTGATGATTTATTTGCGGGGTTGGCCGGTGGCCAGCATTTCAGTAAAGTTGACCTTAGACAAGTTTATCTCCAGGTAAATATGGATCCAGATTCACAGCAATATTTGACAATCGTGACACACAAAGGGCTATTCATATATAAAGACTATTTGGTATCACGTCCACATCTGCGTTATTCCAGCATGCCATGGGTCAAATTCTAAATGGACTAGAAGGAGTCCAGTGTTACTTTGATTTGATTTGATTACTGACAAATGTGCTAACATACAGTAAAAAGTATTTTTTCTTGTGCACTGTGCAGACAAAGTATACAGTTCATACAGAAGGAAAGGAGAGAGTGTAAAGTGTAGTGTTACAGTCATAGCCCGGATGTAGAGAAGGATGAACTTAATGCAAGATAGATCCGTTCAAAAGTCTGATGGCAGCACGAAAGAAGCTTTCTTCAGTCAGTTGGTACATGTTCTCAGACTTTTGAATCTTCTTCCTGGCAGAAGGTATGTCTGGGATGGGTGGTGTCATTAATGAGGCTGTCAGCTTGTCTGAGGAAGCAGAAATGTAGACAGTGTCAATGGATGAGAGGCTGGTTGGAGTGATGGACTGGGCTTCCTTCATCAGCCTTTGTAATTTCTTGCGGTCTTGGGCACAGCAGGAGCCATACCAAGTTGTGATACAATCAGAAAGGATGCTGTCTATGGTGCATCTGTAAAAGTTGGTGAAAGTCATAGCTGACATGCCAAATTTCTTTAGTCTTCTGAGAAAGTTGAGGCATTGGTAATAACTTAGTTACTGAACTGAATGAAGGAAAGCATCTTCAAAATTTGGATGCTGCACTCCAGAAACAAGTAGATTACAGATGATGAGCATGGAAAGATAAATGTGAATTCTTCAAACATTCGATTGAATAGCTGGGGCACATCAGAGATGTAAAGGGACTGCATAAATAGTCTTCAAAAGTAAAGGTCATAACTGAGGCACCTACACATCAAAACATAAATCAACTTTGATCATTTTTGGTCTTATTAAACTATTATGGAAGGATTGTCCCTAATCTAGCAACATTTCTCAAGCCTTCACACAATTTATTGTGCCGAAACAGGAAATGGAGACGGGTGGCTCAGTATGCGGAGGCTTCGCACAAGTTAAAGAGGCATTACGTAAATCAGAAGTCATGACATACTTTGATCTGAAGTTATGCATCATCATGGGCATAAAGAGAGGCAGAAAATTCAACCAACTCCCCCGCCTAAAGATTTCCTTTCACATTTTTGGATGTAGGTGTCACCAGCGTTTGTTGCCCTATCCACTTCCCTTGAAGCCAGTGGTTTGCAGGACCATTTCAGAGGGCAGTTAAGAGTCAGCCACATTGCTGTGGGTCTGGCATCAGATGTAGGCCAGACCAGGTAAGGACGGCGGATTTCCTTCTCTAGACAGGATTTGCAAATCAGATAAGTTTTTACAGCAATTAATGATATCACCACTCCTGAGACTAGATTTGTATTCCAGATTTTTATTCATGAAATATTAATTTCATGAGCTGCCTTGGTGGAATTGGGACCAATGTTCCCAGAATCAGCCTGGATGGTGTATATGTGTGTGTGTGTGTGTATGTGTGTGTGCATGGTGTATGTATGTGTGTGTGCATCTATGTGTGGTGTATGTGTGTGCATATGTGTATGTGTGCTCGTGGTGTGTGTGGTATGTGTTTGGTGTATGTGTGGATGTATGGTGTATGAGTGCGTGCATGGTGGATATGGGTGTGTGCATGGTGCAAGTGTGTGTGGTATATATGTGTGCTATGTGTGCATGTGGTGTGTGTGCGCATGGTGTAGGTGTGTGTGGTGTGTGCATGGTGTATGTACATGTTTGTATGTGGTATATGTGTGTGTGTGTTGTGTGTTTGTGGATGGTGTAAGTGTGGCTGGGGTGATGGGTTTGTTGTGGTCATAGCTATTATTTATTTTTCATGGCCTACATAAAATCAGAACAGTTGTAGTCCATCAATGTACATCTGGTCATTGAAGTTCAACATCAAGTCCTTACCTGGTCCAACCTACATGTGGCTCCAGAGCCAAACAATGTGATTGACGCTTAACTGTTCTCAGGCAACCAGGGATGGACAATAAATGCTGGTCAGCCATGTCCCACAAATGAATAAGAAAACAATCTTGCAGGCCATTTCCAATGTTTAAGGCAGCTGTTAAAATGCAGTCATTCCAATGGAATGACTTGTGTCATCCTTATTTCAAAGTGAAAGCAAACTGCAAAGTGACTTCCAGAGAAGCAGGCAATCATTTAAAAACCAGCCGTAACCACAAGCTCAACCTGTGTATTTCAAACTCCATACATCTGCTAGGATCAATGTTGAACTTACTGTGGGGATCTAAAACAACTGATGTTTTGACATGAATCTCAAAAACAATTGTTCATTTTGCCTGCCCATCAAAGAGCTGTGGTGGGGGAAGGAGGAGGGCACTAGCACTCAAAGTCAAGAATGCGCTTAATGCTCTCTCCATCACATTGTCTGTACCTTTAAGACTTGACTGTCTGTAAAGACTTGCATTCCAATCATTATTTTGTAAATTGAGTTTGTATCTTTATATGCCCTGTTTGTGAAAAGGTAATTTAGTTATGATTGGGGTGGCTTTAAATTTTCTGGGCATTCCTTGTGAAATTGCCTGCATAAAATGTGAACAAACCTTCAAGACAATTCAATAAAAGTTTGAGAAAAAGGAACATCACTATTCCGAGGCAATTTTCGAGTTGTTATGACACTTTGTGGGAGCTACAAGGGGAGGGAACAATACAAGCATTGCTATTATGTAATAATCAGGGAATGGTGCATAGAGTCAAATTCCAAGACCAGCTAACTATCAGCAACAGCAACATACAGACTCCAAAATAAAATTTACAGCAGGAAAAGAAAGGAGTAAAGCCAACACACGAGGCTTAAGGAAAGTAGATTTTTGAGGAAATGCGTCAGCAAACAATATTAGGTTGGGTATTTAGAATGAGTAAATGGAACATACTTGATAACATTGTTGGCACATTAGCAACATTTAAGAGGCATCAGGATGGGTACATGAATAGGAAGGGAATAGAAGGATACGATTGAGTAAAGGCATAATTTTTTTTTGTTTAGTTAGGGCATCATGATCAGTACAGGCTTGGAGGGTCGAAGGGTCTGTCCCTCTGCTTTTCTTTGTTCATTGGAACAATATTCTATCAGGTAAAGGATATAGTAAAGGAAACCTACGTAAGCAAAAAAGAAAGTAATATGGTGGTAACAGATTTTTAAAAGAAGAGTTTAAATTAAATATGAAACAATACATAAGTTTTATGGTAAAGGTGAGTGTAGGCAAACGGTAAAAGAAGTCTTTACAAAATAATCAATTAATAATCAAATAATCAATTAATTTTCCTGTACAGGTTTGTAACTTAAAGGAAATGAAGAAAGAAGTTTATAAAGTTTCAAAGTGAAATTGGGGAAATTTAACAGAAGGCATTTCCTCTGATTATTCATCTTTCTTGGGGGAGAGAAACTGTCCCGGAAGGGTTGAGTTTTTGTCACTATGTTTTATATTCATGTACTTGAAAGGATATTGAATTTGAAAATATAAAGATGAATGAAACAGACCATCTGTTGTATTGAACTCTTTCAAGCCATCGATTATGTACAACTGTATCTTGAAATTTCAGAAACTCATAACATCTCTGAAGGAAAGCAGCCAAACTAAGAAATATCTCCAAGAACATAAAGTCTGTTAAGTTTCTCCATTTTGACAGAACTTGCATAGTTCATCTGCAGACCGGCACATACATTCCTAATGTTCCCTCTATGTTTGAGGACTCGAGGCACTGATGAAATTACAGGCTGACCAGACTCAATAGAGGCGATCTTACCAAACAAATTCCAAGTGCTGAACAAGTGTGAGAACAGAAGAAATTTGAGCTGATTTTTTGGCAATTTAAAAATTGAATTTTACCTGACTTTGTCAAAGAATCAAGTCAAACTTGGTTTCCCATCAGCAGGGAGAGTGGGTAGAGCCTAAATCACCAAGAGCCGGCTGATAGCAGCAGAGATTGTCATTGAGCCTGTGAACGTAGAGGTCTGTTACTGCGTCCTCCAGCTATAGCTGGCCCGTTGTGGCCAATCACCCCACCATCACCTGGACTGATCTGCATCCCCATCCCCGTCCAGACCTGTTGTCCCCTGCCTGGACTGGTTGCGGATGAAACTACCCCCTCCCCTCTTCCCCACCCCTCAAACAATCATTCTTACAGAGTGGCAGCAATTCCCCTCCCACTGATCACAATTGCAGAGTGGCAGTGGTTCCCCCTCCCCACTGCTCATGATTGCAAAGAAGCAGCAGTTCCGCCCTTCCACTGATCACGATTGCAGAGTGGCAGCAGTTCTCCCCTCCCCACTGATTGCAGAGTCGGGTGCGAACCCTATTTCCCAGCTCTCTTACAGTATTGCCAGCTCACCCCACTCATTGTCTGGCAGGGCGAGAGGGTAAGATCGCCCTCCCACCTCCCCTTTATCTTTAGGATATGGAGTAGAAAATTTAAAATCTGGACCAGGGAGCTCTACAGGAGCTGTGGTCTACATGATAATTTATACGTGTCAACTTTTAACTGATGTGAATTATCATACCAGTGGTAAAAGCTTGTTTTGATCCAAAGTTTATATAATAGTTATTTACTTCAATGAGATTTAATATTATTTTTGATCAAATTTGCCTGTTTATTTTCAGTGAGATATGTGACAATTTACACCTTCAAACCATACCAGAAAACGCATTTCAGGGAATGAACAATGAATCTCTGACATTGTAAGTATAATCACTTAGAACGTTTAGATAAGTCACTGTACTGTACTCTCCAATGCAAATGCCCAATTTCTCTATGAGCTCTGAAAGTCAGGGCGATGTAATTGTGGTTTAGATTATGACAACGTCTGTACATTTTATAAAGTTACCTCCTTGGTGCACAGCAAAACATTGGGAGCAGAATTTGAGTTTGTAATCCTCTCAGTTTTCCACTGTTTAGGCCTATGTTGTATCTTTTAGGGAAGGCTTGCTGAATTAAATGCCATTCTTTCCACCCAGCTATGCAAAGATGTGGGGTACCTGCCTCACTCTCTTCCTTGTTTTGGTACATGTGGCCACTAGAGGAGGATAAATGTGAAGTGACCATACAGAGACTGTGAATGAAAATAGATTCAGGAATTAGGCATTAGGGACATTTGTTGATATGCACAGACGGGCTGCATAACTCAAGGCAATTTGCTCTGTGGACATGTCGTCTGCCATTCCAACTCCATATTATGCTGGCATTTCCACCTCAAGGAAAGTGATCTCATGGAGTAAAGCTACCACACCCCAGCTAATAATGTTATGTACTATCTTGTCCTGAAAGAGAAAGAGTAGTGATAATGAATGATGTAGAATAGGAGTTAACTTTGTAATATGAACTGTTAAATGTGTTGGAGGTTTGTGACAGAATTGGGATATAAGGAATGCATTCTGAATGACTGGGAATGACAAATCCTTTTCCACATTAACTTGTCACCGTACTACCAACGATTTTTGTTCATGGGATGTGGGCATCACTGCCAAATCCAGCATTTCTATTGCCCATTCTTAATTGTCCTTAAAAATACAACAGTGATTTACCACTACCTTCTTGAAACACTACAGTCCACAGTGCAGGGAGTTTTAGGATTTTAAGCCAGTAACAGTGAGGATATAGTTCCAAGTTAGGATGATGTGTGGGTTTTGAGGGGATCTTGCAGGTGGTGGTGATAGGTGATAGGGGTTCCGGGTTTGAAAGGTACTGTTAACGGAGTATTTGATTAAGGAATAGTGAGTTATATATCCTAGATCTCTGTAGACAGCGTTAGAGTACAGAATTGTTTCTTGCACACTATACAGGCAAAGCATACTGTTCATAGAGAAGGAAAAGGAGACTGCAGAATCTAGCGTTACAGTCATAACTCGGTTATAGAGAAAGATCAACTTAATATAAGTAGGTCCATTCAAACGTCTGATGGCAGCAGAGAAAAAGCTGTCCTTGGAGCGGTTGGCACATGACCTCAAACTTTTGTATCTTGTTCCTGACGAAGTTAAGTGAGTGGACAAATCAGGCAAAGATGTGGGGAGACAAACAAAATTGCCAGAAATATTCAACATGTTAGCAGCATCTATGGTCAGAGAAACAGAGTTAACAGAGTTAAAGTGCTCAAGATGGATCTTCTTTAGAACAGGTAGGAGGTAGAAATGTGAAGGATTTTATGTTGTTGAAAGTAGAGAGGGGGAGAGGTCTGGGGTAAGGTACAAGACTGGAGAGATTAAGGGGTGACTTTTCCCATTCTGTCCACCACGGGAATCAAAGCAGGCGAGGGGTGGACCATGGAAAGATCCTTTGACTTTGGGTGGGATTTTCTGGTTTTGGGGCGAGCGCAGCTGGAAACTCCTACCCGAAATTAATGGTTGAGAGCTTCAAGTTTCTGGGTGTCCAGATCACCAACAACCTGTCCTGTCTCTTCACACCAATGCTAGATATGAAAGCCCACCAATGCCTTTACTTTTCTCAGGAGGGTAAGAAAGTTTGGCCTGTCCATTACAACTCTCATCAACCTTTGCAAATGCACCATAGAAAGTATTCTTCCTGGTTGTATCACAGCTTGGTATGGCTCTGACCAAGACTGTAAGAAACTACAAAAGATCCTGAGCAAAGCTCAGTCCATCACTCAAACCAGCTACTCATGCATTGACTCAGACTACACTTCCTATTGCCTCAGAAAAGCAGCCAACATAATCAAGGCCCCCACACATCCCAAATGTATTCTCTTCCACCTTCTTCCGTCGGGAACAAGATACAAAAGTCTGAGGTCACATGCCAACCAATTCAAGAACAGCTTTTTCCCTGCTGCCATCAGACTTTTGAACGGATCTACCTCATATTAAGTTAATCTTTCTCTACATCCTAGTTATGACTGTAACACTTCATCCTGTACTCTCTCCTTTCCTTCTCTATGAAAGTATGCTTTGTCTGTATAGCATGCAAGAAACAATACTTTTCACTGTATACGAATTTATGTGATAATAATAAATCAGATCAAATCAAATGTAGAAATTACTCTTTGTTCCAAAATATATCTACGATCCCTGAATTCTTTAAGACTTTTACCTTCTCAAACTGCATCCAAGTTAAATCCAGCTTATAGTTACAAAGCTGAGAATCAAGTATGGAAAATATTTTTTCCTGCTCCACCGAAGGTATTTAAACTGCCTTGGCTCTAAGACTTAGATGCAGGCCTAATGTACTAGCTGTTAAATGTAAACTGTCCTGCCTGCTTCTGAGGGTGATGGCAATTATACAATCTTTCTTCTTTGATTCTTTGGTCTGAGTATTTGGCTGTCGGCACCTCTTAAATTGCTTGACTCTAGAAATTAGCATGTGTACACCTCCACTGATCTCTCAGTCATCTAGCTAAGCTGCTTCCTGCTAAAAGAGTGAGATACACTTGGTTCTGTCTAACGGGATACCTATTGATCTCGTTACTGGGAAAACCACATCTTTTGAATGTCGGCTGTTGCTATTGCTAGGCATATTTCTACCTGTTGCTGGGCAGGTCACATTTTATCATTATTAAATTCTTGCTACTGTTGAGTCTCTAGTACTCAGGGGTGGCACAGTGGTTAGCACTGCTGCCTCTTATTGCCAGGGACCTGGGTTCAATTCCCGACTTGGGTCACTATCTGTGTGGAATGTGCACGTTTTCCTCATGTCTGTTCTGGTTTCCTCCCACAGTATGAAAGACATCCTAGTCAGGTGCATTGATCTGAGCAGGCGCCAGAGCAGTGTGGTGACTGGGGGAATTTCACAGTATTTTCATTGCAGTGTTAATGTAAGCCTTACTTGTGACTAATAAATAAATTTTAACTTTACTAGGCAGATCTATGACAGTTTCCCTTGCAATACACGATAGATTGTAATTTGCTTTCCTAATAGAACATAGAACATTACAGCGCAGTACGGGCCCTTCGGCCCTCGATGGTGCGCCGGCCAGTGGACCCTCTAACCTAAACTATTCCAATATCATCCATATGCCTATCCACCGAACATTTGAATGCCCCCAAAGTAGGCGAGTCCACAACTGCTGCAGGCAGGGCATTCCATGCCCTCACCACCCTCTGTGTAAAGAACCTGCCTCTGACATCCGTCCTATAACTACCACCTCTTAATTTAAAGTTATGTCCCCTCGTGTTGGTCATCACCATCCGAGGAAAAAGGCTCTCACTATCCACCCTATCCAATCCCTTGATCATCTTATACGCCTCAATTAGGTCACCACGTAACCTTCTTCTCTCTAATGAAAATAACCTCAGGTCCCTCAGCCTTTCCTCATAAGGCCTTCCCACCATACCAGGCAACATCCTGGTAAACCTCCTCTGCACCCTTTCCAATGCTTCCACATCTTTCTTATAATGCGGCGACCAGAACTGTACGCAATACTCCAAGTGCGGCCGCACCAGAGTTTTGTACAGTTGTAACATAACCTCACGGCTCCTAAATTCAATCCCTCTACCAATAAAAGCTAACACACCGTACGCCTTCTTAACAACTTTATCAACCTGGGTGCCAACTTTCAAAGAGATATGTACTTGTACCCCAAGATCTCTCTGCTCAACAACACTATTAAGGGTCCTTCCATTAGCCCTATATTTCATATGCCTGTTATTCCTACCAAAGTGAATCACCTCACACTTATCCACTTTACCCAAAGGGTGGTTCGGGAGTGGAATGCCCTGCCTGCAGCAGTTGTAGATGCGCCAAGTTTGGTGGCGTTTAAGAGGTTGGTTGATGAGTAGATGGAAGAGAAGGGAATGGTTTAGTTTGGAGGGGCATTGCTTTTTATATTGGTCGGCGCAACATCGAAGGCCGAAGGGCCTGTTCTGTGCTGTAATGTTCTATGTTCTATGTTCTATGTATTGAATTCCATTTGTCACCTCACGGCCCAGCTCTGCAACCTATCTATGTCCCTCTGCAAACTGTAACATCCATCCTCGCTGTCTACAACTCTCCCCACTTTGGTATCGTCAGCAAATTTACTAATCCAACCCTCTACACCCTCATCTAGGTCATTTATAAAAATGACAAACAGCAGTGGCCCTAAAACAGATCCTTGAGGTACACCACTTGTAACTGCACTCCAGGTTGAATATTTCCCATCAACCACCACCCTCTGTCTTCTATCAGCTAGCCAATTCCCAATCCAAACTGCTAAATCACCTTCAATCCCATGCATCTGCACTTTCTGCAGTAGCCTACCATGGGGAACCTTATCAAATGCTTTGCTAAAATCCATATACACTACATCAACTGCCTTACCCTTATCTACCTCTTTGGTCACCTCCTCAAAAAACTCAATAAGGTCTGTGAGGCACGACCTACCCTTCACAAAACCGTGCTGACTATCCCTAATCAATTTATTTCTCTCTAGATGCTTATAAATCCTATCCCTTATTATTCTTTCCAAGACCTTGCCCACAACAGAAGTCAGGCTCACCGGTCTATAATTTCCAGGATACTCCCCTTTTTGAACAAAGGGACAACATTTGCCATCCTCCAGTCTTCCGGCACTATACCTGTAGCTAACAACGACATGAAGATCAAAGCCAAAGGCTCTGCAATCTCCTCTCTAGCCTCCCAGAGAATCCTAGGGTAAATCCCATCTGGCCCAGGGGACTTATCAATTTTCATACCCTCAAGATTCGCTAACACCTCCTCCTTATGAACCTCAATCCTGCCCAGTCTACAACCTGGTATCGCAGTATTCTCCCCGACAACACTGTCTTTCTCCTGCGTGAATACTGACGAAAAATACTCATTCAGTGTCTCTCCTATCTCCTCAGGCTCCACGCACAACTTCCCACTGCTATCTCTGACTGGCCCTAATCTTGCCCCAACCAATCTTTTATTATTTATATACCTGTAAAAAGCTTTAGGATTCTCCTTAATCCTATCCGCCAAAGTCTTCTCGTGTCCTCTTCTAGCTCTTCTCAACTCCCTCTTTAGCTCCTTCCTGGCTTTATAGCTCTCCATTGCCCTAACTGAGTCTTCACGTCTCATCATTATATAAGCCTCCTTCTTCCTCTTCACCAGAGATTCAACTTCCCTAGTACACCATGGTTCCCTCACTCGACCACTTCCTCCCTGCCTGGCAGGTATATATTCATTAAGGACATGCAGAAGCTATTCCTTAAATATGCTCCACATTTCAGATGTCCCCAGCCCCTGCAATATCCTGCTCCACCCTATGCATCCTAAATCTCTCCTAATAGTCTCATAATTACCTTTCCCCCAGCTATAACTACTGTTATTCGGTATGTGCCCATCCCTTTCCATCACTAAGGTAAACGTAACCAAATTGTGGTCACTATCACCAAAGTGCTCACCACCTCCAAGTCTAACACCTGGTCTGGTTCATTACTCAATACCAAATCCAATATAGAACATAGAACATAGAACATAGAACATAGAACAATACAGCACAGAACAGGCCCTTCGGCCTTCGATGTTGTGCCGACCAAAATAAAAAGCAATGCCCCTCCTAACTAAACCATTCCCTTCTCATCCATATACTTATCAACTAACCTCTTAAACGCCACCAAACTTGGCGCATCTACAACAGGTGCAGGCAGGGCATTCCACTCCCTAATCACTCTTTGAGTAAAGAACCTACCTCTGATATCCGTCCTATAACTCATACCCTTAATTTAAAGTTGTGTCCCCTCGTGCTAGCTTTCTCCATCCTAGGAAAAAGGCTATCACTGTCCACCCTATCCAAACCTCTAATCATCTTATATGCTTCAATAAGATCCCCCCTTAGCAGCCTCCTTTCTAACGAAAACAACCTCAAATCCTTCAACCTCTCTTCATAGGACCTGCCCTCCATACCAGGCAACATCCTAGTAAACCTCCTCTGTACCCTCTCCAATGCCTCCACATCTTTCTTATAATGTGGCGACCAGAAATGCACACAATACTCCAAGTGCGGCCGCACTAGAGTTTTGTACAGCTGCAACATGATGCTGCGGCTCCTAAATTCAATCACCCTACCAATAAAAGCTAAGACTCCATAAGCCTTCTTAACAACTTTATCCACTTGACTGCCTACTGTCAGGGATCTATTGACACATACACCAAGATCCTTCTGTTCCTCAACACTATTAAGAGCCCTACCATTAGCCCTATACTCTACACATTTATTGTTCATGCCAAAGTGCATTACCTCACACTTTTCCACATTAAACTCCATTTGCCACCTCTCGGCCCAGCTCTGCAACTTGTCCAAGTCACTCTGTAAACTAAAACACCCCTCTTCACTATCTACCACACCACCAACTTTAGTATCATCTGCAAATTTACTGATTTACTGATATAGCCTCACCTCTTGTTGGCCTATCTACATACTGAGTCATGAAACCTTCCTGCACACATTGAACAAAAACTGACCCCTCTAACGTACTTGAACTATAGCTTTTCCAATCGATATTAGAAAAGTTAAAGTCCCCCATTACAACTACCCTGTTACTTTCACACCTATCCAGGATCAACTTTGCAATCCCTTCCTCTACTTCTCTGGAACTTTTTGGAGGCCTATAAAAAACTCCCAACAGTGTGACCTCTCCTTTCTTGTTTCTAATCTCAGCCCACACTACCTCAGCAGACAAGTCCACATCAAACGTCTTTTCTGCCACCGTAATGCTGTCCTTAACTAACAATGCCACTCCTCCCCCTCTTCTACCACCACCTCTGCTCTGACTGAAACATCTGAACCCCGGAACCTGCAACAACCATTCCTGCCCCTGCTCTATCCACGTCTCTGAAATGGCCACAACATCGAAGTCCCAAGCACCAATCCAGGCTGCAAGTTCATCCACCTTATTGCGTATGCTCCTCGCATTAAAGTATACACACTTCAAACCACCCTCCCGTTTGCCACTATACTGCTGCGACCTAGAAACCTTATCCGTGACCTCCCTATTCACATCCTCCTGTATACTGGCACAACAATTCAGGTTCCCATCCCCCCCCGAATCAGTTTAAACCCCCCCGAATAGCACTGGTAAATTTACCCCCCAAGATATTGGTACCTCTCCGGTTCAGGTGCAGACCATCCCTCTTGTAGAGGTTCCACCTTCCCCAGAATGAGCCCCAATTGACCAAATACCTGAACCCTTCCCTCCTGCACCATCCCTTTAGCCATGAGTTCAAATGTTCTCTCTCCCTATTCTTTTCTATGCCATCTCGCGGCACAGGTAACAAACCAGAGATAACCACTCCGTTAGTTTTAGCCACTTTAATCACTTGCTGTACTGCATACTAAGTTTTTTGTGAATTAATGTACCAGGACATTAGCTTCCTCTATAGTACAGAGTTCTTCAATCCCTCTCAATTTAAATAATATACTATCTTTCTATTTCCGTGGCAAAGCAAACAGATTCATATTTTCCCACATTATACTCCATCTGCCAATTATTTTGCCCACTCTCTGAAGCTATCCATATCCCTTTGCAGTTTTCTTATGTCCTCTTCACAACTTATTGTCCTACCTACCTTTTAGTTTAACAACCATATGCTCCATCCCTCATCCAAATCATTAATATAGATTGCAAATAATTCCAGCTCCAGCACTGATCCCTTTGGCACTGCACTGGTTACAGCTCGCCAAGCCGAAAATGAATTATTTATGCATTCTCTGCACTTCCTGTTAGCTAAGAAATCCTCTATCCATGTAAATAGATTACTCCCTACACCATGTACTCTTAATTTGTGTAGTAACCTTTAATGTGGCACCTTATCAAATTACATTTGGAAATCCAAATATCCCATATCTTTAATCCCCTGTTGCTTATAGTGGACGTGCTACTCAAAAACAGTTTTGTTCTCTTTAGGCAGTGGTTGGTGTAAGTGAGAAATTAATAATCTAACCTCAAATATAGAAAAGTCTGACTCTTTAATTTTAAGCAGTTCTTGATTATTCCATGATTTGGTGGATTTGATGCTGTTGGGAATTAAATTGATATCTAAGACTAGCTTTCAATCTATCAAATAAACAATAACTTCCACAAAAATTACAAAACTACAGATTGCACATGAGAAAGCAAAGCAAACACATTATTCATTGTTATAGTATCGCAAAAACATGCAAATCTGCACTTGCAGTTTATCCACTATGCAGGAGAACATTTTGCATCAACTTTTCTGTGCACAGTCTGCCCCTCATTAATGAGGTCTGGTCTTCTCTGCATCATTCCAGAATCTTTTCATCTTTGCTTCCAGTATTTCCCGAATTTGACACATGCTTACTTCAATACATGTAAGTATGTTCACTCACAGGAAAGGAAGGAAATCTGTTGTCTTGACTCGATCTAGTCTACATGTGACGCCAGACCCACAACAATGTGGTTTGACCCTTAAATGCCCTCAGGAATGGGCAATAAACCCTGACCTCGCCAGCAACACCTACACCCCATGAATGAATGAAAAAATAACATGGTCTAGAATGTTACCACCATTCACAACAGCAGGATTTCCCCATCCCACTGCAGTGAATGGAGATTTGGCTGGGCACCAAATTCTTTAACCTCGCTGCAGTCGGAGCATGGCGTGAATGGCCAGCAAGATCACACTTTTCTCAAGTGTCAACCATGGTTTAAAGGTCACATTCCTTGCTTCTGGTCAGAAGAGTGCAGGACCAAGTCCCAGTCCAGAGGCTAGACCATGGCTGACAGTCCAGTATGCTGTACTGAGGATATGCTGTTCTGAGGATGTGCTGTACTATCAGAGGTGCTGCTTTTCAGATGACTTGTTAAACTGAGGTATCATCTTGCCCTCTCAGGTGAATCTAGAATATATTTCACGGCACTGTTCAGCCTATCCCTATTGGTAGTGGATTCAATAAGGAGCACAGTAACGCTAGGATGTAGAAGAATGATGTAAGAGGCAGACAAATGGCAGATGAAATTTAATGCAGAAAAGTGTGAGGTGATGCACTGTAGTAGCAAAGGTGAGGAAAATGGAATGCATGAACAGAAAGACCTGCAAGTGTATGTACGCAAATCTTTGAAGGTGACAGGACAAGTTTTTGGATTCTTTATATTTTGTGATATAAGGCCAGATTTTAAATGGGCATGAAAACTTGGTAAAGTCGGGCATGAGATCATTAATGCGCTCTGCGCCCGCGTCCGCGCAAATGATCACTTTACCAAGACCTGAAAATAAGCGCAATCCGATTCATGTCCAAAATGAGTGCAACAGTGATTTAAAAGCATTTGCATGCATTTAAATTGAATTAGTGGGCTGTCTGCCAACTTACCAGATTTCTCTCTTTACCATTGTATTCGCAAAAAACAGACTCGCTCAGCAAAGGTCTGTTTCAGGGGCTTCTGAAGTGGTAAGTTCAGGGCTTTCAACAGCTCTCTGACTCAGATCGATGGTGGGGTGGGAGGGACAGGGGCTAGATCATTCTTTGGTGAGGGAAGGAGGAGGAGGTGGGTCAGATGTATTTCTGGTCGGGGGGTGGTCCAATTATTCTCTGGTGGAGATGATGAATGGAGGTGAAGGGGGCCGATCATTCTTGGAATGGGGGAGGGGGGAGGGGGGGCCTGGTCATTCTCTGGTGGAGGAGGGAGGAGAGAGGCCAGACTGTTATCTGGTGGTGGATGAGAAGGCCCGATCATTCTCAAGATGGGGAGGGGAACCAAACATTCTGGGGGGCGGGGTAGTTAATTCTATTCCATCCCATTTCTAATTCAGATCATTCCTGTTATAAACGCTTCTTAAATTATATTTCACCTGCCATGAATGTTGCTTTTTTACCCCTACACCAGCAAATTCAGAAGAAGTAGAAATTATTTTATTACCATTTCCCAAATTACCTTCTAAACTTGGAATTGCAGCTCTTAGAATTTACTGCAAGTTGGCTGTTGCTGAATACAATTACAAAGATTGTTGGAACAAACAACAGTTATTTGTACACACAATTATATGTTTCATTACACAACTTCAGAAAAGGCCTGGATATGTACCATGGTGGATTTTGCAAGTACAGGCAGCAGAAAGAAGGGATTCCACAGCTATAATAGTGCACATGTACTTAATTACTGAAACTGTCAAAATACTGGGCACTGAGAATGTGAAATATACTGGGAGGGAGGCCAGATGGATCTTTGGTGGGGAGGAAGAAGTCCGCTGCCACTCTGTGGGCGATTGGTGGGGGAGAGAGGGGGCTGAGGGTCGCTATCGGTCTGGCGGGGCGGTGGATAAAGGGAAAAGTTATGTTGTAGGGGTGGGGGTTATGTTGTCTGTGGGGACCGTTGCTCCTGGGTCGCTTTATCCGCTTTTTGCGGCTCAGGAGTAATGTGACAGGGACGCGATTTTCGATTTTTTTTTTCCCTCACTGTGCATGCGCAGTTCAGAGCTCCGATCATTTCAGGTGCAATGTGCCCCGCCTACAGAGCAATGCAGAACTACAATTTTTTTTTCAGGCTAAATGCATATGGGGGCGCCTGAAAGCAGATTTCAAAGTTGGATCTGAATTGCGCCCAGATTCAACACTTTGAATGAAAATGATAAAATCGAGTTCATAGTGTATAAAAGAAAGGAAGTTATGCTAAATCTTTGCACAAACTTTTTTCTAAGTTTATTTGTAAGTGTTACAAGTAGGCTTACATTAGCACTGCAATAAAATTACGTGAAAATTCCCTAGTCACCACACTCTGGCACCTGTTTGGGTACATTGAGGAAGAATTTAGCACACCCAATACACCTGTGCAGCACATCTTTTGGACTGTGAGAGGAAACTGGAGCACCCAGAGGAAACCCACGCAGACATGGGAAGAACATGTAAACTCTGCACAGACAGTGACCCAAGCTGGGAACCAAGCCTAGGTCACTGTTGTTGTGAGGCAATGATGCTAACCACACTACCATTAGGCCCAGCTGGAATATTATGGCCAATTTTAGGCACCAAACAAGCACCAGACTTTAGGAAATCTGTTAAAACTTTAGAGAAGATATGATGAAAGGCTTCAGTTACGGAGAGAGATTGGAAAAGCTTTCTCTTATACAGAGTGCAGTGAGGATGAGGAATGTTTTTAATACAGGTGTTGAAAATCAGGACTGGTTCAGATAGCATCAATAAAGAGAAACTGTTTGCAGTGACAGAAGGGTCAGTAACCAGAGAACGGATATTATTTAAGGAAATTGGCAGAAGAACCAGAGATGACATAAGGGAAAACATTTGATGCAATAAGTGTTTCTGATGTGGAATGTCCTGTGTGAAAGGGTGGTGAAGCTGATCCAATTACAGCTGCCAAAGTGGAATTGGATAAATAAATACTTAAAACGGAAAAAATTCCAGGGGCACGGGGAATGAATGGTGGAGGGGAATGGGACTAATTGGCTAGCTATTTCAAAGAATTGGCACCAACATGATGGGCTGAATGGCTTCCTTCAGAAATATATCATTCAATAGTTTTATTCCCATAGAAATATTGTTGGATTTTTTTAATGTCTCCCTTTTTCCAGAGAAAACCTGATATTTTACTTTGTTTTTGAAGTCCAATGGTTCACAACTAATTTTCTTTGTTTTGGATGGTAAAATAGAACAAAAAATAATCACCGATATAAAAATACTAAGTTAACGATTGCACACTATCTTTTTTTGAACTTTGTCTCAATGTGTCTTCCCTTCCTGTCCTGTGACTTGGATCTTTCAGCAATGTTCCAAATACATACAGGGGAGGTTCTTTATACAGAGAGCAGCATTTCTGCCTTCATAAAGACTCTTAGGGGCTTGGAAATTTGGACAAATGCGATATCTTTTCAGAGTTTTCTACAAATCTGGTTACTTGTGTATGTTATGCATTTGACCACAAGACTGGGATTTAATTCCATGATGTTCACACCCACGTGAACAATGGTGCTGATTAATAATTTTGAACAGAGTATTATTATTTCAGTAGACATCCTTGAAACTGTTCTGTTTGTCAAAATGCATCTCAGTTGCACTGTGGTTAGCACTGCACAGCACCAGGGACCTGGGTTCAGTTCCTTACTTGGTTCAGTGTCTGGCGGATACTGCACATTCTCCCTATGTCTGCGCTGGTTTCCTCCACATGCTCCGCTTTCCTCCTACACTCCGAAAGCCATGCTAAAATTCTCCCTTAGTGTGTCTGAACAGACATCAGAGTGTGGCGAGTAGGGGATTTTCACAGTAACTTCACTGCAGTGTTAGTATAAGCCTTATTGTGACCCTAATAAATAAATAAACTTTAAAACTTAAAATATCTTTATTGGGAAAATCCCTCTTTGGCAAGCAATTGAAGAATGGCGTGGCACAAGATAAAGAATTGACAGGGTCACTTTTCTATTTCTTTTACTGTTCTTAATAATGCCCATTTAATCAAGCCAGTTTATGAAAAAAATCTGTTCCTGTCTGAGCATCTAGCCCATGTCCTGTGATAATCTGACCAGCCAGTTTTCTGTTTACTTGTGTGATTTTAAACAAACCCTAAGTTTAAAAATAGAAATAAAATTTAGGACAAATAATGTCACTGTAGCTTGAATCCCAATATTTACTGAAATAGCAGCCTTAAAATGGCAGTAAGGAATGAGTGTAGAGAAGAAAATGTAAAATACTTTATAATAATTTGAAACTATTGAGGTAGCTGCCTCACAGTAATTTCCATAATCTTCATTTTTCATATTTCAAATGTCATGAACTTATTGACAATTATTGCCTTTAATCCCTATTGTGCTTGGTGGCCCTGTATAAACATAAAAAAGACATGAAGGCCAGAATTCTCTGACCTCGCCCACAGCTGGGATTCTACAGACCCGCTACTGTGAACGGAGATTAGGCTGAGCGCCAAATTCTCAGTTGTTGCTGGCAGCCGCAGTGGGGCGTAGAAGACCACAGAATTCCGGCCTAAAGTCTTTAAGTTAATGTATGCTTCATGAACTAATGCATTCTAATAACCTTGCCTTTTCAGAAAGCTGTACAAAAATGGATTTGAAGATGTGCAAAGCCATGCGTTCAATGCGACAAAGCTGGATAAGTTGTACGTTTTGTTTATATCGTTTGCCTTCATACAATGTTGTACGTGGATAGTTTGACCACAATGCTTTTCAGCATCCTTTCAAATAACTAAAACCAGAAACAGCTACAGTTATAGCTTGTTTGTACATTTAGGATTCCATGTTGGCGTCTTTGAAGGACAGTACAGAAAAACAGAGTCCTAAACAGGTAGCTTGCAAACCACAAGATAACTCCAAGGTTCTAAATCACAGATAACTAAAGTGCAAGAGACAATTGTATTACAGTATCCCATAGACTTTGGTACAGAATTACTCATTTTCTAAATGTGTTTCACTGTGAAAACAAATCACATTTGAAATTAGAGTAAAAGAATGCAATTTCTCTAAACTTAAGCAATTGATTGGTGACACGAGAGATTAAAAAATACTTGTGGTCGATTATAGCTTTATCAGTTGACACAGTGTAGATAAATACATGCAATGACCTATGTTCAAAAACAAGTGGCTTGGAGAGGGTTACTTTGTGTTCCTTGGTTTGTGAAGAAAGTTCATTGAAACCTCTGAACTTTTCTAATTATCAGCAGTCACAGCTAAAGCAGTTCTCTATGTACTAAATGTTGTAAAAGCACACAATTCAGGCCTGAATCTTATGCTTCCTCTTCAGGTTTTGAGGCAGGGAAGGTTGAAATTGCACAGACAGGTTCCCTCTGGGATCCCGATCGCCCTGACTGTCATGTGATTTTACATTGGGTGGGCAAGGCCTTGAATGGGAAGTCTGCCCCTATAAGACTTTAGTTATAGGGGCAGTTACATTGAATGATCATCTGAGGATCTTTTCCCACCCAGCCTCAATTCTCAGGCTAGTAGAAGCCGGATAACTTATGGTGAGACAGAAAAATGGTTTGTAATCTAGCGCTTGAGCGGGAAGATGGGGCAATAGGGGGGCACGTCCATTGGAAGATCCCTTCTGACTGGAGGTACCCTCTCCTCACAGCCTGAGTACTTCTGGTTATCTCCCAATAACCCAGTCACCCGCTTGCGACCCCCATTCCCACCCTCGCTCAGGAGATCCCATCCTCCCCAGGCACCCACTCCTCCATGGGACCCCTGCCAATTACCTTTACACCAGCTCCCAATATTCATCCCAGACATGGCACTGCAGTGCCTCTTCCAGCCACTGCGGCACTGTGCCTGGATGAGCTGGACAGCGATCAACCAACCTGGTTGGCCATCAGGTCTCCAAAGCAGAACTTCCTTCCAAGTGGATGGAACTCCCGCCTGCTGTCACTCAATGGTCACTTGAGCAGTCCAGTCAGAGTCGACGGGGATGTGTTCTCCACTGACTCTCCAGATGGCGAGTGGAGATTTTAAAATTGAGGCATTGCCATGCAGTTGGGTTATGGGTGAATGGGTGTTGGTGAGATTTAAGGTTACAGGCATCAGAGTTTTGGATGAGCTTAAGTTTATGGAGAATGGAAGGCCAGTACAATTCTAGCTCTCACTATTCTACTAGACTTCCCTCAGCCAACCAGCATAAGCTTAGTCTAAGGCTTTGAGAAATGGCAACAGCTTCCCCATCTGTGGTTGAAATCATCAGACATTATGACAATTCTAAAGACTGTGCTTAAAATTTCCAACCTTCCCCAGCCCAACACAATACCATCATGTTGCAGTGTAGAAGCACTCTGCCAACGTCACTGAAGATACAAATAGGCTGAGACTACAATTGACGCTGGGTGGGATGCTCCGGCTTCCCTGTCATGTGTTTCCTGGCAATGGGAGACATTTTGTTGTTCACCGGCATTGCGATGCGCTGGTCCCACCGCTGCCAATGGCATTTCCCACTGACACCAGCTCATGCTGCCGGGAGAGGCATTGTGCCACATGACTGGAGAATCCTGGAGAATTCAAGCCAATAGAGCCAGTGTAGAATTAAACAGGCAGGCAAAGTCCTGCCTCAGCAGCGCAATATTGGAACAAATGACCCCTTGGGTTTGGAAGGCAATTTCCTTTAATTGAATTATGGAAATAACTATTCTTTTTATTTAGAAAGATAGGTTCAATAGCTAAGCAATGTAGTAAACAGGCAATGATGAACCTTCCTGAAAGCAAAAGCTTTAAAACCACTTCTGCGTATAAGTGATACAATCATGTCATCCCTCAACCTTAGCCAAGCTGCAGTAGGTCTCCTTGCTAACTTATTTCTTGGATCATTATTCTAACCAGACATCTGGAAACATTAATCGCACGTTTGAAAAGAACTCCAGCTCTTGAATAATCCCTTCACAGTCCTATTTATAAGAAACTATAAACTCAGCATTGGTCTTCAGATTCTCGAAAAAAACGTGCTGTCAAAAGATAACTTACTTTACTATCGATAAACCGAAAGCATGAACTCTATGAGTACTTGATAAGCGGTTCTTACTCTTGCTATTTTCTGATAAACAAGTCAAGGGGATTATGACCTATTTATAAATGGACATTCAAACAAAAGCAACTACAAGGACAAATTCTAATGTACCAAACTATTATTGAGACAGGGAGTTAAGGAATTAATTTGAAATTCACACATCAAAATGCTTATGTTCACATGAATGTTGTTGTTTCCTTGGATTTGCAACCAGAGTGTTTATTTTCCACAAAATTAATTGGTCATGATTTTCCAGCCACATTGTGCCCGGCACAGATCATGTTGGGGCAGCGTGGGCTCAGAGAGTTGCAGGCGAGGGACCTAGGAATGCCAGCACAAACCCCTGTTGACATTCTCCCAGCCACCACCCCACAACATAATCTGGCTCCCGCCCAGTGAGGGTGGGAACCAGATTAATGCATTTAAATATCTTAAATATCTGAAATAGCTTCAAGCAGGATACTCCCTGATCCGTGGGTGCAGCGGGACTCAGGCGAGAATGACTGCTGGTCTCCACAAATAGACAGCAAACATTCTGGCCATGCCGGTGGCTCAGAGGCCATTGAAATCCCCAGATGGTCGTGGACATGGCTGGGCAGTGCCCACTTGACAGTGTCTATCTGACACCATGGCAGCACCAATCTGACAGTGTCCACCTGACACCCTGGCAGCACTCACCTGGCAATGTCCACCCAGCACCCTAGCAGCACCCAACTGGCAATGTCCACCTGACACCCTAGCAGTGGTCACCTGGCACTATCTACCTGACACCCTGGTGGCGATTACCTGACAATGCTGACGTGGCACCCTGGAAGTGCCCATCTGGCAGTGCCCACCTGACACCTTGGCAGTGCCCACCTGGCCCGCCATTACATTGGAAATAGTTGAGATAAGGTTATTTGGTTGATTCCTGAGATGAAGGAGTTGGCGAATAAGAAAAGATTAAACAGACTGAGTCAAAGCTCACTGGAATTTAGATGCAAGGAGATCTTTTTGTAATGTGTGATTCTGAGGGATCTTGCCAGGCTTATTGCTGACAGGATGCTTCCCCTTGTGGGGGAATCTAGAACTTGGCTGAAAAGTTTCAAAATAAAGGAGGTCCCATTTAAGACACAGTTAAGGAGGAATTTGTCCTCTCAGAGGGTCAATCATTTTTGGAATTCTCTTCCACATGGAGCAGTGGAAACTGGGCCACTGAATATATTGAAGGTTCTGATAGATTTTTGATGCACAAGGGAATCAAAGTTTTGTAGGCAGGCAGCAGAGTAGAATGGAAGCCACACTCAGATCAGCCATATGCTTACTGAATGGTGGAGTAGGTTTGAGGAGACAAATGGCTGACTCCACTTAATTGGTTTACGAGCTTTTAACCTGCGTTTCACCCCAACAGCAGATCAGGACCCAGGCAAGAAAAATGTGTCCTGTGTCTCTCAAATGTGGGAGGTGTAGTGGCACAATGGTTAGTACTGTTGCCTGACAACGCCAGCAATCCGGGTTCAATTCCCACTTTGGGTCACTATCTGTGTGGAGTTTACACATTCTCCTGTTACTGCATGGGTTTCCTCCGGGCACCCCTGGTTTCCTCCCACAGTCCAAAGATATGTGGGTCAGGTGGACTGGCCATGCTAAACTGTCCTTTACTGTCAGTTGGACTAGCTAGGGTAAGTGCATGGCGTTATGGGGATAGAACCTGGGTGAGATTGTGGTCAGTGCAGACTCAAATAGGGCGAATAGCCTCCTTCTGCACTGTAGAATTCTATGAAATCGAAAATGCTGCAAATATTCAACATATCAGGCAGCACCTGTGATGAGAAGACCCTAAAATGTTAATCCGACCTCCTTCTCCTCATGATGTTCCTTAGCCTACTGAATTTTCCTATACTTTTTGTTTTTGCTTCAGGTTTTCAGCATTTCTGTTATTTTGTGACTGGATTAATGGATTTTACTAATTGAGTAGTAAAATGTACAAAAAATGTTTAAGATTCATTTACTTTCTAATATGTATGATGTATGCATGTCTTGAAAGATAATTTCTTGATGTTCTAAGATTATACATCTTCAGTGATTCATGAGATCTTTTCGCTAGAGCATCAAAGGCAAAATAAGGAAAAAGCCCTTGCAGTATGAATAATTTCATGTTTATAAGCATATTCTTTATTTCCCTGAGGATTTAAATGTAAATTAATAACATTAAAAACTTTTACAGGGAGCTTAATGAGAATAAAAATTTAAGGACAATACACAATGATGCTTTCAGGGGAGCAATTGGACCAGATGTGTTGTAAGTAACTGCAACTTATCTACTTTTCACTTCATGTAAATTGTAAGCAATATTCATTTTGAACTATGTATTTAGTGTGTGTAATAATTTAATTTAGAAAGCCTTTTTATAAAATTTACACATCAAAACTACAAATTAAGCATCTGAATTGAAAATAAACTTAATGCAATACATATTTCCTCCATTTTTTATGTAATTTCTTTTCTCCATATTTCCTTTTTTATCATGTAGACTTCTTTAATTAAGAAAAGCACGATGGTACAGTGGTTAGCTCAGCTGCCTCACAATGCCAGGGACCTGGGTTCCATTCCCGGTTTGGGTCACTGTCTGTGTGGAGTTTGCATGTTCTCCCTGTGTCTGCATGGGTTTCCTCCAGGTACTCCGGTTTCCTCCCACAGTCCAAAGATATGCGGGTTAGGTGGATTGGCCATGCTAAATTGCCCCTTAATGTTAAGGAGAGTAGCTAGAGTAAAAGGGGATAGGGGCCCAGTTGGGATTATGGTCGGTGCAGACTCAGTAGGCCAAATGGCCTCCTTCTGCACTTCAGTGGTTCTATGATTCTATTCTATGATTACTGACTGAATCTATTATATCAGAATTGTGATATCCAATATGAGATACTTTCAAGGGATCATTACTCAGTGGGAAGGGAAAAAAAATGGACTGAAATTAGCCTAATTGATATTGGTTCAGGCCACTGATTGGGCAACTAGTGGGAAACACGTTTCGCTTCTGTGTAGAGTCCCAATCGTAGAGTCATACAGTGCCAAAAAGGCACTTCATCCCATCGAGTCTGCAAGTCAACTCATCAAGTCAGGCTTTCCCTGGGATTCAGGATGCCAGATCAATCAAAAGCCAACAGCTCTTCACTACAGGCAATGCCACCAGGAGCAGCAGCTACTGCAGACCAGAGTGGGATGAGGGGATCACTGTAGCACCCAGATTGTGAGTCAGGATGGGATGAGGCCATGGAGTAATGGTCACTGGGTATGGGAAGGCAGGGGTCGGAAGTAGTAGCATTGGAGGCAAATGATCTAATGCAGGATGTCTCTTTGAAAGAAACATATCCTCCTCCCCAAAACATGCACTCCATTTACTTCCGATGTACAGTGGCAGCTGTTTATACCATCCACAAGATGCACTGAAGGAACTCACCAAGGTTTCATAGACAGCCCCTTTCTAAATCCATGACTATTATCACCTAGAAGGACAAAGGCCGAAAATACATGGAAACACCACCACTTGGAAGGCATTGCAAGCTACTTAGCATCCTGACTTGGAAATATATCACTGTTCCTTCACTGTCGCTGGGGAAATCCTGGAACTCCCTCCCTAACAACACTGTGAGTGTAGCTGTGAAACAAGGACTGCAGCAGTTCAAGAAGGCAGTTCATCACCACCTTCTCAAGGGCAATTAAGGATGGGCAATAAATGCTGCTAAAATCAGTGACACCCCTATGCCATGAATAAAAAAAAATCACCATGATGGTGTTAATAGCATAAGTAAAGATGAGAAAGGTTGGAAACTAAGGCAACATATTTTGTTTCTTGTACAGTTCCGATATGGGTCTTTGATAAATGAAGCAATTTTACTAAACAAAGGGCAGTGAAAATCTGGATCTCTCTTTCATAAAATCGATATTCCTTGATCACCAGGACTGGAAGAAAAGAATATCCCAATTTTTCTTTTTGTTATAGGGATGTTTCTTCAACTGCACTTGAGCATCTTCCATCTCATGGATTGGAATTCATTCAGAAACTTACTGCTCGCTTCACATTCTCCCTGAAAAGATTCCCGTCACTGGAAAAGTTCGTCAATTTGATGGAAGCAAATTTGACATATCCCAGCCACTGCTGTGCATTCAAAAACTGGGAAAAGTCGAATGGGTAAATTCTTGTGATTTTATCATCTTTCTAATCTGTGCGGTGCACTGAAGGACTATCAAAGCTGTTACAGTTTTAGCAGTTAGCTGTTCTGCAGAAAAACATGCAGAAATGAACTAAACTAAGAATGGCCATGAGTGAAGTCAGTAACTCTCATGGGTATTTTAAATGTAAGCCACATTAGTACATGAACAGTTATTCATTGGGCAAGAAATGTATGTTAATGCATTACAATTCTTTTCTATCCTGAGCAGCACAGTGGTTAGTATTGCTGCCTCACTGCGCCAGGGACCCGGGTTCAATTCTGGCCCGTCTGTATGAAGTTTGCACACTCTCCCTCTGCCTGCGTGGGTTTCCTACAGATGCTCCAGTTTCCTCCCACACCCCAAAGATGTGCAGGTTGGGTGGATTGGCCATGCTAAATTGCCCCCTTATTGTCAGGGGAATTAGCAGCGCAAATATGTGGCATTATAGGGATAGGGCCTGGGTGGGATTTTTGTTGGTTAAGGCTCGATGGGCTGAATAGCCTCCAGTAAGGATTCTATGACTCAAATCTTTTTCTTTTCAGTTCTCCTTTCTTGAAGGAAAAGGACTGTGTGCAATGCCATTGGCAAAAGAGAATTTAGTGGGTATTATGTTAGCGATGCTATCTAATTAATCTAGCTGGTGGGAAATTATATGATCCTAGCAATCATCTATTATATGTCACAACAAATATTACTTTGCATTGTGGTCAATGAATAGTAAAATTGAATAAGGCATATTCTGAGTGGTCAATTTCATCCCATCAGTTTCCTGCTGGGCATGTTAGATTAAAATTAGTCCCTTTATCTTGTCCAGTAATTTTCCATATAGTCGTTTGGTAGTACAGAACTTGAGTACTGCTAAAAAAGGACACATGTTGTCAAAGCTTTATGTCTTGTACTCATCAGGACAATTCATAAGAGTAGCAAATTGTAAAGGGAACCAGTTATACTTCATGGGAAAAGAAAGCTCATTGCTTGGCAAGTAGATTCTGAACAATAGAGACATTGCTATGGAGAAAGCATTAGTTAACTGATGACTGACTGTTAACTGTCAAGAAGAGGGCAAAACAAAAAACTTATCTTTTTTTGGCAGTATTCTATTTCCCATATGGTAAAGTGTGTCAGTAGCTTTCGGCAAGATCATATACACCAAATATACTGCGTTTGTAGTCAGCTCCTCAAAAAACTCGTACCAGATTTGTCAGATTAGCCTTCGTGTTTGAATTCTGTGTCAGCTGCTTCTACTTATTTTGTCTTTATCTAAGTATATTGTAGCTTTAAATTTATCTAACATTCCAAAATTGCCCTAGAACAGAAGGCTAACTGTAATTACCAAGATATTTATAACAGGGTTTTTGTACTGAAGTCAATTAAACACCATTTAAAACCTCTAACACGGCAAAGCTAAAAATAATCAAGGTGCCCTGCTGTAAGTTTAGTTTCCGATTCAATGAATATTCCTTGATCATCAAGGACATAAGAATTACAGGAAGTTTTTTTTTGAAAGTTTTGTCTGTTGGTTGCCTCCCTCAGAACAATGAGAATGGTAGAATTCATGATAGGGTTCATGATAGGTCAGATTAATCCAACAGAAAATAAGCATTTTTCACTTCTGAAATGTTATCCCTTTGCATTATAAAGTTTATCTTCTCTAAACTAAAGCCAAAGAAGTAATTCTTGGTAAGCTCATCAATGTCTTGTGATCTCAGGTGGCAAATATAGCTGATGCTATATGACATTACCAAGTTCTAATGTTTATATATTAGTGTCACAAGTAGGCTTACATTAACACTGCAATCAAGTTACTAAGAAAATCTTCTAGTCACTACATTTTGGGTACACTGAGGGAGAATTTAGCATGGCCAATGCACCTAACCAGTACGTCTTTGGGACTGTGGGAGGAAGGTGGAGCACTCAGAGGTAACCCATGCATACACGGAGAGAATGTGTAGACATCACACAAACAGTGAATCAATCTGGGAATCAAATTTAGATCCTGGTGCTGTGAGAGAGCAGTGATAACCACTATGCCGTAATAGTCTGTGCATTGATCTCTGACAGAGAGGCAATAGGGCTGTAAAATTGACCCCTTAATCAGGAACTAGGGAAAGAACATTGATCAGCATTCTCACTCTTCACCCTATGTAGCAACATCTTGCAAAACATGTCCTGAGTGGATTTTGGATGAATATGGGATTGGCTCAGCAATTAGACAGCTTGCTGGTGTTTACTGTAAAGAATCACATGCAAGGACTGATCAGTGAGTCGGATAGTGAGAATATTTGGCCCCTACTCTGCCAGGAAATTGTTGCCTTGAGGTGAGGAGGAGGAAAGAAAACAATTCTGGACACACTTGATTGTTCCTTTCCCTTCAGACAGAATTCCATACCCATACTTTTATACAACTTTTCGAAGTCATGTGAAGCTGCAACAAGAAAAGTAACTGCAGATCAGGATTTTGTCACCAGCCATGAACAGAATAAAATATAGTAAGTATCATTCTACCATCAAAACATAAAATATTGAATTAGACCATTTGTGACCTCCAGTAATTTATTTTTATAGGGCCAATAACATCATTAAATGTATGACAACCTTTTTGACATTATTGATTTTTCCTTATGCTTGCTTCACATTCTCGCTATACAGATTGGGATCAGCTTTGTGTGCAACATGCTTCAGAAATGCTGTCACTGCTATACTTGCAGTTCTTTTTAGCTTTTTGTTAGTCTTCCCTTCATTTCTCTGCTTTATAAGTATCTACTGGATGATAGATTCATTGTTCAGGAAAATCAAATGACCCAGTATAGAATCATAGAATCCCAATAATGCAGAAGGAAGCTATTCAGCTTATTGAGTCTGCAGCAACTCTCCAATAGAGCATCTTACCCAGGCCCAATCCATTCTCAGAACCCCATTTACCCTGCTAATACCCCTAATATGTTTTGGACACTAAGAGGCAATTTAGCATGGCCATTCCAACTAACTTGGGCATTCTGGGCTGTGGGAGTATCTGGAGGAAACCCACACAGACATGGTGAGACCATTCACACAGACAGTGACCTGAGACTGGAATTGAACCCGGGTCCCTAGTGCTGTATGCAAGTTGTTTTGGCTACTATAATGATACAAATTCCTAAGGAGGACAAACCTAAAAAACATATTGCACATGATGATTAAACTAAGAGATGGGATAGAAGTAGCACAGAATACATACACTGCAGAATGGGGCCATTCAGCCATCGAACCTGCACTGACAACATTCCCCTTCAGACCCTATCCCTGTAACCCCATATATTTACCCTGGCATCCCCCCTAACACTAAGAAGCAATTTAGCATGGCCAATCAACCTAACTTGCACATTTTTGGACTGTGGGAGGAATCCTACACAGACACAGGGAGAATGTGCAAACTCCACACAGACATTGACCCCCAAGCCAGGAACTGAACCTGGGTCCCTGGCACTGTGAGGCAGCAGTGCTAACTACTGTGCCATAGTGCTGCCCTGGCAAGAGGCCAGATTAAGGAGCGCAGTGATCTTAGAGGGCTTTGGAGCTGGATGTAGGAGGACATAAGGGATTGAAACCAAAGATGAGGTTTTTTAAAATGGAGACATTGCTGGACTGGAGCCATTGCAATTTACCCGAGCAAGGCTAATGGGTTAAAGGGACTTGATGCAAGTCAGTATACAGGCAGCAGCATTTTGGCTTAGCTCAAGTTTATGAAAGGTCTAATGGGAGACCTATTAGGAGAGTATTGGAATATTAAAGAGTAGAGGAGGTAACAATGAAGGTTTTAGTGGGAGATAAACTGAGGCAGGTGTGGAATAAGACAATATAACAGATATAAGTGCGCAGTCTTGGTGATGGCATGGGTATGTTGTTGGAAGCTTCTGTGGTATCGGAAATGCTTCTGTCTTTTCAGTATTGAGATCATTAGAGTAGTGTAAAGATCTTCTGAATGGATAAATTAAAATGAGCCAAATGACTTCCATCATCTGTAAATTCCTTATGATCCCCTGAAGTTAAATTAGGATAGTCAGTTGATGTTTATTTAGGTGTACTCAGTATTTAACACCAAATTCATACTCAGAAGACATCTTAAGGGTGTTTTTCTGAGGAGAAAGTATAATGTTGATCAGAAAGGAATACTTTTCAATGATTAAAGCACATTATTAGGCCAGTTTTAATACACCTGATTCAGAGAACCAAGTTAAAGCCTGAAAAATGTCATTGCCTGGCACTGATATTTTCATATTCATAAATATAAATGTTTCATCCCAAATGGTTTTAAATAATTATGGTTCCCTGAAAGAAAGATTAAGAACTACTAAAATTAATTTGCATTACATTTATAGTGGTTGAGAAATCTGCCATTTGGAAGCCTTCCTTCACTGGTTATAAAACACTTTAGGATTCCCATAGTTCCACACACTAGGAAATTGACCTTATGGATACTTCTCAAGCCATTTGTTCACTGTGCAAGCTTATTGCTGAAATAGGGTGATCAAAGCTATCCTGCAGGAAAACTGTTACCCTAATCAGATCATTGTTGTTGTTGTATATCATGCAAACACATAAATGTGCATAAGCCATTTTTGGTCCCGATGGATGCCCAGTCGATTTGAAGTTATTCTGGAAGGGTAAGGCACCTCAAAATATAAGCAACAGGTGAAGCTGGCCATTTCACAATGTCACTATGCAATTGCAACTCGAGTAATATTGGCCATGAACAGGATGCTGATGTTAAACCAAATAGGCCTATCATGCAAATGAGTAATGTGATATGTGAATCTCAGTGCTAGTATGATGCCAGGTATGTAGGCTGTACATCCTAAGGGCTGGCAACAGATTGTATCAAAAGGATATCCTTTGAGCAAATTGACTTAGGGAAGGACAAGGTATTAGAGGTGTTGGCAGCCTTAAAAGTGGACAAATATCCAGGTCCAGATGAATTGTGGCCTAGGCTGCTGTGGGAGGCAAGACAGGAGATTGCAGAGGCTCTGAACCAAACTTCCTCTTTGGCCATGGGGGAGGTGTCAGACAACTGGAGAACAGCTAATGTGATTCTGCTTTTTAACAAGTTTTGTACAGATAAACCAGGGAGTTACAGACCAGTCAATAGAAGGGAAACTATTAGAGAAACTTCTGAAGGAGAACATCGATCTCTACTTGGAGAGGCAAAGCTTGATCGGGGTAGTTAGCATGACTTCATCAGAGGTCATGCCTAATAAATTTGAGTGAATTTTTTGAGCACAGGCGATCCACCATGTTAGGGTAAGATTAGTATGTTTGTGGATGACACAAAGATTGGATGAGTGGATAACAGTGAAGCATCTTGAGCTACTAGAAGATATGGATGAAATGGTCAAATGGGCAGATAAGTGGCAGATAGAATTTAACCCTGAAAAGTATGAGATCCTACACTTTAGAAGAAGTAATTTGACAAGGAAGCATTCAATGAACGGTAGGACACCGGAAAGTTCTGTGGAACAAAGGGATGTTGGAGTGTTTGTTCACAAAACTCTGAAAGTGGAAGGGCAAGTTAATAGGGTGGTGAAAAAGCATATGGGACATTTGCCTTTATCAATCAAGGCATAGATTACAAAAGCAAGAAAATCATGCTGGAGTTTTATAGAACTTTAGCAATGCCACAGATAGAGTACTGTGTGCTGCTCTGGTCACCACATTATCAGAAGTATGTGATTGCACTGGAGGGGCGGGGAGGGGAGGGGGGGGGAGAGGAAATTCACCAGGTTGCTACCTAGGATGGAACGTTTAAATTATAGAGAGGTTGGATAGGCTTGGAGTGCTTTCATTGGAGCAGAGAAAACTGAGGGGCAACCTGATCAAGGTGTACAAGATTATGAGAGATATGGACAGAGTGCATAAGGAGTAGCTATTCCCCTCAATTGAAGGCTCAGTCATGAGGAAGCATAGCTTCAAGGTGAGGAGCAAGAGGTTTGGGGGGGATGTAGAAAAGATCTTTTTACCCCGAGGGTGGTCACGGTCTGGAATGCGCTGCCTGGGATAGTAGTGGAGGCGGATTGCCTCACATCCTTTAAAAAGTATCTGGATGAATACTTGACGCATCATAACATTCAGGGCGATGGGTCAAGTGCTGGCAGATGGGATTAGGTGGGAGTTCAGGTGTTTCTAATGTGTCTACGGACTCGATGGGCTGAGGGGCCTCTTCTGCATTGTATGATTCCATGATTCCACTGATCAAATGCAATAGACAAAGTGCCGCCAGTACTGAAACAAGCCTGTGCTCATAGGATGCAAATAATAGGGCAGGATTTTCTGGCCATGCTCGCCCCAAAACCAGAAAATCCTGCCTGACGTCAATGGACCTTTGCATGGTTTGTTGGCCCCTATGGTAGGTGAGATGGGAAAATTCTCTCCATGATTAGAATTTGCTAAATAGTCCCAATTATGTGAAGAATTACACCAACAACCAATTTAAGAGCATCAGTCAGACATGCAGTGTGACTCACTTAATGTATGTTAGAAGCTACATATATTCACACACTCAGCACTGTCCTTTGAGACAAAAGGAACATGTCTGCACATTGCGACTTTTGCAACTAAGAGAAAAGTCGTCAGACAATTCCTGGTCATTCCTTCATCAGTCAGTGCCAACCTGCCTGCTTTGAATTTGAACAAAACTTGGTAGTTAACTGTCAGTTTTCAGTTAACCGGCACATTCACCATGGCACATTCACCTCTAACCATCAGAATCCACTTGCCAACCAATCAGCTCTCTTCTCGTGTAGTATAAACTGTTGTTCCCTTCACATTTATCTATTCTTGTGGATAAAAATTTATTTATTTCTTCGTGTCATGAGTAGCTCTACATTAACACTGCAATGAGGTTCTGTGAAAATCCTCTAGTCACCACACTCTGGCACCTATTTGGGCACAATGAGGGAGAATTTAGCATGGCCAATACACCTGACCAAGAAACGAGAGCACCCAGTGGAAATCCATGCAGACACAGGGAGAACGTGCAGATTCCACACAATAACCTAAACCAGGAATCGAACCGGGTCCCTGATGTTGTGAGGCAGCAGTGCTAATCACTGTGCCATGGTACTGCCCCAAAACAGCAGATGTCCTTTTTCAGCAATACATTAAAATTTACCATTCACTTAATTTAATATTTTACAAATAATGTTACCTTGCAGTTACAATGTGATAGATGAAGGAAATTGTTTAATGTTTTTGAAACCTATAGTACCAGGATTATGATATGAAACTGCAAGCCCAAACATGTGTGGGTTAGGTTGATTGGCCATGATAAATGGCTCTTCAGTGTCAAGGGGATTAGTGGGGCAAACAAATGGGATTACAGGAATAGTACCTGGGTGGGATTGTTGTCAGTGCAGGCTCAATGGGCCAAATGGCCGCCTCCTGCTCTGTAGATTTTATGATTCTATGACTTGTTTCTATACGGATTTTCCTTGCACGTGTTAAATAAAATCCACTGGTCCTAATAAACCATCTCTTCTCTGTGTCTGCTTATAGTCTCGGGAATGACTATCCTCATCTTGGTCTGCAGCCACTGCAATTCGGAGAGAAGAGCCTTCAGAATGTTTCTGCTGGAGTGAAAAGGCACCCTTCTTCACAGAACGATTCAAACTTTCCTGAAAGTACCCCTGATGATGACTATGAACCTTTAGAAGAAATATATGAAAATTCAGTGTCATTTGATTATGACTTCTGTCACTCAAAGGTAGACCTTGTCTGTACTCCAGAACCAGATGCCTTCAACCCATGTGAAGATATAATGGGGTACAATGTCCTCAGAGTGCTGATATGGTTCATTAATGTCCTTGCTATTGTGGGTAACTTTGTTGTGTTTATTGTTCTGGTGGTTAGTCAGAATAAGCTGACGGTCCCCCGTTTCCTCATGTGCAACCTGGCTTTTGCCGATCTCTGTATGGGCCTCTATTTGCTGCTTATTGCATCAGTCGATTTGAGTACCAGAAGCCAATATTACAACTATGCCATAGATTGGCAGACAGGTGCCGGGTGTGCCAGTGCTGGCTTCTTTACCGTTTTCGCCAGCGAGCTCTCTGTTTACACGCTGATGGTGATCACCTTCGAAAGATGGCACACGATCACCCATGCTATGCAAATGGACAGAAAGCTCCGATTAAGGCACGCCGTTGTGATTATGTCCGGAGGCTGGATATTCTCCCTCATCGTGGCAACACTGCCACTTGTAGGAATCAGCAATTACATGAAAGTTAGCATCTGTTTACCCATGGATATAGAAACGCCCGTCTCCCAAGCTTATGTTATATTCCTATTGATGCTGAATGTTATCGCTTTTATTATTATTTGTGTTTGTTATGTCAAAATATATTTAGCCGTGAAAAACCCTGATTTTGTTTCGAAAAACAGCGATACGAAGATTGCAAAACGAATGGCGATTCTGATCTTCACAGACTTCACGTGTATGGCTCCGATATCATTCTTTGCTATTTCAGCAGCTTTCAAGTCACCTTTTATTACCGTCACCAATGCGAAAATCCTGCTGGTATTGTTTTACCCACTCAACTCCTGTGCGAATCCATTTCTCTACGCAATCTTCACAAAAGCGTTCAGGAGGGACTTCTTCATCTTGCTGAGCAAGTTTGGCTACTGCGAAATGCAGGCGCAAATTTACAAAACTGACAACTCGAGTTCCAAGAGCGGCACCAAGGAAAACTCGGGGGCAGCGGTCAAGCTGGCGACATTCAATGTGCAGGATCTGCCAGTCAGTGCGGCCACTGAACTGTGTTGTAGGGAATGCTGAGAACATTCATGCTGTACGTTTTCTCTCCTCCTCCGCCCCAAGGTGCTGATTCGCGCTTGGCTGAATTTACAGGCCGCAACAGCAACCCCAGGATCTCAACCGCCCACTTTGCAAGTATGAGCCCCCAGCAGTGGCTGTTGATGTGCCAACTAAGGGCACCAGCACTGATCCGGATGCAGCACCCACCCTACATATCCAGGCAGAGGAAGGAACTCTGGTTAATTTATCACCTTTTAAGCCCAGGAAAGTAGAGGCTTCATGCTGCGGCATGTCGCTGACCCCTGGCTGAGATTTGTTAAATCCAGCGATCATATCGGGAACATTCTGATTTCAATGGCTTCTTTACCGCACCAAGAAGCAAATTTAGCAAATTGGCCATTCTGGGGAACAATGTAAAAAATTTCAATTGAAATAAATGTATTCATTTTTCTAAAAATTAGAACAGAGGTTAGGGAATAAATGTTGTTCTTTCTGTAAAGTTTATTTATTAGTCACAAATAAGCTTACATTAACACTGCAATGAAGTTACTGTGAAAATCCCCTAGTTGCCACAGTCCAGTGCCTGTTCAGGTACATTAAGGGAGCATTTAGCACCTAAGGGAGGAAACCAGAGCACCCAGAAGAAACCCACACAGACATGGGGAGAATGTGCAAATTCCACACAGACAGTGACTCAAGCCGAGATTCAAACCCAGGTCCCTGGTGCTGTAAATCAGCAGTGCTAACCATTGTGCCGTTATGCTGCCTCAAAGGTTATAGTGCATTACACTCCAGAAGAACTTTTGACCCTAGAATGGGCAATTAAGCAACACAGCAAATGGCTGGAATGGCAGCTGAAGGCCTGATCCATCTTATGTTACATAAGAACTAGGAGCAAGAGTAGCAATTCTGCACAGAGCCTGCTCCACCATTCAATACAATCATAGCTGATTCTTGTTTTGGCCTCCTCCACCTTCCTGTTCACTCCCCCTAACCTTTCATCCACTACTAATTAAAAACCTATCTATCTCCTCCTTAAATTTATTTGGAATTCCGGCATCCCCTGAACTCTGGGATAGAGAATTGCACAGGTTCACGACCCTTCGAGTGAAGTACTTCCTCCTCATTTCTGTTTTAAATCTACAACCTCTTAACCTAAAACTATGGCATTTTGTTTTCAAACGTCCAACACAGGGAAACATCCACCCTATGTCAATCCCTTAAGCAGCTTATGTATGTTAATTAGGTCCCTTTTCTCTCTTCTAAAGTTCAGCAAGTATGGCCTAATCTGCTCACTTTCTCTTCATAAGACAAGTCCTTCATCTTGAAATCAGGATGGCACAGTGGTTAGCATTGCTGCCTCAGACTGCTAGGGACATGTTCGATTCCCAGCTTGGGTCACTGTACAGAGTTTCCACGTTCTCCCCACATCTGCATGAGTTGCCTCCGGGTGCTCTGGTTTTCTCCCACTGTCCAAAGATGTGTGGGTTAGGTAGATTGGCTATGCTAAATTGACCTTTAGTATATGAGGGACTAGCTAGGGACTAGCATGGGATTATGGGGATAGGGCCTGGGTGAGATTGTGGTCAGTGCAGACTTGATGAGCCGAATGGCCTCCTGTAGGATTCTACAATTCTATGAATCAATATAGTGAACCTTTACTGATCTGTCTCCAATGCATTTACATCCTTTCGCAAGTAAAGGGACCAAAACTGTGCGCACTACTTCAGTTGGGGGTCTCACCAATGCCCAATACAGTTCCAATAGCACCTCCCTACTTTTAGACTCTATTTCATTAGCAACGAATGCAAAATTCCATTTGTCTTCTTTATTACCTGCTGTACCTGCATACCAACTTTCTGCAATTCATACATGAGGACACTCAGATCTCTCTGCACCAAAGCATTTGCAAGTTTCTCTCTATTTACATAATAACTTGCCTTTTTATTGCTCTGTACAAAATGGATAAATTCGTAATTATCCACATTAAATTCCATCTGCCAAATGTTGGTGCACTCATCTATGCATATCCATTTGTAAACTTCTTATTTCCACATTGCAACTTGCTTTCCATAGAACCATAGAATCCCTGCACTGTAAAAGGAGGCCATTCAGCCTATCAACTCTGAAAGAACACCTTACCCAGGCCCACTCCACTGTCCTGTGCCTCCATACACTTATCATGACTAATCCACCTAACCTACACGTTTTTGGACAGAAAGGAATAATTTACCATGGTCAATCCACCTAATCTATACGTCTTTGGAGTGTGGGAGGAAGAAAGTTAAAATTTATTTATTAGTCACAAGTAAGGCTTACTTTAATACTTCAATGAAGTTACTATGAAATTCCTCTAAACTGGAACACCGGAGGAAACCTATGCATGTAGGGGGAGAACATGCAAACTCAACACAGTCACACCAGGCTCTCTTCAAACCCAGGTCTCCGGTGCTGTAAGGCAGCAGTGATAACCACTATGTCACCAAGCCATCTGCCTTCCCGCCTACTTTAATGTCATCTGCAAATTTGGCTACGCTATATTCTATCCCTGCATCCAAGTCATTATTATAAATTATGAATAGTTGGGGCCTGATGACCGAACTCTGTGGCACCCCAACTCATTACAGCTTGCCAACCAGAAAAATAACTATTTATCCACACTCACTGTTTTCTGTTGGTTAGCCAATCCTCTATTACACCCAACCCCCTTGGATTTTACTTTGTATGTGTGATCTTATCAAATGCCTTCTGGAAGATCAGATACCCTACATCCAAAGGACCTCCATTGTTCACTTTTCTTGTTACATCTTCAGATAACTCTCGTAAGTTAGTTAAACGTGATTTATTCTTCATAAAACCATGCTGACTCTGATTGACTGTTTTGACTTTCCAAATATCTTGTTAGTCCTTCCTTAATTATGAATTCCAACAATTTTCCAACCACAGTGGTGAAACCAACTTCTCTATTGTTTCCTTCTTTCTCCCTTTTTGAACAGGAAGGTTACATTAACCTGTTTCTAATCCACTGGAACTTTTCCAGCATTCAGGGAATTTTAGAATACTACAACCTCCATTACCTCTGCTGCCACTTCATTTATGACACCAGGATGTTGGCCATCAGGCCCTGGGGACTTGGCTGCTTTTAATTACAAGAGTTTACTCAGTACTTTTCCCCAAGTGATAACAATTATTTTAAGTTCCTCCTTTTCAACAACTTCTGCATTACCTGTTACTACTAGAATGGTTTTAGTGTCCTCCACTATGAAAACCAAGGCAAAATATTGTGTCTCTGCAATTTCTGTCTTCCCCATTATTAACCCCTCAGGCTCATGTCTAAGGGATCAATATTGACTCGACCTACTCTCTTCCTTTTTTTTAACTTATAGAATTTTTTGCTATCTTAACAGCACGGCTTCATTACTATGCTGCTGATTGATAAGCCACCTAAACAGGAGGAGCACCAGTCAGCCTGGAGATCATCTGCCATGACCGAGGTAGGTTAGTGGAGGGGTTTGGAGGGAAGGAGATGAGGGTCCTGCTGAGGTTAGCAGCTCAGGAAGATGAGAGTGTCACAAAGGACATCCTGTGTGACTATGACAAAAGTAAAGTAACTTTCTTGACCTGATTTTAGCTTTTGACATGCTTGTCCACACAATTCCTCTCCATCATTGTTCAGCTGGGTGCACCCTCACTTCTGTCCCATCATAATCAAAGAATTACCGCTTCCTGCTCTCGCACCATTACCTCTGCTGTTTCCTAAGGAGCTGACCTTGACCTCTTCCTTTTTGCCATCAGCATACTGCCCCTCGATTACACCATCTGAAAGCACAACACCATTTCCACATATAGGATGACAACACTCAGCTCTGCCTTGCCTCCATCTCTCCTCATCCTTACATGTCCCTGAATTGGCAGCTGTCCAACAATCAATACTGGATGAGCAGAAATATTTTCCTACTAAATATTGGTAATACAGAAGACATTGGCCCAAATTTTCACTGCATCAATCTGGCTCAGGATTTCTTTAAAAATGGCAGACAGGGCCCAATTCCTGATTCTTACCCCCCCCCACCATTCCTTCTTTGCAACAATTTTTACTGGTGCTGGGTAAGGGTGTGGGTAGCCAGCATTTCCTGTCTTGTCAGCTCCATTGCAGGTATAAGCAGTTCAACACAATCATCCCCCCTCCCTCAAAAAAACCCAGCCATCTGTTTTTCCAGGTTTGATCAGCATCACTGTTTGCAGCAGTAATGGTTTTGTTTAGACAGCTAATCCCATGGTAAATGCTTGACCGCACTTCAAAAGCTACAGCACCATTTACCTCATCAGATGGTTGTATACACCGCTTGAATGACAGTTTTAATAGGCTTTTAAGGGATTATCTGACTTTTATGAGATTACCGAGCAGATTTTCTCAATGACTGAATGATCACCCGAGGGAATTTAACTTTTTCATTGAGTTCGGAGATTTTTCTTTATGAAGTGTGCCTCAGTATTAAGTAGTTACAAACTTAAGATTTTTCATGTCCATTTCAAAGCCTTGCTATTTCATTGCTTTAAGGAAACAAATGCTTCATTACATTGAATGAGAATGCAAAACAATGGCAAGGCAGGTGATGTGTTGTCACTGCAGTATGTGGGTGCTTGTGGATGCCATTGTGCCCAAGGTAACCACATCTGCAAACAAGGAACTTCAGCTCAGAGTTACTGACCTAAAGACCAAGCTACAGACACTGATGCATCAGGGAGGGGGAGAATTACTTTGATGTTTTGTTCCAGAAGGCAGCCAAACCTCATAAGATAGAGTCTATGGGCAAGAAGGTGTGACTGCAATTGAAATGGATATGGGAAACCAGAAAGTAGAAGTCAGGAAGCCTCGGTCTTTGCAATTGTCCAACAAGTTCAAAGTTTTTGCATCTTGCTTGGAAGAGGGCAGGGCTGCAGGGTGGATGTGTGAATAGACCATGGTACAGTGACACAGGAAGCCATTTAAGCACTTGGAATAAATAAGAATGTCATTTTAATAGGGAACAGTAGAGTCAGGGATATAGACACAGTTCTAAGTAGCTGAGAGTAAGAGCTGATCGACTCTAATGCCTGCCCAGTGCCATGATTCAGGTCATCTGCTTGGGACTGGAGAGGAACCTGCAGTGCCAGGGGGGAGAATCCAGTTGCCATGGCCTACGTAGATACCAATGACATCGTGTAAAGATAATCAAAGTGTAGCAGGAAAGGACAGAGTGTACAAAGCTAAGAGTGTGAAAGCAAATAAGGCCAGAGTTTTCAAAAATAGTGAAAAGACAGAACTAAAGGATCTGTTAATGCTCATGGCACTCACAGCAAAACAGATGCTTTGTTGCTTAAATAGAAATAAATATGCATGACCTGATAGCCTCACCCGCCATAGAATCAGAGCTTATCGGGGTGGATAACGGAAATGTCCGTTGATCTCAGGCAGGAATTTCCAGTCTCGCTCAAGCCAGGCCATAAAATTCCACCCACAATTGCAAAGGGACCATTGCTGGGACCTGAATGTTCAAGGGTGCTTTCAGAAGGATAGGAATCCAGGATTACAAAGTCTGATACTGCAATCTTGCCAACAAGATTTGCAATTTTTGAGTTCTGCCAGATTTTGAGCTCCCCTCCGACATTCCAGCAGACGGTGAACCCGGGCTCAAGACAGCCCCCATAATCCATGCCATGACCAATTAAAGAGAAGTGTTCCATATTGATTGGTTTTAATTTTCCAAAATACCCTTGATTCGGGTAAGGTCTCATCAGATTGGAAAAGAAGGACACAGAAAACGGGTGACTACAGGCCAGTGAACTTAGCATCTGCTAGAGGGAAAATGCATAAATCTATTATTAAGGAGGTTATACTTTGAAAATCCAAATGCAATGAGTTAGAATCAATATGGTTGATACAACTAATCAACTGCTGAAACTCACTTATCCCTTTCTTATTTCTAGTTTTGACTCTCTGGTGTAGTTTTGGCTGGTTTTCCATGATCTACCCTTTACAAACTTGAGGCCATGCAAAACTCTACAGCCTTTATCTTAAGTGGCACCAAGTCCCAATTGCCCATCTCCTCATTTACGCACTAGTCTATATTGGCCTCCTGTAATTCTTCACATCTGTTTTCAAATCCTCCATAGCCTTACCCCTCCCAATTTCTGTGACCTCCTCCCAGCCTCATGGTGCCCTGAAATCTTTGTGCTCCACCAATTCCAACCACTTGTGCATTTTCAAATTTAACCACTTCGACATTGGTGGCAATGCCTTCCGTTGACAAGTCCCTAACTCCTGGAATTCCTTTACTAAAACTCTTTTCCCCTTCTCTCCAACACTCCTGAAAACCTACCTCTTTAAGTAAGCTTTTGGTCATCTAGCCTCATACCTCCTTCAGTTTAAGTTTATTTATTATTGTCACAAGTAGGTTTACATTATCATGGCAATGAAGTTACTGTGAAAATCCCCTAGTCTCCACATTCCGGCACCTGTTTGGGTACACTGAGGGAGAATTTAGCATGGCTAATACACCTAACCAGCAAGTCTTTTGGACTGTGGGAGGGAACCGAAGTACCTGAAGGAAGCCCCAGCAGACATGGGGAGAACGTGCAAACTTCACACAGACAAACTTCTGAAGCCGGAATTGAACCTGGGTCCCTGGAACTGTGAGATAGCAGTGCTAACCACTGTGCCACCCTTACATGGCTCAATGTCAGATTTGCTTTGAAAACACTTGTTATGCATACCTTTGGACTTTTTAATGATAAATGCAATGTCTATATGCAAGTAATTTTTGTTATTTTTGGTGTCAGGCTGATTTCGTGGGTTTTTTTATTTATTTATTAGTCACATTAGGCTTACATTAACAATGTAATGAAGCTACTGTGAAAATCGTGTAGTCGCCACACTCTGGTGCCTGTTCAGGTACTGAGGGAGAATTTAGCATGACCAATTCACCTAACTACATATCTTTGGACTGTGGGTGGAAACCGAAGTACCCAGAGGAAATCAATGCAGACACGGGAAGAACATGCAAACTCCACACAGTGTCCCAAGCAGGGAATTGAACCCAGGTTTCTGGCGCTGTGAGGCAGCACTGCTAATCACTATGCCACCATGCCACCCTGTTGGGAATAATATTGGGAACCTATTGATGTAGTGGCAGCTCTAATTCTAAAAGTTTATGAAGTTCATCATCTCCGACTCAGGCATACCTGAAAATTCAGGCATGTTAAAACTTGAACAGAATGGTGATGGAGCGGGGATTTTACTCAATCCGTTTTATCCACCCAGCACTGATTCCTCAATATCCATGGCCACTGTTTGAGGCAAACTTGAGGAGATTATTGGCAAACTTAGCATCCTATATGACCAGGAATGAGCTTTCAGCCCCTTACTCGCTTCATCACCAAGACTGACTACTTTCACCTCTATTATTGCCTATCTCCACTCCTATCGCAGCTCATCCACTAGTTAAAACCATCATCCATGCCACTTTACCTCCAGATTTGATGATTCCAACAGTACTGGCCAATTCTCTGCAGTCTCCATTCTCCATAAACTTGAACTCACACCAAACTCTGTATCCAACAGCCCTAAATCTCATCTCTCCATTGCATTTGTGTTCATTGAAAACATTTGCTGCCATTCAGGAAAAAAAACTTTGATTTGAATCTTTGTTTACATACCTATCATTCCATGGCCTCAGCCTTTCCTATCTCTGTAAGCTTCCCAATGCAACAACCCTTCATTACCTCTGAGCTTCTCCAAATGTACTTGTTTGCACATTGCTGATTTCCATTATCATTGGTGGTCATGCATACCATTGTCTAGGTGCTAACTTCTGGAATTCCCTCATTACACCTTAACAGTTTCCATCAGAAATTTCCTCACTAAATCTCTCCATTTTCTTTCTGGCATTCCCTCTCTAAAACTCTCTGGTTTCTTTCTGGAATTCCCTCACTAAACTTCTCTGCTTTTCCATTGGAATTCCCTCACTAAAAAGTGTCTGGTTTCTCTCTAATTCCCTCATTAAATCTGTCCATTTTCTCTCTGAAATTCCCTCACTAAACCTCTCCAGTTTCTCTCTGAAATTCCCTCACTAAACCTCTCCAGTTTCTCTCAGGAATTCCCTCACTAAACTTCTCCGATTTCTCTCTGAAATTTTCTCACTAAACTTCTCTGGTTTCTTTCTCCTTCTTTAGGATGCTCCTGAAAAGTTATCTGTTTGACAAAACTTTGATCATTTGTCCCAGTGTCTTGTTACATGTGATGAATTTTAGCTGGTAACAATTCTATGAAGTGTTTTGGGATGTTTTACAAAAGGTGCTATATAAATGAAAGTTGCTGGCATTGATTACCTGATTTTGCCAGGTAATGGGATGGCAGGATGGTGGGTCAGAGACATTAAAATTCTCATATACTTGATTCTATCACAAAAGAACTTTCTGCACCACTTCAATATTTTTCATTGCTAAAATGTTCTGTATTCACATTGACGTAGTAACTGCTTTAAAAAGAAGCTGGGTGCTTTTTTCCATTCTGATCTTTGCCTCTGCATCATAAGGGAGGTCACTGATGGTGCTTGTAGTTTCTCTTTACCCACAATGACAAGGCTGACTGAATATTCCCATGTTTGCAGCAACTGTCAGGGACATCCAGTCCTATGGGTTTCAAGTCATCTCCTTCAAAGGCAAAATCTTTAAAGACAGTACATGGGCGCTGCAGAGTGATAGATTGCAGATGTGATTCTTGGTCTATATTGACTTACCTCATCTACAATAAGGATGTTAGAATTTGCCCTTGAAATCTGTATCCTTATACATTGAGAATGAGGTCAGGATCAGGCTAGGATAATCAGCCAACATTCACCCCTAGCTCATACATGGAATGTACCCATTTGGATTAGATGTCAGTGGGGAACTAACGTTTATACAACCATATTCTATAATTATTTCTTAATGACAATGGGGAAGAAAATTAGAGGCGAAAGCATAAGTTAAAAAAAAACAATTTAAATACATTGCATTATCAAACATATAGTTGCTTATTTAATAAAGGAAACAAACCAAAACTGATGCTCAAAATCAAGAATCCAGTTCTTCTCATTAAATTCTCTGTACAAATTGCCAAATTTCCACTATTTTTCTGTTTAGATCAGTATGTTCAGAGCTCTAAGTGTACTTTTCATTCTTCTATACCCTCTGACAGGTTTCATCATGAAAATACTTTTATCTCATTTGCCATGGATACAAATAAGTACAGGTCGAATATTCTTTATCCGAAAACCTCATGGACACTTTCATTTCAGATTTCAAATCATTTTGCCTTTTGGATATAAATTTACTTTAGAATAACCTAAGCCTCATCTAGTGATAAGAACAAAGAGCAAAGAAAATTACAGCATAGGCCCTCCAAGCCGACACCAACTATCCTGCCCGATGAATTAAAACACCCTACTCTTTCAGGGACCATATCCCTCTATTCCCATCCCGTTCACATATTTGTCAAAAACACCCATTAAAAATAATTTAATGTTAATAAAATAAATAGAAAAGATGGATCAGCAAATAATGAATACAGGGTTACCTGCAATAATTTTCGTTTTGACATGTTCACCACTCTAAGCGCAAGATAAACTGTGCAACCAAACCACTGGACTTCCCACACTGAAGATCGATCAGGTTGAAAAAAGACGCAGTGTTTGAATGTGTTCAGTTTTTGGATTTATAGATGAAGGATACTTGTCCTCTATAACTTTTGAGATTCAAAGTCTCAACCTATCCCTTCCCTGTGTATTGCTGTCTTGGAATTACTTTAATTTCAAACACTAGGGCTTTGAGCTGTTCAATTTACTTGCAGTGGATGTGGAGGGCCAGGAATTTGATGCAGAGCACATTAATGTTCCTTTCAGAGAAACAATATTCCAACAATCCCTCTCATAGCGTTGTTTCCGGGAATGGAACCAAGGGATGCCAAGTTCCAGCAGATATCATAAGGTAATTTGGGCAGCACGGTGGTACAGTAATTAGCAACGCTGCTTCACAGTGCCAGGGATCCGCATTCAATTCTAGCCTCTGGTCACTGCCAGTGTGGAGTTTGCACATTCTCTCCACGTCTGTGTGGGTTTCCTCCTGGTGTGCTGGTTTCCTCCCACAGTCCAAAGATGTGCAGGTTAGGTTGATTGGCCATGATAAATTGTCCTTTAGTGTCAGGGAGATTAGGAAGTAAATACATGGGGTTACAGGGATAGGGCCTAGGTGGGATTGTTGTCAGTGCAGGTTCAATGGCCCAAATGGCCTCCTTCTGCACTGTATGATTCTATCTAATTAATTGAGGAAGGCCATTTACCCAATCTTAATTCACACAGCTAGAGAGATCGTAATATCGTACAGCTCTTACAAATTATTGCATTGTTTCAGACGTTTTACCTCCACTAATCATCCTTATTTCAAAATCCATCCATGGCCTCTCCCCTCCCTTTCTGTACAATCTGTTCCAGCCCTACAAACCATCAAAGTGTTGGTGCATTTACTATAATGATACATAAGCCAGAATTCTCCGGCCATTTCACCGACAGGCATCCTTGCCCGCGGATTTCCTGCCGGTGTGAGATGACGTCAATGGGAATTCCCATTAACAGTGGTGGGACAAGAGAATCCCACTGCTAGCAAACAACACGCCACCTCCTGCCAGCGGGAAACGTGTCACTGGGAGGCTAGAGATTCTCACCCATAGACTCAAAGGGTTAAACTGGGCCCTCAGCATTCCTATTTTAATTGCTCCAGCATCAATGACCAATCAATTGTGGAATAGTGCTCCAGTCTTCATTTGCATACAGAAGGATTTCCTACCATCATTCCTCTTGTCCTGGCAGTTTAACCCTTTGAGTCTATGTATCATTCTGTGCTGCTTCCATCCAAGGCCATTATATCATTCCTCAGGTATGGTCCCCTGAAGTGATATACACTTCAATGTGATCTCATCAGCTGTAAGATAGCCTTTACCCCATTATATTTTGTTTCTCTAAATATAAAGAGTAGTATTCTATTAGATTTTTTGATGGGTGGTATGGTGACACAGTGGGTTAGCTCACAGTGCCAGGGACCTGGTTCAATTCTTGACCTCTGGTGACTGTATGGAGTTTGCACAATTCTTCTCACGTATGTTTGGGTTAGATTGATTGGCTATATTAATGCTAGTATTAGGCAGATTTAGCAGGGTAAATATGTGTGTTTATGGGGAATTGGTCCGCTTGGGATTGTTGTCAGTGCATGCTCAATGGGCTGAATGGCCTCCTTCTGCACTGTAGATGTGGAGTGCTTCTATGATCCACAACACTTTAATCATGTATGTACCTGGACACCCAGCTCATGTTGGACCTCCACAGTTTCTAGCTTTTCAACATTTAGAAATATTCTATTTTATTACTTCAGATGAAAAGTGGATATTTCACATTTGCTTATTTTGAAATTCATTTGCCAATTTTCTCCAATCACTTGATCTATCAAGATTTCTTTATACGTTCAGCTTTCACCTACACTGATTACAATGCTGCCTCCTTTTATGTTTTTTGGCAAATTTGGGCTTTCTGACCCATTATCTAAGTTATATCAATAAATGCAGTAAAATAGTTGAGGCTTCAACATAAATGCCATTGTCTGCTGGATTCTGTTAACCTTGCACAGCAGAAGAAGAGCAGAATCCTCAAGAATGGGCAGGGCATATTGTTGTTGGAAGAAACTACAAACAGCTTGGACATGTGGAGGATTTCCTGTTGTGTGACCTTTAGCATCTAAGTGAACTTGCTGGAACAGCCAAATGAGCCTTTAGTTTGACATCTTATCTAAGAATTGCATCTCTGACAATAAAACATTTCTTTAGCATTGCACCAAACTGTGTCCATGTAGGGTATAAGCTCAGGCCCTGGGAATGAGGACCACCAACTGAACAGGCTAAATATGGCAAGGGGATGTGGGAAAACATGTTAGCAGCTGTTTCTTATAAGATGCTCCTCATATCATGGAAGTCACTGACCAAATCTCAAATACTGCTCCAAATAGTCAGAAGGTGCCATCAGGTGAATAAGAATCATCTTGGAATGCTGGAATTGCAGAAAAGGCCATTTGGCCAATACGGTCTGCACCAACGCTCTGACAGAGTAGCTTACCCAGGCACTCTCCTCTGCCCTATCCTTGTAAGCCCACACATATTTTTTATAACTCATCTATCTAATCCATACATCTCTGGACACCAAAGGGAATTTACCTAAGCTGTACATTTTCAAATTGTGGGAATAAACTGGAGCGCCTGGAGAAAACCTGTGCAGACACTGGAAGAATGTGCAAATTCCACATTTGAGTTTCGTAAAATTTACATTTCCATTTATTATTCAAGCATTAATTTGGTATATTGAAATCCAATTCCATTCTCCCGGTTTATGTCAAGGTTAAAGCAGATGAAATTTTGTTTGCCCAGGTTTGGAGCTGGGAATGCTGGTGTTGGGCAAGGAGCTTGGTGGGAAACAATGTCAGGACAGTTCCCTGATGTATTCCCCTTACTGGGGAACTATCCCCTGGGCAGGTGATGACCCAGAACTGCTGCTAATTGAGCTGAGGCAGTAAGCACTTCTATTTTGCCAGTGGCGAAGCAGCCCCCTTGTCGCATGCTAATGGATGCAGCTTCCCTGCAGCAGTCCAGGGCAACATCAGAGCCCCAAGGTTCCATCCCCCATGCACAGAGGACCATGGGCATCAAAACAGGCACCTACAGTCCCAATGATCCAAAGAGGTTTTCCATCCAATCCAAGATAATGATCAACCGGCCCCCTTCTCAATAATTATGCTTACTGTTCTGAGGGAATCCTCCAATTTGAGGCATCTTTGCATTTTTGTGCCTATCTCAGCAGCACTCATCTTTGCCCAGAGGGGCTGCCAAGGCTCGAGACCTGCCAACGTTCTGACTGGATCATAGGAACATCACAGTGCAGGAGGAGGCCATTCAGCCCATCAAGTCTGCACCGACTCTCCGACAGTGGATCTTATCCAGGCCCTATTCCCGTAACCCGACATATTTATCCTACTAATCCCCCTAACCTACACATCTTGGGACACTAAGGGGCAATTTAACATGGCAATCCATCTAACCTGCACATCACCAGCACTGATTGCTAGCACAGGGCTGATCAATTAGAAGGGCTCCAAGCTGGCATGGGCAAATTCGGGTCCCCCATTTGATCTCAATGTTGGGGTCTTAAAGCCCGAGGGCAATTCCTCCCGAACTATTCACCAATAGTAAATAATTATTGTGTTCAGATTTCTGGTGGTGTGGACACTGTATAGCTGTGATTTTGCAATCCGTGGTGTCATTTAATTTCTCGATCATTCAGCAAGAATTGTTTGTGCACTGACCTGTTCTGAATGCAGGCTTTACAACAGCAGGACCTGGATTTGCAATTTTATAATCTAAAAATTAAAGGTTCAATTTCTACTCCATGACTTTTTGATATCAGAAAGGAGAATAGAGAACTGTGTTTCCCTAGAATACCCACAGAAAACCTCTCAGTCAGCAACAAACATTTGAACAGCAGTCTCTTATTGTTTAGACTGCAATAAAAACACCCTGTCGTTCACTGGAATTATCACAAGCAGGGTCCATTAAAAGGCAGATCTCTGTCTTCAGTGTTATGATGCAGATAGTGCTGAGGAATCTTTGAACACAACAACATTAAAATACAGATTTTATTCTGCAGTCTAAACAGTAGAGTTCTTTTTCCCCCATCTGGTTAAGATACTATTCTGAACGTCCACACAAAAGTTCCTTCAATCCCCATTTCAACAGATTTTAAAAGTTTCTGCTGCAACCACCTTTGCCTGATCGGGGAATGCTAAGTAATTGGTTTTATATTGACCTAGTGTTATATTGCAACACCATGTCCTAGTGCCAACAACAGGCAGGCTACAATTGATTTAACGAGTAATGAACCAGATTTAGTTCATGACCCAATGATGCATGAGCGTTTATCTAATAGTGACCATGATATGAGAAATTTAATGTTGTACTTGAAAGGGAGAAAAGTTGGAACAACTGCTAAAGTTCACAATTCAGATAAGACCAATTTCAATGGGGAGGCAGAAACTGTCCACAGTAAACTGGGAAGATCTGTGTTGGTGGGCCAGGTATTGCTGAAATTTCAGACAATACAAGATTCCTGAAGCCAGAATCTCTATTTAAGGATGTTGGATGGGATTTTACCAGCAAGTCCACCCGAGGTACGGACAATTCCATCCGAGGCCAAAGGGTGGGCATGCTGGTAAAATTTCAGCCATAACCTTTATTTTGATCTGCAGCCTGCTTGGAGAAATTATCGAAGAGTCCTAGCCCCATAGAGCAGCATAGTCTGGCATAGAGCAGCCAGACATCTCTAATAAATTCTGCGTATACTGTTCAAGATAGATCAATTATACACTCTTTTTAGCAATTACTCTTCCTTTCATTTAGTTTTAAATCAATCATCTTCAATATACATAAATCAACAATAATACCCAATCATACTTACCTTCTGGCATAATGGTATTTCATTGATCTATAAAGTCCAGACTTATCTTCCCATTTTGGCTAACTCAACATCCTCTGTTGCTTAGTAACTCAGACTCTATCCACAAAGTTCAAAGATAATATGTCCCTATAAGTTCCCCTACAGGTTCCCTTGCCAAATCAGACTAACACGATTCCGCATACATCCATCTTATCTGGACAGTTAATAAATCCTCTTCAAGAAGTTTGATTAAGTATCCTGAATGTTCTTTCCATTAGAAACTCTGCTGCTAAATCTTACATGCTTACAAGGCTTTAATTTTTTCTTAGAGTATGACTCTATCCTCATGACCTTTACCATGATGCCTTGCTGCAATCTGTTTTGACTAAAGTGAACAATTATTTTTAAACATACATTAATACATTCAAAGTATCAGCAAATATCTTTTTAAATCATAATCACTTGTTTAAATTTCCTCTGCATTTAACGTATGTATTAACTCCTTTCTCATTAGCTTATAATCTGTTTTAAAGTCATTTAATTCAATGCTGATAGTTGTGTTAGTGTCTTAACGTTCAATGATTTATAAATTTTGACTAATCAATTAGGATTTCTCCCCTTGCAATCTGTTCTTGGGTAAAATGACAGAAGATCAGTGGAAGGTGTTCAAATAATAATTTAATCTGGTACAGAACTAATTTATCCCACAACAGCTCTACTCACCAAAAAATGTAAAAGGTTCGGATTCTCCACCCCTGTTTTCAGTGGGCAAGAAAGTATTGGGAGCGGAGTCTCCAAACCACTCTTACGCTGGTGAGCCTTCCCATTCCGATTGTCCCCAACCATGATGTAATGGTTTTCCTGCCATGAAACGTCATGGATCCCATTATCGTACATTCACATATCATTAGCGAGCTTCCCCACTATATGATTCCCCCCACATTAGGATCACATAGTTGCAGTTTACAACAGGCCCTGATGAATGGGGACCTGGCAAACAGAACCCATGGGGAGGGGATGCATGGCTAAGTACAGCCCCCCGGAAGAGAGGCTCATGCCTGAGAGTATCCTGGCACTGCCCCTGTGCCAGCTGGCAGCACCAGGTGTAATGCCAGGGGACTACCGGGGAGTGGGGGGGCTTCCACTAAGGAGGTTCATGTCTTTTTGTTGGGGGGGAGCATGTTGGTGAGGAAGAATTTTTAAAAACTTCTTCTTCAGTTCGGGGCACCTTTGCCCTTTACAATCTCTTGACAGCTGAGATTCCTGGTGGGATGGGTTCATTCAGCACCTGTCCCACCTGTGTGACAGTGTGGGACCTACCTCCAGCACTTTTTATAACTCACAAAAGCTTGGTGAGAAAAACCAGCGGGCTACACACACCACTTTTCCTGCATGAGTTGATACTAAGTCAAAGAAAGAGAAAATTCCACCCAGAGATAACTAAAGAGGCAAGAGGCAAAATCAAACTAATGACAAAAGCAGACAAGAGATAAAAACTAGCTTAGATCCTTATGAATTGGAGAGAAACAACAGCAAAGGGTGACAAAGAAATATTCACAAAAAGCGAGTATGAAAAGAAGCTTTATAAAGTTTATTTCTTTGTCATAAGTAGACTTACATTAACACTACAATGAAATTACATGAAAATCCCTAATCTCCACACTCCGGTGCCTATTTGAGTACACTAAGGGAGAACTTAAGATGGCCAATGCACCTAACCAGCACACCTTTCCCACACAAACAGTGACCCAAGCCAAGAATCAAACCTGAGCCCCTGGCACTATGAGGGAGCAGTGCTAACCACTGTGCCACCATGCCACCATTGGAATGGGAAAACTTGCAAGAGATGTTAGAAAACAACATGTTTCTACAATCATTAAGTTTCAGAGGGTGGTTAATAGCAACGTGGGCCTCTTAAAATAATGTTGGTATAAGTAAAAAGGAAATGGTAGACATATTGAGTAATTAGTTTGTGTCAATATTTATAGTAGAGGAAGAGTGTTAGCATCCAAGAAAAGCAATATTAATGTAAAGACAGGGACAAAATTAACATGAGCAAATTAGGCATGAAACAACCAATGACACTAATGATTGACCAATTCCCAGGACCAGATGGTTTTAATCCTCAGATTTTAAAGTAGGTGAGGAGATTGTAGATGCCCAAACTCTAATTTTCCAGTCTTTGGGATTCGGTATCAGTTTCTTGTGCATCACTGCACTATGTCAGAAAGAAGGAGAAAGTGAAACTAAGAAATTCCAGAAGTTTTTCCATCTCTGTCGCATCTGTTCTGATGGTGCAACTTCCTACAAGACAGCTTCTGATAAATCTTCATTATCCTCAATCATTCTCTCCCACTGTGATTGACCAAGCTCCCATTCCTTTCAGAACCTTGATATGGTTACCTTGACCTCATCTTCTACCTTACTGACTTCCACAGCCAATGGATCATGCATCACCATTCCCACTCCCTTCAGTGTAAAGTCACCACCAAATCTTTTCCTTCCCTCCCCTCCCCATTCCTTTGGCAAAACTCTGATTCACTCCCCAACAACCCAATCTCACACTCTCCCTCCCATGGTACTTTCACATGTAATCATAGGTGCCCCTTTATCTCCTCTCTCCTTACTGCCTAAGGTCCCAAACGTACTTTCTGGGTGGAACAGCAGTTTAGATGTACTCCTTGCAGTTTAGTATATTGTCCTCGCTGCTCTCAATGTGATTTCCTCTAGATTGGAGAGACCAAACAAAGATCAGTTGATGCTTTGTGGAACACATCTTGTCAGTCTGCACGCCTGACCCTGACCTTCCAATGGCCTGTCTCTCACATGAACATTCCTGTCCTTAGCATGCTGCACTGTTCCAGTGCAATACAAGCTCAAGGAACAGCATCGCATGTTTTGAGTAGGCAGTTTACAGTCTTCTGATCTGCAAACATCATACTGGATTCTTTAAGGCTAACAGATAAGAAGACTAAGTAAAATTTAGGTTTTCTGGCATACTTGCTTTACTGAAAGAGGTGTTCCTGCTGCACACAGCCAATGATTCAAAAGCACAGAAGAACATCAACACACAGTGATACTTTGATCAGTTGGATATCCAGTGTTGAGATAATAGCCAGTCATATAGTGTTATCAACAGGGTTACCTACCTGCTTCCCCACCCAGCCTTTCATTCAGGGTCATAGTATATGACTTTGGAAAACATTAGAAATTATTTTACAAAATACAGCACAAAAATCAAAGTTGAAAATCCAGTAACAAGGAGTGCTGCAGTGTTGGAGCTGCTGTCTGTTGGATGAGGTGTTAAACTGAGGCAACATCTGCCCTTTCAGGGCATTACTTTAAAGAAGAGCAAGGAATTATCCAGGCCAATATTCATTCCACAATTAATGTCACAGAAACAGAGGGTAGAATTTTCCTGTTTTGCTCATCAAGGGAATCTTGGCGAATGGGGCAGAAAATCCAGATGACCATGCAAATGTCTATTGACCTCAGGCACAAATTTCCAGCCTTGGGGTGAGTGTGGCTAGAAAATTCCACCCAGAATGTTGGTGATTAGCAGATGGATGTTTGTGGAATCTTACTATATACACATGGATACCACATTTCCTACTTAACAATAGTAGCTACAGTTGTTATGATTTCTACTTTTGAAGACGATTTGTGCAGTCCCTTTGCATCTCTGATATGCCCCAGTTATTCAATCGAAGGTTTAAAGAATTCACATTTATCTTTCTGTGCTCATAGTCTGTAATCTTGTTTCTGGAGTGCCACATTCAAATTTTAAAGATGCTTTCCTTCATTCAGTCCAGTAACTAAGTTATCATAATGCCTCTGCTTTCTCAGAACACTAAAGAAACTTGGCATATCAGCTATGACTCTCACCAAGTTTTACAGATGCAACATAAACAGCATCTTTTCTGATTGTATCACAGCTTGGTATGGCTCTTGCTCTGTTCAAAACGGCAAGAAATTACAAGGGTGATGAAGGAAGCCCAGTCCATCACTCAAACCAGCCTCCCACCCATTGACACTATCTACATTTCTGCTGTCTCAGAAAAGCTGCTAGCCTTCAGAAGGAGGATGGTATGGCTGAGTTAGGAATTGAGTCGCTATGGGTGGAGTTGAGGAATAGGAAGGGAGAGGTTACTATGTTGGGTGTGTACTACAGACCGCCCAACAGTCTGCAGGCCGTGGAAGAAGGGATATGTAAGGAAATTTTAGATAAGTGTAGGAAGAATAGGGTAGTTGTAATGGGAGATTTCAATTTCCCTGGGGTAGATTGGAAGGTGCCGAGAGCGGAAGGGGAGGAATTTGTACAGTGTGTTTTAGAAGGGTCCTTGGAGCAGTATGTGGATAGCCTGACTAGAGAGGGGGCTATACTGGATCTGGTTCTGGGGAATGAGCCAGGGCAGGTGGTTGACGTTGTAGTAAGAGAGCATGTGTCTAATAGTGACCACAACTCTGTCTGCTTTAGGGTATTAATGGAAAAAGATGAAGCCTGCCCTAAGGGGAGGGTGTTAAACTGGGGGAGGGCTAGATATAGCCAGATTAGGCAGGATCTTAAAGATACCGACTGGGATAAGCTGTTCGAGGGTAGGTCGACGCTGCACATGTGGGAATCTTTCAAGGGAAAACTAAAATTTTTGAGGATAGACACGTGCCGGTAAGGAGAAAGGATGGGAAGGGTAGGATTAGAGAACCGTGGGTTACTAGGGATGTTGACGACTTGGTCAGGAAGAAGCGGGAGGCGTACGTTAGATCCAGGCAATTGGGGACAGAGGCAGCACTGGAAAAATATAGAGAGTGTAGACGGGATCTTAAAAGGGGTGTCAGAAAGGCAAAAAGGGGCCACGAAATGGCTTTGGCAGGTAGGATTAAGGAAAATCCTAAGGCATTTTACTCCTATGTAAGGAGCAAAAGGATGGTTAGAGGAAGATTGGACCTCTCAGGGACAGAGGAGGGGAACTATGCTTAGAGCCTGAGGGGATGGGGGAGATCCTGAATGAATACTTTGCGTCAGTATTCACGCGGGAGAGGGGCCTGATGTCTGATGCTGGCTTTGAGGATTTTGAGGACCCGTTAAAAGGAAATAATCATTACAAGGGATGAAGTGTTGGGGCTTTTAGGTAGCATAAAGACTTATAAAGCTCCGGGGCCTGATGGTATTTATCCCAGGCTGCTAAGGGAGGTGAGAGATGACATTGTTGGGCCTCTGACGCAAATCTTTGTCTCTTCTTTGGACACAGGTGAGGTTCCAGAGGACTGGAAGATTGCAAATGTAGTACCGTTGTTTAAAAAGGGTCAAAGGGATAACCCAGGGAACTATAGGCCGGTGAGCTTGACTTCAGTTATAGGTAAGCTAATGGAGAGGATCCTCAGGGACAGGATGTATGAGCATCTGGAGCGCTGCGATCTGATCAGGGGTACGCAGCATGGCTTCGTTAAGGGGAGGTCGTGCCTTACGAACCTAGTGGAATTTTTTGAAGAGGTGACAAAAACGGTTGATGATGAAGGACAAGCCGTTGATGTCGTCTACATGGATTTCAGTAAGGCGTTTGACAAGGTTCCCCATGGTAGGCTGATAAAAAAGGTGAAGGCGCATGGGATACAGGGCCAGGTATGTAAATGGGTTGAGAACTGGCTTGGGAGGAGGAGACAGCGTGTAGTAGTGGAAGGCTCATTTTCCAACTGGAGGTCTGTCACTAGTGGTGTGCCACAGGGCTCAGTACTAGGACCTCTTCTATTTGTGATTTATATAAATGACTTGGAAGAGGGGGTAGGTGGTGTGGTCAGCAAATTTGCTGATGACACTAAGATACTTGGATTGGCGGGGACTGAGGAGCAGTGCCAGGCAATACAACAGGACATAGATAGCTGGTAGATTGGGCAGATAGATGGCAAATGGAATTTAATCCGGATAAATGCTAGGTGATGCATTTTGGCCGGAATAATGTAGAGGGGAGTTATAGGATAAAAGGTAAAACTATCCGGAGTATAGAGACGCAGAGAGACCTGGGTGTGCAGGTTCACAAGTCTCTGAAGGTGTCAGTACAGGTGGAAAAAGTGATAAAGAAAGCGTATAGAACATAGAACATAGAACATAGAACATAGAACAATACAGCACAGAACAGGCCCTTCGGCCTTCGATGTTGTGCCGACCAAAATGGTATGGTATGTTAGCCTTCATAGGAAGGAGTATAGAATACAAGAGTAGGAGTTTGATGTTGCAAGTGTATAGAACGTTGGTTAGGCCTCACTTGGAGTACTGCGTCCAGTTCTGGTCGCTGTACTACCAGAAGGATGTGGAGTCCCTGGAGAGAGTGCAGAGAAGATTTACCAGGATGCTGCCTGGTATGGAAGGGCTGTCTTACGAGGAAAGGTTGAACGCACTGGGGTTGTTTTCCCTTGAAAGACGTCGGCTGAGAGGGGATCTATTAGAGGTATATAAGATTATGAGGGGTATAGATAGAGTAAATGGTGGCAAGCTTTTTCCACCATTAGATTCTGATAGAACGAGGGGTCACGGCCTTAGGGTGAAGGGGGCTATGTATAAGACTAATATTAGAAGGCATTTTTTCACACAAAGGGTAGTGGGGGTGTGGAATGCACTACCGAGTAAGGTGGTCGGAGCAGGCACGCTAGGGTTGTTTAAGGGTCTCCTGGACAGCCACATGAGCAGTCTGCAGATAGAGGGATATAGGAGGACTGTTTAAATACTTTAATTGTTTCCACAGGCTGACCAACAATGTGCATGCATTCGGCAGGTCGTGCGAGGGCTGCTCCTGGATGTTACTTCAGGAGTGGCCTAGTGCTTCATGTCGTTAGTGTATGCTTAAACTGGACCATCAGATGGGCAACATGACAGCTCAGAGACTATCGCTGTTGCTGTGCAGACACATGGATTTGGGCCTGTGTATGCGGGAGTTTGCGCGTTCTCCCCGTGGTTGCGTGGGTTTTCTCCGGGTGCTCCGGTTTCCTCCCACATCCCAAAAATGTGCTCTTAGGCTGATTGAGTAACAAATTGTCCCTATATTGGTCTCTATATGTCATTAAGACGTTAGGATGGCGGCGCGGGCTCGTTGGGCCGAAGGGCCTGTTTCCCGTGCTGTGTTGTTCTTTGTTCTAATAAGGACCTCACCTCTTCCATCTTCTTCCATCAGGAAAAAGATCCAAAAGTCTGATAACATGTACCTTAAAAGTACTTAATTAGCAATAAAGCTCTTTGGGACATCTGGTGGTCATGAAAGAAGCTATATAAACACAAATCTTACTTCTTTTAGTGCTTTGCTGAATATGGAATTCTTGACTACTGCAAACTTGTTAAAAATGTTATTTTAGTCAAAATCATAAAATTAGGAAAATAATCTTGTATGGAATTGACAGTGTAGCTATCCTACTCTGCCCATTGTTATATCATTATTCTATTTCACAAATTGTTCGAGAAAGATGTAGTTTGTAAAGAGAGCAAGCCAGAATTGTAGAATCTCTGCAATACAAAAGGAAGCCATTCAGTCCATCAAGTCTGTACTGACCAGAATCCCACTTAGGCTCTATTTTGTAACTTCACATATTTATCCTGCTAATTCCCCTGACAGTAAGGAGCAATTTAGCATGGCCAATCAACCTAATCCGTACATCTCTGGATTATGGGAGAAAACCAGAGCACCTGGAGAAAACTGGCACAGAGGAATATCCAGACACCACACAGGCAGTGGCCAGAATTGAAATTGAGTCCCTGGTACAGTCAGGCAGCAGTGCTAACCACTGTGCCACTGTGCAGCCTCAGAAGAACGTGACTGAGTTACTTGCTTTAAGGAGCTGTGTACAGAAATCACCACTGTCTCTTACAGTGGTTTAGTCTCAGTTGCTTCATTCACTCTGCTATAATAGAGGAAAAAAGATCAACATGAAAATTACATATTTGCAAGAAGGGAAAGTGGAAAATAAAACACTGGAAGAATTTATTAATATCAAATTAATAAAAATATTTTGAGCTGGTCATATTGACTGAAGTTAAAATTGTTGCAAATACAATTGCCTTCAAAGCAAATGTATTCAATGAGATGCGCCAATAGAGAATGTATAATTTACACAGGAAATGGCATTTCTTGAACAGCATCACAAAAAGAACATAAATGGCTTTATTCATTTAAATGTTTGCTAATCTTTTATTATGAAAATTGTATATGTTCTGACGTTTTTGTTGATCACAATGAATATATAACAATTGAAAAAGAAATGTCCATGCATTTGAGGAAATTCAAATTGTGGGAAGTCATGTTTTGGAATTTGTGATTATTTTTAACCTTCACAGAATGGGTTATGTTGAAGTGTTGTGTGTTAAAACAAAACAATTTTGCAAAGATTTAAAAAGTGGAAGGTTTTTGCGTTATAAGGAAAGATTTTTTGTGTTAAAAACAGAAGAGCCAAACTGTGGAGTATTGTGGCTAATAGATCATGTAAACTGAGCAGTGAGGTTCAATTGTTCCACCACAGTGCAATGAATTCAGGTAACCCTAGTTATTCTGGGATTTTGGGATTGATACTTTCATTATATATATGGAAAACAGTACGTGGGCTGACCACTCTGCTGCTATCAGTATGGCAGGCCAAATCAATTTAAATAGAACCAAAAATTAGACCGGCAGAAATCAGGCTGGTTATAATCAACTAGCTATTTTCGGAGGATAGAATATGCCACTGGGCAACTGTTCATTATGTGCCTGCCATCAGAACTCTGAAGTGGAGGATTGGAACATTCAACATGAAACATTCAACGAGCAGCAGAGAAAGGATGGCACGGTGGCACAGTGGTTAACACTACTGCCTCACAGCTCCAGGGACCTGGGTTTGATTCCCAGCTTGAATCCCTGTGTGGACTTTGCACATTCTCCCTGTGTCTGCGAGGGTTCCCTCGCAGAGTTTCTGCATTAACAGTTGAGCAATAATTACAACTGGGCCATCGCCTCCCCGTATAACATCCAATGTTGATGACAATGTCGTTATGTCTCTGGATTAATCTGTTGGACAATTAAATATTGGGCAGTATTACATTCACAATTGCAAGATGCTTTGATTTTTTATGGCAGTGACCATATCCTGATAGATTATTGAAGGGCCTGGGTGGGATTGAGGTCGGTGCAGGCTTGATAGGCCAAATGGCCTCCTTCTGCACTGTGGGGATTCTGTGATTCTGCGGGGAAATTTTAACAGCAAAACAAACAGCCGGGAAACAGAATTACAGAAGCCTTCAAGGCTGACAATTCTCCAGGTGACAAAAGAGTGCTGGTTTTTCCTACTGGCAGTGAAAGAGATCTTTAGATTTTGCTGTCAAACTCCCAATCTGCAACACCTATAGTTAGCAGGTGGCTTAAGGAAGTTGCTATTTCAGACAAAAATGTTTTTTGGTCTTGGTGTTAACCTACTACCATTTTTGCTCATATTAACAAGACCTCCATACGCATCTGACAAATCATTGGCCACACCTGAAAACCAGAACAGGAAATCCTCAAGTTGAAAGTCAGAGCTAACGTTCTTCCCCAATTCTTCTTTCACTATCCGCCAGCCATCCCATAATTTATATATTGAATGGCAAGTCTAAATGAGAAACCAGGTGGGGATAAGAATGTGGCTCGTTTCATTGGCTGACAAGCTGGTGAAGGACTGAATGAGGAAGAGGTTGGAGGAACCACCTTCCCATTGGCTGAGAAAACATGGAGTAGTCAACTGGCTGGATCTGAGGAGAAAGATAAGCTTAGAGAAAGGAAATTTGCTGATTTAAAGCTCCCACTCAGTCAGAATCAAGAAACTGACCAGGAAAAGTTGATGTAACATATATGCTGTTATTTTCCTTGTCCCCGAGGGATCTATGGCTATATAAACCAACAAGAGAATTGTTTCCAACTCTGGCTCTGTACATGGTGTCTGTAAAATAAAGCAGTTTAACCATTTGTTTCCGGTCTTGTCTCAACTCTTATCTGCAAATTTCAGAAAGATTGCATGAGGTGAACTTGCAAAAGATGTGAAGTGAATTTCCTTAGTCTTTCTCCCACCCCTGTAACGTAGCTTCTGCAGAAACCATATCCACACACATTTAGGGGGTTTCCAATTAAATTGTGCTGGTGGGAAACTGGAAGGAGGTCCAAGAAAATTCACTTTTATTTTATTTGTTCATGGGCACCGCTGGCAAGCATTTTTTGCCCATCTCTAGTTGCCCCAGGACAGTTGAGAGTCAACCTCATATGCTGTGACTTTGGGATCACATGTAGGCCAAACCTGATAAGGACTGCAAGACTTCCTTTCCTAAAGACGTTCATAAGATATAGAAGCAGAATTCGACTTTTCGGCCCATTGAGTCTGCTCTGCCATTCAATCATGGTTCATATGCTCCTTAACCCCATTTGCCTTCGCCCCAAAAGCCTTCAACCTATTATCAATTAAAAATCTGTCTAACTCCTCCTTAAATTTACTCACTGACCCAGCATCCACCGCATTTTGGGATAGCAAATTCATTATTGAAGCAGATGGGTTTTTCAACAATCGACAATGGTTTCACAGTCATAAATAGATTCTTAATTCCAGATATTTTTTATTGAGTTCAAATTTCACCATCTGCCGTGGCAAGATTTGAACCCAGGTCCCCAGAACATTAGCTGAGTTTCTGCGTTAACAGTTGAGCAATAATTACAATTAGGCCATCGCCTCCCCATATAACATCCAATGCTGATGACAATGTCATTATCTCTCTGGATTAATCTGTTGGACAATTAAATATCAGGCAGTATTACATTCACAATTGCAAGATGCTTTGATTTTTTATGGCAGTGACCATATCCTGATAGATTATTGAAGACCCAAAACTTGCAAAAGGTGAGATTTTGCTTACAGATTACTAGATCCAGTTACTAGGATCGTTGCACATTTGCAGAGCTATCAACCAATAACATAGGTTTCAAAGAATTCGCAATCATACTGTATCAATTTATCATTTTGTTCATGTCATGATTGCTTATCTCAGCTAATAGTTGTGAAACGTTACAAAACCAAGAACATTATTACTTATATTTCCATTGGATTCAATTTATTGAAAGCTTAATGGGTGAAATTTAAACTTTGGAGTCTCAATAAGAAATAAATGGTTAGGGCTGTTGTTTAATTAATATTTATTTCTTTTACTTTCTCTTATTGCAGGCTTTTTCTTTATTTGCATTTTTGTACCACATTGGACTCTAATTCACACTGTCCAATTCAGTGGTTTTCTCAATTTCTTTCTTCCAAGGAACACCTACAGATCCAAACCCATTTGCTTTCCAGCCCAAAAAAAGCTCATGAAGAATGATGCTCCTTTTGATGAGGCACTAAGCTGGAGAACCTCAGTCTCATGCTGGACTCTATATTCAGCTAGTTCTTTGTCAGTCTCCAGCCCCACGAGTTATCAAATATCTTGTTTCTAAAACTATGTTGTCATTGTTCATGTTTTGACTCATGCTGCACATGCAGAAGCTGGTTTAAGAACATAGGAACTAAGAGTAGAAGTAGGTTAATTCAGCCCTTCAAGCCTGCTCCACCATTTAATCAGATCATGGCTGATCCTCTCCCTGGTCTCAAATCTACCTCTCCATCTGTTCCCCATATCCCCTTATCATTTTTTTTATTAGAAATGTATCTATCTCCTTCTTGAAACCATTCAATGATTCAGACTCCACCACACTATAGGACAGCAAGTTTCACAAATTTATCATCCTCTGCGAGTAGTAGTTCCTCCCCATCAGTTTTAAATCTGGGTTGATTTTGTTATGATAGAGATGAGGATTCTGACTGTTCTCTCAATTGCACCCTTCAACATAAACAGTTTGCATTAATACACTGAAGGGTTCTGCCATTTATTGTATATTTCCTACCTGTATTAGACCTTCCAAGATACATTGTTTCACATTTATCTGGATTAAATGCCTTAGGGGAGCAGTTCGGGAACAGTGACCATAATTTAGTAAGCTTTAAGGTAGTGATAAATAAAGATAAATACAATCCTCAGGTGAAGGTGATAAATTGGGGGAAGGCTAATTACCACAGTATTAGGCTGGAATTGAAAAACATAGATTGAGGGGCAGAAGTTTAAGGGCAAAGCTGACATGTGGGAGGCTTTCAAGTGTAAGTTGATAGGGATTCAGGACCGGCACATTCCTGTAAGGGTGAAGGATAAGTATGTCAAGTTTTGGGAACCTTGGCTAACGAGCAATACTGTGAGCCCAGTCAAAAAGAAAAAGGAAGCATTTGTCAAGTCCAAGAGGCTGGGAACACACAAAGCAAGTGTGAAACACAAGGAAAGTAGAAAGAAACTTAAGCAAAGGGCAAGGAGGGCTAAAAGAGGTCACGAAAAGTCAGTGGCCAGGGGGATTAAGGAAAATAATATATAAAGAGCAAGAGGGTAGGCAGGGAAACGGTTGGTCTGCTCAGGGACAGGGGAGAAAATCTATGCTTGGAACCAGATGAAATGGACAAGATATTAAATGAGTACTTTGCATCAATATTCACCAAAGAGAAGAAATTGGTGGATGATGAGTTTGGGGAAGGTATGTAGGTAGCTTGAGTCATGTTGAGATCAAAAAGGAAGAGGTATTGGGGTTTTTGATAAACATTAAGGTAGACAAGTCCCAGGGGCCTGATGGGATTTACCAGCTAAACCCAACACCAACACTCTTGTCCGGGTGGATTATAAACTCTCAAATCCAGTGTAAACCGGCTACAACAGTATGCCCTAATTTAATCTACTGAAATGTCTGTGTTGCAATTTGCCAAACAGGCCACTCAATTCCTCTGAGGAGCAACTCAGTGTTCCCACGGATGCTTGGATCAACGTTTCACATTGGTGGGAGGCCACTATTCCTCCAAGACTCTCAGGAATTGCCTCCTCGGTTTGGAAAGCTACCAATGCACTTCATTATTTAAGAATGATGGGAGAGATAAATTTAGAAATTATAGGCCTATTAATGTAACATCTGTTGTTGGGTAGTTAGCACAATCTACCATTAGTCACAGAGCAAATGAACGCTTGGACAAATAATTTCTTTGGTGCAGTTTTCTGTACAACCACACGTCCTTAAAATCAATTCTGCTGGTTTGGACAATTATTTGCCAACCACATTGGTTGCATGAGTTGGGTTAATATTCCCAGGTTAGTCATACCCTGGGTACGCCCTAGTGAAGGAGATGATCTCTTAGCATCTAGAAAGTATTTATCTGTATTATTCTTATTTCATATCTTCCCAAGGTCATAAAGGAGATGAATACACCAGAGGCTGGAAGCCAGAATAAGAGTTGGGAAGGGAGGATTTGTGGTCCTACAGTTACTGAGGTTATGAGTGAAGGGGAAGGAGGACCTGGGGTCATAAAGGATAAAGTACAGCAGTTTCAAATGAGTGCAAGTGCTATACAACAAGAAAAGAGACCATTGGAATAATCAAGTTGGAAGGATGAACGCAGAAAAAAAAAATCAATCTTGATAGTGACAGCACAATGATTAGCCCTGTTGCCTCACAAAGTCAGGGATCCAGGTTCAATTCCCAGCTTGGGTCACTGTTTGTGTGGAATCTGCATGTTCTCCCTGTGTCTGCATGGGTTTCCTCCAGATGCTCAGGTTTCCTGCCACAGTCCAAAAGATATACTGGTTAGGTGTGTTGGCAGTGCTAAATTCTTCATCATGTTTCCTGAACAGGCGCCAGAGTGTGATGACTAGGGGATTTTCACTATAACTCCATTGCAGTGTTACTGCAAGCCTACTTATGACATTAATAAATAAACTTTAAATGAGGTGAATTTGGAAATTTTGAACTAGAAGTAGACAGATTTTTTTATGAAGAAATTGTTGAATTGGAAACTGAACTTGGGATTCAATAGGAAGCTGTGACTGCAAACATAAAAAATGATCAAGGAGACAGATAAAGTCTTTGGTGAGAGTGAGAAATCTGTTGCAAGAGCCAGTGATGATGACTTCAATTTTCCCAATATTTAGCTGGAGCAAATTGCAGCTCCATCCACACTGCAAGTCCAACAATGCGTCTAACGTGATAAAAGCATTGGAGGAGGTCAAGAGAGATGGGCGAAAGGCAGATCTAGGTATCATCTGCATAGATTTGGAATCTGGATCCACATTTGCATATGTCATTAAGGGGCAGCATGATAGTCAACAAATTTTCCCAAAGGTAGGGGACTCTAAAATTGGTGGGCATACATTTAAGGTGAGAGCAGACAGATACAAAAGGGTCCAGAGGGGCAATTTCTTCATTCAAAAGGTAGTGAGTGCCTGTAACAAGCTGCCAGAGGTGGTAGTGCAGACTGGTACAATCTTGTCCTTTAAAAAGCATTTAGACAGTTACATGGATAAGATGGGTATAACAGGATGTGGACCAAATGAGGGCAATTGAGAGTAGCTTAGTTATTAAAAAAAGGGCGGCATGGACAAGCTGGGTTAAAGGGCCTGTTTCTGTGCTGTAAATCTCTGTGACTCTTTGACTATGACTATATGTAGTAAGAAGAGGAAGCAGCCCAAGCTTGGGAACTCCTGAAGTGACACTGTGGGGTGGAAAGAGATGACCTGGCAACAATGAAAAGAGTGAAATCAAGCAATGATAGGTTCACTGAGTTGGACAATGACAAGAGGCAAGAATTGTCAGGTATGTCAAATCCTACAAGTAGACAATAATGAGGAAGAGCAACAAGGCATCTGAGTTGCAGAAAATGCAGTTGGCAACTGTTAGTGACGTTGCAGTGCTGTAGAAGGGGTGTATATATAATTGCAAGGATTCAAGGATGAAATTGCAGCTAAGTGGTCAAGGGGCCATAGAGGGATTAAGAGTGCAATCCTGATTTTACATGCTGGGAGAGTGTAGGGAGCTATGTTTTGGCTGCTGGCAACCAAACTTCAAACTGCTATTCTAAGACTAGTTCTATGTCCTTATAAACATTCTCTCTCCAACCCCAGTTGTATGAAAAAGTGTTGAGACGGGGTAAAGGCAGAATATTTGTATTGAGCAACACATTTAATGGAGAAAGAATAAACATGTATACACTTTGCTACTTTTGATACTAAAATAAATCATTTTTAATTTGATACAACAGATACAATACTTTACTTTCTTTCCAATATAGTCATTAAGCATGGCAGAGTATGATGGTACAGTAATTAGCACTGCAGCCTCACAGCTCCAGAGATGTTGGTTCGATTGCTGCTTGAGTCACTGTCTATGTGGAGTTTACGCATTCTCCCTGTATCTGCTTGCGTTTCTTCTGGTGATCCAGTTTCTTCCCACAGTCCAAAGGTGTGCAAATTAGGTTGACTGGCTATGCCAATTGCCCTTTAGCATCCTAGGATGTATGTGTTAGAGAGACTAGCAGGATAAATATGTGGGGTTTCAGGAGTATAGGGCTTGGATGGAATTATTGTTAGCGCAAACTTAATGGGCTTTCTGCACTACAGGATTTCTATACTACTTCTTTATTCAATATTTTTCTCCTATCCAGCATAAATCTTATTTTATAAGCTGCCTGGTAGCCAAAGTTACTTAACTGCATTCTTATGGCGATATTTTGACTGCTAATAATTGGTAAAATCCACTTTAAGAATATATTTTCAAGAGAAATCCAATTTTTTGTGCATAGTAGTTGTGAAGGGAGTTCTGTAGCTCCTGAGCTACAGAAATGTTTTGAACATATTATTATCTGGATGATAAAGAACAAAGAACAACACAGCACGGGAAACAGGCCCTTCGGCCCAACGAGCCCGCGCCGCCATCCTAACGTCTTAATGACATATAGTCTTAATGACATATATAACAATGATGGTGTTAAAATGACAGCATTGTTTCCATGAGCATGAAATGTTAGTGAAATTGTACCCTAGTGTGAGCCACTACCTTCAGGAGAATAAAGAAACAGGAAACAAGCTGAAGATGGTAAATAAAAGTGTCTTTTGGTGAGAAAAGATTACTAACGTGTGAAGTTTCACAAAAGCCAGTTTTGGAACCTCTGATTTTTTTATACTGTTCTTAAATAATTTGGCTGAAGGTGTTTAGTATTAAAATTAACAATTAACACATTGGATTTGGCCTCACGACTAAAGTAGAAGAGCGACTTCTTATTTTTAATTAACAAGTACTCTTTATTCTACATTTCATTGCAATGGTTCATTTTCAGTGCATTACTTCCAAAATGGTGAAGGAATGATGGTTGAAGGATAATGCACAATGAACAGAGGAAAACCTATATTACAATACGAGTCATTATGGAATTTTCATATGGAACTAAGCTCAACCCCAAGGGAAAAACCAAGGAGGTATTAAATGTTCATGGAGAAGAGGACAGAACTGATCTTAGATACAATCTTCGCACCCATTTATGCCACTCTCCCATTGCAGCAAGAATTTGGCTGCCAGCCAAATCTCTGTTCACTGCTGTAGGATGGGAAAATCCTATTACATAGAACATAGAACATTACAGCACAGAACAGGCCCTTCGGCCTTCGATGTTGTGCCGACCAAAATAAAAAGCAATGCCCCTCCAAACTAAACCATTCCCTTCTCTTCCATATACTTATCAATTAACCTCTTAAACGCCACCAAACTTGGCGCATCTACAACAGCTGCAGGCAGGGCATTCCACTCCCTAATCACTCTTTGAGTAAAGAACCTACCTCTGATATCCGTCCTATAACTCATACCCCTTAATTTAAAGCTGTGTCCCCTCGTGCTAGCTTTCTCCATCCTAGGAAAAAGGCTATCACTGTCCACCCTATCTAAACCTCTAATCATCTTATATGCTTCAATAAGATCCCCTCTTAGCCGCCTCCTTTCTAACGAAAACAACCTCAAATCCTTCAACCTCTCTTCATAGGACCTGCCCTCCATACCAGGCAACATCCTGGTAAACCTCCTCTGTACCCTCTCCAATGCCTCCGCATCTTTCTTATAACGTGGGGACCAGAACTGCACACAATACTCCAAGTGCGGCCGCACTAGAGTTTTGTACAGTTGCAACATGATGCTGCGGCTCCTAAATTCAATCCCCCTACCAATCCCCCTATTCAATTCAATTCAATCCCCCTATTAGCATGGGCAGTGTTAAGATTGCAATCAATTTGCTTTCCAATCAGAGTCACTAATTAGGAAACCTAACAATGGATGAGTCTGCAGGAAAAAAAAATGAAAAGGAAAATGTAGATACATTAGCATTCATGCGAGCTTGTTATCGATGAAATTCATCAAATCCTCTGTGCATTTCAATGTCATTTGTCTGCACGGTTACTTTAAAAATGCACAATCTATACACCATTTAGGGAGGAGCAAACTAAATGATTTAGGAATTTAATAGGAGAATAAAAGAAATGTTCATTGCAACTTTAAATTAAATTAAGTTAACTAAAGAACAAAAAAACAATATTAATAAGATTTATCTAAGACTAAAGAATAGGAGAAAAGACTTCCTCAGTGCAGCAGATATGTGGAATTAGCTACTTTTAAAATCTGATTTGAATTAAAAAAAAAGACACATGATTATCCAGGTAAGACTAGAATTGAACTTTAGATATAGACTATCAAGTGTGCAGAACATTATGACTTCAACACTGCTGGCTGTAATATTAGATTGATTCACTGATGTTTCACAAGATTATTGAATAGGTTAGTGACAAATTACAGAACATTTTCTTCTTGGAGGTTTTACAAATGGTTAATTATCTCCTTCAGAAGGCTGAATAAATTGAATCAAGTCCCTAATAGTGTAAATGGTACATGGTCTGAAAGAACTGAATCAACTTAAGTGAGTCAAACAATTCTTTCTCCGTTACTATGGACAGGAGGGGAAGGTGATTTCAATTGTCCTGAAAAGACCTTTTACCACTTATCTGTTAACAAAAAGCTGTTTTGATTTTGATTTCCCTTTTATAATTGGAGGTGTTTTTCCCAACCCCTCAGCTTAGGTGTAATCCAATTCTCTAATAATAATTCCACACCAAACTCAAGATAGGAGGAACTGAAAGGGTTAGTTTATTTGCACACACTCAAATGATGGAGGAAGGTAACGAACGGTGAGGTAATGCATTTTGGAAGGTCTAAAATGCATGGTCTGTATAGGAAATATATAGCAAATGGCAGAACCATTAGGAGTATCGATAGGCAGAGGGATCTGGGTATACAAGTACACAGGTCACTGAAAGCGGCAACGCAGGTGAAGGAAGTAATCAAGAACACAAGCATGCTGTATGCCTTCATCAGCTGGGGCATAGAGTTTAAAAATTGGCAAGTCATGTTGCAGCTTCATAGAAACTTCGTTATTAGAACTGCACTTGGAACAGTATTCAGTTCTGGTCACCACACTACCAGAAGGATGTAGAGGCTTTGGAGAAGATTTACCAGGATGTTGCCTGGTATGGAAGATATTAGTTACGAGGAGAGGTTGGAGAAACTTTATTTATTCTCATTGGAACAATGGAGGTCGATAGAGGGGCATGGACAGAGTGGAAAGTCAAAAGCTTTTTCCCAGGGTGGAAGAGTCAATTACAAGGGGACATAGGTTCAAGATATGAGGGGCAAGGTTTAGAGGAGATATACAAGGCAAGAATTTTTTTTTTTTAAAAACACAAAGGGTGGTGGGTGTCTGGAAAACTGCTGGGGGAGATCGTGTATTCCTTGGAATTTAGAAAAGGAATGGGTGACTTTATTCAAACATACAAGTTCCTGAGGTAGCTTAACAGAATAGATGTGAGATGTTTTCACTAAGGGGAGAGTCTTGAATGAGGGACCATAGCTACAAGACAAAGGGCCAGTCATTTAAAATTGAGGTTCATAGAGACTTCATTGCAAAGAGGCTGATGGATCTCTGGAATTCTTTGCCTCAAAGGGTGATGGAGGATAGATCATTAGAAGCATTTAAAGTAGAGGTGAATAACTATTTGATAGATCAAGGAATAGAGGACGATGGGGAAATGGCACAGAAAAGGATCAGCTATGACGGCATTGAATTGCAGGCAGACTTGAAGGGCCTGAGACCTATTCCTGCTTCCATATGTTGTGTGTATCCCCCATGAGTTCCAACAACTAAGACACGGTCATTTTCTGGGGACCTGGGTTCAAATCCCATCACAGGTGGTGGAATTGGAATTGAAGCAAAAGAAAATCCGGAATTAAAAATCTAATGATGACCGTGAAACCATTGTCAATTATTGTAAAAGCACATCTGTTCATTAACGTCCTTTAGGGAAGGAAATCTGCTGTCCTTAAGTAAATGCCTTAAAGATAACTCCAGGCCCACAGCAATATGGTTGACTCTTAAATCAGCTGGAGGAAATTAGGTACCAGAAATGACAAAGGCAAAAGCAACCCCTCAGCTCCAGAAAGTCCTCCATACTAACAGTTGGAGGCTTGTGACAAAAAAAATGGGAGAACGGATTCATAGACTAGTCAAGCAACTGCCTGACACACAGTCATGTTGGCAGAATCATACCTTACAGATAATGTCCCAGACACCATCATCACCATTTCTGATTATGTCCAGTTCCCCTGGCAGGACAGACCCAGCAGAGATGTTATACAGTCAAGAGGGAGTTAACCTGGAAGTGTTCAGCGTTGACTTTGGAACCAATGAAATCATCGACACCAGATCAAGCATGGGCAAAGAAATCTCCTGCTAATCACCACGTACTGTCCTCCTTCAGCTAGTAAATTAGTATTCCCCATGTTGAACACCATTTGGTGGAAGCACCAAGAGTGACAAGAGCACAGAATGTACTCTGGGTAGGGGATTTCAATGTCCATCACCAAGAATTGATAGCACTACTACTCACTAAGCTAATCAAGTCCTAAAGAACATAGTTCCTAGACTGGGTCTGTGACAGGTGGTGAGGGAACCAAGAGGGAAAAATAACTTGACCTCATCCTCAATACACTGCATGCCATAGATGCAACTGCCTATGGTAGTATCATTAGCAGTGACCACCATACCATCTTTGGAAAGAAGTCCATTGTCTTCACATGGAAGATACCCACCATTACATTGTGTGGCGCTGCTATTATGCTAATCATAGGAATGCCCATAGTGCCCATCCTGTCATTTAATACAATCATGGTAGACTGGACACTTCAATGCCTTTTACATGCACTACTGTCATAATACTTTACATTGTTAATCAGATATCTATCAATCTCTGCTTTAAACATACTCAGAAGGCTGAGCTTCCAGAGTCCTCTGGAGTAAAGGATTCCAAAGATTTACTACTCTCTGTGCAAAGAAATTTTTCTCTCACCCTAAGTGGTGTCCCCTTATTTTGAAATTATGCCCCTTGGCTTTAGACTCCCCAATCACGGGAAGCATCTTACTTGCAGCTACCCTGTCTATTCCTTTAATTATTTTGTAGGTTTCAATGAGATCACTGCTCATTCTTCAAAACTCTAGAAAATGCAGGCTCCATTTGTCCAATCTCTCTTCATATCACAGTCCCACCATCTCTGGAACAAGTCTGCTGAACCTCTGCTGCATTCTACATGGTCAATTTCCTGAAGGGGAACAAAACTGCACACACCACTCCAGTTATGGTCTAATTAAACTCCTATGCAATTAAACTAGGACCTCAAATCCTCCTGTGATAAAAGCTAATATTCTTTATCTTAATGCTAGCCTTCGGTGACTAATGGAGAAGGACATTGAGGTCCCTTTGTACATGCGTAATTTCTAATTTCTTACCATTTAGGCAACATTCTGCACATCTGTTTCTTCTACCAAAATGGATTACCTCATTTTTCCACCTGCCACATTCCTCCTCACTCATTAAGTCTGTTTGAATCCTCCTATAACTGCCTGATATCTTCCTCACAACACACATTGCTGCCTAGCATTGTATGATCTGCAAATTTACAAATAGTACATTTGGTGTTTTTTTTAAGACACCAAAAAAGTAAACAAACTCAAATTAACTTAGGGACAAATTAAAAGGGGCAGCACCCCCCCAAAAAGGGGGGAACAGCCCAAACAAAACCAAAGACTAAAGGAAACTTAAAACATTAAATCAAAAATGTGATTGTCTGGGCTTATAATGCATCCCAGCCCCTGCAGTGCCCAGCAGGCATGGAAGGCATCAACTGCGCCTGCAGATACCACATGCTCCCTCTCCAGATACATCTAGTTACGAATATAGCCATGGTAGAGGGGCTGACAGTCGGGATGGAAGATCCTGTTGATCACCTGCTGCCTGGACCTGTTGGTGGTGTGTCTCACCAGGCCCAAGAGCAGGTTCACGAGGAGGTCAGCATCCCGACCTGCCCTCTCTGCACTAGGTGTCCATAGATCAGGAGCGTGGGACTGAAGTGCAAACAAAACATCAGTAAAAGGTGTTTTAGAAAACCAAAAAGTATGTGCAATCTATAATATGAAACATAGACGGACTCCACAAGACCTCAGAAAGGGCAGTCTCTGGAGCTCATGTACCAGAAAAACCTACAATTGTACGGCACCGCTGCGTGCAGTAGCCTCCACCCCAGGTCCCTGAGGTAATTGGGGGCAATCCCTCCATAGAGGGACCTCCGCTGCCAACAAGGCCCGCCAAGCTTTGTCCAGGCAACAGGCGAGGACGCGGTACTGAAAGGTGTGCAGTAGCAGCCTGTACAGGAAACACCTCTGCGTGGTGGACAAGGGCACAGAGGACATTTCTGCCAGGTGGTTCATGCAGTGGGGCATCTGTAGCTGGGGGGGGCAGGGGATGCTCGGACAGGATTCACCACACGCCTGTGCCGCCTCAAGCCCGTGTGCGCATTCGAGACCAAGCACGACCATCCTTTTTTTGCCCCCACATCCAAATCATTGACATGTTGTGAACAGCTAGAGCCTAATTACTGATCCTTGAGGTACCCCACCAGCCGCAGATTGGCAATGCAAGAATGACCCATTTATTCCAACATTTGCATGTTAGCCAATCTTCAATCCATGACAGTATGTTGCTTCCTATTTGCATTTATTTTGCTAATTAATCTCTGATGAAGGATTTTATTTGAAGACTTCTCAAAGTCCGAATATATTTCATCCATCAACTCTGCTTTAGCAATTGTTAGTAACCACTTCAATAAAAATCAAGTTCAACAAACATGATTTTCCATTCGCAAATCCATGCTGACTATGCCTAATTAGTTCATAATTGTCTAAGTGTCTATTTATCCACATCCTTTATAATAGATTGCAGCAATTTTCCTACCACTGATGCAAGGCCAGCAAGTCTGTAGTCCCCTATTTTATCTCTCCCTCCCTTATTAAATAGTTGAGTGACATTTGCTACCTTGCTATACGTAGAAACCATTCCAGAATCTATAGAATTTTGGAAGATCTGCTATATACTAATTTCTTGCAACACACAGATGCATAATATCAGGTCCTGGGGGCTTTTTAAATTTTCAGTCCCATTCATTTCACAAAAACAATCTTAATTGTCTTATTTTCAATCAACTCTGCATTCCCCCGGATCTTTATTTCTATGGAGATCTAGATCTTTCTTAATAAGAGACACAAATTAATCACTTTGCTTTTCTGTCATTTCTCTATTCCCCCTTATCAATTCTCCTAACTCTGCAGGTTAGATTTCAAACTGGTCTAGCAAGTCAACTAGACAAGAATGAGACACTAGGGGCCATCAGCAGCAGCAGAATTGTATTCAATCACAATCTGTGACCTCATGTTTTAGCATATACTCCATTCTACCATTATCAAGTCAGGGAATCAATCCTGGTTCAAAGAAGAACGCAGGACAATATGCCAGGAGCAGAGCCAAGTTTACCTAAAAATGAGGTACCAACTTGATAAAGCTATACCAGACAATTACCACTCCATTAATCTACTCTCAATTAATAATGTGATGATGCAAGAGATCAATAGCATCATCATACTGCACTTGCTTAGTAATAACCTCCTCACCGACACTCAGCTTGGATTCTGGTAGGTCACTCAGCCCTTGACTTCTTTACAGCCTTGGTTCAAACACGGACAAGAGAACTGAATACCTGAGTTGAGGCAAAAGTAACTACTCTTGACATCAAGGCCTCACTTGACCATGTTTGGCATGAAGGAGCCCAAGCAAAACTGGAATCAAGAGGAAATGGGGGGAAATTCCTCACTAGTTGGGAATCATATCAAGGAAAATGGGTGTCTTTATTGGAGGTCAATCATCTCAGTCCAAGAACATCATTGCAGACATAGATTCTGTCATTTTAAAAGGTTATTATACAGCTTTTAAAATTTTAGAAACTAGCCATGAAGAAGTCTACTTTATTTTGTAAAACTCTATAGTGTGAGGTCTTAGCTCCTTGACAGAGTTGATATTTGTGTTCAAGATGCTATGGAGTCTTGGGTTGGATTTGAACCAATGCTGCAGGAGAGCCAAGTCATTCCACACCGAACTCACATTTGCTCATAAGCAAAGAGATAAGAAATACAATACCACAACTTCAAGTAAAGTTCATACACAAGTTTAGACACAGGATTTTCCCTCTGCTTTTATTCTGTTCATTACAATGAAATATTACAATTGAATACATTGCTCACTAAAATGGAACAAAAAAGTATAACAGTCTTATTGTGAGTGCCTCTTTTCTCTTTTAAGGATGATAATTTTACAATTTTTGCAACTAATAAGAAAACCAGAATAGTGATAACAATGTTGTGAATTTTGAAAAAATACAACATATAAAATCAACATGGATCTGAACTCTAACGATATTAAATCTAATTCTGGCAGTTTTTTTTAAATCATGTTTTTGAAAAAACAACAAATGCATTCTAAGCACCTTATGAACCACATATTGCCCTGCATTCTGGAGTAATAATGTGTAGTGTTAGAGTAACGGAAGCAGGGGTTGATCGAGGATATTAGTAAGATACCAATCTCAGCCACATTATCATGGAAATACTTAGAAAAGGCTACATGTTTCCCCAAATGAAAATGAAAGAGTTAGGTACAATAGAGATTGACTACTAGCAGTTACTTTCCCTCTGCAGCCGTTTCAGAATTGGGATTCATACATCTTGCTGGCCACAGAACCCAATGAGAGAAGAGAATCAATTGGAGAGGACAAAAAATAGCTATTTTAAAAGAGTGGGTCTATACACTTACCAACATCAAACATATACAGATGCTCAAAATTCTAAACGGAATATCTGAAAAATAGCATTATACCAAAAGGTTTCAATAAACATTTGGTATATATTTAGTTTGGAAACCTACTTGATAGGTTGTGAATTTTCTGCAAACAATGTTTCATATGGCACAATAAATCAGTTCGATATAAAACAAAAATAAAATTATTTTGAGTAGTTGTTGTACAAAGGACAGTAGTCTATCCTAATGGAGACATCCTGATAGTAAAATCTTGCTACTTATCACCATTAAACAAATGTGTCAAATTTTTGGGAACAGAGCCCCACACAAATGCAAGCAATTAATCTCCACTATTTGAATACCAATTTATTGGGTACACTCAGTATTCAGGATTACATTAAAGGCTGTTAATTATAGGCTATTGAATATTTACTCAAGTTTTCCTCCCAATTTGGATCAAACTTTTACCTAGTAGGCAACATCTCTTCACTAGTATCTTGTATGCCTTTTAATTTTACTTCCTTAGAAGAAGCATTTTACATAATTTTATTTTCCAATACTCAAATACATTTTTTGCAACACAAATTATATTTGCCATTGAATGTGTCCCTTTACTAAACATTCAAGCGTGCTTTTAAGTATCATTATTAGCCAATTAAATAATTTGTGTTTTGAACAAACTTGCATCATAACAGGTCCTGATCAGTTTTACTACAAGTATGTGAAATGTAGCAGAAACAAAAAACTTGCACCAACATCTTTCACAAATTAGTTCACGGGCAGTGGGGAGCATTAATACATACAAGTCATTTGAAAAGGTCTCCCACAATGGATTAGGCACTTTGTTTAATTGAGCGTTTTCACTTCTACCATTCAGCGTCCCCGACAGCTTTAGAGAACACATAATCCCTCCCATTGAAGGTCATTATTCCATCCTTAAGATAGAATTTCCACTTGTTTTTACTCCTGTGAATCTAATACAAAAAGAAAACACTCACAATAATGCAGTCAAAAACAATATACCACACTCATCAACGGCGGCAATAAGCACTCCCATAAAATTGGCTTTCACAAATAAAGGTAAACAAAGTAACAATGCCAATTTCATACGGTCACCACTGGAGTATCAGAGTAACTTTATAATAGAATGAATAGAAAGAAATGCCTGAGAATAAACAAAAAAAAAATGAAAGCGCACACAATCCTCAGGGCAGCATGATGGCACAGTGGTTAGTACCGCTGCCAGGAACTCAGATTCGATTCCCGGCTGGGGTCACTGTCAATGCAGAGTCTGTACATTCTCCGAGTCTACACGGGTTTCTCCAGGTGCTCTGGTTTCCTTCCACAGTCGGAAAGGCGTTGGCCACGCTAAATTCTCCCTCAGTGTAGCCAAACAGATGCCAAAGTGTGGAGACTGGGAGATTTTCACAGTTATTTTATTGCAGTGTTAATAACAAAAAACAAAGAAAATTACAGCACAGGAACAGGCCCTTCAGCCCTCCAAATTGGCATCAACCTTGCTGCCCGACTTAACTAAAACACTTTATGCTTCTGGGGACCATATCCCTCTATTCCCATCTCATTCACGTACTCGTCAAAATGCCCTTTAAAAGTCACTACTGTATCCGCTTCCATTTTGTCCCCTGGCAACGAGTTCCAGGCACCCACTACTCTAAACAAAAATGTGTTGTATTTCTCTTAAAACTTGCCCCTTAAACCTATGTTCCCCTCATAATTGACTCTTCCATTCTGGGAAAAAGCTTCTGACTATCCACTCTGTCTATGTCTCTCAATCTTGTAGACTTCTAACAGGTCTCCCCTTAATCTCATTTGCTCCAGTGAAAATAAACCAAGTTCCTTCAATCTCTCCTCATAGCTAATGCCCTCCATTCCAAGCAACATCCTGGTAAATCTTTTCTGAATCCTCTCCAAAGCCTCCATATCCTTCTAGTAGTGTGACAACCAGAACTGAACACTATATTCCAAGTGCAGCCTCACTAAGGTTTTATAAAACTTCAACATGACTTGTCAATTTTTAAACTCAATACCCCGATTGATGAAGACAAGCATGCCGAATGCCTTCTTGACTATCTTTTCCAATTACATTGCCACTTTCAGTGACCTGTGTACCCGTACATCCAGATTCCTTGGCCTATCAATATTCCAAAGGATTCTACCATTTACTGTATACTTCCTATCTATATTAGGCGTTCCAAAGTGACCTCACATTTAACCAGATTGAACTCCAGCTACCATCTCTCTGCCCAAGTCACCAACCAACCTATATCCTGCTGTACTCTTGAATAATCCTCATTGCTATGTGCAAATCCACCAACCTTTGTGTTGTCCACAAACTTAATCAATCCAGTTACACTTTCCTCCAAATCATTTATGTATATTACAAATTGCAAAAGGTTCCTCAGGGATCCCTGAGGAACACCACTTGTCACAGCTCTCTATTCAGAAACACCCTTCCATTGCTCCCCTCTATTTTCTTTGACCGAGCTCCATCTTGCTAGCTCACCTCTGATTCCATGCGCCTTCATCTTCTGCACCAGTTTGCCAGGAGGGATTTTGTCAAAGGCCTTGCTGAAGTCCTTGAAGACAACATCCATTGCCCTATCCTCAATAATCTTCGTCACTTCCTCAAAAAACTCGATCAAGTTAGTGAGACATGACCACCCCCTTCACAAAACTATGTTGCCTCTCACTAATATGGCCACTTATTTCCAAGTGGGAATAAATCCTGTCTTGGAGAATCCTCTCCAATAATTTCCCTACTACTGATGTAAGGTTCACTGGCCTGTAATTACCTGGATTATTCTTGCTCCCCTTCTTAAACAAAGGGGCAACATTGGCTACTCGCCTTGTAGCCAGTGAGGATACAAAGATTTCTCTCAAAGCCCCAGCAATTTCCTTTCTTGCCTCTCTCAGTATTCTGGGGTATGCCCCATTTGGCCCTGGATACTTGTTGTACCTTGATGTTTCTCAAGAACCCCAATATCTCCTTCTCTTTTGAGCTCAACATGACTGAAACTAACTACACATTCTTTCCCAGACTCATCTTCCACCAAATCCTTCTCTTTGGTGAATACTGATGCAAAGTACTCATTTAATACCTCACCCATTTCCTCTGGTTCCACACATAATTCTCTCCCTTGTCTTTAAATGGGCCAGTCCTCTCCCTGGCTTCCCTCTTGCTCTTTGTATTTGTGTAAAAAACCTTGGTATTTTCCTTAATCCTGCTGGCCAAAGCTTTTTTAGCTCTTCTTACTCCTTGCTTAAGTTTCTTTCTACTTTCCTTGTATCACACATTTGCTTCGTATGTTCCTAGCCTTCTAGCTTTGACAAATGCTTCCTTCTTCTCTTTGATTAGGCTCATAATATCTTGTTATCCAAGGTTCCCAAAACTTGCCATGCTTAACCTTCATCCTTAATGTGAATTCCTTTAATTCACATTAAAGGAATGTGCCAATCCTAAATCCTTATCAACTTGCACTAGAAAGCCTCCCACATGCTAGATGTTAATTTGCCCTCAAACATCCGTCCCCAATCTATATTCTTCAGTTCCTGCCCAATATTGTTGAAATTAGACTTCCTCCAATTTAGCACTTTAACTTGAGGATTACATTTACTTTTATCCATCAGTACCTTAAAGCTTACTGAATTGTGGTCACTGTTCCTGAACTGCTCCCCTACTGAAGAAGGGGAAATCACCTGGCCAGGCTCATTCCTCAATACCAGGTCCAGTATGGCCCCTTCCCTAGTTGGGCTATCTACACACTGTTTCAGGAAGCCCTCCTGAATGCTCCTTACATACTCTGCGCCATCCATGCCCCTCACACTAAGTGAGTCTCAGTCAATATAGGGGAAATTAAAATCTCCCACCACTTTTACACCTTGCCAAAATCTGCTTACATACCTGTTCCTCAATCTCCCACTGGCAATTGGGTGGCCAATAGTAAACCCTCAACGTGACTACACCTTTCCTATTCCTGAGCTCTATCCATATTGCCTTGCTATATGAACCCTCCTAGGTGTCCCCCCAGAGTACAACTAATCTCCTTAACCAGTACTGCAGCTCCCCCATTCTTTTCATATCCCCTTCTATCACACCTGAAACATCTACATCCTGAAATATTAAACTGACAGTCCTGTCCTTCCCTTAACCAAGTCTGTGCAATGGCAACTACATCAGAGCTTGGATTATTACTAGAAACTAAATTCATCTGCCTTACCTATTACACTTCTCGCATTGAAACAAATGGACTTCTGTCCACCAGACCCTCTCTGATTTACAATCCATTCTGCCTGCTGTTTCTTTAAGTATTATTGGCCCTATGCTCTCATTCCCCTTCAGCTAATTCATCTTTGCTTTGGGTCCCACCCCCCCCGCCAAACTAGTTTAAATCCTCCCATGCAACACTAGCAAACCTCCAGGCCAGAATATTTGTGCCCCTTCAATTTAGATGCAACCTGTCCTTCTTGTAATATGAGCCTACTCATAGCATCCGGAGGAAACCCGTGCAGACTGTATACAGACTTAACACAGGGACTCGAGTTCAATTCCCAGCTTATGAGGCAGCAGTGCCACCCTCTGACATCTATCTGAACAGGCAGATGAGACCTTGGTTTGGTAACTAGTTATCACCCTATCGATGCAACATCAAAATGTCAGTGTAGGTAATGCATTCAAGTGCCAGAAAACCACTTGAAATTGGTATCTCCTGACTCAGGCAAGGTTTACCACTGAACTGGTAGTGGGATTTATTTTTAATATTTTATCCCATTTAGTTTTTATGTACTTTGAAAAGCAAGTTAATAATGGTACACTCTCTATTCAAGGACAGCAAGAACAAGGCAATTGTGATAACACTGAAAAGCACACTGCTAGCTGTTCATCATACGACTAGCCTTTCCAGTTAAGACAAGCAGTTCAAACAGAATCATAGTAATTTGCTGTACAGAAGCCATCTGGTTCATCATGCCTATGCCAATTAAGCCTAGCCCACTTTTCTATTCTTTGTTTGTTGTGTTGTTGGTTATTGTTTATTCAGGTACTTTTTAAATGCCTTTACCACCTGTTCAAGCAGCAAATTCCAGATCTTACCACCCACTGAGTGGAAAGAATTCTCAACTTTCTTCTAATCCTTCTACAAATGGCCAAGTCATCTGGCTCAGCTAAGCAGATTCATATTTCTGCAGATGTTCTTAACACAATAGATAGCTCTTTCCTCCTCACCTCTTTAGATTTTTCTTCCCTCATTCTCTCCCTCCCTCCCTAGCTCACTATCTCTCCGCCAACCTTTCAGGAGTGGACAGCAAAGTTGCAGGGGAGCCTTCATTACAGGTCCTGCAGGTTTAAATTTCTTTTCTCTATGAAAATACAGCAACATGATTTTTCTTCTGGAACCAGTTTGAACAGAATGAAATTATTGCTTTCATTTGAGATAAAGAAAAACAATTGAAAGAGACACCAAGCAAAATCACACTGGCCAAAAAGATGGTCAACACACCATACTATGTTAAAATCTGTCCAACAAGAGATAAGTTGTGGCATAGAAGAAAAGCTCAAAAATGCACTGGATATCTAAGAAAAAGTTCTAATTGTACTGAAAACTTGCCTCTGGCTGGTACTGGAGGATTTGTGTTTGAATAAGATGATCTATTTAGTTGCAATTTTAAATAACTTACAATTTGGCTGTGCTTTTGTTAATATAGGGAGCATTCCTAATTCGCAAAGGAAAATTAGATTTATAATCAAAAGTGCAGAGCAGGAAATATCACTACGTTACAACAGGAGTGTGTAAAGACTACATTTAGTGGACACATAGTAAACATTACATTTAAAATATATATCTATTGCAGGGCAAGAAGTGGCATAGTGGTACTGTCACTGGACTAGTAATCCAGAGATCCAGGGTAATCATCTGAGGAGTGGGTTCAAATCCCACAAGACAGATGGTGAAGTTTGAATTCAATAAAAATCTGGATGCTGACTGTGAAACCATTGTCAACCTAAGCACCCATCTATAAGGATAACCCCGTTAAGTAAGGAAAATCTGCCATCCTTACCTGGTCAGGCCTACATGCGACTCCAAACCCACAGCAATGCTCTTTGGAAATACACTCAATTAAAGGGCAATTAGGAATAGACAACATGTGCTTGTCCAGCCAGTAACAGGCACAGATAAACAAAAATAACCTTCCAGTTTCATCTTTTAAGGCTGTGCAGTCATTTCAAAATTCAGATCTGAAGCTTATTGTAATAATGAACTTTAAATGACCTAGCTTATCCCCATTTTAAGATATGAAGGTAAAGTAAAATAACCGTAAGCACTCAGAGAACTCAAACTCTTGACAGAGTAACAACGTAGGGTCAAAATTTCCAGGATCTCTTTAGATTAACTGAAGAATATCTTTCTGAAAAATTCATCCTGAGGTACAATAAATTTCTATCTGATATGCAAGAAATATCTGTAGCCCTTCACACTGGTAGGGAAACAGGGAAATGGTCATCCCATTCTCCAGTCTGCCTTACATGGAGGAGATCGAATGCAGGTTGGAAGAACTATATGAAAATCAGTTAATCAAGATCCTGAGCTTCTGATTGTTTGTCATGTTAATTTTCTATCCTCTGCCACATGACCTCTCTGTTCTCGGTCTCCATCAGTGTTCTACTGAAGCTTAATGAATGCTGAAGAACAGTCCTCATCTTTCGATTATCCACTGCACAATCTTCCAGATTTAATATTGAGTTTAACTATTTCAAATCACACCATTTCCACTTTTTCCAGATAGCAGCTTCTGGTAATAATTTTACTGTTGTCTTTACATCTCCTCTGGATCCATTTTTTAATTTCCAGTCCCTTTACTGTTCCTTCTTGCTTTACACCAACAATCATTTTGTCATGTAATCATTCTGCTCTTCCATCCTATTCTAGGTCTTTTCTTTGGTCCATACCTAGCCCAGCCTTACCCCTGCCTTTCACTGCCTCTGTACTTGCTTAAAATTAGTTACGTTACCAATTTTTTCCAGTTTTGCTGAAAAATCATGAGCCTATATTTCCCTCCATCGATGTTGCTGGACTTATCCAGTATTTTCTCTTTTTATTATTATAAACAATTGTCTTTGTATCAGAGGAAGGAACATTAATGAAGTAGTTAAGAGAGCTTTAAGATGCTTGCTTTAAGCCAATGGCAAGAGTTAGTTACGCCATTTAAAAGTCAGATGGGAGAGAGAAACGTAGTCAATGAAATTCTCCAGAAAGCAACCATTGTTTATAGCCAATGTTGTCTGTTATTTGAGAAGAGTAGCAAGGATAATCCAGGTAATTATAGGCCGGTGAGCTTGATGTCAGTGACAATTAAATTGTTGGAGAAGATTCTTAGGGATCAACACAGACAGGGATCGCAACATGGACAGAGATCGCGTGTAGAAGTGGGAACACCGAGGTGGCAGCGCGGGCTCGATGGGCCGAAGAGCCTGTTTCCCATGCTGTTTTGTTCTTTGTAATACACATTTGGCACTGAATGGTCTTAATACCGACAGACTGCGTGGTTTTGTATCAGGGAGGTCATGTCTCACTAATTTGATTCAGTTTATTTTATATAAAACTATAAGATAGGAGCAGAATTGGGCCACTCCGCCCATCGAGTCTACTCCACCCATCGAGTCTACTCCACCATTCAATCATGGCTGATATTTTTCTCATCCCCATTCTCTTACTCTTTTCCCCATAACCCTGATCCCCTTATTAAATCAAGAATCCATCTCTATCTTAAAGACACTCAATGACCTGGCCTCCACAGCAAAGAGTTCCACAGATTCACCATTCTCTAGCTGAAGAAATTCCTCCTCATCCCTGTTTTAAAGGATCATCTCTTTCGCCTAAGGTTGTGCACTTTGGTTCTAGTTTTTGCTATTAGTGGAAACATCCTCTCCACACCATCCTATCCAGGCCTTGCAGTATCCTGTAAGTTTCAATAAGATCCCCTCCTCATCCTTCTCAACTCCAACAAGTACAAACCCAGAGTGCTCAACCATTCCTCATACAACAAGCTCTTCTTTCCAGGGATCATTCTTGGAAAAGATCTAGTGGAAATTCACAAGGCCAGCACATCCTTCCTTAGATACAGGGTCCAAAACTGCTGACAATATTCCAAATAGAGTCTGACCAGAGACTATACCCTTTTGAGAAGGTGACAAAAATAATTGACGAGGGAAAGGCTGTGGACATTGTCTACATGGACTTTAGTAAATCATTTGTCATGGCAGACTAGTGCAAAAAATTAAATCGCACAGGATCAAGAGTAAACTAGCTAGATGGGTTCAGAACCGGTTTAGCCATGGAAGACAGAGGATAGCAGTGAAGGGTGTTTTACTGAATGGAGGTCTGTAACTAATCGTGTTCCACAGGGATCAGTGCAGAGACCTCTGTTGTTTGTAATATATATAAATGACTTGGAAGAAAACATAGCTGGTCTGATTATCAAGTTTGCAGATGATCCAAAAATTGTCTATCTTTAGCCCCATTAACTTGCCCAATACTCTCTCTTTCATGAGAATAATAGTTTTTAAATCCTTACCTGCTATAGCCTTCCTGTCATCAATTTTTGGTATGTTATTTGTAAAGACAGAAAAATATCTGTTCAACGCCTCAGCTATTTCCTTATTTCCAGTTATTACATCCCCCTTCTCATCCTCTAAAAGACCAATGTTTATTTTAGCCACTCTTTTTCGTTTTATTTGTAGAAACTTTTATCTGTTTTATATTCTGAGCTAGTTTACTCTCATAATCCATCTTACTTTTCTTTATAGCTTTTATCACTGCTGTTAACCTTTAAAGATTACCTAATCCTCTAGGTTCTCACTAATCTATGCCACTTTGTACGCATTTTCCTTCAATTTGATACCCTCCTTTATTTCCTTAGATATCCATGGCTGGTTATCTCTTGTTCTATGGTCCTTCTTTATCACTGGAGTATAAAAGTTTGCTGAGCACTAAGATCACTTTGAAAGTTCTCCGTTGTTCCTCATTTGCCCCACCATAAAGTTTTTGCTCCCAGTCTACCTTAACTAATGCCTCAGTCATCCCTTTGTAGTCTGAATGCTGGCATCAGCAATTGAAGGTATCAGCTGTTTATCTAATTTTTATAGTTCATTTCTCCCAAATTTTGTATTTTTGAGCTATTTCCCAAAAACTTTTCCTTGAAAAAGAATCTTCCTACACCATCCAATTCTCTTTCACCTCATTCCAGTTCTTTTAAAAATGTGTTTTCTCTGAATCAACTAAATTTTTTTTTGTATATTTTGATCCTTTTGTTCATTGTTCGCCCTTTTTCAGTTGGTTTACTCTCAAAGGAGCTCACTTATCATTCAGTTCTAATGAATGGTTACTATGTCCTGTCTCTTTATAATTATTTTTTCCTTTTCATCTTTAGCTGCACTACTTAAAAGTTTGACTTTATATTATATGATGCTTAACTGGAAGAATATTAGAACATAGTCCAACTTCACAGTTGTTTCTGACAATTTCTCTTAAATAACAAAAGTATCCATTAAACAATAGAAGATTCTGAGGGCTAAAATCTTCCATTTACTCAAGAATCTTACCAAAAAAGAAAGGAGAAAGCTCATTGCCAGAGTGATCTAAAGTTACTAAAAATCTAGTTTTCTGAACAAGTATAAAACAACATTATGACACTCTTCCAATCTTCAAAATTAATTAATTAATAGAATTAAACAAAGGAGGTACATTTTCATGACAATGGAGCCAATTAAGTGCTAAAGTGCCACAATCTCCAGTCTCGAAGGAGAATTGTGTAATGTACTGTGACAAAACGACACATACTTGCAGGATGTTTCTTCCAGCTATTGCAGATCAATCCTACCACCATGTTCTGTCATGCTAATTCTTATTGAAAATGTCAACCACTACTTTACAAATTAACTAGATGTTGAAAAGTTAGCATGAATGTGACACACTGAATCAAAGTCATCATCCTCCATGTATCCTAGGTAGAAAATTCTATATCATATGATTTCTTTATTAATTTGTATAACTCTTAACGAGGTCTTCTAGCATAATGGTAGCATCCTTGCCTCTGAGCCAGAAGCTCTTGGCTCAAATCCTATACCAAGATTTGATGGCCTAGTAAGATGCATTCATACTGGAAGCCAAACAGTAGAATATCAACTTCTATATCCTTCTAACTTATGCAAATTGAAGGCAGTAAATGGGGGAGATATTCAAGTCAGTCATGTGATGGAAATAAATTGGGACTTTCACTATCACAATCCATGGCTCCAGGCTACAACACGCGTGCAAGGGTGCAGCCATAGCAACTCAGACTCCTTGGGAGATCAGTTGGCAGGATAGCTGGTGTAGATCAGACTGGTGTCATCAGCAAATTGGAATGGATTCTGGACCTGCCACCTTGCCCTACTTTATGGCATTATGAATCAAACCTGTGTTTGGGCAGAGCACTTGGAGGAAGAATACAAGTACCATTGTAACGTCAGCAGTACTGCTTTGAGTTTTAACCTGCTGATTTGCTTTCTGAACTATTTTGTAGAGTAAATGAGAGAATTTCAATCTGCCTCAAAGTATTAATGACTTAAAAAATCCAGTTTGAAAGTTACAATTTATGAGAACAAGATTTTATTTACAAAGTGCAAGCAGATCTCTAGTTACAAGAATTTTGGTACTGTTGTTGGACTATCCAATTACAATAAGACATTGGTTATTAGAAACCACGTTATGTAATAAGAATAAATTCCATTTCTTTCATTGTCCAAATCTTATGAACTCAACAGATTTACCCCCATTTGGTAGAATTTCAAGACGTAGGTATTTTATTGATTTTCTGGAAAGCAAGCTTAAAATTGATCTACTCAAATACAAATGTCATACTTTCCTCTGGAACTTCCTCAAAGCCTTTGCCTTCCTTCATCCTTCTGCAGTTAAGGACGTTCTGAGGATCCATCTTTGCAACCACATATTTGATCACATCTTGTAATTACACACCTACTCTGCTTGGGTCTGACTCCCAACTATGAATCACTTTCTTTGCTACATTAACAAGAGCTAAACAAGTCTACATTTCAGGTGGTGTTGTGGAGGTGGGGGGAGGGGGGCTTAATTGACAAACAGGGTGGGTGGAAGAGAAGGTAAAGAATCTTCAATTGCCTTCGGGGAATGATGTTTCAAAATTAGTCTAAAATGGAGGCAAAAATAAACTTGTTCATTTTGAAACCCAAGTTTCAAACACCAACAAAAAAATACTAGTGCAAAGAGCACCAAAAGCACACATGAAACTCTGAGCTGCCATGTTTTCTACATTCTTGTTTTCTAGGTGATCAACAACCAGACAGACATTGGAGCTTTTAAATGGGAGCTGAGAGAGTCATAAGTATATCACGAATCTAATTATAAATTGTCACTGCAATAGAACAAGTAAGTTCCAATCATATGCTACTTTGTTTTCTAATATCCCCAATTGACGCTCTCTTGTCTCTATCTTGTCTCAACATGTAGAAGAACAGTCAGATATCTATTTCCTTCCAATTTTCTCTCTTGTCTTGTGGGTAAGTATCCAGTGTCTTCTTCCACCTTCCCAAAAATACTCGAACCGACAGTTTATTACAACCAAGCAACAAACACCATGATTTATTGCTTATGACAAAAACAAAGATTTTTGTTTTTGAACCACATAGTCAAATCACTTAAAATAAAAGCACAAATTTTGAAAGAGAAATATATAAATACATATTTGACTGTAATAACACAAATGCACTTACCTTGTCATATTGACAAACAATTACATTTTCTGTATCAAACAAATCAGGTACCTCCTGTTCACTTACATCATCTCCTGAATTCAAAGGATCCTGTAAAACACAGCATGTGCAAATTAATTTATCCTCCATGAATTAGCATAGATTAGTGAAAAATACACTTCTGCAAACTTCATGGAAAAGTGAACTTAAGTGAAGAACCAATCCCGACAGATTAGAATTGAGAATGAAAAGAGTGACGAAAGTATTAAGTGGGAATAGAATATTAAAGTGGGGGATTTTATACTTTTGGTCTCCTTATTTGAAAAAGGATATAATTACATTACAAGCCATTCAGAAAAGGTTCACTCAACTCATTCCTGGGATAAAGGGCATACCTCAAATTGAACAGATTTGGGCTTCACTACTAGAGTTTAGGAGACTGGTGACCTCATTGAAACATGCAAGATCCTGAGGGGACTTAATAGGGTAGATACCGGAAGGATGTTTCCTCTTCTTTGGGGAGAAGAGAACAAGGCGATACTGTTTAAGAATAAGAAATCTTTTTAAGACAGAAATGAGAAAAAATTGTTTCTCCCCAAAGGGACTTCAATATAAAGAATTCTCTTCCACAGAAAAGTGGAGGCTGGGTCATTGAATTTTTTCAAAGATGAGTTGGTTTTTCATCAGCAAGGAATCAAAAGTTATAGGGAGAAAACAGGAAACTGGAGTTCAGACCACAATCAGATCAGTCATCACTTTATTGAATGATGGGGCAAATTTGAAGGGCTAAATGGCCTGCTTGTGTTCTTAAATCCTAGGCTCCAATGAGTTACATTAATATTAATAATTACAATATTAATGTAACTCATTGGACCCATAGTGGTTTATTGCTAACAAAAAACTAAGTGAGTCCACTGCTGTAATACAGGAACAAGAAAGGAAAAGTGGTATTGTTGTTGGATTAGTAAATCAAACATGTAGGGTAATCCTCTTGGGACTTGGATTCGAATCCCACTAGGGCAGATTTGCCTCAATATTTAAAGTATTTACACAAACATTTGAAATGCCATAATATTGCATGGCTATGAGCCAAGAGCTGGAAAATGGGATTAGAATAGATAGGTACTTGATGGCCAGCATCGACATGATGAGCCAAAGGGCCTCTTTCCATGCTGTAAAACTTTATGACTCTGAGGTAAAACAACAAGTGTCTGCATGTTACAAGGCTTTGAAGTCATAAAAGCAAGCCATCTAAACAATGCATAAAATATCACTGGCCTATATCAAAGCTTTTTGTTCCTCTCTTCTAGTCACATAATCCTATATCTGTAGTGGTCAAACCCAAGGACATCAACACAAACTTTTCTGCAACAAGTTACCAAAGTTTATGGCAGCCATGAAAAAGAATTACCCAGGATGATCTAGTCTAGATTTAGTGTGTTTTGCTGAAATGGGAACTTTCAAGAATAGTACTCAGTGATGTTCAAATTCCAGCTTCCTAGTTAAGACACCAACACCTCATGACTGTCATTAACAATACTCTTCCTTGCTCGCTTTCAGCCTCTCCAATTTTTGCAATACTATCACTAAATAATTCTATGCAATTGCTGCTATAACCCAAATAGCTTCAAAAGAAAGATACAGAATTAGAAATTATATGCACAGAATATGTTTTACAAAAATACTGGCTATAGGAGATCAAGACCCACAGTTTTTCTACAACTGGTTTTTAAATTTGGAAAACATAACAGAATGACTATAACCGCAGGATAGACAAATCAACAGTGATTGAATAAAGATAAAAGCCATAAAAGGGATCAGCTAACTCCAAGATTTTTTAAAAGCCCGAAGGTTATAGGAGAGAGAAAAGCTCAAGGAAAATATAGCATTCTACAATATTGAAGCCTTGAGAATAAATTTAAGTGTCCAATAAGTCTGATATCAACATATTGATGAAGTAGAAAGGCAGAAGATTCTGTGGGATAAATTAATGACAGTTTGAGAAACAAAAAAGCAATCCTATCTATATGAAATGTGGGTATAATAAAAGTTTATGATTTTATGAAGTAGATCCTTATATTGGCAATATTGCATTCTTCTATTTTTCATCTCAGTCCCATAAGTTAGAAATCTGGAAGCTCCTTCAGTAATTTGTAAGGAAGATAGGAGAACAAATACTTCAAATGTTAATGGCACAAAAATCTCAGATCATCCACAAGACCTTTCAAAAGCATAATAATTTCAATATTTAAGTAAAAGTCTCTTTCCCTTCAAGGGAAGTTTTTGAAGATACAGAGAACAGATTCTGCATCCTAGGTAAGGAATGCAACACAAGAAACTGGAACAGTAATGTTCTCCTTGCAAATAACTGACCATATAGATAATTGGCATGAGACTGATTCCACTTATTTAGGCGAAACAGATCAAATTGTCCTTTTGTCACTCTTGTTTAGCAACTAAACTCAAACCACCACTTGGCTGCTTCCTACCAATCTCAGTGGCAAATAATAAGCACATATTCATTCATATCCTTTCTAGCACTGTCAACAGGCTATAAAGCTGGGATGACAACAAACTGGCATGAATAATCCTACACTGACAAATTCCACCCGTTAAAACTTGTGCAATAGCACCAACTTGCCTTTGAATTTTTCAGCCTGCCCACCATTCTTTTTAAATCAACAGGCAAAATTGAACTTGTTAACGAGTCAACTAACACTGAGTTTATATTGCCCATGTTATAATGTAGTTAGAGTGGGCAAGCCAACCAGTTAAAAGATTTCTTTGGGAGTGCCTATGAAATTCAAGGACAGCACCACCTCCCCTCCCCTCCGAGATAATACCACTCTTGGTCAGGCAGGAAAGAGACATCCAAACACCCAGCCCACCCCCATCTCACCCCCCCGCCCCCCCCCCCCCCCCCCCCCCCCCCTTCCCCAACCTCATCATCTTCCTAGGTTTGCAAATTACTCTTCATCCAAAACCTCAGATTTACCCCACTCCAGACCCATGTTCATTTCAGAGAATACTTAAAGTCCTGACAGCGCCTAATACTCAGTTTCAGCATTGCTGGCAGTGCAAGATCTGTCAGCCAATTAAACTCAGTAAGAAGTCTGACAACATCAAGTTTAAGTCCAACCAATTTATTTGATAGTAAGTTCACAAGCTTTTAACCTTCCCCTCTTTGGCAGGTGAACCTGGTGTTGTCAGACCTCTTACTGTTTACCCCAGTCCAATGCCAGCATCTCCACATCAAGCCAATTAAACTGGCAGACAGCTATTAAGGGTGAAGTTTCCTTTGACTGAGGACTGCAAGTTCAACTCTCAGTTACGTTAGGCTATTGGAACTGGATTCTTGCTGCAGAGCACCTGTCCTTTGTGTTTCAAAAGAGTTGATTGGTTTGGAACCTACTTCCAGATGGCAGGGGCAAACAGTATACTGGCCTGGAAAATCCAGTCCACAGTGTTGAGTCAGTTTTAGAACTACTAATAGATAGAGGTTTGATACATTTGATGTAAACCCATTCTTACACATTATTGCTTCTCTAACTGTGACATAACTACACCTCCAATTGTTATACAGCAGAACACAGACAGCAAAAAAAAAAGACAAAGCAGTTACAAGAGAAAAATGTGAATGAACACAATGCTATGCCCACAGAAAAGGTAGGAGATAACATAGCTTAGCCGCAGACCCAAAAACAACAAAGGTGATGCTGTGATAATCACAAATGTCTGCTATCTGCCCTCTTGAGCAGCGATTATCATTAATAGGATAATTTTGACTGCTAAAGAATTTCTCCAGGTAAGCTGTTCATCCATTGTTGTTAAGCCAAAGATTTATATGTTATTGTTAGAACAGTGTCATATTAAAGCACTTTTAGGGAAATTTTCAAAAGATTATATTACAATTGGAAATAGTTTTTCAAGAGACACTCCTGGATCTATTCCATGTATTGCATTAATTGTTACTGAAGAGGTTGGTCTGACCATCTTTATCTCGAAGCAGACATTACATTCACCTAAACCGTACTGGGCTATTAGTTTAAGTGTGCAGTCAGCCTGTCTATTCAGATTCATTCCAGTAACAGATAAAAACAGCCTCTTTTAGCTTTGGCTGAGAATTCCAAGCAAATCTAACAGGGGTTACATTTTGTTTCGACTCAGAGTCCTATGAAGACTTTCAATTGTGACTTGTAACTCATGAAAACAATATGGACTAAATGTTGTGTGTGTGTGTGTGTGTGTGTGTGTGTGTGTGTGTGTGTGTGTGGGGACCAGAGCAACATATTCACTGGGGAGCTCTGCTCATGTAAAACAAACAGATTTGACCTAATGCTGACAAGCAACTTATGCAATGATGTGCAGAATAAACTGTGTGGAGTTTGCACATTCTCCCCACGTCTGCATGGATTTCCTCCTGTGCTCCGGTTTCTTCCCATAGCCCAAAGATCTGTGGATTAGGTGGATTGGCCATGCTAAATTGATCCTCGTGTCAGGAGGATTAGCAGGGTGATTATGTGAGGTTACAGGCATAGGGCATGGGTGGGATTATGGCCCATGCAGACTTAATGGACTGAATGGTCTTCTGCTCTGTGGGAATACTATGAAAGACAAAAAAACTTGAACAATGTTATAACAAATTAATTTATGAAATTTTTTTGATTCTTGGTTTCTCTCAACTACAAAATACTTTTTTTTTTTAAAATCGCATTATTTTTAGGTCTTCTCCTTTAACTCAGGGACGTAACAATCTTACCTACGATCTTCCTCTCTCCCCAGTTCTATCCATACTTTCCCCTAGAATCTTCAGCTTTTTAACGGGACCCTGACACTCAATTTCCGATTTACCTTGTCCTCTTTTATTCTTTGCCAACTATCTGACGATCTGCACTAAGTTTTGATACACCACATACCAATTCTCAACAAATAGATTATGCACCAAATGTCAAACCAAGCGTCCAAAGCCATTTCTTGTCACACTCAAGCGTTATGTTATCTGTATTTTGAATTAACTGATTTACCCATCCAAGTTCATAATTTAAAAAATTATGCCCATAAATTAAGGGACAACAACCTTTACTTATAGCTCTAATTAACCAAAGTAAATATTTTTATGTTATCAAAACAGACTAATAAATTAGGAGGGGTAGAAAGAACCCTAAAAAAACTAATAGAGACAAAACATGGTTAGAAACATTCAAAGAGAATTCACACCACATATTCTGAATCATTATCAAGTGACAGATTGTTATTTCTTAAGATCAACAAAACTAGATCCATACGGTTTTACCCAAGGCCAGCACCTGCAGAATTTTTCCAGCTAATTTTCCCAAAGCTCCAGCTATTGCTTAATTCTCCAGAATACATATTCAGAATGCATGTGTTGTTCTGTATCATCCATTATCTTAAAATACAATGGAATCTATTCAGAGTTACAATGCTAAACTGAGGGGGTTGGGTGGGAAGAGGCACACAACATTTATTTACAAAACAACTAGAGAATCTAATAAATTTATAGAGATTCTGTAGTAAAATATCACAAAGGAATCAAAACCCATCAATACCAAGACACTCAAAGACAAGATGGTCTGGACAATTGCCAACAGTCAATATAGCACTTACAAAGTAAAAATTGACATTTTAGGCTCAGAATGCTTTTTAATTTCCTACTTGCATGCACAAATCTATTCTAAATTACCATTTCAACAGTACAAAATATATAAAGCACTTGCCAGCAGCAACTCAGTTATTATCACCTATCAAAGGATTTATAAATTCACACACAAGAGATTCAAAAGTCTGCCTAGATTTGACATTGACTGATAACAGGATAATCAATCAATTTAAATTAAGTCACGTAACAAATTTTAATTTGAACTGACTGCAACTGCTATTACCAACAGGCCGGGATTTTCTGGCCCCAGTGTGGCGGTTTCGCTAAACATGGTGAGCTCGCCAAATGTCCATTGTCTTCCATGGGAATGGAAGATCTCAATGGGGGAAGGCCAGAAAATTCTGGGATGAATTCGCACTGAACAGCCTGGAAAATCTGCTCAATCATCATAAAATATACCTCAAATGTTGAAGCACAGTTCATAGAATTCTACAGTGCAGAAAGAGGTCATTCAACCTGTCAAATCTGCACCAATCAATCCCATCCAGGCCTTATTCCATAACTACATGTATTTACCCTGCTAACCCCCTGACACCAGGGTTAATTTAGCATGGCAAATCAACCTAAACCCACACATCTTTGTACTGTGGGAGGGAGCCAGAGCATTTGAAGGAAACCCATTCAAACACAGGGCGAATGCGCAAACTCCACACAGTGAAGGCCAGAATTGAATCTGGGTGTCTGGGCGCTATAAGGCAATAGTGCATGCTACTGTGCCACCCCTTGTTAAAACCTTCTGTGCCTACGCTAACTGTGAGCTTGCCCTTTTAACCTTGTAGAAAATATGACATGTACGCTAGAAGAAAAGGCAACAAGATTCAAAGAGATATCCATACGTTTATTTCCAAAAGTTGGTAGTTAAATTTTATTTATTAGTCACAAGTAAGCTTATATTAACACTGCAATGAAGTTACTGTGAAAATCCCCCAGTCGCCACACTTTGACATCTGTTTGGGTACACTGAGGGTGAATTTAGTATGACCAATGCACTTAATCAGCACGTCTTTAGGACTGTGGGAAGAAACCAGAACACTCTGAGGATACCCACACAGACAGGGAGAATACGCAAACTCTACATGGTGACCCAAGCCTGAAATCGAATCCAGGTCCCTGGCTCAGAGGCAGCTGACCACTGAGCCACCCTGTACTATCCAGTATGGATGGTACATACAGATTTGCACAAGTCCAAATCAGTTAAGAAAAATGAGACAAAAGAACTTGCATATTTTAGTGCTAATAGGTCCAGATGTATAAGGTAAAATTAGATGTACTGAAATACAGATTGGGCATTGAACCCTAGAAATCACCTCATTGGATAAAAAAGGATACTCAAGGAAATATTTAGTCTCAAGTACAAACAGAAATTAGGCTACAGAAAATCTTGCTTACACTAATTATAGAAATGTTTAAGATAGATATGATAAAACATGCTATAATCATGTAACATAAGAAGCAACTGTGTGATTTATTTTACTATTATGATCATCTATGGTTGAGCACGAAGCACTTTCTTCACTGATAGATGAAACAGATTTCTGGCCATTAACAGTTTTATCTTAAGAATTTCTATAAGCAGCATAGTGGAGGTTGAGATTTGTAAACAGAATTGGGCTAAGGGATAAAGTAGAATAATAATAAGCACCAACCAAATGTACCTCCAACTACACATCCAATTGTCACTACATTATTGAATTTGAATTCTCAGTTAATTCTAACTCAGCAGATATGGTTTTATATTAGGCTTTACGGTACCAAAACCATGGAAGAAGTTGGCCTTTGAAATAAGACCAATATGTTTCATCCTGTAATGTTTAATCTGACATATTATTACATTTTATTATTTTCCAATTCTTCTGGTCCCAATCAAGAGATTTGAATGCAAGATAGAACCTAAAATCTTGCAAGTTATTCAGATGGTTTATCACATTAAAGCTGCACAGATGGTTATGATAGTAAATTGTAACAAGGATATGGGTCTGCAAAAGGCCACAGATATGTGGAAAACAGATATTCCATATTGGCAGAACGAAGGGCAGAATATTATTTAAATGGAGAAACTGCAGAATGCTGCAAGTCTAGAGGATGTGGGTATCCTGGGTACATGAAACACAAAATGTTGGCATGTACATGGAGCAAATTATTAGGAAGGCTAATGGAAAGTTGGCCTTTATTGCAAAAGGGATGGAAAGTAAAAGTAAGGAAATCTTTTTACAAGTGTACTGGGCATTGGTAAAACCATGTCTGTGTACAGTTTTGGTCTCCTTATTGAAAGATTATGCTTGCTTTGGAAAACGTTCAGAGATTCACTAGATTGATTTTTGGGATGAAGGTGCTGTCTTATGAAGAAAGGTTGAGTATCCCTATACTCAATGGTGTTTAGAAGAAAAAGTGTTATCAAAACAAAAGATTTAGAGGGTGCTTGACATGGTAGATGCCGCCGATGTCACTTCTCATGGGGAAATCTAGAGTTAAGGGTCACTGTTTAAAAATGAGTTTCCCATTTAAGACAAAAAATGAGGAAGAACTTTTTAATCACAGAGGTTGTTACTCTTTGGAATTCACATCTATAGCCAGCAGTAAAGGCTGAGTCATAAAACATACGTAAGCCCAAGTTAAACAGATTTTTTAATGGACAAGAGAGTCAAGGGTTATGGGGACAGGCAAGAAAGTAGCATTAAGGGCACAATCAGAGCAGCCATGATCATACTGAACAGGCTTAGTGTGTTGAATGGCCTACTCACCCCTAATTCTTACAATGTAATGGTCTTACACAGACCAAATAATTCCCAGGTTCAATGATCAGCCTGTGTCAATTGCTCAGGCAGCGAAAGAGGTATTACAATTGACCTCCTTACCTAGCTTGGAAGGGTGAAAATTTCCTACTACTTATGCATATTCAGTAATTCCTGTAATACATGTGCATACATGAGCATCAGCAAATGGCAGGGCTGGCACCTTGCACAGTCAAATACCCTTTTGGTACTAATAGCCAAGATTAAACATGAATGATAATGGCTTGTACATAAAAGAGTCAATTCCATCAAGGAAGAAGGGGGGATAAAATTTGCAAGGTGTCATGTTCCAGTATATTCTGAACATCAAGTTAATTTTCATCTGATGGACCGAACTAACTCCTGTCAAGGAGGAGGGAACAAAAGGAACCTCACAAACTGATAGTGACTCAATGTCCTTTCTGGAAGGGTATTATCAACTAAATAGATCTTTCAAATACAAAATACTGGCTGTCTCAAACCCTCGGTGTGAAATCCATAGCACAAAATGCAAAATTGACTTAGCCACCCAACTTATTTGAAAAAGAACTTTGGACTTATAAAAGGCCATATGATCAGACAGCCATGTTTTTGCTTTTAGTATTCATCAAGAAGCTGTTTGCAGATTCCATCAGAAAGCCATCAAATTAGCTGCAAGTCATCTAAGCAGTCTTGGTTAAAAAACAGCAATATATTGAAAGTGGAAGAAAAACGCCACCAACCTATATCAACTTTGAGTTTATCTGAGAACCAACCTCCTGGAAATTTGACTACAAGAAATCTTGCTGCCGAGAATCGTCTACTCCACAAGGCAGACTTTCAGGTCAACTAAGGCATCAACTCAGCTAAGAAACTACACTCCTGCCGTGAAAGGGGCTGATGTTTTATCTTTATCTGCATCTAACCTTTGTATGAGAGATAATCTGGGTAAGACCAGTGAGTGAGACATCGCATTTTAAATATTTGGGGTTAAGTATCTGACAATAAACTTCCTTTATTTTAGAATTCACAAAAAAACTTGCTGTTGGAATTATTTAATTGGAACAATCACTGAGGGTATGAAAGCACATCCTAATTACACAAAACATTAGTCACGGAAAGTGAAAGGTAGCACAAATTCTGTCCATGACAATAAAAACCTAGAAAAGGTAGAAGAAATAGATAGATCTTCCACTAAGACTGATCAACAAAAAGGATATCGGCTTTTTGTTTTGCCAGTTCATAGTTTTGCACGCAAAAGCCATTTTCATTCTGAAACCTGTTTACACCAGAAAGTGAAAGAATGGTTACCACAAGAACTAGATGTAGTTTGCAAGGAATTATACAATTTCCATGGCTTTAACTTTATCCATAACCACTTTTACTGAATTATGCAAAACACTCATGATAAATTTAAGTTTTGCAGTAGAACAGCAGACATGGAATCCATATAAAAGTACATGAAAGATTTGAAATAACGTAGCATGGAAATATTTGTGGCACAGTAATTGTGCACGTCACAATGTTACAATTTCACAAGACAGGCAGTAGTTGCTGAAATCAGCAACATACGAAGGTTAAAACGTGTAATTTTTAAAAAAGTACAATACATAATCAAGGTACCTGAGAAATTAGGAAGGGAGGCTCATGTTCTAGAAATTTTAGCTTACATATTCTAGTATAAAATCAGACTAAGAAAAAAGAAGATTGATCTCTTTGGCCAAATTGTCAATCTACATCATGTGGAATTGACTGAGCTGATGCAACACATGCTTACCTCAGATAGATCTTAATGATTATTTTGAGTGTAGGGAGGTCATGCATGTCATTTCTCCTGACATCCTGATGCATGGATATTATATTGTGAAAATACATTATATATAAATGGCAATCATTAAATGGGTATCCAAAATTCCTAGGCTAAAATAAATATATTAGAAGTATTACTGACACAATAAGGCTATGGGAAATATAATTGTCATTCCAAAACCATTTCTCCTTTTTTGAATTGTGTATTTTTTTAAAACCTGCTGACATCTAGATTCACCCATGGCATTTTGGAAAATGTTTTAATTTCTCCCCCAGCATCATCACTATCATCAATAGTAATTCATTTGAAGGGATATACAAGAGAAAGATCTTCAGAGATGCAGGCAAGTCTGGTTGCATTATAGTTATCCACTCGAACCTGCATTTATGGACGAAAGTGATATATATCACATCATCAGCTGATTAGTAGAATTCCCAAAGTAGGAAGTCCAATAAGCCATATTATGGGACATCTTCTCAGGATAATTATATGAGTGGTACTGTATAAAAAGAGGAATGGCTGGGTCATCAACAGCTAGCACACCCTGGTTAGATAAACCATCAGCACACCAACAATCTGGTTTGAAACCCTAGCACAGTCGATGGGAAAACTGTATTCAGCTAATCCTTCTCTGACTGTTAATAAGGTGTGGGGAGGAGAGGAACGAGAAATAAAACAGGGAGAACAAGAGGTCTTGAAAACAGAACAGCTGCAAGGGCATATACGTTAAAGGAAAAGTAGACACATTTGAGGTGAAGACATTAGAAATATTGTAAAATAGAAGTAATCCAATTTAACCTAATCTCACTAGTTTGATGGGCTCTTTGCACCATTATAAGAAGTTGTAATATTTACATTTTTTAAAGTCAAATTATAATTGCTCTATATGTTTACCGATTGTGAAACAGAATTGTCACCATTGGTTTTATCAGTGATTAAGCACTTTATGTTATAGCCAATAGGAGATACTGGACACAAAATAAACTCCAAAACGGCAAGGCTACTTAAGGAAACTACTGCACCGCAGAAGATACCCATCAATAAGAGTGGAATTGTAACATGTGCATAAATCTGGAGATAGCCAGGTGTTCACTTGCATCAGCACTGCATATGATGTAATTTGTCATCGTAACAAGAAAAGAGGATCAAAACGTTTTACATATTTACTTCTTCTATAATTTCTTCTTTAGGTTCTTCATCAGAGCCATCACTGGCAGTATCAGCACTAGAACTATCTTCATCATAACCTTCAAGAGCTTTAAGGTCTTCAGCATCAATAATTCCAAGTATATCATTTTCTTCCACTTCCCTCACATTACCAATTTCTTCATCAGAAGAAGTGTCATTAGTCCCATCCAGCTGTGGGATGGTTGATGTCTCAGTCTTGGATTGTTGTTCCTCTGAAGCTGCAGCAACCATTAACAATGTCTCATTTACCTAAATAAAACCAGAATTTAATTCAGCAAAACAAATAATAACCAACTTGTAAAGCAATAAAGTCTTGGTTAAACTCAAGATCTCCAACCTGGTTTGAGATAGCCTGAATAGGTCCTTGAGAGAGTTTGAAAACAACAACCTCATTACTAAACTGACATGTTCAATAACTGGTTTTTTTTGAATAAAGAGAAATTGTCATCATAGATTTTTCGTCATTTCTAAAGATACATTTTGTGGGAATTTGAGAGAGGAAAACACACAACCCCAAGGAGAAAATCCTCCAGAAGAATTAGCAAAATACCAACTTAGAAACATGCAGAAATCCTTGAAGACCACTGCTATCATTTATTCCTGAAACTCTGTTGTTTGACAAACAGACTTTCATCTTGCAGAGGTCAAACACCAACTCTGTGACCACCTCTCTTTGGGCCACAACCCCATCATTGCTCAATAAGCCAAACAGCACTGGCTCATTTTTTGGATTGCTTCTCCCTCCCCTTCTCATACATTCCCAAATGACTCCAAACAAAGCCCCACAGTCTGCATCTTCCCAAGATCCACATACAGAACACCCCAGATAATACCATTATTTTAACCCCACAGAACCTATTTCCTTCTATCTCGACTACATTTTCTAAGTTGACCAGTTTCTTCTGGCTTACTTTTCTGCACCATCTTTCACTTAAACAGGTTGTTGACACTAACCGTCTCCTTTATGGAGTGGACAGCCAGTCCCATAAAGTTCATCCCTCACCAGGTGGTTTCTTCTTTGAACAGACAATCAATCAGACCTCAACCACCACCATCTATAGCTGGCTGAATTTGTTCTTCTGACTATTTTCACTTCCTTCAAATAAAAGATAAAGCTATAGGAATCTGTGCAAGCTCTGGCAATGTCTGTCTTTTGTTGGATAGATGAAACATCAATTATTCTAGTCCTGATAAGGTCCCCTATCCTCACCTCACTTTCCAGTACATTGATGACTGTATCTATGCCACGTCCTGCTCTGGCCACAAACTGGAAAATTCCATCTATTTGGTTTCAAAATTCCACCCCACTCTCAACTTGAGTATCAATGTCTATCTATTTCCTTTCCCCAACTTTTCCAGCTCATTTTGAAGCTAGTCGATCCACCAGTATATATTAAGCTCACCCACAACTATCTTAATTACACTTCCTCTCACCCCAGTTCCTGCAAAGATACTATTCCACACTCTAGTTTCTCAAACTCTTTGACCTCTGCTCTGATGATGACACCTTTAATCCTATTGCTTCTGATGTTCTTTCCCTTTTCCTCAAATGACATTGCTCCTTTACCATAGTTATCAGGTCCTTAACTGTGTTTCATTTCCCATACATCTGTTCTCACCCTTCTCTGTTCCAGAAATACAAAAGGATCTCTCTTCTCCTTACCTTCCACTCTGCCAGCCTCCATTTTCAACAGATCAAGCTCTGCAATTTGCACCAACTCCAACCTGATGCTAATGCCAAACTCAACATCATCTCTCCTCCCCTTTCAGCATTCCAAGGGGACCATTCTCTTCTGGGGCAGGATTCCACTATCAAAAATTTACAGATGCCCAACATTGGCTGCCTTGCAGCCATTTTATGATGCATAATGTTAAATTGCTGGAGACAGGACTTTTGCACTGCTCTTGGGAGGGAGACCCTCCTCAGAGTTATTAGCCAGTTTGATTAGTTGGCCATTCTAGTCCCACAACATCGCTGGGAATGATGGCCTCTGCTGAGACGACACCTCACCCCACATGTCTAAGTACTGGATGCTCAGTACAAGTGTAAGCATGCAGCAAGATGATGAGGGAAGATCCTGGAAAGAAGAATCCTGGGTGCGTTTAAGTTGGAAAGTTTGCACGGGTCAGAAAACTGCACTGGGACGCACACTTTGGGGGACAGGATCCAATCACAAAAGGGAACAAGTCTTGGACGTATATCCCATTCAACCTATCCCATCTGAGGCCCAAAGCAGGCTAACCTGCCATGCTCCTCTATATTCATCTTTCCAGCCTGGCAGGGTGGGAAACCATCCATAAGTACCCAACAACTGGTCACAAAGGCTTCAGCTGGGGTGAGATTACAATGCGGGAGGCAGTGGAGAAGCCACCCAGTGAATCTTTACAGCCGCCTGCTACAAATTCATGGATTCCTGAATGCACTCTTCAATCTCCCCCAAAACCTGTTCCTCTTCCTAGATTACATTCCTATGCAAGCACAAGAGATATAATCTCTGTCCTTTCACCTCTTCCCTTCTTATCATCCAGGCTCCAAACATTCCTTTCAGATGAAACAGCAAGTTACTTGTACTGTTTTCAAGTTAGTATACTGCAATTTCTTTCACACTGCTATCCTTTCTACATTCAGGAGACAGAATTCAAATCAGGTAATTGTTTTGCCAAATATATCCATTCAATCTACAAGTGCAACCCCAAGCTTCTAAGTGCTTGCTATTTTATGTTTCAGTTCCATTTCCATTCTGATCTCAACCTTCCTACATTATGCCAAAGCTCAGCAAATACATTAGCAAACAAAACTTGGCACTGAGCCACCTGAGGTATCATGGTAAATTACCCATGCTTGATTAAAGTGTTACATTTTAAAAGCATCTTAAATCTTAGTTGCTCTACCAGGAATCATTGCAGATCAGTCAGCAAAGAGGATATGGGTGAATCGGAATAGCTGCAAGTTGGCACATGGCAGGTATTGGAGAACTTCAAGATTAAGGATGGTAAAATGTAGAATGCCAGATAAAACTTAACTGCAACAGTTAAGTTTAAAGGTAACAAGGAAATGTGGAAGTTTCAGCAGCCTTGCATTGCATCTTGTGTTAGATTCACTAAAGTGAGAGTAGGAGACAGATATGCAGTTGAGAACTTGAATAACATCTTAAGGCATTCAAACAGCTCATCACCTCGACGTTTCAGTCTAAATCTAAGCCAGATTGTTTGCAATTTGCAGATCATGTTTGAACCCCAAGATAAGCTCCCAACTTCAGTGTCCAGGATTAATGCAAAACAATTAGTTACCTCTTTTTTGCTGAGTTTGTATTTTTAAGCAGGTAGAAACATATATAGTCCACAACAGAATATTGCCTTTACATTTTCAAGTCTTTCAGTATTCATTTTTCTCGGCACTCTTACCTGAGCTGTAAACTGTTGACTTGTACACTGCTCAGAAACACAATGTGGTACGCTTGTTCCTTCGTTTTGTTCAGAAGCTTGATTTTGTGCAATGAGTGTATGTGCCAAAGGTACTCTATCGGAGTCTTGAATTACCAGATGTGGAGTCTGCCCCGTGGCTACTTGTTCTTCTACAGACTGCTCTAGTTGAGTTGGCTGTGTGGAGACTACATGCTGCTGTGTTAATGCTCCTGTATTTGCTACGGGCTGTCTCTGAATAACAATAGGTGGCCCTGACTGTGCCCCCATCTCAGAGTGTTGTATACCCAACCCAGAGTGTTCTAAAACTACCTGTTTCACTGGGCCCTGTTGTTGAATGTATATATGCCTTGACATACCAGGTTGCTGCAGAACAGACTGATTAGCAATGTCAAAAGATTGGTTTGTCAGCAACTGATGTGAGGAAACTTGACCAGAATTGGATTGTTGAAGTGTGGGTGCTTGGTCTTGAGAAGACTGGCTTGGAATGGCACGTGCCTGACTAGAAACTGAGTTTTGCTGGATAAGAGCTGTCTGCCCTGTAACTGTATTTACTTGGTGAATGAAATGATGAACAGGCTGCTGGAAATATTTTTGGCCTGCAGCAGTTTGGGTTACCATTACTGGTACATTGACCTTATACATATGACCTAGAAAGGACAAAGATTGAGGAGAATCAACAACATTTGAGACAGAATAGGAATAGAAAATACAGTAGTAACAACAACACAACAGGCTGGATACAATTCTGGTTACAACAAAAGCAATCTCTCAAAAGTATGCCAAGTATTATCTCAGCATTTTACCCAAGGTATGTCAATCTAATGATCATTAGGATAGATTGTGAAGGCTTTCAACAGTAGTAATAAAGCAAGAATATTTTTCATAACTAGATGAATAAAAGCACTATACAATGATAATAAAATTGGTCAAACAAACAGCAGTGATAAAAATGAATTTTCATTCTACTGAAAAATAAGATTTAAAATAGGAGAAAACTGCATTCCACTGAATGCAGTGGTATAAAAATTATGGCCAAATAGCAAAATCCAGTCCAAAGATTCCCAAACATACTCTCCACCAACATTATCCCATTAAACCCCCTCCCCACTCTTTCAGAGATTCAAATCCTATTTGCCCCCTCTTTAAGAAACAGTAGAGTGAAATCAGTCTTTGCTGATCACATGAAATATATTAGCAAATCAGCTGTACAGTAACTGATTATTCTGTGCCAGAAACAGCTCTGGTTAGTCCAACATTCACTTCTAAAAATCTACAGGAATTCAAACACTGCATGCAATGCTGAGAATACTTAGAGATCAGACCTGTTGATGCACTTTTAGCACTTAGTGACATTCTTTCGCAGTTAACCTTTTCTCCCCCCACACTGCCCTTTGATATTGTGGTAAGAACTCTAAGAATTTAGCAACACCAATTTTTAATCCAACCGATTTATTTGATAGTAAAATTGCGAGCTTTCGACACTGTGTCTTCCTCAGGCAAATGCAGTGTTCTGGTCTGCAATAGCACACATCAGCACAGACAGTCAGAGATTGCTGAGTAGAATGCGAATCCTTACATCTAACCTGCTATTCAAGTGTTAAAGTGGCTAACAATGTGTGTGAAGGGAATCCTGAGCATTGGTTAGAGAATTGTGTATTTTCTCCAGACAGCACAGTAAGTGAGGTTTTTTGCTAATCCAGGCAAGTTACGGGGGTACAGATAGTGTGACATGAAGCCAAGATCCCTGTTAAGACCGTCCTCATGTGTGCGGAACTTGGCTATCAGTCTCTGCTCAGCAACTCTGCGCTGTCGCGTGTCACGAAGGCCCCCTTGAAGAACATTTACCCGCAGGTCGGAGGCCGAATGCCCATGACTGCTGAAGTGTTCGCCCACAGGAAGGGAACTGTTTTGCCTGGTGACTGCCTCGGACCTGCGGGTAATCCTCGGTTGGATTAAAAATTGGTGTTGCTAAATTCTTACAGTTCTTACCACCCCAATCCAACGCCGGCATCTTTACATCTTTGATATTGTTGTCAGGTCTACCAGTTTTGGATACCTCTGATAATTAATATGTACACTTGGATAAACACAAATTAAGCAGGGATAATCAGCATGGATGTGTAAAGATCCTGTTCCACAAATTTAAATAAATTTTGAGGTAGCCAGGAATGTTAATAAGGGTAACACATTTGATATATGAATCTTAAGCAAGGCTTTTGATAAGGTCCCACACAACATTCTGGTCAAGAAAGCAAGGACCCATGAAATTCGTGGCAAGGTGGCACATTGGATCCAAAACTAGATGACAGGCAGAAGCTGAGGGTGATAGTACAGGGATATTAGTGTGACTGGAAGTCTATTTCCAATGAGGTTCCACATGACTCAGTGCTAAGTGCCTTGCTATGTGTGGTGCACTTTTATGATTTGGGCTTAAATGTAAGGTGCATGATCAAAAAGTTCATGGATGACATTAAATTGGTGAAGTAATAATAGTGAGGATGACCACAGACTGCAGGAAGATATCAATGGACCAGTCGGGGGGGGGGGGGGGGGGCAGAGAGCAAGAAATAACATTCAACCCAGAAGAGCGTGAGGTAATGTATTTACAGAGGCCTCACAAGGTAAAGGCTTCCACTTTGAATGATGGGACCCTAGAAAGTACTTAAGAAAGGAAAGACATTAGAGTGTGTAGCCACAGATAGCCTGAAGATGGTAGGGAAAGTAAATAAGATGGTTAAAACATATGGGTACTTACCTTTAGTTGGTGTTATTTATTGTCACATATTAATATACAGTGAAAAGTATTTTTTTTTGTGTGCTGTACAGACAAAGCATACTGTTCATAGAGAAGGATATAGTGCAGAATGTAGTACTACAGTCATAGCTAAGGTGTAGAGAAAGATAAACTTAATGGAGGTAGGCCCATTCAAAAGTCTGGAAGGGAAGCAGCAGGGAAGAAGCTGTTCTTGAGTTGGTTGGTACATGATCTCATCATTTTCCCGACAGAAGATGGTGAAAGAGAGAATTATGCTTGCTGCTTTTCCAAGGCAGCGGGAAGTATAGACAGAGTCAATGGTTGAGAGGCTGGTGTGCATAATGGACTGGGCTTCAATCATGACCCTTTGTAGTTTCTTGTAGTCTTGGGCAGAGCAGGAGCCATACCAAGCTGTGATACAACCAGAAATAATGCTTTCTATGGTGCATCTGTAAAGGTTCTTAGCCAAGACGTAGAATATTAGGGTAGAGAGATCATGCTGAGACTGTAGAAAATGCTGGTTAGGCTACAATTACACTACTGCATGCTATTCTGGTCACTACAGTTTGGAAGGATTGGATTGCATAGGTGGGGGTGCAGAGGAGATTCACCAGGATACTCCCTGGGATGGAGAGTCTGAACAAGGAAGAAAGATTGAATAGGCAGGGGCTGTTTTAATTAGAGCACCCAAGATTGAGATGGGATCTTATAGAGGTGAGAGAGATTATGAGGGGCATAGATAAGGTGGCTAGGAAGGCACTTTTGCATGAGTAGAGGGGGCAATAACCAGGGGGCATAGATTTAAGGTAAGAGGTAGGAGGCTAAAAGGGGAGTTGAGGAGAAACTTTTTACCCAGAGAGCGGTGGGAGTCTGGAACACTGCCTGAAAGGGTGGTTGGTTGAGTCAGAAACTCTTGAAACATTTAAGAAGTATTTAGATATAAACTTGTACTGCCGTAACTCTAGAGCTAGAGGACAAGCACTGGAAATTGGGTATCATCAGATATTTGTTGACTGGAAAACGGGCCTGATTTTACCATCAAGTTGCACCCATTTGTAGTTATTCTCCATGGTGCTGCAATTAAATTATCAAATTGCCATTATTTGTTTTCCTAACTTCACAAAAGTAAGGACCAAAGAATTTATTACCCTAGAAATCCAATTACATTTCTTTATTTAAAAACTTATTTAACTTTAATAAGTTAAAGTTTATTTATTAGTCAAAAGTAAAGCTTGTGAAATCTTAAATGAAGTTACTGTGAAATTCCCCCAGTCACCAAACTCCTGCACTTGTTCGGGTCAGTGCACCTAACCAGCATAATTTTCGGAGTGTGGGAGGAAACCAGAGCACCCAGAGGGAACCCATGCAGACACAGGGAGAACATGCAAACTCCCATACTGTGACCCAAGCTCAGAATCGAACCCTGGTCCCTGGCACTGTGAAGTAGCAGTACTAACCACCGTACCACTACGCTGCCCCTAAAGTATGATTTGAATGGTTATAGTGTTTTGGAACTACATTTTGTGCCAGCAATAACTATCTTTGTGTTGAATGAGTTTGACTCATGAACTTGCATAGGCAGATAAATAGCTCCAACATCTCCTTACAACTGCCTTACCCACAACGTACAGCTGAGAAAAACTCAAAAGAAAAAATGCAATTACACAAAAACAAGACAGACAATCCAATTAACACTGGAAAAACAATTTACATAATAGATTTGATAGAGCAAAGAGGAATACAAAATATTTACCTGAAGCAGTCTGTAAGGTTACTCCAGCAGGAACCTGGATTGGAAGACCAACACCAGAAGGTAACGCAAGAGTAGTTGTAGTTCCTGAAGCATTCTATGAGAACAATACAATATAACTATTTACTACAAAGGAAGTTCAACAGTTAAAAACAGTAATGTTTGTTAACTCAACTTTCTGACTGGCCTTCAGATCCAAAGCACCAATTTTCATGTCCCATACACAAACTATGTCAGTATGGCAACTTCAGATCTGAATGGACTTCTAGTGGCAGGTCTCCAGGAAGAAAGATTGAGCGCCATCAACATAGAAAAGTAATATAGCAAAAGGCCACCTTATCCTGTGGGAGATTAAATATATAAATCTATATATTTTTGTGACGGTTTAATTACAGGTACAAGTGTGCTTTGCACTGGAAATAATTCTCCTTCCAGTTAATTAACTGGAATCACACATTTAAAATGTGATGCTTTAACTGGAATTGTAGGAATTTATACTCCATTTTTCCCTTCTTAATCCCTTGGTCTTCCTTTACTGAATTTTAAAATTGCTCCCAATCCTCAGGCCTATTGCTTTTTCTTGCCAGTTTGTATGCTTTTTCCTTGAATCTGATATTATTTCCCTTATAAGCCACAATACCCTTACCACTCTTGCACCAAATAGGAGTAAACAACTTCTGGAATTCTTTAAATGCCTGCCATTGCCTGTCCACTGTCAATCCTTTCAGTAATCTTCCCTAGTCCATCATGGCCAAGTCATGCCTCATGCCATCACAGTTACCTTTATTGAGCTTCAGGTCCCTGGTCTCAGAGTCAACTACATCATTATCCACCTTGACAAAAAATTCTACCTTATTATGGTCACTCATTCCCAAAGGTTCTCAACTAGATTACCAACTAATCCTTTCTCATTGCACAATGCTCAGTCCAGGATGGCTTGCTCCTTTGTTAGTTCCTCAACATATTGCTCCAGAAAACCATCCTGTATGCACTTCAGAAAAAAAATTCCTCCTCTATTGTACCTGTGACTAATTTGATTCTCCCAATCTGTACACAGATTAAAGTTACCGATAATCAAAGATGTTCCTTTAACATATGTACCTCTGATTTCCTGTCTTATGTCTTCCTCAATATTACCACTAGTTTGATGGTCTGTATACCACTCAACCAACTTTTTTTGCCCCTTGTTTTTAAACTCGACCCATACAAATTCCATATCATCTATGCTAATATCTTTGATCAATATCTTATCAATATCATCTTTAATCAACAATGCAACTCCACCATCTTTTCTTTGCATCTGTTCTTCCTAAAATACTGAATAGCTGTCAATGTTTAGTTCCCATCCTTGCTCCCCTTGGAGCCATATCTTTGTAATGCTGACTATATTATACCCCTTTATATCTCTGTGCAACTACTTCATCCATTTTGTTTCAAATGCTCTGGACATTCAGGTATAAAACCTTAAGAGGGACACTTTTAACATTTCTTTCTCCTTTCCTACTATTTTCTTTTTTACTCAGTCCTCATCTGACTCTGGTTCTTGATTTCTCCGTCTATCACTTTCCTAATTCTCCTTACTCTCTTTTTCTCTTCTTCTTAATTCCCTCTGCTCTGAATCTTTGCAAGTGTTCCCCATCCCCCTACCATATTTGTTTAAACCCTCTCCAACTACTTTAGCAAGTATCTCCCAAGGATATCTGTCCTGATCCTGCCCAGATATAACCCATCCAGTTTGTACAGGTCCCACCTCCCCCAGAACTGGTCCTAATGCCCTCAGAATCTGAAACTCTTCCCCCTCACACCATCTTTTTAGCCACATCTATCTTATGTATCCTGCTGTTTCTACTGACTAGCACACGACACAGATGGTAATCCTGAGATCTTTGAGGTCCTACTTTTCAGCTTGCTTCCTAGCTCCCTATATTCTTTTAGGGCCTCATCCCTATTTTCCCAGTGTCACTTTTCCCAGTGTGTCCTATGACCAGTGGCTATTCGCCCTCCCCTTCAGAGGGTCTTGCAGTCGCTCCGAGACATCCTTAACTCTAGCACCAAGGAGGCAACATACTATTCTGGAGTCTCAACTGTAGCCACAGAAACGCCCATCTATTCCACTTACAACTGATTCCCCTATAACTGTTGCATTCCCACATTTTTACTCCTTGCTATTGCAGCAGAACCAACTAATACACAACAGATTTGGATATTGCAGTTTTCTCCTGAAACATCATTCCCCTCAACAATATTCACAACGGTACAGCTGTTTTGCAAGGGAATAACCACAGGATGTTTCTGCACTGCCTGCCTAATTCTCTTGCTTTTCTTGATTGTCATTCATTCCTTTCCTGCCTGTGGAGTCTCAGCCTGCGACCACCACTTTATACGTACTATTCATGACACTCTCCACCTACGGATGTTCGACAGTGTCCCCAGCTGCCACTGCAGCTCCAAAACATGGGCTTCCAGGAGATGCAGCCCATGCAGGAAGACACTTCCTGCACACATGATGGCCCAGTCACTGTAAATGTTCCCAGCTTCCCACGTAGAGCATGAAGAGCAGACCATGGCTGGGAGCTTTTTTGGCATGTCTTACTCTTTAATTTAAGGGTTTGAAAATATTTCATTTCAGATTATATCCAATTCCCTAGGGTCCTTTTTTTCCTGCTCCTCATTCTACTGAAAACAACCTTTACAAACCTTTTAAACCAAAATAAAAATCCTCAAAAGAACTAACAAATTTATCAAACACTATTTTCTTTTTAGAAAACAAATCTACCTGATTTTCTAAATGCCTGCTACTATCTCCTTAATAACGGATTCTAGCATTTTCCCAATGACAGTTGTTAAGCTAACAGCCTTTGATTTCCATCTCCTTCCATTCTTGAATAGAGATTTTATAGTTGCATATTGTGCATTTTGACTGGAGTGGAAACTTTTAAGAGTCAAATCAGGAAAAAAAAGTGTATTATTAATGGATGGAGTTCCAAATCAGGATTGAGAGACTTGGAGAGGAATTTCCAGGTGATGGTGTTCTAGAAGGTAGTGGTCATAGGTTTGGAATTTATTTTTAAAGAAGTTTTCGCAAGTTGCAATGCATCTTGTAGATAGTGGAGTGAACGTGCACTAACAGCGCACAGTGGCGATATTAATGTTTAAAATGGTGGCTAGACTGCAATTCAAGTGGGCTCCATTGTGTTGGATGGTGTTGAATTTCTTGTATGTTGTTGGAACTGTACTCATCCAAGCAAGCGTGAAGTAATCCATCACGTACCGGACCTGTGCCTTGTAGGTGATAAGGACACTTCGGAAAGTCAGGAGGAAAACATACTCAAGGAATGCCCAGCATTTGAACTGCTCTTCTAGCCTCAGTAGTTATGAGTGTTTCAGAGAAGTTTTCTAGTCAATGGTAACTCCCTGGATATTGATGATGGAGGATTCCGAGATGGCACCACCATTGAACATCAATGATAAACAGTTACAGATTGTGAACTGCTGGATGACTTTTTGTTTAAAAATCTACTGTATATTTCCAGCAGCCACAGTATTTTGCTGGTAGGTTTGTTCAGAATACTTTAAGTTACAACACAGTCCTTCAGATGTGTCATGCCAGTCCCTACAAATTTTAGCAACTTTAGAAATCCTAGTAACTGCTAAACATTTCTCTAATCACAGCAACTAACATGCATTATTTATTAATGTGACACTTACCAGTTCTGCAGATGTAAAATTCTGGACACATCTACTAGCAGGAATCACAATAGAAGCTGCAACAGAAGTGGAAGTTTTGACCATTGTGGGGAAAATTGGGACTTTAAACATTTTCCAAAACGTAACAGTCAAATAAATCTAGCAAAATTGCTAATCTGCAATTTTAGCACTGTGGCAAAAAGGATAATTAACGACAGCAGGTTAAATCAACCTGAAATAGATTACTGAAGGATAGGTTCTGCTGATATTATTAGACCATCTGCTAGGATCTTGAAAAGAAAGGAGGCTTGTTTTTAGAGGATCTAAGTCTTAATTACACAATTGATTTCACAAACATGATCACACCAAAGCATGTAGCTCTCATATGCAAAACAGTGCATAAATACAGACAGGAAGATGCTGCTACTCAGCTCAAGATAATTCAGACACTCAAAGAATATACAATTGTTAAGGAGGCGGCATTGGACAGATTATCCGTACTTAAAGTTGACCAGACAAGATGCATCTAAGAATACTGAAAGATACGAGAGGGAAGGCACTGACAGTCTTAGACATGGGACGTACCAGAGGAGTAGAGAATTGCAAATATTGCACCCTTTTTCAAAAAAGCTAAACCCAGAAACTGTAAGCAAGGCAGTAATGTTGGTATAAAAACAGAAAATTTTGGAAAATCTCAGTAGGTTTGACAGAATCCGTGGAGAGGGAATAGAGCTAACGTTTCAAGTCTGGATGACCCTTCAGAGTTTCAGGTTCCAGACCCACAGTAATTTGCTTTTATATCTGTTTAAATTTGGTGGTGGGGAAACTTTTAGAAATAATAATTCAGGACAAAATTAAGACTCACATGGACAAATATGGGTAATTAAAAATCAGCGCGGATTTTGTTTTTAGAGAAAATTTAGTGAACTTGGAATTTTTTTAAGGATGTAAAAGAGGGGATTGATGAGAGCAATGCTATTGACATGGTGTTCATGGGCTTTCAAGAATGCAATACAACAGATGTAAACAAAGTTATAGCGCATGGAATAAAAGAGAAAATGGCAACATTGAATAAATAATTAACTGAGTGACAGGAAAGAGAATAAGGGTTATCGGATGTTTTTCAGGCTGCAAGAGGTTTGTACCAGTGTTCCTCAGGAGTCAGTATTAGGATCCTTGCTTTTCCTGATGTATATATTAATAATCTAAACACAATATGCAGATAATATGAAACTTGCAGACATTGTAAACTGAGAAAAATAGTGTAGAACTGCAGAAGAACAACTGCAAGTTGATGGAATGGTTAGACAGGTGGCAGATGAAATTCAATGTGGTCAAATTTAAGGTGATACAGTTTGGTTGGAAGAATACAAAGAGACAATACAAAATAAAAAGTACAACATTAAAAGAGTGCAGGAACAGATAAATCTGGGTGAACATGTACATAGAAGTGATAGGACAAATTGAGGGAGTGGCTAATAAAGCACACAGTATCCTACGTTTCATCAGTAGGGGCATAGAATGCAAGTGAGATGGTGGTATAGTGGTAATGTCAATGAATCAGCATTCCAGAGGCCCATGTGAATTCTATGGGGACACGTGTTCAAATCCTACCAAAGCAACAGGTGGAATTTAAATCCAGCAAATGAAAAAAATCTGGAATTGAAAACCTAGCTCCAGTAATGCTGACCATGAAACCATCAATTGTCATAAAACCCCATCTAGTTCACTCATGTCTTTTACCGAACAAAATCTAATGTCCTTACCCGATATGATCTACATGTTGACTCTTACCTGCCCTCTACAATGACTTAATAGACCACAAAATTCAAGAGCGGGCAACAAATGTTGGCCTTGCCAGCAATGACACATCCTATGAATAATAACTTGCTTACTGAAAGAATATGAACTTCTATAGGGCACTAGGTTGGCCAAAGCTGGAGCATTGCATCCAGTTCAGAAAGGATGTGAAGGCACTGAACAGAACTGAAAAGATTCATGAGAATGGTTCCAAGGATAAGGAATTCTAGTTACATAACCAGATTGGAGAGTTAAGCTGTTTTCTTTGGAAAAAAGAGAGGGCTAACAGGAGATTTGATAGAGGCGTTCAAAATTATGAAAGGTCAGGACGGAATAGGTAGAGAGAAACTGTTCCCACTTGAGGAAGGATTAAGAATGAGGTAAAGTATTGGCAAAAGAAGCAGCAGGAGAAAAAAAATGAAGTGGTTAAGGTCTGGAATGTATTGCTAGAGTGTGTGGTGGGGGCAGATCCAATCAACACATTTAAGAAGGAACACAACTGTCATTTGAAAAAGAACAATGTGTTGGTTAAAGGGAGAAGACAGGAGAATGCCACCAAGTGAAATTCTTATTCGGAAAGCCAGTGTAGATATGATGAGCCAAACATCATCCGTCTTCATTGGAACAATTCTTATTTTGTGCATTGCTCACACGCATGAAGTCTTCATTTGAATATTAGCAAAGTCACATGCAATAAAAAAATTCAAAGATAAATGGACAAGAATTCAGGTCATCTGCTTTAATTATTTATTAAAGCCCATCCATTTCAACAGCTCTAATAGTAACTCTTATAATGTGGAGCTGCCAGCACTGGACTGAAGTCTCACAATATTAGGTTAAAGTCCAACTTTAACCTGGTGTTGAGATTTCTTACTTTAACTCTTATAAACAACTTGTAATTTGCTACATATACCTGTGAAAGCTATACATTTTTCAAGTCCTGTTTTTGCAAAGGTTACTTGACCCATAATTACATAAATGTCATAGAATTGCTTTATGGAAGATAGACTTGTCCAATACTTTTAGTGGGATAGATGGAATACTAACAAAGATTAGAATAATAAGACTAAAATATTGATTTACAATTTATGAAACATAAGCAGATATAGGAAATAAAATTATGATGAGACAGTATAATTATGATAAATTTCCTCTTCAGTTTGAAGGAAGCAGTTATACTTCAGACAAAGTAATAATGTATGGTCTGCTTTGCTACATCACTTGATCAAAGTACTACACTGCCTCCAGTAGTAAACTTTCAGAAACCAAAGAGGTGAGAACATAAAAATTTGCTCTGAAAAGGGACTGAACCTTCAATAATTTGGTCAATCTTCGAGATTCAAGTAGTGTTTTTATGTAGATACCCTGATTCTATTAATTAAATAACAAGCTCTGAGGCAGTAGTTCATTGTTTAGCAAAACAAAATTATGTTGCTTCTCAGGGTGAAATTCTTATATGATAGTAGCTAAGAACATGTTGCAAAAGACTGATCAAAAAATTAAAATAATAGACAATTAATATAATCAGATTTTAATGACCAATGCTGTGCCACATAGGTACCTGTTTTTAAACAAATCTTCACATCTCCAGAATAAAACAAGATGCCTCATTAGGCTAATACCTCTGACATTTTCTTTACAGCAGGCCTCTCTTACACTGTGGAAGGAACAATCTATTTTGTCCTGATGAAGGACTGCCTACACAAATAGAAAGAAATCTAATCTTTCTCCCTTTAAAATTATCACTGACAGTCTAGATAAGAGTATTTCTTACCCTCCACTCTGCACAAAGGGCAAAACAATTCAGAATGCTGCTACATGATCCTAATTTAAATTTTTGATTATTTTACCTAACTATAAATTCCAATTAATGGAAAAAGAAGAAATCCTCATGTGGCACTTCACACTCCAAAAAATTCGAGTGCAAACTTGAGTGCACCTCTTTGACAGCTGCACAATGATCCATTGGGAGACCTGGTCTGATAACTTCAAACACCTGATGAGGGGGCAGCCAGTGCTCCGAAAGCTAGCGACTTTTGCTACCAAATAAACCTGTTGGACTTTAACCTGGTGTCATGAGACTTCTTACTGTACTTCAAACAAAAACATGCTTTGCTTTTTTCCTGCCAAAATCACTGAAACATAGAAATTTGGCCAGTAGTTCGACACTGATTAAATTGAGCCTGCTTCCCCATTCATTGAATTCAATATCCTGATTCTTCCCCCCCCCCTATATATCTCTTGATCCCTTTGGCCCCTAGAGTTGTATTTAACTTAGTCTCGGAATCAGACATCTTAGCCTCAACTATATTCAACGATAGTAAATTCCACACATTCACCATCCTCGAGGTGAAGAAATTTCTCAGTTTTAAAAGGTTTACCGCTTATCTTCAAACTACGACCCCTAGTTGAGGACTCCTCCACTACTGGAAATATTCTTTCTGAATCCTGTCTAATCCTATTAGAATTTTATAAGTTTCTATGAGATCCCCTCTTACTGTTCTAAACTTAGTGAATATAACCCTAACCAATTTAGTCTCTCCTCATATGATAGATCTGCCATCCCAGGAATCAGCCTGGTAAACCTTCACTGTTTTGCCTCTATAGCAAGGGCATCCTTCCTCATAAGGACACCAAAACTGCACACAATACTCCAGGTGTGGCCTCACCAATACCCTGTAAAACTACAGCAAAACACCTCCATCCCTAAACTCAAATCCTCTCGCTAAAAAGGCCAACATACCAATAGCCTTCTTTACTGCCTGCTGCTTACTCTGAGCAACTGATGCACAAGGACTCCAAGGTCTCGTTGACTATCCACCTCGCTCAATTTACACTCATTCAAGTAATAATCTGTCTTCCTATTATTGTCATCTTTGAAGTTAGCTTCACTGTATCCTTCCCTCCAACTTTGAAAGAAGTCTCACAACACCAGCTTTCAGAGCACTGCTCCTTCATCAGAAGAGTTAAGACTCACCTGATATAGAAGCAGCACTCCAAAAGCTTGCGATTCCAAATAAACCTGTTGGACTTTTGCCTAATGTTGAGAGACTTCTTACTTTGCCCACCCCAGTCCAATGCTGGCACTCCACATCATCCCTTCACCTTGTCAGTCTCCCTGGAGCACTATTCGCTCTAGCCCTGAATCACTGACTCCTCCCCTTCAAAATAGCCATCATGAGCCCTCCACAAAATGTGTACTTTGGACACCATCATTATCAATTTTGCCCATCAGCAAACCCCTATCCTTCCTGTATCACTCTTACCCATTTCTCTTATAATTCACTGTTTCCAAAATTAGCTGTTTTACTTTATCACTTTCAATATAGCAAATCAATTAAAAAGTGGTTGAGCAGTTATGCTGAGGAATTATAATGTGGTGGCTATAACATATTTGGAGTTTGTGTTTAATACTGATTACACAACAAGCAAAGGAGAGAGTATAGAGCAAAATATATACAAAAATAACAAACTACAAAGTGAAATAAGACAACACACTAGAACCTAGGAAGTGAGTAGTTGGAACAAGACGGTTAAAGAATCACTGAGACACACAAGGTATTTTATAGTATACAAATGGCAAAGAGCAACAAAACTTCTGACATTTTTGGAGCACGCTGGTGCATCGATTTGTTTCATGGTGTTTTTCTGTTTTGCACGGTCACATAGCAGCTGCAATTTAATGGAGCCAGTGTGTGCAGGGCCAACATGGGAAGTTTCAGGAGCTGCAATTACACAGTTTAAAGGGAACATTGGTAATGAGTTGGAAAAGTGGAATATATATGGTAGGTCCATTCAAAGGTCAGACGACAGCAGGAAAGTTGTTTTTGAGGCAGCTGATACATGTTCTCAGACTATTGTACCTTTTTCCTGATGGAAGAAGATGGTAGAAAGCATGTCTGGGATGTGTGGGGTTTTTGATTATACTAACTGATTTTCTAAGACAACGGGAAGTGTAGATGGGGTAAATGGATGGGAGAGTGGTTTGCATGATGAACTGGCCCATGTTCACAATCCTTTGTGGTTTCTTGCGATCTTGGTCAGAGCAGGAGCCATGATACATCTGAGAAGGATGCTTTCTATGGTAAATCTGTAAAAATTGGTGAGAACCATAGCAGATTTCCTCAGTGTGTTGAAAAAGTAGGGTTGGCAGGGTTTCTTATGTTGTCAGCATGGAGGGACCAGGACAAGTTGTTAGTAATCTGGACATGTGGAAACTTCAAGCTCTCATCACCACTGATGTAGACAGGGTCATGAGCTCCACTAGGCCGTCTGAAATTGATGACTGTTTCCTTTGTTTTACTGATACTGAGGAAGGGGTTATTGTCATTGCACCATTTCACCAGATTCTCTATTTCTTTCCTGTACTCTCTCATCTTGTTTGAGATCTGATATTGAGTTAACTGACTTCATTTACAGTCAACACTACTCCAACACTCTCGTGTCCCAGCTTTCCCCATTTATAATCTTTTAAATACATTTTTAAAAAAGGGGACAACTTGACAAGAGATCAAATGTATTAATAAAAAGAGAATATCCCTTAAAGGATATTGTACCTAAAGAACAAAACTACAAAAAGAAACTTACAAGTACTAAATTAAAATGTGACTTCGGGAGCCAATAATACATACCTGAACCCAGAATGCACAATGTAGAGATGCCGGCGTTGGACTGGGATGAACACAGTAAGAAGTCTGACAACTCATTCACCTGATGAAGAGGACAGCCTCGAAAGCTTGTGAGAGTTTACTAGCAATAAATCGGTTGGACTTAAACCTGGTGTTGTCAGACTTCCCAGAGTGCACACCAGTCACGGAAGACCTCAAACTTTGCCAATAGATACCCCATGCTCCCTCTATAAAGTCACCTAGCTGTGAACACAGCTATGGAAAAGGGGCAGTCAGGTAAGACAACCCCCCATTCGCCTGCTACCTGGATCTGTTAATAGCCTACTTGACTAGCCCACAGAAGCTGGCTCTTATAAACTGCACTCGCGTGCCAGTGGGAAGAGGACAGGATTAGAAACAGTCCCTCTAGATCAACAGTTCACTAACACAGTGACTGTTCTCAGACACAAAGAAGCGGTAATAGAAGCGAGCCACACTCAAAATTCAAATCCCGGCATATCAGCATAATTGGTACTAAGAAAATTGCAGAAGGGAGAATCTTACTATATAAATTTTCAGCCCTTTTCATTATTTAAACAACTTTAAACTATACACATTACATTTAAGGAGTTTGGACAAATGATAGAATGATCAATTGTGTATGACTACTGCCATCTACAGCAAGGAACTCTCTTATTCTGATACTTGCTTTTACATGCAGGGCAGGAGTGCCCTCAAATCCCAATATGAAGGTTCCCAGGTAAGGTGTACATGGCAATTGCTGGGAAGTTCAAGCCTCCTTTGTCTCAATTGCCCTGCTCTGACAACTATCTGAAAATGCAATTTAAGTTAAAAACTTCCAATGACAAAGGGATTACCCACCCCATGGGATTCTCTTTAGCAGACTTTAACAACCAATGGGTGCTCCCACCCCACTTCCATAGCATTCACCCACTCCCTCCAAAACTGGGTTTCTCCTCCACCTTCACCAGTTTCTTTATCTCCTGTCAAGATCTTTTAAACTCAGCTGGACTTTCAACTTTCCTAGCTGTGTCATAGGAACATGGGATGTGGCTTCCTTACATCCAATTGAGATGTATTTGATGCTAGGCCCTAGGGTTATGCAGCACTGCTTTGAATCTCACCCAGTCCAAGTTGGAAGGTCGGGCAAGATAGGATTGCAAGAGGTTTACAGTAAAGAACTAGGAGCGGAATAGCAATCATCACTCAATCAAATTGTTCTTGGACAGCAAGTAAATAGACCTGCTGATTCTGAGTATTAAGCAATGCTACAGAATTGAATTGATTTATTATTGTCATATGTATTAAGATGCAGTGAAAAGTATGTTTCTTGCACACTATACAGACAAAACATACCATTCTTAAAATACATAATGGAAAAGGTGAGAATGTAGCAGAATATACTGTTGCAATTACTGATAGGGTGAAGAGAAAGATCAGCTTAACGTGTGATAGCTACATTTAGCCAATCATAACAATAACATAATATTTTAACTCAAGGCTTGGGAAGCACAGTGGTTAGTATTGTTGCCTCAGCGCCAGGACCCAGGGTCAATTCCCAGCTTAGGTCACTGTCTGTGCTGAATCCACACATTCTCCCCATATCTGCATGGGTTTCCTCCAGATGTTCCATTTTCCTCCCACAGTCTAAAAAACTTGGTTAGGTGCATTGATCATACTAAAATCTCCCTCCGAACAGGTGCCGAAATAAGGCGACAGGGAGATTTCCACAGTAACGTCATTACAATGCTAATGTAAGCCTACTTGTGACACTAAAATTTAAAAACTTTAGAACATCATGCTTTCATATAAGTTCATGTCTCAGACCACTTCTACAAGTCTAGAAGAATGAATGTGCAGTAGGAAACTACTTAGAAATTGTAGCAGATCAGAAATGTCCTCAATGAAGTTTAAACCAGGATAAGGGAAATCTCAGACAAAGTTATTTTCAAGCAGAAAAACAAGTGGAAATAAATCTACTTTTCTTGTAAACTTCAATGCTGGAGATTGTAGTTCCAAGAACTGGCTTCTAGCTGGTCATCATTCCTTTCAAGGGCCAAGGTTAAAGTGAGCAAACCCAATGAAACAATAAGCTGAATATACTTCCCACAGATCAACTAAACTAAGATCATTACTAATCCCATAGTCAGCCAATAGCTGAATAATAAGTGTCCTTATCACCATTACAATAAAGAGCTGGAGATTATTATAGGCTCAATGAAGCGCCAAAAATCTTAGAACAATGTCAAAGTAGAGACCAAGTGAAACAGTTCTCTCTCCCTGTTCTAATTTTTATCCCAAGAAATTAGCATTTACCAAGATAAGATCAGGAAAATAACTCCCCCTCCCCCATCCCACTCTGCTGATTTAGCCTTAAAAATTGGAACTTCATAAAAAATAGACAAAATTGTCATATTCTTTGTATTTAGATTTAAATGTTACATTTTTGCAATTTTTCATCCCAATTTAAATGCTACCTATTGTACTTGCACTCTTCTTCACTCTTTTGTATTTATTTCTCATTTGTGCAATCAAGTCACTATTATAAGTTTTGTGTTTTATTAAAAGGATGCTGAGGTTGCTGAACCATTTCTCAAACACTCCACTCCGCTCTTCTTTTTAACCATCTCACTCCTGGAGCACAAGACTGGTTAGAAGAAATTTTGCTTCTCTACTAACGAGGCTAATTGGCAAAACAAATTCTCCCTAAATTGTCTCAAATTTGGTTTTTAATCCATAGATCTATAAACATCGACAGGGATCACGGGTAGAGGTGGGAACATAGGGGTGGTGGCGTGGGCTCGTTGGGCTGAAGAGCCTGTTTCCCATGCTGTTTTGTTCTTTGAAAAAAGACAGAAGATCCACTAGTTCTGTAATAATCTTTTCAGATGACACAGAAGGACACTACTGAAATACATTTTTTTAAAAATCTATCCTGTAGTTTGAACAAACCTGATGATGTGTGTACAGCTTGATGGGTCTTCTGCTGCTGGAGCTCCAGGATGATCTGCTGGTGATTATTCTCCCTGAAAAAGCTTTCCACAGCTCTGGACTGTAGAAGTTTGCTCTCCCAAAGCTGATCGCATAAAGACAAGAGATTTAAAAACAATTACAAAAATTGATTTGAGATTCAAGAATATGTGATAAGCTACTGAATATAAAGAGCACACAGCTCATTGGTGATGGGCAATCCAAGAGTCATATCATAACTATCAAAATATTATTCAAATCAATTTGATGAATGCTGTACTACCTAAATGGTGAAGAGGCAGAAACAGTGGAGATCGAAAGATTTAGGGTTTCATATAGGTGGATCATAAAGGTATCATGGATAATTACATAAAATAATCAAAAAAGCAAATAGAATGGAGTGCAGTCAGGTGTCACTTTTACAGACATAGCTGAATTTAACATTAGTTATGGAGTCTCATCCACCGGCTTGAGAACCAGCAGGAGACCCTCATCACTGTTGGGGAAAATACAGCAGAAGTACATACTATCACATCCCCGAGAGTGGAAATCATATTCTTAACACATCATGTCCCTCCACCGAGAGAGCTCTCCATTGCCTGTCAACCCCAGGACAGTGGCTGCTGCTGGTAATGTACTCACGATATAGAGATGCCGGCTTCAGACTAGGATTAGAGTCCAACCAGTTCATTTGATAGTAATCTCAAGCTTTCAGAAACAGTGTTCCTTCGTCAGGTATATGGATGGTAATGTACTCAGAGGCTGAGAATCAACAAAGGATCCAGGTCTCGGATGACTGAGGGCAGGATGGATTTTGCAGAGGGGGTGGTGTTGGTGCTGCTACTGCTTTCCTCCCAGCAAAATACATCCTGCCTTCACTCACCTAAGACCAGTGAGTGAGGGCAGGTGGGTGATTCTCACAGGGCTCCTATTTCCAATGCCAGTTCCTAGATCAGGCACTAAGTGCCTCTGAACAAAAGGGTTTGCTTTTTGGGCTCCTCACATGGCCACTCCAATGTTAGTTGCCAGTCAAATAATAGCAGTAGCTGGAAGTACTTAAGTGGGCCTTAATTAGTTTCTGGGCTAGAAACATATCCACAAGCCTTTGCGCTCCAGACTTCAAAAAGGGAAAGAAAGGAAAAGCAGGTAACTATAAGCCAGTTAGCCTAATATCTGTCACGGGGAAAATGTTAGAAGCCATTATCAAAGATGATATAGCACAGCATTCGGAAAAATTCAAGGCAACTGGATAAGTCAACACAGTTTTATGAAACAGAAATCACGTTTAACTAATTTATTGGGGTTCTTTAAAGAAGTTAAATGTGTTGTGGAGAAAGGGGGACCAGTGAATGTACTGTACTTAGATTTTAAAAGGCATTTGAAAAGGTGCCACATCAAAGGTTATTGCATAAAAGCTCAATGTAAGGGGTAACATATTGGCACAGACTGAAGATTATCTAACAGGAACACATGGAAAATCAGGGAATGTGGAAATCAGGTAGGAAAATGGAGTCGAGTTTAAGGATCAGTCATGATTTTATTTAATGGAAGAGTAGATTCATTGGACCTATTTATTCCAACTCCTATTTCTTATATTCATATATTTTTATGTCCAGGTCAAGCAGCTTTATTGCTATACATATGTTTCTAAACTTAGAGTGGTTATATGTTTAGAGCAGGAAACAAAAAATTTTGTGGTAACAAAAGAACTACATACCTGCTTTAGATCCTTAAGAACATGATCATCAATGCCTTCTTCGAGGAAAAAATCATTTACATTGTTGATGACATCCTCAATAACAGATTTATAGAGTCTAGGCTGAAAAGAAATGAGTATGTTATGAACAGTCAGATTTTTTTGTAGTTTTAATTTTTATAAAGCTCACATTCTCTTTTTTGCATACACAGGTGGCATAATACTGCAAGATAAAGGTTAGATAAATTACAAAACTGGTAATGTGATTGCTGAAAGCACAAATCTTGTTCTGGTATGCAATTTCTTTTCTCTGAATTGCCGCTATGCCTAGTTCTCTCCAGCACACCATCTTAAATCGCATGGTTTCATTTTTTAATGTCTTTCTTTTGCCATCTGGAATAACCAATCTTCTGCTGAGACTCAAGTTAGTTTTTATTCCAATGCATCAGCTTTCACAATCCAGTTTATCCATTTCTGAACTTCTTTAAGAAGTGAACCAATCTTTCTCTTCTAGTGCTTTGCATGGTTTCAGACAACTGCCAATTTACTTTTGTTGTATTTGCATCAAATCCTACTTCTCCATTCAACATTCCTTCCTTCTTGTTATATTTATTAAACAATTTTCCTGAATTGCTAACTTGTTCCAACAGTGGTGTTCTCTCGTTGGATTTTCCATTGCCAAGTCTTCTCAGCACCCTCAAACACCAGGCAGCTTCTGCCTCTGCAGAATGCCAATTTATCCAGCTCATTTGTATTTTCCACATGACAGGTAATTCAATCATTCAGTTCTCATCGGTCACAAAACTGATTGTTCTTCTCAAGTTCCATGCAATGACCTCAGTGGCTGAGTTCTGCTTGTGCCTTCTTCTTTCAACCCTTTTTATTTTTTGCTCTTACTCCAGTTCTGTCACCACTTACTATTTCTTACTGGCCTGAATAGTTTTCCTAGCTACCTTTTTATAGTACTTGTCCTTTTTTGTTAGCTTTGATATGGCTGGACTGCTTCTCATTTAAATTACAGGTTGTTATGGGGCAGTCACAATTTTTTTTGGTGCATTAAAACTATTGTTTCCTCAATCAGCCAGATAAAGTCACAGGTTTTCAAGATGATTTATTGACAAACTGCAGAATTGCAGGTCTCCGACTAAGTCATTCAGACCAGTCACAGTGCAAAATTCAAAAATACAGAAGCAATTAGAGTTTCAAATTCGATTACAATGAGTATATACCAATAAATTATATTCTCTATCCATTCTCAGTTAATGGTTACACATCATGTGTACAATTATAACTAGTGCATATTATATCATGAAGAAATTATAGCTGTATCTCTAACCAATGGTATATCAACCTCTCCTTCCATTGTCTCTTGTTCTCATGGGCAAACGCGAATTTCAGCTGCAGGTCGTTCAATTAAATGGTCCTTGTCTGTTATCTAGGTCTATTTTAATTGGGACCTGTGGTTTTAGCATATTTTTCCCTGATATACAGCTTGCAGCTCAGGATTTCTAATGTGTGTGATTACTAATCCTTACAGTCACAAACTCTTATCCTCATTTTCTATTTGCTATAGTTCTCAGTTGAGTTCAAACTTTTTTTTAAGAAGGATGACTTCTCTTCTAAAAACTTCAGAATCTCTCTCTTAAAATGTCCCTCAATGCAGGACACCCTGCAGATTCTACTGAGATCAAGAGATCTGCAGACCTCAACATTTCACTTTCCCATGCATTTGGAGTAAGCTTTGTTCTCATTTGATGATAAGTGATGAGCCTTTTCTTCCACCTCCAGCTGCATACAGTGATCTTACCATAGTACGTCAGTCATGATATTAAGCGTCTTTCTTTTTTGACATGATACCATATACGTCTAACGTGTGCCCTGTCCTGACCTTGTCAATTTGAAGTTCACGGAAGTTGGAAAACAAAAGCTAAGTTCACATGAGTAGACTCTGCCAGATGTTAGCCAGAGGGTACTAGACAGCAGCTACAATGAGATCTTGTTCAGATGGGAAAAACCCAAACTAGACTGCTGCTCAAACTCATCACTGTTTCCCTGGTCAGTTTTACAAAACTTCAGGAAATCTACATTATTAAGTAAAATTTGGAGCTAAGTTAAAAACAATTTTAACAGAATCCAATAAAGTTTTAGACACATAGTACATACTCCACACCCAATTAGCAAATCTTTAACATAGCAAATAGATTTTTTGCCAGCAGCCTTTATTAAATCTGCTAGTGGATAAGTATAAACTGGGTTGCACTGATACTCAAAACTCACCCCCACCCATTCTCAATTAACCAGTTCTTGGTGATCCTACTGCAGAAAGCTGCAGAGATCTGAGGCAAGGGACACACAATCTCCTGATAGATATGCCAGCCAATTTGAGTATTGACATCATTGGATAACAATTTTAATTTCCTTAAGGAGACTTAGAACTGCTCAATGTGAGGCAGACATTACTTTTGAATTACAAACCAACAGTTAAAACACAAATACATCAGGTAAACATCAGGGGACATTCAGGTGCCATTTTAACACCTGCTACCAGGATTAAAATCAGCTCAACCAAAAAGAAAATGCTGGAAAATCTCAGCAGATCAGACAGCATCTGTGGAGAGAGAACAGAACCAACGTTTCAAGTCTGGATTATCCTTCATCAGTTTCAAAACATAAAACTTTTTTTTAAAAAAGGGACCTTCTGACTAATTGCTTCAGCATCTTAACAAAAATCCCAAAAGAAAAGTTAACCAGAAGGGTATGATTTCTCAACTTTTGACTCGGATCTCAAATCTAATTTTGTTGATATACAAAGAACTCTTTCCTCCACTAAGGAGGAGTTTGTGGGGGATGGCGAGTTGGGGGAAAGAGAACAAAGTGATGGAGCAATGTGATAGTAGCGGGATACGAGCTTGGAATATTATCCAGTCTGTGCTGGGAGGCTGCAGTGTTAGTCTATTCCACCCAAGCAGCACGTTGGGGTCCAATGGCTCTTTTTCAACCCCACGGGCTTTAAACAAAGGGGTAGGGTCCCAGTTCAGTGGCTGTCCTATTGAGAGGGTAACTCACCACAAGGTTTGCATTCCCCGAACAGGCCATGCTGTTGAGCCCGACCGCCTCCCGCCTCGGTCAAGAGACCTGGTTGCTAGGCTCGTGACGTCATAAATCCGTGACGTTTCGCCGAGCGTGACGCCATAAAGCAATGACGCTGCGTCTTCTTTCGTTGTGACGTCATAAACAATGACGCGTCATCGCCCTGGATAAAGACGTCAGCAGGGCCTTAAATAAGGCAGCCTAATGTGCACTCTGCACCTCCTGGAACTCTGCAATATCTCTGTCTCAGGAAGGTCATTCTGCACCCACCATCAGTTGGGAAGAGTACCCAAATGTCCTATCTGTGACTTTTGTTTCCCCCATCAACTATCTTTATTACTGAGGGACAGAACAGCTGCCCTCCCCCGCCATCTTATGTATCTTGAAGGCCTACCTGCTTGTATGAGTTGTGCTATAAACCAAATTTTGCCATTTGAATGATTGCAGGGTTATAAACTGTTGTCAATGCCAATTGGAACTTCTGAGTATAGTGGAACTTGCTAGCCCATAGTGTGGCGGAGTCTGAATGGTTTCAGGAAGGAGATTGATACATTTTATTTTTTAAAAAGGATAAAGGAATATGGGAAACCAGTGGGGAGGTGGATTTGAGAGCCCGAAGAGATCATGATTTGATTAAATGGCAGAGCAGGTTTGAAGAGCTGAATTTAACTACTGCTCCCAACTCCGACGTTCCTAAGTATATCTGTGATTCTATTTTGAAGGCAAACTCAGCTTTATGAATATGGCGATCCTCCTCTAGTTCCCTGTTCCAGAAGCAATTGTATGCTCCTCCTTCCTCTCTAAGCTAGCTTTCAGTGAGAGCAGCAGCTTCAACGCTACATCTTGCAAGTCCTGAGATTCTGTGGAGGTTCTCCTCCCAGGCCATTGCAGGGTGATGGATGACCACCCTTATGATAATCCAAAAGGGTGCGCACATTCCAGGTTAGGGTTGGAAATGCATGTTTTTCCCTTGGCTTATGAATTTTCAACCACAAGGGTAATGGTCCCAATGGGTGCAGTTTCCTGGTCAGGACAGTTTGCGACAGTGTTGCTTCTGTCCTCTGTTGTATCTGCTCTGAATGAACTGGGAGAAGAAGACCTGCTTGGAAGCATTGTAACTGACATTTGGACTAAATGACCAAGTCAATGAAGCTGATGGCAGAAGATCATAGCCTCAATTTTTGTGGTGCCAACTTGTGAGCAAATACTGATACTTCTTTATCTATCCTTCCCGTTTATTATTAAGACCTTCTGCTGACAAAGGAGGATGTTTGTGATGGTGAGCTCATGTTGAATGCATTTGATGAGAAAGCGGAGACTATTGCTATTTGATTTCCCCAGTCCTTCTTTTCCAATGGTGCCCTTCTAGATGGTGCAGTTGCATTGAACTCTGACATCAAAATCTCACAGAAGAGTCAACTTATTTTGTTTTGGGGTAGCTGTCAGAGCAGAATCCAACTCATCATAAGAAAACTCTTTGGTTTGCTCAATATAGTCAAGTGTTGGAGCATAAATACTAATGATTATGGCATTGGTTGCATTAAACTGAAGGTGAAAGCACTTCATAGGCAATGGAGTACTTTTGAAGTGCAATGGCTAATGTAGAGATGGTTTGCACAGTAGTTAACACTGCTGCCTGACACCACCAAGAACCCGGATTCAGTTCCCGTCTTGGGTGACTGCTGTGTGGAATTTTCACGTTCTCCCTGTGTCTACGTGAATTTCCTCTCACAGTCCAAAGATTGTGGCTCGGTGTCCCAAGATGTGTCGATTAACCATGGGAAATGGGTGGAGTTACAGGATAGGGCATGGGAGAGGCATGGGCAAGATACTCTGTCAGGAAGTTGGTGCAGACTTGAATGGCCTCTGTGAATCAGGTGGCACATGAACCAAATATTGGTCTGACTATCTGCTGTTAGATGACCTCACCTTTGTTAATACCCATTTCATTGTTTTCCAAAATGCACAAAAACAGGATATGAAGGAGATTAAAAAGACCTACTAAATGTGGCTAGTGATCCAATATCTCTCATTGCTCCATTGATTTATGAATTATAAAAGGATGTGCCATATCTGGAACAGTTAAAGTTATTTCCAGTGACAAGCAGCTCAACAATATTGAGTATTAAACAGTATTGAATTCATGCCTATTGCCTGTGGAAATCAATGAATGATATTGAGTGAATTCTGCACATACACAGTTTAATTTAGGACATCAGTGGTCCAATTATTTTCTTTGCTAAGAGGAACCAGCTCATGATGTACTGATTCACCATATTACTGTGATATTAAAATAACATTATTGAAATAGCCAAAGAGCTTGTGGCAAAGCAAGGCACAAAAAACTCTACAATATAGTCACTTAATATTAATTTTGAAGACAAAATAATAACAGAATTGGCATTTCTATAAGGAATCATTTATTTAATGAAATTCCCAATTAGAATGTAAATAAAAAAGGAATTCCTGAGATCACATGATGCACTGTGTCTATTACAGAGAAACCACGTGTTGTTCTTTTTTCAAACTTTTTTCAATTTTATGAAATTGAAACTTAAGCATTGATTGTGGTGGGATTCAGCCCCCGAGCCCCCGAGCCTTGCCCTGGATTTGTGGATTATCAGTTCAATAACATCTAACACTAGGTCATAGGGAAACGGTTGGATCGGAAACTTCTTTACAATCAATGAAGCAATCTTGTAGTATAATCACTTTTGTAAAATAGGGCACACAACAGACAATTTGCCCATAGCAAGCAGCAATGTCCTAGTAACCAGATAATCTAATTTGGTGATATTAAGAGATTATGTAATTGCCAGGATGGCAGGGACAAATCTTCTGCACTCCTTTGAAATTATACTGCAGAATCACCTTGTATCCAGCTGAGAGGGAAACACTTAACATACATCCATTCTAGGAGAGCTAATGACAGATTGTATAATGGTAATAACGCAAAATACCAAGGATGGATTCAAGGTCTTGTTCAAGGGGGTCAAGTCTGAGTAATGATGTGGAAATGCTGGTGTTGGACCAGGGTGGGCACAGTAGGAAGTCTCATGACACCTGGCTAAGGTCCAACAGGTTTATTTGGTAGCACGAGCTTTCGGAACGCTGCTCCTTCATCAGGTGAACAGCACTCCAAAAACCTATGCTACCAAATAAACCTGTTGGACTTTAACTTGGTGTTGTGAGACTTCTTACTAATGCTGAGCAATATCTTGCTGCTAACATATCCAGAAATGTGATATTTTGATGCTTTTTTATCTATATGAGCCACCTGGCAGTACAGAACTTAAATATTGTTGGAGAGAGAGGCATGTTGCTGAAGCTTTTCATCTTGTACTCACTAGGACAAATCAAAAATGCCAAATGTCAAATGATTATCACAATTTATGCTTTAGGAGAAAAGAATATTGACAGATTAGTGAGTCAATTCTGACTACTAGCTCAGCCAATTCTAATTGGGTGAGTGTTTGCCCTGGAGATTCCCCGAGCTGCAAAAAGGCACAAGGCTTGAACATGTTCCTTTTGTTTATAGCAACTTGCCAAGCCTCCTTTGACAGCATCCTCCAAGCCCATGCCTGCACCACCTAGGAGAAGAGCAGTAGATAAATGGGACCACCTGGAGGTTTTCCATCCAAGCAACATACAATCCCGACTTGGAAGTATATGGTACTATACCTCCACCTCCACCAGATGGTGTGCTGCATTCAAAAAGGTGGCACACTATTACCTTCTCAAGGGCAATTAGGAATGGACAACAAATGATAGCCTTTTCAGCTATGCCCACATCCCATGAAAGAATAAAAGAAATCTACATATATTACCATGAAGTTTATTCAAAAATATGTGCCTGATTTAAAATCTTCCCCAGATTTGGCCTTTTTTTCACCAGTAGAGTGGATTCCAAACTTTGTTCCTCCCATCCATTATGTGTCCATGTCAGGTTTCAGACTCTCAGCTTTGTTAAACCAGTTCTTAATCTTGACCAGCTCACTCTGCTCTGCTTGATACCTATGGTCTCAATGTCAAAACTCTCTTTACGCTATATGCATAGCTCTGATATTTAGAGGGGGATGTTAACCCCATAAAATGGATTGGTTTGGACTGGATGGGAGGTTTTAAGTTTTAAACATCTGAAATCCAATCCAAACTCATCTCCAACCCACAGCCAGGAGGAGCCAATCAGCACATTTAATATCTTAACATTTTTAAAACAGATTAATATTACCAATTTTCAATTTATCAGTGGATAGCAACAACTTTTCCCAAGTGGGATACCCAGAAGTAAATCAGATGAGGACTTTCACATCAAGGAAGCCCTTCCACTTACCTGCTGGATCTAGTGTGCCTGCTGAACAACCCCTGTAATCAATCACGCCTACTTGCAGGTTAGTTGCTGGATTATATCTTCTGGTTGTTGCTACAGTTCTGCATGTTTTGAGTACTTTCCATAGTTCATTACATTTTTAAATTGTTGACAAGGTAGGATATGATTAGCTTAATGGCTTCTGCAGAAATGAGTTATTCCCAGAAATGGGTGGATTAGTAGCCCTTCTGTGGTGACATTGCATATAGCTGGGAAAATAATGGAAGCCATTGTGAAGATATCTGTTGTGTGTGATACAAAGTTGGCATCCTGACTTCATTTCAATCAATGGCCATGATTAATCACGCACTGAAATCGCTGTATCTGTTCTTGAGGTTAATGCAATTTATCCCTAAGTTTCTTTTTTACTGCCAGAAATTAGACACAAAATTATTGTACAAGAGTTTAATGTACTTGCATCAAACAGTATCTGCCATCATTAATTTTAACTTCTAAAGAACTTGCTGCAACATTATAGGGAACTCAAAGATATCCCACCTCATTTTCAGACCACCAGATGGGGCTCTTTACCAAAGGAGTCATCAACTGCAGATGAACTAGCTCAGGGCAAACATCATCAAGAAGTCGAGTTCCAATGATACATGGATAGCCTGAAAAAGCCTTACTAATATCCATTCTTGGGAAAACGCTACACCCAACCTGGAAGCAAGCACTGAAATGCTTTGGGGACCATCTAGGTCAAAATCACGGTTTCCACCATCCAATAGGCAGGCCCCACCCTTCGCCAACAATAATGACAAGAACTGCCAGTTCTGCACACATCCATATCAATTTTGGATCACATGTTTCTGTCATGAGAGGACCCACAGATAATGTCATTTACAGCTTGGATGTGCTCAAAGAATGAGGAGTATACATACCATCACTGCCTACAGGTAAACAAAATGAAACTCAGAAGATTTTATGAGTCTATGAACTCTTTTTATTGGAGTTGAGTCAGAGTCTGCCACAATCTGATGTGTTGAATGTTTCATTTGTTTGGTTGGTGCAATATGAAATGGGAATTAGTGGAGTAAATATGTGGGATTGCAGGGATGGGGCCTGTGTGAGATATCCTTTTGGAGACTCAGCGCCAACTCAATAGGCTGAATGGCCTCCTTCTGCAATGCAGGGATTCTATTCTATGATCTTCAGTGAAACTAATTTGTTTCAGAGCAACAGACCAATTGGAAGCAACGTCCCCGGCACTCTTTAATATCTGCTGCTCCAAAGACAGTGGAAGAAAAAAGAAAAAAGGAAACTTTACATTTATTTATCTACCTTTCATGACCCTAGGACATCCCTAAGTGCTTCAGAGCTCACAAAGGGCTATTGAAATATAGTCACTGCTATAATCGGTAGGAAACTGGCTGGAATCTAGAGTTATGGGAGAAAACTTCAGGTGAGAAGGAGAGAAAGAAAATATGAAAAGGAAAATCTGATAGCAAGCACTGAACATTATATAAGCAGTGTTAGGGGTTTCATATATGTCAGGTCTCCCGGGTTTAACATGGATGTGTTACCTTCCAAGTCTAAGGTTTGCATACTTTATTCTCTTGCAATTTGAATCAAAATATTCACATCGAATCTAAGTTGAATAGTATTCAATGTCATACATACTGATCTACTTTCCTTTCCACATGATAGGTACCTTGATGTTAATTCTCGATCATGCACAGTTTAAAGTGGCTCAGAAATCAAAATGTGAGTTATTATCATTGTCTGCTCTACAACATGTATATTACTGTTGGTAATGGCCTTCCACAGTGGGAGATTTTATTTTCTCATCTCAAAAGTCACAAGCTCTGGGAAGTACAACTAAAGATATAAAGGTCCTAAGTGGCCAGTTAGATTTTTGTTAACAGGCCTTAGAGAAGGTTGCATACTGTTTTGCAAGAGACATTGATAGGAACTGCTCAGGAATGCATTGAGAAGGAAAGATTGACAACATGTTGCAAATTGCAAATGAAAACAAAGAGTAACATCTTACAGTGCTTTAAGTACTGCCAATATGGCTGTCTGCCTATGTACATTCTCCTCTAAAGTTGAACTATCCTTCCCTATTTTTGGCTCCTGCACAGGTGCTTCATTGACTGCTGCCCCCACTGCAAGCCCCGAGGATTGCACACTAACCTCTGAGGAGGAAAGCCTCAAGAGATTGCAACAACACATACTTGCTCTGCACCCATCACCAGTGCAGATAATAGCACCTTGGTGAGGAGTCATGCCTCAGAACAAAGGTGACCACAGACTGCTGAGGATGAATGAGACTGAGTTGGAAACATAAATGCATAGAAAATTGAAGCAAGAGAAAGACATTTGGCCTTTTGAGCCTGTTCTGCCATTCATTATGATCGTAGCTGATCATCCAGTTTGATATTCTGATCCCGCCTTCCCTTCATTTCCTTTAATCCCCAAGAGCTATGTCTAACTCCTTCTTGAAAACATTCAATGTTTTTGCCTCAACTGCTTTCTGTGAATTCCACAGGCCCAGCACTCTCTGGGTGAAGAAGTTTCTCCTCATCTCAGTCCTAATGTGTTTATCTCATATCCTTAGACTATGACCCATGGTTCTAGTTTCCCCCACCATGAGGAACATCCTTTCTGCATCTACCATATTGTCCTGTGAAAATTTTGTAAGTTTCTATGAGATTCTCCCCTCATTCTTCTCAACTCCAGCGAATATAATCCTAACCAACTCAATTTTTCCTCATATGTCAGTACCGTTATCTCAGGAAACAGTCTGGTAAACCTTGGCTGCACTCTTTCTCTTCAGCAAGAACATCCTTCCTCAGATAAGGAGACCAAAACTGCACACAATATCCAGCTTTGGCCTTACTAAGGTCCTGTATAATTGCAGTTAGTGGAATAGGCCTTTGGCAGTTAGAGGAGTGCTGGAGGAGAGCCAAATGCTGAGTCCCAATTGGATGACGAGTTGTCAGGTGACAGATGCTGAACATCCAGTGTGAGGTACATAAAGATGTGACAGATATTTGCAAGGGCTGCATGGTTGGATGTGGACTTTGGAGTACACTGGCCCTGTGCTCTGTGGTCACCCTCTCAACAGAATTTATGGATTCCTCCATTGACAAACTGGTGACTGTCTCAGCAGATCGTAGAAGCAGTCATGGGTATACATTCCACTGCCCTGTCACTTTGCTCAGGGGCCCAGAGTCCAGGCAATGGGGGGACATGGAGCTTGGAGTCACATCCAGCTACTGGTCCCTTTCAGGAAAGCTAGGAGGGCCAAACAAATCGCATGGCAGAGAATGGACAGCAGCTGATGACACTTGGGATACCTCTAAGGGCTTTCCAGATGGGGCAACCTCTTCTCCACCCTTCTGTCATTGGCACACATATTTTGAGTGCTACAGTGACTGATGGACTTCTTGTCATAGTCACCACACTGCCCCCACACAGAGGCCCTCACGGTCTCAGATGACCAGAGGATCAGTCATTGCAAAGGGGCTCGAGAGCAAGCTTTACTCTTCTATTCTGTTGCCAATAACACATATCAAAACCCTTCCGGATACGAGTGAATTCAGGCCAAACTCATGATTTCATTGTGTCAGTTACGGAAGTGAAAACAAACACTTTTCAGAGAAGTCATTTAGAAATGGCAATTTAATATATATCATAATGCATATGAAGCATCAAAAATATTTTACTTGGTGCTGAAATTTAATTCAAAAAAATGAAGCATGCATTTCCAAAACTCACCCAAATCTGCCAAGGGAAATATATAATTAATTCATGTTGTTTGTTAAATAGGAAAGCTGGATATAAGTTTATTTTTAACATTTTAAACTTCTAAAAAATCAAATCACAAATGATTCAGTCGTGTAGCATTATGAGCACTGGGGACTTAGAATGAACAGCATTATTCTGTGGTTGTATTAGACAATGTCATATTCGCTTTTGTGGTATACTGTACTGCATATAGATGTAACAATTGTGCAACAATCTACACAGCACCACTCAATGTAAATCTATCCCCTTGAAAAGCAGGAGAAATTCGATACCTTAATGCAATTATACATATCAATGTGTATCTCTGCAAGGGCATGAATCAATTTTTTTTTTATTTCTCTGTCTTTCCCAGCACCTAATTATCTGTACATTTACCACTGGCTGGAGGCCAGATAGGTGAAGCTGTATTTGACAAGATCCACTCATCATGTTTCCAGTGCGGGGATATATAAGTAGGACAGGTGGCCACCACACCATTTTCCCATCTGCCCTCAACTTAACCCCATAACACATTGGCTACTCTTTGTATAATCCCCCACTCCCAAGATCAAAATTGTTGGTTCTTCCTAACTCACTTCCTAGTTAGGACCGCAGACTTGCCAGCTTTATCACAGAATCCACCCCCCCCCCCAAAGTGCACAAGGAGGCTATTCAATCCATCAAACCTGCACTGACAACAATTCCACCCACACCCTATCCCTGTAACCCCACCCTGCACACTAATGGGCCATTTAATATGGCCAATCAACCTAACCTGCACCTCTTTGGAATGTGGGAGAAAACCAGAGCACTCAGAGAAACCCCAAGAAAACATGGGGGGCGCAGGAGGTGGCAACGTATGAACTCCACACACACAGTCACCCAAGATCGGAATCAAATCTGAGTCCCTGGCACTATGAAGCAATGGTGTTAAACACTGTACTGCCTTTTTTGTGAGCCCTGGGCATTTTCCATCTTCCTTGCTGCAATCCCAGCAGCAGCCATTGATGCCCATGGTAGTGGCAGGACAGATGGAACCACTGGCCAATTGGATTGCCAGGCAGTATCAAGCAGCTGAACTTACTCCCCAGTGTGGGACAGATATCTTACGCTAACTTTGTTAAACCCACCTGCAACACATCATGGCTGCTAGGCATGCCAGTGTGAAGCAAGCTGACTTAATATCAATTTTATTTCCAGGGGTGGTGGACATTAAATCCTGACCCCACCTCCCAATCTACCATTCCCATGGTATTATGCATGCTGTAAAAGCAGCACCTCAAATTATTTGAGGAATGTTATGAGTTAATGCGCACCACATCATGAAAGATGTTCATTGAACTGTGTGTATTGGTGAGCAAATAGCAAAACACGTCAGTCACATTGAATTACATCATTTTCATATGATGTGCCATTTGCATCTGGATGATAGAATCTCAGTCTTCTCAATCACAGAGCACAAAAGGTCTGATGAGTAAAGATGGCACAGTGGTTAGCACCGCTGCCTCAGAATGCCAGGGACCTGGGTTCAATTCAACTTGGGTCACTACCTGTGTGGAGTTTGTATGTTTTCTCCGTGTCTGTGTGGTTTTCTCTGGGTGCTCCAGTTTCCTCTCTCAGTCCAGAGATGTGCTGGTTAGGTGGATTGGCCATGCTAAATTGCGCCTTTGTATCAGGGGAATATTAGGATAAATGCATGAGGTTGTGGGGATAGAACCTCGGTGGAATTGCAATCAGTGTACTCGATGAGCCAAGTGGCCTCAACTGCACTGTAAGATTCTATAATATCTATGTAAGATCTTCTTCAAATATTAACTCCTTAAGAATGCCCTTTCTGTAAATTTAGTTAAATATACATGGTGACATTCAAACGGTTTGCCTTTGCAAATCTCATAAAAAATAAAGATTTGTATTTGGAAATAATTTTGTATTGTATCGGTACAAGGTCTCTGAATCAGTGACCTCAGAACTGAAAAAACACAACACTCATTCAATTAATTGGAGACACACAAAATCAAATGAATAAGTTTCTTTTTATTGAAGTTTGAAAAGAAATGCATTGCAGTGAAGAATTAATGTTTAAAAAAATTCCCTGATCAGGTAAGGTCAAGGATCGTTTCGACTCTTTGGAGCATGAGAAAAGACCAGCACACAAAGCCAATAACTAGTCTTGTGTACCAACTGTAGCATACCTAGCAAAATTGTCCCATTAGTTATCTTACTCATTTAGTAAAAATGTACAGTTTTTGGAAGACTCTATTTTTTGCATAGCCAGGGTTACAGACACTGCATCTGCACTGTATTGCCTTACAATAATCCAAGGATTAAAGAAATAAAGTTTGTCCAGGTTACTCATTTGAGTTTCTATTCATCTTTTAAAATAAGTGGGGCAGGATTCTCCAGCTGCGCACACCCCAAGAACAGAAATACCCATCCAAGCTCAATGGTCCTTTAAATGGCCCGTCAAATTTTCTATCTCGCCCGCTACAATTCCCACAGTGGGCAACATGGGAGACTTCTGGCCATGATGTTTCTTGTGTATGTCCTCGTATTAATCAAAGTGAGTTACCTTAGTGCTGGGCACCTGGGGCTGGATTTTGGCATTTGAAACTGATAGGTTGAGTGAAGAAATATCCCAAGAACTGCCTCAGTAAGAAATACCCCAATACACATGATTTGCGCTCTGCAAACAGCATTCAGTCAAATCCAGTGAGTCAAAAGACTCCATGGGGGCAGTGAGAGCTGAGGCAGAAACAGTTTAATTCTAAAGCAATTTATCACTTAGGATTTGGGGAAATATTAATTTTTACTAGAAGTACTACAAGTATTCAAATTGAACACTATTAAAAGGCTCACCTCAATCTCTGGAACTGTCTCCCAGTTGTTTTAGAAGCTGCTAGGCCCTCTAATCCTCACCGTCTCCATGGACCCTCATTCTATGTCACCTCCATATTGTTTCCACCGATGAATTGACCTCAGGAACCATATGGCAATGAAAAGAATAATCTTTTTTCTATCCAGTATAGGGGTCTCCTCTGCAAACTTGGTAGTGGAAAAAACTTGCATTTATAGAACCCATTTCAAGATCTTAAATCTCCTCAAGTGGTAATTCCCTTTTTAAAAACAAACAAAACTCCTGTTTGGACCCCACATCAAAGATAGTTAATTATTTAATAGATTGATTTAATGTGTGAACTCAGAATCTAGCTCTCAGTATTGATATCAAGAATTCAGATTTGGTACAGCACAGTTACAGATTCAAACTTCCCATTGCACTACTCACTATACCTACTGATAAGGAATGAAGGGTTGGGGAGAGGTGCAAATATATTGCTGGGTCTAGTTATATATAATGCAACTAACATAATCATTACCTAATAGTGTGTGCTGTTTGCATCAAACAATGTTGTTGACTTTGTGAATATTTAAACATTTATTGAAACTATCATTGTTTCTATTCTATTCTCCCCACAATTCTATAGCATTTGCTTTCAATTGAACAAAAATCAGTTTTCAATATAGAGATTTGCATCATGACACAAGGCACTAGTGAAGAATGAAATTAGCTAACAGTGCAATGGATTGATGATTAAGAACAGTTATTAGTATTTTGCTCCAAAAAATAGAAACATTGATCAAATAAAGCTTTTTTTGCAGTAATAGTTTAACTCTAAAGCAAATGATCGCTTAAGATTTGGGAAATAATTTTTATTTGAATTACTACCAGTACTCAAACTGAAGACAATTATTATTAAATTCTTAGTGGACAGTAGATCTATAGAACTCTATAGCTGTACACTTACTAACGTCTCTTAGCCGTTGCTTAATGCTTAAAACTGTTGGCTGGAATCAGTCTGGGAGCAAAGGTTTTAAGTAGGCCTCCAATTTCTGTAACACATTCCACTATACTAATTCACAATATCACAAAAGGGAAAGCTTGAAGCAACGTACCTCTTCCTAGGCTCTCTGTATAGGCTACAGCTTAACAGGACAACAAGAAGTAACTGACAGATGCCACAGATGCATAGGAATCTGTCTCCCTTCATGATAGGGTACCCTTTTCTAAGGTTTAACATCATGGGCTGTTAAATGACAATCCCATTCACATATGGTAAGCTGCCACTCTGCAATTTAATGATGAAAACAATGTTAATTGCTCTAAGGCAAGACTTTCTCCCCTATCTCAGGAGGAAGTACTACTACTTTAGAGAGCTGCCGGCAATTCAGATGGCCTATTGCTCTATGGTCCAAACACTGCCAGGCATGAATGCCACTGCTGAGTTTTCAGGTAGTCCTTAGACAGTGGAGCCCAGACTTAAGCCAGAGTCAGGCTGGCAGGCCCTGGCAAGGGGAGTGAGAGACTCCCTCAAACCTGAGGAGTCAGGTTTGAGAAGCAAGATGGGGAGGCGAAAGTATGACAGTGAGGGAGGAGATGTCTCCTATAGGCACAGAGGACCGACTTTTCAGGAGAACAACCCCAGCTTCTCTAGTTTTTCCCCATAACTGAAGTGCTTCATTTCTGGGACTATTCCAATAAACCTTCTCGCCACCCTCACTAAAACCTTCTTATCCACTCTAAAACATGATACCCAGAACTGGATACAACACTCTAACTTGGGCTAACCAATGATTTATAAAGGTTTAGTATAATTTTCTTGCTCTTGTACTCTGTCTCCATTTGTTTTTCAACAGCCATCTCAAATTGTCCTTCTGCGTTCATAGTTTTATATATGTACGTCCCTAACTTTGTCTGTTCCTGCATCCCCATTAAAATTGTAGACTTAGTTTATATTCTTCTTGTCAATCCTATTAAAAATATACCACTACATACTCTAGGTTAAAGTTCATCTGCCATGTTTCTGCCCATTTTGCCATGTCCTCCTAAAGTCTGATTCTCACGATTGACTACATTTCTAGGTTGTGTGTTATCTGCAGACTTCGAGACTACACCATGTCCAAGTCACTCATATCAAAAAGATCAGAATGCTATTTAGTAAACCAATTCCTTCATAGATTGCTGAATTCTCTCATTATAAGCAATGATGAAGAAACAAGGTCTGGGACTATGCATTATGCTGAGTTTCCAAGCTGAGTCACACTGCTGCAGTTGAGGACTCTGGGTCTGTACCCGATGGAGTTTAGAAGAATGAGAGGAATCTCACTGAAACTTACAGAATACTGAAAAGCCTGAATAGAGTGTATGTAGGAAAGATGTTTCCATTTGTAGGAGAGACTGAAATCCGAGGGCACTGCCACACAACAAAGGGACAACCCTTCAGGCCGAGATGAGGAGGAATTTCTGTAGGTGGTTATTGAGTACATTTAAGACAGAGATAGATAGATTCTGCATTGGCAAGGGGATCAAAGGTGACAGGTAGAAAGCAGGAGGATGGGGTTGAGAAACTTATCAGCCAATGATGGAATGGAGTCAACTCGATGGGCTGAATGGCCTAATCTTGCTCCTATATCTTATAGCACCAGGCAGAGTAAGATAACTTCCCATTGGAGATGGGAAACATCAGATGAAGGGTCTCCACTGAACTACCTCTGCATGACAGCAGTTACAAATAGCATTGATGATGGTCAGAAACATAGGCAGATACTTGAGGGCCACAAAAGGCTAGTGGGAAAGTCCAGGAGGGGAGAGCGCCGAGAAAATACATAGTCATACAGAAAGTTCAAGGAATAATATCCTCAACTTTGAGTATCACTACACATTCCATATCACTTTTCAAACAATGAGGTTGTAATCTTAAAATTATAGTCAATAATTGTTACAATACAATGTTGGTGATTATGTACACTGCAAGGTTCATTGGGTTGCACAGTCTCCGGGTTTGTCTGGATCTTCTCCTTCAATTCTAATCCATTTCTTTTCAATTTCAACCTGCAATAAGAAACATTCCAAAATTAGATATTTCAGAGAATTATAGAATCCCTACGGTACAGAAGAAGGCCATTTGGCCCATCGTGCCTGCACCAACCACAATCCCAGGTCCTATACCCTGTATTTAACCTGCTAATCCCCCTGACACTAAGAGGCAATTTAGCATGGTTAATCAACATAATCCACACATTCTTGGAGTGTGGGAGCAACTTAGAGCACCAAGAGAAAACCTAAGCAGGCAAAATGTTTTGTAAATTTTGTGAGAATATCTTCGTACACATTCTTCCCCTTTTGAAGAATAGTGGATGCATTCCCAGGCTGATTATTGGTATTACACAATATGACATAAACCTTTTTGAATCTTTGAATATGAATAGCTAAATGGAAAATGCAGTGGACAGATAACCAGCTGATGTTGACACATTTTTTCTGTTTCCTTCTGCTTTTTGTTTAGTCATCATTCTCCAAGCAGAGAGAAGGGAAGATACCAAAATACCGCTACGCACTTGGGATTTTTTTTAATGCAAAAATCAATTTAATGGGGTAGTGAATTTTCAACTGAAGTTTTCAGCTGAAAAACGACCAGCTAGCAGTCTGATAATCGCCATGAGGTCCATGGGGAATCACTGATTCTTCTCCCTGCAGGGCTTGTTCCCCTGGTAACAGGCAATGGCCTGCCCAGCTGGAACTGGGCCTGCTGAACTGTAGACCTAGACATGGGTTGGTTTTATTTGGCATTCTGTAAATAAGCTATGTTCCTTTCCTGAATTATTGTAGGCAGAGAAAAATCTGCTGAAATTGGAGTCTTTTGATTAATGATAAAATGAACAGAGCTTGCAGTGTCTGATAGTCCTATTTTCTCTATATCCAGGGAAAGATCTAAAGGAGCCCATAAAATACTTCTCTGAAAAGGTAATCTATCTGTTTGGTGTACTTTAAATTCCTGTGGGCAATGAGGATCTGATGTTCTCTTCCAGGCTCCATAAAAATCTTTTGGCCTACTGCCAGTCCATCCTGATTCCATCTCTCTGCCCACACCACCATCAACCACCGGAATCTACTCCCCCACACAAAATAAATCTTAGTCATAAACTAACTGCATGCTTCAGCTAGCTAATTTTCCATCACAAGAAACAAGCTATTGCAGCAGAGCACCAGAGAAAATGTTGTCAACCAAAAAAGTTTTTAGACTATGTGTGAGGTTCCCGATTGTTGCACTGAGTAGAAACATGTGGGCACATCACTGGTATCATGCTTTTTGACATCTAAGTAAAAAATCCTTCCTTCAAATGTCTGCTTCCAGGGTTATTCCAATTTGCAATTTTAAAGCAGTTACCCAACATAAAAAGCTTTATTTGTGCAGTTGGTGTCTTAGTCGCATTTTGTTAACCAATCTTAAATATATTTACTAGTGTCACATGTAGGCTTGCATTAATACTCTGTGAAATTACTGTGAAAAATCCCCTAGTTGCCACACTCCGGCACCTATTCAGGTACACTGAGGGAGAATTTTAGTATGACCAACGCACCTAACTAGCACATCTTTCAGACTGTGGAAGGTAACCGGACCACCTGGAGGAAATCCATGCACTCAGTGCTAGAGACCAGGTTCGATTCCAGATTGGGTCACTGTCCACACAGACAGTGACCAGATTGGGTCAGTGTCCACACAGAATTGAACCCAGGTCCCTGTATTGTGAGGTAGTAGTGCTAACCATTGTGCTACCATGCTTTTTCCTGCAGAACTACAAAATCTAACTGAAAGATACTAGTAACCATGCAGACAAAAGACTTCAATGCTATTTAGGATTGGTGGGAGATGGTATGTATGTTTCCTTCAAACTTGGTATTCGGAATCCAGTTCCTAATCAATACTAAATCCACAATAGAAATTTTTCATAATTAGATTGGATTTGTCTGCATATAAGAGTAATACAGGAGCCTGATGTAGGTAATCAAATGCAAGACTCAGGAATATCACTTTATTTGGATCAACAAGAGTACTTGCCAAGAACTAAAATCAAGCCTATGAACTGAGTTTTTAAATCTCATCCATATTATAACTAGTCCTGGGAGTAATTGGAGACAGAAAAACTTGAAAATACTTCATGTCCCAACATTTAATGTTCCTTACTTCAATAAACAAAAGATTCCCTTACAAAGAAATAAATCTTGGAAACTGTAATTTTTTTTTACATTTCCAGTGGACCTTGTTACAACTGAAACCACATCATTCCATTTTACAGACATTAACAGGAAACATTTTCATGAGGAATAGTTATCATTCTTTCCAATGGTAGGTGTCTACATTCCATAGACAATGAGGGGAAGTCTTAACAAGCATAAATAAATTAATTCCAAATTTATAACATTGTGGTGTGTCAGACTGAGAGGTCCTGCCAATTTGTGCTAAGGTTTCCACTGTGGATTTGGTACTGGCAAGGGATTGGATTATGAATACTATGTTTTCCTTTAGTGTAGACCCAAAGTTCACTCCTTTGCACAATCAGAGCTACAATGTTACATTAGTGTGATATATATATATGTAGATATATATATATAAATCATTCATAATATGTCTAAATAGTTGTTTCAGTACAGAACTTAAGTATTATTCAAAAAAGATATGCTGTCGAAGCTTTTCATCTTGGATTCATCAGGACAATTTGCAAGGATACCCTCTAGGACAATTCCCTCTAATTGTTGTAGAGGGATCAACAATTCTTACTTAATGGGAAGAGAGTGCTGATTAGTTGGCAAGTGGACTCAGATAGGTAGAGTCACGATGTAGAGATACCAACTGGGGTAAACACAGTAAGAAGTCTAACAACACCAGGTTAAAGCCCAACAGGTTTATTTGGTAACAAAAGCCACTAACTTTCGGAGCACTGTTTGTAAGGTGAGTGGAGTTCTGTTCACAAACAGGGCATATAAAGACACAAACTCAGTTTACAAAATAATGATTGGAATGCGAGTCTTTACAGGTAATCAAATTTTAAGGATACAGACAATGTGAGTGGAGAGAGCATTAAGCACAGGTTAAAGAGATGTATTTTGTCTCTAGACAGGACAGTTAGTGAGATTTTGCAAGCCAGGCAAGTCATGGGGCTTACGGATAGTGTGACATGAACCTAAAATCCCATTTGAGGCCATCCTCGTGTGTGCAGAACTTGGCTATCAGTTTCTGCTCAGCCATTCTGCATTGTCATTTGCCTTAGAGAAGGCCATCACCAGACAGAGGGCCCCTTAGTAAGACCATCACATAGAAAATGCACTGGTTAACTGATGATTGACAGCAAATACATGTACACTGGTATGTGTCATCTCAGGTAGCTTAAGATGGATAGTGGTGATATCTAAAGGGCTTTATGACTAATTAATGAAATATAGTAAATTTGTTGAAATATCCAAGGTAAAATCGCTGTTGTGTTTTGTGCTTAGGAAGGCCTTTACTGCAACAGATAGCCAGCTGATGTTGACATTTTTATTTCAGGTTTTTTGAAGAAGAGGCCCATGGAAAGTGTCAAAAGGAGAGATCCCTAATTGATGACGCCTTTTCACTGCACTTTAGCCAAACTTCCAATGTCACTGTTTGGTCACATTTCAGAATCACACATATATACACTAATGGTTGTTTCATGAATCAGCAAAAATAGCAACTGAAAAGCAAAAGGAATTCATAGCAACAATCATGAAGTTCAAAGCAGTGGCACAGTGGCATTGTTGCTGGACTACTAATCACGAGACCTGGGGGAATGATCTGGGGACCCAGGTTTGAATCTCAACAAAGCAAATGGTGAAATTTGAATTCAATAAAAATATGGAATTAAATGTCAAACGATGACCATGAAACCATTATTGATTATCATAAAAACCCATCTGATATCCTCTAGGGAAGGAAATATGCCACCTTACCTGGTCTGGCTTACATGACTACAGTCATGATGTAGAGATGCCGGCATTGGACTGGGGAAAACACAGTAAGAGGTCTGACAACACCAGTTTTAAATCCAACCAATTTATTTGATAGTAAACTTGCAAGCTTTCGGCTTGATAGCCTTCTTCAGGCAAATGAGTTGTTCTGGTCTGCAATAGCACACATATCAGCACACATGCTGTGTAATAGCACACATATCAACAGCCTGTGCTGATATGTGTTCTTTTGCAGACCAGAACACCTCATCCGCCTGAAGAAGGCTATAAAGTCAAAAGCTTGCGAGTTTACTATCAAATAAATCGGTTGGATTTAAAACTGATGTTGTCAGACCTTTTACTGTGTTTACATGACTACAGACCAGGGCAATGTGGTTAACTCTTAAATGCCCTCTGAAATGGCATTCAGCACTCAGTTTGAGGGCAATTAGGGATAGGCAGTAAATGTTGGCCCCATCAGTGGTGCCAACATCCCCTAAACAAATAAATAACAAAGACTTGTATTTATATCTTTCACAACTACTGCACATCTCAAAGGAAAAAGGCTGGAATGTTGAGAACTCTTCAGGACCTGCTGGTGGGTTTTTAGATTGAACAGCTTTAGCTGCTAATAGCATCACAAATTGAATTAACAGAAAATTCTGGGCTGACTGAAAATCTGCAAATCCTTTCAGGCTACAGTGCATCAGAGTTTAAAAGGTTAGCAGGTTCAAAATACACTTTTCAGTCCCTTTTTTATTGGAAAGGCCTAAATGTTGACGACAAATCAGAATCTTTTGCAAGCAAGATGAATGTATAAAAAGTAACCTGGTAATGGTATCGAGCCTTCAGGTGAATGCGCTTCTCCGGCTGGATATCTCTTTCTGTCCCAAATGATTTCACTCTCACTTTGGAAGCTGACGTGTCAGGAACCTCAAACTCCACAGCGATGAACGGTTTCCATTCTGAGGGTATTTCTTGATCTGAACCCAGCTCAAGTTTGCACGAGAAACAGTGTGGATGGTCAGAAGCTACAAAGTAAAAGGAGGAGTAGTATTTCACAGAGGCATAAGGAGCAATAAGTTGAGTGTAACTAAATCTGCTTGGCAATTTCTTTCGAGCAAGGACTAAAATGACTGATATTCATTATGGATAACAAATTACAAAACTGTTATGCACTAACTGCTAGAATATGAAGAACATCCAATATTAAAATGATAGATAACTACTACTGTAAGAAATATTACTTTTTGCTGCTATTTCAATTTTCAAAGGGTAGATTTATTAACGATATTTTATTAATCTCTGCATGTTTGGTGGACTCAGTTTTCAACAGTGCCGGTGGTGGATTTTCATTTCTTTGTTTTTTTTCTCTGAGAAATCATAAAGTTTTACAGCACAAGAATAGGCCTTTCAGCCCATTATGTCTGTGTCAGCCATCAAGCATCTATCTATTTTAATCACATTTTCCAGAACTTGGTCCATAGCTTTGTATGCTATGGCATTTCAAGCACTTATCTAAACACTTCTTAAGTCCCACCTCTACCACTCATTCAGGTAGTGATTCCCAGATTTTATCACCTTCTGTGTGAAAACGTTTTCCTCAAATCCTCTGTCCCTTACATTAAATCTATGCCTTCTGGTTATTGACTTTGCTAACTTTCACTATTTCCATCCAAATGAGAATGCGGGTAAATGTGCTCCCAATTTTCTATTGGTGCCACTCTGAATGAAGGGAATACCTAAGAGTTGAAGCCAAAGTGAAATGTGTTTTAATTATTTTTCCTTCTGTTAAGTAAAGCGACTTGCCCTGGTTCAGTAGCTGAACAGAGGAAAACCCAAGATGAAATAATATTATATCTATTCACTTACACCCTGGCAGCATTCTTACTGGCTCAGGGAAGGGTCTGCACTCCTCATCAGGCAGCAAGAACAGCCCCACTCAAACACCCTGTTGCTGCCAAATGCCACTGCCTCCCCCCAACCCCAACTCTTCACTGGACATTGGCGCTTAAATGCTACCAGCTAGTCCCACAAACCAGCCTCCCATCCACTGACTCTTGTCTACACGTCCTGCTGCCTCAGCAAAGCAGCCAGCATAGTTAAGGACCCCACACACCCCGGACATTCTCTCTTCCACCTTCTTCCATTGGGAAAAAGATTCAAAAGTCTGAGGTCATGTAACAACCAACTTAAGGACAGTTTCTTCCCTGCTGCTGCCAGACTTTTGAATGGACTTATTTTGCATTAAGTTGATCTTTCTCTACACCCTAGCTATGACTGTAACACTACATTCTGCACTCTCTTTCCATTTCAATGAACGGTATGCTTTGTCTGCACAGCATGGAAGAAGCAATACTTTTCACTGTAAATACATGCGACAATAATAAATCAAACCAAACCAAAAACTCTTCTTAATCTTTGGCCCTCCTCTGTAATGGCTGACCTGGCCTTGCTGCAGTCCCTGCAGTGGCCACAACTCCTGGTGGCTCTGCAGGGAGTGAAGATTTACCGGCTCTCTGACTGGCTGGCAGTTCTTGAGGCGGGAGGGAGGGCACATCCTCCCTTAAACAGACGGAAACCCAACTACAGGCAATTAATTGCTTTAGGATGCAACCAGAGTTGCCATGGCCAGCTGACGTGATTTGCCCCAGATTTTTCAGGAGGTGGATATAAAGTCCCTGGCCCATGTTTTATGACTGGATATCAGTTTCTATGTGTACATCATTAGCTTAATATTCATCAGATGACCAAATTTCCACATTTTGACTCTTCCATAGTTATATGATGGAATGTACCTGCATTCTTGTCAGGTAGACTATCAATCCTCCAGACAATTGCCCTGAAAGCGTGCTCGTACTTAGCAGTGCCGATGGTGACTTGCATTACTGGTTCACCGCCTGCCGTGCTAACAGAGCCAAGTCGAGCGTTCCGATTCATTTTAGCCTTCAAGGATTTCTGTCTGAAGAGGTTTACAGTGCGAAATATTTTGAACCAAGCTGTGGGAAGAGGAAACCGGATCATCACGTTTTCACAATGCTTGGAAGGCAGCATGTTCTGGAGATTGGAGTAGGCAGAGGACATGATTAGAAATGCCTGTAATTCTGTGTAGGCTCCATGAACAGTGACCAAACCCTTTAACAAGAAGGGCAGTTCAGGATTGTCACAGACGGTTTTGAAGCGCATCAGTTCTAATCTGCAGGCATCAGGAGGTGTGAATTTAATGACTCTAGATTTCTCAAACTCATTTTCTTTCACACACTTATGAAAACAGTAATCACAGATCTGAATCCATGTGCCATCGATATCATTGTTCAAGTAGCTGCGGTCTCTTCTTTGAAGCTGTAGATCGTTAAGAGTCAGGAAACATTCAACGTTGCCATTAATGAAGCACAAACAATAAATGTGGGTCACCACTGAAGCGTCAAACAATTTCCCTTCTCTTGTAAATTTTCCCCGGAAGTGATCAGTTATTTCAAGCACCATTTCTTGTTCTTCGTAGGTCTTTCTGCGTTGTGTAGGGAGAGGCAGTTTCATAAACTCCTCTTCGATCGCAGAAAGGAAGTCTGTGAAATCTCTGTAGTCGGTTGTTCCAAACTTTAAGACCTGCTCAATTTCCGCTTCGTGCAAGACTTCGGCTTTTGGATGATACTTGCGTTTTTCTGTGTACGACACATGTTCAATCTTCACGGTGTGGATCTTTCCTGATTCCTTGTAGCTCTCCAGCTTGGGTTCCGAGAGCCTGCAATAAGGTTGCAGCTGAAATTCTTTAAATGGTTTCTCCAGGCCTCGCTCATAATATAGCTGTAAGATTCCACCAGCCAGGAGATTCAGATAGATCGGCCCCCATTGACGAGACGACATCATGTTCTTCTTCTCAGGGATCCTCATCATTAAAGGCCAGCCGTTTTTGCATTCGACTCTGAAGAGATTCCTAATGGATGAAGACATTTGAGCATTAAGCTGTGTGCTTTCTGAAGATGTCGGTGGCAGTTGGAAGTCCTCTGTTCGTACCTTTTCAAGTTTTTGACAAAGAACAATTAGAGGGGAATTCCTCTCACTTTTATGATGTCCTTGCTTGGCAGGGTGGTTATTGTGAAAAAAGGTGTTTGTGGCTTTTGTGGTGTCAGTGACTTGGTCATTGTCCTTTTCGTACTGAAAAGCACCACTGCTTGAAATACATGTCTGACCCCAAAATGGGTTAGTGTATCCATTCTCATTACTGTGCACCCTAAACTGATCGGTTTGTGACAGATCCTCTATTTTAAAGAAGCAGTTATCCCTAAATGGACTCGGTGTAATTGGGCTCTGAAGTCCAGGTGTTGAGGTGCCAGAGAAGCTTGGAAATGGTGAAGAAAGCGGTGTGCTACTTCCAGAGGCAGATCTCCTGGATGTGTCCTGCTGAGAAGAAAGATTCAGCACCAATCCATTGGACTTGCACCCATTATCTGAGGAGAAGGACTGTTTTGATGACTGGAAGCCATAATCATCGTCAAAAGTGACCCAGTTTGGATAACTGACCGAAGACATGCTTAATTTGATGGGTTTAATTCATAAGTAACTCCTCCTTTGACTGTTGGAGATGATTGGTGGCAACATACCCTGCTGAAAGAACAAATTAATAAATAAATAGATTTTTTTCTTACTTTAACCTGATAATTTATTGGTATTAAGGAACAAAACTTTCTTTGTTAAATAGTAATGGTCTGAAAGTTTCATCATATGGGCAAAATAATACATGATGCACTGTGTATTATTTTGCTGCTGTCCTTAGATATAGGACAGTGTGCCATGAGTAACAGCAGAGGAGATCCATTCACACAGAAAATGTTTTGCACCAGTCCACACATATCAGAGTGTTACATTTATATAAAGATACAAAAAAAATTTATGAAAAACACAAAATCCAACACTCTCAGTAACTTTCCCAGCAGTTTACAGTCAGTTCCAATTATAGAGTTGTCTATTTTTAGCTTAAAGAGTCAGACTGCTTCAACAGCTGAACTTCATGATGCTTTTGATGTTGGATTATTATCCCCTCAGGCAATATCATGAGAGGTCTGCAAGCATAGATATGTATACATTTCAAATTAATGGACAGAATATTGTGTATTGTGCACACATGTGCAACTCCTCATATAAACCCAATATAGGAGAATCTGTAATGGACCCGTAAGCAGAAATTTTATCTGCTACTTGTGTTTGGAATAACTTCAAAACTTCTACTAAATTTATCTCATTTGGTAAATTATTTCAAATAATTACCTATTGTTGGGTAAAAGTGTTTTTGATACCTATCTTCGTTTATCTTGAACCAATTTGCATGTGATGAGGAACTTAATGCCCTCCCCTGATATGAGTTTAGTGCTGGGAGGGGGCATTTAATCAAGAGGAAGGATGGCAGGAGGAGGAGACTCCACCGCCTTCCCATCTCCACTTCGCTTATGTCCATGGCAGGAGGGCACTTGGACGTCTTTGGGAATCATGAAAGCACAGTGGTTAGCACTGCTGCCTTACAGCGCCAGGGTCCCAGGTTCAATTCTGGCCTCAAGTCACTGAGTGTGTGAAACAAGTTTTCTCCAGGTGCTCCGGTTTTCTCCCGCAGTCCAAACGTGTGCAGGTTAGGTTGATTGGCCATGTTAAATTGATCCTAGTGTCAGGAGATTAGCAGGGTAAATATACAGGGTCACGGGAATGGGGTCTGGGTGGGATTGTGGTTGGTACAAACTCAATGGCCTCGTCCTGTACTGAATGGATTCTTTGCCCCATTGCCAAATGAGCCCCTTAAGGAGCAATTAATGCGCACTCTTTCAGATCTGCTGGGACTGTTTTTTCCCTTGGGCTGTGCTGGACCCAACCCCAGACTTGGCCTTGAGTGCCATTCCCGACCAGCCTGGACCCTCAATAACTTTCCTCTCACTCGTCAGACTCCACTCCTCACTCCAGCGGCTGGACAACAGCCCCCCTCTCCCCCAATCCCCACGATCATCACTTATTGATGCTGAACAGATCTCAGTGGGGAGAGTGTCAGGCTGGTGCTCCCTCTGCTCCTTCATGGCTATGCAGGCTTGTACCTGAGCATTCGCACTCTGACGACTCAGGAATGTGCTTGGGGAACAGCACTGGTGTACATGTTCAGTCATCAAAAATGCTCAGGCAACAGCAAGCAGAGACTCTGAGCAGTCTCCTCAGCGGCAGGAGGAATCTGAAACAAGGCACATGAGAGCCCACATATGAGACATGGGACAAAATTCTGGGTCAATCCCAGAAAATCCATGATAGCTGGTCATCATGTATGTCTCCCACTCATCCCCTCCCTCTATCTACCAGCTGCTGCGGACTGGGTTATAACAGCTTAAGTGGCTGTTGTGTCCTACTGACAGTGCCCATCCTAGTGACGCTGCTGCTCAATTTCTGGTTAGCCAGCAACTCTCTGTGGGTGGGACTCCCACCTCATTTCCCTGCTCCCAGGTCCTTGGTCACAAGGAAGGCCCACTGCTGTCCAATTATATCCTTGAGTGGCACTTAACTTGGAGGCCTTCCCCAAAGGAGGCTGACAGACAATATCCCCTTCACTTCCATTAAATCAGCCTTTGTCCTACCTTTTGGCTACTTCTTAAAGGAACAATCTGATTTTATCCTGACAATATTTCATGTGACAGACATTCCAAGTAATTCAATTGTATTGTCTCTCCAGACGTTCAGCTTAGCTGACGCCCATCCCTCCAAAGCCATTTCCTATTCACATCACGTTACCATCTCAGCCTTAAGTCAGCGCAAGTCCTCCAATTTTATTGGAATCACCATCTGTCAGAAATAATTAATATGTTGGGCTTTAGAAGTGAGTCATTTACAGATGATGGCACAAATAATAAGGTAATTAGAGATGTAATACATGCTACAAACAGAGAATGCAGGAAAAATTCAGCAGGTTTGGCAGCATCTATAAGGAGAGAAGAGAATTAATGCTTTAAATCCATTTGGCTGTTAATCAGAACTGAGAGGGAATATTTGTTAGGTACTACACTGTTGACAACCCAACGAGTAAACAAACTCAAATTAACTTAGGGACAAAGTAAGAGGGACAGCCCCCCAAAAAGGAAGTGGTGGCGGGGGGGAGGGGAAACGGCCTGAACAGAAACCAAAATCCAAAGGAAACTTAAAACATTAAATCTAATTGTGATTATCAGGGTCTATAACACACTTCAGCCCCTGCGGTGCCCAACGGGTGCAGAAGGCATCAACTGTGCCCAGGGATACCACATGCTCCCTCTCTGGGGACACCTGACCATGAATGTAGCCACGGTAGAGGGGCAGGCAGTCGGGATGGATGGCCCCATCGATTGGTACTACACTGGAGCTTTAAGAGATTGCAACCAAAGGATAGCAAACTTAAGAACAAGAGATAAACGACCATGTGTGTATGCGTGTGGTGGTGGTGGTGATGGTTTGGAGGGAAAGACTGTTTTTGCATTGAGTCAAAATTGTATGGGATGTAAAAATGGAGAAGGATCACAATCTAAGCTCCTTAAGTCCTGACGACTGTAACATGCCTCATCAGAAGGACTATTCTCCAACTTCTAATGAAAAGCTAAATGGACTTGAAGCATTCTCTCTCCTTGCAGCTGAGTTCTTCCAGAATGCTGTTTGTTTCACATGCCAGCATCCACAGTATTTTGCTTATTGTAATATATGCTGGTAGCTATTTCCAGATACAATTAATGCATGAAGCCAGGTTGAAAGGTTAGTGATTCTGAAATAAAAACTGCAGATTTATTAAGAGATAATCAACATTTAGAAGCAAGTAACAGTAATACCGTTCTGTATTATCTACTAATATTGCAAGGTTCTGAAAACTATATATTGCCTTAAGCCGTCTGGCACTGACAGTGACATGATATAAAGTCTCTTTCATGCTTTCAAGAATGGCATTTGACAGAGGAATAGGGAAAAAATAAAGAGGGGAAATGGGAAGGGCTGTCGGGAGCAATCAACTGGGACTTATAGTTAAATATTATCATTGCATTATAAGGATAATGTTAATGGTATAGTTGCTCCGATTTGAAGAATAGTTCCAGCTCCAAAATATTTCTGTAAAAATTCATGATGTGATATCTTCATCTTTGCTTTCTTGCTAAATATACAACCAAACAACTGAAAAACATACAATCTGTTTTTGCCAAAATTCAAGTTCTCTTGTCTTTTTTTAAACAGTCTGAATTCTGTCTAATGTGGAGTATTTCTAATTTCTGCCATTGCTCTTGGTACAGTTACTGTTTTCAGTCTGATTATCGACTAACATCACCTGATTCCACCCCAACCTCAGCTCATCTTCTGTGGAAAATCTCATACCAAGCCTTTGTTACCTTGAAATTTATTACACCAAAACTCCTTCTGGCTGGCTTTTTACCTTCCATTAAGTTGAGGTCATCCAAATGTTCCTTCTCACGCCAAGTTCTGTTCACTCATCAGTCTGTGTTCACTGACCTACACTGACTCCTGATCAAGCAACCCCTCCATTATAAAATTCATAGAATCATAACAGTGCAGGAATCCATTCAGCCCATTGAGTCTATACTGACTTGCAACAGAGCATCTTAATCAGGCCGTATCCCCATGACCCCACATACTTACCCTGCTAATTTCCCTAACCTTTACATTTTGGGACACTAAGGAACACTTTAGCATGGCCAATCCACCTAAAGTGCACATTTTTGGATTGTGGAAAGAAACTGGAGTATCCTAGAGGAAGCCCGCACAGACATGGAGGTAATCTGCTAATTCCACACAGCCACACAGGAATTGAACCTGATGCTGTGAGGCAGCAGTGCTAACCACTGTGCCGCCCATTCATTCTCATCCTTGGTTTCAAAGTCATCCTTGTCCCCTTCCAATCTCTGCAACCCTATCTACTACTATAGTCTTCAGATATTTCATTCGTTCCAGCCCTCCACCATTCGATTTCTCCACAATTAATATCTGTGCCTTCAGCTGCCTGGGCTCCAAGCTCTGGAATTCTCTTGCTAAACCTCTCCGTCTCCCTACATCAATTTCCTCCTTTGGTAGGCTTCCTAAAACTTATTCCTTTGGCCAAGCATTTATTGTTTTGTGATTTAGTGTCAACTGTTGCTTTAGAACACTTCCATAAAGGTTGTGTTATTACATTAAAGGCACTACATGAGAACAATTGTTGATTATGAGCCACTTCTTCATCATTTTCCACCATTAGTCTTAGGAAAAGCTTTCAGTTTGATCTTATGCATTTCACTGTGTAACATTGTAAACATAAATATACTTATTATTTAAAACACATCAAAAATATTAAAAATCACATCTAGCTGGTTCAGCGTTCAGGTACAATGTCTTTTTACACATTTGGGATCTAAGTTCAAAATCAGTTCAAAGATGGATGGGATGGTTAATTCCTCTCTTGATAAATGACTTTGGATAGTTTTAATCAAGTATCTGGTGCCTGAGGGTGAGCAAATGCAAATCTGGGACAGCTGGCATGAGTAGAGGCAATATCACTCTAATACAATAAAGGCTATTCAGTATAGACAAACTGCTGGGAGAGAGTGTCAGGAATTTTCAGGGTCAATTTATTTATGCACACTGCAGGCAGGGAATCTCTCCTGTCAGCCTCATGTTTTAGGAATTTACTGTAATACTGCCCACAATTTTGGCATCACCCATTTGTAAATTTCACCCATTTACTCCTATCTGTTCCATGCCATATTTAATCTTGGAGTATTCAATATAGACACCAGATGAACAAAAAAAAATGATTTCATAGAATCCCTACAGTACAGAAGGAGGCCATTCAGCCCACTGAATCTGCATCGACGATTTCACCCAGCCCCTATCCCCTTAACCCCACACATATTTGTCCTGCTAATTCCCCTAACACTAAGGGCAATTTAGCATGGTCAATCCAACTAACCTGCACATCTTTCCCAACATTGATCCTTCTAAATTCACTAAGTGCCACAGCAAAGACAGAATAGGAGTGCCTGGGCATTACCCAAAATAGAGCAAACATTCATCAAATTACCTTTTACCATAAAATGTGGAAGGTATAGTTTTAAGTTTGTTGTTTAAAAAAAAAGTAAATTGTCTGTTCTAGTCTTTAAAGTAACACTTTAATGAACAGGACAGCTGAGCAGCTCAATATCTTATTCTAATACAAGTGTAGTCTAGCCAGTTTGAAAGCATGTTCTGCTTCCTAACCCTCAATTTGCCTTATTTGTGTTTAAGTACAAAGAATATTTGTGTGAAACTGAGCCACATAAACCAAGTAGTCCTTTTTGATGATTTTTGAGACTTTTACAGGAAATTAAAAAGACGGGATTATGAACTCCAGATTAATCAAAGAGCAGAATTTCGTTAGAATATTAACAACAAAAGGATAAAACACATATTGTTAGTGTCTGAAAAGTACACTGGAAGACTGACCAAGTTCAAAACTTATTTTAAATTGTTTAGGAAGCTAACAGGGACAATATGCTTCTGTGGAAATATGAGGAAAGCTTAAAGAGAGCTGTTATGTGTGAAAAATTGCCAAAACATAGGAACACAAGAATATTAGGAATAAAACAAATGGAATGCATTTTAAGTAGTGTTACAAAATATACCCTTATCTACATTATTTGGCAATTGTTCCAAATGGTGCTAAAGCCATACAGAATGTACATTAACCAAAAGTATAGAACACAATTAGATGAGGGGATTAAAAAAAAAACCCTATTTTTTCAGTAATAATGGCAAAACTGTGAGCAGTTGCTATAAATACTCCTCTGAAATTCAAAGCAACTTCTGGAGTCTGTGGTGGAGGCTATTGAATACAGAATAGCCTATTCAAATACAGGGTAATGGGATGTAGTAGAAGTTTTTTTTCTATGTATGCATTAAGGTATGGGTGGCATGGTGACACGGTGGTTAGCACTGCTGCCTCACAGCACCAGGGACCTGGGTTCGATTCCCAGCGTGGATCACTGTGCAAAGTCTGCACGTTCTCCCCATGTCTGCGTGGATTTCCTCTGGTTTCCTCCCATGTTCACAATGTTCATTAGGTACAATGGCCATGCTAAATTATCCCTCAGTGTACCCGCAGAGGTGCTAGAATATGGCAACTAGGGGATTTTTTTTACAGTAGCTTCATTGCAGTGTTAACGTAAGCCCACTCGTAACACTAATAAATAACTTTAAACTTACACTTACGAGTAGGGATAGACCATTCAGCTGCTCGAACCTGCTCTGCATTCAAGTAAATAACAGTCGATCTGCTACCTCAAAGCTATCTTTGTGCACTATGCCTGAATCCCTTAATGTCACTATATCCAGAAAGCTGTTGTCCTCTGCTCTGAACATACTTAATGACTGAGCCTCCCCAACCCTCTCAGGCAGCAAATTCCAAAAATTCACCACTCCTAAAAGGCATACCTCTTATTCTGAAACTGTAATCCCTGGTTCTGGACTACCCCCACCCCAACCAAGGGAAACATCCTTCCTCACTCTAAGTTCTGTAAGAATTTTGTACACTTTAATTAGGTCACTTCTCATTCCTCTAAACGTTAGAGAGTACAAGCCTATTCAATCATAGAGAAATCCCACCATCCGAGGGATTAGTTTTGGTGAACTCTATGGTTAGTGTATTTTTCCTTAGATAAAGAGACCAAAGATATACACAGTACTCCAGGTGTGGTCCCACCAAGACTCTATACAACTGTAGCAACACTTCTTTATTCTTATACTCAAATTCCCTTGCAATGAAGGTAAACAATTTGCCTTCCCAATTTTATGCTGCCCCTACATGCTAGTTTCAGTAACTTATAAGCAAAAACACACTTTGGATGTCAACACTTCCCAATCTCTCACCATTTTTGTCTACTTTCTTATTTCTCCATCAGGGCGATTTTCAACCGAGCGATTTTCTGCCCATATTCGACACCAGCAAGGATGGTGTTGATTTTCTGATTTTACATGTACTTCACCAGTGATGTAAAGAGGTTGAAGTCCAGAAAGGGTGAGAACCCCATTTATATATATTTTAATCAATTTTAAGATTACTTACCATGCACCCTCCTCCCACCACTTCCCCATGCCTCACTGGGTATTCCCGAAGGCAAGGTTTACAACAGCTTTTGAAACATAAGATTCAGTCAGGGGAGAGGAACATGCCAGGCAATGCCCTGGTACTGCCCCTTGGCACAGGTTGCAGGGGCAGCTGCATGTGGGAACTGCATTGGGGAGGGGGTTCCAATTATGTGTCGCTAAGGAAAATTTCACAGTAACTTGTTTGCAGTGTTAACGTAAGCCTTACTTGTGACTAATAAATAAATTTTAACTTTCCTTTTGACGGAGCGGAGGGGAGCAGGCAGTATGGGGGAACTTGCAGGCACTGGGGAGAGCAGACAGTGAGGGGGAACTTGCAGGCATTGGGGAGAGCAGACAGTGAAGTGGGAGGGGGAGGGTTGGATGCTGGCGATACTTCCACAGTGCTAGTAGGGAAAAAGCCATTATTATGAGATACCTCTGTGGTGATGGGGGGGATGTGTGTTGATCTTGGATCACCCTTAAAGATGGTGTTCTGGTCTCTATGGAGCCGGCCAATAAAGCCCCATCCCGCCAGATTGATGGTGTAAACTGCATCCATTTTTTTAGTAAGAAAGACTCAGATCTGGTGTGAAAACTGGGCTGTGCAACTGAAGAGCCAGTTTCAGTCAGCCGGATGCTTCGAAAAATATCATTACATCCAATCTCATATTCCATCTGCCATCATTTTGCACATTCACTTAACCTGTCTAAATCCCCTGAAGCCTCTTTGCATCCTCCTCATAACTCACATTCCCACCTTTTCCTTTTTGACTTTCCTTCCCAATTGCCAAATACCCTCAAACTTCCTGTTCCCAACTTTGGTCACCCTGCAGCCACGTCTCTGCAATGGCAATCAAGTCATTTCTATTCATTTCTATTTGTGCCGTCAGTTCATCCATCTTCTTGCAAAAGTTGTGTGCATTCAGATAGAGTGCTTTAATTCTGCCTTATTATTATCACAATCTTAACTGCTGGGGCACGGCTCTGTCCCTTCCTACCACTCTTTGAAACCATTTCTCTCATTGCTAACCTGCTCTCTTACCTTCTCCTCCCTCTTTAGTTTATCACATCCTCCCTCAGCCCCTTTATTTCATTTAAAACTCTCACAACTACTCCAGTTGTACAACTCACCAGAACACTGGTCCCAGCATTGTCTCTCAAAACAGGATACTTTAACCATCTTCAACCTGAAGTTGTACTTCTAAAGACATAAGCATCTCTATCTCCGATTATCCTAAAGAGTAAAGAGAGTTTAAAAAAAAAAGCCCTACACTGGATTTATGTACTGATCTGTGCTGAGATGGCAGTTCTCAGCCAGGGAGGCAATGGCACCACTCCAATTGACCTTAGTGTGTCTGTTTAATAAGCTGTTTTTATTTTTATTTCAGATTTCCAGCATCCACAATTTTCTGCTTTTTGAGCTGTTAATAGCTGCCTGAGTCACTACAGTGGGTATACTAAAAACAATTTTATATCAAAGCTGTCTCCAAATAATTGTTGCTATTATTTTAGTCTCAAATGAACATGAAGTTTGAAGTCTACCACTTTTGAAGTGTTGTTACAAATTGTCTTCCAGTATTTTGGACATTCTTTGAGATTGAGGAATCCCCATATTATTTGTGCTACGGAAGGCATCACAACTAAACCGAAAAAAAAACCCAGAAATTGCTGGAAATGATCAGCAGGAGAGAGAGAAAGAATTAATGTTTCAGAACTCAGTGAAGGATTATTAATCGGAAACAATGGACCATAAGTTTTAGTGGAGGGGCAATTGAATCAGAGAGCCACTCCCAAAGAGGGGGTGGGAGTTAGTGAACAAGGAACAGACACTACAAGAACAGGCTCTTCAGTCCATCAAGCTGTCCTTCCACATGATGCCTTTCCAAACTAAAGAGCTTTTGCCTCGATGCCCTGCCAATTCATGTATCTGTCAAGCTGTCTCTTACATGTTGCTATTGCATCTGCTTCTACCACCTCCTCTAGCAGTGCATTTCCAGGCACTCACTACCCGTTCGAAAGGTACAATTGACGCCTTGGGTGGGATTTTACAGCCTTGTTTGGGTGAGGTCAATGGAGATTTCCATTGTTAGGCCCTCGCCCGCTCCAATTCAGTGCTAGGTGAAGTGGTAAAGTTCCAGCCTATGTCTCTCTCTCTCTCTTTCCACTGATGCTGCCTGACCTGCTGAGTTATTTCCAGCATTTTCTGGTTTCATTTCAGCTTTCCAGCAGCTGCAGTATTTACTCCTTTTGAATGATCAAAATTGACCTTGTTTTTACTCCAAAATCCACACAACATACGTTTTCCAGCAGGGATTACTTACACTGTATTCAGTGATGTGGAGCCTGGTTGCTTTCCCTCTCCCCAAACCAGGGGGCCCTGAAGCAAATTGCAATGTACTAATCTCTGTTTTAGCTAAAATCAGTTGTCACAGATGAGGGATGGTTTAGGAGTTCAGCGTCAGCAATCTTACCTACTTCAAACTTATAATTAGAACTTTTGTCTATTATAACTCAGATGCAGCAGCATTACAAGGCAGTAATGTTTAAGTTAATTATAGTTTAAAATCCAGACATAACATTTAAATTAGAGCCATCTTTGACTTCAGTTCATTATCATATCAACTAGAACTTTTTTATAGGCTTCCATCTATCAGAACAACATTGTTTCATTACTTCTCTCCAACCCCGGTCGCTGTTAGCATCAAGCAGACCAGCACAGCGAAACTCTGTTACTTAATTACAGTCATGTGTAATATCAGGTTCAAAGATGAGACAGGAAATACCAACTTTTATCCAATAGTAACAAGTCCGTTTACATATTTACTACAATCCCTGTTTCCACATCCTCCCCTCAATCTCCTGACTAAAAGTTAATTTCGGTGTAGAAAGTGAGGCCAAAAAGTATCCTCCAGAGAACAGAAGTTTGCAAATTAAGTATTATTGCAGCAAAATAAACCGTCAATAGAAACAAGTTTCTGACTGTTGACTCCGTTACGCTATTAAAGACTTACTTAGCCATGGAGTAACAAACATTTTCTCGGGGAGACACGAAATGTGCTGGGGCTGATTTTTTAAAAAAAATAATCAGACGAAGGCTAAGATTAATGTGCCGTGACCGAAAAGCAGAATAAGATTTCTTATAATAAAATGTAAAAAAACGTTCCCGGCGATTCATCGGGTTAAAAACAGAATATGAGTTGAACTAATTGAGGGGAAGTTCACAGTAACTTCATTGCAGTATTAATGTAAGCCTTACTTGTAACTAATAAATAAACTTTACTTTTCACACCAGAAAGTCCCGGGTTCGATCCCTGATCTGTATTGAACTGAATCGGGGGAGGGAGGGGGGTTTGGAGGAAAACAATTGTGTTCCATGTTCCTGATCGAGGCAAGTTACAACTTCCTCATGTTTAGCCCCAATTCCATATGTAAAGTGCGTAAACTAGGGCAAGACTGAGCTAGGCAGCGATGCCTCCCACAGTCGAATAGCCCTCTAACGTCCTCCGTCCATTCCCACATACGATGACGAGGTGGACACTCTGGGGCTGCTATGAGAACCAGACCCTGGGTAAGAATCCTCGCCTTGGAGAAAGGGGAGAAATGTTGCTTTAATGAAAGTTGGAATTGGGATGAAGGATTCCAGTTGAAATGCTCCTCTACGACTCTCAACGATCTTCAGATTTTCAACATTTATTTGTCTTCTTAACTGTATTCACCCCCTCCCCCCCCCACCTCAAATAACGCCCTTATGGAATGTACCTTTAACACATAACGTGGTTCCTGTAACATTAAGCAAGTTCTTGAACTCCGAGCTGACTTTTATAAACAGTATTGTGAACAGTCGGGAAAGTATGTGGCATATACCAGCGGTGCTTACAATCAGACGGCAGTACCCAATACTACTCGCAGGAGTCTCCCACCCCCAGCTTTGAAGCTTACCTTTATACAATTTAAATCATCCAAAAGCTTCCAGGGTGCTGCAGCTCCCTCCGGTTCCTATCCCTCGGTGAAAAGCTGTGAATCGCACAGAGAAAATAAAGCCTGAGGTTTCTCAAAATGGCACAGAACAGCTGCATACTCCAGTGTGGAGCTGAACAGCAGAGAAGGTCATTCTCCAGGCTGCACACACTGAGAAAATCTAACCGTACCTTCCCAAACTTTGCAGCGAGTCTGGCGTGTTTACAGAGGTCTGCGGAAAATATATATTTTAATGTATTTAATGATCCCCTCGTGGGCAGAATTCAGAACATTTTAATTAAGTCAAGTCTGTTCTCTCTTCTTGCCCACCCCAGTCTGGAATATTTTTGGTAACTCTAACACGCAGCATAAATATAGACACACACACTTTCTCTGCTTACAATCGAAATATCTTACTGTTACACTTTAGATGACTTCTTCATGATTATCTCCGTAATTATCCAAGTCTGCCTACAGTCCATAGGCTACAATCTCTGACACAAACTTATCTCTCAGCCAGAAAAGGGGGAGTTTTGGAAAACTGTGCTGAAAAGGTTTGCTTCTTTCAGAAATCCGAGGATGTCTCCTGCGTTTTCTTCCAGGAGAGAAACACAAACACAGAGATGGATTGTGGGAAGCATACAGCGAAGGAAGTGTGCAGACTCCAAAAAAAAAGTCATGTTAAGCCTCCAGAGACTCGAGTCCAGAACATGAACAGCAAGGTTAGCTGGACGTGGCGGTGTGGACTGGAGTTAGTGCAGTTCATATGCAGCACGATGAACATAAGGGGTCTTCCCCTGGGCTGACAGGCTCACCGAGGCAGGCAGGCGGAGACTAATAAGCGACGGGTATTTCAAAGTGATCTGTCTCCTCCCACTTCAAACTATCCAGTTTAAACATGACCACCAGTAAAATGAATATTCTTCAAAATAATTCTCAAAGGCATTAATTGATAGAACAATCAATAGAATCAAACTTGTATTCCTCCAGGTATCTAACATGCGGCACGGTGGCCGGCAATGTGCCTCACAACACAGAGACCCGGGTTCGATTCCTAGCTTGGGTCGCTGCCTGTCTGGAGTCTGCACATTCTCCCCGTGTCTGCATGGGTTTCCTCAGGGTACTCTGGTTTCCTCCCACAGTGTGAAAGATGTGTCAGTTAGATGCTATTGCCATGCTAAATTGTCCCTCAGTGTTCCCAAATAGGTACTGGACTGTGGCGACTAGGGGATTTTTCACAGTAACTTCATTGCAGTGTTAATATAAGAATTCTTGTGACTAATAAATTAACTTTAATTTTAAATTCACAAATGATGTGATTAGTTTACTACTCCCTAATTTACCTTTATTCTCTCTTTTCAGCCCATGTAGCCTTCACTCAGGCCTCAGTACATAGAAAATAATTCAAAGAACAAAGAACAAAACAGCACAGGAAACAGGCCCAACGAGCCCATGCCGCCACCCCAATGTTCCCACTTCTACCCGTGATCCCTGTCTATGTTTATAGATCTATGGATTAAAAACCAAATTTGAGACAATTTAGGGAGAATTTGTTTTGCCAATTAGCCTAAGAGCACATTTTTGGGATGTGGGAGGAAACTGGAGCGCCTGGAGAAAACCCACTTGGAAACTATCTCCAAACAAACTTTCAAAAGTACAGCAGCAAAATAAAAACAAAGTGAACGTTTCTTTAATGATTCTTCTCTCTTATATCAAATACTGTAAAATTGTGTGCATTGTGTTTAATCAAAAAATCTTACCTGATCAGTTTAATTGGAAGAATAACCAATTAGTTCCCTTTGCCCCCAGAGTTCTGCAGATAATATCCATTTTCTGCTTCAAAGTTATTATTTAAATACATTATTTAAATAGAGAGAGACTACAGAATGCTGTAGTACAGAGGGATCTGGTGTCTTGTATATGAATCACAAAAATTAAGTCAGCATACAGACACATTAAGTAGTCAGGAAGGCAAATGAATGTTGGCCTTTGTTGCAAGGGGACATGTAATATAAAAATATGAAGGCTTGCTCCAATTGTACAGGGTATTGGTAAGCTGCACCCAGAGTACTGTGTATAGTTTTGGGCACTTTACCTAAGGAGGAATATACTTGCATTAGAAGCAGTTCAGAGAGGGTTCACTAAGCTGTTTACTGGAATGAGAGAAAGTTGAGCAGGTTTTGGCTAGACTCACTGGAATTTAAAAGTGATCTTATTGAAAGATACTATTTTATTGGAAGATAAGGAATTTTGAACTAAGGGGTACTGTTTCAAAATAAGAGATCTCCCACTTAAGAAGAAATGAAGAGAGATTTCTTTTCTCAGAGGGTTGCTGATGTTTGACATTCTGATCCCCACAGAGTAACACAGTCTCATCTCATACTCTGTCTTTTTTTCTCTCTGAACCCTCCATAGATGTATTATCACTGAACACTATCATAGTACATTTTTTCTTCTTCTTAATTTCTATCTCTTTTGTCAAGCAGGGAGATCTCATACCCTATTCAATCATTGTTACCATTAGTTGGACCTCAATATTGGCAGCCGAGTTTCAGCTGCCTTGGCCTTAAACTCTAGAAACCTTTATCTAAATGTTTACAACTCAGTACCCTGTTTTTCTTCTTCAAGATGCTCTTTAAAATCAACCTCTAGTCATCAATCATACTACTTCCTTATCTGGCCTACTGTTAAATCTTATTTGATAACATTTCAATGAAATGACTTAGGATTTTGCTATGTTGAAAATGCCATATAAATGCAATTTTTTCTTGCTGAAATCACTCAGTTTAACCAACTGAGGGGCATAGATATGGTAGGCAGTCAACATGTTTTCCAACAGGTAGTGAATCTGAAACTAGGGAGCATAGGTTTAAGATGAGGGGAAGAGATATAAAATTGTCCAAAGGGGCAATTTTTTCACTCAAAGAGTGGTGAGTGTCTGGAATGAGCTGCCAGAGGCAGTAGTAGAGGTGGGTACAATTCTATCCTTTAAAAAGCATTTAGACAATTACATGGGTAAGATGGGTATAGAGAGAAATGGGCCAAATGTGGGCAATTGGGCTGGCTTAGTGGTAAAAACTGGGTGGCATGGACAAGTTGGGCTGAAAGGCCTGTTTCCATGCTGTAAACCTCCATGACCCTATGACTCTAATTCTTTTTCCTCTGAATAAACCATTATGGACTTCTCCTCTGTTGCTATGTGAAGTTATTTCTCATTGGACCACAGTGCTTCACTGTTGTCTTTTCAAGAGAACTTTGGCTGGGCAATAAATGCAACCCTGCTAACAACACGTTGAGAACCACTAATTTCTTTAAAAAGTCTATTTAACTTTATGAATCCTGTTGCATATTGAAGTGGTAGCCTTCTAATAGTTAAATGAAGCAAACCCTATTTCCACCTCCCTCATATTGCCTGACAATGTCCCCATCTCAGCTGATCTGCTGCTGAACTCCTCATTCATGTCTTCACTGCTGCTAAACATGCACTCCAGGCTGCTCTCCCACATCTAACCCTCCATAAATTTGAGGTCTCCCAAAATCCCAGTCTTCATGAACTTAACTCATACCAAGTCTCATTCAGCTATCAACCTTGTGCTCATTCCCCTACATTGGCTTCCCTATCAAGCAATATTGGGATTTTAAAATTCTCACCATGGCCATGGTTATCTGTAATCCCCTCCAGCCCTACACCCTTCAAAGTACCTGTGCTCCTCCAACTCCAACCTCTTGAGCATTCTTGATCTTAATCACTCGACATTGGTGACCCTGTCATCGGCTACATCGGCCTAAAATCTGGAATTATCGCCATACACCTCTCCACCTCTCTATCCCCCTTTCCACTTTTAAGGCATTCCATAAATCCATCATCTTCATCATCTGACCAAATATCTGCTGATGTGGCTCAGTGTCATATTTTATTAGGCTCCTTTGACGTGACTTGAGGTGCTTTATTTGATTCAAGGTGCCATATAAGTATAGATTGTTGTATAAGGTTCTCTGTTGGTCATTTTTTATCCTTAAGTTAGTTGCTGTGTATTCATTATAACTCTATAGTGATTGTATCTGAAATCATCATGTGTCTTCCACCAGTGAAGGCAGTCGGCCATTTAAATTCTCATTTACTTCATCAGGACGATAATATCCCACTAGATAGGAGGGAGCATAAAATCCTGGCCTATGTATATGGTCTAACTCTCCTTTCACTCTGCAATAAAAACAACAGCAGCAACTTGTATTATGGAGAACCTTTAAGATAAAACAATATTTCAAAGCAGGAGTCTAAACAAACAAAATTTGTCTTCTATTCACATTAGGGGATATTAAAACAGATAAACTAAAGGTTAGTCAAAGAGATAGATTTTTAAGGGTGTCTTAAGGAGAGAAGAAAGGTAAAGAGATGTAGGGTCTTAGGGAGAGAATGCAGACCTTAAGGTCTCAGTAGCTGAAGACATGGCTGCCCATGATGGAACAGATAAAATCAGGGAAAAGAAGTGGCCAAAATTGGAGGTGTGAAGATGTCTGTAATGGTTGGAGGGCTGAAGGGGATTACAGAATGAGGGAGAGATGAGGCCTCAGAAGGATTTGAAGACAAGGCTGAGAATTTTAAAGTCAAGGATTCTTAACTGAGATCTTAGCTAGGTCAGCAAGCACAAGCAACAGGAAAAGAAATTGGTATGAATAAGAAAACAGACAACAGATTTTTGGATGGCTTCAAATTTACAGAGGATAGAATGTGGGAGGTCGGCTTAGAGAGATTTGAATAGTCAAGCCAGATGTAACCAGGGCAACGATGAGAGTTTCAGCAGCAGTTGAGCTAAGGCAGATGTGGACTCAGATGATATTACAGAGCTAGAAATAGGTGTTCTTAGTAATGACCCGAATAAATGTTTGGGAACTCATATTGGAGTCAAATCTGCTTCAAATAGTTGCCAGACTCAGAACCAACCTCCCATTTCAGCCTAGTAACTAAACTCTCCCATTACTCACAGCCCTGGCCCAGCACTCTAGTGACTGCCAGATCAGATCTCGATTTCCCATCCAGCCCACAAAGGAAGCTTCAGCGGCCAAGTGTCAGCCCAGTCACACAGCATGGCCTGAAAAAACCCTGCAGGTGGGGGCAGGAATTGCTCATTTCCAAATAATAGTTTTACTGTAACAAAACAGACAGCCCATGACTGACTGAGGTGGGAGAACAGGTACGACAGGGGAATGGCAGCAATGCACCAAGACTGCTCTTCTGAAGCTGTGACTGGCAAGTTGCTGGACAATTGCTGAGAATTTTTCTCTGTGTCTAATTTGTATTTTGCCTGTTTTGCTTTCCCAGTGTTTTGTCACTAAAACCTAATAGTCACGAAGGTCCTGGATATTTTTCTTAATGTTTCCTTCGAAACACATCCAGCATCAAGACCTCTTTTTGAATGCACGCTGAGTTGCTGGCGTTTGCCTTCGTGCTGTTTCCTGTCTCATTTCTCTGGTTCTTTTCAAACATGTGGCTCTTGGCTCTTGATTCTAATTTAAAAGCAATCTTGTACATTTGTTGGGCCTGACGATGTAATTGCCTCAGTAACAGCAGATCTGATCCTGGACTGTTAACAAAAAAACATGAAGCTCAGAAGAAAAACATTAAATAATAAAAATATTTCAGGAATTCTGTTTTCAGTGGCCTGACCGTTTCCTGTCAGCTCACACGATCTGTTAAATTGCTGGTTTCAGCTGTTTTCAATGGAAAAATTCTGGTAAATTGACTCAGTTTTTTGTTTCTAATTTTAACTTCATCTCTCTTCGTGTCATCTTCTCAAGCTGAGCTTTGGTTTTAAACTCACCTGTTGCTCCGTTAACTCTCAAAAATGGAAATTCATGATGCGTTAGACGGAAAATATTTACCAGTAAATCATTTGACCATGAGGGCTAATGTAGCTGGATTTTCACTCATAGCTCTCAGCTACTGAGCAGCAATGATCTGCTAGTGAACAAGAATGTTTTCATTTCCTTTTCCCATAACCAGACAGCACAGACACCAATCATAATGCTCTCATTATCGTTCACTTCAGGTCAACAAGCTTAGCACTAACTTGGAATTAAATGCAGGATCTACTATTCTGTACAGCTCAGAATCCTACTACGTGGTGGATAGGTGGAGCAAGGATACCTTTCTGTTATAGAGTCAACCTCCAGATTGTAACCCTGAGAGATGTAAACATGGTGATATTATGAAAACTGTAGAAAAATTGATTAGAAGGACAATGTTTCAGGTATATATGTGTCTTATTTGGAGCTAGAAAAGGCTACCATTCAATGAATGTGCAGTTCCTCTCTGATCACAGAAACAGGAAAATCTAAGTTTATACAAGATTCCCAAGCATTATGATTTTGCAATATTCTGCTGGGGAGGCAATGGCCTAATAGTATTATTGCTAGGATATTAATCCAGAAGCTCAGCTAATGTTTTGGGGACCTAAGTTCGAAACTCTCCATGGCAAATGGTGGAATTTGAATTGAGTAAAAAATAATTCTAGAATTAATGATGATCATGAAACCATTATCGATTGTAGGAAAATCCCATTTAGTTCACTAATGTCCATTAGGGAAGGAAATCTGCCATCCTGGCCTATATGTGGCTGCAAACCACGGCAATGTGGTTGACTCTCAACTGTCCTCCAAGGGAAATTAGGGATGGGCAATAAATGCTGACCAACCAGCAACATCCATGTCCCACGAATGAATACATATAAAGAAAAGCTAGCCACCCTCTCAATTTTTGACCCTTCTGGGAATGTGACAGGATGGCTGCTCGAGAAGCGACTAGTCTCAATGCTAAGAATATACCACGTAGCCTTTTAAATTTCACTTATAGAATGAAAAAAGTGACATCTGCGAACTAATACTTGAATCTGAATCATGGCTTCCTTGTGCAATGAAATGATTGACTGCAGTGTTTGCTGTAAAGTGATTTGGGCAAATTAAACACAAGTTGAGCTTCAGCTGTATTTATGATCATCAGTCTTAATGAGAACCTTGTCTAATTTTTTCTGTTTCTAATTGATTGCTGGTGTCCAGTGGAAATGATGTAGAGATGCCGGCGTTGAACTCAGTAAAGTTTTACAACACCAATTTTAAATCCAACCAATTTATTTGATAGTAAATCAGCGAGCTTTCGACTTTTCGTCTTCATCAGGCAAATGACCAGAACATTGCATTTGCCTGACGAAGACGAAAAGTCGAAAGCTTGCTGATTTACTATCAAATAAATTGGTTGGATTTAAAATTGGTGTAAAACTTTACTGAGTCCAGTGGAAAGGCAGCAGCTCAACATAATCAAGCAGACTTTACATAGCCTATGCCACACGAAGTGCCACATTTACCGTATATTTATGAACAAATTACTATAAATAGTATAAAAAATACATAAACTTATGAAAATCATAGCTTGGGTAATGACAATCCTACAGTTGTGCAGTTGGTATAAAGCAGCTGGCGACCGCTACTGCCCTGGCAAGAGTAAGCAAGAATCTCATCTAGTTTAGCAACACATGCTGGGAGTCATGCTGATTTTGTTTTTCATGAAACAAAATAATGAAACTCATGTTGTTTACATAAATATACATCTTTAAACAAAGTTTAGGATTAAGAAAGTAAAAACATCCTTCCATGTCAATAACTTGCATTCACATAGTGTTTTTAATTGTGGAAAACAATTCCAAAGCACTTCACAGAGACATAATCTGAAATAAATGAGCCAAAAGGAGACATGAGAGGCATATGAGCCAAAAACTTAGCTTTTAAGGAGGTTTCAAGGAGAGGGAGCTGGAGACATGGGACCTAAGGAACGAATGGTGAGGCAAAAATCAGAGTTGCTTCCACAAAATTAGGTTTACGGAGATGGGGTTTTAAGGACTGGAAGAGTAACAAAAGTAGATAAGGTTAAAGCCATGAATTAATCTAAATATTTTAAATTGGGGAGCAGGAATTGATATAGGACAGGGGTGTTGGGTGCACAGGATAGAATACGAGCAGCAGTTTTGGATGAACTATTTGGGATATGGTTGACAGTTGCCAGGAGAGCATTAGGCTAGTTGAGCCTGGAGGTAACTAAAGCCCGGGTTGAGGTTTATAGCAAAATAAAGGCTGAGGTTTGGATGAAGCAAGGTTGTGTTACAAAGGTAAAAATAGACTGTCTTTTTGATGGAAGTAGTTGTGGGGTCATAACCTCGGCATGGAATTCATCAGAACATTGAGATTGTGACGTGACAGTGGCAAGAAAGAGGTTGGAATTGAAGTTTATAGTGGGGCCTGAAGATAATAGTTTCAATCTTGCCAATGTTTAACTGAAGGGAATCACCAAACTGAATTTCTCATTGCTGGAACCGTTCACATAAATCTTTTCCGCACGTTCTCTAAATCCTCACATCCTTCTTGAAATGTGGTGTCCAGCACTGGACACAAAATTCCACCTAAGGCTGACCCAGTGTTTTATAAAGGGTCACCAGAACTTCCTTGTACTCCATGGGCAGGACTCTCTCCGTAAAGCCAGAAAATCCCCCCTGAGATTAACGGACCTTTGCCTGTTACGTGTCCTGTCCACTACGATTCCCATGGTGGGAGGGACAGGAAAATTTTGCCATATGATTCTATTTTTAAAATCCAGGGTCCTGTATATAAAAGCAAAATATTTTGGATACTGTAAATCTGAATTAAAAACAGAACATGCTGGAAATACTCAGTTCGGCAGCATTGGAACCTTTCACCATGATGACCTTTCACAAAACTCAGGAGAAGTTAGAAATGTGATAGGTTTTAAGCAAGTGAAGCAAGAGAAATGGATTACTGATGGTGCAAAAAGAAGGGAAAATTTGCAACAGGGCAGAAGACTGGAAACATGACAAAAGAGTTGATGATGCAGAGCTAGGGTGGGTGGTAGTGGGACAAGTGAAGAAGCAAAATATGTGTTTAGATGAGATGTGAATAGAGCAACCAAATAAAATGTATTGCAGCCTTAATGAAAATAAGTGCATACTGGAGGCAGAGACAAAAGACAAGGAGAGGAAGCTTTGAATTAACAACTCATCCAAAACTCACTGTCTGGTGTATCCTGTCTCATTTGCAGCAGAAGTTTCTGGGCACAAATTGGCCTTGGCAGTCACCTATGTATGTGTCAGAAGCTTACCGAACACCATGATGAACATGGTCATCTTCTCGTTAAAAGACAAACAAAAATGACAGAACAATGAATAATTGCCGTATGAAAACAGAAACAAAAGAAAACTGAGACTAAAACCTGCAACAAGGAGGAAATGAAAAGGAACCAAAACGGAAGCAGAAACTACCATCTCAAACTGTAAACTGGGGATGGCACGGTGGCACAGTGGTTAGTGCTGCTGTCTCACAGCGCCAGGGACCCGAGTTCAATTCCAGCCTCAGGTCACTGTCTGTGTGGAGTTTGGACTTTCTTCGGGTGCTCTGGTTTCCTCCCACAGTCCAAAGATATGAGGGTTTGATTGATTGGCCATGATAAGTTGAACAACATAGAACATAGAATATTACAGCACAAACAGGCCCTTCGGCCCACAAGTTGTGCCAATCATATCTATACCTACCAGGCCATAGAACTATCTGTAACTCCCAATCCCATTAACTCCCATGTACTCACCCAGAAGTCTCTTAAAAGACCCCAGCGAGTTAGCCTCTACCACCACTGACGGCAGCCGATCCCATTCGCTCACCACCCTCTGAGTGAAAAACTTACCTCTAACATCTCCTCTATACTTGCCCCCCAGCCCCGGGAAATAGCCTCCGAGAATCCACTCTATCTATTCCTCTCAACATCTTATAAACCTCTATCAGGTTGCCTCTCAACCTTCGTCTCTCCAGGGAGAAGAGACCTAGCTCTCTCAACCTAAGCCAACCCAAGCAACATCCTTGTAAATCTCCTCTGCACCCTCTCAATAGCTTCCACATCCTTCCTATAGTGAGGTGACCAGAACTGCACACAGTACTCTCCCTTGACCCTGATGTCAAGGGGATTAGCAGGGTAAATGAGGGTTGCGGGAATGTGGACTGAGTGAGTGGGACTGTGGTCAGTACAGGCTCAGTGGGCTGAATGGCCTCCTTCGGTACCGTGGCGAAAACCGAATGTTGATTCCTAAAAGCTGTAGAGTGCCTTATCAAAAGGTGCTGTTTCTCGAGCTTACATCTAGCTTCATCGGAACACCGCAATGAGAAAAGTACATTGCTGCTTGACCAAGTGTGTTTCTTTTGCTTTATTATACTATATTCACCACTCAACGTTGGAGAGACCAAACACAGTTTGGGTGATCACTTTGTGTAGCACTGCTGCTCAGTCTATAAGCGTGACCCTGACCTTCCAATTGCTGTCATTTTAATTCTGCAATGTGCTCTCACACTGACAGCACTGTCCTCAGGGCACTGTAGTGTTCCAATGGCATTAACCATTGAAAAATTTAAAGTGCACTGTGGCTTCTACATTATTCTGTTTTAAAATATTAAAAAGACAGAAAGTTTAGGAATTAGAATCCGGTCAGATTGCAGTCATTAGCAGTAACTGTAAAGTACTGTGTAAGTAGAGTAAGTTTCTTCCTTCCTTCCAACCTTTGAATGATAGCATCATAGACTTATATGGTACAGAAGAGAGCTCTCCAGCCTACTGAGTCTGCACTGATATACGAGAAATACCTAGAGGATACAATCTTACCAAAAAAAATTCTAAGTCCAGAAATTAGAAAATGGGAGAGTTTCTCACTCATCTTTGGGCAAGTTAAAATCCAGAATTTTATGCACTTGGTGGTTGAAAAAAATGGCCTAAACCATTCTCAAAGTGGTAGAATTTCTGACCTCCCAGTTGATCTCATTTACCAGCACTTGGCCCATAGCCTGGAATATTATGATGTGCCAAATGTTCATCCAGATACTTTTTAAAGGATATGAGACAACTCACTTCCATCACCCTTCCAGACTACACATTCCAAACTATCAGTACCCCCTGGGTAAAAGAAGTTTCTCTTACATCCCACTTGAATCTCCTGCCCCTCACCTTGAACCTATGCCTCGTTATGACTGATCCTTCAACTAAGGAGAACAGGTGCTCCCTATCCACTCTATCCATGCCTTCATAATCTTGTACACCTTGATCAGGTTGCCACTTTGTCTTCTCTGTTCCAATGAAAACAATCCAAGCCTATCCAATCTCTCCTTGTAAATGTGCCATCCTGGTGAATCTCCTCTGCACCCCACTCCTGTGCAATCACACCTTCCAATAACGTAGTGACCAGAACTGCACATGGTACTTTAGAAGAGAAAATGCTGGAAAATCTCTGCAGGTCTGGTAGCATCTGTAAGGAGAGGAAAGAGCTGATGTTTTGAGTCCAGATGACCCTTTGCCAAAACTGTCCATAGAACCCATTCAAGTGTGGTGGAACAAAAAGGAACACATCAGAAACATTTGGCCCTTTGAGCCTGCTCCACCATTCATTTTGATGATGGCTGATTAGCAAATTCAATATCCTGACACTACCCTCCTCCTATATCCCTTGAGCCCCAAGAGCTACATCTAATTTCTGTTTGAAATCACACAATGTTTTGGCCCTTACTACTTCCATAGATTTGCCACTCTTTTGGGTTGACACTGTTTTCCACAGCAAGCAGCGAGATTCCAGATGGCTGTGTTACCTATCTGTATTCCTGGTTCAGAGTGGAAGGAACTTGCAACGGAAGCGGTAGGATCCAGTTGTTGTGATGCATGTTAATGACATAGCTACACCTGCATAGCAAGTATGAGGTGCCAGGCCCTAAATTAAAAACAGAGATGAATATGTGGCAGAAAGGCTCATTGTGCAGGAGTGGGTTTCATTACATAGGGCACTGACACAAGTAGTAGGGAAAATAGAGGCTGTACCTGAGACAGTCAGCATTTAAACCATACTGGTGTCAGTGTTCCGGTCAGCCATATAATTGGAGAAACAGAGACTTTCAAATTATACGGTGAAAATGCAGAAAAATTCAGCAGGTCTGGTAACCATGGAGAGAGAAAACAAATAAACAGATAGCACAAATAGAAATAAATAGATATGATCAATTTATTGGAGTATTTTGAAGAATTAATGTGTAGATAAAGGGGAGCTAACTAATGCACTGTATTTATATTTCCAGAAGGCATTTGATAATTTGCCACAACAAAACTTATTGCAAGTGTAACATATTGGCATGGATAGAAGATTGGTTGACTTACAAAAAAGATAGACATATGTATATCTTTCGCTCGTTGGTGAGATATGAGTGGTGTGGCACACGAATTGTTGTTGACACCCTAACTTTTTACAATTTATATAAATGACTTGGATGAAGGGACCAAAGCTATAGTTGCTAAATTTGCTGATGACATAAAGATAGATAGGATTGTAAGACGTGAAAAGGACATAAAGAGGCTACAGAGGAATATAGTTAGGTTAAATGAGTAAGCAAAGGTGTGGCGAATGGAGTATAACGTAGGAAAGTGCACAAATTGTCAATTTTGGCAGGAAAAATAAGAAAGTATATTAACTAAATGATGGGAGATTGCAGAGATCTCAGATGCAGAAGGATCTAGGTGTCCTAGAATCATGATTTAGAGTTTCAACAAATAATTAGGCAAGTTAATTGAATGTTGTCATTTATTGCAATGGGAATTGAATATAAAAATAGGGAGGTTATGTTTCAGTATTATAAGGTACTGGGGAGACCGTCTTTGGAATACTCTGTCCAGTATAGGTCTCCTTATTTAAGGAAGTATATTGGAAGCAGTTCAGAGATTTACTATTATCTGGATTGGGTTTATGAGGAACGATTAGATATGCTAAGTTTGTATTTGCTGGAGATTGGAAGACATGATGTGGAGATGCTGGCATTGGACTGGGGTAAATACAGTAAGAAATCTCACAACACCAGGTTAAAGTCCAACAGGTTTATTCAATAGTAAACGCCACAAGCTTTCGGAATGCTGTTCTTTGTCAGGTGAAGGGGAAGTTCTGGTCAGAAATAGGGCATATAAAGGCACACAGTTTACAGAATATTGATTAGAATACGAGTCCTTACAGCTAGTTTGCTATTCAAATCTTAAAGATGCAGACAGTGTGAGTAGAGATAGCATTAAGCATAGATTAGAGATGTATATCGTCTCCAGACAGGACAGTGAGTGAGTTGCCTTTTAGGTGGGCAACGTTGGCTGAGTTGCAAGAATATGTGCAGGAAAGGATATCCCGAAGCACGTTCTTTGGGGAGACCATGCAGATGCTACGACAACAGATGAATGAACACTGCTCAACAGTCATCAGGCAAGACTGTTCTTTCCCTGTTGGGGACCACTTCAGCAGTCATGGGCATTTGGCCTCTGATCTTCTGGTAAACGTTCTCCAAGGCACCTTTCACAACACATGACAGTACAGAGTTGCTGAGCAAGGATCTTGGTTGAGGCCATCCTCATGTGTGCAGAACTTGGCTGAGTTCATGTCACACTATCTATAACCCCCATGACTTGCCTGAACTTGCATCATCTCTCATTGTCCTGTCTGGAGATAATACACATCTCTTTAACCTTTGCTTAATCCATCTCCACTCACATTTATCGCACCTTTAAGACTGGAATAGCAGATTAGCTGTAAAGACTCAAATTCTAACCAGTATTCTGTAAACTGTGTGTGCTTTATATGTCCTGTTTTTATCAGAACTTTCCACTCACCTGACGAAGGAACAGCATTCTGAAAGCTTGTAGCATTTATTATCAAATAAACCTGTTGGACTTTAACCTGGTGTTGTAAAACTTCTTACGAGATTGGAAGAATCAGAGGTGACTTGATTAAACCATGTAAGATTATGAGGGGACTTGACAGGAGGTAGATGGTCTCTTGCCAGCAAAAGGATGAAACACTTTCAGGAAGAGGAGGGAATGCAGAATTGAGGTTACAATCAGATAAATTACGATCTTATGAAATAGAGGAGCAGGCTTGAAGTAGATTGAGTAATCTACCCTTGCTCCTAGTTTATATGTTTGTGTTTTATATGAAGTAAAATGATTGTATTTTCCTCTATAATTAAACCTTTGGGTATCAATCAATTCTAAACAGTTAAAAAGTTGTACAGTATTGACTCTATTCCAAATAGCAGATAGAAACTAAAACTATTTACTTGTGATTAAGCCCATCTTAAAATTGCCCTGAAAACAATTATAAGGTGGGAGATTCTATACTGAGGAATTGGTAGCAATCGTTTTTTTGACTGTTGGCTGATGTTATAACATAGCTTGAAACCAAACCTCAAAAAAGGGAATTTGCATCACTCTCTGGAATCAAATTTCAATCTCAGGGCAGTTAAAGCAATGACTCAGAATTAACTCTGTTGAAAGAGTTATTTATTTCATGAATTACACTACAATAGAGTTAATGCATTTATTATATTCACAAAGCACAGCCAATGAATGGTCCATGCATGTTTACTCTGACAGATAAATTTAATTTTTAAAATGCAGAGGAATAAGCCTTAGGCTGCTCCCTTCTCGATAATTTTAAAATAGTTCCTCCCTTTCCCCTGTTGGTAACACTTAACACACCAGATCTTACTTGGCAGCTCATTTGGATGGTTTGCTCCAAATCTCTGCTATTGGACTTTAGAAAGAAGCTGCTGGGAGTTGCTACACTACAGCCCAAAAATCACATTCACTTCCTTTAAGGAGCCCATTTGATTTTCATTCTGCATGTCATGATATAGGAAAAAATAAATCTGCAGCTTAAATGCCACATTTTTTTTTTTAACGTAAGAACACTTTATGGCAGTGCAGTCACTAAAGTTTAAAGTTTATTTATGAGTATCACAAATAAACACTGCAATGAAGTTACTGTGAAAATCCCTTAATTGCCACACACAGCACCTATACAGGTACACTTGGAGAATTTAGCATGATCAGTACGCCTAAGCGCATGCCTTTTGGACAGTGGGAGGAAACTGAAGCAACCAAAGGAAACCTACGTAGACACAGGGAGAACATGCAGATCACCAGGAATTGAATGTTCAAATATAACCTGAAGCTCTGGAATTAGAAATTCTCAAATCACATTATGTTCAATAATTTGTTGCTTTCAGAGAACTGGGGATTCTCAACTCAGTTCCAAACAAAGGTAAATTCACTGTATAAAATAATGCTGGCAGAAATTTTTGGTGAGATCTTAGAAACTAGTAGGCCATTTGGCTATTCCAGGCTGCTCCACCATTCATTTCGATCATGGAATTCAATATCCTGATTCCCTCTTCTGCCATATTCCTTGGAGAATTTTACAATAACTTCATTGCAATGTTAATGTAAGCCTTACTTATGACTAATAAACAAACTTAAGCTTTACTTTGATCCCTTTAGTCCCAAGAGTTATATTTAATTTCTTCTTGAAATCAGACATTTTGGTCTCAACTACTTTGTGGTAGTGAACACCACCCTCTGGGAGAAGAAATTTCTTTTCACCTCACTTCTAAAAGGTTTACTTCAAACTATGACCCCTTAGTCTGGACTACTCCACCAGTGGGAGCATTCTTTTTGAATCTACCCTATCCAATCCTGTTAAAATTTTAAATTCCTGTGAAATTCCCTCTCTCTCTTCTAAACTCCAGTGAATATAATTCTAACTGACTTAATCTCTCCTCATATGACAGACCTGCCACTCCAGGAGTCAATGGTAAACCTTCACTGTACTCGCTTGATAGCAAGAGCATTCTTTTCCAGACATTAAAATGCACACAATACTCTGGGTGTGGCTTCAACACCCTATATATCTGCAATGAAACATCTTTATCCCTATACTCAAATCCGAGACCAACGTACCATTGGTTGATGAGCACTGCAGTCTAACCTCTACTGCATTTATAAAGTAGATTTTCAAAAAATTAACAAATGGGATTTGGGCATTGCTGGCTACACCAGCATTTGCTGCCCATCCTTAGTAGCCCTTGAAGTGGTGGTAAACTGCCTTCTTGAACTGCCGCAAATCCTGAGTGTAGGTATATCCACAGTGCTGTTAGGAAGAGAATTCCAGGATTTTAACCCAGTGACAGTGAAAGAACAGCGATTGGTTGGGGAGGAGGGAGGTCTCTCTCCAGCAGGTGGTGTTCCAGGTATATGCTATCCTCAACTTTATAGATAGCAGTGGTCAGGGGAGAAACATGTTAAACAGGCTGGTATTTCAGTTGAAAATATTGAATAAATTAACAAAGGAGACAACACAATTTTCATGATGTTCTAATGCATCTATTTCTAATGAACAGAATATTCAAATTCAACACATTATGGTGTAGCTGACAATGTAGGTGCAGCATCTAGAAAGTAACTTGCTTGGCTACTAGATAAATATGTTTTCTCTAAGAAAGCATTCCAAGCATCCATTACCATGTACCTTTTTTATTGATGAGTTTTTGCATTAACATTTTATGCACCAAATAGATTTTCACATTCAGTATGGGGGAGGTTAAGGAGCAGAAGGACAGTGGGGGGTGATGGAGAGAGGTGTGGTGCAGTATTAGCAGGACCAAATAGCAGGAGTAAACTAGATAAATTAGAATTGTGCTTCACATTTTAAGAAATCAAAACACTTCATGTGCACAACATGTTGGATCTTTCATTTCAGAAAAGAGATACACAATTAACATACACATGGTCACATAATTCAATGTACAAAACCTTCATTATGAATTCACATAATGAATTAAAATTATTAAAAAGCTATTGTTACAAGTTATCCATTGAGTGGGAATTTCACGGGATACATTATTTTTGGAATATGCTTTAAGTGCCAGAATATTTTCCTATCGTCTTCCTAAAACTTGAGGTGGATATCTTTCAAATACAAATTTTGATTCCTAGGCTCTTTAACAGCACACCTTTACTCCCAGAAGGAACTGTGATACAAATATTCATTTGGCATTCTAAACTTCCCTGTAGGTAACAGCAGTTGTATCTTCAACGTTCAGGTCTCCAACTGAATGGCGCCCTCAGACTTTATCGACCTCTGTTTTTTTTTGCATTACCCTTCAATGATAGGATGAGAAAAGTGTTGTAATTTTCAGTGAACAAGCAAAAAGTAAAATAATTTAGTGAGCTGGTAACAACTACATACACAAATGAATAGCATACCTCTTTAGGTGCATTTTGAGTGCACTAAACCAAATGACATACTGAAATTTGAGATTTATGAAAAGCTGTATACATTTTTTCTGTATTTTCTCTACTTCTTTTCCAGATTACTGTGCCATCCACTAACCTTCCAAGTTACACAGTCCTCCGGGAGAGGAGTAACCTAGAAGGTACCACGCAGACCTTGTTCAGTGTTAAATACCGTGTTTGTGCAAAAAAATTTAAAATACTGTGCGCTGAAAGAACTGATCATGCACAGCAGAATTTTAGAAGCAATGTTGCCACCCACCATTTCCTGACTTGAATGGCAATACCAATGCCTAGTTGAGGCACTGACTCGCTCTTGGATTTCTTGCCTTCTGGAAGACTGAAGGTACTAGCAAGCAACACCTAAATATTCTGTCATACTTGATCTGTTTATATTAAAGTACAGTATCTTTATATTTGATTTGCAGCCATGTGATATCTTAAAGACAATAGTGAGCAGCTGGTACGGTATCTCCGGGTCACGCTCTTAGTGTCAGTTATGCTTCATGCTTATGCATTCTTGACTGATGTTTTACTTCTTGCAATTGATTTGGATAAGGGGGCTTTATATCCTGTTAGTAATGGTCATAATGCCAGGCAACAATTTACACAATCCTACTCAGGAACTCAATGTTTATTTTTAAACATGCCTTCTTGAAAAAGAAACTACCAACTAAAATCCAAAAGTAGAAAAATCACAAGATCATACTCAGGTACAGTCCACCAAGTTTAGTTGCAAGCTATAATTTGATTATAGATCCACTGAAAATCTACTAGTCTTCTTTCATGTAACTTTTTTACCAATGTGATAGAGATTAGGTGAGAACCTGTCTCCACAACTTTGTCACTTGATGCTCAATTGAAATGAAAGGGAGACCTACAACTGAGATACAACTTCATGGAATGACATCTTCAGCTGCGCTTTTACATGAAGTACCCAGAAACCAAGTCAAAAAAAATGCAAACATCACACTTGCCTCACAAAAATTTGTGGAGTTCCAAAAAAATCTACCTACTATTCATCTTTTTTCAGGTCTCTTAGCTCATGCACTTGGTGCAATCAGTACATTTGCCCTCCCAGATGCACACACTTTTTTGTACTGTGTCAAAAACCATTCTTACTGGCTGCCACTCCAGAATTCCCTCTAAAGTTTGTCTGTGCACTTTTCAAGTTGAACATCAACTTACCCTCTTCAGAAAGAAATGTTGGCCAGATAGTAAATAAAAAAGATAGGAGAACTTGAAAGGATAATCAGCATCAACTTTAGGGTCAGGAAGTGCAGTTGGATTGATGGTGTCACAAAGGTTTCCATGAGTCACAATTGGGCCGCAAATTACAAAATGAGTATTCTTGATTTAGTCAAGTGATATTGTAAATGGTTTCATGTTAAAGGCTGTTTGCTACTTTAATTTATAGGATATAAATAATACTTACAAATGCAACACAAGTCTATAGAAATTGCAAATTTTAAGTGCTGACTCACTCTCAAATTTCTTACCCTCTGGAAAGAGGTGGAAGCAAGCAACACTATTTTGCATCTGCAATTTCCTCATTGCTTGATCCTATTGAAGGTCAATGAGCAAACCAGAGGTGAAAAATGAGAGATCCAGGCAGAATGTGCATTTTCGTTACCTTGCTGCCCATACGAAGAGAGTCAATTTCTTCTCTTTGTTTCGACAAAGTCTCATTCATGCTACAAAGATGATCACTCATCATACTCAGCTGATCTTCATAGCTCCTCTTTGTTGTAGTCAGTTCATCCTATATTAAAATGTAGACAATCGTATATTAAAAGAGAAGTGTCAACAGGGAATCTATAGAATACATTTAATATGATAGCAGGGAAGTTCTGGTCTCCTGTGCTGTATACATTCTGTGAACTTAGACAAGTGAACTTGGGACAAGACGGCAGAGTAGTGCAAATCACTGGACTAGTAATCCAAAGGCCCAGGTTAATGTTCTTGTAGCATGGGTTCAAATCCCACCACAGTAAATTTAATTTATTAAAAAACCTCATGTTGAAAACTAATCTCAGTAACTGTGACCACAAAATTATTGATTGTCCTTTAGGGAAGAAAACCTGCCATCTTTCTCTGGTCTGGTGCACATGACTCCAGACTACCTGGTCTGGCACACGTGTGACACCAGACCCACAGCAATGTGGCTGATTCTTAATTGACCTCTAGCAAGGGCAATTAGCACCAGGAAACAAATACTGGCTTTGCCAATAGCACCCAAACCCATTCTAATTGAATCTATTAGATTCAATTTGCATTACAGGGAATGAAGGATCATTTGATTTGTGCATAAACACCATTTTAAAATATTAGTTTGAGCTAAGGCATGAAATTCCTTCCTGCTTAGCTTTGAAAATATCTTAAATTCAGACACACCCTTTCAAATGATATAATACAAAAGCTGCATTACGAATTTGGACTCAGTGGCATCAGGTATTCCGATAATTCATTCTTATTTCACTTGCCTGCCAGAGTTCAATCTTGCTACCCTAGAATCATTTATATTATCTTATATCCAGGAATGTAACAATAATAAATTGTTATGATTCATGCCTTTGCCACATGACCACATTTGTCACTTTCAAAGGTGGTCCAAGAAACTGCAAAGAAAGATTAAATTGTACTCAAATCATTCGACTGCTTCATTCTACAGCATAGTAATAATTTAAACTAAGCATTCAATTTCTGCTACTATTAATACTGTCACATTTCCTGTGGGACAAACTTGTCATCAGCTACCAATTTCCTGCAACTCTTCCAAGAAAGTTTTTATACACTAGCTGTTGCCCCATATCTTACCATAATTAAAGTAGGAAATAATCTTAAACTTTTGGTTTCAGTTTATTAACAAGAAATGGAGTGAATGTATTAACTGCTGGGAGGGGGATTTTTGAGTATTATTTCTTCAAAGGAATGTGATTATTGCTAACAAGTTCAGCATCTATTGTCCATCCCCAATTGCCCTTGAACTAAATTGTTTGTAGACCATTTCAGAGTCAACTTCATTACTGTGAATCTGGGGGCACATGCTGGAAGGCAGATTTTCTTCCCTGAAGGATATTAAAAAAACAGTTGAGTTCTGACAACAATCTGATAGTTTCATGGTCACAATTACTGAGATTAGCTTGAAATTCCATAGTTTATTAACTGAATTTAAGTGTTACCAGCTGGCGTCTGGAGGGATTTGAACCAACGTTTCAAAGTCTGGGCCACTAAATTATTAGTTAAATGAAATTATCATTGAGTGCCATTGTCCCATTATAAACAGATTTCTAAAGGGATTTTTTGAACTATGGAAATCACATTTAGCAGTTTTATTTTGCCCTTTATGGAATTGCATTGCTAGATATTTATCAGGGATCCAGAACCAAGTGTCATAAAAACAGTAGCCCTTGAATAAAAACAAATGTAGATGGAGATCTGAAATAAAAACAAAATGTTAGAAAAACTCAACAGGTCTGGTAGCATCTGCTGAGAAAGAAACAGTTGATGTTTCAAGTCCAATGACTTCTTTGGAACTTAAGATCTAGGAATAGTCAGTACAGCTGCAGTCATTTTTTGGCAACAAGTAGGTCCAGAAGAAATATTTCTCTTGTCCCATTCCAAAAAGAGGTTATTCAAAACTAATTTGAATATAGTGATGCTTATCCAATGTAAAATGCACACCATTTGTTTTCATTGAAATTAAAGTCCAATTAACATCAATTATTTCTGTTGGTAATGTGTCCTCTCAAACTCTTAACATCTTAGATTGGGTGGAATGACCTATTCCATGTTTAGTTAATGTCAACTCAAAAATAGTAAGCATTTATCCTGGCTAATGATCTGAAGTGATCATTCTAGTGTGCTACACTGATTAAACTTTAGTTTTTGTCAAGGAGTACTGCTTTTAGTTCATTTTAGAACAAATTTATTAATTTTGCACTATTTTCAAAGCTGTTCACCATCACATCCTCTTCCAATAATTCACACATTCTCCCATTAAGCATCCATAGAAACCTTACAATGCAATTCAGGAGGCAATTCAGCATCAAGTCTGCACCAACAACAATCCCACCTAGGCCCTATCCCTGTCACCCAACATATTTAACTGCTAAACACTTTAACTTGCACACCCCAGTTCACTAATGGGCAGTTTAACATAGCTCATCAACCTAACCCACACATCTTTGCAGCATGGGAGGAAATAGGAGTACCTGGAGAAAATCCACACATTCAGGCAGAACACGCAGAGACAGTAACCCGACAAGAATCAAACCAGGTCCCTGGAACTGTGAAGTAGCAGTGCTAACCACTGTGCCACCACACCATACTGGAACCAAGTCAGTTCTACAGGGAATGTTATTCCATCAAAATGCTGGAATTCCTTTATCCATCAGTAGTCCAGTTCAATTACAATTCCCCCACATTTGCACAGCAAGATCATTTAGAAGTTTAATAATTTTAAGGCTTACTTAGACAGGCACATGAGTGGACTAGAGAGGGAGGGACAGAATACTACTTTTCTAAATTAAAGATTACGAGCCTTGGGATGTCCCTGGGAATTATTGATTCCTGTGACCTTCCAACGTATTTCATGACTAACTTGCTTTATTTCTGTGCTTCTGAGGATCCTGTAAACGTCTAAGTTCTTGCACGTCTATTGATGTCTTTTTTACTTCGCAGGTGATTCAGTCCGCCTTGTTGACCAACAAGGTGCATACACGCAGTGGGTCGTGCAAAGGCTGCTCTTGGATGTTGCTTTGAGAGTTGCTTAGTGCTTCACGTCGTTAGTGTACGCTTAAACTGGACCATCTGACGGGCAACATGACAGCTCAGTGACTATCGCTGTGCTGTGCGGATATATGGATTTGGGCCCGTGTCTGCAGGAGTTTGTACATTCTCCCTGTGATTGCGTGGGTTTTCTCCGGGTGCTCCGGTTTCCTCCCACATCCCAAAAATGTGCTCTTAGGCTGATTGGTGTAACAAATTGTCTCTAAATTAGGCTTCCTTCGATCTTCCCCGATAGGTATAGACAAAAGTCATAGATAGAGGAGGGCACTCAATGTTAAAATGGCGGCATGGGCCCAATGGGCCGAAGAGCCTGTTTCCCATACTGTATTGTTCTTTGCTTGCTTTACACAAATTCTATTGCCCGCACTCAGCACCAATTTTCTATTGGATAGTGAACTTAAATAATGCAATCTTTTTAACACCTGCCATCATTTTTTAAAATTTAAAAAATGTGGCAGATAGAAAAATAGTTGAAGTGAAATAATTATCATATGGACATACTCAATACAATTCATTTAACATTTTCATCTGCCTTTTATAATAAGTGATTTAGTTACACAACCCAAAACCAAATGTTTTACTATGCGTTGTAATAGGGAGAAAAATAAAAAAACACAAACGTAGCAATTTCTATTCTAAGTTGCAGTAGACATATATGATGAAGATATGCTTTATACTAAATTATGGTTTGGGGGAAGTAAATTTCAAACTTAATAATCTTCACAGGATGAATAAGCAAATGTGAAACAAACAGCACAGACTTCACCCTTCAGTTAGATAAGGGTACAGCTGCTTGTTACGATTTTTTAGTGCAAGTGTTTTGACCAAAAGATATAAATATGGGATGCAGTTTTTGTATCAGGCAAACACCCTATAGAGGAAGGATATGTCCCTCAAGCATGCCTGTAAATACAAGTTCTCTTATTGCAATGTACAGACTTGAGTGGTTTCAATAATTTACCACAACACACTGAAATCCAGCTAAGCTAGCTTCCAGACATGAACAGCTAATCAAATATATAGACAATGCCTTTTGTCTGAATCCCACTGGTAGTTGGAGAAGGAAGTTCACATGACAACCCAACGCTTTAAAATGTACTTAAAACAGAAGATGAGCATCTTAAGAAGGCGGCCAAGCGAGATCTTTCTTGCTGCCACATTCCTCCAACCTGCCTGGTAAGCTTCTATCCCCATTTGCTGACTGTGATCATTTAGGTTGCCCTGCTGCATACAGATCTCTTAAATGAATCCAACCATGTGCTATCATTCCTAAAGGATAATCAGACCAGTCATCGATATCTTTAAAAAGCATCGAGATCATCAAATTCAGCCTGAAGCCAGCTGCCAGGACTGCATAACTTTACTATATTTTGGACTCTAGTTTGGACAACCTACCTTTCCAATTGCAATCTGTACTGTGTGTATAAACTTCACATGTATGAGAAATTTGATGCATTTATTACTTTATTTAAATTGGTTCAATTATAATAAAACTAACTTCTTTCTTTGTTAAACTTAAAAGAACAAATAGGACAAGTTTTCTTATAATCCCAGTGTGTAAACAGTAAAGTATAAGCATAGCCTTTCAAACAAAAATCCTGTTTCAGTCAAACAAGGGGACGACAAAGAAGGGTGCCATTTGATCCCTCATTACTTGGCTTTACACAATTTACTTGGAAATCCAAAAATCCTTTACCGATGGGCTATATATTCAAATTAAGTATCAAGGGCAGGACAGTGAGATGGAACAGATATTGGGAAAGGCTACCATTTATCATAAATAAAGTGGTAGTTTCTGATTAATGTCCAGCTCTAGTGGAGTGGCTCAGTGCTCAATCTTGTTTGTCTATGTTTATTGATCATATGAAGTAGCTACAAATATTAAACTGCCTCACAGCCAGGATCTTAGGAGAAGGAAATAGGTTGTCATGGGATTTGCCTATATTTTGAATTTGGTCCGAGCCTGAAAGGGTCTTTCAATGTAGAAAATTAAGCAATCTTTCCTTTGGGTACACAGAATATAGATGGCGAAAATCGAGTAAGTGGACATGAGTTAACGGTGACAATGGGAGACCAGGAAATGTTTCAGTGATTTTCAAAAAAAGGATGTTTCTGCCTTTGGATAGAGTCTTGAGCTGTATGACCTAGAAGCTCAATACAAAACCATTTTCGTGTTTAATTACATTCAGGTGGTGAGCCTTAACTTGTGCTCCCAGAGCTAAGGACAGACTAAAACTGTGGTTTTGTGTTTGTAGGTGCACATTTGTATAGAGTTGCATATAAAGAATGTACTCCCGTCCCTCTTTCCGCTTTCTAGCATAGCGCATTGATAACTGGATTATATTAGGTTTCTTGGTCAGACCACATTTGGGAATGGTGTACACCATGTTGATTCTACCAGGTTAAGGATACCATGGCTCTAGACATGGAATTGAGAGGTTAAGGAGAATGAGGAATCTATGTCTTGTGTTTGAAATTTCTAAAAAGGCAAAACTTGGAAGATCAGATTTAAGAGTATTAAAATCCATAGCAATGTACAAGGAGAGAAATGGCTGAGTTGACAGAGCTGAGTGGTATAAGAAACTATCAATTTAAAACTGAGAATGCTTGGAACAAGTCTGGATGTTGATTTTTTTCTTAGAATTATTGACTTATAGAACATTACAGCGCAGAACAGGCCCTTCGGCCTTCAATGTTGCGCCAACCAATTATGAAAAAAAAAGCAATGATCCTCCAAACTAAACCATTCCCTTCTCTTCCATATACTTATCAACTAACCTCTTAAACGCCACCAAACTTGGCGCATCTACAACTGCTGCAGGCAGGGCATTCCACTCCCGAACCACCCTTTGGTAAAGAACCTACCTCTGATATCCGTCCTATAACTATCACCCCTTAATTTAAAGCTGTGTCCCCTCGTGCTAGCTTTCTCCATCCTAGGAAAAAGGCTATCACTGTCCACCCTATCTAAACCTCTAATCATCTTATATGTTTCAATAAGGTCTCCTCTTAGCTGCCTCCTTTCTAACGAAAACAACCTCAAATCCCTCAGCCTTTCTTCATAACACATGCCCTCCATACCAGGCAACATCCTGGTAAACCTCCTCTGTACCCTCTCCAATGCCTCCACATTGACTTGTGGAGCATGCTTCTGGGTTTTAACTGACTCCTGAAGTTTAAGGTGGTGACAGATACATTTTTGAAAACTAGATAAGGCAAAAAACAAGAATCTAGGTAATAATAAATGGATTTCTGGTAAGGATGATGTGGAAATGCCAGCAATGAACTGGGGTAAGCACAGTAAGAAGTTTCAACACCAGGTTAAAGTCCAAAGGTTTATTTGGTTGCACAAGCCACAAGCTTTCGAAGCACTATCCTTCATTAGGTGAGTGGGCAGTGCTCCGAAGGCTTGTGGTTTGTACTCCAAATAAACTGTTGGACTTCAACATGGTGTGAGACTTCTTACATCTGGTAAGGAGGCAGTGGGTTGGTTCAAGCAAGAGGGGGAATAAAATAAATTAGGCAAAGTACATGTAGCCTGGATGTCACCTTTACTGTTATACCTGGAAGCAAATCCCACTAGAAACACGTTATTATTTAATAAACATACAACTGACAGCAGTAAGAGACAATGCTGCTGTTTGGATATAATTTAGCCAAGAAAGTGCATAAAAGGATTTACATTTCTCCTTACCTGCAATCGTACTATGTTCTGATTGGCAACTTTTATTTCTTCTGAAAGGGTTTCTCTGGACTTCTCTGCTAGTGCTAAGCGTTTAGCAAGGGCACGGCACTATGCATTTAAAGAAAAAAAGCATTTTGTATAAAACATTTCAAATTCATACAATAATTCAGCTTGAAACTGTGTGAACCTGTAACCCAAGAGACATCTAATAAGCATACTCTAGTTGCAGGACGAGGATGAGGACAAAGGATGGAGGACGAGGAACTCAAGTCTGTCCTGACATCTGGCTGATCTTAATGGAGTATTTATGATACTGTGAAGACCACGCATATATTAATTGATCGACTTCCTGGTTTCCTTAATCAACTCCCTTAAGTTCAAAAATGTGACTTGATATAATCTCTGACTTGTCATTTTAAAATCCTTTCCATTTTGGCTTATGATACTGTTCCGAGCAAGTTCAACAGAAGCAGCATCTCATTTTTCTCCTCTTCATTCTGCAACCACCTGGGCCAAACAAACATTGACTTGATTAACTCTTTAATGCTCCCAATTTCCTCTCACTGAGGATGTTGGGAGATATGGAGTGGGACTGTTGATCCAGATGGAACGAGGTTTCTTTGTGGATTCTTTAACAGAACACAGCTTACTCAAGTAGGTAGGATAAAGTTGATTGGGAAATCATCAAAATAAAAATTTCTGGGCTCAAAACCATTTTACCCACAGCATTGTGAAGTTTTCGTACTTTGTAACTGTGCACTTTCCTGAAGATGCCAAATGTAAAAAAAGACAGAACTGCCCTTTAACAAAGGGTGAAAATTACCTTTAGCTATCTCGCAAGAATTATCAATTGGAAATATGCTGAAAATGAGTGCTTCATTGCCAGAAGCAAGAATCAAGAGGTGATCCCATGATAGTTATTCATTTATCCAATTCATTAGTGCACCATAGAAGGGATGTGAGCAGTTGCTGGACTGACCCTTCAGGTCAGTGAACTAAGACTGGAACAAGAAAATCTTTATCCTGTATGCAGCTGCCCTCTGAAAATAAATTCAGTTAGAAAACTGTCACAGACTTGAGCACATAATCTGGACTGACATTCCTGTACACTACTGGGGAAGTCATACCATAATTCAGAAGAGACATTAAAAGAGGGCCCCCTTTACCCTCTCAGACAGACATAAAAAGCCCCAAGGCTATGTGAATAAGAGAAGCAGAGTTCCAGAGTCTTCTGGGAATTTATCCCTCAACAAACACAAGTAAAAATGGGTTTATTGATTATTTATCTCTTGTTTCTGGAATCTTGGTATGCAAAAATTGGCTCCAATGTTTCTTTACATTACAAGAATCACATTTCAAAAAGCTCTAATTGGCTCTGAAGTGCTCTGGGTCACAGTAATGTTCTAAGGCATGCTATATCAATGCAAATAATTAATATTCTTTAAGTTTTGACATTTTAACAAAATGGGATTAATTTCCAGTGACTTACAGAATTCCAATGAAGCAATAAGGCATAATATAGTTTTTTTTAAATAAAAACAACATACAGGAAATCTTATATAGAAATAGAAAGTGTTGGAAATATTCAGCAGATCATCTATGGGGAAAAAACAAGAGGGTTAGTTTTACATCAATGCTGTTTCTCTCTCCCGAGATGTTGCCAGACTTGCTGAATATTTTCAACACTTTTTTTGACATACAGTTGTAGGTTGGTTTACAAGCATCATCCTTCAAAAGGGTCATCAAAACTTCAACACTAAAAGCCTGTTATAAGTCATCAGTATTTACCTCTGCATAAAAATGCACCGACTTGCTGTCTGCTATCTGAAGTTGAGAGGTTAGCTCTGCCACCCTCATCATGTAGTGATTTTTAATTAACTGTTCACGTGACTCTGCATCTGGAATCTAAAATTAAGCACATGGATATGAGAGGTTTTGAAATATCACCCAAAAGAACATGCACCAGCAAGCTCCATTTAACCATACATTTAAAATCAACCTAGCCAGTGTGGACTACTTAAATTTACATTCTACATTCATTTCTGAATAAGCTGTAACTAACAAACCATTAAATTAATTAAAAATTAAGAACCAAATTCTTTTAAGTTTTAACAAACACAAAGGTTTGTTTGTTTCAAAAATGAGGATTGCAATCATTGCAGTACACTTAATTCATTTCATTTCCAACAAGAATATGAAGAATCACATAATACCTCATTGTTGATGGTGGAAGTGGTCAGCATTCCAATCTAACAAAAAAAACTTCAGTTAGCTTAAAACTCAGACTATTGAAATCATTAAAATACACACAAAGCAGAAGGTAGTGATTGACTTGACTACGAGACAGTAGTTTAGGGATGATGAATTTTAAGACATCTTTTTTGGAAGTTAGAAATTCAATCACATATTTAATAACCTAAGCTTTTAAGGTATAACTCAAGACTGTGGCAATTCACAACTTGCTACATTTTGCACACCGGAATGCATTTCCCCACTGGGTGTTAACAAATCACTTTCACTTCTATATGTGAGAGATGGTTCAAGATCCACTATTCTCGGCCAGATTGACAAAGAGCTACAAATTACTCTGCACATTAGGCATGGTAGGGAGATGGGGATGGCAAAAACACAGTAAAATTCAGATCTGACTAAAGCTTGTCAACTGAAACGTTAAGTTTGTTTTCTCTCTCTCTCTCTCTACAGGTGCAGTTTCTGTTTTCACTTCATATTTCCAGGAAACCACAGTATTTTGTTTTTGTGGCAAAAGCCAACAAAGTTTCCCTCTCCAAAGTAGTATTGCGTTTGAGCCTGATGCTGTATCGGGGAAAACAATCTAGTGAAACTTGGGCCAGAATTTTCTGGTCCTTCACACTGACAGGATCTTCTGGTCCTGCCAGCATGAACCAATTTCAATGGCTCACTAGTTCCGCTGCAGGGAAGGGGTTTGGAAAATTCCAGCCTTCCTCTTGGTACACGTATGGAAAACGGGCACTTGGGAAGGGAAGTCGGTTCAATTGGAACTACATGCAACTACTTTTAGGAAAGAAAAAGAAACCAAACCAACTTCTCAGTTCCATTGAATTTAAATTTTATACCATTTACCAGACTAGTACTTTTAACTGGTTCTTTGGAGTCCTTTTCAACAAGCTGTAAGTCTTCAATTTTGGGAATGGCACCATTTTCCTGGATAAAACCAACAGGAGGCATTGGTCCAGCGAATGTAGTTTTAAATTGACTTTCCAGATCAATTAGCCGCTGATTTTCCTTCTCCAATTTTATTTTGGCTAGCTGAGCCTCCAACATCCAGTGTTCTTTCTCCTGTTCCAGTTTTGCTATCTTCTCTTGGCTTTGTTGCACCTGCAAAGTAGTAACAGCCAATATGGTTACAGATCTCATCTTTGTGCTTGTAGTATCTTCCATACCAAAGCTAACAGGGCAGGTGGTTGACCTCTTCCAGGTTTTCCCATATTCTGATCTGCAATGTAGAAGGTATGCAAATATGATCAGTATTTTTCTGATTTCTCCTTTTACCCCTATCACCCAGAACAGCCACAAATTGCCAAATGGAATGTGTCTGTGCAAGCCACAGAATGTCACTTCAACCACATTTTCATGCAATTACTTCTGACTTAATCTGAGCTCCTACAAAGCTTATCTTTTTATTTTTAAAACATGGGCAAAATCTTAATCCATCTTGAAAAAGGTCAAGATCTGAAATCACATCACATTTAGACAAATGGCTGATTACAAAAGGTCATGGGGTTTTGATCACAAGTTTGGAGAAATATTTAACTAGTGAGGGGGAACTGATGAAGGAAGGAAATTTTAGTACCCAACATTTCACTCCCCTTTTCATACTGCATCACTTCAGTTGTGTTCTTCCATTCTATTCTCATAACAAAATCCAACAAAAAACACCCTTTCCAAAAATTTCAATTACAAAACACAGCATGAATAGTTAACTTCTCTTCCAGTATAACTTGTGCTATTTGTACACTGTCTCCATTGTAACACTGTCATCTGTACAACAAATCCAAAAACGTGCATACAGGATATCCAATGACAGAAACAAAAAAATCATTGATTTAGACTAAAATTAACCAGTGCGGGTGGCTACTTAAAACTACTCCGTGCTCACTGGGCACCGCAGGGGCTAGTGTGTGTTATAGACTTTTAAAACATTAAATCAAAATGTGATTGTAAGTTTCCTTTGGGCTTTTTTTTCTGTTTGGGCCGCATCCCTTCCTTTTTGGGGTGCTGCCCCTCTGAATTTGTTCCTAAGTCAACTAAGTTCCTGAGTTTGTTTACTTGTTGGGTAGAAGAAAGAATTACTTAAAACTAAATTCAATCTGTAGGTAAACCACCCCTTTCAGGGGTCACATTGGGGTTAACAAGCACCTCAGGGTACAATTGAGACAAGTAATTGTAGTTTTTGTGTTAGCCAAGCTGAATCCTGTCAACATTGCGTGCCTCTGAGAGTGGGATTTGAGTCCTATTTAAGACTGGTTACGAGCATGCACAATAGCTATTTTCTCAAAATATAAAAATTGAAATACCAAGGGAGTACAGCAAGAAAACCTTTGTTCTCTTACAAAATGAATTAAGGCTAGGTTGATTTGTTTAATATCAAAGATCATTGGACCAAAGCATTTAACAAATCAGATTTGACACTAAATAATCCCAGAGGAAGTTCAGCTCATGAGGTTTTGTGTTGCTTTACTCAGAATCAAACTAGACAAACATTTGAGGGAGAAGGGAATAGATGACTCTGATGGTAGAGTTAGAAGGATACAAGTGAGAGGAAGCCTGAGTGGAGCACAAAAACTGGCATAGACTGGTTGGGTCAAATGTCTGTTTCAGTATTGGTACCTACCCTTACTTGAGCACTGTGGCTGTAACAGCATGCAGAATTTTTCTTTCTCAACAGCTATTCTGAATACCCTTAATTGAAAAATCTAGTAGTTATAGCCAAAGATTTCTTGTTCATTCATTGGGTATTAAAGTGAATATTATTTACCATAAAACCCAGGCAAGTTTGCTTATCTGTCAAAAGTAGTTTGCAATTCATATTGTGACTTTTCACCACGAGTCCTTTAACCATCATTATAGTGTCAGTCATTTAACCTTTTAATCTTTGTTTTACAATGATGCATGATACTTTCATTTATAAGGAAGAAATCATGTTAGCCTTGACTTCAGGGTTGGTTGCACAGTTAGCTCCTTGTTTTAATTGAATTTGTATAGGGTGTGCCTTTTTTCTATTTTATTAATTGACCTGAACTCCAAGGCTGTATTCCACAAAATTAATTTTTAAGCTGTACTTTTGCACATGTTGTAAATTGCTTCCATAATTTCTGCTACAATACGTTCTCGTATACAAAGTTGGGGCCTTTATTGTAAAGATTTGAAGAGGCTGGTGCACAATTACAATAAGGCAGGAAAATTGAACACTTGTGAAAGAGCCATATAAAAGTATTTCAAAGGTTGTTATACTCAGTACAGAAATGTCGTTATTTTACCGGACCAGTAATCCGACTGATAATTTAAACTCAGATTAAAAATGCCTGAACATAAATAGCTGCAGTTATTAAAAGTTTTAACCAATCAGCTGGAAAAATCCAGCTGGTTTACTAATGTCCCTTAGGAAAGGAAACACGTAGTGCTCCAAAAGACCTGGCCAATACTGGACTGAGGCCTACACCCACATGCCTTATTCTTAAAAGCCACTTAGTGAGGTCAACTAGGGACAAGCAATAAATGTTAGCCTTGTCAGTAGCACCATCTCAGATGAACATACAATGCATTAAGTGGCCAAAGTTCATTTAAAAACTGCTGCAAAGGATTTCAAAATCTGAGTAGAAGGTTAATGAATTCTACATCTGGGAGAAAACATTCTTACAAGCATTCTACAACTGTGTCTTAATCCATTTAAAAATTTAAGTTAATCCATTGTTCCGCCTTGTGAGTATGTGAAAGTTCATCAGGACTTAGTCTACGTTTCCAGTATTCCAGAGGCTGAAATCTGACTTTTTTTGGGACTATGTGCAGTTAATGTTGTCTGCACGGACTTTACCAAGGTCTTTGCAATGTACCACATGATAGATTGTTGCTTGAAGTTAAATCTCTCAGGATCCAGGATGAGGTGTCTAAATGTTCACAAGATTGGCTTCTTGACAGAAGCCAGAGGGTGGCTGTGGAGAGTTGTTTTTCCAAATTGAAGACCTGTAACCAGCAATATGCCTCAGGGATCAGCGCTGGGCCCACTGTTATTTGTCATTTTTATTAATGATTGGATGAGAATATACGAGGCATAGTCAGTAAGTTTGTAGATGAAACCAAGATTGGTGGCATTGTGGACAGTGAAGGAAGTTATCTCCAATTGCAATGGGATTTTGATCAATTGGGCCAGTGGGCTGACAGACGGCAGGTGGAGTTTAATTTAGATAAATGCAAGGTGATGCATTTTGGTAGACTGAACCAGTGCAGGACTTAATCAATTAATGGCATGGCATTGAAGAGAGTTACAGAACAAAGATCTAGGGGTACATGTTCATAGCTCCTTGAAAGTGGAGTCACAGCGGGAGAGAATGGTGAAGAAGGCATTTGGCATGCTTGGTTTCTTTGGTCAGAACACAAATACAGGAGTTGGGACATCTTGAAGTTGTACAAGACATTGGAACGGCCACACTTAGAATACAATGTGCAATTCTGGTCACCCTGTTACAGAAAGGATATTATTAGACTAGAAAGAGTGTAGAAAAGATTTACTAGGATGCTAAAAGGGCTTTATGGATTGAGTTATAAGGAGAGGCCAAATAAATAGGACTTTTTTCTCTGGAGCATAGGAGACTGAGGGTGACCTTAGAGGTCTAGAAAATAATGAGGGACATACAGAAGGTAGATAGTCAATACTTTTTACCAAAGGTAGGGGTCTAAAATTAGCAGGCATAGATTTAAGGTGAAAAGGGAGAGATATAAAAGTGTCCAGAGGGGCAATTTTTTTCCCCACACAAAAGGTGGTGAGTGTCTCAAACAAGCTACCAGAAGTATAGTAGAGGTGGGTACAATTTTATCTTTTAAAAATCTAGATAGTTACATGGGTACGATGGATACAGAAGGATATGAGACAAATGTGGACAACTGGGATTAAAACTAGAGGTTTTAAAGAGTGTGGCATGGACAAGTTGGGCCAAAGGGCTTGTTTCCATGCTGTAAACCTCTATGACGCTAATGTCCTACAAGCGGTGAACTTCTACTTGTGCAATGCTTTTGTACAAGGATATATCTCAGCCAGAAATATCAAGGTTGCCTTTGAAACTGGAATTTTGTGTCAGCAGTACAGCATATAGATTGAAGTCGAATTCTGAAATCACCAATTGCTTTTGCCATTACCCTGGCCAGCCATCACTCACCAGCTTTAGTCCTGAATTCAGGCTACTTGGTTGTTGGATGTATTCAGCCTCACTTCACAGTAGGTTTGGAGAATTTATTCTCTCCTTCTCCTCTTCTACTTAAATATACCTTTGAAAACTGACTTCAAAACAGTTCATCTAACAGATTGAAATTCAGGTCAATACAAATTGGAGCACACCATACATAAACTCAAGTAAAACAATGGATGAGCCATATTTAATATTAAGGCCTTTTAATATCTGGCCCAGTTTGATATTCAGGCCTTATATTTTGAGAACTTGTGCAGAAATAATGGCATAGGACCCACATTATGCCAATTGTGTTTGCAAAGAACAAAATAAGAATGCAACTCTTGCTTGTAAATTCACACAATTCCCAAGTTTATTCAACTGTTATCAAATTTAAGTAAACCCTCTGGTGCTCCCAAGCCCCAGCCTTGCAACACAATGAAAACACAAGGTTTCTTGCAATTCTTCAACACCTGAATGGCTGCAAACCAATGCTCAAAATTTTAGGTACAGCAAGACCCTTATAATAATCTTTTTAAAAACTGTCACCGGTTCCATATATTACATGTCTTGAATAGATTTTACAGTAGCTGAAAGAGCTACATTAATTAGCTAGCATTCCGTAACTACATTTCCATAAATTGACTGAGGTTAAATGCAGAAATGATTTTGCTTTAAACTTCAATTTTGATGCATAAAAAAAATCAAAGAAGAAATAAGGCATGCCAACCATGCTTTTTTGGAGTTCAATTTCTGCCTGTTTTTTGTTTTTTTTAAACATTCCAGCACTAAAGTTGATGACAAGATTAGTGTAAAACCACTCACTGAAAAGATAACTTGCTGTATATGCTATTTGTCAAAATTCCAGATCTAGATGTTTTCTTATCCTTTACGTAATCCAAATTTTATGTCCCTCACTCAAAAGGGAGCAACTGAGCTGGCTATAGTGGTACACCTAGATTCTTAGCAAACAGGTATTCAAAAGAACAAAGCACATCAAATATTTATAAAGTATAAAGCATCAAGATTTCTCTTTAACTGTTTAATTTTATCAAAATTCTGTGTCTTCAAACAGAACTTGGTCATTTTCAGAGTTTTGTAGCCACTTCAACTTTTCTATCAAATATTCTAAAGTAACATAGAAAATGCATCATTACCTGTTGTGAGAGACCTTCGCGGCTTTCAGTTGAACTTAGAATAGTCCTGCGATTTGCCAAAGCCTCTTCATAAGGTACTGATCCTGGACAAGACTGTAACATGATTATTCCATTATATATCCATATATATCCATTATATAAGGCTCCATGCAGCAAAATAAGTTATGCATTATTACTAAAGTACAACTGATGAACTGTTTTATCCTGGATGAAGCTCATTGGCCATTCTTTCCCTGTCCCTACAGCTTTCTAAATATGCTTTGAAACAATTTCTGTATCTGACCTTGACCATTGTCATTAGTACTATTATACTAATGTATGTTGCACATGAGTTTAAGTTGGTCCCCTTCCACTCTCTCTCACTTTTTTGCACTGATTAATGGACTTATTATAGATACCAAGTCATGGTCCTATTACAACTGCCACACAAAACCTAGCCATCTTGATATAATAAAATTACAACCACCATATTTGGTGATTTATTAGTTATATGATAAAATTGACAAATTTACTGGTTAGTCACGTGGGCAGCATGGTGGCACAGCAGTAAACACAATTGCTTCACAGCATCAGGGATTTGGGCTCAATTCCAGCCTTGGGTGACTGTCTGAGTGGAGTTTGCACATTGTGTTTGCATGGGGTTTCCTCCCACAATCCAAGGATCTGCATGTTAGGTGGATTGACCGTGCTAAATTGCTCTTTAGTTACACAGGATACATACGTTAGGTGGATTAACAGCGTAAGTAATCCAGGGTTATAGGGATAGGGCCTCAAGATGCTTTGAGTTGACACAGACTCAATGGGTCAAATGGCCTCCTTCTGCGCTGTGGAGATTTTATGATTTTACAGAAAACAGGCACATGGTAACCAAGGAGGCCAGCTTGACACAGTGAGAATGAAAATAAAAAAGGTAATGGCAGACAAGGCAGTTCATGACCCAAATAATCACTTCTTCAGTATCAAGTTAAGGTTAATTGCAGAGCAGAATTGGCAAACAGCTCAGAACAGTGCAGAAATGACTGATCCTACACCTGAATAGAATATCCATTACAGCAAAACAGAAGATACTACCTAAACAAATTAAGATTCTGGTTTTAATCCCCTTCCAATTTTTTCCCATCTTGGCATCAGATGTATCTGTTCAATATTAGCATTCTTTACACAAACCTTCTTCAGAGACTTGATATAAGCAGCTGCCTTTTTCTTGTTCTCCAACATACATTCTGCTGCAAGAGGGTCTATTACACCCATTCCTACCCTTAATCCATACACTGAAGGAGCCGTAAAGAAATCCAGGTTATTGCTGAAGAACGTACCAATCTAGAAACAAAAAATGGATTTTAAATATGTATGTTTATAAAGTTGCAGCAAGTTTATTCGTTTTGCAGTGAGAAATAAATGAATCAAAGACTAAACTTCTGAGCACTGCGCTCAGTTATAACAATGATTAACCCAAGCATTTTGTAAATTACTTTTAAAACAGAAGTGATCAATAGCCTATTATGCCATTGCTAAGTCTTTGAATGAGCTATTCAGTTAGTTTTACTCTTACCTTTTCCGCATACCACTGCAATATTTTCCTCATCAAATATCTTTGGAAAAGTGGAAACTGTTTCCACTATTCTTTCAGGCCGTGCAGTCCAGATTATAACTGTGTTAAAGGTCAGGCCTCAGTTCATTTTCCAATTGCCTTAAATCTGTATCCTCTCGTATCAATCTTCCAATCACTGAAAAGTTCCCATGTGTTTAATCAAAACCTCTTGATTTTGACTCTGTCAAACCGTCCCTTAACCCTCTTTTAAGGAAACCAACCTCAATCTTTCTAATCTCTCCAGGTAACTGAAATCCCCAGTCTTGGTCACCGTTCTAATAAATCTCCGCTACACCCTCTCCCAAGATTCGACATCCTCCCAAAAATATGTCCAGAACTGAACACACTACTTCGCTTACCAATTTTTAATGGAAGTTTGGCATTACATCTTCGCTTTTGTACTTTATTCCTCTATTTGAGGAGCTAAATATCCCTTGTATGTCAACAGTCATTGCGACTCATCTTGTCAACTTCAAAGATTTGCTATATATATATTACATATTTGTTCTTGCATATCTTTTAAAACTGCACCCTTTGTTTTATATTGCACTTCCTCATTCTTCCTCAAAAGGTGCATGCCTTCATATTTCTCTATTAAATTTCATTTGCCACATACCTACACTTTTTACTGAAGTTTGTCATTATGCTCTTCGTTGTTTACACTTCAGAATTTTATGTCACTGACAAATTTCCCATTGCAATTTTACATAAGTAGCCAGACAATCATCCAATTAAATGAAATAACAATTCACCACTTTTGTTATTTTGTGAAGAACTAATCCAACAAATAATGACCATTCTGGAAAAGTACAAGTCAACCAATGTATGAAAAAGGAAGATTAATATTTTAAGTGGAACATTTCCTGTTTCATTTCAAGTTCTGAACTTCTAAAGCCAAAGTGGATGATGAAACATTGTTGCACGAAAATGGGATTAGACAGCTCCTGCCAAAGAGCTCACATTGCACATGCACAATAAGACAAATGGCTACCTTCTGTACGGCACTTAATCTCAGAGGCTTGTTTAATGGATTATCAATTTGTAGAAGGTATTACAAATTATCTAGGACTTAAATATGAAGTAACTTCTCATTAGTTTCAAGAGAATGTGACATCCATTTAAAAAACAGCTATGCTTCCTCATTTGTAGCTTTTATAGGCAGTTACCTTTCCTGTAACATTTGACAATGCTACTACAGAAGAAAGAATACAGTCGTTGGTATTTTTAAGTTTCTGTGTAACGGTAGGTAGCTCTTGTTCTAATGAAATCTTCTGACTGTAGTGCTTGGAAATGTCTAAATATAGAAAAACAAAACAGTCATTAGCTCTATGGCTGCACTGATTTCTCAAAGATAGAAATTTTTAAACCACACTTTTCCAAGAATGTGAATTTTGCATAAATATTGTGGTTATTTTGATACATCGAGTAATATGCATACAATCCTATTGGGGACTGATGTGGTTACATCAAACATTAATAGGCAACATTAATGTGCATGACAAACTAAGTAAAGATGACAACTTTTCTTCCCTTCGAGGAGGAGCAGAAAATGTCGAAACCAGTAAATCACCTTTCATCCGCTTACCAGAGATTGAACCACTGGAGGGAGTAAATGATCAAAAATTGTTCCAACTATGCTTAGAACATCAACATTAAGTTACCTCCCAGCATTTTATCAATGCAAATATATACAAATGAAACTAGAATAGACCCACTTGTCCCTTCAAGCCTGCTCTGCCATTCAACAAGATCATGGCTGAATCTATTAACTCCTAAACCCCCCCCCCCCCCCCCCCCCCCCCCCCCCCCCCCCCCCCCCCACCCCCCCCCCCCCCCCCCCACCCCCCCCACCCCCCCCCCCCCCACCCCCCCCCACCCCCCCCCCCCCTAATTAGCTAGATTCTAAATTCTCGTTGAAATCAGACAACAAGTTTTGGCCACAGCTACATTCTGTGGTAGTGAATTCCGCACATTCACACCCTCTTGAAGAAATTTCTTTGAATGGTTTTACCCCTTGTCTTCAAACTATGACCCCTAGTTCTGGACTCCCCCTCTTTTGGGAACATTCTTTCTGAATCTACCCTATTAGAATTTTATAAGTTTCTATGCCATCCCCTCTCATTCTTCTAAACTCCAATGAAAATAATCGTAAACGACTTAGTCTCTTCTCACATGAGGCAGAGTGTTCCAAAGATTCACTAAGCTCAGAAAAAATTCTGTAGTAACTATCTATAGTAAATGTGCAACCCCTTATTTTTAAAGGATGACACCTGGTTTTAGATTCTCCCACAAGGGGAAAGATCCTCTCCACACTGACCCTGTCAAGATTCCCCAGGATCTTATAGGTTTCAATGAAGTTACCTCAAATTCCAGCAGACAAGCCTAGCCTGTCCAAGCTTTCCTCACAAGACAATCCACCCATTCTAGGTACTCATTTAGTAAACCTCTGAACTGCTTCTAATGTATTTACATTCTTTGCAACCAATATTAAATGTAGCACTCCAGATGAGGTCACATCAGTGTAAAACACAAAGTGAAGACCCTAATTACCCTTAGCCAGAACTCCTAGGCTGAAATCAGCACTATGGTAGAACTACTTCCAACTGAGCTAGCCAATTCCTGAAGGACTGTCTGTCCAATCTTTCCTCACAAAAGGATCTACCCATTCATTGGGAAGTAAAACACTTGCCATCCCAAAAGCGCTGTTGGAAGATGCTGGTGAGTTATCCTTCTAGTGTATGAACTGCAAAAGTTCAAAATGCAAGTACAGCAAACAAGTAAGTCAGCTAATCAAATGATATCATTTATTGCAAGAGTTACTGAATACCACAGTACTTCAGATATGGCAGGTGATGGGAAAACCAAGAGGAAAAACCTACTTGGCCTCATCTTTAACAATCTACTTGTTGCACAGGCATCTGTCCACGACAGTATTAATAGGACTAATCCACCATCGCACAATCCTTGAGACAGAGAACTGTCTACTTATGAAGGACAGTTCTATTGTGCTGTAACTCCCATTGTATGAAATGGGATAGACCGGGAATAGATCTAACAGCTCAAAATTGCACATGCTTTGTGGTTTATCAGCAGCTGCAAAGTCACATTCAGCTGCAACCTGTAACATTATGACCCAGCAGATCCCATTACCATCAAGATGCAGATCAACCCTGCTTCAATAAACGACACAAAAGCATGAGTAACACAGCCATATGTAAAAATGAGATGCATTGAATCCCTACAATACAGAAGGTCATTCAGCCCATCCTACCCAGGCCCTATCCTCACAGCACCACATATTTGTTAATGCCCCTGATACTAATGGATGGTTTAGCATGGCCAATCAACCTAACTCTCACATCTATGCTCTGTGGGAAGAAACCGGAGCACCCAAAGGAAATCCACACAGACACAGGGAGAACGTGCAAACTCCACAAAGAGTCACCTGAGGTCAGAATTGAATGCAGCTCCCTGACGCTGAGAGGCATTGTGCCACCATACCATCCATGGCATGCCAACCTGGTGAAGTTAAAACACAGGACTACGTGCATGTTAAAAACAGAAAACAGCATCTATAGACAGAGCTGAGCAATTCCACAACCAACAGATCAAATAAAAGCTCTGCCGTCCTGCCACATCCAGTCGTGCATGGTAGTGGACAATTAAGCAATGAATGACAGGAGGGAAATTCTCTAACATTACTATATTCAATAATGGTACAAATAGATTGAGTGACATCTCAATTCCCTTTAGAAGTCCCCTCAGCTAATTTGCTTCACTCTATGTGATAATAATAAGCAAAGGCTACAAACTCTAACAACATTCTGGCTGTATTGCTGTAGACTTGTGCTCCAGAACTGACTGTGCCCTTGGTCAAGTTGATCAGAACCTGGGATGTTTGCTGATGTTTTAACATTCTTCATCACTATTTCAGATTCCTCTGATACCGAAGCTTGTATCAGTAGCCACGTGCAGAAAGACCTGGAAATTCAGATTTACGCAGAAAGTGGCAAGTAACTTCAGTATCAAAGATAATGATTATTCACAACAAAGAAGAATCTACCACCCCTCCCGCTATTTGACGACGTTAACATCACTGAATCACTCACCAACAACTTTCAGAGGGGTTGCTATTGACCAGACACTTGACTGGGTCAGCCATACAAACACTGTTCCTACAAAAGCATGTTACAGGTTGGGAATTCTATGGCAAAGCTCTCACCTCCTAGCCATCATCTACAAAGTACAAATCTGAATCGTGATAGAATAATCTCCATTTGCCTGGATGAGTGCAGTGCCAACACCACAAGCAGCTTGACACTAATCAGAATGAAACAGCCTGTGTGACTCCATCCATATTAAACATTTATTTTCTCCACCGCTTGCGTGCAGTGGCTGCAATACGCACCACCTACAAGCTGCACTGTAACAACTTAATAATACTCCTTTGGTAACTACTTAGAATCCAGTGTGATCTTGATAATCTAACTAAACAAGGACTGAAGATGCATAGAGACATCACCAGCTTCAAGATCCCTTCCACATTAAACACCATCCTGACTCCAACTGCATAGTCATTGCTTCACTTGTCACTGGCTCAAAATCCTGGTTCATCCTAATAACAGTGGGTCTATCTTCACCACTTAGATGCAGCAATTCAAGGCTCACCACCAAAAAGCAATGAGGGTTGAGATTACGCTCTAGTCTTGTTAACAACACCCACATCCTGTGAAACAAAAAAACTAGCCTCCCTCTGGCACAGCAGCCCACCTTGAGCAAGGGTGACAAATTTCAATCAATATAAATCCAAGAATGCAGGGTTCCTTCCTCAAAGCTGAGCTCTCAAAGACCAAACATTATATTAAAATCAAAGCATCATACAGAATTGAAATAACAACTCTTTCTTTCTCCACAGATGCTACCAGACCTGCTGAACTGTTCCTCATTGTTTTTACTTCAGATTCCTGCATCTGCAGTATTTTGCCTTTATTAGGCATTACTATTTATTGTATTAGTAATTACCATTACTAAATAATAAATATTATTATTTACCAGGATGCTGCCTGGTATGGAAGGACTGTCTTACGAGGAAAGGTTGAACGCACTGGGGTTGTTTTCCCTTGAAAGACGTCGGCCGAGAGGGGATCTATTAGAGGTATATAAGATTATGAGGGGTATAGATAGAGTAAATGGTGGTAAGCTTTTTCCACATTAGATTCGGATAGAACGAGGGGTCACAGCCTTAGGGTGAGGGGGGCTATGTATAAGACTAATATTAGAGGGCATTTTTTCCACACGAAGGGTAGTGGGGGTGTGGAATGCACTACCGAGTAAGGTGGTGGAAGCAGGCATGCTAGGGTTGTTTAAGGGTCTCTTGGACAGCCACATGAGCGATCTGCAGATAGAGGGATATAGGAGGACTGTTTAAATACTTTAATTGTTTCCACAGGCTGTTCGGTCCACCTTGTTGACCAACAAGGTGCATGCATTCGGCAGGTCGTGCGAGAGCTGCTCCTAGATGTTGCTTCAGGAGTGGCCTAGTGCTTCACGTCGTTAGTGTATGCTTAAACTGGACCATCAGATGGGCAACATGACAGCTCAGAGACTATCGCTGTTGCTGTGCAGACACATGGATTTGGACCTGTGTCTGCGGGAGTTTGCGCGGGTTTTCTCCGGGTGCTCCGGTTTCCTCCCACATCCCAAAAATGTGCTCTTTGGGTAATAAATTGTCCCTATATTGGTCTGTATGTCATTAAGACGTTAGGACGGCGGTGCAGGCTCGTTGGGCCGAAGGGCCTGTTTCCCATGCTGTGTTGTTCTTTGTTCTTTATTACTATAGTTAATTCCCTTGATTTACATTTTTCTAATGTATACACAATTATACCAAGAAATTAAAGGCAGGATTACATTCTGCATAGAAACACAGTATAAATTAAAATACACAAATATACTTTTTCTTTGAACGCACTAACATAGTGACTTGAAGCTGCCTATGATTACGTACTCAAACGGCTTCACAAAACAATTTTGAGAATTCGATTTAAACTAAAGGCGTTAAGTATGCAGCTTGGTTTGGACAAAATTGGCTCACTGTGGAAGGGAATGGCTTGATTCACAATGGATCAATTAGAAGCAGCTGCAGTAGACTGGGATCTGCTAGCAGTGATATCATTTAATGCCAAGACAGACTGCAATGTAAAAACAAGTCTAGAAACAAAGAAGTGAACTGCAACCTAAAATTACTCTAAGTGCAAATGTTCTCACAATAATTCCCAAAGGACCTTAATACAAGACATCTCATGTTTAGGTCAATAGGTAGATAAATTATTAAAACTTTAACTCAGGGCAAATTAGACAACCTACAAAGAAAAATCAGAAGTTTTGTAAAGGAAAGGAGCTACAAGAAATGTAGCACATATTTAACCAAATGAACAAAATGGTTATGTGCAACTGCTTTTTACTTTCAGATTCAAAAATCCAAAGGCCTCTCGCTTTTCAAACTTCACAAATCTGAGCTCAAAAGAAAATTCTACCACTCACAGTATCCCACACCAACTCGTGCTTATCCATCACATCAGCTTTCAATTACTTGTATTGGCTCCCGGTCCAGCATATTATAAAAATAATTTTCTTCCATGGCCTTAGATATCACCATTTCTGTCTCCAGTCCTACAACTCTTCAAGAAATTCACCTTCCCCCAACTCTGACCTCCTACACTTGCTTCACCCTACCATTAGGCAGCTATGCCTTTAGTCTAAGAACCATAACTGTGAAATGTCTATAATTCCCTTTTTTAAGGCTTCCCCGGAACCTACATTGACCAAGATTTGATATTGCAGCACAATTTTGTCTGACCTAGTCTCAATTACTGTTTGGTTGCAGTTTTGTGAAGCATCTGGAGATGCTTTCTTACCTTAAATGTGCTATGTAAATGTAACGTGCTGCTTATAATTCCTATTGTACGATATTCAAGTCAATCTATAATATAGATAACAAAGACTTTGGTCTTCATTTCCCTGACACTGAACGAATGAATAAAAGCATGTTGATCAGGGTCATTTTATATGATGAAAAAGAGAACAAGGTAGACAAGTAGCTGGGTCTTGTACTGGTACATGATAGTGTCATTGTTGTTTACACACGTTAGTTAACTAAAACAGGAAATGACAGTATACACATCCTGAGAGTCGTGGTTTTGGTCAGGCATTCATTTAGTACATTGCAAGTTCTAATGGGAATAAAGACTTAAGAATTAGAAATCAGGTCATAAAATGAAGAATATGCTGATCATTGCTACATTTCTTTTTGGCCATTTCTACATTCTGTCTTTCAAAAATGTTACAAAAACACAGTTAAACACAATGGTGCAGCAAAATCCTTACATCTCACTTAAAAAAGCAGTTTGGCCTTTTCAAAGACTTGCCTTTCATGATATCATGCAATGAATGAAGACAAGCAGCAAGCTGTGTGAAAACTACATTATAGTTTGTCTGAAGGAGCATCTCAGGTTTTGTACCTAAAATAAAAAGATGCAGAGTTTTAAAAAATACAATAAATTTTCCATGTCTCTGAACAAGCAAATTAGGTTAACAGTTTTCTTCAAATTTCTTCTCACTGCCAGCTGCAAAAAGAAGCCCAACTCCTAGCCTCATTGCTCACCTTAAAAGTATTCATGCAGGTTTCAGAAAAGAAATTCCTGCAGCGTCAAATAAAAGACCAAAGTACATTACATGTTTTCCTGAAAGTTATTATAAAAAATTCTGCAGAATTATATTCCATACTTTTAAATGTGTCATTTTTCACAATTAAATAATGGGCAAAAAGCTAACAAAAAGTGAAAGCTCACAGATTCATAAGCTAGTTAGTAAAAGTACAAGATGCACATGTGACTTATCAAATTTGGTCACCCAAAATTCATGTAGGATATCTGCATCTTCAACTCCATTTGAGATAATCTCAGTACATCCAATTGTCAAAGGAAAATTGCAACCGTAACTTGACTTAATGAACTAGCTATTAGACTTAAGCAAGGGGACAGGCCTTGAGCTATCTGTACTTCCTTTACAAATATGGGCCAGCTAATCAAGAAGTTCATTAAACTGATCTTGCTTTCTTCCCCCAATTCTGATCTCCTACACGTGCTTCATCTTACCATTACGCAGCTATGCATTCAGTAGTCTAAGAGCCATAACTGTGAATTCTTTATAACTCCTTTTTTTCAAAGCTTCCCCAAAACCTACATTGACCAAGATTTGATATTGCATACAATTTTGTCTCACCTGGTTTCAATTACTGTTTGGCCCCTCCCCAAAAGCTGCCTTGCTTCCTACATCTCCCCCACCACATCCTGTCCGCATACCAAATACTCACTCTTCAAGTTTTCTATTTCAGAATAGAGCTGTTTCTTTAATGTTGATCCTAACACTCTCCATGGCTTCCTATCTATTCATTTTTTGTGTAATTAAATATCCCTGATCACTTCCTGAAACTATATGTTATATTGTAAAGATTGCCTTAAATTTACTTTTGCTGACTTAGTAAATGTCTTTGTATACCCCTAAATTTTTTCCTACAATGCCACAAAGCTTTAGATTAATTGTTTAAGATAATTAATTCTTTTCACAATGCAAAGAACATCACTACTTTCCCATATATCTCTTGTATTCATGATGGGGAGATGCTGATGTTGGACTGGGCTAAGCACAGTAAGAAGTCTCACAACACCAAGTTAAAGTCCAACCTATAAAGTCCACCTGCAGGTCATCCCAGTTTTCATAGCTTGCAGCACTCAAAACTGAGATGCATCTTCTAAGTAGATGTAGTAACATTCTGGAACAGATCTTGTCAGGCACATACATGGTATTTTTGTGGCAATTTAAGTGAATTAAACAACAAAGTAATTCTGTGAACTTACTTGGTAAGGCAAGGAGACTAATGTAAACCTGTAGCTTTTCAAATGTAGCAGTCATCTTTTGCATGTCACTCTGTAGATCCATGTTTCTTGCTCGCAAATTAGCTGTGCACAGTGAGGATTCACATTCTTCTTCCAAACTAGCAGTTCAACAAAGCAAAATGATTAGTAATTTCTTATAAGCACCCAAACCACTCATTCTTCAATGCATTGCTGAACAGATCAGTCATAACTGAAACAATTTTATATAAACTAAAATGAGCAAATTCACTTAGGCAGATAGCTTCAATTACACCAGGGAGGAGCATGCACATGCACCTACACTGAAACACTATATACTGTTAATACCAAGGCTATGGAGAGACAAACAGAGTTAACATTTGAGGTCTTTGACCATTTGTCAAGGGATTGAAACATTAATGCTGTTTCTCTCTCGACAGATGCTGCCACACTTCAGCGTGTCCAGTATTTTTTGTTTTTATTTTAGAATTCCAGCATCTGCAATGTTTTCCTTCTGCATGAGTGTTTGTTACCTGCCTAGCTTGGTTTAAAACAAAAAAAAAGAAGAGCAACTTCAACAGGATAACATTCGTAGTTATACTGTTAGTTGATCTCAAATTCTGCTAAGCAAGAGTCACCCATCAGGTTCATTGTGTTAGCAAATGTTCAAGTATGAATTAAGAACAGTATAGCACAGGAACAGGCCTTTTGGCCCTCCAAACCTACACACATCACTTTATCTTATGTAGACCAACTACCTGTATCCCTCTATTCCTGTCTGTTCATTTATCTATCCAGATAAATCCTAAACGTCGCTAACATGTCTTTCCCAACCACTTCACTTGACAGTGCATTCCAGGCCCCCACCATTCTTAAAAACCTCCCCAGCACATCATCACTGAACCTTTATCTTGAACTTGTGCCCCCTTGTAATTGTCATTTCTGCCCCAGGAAAAAGCTTCCCCAATAGTGAAACTATTCATTCCACCTATACCCCTCATCATTTTATAAACTTCTATCAGAAGTCCCTATTCACAAATGAATTAATGTCTTTCTTACTTATTCATTAACTTTAATGGGAAAAAACTCAGAAATGCCTATAAACAAAAATAAATGCATGTTTTTGATATAAAGAACAAATGATAATATTTATTTTCAAAAGCAAATAATTAAAACTAAGTTGGAAAGAAAAAAAAGTGAGAAAGTGCCTTCTAAATTTTTAGTGTACTTATGAAGCATTAGCAGTGCACAAAAAACATTTCACTGTGTTATATACAAGTTACAAGGATCAAAAGAATTTACCTTTTTAATTGGTACGGTAGAATTTTCCTTAGGAAGCAAGTGTAAGTAGTAAAGACATCTGAAAATGGTTTAAGTTTCACAGTAGTTTCCTAGAAAAGGGAGGAAAATAGATTCTCGCTGATACATACATCCACGTTAATTCTGAAACAAAAAACTAAAATTTAAGCCAATTTGAATAAACTTACTAGTGTAGTAACAGTTTCTTCAGTAATGCTCTCAAATAGATGCAACATTCCTTCCTCTAGGGGACGGACATAAGAGGCATTTTCATGTAGATATTCAGAAAACTGAAATAAAGAGAAAAAATGATTTGGCATGTACATAATCAAATTTACATACGTGACAATTTCAAAATTTGAAGACAACACAAAACTTGGAATTATTGAGAACTGTGAACAGTGTAGTGTTATACTTCAAAAGGTACAGACAGGTGGAGGAGTTGGTGTACAGAACTGAGTGCAGGAAAATGTGAAGTGATTCATTTTGGTGGAAAGGCTATAGAGAGACAATATAAAAAGTGCAATTTGAAATGACTACAAGAGCAGGCATATACATGCACGATCATTGAAAGTGGCAGCTAACAAAGTGTATAAAATCTTGTGTTTTATAATTAAAAGCAGAGTGCAAAAACAAGAAAGTTATGCAGAACCATTATGGGGATGAGTTCAACCTCAACTGGAAAATTCTAGGCATCGTACTATAGGAAAAATGTGAAGGCATTACAGAGGATGCAAGAACAAGAAGGTGGTGACATAGATTTAAAGTAAATAAGAAAAAACCTTTATGCAAAAAATGATTAGAATCTGGAATGTACTGTTTGAGAATGTGGTGGAGGCAAATTCCATCATGGTTATTAAAAGGGAATTGGATTCTTATCTGAAAAAATAAAATTTGCAGAACTACTGGGAATTGATAGGGAAGTGCAATTTACTCTTGCAGTCAGCCAGCATTGACAAAATAGGCAAATGGCCTCCTTTTGTAACCATTCTATGGATTCTATATTGCTTTACCTACAAACATCACGTTATCAAAACCTTCTGGTACTTCACAGAAAGCACAAAATAATTGGAACCTTGAAAATCATATCAAAAATCAAAAGAATGGGAATTTCAACACAAAGCTGATCTGTAGTGGTTCAGTACCACTTTCCCGCCTTCTCCCCGTAACTCTTAATTCCCTTGTCAAATCAAAAACCTATCCACTCTTGACTTGAACATATTCAGTGAGAAAGCCTCCACCACCTCATCAGGCAGAGAATTCCAAAGATTCACCATCCTTTGCGTGAAGAAAAACCCCTCTGCAACTCTGATCTGAACAATTCTTGAGGCTGTGCCCTCTAGTCTTGCTATCTTTGCTAAGCAGAAAGAGTCTGCCCTGTTACACAGTTGCCTGTGTTTGGCCCATATCCCTCCATACCCATCTTACCCACGTAAATTCTGAATGCTTTTTAAAAGACAAAATTGTATCTGATTCTGACTCTACTTCCATTTCTGGCAACTTGCTGCAGACACTCACCACCCTCTGTGGTCTGTTTTGTGTATTTCCCCCCTCATCCTAAACTTATGCCGTCTCGTTTTAAACCTCTCCTACCCACCCCCCATACTTGGGAAATATTGTTGACTGTCTACCTTACCTTATGCCTCTCATTAATTTACACACTGTATAACATGTCCCATAAACCTCCTACACAAAAGTCCCAGTCTATCCAGCCTCTCCTTATAACTCAAACCATCAAATCCCAGTAGCATCCTAGTAAATTTGGTTGGCAAAACAAATTCTCCCTAATTTGTCTCTCAAATTTGGTTCCAATGCAGATTTTTATACTAATGCAGATTTCTATAAACATAGACAGGGATTATGGGTAGATGTAGGAACATCAAAGTAGCGGCACAGGCTCGTTGGGCCGAAGGCCTGTTTCCCATACTGTTTTGTTCTTTGTTCTCAATCTTTTCTGCACAAAGACTATTTGGTCACATCAGTACTTTACTATCATAACTACTTCCATTTTCAAACATCTACAGATACAGTATACATGAATAAATTGAAACACAAGAGATGGCAAGTGTAATATGCTCAGGAGGTGACTTTGAATCTATGATTTCCAGAATTAGCCACTATTTGGGCTTCTCTTGTTCCATGTCTGGGTTTGATGTAAACTAATTGCTAGAGATTAATTGCCAAAGATTAACCAACAACTCCACTGTCATTGCATCACCAGAACGGTAGAAGATGGGTGTGACCAGACTACGCAGGCCATTTTAACTGGGGACAGCTAAAGACTGTACATTCTTGAGTGAGTGAAAACTGGCAAGTGCATCTTTAATACAGGAGGCTTAGAGAAATTTATTCATTTTTATTTTTAAAGTTTGCTGATGGGTAAGTTGGCAGGCAGGCAAGATCAGCCCATCATTCATCAATCCCAGAAGCACAAGCACAGAGCAGCACTTCATCCAATTTTGCCACGTGGCACAGAAATATTTTTGACCATCAACTTCTTGCTGATTGAGAATTTTCCACAAGTGAAAATGGCACATATAAGCTCACATACATACTACTACGGAACAGGACTATGTAACTAGAAAATATAGAAACATTTCAGGCACATTTTGTTGCAGACATAAAATAACATTTTGAACATTACAACTATTTTCCATGATCAATCAAACTCAATTCTGACTGAATGGAATCAGTATTTAACAATTAGAATTTGTGGCCTTAAGTGGCCTTTGCATCTGTGTTTTGAATGTTGTATACACTTGCCCTAGAAAAACAGTTTGTCATTTGATACAATAAGCATTGCTATAGGAGATTTGTTAACATCAAATACAAGTGAGCACGGATATCCCCATTGTTTCAAATGTTACTTTTGACAAAAATCTATTGCAAGAACTAAGATTAAATTTTCAAGACAAAATATTCAGCTTTCATGTGTGACATTCCAGTCAAACTGACGAATTTCTCCCTGATGTTTTGGGAAGCTGGATGGATCCAGAGGGCTGCAGGAAGATACAAGGCCGAGATATCAGGGGTTCAATTCTCCAACCCAAGGACTCAATTCCAATATCACGTGAGCATTAGTCTTTGCTGCATTAAAGCTGTGGAAAGGGTTTTGTCTATGGGAAGCTTTTGCTTGATTGAAACGTTTTAGATACATTAATTATTGTGGTTGTTTTTGCTTGTAATTGATAAAAGTTGTTAATTTTCTTTCCATACATGTTAACAATATTCTTAAATAAACTTTGTTTGATAAAAGTTCCCTAATGGATCATTTCAATCATACCTGAGGTGAAACACATCATGCTTATCCTAGCCAAATTCAAAGTGCAAAAGTCATGGTTCAAATGGGCTTCATAAAACATTTGTACTTCAAGTCTGAAATTCCAATGTCACAGTGCAATAATATTGGAGGAAATCGATTAAGATTTAATAGGAAAAACTTGAAGATCAAGACAGGATATTCATATCAGGTAGTATTCATAGTGCTCTTGAGTTTTGTATTATTCAACATTTAAATACACACAACTAAATGTGTGTATGACAGAAAGAGAGTGAGAGATTAATGATTAACATGGCAGCAATTGTGTGTCAAAGATTGACTAGGTTTATTTAGGAAGAGCTAGAGGCTAAAACTAGATGCCCTGGCAATAGAATGTTCCAGATTGTGACTGTTATAACCACAGTTGTGATCGTGTCATGGCTGCTGATGCACATCAAATAAACAAGATACTAACTTAGGCTAGAAATCATAAGACAATGAGCTGTTAAAAACCAAATGTACAAAAAGGAAACATTTCCAGTTTGCCAAGTGGAAAAGAGGCATTTCCTTCTTTTAGGACAGTACAATAAGAAGAATGCATGCCAACTTTCAACGTGCCTTGTCAATAATATTTTGCTTGTAAACTGCCTTCATGCTGAAGAATAAAGTGATTGTAATCAGAAGCATTAACTGACTTTGTACTCAAGTGAACACAGTTTTTTTTAAATCATTTTGCAATAAGTTTCTGAAATGACACATGCAAAACATCAATTTATCTTTTGCAAGAAAACTTATTCACCTACTGTGCATTTCAAGAACGGTCTATTTTTCTTTAAGAGTAACAGCATTTGCTGTTTTACTTTCACAGAATATTTAAAGCTGCTATGTATATGAGGAAATTTTCCTCTCTTTAAATACATCCTATCTCAATAACTCCTGTTAATACAATAGATATGTATTGACAAATTCTAACTCTGTAATCTTGTACAACTAGATTTCTTGTCACAAGGAAGTTCAGTCTTGGTTAACCATAATACAAGGATATAACATGCACAAAAACATTTCTGGAACTTAAATGACTGTGCTACAGCTGAAGTATTTATCGGCAGCATAAAGGGCATACGTCATTAAAGTCGCTATTAGGAACAACAATTTTCTAAGAGCAAACTAAACATACCTTTTGGTTCAAAGGAGATATGGTATCTATTGCTGAATCAATGGGGTAGATCTGAATTCTTTGCTCAGTGTAAGTATGAAGATTTAGCAATGCTCCCACCAAATCTCGAACAAAAGCCAGTGCCTGTCCATTAAGATCGCGAGCTTTCAGCTGAAAAGTAACATCATTCTTTATGTGGAATGCAACATAGTAATGAGTTTGATAGAAGCTTTCTTCCCTTCCTCATCGCCTTCATCCATATTTGAGTCTCAACAGCAAATGTTGATTATTATCAGACAACTCAGGTTATAGAACTGACCCTGATCCTCAACTAGACACACATACATATGTATACTTAGAAGTGACAAAATGATCAGCAGTGATAACTATTCAACATCAACCAACTCATCATGGGTCAGGAATTGAGCCTATGGACTCACCTGATCTGTCCGATTGAAAAAGGAATGAACCTCCAATGAATGAGATAGATGTTCTAACAATTACTAGCAGATAACTATAAAAGACCTTGACTTGGATTAAATGCTTAAAAAAAAAAAGGACTGGATACCACTGGCAAGACCAACATTTATGACTCATCAGAAGTTGCCCTCAAGGTGATGACGAGGTGCCTTCTTGAATACAACTGTGGGGCTTGCTGGGCCATTAACCACATTGCTGTCTGGCTGGAATCAGACATTGACCAGATGGGCAAGGACAGATTTTCTTCCATAAAGGAAGATAGTGAATCAGTTTTGTTTTAAAGCAATACAGTAATTTTGTGGTTATTTTTATTCATACAAGCTTTAAACTCCCCAGCTACCATGGTGGGATTTGAACTCATGTCTCAAGGTCAATACTCTAGATATCAGGATTATTAATTGAGTAACACAACCACAATGCTACTATATCCCATAAAACACAGTTTTACAATCTCTTTCTCCCAAATCGGCTTACAACTGCAGAGAGTCAAGCAGTTTTGGCATAGATCTTTTGAAAGAATCTCAGAGCAACTTCAATTTGGAACTAACCATTAAACTTACCATAAAGCAAACAATTGTATATACATACATTTATCAGTTTTTCTAACAAATGGATTCATAAAGCATTGAGGACCCAAGAAACATCTCAATGTTTTCAAATAGGTTCAAGGAAAAACAGATGCCAAATCAGAGAAGAGGAATGAAAGAAACAGAGAATATAAAAGAAATGGGCCATTTGGCCCTCCAAGCCTATTATACCATTCAATACAATCGTGATTGATCCTTTATTTCAACACCATTATCCCATGTCGATGACCAAAAGCTGTCAGAAATGTTTTGAAAAGGTGATGGAGGGAAAAATGGAAGAGAAATCAATAGGATTAGGAGTCAGATAAAGGCTGAGACAACTGAAGAATTGTATGTGACAATGTTCTTCCCTTACCTCCTCTGAAGCTCACCCAAGTCTGTACAGACCGAAAATAAGGAAGGATTGGATACTAATTACGTGCTGATCTGGTGTTCAAATTCTTCTTAACCAATCAACAGTACATATACAAGGGATGTCTTCCCACTTCCCCTCAAATCTTTGATATTTTATTTCAAGCGGCTGGTCTCTCTTCAGCTATTCATTTTGTATTTTTTTTATTTATCAAAATAAACAATTTGTACATACAAATTGCATTGTGGGACTGTTGTGAAGGATTGCTAACCACAATTTGGTTGATATTCCCAAAGAAAATAGCCCTGATGGGTACTGAATTGTAGGAGATTTTGATGACATCTGATCTTGGGATACTTGAAGCTAACATTGGACAGCATGAATAGATAAATATTTTGCAAGGATGTTTAAGCTCTACAGATATTCTTCACCGTCATTTTTTAAGGACATATAAGAAAACATTGATGCTGTATTTGAAACCAGCAAAAGTGAGTGGGGCACAAATAGTCAGTGCGTGGGTCTTCATCCAGAGTGCTCAAGTCAGAAATTTGGTACAAGTGGGAACTCTGTGCACAAGTGAAAGATGCTGCTGCTTTTATAATTTTTATTCAAACCTCAAGGACTCTTTGCCAAAGAAACTTCTATTTGCTACCACATTACTTCAATAAATTCAGAAATTAAACTAGATAAATCAAAATAATTAAACTAAAAATAGTTAGCCACCCAATCAAAGAAAATTTGATAGACATGGCAGATGGTGCGCATTACCTGCAGCATACGAGGCTTTGTGGTGAACACCGCAATCTAAGAAAATCCTACCTGCGGTAAGCACCTACAGCTTGATGAACTTTGGCTCAGAGTTGTTGAGCAGCAACAGACATTGCAAAAGAGGGAAGGGAAGTAAAGAGTGTGACTGTTAACCTAAGTAGAAATCTAGAGTTTGTCAATGGCCAAATGTGATGATCCAGGATGAAGTGTCAAAATCAATCCTGTTTACATGTTGCAGTAAAAGCACTTGGACCTTGACCAACAGGTACAAGGTAATTGTTACCTGTGCGGATGAGATCCAGGCTTGCAGGGCAGATGAACAACTGATCACAGTACCATAGTGTAGGAGGCCATCCAATTGGGGAGAGTGAAAAGGAATGCAGTAGGGACACGAGTCAATATAGTCTGAAAATTAGATACTGCTTCTTTGTAGCCACAACCAAGAGCTCCAATGGTTGTATTGCCTGTGCAGTGCTTTGTGATGTAAAAAACAAGGTAGCTAATTTTTATGCACAGCATTGCCCATGAATGGCAATAATGACAATAAAGAGTTTATTTTAAACGATGTGATAAATATTAGGCCAGACAACAGGGATAATTTCTCTGCTTTTCTAAATAGTTAACCAAGAAAGCAGATGGAGTTTCAATTTAATTTTCCCCTGAAAGACACCTCTGACCATGCAGTACTCTTTTAGTACTGCGTAAGAGTTTCAGATGTCAAAACTGGTGTTGTCAGACTTCTTCCTGTGTAAGAGATTCAGCCCAGATCTTGCAAGCAAATATCTAGACTCGGAATTGAATCCGCAACTTCCTAACAGGGGTGCGTGTTCTGCCAATTCAACCAGAAATGACACACAAAAAAATAAAGTTTGATACAAAAATTAATCAAATTGTTTTAGAAAAAACTATTCTACACAAGCACTCTTCCAACTCGATAATGGTTTTCTACATATACATCTACATTAACAATGTGGATGCAATATTTTTAGCTGCTAAACACTGTTGCTGCACAAGTGGTTTGGGAAATCCAATGCATTGCCCCAATTTCACTGCAACTTCATTGCAGTGTTCATGTAAGCCTTTGTTGTGATTAATAAATAATTTTTAACTTAATATTTCACATGCATTCTGTTTAATAGTTAAAATGGTAACTGAGGGTTCTTGAGAAAAGTGAATAGCTTCAATCAATAGCCCAAATAACGTGATCTCAGTAGTGGCAAATAAGTAGTGGCAAATCTCCTCACTCCACGTAAGGAGTGAGTTACGAGGAGAAGTTAGGCAAATTGGGATTTTTTTTTTTTTAGAAAGACGTAGACTTAGAGGAGATCTAATAGAGGCGTACAAGATGATGAGGGGTATAGATCGAGTAAACAGGGTTAACCTTTTTCCTAGGATGGACTCAAATAGCATGAGGGCTCACGGGCTTAGGGTGAGGGGGGTAAGGTATAATTTGGATGCTAGAGGGAGTTTTTTCACACAGGGGGTGGTGGGGATATGGAATGCGCTGCCAAGTAAAGTGGTGGAGGCAGGTACTCTGGAGTTATTTAAGAAATTGAAGATTGGTTGAGGGAAATAAGGATTACGAGGAAAGAGGTGTTGGGGCTGTTAGGCAGCTTAAAGACATATAAAGCTCCGGGGCCTGATGGCATTTACCCCAGGCTGCTAAGGGAGTTGAGGGAAGACCTAGCTGGGCCTCTGACGCAAATCTTTGTCTCTTCCTTGGACACAGGTGAGGTCCCAGAGGACTGGAGGATAGCAAACGTAGTACCGTTGTTTAAAAAAGGTCAGAGGGATCACCCAGGGAACTATAGGCCGGTGAGCTTGACTTCAGTTATAGGTAAGCTAATGGAGAGGATCCTTAGGGACAGGATGTATGAGCATCTGGAGCGCTGCGATCTGATCAGGGATACGCAGCATGGCTTCGTCAAGGGGAAGTCTTGTCTTACGAATCTGGTGGAATTTTTTGAAGAAGTGACAAAAACAGTTGATGAAGGACAGGCTGTTGATGTCGTCTACATGGATTTCAGTAAGGCGTTTGACAAGGTTCCTCATGGTAGACTGATAGAGAAGGTGAAGGCGCATGGGATACAGGGTCGGGTATGTAGATGGGTCAAAAACTGGCTCGGAAGGAGGAGACAGAGGGTAGTAGTGGAAGGCTCTTTTTCCAGCTGGAAGCCTGTCACTAGTGGAGTGCCACAAGGCTCAGTACTAGGTCCTCTTCTATTTGTGGTCTACATAAACGACTTGGAAGTAGGGGTAGGTGGTGAGATCAGCAAATTTGCTGATGACACCAAGATGCTTGGATTGGCGGGTACAGAAGAGCAGTGTCAGGCAATACAACAGGACATAGACAGGTTGGTAGATTGGGCAGATAGATGGCAAATGGAATTTAATCCGGAAAAATGCGAGGTGATGCATTTTGGCCGGAAAAATGTAGAAGAGAATTATAGGATAAAAGGTAAAACTATAAGGACAATAGAGACGCAGAGAGACTTGGGGGTGCAGGTTCACAAGTCTCTGAAGGTGTCCTCACAGGTGGAGAAGGTGACAAAGAAGGCGTATAGTATGTTAGCTTTCATAGAAAAGGGTATAGAATATAAGAGTAGGAGTTTGATGTTGCAGTTGTATACAACTTTGGTTAGGCCTCACTTGGAATACTGCGCCCAGTTCTGGTCTCCGTACTATCGGAAGGATGTGGAGTCCTTGGAGAGAGTGCAGAGGAGGTTTACCAGGATGCTGCCTGGTATGGAAGGACTGTCCTATGAGGAACGATTAGATAGACTGGGGTTGTTTTCCCTTGAAAGACGTCGGCTTAGAGGGGATCTCATAGAGGTGTATAAGATTATAAGGGGTATAGATAGAGTAAATGGAGGTAAACTTTTTCCACCTTTAGAAATGGATAGGACGAGAGGTCATGGCCATAGGGTGAGGGGGGCTATGTATAGGACGAATATTAGAGGGCAGTTTTTCACACAAAGGGTAGTGGGGGTGTGGAATGCACTGCCGAGTAAGGTGGTGGGAGCAGGCACGCTGGGGCTGTTTAAGGGTCTCTTGGACAGCCACATGAGCGGTATGCAGATAGAGGGATATATTAGGACTGTTTAACTACGGCTTTTTTCCACAGGTAATTCGGTCCATACTTGACCAACATTGAGCATGCATTCGGCAGGTGGTGCGAGTACAGCTCTTGGATGTTGATTCATGGGTTGCCTGGTACCTCATGTCGTATATGAGTGCTTTATGTGGACCACCTGAAGGGCACCATGACAGCTCAGAGACTATCGATGTGGCTGTGCAGACACTTGGAATTGGGCCGGTGTCTGCGGGAGTTTGCGCGTTCTCCCCGTGGTTGCGTGGGTTTTCTCCGGGCACTCCGGTTTCCTCCCACAACCCAAAAATTCGCTCTTAGGCTGATTGGGTAACAAATTGTCCCTATGGTGAAAATTTTCCAAATTAGGATTAATATATATACTATTATATAGGACTATTAAAATAGGATAATGATTTGGTATTACGGTGGCGCGGGCTCGTTGGGCCGAAGGGCCTGTTTCCCGTGCTGTGTTGCTTTAAAAAAAAAAAAAAAAATACTTAGATGGGCACATGAACTGAATGGGAATGGAGGGGTATAGAAAACTGATTTAAAATAGGGATCATGAGCCTTGGGAGTTCCTGGGAAGTGTGTAACTAGATGATGGTATTGATGTACTTGTTTTTATCCTACAGGTGCTTTGGTCCACCTTCTTGTCTAACGAGGGACATACACGCGATGGGTCGTGAGAGGGCTGCTCTTGGATTTTTTTTGAGAGTATCCTAGTGCTTCATGTTGTTAGTGTACGCTTGATCTGGACCATTTGACGGGCAACATGACAGCTCAGTGACTATCGCTGTGCTGTGCAGATACATGGATTTGGGCCTGTGTCTGTGGGAGTTTGCGCATTCTCCCCATGCTTGTGTGGGTTTTCTCCAGGCGCTCCGGTTTCCTCCCACATCCCAAAGATGCGCTCTTAGGCTAATTGGCAAAACAAATTCTTCCTAAATTGTCTCAAATTTGGTTTTTAATCCATAGATCTATAAACTTAGACAGGGATCATGGGTAGAGGTGGGAACATCGGGGTGGCGGCACGGGCTCGTTGGGCTGAAGGGCTTGTTTCCCGTTTTACTCTTTGTTCTTTGGAAGGAGGCAGACACGGGTGTTGCTGCTGGTGGTGATGACAGTCGGAGAGTCAAGTATACTAAAGAAAACATTTGGGAGGATTGAGCTGGAGGCAGGTCTCATGGGGTTTCTCTTCAGACCGTGAAGTCAATGGGAGCATGGTTTCACTTGAAACACAGTCACCAGGTAGAGATTTCTGCTGCAGTCTGCAAATAGGACTGGAAGCTATTTTTAAAAGCAGTCAAATGGGATCTCCTTTACTACATCGTTTATAGAGTGTGATCTGGTCATGAATTTGGTTTTGCGTCATATGGAAAGTGTTACATCCTTCAGATGATCTAAGTTATGACAGTACGTGCATAGGTCAGAACTTTCGGAACATGGGTGCATGCTGGCTCTTTAAAAGAATAACTTAACTACTATGAGCTGCCTTCTCAAATTTCCTTTTTATGCAATTTGTGCAATTATTTCTCCGAGTTATGGACTCGACACTACCATACTAGGTCTTATCTTTCAGTGCCTGCTTGCTATTTTGCTTATCTGACTCCCATAAAGCATTTTTTTTTGTTGGATAAGCTACAGAGGAAACAGATGTTGAAAGCCTCATTGATTGGGTGTTGAGGAACTGGTTCTAATCCACTGCACTGCTATGTCAGCTATAAGTTATCAGCACACATTTACAGTATTTCTCAGAATAAAAAGAAACTTGTTAGAGCATGACAGACATTCATAATTAACTGATTCTGTTAGAGTTGAAAACAAGTTTCAGAATTCAGTTTGTGCAGAGGGAGACATGATTTTGTAGGATTTTTAATGAGAGCATTTTTTAAAGAAAGATAATTTCTGATTAGGATGCAAACAGATGAAGCACAACTCTAACCTAGATCCCCAAAGTAAAAATTATCCAATATCAGAGGCAATGGTGGCACAGTAGTAAGCAATGCTGCCTCACAATGCCAGGGACCCGGGTTCAATTTTGGCCTTGGGTCACTGTGGAGATTACATGTTCTCCAAGATGTGCAAGTTAGATGGTTTGGCCATGATAAATTGACCTTAGTGTCAGGAGGACTAAGAGTAAATATGTGGAGTTATGGGGATAAGATCTAGGTGGGACTGTTGCTGATGCAGACTCATTTGGCCAAACAGCCTCCTTCTATACTGTGGGGTTTTTTTGATTCTATGAACATGTTAATTGCATCAAATCCTGAACTGAATTTTGGATAACCAGAGATGAGAAGCAGCAGTAAATACAATCAATTGTTTCAGAAAAATTAAAACTCTTGTTAAAAATAGTAAGCTTCTTAGTTAAGGTTGTTGGCAAAATGGGATAATTTCACAATTTTTCAACCCCAAAGTTATTCCATCTGAATTCATAATTGTATCAAATATTGAATTTAATCTACTGCAGACTAAATTGTTTAGAGCACTGCACAATTTTAAAAAACTTTCCAAACTACAAGATTTCCAAAAATGCCTACCAATTTTTTTTTTTTTAAAAACAGAAATTTGAAATTCCCTAATGAGTATTTAAAATTTGAGATGGAAAAGCTCCAACAGCCTTCATAAGGTTATCACTATTATAGATTTTCAACTGTCCATTTGCAGGCTACTCACCTGATGCCTCCTGTCATGTACAGGTACATCCAATGTATTGTATTCTGCAAACCCTATATAGAAATTAGATACTTTAAGTATTCAAATACACATTGGAAACAGAAAGCGTGCTCTAAATTTCCATCTGCATTTGTGGTTGTTCAAGAGATAAACTTCAAAACTCAGCTAGCAACAGGTCAATACTCTATGAAACACGATAGGAAATGAAGCATCAGTAAAGTCTCGTTAATTCTCATTTAGATTTGTTTGAGCTTTACAATTACTTCAGGTATCACCAGCATTGGGCACTTGTACACCAGAGTAAATATAGTTGTACATCTTATGAAAACACGAATTGCATACTTAGTCACACCAAACTGGTGCTACTAAATGTGATATGGAATCTGAATCAAACATTAGGTCTTTCATCTCTTATTACAGGCAGCATATACCGAAAATTTAAATGATGATTTTATGTTGAACAAAGTACAGAAAAAAAGTGGTCATTGAATTCATTTAGAAAATTGCATAAAATTAAAATGGGCCTCCCTGCAGTCATTTTCAACTCCTGCACGAGAAGCCATAACAGTGAATTGGAAAGGAAAACAGAATAGGTGGAAAAGTAACAGGTCAGCCAGCAACTGGAAGCAAACAATTGCTACATGCTTCTGACTGAAGTTCCAACACAAAACGCTGACCCAGAACGTGGTTTCAGATGCTGGACACTTTTGTTTTTAAAATTCTTCTGAACTAAGGTAGCTAGAAATTTTGCTGAGTTTCCTCCTCCTCCTCCTCTCTTCCCCCCCCCCCCCCCCCATTTTATAATAAATAACATAAGAAATAGCAGCAAGAGTAGGGCCACCCAGCCCTTCGAGCCTGCCCTGCCATTCAATAAGATCATGGCTGATCTGCAGTGTTCAGTACCACTTTCCTGCTTTCTCCCTGTAACCCTTAATTCCCTTGTCAATCAAAAACTTATCCAGTCTTGACTTAAATATATTCAGCGAGGAAGCCTCCATACTTCAACAGGCAGAGAATTCCAAAGATTCACCACCCTTTGCATGAAGAAATTCCTCCTCAACTCTGATCTGAACCGCATGCCCCCCTAATTTAGAGGCTGTGCCCTCTAGTCCTGCTATCTTTGCTAAGCAGGAAAAGTCTCTCAACCTCTACCCTATCCATCCCCTTCATTATCATATACGTCTCTATAAGATCCCCTCAGCCTTCTAAACTCGAACGAGTACAAACCTAGCCTATTTCATCTCCCCTCGTAATCCAATGCCCTCATCTCCAGCATCAGCCTAGTGAACCTTCTCTGCACCACCTCCAAGGCTAATGTATCCTTCCTCGAATGCGGTGACTAAAACTGCACACAGTACTCCAACTATGGCCTCACCAGTACACTACACAGCTGCAAAAGTACCTCCCTACTTTTATGTTCTATCCGCCTAGCTATAAAGGCCAATGTCCTAATCTGTAAAATATTCTCAACTATTCAACAATAGGCTCCAACAAAACAAAAATACATGCTCTCTTCTTCTCAACATCTCATCGCAAATTTTCTCAGTCCAAACATTTAGGTGAGGTTTTCATTTTGATCAGTAAACTATGTCAAAATCAATTAATAGCCTTGTAAGGCTAGTAATCATATAATAACCAGAAATTACATCCGTGATAAGTTGGGGTGGTACAATGGTTAACACTACTGCCTCAGTGCCAGGGACTCGGGTTCGATTCCCAGTTTGGGTCACCATCTGTGCGGAATTTGCATGTTCTCCCCACGTCCGCATGGATTTCCCGATTGTCCAATTTTCTCCCACAACCCAAAGATGTGCAGGTTATGGTGAACTGGCTATGCTAAATTCTCCCTCAGTGTTCCTGAACAGGAGCCAGAGTGTAGCAGCTAAGGGATTTTCCCAGTAACTTCACTGCAGTGTGAATGAATGTAAGTCTACTTGTGACTAATAAACATTAAAAAAAAACTGCAATATATTACATTTTGGAATTGCACAGAGGGCGATTGCCAACTCAAGACAAAGCAAAATACTTACTTAGCTAACACGCATTCAGCTAACGAACGCATTGGAACATTTTATTTAAAAAAGAAATCTGTATTTGATAACTGTGTTCAGTATTTGGCTGCATAAATCTATAGTTGACCACAATCATCCCAAGGCTTTATTCCTTTGTCTGTACTAAATTATCTCATTTCAATTTCAGCACAGGAAAAGGCATAACTGGGTGCAGTAACTTTAGTTAGGGAGAATAAAAAGTCATCCAAGTTCCTGGGCTTAATCATGATCTAATAAACCCCTACTAAAAATACACACGTGAGTGTCAGGTTAGAATAGGGTCAGGGTCACTTTGATCCCTGCTAATGTGTAAATATATGAACATCAGGCAAGGACATGACTAGGTCCAGCTATGAAACTGATACAGATGAATAGTTCACAACTTGTGGTTCCTGAAGTGATTTGCCAGAGCGCCACACCCATAGAACTATATTACTCATGTGTCACTAGCTTCTGAAAAGGAGCAAAATGCAAGAGGGAAGGGAAGCAGCACACAATATTATTGTTACATAAAGTAACAATAGTTTGATTCAACTGTTCTACAGGATGCTAACTGTGTCCAAAAATTTAAGACTTATAATCCCAGGAATTAAATAAAGATACTCAATGTGTATTTTTTTTTAAAAAACAATCTCAGTTACTGTACAGTGCTAGGACCATTTTCCTAAAATACCAAGTTCTTGTGCACCCATCTTTACTCATGGATCTATAAACCATATTGTGATTTAGCTACTTGAAAATATTTTCAGGTTCAAAGCTTTGGGGTGGTTCTTGGAACAAGGGTCCATAATCATTAGCTTGTGTTATACAAGGTGGATTATTCTCAGGAATGCTGACCTGGAAAATTTCTCCTCAATGTTTCAATGAAATCTATCTTTAGAGTGCAAGAAAATCAGCTTGATCAGGCAATAATTGAACAGTCAGGTGTAAAGGCACTTTATTTTTTTAAAAATTGTACGTCCATTATCAGCGTTTCTCTTTTTGGAAAGAAAAATATTTCCCTTATATTCATCTGTCTTTAAGAAATGTTTCAAAGAACTTAACATTCAAAAACAGGCGATTAAGAAAAGGATTTCCCCATAGGACATCTGATGGCCTTATAACACCACTTACATAATAATAGTAGAATTCACAACCATTTGCTTGTTGAAACTACATGATTTAAGATTCCAAATTCATAGGTTCTGTAAGATACATCAACATATTTGAGAATTGTAATTAAGACCATTAAATCGCACAGAAAGTCATACTCACTTGTATCATTGAAAGGTACTTTTTCTTGAATAATACTGGTTGATTGGTCTAATCGGCTACTCAAGTCTGCATGGATATTCCTTAGCTGCTGCTGGCTACATTGAAAGAGATTAAATGTGAAATGTTTCACAATGTAATATTGCAAAGAAATTCCACAAAAACAAGTAAAGCGGTAGTTGCAACTCTGTCTTACCATTCTTCTGTCCTAAGCCTGCATTCCTTTGCTTCTCTTTCCAACGAATGTGATTTCACCTGTGGAAAATATTCCATATTTTCAGTTTATGAATCCTTTCCAAAACCAAGCTCGGAAAGAAAAAAACAATTTCTCCTGTATGTCTAGATCATCCAACCTGCTTGGGTCTTAGGTAGTGCCTAACAATTGCAAAGTGAGCCTGGAGTCCTTGTGAACTTCTGTCCTATCTTTAAACTCATCTTCCTATCCAAAGCCCTAACCAGTTTTCCCCTCCCAAAAATGCCATCTTTCTAGCAATTCCAAGATTGAATCTCTCCAATCAGGACTCCACCTGCTAATAACTATTGCAAATGCCAGCTTCTCTTTTCATTCATGGTTCTTCAAGCTTTGACAAACCATACCAACCTCATTAAAACTTGCCCTTTATTGAAGTTAGTGGACTGCCCTTGCTTGATTCCAGTCTTATATATTGCTTATAACTAAGAGTTCCTAAGAATGTTGTCTCTATTTTTGCTTAAACTTTAGGGAAGGCAGTGGTGAAACACTAACGTCACCAGATTGGTTATCCCGGATCTCTGGATTATGCTCTGGGGACACAAGTCAAAATCACATCATGTCAGCTGGTGGAATTTAAATTCAATTAATAAATCTAGAACTTAAAAAAGCTAGTATTGTGAATAATGACTATAAAACCATTGTTGCAAAAACCAATCTGGTTCACTAGTGCCCTTTAGACAACAAAATCAGTCACCTTACCTGGTTTGGCTTACATGTAATTCCAGACCCACAGCAATGTGATTGACTTTTAACTGTCCTTTGAAATGGCTCAACAAGCCACTCAGTTTTATGAAACTGCTATAAAGTCTAAAAAGAATGAAATCTGATGGATCACCCACAACGACAAATCCAGCCCTGGCAACTCTGCAAGCACCTCTTTACTAACAATAGCTGTCCCAGAGTCATCAAGCAATGCCTTGCACTATCTACAAGTGAAGATTCCACGATTGTCTCAGACATCAGCATTCTTACACTACTGGCAAGACAGACTCTGTAGAGGTGGCAGCACAGCTGTGTGCAGTTGTGAAAAAGTTGCCTTAGGAGTTTCAAACACGACTCTGGACCCCATGCAGTTTCATGGCATCAAATATGAGCAAAAAAACCTGTTGATGACTACCTAACATGCCCCCTTCCCATAGCTGATGAATCATTAGTCCATGTTGAACAATAATTGGAAGAAGCACCAACAGGACATACTCTGGGTGGGAGATTTCAATGTCCATCATCTAAGGTTGAATTTTACTGCCCTGTCACAGTGGGGCACAGCTATGAAGTGTAGTGAGCCATTTTAAGAGTCAATTGACTTTGGTGGGAGTTAAAAATCCTACCAGTAGGGTGAGGTCATAAATTTCCACCCTAAGAGTGGCTTGGTAACACCACTACTGAGGCTTAAAGGAAATAGCTACTAGACTGGGTGTTCAACAGGTGGTGAGGGAAGCAAGAGGGAAAATCTGACCACCGCCTCAATCTACCTATCACAGATGCATCTTTCCATGCATTTAGCTGTCTTAGCCCAACACTCTGGGCATCACTATTGAACTTTCTCTGCTTCTCCAAGAATAAATAATACTTCCCCTAAAATCCACTTCTTTAACCAAGCTTTTTTTAACTCCTACTTTTGTTGGCAATTTGTCAGATTACACCTGTGAAGTATATTTGAAAATCTGCTAATATTAAAGAGGCAAGTACAAATTGTTATTGATGAATAGTATAAATCACCCAATACTTAAAGTACAGGGCAAATGATTAATACTTATTAAAATAGGTGAAATTGAAGTTAGGTCAATATTTAAACAGGCTGATACACGTTCTGCTTTGAGAATGGACATCAAGCTTTTTTTTTTGCAAATAAATTTCTTGTTTACATTTGGTTTAAAAAAGCCTTCCAAACATCAGATCTTTTATTTCTATAACACACCTAGATTATACAAGTATTCAAGTTTGAGCATCAGATGAAGGGCAGAAAGCTGGATACAATGAAAGAATTCAAGCTTCAGGAGAAGGTGCAGAGAGAGCAAACCAAAATGATGTGTAGTTTTATAAGTCTTCGAGGCAGATGGATCCAAATGTTTGGGATTTTTATAGAATCACAGAATTAACCCAGGCTCTATTGCTGTAATTTCACATATGAACCTTGCTAATGCTTCTGACACTAAGGGGCAATTTAGCATGGCCAATCAACCTCACCCGCACATTTTTGAAAACATTTATGATATAATGGAGGTTTATAAACACTAGGGCAATTGAATCGGTTATCAGATGGATAAGGTTAATAGGATTAGAGGTTATACATATAAAAAACACAGACACAAGATGATGCTGGACGCCAGAATCCTCACAGTCACCCCTCTTGGGAACAAGTATCAAGGTTTCCAATCAGCTAAACAGTTTTTAAAACGTGCCAAAGTAAAAAGAGTATAAATCCAATTATAAAGTGCAAGATGCGAGTTAGCAATTGAGTGTAAGAAATTGATGGCTTCGAAAAAGGAAGGATATTTCCTGATTTGATTACAAGATTTTCATCTCTCCCAAGAGCTCACCTGCTCAATAGATAGCTCATTAACACTGACGGGTGAACCATACTCTTTAGTTATTTTGAAAATAGATCTGTAGTTATGCAAGCATTTTAAAAGAAGGAATTTACATATACAAAGTAAACTTTCAGCTATTAAAGGTTAACTTTGAGAATATTCATGGACTAAATAAAACCTCATTTAAACACTTTGCAATGGAAAATATAGCATCCTGCCGGGGAACTGAATGCTGTAATTTCACAGGACGTTTTTGACTTATAAGAGCTTATGATTTTACTCAGTTAGGACATCATTTAAAGTTTCCATTAAGTCAATAAACAATACTCAGGATGAAAGCTTAATAGTTACTTATTTTGAAGTTTTTAAAAAACATTTTAATATACAAATATCTAATTGTTTAGTTCCATATTATTCTGTAAACTGTAGATGCTGTAGCAACAATAGTTGGTAAGAAACTACTGTGCAACATTGAGAACAAAGTTCATTAAACTGTAAAATGCTACAAACCACTGTGGAACTCAGGCCTTAAGATACTATCCAGGCAACACTGCAAGAGGTCGTGCTCAAGTACTTTTCTTCATTATGAAAAAAAACAGCCTCAGGGCTGCTGTTCCGCATTTCTGCTCAGTAATTCCTTGTCAGAGTTAGCAGATATCAAAGAGAGCTAAACAGAGTATGAAAGAGAGCAAGGATACCAGAGATGAAATTTCATCCTCAAAAAGCAAGTATCTAACCTCTAAGTTCGCTTTATCATTTTGAAGTTTTTCTATGGTATCCATGTACTTCTGCTTCAAGCCATCAACCACAGCCTGATGTTGCATGGTATCTCGCTCCAGCACTACTAATCTTTCCCTGAGCTCAGTTTCAATTTGTCTGTGTTTCTCCTGAGCTTCCTGCACCTGTAGAAAGAAACACAAACAACTCAAACATTTATTTAAATTTATTTAGTTTAATTTTGATGCTCATTATTGATACAGAAATACAGTTGTGGTGAACACCTTTGTCTTTTTTTTTTAAGTATCTGCACCCCATTGCATCAGTGAGCTATGCAGTAAATCCAACTCAAATGTGGGTGGCATGATGGCATAGTAGTTAGCACTGCTGCCTCTCAGTGCCAGGGTCCCAGGTTCAATTCTGGCCTCGGGTCATTGTCTGTGGAGTTTGCACATTCTCCCCGTATCTGCGTGGGTTTCCTCCAGGTGCTCCAATTTCCTCCCATAGTTCAAAGATTTGCTGGTTAGATTGATTGGTCATGTTAAATTGCCTCTAACATCATGGGGATTAGCATGATAAATACATGGGCTTGCCAGAATAGGGCCTGGGTGAGATTGTGATCACTACAGACTTGATGAGCTGAACGGCCTCGTTCCGTACTGAAGGGATTCTATGGATTTGTTACTTATGCTCCTAGAGTTTGTGCCAATGCTTTCTATTTTAAGAACTCAACTGCAGAAACCTGTACGAATTTTATTTATCAGGTTCAAAAAGTATTTCAAAAGGCTCTCAAAAATCAATATCATGAATCTTAATTTAGCAGCTTTTACATTAATATGCAGATGCAGCTCAAAAATGTACATTTCAACTTCTCAAAACCTCCAAAAAGCTATACTACAATTCTGAAATCTTTGCACCAAGTCCGAGTGTGAAAATGAGCAAGGGCTGGCCTCTGGATATTTTCCAGGAGATCAGCTGATCTACCCGAGTAATAATGTGCATCTTTTTCTTCTTTTTAGCAGAGCTGCATCTTATCTATCTCTGGTAGCCTGCCTGGTCTTAATGCAATCCTAAACTGTACCTACTGGAAGTATTTGTGACTATATAGTACATTGCAGCTAAGCCCTATAGGTCCTTGTAAAAGGACAGAGTTTAGAGTAGTTGTTCAATAGGAATTTTGGAAAAACCTAGGTGCCTTTTTACTCCCTTTCCAAGATGAAGGTCATTCAGGCCAAGTGAAGCATCTTGTGAGCAAAAGCCTCACATCTACATCTGGATCATCATGTTAAAGGTCTTTTGAAAGAACTGGCACAACAGATAACCAATGCAGGAAGAATAAAGACTCAAACTAAGGGTGAAAAGAGCGCAAGATGAATTTAGAAAGCAAAGCAAAAGGGAAGTGGTTTCAGAAGTGGACACATCATCAGCTAGTGATTGAACACAGAAAATTATCTATGCATTTAAACAAGTGGCACGTTTGCCCATGAGGATACTGCAGGAACTGGTAAGTGTCAAATGTGCAAGACCAAACAACATAAACAGAAGGTAATCAATGTTCACCCTACCTCAAAAAAAAAGGAAGTTACCTTGGCATAAAAACTTATCAATCGCCCTCAGAGTTGAGCTGAAGGCTTTTAGGAAAGCCTCAGCTGAGTGACCTCTGTTCTGTCAAGTAAGTTGAGCCAATAATATTGGATTTAGTTCTGGAGTAATGAGCCAGGGCAGGTGATTGATGATGTAGTAGGGGAACATGTGGCTAACAGTGACCACAATTCTTTCTACTTTAGGATACAGATGGAAAAGAATGCTTGTTGCCCTAGGGGCAGGGTGCTGAATTGGGGGAAGGCTAACTACGGTCAGATTAGGCAGGAACTTATGGAAACTGATTGGAAACAGTTGTTCAAGGGTAAGTCCACGCTAGGCACGTGGGACTCTTTCAAGGGAATACTGAAAATGTTGCAAGAAAGATATGTGCCGGCTAAGAGGAAAGATAGGATTAGAGACCCGTGGATTACTAGGGATATTGAGGAAGAAAAGAGGCGTATGATAGGTCAAAGCAGCTTTATCCCAGGCTGCTTAGGGAGGTGTGAGGTGAAATTGCTGGGCCTCTGACACAAATCTTTGTCTCTTCTTTGGACACAGGTGAGGTCCCAGAAGGCTGGAGAATAGCTAATGTTGTACCATTGTTTAAAAAGGGTAATAGGGATAACCCTGGAAATTATAGGCCGGTGAGTTTGACGTCAGTGGTAGGGAAGCTGTTGGAGGGGATTCTTAGAGATAGGATGTATAGGCACTTGGAGCATTGCAATCTGATTAGGGATATGCAGCATGGATTTGGTAAGGGGAGGTCGTGCCTTACAAATCTGGTAGAATGTTTTGAGGAGGTGATGAAAACGGTCGACGAGGGGCGAGCCGTTGATGTCGTCTATATGGATTTCACTAAGGCGTTTGACAAATTCCCTCATGGGAGGTTAGTTGAGAAGGTCAAGGCTAATGGGATAGAAGGACAGGCAGCTAGATGGATAAATAACTGGCTTAGTAGTAGGAAACAGAGTAATAGTGGAAGGACGTTTTTCTAGCTGGAGGTCGGTCACTAGTGGTGTGCCACAGGGCTCGGTACTGGGACCTCTTCTATTTGTAATATATATAAACGACTTGGAAGAGGGAGTAAGTGGAGTGATCAGCAAGTTTGCAGACGATACAAAGATGGCTGGACTTGCAGATAGTGAGGAGCATTGTCAGGCGATACAGCAGGACGTAGATAGGCTGGTAGCTTGGGCAGATAGATGGCAGATGGAATTCAATCCTGATAAATGCGAGGTGATGCATTTTGGGAGAAAAAATGTAGGGGACAGGTATATGATAAAGGGTAGACCTATTAAGAGTATAGAAACACAGAGACCTGGGGTGCAGGTGCACAAGTCTCTGAAGGTGGCAGAGCAGGTGGAGAAGGTTGTGAAGAAAGCATATGGTATGCTAGCCTTTATTGGAAGGGGTATAGAGTACAAGAGCTGGCCTTTAATGTTGCAGTTGTATAAAATGTTGGTTAGACCTCATTTGGAATACTGCGTCCAGTTCTGGTCACCTTACCACTGGAAAGATGTGGAGACTCTGGAGAGAGTGCAGAGGAGGTTTACCAGGATGCTGCCTGGCATGGAAGGTCTGAGTTACGAAGAGAGGTTAGGCAAATTGGGACCGTTTTCCTTAAAGACGTAGACTTAGAGGAGATCTAATAGAGGAGTACAAGATTGAGGGGTATAGATAGAGTAAACAGGGTTAAGCTTTTTCCTAGGATGGACTCAAATAGCACGAGGGCTCACGGGCTTAGGGTGAGGGGGGGCAAGGTATAATTTGGATGCTAGAGGGAGTTTTTTCACACAGAGGGTGGTGGGGGTATGGAATGCGCTGCCAAGTAAAGTGGTGGAGGCAGATACTCTGGAGTTATTTAAGAAATACTTAGATGGGCACATGAACAGAATGGGAATGGAGGGGTATAGAAAACTGATTTAAAATAGGGATCATGAGCCTTGGGAGTCCCTGGGAAGTGTGTAAATAGATGATGATATTGATGTACTTGTTTTTATCCTACAGATGCTTTGGTCCACCTTGTTGTCTAACGAGGGACATACACGCAATGGGTCATGGGAGGGCTGCTCTTGGATTTTTTTTTAAAAGAATATTTTTAAAAAAATACTTTTTTTTAGCGTACGCTTGACCTGGACCATTTGATGGGCAACACGACAGCTCAGTGCCTATCGCTGTGCCGTGCAGATACATGGATTTGGATCTGTGTCTGTGGGAGTTTGCGCATTCTCCAGGTGCTTCGGTTTCCTCCCACATCCCAAAGATGTGCTCTTAGGCTGATTGGCAGAACAAATTTTCTTTAATTTGTCTCAAATTTGGTTTCAATCCGCAGATCTATAAACATAGACAGGGATCATGGGTAGAGATGGGAACATCAGGGTGGCGGCGTGCTTGTTGGGCCGAAGGGCCTGTTTCCCGTGCTGTTTTGTTCTTTGTTGTATAAGGGGAAGACACAGAATTATCACTAATGGCCGTACAAACCAAAATATAAGGATATTCAAGAAATAAAAATAACTACTTTCATGAATCAAAGTGCAAACAAGATGGAATTTAAATTGGTCAAAAAGCCAACTAACACCAACTGAAGAATTCAACAATAAACTAAGTTGTATTCCAAAATTTGAGGGTGGGTGGAAGGGAGAGAAATTATCTGAAACTGACTTTTTTTTTTAAAAAAAGTATGAACGAATGTCCATCCATCTGCCCTCTCCATAAGGTTATTTCTCAAAACTAGGGTTATTCAAAGCAGTTAAAGAATTACTCGATAGTATAGCCGTCAATCTGCAAAACATGCACAAATATTCTAAGAATGTCCTATGATTTCCTCCATTCGTGCAGAAAGATTAAAGGAAGAATATTTCCCAAATTAGATGAACACTTGAAACACATGGTAAACAAAACTATGGGCCAAGTACTAGAAAATAGGATTAGAATAAACAGGTGCTTGATGGGCGGTGCAAATGTGATGAGTTGAAGGGCCTCTTCCTGTGCTGAAAAAGTCTATGCCTTTATAAACTCTATGCATGACCCGAATTATTTTTGATATCAATAAATACAATGTCTAGAATGTACAGTTATTTGGGCCAAATTGTATATGCTAGTTGGGCAAAGGAGTATAACAAGAAATTAAAGTTTAAAAATTAAGGAAATAAAACTAAAGTGAAAAATGGTAAGGGGGACAACAGCAGCTCAAGGTAATATGGGTCTTTCTTGCTTCACTATCATTTAAATACAATATATGAAAGACTGCTTTGCTTGCTGAGCATGCATCAACTTCTCACATTTAACCAACAAAACACATTGCTGCCAAATCAAAAGATAAACAACTCTCTCTGCACAGTTTCAAACGAATTCAAGTGAACAGATGTTTAGGATGCATAGCTAGAAACATCTGGTTTTAATCTTTAATCTTATCAGCTGAAAACTGCATGCACCTGGCAGTGAATATGTGACGCTATACTCAGAAAATTCTGGTTTACGTTATAATCTTAATATTCATATGAGACAGTTACATTTATTACATAACGTATTGCCGGTTACACAATTTCAGACAGATCACATTTGGACTTTTGGTACCCAATATGTTCCTAAATCATCAAACTAGAAAAATAAAAATTGATCCCTAGAGTTGGTAGAGAATGATGCTGCCAAGTCTTTAAAAAGCAGACGATCATCCATGTTCTTGGTCTAAAAGGTGGGAACCAAAATAATTAAGAGAATATAAATTATGGAACTTTCTTTCCAAGAAGAAATCATCAGTTTTTAGTTCAGAGTGGAACGACAGATGCCCTGGCAGAAAAAGACCAGTTAGATGACCCCAAAAAACAATATTAAAAGAAACTGAAATGTGTGCACACAGAATGGTTGTTAAATGTTATTCCAGATGACATTTGGAACGGAACCAAAATTAAATCAGTGTTCTAGGGCAGGCGCCAGATTTCCCAAAAATACTTTTCACTCAAACATGTGAGCAGACCCAATGCAGAAGAAACCATATTTCCCAAAATTAATAATCTCTCAGACTTTAATAAAACAGTTTCCATAGTTCTTGTAATGTTCAACCATTTGATGTTAATTAGCTAGAAATTCACATTTTTAAGCTGAACCTCCACATTCCTACCCAATAATATAAATTAATCCAAGTTTTTTTTTACAAAAACAAGCATTGAATTATCAAGATTGAACTGTATACATAAAGTTTCTTCTGATTAATTCATAATAGGACTGACAAAGTAATTAAAGTTGCATGCAGTAAACATTTGTCAATAATTTTCTAAATGAAAGTGTTTCTGGACAACAGACTTCCTCATAAATACAATTATTTCATATCATTGGATATAATTCAGTGACTCAAAGTTACTTTGAAAGAAACCATTCACAACGTAGAATCAGTTGTAAAGGAGCAGTCTGCCTTAATGACCATAATTTGCAGTACAATTAACACTACATTATGATTCTTAAACTAAATTGGAAATAAAAGCTATTATGAGTATTAAATTACACTGTTAAAGAGTGATATTTCAAACAGAGCCAAGCAGTCTGCCTTATGTTCTTGTTAACCCAAGTTCAAGAAAAATTCAAATGACACCTTTAAATCAAGGGAGAATAGTGGGGCAGATGGGAGAAAAACCAGAAAAGAACAGAGGCATAACTAAAGAAATGGAGAGGTGAGGAAAGGGAGAAAGAAGCAGGAGCAAAAGGGTGGTGGAGACGACGAGATTTTTAATTTAGTGCCATTGTTCCCTGTGGGGTAACTATGTTATACTTTATAAAAAATCTTATAGTTGGGTTTCACACTTTGTATAAAGCTAGATTTTTCCAGATTACCAACAGTGCTTTATCATTATGGACAATTTGTTTATTAAGTTTAGAAATCATAAAATATTAGTCACCTGGAGCTCCCGGACAAACATTCATAATGACACTAATTGCCAGAACAAGAAGCCACAAAAACAAAAAAATATCAAGTACTTCAAATCTAGAATATTTTTAGATTGCCAATCCACTTATTTAACTTCTACTTTAAAAACTGATTTAGGATTAATGCTCAATTCTATCCTTAATCTAAAAATCAATGACTTTTTAATCTTGAATAAATTTACATTAAATCAAATTTTTAAAAAGGTTTGTTTGAAAAACAAAATATTTCTACATCTCAACAATGTACGAGGAAACTCATGTTTGGTACACTAACTGAACTCTTAAAAGTCTGATCAATGTTCATTGCTGGAATGCTGTGAACATGGATAAATGTAGGTTTGAATTCCAGTCCAGTCAGCTATCAATTTAGCTAAACTTTGCAGAAGAGAGAGAATAAAATTAAACAAATGGATAGAGACACTCATGCTTAGCAGCCAGTTAAGGAAAAGCATCTGGGAACTGAACACCAAGAGTTTCATGACAGAGCAAACTGAAGCCAAGCATCTACAGTGAAAGGAGCACGTGGCAACCTCAGCACCCCACCTACCTGCACCTGCAATCACCATCTGCCTCACCTGTGATAAAGATGATAGGTCACATGTGAGAACTTATTTTAGTGTGGAAGCAATCACCCTTCACTGATGGATTGCCCAAGAAGCACCTGTGTAGCTGCAGGGATCAAAGTCAAATCAGAAAAAATGACAAGTCTCCAAAAAAAATGTTGTGCGAATCAATGAAATCAGTGAAACTACAGTAAAGCAAGCCAGAATATTCCAGATTTGCATCTAATTTTGTGACTCAGTTGACCTATCATGAGTAATTGTAAAGGGAGTTACTACCAGTCTCTAACTCTGGGCTGTAGAATGGAGGACATGAAACAAGGGAATTAAAGTGGATTCCTTCTCCTGAACAGGTTACTGCTGTTTGAAAAAACATACAGGTGAACAGGATTCTGTCATTATTTCATGCACTTTTCAAGCAATAGTAAGTGTGAGACTCAGGCATGGTTAGAATTCCTTCATCCCCCACCACCCCAAAACCAAGCCAAATTCTCCTGATACTCACATGGAAAATAACCATCTGCACAACCAGCACCTGGGGAGCCATAACCAGCAGGAGTTAAAGCTTTCAGAAGAGGAGCAAGAAAAGTGGCAAAAATGAACAAAAATATAAAATACACTAAAAGGCGACTATGTAGTCAATGATTATTCTTTTAAATAATTCTAATTTGTGTTCAAGCTGAAAAAAAACTGGCAGCATAACCCTCCTGCATATCAGGAGGCTGTCTTCTATTCTCCTGAGTTTAGAAGGTTAAAGGATGATATAGTAAGACTATTAAAAATAGGAGGAATGAGATGGAGCAGTTACAGAGAAACAATTTATTCTGGTGACAGAATCTGAAAGGGATTTGGAGCTAGGTCAGTTAGAAGTGAAATCAGAGGTATTTTCCCTCCTGCAAAAAAACAGACGAGTGGGAATCTGGAACACTCTTACTTTAAAGGACGGCAGAACTTGGGACAAGTTAAAATTTCAAGATTGAAATCAATAAATTCTTGTTAACTAGCATCAAGTTACATGAACAAAGGGAGATAAATGCAGTCAAGGGACAGATCAGCAGTGATTTAACTGAGTGGGAATGTGATTGAGGCACTGAACGACCTATTCCCCCCCCCCACCTTCCTACCAAACCAAAATGATAGAAATGAATGTTTTAAAAAATGGTTGAAATTAAACATCTGAGCCAGCAAGGAAAAAAATCTGTTCACCATTCTTGACATTCTGCCAACAGCAGATATTAGCAAAACACAACACTGCAGCCAAACAAAATTACACACAACCCATTTAGGCAGAAAGAAATAAAGTTGTAGGAAAACTTTAATAGTACTGATAGGAACATTTCAACTCTTACTTTAAAAGGTAATGAGTCGGGTGGTTGGTTGGAAAGAATGGGTGCAGTCAAAGAAAAAGAATATAGAATACCGTGTCTATCATTCCAAGAGGAGTGGAGGGCAGGGCATGAGTGAAGGAGATCAATACTAAGGAACAGAAGATTAAAAAGATATGCAAAGAGAAGTGGGGATTGATAAGAGTATGGACTGAGACTATAGCCATAAAGATGGAGATAGCATATGTCAAGATTTTTTTTACTGCTGCACAGTAACATTTTGCAATGTTAAAAGTAATGCCTATTTATATTATTTTCAAACAGTTGGTGTTTTTACAAGTCCTTTAATATTTATACTAACCTTGAAGTCCTCCTGCATAACTATCTTTGTTCCTTGCCTTGAACTCCCACAGCCTGCTTTTCCCTGCGGAAATTGGGTGCGTTTTTAAAACCAACCAATAAATGGTTTAATTTTAATTCACTAATCTGTTATATTTTAACACCTTGCACATGTTAAGGGCTTCCCAATTATTTGTTGTGCTTTTACATAAATGTTGCTGCTTCTCAGTGCAACTTTAAGTAGGATAAGGACACAGTAGTCTGATTATGCCACTGCACTACCATTTCAGAAGCTATATGTTCAACCCTGCTATTGTAAAAAGAATAAACTGTTATATCAGGAAAACACAGTAAGAAGTCTCAACACCAGGTTAAAGTCCAACAGGTTTATTTGGTAGCAAAACCCACTAGCTTTTGGAGTGCTGCTTCTTCATCTGCTAAGTGGGAGTTCTATTCACAAATAGGGCATATAAAGACACAAACTCAATTTATAAAATAATGGCTGGAAAGTGAGTTCTTTAAAGGTAATCAATAGATTACCAATTCAAAGCTAGTGGCTTTTGCTACCAAATAAACCTGTTTGACTTTAACCTGGTGTTGAAAGACTTCATACTATATTTACCCCAGTCCAATGCAGGCATCTCTACATCATATTGGGTCATTCAGGGCTGGCAAAAAATGAAAATTTCTGGATCATAAAAATGTAACTGATTCAGGTTTTCAGTTAAGTGAGCTTATTACTCTTAAATGATCTGGTCTATATGTGACATCATATGCAGTTGACTTGAGATTCTGAGGATAACTGGGAATGGGCAACGAATACCACGGCCTAAGACCCAATTTTTTTTTTTTAAGACTTACCATGAACACCATCACAGGAGATTTACTTAATATATAATACAAATACAGAACGCGCGCCACACTTCCAAAGATGTTTCAACAGCAATGAACAAAGATGTCATAGGCACTGAATAAATTGCCTAAATTCAGTAATAGTAAACATATTACTTTTATAGTATACATGTGCACCAGTTTTAGTGTAGTCCAGTCAGCATCAGTGCAAGGGAAAAATCTGCATTTAGAGTAGTTAGATTTTGAATGGATGGCTAAGGAAGAGGTCAGTTATCAAAACAACAACAAATCATTAAGTGTGTCCAACTTTTGCAATAGATTCACTGATCAGAATTTAACCCAACTCATGCGGGTTCAACACACATCACTTCCAAGGAGGAAGCTTGAATTGTCAGGCACTTAATTAGCCAGCATCTGCATGCAATCCCCCAGCCATCACCAAATTCCAGCAGATTCGGGGATAATTGGTGTCGGCTGGTTCAATAATAAGCCTAACTAACAACACACCACGAACAGGCAAGATTCCCTGGAGGACTCCCTGCTTAAATGGCCAGAGGTTTTCCAACTGCCAAGATGTGCAACCTCTCCTGTAATTACTATACATACTCAACTAATCGTCTACTTCATTTGAAAGTCAACCTCTAGCCTCAAGCCTAAAAATCCTTACTTTCCATATAACTCATGTTAATAGTCGACACTTGATTTTCCAAGAACTCTTAACATTGACTTGACTCATTGTCTTACTCTGAATTTAGAGTAAGACTGTAGAGACAGGATTTGAGGCAGGAGTTTTCTGATTTTATGGTGCTCGATCAGAGTGCAATTTGCCCAGATATCGGGAAACTGAATTCTCAATTGAAATGACAGAGCTAAGGCTGGAACTGCAGAATCAGTGTGTGCAGCCTATGTGAGCATATTAAACTTTCCCAGGCGTGGAACTAAGCTGTCATGAACAGTGCTATGATTCTATAGGAAAAGAAAATATCACGTTTTTCAGTTGTGCTCTTGCTGCAATCTAATTGAGCACAGTTTCTGCTAGCTGTGAGCTAGGTGTTGGTAACTGAAAGTAAACCACTTAAAAATATTACTTGTATAAAAGTCAACGTAAAGAAAGGGTTGCAGAAATTCAACTTCTGCACAAGTACAAATGGTAGTGGACCCAGCCATCACAGCTGGAATTTTCCAGCTGTTGTCTTTGGTAGAACCTTCCAATTCTGCAAACAGTGAATATCCACTCCAAGTTTCCAGGCAGCAGGAGGGTGAATTCAATGAGAAATCCCACTGACAGTGATGGGAGCAGAAGATCCTACCACTGGCCAACAATGGTCTGCCTCCCATCACTGCAAAATACATTGCATGGAGTGTACAGAATTCCTCACCCACCCATGTTTCTCACCACAATGGGCTACATTAAATCTATTATTTCTGAGAACGACAGGAACAAAGGCACCAGTGAGTGTTAAAACAAGAAGTCACCCTTGCATTATAATTTCGTATTCAGGAAAAAAATTGAAATGACTTCATTCATTCTTGCGTATCATAACTCACAGGGCACAACAATTTTGCTTTAATTAATAGTCTGTATTCATAGTCTCCTTTCTCCTATACCTTCCAATCTTCAAAGTTCTGTACTTTCCCCTCAATAATATGATTTCCCTTCAGATTATGGCTTCCTTTGAATGCCTCCTCCTCTTCATTTCACTAACTGCAGAAAGTCAGGCATTTCAACTTCACACTCAAATAATCCCCAAAACTCGCCAATTTGATACTTTTCTCTTCTTAAACAATAAGACAGGAAATAGATTGAGGTTTTAAAATCACAAACCCCGTTTCCTTCTTACAACAAATTTCGGCCTTCAAAGAACTCTGAATATTTTATTTAGAAAGATACATAAATGAAGTTGCTACCATTTAACAAAAGCTCATGTCTACGAGATGACTGAAGTCTGAGGTTCTGATATCTGGAGTTTTCAGAATTTCAGCTCAACAACTGAACTGAATGGCACATTTAACAACATAAAACATCCCAAAGCACTTCAAAAGAAATGATTAACTAAACTTGACAGACCCACATAAAAGCACAAAAGATGATCAAAAGCTTAACCAAAGTAGTATATTCTAAAGAGTGTCTTGAAGAGGGAAAGAGGAAGTAGAGAAAATTAGCGAAGGAACTTCATGTGCTTGGAATTCTAGACTACATTAATTTAATAATTCATAATTTATTCATAATTAATTGCACAAGATTTTACATACTTCATTTTATATACTTCAATGAAATCTCACAGAAGCACAAAATCCCTACAGTGCATTCAGCCCATCAAGTCTACACCAAGTCTATAAAAGAGCAGGTTACCCAGGCCTAGCCTTCACCCTAACCTCATGCATTCACCACAGTTAATCTATCTAACCTTCATATGTTGGGGCAATGGGAGGAAACCCATGGAGACACAGGGAGAATACGCAAACTGCACACACAGTGACCCAAGGCTGGAATCAAACCTAGGTCCCTGGCACTGTGAAGTAACAATGCTAACCAGAAGGCTATCCCCTTCAGTGTTTGCCAAAAGCAGCCATTACATTTAAAGCAATGCACTATGAAACACTTACAAGATGTTTTAGCATGATGCATGTTACATAAATATAATTTTTCCATTGAAATTATTTAAATTCATTGCAATTCTTTTTATATTTAAATGTTTGAGTTATTCAGTAACTAATAAATGAATGCAGACTGCACATAAAATCCACACTTATTTCTGATCTGTTAGGTATATTCTTCTGGACTTGGCCAGTACTGTGCAATTGCAGTCAAACCAAATATAAAGCGGAAATGCAACTGCCCTAAACGTACGAAGTGCATCTATCCAATTAGTGCATCTTTAAAAACTTTACCTTATTGAATGTTTTAGTTAAATGTTTCCTATGTGTCTAGAAAATATGAACTTTGGATTCTTTTAATCAATCACCTACAGCTTGAGGAATTAATGATTTTCCTAAACAAAATTCAGTCAACAAATGACCTGATGTAATTAAATTATGCCATCCAGAAGGTTGCAATTTTGCTTCCTGGCTTGTGACCAGTTCACTGATGGAGTTCTGGAGTTAGACAGTATTCAAAAATCTGACGATCTTCGAACCTGTAATGCACCAAACTTGTCAATGGTTTGGATTTCTCATTTACTATTATTAAATCTGCTGTGTAATTAACTTACTTGCTTGTGAAGACGCTCATTTTCCTCTATTTTATTCTGCAGATCTTCATCAAAAACACTCTGTCGCTGCTGGTTCATTTGAGATGGAGGATCAGCATTCTTCTGCTGTACAAAACCATTCAACATTTAGTTAGAAAGTCCTCCAGAATGCATTATGCAAATATATACAAGGTGCTGTACTACTGCACATGGCATTGCAATGCAACATTTGTGTGAAGAACTGAGTTCATGGGGTATTACTTAAGTGACTGTCAACAAATGGTTATCTATTTGTTTGAAATAATGTTTCAATTCCTAATACTCACCAGTGGGTGATGCTGCACCAATGCAATTGATAGACAGGGCAGACATTTTGATGTAGGCAAAGTCAAATGTTTACTTTGACCCAGTCATGCTCATACGTTGCATCCACTGACCCCAATTCAATTTATTTTTTCCATGAGGAACATAACCACTGCCCAATTCTTCTCTTAGCCCATTGAGCTTTACCAAATGCCTCTGGATTTCATAAACTGAGTACTGAACTCAACAAAATCCCTGCTGCAATGTTGTTTGCAGTTATCCCACCATATGTGACCAATACCCCAAAAGATCAATCCATTCCTCTAATGAACTGCTGCTGTTATCTCCAGTACAATGTATAATGCCAACCTGCCTAAACAACCCCAGGACTTTTATCTAATTAGAATCTTCTGCATTCATAATTAAACATTGTGATTTTAACTCCTTCCAAACTGAGCAGCTGTTTTGGGGTTTCCGGCCTCTTCTGCATCTAATAATCAAAGCATCACTTTTCACATTTGTTCTAACCTATGATCCTCACCTTTCCTCCATAAGTTAACAGCTTATTGCACATCTACCTTCCTCTCCCATTCTTCATCACCACCTTTTCCTTCCTTTGTCAACCTCACTCTTATTCTCGACTTTCCACCCCACCACAACTCTTGTATACTCTTTTTGAATCAGTTACTCCCTCAAACTTGGTTTAAATATTATATTTCACATCAACTCCCTGTGAAATACCACTAGATAACAAATACAGAATTAATTGACAAACGGCTCACACTATTTTAATTGATAAAAGAAATCCGAGCTAAGAACTTTTTTAAAATACAGCACGATAGATCTTCATTGCCTGAAAAGGTGATGGAAACCGAGTCAACGATAACTTTCAAAAGGGAATTTGATAAATACTTAGAGGGAAAATCCCAGAAAAAAGATGAGTGAGACTAATTTCAAAGAGCTAGCATATCCCACTACAATGGGCAAAATGATCTGTTGCGCTTCATCACTAAGATTTATTGATTGTTCTCTGGACAAAGTCAATAATTGATGAGTGAAATAAATTTAGTTTAGAGGTGACTATTATTATAAATCTGAATGTTATCAAAAACTAGAGGGGCCAGGATTGTATTTGAGATTAATGTTTTCGCCTTATGTCTTTGGGTTCAAAACTACATGAAATACTTATAACAATTTTAGCTTTGAAGTGTTATCCCAGAGCTGAAACACGTCAGGAAGATGCACAAATTTATCACTGGCTCAGACAGTAAATAAAACATTGCATCCTAGAACACTGCCAACATCACTCCTATTTCTCCTTTCTTCATAAATGAAGGAACTTCCTCTTGGCATCTCTTGATACTAAAATCACAAATTACTAATGTAGAATCACACACTGTTTACCACTTGCTAAACTGAAAACAAGCAAGCAGAGCAGTCCAGAGTGGCATTTTTAGTTTCGGCTGCTACCTGCCCCAAGTGAACTGTAACAAAAATACCCATCAAGGTACTTGGTTCCTGTATAGCAAATACTGCTGTGAGACAGTGGAAGATTAGACAGATACACTATGTTACCAGACATGCATTAATGCATGATAGCAAACACTAAAAAAGTCAAAGCAAAAAAGTTACTTTGAAGACTAAAACAACATTTTACAAGTCTAGCACATGACATGGTATTCCATATCATCAGTCCAGGACACAAGGAGTTGGATTCACCATCAAGAAAGAACTCAAGTGACGTGGAGTTCCCAATTGGCATCAATGAGCACCTCATGACCCTGCATCTACAACTTGCCAAGAACCAGCAGGCAATGGTCATGAGCTCCTACACTCCTCCTCCTCCTCTCTCTCTCCACCCCCCCCACCAAACTAAAATGCCAATGATGAGTCCAAAGACAGTTTCTGCTCCATCTTGGACACTATACTTTCTAATATTTCCAAGATAAGAAAAGAAAATCCTCCTCGGGGACTTTAACGCCAGGAATGAAAAGGACTCCCAACTTTAGAAAAGGAGTTGGGAATCACAATTCAAATAACGTTTCCTCTCACCAAAAGCCCAGAACATCAGCTTGTCATTAACATACTGTTCCACACAAAAAAAACAAGCTCAAAGCTTTCTGGAGACATCCATGATCAAAGCACTGGCACACAATTGACTCATTGTCTAATCCCTCCTCCCCAAAGCAATGACCAGTGCAGATGACCGCTGGATAAACCATTGGCTCATCAGCTCCTCCATGTCTGAAGTCCACGAGGAGGAGTGGAAGCTGAATTAACAGCTCAAATCAACGGTAAACCACTTGAAGAGCCAACTTGCCAGTAATTTTCAACAATGTCTGCTCCAAAATCTCTAAAGGTGTTCATTCTAACAGACTGGAGAACAACTGGAAGAGCTGAAAAGAGTCATATTCTCAAACTGCAAAGAAATCATTAGCTACAAGACCAGCAGGAAATGCCAAGACTGGTTTGACAAGAATGATCACACCATCCAAAATCTCATCAACAAGATGAAAGCTCTCCACACCTGGCCAAGCAACATTATCAGCAAGAAAATGAGTAAAACTCAATTAGCAAAGGCAAAGGCACAAAGAAAAATTAGGGAAATCAAAAACGAATAATGGACTGAGAAAGCCAAGAGCTACAACTCCTGACAAACACGACAGGTTTCTTCTATGCCACAAAGACAATATATGGACCCAACATCTTAGGCCTCAAACTGGTGCAGAGTAAGGCTCAAACTCTATTGAGCGAAAGAGAAAACATCAGCCTTCAATGGTGGGAACACTTCAAAGATCTAAACACGGCACATCACAGATGAGAACATGTTTGAAGAAATTCCACTAACTTCCCAATGATGATCTTGCATTCCCACCAAGTATGGATGAAATTGAAGTTGCCATTAAACGTGTGAAGAATGGAAAATCAACGCAAACGGATGGGATATTTTCAAACTTGGAGATCACCCATAATCTCCATCAGCTACTCTTGAAATTCTGGGACAGAAGAAATTCCTGTTGACCTCAGGAATGCAGTCATCACCACTATCTTCAAGAAATGAGACAAAGCGAACTGTGGGAACTGAGGAATCTTCATACTCTCCATCACCACGAAGATCATTGCCTGAATCCTTGCTAGCTGCCTTCTCCTAATATCTGAAGATCCCCTTCTGGAAAGCTGGTGTGGCTACCGACCAAACCGTAGAACAGCGGCATGCTTTACACTGCTCGACAACTTCAAAATGCCAGGAAGAAAATCAACTACTCTACGTGGCTCTCAATTTAGTCAATCAGGAAGTGCTTTGGAAGACCATATCAAAGGCTAGCTTTCCAGAGAAACTCATTCATCCTCCAAACAAAATGTAGGCGACAGCTCTCAATGAAAATAAGACAGAAACCTTTCAGGCCATGCCTGCAATCAAGCTGGGATGCATCATCGCCTCCACTTTCATTACTATCATCCTTCACCTTGTCAAGAACAAACTTTCCAGTGGAGTGGACACTGCCTTCAGGATGGATGGAAAACTTTTCAACCTCAACCAATTGAAATCCAAGAAGAAAACAAAAACAATATCGCTCAGTGGAAGTTAAAATGCAGGTGACATCACTATCTGTGCACTCAGAACAGAATCTCCACACCATGCATGACAACTTTGTGGAAGCATACTAAAGAATTGGTCTCAGCCTCAATCTCAAGAAGACCTTTACTAACCCACTTCAAGGAAAAATTAGGTCTCTCCTGCCAAAGATCAATGGAAAACCCTCCCAAATGTGGGACATTTTCCTACTTGGAGAGCCACCTTTTACCCAAGGTTGCCATCAATGCACAAATCTAACATTTTACCCAATGAGCACAGTCTTTAGACACCCAAGGGTGAGAGTCTTTGACAATTGTGACATTTATTGACACCAAAATCCTTGTGTACAAGGCAGTCATCCTCCCAACTCTTCTATATGGCTCAGAAGCTACATACAGACGCCACCACAGGTCCGAGATAAGCCAGCAATGCTGTCTGAGATGGAGTCTCCATATTAACTGGGAAGGCACACATACTATCATGTCCTTGAAGGAGCCAAGAGCACCAGCCCCAGCCCCAAGGGCATTATCATCTGAAACTAACTCCGCTGGGTCAGACATGTGCTTCAGAGGTCAGAGTCCATCTGACTGCCAGAACAAATCTTCGCCCAGCTCAAAAGGCTCCCAAACAGAAGGACAACAAAAAAAAGCACTTTAAAGGTAGCCAGAAATGCAACACAGATACCAATGCCTTGCAGACCCCTGCTCAGAAGAGACCTACTCGGAAGAACCTCCTGATTGAGAGGACACAATTTGAGGACACAAAATAGATGAAGTCCAGAAAAGGAGCCTAAGAAAGGAATACCAGCCATCTAAAGTTCAAGGACTGAATGCACCTCCTGGAAACACTTTCCTGTAGTCCAAGATGCAGCTCTATCAGATTCATCAGCCCCATGAAGACTCACAGGATCTATGGCCAGTAACAAAGTTTCTTAGATGGACCATTATACTCGTTAGTACGTGATCACCAAAGAAGAATATGGTATTAACTTCTGATGCATCTTATCCAAACTGTAAATAAAACCCTGGTAATATATTTCTGAATCTACAATCTTGTATTTCCTGTTGCTTCCTTCCTGGCCTGTGCTGGGAAGACAAAGTGCAAGAGATCCACAACATGCTGACCATCTTGACGTGCAAAACATTTTTGAAGTTGCCAAAACCACGTATAGACGAAGGTCATGTGGATAGAATTCCTTTCCTTCTCAGGACAGTGTTTCTCTTCTTAAGGGTGACAATACCATTGATCATCTCACTGAATGATGGAGCAAGTTCAAAGGACCAAATGACCCCTCCAAGATCATTCTGTCAGTTAGGAGAACTGATGCACAAGTGTAATTTGAGTAGGGATGACGTGAGCATATGCCAAAAAAAGGCACTGAAGGCTTTGAATAAATGACATTGAAATCAAAAACTTTCAATTTGATTCAACAGGATCATGACATGTTTGGAAAACTATTGTTCAAGGTACTGGAATTATTTTCACTGGAGCATGAGAAGCCAAGGGGAGATTCAGTAGAGTAGTGAAGAGATTTGACAGGCCAATAAGCAAGGACAACTTCCTCTGGTCAGAGTGCCAGTAACATGGGGTCATCAATTTAAAATCATTCATAAATTGAGGACGGGGATAGGAGAAACATCTTTTACACGAGGAGCCTGAAATCCTTTGCTGCAAGGAGTCGTTGAATCAGGGCAAATGTTTTTCCCCAAGCGAAAATTGAATAAATATTCTTAACATGAAGAAACACGGCTTTCAGATGATAGAGTGGGCAAGTGGGCTACTGAACAGCTAGCAAATACATTAGATTGAATGGCATCCTTCTTTGCCATGGTATAAAATATAATGGTTTTGACAGTCCTTCAAGCATCTCCTACCTTAGATGGAAATGACTTCAACCCAACATTTAGTTTAAAATTTTCTCCAAGTCCTATTCTATTAAATTTAAGGTATATAAATGTTCCGGTATGCAAAAGCATTTCGAAGCAAAATTAGACTGAGTTACAGAAGGAGATACAAGAGCAAATGGCCAAAGCCTAAATGGAGTAGGTTTTGAATTAAGAGGCAGAAGGGAGCGAATTCCAGAGCTTGGGGCTAAAACAACATAATGCACAGCCGCCAGTAGTGAAGCTGTTAAAATCATGGATGTTCAAGAAATTAGAATGTGAAGATTGCAGACATCATCTACTGTTGTGCAGCTGGAGCAGACTGTAGAGATGGGAGGGACAAACTCATGGAAGGATTTGAGAACAAAGCATAGAAGTGATGGATGAATGGAACTTAACACATGCAAGAACACAAATGCTGAATTGTGGGAGGGTAGAATGTTGGGGTGGGGGATTGACCAGGAGTGCATTAAAATACCAGATCTAAAGTAACAAAGGCTGTTAACTACTATGAAGTTCTGCTGCTTGATTAAAGAGCATTTTGAACAGAGACTTGGGAGTTTTTATCCAGTGGGCTAATAAATATCTAATACATCTGAATATCCACTTGCAAAGGAAAGAGTACAGATATGAAACATATTAATACAATGCCATCAACTATTCAGTTTCATCAAAAATTCAAGAACGTTGGGCCTCAGAAGCCTTGCTTCGTTTCAGACTCTACCTTGTTCTTCTTGCCCTTGACCTCACTAGTGACTAATTCCTCTTGAAGTAGCTCCACACGCTTTGCCAACTGCTGGTTTCGGAAGGTGAGGCTGTCCATTTCCTGCTGCAATTTCCTAAGACTTTGGTCCTTCATCTTCAGCTCCTCCTGTCACAAGGAAACCTTGTGTTAAATCAATCTATACAGAAAAACATTATTAATATAGGACTAGAAAAGACAACACTGCCTGACTGCTCCCAAAGTACGTACAGGATGATGGATGAATGGAACTTGGTGCAAGTAATGACACAGGTAGCAGATTTGAGGTTTAAACAGTTTATGGAGGCTGAAAGATGGGAGGCCAACCAAGAGTGCAAAGTAGTGCAGTCTACATGTAACAAAAAGGCACAATATGGATTTTGGCACATAAACTGAAGCAAGAACAGAATGTCAGAGGTAGGACTAGGTAGTCAAAAGTTCAGTTTGAAGTCAAATATCATGCCAAGCTTGCAAATGGTCTGGTTTAGCCTCAGACAGTTGCCCGGGAACAGGATGCAATGAATGATTAGAGATCAGAGTATGTTATAAAAACCGAAGACAACATCCTCAATCTTCCCATATTCAGTTGGAGGAAATTGCTACTCATCCAACATTGGATACCAGTCAACGAGTTGATTAATTAAGTTACAACAGAGGGGCTCAGTGAGGTTGTGGTGGTGAGGTAGAGCTGTACATGTGTGAACCGATGCCATGTTTTCAGATGATATCATGAAGGGATGGCATGTAGATGAGAAATAATAGGGGACAGGGGCAAAGCCTGGGAGGAGGGAGATAAGTGACTGCAGATGATTTTCAGGTTAGCTGGACAGATAAATGATCAGATAACTGTTTTCCTACCTAACTGGATGACAGTCGAAAGGCATTGGAGGAGTATAGTGTTGTAAACAGTTGCAGACAGGTCAGAAAGGGACATTCACCATGTTTACATCCATAAAAAATGTCATGTGATTTTTTTTGATACTGTGGCAGGATGGAAACCCAATGGAGGAATTACAGGAAAGAGCAATCAAAGATCAACAGATTTAAAATAACATTCTCAAGGATTAGAGAAAAAAAGGTCAGAGACAGGGTATCAGTTTGCAAGCAGAGCCGTCCAAGGATTTGCTTGGACTAGTTAACATGAGGGACAGGAATAGAAGATGAATGGTTAGCAGGAAGGAGTCAAAACAGGTGATGGATCTTATTGACAAGATGAACTCGGAGAGGACGAGAGGGAGATAGAGAAAGTAGAGAAAGATGAAAATTCAGGGGAGGGAGAATTTGACAGAAAATTTTGTCAGAGAAAGGAAGGAAAATAGCAGAAGCAGCTGAGCAAGGTCTCAATCTTTGTGATAAAGATGGTGAAGCTTGTTTCATTTGTTACTGAAGGCAGCACAGGAAAAGGGTTTAAGATGACTTGCAGTGGAGAAAAAATACTGATGTTACTTTTGAATTTCAGAACGATCATGACTGAGTAATTTTGAAAGATAATAGCAGGAACCAACAGTGCTTTATGTGGTCTAGCCAGTTCCTCCGAGTGTTTCTCATGCTCGCAAAGTTATTCTCATTCCACCAAGTGAAATTAACATGGCTGCTAATAGGAAAATAAATCAATGCTTATATATGAAAATTCTTCCCAATTGCACTGGTTAACATAGGACAGAAGAAAATACCCTCAAGGTTGTGTTAAAACAAATGGAATAAAGTGCAACATGTATTTATAATAGCACATTTGTGCCTTTATCAAGGTGTGACACAGCAGCACTATGAAGCAAAATTAGGAACTGAGGAAATTAGGAACTGAGCCATATCAGGTGACATTAGGACAGATGGTTAAAAGTTCAGTCGAAGAAGTAGGCTTTAAGAAAAGTGTAAAACAAAAATGGTAGGATAAAGAATTGAAGAGTTAAGGAAGGGAATTTCAAAACTTGGAAGTCAGGCAGCTGAAGCACAGATACCAATGGTGGAGCAATTAAAATTAGGGATGCTCAATAGGTCAGAAGTTTTGCTTGGCCAGGAGCCAATACAGCTTAGTGAGCAGAGACGATCAGTGGTATAGGAAACATGGTGGTATAGGAAACATGGTTATAAAAATTATGATAACACCAAAATCATTTTTAAAAACTATTTGTATAGTATCTTTCACAAACAACAATCAAGCAGGCAGATAATTTGCATTAATCTTTTGTACTGAACTCTTCCTACCACCCATGTTGCCACAAACATTCAGGAATGTATTTCTCAGACAATTATATAATTTACATCAGATCAACCTGGACTTACTTAAAATCAATTTACTGTTGTTGGATCTTAAATTGTTGTATTTGCCATTTTCACATTCACACCACTTGGATCATTTTCTACAAAATCAGGGTCAGGAAGGCTCAACTGGATGTTGCAAAAAACTTAATGATACTGTTGTACATGCACAACTTTGAATAATTTAACCACTGGAAGTCTGCAACAAAACAATACCTCTACTTAAACAGCAAAACTCAAATGAAGGTGTATCACTTAGATCCACAACAGTGTCATCTGGTCTGGAAGATGCATCAGATCTTGTAACATTACTGCACTTGCGCGTCAAACCATACCTTTAAAGAAATGCCTTGGCCTTGTTCATCCACAACAGCCTTCTTCAGAACTTGATTCTGAGCCCGAAGCTGAAACATTAAGTGGTAAATATTTTATCACGCGAACTTTCAACATTAATTTTAGTAAACATTAATTTAACAAGCTATAAATATTTTATCAACATTTTAGCACATCACGAGAATGCTATAATAGTTATAGATTTAATTCTCATACATGTTGAAATTAAAGATAAAAATTAATGCTATAAATAGTGTTCATAAATAATTCTTTTAATTAGTAAAAATGCAAAAGAATGTAATAGGTTCTGATACAAAAGTTACAATCTTTAATTGACTTCATGTCCTCTCTCGTATCATTACTCAAACTCTACAGAAAGCAGACAACCTATTTAAACTGTTATTTTTTTAAATGCTATTTTAGAGCTAGCAAGTCGGAACTGTATGGTTTACGACACAAGAGTGGAAATCTAGTTATCCTGATCTATTTTCCATTCTTCTATAACAGGCAGGAAACAACAATCGATTTCCCAGTACTTCCAACCAATGGTGAAGCTAAAATCAAGAATTCACCTCTGAGACTAACCAATGAACCTGAAACCCACCACAGCATCTAAATGCACTTGGCATATTGCATGTTAAACCAGCTACACAATGGATCAAGAGTATTTGAAGATTTAATAATTTCAGTACAAATTTATTCTGCCACATGTATTAAGAATGCAAACCACAGCATCCTGCAGCTAAATCAACCAGACACCCTTTTGATGCACAATTCATATAATCCTTAGCTTCAAGTTAAGTGCAATGAGTATTAAAGAAACTAACTCCTCCTGACACACTATGAAGCAATGTTTAGTGTACTTATACTAATAGACAATGCATAATTTACAATTAAATCAGTAGCATTGCACAACACAGTTTGCAGATTGCTTCTTGTTCAAGGTCTGAAATTGTTTCTATTACGATCCTAGTACTAGGATCGTAACTTGGTGTTGCATAGAACCTGAAGTTGAAGTAGTCCACACACAAATGCAGCAGGACTGGGACAATATCTAGTTTGGACTAAAACATTCACACACACAAATGCCAGGAAATTACCTTCTCCAACAAAAGGCATGACATCCAATGGCCTGACCATTTTAAAACACCATGCCCACTACAAACATCCTGAGGGACCAGAACAGAACTGGACCAGCCATATAAATATTGTGTCTGTAGGAACAGGTCAGAAGTTAGGAATCCTGCAGCAAGAAACTCCCCAAGGCCAGTCCACATCTACAAGGCACAAGTCAGGAGTATGATGAAATACTCTACTTGCTTTGATGAGTATGGTTCTAATAACACTCAAGAAGCTTCACACAATATAGGAAAAAGTAGCCGACCTTTTTGGCACCTGATTCAAACATTCACTCCTTCTACCACCAGCACATTGGGAGCAGTGTGGACCACCTACAAGCTGCACTGCAGGGACTTAACAAGGCTCCTCAGACAGCGCAACCTCTACCATTTAGAAGGTTAAAGGTAGCAGACACATGGGAACACTAATCTGAAGCAACACATCACACTCACTGGAATTGCAATGCCCCTGGATCAAAATTCCAGAATTTCCTTCCCAACAGCACTCTGGGTGCATCTGCACCACATGGACTGCAGCAGTTCACCATCACTTTCTCAATATATGTTAACCTAGACAGGGATATCCACATCCCATGAATGGATAAAAAATATAGCTGAAGATACAAATTTCAAAAGGTGCTTTGACAGTTCAAATATCCACACTAGCACATTATTACACAATAATAAAGGTTACACGCTCCAAACGTTAGCAGTCTGTTCATTTCTCTTTAGAGATAGTGAATTTTCAGCATTTAAACTGTTATTCCTACATAATCCTCAGTAAGAACCTAAGAACTAGGAGCAGAAAGCCATCTGGCCCCTCAAGCCTGCTTTGCCATTCAATAAGATCATGGCTGATCTTTTCCTGGACTCAGCTCCATTTAATCGCCCGCTCACCATAAACCTTAATTTCTTTACTGTTCAAAAACTTATCGATCCTTGCCTTAAAAACATTCGATGAGGTAGTCTCAACTGCTTCATTGGGCAGGAAATTCCACAGATTCACAAACGTTTGTGTGAAGAAGTTCCTTCTCAACCCAGTCCTAAATCTGCTTCCCCTTATTTTGAAGCCACGGCCCCTAGCTATCATTTTACCCACCAGTGGCAACAACTTCTACCTTATCTATTCCCTTCATAAATGTTTATGCTTTATAAGATCTCCCCTCATTCTTCTGAATTCAAATAAGTATGGCCCCAGTCTACTCAGTTTCTCCTCATAAGCTTACTCTTTCAACTCCAGAATCAACCAAGTGAATTTCCTTTGTACCCCATCCTGTGCCAGTATATCCCTTCTCAAGTGAGGCCAAAACTGTACACAGTACTCCAGGTGTGTCTCACCAGCACCTATACAACTGCAACATAATCTCGTGGTTTTCGAACTCCATTCCTCTTGCAATGAAGGACAAAATTCCATTTGCCTTCTTAATTACCTGCTGCATGTGCAAACCAACTCGTTCTGACTCTTGCAAAAGAACACCCAGGTCTCTTTGCACAGCAGATTGCTGCAACTTTTTACCATTTAACTAAGTCCATTTTGCTATTAGCCCTACCAAAATGGATGACCTCATATTTACCAACATGACACTCCATCTGCCAGACTCTTGCCCACTCAGACTACCTATATAGTCTTTGCAGACTTTCAGCATCCTCTGCACTTTGCTTTGCTAGTCCTTAATGTCATCTGCCAATTTTGACTCACTATATTTGATCCCCAACTCCAAATCACTTATGAAAATCGTAAACAACTGCAGTCCCAACACTGATCTGAGGCACACCACTAGTCACTGATCACCAATCCAGAAAAACACTCATTTACCTTCCGTCTTTGCTTTCTGTTAGTTAACCAATCTTCTATCCGTGCTAATACATTACTCGTAACACTATGTATCTTTATCTTATGCAGCAGTCTTTGGTGCGGCACCTTGTCAAATGCCTTCTGGAAATTCAGATGCACCACATCCACAATGCCTCTGTCTACTGCCTATGTAATGTTCTCAAAGAATTCCACCAAATTAGTCAAACATGACCTGCCCTTCATAAACCCACACTGTCTCTTCCCAATGGGACAATTTATATCCAGACATCTCTCTATTTCTTCCTTGATGATAGATTCAAGCATTTAGGCATCCCTCAATCTGGTTATAATTCCTCTATTGTGGAACCCGATACGTGTAGACAAAGGTCATAGATAGAAGAGGGCACTCAATGTTAAAATGGCAATGCGGGTTGTTAGGCACAAGGGCCTGTTTCCTGTGCTGTGTTGTTCTTTGTTCATTTTCCCACAAGTTAAGCTAAATGACTTATAGTTATCCACTTTTTGTCTACCTCCTTTTTTAAACAGTGGCATCACATTTACTGTTTTCCAATCTGCAGTCCAGCGAATTTTGATAAAATTACTACTAGTGCATTTGCTATTTATTCTACCATCTCTTTTAGTACCCTGGGATACATTCAATTAGGGACAGGAGACTTGTCTACTTTTAGCCCCATTAGATACCCAACATTACTTCTTTCATGATAATGTTTAGGTCCTCACCTGCCACAGCCATCCTGGCATCAATTTTTGGCATGTTATTTGTGTCTTCCATTGTGAAGACCAATACAAAATACTTGTTCAATACCTCAGGAATTTTCTCATTTCCAATTATTACAGACCCCTTCTCATAGCTAAAGTGTTTACTTTAGCCACTCTTTTTCGTTTTACATATTGGTAGTGCAACAAGAAAAGCTCAGAAGTATCAAATATACTTTAGCAGTGACTTATTACGATTTGCGATTGTCGGTTTTAAAAAATAATGCATGTGTTAATGGCAATCAACAAAACCAAATCAGATTCCCCAAATCACACATGTTACGTATTCCATAGTTCAAAGATGGCCAGTGCTGGAGAATTGCTTGTTCCAAGATTCACAGCATTTCCAAAAAAAAAGGAAATAATGATGATAAACAACAGAAATCAGCGGAGCAACCAAACAACCAACCACACCTTGGAGTATTCCTGTGCAAGTTTTTGATACTTGGCTTGCAAATCTGCGGCCATGGTCAGCAAGTGGCTGAAGAAGGATCAACAGGTGCTTGCAAAAAGGGTCGGGCCAGGGTCTGGCTCTGGCTCATCACTTGGCGGCTCTGAGGCGGGAGTATACGGAAGCAGGGGCAGCGTCTCTCACAGGGACAGCGACATCAAAACAATGCTGGAAGAAGGTGAAGGGGATGCGTGGGTAACCAACCACCGCCGCTGGGTGAGAGATAAGTGACAGGTTGATTGGAGAGGTCGGAGAAACACTCTCTGCCGACCCGCAACTAACTGACTGACCTTTCGGCCCGTCCAACCCGCGAGCTGCCCCCTCCCTCCTTCAGGCCAATTATCTGGAAATAGCTATTCAGAAGGGGCAATACAGTCGCTTTTGAATTTTTTTTCTCTTCTTGTGCACGGAAAGGGTTTTTGTCTCTATTGGCACCCAGAATAATGAGCTTGAAGGGATTAATCTCCTCTCGTCGACCGTTGAAGAGGATGCAGCCGCGCGTAACAAATACACAACAAATCAAGCCGCCGAAGGCCCACTTCAACCTCTCCTCCTCCGGCGGTGCAGCACCACTTCCGGTCGACGTGCGCAGACCGTGCTGACATCACCGCCGCATGTCAGCACGTACCGACGGCCATCACCACGGCAACAGAATCACGTGGGACGCGTGGCGACGCTTGATGCTCCTCCCCACGTGACGGCGCGCGGGGCTAACCGAGTCGTCATGACAACAAGCTTGAGGCGAAACTCCCGGTCAACCTGGAGATCTGGGCGAGAAATAAAGCCTGGAAAGTTCTGGAAAGAAAGGTCATCGATGCAGCAAGTGTGAATTCAAAGCAAGGAAACTGCCGAAGAGATCCATCAGGTAAGCCCACCTGTGAAAAAAAAGTTAAATAATTCAAATATTTTGGAGTTGCTGAACGATTGTTGTATGTTTTATTGGGACAGATGTTTTTGGATAATATTTCTTGTGTGGTCTTACTTTCAATATATTAGTACAAAAACATCAAAACTATTTTATTCCTTGAGCCTTCACAATAGGCTTAGATATCTCTCCATGCACACACAGCTTTGTTGTACGTTCTTTATCAGTCGTGGGTTTCTTTGACTTCGCAAACATGGAGTCATTTACAGTGTAACGGTTGGAGGCAGGAGAGAGAGACCTTCGCCCCACTTCCTTGGTTACCCTGAATCCAATTTTGTAGATACGAAACAGAAAACAAAAGGCAGGTCAGGCAGCACCTGCGGTGAGAGAAAAAGAAGCAGTTGATGTTTCTGGCCAATGATATTTCTTATGCTCAGGAAAATGTTAGATTTGTCATTAAAGCTAACATTTGCTGATGAGAACCTCTTTAGCAAATTATCAAGACTTCTTGTTTTGCTGGAACCTATTTCACTCACCCTTTTAATTCATGATAAAGTTGTGGACCAAGTAAAACTTCCAGCTGAAGGATGTGATGTTTTAAGAGATGTGACAGAATTACTATTCCAGCAGCAAAACTGACAGTTGACAATGTACAATTTGGGGTTATAGCTGGACATCACTATTAAGAAAACATTGTAACTATGTATATGTGTACATCATATGAATTTTAATATTTTGAATTTATATGACTAATAGTTAAGCTCCTGTGATGTTGCATGTAGGCACCAATACTAAAGTGATAGGGCCCATAACGATGAAGGGTTGACAGCAGATGACAGGAGCAGATAAAGAGAATGGAGCAAAAGGTGACCAGTGGTGGATAAAGAGAGAAATCAGCAGGAAAAAAAGCAGGAATAAAAAAAGAAGCAGGCCCTTCAAGCCTGCTGCATCATTCATTTCAATCATGGCTGATCATTCCATATCCTGGAATCAATGTCCTGATCCCATGTCTTCCCCCCCTCCACAAATATTCCTTTTAGCCCCAAGAGGTATATCTATTTCCTTCTTGAAATCACATGATGTTTTGGCCTCAACTACTCTCTCTGACAACAAATGCCACACATTCACAACTCTCTGAGTAAAAAAATCCTCAACTCAGTTCTAAAAAGTTTGTTCCTTATCCTCAAAATATGACCACTTGTTCTGGACTTTCCCACTACTGGGACCATTCTATCTGAATCTACCCTGTCTAATCCTGTCAGAATTTTATAAGTTTCTATGAGATCCCATTTTATTCTTCGAAACTACAATGAATACAATCCTAATCGACTTAGTTTCTCCTCATATGACAGAACTGCTATCCCAGGAATCAACCTGGTGAACATTCATTGTACTCTGATCTATAGGAAGGACATCCTTCCTCAGGTAAGGACACTAAAACTTCACATAATAGTCCAGATGTGGCCTCACCAATGCCCTGTACAAGTGCAGTAAGACATTCCTATTCCTACACTCAAATCTTGTTGTTCTGAAGGCCAACATACCATTTCTCTTTGCTGTATCTGCGTGCTTACTTTCAAAAAGAATCAGGAATAGTACAGCATTGGAACAGGCCCTTTGGCCCACCAAGTCTGTATCGACACAGATGCCTCGCTAATCTAATATTTTCTTGTCTCTGCATGATCCATATCCTTCTAATTCCTATTTATTTGTGTTTCGATCCATATGGCTTTTGAATGTTGAATTGAATCTGTTTCCACTACCACCTCCAGCAGAGCATTCCAGGCATTTACCATCCTCTGTGTGAATAACTTGCTCTTTACATTGCTTTTAAACTTTCCCCTCTCACTTACAACCTATGCCTCCGAGGAATTGACCTTTTGACCCTGGGAAAAAGACTGACTGTAAATCAATCCAAGCCTGTCATAAGCTTGTAAACAAGAAAATGCAACTGATGCACAAGATCATCAAGGTTTGACTAAGTATCCATCTCTCTCAATGTATGCCCATTCAAATAGTGGAAGAAGGAAATTGGATGTTTATTGGTCAGTAGGATGGGTGTACAGGCTGTGGAGGAGGGGAGCAGGAATCTAGCAATAATATCCCTGGTGAGTCGTGTATAGGAAAAACATGAATCAGGACTAAGCCTTTGAAAGGGGGTCAATAATGAAATTGATCCTATTGATCAGACTGGGCTTGAAAACTTCTTTGGTTATGGGTGGAGGGGCAAAATTAATTCTTAGTGGGAGAGAAAATGAGCTGAAGGCACTGGAATAAAGGGAACATTGACCAAACCTAGTCAATGAAGTACGGTATTGATGATCAGTGCTGTGGTTTGTATTGGCCCAGATGTGGCTCAGAGGAGGAGGGGGAAGCTAACTGTTTATTGTTAGCTTAGAGAGTGGCAGGGAGAAAGAGGTCTTGGTCAAGCTGTTTGGAATTGTATCCAGCTGCTAGTGCACAGTGAGTGGGCTGAAGGGAAAACCGGTTATATGAGGTAAAAAGAAAGTAAAAGAAAAACTAGCACTTATAAAGATATTTACAACTACTGGATGTCTCAAAGTGACTTGGAGGAAATGATGTGCTTTTGAAGAGTAGTCACTGTTATTTAAGAAATATAAATAGCAAAGGAAATTAATATAAGTTGGTAATTGGGCTTAAAAATCCCACTAGGTTCACTACTGTCCTTTTAAGGACAGTAATCAGCTGTCCTTATCTGGTCTGGCTACGTATGAATCCAGTTCCAAAGCAATGTGGTTCTCTCTTCAAGGACAATAAATGCTGGCCCAGCCAGCGATGCCCACATTCTATGAAGGCACTTTAAAAAATTACCCACAAGTGTGGAAATATTCTAGAAATCTAATGGGTAACTGTTAAAAGCTAAAATCACCCAAGCTTCACTCCCTAGACAACACTTGTGTGAATGCTGAATCGTAACATCCTTTTCCAAGCCCATTGTTGAGGTGTACCTGGTGCATGGGTACCTGGCACCAGCAGCTGTTCCGCTTTGAAATCCAGCGGAATAATGGAAACATCTCTGATTACTCATGGGAGTCCCTGTCTTGTAATAAACCAAAATGGAGAAGGTTCATCTGGGAAGATACTAAACACAATGAGACACCTTATTGGAAGAACACAAAGGCAAAGTCAAGTCTTCAGAGTACACAACACTCTCAACATCTCATCTATAGAAACGAAGCAGCTTCTTGCAAGCTGTGCCCAGCAAATCATCTAATTTTATCTTTTACTCCTGTTCTACGCTTCTGAAACTTCATTCTAACTCTTTCAAATTCTCTAACAATGCTCTAATTCAATCTATTCATTAAGTTGATTTTACTTGGAGCCTCACTATGACTGTAACACTATGTTCTGCACTCTTTCCTTTCCTTCTCTATGAATGATACACTTTGTCTACATAGCATGCAAGAAACAATACTTTTCACTCTATACTAATACATGTGACAATAATAAATCAAAGCAAATAAACAGCAGGTGGTAGAGTCTGAAGATTAACATTGCGCTTATCAGTTGTCTGAGAACCCTTTGAACCAGAGTGGAAGCTAATCATCTTGATCTTGTGAGACTGTCAAGAAAACTTTATGCTCTTGTCTTGATTTGGCTTGATTGTGTTAATCTGGGCCTGTGCTTTGACGTGGGGAGTCTGAACTCAGTCTGGATGTATCAGATGTGAAAATCCAATCGCTGACCTGCGGATATCAGTGATGCCAGAGACACAGAGCCGGTCCCTTTCCATGACTGACAAAACCCCAGTCAAAAGGGGCTCAGGATGTGGAGATGCCGATGTTGGACTGGGGTGGGTACTCACTCACCTGAGGAAGGAGCAACGCTCCGAAAACTTGTGATTTCAAATAAATCTGTCGGACTTTAACCTGGTTCTAACATCTAACTAAGGGACTCAGGAAAGAAACTTATATTACAGTGACCTACCCTGGCTTTAAAACAGGCTTTGTTACAAACTGAAGTTTGTGGCAGTTCAACTAGGAAAGGCTTTCAATCTGAAGTCTCCCCATGCCTTAGTTACTGGGAGAGGCTGAGGGTTTTTACATGCAACTTGCATGCAACCTTTTACATGCCACTGACTTTTACAACAGCTTTCATTTCAGTAAGTCTTTTTCCCTAATTTAATCCTTTTCGCAATAACCACTCACCACTTTGAAATATTGAATAAAATATTTGGAATTATAACTTCTCCTTATGGAATTAATATTGTAGTTGAGACCATGAAACACTGGTGATTGTCTGTCTTGTGTGAGTTGAAATAGCATGAGGTTTCTTTTCAGATGTTTTCCCTACCACATGTTGAATACTCTGTGTGGATTCGAAGTCACTTGTGTGTTTGAGGTAACCCTGCTGTTTTCCTGGTAAAATCACTGGTTGAGTTGAGGGTGGGAGGAAATCAATATAGAAATTGCGAACGTATCTTGACACTGGAGATTAAAGGGTTTATAATATGGATCCTTTAAAGGGCAATTTGAGGGAGAAGTAAACTAGTAGAGCAGGGTATAAAGAATCAGTGAGCAAAGAGTAGCAAAAAATAGGGCTTGACTACAGGAATGAGAGCCAGGCTGTAAATGAAGTGCAAGGGGCAAGGAGAGACATGTGGTGAAGAGTGATAGACCAGCCAGAAGCTGTATTTCAAGAATGAGAGTTAAGTTGGGAAACGGTTCTAAAGAGCAGGACTTCAGAGAGAAGAACAGAAGGAGTGTGGTCCTGTAGAGCATATTTCAGTGAGGAGAGTGGATTCTTGGACTTCAGAGAGTGTGTGAAAGGATGATGTCAGTGAGGAGAGTGCAGTGTAAAAAAACATTTTTCAAATGGGACAGCGGGATACTAAAGAGGTTTTCAGCACGTAGAGCAGGATCAAAACAGACTCAATTGCAAGTGGGACTGTTTAGAATGACACTTCAGCAAGCAGAGAGGGACAGAAAAAATGAGACTTCAATGAGAAGTACTGCTGTAAGTAGCTGGAATTTAGCAAGGGACACATTGCTAGAGTAAGTAAAGTTTATTTATTAGTCACAAATAAGGCTTACACTAACACTGCAATGAAACACACTCTATTTTCTTAGACTAAAGAAATTTGGCATGTCAGCTACAACTCTCATCAACTTTTACAGAGACAGATGCACCACAGAAAGCATTCTTTCTCGTTGTATCACAGCTTGGTATGGTTCCTGCTCTACCCAATGCTGCAAGGAACTACAAAAGGTTGTGAATGTAGCCCAGTCCATCACGCAGCCTCCCATCCATTGACTCTGTCTACACTTACCCCTGCCTCAGCAAAGCAGCCAGCATAATTAATGACCCCACACATCCCGGACATTCTCTCTTTCATCTTCTTCCTTTGGGAAAAAGATACAAAAGTCTGGTGACATACCAACAGACTCAAGAATAGCTTCTTCCCTGCTGCTATCAGACTTTTGAATGGACTTTGCTTGCGTTAAGTTGATCTTTTATGCACCTGAGCTGTGACTGTAACACTACATTCTGCACTCTCTTTTCCTTCTTTATGAACAGTATGTTTTGTCTGTATAGTGTGCAAGAAACAATACGTTTCACTGCATGTTGATACATGTGACAATATTAAAACCAAATCAAGTTACTGTGAAATTCTCCTAGTTGCCATACTCCAGCACCCTGTTCGGGTCAATGCACACAACTAGTACACCTTTCAGTCTGTAGGTAGAAACCAGAACACCCGGAAGAAACCCACACAAACATGAGGACAATGTGCAAGCTCCACACAGTGATGCAAGCTGGGAATCAAACTTGGGTCCCTGGCACTATGAGCAGCAGTGCTAACAATAGTGCCACCATACCACCCCATGGGTGTGGTGTAGAATTGTCTCATTTGAAATGTGTCATGTTACTGAAAAAGTTGGGAACCACTGATCTAAACTATCCCATGATACTGTCCTGAGAAGAATGGAGAAGTCTGCAAGCATCCTGCCCAATGTTTAACCCCAAATCAATTTCACAAAATCATACAATAGAACCTAGAATCTCTGCATGGCAGGAGATTATTTGACCTATCAGGTCTACACCAATTCTGACAGAGAATCTTTTCCAGGCTGACATTCCTGTCCTGTATAATTCCCTCCATAGCAAGACAGGTCAGCATCATTGGGCATCAGAATTCTCCTGATGAGTTTTTTATTACAATCCCTCCACAGCCCACCCCATCTGCAGCTCCTCCTGCATAATTCTCTCTGTTTTCTGATCATTCCCAGTTTGCTGGTGTCCACCTCCTGCAGAGCTCCCCCACTTGCATATTTCCTGCTCCTGCAGCGCTCCCTTACTTGCATACACCTCCTGCAGAGCTCCTCAACTTGCATACTCCTCTGCAGAGCTCTCTCCCCCCTCCACTGCTTGCATATCCACTCACAGAGATCCCTCTTTGGATACCCTTCCTGCAGAGCACCCCCCCGTCTCCCCCACCACCACCCCCCCTCCCTCCCCAGCCCCCGCCCCCGCCGCCTTGCATGTCTCCACTGCAGAGTTCCCTGCCTTTCATAGTCCCACCCCGACTCTGGCCCCTATCTCTTAGCATTTCCCATGGCATAGTTCTGGTGCCTGGTGAATATTGCCAGCCATGCTGTTGACCACTCAGCGGGGGCTTCAATGTTCCGCAAATTCCATCCCCACCGCCCCGGCCGTGGACAAAACGTCTGATCACCATTGGTGGGGATCATGTGTGATTCTCATCAGCAAGATCTCTTGCCGATGAGGGAGAAACATCCGAAGACTGTAATCGAAGTACAGGACTCATTAATGCTCTGTCAATTGTGACATTATTATGTGCATTATCTTCCTGGGGCTTGCCACATCAATCAACCAGCACATTGGGTCGGAGAGATCGTGCCTGTAGAATACTTAATTGGCTGTGAAGTGCTTTGAGTACTGACGGTTCAATCTCATTTGCTGGACTGTATAAGGATCTATCACTAGATGGCACTCTAACTGCAATTCTGATTATCTCAAACCAAAATAATTGTTTTCACCCTGCTGTATTGTAATAGACTTCCATCTTCACTGCATTTTCATCCATATCCTTACAACATGGTATGTTGTCCAATGTGGCAAAATGTGTTCTCATATCAAAATGCAAACAAGCTGAATTTCCAGCTTAAGGTCAAATCAATTTAGAATTTGAACATAATTTTTTATTTTTTTCAGGAGGAACATATATCAATAATTTATATTGCAATATTGCTTCTGGAATCAGCTCTGTAATGTTAGCATCATGGTCTGCACATCTTTGGAAGTAGGAATTTCATTAGCAAGATGGTTTTATTCTCAGTTCTTGGAAACAAGGCCCCTCCACTACTATAATGACAGCAAATTACTGCGGATGTGGGAATCTGAAACAAAAATTGAAAATGCTGGAAAATCTGAGCAGATCTAATAGCATTTGTGGAGAGAAAATAGAGCTGATGTTTCGAGTCTTGATGACTCTTTATCGGAGCTATGTTGTCTTCATTGCTATTTATTGTTGAGTCAGTCATTTTTTTTCTGACCTATACATACACAATTCATGAGGCACTTGAAATTCTGTTCCTAAATACAAGGTCATGAACATCAGTATTTTCAAAAATGATGAATTTCTTGCAGGAGTGTTGGCAGAGATGGTAATGTCACTGGACTTGTAATCCAGAGGCCTAGGCTTGATGGGTGACAAGGGGTCAAATCCCATCAAGGGACCTGATGGAACTTCAACTTCAATTTCTGATTATTAATTGAATTTATTTTTGATTTGATTTATTATTGTCACATGTATTAATATATAGTGAAGGGAATTGTTTCCTACACGCTATACAGACAAAGCATACCATTCATAGAGAAGGAAACGAGAGGCTGCAGAATGTAATGTTACAGTCATAACTCAACTGTAGAGAAAGATCAACTTAATGCATAGTAGATCCATTCAAAAATCTGACAGCAGTAGGGAAGAAGCTGTTCTTGAGTTGGTTGGTATGTAACCTCAGACTTCTGCATCTTTTTTCTGATAGAAGAAGGTGGAAGAAAGATTGTTCAGGATGCTTGAAGTCTTAATTATGTTGACTACTTTGCCGAGGCAGTAGGAAGTGCTGACAAAGTCAATGGATGAGAAGTTAGCTTGTGAAATGGATTGGGTTACATTCACGATCTTTAGTAGTTTCTTCGGTCTTGGGCAGAGCTGGAACCATACGAAGCTGTGATACAACCAGAAAGAATGCTTTCAATGGTGCATCTGTAAAAGTTGACAACAGTCATAGCTGACATGCCAAATTCTTTTGTCTGCTGAGAAAGTAGAGGCGTTAGTAAAAGCTAGTCTCAGTAATTATGACTATGAAACCATTGCTGATTGTTGTAAAAATCCATCTGATTCATGAATGTCCTTTAGGGATGGAAATCAGCTATCTTTACCAGGTCAATCTTACATGAGTCCAGACTCTCAGAAATGTAGTTGACTCCAAACTCTTTTGAAATTGTTAGGAAGCATTCAGTTCAAGGGCAGTTAGGGTTGGGCAACAAATGTTGGTCTCGTGCTGGCCATGCAATGATCACATCCCATGAAGGAATAAAGAAAAACATATTTTTAATGTATTTAAATTTTAGGGGCAAGCCTAATAGAAATTGGAGTTTCACTTTGCAGCTGGAACTGTCAGATTCCCTTACAAAATCATTGAAAAATATCTTTAAAAAATTACCTTGAACACTGAAAGATGAACAAATTTTTTTCCCTCACTCAGACTAAGATTGCTAACTCTCCATAATTGTCCTAGAGCTTACAAGAACAAAAATTAATCGTCTGGACGCTACAAAAACAATCTGAGAGAATAAGTACAAAATAATTGTAGAATGAAAATTGAAGATATCGGGTTGGAAGAAGTGGGCAGAGCTATTTGAGGTGAGAGGTCATGATATAATGCCTAGGAATAAGTCAAATCAGAATTAATCCAGAACCAAATTAACACACACTTTCCTGGACTCATTCACAGGATGTGGACATTCATAGCAAAGCCAGCAGTTATTATCTTTGAGAAGGTGGTGGCAGTGCAGTACTTTGTTGAAAAGCTATTCCAAAGGGCAGTTAAACGATGACCACATTGCTGTGCAACTTATATGACATATGGGTCAGTTGAGGCAACGACAGCACATTTCCTTCCCCAAAGGACATAAAACCAAATTGTATTTTATAACAATCCAATCCTTTCATGGCTACTATACTAATAGTAGTTTTTTTTTTATTCAAGCTTTATTTGAATAATTCACCTTTAATTTCCTAGTAGCTATGGGATTTGAACTTAATTCTCTATGAATGGTATGCTTTGTATAGCGTGCAGGAAACAATTCCCTTCACTGTGTATTGGATGGCACGGTTGCACAGTGGTTAGCACTGCTGCTTCACAGCTCCAGGGTCCTGGGTTCACTTACCGGCTCGGGTCACTGTCTGTGTGGAGTTTGCACATTCTCCTCGTGTCTGCGTGGGTTTCCTTGGGTACTCTGGTTTCCTCCTACAGTCCAAAGATGTGCGGGTTAGGTTGATTGGCTATGTTAAGAAATTGTCCCTTAGTGTCCAAGGATGCATAGGTTAGAGGAATTAGTAGAGGGATAATATGTCAGGATATTGGGGTAGGGCCTGGGTCGGATTGTGTTCATGCAGACTCGATGGGCCAAAGGGCCTCTTTCTGCACTGTAGGATTCTATGATCTATAAAACTCCAAATCATTAGGTCATGTCTCCTGGTTACTCTTTGCACAAATGTCACCATTCTATTATATATATGAGGTACATCATCTATACAAGATACTGTTATGCATTTGTATTAATCTTATTGGTTTACAAAGCTCTGCTATATTAATGTATTCATATATTTGCCAGAAGTGAAATCATGAGCCCCTAGGTTGGGAAAAAGCAGAGAAGCAGCAGCCATATAAGAAATTATATATTTTAAAGAGTTGCAAGTTGCTTTAAGAGCTGATCAAATGATTTGAGGATATTAGGGGATTGCAGAGGCTGTTTTACTTCAAGTTTTGTGTTCTATGCAGAGAACTGCTCTTCAGGAAAACCTGTTGTGTTACTTTCAATCCATGTCTGCAATCCGTATCTTTTCTTTTTGTGCACAAAACCCACATAGTTAGGACAGAAAATTGGCGAAGGGATGGGATTTTGTTTCATTGAATACATCGTGAAATGATCCTAAGACAAAATCATTTCTCACACTTTGAATATGAGAAGTCTGGGGGAAAAGGAACAATAGGATCAAAAATTGAACTGTCAGTGCAGAAAGGCCAAGTAAGAAAAAAGCTCTTTCTGTGGTTTTAAAAGAGGGCTTTTTTCCGATCTGAAGAGAGTGAGATTCCAGACAATATCTGGTATATTTAAATAGAGTGGATGCTTTGCTTTATGTCTGGGATTGTTTGAAAAAAAACTAGTCAAATGTCCCCAGGGGAGTGCTGGGAGGACAATAAATAAAGGAATATATGCTGAGCAGTCTCAAATCACTGGTGCTTGCAAAAGAAATGGTGGTTCAGTTAGGATCTGTGGGATCTTAGCAATGAAGAAAATGAATCATGGAGTACTTTTGTAGAGCATTTTCAGTACTTCATACAAGTAAATAAAATTGCAGAAGAGTTACTTGTACCAGTTTTTCTCAGTGCAATAGATGCAAAACATTTAATTTGCTCTGAAGCTTGGTTCTTGCTCAGAAACTTGGACCATCCAGTAAATCCATGAATCAAAACTTTGTCATTCTAAGATTCTTGAAGTACATTACTCTCCAAAGCCAGTGATCATTGCGGAACGGTTCAGGTTCAACAAAGGAATCAAATGGAAGGCAAAAGCATTGCTCAATTTTTGGCAACTTTAAAAAGGCTGACACAACATTGTGGAGTTTGATGAATTGATAGAAGATTTCTTTAAAATTGTCTAGTTTGTAGTATCCAAAATGAGGCTATCCAGAGAAGACTGTTTACTGAACGTGCTTTAATTTTAAACACAATACATGGAATTGCCTCCAAAAGAGGTTTCACAATTTGATGCAGAAATGAAGATCCATAGGTTGGGAACTGCCCATAAGAAGTCAAAACAGCAACAAACATGCCACTGGAATAAGGATAGTCAATGCAAGAATTTTGGCAAAACGGATCATATTGCCAAAGCTTGTTAGGCCAGATTAGCTTCCCCTGTGAAGAATATTCAGAAGAAAAATCTGGGTATCTTAAAGAAGAGCAAGTTGCATTCCACAAAAAAAAATTTATAACATACAACAGAGTAGTCAGAAAAGGTGTGAAAAAAGTAGGGCAGTTGTGATTGATAACTTTAACTTTCCCCATATTGGCTGGATATCCTTTGAAATCAGGGGGTCAGATGGAGAGCAATTTTTTTGATACGGCCGGGAGGATTTTTTGAAAGATTATGTTGACAATCCAACCAGGAAGGGGGCTACACTAGATTTGGTATTGGGGAATGAGCCAGGCCAGGTGATCAATGTTTCAATGGGGGAGCAGTTTGGGCTTAGTGACATTAATTGCATAAGAGTTTGGGTAGTCATGGATAAGAATGAGAGTGGCCCTTAGGTGAGGGCCAATTACATCCAAATTACGTACCCTCCCTGTTATTTCTAAACTCTTTTTTAAGGCATCCACTGTTTTCAGCCCTCCTGTATCAGCTATAAACCATTTTTTCCCTTATCCAGTTCTGTATTTCCCTTGACATCCAGGGTTCTCTGGACTTTTTGGTGCCACTCTTTACCTCACCGGAATTGGAAAGAACACAGATTTCTGGAGAGATATAATAAGAAATTGATCAACGGTACCTTGCTCCTGAAAAAATGCCTGGAACAAGACCTTGTCATAATCAACAGCTGGTTCCATCAGAGAGCCAAGTACAAGACTTCATGGTAACACTTGCCCCAAGCACTAACACCTACTTGACAACACGATTGTCTGATTATGAGACTGCAAGGATATGCTTATTATCCACTAGATGCAATAAATGTTATTGCATCTAGTGTTGTATTTACAACTGTTCTTTAAACTATAACTGGCAACATTTTATTTAACATACACGTGAAAGGATGGGACAAGATAAGCAAATTTGTCATATTGCCGTGTAATGTGTTATCTTAACAAAAAATTAGAATTTGCATAGCAATGCAAGAATAAGAGGAGGAGTATTAGCTCAGTCACCCAGATTTGGTTCGCAGTAATGTCAATAAAGCAGGTTCGATTCCTGTTCTAGCTAAGATAGACTTGAGACTGGCCTCCTCACACTGATGCTATATAGTCAATTGTATCTCTCTCTCTAATAAAGAAATGACATGTTTAGGCCAGTTTTATTAAGGCTGATCTGTACCTCAACTCTATTTGCCCTCCTTTGTTCCAATTCCCTGCTAAAATTAAGTTAAAGCTTTTAGCTGAAATGATAAGCAGACTTGTTTGTCTGGCTATTCTACTGTTACATTGAAGGCAAGATACAGTCATGCCTTGGCATGGGCTCTTCAGTCTTTAATCGAATCATCCCTTCTGATACATTCAAATCTTTGTTCACTTAGAAGTCATCATCGTGCATTGCCCTCAACCACTCTCATTTGCAGCCTGTGGTGAATGACTTTACTGAAATTGTCAGGACCTTTGTCTTCTGCTAATCAATCACTATCAATGTATTCAAACTGTTCTTTGTACTATATTTCAATTTAACTTCTTACCATGTTTCAACAATACCTCACAAAAATTTATTGATCTCAATCTTGTAAGTTTGATCGATGGAACATCCACAGTTTGTTGGCGGAACAAATTCCAGATTTCCATTACCTTATGCCTGAGAAGGTACTTGCTAATTTCACTCCTAAATGGTATCAGTTGGCATCTCCAAAAAAAAAGAATGGCACTCCCAAAATATGTGCTTAAGTTCATATTGGAGCTTGAATCCTCAAGCTTTTAACGCAAAGACAAGAGTGCTACTAACAGTAGCTAATTGATACATGGATGTATTTCTACTAGGTGCCACATTCTTCAGAAGACAGTATTAGCTACACTGGAAACCAGCATAAAAGATTTCATTACCAAACAGGCTTAAGTAATTTGTATTATCAAACAGTAACGGAATTGATCAAATCTGTTCTAATAATGCTGCAGCTTTGAATCAGTTCCTGAAAGGTTTTAAAAGATAAACTGATTCATTAAGCTGTTCCGTTTAAATTGGTACATCTGCATCAAGTCCTTGTAGCTGCAAAAACTCGATCAGAAAGGAGATTTTCTTCTGGAATCAGGGGAAATGAATCAGGGATTGAATGTGTATTTTGCACTTGTCTCCACAAAAGATGGAATTGTTGCCAATGTCACGATGAGGGTGTAGAGCTTAAATGAAATAAAAGTAAACAGAATAAAATCTGAACTAAAAACAGAAAATGCTGGAAAAACTCAGCAGGTTTGGCAGCATCAGTGGAGAGAAAGAGTTAACATTTCAAGTCCAATATGACTCTTCTTTGGAACTGTTGAGAGTTGGAAAATGTGACAGATTTTATGCTGCTGAAGAAGTGGAGAGAAGCAAGTGGAACAAAATAAAACTTCAGGATTAAATTTGAAGGCAGGTGGTATTGTTGAACATAAGACAAAGATAGTGGTGATGATAGTATTGAAGACAAATATTTTAGTCCAGAGCAATTGAAGGTCGGCATTGTCTAAAAGCAGAATAACATAACGTGTTCAAAGCAAAAACAAAATGCAGACTGGAAATAGGGAGAAGAAACTTTAGAATAGAGTTCATGGTCTGAAATTGGTTGGGGGGGTGATGGTGGGAGGGCAAGGTCAGGCAGCACCAATGAGCAGTGCAATCCTGACACCCTGACTGCCCAGTGTGCCAGAGCAGTGCCAAGAGACTGGCTGGTATGAATTCTAGTCTCTCCTATAAAAGATATTCCAAATGTGTTCACTTAAGAGTTGGACTATATTCTTCAAGAGGCTAATGTCACAGGAATGTTAGCAATGAGTTCATCTATTATGAGCATAGGTCTGAGAATGTATCGATTGTGGCCTGTGGGTTGGACGAGGGTGGGGCTGTGCACAGTGTCAAGAGGCTTCTTCACTGGGGGGGGGGGGGGGGGGGGGGGGGGGGTGATGCAAGGTGGCAGTGCTAAAATTGCCCAAATGATTCCCATTTTCAAACTTATATAACACTTAGTTTTTTTTGGGAGGATTTTGCCCAAGATACTTAAACATCTGTCTGCGCTCAAAATCATCCAGACTGAATGAAATGCATCCTAGTTGCTGAGAGAAGTTGGAAAAGAAATAGAGGCTCTGACTACATGCCTTCTTCTTGGATGTTCAATTTATTATACTGTATTCATTGCTCATGATGCAGTCTTGACATTAGGGACACAACACAAATTGAATGACTGTTTTGTGGAACCCCTCCATTCAATCCATCAGTATGCTCCCCACCCCCCCATCAGCTTCTAGTAGCTTCATTTTAGCCCCCAGTCCAACATTAGCTTCTTGCAGTGTTCCAACAAAACGAGGCCTCCAGATTCTTTCATTTGGGATGGGCAACAAAGCTGGTCTTGACATCAATGCTCAAAAATCCATGAAAGAATATGCCTTGTCCTATTCTTTGGAAAGGTCTTAGATGACTGTGGAGTTTGCACATTCTCCCTATCGCTGCATAGATTTCCTGTGGTTTCCTCCTAAAGCTGTCTAGGTGAGGCAGCTATGCAGGGGGATCTGGTGGAGTGGCAGGATGCTCTTTCAGAAATTTGGTGACGGCTTCTTTCTGCAGTGTAGGAATTCTATGGATACATATAAAAAAATTCCTTATTTCAGCAGACTTACTGTATGGTTAGATGCTTCCACAGCATCACAAGTTAGCTAACATCTAGTCACACGCACATTTCAGGTTTAGTGGTATCGATTCTGGTCTTTCCTTCTATAACAGATGTTCTAAATGTGTTTGCGTAGAGTTGGACTATATTGTTGAAGAGGCTAATGTTACAGGCATCTTAGCAATGAGTTCATCTATTATGAGCACAGGCCTGAGAACGTACTATTGTTTTGGCTGATGCAGATCAGTGATTGAGGATAAAATTCAGACATTTCATTTAGAAAAACCCAATAATTATAGTCAGTAGTTTACAAATAAGTTTATTTAACAATCCCATATGTATGCAATTTGCATATCTTTGGTGAAAATAAACATTACAAAACATTTTATGAACACAGGGTAACATGCATGTTTGTGGTGGTGTAATTAAAGTTTTAAACCTAGTTCTGATAACCTTTAAAAATCAGATTGGCAGAAAATTTTGGTATGGCCTGCAACCAGGCAAGCAATCAGTACAAATTGTAACAATCATCAAGTTCCTCAAATGCTTCCTCTACTCCCCATTATTATACCTCCAAATTTTAGTGATTTACTTAAAAAAAAGAAACTAGTTGTGTGGGCATTTAAGCATGTCATATTTTTGGTTAGAAATATGAAAAGTAGTGGCATTTTGCATCCATTCGATTTTTTTTCAGCTGTATTGATTTATTTCACTACCAGCTTATTTTAAAATATTTCATTATACTACAACTACCTGAGCAAACACCATTCAGGCTTTAGAACACCCAGTATTCAATACAGCAATGGAACAGGACATACATTGCATAAATGTAAGCTCAGGCAGAATGCCACAACTAACTTGAGAAAACAAAAACCGCATAACTGTGTATCCAAAAGCTATCCATAATGCTATGGTAGTATACCTCTACTCTGCAGATTTTGTTCACTCAAATCACCCAAAACGAAATGTACATATTATACTTCTTCTTGACTGGTTGTATTGTTAGAAGAGTTTTTCAAAGTTCTTATTCCACTCCAAAATGTAGTGGTCAAAAAGGTGTTGAACATATCACCTGCACAATTAGAAAATATATACCAGAATTATCAATACCTAGAATTACATCCCTAGATATTGCTTCTATTTTTAATGGGAGACTGTTTATAATTTCAGGAACCTGTTGGGAAAAGGAATTAAAAACTGTAGATTACTTCAAAGGAGAGAACAGAAACCCCAAACTTGTTCTCTGTTCTCAAGCTGGAGGTGGTATGGAGGAGGGACAGTCATCAAAAGAGTAAAAACTGCCATGGATCCCGTATCTGATTTTTTTTCCATTAGTAGTCATTTCAATCATGTGGCTGTTGCTTACAAGGCAAAAGTGTATTGTCCATTCTTATATGCACTCGAACTACCTTCTTGAATTGCTGCAGTCCAGGTGACTAACATGCTCCCAAAATACTGCTATCGGTAGGGAGCTCCAAGATTTTGACCCAGCAAATGAAAGTTAAAGATGGCAGATGGGGTGCCAATCAAGTGGAACAATATTATCCTGGATGGTATCAAGCTTCTTGAATGTTGTTAGAGTTGAACTCATCCATACAAGTGAAAACCATTCCATCACACTTGTGATTTATGGCTTGTAGATTGTGAAAAGGCTTTGGGGTATCAGGAAGCGAGACACTCACTGCAGTATATGCAGCTTCTGACCTGAGCTCCACAGTAGTTACATTGACCAGAACTGGAGTGGCTATGACGACACTCCAGAATATTGATGGAAGATTATATGACGGAATGTCAAAGGCAGATAGTTAGATTCTGTTTGAAGATGGTCACTGTCTGGTACATGTGTAGCACAAATATTACTTGGCACTTATCAGTCTAGGTCTGATGTTTTCCAGATCTTGTTACATGCAGGCATAGGCCACTTCACTATGAGGTTCAAGTGGAATCATTTATCAGCAAACATCCCCACTTCTAATCTTAGCTGATGATGGTTAGGCCGTGGACACTCCTTAAGAACTCTTGCAGCGATTTATTAGTTTCCAAAAACCACAACCAAAACCTCTTCCTTTTGTGTTTGGCATGACTCCAGCGATTGAAGACTTTTTCTTTCCAAGGACCCTTGTTAGGAAGGAAATATGGCTTTTTTGACAAATGAAATCTTGAATATGATATTATCCATTTTCATAGCAACAGCATTTATTGTGTAGGCATGAATAATTTTCACTTCTGCACTATAAATAAAGGAGGACAGCTGGATTTCTCAGAACTATACACCAATATGAACCATCATCTTAAGGTGAAAAATTATGCATCAAAGAGAAAAAGCCCCAGATTTTACATACATACACCAAACAAAGTAAGAACACTGCCATCCACTTTGTCAATTAAATATGACATATAAAGGTCAGAGCAAGAAAATTTGATGTTCTTCCATTTTATGTTACAGCAGTGCTATATGCACTCGGTAGCTGATTTTGCACACTTCTCAATAGATTCATTTATTACAGTAGCAATGAAGGATTCGGCCACTCCTAACACAGGTGTCGAAGCAAGACGTCCAGTTGTACCGTGTTCTGAAGCAGTTCTGTGAATTTTCTACCCAGATATCATGCATGATATTGATCTGATCCACATGACAATCCTGGGCAGAAATGCAATATAAAGTGCAGAATAGAAAAATAACATTGAATCTTTTCCTCTGTCCTGACATGGATCATATGGCTTTAAAATACTGAGAGCGTTGCATTCTATACATAACTGAAGATAGATGCAACAAGTATCATTTCCATGCAAGGGAATGCATACTAAACAGAAGTAACAATTCTTTCATTGCTGCCTCAAATGGTTCATGAAGGCAGCATGCAACTGGCTTTTATATATTCTTTCATGGGATATGGGCATTGCTGGCATTTATTGCCCATCCCTAATTTTCCTTGCACAGCTATTTCAGACAACATAAGAAAAGTCAACCACAAACTGTAGGCCAGACCAGATTAGGATGGCAGATTGCTTTCTCTAAAACATTAATGAACCAGATGGGTTTTTACAACAATCAACAATAGTTTTGTGGTCATTAGACTGTTAATTCCAGATTTTTTTTAAAATTCAAATTTCACAATTTGCCGTGGTAGGATTTGAAGCCAGGTCTCCAGACCGTGCTACTGGGTATTCTGGACTACTAGTCCAGTAACAATATCATGGTGTCACTGCCTCCCCATATTGGTCTATACTGAATTAATTGATCTCAGCTGGGATCAGTCTTAGCATCAATTTTCTATGAAGAGGGAAATCAGCAATGGTTCATTTTCCTAAAACCACCTTTTATCGTACCCCACTGGAATGTGCAGATCTGATGTTGATAGGATCAAATTCATTAAACAATGCTTATGGAATTGTATTTCAGGAAGTAATCAATGGTTTTAGAAAGTGGCGAAAAGCATTGCTAAAACTTGCTGAGTCTGGAGGAATTCCTTCTTCACTTTTGGCTTTCTCTGCTGGTTCAATTAGTGAACTCTCTGCTTAGTGTAACCAAAGTCCAGGAAGAATTGTCCAAGTTTCAGTCCTCAATCTTTCTTTGAATGTGAGTATCTGGCTGGGTGAGGTGTGTTAGAGGTAGCGAGCAAGTATGAATACGCCCAATTCAAAGGAGGAAGCCAGTGCTTGCTCTGTTCTCAAACCCATATATTAAATCTACAATATTGTCAAACTACCAGTTAATAAGTCATTATAATTTGCTTGGAAGATTTGATTTGACCAACTGATTAGAAGTACAGGTAACCATTATCATTAATGCCACTGTTGAAGAGGTGGCCATTTTATTTGCTGTTGCAGCTTTTATAAATATATTAATTCCTAGGGAAGTTTAATATTTTATTTATAAACAGCACTTATTTTTTATCTTTTTGCTATTACTGTGAATGAACAACTGAAATTGAAAATAAAGTTAGGATAATCTTAAGCAAAAATTCATGCATCTAGCCACCATTTTGTTTGCAGCAGTAGTTACATATATATAGTTGCTTATATATCTAGACAGCAAAGAGAATGTTGTACGTTTGTGTAGGCTGAAAAATTGCATCATGTTAGTTGACTGCATTGCAGCTCAAAGCAGTCTGTCAAGTCTCAGATTTTAAGTAATGTTGCCCTGATAGGAATCAAATATAGATTCTTTAACAACCAACAGAAAATGAGCTAATATGGATTTCTCAACTATTGGACAGAAATTCTCACTTGATGATGGATTTTTGCATACCAAAAACCAGCTGGTTAAAAAAGGAACTTAAATTATTTACTTACATTAATACTCAACTGCCAGTAATAGTTATGAGAAATACAATGGTCAGAGAGTTCTGCTGCTGCACAGGATAACTATGCCACGATTACATTTTTTAGAAGTTTACTTTGATCTACCCGTATAATGAAAACAGGAAAATGTGATCAGGGAGCTATTTAAAAAATCAGCACTTAGATCCACAAGTAGTACAACTGGTATGAAAATAAGTTTACCTCTGTCGCAACCTGCCTTCAGGCTTCTTCCATTCATGTGGGACAAGGGAATGGAAAAAGGACCTCAATTCAGAAAATTAAGTAAATGAAGGTCAAATTGGCAACCCTCTTGGCCATGACAAAGGTGTATTGATCTGCATATATCCAATGTGACTGAGTTTGTTTATAATGAGGACATACCTAGAGTTATGCTTTATTACAAGCAACTTATGTTTTAGTTAATGTGAATTTTCTTTGTGAAAACACTGGCAAACTACTAAAATCTGGCAAACAGATTACTGACAGGAAATCACTATTACCAAACTATTTGAATGTATAATACAACACTCCATATAATGAAGAAAGCTCCCCATCCTATACCTTCCTTGGTACACACTGTTCTTTTTTCACTGATCTTACAAAAAGTTTTAATTTCTATATCAGACTTGTTATCTCTCCCTAGGAACATGTCAACATGAAACTGCTAAGAAACCTCAAAGTTCAGCAAAAACTACTATACTTGGCTTATATCAGAACGAGTTTAAAAAGTACTTTGTTTTGAAAGAGAAAAATGTTTTATTCAGAAAGGGCATTATTTTCTGTTATTGGCAAATAACCCACCCTCACTGTACATTCCTGTTATTACTTGTATATTGCTACATGACCAATAAGAAGCAGATTGTTTTGTGCCAGCTGCCCAGTGCTTATTTAGTGAAAAATCTTTTGCATTATTCATGTTTTACCTCCCAACCCCACAATAAAAAATTGCAGCACTAATTATGCCTCAAAAGTTAGCAAAATCAGAAAATATTGTAAAAAAGAAAAAGGAATCTATCCAGGGGCAGCAGAATTCTCATTTCAGTGGCACGTACATGGAGTCAAGGAGAAGTACGTACTTTTCAAAGAGTGTTTCCCAGACATCCAACGGTTCACTTCAAGAAATATAGTTTTGTCATGGTGTTTGAAATTGTATGTTTTCCAAAGTTCATGTGTTGGTCCATAAATTTCAATGGTAAAAGAGCAGACATTGGCAGCAAACACTCAAGTTCAAAAGTGAGATTTCATCATATAAATCTACAAGTCTTACATATTTTGGGACTGGATTTTAACTTGCAGTGTATTTCGAGTAGGACAGGGAAACAACTGCCAAATGAAAACACAGGCCCAACCATTAGGCCTGTAACATTTTTACTAATGTGCCTCATTTGCATTCTTACTCATTACCCATCTGAAGAGTGTGAAAATTAGAAGCTAGCTAACGGATGGCATTTGGATGTTTGAACATTACCCAGCAAAGATGGCTTGAAGGCAAGCAGATAAATTGTGGGGAGAAGGTCGAGTCTGGGGCAGGAAAGTATGCAGCTTTCCTTATGGAAGCCAAAGTAGTACTCTTGGCTTGACTTGAATGGCCTTTTGTTCTTCCTGACTACCACTGATCTATATCAAAATATGATTGCAATGTCTTCTCTACTGTAGCCTAACTTAAAATCTAATCAGGGACTCTGATTAGCAAATATTTACATTCTTGTCTGTTTCCAGTGAGCATACCATCTATGAAACCGCAGTGAGCAATTAAAGTGGTAGTCAGCAGAAATGGAGCAATAATTCTACAATGGCCAGCTCTATCCCCAACTGGTTTCCACAGATGACTGGGAAAAATTTCTCCCTTTGCCATTAACTAATATGATAGTTAAAGCATATTACGTGAATTTACATTAGGATGTTTTATATGTACCTGCATCAGCAAAAAGGGCCATTAACTATGCACTTTACTATCACATTGCCTCAAAATTTCTGCATGTGGCTCTAGTGAGCTTTAGAGCAACCTGTCAGCAATTTCTAGCACAATAACCTAACATTAGCAAGTGAAGAAAATTGATGGATCCAGTTGCAAACCCATCCACTCCATAAAAAAACATGATATTGAATCCATTGCCAATAAGAAGGACTTATTAAACATTGTACCCAAAGCATTTGGACTAGATTATAATTCCATATTGCAATAGTGTGATCGTTCTTGAGTCATGATCACAAGTTCAGATCAAGAATTAGAAGTTAAGAAATGCACAAAAGAGGTAGCACACAGTGTTAATAAACTACCACTGAGTTGTATCAGGTTGATTTTTCATTGTGGACTCCCCATTGGGGCAAGGGAAGAAAAACTTACGAAAGGTTAAGCCTACAGATAATTTCTGGTATTAGGTAAAGGCCTGGCAGCTGGCAACCTTTCCATCCACTTCTGCAGCTGGAGATGGAACAAAAATACTCTTTGAAGAACAATTAAGAAGAAAATACAAGCACATTTAAACATGTTACAAGGCCCAACCCTCATCAACTGATTCAGAGGAGGTCATAAGTCACAGCATTAACGTCACTTTGAGTCCAGAATTCAACAGCATTGCACTTCAACACAGCTGTTATTTTACATATTTTGTGGAACTTATAAAAATGATAGCGTGTTGTCTTTGCATTGCATGCTGATTTTAAATGTAAAGTACATGCTCAGCGACGTTTAGAGATCTTGCTTACATACAGGTAATCCAATCCTCTGATGTAACCACGACAGTACAGTCCTTTGACAATCACCACAAGCCTGTGCTATCACATGACTATATTACCAGTTTAACATAACCAACTATAGTTTTTGATTGAACAATTTGATTTATACACCAATAATTTCTGCAAGTGGCAATCACAGTTCTCCAAAAAATCATGGAAGCACAACCATTGGTGATGACATTTTTATAAAAAAAATAAAAGAAAAACAAACTGCATAGCAAAGTCAACTTCATTTTTCTTTTTTCAACTTCATTCCAATGTAAAGTGCAGCCTTCTCGTGGCCTCCACTAATTTAGCTCTTCACAGCCTGGTGAGCAGTTAAGAGGTACTACAATTACTTTCATTGCAAAAAGGAAAAAATATACACGCTCTCCAACATGTGGGAACATCTGATGACTATCCAATGACCCGTGTTGAAAAGTGTGTATTTGGACAGCAATAAGAACAGAATTGCCTTACTGTGATAACTCATTCAGTCAAATAGTCGGTTGAATTAGCCTATGCATGAAGAATGGTGCTTACTGGGAGCTCCTCATGTCAATGAATTGTGCCCCAAAAACCTGAGAGAGAAGGATTTAAATCGAGGGGTACTTAGCAATGAAGTACCACAAGAGGCAGTTCATTGTTCTCTGGAAGCCAAATTAAGGAAAGAAAAAAAGGAGTTAATTTTTAAAATATCAACAGGTTAAGTTGAAAAATACAGCCTACAATATTGCCAAGCCCCACTACCCCTTTTCACCCCTGAATATTTAAATTCATTTCTTCAGTTTAAAAATAACTTCTATTTCAAACTGCTTGAAATGTTAGCCAATAAAACAGCCTGAAGACCGACTTTGGCATGCAGGCTGATCCATTGCATGTGTTGGTTGCTGTAAAGTCCATTTTTTTAAAGAACTGATACAACCTCATAAAGAACCTTTTGTCTCAGAAAGGTGCAAACAAATGGCAGTTTACATAGAAGGGGAAACACCTCAGTCTTTGTATGGCTTGTTTCTTCCTTTTGAGCAGGAATTATATTGAAGAATATTGCCACATTGATGCATAATGGCAGAGAAGGGAGCAGACAGGCTATTTCACACTTTGATTTTCATTCCGGCTTTTTCCTGGTTTACTGACTATAGAGTCCAGGCACATATGGATTCCAGCAAGGTGCAAAAGTGAACCAGCAGCCTCCTTCAACTCTTCATCAACTTCTTGCTGCATTGTTCTGCAGCTTTTTGCAGACAAACTTAAAACGCTTGTAGAGTCATTTCCACATCGCTGGGATTTGTAAGCCCTGGCATCTAACAGATCATTTGACTCATGCTCACAGTCATCTACCTCGGACTCTTCATCGCTATGGAAGCCTTCACTCCCGTCACTCCCCCCACGACTTGCTTTCGGAATGAACTCATAGGCTTCCTCAACAGAGGAAAAGGATGAAACACTAGACCTGGACTCGCTGCGGTGAGACACAGTATCATTTGCACTGTAATTGTGTTCTTCTTTAGGATCATTATTAATGACTGGTAAACCAGAGAGACTCTTGCCAGCTTTTTGCAATGGAGAGTTTTCCACATTGATCCTGTAATACAGGAAAATAAAATATCAATGAATGCAAGTTGAAATTTATTGACATGATGCCCTTTTTCAAAATGTCCAGATCAGTGACAAAAAATTATGGATTCAATAAGGAGTAAACCTACAATAACAATGCAGTAAACAGCAGTGAACATGGATTCAAAGGGGGCAATGCCTACCTTATTAACCTCCTATACTTTTTAGGAAGTGGCATCTTAAGTGGATGATTGAAAGCATAAATACTACTGAAAAGCATTTGTTAGGCTGCTACTGAAGCCGAAAATTTAGATAGGGATTTAGGTTAGATATCAGGAATAGATAAAACAAAATTGTCTGTTGGATAGAAATAAGCAGACACTGTTTGGAGGGATCATGTTAGAATGGGGAAATGTAGAGTTGGGGTGCTGCAGGAACAATTGTGGTAACCACTCTTGATTACTGCAATTGACTTCATTTCTGAAATTCAGTGCTAATTGCTGAAATGGAAGAACAGTGAGATAAAAGGAAAAATATCAGGAAGCACAAAGTGAGTTAGACAATACCAATATATCCAACTGAGCACAGATATTCCATGAATAATGTTGCTCTAGCCAAGGATAATATTGAAAGATCTGAGAGTCATAAGAGACTTCTTGCTCATTAACTACTGTCGGACCAGACCGTTTATAACCTATTTACCTTAAAATGAGATTCTGACCACATATCCACTATGTTACCCAGATCATCTTATTTCCACCTCTATGACTCATTCATCTCCATTGATAGGATCCTGGACTAGAACCCCAAGTAACATTAGGAATGAACAATCTTTGCTTTTTGACATAAACATGAAGATAGGATATTTCTTTCCAGGAATTATAACACTTGACAAGATAGGGATTTTTTTTATAGTGAAACAAACTTCATTTAATAACAGTTTGAATATTACTAACAAACGCATCAGCTTAACCATTAACAGTTGAATAATATTTAAAAATGGAAGGAAGCAACTTTACTTTTTAAGCTTAAAATTGTTCCAGTTCCAAATAAGTCACCTTTATGCACAGATCAAATTCACTTTAAAATAAGTATAGTTGGCAACCCAAGGCATACTTGCTTTACAATTTGTTGACAGTCTTGGAGTTTTTGGAGTTTTCAGAGTTGCAGAAGCCTGCAAAATCCTTCTAACTTTAATCAGACTTCAGCTGCAAATAATTGCATTCTGCAAAAGCCTTTTTTCTCTCTCCTATAGATCCTGCTCTGCATATTAACCAGATCACCACAAAATCCTCTCAATCGCTCTAATCGGAAATTCGAGGGGAACTTGGAGGTAGAGTTAGTGAACTTCTGTTTACTTAAAATAAGCACTTGTGATGTTGAAATGAATAATTTTCCTGCTCTCCCAAAATCTGAGCTGTATTCTGACCAGACATACTGACTGTATAACATAAAACTGAATTTTTAAGCAGACCCCTTAAACATAAATATTATATGATATCAGTTGTACTACTATATCACAGCATGCTTCAGCTTATTTGCAACTGAAGCCCTGACCCATAAGCCCCTTTAACACCTCAAGATTTACTATTCTATTGTCCTTCTGTTTGGGCTCCCACCTTACATCTTGTGTAAACTCGAACTTATACGAAATACTGCTGCCAGTATTCCAGCTTGCACCAAGTCCTATTTACCCACCACTGCACATGATAAAACATATTGATTCCCAATCCAGCAAATTCCTGATTTAAAAATCTGCATCTTTGTTTGCAAAATCACCCATGGCCTTCCCCCTCCCCTTTTTGTAACTTTCTTTCACCCTCGGAGATCTCAGCATTCTTCCAATTCTGGTCTCTCATGTATTCTTGCTTTTGATCGCCCTACCATTGGGCCTATGGGTCTGGAACTCCTTTGATCAGTCACTGAACAGCAGCAAACTGAACGCTTTACCTTGTTCTGCATGTGACGTCAGACATTTTCACCATCATGGGGGCAAGCTTTGAAAATGCACGTTTATGACTCCGTTTTCGGCTCAGTGTTGGACTGTGTTGCTGAGATGGCCCACCTGACAAAATAAGTAAATGTGGAGGCATGATGATAATCACTTACTAAAGATGATTTGAAGGAACTAATTCTATTTTATATTCAGAGTTTGGGACAGCTTATCACCTTATCTTAAAAGTAGTCCTACTTAAAATGCACATGCAATACAGGATAATCTGATAAGTTGGACTCATAATTGGCTTAGTGGTAGGAGACAAAGCATGGTAACAGATGGCTGTTTTAGTGACTAGAGGTCAGTGACCAATGACATACCACAAGGAGCTGTGCTAAGCTCCCAAACTGTTCGTCATTTTATATAAATGACATAAATGACTATGTGAGGAGTAGGATCCATAAGTTTACTGATGAAGAAAGATTGGTTGGGTGGTTAACAGTGAGGTTGAGTGTCTTGGGTTACAGGAAGATATGGACAAGATCGCCAAATGGATGGATAATGGCAGATGGAATTTTAAGATGGAAAAGTGTGAGGTGATACACTTTTGAAGGAGTAATTTGACAAGTATACAATGAAAGAACTGGGAAGTTCTGAAGAACAAAAGGCCTAAGTGTATTATGTCCATAGATCTCTGAAAGGCCGGTTAATGGAGTGGTGAAAAAGGCATGTGATACACTTGCCTTTATCAGTTGGTATATAGATTATAAAAGCAGAAAGGTCATTATGGAGTTGTACAGAACTTCGATGAGGCCACAGCTGGAGTACTGTGCAGTTCTGGTCACTACATTATATGAAGGACATGATTGCACTGGATGGGATGCAGAGGAGATTTACCAGGATGCTGCCTGGGATGGAACATTTAGGTTATATAGAGACGGTGGCAAGGCTTGAATTGTTTTCTCTGGAGCAGAGAAGATTGAGGTGTGACCTGATTGAGGTCTTCAAGATTATGAGGGGCATTGATAGGGTGGATACCGAGCAACTCTTAGTTGAAGGGTCAGTTACAAAGGGGCACAAGTTAAAAGTGAAGGTGAGAGGTTAGGGTAGATGTGAGGAAAAGCTTTTTTACCCAGGAGATTGGTGATGGTCTGGAATGCACCGTCCGGGAGGGTGATGGAGGTGGGATGCTTCACATCCTTTATATAGTACCTGGATGAGTGTTTGGCATGCCATAACATTGAAGGTTATGGGCCAAGTATTGGCAAGTGGGATTAGGTGGACATATCTGGACCTTTCAAGATCGGTGTGGACTCAATGGGCTAAAGGGCCTCTTCTTCACTGTAATATTCTGTGATTCTGTAAAAGTGCAGTGAACTGATGTGATAGGGTCTTTCTCTCATGGCTCAGTTGCACAGTGATAGCACTGCTGCCTCTCAGCACCAGGGACCCAGGTTCAATTCCTGGATTGGGTCCGTGTCTGCAGAGTCTGCATGTCCTTTTCATGGGTGTCTACGGTGTCCTCCGAGTGTTCTGATTTCCTCCCACAATCCAAAAGACATACTGGCCATGCTAAATTTTCCCTCAGTGTACCTGAACAGGCGTTAGAGTGTGATGAAAAGGGAGTTTTCACAGTAACTTCATTGCAATGTTAATGTAAGCCTACTTGTGACTAATAAATAAAGTCTGTGACAGAGACAATGGGGTGAATTTTAATTCACAATTTGGGTGAGAACTAATTTTTTTTTGAAATCTCAATAGCCTATCTTCCTGGTCTGTCCCTGAACAGAGTATGTGTGATCAGTAACTGCACAATCACCAGCAGTTGGAGGTACCCTATCTCTCTTGTAGCCTTAGTGCTCTCACCTGACTGGTAATTAAACTGACTTCTGGCAGAGATCCTGGTGTTGTATACTATGGAATTAAACTCCAGAGCTGATGAAGAGACAATGCTCCCTTCCACCCATCGATTTTGAGGTCTGTGAAGTTGAGCTAATTGATCTCAGCATTTAGGGATGGGGTAATAAATGTTCACCTCACCAGGGACACTATATCCCACAAATAAACAGTTGGAGCAGTACTTGAGGTGCAACAATTGGTCCAAATACCTGTGACTAAGGCAGCTGAACATCAGCTATACTGTTTGTTGCTGCAAAATGCACATATGTGCATGTCGAACAATAACTTATTTAAAATCAATTATGTACTCCGAGGATTAATGTTATGATAGCCATGAAGGCCACAGGGGATCATCGATAGATCTTCCCATGGGCTTCGGAGTACAAGCTCCCTTATTCAACAAGCAGAGACTTGTCCAACAGGAAGCATTCAACAGGGGCTTTTAAACCCATCCTTCACCAGGGCAGTGTTAGAAGTCCCAAGGTGTTGTGCTTCTTGGCTGTGAGACGCAGGAGTGGTTTCTTGAAACATAAAGGGTGCTTGGTGATAGGAAACTGGCATTTGGTTGAATTATTACTGACTAGTTTGACAAAACTCACTGTGTGGACTCACATCTGCACATCACTTAGGCCTGTAGACCACACATCCCAGATTTAAATTTCTTAGAACAGGCAGAATCCTGATGGGATGTCCCTAGGCAGTTAAAAGTGGCTAGAGAATAGATGGAGGCTTTAGTTATGTTTCAATTCTCTTAAATTAAATATGCTACGTAACAATTTTTTTTGGAGGGGGGGGGAAGAGTGAACTATTGCGATTATGATATTAAGTACTCATTTCCATGGAAATTCATAATTTTTTGTGTATTCCTTCTCAAAATGATAAGATAAAGAGTAAAGTGTGAGTGTGTTTGATCATTTTGAGTGCTTGACTTATTTGGCTATTTAATGCTGGCATTTAAATAACGACATGTGTAGTATACTTATCTTTCATACACTCACAATATAATGTTTTCTACTGAAATTAGTGTATATGGCTAAAGCAGTGTTAGTACCTGCAGCTAGTCAGAAATTTCTTTTGGCCACCATTAGATCAGAGGTGATTTGTAGGTGATATATCCCAGGGATCAGTGCTGGAATTACTTTATTCTCTGCATATACTCATAATTTAGATTGGAGTACAAAAGTGACAATCTTAATTTACTGAAAACTTGATAAACAGGACTATAAATGACAGTCAATTCAATTAACCTATATATATTTTCATACAAACAAGTAGCAGATGCAATTCAGTGCAAAGTAGTACAACACAATATAGAGCTGAAATAAAAAACAAGGAATGAGAGTTTACAGTCAACGAAAAGATACTGAAAGTTTGGTGAAGAGATGTGGAGATAGAGAAAACCAAAAGCCTGATCTCCAGGACCAAGTCCAGGTTGCTAAATAAGGGCATTGCATATAAAAGCAAAGAATAATGATACATTTATCTAAATCACTGGTTATGCCATAGTTAAGAGTATTATGTACACTTTGAATAGACGATTAGGATATCAAAACCATAGAGACCACACAATACAGATGAAGCTTTTACAAACATTTCACTTTCTGGGGGGGGCGCACATTTCCATTTTCTTCCCACTCATAGAATCCCTTCAGAACAGAAGGAGGGTATCGGACCATTGAGCCTGCATCAACAACAATCACTTTGTCCTCATAACCACATGCATTTACCCTGAAACTAAGGGGCAATTTAGCGCAGCCAATCAACCTGGCCTGCACATCACTGGATCGTGGGAGGAAACCTATGCAGACATGGGGAGAATGTGCAAACTCCACAGTCACCCATGGCCAGAATCGAACCTGGGTCCATGGTGTTTTGGTGCAGCAGTGCTAACCACTATGTCACTATGCTGCCTACAAGGGACTAATGAGCTAATTTCAGAAAGATAAAGTTTGGTATAACATCAAATGTGAACTTCAAATTAAAGTTGAGGTACAAAGAAAAGAAACAATTCACTGAGCAAAAATAAAGCAAGACCAGAGTAATAAATTGATAACTTTAAAGAGTAATTAATATTAATTACCATTAATGACCATTAGAGTGCGAGAAAGACATAGTCTATTTATCTGTTTTACTATAGTCTCTTGATGCTCACTCACTCACCCATCACCTGAGTGGATGTGATTGAAAAGGGGAATTGTGAAACTGCTAATGAGCCAGACATGCGCATGCACACACACACATACAAATCCCACACCCCTGGGATTCATCCCCTCACGGTGCAACCCAACCACCATGCAACCCATGTCATATTCAGCCTCATCCAAGCCAACAATGAGCTTCTCTTCTTGCCCCTCCTCAGCCAGCCCAGCCCAGCCCAAAGCAAGTCTCTCTCACTCTATCTCCTGCTCCTCCCCCAGCTTCTCTGGAGTATATTCACCAATGTTACCTCTCCTCCAATCACAGACTAAATTTGGGAGAGGAGTAGCCTATGATTGATGTAGCAGTTTCAGAATCTTTCACTGCACTTGCTGCCCTTTTGAAAACTACCTCAGGGCCACAATGGGGGGCTTTACAGGCCACATCTGCCCCACAGGTGATATATTGGACAAACCTGATATAGACTGACCCAGAATAATGTCAGGGTGAGAAAATATTGCGATAAAAAGCAACTGAAATGCTCCAAGTTCTTCCAGTTAAAATGGAAAGCTAAGCCAAGAAGATTTTTTGAAATGAAGCAAGATTCATATAGAGTGAAGAGGGAAAGAATGTTTATTTTCATTAAAGAATCAGTAATGAAGCCATCATTCATTTAAACTTTTTAGAGAGCACTTATTAGGGGCTCTGACAGTCATTTTGACTCGAAACATTGGCGCTATTCTCTCATCATTGCAGCCCTACTGAGATTTTCCAGCATTTTTTGTTTCTGTTGTAGAGAGCTAGGAGAATGTTTAGCAGAAAAATTTACAAAGAAAATTGCTTAGCTACAAATAATGCTCAAGACATGGCTCATTGCATCTTTTAAGTGAAAATTGGATAAATATTTGAAACAATGGAAGATAAAAGGATGTAGTTGAGATTGTGGGATTAGGTTTTGATTGCTATTGGCACAGTTGGGATTCCTTCTATACTGTAATCTTTTATGGAGTTGGCAGCTTCAGGGGAGATGGACAGAAAATGTGGGGTGAGAAAAAAAAGGAACTTCTAAAGCTGTTGCCTTGATTCACTTTGCAGTAATAAGACAGTTTTCTATATTCTTAATTAAATGTCTTCAACTTGACCACAGGAGAGGGCATTACTGCCTTATTAACACAACCTGTTGGGCAATAAAAGGGGAAATTTTTAAAAAATGAAGGCTTACACTGAGGAAGTCTTTGCTCTGGAGACGAATTCAGCAACATCATAGCAGTGGCAGCATCTATATCGGAACCTAACAAAAGAAATGTGAAAGTTCAATGGGTCATAAACAATCAACTTTATCAACCTCCACGTACACAATCAGCCTGCTTGCAGGGGGATGTAAAAATGCCCAAACCTGCAATCAAGTCTCTTCGCTGACAAGTCAACAAAATAATAATTCTATTCTCCTGGGAGAGCAGTGATATAAATTATGAACAACCTACTGTAACTGGCCAGATTTCAGTCAGCTGCCAACAGCCAATTATAGTACTAAGATTTGGTAGGCATAGTAACAAACACGAGCAAAGAAATTCTAGACACAACAGCCCTGTGCTGCCAACAGTGAAAAGAATATTTACATATAGCTTCCTCGCAATACAATGCAAACCCCAATCTGGGATGGGAATGCATTACTTTTCTGGCAAAATGCAGCATATTGTTACTTGTTTACATTGATATTAAAAGATTTAAGTCATCTTCTCAATGCATTAATTGACAAAGGAACACGTAAATAACCCAGGATGTCTGAAGTTCAGTTCATATTCTGTGATGAGCTAGCTATTCTTACCTGGGGCAGAATTGGGTTACTAAAACTGACCAGAATGAGGAAAAGGGTAGTGGTGGAATCCCAAGGCTTTTATTCCTGGTCACTATCTAGTGATATCTGTGAGTAAGTACACATGTGTGGTATGAGAGAACTGGGCTCGCCATGCTGTTAATGAGTCTACCAACACATCAGCTAGACACAGATGAAAAATAGCTACTTATGAACATCTGTGAACTTACAAATTATTTGATTGCAGAATTGAAGTAAATGTGGCAAACTTGGCATATACCTAAAAGATTAATCTTTAGGACAGAAAGGTGAGAAGGAGCAATAGTAAATGTAGGTTGATCACTAATTGGTTTGGGCAAGAGAATTAAAAAAAACAGCTGCAGTAAATTATAGATGTTTTTCTCTGATGGAGGCATGTAGCCAGAGCCACTCATTCATTTATTTGGCACAAATTTATTAATCCCATTATGGAAATCAAAACTAAGGCTTAGATCCTTGTCATCCAACGTTAAGACACGTATGCTTTTCGAGAATTGCTTGATAGAAATGCTGAACTACAAAGAACAAAACAGCATGGGAAACAGGCCCTTCGGCCCAATGAGTCCGCGCCGCCACCTTGATGTTCCCACTTCTACCCATGATCCCTGTCAATGTTTAAAGATCTATGCATTAGAACCAAATTTGAGACAATTTAGGGAGAATTTGTTCAGCCAGTCAGCCTAAGAGCACATCTTTGGAATGTGGGAGGAAACCGGAGCACCCGGAGAAAACCCATGCAAGCACGGGGAGAATGCGCAAACTCCCACAGACACAGGCCCAAATCCATGTATCTGCACAGCATAGCAATAGTCACTGAGCTGTCATGTTGTCCATCAACTGGTTCAGGTCAAGTGTACACTAATGACGTGAAGCACTGGGATACTCTCGAAAATTCCAAGAGTAGCCCTCCCACAACCCATCACGCGTATGCCCCTTGTTAGGTAACAAGGTGGATCGAAGTACCCGTAGGATAAAACAAATACGTCAATATCATCGATAATTTACACACTTCCCAGGGAACTCCCAAGGCTCACGATCCCTATTTTAAATCAGTTTTCTATACCCCTCCATTCCCATTCTGTTCATGTGCCCATCTAAGTATTTCTTAAAAACTCCAGAGTGCCTGCCTCCACCACTTTACTTGGCAGCACATTCCATACCCCCACCACCCTCTGTGAAAAAACTCCATCTCGCATCCAAATTACAGCTTACCCCCCTCAGTCTAAGCTCGTGACTCCTCGTGCTATTTGAGTCCATCCTAGGAAAAAGCATTACCCTGTTTATCTAAACCCCTCAATCTTGTACACCTCTATTAGATCTCCTCTAAATCTATGTCCTTCTAAGGAAAACAGTCCCAATTTGCCTATCCTCTCCTCGTAATTCAGACCTTCCATACCAGGCAGCATCCTGGTAAACCTCCTCTGCACTCTCCAGAGTCTCCACGTCCTTCCGGTAGTGAGGTCTAACCAACGTTTATACAACTGCAACATTAAAGGCCAGCTCTTGTACTCTATACCCCTTCCTATAAAAGCTAGCATACCATATGCTTTCTTCACAGCCTTCTCCACCTGCTCTGCCACCTTCAGAGACTTGTGTACCTACACCCCCAGGTCCCTCTGCATTTCTATACTCTTAATAGGTCTACCCTTTATCATAGAATGTTGGGGGGAAGTATTTCTCCCGAAATGCATCCCTTCGCGTTTATCAGGATTGAATTCCATCTGCCATCTATCTGCCCAAGCTACTAGCCTGTCTATGTCCTGCTGTATCGCCTGACAATGCTCCTCACTGTCTGCAAGTCCAGCCATCTTTGTATCGTCTGCAAACTTGCTGATCACTCCACTTACTCCCTTTTCCAAGTCGTTTATATATATTACAAACAGAAGAGGTCCCAGTACCGAGTCCTGTGGCACACCACTAGTGACCGACCTCCAGCTAGAAAAACACCCTTCTACTATTACTCTGTCTCCTATTACCAAGCCAATTACTTATCCATCTAGCTACCTGTCCTTGTATCCTATTAGCCTTGACCTTTTCAACTAACCTCCCATGAGGGACTTTGTCAAACGCCTTACTGAAATCCATATAGACGACATCAACGGCTCGCCCTTCGACTGTTTTCGTCATCTCCTCAAAAAATTCTACCAGATTCGTAGGGCACGACCTCCCTTTAACAAAGCCATGCTGCGTATCCCTAATCAGATTGCAACGCTCTAAGTGCCTATACATCCTATCTCTAAGATTCCCCTCCAACAGCTTCCCTACCACTGACGTCAAACTCACCAGCCTATAATTTCCAGGATTATCCCTACTACCCTTTTTAAACAATGGTACAACTTTAGCTATTCTCCAGTCCTCTGGGACCTCACCTGTGTCCAAAGAAGAGACAGAGATTTGTATCAGAGGCCCAGCAATTTCACCTCGCACCTCCCTAAGCAGCCTGGAAGAAATGTCATCAGGCCCTGGAGATTTCAGTTTTAATGCTACCTAGAAGCTCTAACACTTCCTCCCTTGGTATGGATATTTCTCTCAACTGGTCGACAGCCTCCTCAGAGACAGGACTGGTCAACAAGCCCCTCTCCTTCGTGAATACTGACGCAAAGTATTCATTCAGATCTCCCCCATTCCCTCGGACTCTAAGCACATTTCCCCTCCTCTGTCCCTAATAGGTCCAATTTTTCCTCTAACCACCCTTCCATTCCTAACATAGGATTAAAGAAAATCCAAAGGCTTTTTACTCCTATCAGCCAAAACCATTTCATGCCCCCTTTTTGCTCTTCTAACTCCCTGTTTGAGCTCCTTCCTACTCTCTCTATATTCCTCCAACGCTCTCTCCGTTCCTAGCTGCTTTGACCTAACATACGCCTCTCTTTTCTTCCTAACCAAGTCCTCAATATCCCTAGTAATCCACGGCTCTCTAATCCTATTTTTCCCACCCTTCCTCTTAGCCGGCACATACCTTTCTAGCAACATGTTCAGTATTCCCTTGAAAGAATCCCATTGCCTAGCGTGGACTTACCCTCGAACAACCGTTTCCAATCAGTTTCCATATGTTCCTGCCTAATCCGACTGTAGTTAGCCTTCCCCCAATTCAGCACCCTCCCCCTAGGGCAACAGGCATCCCTTTCCATCTGTATCCTAAAGTAGAAAGAATTGTGGTCACTGTTAGCCACACGTTTTCCTACTACAACATCAACCACCTGCCCTGGCTCATTACTCAGAACTAAATCCAATGTAACCCATTCTCTAGTCGGACTAGCTACATACGGCTCCAATGATCCTGCAGTACACATTTTACAAATTCCTCCCCATCCGAACCCCCGGCTCTAGGTACTTTCCAATCCACCCCAGGGAGATTAAAATCTCCTTCTGGTCAATTTTTCTTCTCAGGTCCAAAAATACTGGAGTAAACTTTAATGCCCCATGTGTGTACTGACTAAGATCAACTAATCAACATACATCAGGGATTGCAACTTTTGAACCATGAGTATGCATGATCTTGTACAGACCCATTTGTTCTATTGTTATCACTATTTCTCTGAAATCAATACTCCAATATAAGCAGGTAGAATTGCAGAGCAACAGCAGCCATACTTTTTTTTTGAACCATTTCCCAGTATAAGTGGTTCAATAAAAAACCAAATGTGTTCTTTCATATTCTGTTAAGGCAATGGGGTAGTTTTATTTGGAGTGCCTCCTCTCTTCCTTGATGTCTTGCCAAGTTTATCTAGTGAGTACCTAAGCTTTGCAGACTACCAAGGTCCTGATCTAATCCAAGTTACTCAGGCTCAGCCAGGGCTGTAGTAGGGCATCAAACTGGTTTAGCATTTAAATCAGAGAGGGTAACAGATAATACTTGCAAAGCTTTCAACTCCAAGACCTAAATACTTCAACTCCCTGCAGAGCATGTGAGCCATCGATATCTCCATCCTTATTGCTGGGACTGGAAGATCTCAGAGTGAAGGGTTGGAAAATTCCAATCCAAATCACTATTCAATGGACCCTTGCTGGAAATAAGTCCACTGTGGGACATTAGATGAGAAACTCTACAGTTAAGGAACCTCAGTTAAGGAAGCTCAATAAGATATTGTAGGTTGACAGAATTGTACTCCATAAGGAGTCAATGTTTTCCAGCGAAAAGGTTAGGAAATTGGCAGAGTAAAGCAGAACAGAAGCTTTCCCCTTTAGCCAATTCAGTTAATTGGCAATTTAAGCTTTTTGTGACAGGTGATAAAGTATACAGTGGGGAAATTTCAAAATATTTTTGTTGATTTTTTTAAAAATAGAAATAAATCAGTTATTTTATACCACAAACAATCACTACTTTTAAAATAGTCAAAAAAGCATTTCTAATGAAAGAATGATTAACTTGTTGCTCATTTCTACTTGCACGCTGTTTATCAAAGTATATACATTTTTTTTTAAAAGTATACTCACCATTCTGAAGGCAGCCTTGGAGCTGTGGTGACATTGCTGTGAGGTGATGAGGAGGTGGCGATGCACTGAAAGAAACATCAATAGATGTATTTTTTTTAAAAAACATACTTCAAAATAGTTCCATGTTTCCTGACAGTACTGATTCTTGCTGAATTGCAGTTTCACAAAAACTATTGCCCATATAGCCATTCTTTGTGTGAAACTAAACAATGAATGTTGACAAGATGTTGGTGATGGAGGAGATCACGACTGAGCCCAATTATTTGCTCATCAGATACCCACACACAAGCACACTATTCAATAGTAGTCCTCAACTACTGGTGAATAGAAGCCCTGGCTGATTTTCTTGCCATGGTACAGTGACACCAAATGTAATTGGGAACATCCACATTGCTTCCTCAGCGAAGATCAAAGAAGATCCGTCGAGAAAAAGGACTAAATCTGTCAAATATGTAGGAATATAACAAATCAACCAAATGATCATGATTACATTCTCTGCTCTACCTTTACTTAACTGAGACTGTTTAAATCAAAGCTTTCACTAGACAATGTACTTGCGTACTTCCCAATATTTTCTGCATTTTTATAAATCATGTGTCTGGAAGCTCCAAGTGGTTGCAGTCAAAAGAAACAGACACTTTGCCTTCAACCCTTTATCAATGTTGTTGGAAAGTAGATGGAATCTGAAGTTGAAATAACTTGATTGACCCTGCAAAGACTCACAAAATAACCGATGTCAACCATTCCAAGGTGCACCATCATATGCAAGTTCCAGCACCTTGTGCACATTGCACCAATTCCTCATACCTTTTCCATTGAAGGCATTGAGTTATACGATAATAACATTCCACGGCCAATAGCTTTTCTCTGCTATTTCCTGCAATGATTGTTCTTAACATTTGAATAATGTATGAACAGTATAGTCAGCCACAGCAGATAGAGAAGAACCCGACAAAAGGTATCAGGAAAAATTAGACAGCAAAATTAGATAGCATATTGGTTATTTTTTTTTTGGTATGCAAGATGAACAGGGAGATTAAAAATGTAATCATCAGAATGCAGTTGATTTTACTTTTAAAAAAAAAAGCTCCTTTCAGTTATAAAGTTTGTTTACTGCTTCCTGTTGCTACCATCTGGATAATTCAAGGACTGCCAAAAGACCTTTGGACTTGTGATCATAGTACCAGGTCACACTGAGACTGAATTTCTGCAGAACACAAAATCATTTTACAGAAGAACCCTTGACTCTTATTATACAAGGATAATCATAGCTGGATTATCTGAATTCACTTCTTTACGGCAATATCAGATACAATTACATGAATATTCAATTTTCAGCCAACAAATTAAAGCTAAAAATTAAGTTAAAAAACTCAGCTGTAACAAAATGTCTTTAATCCTCTATTAGTTTGGGCTTTGCTAAAACATGCTATGCACCAAGACAAAGGTATGTAATCTAGCATTGGTGATTTTTTTTGACAGGTGATAAAGTGCGATTTAACTGAACTGGCTAAAGAGGAAAGCTTCTGTGTTGGTTTTCCCTGATGTAGAGATGCCGGCATTGGACTGGAGTAAACTCAGTAAGAGTCTGGCAACACCAATTTTAAATCTGCTAGCTTTCGGCGTTTGTGCCTTCGTCAGGCGAATGAGGTGCTCTGGTCTCCAAAAGCACACATATCAGCACAGACAGTTTACAGATTAATGATTAGAATGTGAATCCTTACACCTAACCTGCTATTCAAGTCTTAAAGTGGCTAACAATGTGGGTGGAAGGAATATTGAGCACAGGTTAGAGAGATGTGTATTGTCTCCAGACAGCACAGTAAGTGAGGTTTTTTGCTAACCCAGGCAAGTCATGGGGGTTACAGATAGTGTGACATGAAGCCAAGATCCCTGTTAAGACCGTCTCATGTGTGCGGAACTTGGCTGTCAGCCTCTGCTCAGCGACTCTGCGCTGTCGTGTGTCGTGAAGGCCCCCTTGAAGAACATCCCTGCCATCTTTCTAACTTTTTGGCTTGAAAACATTGACTCCTTATGGAGTACAGTTCTATCAACCTCCAATATCCTATTCAGCTTTGACACCTATTGCAATTATTTGTTTCATTGGGCAATGGAAAACATCATTACTCTGCAGAGTACTTTGAGGATAGTTACAGAATACTGAAGAAAGGTAGAAGGGGAAAGGTCACAACAAAAAACAGTTGACAGATTATTAAAGGCAGGGAGGAAATGGCAACACGAGATATGAAGGAAAGGAGTTCAGGAGGAAGAATTAAAGCTGAATGTATGAGTGGTCACTCATGATGAAACAAAAGGAACATGAACAACAAGTAGGTCATTGTCAGAAGATCAAAGAATATGCAAAGGCAACTGGGGTTGGTACAAATTAAACACATCAGGAGGGACTTGTGAATCTGAATTGCATTTATACTGTGTGGACCAAAAACTAATGGAGAGGCCATAAACAGATAAGAAAACACGTATGGGACTTCAGACAGTCAGGCAAGTTAATGATGGGCTGGTTAAAAGGTAGAAGTAATTTTCTGTGGAAAAGAGATTTTGAAAATTAGAACTAAACTAGAAGATAGGGATTGATTGATGTCAGTGATTAAAAAGGATAGAGAGGGAGGAAGTTAAATGATTTGTCCTCACAAGTAAGAAAAGGACAGTGCTGTTTGTTCCACTGCTTCTTGATCACTGCTCTAGATTCCAGCATTTTACTTTGTTTGAAACAAGCATACCTGACTTTCCAAAACTCAGTTGGGTGAATGGCTGATTGTACCTTCCATGTAAACACGCTACCACAAAATCATAGAATGGTTACAACACAGGTCATTTGGCAGACTTGTCTGTGCTGACATTCTGCATGACTCATCCAACTAGTTCCTCTCTCCTGCTCTTTCCCCATAATCCTGATTTTTTTTTCCCCCACTTTTAACTACATACCTTACTCTCTTTTGAAAGCCACAATTGAAACTTTATATCTTTATATTTCCAGGCAGTGCATTCCAGATTAAGACCACTCACTGCAAGAATAAAGTTTACCTCGTACTGCCTTTGGTTCTTTGGACAATCATTTCAAATCTATGTCCTCTGCTCTCAATCATTCTGCCAACAGGAATAGTTTCTTTATCTTTTTTGTCTAAACTCATGATTTTAAAATTCAAAGTCAAATCTCTTGTACCGATTTTTCCTTGAAGAATAACTTAAGCTTCTCCTATCTATCCATATAATTGAAGTCTCTCACTCCTAGAGCCATTCTGGTATATCATTTCTACACCTTGAAGAGGTAACTGAGAAGGTAGATGAAGGCAGTGCAGTCAGCATTATCTATATGGACTTTGACAAAGTACCACATGATAGATTGTTGCATGTGATTAAATCTGAGGACTCAGGGTGAGGTAGCCAATTAGATACAAAATTGATAACCGAGGACAGTAGGTGGTGGTGAAGGGTTTTTTTCAAACAGGAGGTCACACAATGGTGTGCCTCAGTGATGTGTGCTGGGTCCACTGTTATTTGTCATTTAGAGTAATGATTCAGATGGGAATTTAGTAGGCATGGTTAGTAAGTTTGCAGATATCACCAATATTGGTGCCATAGTAAAGAAGGTTATCTGGGATTGCAACAGGATCTTGATCAATTGGGCCAATAGGCCGATGAATGGCAGATGGAGTTTAATGTAGATAAATGTGAGGTGATGCATTTTAGTAGATTGAATCAAGGCAGGACCAACACAGTTAATGGTAGGGCATTAGGGAGAATTACAGAACAAAGAGATGGAGGGGTACAGGTTCAGAGCTCCTTGAAAAGTGGAGTCACAGTTAGACGGTGTGGTTTCGGCATACTTGGATTAATTGGTCAGAACACTGAATACGGGAGTTAGGACATCATGTTGAAGTTATACAAGACATTAGTAAGACCACATGTGGAATATTGTATCCTGTTCTGGTCACCCTAATATAAAAAAGGATATTATTAAACCAAAAAGTGCATAGAAAAGATATATCAGGATGCTCCCAGGACTTGATGTTTGAGTGATAGAGACTGGATAAACTGGCACTTTTTTCCTGGAATGTAAGAGGCTTAGGTGTGATCTTAAAAGTTGATAAAATAATGAGGGACACAATCAGCTAGATAGTCAACATCTTTTTCCAAAGGTACAGAGTCTAAAACTAGAGGTCATAGGTTTAAGATGAGAGGGGAGAGATACAAAAGGGTCCAGAGGGGCAATTTTTTCACAGAAGCTGGTGAGTATCTGGAACAAGCTACCAAGGCGGTAGCAGAGGTGGGTACGATTTTGTCTTTTAAAAAAGCATTTAGGTATTTACATGAGTAAAATGGGTTTAGAGGGATATTGGCCAAATGCAGGCAATTGGGACTAGCTTAGTGGTAAAAACTGGGTAGCATGGGCAAGTTGGGTCGAAGGGCCTGTTTTCGGGCTGTAAACCTCTGATCTTCTACAAAGCCTTCATATCTTTCCTGAAGTGTGGTACTCAGAACTGAAAACACTATTCATGACACAGAGCAAAGGAGTGGACCATACAGAGTTGGAACACAGGTTCAGTTCTCTATCTGGCTAAGTTAGCTGCTCTAAACTAGGAAGCAGCAGGGACACTTGGCATCTGCATATCTGGACTGGTAAGAGGGAACTGCAAATACAATATATGTAAAGGCTGTGTACTTGGAGCAGGAGGAGTAATGGCAAAATAAAAATAAATTTCTTGAAATGCTGGGCTTGAAACAGTTAAGAATATTTAAGTATTGCATAAGCAACATGTCAAGACAGGAAACATTGATGCAATACAATTACCATAGCAATCTTCACATAGCCAGCATTCTTTTTAAACCATCCTATTACCTCTCCAGGAAAACTTTAGACCATGGTTTAAAGTCAGTCATTTATTAAAAAAAACTATTGTAAAACTAAGTCCCCAGGATAAGAACAAGCATGCAACCTATTCATATATCACTTGCTTTTCTACACTAATTATCAGGAAATGTATTACTGCAGCAAGGATTGTTTATCCATGCCACTTTATCTCTTAATAAATATTGAAATGGTGCTCACCATCATGCAGCAATGTCTCAGGTGAGAATAGCATCTGACTGCATGGAAGCAATTTTCTATTCTTCAATGGGAATTTGTATTAAACTAACAGAGTTCACAATGAAGTATTCCCTAATCTAACATTTCCCTTGCTCTCCTGTGGTTGCTGGCAAGTAATTGCTGCTGGGATAATGTTCCAAGGACATGACAACCCTCCAACATAAGCAGCTGTTCTAGATATGCGAACGTAGGCAATTCTCTTTGACAAGCTATTTTATCATGAAAGAACAATGCAACTTAGACCAACAGGCTCTCATCCAATATCACATTCTCCAGCAGGGGTCATTAGGTAATTATTAGGAACACAGATTCCCTAAGCCAGGCCAAGATTGAAGCAGTTGAACACAACTTCTGAGCCAGCTTATATTGACTAACTCAGCACTATCTCCTGTTCAATAGAGCTCTACTACAGTAAGTCATCAGGAGCACCAGGAAGATACAGAAAACATCTTTTGAAGTGATCTGAAATCAAAATGGGTTTCTGTTCATCTGTCCACCCATAATAATAAAAAGAGAAGTTATTTATTATCCTGTATCCTACAATTTTCTATCTGGGCTGTGGGGAGATTGCATGGAACAGCAGATCTTGAGTTCTGGGAAATTGTGTTTAAATGAGTTGCTATCTGGGCCACATATTTCCTGGTTATGCAGCAGAAAACATTCCTTCAACCACCCATCTGCCACATTCCTGATGCTGTGCACACCTAAATGACCATAACTGTTGATAATGAACACTATTTTTTTTTAAACGGAAATGCCTTGATCTTTGCAGGGTGAAGAAAATTCTCACAATTTCCATATTTGGAAATTGTCAGTGAAGTCTCATTGAGTCAATCTTTCAGACAAGGAGGTGTAGAAATATGATTATTCCAGTATGACACACACATGATTAGCTGCCAAGCAACATAAAATAATAAACACAATTTTTCCCAAAAAGTGTTCCCGTAGTAATACGCCAACCAACTCAGCTGATTCCTCTATCCTGATGAAGTGAAATCAATCACTGCCTTAAAACATCTTACTGCTCTTGCACATCTATTACACATTAGTTAAACACTACAAATACAGGATAAGCTTGTCCAACCTTTTCTCACATGGGCCAAGGGAAACACGTTTCAATTTTTTTCCTCATTCAAAAGACTAATAAGCAAATTTTGGAAAGATATGGTTTGGCACAACATTGAACATGAATTTTTTTTTAAAAAAGTGGAGGTAGGCTGAGCATAAAAAAAGCAAAAAATTGATCATTTAAAAGATGAGTAAAAACAAACATGCTCAATAGCATGTGAGAGGATGTGTGTATGCACGCGTACACGTTTGGCTCACTTCCAGTCTCAGGGTACTCACTCACCCTCTGTATGAATAGATGAGAGTATGTGTGAGAGTCAATATTTGCAGGTGAGGATGAATGAGAGCCCTGAAGCTGGGAGTGAGCCAGTTTTCACACCTGCAGTCACTCTTTCTCTCTCACACCCGCATTTTTTCTCTTATTCACACCCACAGTCTCTTGCTCTCTTACGCACACCTGTACCTGTTGTCTCTCGCTTGCTCTCTCACCCATAATCCCTTGCTCGCTTTCTCACATCCACAGTCACGCGTACACATGCGCGCACGCACAGACACACACACACACTCAAAACTGTGGTCTCTCTGTAGGTCCCTTGCGCATTCCCCCAGCGTTCAGTGGGTTCAACTCCAGGTCCTGCATGGTTCCTGGCCCTGGGGCCAGATCTCACCCCAGCTCAGGGCCAGGCTCCGCTCCAGGCTCTGGTTCACCTGCAAGCCCTGGGCCCACTGCAGGCTCTGCTTCAGCTCCACGATCCACTCACACCTCCAGTTTGCTGATGACACCATCACAGTGGATCAGATCTCAAACAGTGAGACAGAGTACAAGAAAGAGGTAGAGAATCTGATGTGAGGACAATAATCTCCCCCTCAATGTCAACAAAAAGAAGATAGTTATTGACTTCAGGAAACTTAGTAGAGGACATACTTCGCCTACATCAGTGGGGACAAAGTAGAAATGGTCTGAAAGCTTCAAGTTTTTAGGGATGCAGATCACCAAGAACCTGTCCTGATCCCCCAGGTCGATACCATAGTTAAGGAAGCCCACCAATGCCTCTACTTCCTCAGAAGAGTTAGGAAATTTGGTATATCCACTATGACTCTTTTACAGATGCACCACAGAAAGCATTCTTTCAGATTGTATACAGCTTGGTATGGCTCCCGCTCCATCCAAAACCACAAGAAACTACAAAGGATCATGAACGAAGCCCAGTCCATCACTCAAACCAGCCTCCCACCTATTGACACTGTCTACACTTCCCGCTCCCTCAGAAAAACAACCAATGTAACTAAGGACCCCATGCATTCTCTCTTCTACCCTCTTCCATCGGGAAAAAGGTACGAAAGTCTGAGGTCATGTACCAACCTACTCAAGAACAGCTTTTGAATGGATCTATCCAGCATTAAGTTGGTCTTTCTCTTCACCCTAGCTATGACTATAACACTACATTCCACAGTCTGTCCTTCTCTGTGAACGATATGCTTTGTCTATAGTGCACAAAAAAAGTACTTTTCATGGTATAACGATACATGCGACAACAATGAATCAAATCGGCAAGTGAGCACGAAGTTGGGGAATGATATGTTAGCATGGACAGAAGGTTGGTTAACAGACAGGAAGCAGATAGTAGAGATGAAAATGTTGTTGGCATGAATGAGTGCTGGGACTGCAATTCCTTACAGCCATGTTAATGACTTAGACAGAGAGACCAACAGTAATGCATTTTTTTTTATATATATTATTCTTTCATGGATTAGAACATCATGGCTATTAGGCTGTCTCTACTTGACCTTCAGAAAGTGGTGAATTGCCTTCTGAAACTACCGTAGTCCACATGATGTAGGTATACCCACAGTGCAGTTAAGCGGGAAACTGACCCAGCAATAGTGAAATAATACTGATATAATTACAAGTCAAGATAGTGTGTGGCTTGGAGAGGAATTTGCAGGTGGTGGTATTCCCATACATCTGCTACTTTTGATCTATGTGGTAGAAATTAGAAGGTGGTATCAAAGCAGCCTTGCTTAGTTGCTTCAGTGCATCCTGTAGATGGTACACAATGCCAGCAGTGTGTATCAGCAGTGGAGGGAGGGAATGTTGAAGTAATAGGTGGGGTTCCAATCAAGTGGGCAGCCTTGTCTTGGAATGTGTCAAATACCTTGAGAGCTGTTCATGCTGCATTCATCCACGTCAGTGGAGAGTATTCCATCACACTCCTTACTTGTGCTTTGTTGATGCTGGACAGGCTTTGGGGAGTTAGGAAGAGAGTTACACACCACGTGATTCCTAGCCTGTGACTTGCTGTCATTGCCAGAGTATTTATATGGCTGGTCCGGTTCAGGAAAGAGCAGATATTTGGTTTCTTTCTCACTGGAGATAGTCTTTGCACCAGTCTCATGAACAGAAGTAGGACTGAAATCTTCTTTACTTGTGTATCTTTGGAATTTTCTAACCCAACAGATTGTGCATGTGTTGAGTATATTTAGAGCTGAGATTGACAGATTGTTGTTTTCTCAGGGAATCAAGGGATTGGAGTAATAGGCGGAAATATAAATAACTCGGGGCCTACTACTGCTCTGATTTCTTATGCTCTTGAAGCACTGCACCAGCTGAGATAAGATAACTGGTTTGTACCAAGTTAGCAACTTCTGGACAATCCAGAAATTCCCATTTCAGTATATTATCAACTCAGGATCTTCTTGGCATTTCTAATGCAATTGATATGACAAATCACAAAAGCAGCGTTTTTAAAGGAAAAGCATTATCCTCAATACCTTCTCCCAACTTGGCACAGGAGTGAGGCAACTTCTTGCAATCTGTGCCCAGCATCCCTTTTAATTCTATTTTCTACTCTTGTTCTATGCTTACAAAACTTCATTCTAACTTCTACATTTTGTAGTCTCTTGTTTCCTATTCTATGAACAATATGCGTTGTCTGTATAGCATACAGGAAATAATACTTTTCACTGTATACTAATACGTATCAATAATAAATCAAATACCTGTACATTTTCTATGGGGAAAAAAGTGACGAAGCTGATGAGAATTATGTGCCTACCTTGGAGGTGAAGCTGGAGGAGTACAGAAGATTTGTGTGGTTGAATAATATGGAGTCTTCATTAGGGCCTGTATGAGGTTTGGCCTGTACTGTGGGTCGACACACCACAGCGAACCCTTCCCAACAGTCTGTAAGAGAGAAACACAAACGGCAAAATTTTATTTCATACCATCAAATACATCAGCTATACACCGCTAATATTCATACATCAACAGCAAAACAATGATCTTGTAGTTTAACAGACATGCCCTTTGGCATTTGTCTCAGTTATTCTCCCACAGTACATCTCATTTTTTAGCTTTTAATTTACTTCATTTCCTTGCCAAAAATCAGTTTTTTCTTTCCACTTCTCTCTTGAAAGTAACGTTATTGCAAAAACATGTCACCATACATAAATTTCTGATACTAACATTTTCATCCATTTATGAACTCCAAAGTGACCATAATTATTAACAATAATAAAGAGTAAATGTGATAATGGAATTTTCCCATAACAAATCTAGGACTGGAGATTATTTTGCATGTACATGTCGCTACATGCTATGTAGCGTGTTTAAGACAATGTTCCCTAATTTTACATTACAGAATTAAGTGTGCAGTACAGAAACAGACCAGTTCATCCAACTGATTTATGCTCGTTTTACGCTCCTCCTGAGCCTCTTCCCACCTACTTCATCTAACCCCTATCAACACATCATTCTATTCTGTTTCCCTCACATGCTTATATTTAGCCTATCCCTTAAATTTATCCATGTTATTTGCTTCAACTACTCCTTGTGGTAGCTTGTTCCACATTATAGTCACTTACTGGATAAAAAAGGTTTTTCCTGAATTCTCTATTGGATTAATTTTTCAAAAATTCTTTCACAGGCATGGGCATTGCTGGCTATTGTCCATCCCTAATTGCCTACAAGATGATGGTGGTGATCTGCCTTCTTGAACAGTTCAGTTAATGTGGTGTAAATACACCACAGTGCTGTTAGAAAGAGAATTCTAGTATTTAAACTGGTGACAGTGAAGGAACAGCAAAATCATTCCAAGTCAGGATGGCGTGGGCCTTGGCGAGCAAGGGGCTTGGGGAGGAATTTGCAAGTGATGAAGTTTCCATGCATTTGCTGCCCTTGTCCTTCTTGGTGGTAAGTGCTGTCAGAGAAGCCTTGGTGAGTTGCTGTAGTGCATCTTGGAGACAAGCACACGCTGCTGCTACTGTGTAGGTGGTAGAGGCAGTAGATGTTGAAAGTGGTTGATGGGATGCCAATCAAGTGGGCCACTGTGTCCCAGATGGTACCAAGCTTCTTGAGTGTTGCAGCTGCACTCATCCAGGCATATGGCAAGTATTCCTTCTCACTTATGCCTTGTAGATGGATAGTAGACAGGCTTTAAGAAAAATAACATTAGCTACCTGCTATTCCTCTGATTATTCCCGTTTCTAACAAATTGTTACATATGTATATGTATAGTAGTGCCTCTATTGTCTCCCCTCCAACTTACTATTTACAGATGCAATACATCCAAACCAAGAGTTTCATCCTCATTAGGAATGATTAGTTTATCAATTATCTTCCCATTTTTATCTTAAAATGTCTTTAATAAGTCTTGGTCTTAAAATTTTCTTCTAACATCGTGCCTACCTCATTTTACAGTAAATACTGAGATAACATGTTCAATATTTATACCATTTAGCTGCCATTAACTTTATCCTTTTATCATCCTGTCCCAATTTTGATTTTTGTTTTGTTATTTGTGATGTAGAATACTTTACTACATGTTTTTATACTCTGAGCTAACTTAATTTTGTAGTTCCTATTTGCTTTCCTAATTGTTGTCTGATTTATTTCCTAACCCTTTTATATTCCTTTCATCATCCTTTCTTTGTTGTCTGAAGACTTAGTATTTGCCTTTTTGTTCAGTTTCAATTTTACTCTTTTTTTTATTTAGCCAAAGTATTTCATTTGTCCTTGTTTTCCAGCAAAATAGATTTCTCCTGAACTCTACTGATCACAGTTTTAAACAATTTCCACTGATGTTCTAAAAAAAATCCGGTTTATCTATTTTCATCTCCATTGAATTAACTTTTTCAATGTTACTTTGGTTATTGTCTTAGTCATGTCTTTTTCAATAATTATTTGAAACTTCATTAAGTTACCGCTGTTGCCTAGATTTTGCTCTGTGATATTACTTGTATCTGCTTTGATTTATTTCACATTACCCACTGGTTCCTCTCTTGTTTCGCTTCTTATGTAAGAAAGATTGCTCCAAGACTGGTTATCAAACATTGTGTAAATTACTAGAAAAGATCTGGACATTCCAGAAATGTTTTAGAAGGAGACAGAATGTAATGCACAATGTGGATAACACCCTTTATACGTCATAAAACTATTCATTTCCTTATTAGATGCACATATTATTGATTTCTTCAATAAGTATATCAGACTAGGACAAAAGTTTAATCCTGACATCATGGTCAAATTAAGTGCCTTTCTGGGCTGTTAATTCAGTGCAGTACTGTCCTGTTGTTGGTTCTTCTCCAATGCTTTGCAGTGCCTGCTTTAAAGTTGTTCGAAGTCTCCAAAGAATATTGTAGTACAAGGACCACTGCTGCATAGTGAACCATGGCTTTGGTCTTAGGTTTGAGATCCTGACCCACAAAAATTCTTTCCTCAGACAGACAAAAGCGGAGCTGAAATGTTGGAGGCAATAGTTAATTCTGGAGTCTCCATCTGCCTTTTTGAGGGAGGGCTCACATTTTCCAGAATTTTAGCTGATGGGGGGGGAGGCTGTTGTGCTGACAGAGCTCATTGGAGGATGACGACTTTATTTTTTGTGGTGTTTATCAGAAGATCCATTTGCTCATGTTCTCCAAAGAAAATTTCTGAGTCAACATACACACAGGCATCATTTACATGCTGGAGCTGAATAACTGTAGTTGGAATGATTTTGGTTTTGGATTGAAGGCTGAATAGTTTCCTGTCTTGTTTTGCAAATTATCTCCATGGCTGTGGGTAATTTGCAAGAGGTGAACAAGGAAGATGGAGAAGAAGATGGTCCAATGACACAGCCTTGTTTGATCCCAGTTTTTAATGAGTTAGGTTTAATGGTAGTTCCATTGATGAGGATCATAGCTTGCATTTCATCTTGAACTAGTCAGGGGATCGTGCCACATTTCTGAGGGCAGTACAGTTTCCCTAGAACCAACCTCCAATAGTCTGTTGGTTGCCCTTCATTCTTCCTCCATTTTTCAACTCTGGTTCTTCCCCCAAATCATTTAGTCTTTGTTTCACAGTATATTTGAGAAAGAAAATTAACTAAGTAGTTAAAAAACACTTTTCCCTAACTGAACAGTTATTAGAGTTTCAATGCAGTATATGTCAATTAGTGTAGGATGTAACATAGTATTTCTGCTTTCAACTATCCCACTGTGGGAACTAACATGTGAAAAATCTTTTTTTAAAAAAAGATGACCAACCAGTGAAATTAATTAACAACCATAATAATTCCTGATAGCCAAGAACATTCTCCTTAACATCAGCTTTCAAGTGGTGATAAACTGAGACTGGTTTACCATCTCCCCACCCTTGTCAATGATGATGCAGAAAGCAAGATGCATAAGAAAACATATGCTCAATTCTCTCTCATTTTGGTTTAAAACTGCAACCAATTTGAACATGTTTTCTAAAAGTAGGTGTGGCTTTGTTATTGATTAGACTCTCTGATGATAAATCTAATCAACATTTCTCTGATCTTGACTGCGATGAGGAAGGGAAAAGATGCCTTAAAACAGAAACTGAGCTTCAAACAAAGCCAGACACACAAAACTGTGACAGGACTGGAATGATTTTTGCTTTCTCATTTCTTTGCCCAGCGATTTTTGTCTCTTTAAGATGATTTTCTATGAACAGTTAATTCTTTTCCAGTCTGGAAGTAGATTTTGTATTGAACAACCAGATCATAGGGCACACCTGTACTCTTTAGACATTTTGTGGAAACATCACACTTCATTGCAGCTTGCACAAACAATATGCTGCGCTGTTTTCAACAAGCCTGTCACAAATATCACAGCTTTCAATGGAATACTTATTGCAACATTTAAACTCTTCAAAGTCGGTGTCAATCAGAAATAAAATACCAGGGTTCCAGGTAATACATTACCAATTTAGGCTGTTACTGCTCATATGGGTACTCTCAATTTTAAACTGTTAATCACAATCACTCTTCTGCCCAGTGGGATGCAACTGCTCCATTTCATTCGAAGAAATGCTCCTGTTTTGAGCTTATCCCATTTATTGCAAGTCACAATCATGATGAACATATTATGGAACAAATTTTGTGCTTGTCAAGTAGTGTTTTGTTTACACATAATGCAAACTATGCTTTAACAGTGTGGAACAACAGCAACTAGACCTACAACACCAAACTGAGTCTAACGAGTCTGCATTCTCAGCGCACCTGTTTCATGTAGCGAGACATGGCATATACTAGAGAAAAGAGGTTGCATAGTTTTCCACTTCACTGTCTTAAACTTATCCTCAGTATCTTTTGGCAGGACTAAGGAACCAGCTCGAAGTGCTAGAGCACGTGGCTGATGTAGAGATACCACCGTTGGATTGGAGTAAACACGGTAAGAAGTCTGACAACACCAGGTTTAAGTCCAACCAATTTGTTTGATAGTAAACTCACAAGCTTTTGAGGTTATCCTCTTCGTCAGGTGAATGAGTTGTTCTGGTCTCAAACAGCAGATATAACAGCACAGACTGTTTACAGATTACTGATTAGAATGCGAATCTTTGCACCTAACCTGCTATTCCAATCTTAAAGTGGCCGACAACGTGAGTGGACGGAGCACTGAGCACAGGTTGAAGAGATGTGTACTGTCTCCAGACAGCACAGTAAGTGAGATTTTGCAAACCCAGGCAAGTCACGGGGGTTACAGGTAGTGTGACATGCTTCAACCTGTGCTCAGTGCTCCGTCCACTCACGTTGTCGGCTAAGATTTGAATAGCAGGTTAGGTGTAAAGATTCATATTCTAATCAGTAATCTGTAAACTGTCAGTGCTGTCTGAGACCAAAACAACTCATTCACCTGACGAAAAGGATAACCTCAAAAGCTTGTGAGTTTATTATCACATAATTCGGTTGGACTTAAACCTGGTGTTGTCAGATTTCTTCGCATGTGGCTGAGCTATTGGATGGATGTTGGTCATTTATCTAGCATTTTTGTACAGTAAACTGGTCACTGAGCCACAACCATATAGACTGGGTATTGAAGATACATGAATATGGCAAACGTTGTCAATGACAACTGGAAGATGACGGTAGGCATCGGAAGATGTAAAAAGAAACTGAATACTCGGCAGACTGAAAAAAGGACACTGAGCAAACAGAGCTCAGAATACTGCACCTTCGCAGCTCATTGTCTTGCTCTGCAGCAAATGTGAAAGACTGCCGTGCCAGAATGGAGATCTTGAATCACACCAGGCGATGTTTAATACAGAACTGATCACCAAGGTGCAACAATCATCTCGTAAGACGAAAGGCCATGAAAGTTGATTTAATTGATATACGACGGCTGTTACTCTCATTGGCATGCTTATTGAATTGATACACAATTACATCACAAAATCCTTATTTTCATAAATCAGATCAGCGTCGAGCACATAATTACACTATAAGCTGCACACTTTCAGCTAAATTACATACTCTTACAAATGGACACATGTTCGATCAGGGCCTGTATTCTGGCAGCTCATTAATACATCAAGTTTATAATACTAAAGGTCAGGAATGTCCTAAAATTGGGAGATAAACATAGAAACATAGAAAATAGCTACAGGAGTAGGCCATTTGGCTTTCTGAGCTTGCACCACCATTCAACATGATCACTTTCAGTATTCCACTCCCGCTTTCTCTCCAAACTCATTAATCCCTTTAGCCACAAGGGACATGTCCAGCTTCTTCTTGAACATGTCTAATGAGCTGGTCTCAACCGCTTTCTGTGATAGAGTTATGAGCCTGTGGAATTCTCTAAGTGAAGAAGTTCTTCCTCATCTCAATCCTGAAGTTTATCCCTTATTCTTAGGCTGTGAACTAAGTCTGACTAATTCAGATGCTGAAAGGACTATATTTTTACTGGGGGAGAAGACAATTGAGATTGATTCATCACATCAGTAATATCCACAAGTTCCTGAATAAACTTCTGATCACTGCATTTGTGTGAAATTATTCTGACATGGCCTGAATCAGGAATAAAATTTCGACAGACAGGAAGCACATGCTTTGCCGATAAGCATTAACACTCTTATCCAGTTAAGCCAGATCATAGTCATGCATTATATTACCAGCAGGTCAAAAACTGATAGAGCTAAAGGAAGCGTTACCAAGGCAACTGAAAACCAGGCCACAAAATGAAACCCATACTTGCTTAGCAACTTCCTGAATGCTTTGCAAATGGAACCAATTGTAAAGGTTTTCTTCCCCTCCTCCCTGTTAAAAGTAATATAAAAATTCTACCACCAAACCCTGAAAATTAAAAGCAAAATATTATTTATTATGGGGAAGTCCACATTTCAGAGTAACAATTTAAGAAGAAGGAGCAAGTCATTCAGGACTGAGATGAGGAAGAACTTTTTCCACTCAGAATTGTGAACTTGTGAAATTCTCTACAAAAAGCTGTTGGGACCACTTCATTAGATATGTTCAAAAGGGAGCTGGATATGGCCCTTGTAGCTAAAGGGATCAAGGGATATGGAGAGAAAGTGGAAGTGGGATACTGAAAGTGCATGATCAACCATGATCATATTAAATGGTGGTGTAGGCTCAAAGGCCCAAACCTATTTTCTATGTTTCTGTATCAAAAAAAATAAATTTAATACAAACAATACTGTTATTAATTGGGTTAGATGAGCTAATTTCATTTGTTACACTCAGCAATCTGAAAAAAAGGTGGAATTGTATACATGAGAAGCATACAAAATTATAGCCCACAGATGTTGTGGCATTGGGCTATTGAAACCAGGAAGGCTTCAGATGTGAGCTTTTATTCTTCCTAAGATAGTTGAGATCAACGGATCTTTGAAATAGATGCTTTAACTAAACCCAGTGCAAAGAGAAATCAGCCAGGATTGCTGTTCCTGACCTTGATCCATATTTGAAGGAAATTTTCCACATACTTTTAAATCTCACCCACCCCCTTTTGGCTACTTCCCTACACAGCCAAAGATATGCAAAAACTGTAAACATATACAGATAGGTATGATATAATGTTGGTGTTACTGAATGAGTAATTCAGCAATGTGAGTTGTCAACTATCAGCTGGGGAATTTTATTAAATGAAAAGTTACTTTTGGTAATGATAACCATGAAACTATTGGATTGCTTGGGTAAAAAATAACATCTTGTTCATCAATATCTTTTTGGGAAGTAAATCTGCTCTCCTTACCCAGTATGGCCTACATTTGACAGTTAACTGTCTTCTGAGGTGGCCTAGCAAACCACTCAGTTGTTTCAAACGGTTATGAAAAAGTCAAGTAAGAATAAAACAGGACCTCAGCACTGACATAACAAACAGTTGACCCTGCCAAGTCCCCTTAATCTTGGAAGTAATACCAAAATCAGGCGATCTGTCCCACAGCTTAGGCAAGCAACAGCCCGAAACAGAACAGATGCGGTTGTTATCTTTCAGCTAAGATCCCAGTTTCCTCCATTACCTGTTCTAGTACATCTCTCATGTTGTGAAACTACCACCACGCTAAATGAGATAGTGGATAGATTTGTTCTGTTCTCTGAACTGAGCATCCATGAGTTTTTTGGGCCATTAGCTACAATAAAGTGTATTACAATCCTATTAGGGACTGCTAAAATTTAAAAGGAAAAATCCAAACACTCCAAAATTAACCAATAGAGCTCTGCCATACGATTTCATGGAAAACATTTTTGTATATCAGATTAAACAAAGTATGTACGATTAATTTGACAATGTAGCTTTTAAAAACGTACCATAAAATATCCCCATCACACAATATCTTTAATATTCATTCACGTTTCTTCGCTGGAACCAAAACCAGAAATTATCTCACCTCTCTCACTAATTCTTTTTCAGTGTTCCAACTATTTGCCAAGATACAAGAATTTATGGGAATCCTTTCATTAGCTTTTGGCTAGGCGAACTTTCAATTTCTTTACTGACCTCAGCCATTCACTAGCTCACCCATGGGCCTCCCTGTGACTACTGGGAAATGGTTTACAACATCAGAAAACACCTTTGGTTTCCAATAGGCCGCTCTTATGGCTTCAAACAGCAACTAGAGTGATTACTTCACCCGCAACAAGATTATTTTATTGCAAAGTGTTTTATTGCAAAGATTACTGTAGACTTCTTTTAGCATCCAGCTAAACAATTCTTTGGGTATTTTCTGGTCTACCAACATTTTCTTATACTGAGCACCAGCTCCCACTTGCACCGAGTCACGGATGATAATCTAGCATTTACCTCAGTTCAGATGTAAGTCTGGCTTTATCTTTTGATTTCCAAGGAACTAGAAACAACATAAGACCCAAAACTAACAAAGATTCAAAGCTACTGCTCTGAACCAGTCTTGCCTGCTGGCTATTCCCTAACCGAATTCATCAAGTCAACTCAAAACAAAGAATCCCATTAAACTCCGCCCATCTCCATGGCTATCTGACACACACAGCTGTAAAGTTTTACAACACCAATTTTAAATCCAACCAATTTATTTGATAGTAAATTTGCGAGCTTTCGACTCTATGTCCTTCGTCAGGCATTTTTTTTTGCCTGACGAAGGCCAGAGTCGAAAGCTCGCAAATTTACTATCAAATAAATTGGTTGGATTTAAAATTGGTGTTGTAAAACTTTACTGAGTTTACCCCAGTCCAACGCCGGCATCTCTTCATCATGACAAACAGCTGTTCCCAGTAGAAATACAAGTTAACTTCCTTTTAATTCCAAGCTTCCTTTAATTTCAGGAAACAATAAATTTCACTGGAGTAACAGCTGATTTCAAATCTCTAGTTTTTAGCTAAGTAGGACAACATGGTCTCGGTTTTTTGGCTAAGATCAAGTGTAGTATCTGTTCTTATCACTTGTCAGTTTTTTGGCTAAGACCAAGTGTAGCTTGGACATGCTGTACTTAGTTGAAGTCATTAGGTTACATTTCAGCTTCATTTGAAGGGATTTTTTAAAGTGGCATCTTGGCCTTTTGGCTAAGATACAAATGAGATCAAGCCTCAGAGGAGGAGCCATGCCTACTCAAATCAGCTTGGATTACGTAGATCAAGCCCAAGACAGGAGGTGAGAGCCCTGTCTTGTCAGCTTGGATCAGGAATATCTCAATTTGTTGGGATTCTGAATTGGACTTGATTGGATTGAATTGGAATAAAAACAAAAAAAAAGACAATATGGGCAGCATAGTGGTTAGCAGTGTTGCTTCACAGTGCCAGAGACTTGGGTTCGATTTCTGGCTTGGATCACTATGGAGTTTGCACATTCTCCCCATGTCTGCATGGGTTTCCTCCAGGTGCTCTGATTTCCTCCCATATTCTGAGGGGCATGCTGGTGAGATGCATTGACCCAAACAGGTGCTGGACTGTGGCGTCTAGGGAAATTTCATATTAACTTCATTGCAGTGATAATGTAAGCCTTATTTGTGACTAATAAACTTAAAAATTTAACATGCTCTTCAAAGACTCTCACCCTTTTGCTCTATCAAGTAATCAGAAGCCAACCTCTAGATGTTTGGGTTTCCTCCTCTCCCCACACACAGAAATTTCATTTAAATTCAGTTTTTAAAACTAAAAAGCTATACCTCTAAAACCTATGAATTACGAACATTAGGTATTAATGAAGTTATCTTGGACAGGTCACACTGCCAGTGAGAGATGCTAGTAAAATATGAGACCAGAAGGACTCTGTCGAACAAAATCAGGAATAGATAGTTTGAATTTCTTGGACATGTAGTAAGAAATGACACATAAAAAGTCTGATCCTGATGATAAAAGATCAATGGTAAAAGAATAATTTTTTTTATAAGCCTCACACCAACGAAGATGATCTATAACTCTGGAATATGCTTAACATGGAAATCTATGGTTGCCGACATTGTTTTGAAGTATGTTACCTGAGAGACAACACATACAACACAATTTCCAACCAGTGATCCAGCAAATCCCACGTTTTTTACCCTCATTGTGGGACGAACTGTGATTCAATGAGGAGTGAAGAACAGTATGCCAACAACAGCATCAGCAAACTTAAAATTAGGTGCCAATCTGATGAAGCAACAATATAGGGTTACATACATACTAAATCCTGAAAGCAGCACGGTGTGGTCAATGCGAAGTAATTCCACTGGCAAGAAATCAGATCAAATCTCTGCAGTCTTACCACATCTAGACATGAGTGGTAGTGGACAAATAAACAACTAACAGGATGAGGGCAGTCAGTGAACATTCCATGTATAATAATGGTGAACCTAGCTCAAGTGCAAACAAAAAACAAGGTACAAGATACCAGCACTTGCAAGGATCTTCAGCCACAAGTACCATATGGGTGATCCATCTGGCCACCTCCTGAGCTCTCCACCATTATAGATGCCAGTCTTCAGTCAATTCAATTCACTCCATTTGACATCAATGCCAGACTAACTGGATACAGAAAAGGTGCTGGACCTCAACCATAACCTAGAAATAAATGCATTATTCCTCCATCGTCATTGGGTTCAAATCCTGGAACTCCCCACTTAACATTTTGGTTGTACCTTCACAACATGGACTGCAGCAGTTCAAAAAGATGACCCGTCACCAGCCTTGAGGGAAATTAGGGATGGGGAATAAATTTTAAGACTTGGGCATCTCTGGCAAGCCTATGAATTAATAAAATATAATTACACTCATGACCTGACCACAAAAAATTGAAATGTAATCAAAATGTTACATTATCAACAATTTGCATCTAACATAGAGAAACATCTTATGGCACTTTATAGAAGCATAATAAAAAAAGATGACAAGCTCCAAGGAGGGATCAAAATCTCAGTAGAGTCTTGAAATGAGGAGGTGGGATTAAGTTTCTGATTACTAAGGCTGCCAAGGATGGGATTGAGGATGGGGGGCATGCATAACAGGGCAGAATGAGTGAATTATAAAAATTTTAGTGCGAGGTTGGAAAACTAAATGAGGTTACAGAGTTACAAAGCAATGAGACCATCATTCTAGCTACACAATAATTCTAGCTATACTTGTTTATAGCCTCTGTTGACTGCGCTTTGTAGGAATCAGAATATCAACCTCGCAGGCCTCTTAGTATCTGAAAAATGAAAAAGCAAACTAACAGTTCAGAAAAACAGTTTTCCCCAAATAACTGTCTTTTTTGCTTTAAACTGCATGTGTCCACTCTATTCCTTTTCAGTCCATAGTAAATATTTTGCTTCCCCATCAAATTTCTTCCACTGACATTTTGTGAAGTCCATTGTTCTTTTGTCATCCACCTGATATTGAAAATTGAGTCAGTACATGTCAAAGGTCTTCCAGGAGACTCATCATGAGGATCCCAATGCCAACAACATGTACCAGGTTTGGGGCTAGCAATGCTGCCAGTGATGGTTGTGGAGGGGAGGAGTGGGATCCAATGTCTGTGGGAAAGATTTGGGATGCTCTGCACAATGGCACCCAAGTGCTTTACAACCAGCTTCTCAGATGTACTTAGGCTCTGTCTAATCTTGAGGTCTAACTAATTGGATGCCCCTTCCATCAGATTCTCTCTCTATTAGCATCACAGGGGCAGGTTGTTTGAAAAAGGATTTTTCAAACAAAAAAAAGCTTGAGAGCCATTGTCTTAAAAGGACAGGTTAGTAAATACAACTACTCCTGCAAGTTACTGTTACTTTTAAAATTATAAATACATTGTGCTATTTATCATTAATTAGTCAAATACTATCACTCCATAGGTTTGCAATTCCATCAAAACTAATAACTTCTCAGTATGTTTATATACATCAACCACTCTCCTGCAGACCGATGTAGGAGCTCAGTAAAACAAATACAAAACTCCTACACTATCTCCCTCCGGTGTCCATTCTAAATGAGCTCAGACAAATAAAAATCGCAAGCAAACTCAGTTACGTAAGAAAGAAGAGTAGACCGGTTCCTTGAGCATGCTCTGCTAATCAAGATAATGGCCTTAACTCTACCTTCCTGTCTGCACCCCCACCATATGACTTTTGGTTTCCCTATACATCAAAAGTCTGGCTAACCTAGTCTTTAATATCTTCAATAACGAAGTCTTCCTTTCTCTTTAAGTTAAAGTCAAATATTAAAGATTCCCAGAGAAGAAATTCCTTCTATATGTTATGGACTTTGAATCAATACTTTATAATTCCAAAAGGTTACAAAAGATAGTGGCACAAGGATCATTTGACTTGTCTTGAGGATTTAAATACTCCACTGTCTCAAGAGAAAACAAAAAGAACTTTCCACATTGATGTTGACACCTTGGTGCAATTTTTCCAGTCAGGCTGCCCAAGACCAAAAGTCTTCGCCGAGGCCTTTAAATTTCCTCCTGATTTACCAATCCGCTCACAATGATGCTGGCAGGACCGGAAAACGGACCCCCACGTCTTTTCAATAATTCAAAAAGAGCAAGTTCAAATTGAATGGATCATTCAGATACAAAGACACCATCTGTCTCAAGGGTGGCAAAGTGGTTAGCACTGCTGCCTCACAGCGCCAGAGATCTGGATTTGACTCCCAGAGCTCCTGGAGGAAACAGACACAAGGAAAGTATGCAGACTCTGCACAAGCAGTGACCCAAGCCAGGAATTGAATCCAGATCCCTGGCGTGGTGAGGCAGCAGTGTTAACCGCTATGCTACTGTGCAGCTGCAGTGATCATGCTAAATTCTCACTGTTTACCCAAACAAACACCTGAGTATGGTGACTAAGGGATTTTCACAGTAATTTCAGTAACGCAAGGCCATTTGTGACACAATAAATACATTTTTAAACTTTAAAGATGAATATCCATCTTATTTGGAAAAAGGTCTTTGGACCTGTAACAGGTCATATCAATATTTGTTGCCTGCTTTTAAAGCATTAAGAAAATATTCTGAATTAGATTTCATTGAAAGCCATTAATCGACTGCAAAGACATCCAAGCAGCAAAGACAATAAACAGCAATATTCAAAAGGTGGGAAATGCCTAGCAGAAAAGGAGTACATTCCTCAACCTGTTCCAACATCAAGTTCACCTAAGAACCAGTTTCCTGAAATTCATCATAAGTTCTTTACTTCAACCAAAGCATCAACTCATCTAAGAAACTACAGGCATGCTTTGAAGGAAAGTGAGGCAATCATGAATAGTAGTTGTATTTTTCCACCCTCATCTGTTTCTAATCTTTGTGTGTGAGTGAAAAGTGGCCAAGCTCCCATCATGTTCTAAACCTCCAGAGTAAGTGTATAATAACCAACCTTTCTTACTTCTAAAAAGTCACAAAAAACAAACTGCTAGATTTATTTAAATTGGGACAGTCACTTGGAGGGTAAGAAAACACATTCCTCACATGCAAAACATATTGATTGCAGCAGTAAGAAAACAAATTTCATCCATGACATTCCTCATTTTTATCTTAAACAATAGATCTCTTATTCTGAAACTATGTCCTCAGCTCCAGATATCTCCATGGGGGAAATATCTCCTTAGCAACTATACTGTGAAGGCCCCCCACAGAATCCTAAATATTTCAACAAGATCACCTCCTTTTCTAAATTTCAATAAGCAAAGAGCCAACCTGGAACATTTTTCCTCATCAGACAATCCTTCACTCTAGAAATTCTGTCATGAACTAACATATCTGGAGCAGAGATTCTGGTTCAGTTTCCCCCACCAATATTCATGTTTTTTTGAACTGCCCCAAACGTGAACAAGCACAGGATCAGCATATACAGATCAGGAATCAACTCTAGCCTTGCTGGTATATGTGTACTCACACTATTCAGTGCATCTACTAGCTGAGCTGTTAAGGAAGCAGCAATCTTTTCTATGCTGTTACTCTGAAACACTGAACAATGTACACTTACCTTGCCATGGTCTTTCTCCACCTTCCGGAAACACTTGTTCAAGGACAGATTGTGCCTAACAGAGTTCTTCCAGCCAGTGGGTGCATTGGTAAAATAGGGAAAACGTTCCAAGATCCAACTGTAGATATCCTTAACTGGAAGGCATTTTCTGGCTGAGTGTTCAATCGCCATAAAAATAAGGCAGCTAAAAGAATAAGGAGGCTTGGAGTTCAATCCACGATTGTCATTGTTTAGAGAATCTGAAAAAGATGAGGGCGACACATCTCCTTCAGTGATGTCACGTGTGGGACTAACACTGCGAAGCATCTCATTGCCCAGGCTGAAGTTCTTCAGGAGGTTTTTATTTTCATGAAGCCAATTCAGGTTTGTAAGCTCCTCATCATCTGTTATTACTTTATCTTCAGAAATGTCTTTCATGCTTGTGGCACCAGCCATCTCTGGAAGAATGTCCACTGGGCAACTTGAATTCAAGTTGCAAGTTTCACCTATACCTGGGATCTCAGCTTTCTTTGTTGGAGACATGCCAATAATTGGACCCATTTAAGCATCACATCTGTCAGGCAAATAAAAATGAATGTAGTGAGAAGACAAACTTGTTATTTTCACTCTAATCACTTTTACTAATAATATATTGTATTCTTAACAGCCAACAATACAAGTTCTATCCCTAAAATGGCTGTCTTTAGTGATAGTGAAAGATGTCAGCTCTGTGAAATGGTCAGATATTGACAGTCACAATGTCTCATGGTTTAAGGTCCACTTGTTTGGATTGAAGAGGAATACAAAGAAAGCACTGCACAGGTTTTTAACAAAATGGTACAGAATAAGATTGGCAGGTTCAGGATAACAGGTTGTTACATGAAGTTGTAGGATAAAGCAGCTTGCTTAATTGACATTCTAGCTTTCCTCTCCTTAAATGCGCATTCCCTCCACCATCTGTTGAAGTTTCTTCGACAGCAGCTCTCAAAGCTATGACCATTACCATCTCGAACAATTGCCACCTATTTTTCCTTCCTACGTGGAATAATTTTATCTGCTATCACCACTGATGGGTAGTTCCTAATCCAACTCATTTTCTAATTTCTGAACTGCTTTCTTTCATTCCACTGCCCCAACCTGTTTGTCATCATCTGAAAAAGCAATTTTTTTTTCAGTTTCTAACTCAAAATCTTTAAAGTAAATAACTGGTTCAAGCACCAAGCTCTGGAGTATCTGATTCATGATCCCCATTCCACTAACTCCCCATACTCCAGAATAATTTGTCCTTTGTTTCTTTTGGGAGAAGGAGGTTGCCCTTATAAAATGCTTTTCATAACCTCAAGGCAAGTAATCATCTATCTCAGCCCTTTTCAACATTCATCTCTATTTTGTGATAACCTTGCACATGGTTTTCCTGGTTCTGAGCTTTAAACCCTGATGATTCATACTCACAGACTGATGTTAGCCTAGTCACAGATGAAACCAACTAAGAAAACAGCAGGGCTTGAATCTAGAAATTTCTTGGTTGATATATAAACTAAGTGATTGCGAGTCATTGGCTTGTGTCATATTTTGTTTCATAATGTTCCTTTGATGCACTTTGGGACATTTTACCACATTAATAGTGTTATATAAATACAAGTTGTTAATAGGAACTATTCGACTAAAGCACCTCCTTGCAGCTGCTGCTGAGGAGTGAGTGTGCATTTCCTTGCCCTGTATGTGCATGTAAGTAAAAATAGCTTTGGAGGGTTTGGAATCATGTAACCTGTGAGAATAGCCCAAATCATACCGTGGATAGGGAACCTTTGGGAGTGAAAACGTACAAATGTTAGCCTAATTGCACAAAGGATCCACAGTTAGGCTGTGGAATGGCTGCTATAATACAACAGACAACCAAGACATGCTGGAAAACCGAGACACAAATTCCAGTTTTTGAAACTTGTGACAAAAAAAGTTGGAAAAAATATAGCACTTCACCATTTTCACTGGTCTATTTCTTTTCTGTGGAGGTAAGAGTTTCAGACCCTTGTAAATCAAGTTTTAATCTCATACCAAGGTATTAGACCTATAAACCACTAACCCAACTCGCAATTGTTCTTCATGCACATATAAAAGCACCATTGAATATTTCCAGATAATTCAGTTGGCAGACTGGATTCAATTTAAATTAAATGTGCTTGAGTTTAATCTAATCTGATCACCATTGTGAGCAAAATAAGTTTAACTCAACTGCTCACTAATTAGGGCGTCAAAAGACCTACAATTTAAAATGGGGGAAGGGGGGAAAAAAGAATGATTTCACTGAAGAAGGCAGATAAAAAAAATCATTTTTACATAGACAAAATAAAAACAAATTTTATGTTAACTACATACTTAATACCCATCAAAACAATGAGGCCATAAAAAAAGTCATGTTTTTCTAAATTTTCTGTTTTCTGGGAAGCTGTTAACTAGATCAGTTCAAAATATTCAGCCTTTTGTATGATACACAACTGAACAATACATTTAATCAAGATAATACCAGAGATAATAGTGCTTTATTTACAGCTCTGACTGCTATCCTTTTCCCCTGAGCATTTCCATTAAAGACATCAGCCGTACCGTTGAGTAGGTATTTAGTTAAAATATCCAATTAACAACACAATGCTCACCTGCTTCAGCAACTCAACAGCCAGCCATTAGGCTTTGCCCCACCCATTCAAGTACAAAGACAGCACCAACATAAAAACAATCTGAAACCTCAATATTCCACTGTTTTTCCATGAATTCATTATATGGCTCTGTACATGCGAGGTTTGAAATTTATCAACTCCACTGATGTACAAGTTATTCTTTAGAGTTCTGTCAGTGTTGATCTCACCCTTCACAATGCTCTTCCTTTCCTGAAGGCTGAATCCGTACAGGGGTGTATTTCCATGGCTTCCAATATCCTCTGGTACCACACGCAAGTGTGATTTGAACAAAGAAAAGAACAACTTACATTTGTATAGTATCTTGAACATAGTAAAATGTTCCAAAATGTTTCAGTTTATTTTAGGTAAAAACATAATAAGTAGGAGCAGGAGTAGGCCATTTGGCCCCTCAAGCTTGCTTTGCCATTCAATAAGATCATGGCTGATCTTTTTGTGGACTCAGCTCCACTTACCCGCCCGCTCACCATAACCCTTAATTCCTTTCCTGTTCAAAAATTTTTCTACATACTTGCCTTAAAAACATTCAAGGCAAGCATTTGGTTTGAAAATTTGAATTTTCAAACCAAATTTGACACCGATCCACAAAAATTCATTAGGACAGTTGGCCAAAACTTTGTCTAAAAGATTGTAAAGGAGAGAATTTAAAAAAGAGAGAGAGGGGTAGAGAGAAATGGGGAGATTTAGGGAGAAAATTCCAGCATGGCCGCCACTGTTGGAATGATAAAAATCATTGTGCCGGGGCTAGAATTGGTACAGCTAAGATAATGGAAGATTGTATGGGTTGGAAAAGGTTACAGAAATAAGGAAGAATGGACAAGAAAAGATCCACCCAGCATTTAAACTTATCGACAACACTCCATGCATCAAAAATATATACACTCGCAGAACTAACCAAAAGCCAAGTCATCTCTTGGGAAGACTAACAAGTTAAAAATCCATTTCTACACATTACATTGTTATCCAACCAGGGCAGCATGGTGACACTCACCTGACAAAGGGGCAGCTAGCATTCCAAAAGCTAGTGATTTTTGCTACCAAATAAACCTGCTGGACTTTAACCTAGTGTTGTGAGACTTCTTACTGTGTCATTGGCTAGGCCAGCATATATTACCAATCTCAATTTGAGAAGGTGGAGGTGCGCTGACCTCTTGAACTGCTGCAGTTTATGCAGTGTAGGTAAAGCCATAATGCTGCTGAGGAGGGAGTTCAAGGAGTTTGATCCAGAACAGTTGAAGGGATAGTGATATTGTTCCAAGTCAGCATGATAGACGGGAACTTACAGGTGATGTTGTTCCCATGTATCTGATATCCTTGTCCTTCTGGATAAGGCTGTGGGTTTGGAAAGTGATGTTGAAGGAGTCTTGTTAAGTTGCTGCAATGCATCTTCTAGATGGTACTGACATTATGTGTGCTGTTGGAGAGAATGACTGTTGAAGTTGGTGGATGGGGTGCCAATCAAGTGACATTTATTTGCATCACTCACTATCTACATCTTCCTGTCCCATTCCACATCCATACCTTCCTGCATCTGTGTGTTTGAAAAATCTCTCCATAGTCATTTATGACTGCACTTTCAAATTCAGAAATGCATTTGGCCTTCCAATCACCACAATCCTCTGCAGTTATTCATCTGTTCGTCACTCTCTCGCATTACCCTTAATGTCATTTATACGCCGTCAAAATCTCTCTCATTCATGCTGTTTGCCCAACACTTGCTCAATTGCAACTGGTGGAGGGCTGATTTAAATCACCACCAGATGGATTGGGCCTCATCCTCCGATCTCAAAACCACCTACTGTTCCTGAACCACCCTGAAGACCAAAGAAAGTTCATGGTTTCTTTTCTCTACTACCAATTTTCACCTTAGATCCTTTTTCCTTGCCCTGCATCAGTTCCAACAAGTGAAAAGTTCATGATATTTCTTGTAAGACTGAGACCATCTTTTCTACTCTCCCCTGCCCAATGTCGATTTAGCTTAGTAGGCTGGACAACTGATTCATGATGCAGAGCAAGGCCAACAGTATGGGTTCAATTCCCTACTGGATGAATTTATTCATGAAGATCTGCCTCTTCAACACTGCCCCTTGCCTGAGATGTGGTGATCCTCAGGTTAAATCACCACCAATCAGCTCTTCCCCTCAAAGTAGAGAGGAGCCTCTGGTCATCTGGGACTATGGCGACTTGACCTGTCCATCAAGGCAACATTTGCTCTTCTTGGGCTCCAATCTCTCAATGCCCTTTCAAAAGTTGTCTCGTCTCCAGCACTGCTGCCTTGACCCTACTACCATCAAACTGCTGGTTATCCAAACTTTACTTCTTGACCCCCACGATAACTAAAACTATAACTGATCCCCTCTTCTCAAATTCTTACTCTTAACATCTCTGTCTTTGCAAACAGCTACCCAAATCTCCAGTTTTGCTTAAGCATGTTGTTGCCTCCCAAATCTGACCCACAACTTCATGTTTAAATTGCTCAACAGGCATCTGCTCCTGCCATAACATTGAAACAGCCCAAATCAAAGCCACAAATCACATATTTTGTGATTATGTGCATTTTATCCCACCTATACATTTTATTAAACTCAGTTCCCTCATTCCAGGGCAAAATTGTACACCATGGATGGATCCACAACATCACTAGGATAAGAAAATGGATCTTATTTCACATAATGGAATGCACAGTAGTGGGTAATCTCCCTCCACCTTCACTCAGTATAAAAGTATCTTTTGATATGCTTGTAACCTCTCAAAGAACATGCATTATTTAAGGCCCTTCCGTAATGATTACAAAAAACAAGTCAAAATGGCAGGGGACAGAGAAGTTAATGCAGCATTGCATGCAGGCCTGCTTTTTTAAAAACAAAAATGTTAGTTTTATTGAGTGGTTGGAGACAGACAACCAAGAAAGTTGCTCCTTTCTACAGTTGTGAAAAATATAATTATGTGGCTCCTTAACTGAAAAGCCAGATCTAACACAAATAACATGCGCTGTTTTTAGCTGCTTTGTAATAGCAGATGCAGAAGCCAGGAACTGATGTGTGGACATGAGTCTCCTGTTAACTGAACCACAAATCCTAAATGCCTAACAAAAATCCTAGTGGCCCATTATATACCCAACCTCTCCTTCATAAACATGAAAACGCTCCATACTCATCAACAAACCATATCAATCTCTACCTTCTAATAAGGAATCAACATAACACTCAAGATATCAGCTAAAAGGACTCTTAATGCTGATACAGTATTCCTAAAGCTGTCATTAGGGTAAAAATTGACCCAACCATTCAATGTCACCCTAGATTATGCAGAACAGTGAGCTTAAGAAGCCTAACGAAGTCCTGTATTGTGAGCTGTGTATGTGAGAGAGTGAGTTAACATGACAAAACAGTCCCAAGAGTGCTAATAATTTTGGCAACCATTTGGGCTCCAGAACAGGGCACAAAATATCTCTTTTAGATAAAATAACCTTTTTTTGAGTTTACAAAAATGAAGCACTTATTTGATAAATTCACTGTTTGGTCTGGTATTTAATGATACAGAATGGCAGTCTCAGATTTAACAACTTGATTTACAATGTTAAAAGAACTATATAAATGCTTCTTAAGTCATTCATAGGAATGTAATCCAGTAAAAACAGAATAAAACGAGTGGAATTTAAGTATCAGTCTTTGCTCACTTTGTAGCACTGTTGCCTTTGAGTCACAATGCTCCAGTTTCAGGTCTCACTCCAGTGTTTGAGTACAAAAATCATAGCTGACACTCCAGTGGAAATGAATGACAGAGCAGGCTTGAGGGACCAAATGGCCTATTTCGGCTCCTATTTCGTATGGCTGCAATACTGAAAAGACATTGCACTTTTGGAAGTATCGTCTTTTGGGTGGGATGTTAAACAGAAGCCTCATCTGCTTGTTTGGGTGGATGTAAAACATTGCATGGTACTCCTTCGAAGAAAAACTGAAATTTTCCCCAATGTCCTGGCCAATATTTACTCTTAATCAACGTCACTCAAACAGATTACCATATTGCTGTTTGTTGGAGTATGTGTCACATTTCCAACATTACAGGAAAGACCACACTTCAAAAAGGTAGTTAAATGATTGTAAAGTCGTTTGAATCATCTCTGGTTGTAATGAAAAGCTTTACATAAAAGTATTTATTTTTAATCAAGCAAGCCAGTTTTTAGGAATGTCTTAAACGAGGGATAAAAGATGGAAAGGTTTAGGAAGGGAATCCTAGAAATGACAGACAAGATTACTGAAGGCACTGTTGCCAGAACACACTCTGCAAACTATGTTTAACTTCACAACCATAGCCTAAGTAGCAGAAAATGTTACATTCTAGGTCTGGGGAGGGACAGAAACAGCCAACTGATTGTTATCCAGTGATTCCAACTGCAAGGTGTGCCTGTATGGATGTCAGTTGAGAGTAGGGATTAATACGATCCTGTTCGTCAAATAACACAACACATAGTGATCGTATGAGAGACATGAGATTTATCAACAATCTCAACAATCGTATGAGATTTGTCAACATTCCTATACAAAGTCCCAGCAAGTCAGCAGTTTAAAGAAAGGAGCAAAAACAAACAGGGGATACCTGGAGAGAGAAAACAAGAACAGTAGGGCTTGGTACTCCAATTATTCTTCAATCTGGCATATTGAGAAAAATCAATATCAGAATAGATTAGTTGGTTTGAATGAACTGTAAATTTTACATATTCTTCTTTATCTTCATCTTCTTCTTTCCTCCCCCAGACAACTAAAGTTCACCCACAAAAGAACTTAGATTCAAACCAGAGAAAAATATATGACTAGTTTACACAAAACAAAGCTCTGAAGCTTTTGTGTGAATTGAATGTCCTTCTTATAACATTGAATGTGTAAGGGTATTGTTGCTGACAGTTCCAGGCACATTGGCTCTGTACTGAACTGAATTCGACAATAAAAATCCTTTCTCCACTAGTTTCTCATTTGCAAATAAATTCCTCAGAACTCAGCCACTTTAAATTAAAACTCCCCGTACATTCACATTCTCCAATTTACCCCCCCTGCCAACTTTACCAAACAAATGCATTGAATCATACTGAAGCATTTGGTTCCATGAGTGACAGGATCCTCTGTTGTCTCTTTCAATTATTTTTGCTTCATAAGAAGTTAGAAATAGGAACAGGAGTAGGCTTTATAACCCATTTAATACAATCATGGCTGAACTTTACATTATTTCTGCTTTTCTGTCCTATTGCCATATGTATTGACTATCTGAAGGCCCAAAAACCTGGTGATCTGAGTCTTAGAACGCAAGACACAGGAGCAGAATTAAGCCATTCAGCCCCATTGAATGGCGGAGTAGACTCAATCATGGTTGATATTTTTCCCATCCCCATTCTCCTGTCTTTTCTCCATAACCCTTGATCCCTTTATTCGTCAAAAACTGATCTATCTCTAAAAGACACTCAATGACCTGGCCCCCACAGCCTTCCGTGGCAGAGTTCCACAGATTCACTACTCTCTGACTGAAGAAATTCCTCCTCATCTTTGTTTTAAAGGATCGTCTCTTTAGCATGAGATTGTTCAGTTTCAGTTTTTCCTATTAACGGAAACATTCTTTCCACATCTACTCTATCCAGGCCTTGCAGTATGCTGTAAGTTTTAATAAGATCCCTTCATATCCTTTTAAACTCCAACAAATACAAATCTAGCATCCTCAACCGTTCCTCATATGACAAGCTCTTCATTCCAGAGATTATTTTTGTGAACCTCCTCTGGATCCTTTCTAGGGCCAGCATGTCATTCCTTAGATATTGGGTCCAAATATCTAAACATCTATTGGTCACAACACTCCAAATAGGATCTGACCAGAACCTTATACAGTCTCAGAAGTACATCTCTGCTCTTGTATTATAGCTTGCTAACATTGCATTTGCCTTCCTAACTGCTGTCTGATCCTGCGCGTTAACCTTAAGAGAATTTTGAACAATGACACCTAAATCCCTTTGTATTTCTAATTTCCTAAGCATTTTCCCATTTAGAAAATAGTCCATGTCTCCATTCTTCCTTCCAAAGTCCATAACCTTACACTTTTCCACATTGTATTTCATCTGCCACTTCTTTGCCCACTCTGTAACCTAAGTTCTCCTGCTTACTCAATACTAATACTACCTGTCCATCTACATGTCTTTGTATCATCTGCAAACTTAGCAACAGTGCCTTCAGTTCTTCATCCAAATCATTAATATACATTGTGAAATGTTGTGGTCTCAGTACTGACTCCTGAGGCACACCACTAGTCACCAGCTGCTTTCCCAAGAAAAACCCCTTTATCCCCACTCTCTGCCTTCTGCCAGTCAGTCAATCCTTTATCCATGCCAGGATCTGATCCTTAACACCAAGGGCATTTAATTTATTTAACAATCTTATACTCATCGAATGAGCATCTGTGGCCCTCGGGCTGTTCCAAAAATTCAGAACTCTGAGTGAAGAAGTATCTTTTTATCACAGTCCTAATGAGTCAAACATTCATTTCAATAGTCCCTAGTTTTAGATTCTCTGCTTGGAGAAATAGCTATTCACTAACTGCTTTGTCAAGCCTTTCAAGAATTTTACGTTTAATGAGAATACTCCCTCAATCTTCTTAACTCCATAGGCTCATTCTACTCTCTCTGTCCTCTTATATGACAGCCCCATCATTTCAGGAATCAATCCAATTGACTTTTATTGCACTCCCTTTAAGGCATTTTTATTAATTAATTCATGGGATGTAGGCGACACTGCCTGGTAGAGCATTTATTGTCCATCCCTAATTGCCCTTGAGAAAGTGATGGCAAGTTGCCTTCTTGAATTGCTGCAGTCTATGCAATGAAGCTCCACTCACAGTGCTGTTGGGGAGGGCGTTCCATTATTTCGACTTAGTGACAGTGAAGGAACAGCAATATATTTCCAAATCAGGATGGTGAGCACTTTGGAGGGGAACTTCTAGGTAGTGCTATTCCTATTGGTTTGTCGCCATTGTCCTTCTCGGTAGCAGTCATGTGTTCAGTCCAAAGGAGATTTGGAAGATTCCTGCAGTGCGAGTTGTAGATGGTACACAGTGCTGCCACTGTGCATTGGTGGAGGAAGGAATGAATATTTGTGGATGGGTTGCCAATCAAACTGCTGTTTTGTTCAGGATGGTGCCAAACTTCTTGAGTGTTATTGGAGCAGCACTCCTCTAGATAAGCACAGAATATTCCAAGACACTCCTCACATGTGTCTTGCAGATGTTGGACAGGTTTTGGGAAGTTAGGAAGCAAATTAATATCACATGATTCTAAACCTCTGGCCTACTCTTACATTCCCACTCTGCTTTATCCTGCAGCAAATTTAGATTCATTACATTCCATCTTCTCATCTAAATTAATATTATAGATTGTAAAGAGGTGAAACCCAAGCACTGAAACCTGTGACACAATAGGAGTTACAGCATGATATTCTGAAACTGACCTATTTCTGTTTATCAATCCATGCTAATACATTATTTCTAAACTTGGGAGACCTAATCTTGAGCAACAACCTCTCACGTTACACCTTTTCAAATGCCTTATAAAATCCAACTTTCCAATGGCTTCCCTTATTCATCCTGAATGCATGTTTTCAAACACAACTCCCCTCCTTACCTGAAACAATGCCTGTGGTGCCTAATTACATTGTGATTTTTCAAATGGGCTGCACCACATCTTTAAAAAGAGATTATTAAATGGTAACGAGGTAATACATCACTTTCAATACCATGTTTAATTTAAGTACAAAGATGTAAACAAAATATTGCAGTCATGGAGGTAGTGTACAGCAGAACCACAAGACTAAAAGCAAAATACTGCATATGCTGAAGATCAGAAATAAAACCAGAAAATGCTGGAAGAACTCAGCTGATCTGGCATCATCTGTGGAGAGAAGAACAGAGTTAATAGTTAGAGTCCATTAGCACGGTTTCTGTCACCACAGGTACTGCCAAGCCTGCTGAGTTCATCCAGCACTTATTGTTTTTATTTCAGAACCAGATTCCAACTGTCAAAGAATTGAGTTACGTGAGAAGATTAGAAACACTTTACACTTTAATCTTCAAGAAGTGAATGAAAGATGTCTGCCTTAGAGAGGTATACTACAACAACTTGTATTTATATTAACATAAATGAAATGTCCCAAGCTGCTTCATAGGAGCATTATAAAACAAAGTATGACATAGAGTCATGGACAGTGACATCAGGTCAGATGACCAAAAGCTTGGTCAAAAAATTAGGTTTTAAGGAGTGTCTTAAAGGCAGAAAAAAGGATAGCGAAGCCAAGAGTTATCCAGAACTTGATCCTAGGCAGCTGAAGGCATAACCACAAAGGTGGTGCAGTTATATTTGGGAATGCACGGAAGGCCAGATGAACATAGATATCTCATATTATACGTATGAGAGCAAACAAATTAGAAGCTGGACTTGGCTACTCAGCGCCTCAATAAAATCATGGCTGATCTGACTGTGGCATCAACTCCAATTTCCTTCCCACTCCCATAACTTTTGACTCCCTTGTCAATCAAGTTGAATCTATCAATCCTGCTTCAATTGCTCTCTGTAGAAGATGTTCTGCAGAGAGCAATTGAGGCAGTAATGCAGAAGAGTTCCAGAGACTCACAACCTCAGAAAACATTCTCCTCATCTCCATTTTAAATGAGAGACCCTTCATTTTTTAAAATGGTGCCCCAAGTTCTAGTCTCTTCCACAATGGGAAACATCCTTTTGGTTTTCACCTGGTCATGTCTCCTCAGGGTTTTATAAGTTTCAATAAAACGTCAATAGATAAAGCCCCAGCATATCAACTCTTTTCTCAATCTTTCATCCCAGGAATCAATGGACTGAACCTTCTCTGAACCACTTCTAATCATTTATATCCTTTCTTAAATAAGGAGAACAAAACTGTCCACAGTTCTCTCAGTGTAGTCTCACCAATGCCCTGTACAACTGTAACAAAACATCTCTACTTTTATATTTTATTCCCCTTGCAATCACTTGCTGTATCTGCATACTTACTTTTGGTATTCAAATACCAGGATACTCCTCTGTATCTCATCCCTGCAGTCTTCCCCAATTAAAATAGCATGCTGTTTGTGTTATCTCAATATATTTGATACTTGTCTTGAAAACTGGATCAAGAAAATGCTAGACTAGCTCATATCATTGAATCCAGATAAGCGCTAGCAGAGGTGGACAACAAATGCATGTGTGTGCTTCTGCCATTGTACAAAACTGTTATAGGAGAAAGAGAGAAAATAGCTGCTGAGAGCAGAACACAACAATCTATAACACTTACCCAAGAGAACTGTATTCTGATCAGCTCAATACAACTTCAATTGATTTCAATTCAATGTCTGCAATGTAAATAAAATGCAAGTTTACAGGTACAATTTCAAATCTTTCCCAACAGATGTTGAAAAACAAGCTTAATCACCCATAATAATGTAAACCATGATTACATTTACAAACTTAAAGTTTTTTAAAATTAATTTTCTCCCCTTTTGTTCCGAATTACTGTCTCAATGACCTACTAGAGATTGCAGTCAAGTATCTTGCTTAAGACTTGCAAGAGTTCAAGAAGCGAATATCTAGGATGGACAATAAGAATGCTGCGTTAGCCAGCAATGCCCATTCATGTCCTGTGAAAGGTTTTAAAAAAAAATCACTGGGCGACCTCATAGAATATCATGATCAAACTTAATCCTTGCTGATCTCATTATCCATGCTTTCCAGTGAGACCTTCTGAAAGTATTGGAAGCATGGACTGATTTTTAAAAATGTTTACTCCATCCTTAAAAGTTACAAAGCCGACACTCAGAGTGGACCAGGCAAACCCAAATCCATTCTTTCCTTGTTCCAAAAACCAAATTCAAATTCCAACTGGATGCAATTCAAGGTCCCCACAAGAGAAACATGATCAAACTGACAAGATAAAGGCATTGCACCCCATCTTGGACTTGACCTTAGCCAGAACACCAGTGTGGATCCTGACTGACAATTTTTAATTTTAAAAATATACTTTATTCACATATAAATTTGAAAGAAAAACATTACAGGAAACATTTCCAATCATTACAACAGTGAAAAGAAATATTTACATTTTCCCGAAGATTGAAATTTAGAGCGTTCAGTGCAAAAATGTTTCATGTCACAGTATAATCCAAAGTTTTTTTTAAAATCAAACTATTATATATTCGTCACATTGCACTTTGTGGTACTTTTACACAGTTACACACTGTTATGCAGTCCAAGGTTTTTTTAAACACTAGCCCCTTGATCTGCATTGGTTGAAAGATGTTACACAGTGGCCTTTCCCCATTGTGTCCTCGTGGAAACTGCCGAAAGCTTGAGAGCATCCCTCAGCATGTAAACATGGACCCTGGAATGTGCCAGTCTGCAACACTGTGGGGAACAATTCTTGCATTGGAAGATCAGTAGGTTTTGGACAGAGCAAAGAATGTCTTTCGCTGAGTTGATGACCCTTCAGCAGCAGTTAATATTCATCTTGGTATGCGTCCCTGGAAACCATCCACAGGGCACAGAGTCCTGCGTTACAGAGCTGCTCGGGATGAATCTCGACAAATACCACTGCATCTCTCTCCAGACTCCTTTGCAAACTAGGAGATGTGTGATTGTCTCCCCCCCTCCCTCCACTTCTGGCAGCTGCTTCAAGGGCAAAGTGCAGTGAGTGGTGTTGAGACATAGAACCTTCATGCACATCCTAAAGGGGAGTGCCCTTCTCATCATCAGCCAACCTAGGCCTTGGTGCATGTTTGAAAGTTCTGGTGTGAGGCGTTCTGCCAGACGACACTGATAATCTGCTCAGCGAATCATCCGACAGAATCCTCATTTTCCTTCAGGACCTCAAGGACATTATGCACTGATTGCTTGATCATCTTGTGATAAGAAGTGTGTTTCTGAATAAATTTCTCCATGAAAGACAGGTGATGCAGTACAGTGCAACTACTTGGAGCAACATGATCAGACCCATCCTTCACAGCATGGTAGCACAGTGGTTAGCACTGCTGCCTCACACAACAGGGATCCGGGTTCAATTCCAGCCTCAGGTCACTGTCTGTGTGAAGTCTGCACGTTCTTCCCATGTCTGCATGGGTTTCTCCGGGTGCTCCAATTTCCTCCCACGTCCAAAGATATGTGGGTTACACTGATCGGCCATGCTAAATTGTCCATTAGTGTCAGGAGGATTAGCAGACTAAATATGTAGAGTTAGAGTCTTAGGACCTGAGTGGGATTGTTGTCGGTGCAGGTTCAATGGGCCAAAAGGCCACCTTCTATGATTCACAACACCAGCGACAGGTAGAGAACATCAAAAAGTAGTAGTTCTTGGTGTTTGCATACCGAGGATCTACACACAGCTTGATGCAGCTGCACACAAAGGTAGCCATCAGGATGAGGGTGGCATTAGGAACCTTTTTCCTGTCCTTTTCCAGAGATTCATACATTGTTTCCCTCTGGACACGATTCATCTTGTATCTCCAGATGAATTTGAAGATAGTTCAGGTGACTGCTGCTGCACAGGACTGGGATATGGGTCAGACCTGCACTACATGCAACAAAACAGAGTACTTCATTACGGATGACTAGGTTTTTGCCACTGATAGAGGGAGAGTGTACCTCCCACATGTCCAGTTTCTGTTTTACAATCCACTCTTCCCAATTTTTGGTGCACGTGCCAACTGCTCTGAACTGTGTCTCCAGCACCTTGAGGTAATCCAGTCTGACAGTGAAGGGGACAAAGGTTTGGTCAGTCCAGTTCGCTAAGAACATGATTTTGCTCTTGCCCCATTTTATCTTGGTTTTTGAGGCCAGTTCGAACTGGTCTCAAACTTTGAGAAGCCTGCAAACAAACGATGGATCCAAGCAGAAGACAGCCACATTATCCAAATACAGGGCAGCTTTGATCTGCATGCCTCCGCTGCTTGGATTGTAACTCCTTTTATGCCTGGGACCTTTCTGATGGACTCGACAGTCAGCGCAGAGAAGGTGGTAGAAGAGCAGGGAGATGTGGCATTGTTAATCAAGGACTGTATTACGGTGGCAGATGTATTATTGATGTGGACCTGTCTATTGAGGTAGCATGGGCTGAGATTACATGTAGGAAAGGAGAGGTCACCCTGTTGGGAATTTTTATTACAGGCCTCCAAAAAGTTCTGAAAATGTAGAGGAAAGGATTGCAAAGATGATCCTGAATAGGAGCCAAAGTAACAGGGTAGTTGTTATGGAGGACTTTAACTTTACAAATATCGATTGGAAAAGCTATAGTTCAAGCATGTTAGAGGGGTCAGTTTTTGTCCAATGTGTGCAGGAGGGTTTCCTGACACAGTATATAGATATGCCAACAAGAGGTGAGACTATATTGGATTTGGTACTGGGTAATGAACCAGACCAGGTGTTAGACTTGGAGGTAGGTGAGCAGTTTGGTGATAGTAACCACAATTCGGTTACATTTACCTTAGTGATGGAAAGGGATAGGTATATACCGAAGGGCAGAAGTTATAGCTGGAGGAAAGGTAATTATGAGACTATTAGGTGAGATTTAGGATACATAGGTTGGAGTAGGAAACTGCAGAGGCTGGGAACAACTGAAATGTGGAGCTTATTCAAGGAACAGCTACTGCGAGTCCTTGATAAATATGTACCTGTCAGGCAAGGAAGAAGTGATCGAGCAAGGGAACCGTTGTGTACTAATGAAGTTGAATATCTGTGAAGAGGAAGAAGAAGGCTTATGTAAAGATGAGACGTGAAGGCTCAGTTAGGGCACTGGAGAGTTACAAATTAGCCAGGAAGGAGGTAAAGAGAGAGTTAAGAAGAGATAAAAGAGAACATGAGAAGACTTTGGTGGATAGGATCAAGGAGAACCCTAAGGCTTTCTATAGGTATGTCAAGAATTAAAGATTGGTTAGGGCAAGAATAGGGCCAGTCAGAGACAGCAGTGGGAAGTTTTGCGTGGAGCTTCAAGAGCTAAGAGAGGCACTAAATGAATATTTTTCGTCAGGATTCATGCAGGAAAAAGTCAATGTAGTCGAGGAGAATACTGAGATACAGGTTTGTAGATTAGGCGGGATTGAGGTACATAAGGAGGTGGTGTTAGCAATTCTTGAGAGTATGAAAATAGATAAATCCCTGGGCTGGATGGGATTTAACCTGGAATTCTCTGGGAGGCTAGGGAGGAGATTGCAGAGCCTTTGGCTTTGATCTTTATGTCGTCATTAGCTACAGGTATAGTGCCAGAAGACAGGAGAATGGCAAACGTTGTTCCCTTGTTCAAGAAGGGGAGTAGAGACCATCCTGGGAATTACAAACCGGTGAGCCTTACTTCTGTTGTGGGCAAAGTTTTGGAAAGAATTATAAGGGATAGGATTTATAATCGTCTGGAGAGAGATAAATTGATTCGGGATAGTCAACACTATTTTGTGAAGCGTAGGTCATGCCTCACAAACCTTAGAGTTTTTTGAGAAGGTGACCAAAGAGGTGGATAAGGGTAAGGCAGTTGACGTGGTGTATGTGGATTTTAGCAAAGTGTTTGATAAGGTTCCCCTTGGTAGGCTACTGCAGAAAATGCAGATGCATGGGATTGAGGGTTATTTAGCAGTTTGGATCAGGAATTGGCTAGCTGATAGAAGACAGAGGGTGGTGGTTGATGGGAAATATTCAACCTGGAGTTCACTTAGAAGTGGTGTACCTCAGGGATCTGCTTTGGGGCCACTGCTGTTTGTCATTTTTATAAATGACCTAGATGAGGGTGTAGAAGGATGGGTTAGTAAATGTGCAGATGACACCAAAGTCAGAGGAGTCATAGACAGCGAGGATGGATGTTACAGTTTGCAGAGAGACATAGATAAGCTGCAGAGCTGGGCCAGGAGGTGGCAAATGGAGTTTAATGTGGAAAAGTGTGAGGTGATTCACTTTGGTAAGAGTAACAGGAGTACAGAACATAGGGCTAATGGAAGGACTCTTGGTAGCGTCGACGAGCAGAGAGATCTCGGTGTACATGTGCATAGCTCCCTGAAAGTTGGCACCTAGGTTGATAAGGTTGTTAAGAAGGTGTACGGTGTGTTAGCTTTTATTGGTAGAGTGATTGAATTTGAGCCCTGAGGTCATGTTGCAACTGTACAAAACTCTGGTGTGGCCACACTTGGAATATTGCATATAGTTCTGGTCGCTGTATTACAAGATGCGGAGGCATTGGAAAGGATGCAGAGGAGGTTTACCAGGATGTTGCATGGTAATGGTGGGAAGGTTTTATTAGGAAAAGCTGAGAAACTTGAGCTATTTTCATAGAGAGAAGAAGGTTAAGAGGTGACCTAATTGAGGTATACAGGATGATCAGAAGGTTAGATAGGGTGGACTATGAGAGCCTTTTTCCTCGGATGTTGATGACTAACACGAGGGGACATAGCTTTAAATTAAGGGGTGGTAGTTATAGGATGGATGTCAGAGATAGGTTCTTCACTCAGAGGGTAGTAATGGCGTGGAATGCCCTGCCTGCAGCAGTTGTGTACTCGCCAATTTTAAGGGCGTTCAAATGGTCAGTGGATAGGCATATGGATAACATTGGAATAGTTTAGGTTAGAGGGTCGTTAGATTGGTTCCAGTGGTCAGCGCAACATAAAAGGGCCAAAGAGCCTGTACTGCGCTGCAATGTTCTATGTTCTAACGGTTCAGTGCAACACACAAACAGGATGGGGGAGAGGTTCAATGCAATACCCAAACAGGATGGGTAGCACAGTGGTTAATGTTGCTAGCTCACAGCACCAAGGACTTGGGTTGGATTCCTGGCTTGTACCGCTGTGTGTGGACTTTGCACATTCTCCCCCTATCTGAGTGGGTTTCTTCCGGGTACTCCTATTTCCTCCCATAGTCTGAAAGACGTGTTAGTTAGATGCATTGACCCGAACAAGCGCTAGAGTGTGGTGACCGGGGAATTTCATTGTAGTGTTAATGTAAGCCTTACTTGTGACTAATAAATAAACTTCAAAAAAAAGAGGGCAGACTCCAGATCTGCCTGACTCCAGATCTGAACTAAAAGATTTTTGATTCGCACCCTTTGAGTGAAACTGCCCTACTGATATTTGTGTAGGGCAGTTGGATTCAATTGCAGATTCCCTCCCTGGTGGGCCTTGGCTGATTTTTTTTTTGTTTATATCCAATTCAATCCAATCACATTCCAATTCAAAATATCAGTAAGCGAGACATCCTGGATCCAAGCTGACAAGACAGGCTCACCAGTTCCTGTATTGGGCTTGATCTACATATTCCAAGCTGATTGGAGCAGGCATTTGCACCTCCTCCAAAGGCTTGATGGTACTTGCATCTTCGGCACAAGGCTTAGATGCCACTTTTCAAAAAAAAATGCTTTATATGATGCCTCAGTTAACCTCATGACTTCAATCAAGTGCAGAATGCCAGTACCACAATTGATCTTAGCCTAAAGGCCTTGATTGAAATTTTTCCTTCATAGGTACAGGTCAATTGTGGTATTCAAACTGCTGCCATTTAAAGAGCAGTCAAACTCTGTCCCCTTCTGATTTGTATTGCTTTTGTGGTAAGATTATCACTCCTCATGTAATACTGAATGACTGTTAACAGCCACATTGTCACTGGCAAAAACCTGCTCTTTAGACTAAAATAATGGAACACTTAAAATGGAAATGTGGCATTAGATTATAAAAGTCTCAAGTGTGAGGGGTTTGTGTATATTCTCTTCAGATTATTATGTTTAAAAAGTACTGAAATACCCAAAACAAAATAAATTCAATTTGTTGTGGGAAAAGGCAAGGACATATAAAGACAAGACAGGATTTTTTTTCTTCCATTCTTATGGAAGTTGTGAAGTTCAATAGGCACCACTGTATCTACCAGACAACATTTACAAGTTAATTCCATTCAAATTACACCCTCTCCCCATCAGACCAGTGATAAAACACCCATTTTATTTTAGCAGTATTTGGAGTTAGCAGACTGCCACATATGAGTTATCACACCCCTGTGATCCCACAGGGGGTAAATTTTATTGCTTTTCTCTGGAACGCTCACGTTTACATTTCAAGCAGCAGTATTCAATATACTGAAGAGCACTGAGAATGTGTAATAAACACAGTGCTGGAAGCAGGCCTGGCAGCATCCATGGAAAGAGAAAAACATTTCCAGTCCAGTCATACTGGACTCAAGATATTACCTCTGTTTTTCTCTCCACAGATGTTGCCAGATCACCTGGATTTTTTCCCAGCAGTTTTTGTTTTATTTCAGATTTTCAGCATTTTGCTCTTATTTTGGTGAGAACGTGGAGCTAATTGAAGCAAATAGTATAAATACATTTAAGGGGAACATGAAGGAGTCTCATGTTAAACACGGGCTGGCTAGGCTGATATCCAATGTAAAAGTTAAAAAGTTTACTGGTCACAAGTAGGCTTACGTTAACACTGCAATGCAGTTACTGTGAAAATCCCCTAGTTACCACACTCCAGTGCCTGCCTGGGTACAACAAGGGAGAATTTAGCATGGTCAATACACCTAACCAGCATGTCTTTCACACTATGGGATGAAACCGGAGCACCCACAAGAAACCCACACAGACACGGGGGAATATGCAAACTCCACACACACACTGACTCAAGCCAGAAATCAAACTTGGGTCCCTGGCACTGGGGCAGCAGTGCTAACCACTATGCTAATGTATTCCTGACCAGTACTTGACATAGGCTAAAGTAATCCAAACTCTTTTTTAAAAATCAAATCAATTACTGATCTCAACCAAGACCACAGCAGAAACAACTGACCACTACTCTGCAAGGGGAGGATCCAACTGAACTGTTTCCACATGCATGGTTAAATGACAAGAACAAGATGAAACTTGGCTGTGATGCTCATAACTATTCTACCCATATTCACTATCCAGGCTAACACATTAAGGAAGGCTATTTGAATGACATGAATAGTATGAACTGTTTTTAAGAGAAGGAAATATTCAAGGCTGAAAAATCCAGAATAAAGCTACTAACACGGATTTTAGCATCTAAACTTTGTGTACAGTAATGATAATCGTCTAGGTACAGGTTCGCCAATAGTACTGCATTTCTTATAGACTGCTAATCGTATTACCCAGCATTTAAAACAGTATTCCGGCCAAGGCTCGGTAATTCAAAAGTACTGAAGGGGTGAATTCGATTCTTAGGCCAATCTCGTTTTGCGTTTGCTTAAGCCAAGCCGCATGCGATTGTGTGTCATTTATTTTGGGTGCGGAGGGGAGATACGTACGGAGATGGCGATGGTGATCCACCACACCGTGCGTTTTTGCGGGGGAGTAGGGGGGAATCGGGATGAAGGCTATCTCACTGAGGCCGGGCGGTGGCGCTTCCTGTCTCCTTATTCCGACCACGTGGACCTGTCAGTTTCCAGCGCTCTCTCGACAGGCTGTAACATCTCATTCAGGAAATTGACACGATCGAGAATCCAGCTAACCGGCCTTCCCATTCTCCGCCAGGCCTAGAATCCGGGGCTCCCATTTCAACACAAACTGCTTTTTCAAAAAAAAAATCGACAAACTCTTACTTTCGATTTTGTTTCACTGCAGTTAACCGCCAATTTAAACGGCCAGATCTCAAGTTCGCTAACCCCCCCAAAAAAAAATTTAAAAAAGACTGAAAATGAGGAAGTCAAACGCGCCATACCACAGCGGAAAAAGCTACGCGATTGCGAATCCAACCAAATTACCACCCCTCACGCAGAATCACGAATATTAAAGTTTGCAATTTAAAAAAAATACAAAAATAATGGATCCCCACTTGATATAAACAGCTTTGCGCCCATCCACTTCAAGGGCGGCGGGGGGAGGTCAAAAGTCCACTCGCGGCCTTCAATGATAATTTAGGTGTAAATAGGCGAAAGGTTTCGGATGTGATTGTAAAGTGCAAGCTCAGCCCGGCGCTCTTGGAACGTTCAGACACCGATTCCCAAGCAACGTTCCTTTCGAACGCGGGGGAGGAAAGAACGGATACAACTCGAAGCACGAGGGAACCCCACTGCCTCTCATTATAATCACACTGTTCCTCAATTAAACACACTCTCTCCATTTCAAAGCAGATATAGATTTATACTCACGATCTTCCGGCACGCAACGTTGCAGTCTATAGCGCTGCTACTTCTTTGTTTGTTTTGCTTATTTATATTTCCTATATTTATTTAGATATATTTTTGCCAACCGCGTCTTGCGCTAGCAGCTGCTGCTCATCTGAAGCGAGAGAAACTCCAAAAGAACGCCACGAAATCCCCTAATGTTGCCATGGTAACGTGCCGCCGCCTGCAACCCCTCCCCTGCCAGCAGCAGATGGCTCCGGACTCGCCGCTTTGTGTGTGTCTGTATCCCACAATCAAGCAGTTCCTTCAGACACAGAGAGGGAATGCAGGGGTTGCAGTTATTCGGCTGGTTTTTGCATCTCCGACCAATACAGTTGTAAACTCTTAAGCATCAATCCTCTTCATTTTTTTGCATATAAAGTTTTTTTTTGTGTATCTAAAAGCGGAGGTGGTGGAAGTCGGGGAGTGCGGTTGGCAGAAAGCGTCAGCCAATGAGATGGCTGGCCTCGGGGTTCCTCCACGTCATTTTGGCGGTAAGGGTTTTTTGGGAAATGATGACGAGTGGTTGATTCAGAGAATGTAAAGCGCTTCTGGACTCAAGGTGTGCTGGTGTTCCCAATTTACTAATGATATTAACATACATTTGATTTATTATTGTTACATATATTGGGGTACATTGGAAGGTATTGTTTCCTGCGTGTTATACAGATGAAACATACCGTTCATAGAATATATAGGCGAGAAGGAAAGAAACGTTCAGGGTATACATGGTATCTACTGAGCATCACTCTAGATTTTAAAATGGTGTGTTGATTGCTTTACTTAATTCAAAAACGTATTTTTAACTAGTTTGTTATATTTTCAGACATCTCAACAAAGGAAAATGTTTGGAAGCAACAATTCCTCCCAATGACAACTGTGTAAAAGATCTTGCTTGTGGCCACAACTAACCTGAGTAAGTAGATTTGAAAAAAAATCACCTAATGTTATCGTGAATAATGTTGGAAAGTGTAAAAGTTTGTGCTATCATAAGAACATCCAGGCCCTCAAAACTGCTCCGCCACTCTGAGATCATGACTGATCTGATAGTGACCTCAATTCCACATTTTACTTACACCCAATAAACTTTGATTCCTTTATTAATTTAGAATCCATCAGATTCTGCCTTAAAAAGATTAATTGACCCTGTCTCCACCACTGTCTGGGTAAGAATCCCAAAGGCTCATAATCCTCTGAAAGAAAACGCTTCTTCTCATCTTAAATGGGTGAACCCTTTTTTTTAAAACTTCTCGTGGTTCTTGTCATAGAAACCCTATAGTGCAGAGGGAGGCCATTCGGCCCATCAAGTCTGCAATGACAACAATTCCACCTAGGCCCTATCCCCCTAACCCCACATGTTCACCTTACTAATTTCCCTGACATCCCCCTAACACTAAGGAGCAATTTAGCATGGCCAGTCAACCCAATCGCACATTTTTGGGCTCTTCCACAAGATTCAGTGTCCACCTTATCAAGTTTCCTGAGGATATTCCGTTTCAATAAGATCACCCCTCAATCTTGTAAACTCAATGGATATAGATCTAGCCTTTCAAACCTCCCCTTGTAAGCTCGTACTCCATTCCAGGTATTGACTGAGGTATCTTTAATTAATGAAATCACTTGATCACACTGACTGTTTACAGTAGCCATGATGTGGAGATGTGGTGTTGGACTGGGGTACACACAGTAAAAAGTCTCACAACACCAGATTAAAGTCCAAAAGATTTATTTGGTAACATAAACCACTAGCTTTCAGAGCACTACCTCTTAATCAGGTAAGTGGAGTTCTGTTCACAAACAAAACTCATGGTTTGAACTCATGGTGAGCAATCACTGAAACAATTATGTGATGACCTCAGCAAGTTCCAGCCCACCATCAAACTCACCATGGACTACTTTCTGAAATTGGTTGCATTCTTGGACACACGCATCTCTATCAAGGATGGTCACTTCAGCACTTCACTGTACTGCGAGCCCACAGATAACCTCACAATGCTCCACTTCTCCAGCTTCTATCCTGAACACATTAAAGAAACCATTCCTTACAGACAAGCCGTCCGTATACACAGGATCTGCTCGGATGATGAGAATCGCAACAGATGCTGAAAGATGCCCTTGTAAGAACAGGATATGGTGCTCGACTCATTGATTGACAGTTCCGATGCGCCACAGCGAAAAAACCGCACCGAACTCCTCAGAAGACAAACACGGGACATGGCAGAAAGAATACCCTTCATCGTCCAGTACTTCCCTGGGGCAGAGGAGATACAGCATCTCCTTCTGAGCCTTCAACATATCATTGATGAAGACGAACATCTTGCTAAGGCCATCCCCATTCCCGTACTTCTTGCCTTCAAACAACCGCTCAACCTCAAACAGACTGTTGTCCGCAGCAAAGTACCCAGCCTTCAGGAGAACAGTGACCAAGACACCACACAACCCTGCCACAACAATCTTTGCAAGACATGCTGGATCATTGATACAGATGCCATCATCTAACATGAGAACACCATCCACTAGGTACACGGTACATAGCTTGCAACTTGGCCAACGTTGTCTACCTGATACGCTGCAGGAAAGAATGTCCCGAGGCACGGTACATTGTGGAGACCATGCAGCCGCTACAACAAAGGATGAATGAACACTGCTCAACAATCACCAGGCAAGCATATTGTCCTCCTGTTGGGGAACACTTCAGCAGTCACAGACATTCAGCCTCTGATCTTTGGGTAAGCATTCTCCAAGGTGGCCTTCACAGCGCATGACAGCAGCAGAGTCACTGAGCAGAGACTGATAGTCAAGTTCCACACACATGAAGACAGCCTCACTTAGGATTTTGGGTTCATGTCTGGCAGCACGGTAGCACAGTGGTTAGCACTGCTACTTCACAACTCCAGGGACCTAAGTTCGATTCCAGGCTTGGATCACTGTCTGTGTGGAGTTTGCACATTCTCCTTGTGTCTGTGTGGGTCTCCACCGGGTGCCCCGATTTCCTCCCACAGTCCAAAGATATCTGGATTAGGTTGATTGGCCATGCTAAAATTGCCCCTTAGTTTCCTGAGATGCGTAGATTAGAGGGATTAGTAGACAAATATGTAGGGATATGGGGATAGACCCTGGATAGGATTGTAGTCAGTGCATTCTCAATGGGCCGAATGACCTCCTTCTGTACTGTACGGTTTCTATGATTCTATCTGTAACCCCTACAACTTGCCTGGGCTTGCAAAATCTCACTGACTGTCCTGGCTGGAGACAGTATACATCTGTTTAACCTGTGCTTAACCCTCTCTCCATTCACGTTGTCTGTATCTTTAAGACTTGATTACCTGTAAAGACTCACATTCCAACCGTTATTTTGTAAATTGAGCTTGTGTCTCTATATGCCTGTTTGTGAACTGAAATCCCATTCACCTAACAAAGGAGCAGTGAGCACTCCAAAAGCTAGTGGCTTTTGCTACCAAATAAAACATGTTGGACTTTAACCTGGTGTTGAGACTTCTTACTGTTTCTCCCCCTATCCCTGCACATTGTTTCATAATCATCTAATGCTCTCTTGAATGCCTCAATTGAACCTGCCTCCACCACCCTTCAGGCAATACATTCTAGGCCTGAAACACCTGTGAGAAAAAATTTACTTCTTTTACAAATCATTTAAAATCTGTGCCCTCTCGTTCTTGATCCTTTCACATCCTATCTACTTTGTCCAGCCCACTCATGATTTTGAATATTTCTATCACATCTCCTCTTGGCCTTTGCTCCAAGGAGAATAGTTCCAACTTTTCCAGTCTATCCTCATAACTGAAGTTTCTTATCCCTGGGTCCATTCTTGTAAATCCTTTTTGCACGGTCTCCAAAGTGCACACATCCTTCCTGTAGTGTGGAGCCCAAAAGTGTACACAATATTCGAGCTGAGTTGTAATTAGTGTCTAGTATAAGTCAGCTTAACCTCCTCGCTCCTAATTTCAATCCAAAGTCATCATCAGTTGGCTCAAGTGTGCTTTGGAGTTGGTCATCCACCTTGAGCATACCTGCATCGCACCCACAAGAAAATCTCCAAATGCCTTGTATCACTTGGTCTACTATTGCCTATGTGTGGGAAAGGAGGATGGACACCTGACTCATCAAGAGAAGGCCTTTGACACAATATTGCACGCTTATACAATGGATATACTCCAAAATGGAGTTTGGGGAGGGAATTCCCAGTCGGATCCAAATGATCTACACAAATATCAGTGGTGCAGTTTCAATCATGTGTGAGCTTCAGATATTTTTCTGATCAAATCTGGAATCAAACAGAGCTGTCCTCTTCCATCTCTTGTACACATGTTTTATTCAAACATTTTGCTGAGTCCATCAGGAGGGTTGAACATTAGAGGAGTGATAATCCAAGGCAACGGAGAGGGGCAGGACAAAGCCCCTTTGTCATGAACAAACTCATTGCCTTCTGCTGTGATCTGCTGTCAGTTCACAAACTGAAGACAGTGACCAGTTTGAACTTGCTTTGGGTGCCACAGTAATTTGTGGTAAGAGCAAGGCCATGTTCTTTGGGAACTGGACTGGAACAGATTTACAATGAAAAACACCATGCAGTGGCATGGCTGCTCCAAACTAATGAGTTTCAAAACATTCTGTCCTTTTCATTCTTGAAACCAAACAGAATTTCCTCCTCCTGAACCCCACTGTGAGATATCGGCAAAAAAATACAAGAACTCCAAGGGTCAATTAAACTGACAATCCAGGCTTTCCAATGCAGCCATGACTGATTGGCAGACTGCTCTGCTGTTTTAAAAAAAAATGCATTGAAGTTATTCAGCTCATCACAGGCTGATTCCTGTATTTGCTGCTGATAGACTCAGCATGCAGGCTACTCTAAGTTGTCGTCTGAGAAGCACCCTGCATACAAGGTGAAAGTGTTTCCCTTTGTGGTACTGTGGGCTATTGCTTGTATAATATTAGCCAGAGGAGCAGGTGATCTGATTTTTTTTTGACTGAGTTATATAGTTATATAACTATAACTGAGTTATAGTTATCTGGCTATAACTCAGATTGGTTATAGCCAATCTGAGCCCCCACATTCTAATAACAGCCACGAACAGAGTATCTGATCAGTCAGAAGTGAGACTGAACTGAATCCGACTGTGGATTGTAGGAGTGTGCTGGTTGGAAGGATGGCTGAGGAACAGTGGGGGATTTTTAAAGAGATCTTTTTCTTTAAAATATATTCCGATGGTGAAGAAGGACGTAGGAGAAGGGAAAATCAGACGTGGTTCTCCAAAGAAATTAAGGAAAGTATTGAATCGGAGGATTGGGAAAGTTTCAAACAGCAGCAAAGAGTGAGTAAAGAGGTAATCAAAAAAGGAAAGATGGAATATGAGGCTAAACTAGCTTGAAACATCAAAAAGAACAGTAAGAGTTTTTATAAATATATAAAGAATAGGAGGATGGCCAGAGTTAATGTAGGATCCTTGGAGGATGAGAGGGGTGGGGGGTTTAATGGTGGATGACAGGGATATGGCAGAGACCTTGAATAAGTTTTTTGTGTCGGTCTTTATGGAGGAGGACGTAAGTAGCTTGCCCGAAATTAAGGATAAAAGGGTAGTAGGAAATGAGGTCCTCGATGAGATTACAGTCACTGGAGAGGTGGTGCTTGATAGGCTAATGGGGCTGAGGGCAGATAAGTCCCCGGGACCGGATGGAATGCATCCCAGGGTCCTCAAGGAAATGGCAGAGGTGATAGCGGATGCCCTGGTAATTATCTTTCAAAATTCGCTGGACTCCGGAAAAGTGCCGGAAGATTGGAAAACGGCTAATGTTATGCCGCTGTTTAAAAAAGGTAGCAGACAGAAGGCAGGGAATTATAGGCCAGTTAGTTTAACGTATGTAGTAGGAAAAAAATTTGAGTCTGTAGTCAAAGCAGAAATAACGAGGCACCTGGATATGAACGGTTTGATTAAGCAGACACAGCACGAATTCGTTAAGGGGAAGTTGTACTTGACGAATTTATTGGCGTTCTATGAAGAAGTGACTAGTGTGGTGGATAGAGGGGAACCGGTGGATGTGGTGTTTTTGGATTTCCAAAAAGCGTTTGATAAGGTGTCTCACAAAAGATTGCTGCAGAATGTTAAGGTGCAGGGAGTCGGGGGTAGGGTGTTAGATTGGATAGAGGATTGGTTGTCTAATAGGAAGCAGAGGGTAGGTATTAATGGGCGCTATTCTGATTAGCAGCTGATGACTAGTGGAGTGCCCCAAGGTTTGGTGCTGGGGCCTCAACTATTTACCATTTATATAGATGACCTGGAGGAAGGTGCAGAGTGCAGGGTGACAAAATTTGCTGATGACACAAAGATGAGTGGAAAAGCAAATTGCGTGGAAGGTGTGGAAAGCCTGCAGAGGGATCTGGATAGGTTGAGTGAGTGGGCGAGGACCTGGCAGATGGAGTATAATGTTAGCAAGTATGAGGTTATCCACTTTGGTAAGAATAATGGTAGGAAGGATTACTATTTATATGGAGAAAAGCTGCAGCATGGAGTCCTGGGGGCCCTTGTGCACGAATCACAAAAACACAGTCTGCAGGTGCAGCAGGTGATTAAGAAGGCGAATGCAATGTTGGCCTTTAGAGCTAGGGGGATAGAATATAAAAGTAGGGAGGTTCTGTTGCAGCTGTATAGGGTACTGGTGAGGCTGCAGCTGGAGTACTGTGTGCAGTTTTGGTTGCCGCATTGGAGGAAAGAGATATTGGCCTTGGAGGGGGTGCAGAGAAGGTTTACTAGGCTGATACCGGAGATGAGGGTGTTGGATTATGAGGAGAGACTAAATAGGCTAGGTTTGTACTGTTTGGAGTTTAGAAGGCTGAGAGGGGATTTTATAGAGACGTATAAGATAATGAAGAGGATGGATAGGGTAGAGGTTGAGAGACTCTTCTCGCTTAGCAAAGATAGCAAGAGTTGCAGAGGGGTTCACGCAGAGGGTGATGAATCTTTGGAATTCTCTGCCTGATGAGGTGGTGGAGACTTCCTCAGTGAATATGTTCAAGTCAAAAGTGGATAGGTTTTTGATTGACAAGGGAATTAAGGGTTACGGGGAGAAAGCGGGAAAGTGGTACTGATCAGCCATGATCTTATTGAATGGCGGGGCAGGCTCGAGGGGCTGGATGGCCTACTCCTGCTCCTATTTCTTATGTTCTTATGAACAATCAACCCAGTCTGAAACACACTCCACCTCCACTTGTGGATATGTGACTCGGCCATCCCAGACTACATACGAATATAAACACCAAGAGCAGAAATTGATCATTCTGCCACTTGAGCCTGCTTTGCCATTCAATAAGATAATGGCTGATCTGTGTAACGATACTGTACCTTTAAGAAATATATTTGAGTCATGTATCTTGTGCAGGATTTTTTTAAAAAACAGTCTGTTCTAACTGGTGTTGGGTCCGTGAACAGCATCCTGTATTATTCCTGCAGTAGCATCATTGTTCCTAATTACTAGAATGTTCGTTTTAATCTGAACTAATGCCGTTTTGCTAATTTTGGTGATTTCTCTTGAGGTTTTGTGAAGTAGGGCTCGATTAGGATGATAGATAGGAAATAAATCATGTACTGGAGCTAGGCTTACACAGAATATTCACATCAAATGCTGCTTGGAGTTGTTGGAGAGCAGTGCCTCTTTCCTCTCTGAAGTTGGAGACTGGAATCTGCCAGGAAATAAATCTCTGAGATTCTGCTATATGAGAGTCAGAAGACAGGTGTCAGTTGAATAATATCTGGAGCAAAACACCTCATGTTCACCCTAATGCCACAAGCAAAAGGACATGTTTGGGTCTAGGCTAACTTCACAGAAACTTGGAGTTTCTGATCTGGACCCTAACAACAGTAATGTCAAATCTACATTCTGTCTACTTCCGATAGCCTCTCACCCCCTTGTTTACCAAGAATCTATCCATCTCAGTCTTAAAAATATTCAAAGATTCTGCTTCCACAATTTCTTCGGGAAGAGAATGCCAAAGACTCAACTCTTTATTTAAAAAAATTCACCTCAGCTTCTTTTTAAAAGGTTGATCTTTTATTTTTAAGCTGTATTCTAGATTTTCCCACAAGACGGAAATCCTCTCCACATCTATCCTGTCAAGACCTCTCAGGATATTTTATGTTTCAATCAAATTACTTCTTACTCTTCATGCAGGTCTTGTCTAACTTTTCCTTACAAAACAACTCACTCCAGGTATTGGTCTGGTAAACCTTTAAACTTCCCCTAATGCATTTTTATCCTTCCTTAAATAAGGTGACCAATATTGTGCATGATACACCGAATGTGGTCTCACCTTTCTCTCCACAACTGACTGTTTTCGTATTCAATTCCCCTCACAACATAAAAAAAATTCTGTTAGCTTTCTTAATTATTTGCTCTTCCTTCTGTGATTCCTGCACAAGGAAACCCAGATCTCTCTGCACCTCAGAACTCTATAATCTCTCACCATTTAGATAATACATGGTTTCTTAATTCTTCCTGCCAAAATGGAGAATTTCATTTGCTATGTGAAAGTGAAGCTTTTCTCTTGTGTGGGTAAAGAGCTGGTTATCTGGTGCTTGGCACTCTTGGTGTTGCTATATGCTGGCATAGGTCTAGCCCTTACCGTACTCCTATATGTTGATCATCTGAGTCATCATCTACTTCGTCTGGAGATTGAAAATTGACTATTCGCAGGGATACTATGTACAAATCTCTCGACAAAGGAGAAATAGTCATACTCAACATTGCCTTTATTCTGATGACCATCTCTTTTTGTGGTTGAATCAAGCTGTGCTGAAGGCTTGTCTGTCTCTGATGTTATGGAGGATGGATCTCATCACATTGCTGTAGAATGTTCCATTCAATTGGACAATGGCACACCACCATTTGTTTGACCAAAATCCATTAGATAGTAGTCTACACTTAACGTCCTGAGGCCATGCAGGAAAAGGAGATGGTTCCTTGAGCAAACATTCAAATTAATTTGGCAGAATGCTTCATTGTCAGGACTTTCAAACAGGCACCAAGATTTAGTTTGGCTGGTGGTGAGAACGGTTCTCCCCATTAGATCCTTCCTGCACATCTGGAATCTCTACCTCTCTGCAAATTGCTCTCAAATCAGTTAAGTTGGAGAAAGAACCATTGCCCATCGCCTTCTGGAATGTGCTTTTGCAAAGTAGATTTGGAGGGATGTGCAGCAGTTTTTGTTGAGGTTCATTCTGAGCAGCTTATAATGCAAGACTGTGCTCACAGGCTACTTCCAGAGATGAACACCTTGGTAAACATCAGCTAATGTTGGAAGACTGGCAACTCAGTGAAAGACACTCTTCACTCTGCCCAATACCTGCTATTGTTCCACTGCAGTGACCTGTCAACGAATAAGCACTGTAGGCTGGCATATCCCAACATCCGGTACTATGTAAAGATAACTTGTAATTAATTATAAGTGTAGTGAGGCACTTCATGGTGTCACATACTATATTGAAACTGATCTGTTCGGTATTTTGTCAAAGTTCAATGTTGACATTTCACAATATACTTTTATAAATTTAGTGAATAAAGTATATTTTTGGAAAAAACAGGAAGATAAAAAGAAGTAATTTTACGTATCTCTAAAATATAAATAGAGTGAGGTTGAAATTTAACTTCAGGGAGGGGACAAAACAAGTGTTAGTCTGTTACGGGACCAACAGTCAGCCATTTACCTGTCAAGCCTAATCCACTATTCATTGAAATCATGGTTGATCTGTGAATCAACTCTGTGCACTTGCCTTTGTCCCTTGTCTCTTAATCTCTCTTGTTATAATAAACATTAATCGATCTTAAAACTAAGATTAACAATTAATCTAGCATCAGTTGCCCTTTGTGGGATGTCATTATCCTTACCTCCTTTTGATTTTGCCATCTATTGATGTCATAAAATGATAACCAGAACAGGGGGCTAACAGCCCATCATGTCTTTGTGCTACTGTTGATAACACTCTTACGTCTAAATCAGAAAGTTGTGGATTCAAGTCCTACTCCAGAAAGAAACCCTGGTTCAAGTCCAATGTAATACTAAGGGAATGCTGCACTGTCTTTCAAGTGAGAAATTCAACTGAGGTAATGTTTGGTATCTAAAGTGTATGTAAAAGACCCTATGGCACTTTTTGGGGAAAAAAAGGAGTTATCCCTGGGGTGAGTTCTGGCCAATATTTATCCCTCAAGCACCATCACTGAAACAGATTTTCTGGTCATTATTAGATTGCTGTTTATGCAAGTTTGCTGTTCACAAAATTGGCTGCCACATTCTCTGTATTACACTGCTGACTACCCTTCAAAAGTATTTCAGTGACTATAAAGCACCTTGGGACATGAAAATCACTGTATAAATAGATGTCAGTGTTTCTTTTCTTTGATCTTTCCAAGATGTCTTTACTCATCCCGTTTTTATTTGTTCTACCATAGGTGGCTGTTTGTTTCAACATGCTTCTTCAGTTGTCTAGGTGCAAAGGTCTGGAATACCATCCTTAAACCCCAGTGTCAAATTTTGCTTTGTAACCTATGAACCTTCTTGACATATTACTTTAAGGTACCATCTAAATATAAATTGTTGTCAGTTTTAACAAGGAATGTCAGGTGGGATATGTAACTTGTTTTGAATCCCACCAAACTTGAATTTCATCCCCTATGTATTGAATGCATATTTTCATTTTAAAAGAATCATGATTATTGATTATCACTAGCACAGAACTGATTACTGAACCTGATCCCTATAGATGCTACTTTAATATGTTTCTGATGCAGAATCATAAAACACAGGTGGATTTCACAGATGTCCTTCAGCCTCTCTGCATTGCTGGCTCCGGGTTGAAAATTGTACAATGCAGCATGGATTCAGCCTTGTCAGTAAGGTACTTCACTCTGATTTGCTTTGCTGAAGTAATATATAAATGCCTAACAAACTGCTCAATTTTCTTGTGGGCTTCTCAAGATTAAAATACTGTAACAATAAAATATAGTGGTAGGAAAATACTCTTCCCTTTGACTCATTGGTGGTCCTTTTCCAAAAAAGGTTGTCAGAGGTTTGCTGATGTTTGGAAGTGAATACAAATGTTAGTTAAGGTTGTTCTCAAGCCTTGTTCGTGCATGATCACACAATTATTTTGGTGGAAACTAAAGCATTTTGTCCCCATAACTGACATTTTGATTTTGAATCCTGCACTGATTCTTCACAAATACTCTTTGGATTAGATGTCCCATATGTCATAGTGTATGGAGACCTAAATATACCATATATCCAAATGTATGGAGATCTGTGGCATTATTCAGATTTTCTAAGTTAACATTCATTCCAAAACTACCAAACATGATTGGTTGCCAGTTTGACTCCAAGCTGCTGTGTGATAATACTGGCTACCGTGTTTGGCTAAGCAAAAGTCAATGCACTTCAAAATTAAACCATTGGGTGTAAAGTGTTTTTAATTGAAAGACACTGCATGATTGCAAGAATTAATTTTTAATTTTTCTTTGTGCATTTTTTTCCTTCACTCTCCCTAATCAATTTTGATTCATGTTGATAGCTGTTCCATGTGTTCTATCAGCCCTCTGTTACCACATCAAAACATCCATTTTTCATGTATGATCCAAGAGGTTATTGTCGCAGAGAAAATTATGGTGCTTTGAGGAAAGAGTGGGGAAATGGGTTTGATTGATTGCTGTATCAGAGAATCACTAAAATACAATGGGTTGAATGGCCCTTTTTTCAGCCTACAGATTTCTATGATTTGACAGCGGGGGACTGACATTATAAGTGGGTCTGAAACTGTTGCATGCACGCGTGCGTGAAATTCACATGCAGATGCATGCATACACACAAACACACACAGCAAGAGTCACTTGGTAGTAAATGGGAGCAGATTTTCCCTCAGTAGCACAGCAATCTTTTGTTTTCTGAAAGAGCATTTTAAGTAGAAGGACACTGCAAATGTTCTGTGCTTGCTTCCTCATCCTGTCCAAAACCAAGAAATGCCATGAATATTTTAATAAAATTACATCCATTTATTTGTTCATTCACGTAAAATTTGAATAAAAGTTATAAAGAATAGATAAGTGAAACCATACACACTTTGGGGGGGCAGTTATTTCAGATTATGATCATGACCTGGGGAACTGTGAACTGACAGGGCTTCTGTATGTTACACGGCGTGGAGGAGCCTTGTAGCTTTAATTGCCTATAAATCTGTTCTAGTCTCATCTCACTAACAACCTGATACAATGAGCTTTTTCAAACAGAAATAGAGAGACTAATTTTATAGTGTGTGCATTCAGCTTGAAGTGAGATAATGGTATTAGTATATGTAGCTTAGTTCATTTAAGAGTTAGTGTGTTCGTAAACAGTCTATTAATGAAGCCTTTTTAATTCCAGGTTTTTTTTTAAACTTGTATGGTTGTTTTGAGCTTGCTGCTTTGTTGCGACGTTTAGAGGCTTAGTCCATTCCATAGTTAACTGATACTGAATGAAGCTTTAAATTTTGATTATCAATGAACAGAAAAGGAGCACGCCAAGATTACATTAGATTAATTTGCAAAACAGTGAAATGATTTTTGACTGAATTCCACAGCCAGACTTACAGAAAGTGCATGTAATGCCACTGTGACATCCTTTTATTTGAATGTAAAATAGAAGGGCACTTTTGACTCTAAAGGTGCAACCTTTTCCCAAAATATTGCCCCACATGAACCAGCATCTTGTGGCTATTCTCCTTGTTTACCCAAGCAACCGGTAAACCTTTCAATCAAGTACAGTTCTGTTGTTTCCAACAGTTTCCATTGAAAATCTTTTTGAAATCCTTGCTGATAATTTCTTCTCATACTCCACAACTGTTGGACCAACTGTAGAGTTTCAGTTGATGTGCTTCAGTCGATATGTAGAGTTCCAGTCGATGTGCAGTTAAGTCAACACAGACCAAGAATTGAACTTGACATCTTCTGCTCAAAAGAGCCATTATCCTTCCCGTAGAGTTAATGTAATATTAAGATAAACTTTCCAGCTGTACATTTGATCTTATTCACAGTTTACATTCTTGCTTTGCATATACTTAGCCATTTTTTAAAAAGAATAACCTAGCAAGATAGCTATTGAGGTAGATTAATTCATTTTTCACAAGATAATACTGGTGAGGAAGGTTGTCTTATTTCACCTATTCAGAGTGTTCCTGCAAGTCCTCTTTGCAGGAAGTAATGTTTTCTTAAATTATTCCAGAGATTTTTTCCCTCTGTGAATTACTTCTTGATACCTGTTGTAATGTTGCCTTTTACTAGTTCATAATTGTTCTGCTCTTGAATCATAGTTTGAGTTAATTTTCTGGATCTGTTCTTTTATGCTTTTTACTATTTATATAACTCAATAATATCTTCTTTCAAAAGTGAAAAGCTTAGTTTTTCCCATTCTGTCCTTATACCTCAGATCTTTACAAGAGGGATTTTCCTTGTAGCTCATTGAACTGCCTCCAACAATTAAATGTGTGCCTGTGATCGGAATGCATTTTGAGCATGACTCTACCAACCGTATGCGCTCCTCTTAGTTATCCCTATTTATTCTCATTCTTATTCTGCCTTGGACACTTTGAGAGTTTTAGGACCCTGGATCTCTTTCAATTGTGTCATTTGCTACACTTGCTGCCCCTGATTTTATCTAATGGTTCCTGCCAGATTAATAGCCCATGAAGGGTTTGACTGTGATCTTGATGCTGTTTTCATCCGATACCCAGAGAAACATGGAATAAAAGCAAATTATTGCGGATGCTGGAATCTGAAACCAAAAGAGAAAACACTAGAAAATCTCAGCAAGCCTGGCAGCATCTGTAAGGAGAGAAAAGAGCTGACATTTCAAGACCAGATGATCCTTTGTCAAAGCTTTGAGAAAGGGTCATCTGGATCAACATCAGCTCTTTTCTCTCCTTACAGATGCTGCCAGGCTTGCTGAATAGGATAGGAGGTTATAGATATAGAGGTTATAGGTCTGTGGATTGGTAGATGTGATCAGCGCAACTCGTGGGCCGAAGGGCCTGTTTGTGCTGTATTGTTCTATGTTCTATGTTCTATGTTCTTTTCTGCCTTTACAGATGCTCCAAACTTGCTGAGATTTTCCAGCCCAGAGAAACATGACAGGTTAGCAAATATAATCAGCAATCAGTCATGTAGCTAATCCATTCCATGCTTATCTTGGGATGTTCACATTAGAGCCCTGCCATTGTTCTACAGCTAAAATTAGTGAATAGCATAGACCATATTTTAACCCATGTTTGTATGAGACAACCAAAGCATCAGGGGAAATTTTATTTACTTGAAAATAATTTTACCACCCTATGTCAAAATCAAACATTTCAGGTTAAATTTAGGAATCACATTTACCTTCTGAATGAATAAAACATTTGCTTGCTTGTTGTAGTGGATGAGGTGTGATGCCTCAGAGGCGATGTGCTCGAAGTTATCGATCATGAAGGAGTTCATGATACTCATGGCCTTGGATGAGATGCGGGCAGAAGGATGGACTTGGGTCAGCATCTGGTACACGTAAGTGGAGTAGCTCTGCTTCCAGACTTTCCTCCACTTCTTGGATGGCTTCTTAGTGACCTTGGTCAGCAAGTGCTTGGACACCTTGCGGGACACGCTGCCCTTAGCCACAAGCTTAAGCATTCCAACTCCACTTGCCTGACATTGGAGAAATCTGTTTCTCTTCTAATTCTATACCATGATATTAAGAACATGGTGATCTTTCTCCTCTCCAACCCCCAACCCATCACCCCCACTCCTATTTCCTTTCTTTTTTTAAAGGACGTCTTGCAATGCGTAAATCCTAAATTAATTTTTCTTAAACTTGTTATTACAGTTGGAAGAGAAGAAATGTCTGGATGTGAAACTGGTAACAGGTGAATGGGTACTGTACTATCCCACTTTCTAATAAGCTGTCACCCCTCAAAAGGCAACAATTCATGAAACTTGATGCAGAACAGTAATACTATGGATGCATCTTTTAAGCATGTGGGAACATATACTTGTGCGTGAAAGTTTTTTTAAAATGTTATCCAACCCATCCCACAAAAGAAACAAGTCTAATTAAGCACATAGCAACTGGGTGATAAGTGATTATTCAACATAAATAAATTCTGAGCCATGACTGGTTCTTATTCAGTTCAGTGCTCACGCCTATTGACTAGAGAAAAGTTATCAGCCAAACTATCTGCTGTGCTGTGCCCAGGAACCTTTTTTTTAAGCTTACTATAAAGTCATACAAACACATTTTATCCTTTTATTTGTATTGAATTATAGGCTGACCTGGAACTGATGCCCCTTGCCCTTGGGGATATGTATCACACTGTCCAATCAACACTCTCCTACCTGTTTGATATAACGAGTACATCAGCTAGACAGATTGAAAGGTAATTATCAAAATGAAGTACAACCTGCAATTTTCATTTTTTGCATCTTCAAGATAATATGACAAGTTGACAGTAATATCAATAAAGATGGTCTTGCAAGACACTAATTATCCAAGCAATGCAAAAGCCAATAAAATCAGCTCTCTGGCAGCTTCAGATCTGCAGCTGAGTCAGACTTGTGCACAAATCACAGTTGGTAACTAAATTCATTATTATTTGCATGGAAGCTCAAGTCAGATTTTACTCTTTCATTTGGGGATAGATTTTTGACTTAGTGTGATTGTGTGAAACAGGTAACAGTGTTAAAATACACCTGTGTACATAATCATTGTTGGAATCATAAGCCTTTGCATTCTCAGGGCCCCAGTTTCTACTTAGCAGCAATTAGATTTTGTAGCTTCTATGGGTCACAAATTTACACTTAACAGCAGAATAATGATTTGTTTTACATGGTATAATTTTCCTGTCTTGTAATATAGAGATGTTCTGTCGTATTGCCACAGCAGTCACCTAAAATAATTGAGACCAGTAAATCACAGAGGAAAATGTCCATCAAACAAAACTCTTAACTGTTTCAAATTACCTAAAAACCTATTAAAAATAGTTTTGCAGACTGATCAATCTGCCATGGAAAAATCCCCTTATCTCAGCAACTAGAGCACTGTTGTACTTGAAACACAGTTTTAATGATATAAATTAATTAATGTGTGGTAGTGAGGGGTGATGAAGGGAATAGTGCAGCCCTTGTTATGAAAATGATACCAGGGTGCTGTTTCTTTGTCCCCAATTTACCAGCAGGAAGAAGTTAAAATGCAGAGAGTGATCATTTAACAGAACAAAAATGTAACTGTGTAGACATTGTGATATTGCTCACAGCAGGCTTTACAACACAGTGTTTAGAACCTCTCTTCTTGGCAAAATGATGGATGGACAAAGTATAAAAGTAGATCTATTCAGTCACAGTAGAAGGAGATAATTAGTGGTACGAGGAAGAAAAATAAAGTGTAGTAAATAGATATATAGTTTGGGCATTCTGATTGCTGAGTGATTTTATCCAGCATGTAACTGAGTGACACTGACTAGGCAATTCATTAGTTTGATTCCCCATCTTGCTGCATTAGTTGCATTAAGTCAGAAGAACAAGAAAGACTATAATAGTTTTAATTTATTTTGGCTACATAGGAGAAAATAAGGCAGGGTTCCTATTCCTTATCACTATCCATTGACCACTATTGGAAATTATTGGTTATGAACTAGATCAGATTCACATTTAGTATCCACCATAGTTAAACAGTTTTCCACCGCTGTTAAACAGTTTTTCAACACATACTGCCAGGGCTCACATTTGAGAAATGTTCACTTAGACAGGAGTCAATAATATCTGTGGACCTGTGATTCAGCAAGGACTTGAGTTTCAGGGAAGAAGAATAAAAAAGTCAAGAGGCAGAAGAAGTATAGACTAGATCTTATCGGTCAAGAATGACACTCCACTCTACATCCAGACCAGCTTTATGACTGCAGTGATTATCCCTTATGACCTCTGGCTTTCAACACATTGGAGTGCATCACTTCTAAAGGTGTCATTCCTTCTTTGTACACTTCTTTGGTTCTTTTCTCAGATGATTTTATTCCTGCTTGTCCCCAGACACCCTGCAAAGGGATCTCCTTCTTTGCCTCCAATATATTCCTCGGACCTCCCCCTAGGTCTCTTGTGTATTCTACATCCCTGTGATACAGTTTCCACAGAGTTCCCACAATAATTTTAGTAGAGATCGGAAACTCCAGAGAGAGAGTTTAAATGGCAGGACGATTCCATAGTGTCAGAAATCCTCTGGTATCTCATACATATACCCTTTTCGCCTGACGTATATTTGTTCCACCTAGCAGATGTAATGAGATCAGGAACCTCTCACGGTAGCATAGTGATTAGCACTGTTGCCTCACAGCTTCAGGGACTGGATTCAATTCCTAGCTTGGGTCATTGTCTGTGTGGACTTTGCACATTCTCCCCGAGTCTTTGTGAGTTTCCTCCAGGTGCTCCAGTTTCCTCTGTCAATCTGAAAGACGTGCTGGTTAGGTGCATTGCTAAATTCTCCCTTAGTGTACCTGAACAGGCATCAGACTGTGGTGACTAGAAGAATTTCACAGTAACTTCATTGCAGTGTTAATGTAAGCCTTACTTGTGACTAATAAATAAATTTTACTTTCCTTTAAACTTTACTTCACCAAATACGGAGCTCCCAGTTTTACTTCTAGACCTATGCTGAATTTACTGATTTTAACCTTAATTGCTAGCAGTGGTGGAAGGGCAACAATTGGCCTTCAGTATTACTGTGGAAAATTGAGAGAACCTGTGAAGTTGTATCTCAGGGATGCAGAATACATATGAGACATAGGGGGAGGCCAATGGATGTAATTAAGGGATATATTGGATGCAAAGGAGGGTATCTAGAGATAAGCAGGAATGAAATCATCTGAGAAAAAAACCATAGAAGTGTACAAAGAAGGAATGACACCATCAGAATGTATTGAAAGCCAGAGGTCATAAGGGATAATTACTGCAGTCACAAAGCTTGTTTGGACATGGAGTGAGGTATCATTCTTGAACCATGAGATCTATACTTTTTCTGCCCCTTGACATTTTTTTGCTTCTCTCCTGAAGACTGAGTCTTTGATTTTAAACCTTGGCTAATCTTCCATTCCATAGTTTATTTAATGTCGAGATGAATTGTTATCCTTCCACTGCTATCAATTAGGGTTGAGGTCAGTAAATTCAATACAGGCCCGGAATTAAACTTGGGATGTCCCTATTTGGTATAGCTTACTACCACAGAAAGTGCATCTAATTACAAACTACTGTAGAGCTTGCACCTGTACAATGTGATGAAGACAGTCCACTTGAGAACCATCTATGGTCTGCATTTTACCAGGTTGTATTTTGTTGGCAGGGGTGAATATGCTTATGATGTACTAAGTCCTTTATTTGAATAATAGTATGGCAAAATTGGAATGCGTAACCTTTGCTGATGCACATATTACAATTTTTTTTAAAAATCCTGTGTAATTTGGAAACATGTGCTACTGAGGAAAATTGTGCTGCTGAAGAAAAGGTAAATGGTACACGAATACAGGTTCTGGAATTCTGCACCACGGAATGGTGGAACATATGTTTGGAGTGCAATGTTATAAATAGTGAATTTCAAATCTCAGCCATGCAATGAAACTAGATAGTGAAAACTAAAAGGCAACTGTTTGTCCGGCTGATGTCAGAAATGTTGTGATATCCACGGATAGGATATAATTGACAAGAGACCAGTGGAACATGGCTATCTGCATTCTCAGGCACAGAGATAGGAGGGAGGAAAAAACCTCAAAAAGGAGGGAGTGAAACAATTCTCTTTATCGGAGCTTTTAAAACTACTGGATAACATTTTCTTGCGCTCCAGTTGACAATTGCACAATGTGTAATCCCAGATTCAACCATCAGTTGGCTCTTTTGCAGTCACTGACTCTTGCTGGAATAAAGTTCATGAAAACTAGTAGTTAGTGGGTATGTTTTGCTAATAATCATCCTTTACCATGTAAGCATTCATATATTTTTTGTTTCTGAAAATTAAACCCACTGGTGATTATTCCTCCAGTACTATATCCGAATTCAGAAGTGATGACTGAGCATCACAGCCAGCCGTGATGTGTCCTTGCCTGATATCCATTTGTACCTTTTGAAGATGGGCGAGAGAGTATTTCATTCTCTAAGTATTTTTCTCCTCTGTGACTCACTGGCATCGAGACCAATTTTAATAGCCCCTTCTCTGTCCTGGCTGGGTTCAACAAGTTGTTTATTCCTCCATTTCCAATGACATTTATCCCAAACCATTGATGTAAATCTATAAATCATAAATAATTTTAATCAGCAGTGACACCAGAGCTTCAGACAGAGTTGATTAATGATTCAGTGCTTTGTATATGAAAAAATGAAGAAAGAAAAAGCTAAAATGTTTCCCAGTGACCTGATGGCTGTGGTTGTATTGAATAATTGAAGGAACATTGGTATTCTTCATACCAAAGCACCAGGCCGTTTAAATGTGAATGGGTTAGAGTTTAATAGACCGTCTGCCAGGATAGGAAACAAAGGAATAAAGAGCAAAAGGCCAAGTATCTAGTCAAATGATTTAGTAGACCTCAGCTGGAGTGCAAACAAGAGAAACAGCAGGGGTAGAACAGGAAACAACTTAGTGAATGACATTTCACATTCCAGTTCAAACAAATGATCGAATTCTCAGCAGATACAACCAAAAGAGATGTTTTTATGCAAATTAGGGAGATGTATGGAAAGTGGGAGACTTTACAGTTAATTTAAAAATACCTTCATTGATGTACTTGTATTATTCTTTTATTGCAATGCACAACCTTCCTCCCCTTAATTTCTTTCCTTTTCTCCAACCTTGATTTCAGAAGCTACTCCTGTGAACTCGCACCATGTGCTATTTTTATTTGCATTGGTTAACATGCTTGTGTAAACTCTTGTTTCTGCCTTTTTAATGTAGTCATTAATCGATTTATATTAAAATGTATTCTAAAGCCCTGTCAGGAATTGATGCAAATGCATTAACCAATGCATCTACTCTTCCTCTGCTTTAAATCTGCCATGATCAATTGGCTCAAAGAAACAACGCTTGATCCCTCTATTCTTTCTAATTAACATTCATCTTCCCTTTTCTCTACAAGGCCTTTGAACAAATGCTCAGCTCCCATGTCCATCTTTCCTGGACCTCTGTGTTTGAATTTCTACAATCATGTTTCTGCCCCTGCCATGATATTGAATGACTATTATCAAAGTCATAGGCTGGCCGGTGCCAAAGGCCACCGAATTCAGATAACTTTGTGAAGCTTGTTTGATGGTTTCATCACATGTGGGACAAAATCACCTCATATGAAGGTGATGTAATCACACATGGGGTGATGTCAATATTTAAACTGTGACATTACTTAATTTGTCTGTTCAGTGACACAGAATCTTCAACAAGATGGTGCGTGAGTAAAAACAAGTATGAAAACAAACCTGACTTTTGCATCCCCATTATATGTAGTCTGCTACAGAAAGGGGAAGGAATGAGCACATTCCTTCTAGCTGGTACTTTACAAAGGTAAGTCAACCAATGGTTAAAATACATGTGAAGCTATCCCAATACCTGGTAGTGGTTATACCAATTGAAAACTGGACTGAACAGTACAAAGCTAGACATTGGACCACCAGAGACACAAATGACATTGTGTATGACTGACAAAGGTGAATTTTCCCTCCTTGTTCTTAGAACACTGAGGGGCAGTTTAGCTGGCCAATCCATCTAACCTGCATATATTTAAAGTATTGGAGGAAACCGGGCACTTGGAGGAAACCCATGCAGACACGGAAAGAATGTACAAACTCTACACAGTTATCCAACGCCAGAATTGAACCTTGCTCCTTGGAGCTGTGAAGCAGCGGTGCTAACCAGTGTGCCACTGTGTCGATTGGTATGCTTGAGATATTCTATGACCAGTGGCCATTTGAGTCAGTAAAGTATTATTGTTTTGATACTCCAGCTCATTGACAATTTGTCTATCTCAGATGTAAACCTAACAATTGAACAAGCATCCACCGCCATTTGAGGAAGAAAATTTCAAATCTCCACCAATCTGAGTGTAGAAGTATTTTCTGACATCTCTCCTGAACAGCTTGGCCCTAATTTTTAGATTATGGCCCCTGATTCTAAAGCCTTCAACATTGCTCCTTGTTTATCTATACATTATTGGAGCTTTGATTTTGTTCTGAACTGCATCCTTGTTGAAAATCTGACTCAAAGAAAAAAATGCAAGCCAAAGTTGAGTGAAATAGGAGTTCCTAACAATCACTTATTGTGAATAACTTTAAGCTCTTGCTTAAATGCCTTTTGCATGTGTACAAGTAATATATTTGTGTAGCATACACGTCAGGGAAATCTGGCTGGTTTGGACTTTAATATTTGTCGACTTTGGGCAGGGTTGTCCCAATCATATTGCTGAATAAATGTCTTTTAATTTTGATGTTTGTTGTAACAGTAGTGCAGTGATTTTATTAAGTGTGGATTCTTTTTTGTCTTTTTTCATTTAATTCTCCAGGAGAGAGACTATATCAGTAACATTAGGTAATGGGAAACCAATAAAATTATATCTTTGGCAAAGAGCACACAGTCCTTTGCAATGTTGTGTTCAATCAAGCTCTTAGAACAAAATGATTACCAAAATGAAATCTGTTTTTATCTGTTTATTGATTCAGTCAGATTCCACACCCACGTTTGAAAAGTACTGATTGGTGAGATTCAGTGCTAAGAGTTCCAAGAATACACCACCATTTTCATCCAGTTCCATATTGCTCACAATATAGAGGCCCAAATTACATCATTGTTCAAGGTCGTGGCATGAAATAGGACAAATGATTTAAATATTGTAGAAGTATCGTCTGCTTAAATATGCTGGTAATGCTGCAGCTACATTGGGGAAAGTGGGGCATGAGAATTCCCAATACAAAAAACTGAGCAAAGGGTAAAAAAAAAACCTTATTTAAGGGAATCAGAAAATATGTGGAGAGGACCTGGTGAAACAGTAGAATATATAACTTACAGTTGATTAAAAGTTAAGAAAACACTGGAGGGAGCGAGCAATCTGGGTGGCAAAACTGCAGCCAGATTGGAGAAAAACATGGCAAAACCTCAGGACACTAAACCTGCAAATCCTCTTAACAGAGATATGGAACAGGAGAAAACATATGTTTATGGGTAGTGTCATCATGAACATGGTACACATTTTGTTGCAGTCACTCTCTGCATTGTGTGCTGCCGAACACCAGAACTACTTTTCACATATGAAGAAATTTAAATAACTTCACTAGAAATTTGAGGCAAGTTACCTGCTTGTATGACCCTTCCTCGCAGTCTCTTTATATGTGTGTCACTTTCATTCATGACCCTCATAATACCAGATCAGTCAGAAGTCAAACTGGAATTTGCTAGAGTGGAGTGGATGTTCTGCTTGTCCCCTGCAAACTTCCAAACTTAAAAGCTTACAACTCTGGGATTCAGCTCTCAGAATAATATTGGATGGGCATTAGACTTGCGTGGAGCACTAAAGAATACCTTGGAGAATGTGAGACATGGCAAGAATTATAGTAAAGTCCACTGAAAGTCCCAGTGCCTGCATCCAAAGAGTATTTGACGCTGTCCAGTGATACCTTGGGTAGTTGGTGGTACAAAGCTCATCCACATATATTCTTCCTGATGGTAAACCCTTCAGACCAATCCAATATGAATGTTCTGAGCACTGGCCCTCTGGCTCAGGGAACCATTTGGAGACAATGAGTGAAAGTAGCTTTTGAAAGAAATGGATCGTTACCTCTGAGCCTGCAAGATCCAACTGATATCTTCATGTTTGTCCTTCTGCTGACCAATGGACAATCATCATAAGCAGTATCACTAAAATTCATGTTCACCCTATCATTTTGTACCATACCACAATTGCCTGTTCATGCAAGTGTCAGTTTATAAGATCAGGTTATCCAAGTTGTTCCAATGCCCAACACTTGATTCCTGAAGAGTTCTCCCAGCCTCAAGATGACATTCACCTTGAACTTAAGAAACTCAGGGAACACAGCAAAACATCATTTGTTTCCCAAATATTACCATGTACCAAGAGGCTCTAGGGGACAGCACAGTGTACAAAGGAGCACTCAGCAAAAAAAACCCCTAAACCTAAACTCTGAAAGATGTTTGGGGGCCAGCTTTCAATGCACACAAAGTTTCTTCTCTGTTTATCTACCAAGTTTAAACAGTTCTGCTTTCGTAGTCTGCATTGTTTGGAACCTATGACAGAAGAGATTGCCCATTTGAAAATGCTGAAAGGCAGCTCCAAGATTCCTTATTGATAACACAGGATTTTTTTTTGGTTTAATCAAAGCTAATGTTTAAAACAAAATTTTTGGACATTCCAAGCCTGTCAACTCAACCGACTTCTATGATTCCTAATTTGAGAAGCGAGGCATATATTTTATAAATGCACAACAACCCTCCCCAACACTCCCCCCCCCCCCCCCCCCCAACCATTTTTTTTCCCAGTTGTCTGGTCTCCTCTCCTGACAGCAGTGATTTTTGCCAGGATATTGTTAACAAGTGCCAGGTGGCTACTCATCATGCATGAGTGTGATTTTGAGAATTAGTCGGCCAGTTAAATACAGAGGGCATCTCAAAAGAGGCCATTGCTCTTCTCACCCAACATCTACTTCTTTGCATTTTCTAGCACTGTTCATGGGAAAGCAATTTGAAAGAGCTGGATTTTCCCCCTTGCCTTTAAACAGACCAAAGGTGCTAAACACATCAGGTCTATCAACAACGATGGAAAGTCAACTGGTTAATCTTTCAGGTGTCACTTCAAAAAGATTGGAGGATGAACAAACATTTAATAGAATCAGACACAAGGGAGGAGGAAAAAGTGAGCAACTTCACATTTTTCCACATTATACTCCATTTGCCAACTATTTGCCATTTACTTAACCTATCAATATCTCTTTGTAAACTATTTGTATCCCTCTCACAACTTGCCTTTCCACCTATTTTTGTCTCGTGCAAATTTGGCTACAGTGCATTTGCTTCCTTCCTCCAAGTTACTAGTATATATTGGAAACTAGTATATATTGTGGTCTTATCACTATTGCCTGTGAAATCTGACTGGTTACAGGTCACCAACCTGAAAAAGAACACCTTACTCCAATCACTGTAACTTGTCCATTGACAGTTCTCTATCTACAGTAATATATTAACTCCAACACCATGGGCCATTATGTGAGGTAGCTTGTCGAACTCCTGTAAAAAGTCCAGATAAAACATATCTACTGGTTCTTCTTTATCCACTCTGACTGAGAATTCCCTGAAAAACTCTAATAAATTAGTCAAATATGATTTTCTTTTCATGAACCCATGCTGACACTGTTTTTCACTGATTTTCCAAATGTGCTGCTATTATTTCCTTAATAATTGATTCCAACATTTTTGCAACAATAGATGTTAGGCTAACTGGCTGATAGTTACTTGCTTTTGCCTCCCTGTCTTTTTGATTTGAAATGCATTGGCAGTTTTCCAATCCTCTGGTATTTTCCAGACTGCAAGGAATTACAACCAATGCATCCATTTTCTCTGTATCTACTTCTTTTAGGATCCTAGGAAACAGGCAATCAGAACCAGGGGACCTATTTGCCTTTAGGTCCATTAGTTTTCTAATACCACTTCTCTACTGATGGTGATGGTATTTAATTGCTCCCCCATATTCTTTGGTAATAATGGAATGTTTGAAATATCTTCCACCATATAGACGGATGCAAAATATCTGTTTAGCACCTGTGCAATTTTCTTGTTCCCCATAACTATTTCCCTAAATTCATTTTCTAAGAAGCCTATGTTCACTTTGACCTCTCTCTTCCTTTTTATATGTTTAAAGAAGCTCTTACTGTCATTTTTTACATTCTTGCTAGTTTGCCCTCATGGTTTTACTTCCTTTTTGTTTTTAGTTCTCCTTTGTGAATTCTGAATTTATCCATCTTCAGGACAAAGCTGAGTGATGTTAAGAAGGTGCAAATCAGCAGCCTCAGAGATAGTGCAAATATAAGCTGGGAAGCTCTTCTTGGTTTCAAGTGTGACACCAAGATTGCAAACAGACTAGCTCACTCTCAGGGAAAAGGATAGAGTCTGTAGTTATAGGATTGGAGTTTGGAGTCTGGTGTCAGGCCAACACCAATAGTTTCAATCTTCCTGATATTTAATTGAGAAATTTCTACTAATTCAGTACTGGGTGTGGAAAAGCAGTCTGATAATTCAATAATTGTGGAACAGTTGGGAGAAGTATACATGTGAAAAGTAATGGCGTGCCTTCAGATGATCCCACCAAGGAGCAGCATGTTGGTGAGAAATGTGAGGGAATCAAGGATAGATTCTTGTGTGACAGTGGAGGTAACAGTGCAAGAGCAGGAAGAGAAACTTGTAAGTGATTCTCTGGTTACAGTTAGCTAAGAATGGAACCATGCGAGAGCTGTCCCAGTTAGCTAAAAAAAAATGGACAGAACAGCAAAATATGGCAGTGCCGTGAATCTGAAATAAAAGCAGAAACTGCTGAAAGCAGTCATCAAGTCAGCCAACATCTGGAAAGCGAGGAACAGTTATGCTTAAGGCTATCATCTCTGACTACCTCTGATTGTAGTTAAAAAAATTTTGAATGTAATGTGTAAGGACTGCTCTAATGCTGCTTTGCCCTTCTTTACACTTTTAACATTTGTTTACTTTCTCCCATATTGAACCTGGAGACCCCTTCTGTTTCCCTACAGAATTCATAGAGGCTGTTTCTCTGTTCTAATTTTTAATTTATTTGTTATTCTACTTCCGATCTTGTTTGTTTAGTTTGGGTGGATTGATTTTGGGAATGTAGTTATCCTTCAGACCCAGGATAACATAATAGGAAAGAAATGTCTTGATACAGAATACATCTGTACAGTACAAAGATATTTATTTGCTTGACCTAACTCAGCTTTATGACTTATTTACTCACAGACTAAACCTGCTGACTCATCGTAAGAGCTAAGTACTGGCTTTCAGATACCAAGATTTGCATGTTCATTTCTTTAAATCACTGAATAGACTTTGGACTGTATTTCTAAACAAGGACGTTTCACTTGCAGCATCAATATTTTCTGACTCATCGTGCTTCATTTTATATAAATTGGTACCAGGTAATTGCACAACCTGAAAAAAACAAGTTCAACCAGTTATATACTTTGGCTATCTGGTAGTTGTTTATTGTAACAATTCAGCTTGCTATATCCCAGGGTGAGGTACTGGTGTATCATTGGTGCTGTAATTCAGCAATTTAAGATGAGGGTAGATAAAGCTTTTGAAAGCTTTGTGGATGATTGTTTTTCCGGCTTGTCCGTGGTCCTTACTGGTTGCCAAGACTTTCACAATTTTTGTTCTACTGAATCCTTTAGTAGCAATTTTAACTTCTACCCCAAAAGGCATAGCTTATTTTGTTTCCTTGTAAGAATTTATAAAGGTCTATAAAATAATGAGGGGCATAGATTAGCTAGGTAGTCAATATCTTTTCCCAAGGTAGGGGAGTCTAAAACTAGAGGGCACAGGTTTAAGGTGAGAGATACAAAAGTGTTCAGAGGAGCAATTTTTTCACACAGAGGATGGTGAGTTTCTGGAACAAGCTGCCAGAGTTAGTAGTAGAGGTGGGTACAATTTTGTCTTTTAAAAAGCATTTAGACAATTATATGGTCAGATAGGTATAGAGAGATATGGGCCAAATGCAAGCAATTGGGACCAGTTTTGGGGTTTTAAAAAAAAGGGTGGCATGGACAAGTTGGGCCAAAGGGCCTGATTCCATGCTGTACATGTCTATGACTCTATAATATATTTCATTTCCAGCAACCAAACCTGCACTGGTTGCATGACTAATTTTCATTTGAGGTCAGTTTAGTAATTTCCACTAGTTTGTCATTCTAAATTTACCTGTGATAAGTTTACACAGAGTTGATTGACCAGCATACTAACATTTCATATATCTCTGCTAATCTGGTGAAATTAATGTTACACAAACCACAAAAAATGGGTTAAAAATTTGCAGGTTCAGACACGTATGACAACGATCTATCTTGGCTTGTCAATAAAAGCTGATGTGATGCTAGGCATCTTAATGTAATTCTGAGGAATAGAAGTACACACTTTGGCCAGTTGCCACTGGCAATTCTATCTCAGTTTTAATCAAAATTTTAACCTTTCAAGCCTAGAGATACTGAGCAACATAGCTTCAGAGTGATGATGCTGATTACTATGCTGGCGGCAATGCACAGATGGCTGGGAGTGGAATATTTCCAGTTGAGGCACAGCATGCATGGATTTAAGCATACAGGTGGGTTAGGGCAGTCGATGCATAGTGCACTAAGGATTTAATTGTAGTTGCAGTCAATTTCTTGAAAATGGATTTGAAAGCCTTGTGGTGGATAGTGATGGAATTTACTGTCCAGCTTTTGAAGTTGCACGTTTGTGGCTTGTGAAATAGCACATTTAATTTTTCAATGCACTCCTTATTGCGAGTTTTGATTGTTTGCAGCTACTTCATGGCTAAAGCTTTCCTTTGTTATAGAACATATTTAAAATGGTAAAATATTCCAAGGTTCTTTACAGGAGTGATTAGCAAACAACTTGACACCAAGTCAGATAAGGAGACATCAGGACAGGGTTGAAGAGATAAGGAGGAGAGACAAGTTTAGTGGCAAAGAGGTATGTGGAGGATGAGCTGAGGTTATTTAAAAACATGGCACCAGAGGTGCAGCAAAGAAAATGTGAAATGCCCAGAGACACTGAAGGAGTTCAGAGATTTCAGAAGGTTGTGGTGCTGTAGAGGGTGCAGAAATAGGGAGAAGTGAGACAAGTGAGGAATTTGAAAGCAATGATAAGAATTGTAAAATCGCTTTGCCAGACCTGAAGGCAGTGTAGCTGAATGAATTAAAGGGTGATATGTGAAGAGGACTTGGTGCATATTCGGATGTAGAAGACAGAATTTTGCATAATCTCAAATTTTATGGAGAGTTTGAGGTGGAAAACCACGCAAGAGCGTTTTGGAAAAGTAGTTTAGTCCAGACGTAATAAAGATATTTGTGAGGGTTACAGCAGAAAATGAGCTGGACTGGATGAAGACAAGCAACATTATAGAGATGGAAATAGGTAGTCTTGAGTATGACATTGAAGCTCAGTTGGTATCTTGACTGTGATTCAGAAACTTGTGTGTTTGGGTATCACTCGAGGACAAAGCATCAAATCTGGGCTAATGCTTTGATGCGGAACTAAGAGAGTGCTTGCACCATCAGTAGAACTGCCTTTTGGAAGTGATGTTAAACAAAGGCCTTATCTGCCTTCACTGGTAGATGGAAAAGATTGAACAATTTCAGGAAAACCAGTGAGCTATCACTTGTGTGCAGGCCAATATTTTATCTCAGTCAATATCATAAAAGCAGATTATTTGGTCATTATCACACTGCTATTTCAGAGTTAGCTCTGTGTAAATTAACTGTCATATTTCCTACATTACAACAGTATTAGAACTTTGAAAGTACTCATTGGTTGTAAAAACTTCAGGGCATCTGGTGGTCCTGAAAGGTTATAAAATAAATGCATTTTTTCCTTTTTTTCCCTTTTCTTTAATGGCAATTCAGCATTATAAGCACATTCTCCTCCATGTTTATTAGTTATGACAATCTGTACATGAGTTAAAGCTGTGTATACATTGTGGTTTGTGAGTATTTATTGTGCATATGTTTCTTTTTAAATGTCTGTCACACTACTAAGAACAAATTTTACTTTGACCTTAGTGGTAAAGAGTGGTAAGGCTGCTTTTCACAAGTTCCAAAGAAAGATCCCTTTGAAGGACCCTCAACCTCATTTGAAACATTCTTTCGTTCAAAACAAAGTTGAATATGGCAAACCAAGACAGTTCCATCAATAGAGGTATTTAGTCATAGAAAACAATTTTACTACAGTGTTAAAGATCTTGAAAGAAATTTTGAAATTAATCCACTGCAAGCAAGCCCAAAGGAGACTATTCGGACCTTGCAAGAGAAACAACAATTCAGCACAAGCACAATTTTGTTTAAAAAAAACCCATTTGATTGTAGGGCTATAAATAGAATCTTATTTGAGGCACTGATACAAACAGGAAGTGCTTTGTTTTATCTTTCGTTTTCTCTTAAACTATGAAACAGCCATTTTGTAGTCAATGCACTTTTGTTTAAAGGCAGTTATACCCATGGAGCTCGAGCCCTTGCCTCACTATAATCAGCACAGAGTGGAATACAATATGTGTTCTGTACTTGCTCATTGCATATTAACTTGTTAGAATGAACAGAACACCATTGCTTTCACTCAGTCATTTAAGGAAAAATATTCCATTCAATGAGTGAAAAGAGGGAACTTGCATTATTGCATTGTACTTCTCACAGCATCATAATGTCCCAAAGTTTACAGTCATTGAGTTTGGAGATCATAGAAGGAAAGGGACAATAATAGTTTGGAAATCAAATTGAGTGGCAGGAAGTAGAGAGTAGCGATGAAGATATGTAGTGGATTTCACTTGGGTTTGGTGTTCGGACACCCATTTTTTAAATATACATTAATGATCTAGATGTGGGTGTACAACACAGTTTTAAAAATTGCAGGTGACATAAAACCTCTTCACACTTAATAATTCATGAACCTCAAAAGGACAGAGACAGGCTGGTGAAATGGGGGGACACATGGCAGATTAAATTTAATACAGTTAAGTGTAGAGTAATTCATTTTGGTCAGAAGAATGAGGCAAGGCAATATAATGTACAGTTTTGAAGGAGTGCAGAGCAGAGAGATCATGAAGTATATGTGCAGTAATCATTCAAGATGGATGAAGCAGTTTGATAAAGTGGCTAATAAAATAAAGGAATCCTGGACTTTATAAATTGGGGTATAGTCAGGTAACACATGACCTCCAGAGTTTATGCAGGAAAATTGACATTTTTTCATGAGCCTGGATAAAATTTTGAAAAGTGGAGGTCAAGTTTAAACCTAGCCAGGCACTGCAATTTGAAAACTATTTACATCTCTGGTGAACCTGCTTGTTAGAAGAATGCTATGCAGACTTGGTGGCACCCAGCTCCGTAGGAGGCCAGAGGCATAACATGACAAGGACAGCAGTTGAAGGTTCAAAATCATGTTGTGCGACCTCCAAATATGAAAAGTAATCACATCGTTGGATCTTTTTGCCTTTGCCCGATGCCAGTATTTGACACAGGCCAAAGAAGCTTGGAGAAGGGCACCAAGAGGAGATAAAAGGGGTAATCTGGAGTCCCAGATTGCTTGCTGCCTTTTGTATCGTCTTCAGTGGCATTTTTAGAGAACACCTTTGAAAGACAGCCAAGCAGCACAGCATCTCCAGCTTCTTGTATCTCTTGGCGAGTATCATCAGACTGGCCACATCCAAAAGCCTACCTGGTGAGATGACCAACAGAACAGAACCAGCCATAGATGAAAGGGCAAGCCCAAATTGATGATGCCAGACCCTGAAACATCCACCATAATTCAAAAGACTGAGGAACAAGCCTGTACAGCATACAGAAGGAGGTCAAGTGGTCTATCGAGCCTACATCAACAGCAATCCCACCCAGGTCCTATCCTGTAAAGCCACATATTTACCCTCCTCATCCACCAACACTAAAGGGCAATTCGAGATGACCAATCAATCTAACCTGCATATCTTTGGAATGTGGGAGGAAACTGGAGCACCCAGAGGAAATCCACACAGACATGGGAAAAATATGCAATTTCTATGTCGACAGTGACCCGAGACCGGAATTGAATCTGGGTCCATGGCACTGTGAGGCAGCAGTGTAACCATTGTACCACTGTGCCACCTTCATCAGATAAGTCACCTGAAGAGTCCTGTAAAGAGATTGATAGAGTTAAATTAAAATACAAATGGAGACTCTGAATTGTTTTTCTTTGAGAAAGTGTTCAGTAAAGTTGTTGGACCTTCAGCTGATTTTTGTCCCCTTTGTCTATCTCATCGCGTACTGAGCCCAAGTTAAAAAAGGTTACTGCAAACTAGTCAAGGTTAGTCAGGATACATTTACTCATCTTTTCACTTTACAACTGGGATGCAGAAGATAAAAACAAATGAATTATAATAAATCTGCATAAAACATGGTTCAGCCTCAGTTGGAATATTGTGCTTAGTTCTGGGAAGCACACTTTTGGAAAGATGTCAAGCTATTAGAGAGGGTTTTTTTTAATTCTTGGGATGTGGGCATTGCTGGCTGATGTCTCCTAGATGGTGGATAGACCTTGGTGAATTGAATTACTTGGTGCAGAATTCCCAGCTGCTGATTTGCTCTTATAATCAGTGTATTTTTGTGGCTGGTTGAGTTCAGTTTCTGGTCACTGGTAATCTCAGGATGTTGATAATGGGGGAGTCAGCGATGGCAATGCCATTGAAGATGGTTAGATTCTGTCTTGTTGGACATGGTTGTTGCCTGGCACTCATGTTATGAATATTATTTGTTATTTATCAGCCCAAATCTGAATATTGTCCAGGTCTTGCTGCATATGGGCATGGAATGCTTCTGTATCTGAGGAGCCACAAATGTGCTACACATTGTATAGTCATCAGCAAATAATCCTACTTCTGATTCTGTGATGGAAAGAACGTCATTGAAGCAGCTGAAGATGGTTGGGCATAGGACACTACCGTAAGGAACTCCTGCAGTGATATACTGGGACTGTGATAATTAACTTCTAACAACCAGCTTCCTTTGTGCTGAATGTGACTGTAACTAGCAGAGAGGTTTCCCCAATTCCCATTATCTCCAGGAGCTGGAGCTCCTTGATGTGACACCTAATGAAATGGTGCTTTGAGTTATTCTCGCCTTCTTGCTGAAATTCAGTTCTTTTGTCAATGTTTGGTAGTGAATCTGTGGAATTATCTACGACAGAAGGCTGTGGAGGTCAAGTCACAATGTATTCGAGAAAGAAATAATTTTTTAGATTTTTAATGGCATCAAAAGATATGGGGAGAAAGCAGGAATGTGGCCTTGAGATCAAGGATCAGTCATGATCATATTGAATGGCAGAATGGGCTCAAAGAGTGGAATAGCTTTCTCCTGCTCCTAGTTTCTATGTAATGAGGTCAGCCGCCAAGTGGCCCTGCTGGAACCCAAACTGAGTATCATTGAGCAGGTAATTGCTGATTACGCTCTGCTTGATTGCACTGTTGACAACACCATCCATCATGCTGAAGATCAAGAGTAGACTGAAAGGACTGTAATTAGCCAGGTTGGATTTGTCCTGGTTTTTGTGTTTAGGACATATCTGGGCAATTTTCCACAGTTGTGTTTAGGACATATCCGGGCAGTGTTGTAGCCGTACTGGAACAATTTGGCTAGGGGTGTGGCACATTCTTCAACACTACTGCTGGAATGTTATCAGGGGCCATAGCCTTTGCAGTATTCTGTGTCTTCAGTTGTTTTTTGATATTGCATGGAGTGAATTGAATTGGCTGAAGACTGATATCTATAATGCCCAGGACCTCCAGAGGAGGCTGAGATGGATCATCCACTCAGCAATTCTGGCTGAAGAATGTTTCAAATGCTTCAGCCTTGTTTAATGCTGGACTCCCATCATTGAGGGCAGTGATATTTGTGGGCTCTCCTCCACTGTGTTGTTTAATTGTCCAGCATTATTGACGTCTGGTATGGCAAGACTGAGAACTTAGATCTAGGTCTGTTTATTACTTGCTGCTTTTGTTGGTTGGTTTGCAAATTAGTTCTGTGTTGTGGTTTCATCAAGTTGACACCTCATTTTTAGTTATAACTGGTGCTGCTCGTGATATGCCCTCCTGTACTCTTCACTGAAACAGGTTAATCCCCTGGGCATTATGGAATGGTGGAATGGGGATATGCCAGGCCATGAAGTTACAATTGTGGTTTTATACAATTGCTGCTGATGGTCCACAGTGCTTGGTAGTGCCCAGATTTGAGTTTCTAGATCTGTTTGAAGTTTATTCTAATTCATGTTGTGGAAGTACCCTGTAGTGGGAAAAAAAATCCCAAAGATGGTTACTGGCATATAAAAAAAAGTTACCTGGGAGCGAGATATTAAAAGCCCTGACTTTTAGTGCAGACAGCTACTTGAAACTAGAGACGTGCAGGACAGACAGTTATTTACAGTTAAACATGCGGGAATCAGATACTGCAGGAAGCCAGTAGAGAGCTGAGGCACTTTTAAGATAAGGACAGACCTAGGACAAAAAGGAGATTAGCCATAAATGGGAACGGGAATACATAAATGCAGGAAAACTAATTATTGCACTATAGACTGAAACTAAGTTACTAAATGAGGAAATGTATCCATTTCTATGAAACAATGCTATGTTAAATGCCAATGGCTGTATATGTCTGGCTGTAACGATGTGTTAAACTATTGATCCTACTCAACTATAATGATGTGTTAAATGGCTAATGTCTGACTATCCATTATCTGAAAGGTATAAAAATAAACCGCTCCCATTGTATTATCAAGAGAAGGTAGCTGCCCAATAATGTGGAGTGCCAGTGCCTTTTCTCCATGAAACTTCATTAAATAAAACTATTGTAGCACCTCCAGTCTGACTCTGAAGTGGTAATTTCCCCCAATAATCTCACAGCACAATGGAGGCTTTCCACAATGTAAAGATGGAGCTTTGTTTCCCCAAGCACTGTGTGGTGGTCATGGCTACGAATATTGTCACTGACACCTCAATAGTTAGATTGGTGAGGAGAAGGTCAAGTAGGTTTTTCCCTTTTGTTGGTTTACTCACCACCTGCTGCAGATACCATCTTGGAGCTATTTATTTGAGGACATGGCCAGTGGTGCTAATGAGCCACTCTTGGTGAACCTTGAAGTCCCCCATTCAGAATACATTCTGTGCCTTTGCCACCCTTAGTTTTCCTCCAAATGGTGTTCAACATGAAGGGGTGCTGATTCATCAGTAAAAGGCTAATAGGATGGTAATTAGCAGATTTCCTTGACCATGTTTGTCTTGATGCCATAAGACTTCGTGGGTTCCAGAGTTGATGTTGAAAACTCCTAGAGCAACTCCTTCCTGACTGTATACCACTGTTCTGTGACCTCTACTGGGTGTATTCTACGGTGAGACAAGGTACAGTCAAGCATAGTGATAGTGTGTCAGGAACATTATAAGATATGACTCCGCGACTATTACTATGTCAGGCTGTTGCTTGACCATTCCAGGGAACAGCTGTCCAGACTTGGCACACCTTTAAGTAAGGAGTACTTTCACGATTGATAGGACTGAGTTTGCCGTTATTCTTTCCTGTGGTTAGGTTGATGCCAAATGTCTGTCTGATTCATTCCTTTTTTCAAAATTTGTAGCTATTTTATACAACTGAGTGGCAGAATCAACCACATTGGTATCAGTCTGGAGTCACAGATGGGCCAGATCAGATAAGGACAGCAGAATTCTTTCCCTAAAGGACATCAGTCAACCTCACAGGTTTTTATGATCATTGACAATGGTTTCATGGTCACTACTGCCAAAGTTAGCTTGTTAATTCCAGATTTCTAAATTGAATTTATAGCTATCATGGTGGGATTTGAATCCATGTCCCAGAACATTAACCTGAGCCTCTGAATTACCAGTGAAATTACCACCAAACTACACATTCCCTTGAGAGAAGATTCCAGCAAATGTTTCCAGAGAGGCTGAACTTCAATTACTTGGGTATTTTGGAGTTCTGGGGTTGTTGTCCTTGAAGAACAGAAAGTCAGGAGGAGATTTGACAAGGTGTATAATACCATGAGGGGTCTGGACAGAGTTGATGGGGAGAAACTATTCCCGTTTTCAGAAACACTGAGAACCAATATACACTGATTTATGTTGATTGGTAGAAGAAGTAATGATGATGTGTGAAAAGAAGTTTTTTTTTATGCAGTGAGAGGTTTTGATGTGGAATGCAGAATATTGTGGAGGATGACTCAATTGAGGCCTTCAAAAGAGAATTGGATCATTAGCTGGAGAAATGGAATTGCAGAGCTATAGAGGAAAGGTGGAATATTGAGTCGAGGAGGAGTTGCCCTTATAGAGAGCCAACAGGATATGAGAGGCCAAATGGCCTCCTCTGTGCTTTAATTATTCTATGATGCACCAGATATCCCATTTCACATACACAGATATTTATTTGGCGGTAGTGCGCTTTGGTACATCCTGAAACGCAAGTTCTTCTTTCTATTGATCAATGTTTGTTTAGCTGAAACAGTGGAGACTATCAATTAAAGTTGACACTTTCCTGATCTAAATGACAGAGTTCCTCACTGGCATTGTCTTTATCGGTGTTGCTGTAGCCAACCTGTGGCAAGTCAGCAATTTCTGTTGGATAACATTAATCTATAGTTCCTTCTGGAAGGTAACTGCTGTGCATATGAGTTTTGGTATGAACTGTTTTTCAGAAATTGAATAGCCAGATGGCACTAACTGGTCTACACTCAGTCGACGAGATCGCTTTGGTGCAGTAATACACTAAGTATTGTACCACTATTCCTTAGCCACAGCGTTTGGGAAAAATAGAAGCAAAAAAAAAGTACAAGATGCGAAGTTCAATGCCAAAAATTAACAAGAAAAATCACTCTTAACTTACAAGTTTTTGATTTTAGGCAGTAGGTTTGACCTGCTTCTGCAAAAAGAGTCAATGGTAGCTAGTTAATTACTACACTCCACATAAAATCTACTGTGAGAAGATGGAAATGTAACCAAGCAAAGTGCAGCTGTAACCAAGCATCTATTGCTGCCATCTGAAAGGGACATTAGTCTTTCAACACAACTTAAGTTAGTTCACCCATAGCAGGTGATTGCAACAAAGCAAGCTGAATTCAGTGCCTCTATGAACAGATGACACAAAGGAAAACTATAAACATGAGCTGTAACTTTACTCTTTTTGTGTAACGTGCAGAGGTTTTCGTGATTTTCCTTTTAATTCCATTCACATTTCACCTCGGATACAAAGGGAGCAAGTGACAAATACTCACAACTGAATATTAGTTCAGCTGTAGTTCGAACCCAGAAGTGAAGCCCTCTGAGAATATGTCTGTAATCCGGTAATATTACACTGCAGACATAGCTACTGCAGTATCTATGACTGTATAATTATGAACAAGATACTGTGTGAATAGCTGAATGATTATTGCACTTTAAGATCTCTTTTTACTTCAATTTATTCTGCAGTTTTCTGTACTTACCTGATTTATGCAATAATTTATTGCTTTCGCAGGCACCAGTAAGCCATCAGAGGTAAGAAATGCTCCTCTAGCAAAATATACAGCTGCTCACCTAAACCTCCATTCATCACGTCTGACCTTTCATCGGAGATGTCAGCTAGCTGTTTCATTTTAGAAATCTTCAGGTTGGTCCATCATTCACATACGTGTGCTTCAAGTGGGTGCATATGGTTGAGGAAGCCAAATGTAGTGACCCACTTGTACCCAGTCCAAAGCTCCCTAATTCAGAATATAGCAGAAATTGAATCCGCAGCATCTCTGCTCCATGAAGGTATGGCCATTTTCTGCTACTCTTTCCTGTCTACCATTATAGCATTCTGATCTCTTTAGTTCTTGGTATACGGAGTACAACGGTAAAGCAGCATTTGCTGACTGTTGCCATCAGAAAGTAACAATGGGCCTTCTACTTGAATCACAGCAATTTGTGCATTTATAATGACCCTTTAGTGCTGTTGATGGGGTTTTGTAAGATATTAGACTAGTTACGATAAAGGCATAGTGATGTCTGTCCAAGTCAGAGCAGTTTGTGACTTGAAGGATGTGGTGATTTGTGGTGATTATTCCTTTAAGGGCAACACAGCGGAGTAAAATTGCCTGTGTTAGGGGACTTGAAGTGGGACTCAGAATGGGTAATCATTCCAGGAAGTGGAGTCCTCTTCAACAAGACACATGTTGGGAACTCGGTGCAGCCACGATGTTGCTGTTTTCTTATTAAATGAATGTTTTTGGATTCACAAATGAAGCCTGAGTGCTTGGTGCATTTACTTCACTTGGCAGTCAGTATTTCTCCTTCACTTGGCGTTTCTCCAGCACTTGGTGCACCTCTCCCCTGCCCCGCTTAGTGCCCCTCCCTCCCGCCTGGCGCTCGATGCACCCCTCTCTCCCGCTCAGCACGTGTCTCTTTCTCACCTGGTGCTCAGCACACACCTCTCTCCCGCCCAGCGCTCGATGCGTCTCTCTCTCCCACCCGGCGCTGACACGCCCCTGAGTGCAAACATATCATTGTCTGCAACAAACTACCCAGCCTTTAGGAGAACAGTGTCCATGATACCACACAACTCTGCCACAGCAACCTCTGCAGGATGTGCCGGATCATCAACACCAATGCCATCATCTCACGTGAGAACACACCCACCAGGTACACAGTACATATTCTTGCAACTCGACGAATGTGGTCTGCCTGGTACACTGCAGGAAAGGATATCCTGAGGCGTGGTTGGAGAGACCATGCAAATGCTACAACAACAGATGAATGAAAGCCACTCGATAATCACCAGGCAAGTGTTCCCTGTTGGAGAACACTTCAGTGGTCACGGGCATTCAGCCTCTGATTTTTGGGTAAGTGTTCTCCAAAGAGGCCTTCATGACACATGACAGCACAGAGTCACTGAGCAGAGACTGAGAGCCCATGAGAATGGCCTCAACTGGGATCTTGAGTTCATGTCACACTATCTGTAACCCCCTCGATTTGCCTGGGCTTGCAAAATCTCACTAACTGGAGACAATACACATCTCTTTAACTTGTGCTTAACCTTCTCTCCACTGACATTGTCTGTATCTTTAAGACTTGATTATCTGTAAAGACTCGCATCTCAACCATTATTTTGCAAATTGAGTTTATGTCTTTATATGCCCTGTTCGTGAACAGAACTCCCACTTAGCTGATGAAGGGGCAGCGCGCCAAGAGCTAGTGGTTTGTGCTACCAGATATAACTGTTGGACTTTAACCTGGTGTTGTGAGATTTCTCACCGTTTCTGCTTCTACAGGCATGCTACAATCAAAGCAAAATCCTAACAGTGGCCACTAATCTCTTGGAGGGGAGACCAAGAGATTCCTGAATCGCTGTCCAGTATTTCTAACTTGTTTCACTATTTTGGAGCATATCAGTGCAGAGCTTTGCAGCCTATTTTCCTACTGGCTCTGTACAGGAATGCAGCAGAAGTCTGTATTTTTGGGTTATAATTTTGCACTGTACATATTCTAGATACAAGCAGGCACTTAAATCCAAGATAGGGCGGCATGGTAGCACAGTGATTAGCACTGCTGCTTCACAGCTCCAGGGACTTGGATTCATTTTCTGGCTTAGGTCACTGTTTGTGTGGCATTTGCAAATTCTCCTCGTGTCTGTGTGGGTTTCCTCCGGGTGCTCCAGTTTCCTCTCACAGTCCAAAGATGTGTGGGTTAGGTTTATTGGCCATGCTAAAATTGCCCTTAGTGTCCTGAGATGCATAGGTTAGAGGGATTAATGGCTAAATATGTAGGGGTATAGTGATAGGGCCTGGGTAGAATTGTGATCAGTGCAGACTCGATGGACTGAATGGCCTTTTTCTGTGTGATAGGGATTCTATGATTCTATTCTATGCTTCATACAGCTTTTGTGTTGACAATGCTACTGAAAGATTACTCATTCTGAGACAACCACAGTACAGTTATTGAGTGATAACTCAAAGTTTGCTACCGTAGCAGTGTATAAAGATATTTTACATGGGGCCTGGCTACTCCAGAGTCAATGGGAGTAGAGGAGTTGTCGCTGGAAGCTTGAGGTGAGGTTCTCCTAGTGATACACAGCTGATAGGATTCACCCAATTGTTCTTCAAACTGTTTTTAGAATGTAAGTGCAGTGGCCAGAGAATCACCTAATCCATGCCATATTGAAAAGCTTTTAGAAAATGTTTTATTCTGTTACAGTTTCCACAGAGACCAATGACCTTTAAAAAGATATTTGAATTTCGAATGATTGATTGGAAGGATCATGTACTAAATTTACTTTTTAAAACTTTTACTTTAACAAACAAACTAAAAAACACCATTGATTCAGATACCATACAGTAAACAAGATATTTTAAGCTACACAAGAGATCCCTCTATTAACATGACCAAAAATCCCATACCATGATTGTTACACTGTCCCTCAAATGATCATCGCAAACAATTTTCACTGGATGGGGTGGGTGCATTGAATCAGGTTTGCCAATCATAGGAGCAGATCACAAGCAGCCATGGAGTTGGCTGGGTGCCAAGGTAGACTGGCTGGAGAGGTTACTGATGGTTCTCTGGGATTTTCTTTCAAAAGGTTTCTTAATCTAGACTTGGTTCATAGCTCCCCTGGGAGGTTGTAAACCATGAGTCAGGGAGAAGCTAGCCCAACTATAAAAATTGCAGGGAGCTGGCAGATGCCTACCCTTCAATGGAGTTGACTACGTTGGAAGAGCAGAGTGTTGACTCATTATCCAAACCTTTACCCTCGCTCGCAAAAATAAGCAGCAATGGGAATGGCAGCAGGAATTCATTAATCAGACACCACCCACCATTTTTAAATGGACCTATAGTTGGTTTGACTGCACAAAAATCCAGCCTTTTAATCTCCCGGAATTAGTCCCAAGTTATTCTCTGAGATCCCTTTTTCTACACCAAACTAGGCGAATCTTCCAGCCGTCTTTAAACCTTCACAAACTTCAATCTGAGCACCACCTCATGCCCAGGTTCTGCATGGTGAACGATCAGGTCAGCATTTTCTTTGTTTCAGGTGTAGGAATATTTCTTCTCTTCTCAGATTCTTGCAAACTTACTTGGGTCTGTGGGGTTTAGTGATTACTTAGGAAACTCTGAAACCTGATATGACAAGACTTTGCAGTGGACACTTCCAAGCGCAAAACTGGTCTCCTTGGCAACATGAATCAAATGGGTCTTATATCCAAGTGGAAATATCAATTAGCTATCATCCAATTGTCAAGTCCATACTTGTTTGAAATTAAATGTAGTTTAAAGATAACTATCATTAGGACTTGACATTCCTAAAATCTTCCTTTCTTCAGAGTGCCCTAGTCAGGCAGAGAACACTGGAGAAGAAGCAGCAGGTCTAGGTAAGTCTGAGCCCTGACTCTAAATGAGGAATGTCCAATTCCAGTTGTAGAGTTGGAGTCTGTTGCCACATTGTGTGGAGATGTCTAGACCTGGGATAGGAAAATAAGGAATTAGAGGGTTTGGAGGCTGAGGGTGATTGTGAGATTGGGGGAGGGGGGTGGGTGCTCAGATGCCTCAAAGGTGCTTTGGGAGAAATTGGAGGCCTTGGTGGGGTTATTTGAAGAGACGGGGTGAATGTAATTTTAGGCGGCTTGGTCAAGCAAGCTGAGTCCACTTGTTAAGTTGAAAGGTACTTACCTCCTGGATATATCAACCCAATCTCCTTCTAGCTGACTGTTCTCTGAAGGTCCCAGAAATCGAACTGGCCAGAGTTACATTTGATAAATATGAGGCATGAAGACTCATTATAATTTCTAAATTGTCAAATTGCGTTTTGGGAGTCTGTTGTTCAACTCCCTGTCCTGCCTCCCCAAAAACAGGGTGTGTCTGGATTGGGGCTAGGTTTCACTTTATGACTAGGATTCACTTTCACTTCAATTGATATGTGCCTTTTTTTGGGGTGGTGGGAGTTAAAACTTCCCCTAATTTACCAACACAGATTTGAGACTTGGAGCATAGACCCAATAGAAATTTTCTCCCAGAGAAACACTATCAGCAGAAAAGTCATTGGAGGCACAGCTCAGTGAAAGATGCATTGGTTGAGATGCTGACTTTCCAACACCGTTACCAACTGTTCAATACGTACCTGTTGCCAGAGCTTTAGACGGGGGAACAAGTGACGAATATGTAATACCAGCTGTGCCTAATGCAAATGTCCTTGGGATTGCTCAGCATGGGCAGAATGTTGCTACCTGAACCATTCAGAATGTCTTCCCAGAGCCACTGAGAGTCTGGAGGCTACCAGGCTGTCATTTCAAACCAAATACCACCAGGTCTTTGCCAGTGCAAAGGGACGGCATAGTAGCACCACTGCCTCACAGCACCAGTGATCCAGATCCAATTCCCAGTTTGGGTCACTGTCTGTGCAGAGTCTGCGTATTCTCCTTGTGTCCTCCAAATGCTCTGGTTTCCTCCCACAGTTCCGAAATATGTGTTGGTTAGCTGCAGTAGCCATGCTAAATTCTCCCTTAGTGTACCTGAACAGTTGTCGGGGGAATTTTCACAGTAACTTCATTGCAGTATTAATGTAAGCCTACTTGTGACAGTAATAAATAAACTTTAAAAAAACAATTTCCACACCAACCTCACCACAATTTGACCTCAGAAATGGAATATTGTCAATTACCGAGAGGAGATATGTTGTAAACCCAACTTGATGCTGACGTAAGGTGAGCAAAGAAGTGTTTTGACAATTATCACCTTGATGTTTACAAAAAAAGTCACAAAGAAATGCACAAGGTCTGATAGTTAACCAATGTCCCCCTGTGGTTATCATTATAGGGTATGTTATTCAGTTAGTTTCTATGACAACCAACGGGTACAGTAGGTTAAATTTAAATATAAAACATCTAATTATATACTTAATCTGTCACATTGATATTTTTGTTTCAAAACTTTCTTTGAAATACCACAAAAATACAAAAAAAATTTGGCATCACCCACTGTGGGGATTTCATAATGTTTTTTCCAGACTGACAATTATCTTTTGTCTCACTGTCATTGAAAAAATAATTTGGGAAAATGTGTGAAATATGGATCAGAATTCAATCTGTTTGCCAATTCAGCCTGTTTTTCAGTAATGGAAGTGCAGGCATAAATACAGCACACAGTAATTGGAAACTGAGGGGAATTGCCCTGGTGTTTGAAGGTGACCCATAGATAAGACAAATCAATACAGTCAGCACAGAGATTGCAGAGTACAGAGTGTTACTATTCTGAGACAAAAAAAACATGTTGTCCCTGAAACAGAGTTGGTAAGTTGGGCTACTTGCTGAAGTCCACTGTTGCTCAGTGTCAAAGGTCAGCGGTGATAAAATGGTGACTCATTCTTAACAGCCGCACTATCTTTTGTTTGTCTGTGGAAGTTAATTTGAACTGACATCTTTTTTTCATGGCTCAAGTGACAAAACAATGCTGGTAGGTGAAAGATCATCAGTGAGATTCAGACTAAAAGAGTAGGCACGTGTTCTTTGGGCAGTGGATGTCCTGTCCCTGGCATTAGTTGACTACAATAAACAAAATACAGCATTTATTTCATGGGACAAGATCCAGAATCTCTCTGTTCAACAGTCTTTAGACATGAGCTCAGGAGAATTGAAGATCTTCAGCTTTCTGCAACACAAATGATTCGGAAGCAATTGTATTTATTTATTATTGTCACACGTCAGCTTACATTAAGATTGCAATGAGGTTACTTTGAAAATCCCTCAGTCACCATACTCCAGCAACTATTCAGGTACATTGAGGGAGAATTTAGCATGGCCAATCCATCTAACCCTGCATGTCTTTCAACTGTGTGAGGAAACCGGAGCACCTGGAGGAAGCCCACACAGATACGAGGAGAATGTGCAAACTCCACACAGTGTATTTTGCAATTCAATTTATTTCGCAGGAGCAGTGTAGGCAAGGAGTTATAATGGAGGATAGGTGGAACATCCACAGAAATCTTGCACCCACCCTCCCTCCCACTACACCCAACAACTGGAAGCGTGGATTATTCCTGGGCTTCGTAACTGACACCAATTTATCTTTGAAATGTGAAAATCACTCATCATCTCCAAGCCTCCAGCAAAAACTGGTAGCAAACATTGTTGAGATGTCGCTTGTGCTCCCTGGATTAAGCTGTCCCCTGGTGCAACAAAGAAATCTTGGGTTTCCCCTCCTGCGACCACGACTGCCTCAGAAATCCCATCTTACCCCTATTTTTTGCCCTGCTGTGGACGGTTCCCCTCACTCAGTCATCCAAATTTCCATTCGTGCCAACTTTGAAATCATTTTTGTCTGCTTCAAATAGGTGTCAGTGCCAAAAAGTTTAAATGACTCCATTGGGCCAAGACCTCCCAAGGTTTACACTGCTGGGGTGCCATTGGCTTTGGCACCCTCAAAACCTAATTTCTGCCCAAGTTAATATGGGGTTATTTTAATCTGGAAATGAGGAGATTGAGGAATAGCTTTGTTATGTGTCAATATTGTTTCCTGGTAGCTGCACTAAACAGTGTGTCTTAATATGTTCATGTATTCACCACCGCAAATGATGTCATAAGTCGCTAGTGCAGGAAACTGCCAGAGTGACGAAGCAACCATGCCATGAACACCAGCTTTTAAATAAAACTCCATTATTTTTAAACCTCTGTGCTTCCTAACATCAATTCTTCAACATACAAAGGCTTGCTAGAAGGTTTTAGGATTATGCAAGGCTTTGATTGGGCAGGCGTTTGGAGATTTCTATTTATGATGGAGATGGGAGCTCGGTTTTTTTAATATGAGACAGTTACTAATATTCATAATATATCAGTTCATAGAAACATAGAGAATAGAAGGAGGAGTAGGCCATTTGGCCCTTCCAACTTGCTCCGCCATTCATTTTGATCGTCAAATTCAATATCCTGATCTCCTCTTCCTCAAAATGATGTCTCAGCTCCTGTTCCTTTCTGTATAATTTATCAATGACTTTGAATCTATGATCCTTGGTTATTGACCTACACACAGGGATACCATTCCTCTCTCTTTGGAACATGCAGCAGATAAGGTTGTTTTTTCCCTTTTGTCATTTCATGGGCAGTGAGCACCTTGAGGCAAAAGTAGTGTCCAGACAGGGACTTGAATCCTGGACACTCAGATTAAAAGTTTGATCCTTTACAGATGGAGCTACGCAGTCTAAACCACTTTGAAGACTAGTTTAAATAAGATGGAGTTCTATGTAAATGGTGGAATTTCGGGAATAAATTCTCACATTATTCATGCACCACTTTGAGAGGCAAGCGTTTCTTCTCTGACCAACCAATTCTACCAAGATTTGGTGCTTATTTCAGAATGGACATAATCCAATGTATTCAGCACATTGCAAAGTCTAGTTCCTTTTACTAGAATTAAGCTACTTTGGCATCAAAAATAGAGACTTTGCACAAAGTTACTTGCTTAACCATATTAAAATGTTAAGTTTGTAGAATAAATGAGGTTGCAGATCCCATCCTGAGAAATTGCTGCATGTATTCATTTCAATTTAATTTGGTGTACATGCTTCATTCTGGTAATGAGTATTACAAGATTATGTGACTTCAGAATTGCTTTACTGAGGTAATGAGAGGAAACTGCTAACTTGTGAGATTCAAATTGTGTCCCAAAGACAAGATTCCAGCTTTAAAAACTAACAGCTAACCTTTGATCCCATTTGTTCCAAGCATATGCTGTATATTTTTTTCTTCATGTTCTTTATCATCCTTCTTTCAACTTACTCTAGTCTGGATAGACTGAGTCTTTGTGAATGAAAAATTCCCTGGTAGCACATTCTTCCCATTACTCATCCAAATGGATGTTGTACAGGCCTATGAAAGGGCTGAACTAAACTTCTGGCCCCATATATTCTCCATCACTAAGATGCCCTCTGCCCCACCCTCTTCCCATAACCCATACAATTACCACAGCCAATCCGTCTGACCTCAGCATCTTTGGACACTAAAGAGCAAACTATCGTGGCCAATCCAACTAACCCGCACATCTTTGGGAGGAAACCAGAGCACCTGGAGAAAACCCATGCAGACATAGGAAGAACATGCAAACTCCATTCAGAAATGACCCAAAGCTGGAATTGAACCTAGGTTCCTGGTACTGTAAGACACCTGTGCTGACTACAATGCCACCTAACCCATCTATGAATTTGTTGCCTCCGATTATTACAAAGATTACCTGGCCTGATCTCGTTTTACACTCTCTGTAAACTTGAAGTCGCCCAATCCTATACAATCCCTAATCTGACTTGTGTCAAGTCCTGTTTGATCCATCATCCCTGTGCTTGCTGATGTACATTGGTTCTGGATCTGGCAACACCTCCATTTTAAAATTCCCATCCTTGTGCCCAAACCTTTCCATGACACAGTGACCTCCCCAGCCTACAACTCTTTGAGAACTTTTTTGAATCTCCTTTCTGGCCTTATGAATAGCCCACTGGGTTCAAAGCTGTAGAAATTGCTGTTTAAAATCTCTCCACCTCAATTTCTTTAATTTGCTTTTTAAAACTATCAAGTTTTTGATCATCTTTCTTAATATCTCTTTGTGATTTGGTGTCAAATTATGTCTGATGCAACTCTTTTGAAGTTCATTGAGACATTTTTACTAGACTAAAGCTGCTAAATTCAAGATTTTCTTGTTTATTCAGGTTTAGCAGAGTCATTCAGCACCTACTCTTTTCTGAGGAGTGAATGTGATGGCCTGACCCTCTCTCTCATGTTTAGTAATTTCTGATTTTTGCTGAGTTAGTTATCTAAAGTACAGCATCAGTTGAAGTGCTGCATTGAGTGCTCCTGGACTAAGGCATGGAAAGATCAGTCAGCGTTCCTTTTCACTCTGTAGTGACCCAGTTGGAAAATCTGTGAAATTGGATGCAAGGGTAAATTCAGCCTCAGTTGTCATGGCTCCACAGTTAAGTAGGCTCACAACTGAAGAATGACTATTTATCAGGGTACCAAGTGGCTGCCAACAACTCTGAAAATGAATACAGGAAGTCTGTGCCTTCAGTAGAGCAAAGGGGAGAAAATTGGAACACGATTTTATAATATTATACATGAAAGTTTGTTTGAAATACCCCATATATTGCATTGATTTTTTTTTCCTTTGAACTCTTCAGTGGTTTGGGTACAATTTATAATCTATCATTTGGTAATTCTGGTGGTTTCTTTAAACACTGGGCCAGATTTTCATCACAAAGATGGATAGCTCAAGTCAGAACATTTCCTGACTTAGCTTACCTGCCTTTGTTTAAAGGGCCCCGTTACACTCCATTTTGACTCTGGACAGGTGAGGGCCAGACCGAGGCAAGTCCACTGACCTAAAAGCAGATCCTAGGCAGACGTGAGAGAGCAAGTGCTGAGAAAAGGGGATTAGAAGGCCCACCTCAGTTCTCTGGGACTTCATTCAATTGTCTTAGAAGCTGTTGGGCTCTCTATCCATCACCTCTCACACAGCCTTACCCATCCACCCATTCCATGCCTGCATATTCCCTGCAACCATTCTGCATGACCCTCCATGTCAACTCAAGCCCTTATTTAATCCCCCATAGCCTCTCCTTGCCGCTGATGCCCTCATGTCTCTTCCTACTCTCCATGCCTCCTCATTGGCCACTCACCCAGTATCCACCATGGACATACCTCAGACATTAAGTGGAAATGAGAAAAACTAATTTCTAAGAGTCGAATACTGTTCTCACTCATGTACACTTGATAAAAAAAACTCAATGAAATCCATTCAAAGCTTTTAAACATCTTTAAGTATTCAATCCCTTATAAAAATAAACACAATTTCAGTCAGACCCTATATCATAAGTAGCTAATCGTTTAGTAGCATTTTTAAAGAGATAAGTCAACTGAGGACATTCTGCTAAGGTAATTGTGTTTGAAGCTCAGTCAAGCATTGATAATGAAATATGACCGTTGGGAAATATCAGCAAAGAACTGTATTGAAATTGCACATACTAATAGCAGCGTGTTTTCTAGCCTAGACCAAATGCCCTGGCAATCATAACTGTCTTGATTCACACAAAGTGTTTAAGCTTGTTTTTTTTTCAAGTTTTTAAAGGACAGAGAATTTTAAAAAATCCAGTTTGTGATATTTAAACAGACCTTATGCACACTTCCAGAGTGTTTACACCTGGTCCATCTTCATAAGTCCCACACAATGTGGAATAAGAACTTTGGATCAGCCAAATTGGAGTCTACTGAACTCAGGACTAAGATCAAATTTTTCCAACCAGTGTGACTTCTTTCCCTTTCACTTGCCAGCAAAAAATGCTTCTGTTAGAAATGAGGGCAAGAATTCCACACTCCCATCTTTCTGACTTTGATAAAATCCAGACAACAGAGTCTACTTTTTGCACAGAATTCTTTAGTTTGGAATTGCTATGTTGTTAAATTCCGAACACTGATCTTCATTATATGAGGTAGAGTGAGAGAGCTGTAGCAAAGAAATGTAGAATTTCACTTATTTTGTCTCTATTGTGTTAATTTTTACACTTTCTCTTCTAACCCAAAGAAGTATTAGATGAGTTCTCGTGTAGAATTGCTGAAATTGCTGGACGGGACTGCTTTTAATGGGCAAATTTGGGTGGAATTTTCCTAAAAAATTCTAAGTGCTAAATCATGTACAAACCTGTAAATCCTGCTTTTTTTTTAGCGGGATTTTCAAAATAAATTCCTCACATTCTGTGTATGAGTGCTCGAATGTGAATCTTGTTAAAAATCAGTGGGGGTGAGGGGCTTGTTCCTGGTGGAGAGTCAAGAGCATAGTGCTGAGCAGGCCACTGTGCGTGTGTCGATCGGTCATAGCAAAGATTGGCACATGCGCGGTAGCCCCATTCTGCCAGTCTCCCGATCAGTGGCCAGTTCAATTGCTGGCCAGCCTCACAATCCTGAATTGCTGGCCTCTGAGCTCCCATGCCCCAATCACTGGCCTCCTTGAAGTGTTCTCGCCAGCCCCAAATCCTACCCCCCTCCCCCATCCCCTGCCATTACCTTCCATTTTGACTCTGGAGAGGTGAGGGCCAGACTGAGGTGAGTTCACTGACCTAAAAGCAGATCCTAGGCGGACATGTGAGAGGGCAAGTGCTGAGACAAGGGGGTTAGAAAGCCCACCTCAGTTCTCTGGGACTTGATTCAATTATCTTAGAAGCTGTTGGGCTCTCTATCCATCACCTCTCACACAGTCTTACCCATAATCCCAATCAGACCTTCTCTCGTTCTGTCACTGATCAAAAGTGCAGCGTGACAGCAGGGCCTGCCAGCCTCACAGATCTCCCTGTTCACCCCAGAGTCTTCGCCCATTTTGTATTGTCCGGTACCAAGATACCCCCAAGGGTATTGTCACTTTGTCCCTTGGGCTAGGCTGGCACTGCCAAGCTGGCAATGCTCAGGGAGGCACCCACTTAACCCAAGTCATCTGTGGGGCTGCCATGGCCTCCCTTCACGACGGTAAGAAGTCTGACAACACCAGGTTTAAGTCCAACCGATTTATTTGATAGTAAACTCACAAGCTTTCAAGGTTTCCTTCTTTGTCAGGTGAATGAGGTGTTCTGGTCTCAAACAGCACATAAAACAGCACAGACTGTTTACAGATTACTGATTAGAATGCGAATCGTTACACTAACCTGCTATTCAAGTCTTAAAGTGGCCAACAATGTGAGTGCACTGAGCACAGGTTAAAGAGAAGTGTATTGTCTCCAGACAGCACAGTAAGTAAGGTTTTTTGCTAACCCAGGCAAGTCATGGGAGTTACAGATAGTGTGACATGAACCCAAGATCCCTGTTGAGACTGTCCTCATGTGTGTGGAACTTGGCTATCAGTCTCTGCTCAGCGACTCTGCACTGTCGTGTGTCATGAAGGTCACCTTGGAGAATGCTTATGCAAAGGTCAGAGGCTGAATGCCTGTGACCGCTGAACTGTTTGCCAACAGGAAGGGAGCAGTCTTGCCTGATGATTGCCGAGCGATGTTCATTCATTGTAGTGTCTGCATGGTCTCCCCAATGTACCATGCTTTGGGACATCCTTTCTTGCAATGTGTTAGGTAGACAATGTTGGCTGAGTTGCAAGAGTATGTACCGTGTACCTGGTGGACGGTATTCTCGTGTGATGATGTCATCCATGTCGATGATCTGGCATGTCTTGCAGAGGTTGCTTTGGCAGGGTTGTGTGGTATTGTGGTCACTATTCTCCTGAAGGCTGGGTAGTTTGCTGTGAACAATGGTCTGTTTAAGGTTGCGCGGTTGTTGGAAGGCAAGAAGTGGGGATGGCTCTGGTGAGATGTTCGTCTTTATCAATGATATGTTGAAAATTCCGGAGAAGATGTCTTAGCTTCTCCACTCCTGTTGGCGAACACTTCAGTAGTCACGGGTATTCGGTCCTCGACCTTAAGGTAAGCATTCTCCAAGGTGACCTTCATGACACACGACAGTGCAGAGTCGCTGAGCAGAGACTGATAGCCAAGTTCCACACACATGAGGACAGTCTCAACAGGGATCTTGGGTTCATGTCACACTATCTGTAACTCCCATGACTTGCCTGGGTTAGCAAAAAACCTCACTTACTGTGCTGTCTGGAGACAATACACATCTCTTTAACCTCGGCCCAGTGCTCCGTCCACTCACATTGTTGGCCACTTTAAGACTTGAATAGCAAGTTAGGTGTAATGATTTGCATTCTAATCAGTAATCTGTAAACAGTGTGCTGTTTTATGTGCTGTTTGAGACCAGAACACCTCATTCACCTGACAAAGAGGGAAACCTTGAAAGCTTGTGAGTTTACTATCAAATAAATCGGTTGGACTTAAACCTGGTGTTGTCAGACTTCTTACTGTGTTTACCCCAGTCCAACACCGGCATCTCTACATCATGCCTCCCTTCACTACAGCAGGGTTGAGCTCCCAGCTCTCTGTTAGTGGGGGACTGTTGTAAACCCCTTGGAGTGAAACCCCTCTGGAGAGTGAGGGGAAAAGGCTAGTAGGCCCAGAAACTTCAGTTGTGGGCCTGCTAATAGGCTGTAAATTAGAATTTTAATATTTTACTTCTACTGACAACCTCAGAAGTCCGGCAGCTGGAGATACGTGAAGGCTGTGGCGCCCAGCAGAGATTCGCTACGTGATCTCCGCTTATGTTTCTTGGCCCACTGCACTGCTAGAGCAGCACAGTGGGCTGGGAAATTCACCCGCGACCCCTTGTCTTTCATTCAAGCTGTGAAAATATATCTGACAGCTTTTTCTCAAACTTCCTCTGGTATTGCTGCCAGACCACTTTGAGTTCAGTAACAATTGCATCCAAAAACTCTCTAATTCTATTCCAGTATCATTTATTAGTCTGCTTCATGATGGGTGCTGATTTCATTTGGGAGTCACTTTGTAAATTATGTTTACCCCAGTGCAACACTGGCATCTGCACTTCATTTGGGAGGGCAAGCTCTCTATCTAAAACCTGTAGTTCTAACTTCTAACTCACAAATGCTAATGGCTTTGCATTGCAAATAGAAACATAGAAAATAGAAGCAGAGCTAGGTCATTCAGTCCTTTGAGTCTGCTCCACCCTTCATTTTGATCATGGCTGATCACCAAAATCAATATCCTGACCCTGCCTTCCCCTCATATCCCTTGATTGCTTTAGCCCCAAGAGCTATATCTGATTTTTTTGTTGAAATCACACAATGTTTTGGCCTCAACTATTTCATGGGTAATGGATTTCACACATTCACCACTCTTTGGGTAAAGACATTTCTCCTTACCTCAGTTCTAAAAGGTTTACCCCTTATCCTCAAACTATGACCCCCCTAGTTCTGGACACCTCTACTACAGGGAACGTTGTTTCTGAATTTACCCTGTCTAAAGAATATTAACGTTTTCTGTAAGATCCCCTCTCACTCTTCTAAACTCCAATGAATATACTCTCAACAATTGTCTTTCCTCACGTGACAGACAACTGACAGACAACTACACCTAAAAGAACTCACTGCTTGATGTGGAAGTTGGGCTGAGACTGTACTGAAGGAGATTTGGGTGATTTGTGTTTCTTTGTGTTTTCTGTGCTGCCATTCTCTCTCCTTTCTTGAAGGTACTGACTCATGCAAAGAATGCAGAAATATGGTTCCACAGACATATTCTGTCAAATTTGCCACCTGTCTAACTTGGAGCAAGGCAAAGGCTGCAGTGCCTGTGGCCATAAAGGTGACCATAGCCATCAACATTATGCATTGGGCTCCTTTCATAGAATCCCTACAGCGCAGAAGCAGGCCATTTGGCCAATTGAGTTTGCACCAATTCCCCAACACTGCATCTTACCAAGCCCACCTCCAAACTATCCCCACAACCCTATGCATTGTTGTGAGGCTAACCACTGTGCCACTATATATATGATGTGGAGATGCTGCTGTTGGATTGGGATAAACACAGTAAGAAGTCTCACAACACTAGGTTAAAGTCCAACAGGTTTATTTGGTAGCAAATGCCACTAGCTTTCGGAACACTCCCACTCACCTGATGAAGGAGCAGCACTCCAAAAGCTAGTGGTGTTTGCTACCAAATAAACCTGTTGGACTTTAACCTGGTGTTATGAGTCTTCTTACCTCACTATATATATAGTCAGAGAAAGTTTACTGTAGAAAACAAGATTTTTTAAAATATAATTTTGATGTGTTTAAAAGGACTCTGATTGATTTGTATCATAGGAGTGTGAAAGCCCCACAATGGGCAATACATTAATGTTCCTAGGAAGGGTTGGGGAGGTGGGTAGGGGAAGAGCGGTGAGAATCTTTCCAAATAGAAGAAACGGGTGACGGGGGTTGCTCCATTTGGCCGTGCAGGGCACCTTCTTCTCTGGACTATAAAGTATTCCAAGTCTGTCAGTGCAACTTTTGGCCCCCAGAGGTGCCAGTATTAAATTGGGAAGCATTTAGATTTAAATAAATTAGCCATGAGACAATGCACCAGCTGTATTTTGCTATCATAGTCATAACCCAAGTATAACACATTAAGTAGTTCTGTTGCACTCTGGTACACATGTACGTTGGCTTTTGCTACTTGGTAAGAGGTCTGACAACACCAATTTTAAATCCAACCGATTTATTTGATAGTAAACCTGCTAGCTTTCGGCCTTTGTGCCTTCGTCAGGCGAATGAGGTGTTCTGGTCTGCAATAGCACACATATCAGCGCAGACATTTTTGCTACTTGCACAGTATTCAAACTACTTTATAGCTCTCTGAATGTTTATCATGTATATCAATACTACAGAAGAAGGACATACAATTTTACAGCTGCAACTGATCATTGAAACTCTTGGGGCTGGATTCCCAAGGATGGCTGCGGGTATGCATTGAAAATAGTGATTATGGATTGTATCACAGGATGCAAGGAGGTGGTGGGTAGACAGCAGCTTCTCACGTCCAATTCATTAGTTGTTGAACCAGTTGAGAAACTCATTAACAGCCTTCAGAGTCGCAGTTTTGAATTTTCAATTGTAACACATGGGGAACATGCAGTGTCTGGAACACATCAGAGTACATCTGTTGTGAACACAATGGGGATCCAGGTGGGTGAATGGATGCATTGGTCAAGATATTTAGGAAACAGATTTATATGCAATTTCACCAAATTGCCATTGCTGGTGCTGAAAGACTTGTATTGGTGAGCAGAGAGTGATTGGAATCATGAGATTGATATGAAACACCTGCCATTAGTTGGGCATCTAATTGGTTGAGGAAGCCCTGGTGGACAAACAAAATAAGAAGTCTCATAACACTAAGTTAAAGTCCAACAGGTTTATTTGGTAGCAAATGACACTAGCTTTCATAACGTTGTTCCTTCGTCACATGAATGGAGAGTTCTGATCACAAACAGGGCACATAAAGGCACACAGTTTGCAGAATGCTGATTAAAATGCAAATCTTCCCTTCCAACACCAACATCTCCACATTAGGACAAACAAAAGGCAGCTGAAGGATTCAGGATGGAAGCAAACTACTCTGACTTTGGACAGAGAAGTGAGAAGAAGCTTCAGCAGATGGTCAGGAGGAGGCCAGGAAGTAATAATAAACAATAAAATACTGAGAAAATTATTGCACTGAGGTTGACTTCTGTTTGTCTATTTCATGTTGATGAAACTCCAGAGAATGGGAAATGAGGATTGGCAGATGGTAGAGTTCTTCGATGAAGCCTGTGCTGGTGCAGATTTTGGAACCAACTTGCTTCTCTGTCCAAGCCCTTTCAACACTACCCAGTGTCTGCTTCTACTCTGGCAAATGCTGCTCCTCAGTGCTGGATGGAGCAAGCTCCATCATTAACCTTTATTATCACCGAATGGAGATGCTTCACTGCATTTTTTGCCTTTTTTTCACTGGCATCAGATTGTGGACTCTTCCTGAAATGCTCCCCCTGTTGTCATTGAACCTGAGGAAACTGTTGACAGGAATACCATCCCCATGCTCCTAAATTCACAACTCTCCTACTGCCCTTGTGAAGAGTACAGAAATATGAAAGATAAATCTTCTCTGAAACCAACTGATTGCTTGTGAATGAGGACCTTCTTTTAATCTTCCCTCTTCAGTGCTGCTTCTTCCTGCTCCCCATCATTTCAGCTCACTATGTCACTGCCTCCTTTTCTCTGTTGTTGTTCTGAAGAGAAAAAAAATACAAAACTGGCACTTTCTATGAGTTAACAAGCTTGGATTGAAGCGGCCACTTGCATAGAATAGGTGATTGCCTGTTCTGCCTCTTGGTGCAAGCTTTTAAACTCAGTGCAAGCTGGTTTCACATTGAGTAAACAGCAAGTTAATCTGAGGAGAGGTTCTAAGCAACTGCCTGCTCCCTTTTCCATGCTTATGAAAGAATAAAGATCCCACCTGGATAGACCATTACTAATGCAGGCAAGTCTCCTCAGCATGTTTATCTTCTTCAGCCTCCAAAAACCTCAGGATGGAGAAACACTGAATATGAGATTCATTTTTAACGACTTTGGTTGCAGCAAGCAAAAAAACTCCAGTAGTTGGGCATTATAAAAATTATATTCTCCTGCCTGGAATGCTGCAGGAGTTGCTATCCTTGCAGACTGAAATGATGCAAGTGGTTGTCTTCCTGAGCTTCAGTAGTCCTCTGGTGATAAGACTGCCATGTTTCATTAATTTGAAAGTTTATTTATTAGTGTCACAAGTCAGCTTATGTTAACATTGCAATGAAGTTACTGTGAAAATCCCCTAGTTGTAATTATCAGGCTCCTGTTTGAGTATACCAAGGGAGAATTTAGCATGGTCAATGCAACTAAGCAGTTTGCATTTCTGGAGGAAACCAGAGTATTCAGAGTAAACCTACGCAGACACAGGGAGAACATGCAGACTCTGCGCAGAAAGTGACCCAAACCAGGAATTGAACCTGGCTCCCTGGCACTGTGGGGCAGCAGTGCTAGCCACTGCGCTGCTCACAAGGGAGCAAGTTCATGAAGCTACTTTCTGAAAGCCCCAGACTATTCATGGCCTTTTGCCCCATTTGATGCAGATGTGCTGAGTGTCAGTACATACAACCTGGGAAGGAGAACCACAGTTTATTGTCGTGAAATCAGCTACAGATAATCCTTACTGACCGAAAAAAGCTCACAGGAAACTGACATGCTTAACGAGTCCAGCAGAGAATCAGTAAAATTAAAATTCACACAATTCATGGCCCCTGCTTGCCAGAATCAATGCTGCTTGTCAGAATATCTAATCTGAACATCTAGATGTGTGAGTCATGTCCATTTTAAGCCAGTATGATATATCTACCTTAATTTTCTCCTTTCTGCCCTCCTTATGGCTCTTCTTCAAGATTCCACTCCCAATTCTGGCAGTATCTGACCCTGAATTGACCTGTCTTAATGTATTGCTGCATTTTCAAATCTTTGGTTCAAACCTTTTATTGAAATTATCAGTGAACTTTGATAGAGAAATTTGTTCCATAAAAGCCCAAGATGTTCAGACAACCATAAAATAAAAGTCTTTTCAAATAGTTGGTTATTCTAAAATTAGGAGAAATGATTGAAAGGATCTGTGTTTACTAAGAGCTCCAGCTCACCAGAAACTGCCTTACCATGAAGTGACACTGAGTATGAGGATGGACCTCATGAGGAGGTTTAAACAAGCACACAGCTCTGAATTGATGCATGTTTACAGATCACACAAAGGCACAGTTCACTCTTTGTTTGAGCATGATTTTAAAGTGATATATTTGGTTGATCCCTATGATTTTCTTGACTTCCCAGCAGTATCTCTGAAGCAAAACAAGCAGCTCTGAGGTCAAGCGGCATATTAGTATGTCAGGATTTTGAGTTTTGTGACAGTCCTTCACAAATAGAAACCATCCTTTTGGCTTATGTCACTTAAAGCAATCATAATTAGAATCTACACGTGCATTTATACCGAGTTTAAAAGGGAATCAGAATCTAAGAAAAGGTGCCAAATGCTTTAATCCCTAAACATTTCCACTGAAACACCATTAACAGTTTATCCCTGAGATTGTGGTTTGTGATATATTTAACACATTAATTTCTGAACTACATGACAGGAGCTCTGTTATGCACCTAGGTTATAGCTTAAATGGAACGTAAAGCATCAGTGCAATTAATATGTTAAGAAAAATGCATGTTTTATGTATTTTAATTTTATCAATCTGCGTACAATACTCAGAATGATACCAGCAACCGAACGAAGTAGGTCATATTATTAAATAGACCTTTTCACTCTCTTTTGGGAGATGCTAACTAGTGGCTCCATGTTGGCAACAGCCCTTCAATTCCTTACCTGATCAGTTATTTTTCATAGGACAAGTCCAAAAAATGGATTTGGGCAGACTGTTCGGTCATTGAACATATCACAGCTCAAACCTATTCCACACTTGTATTTTTCAGTGGATGTTATTTTGTAGAAGTGGGAATTCTGGAGCATGTGTTTGGGATTCAATTTGGGAGCTTGTGGTCTGTATCACTCAGTACATTCCCCATTAAACCATTGGGGAAGCGTTATATATTTGTGAATGTAGCCCACTCCATCACTCAAACCAGCTTCCCATCCATTGATACCATCTACACTTCCCACTGCCTTGGAAAAGCAGCCAGTATAATCACGCACCTCACACACCCTGGACATGCTCTCATCCACCTTCTTCTATTGGGAAAAAGATACAAAAATCTGAGATCACATGTCAGCTGCCCCAAGAACAGCTTCTTCCCTGTTTTCAGACTTTTGAATGGTTCCGTCATATATTAAGCTGATCTTTCTCTTCACCCTTTCTGTTACTGCAACATAATATTCTGTACCCTCTCCTTTCCTTCTCCCCTATGTACTAAGTGAACGATATGTTTTGCCTATATAATGTGAAATAAACAATATTTTTCACTTTATCCCCATACATGTGATAATAATAAATCAAGCCAAATGTATTGTTGCTGCCAGCTTTGGGTGTAAGACACTCCTAGGTAATATCATTAGCGAAGGTTTATCATGACAAAGTCTGCAATGGGATTACAGTTAATTTTACACATTTTATATCATTATATATATTTAATAACAGCTATTTACCTACAAATTGAACATATGAATCAATAACATTTTATTTGGTGGCTAATCACAGAGGTAACTTTATTAGGAATTAGACGCTCATTAGTTCTGTCAAAACAAATGTATTTCAGCTCACAGTTGCCATATGGTAATTGTCATGGGGTTTTCTAGCTGTGACAATTTATAAGCAGAAAAGCGAGAACAGATACAGATCAACTTAATATTCCTGGGATTATCATGTGGGATATAACAAGATGACAGCGAGAAAAATATTTTTTGACTGATTATTTTTCCGAAGGAATTTATTTTTTACTTCCTCATCCTCACAGACGTATGAAAACACATTTGGGCACTTTTTCCCTTTTCTTTGTTCCTCTCTTCACTCCTTGCTGGTTCAGTCGGTGCTGGCTGCCACCCAATACCATACCCAGGTGGCTAATTTTCATGCAGGAAGCCAGATGATGAGTCTATTTGACCATAAGGAGCACAGCGAGTGAGCCTGTTCTTGTCCTCCAAATTGTAAGGTTGTTTGCTGTCTCATAGGGAAATCTGAAGGTGTGTATGGTTGAACATAAACTGTAATTGGAAAATCATCAACTGTATGCATATACAGCGCTGCACAGGTGCAACCTCCATGCTGGCTTTTTCCAGATTCTACATACAATCTGCCATCATATGACTTTCCACATCAAAATGTGGGTGGTACTGTTTCCCCAATCTCACATTAACTCTTGCCCTGCCCAGGCACCCTTATACTACACTTATGCATAGACCTAGGCAGCTTTCTGGTCACTGTAAAATCAATTCTAAATAATTCCTCAAGAAATATCATTTTCGTGTTATTTAACTTTGTGCAACGGTTTTTTAATGACTTCCTTAATTAGCAATTTATTATCTGTATAAAATAATCAATATATAAGGTGACACAGTGGCGCAATGGTTAGCATTGCTGCCTCACAGAGCCAGGGACCCGGGTTTGATTCCACCCTTTGGTGACAGTTTGTGTGGAGTTTGCACATTCTACCAATGTCTGCTCTGGGTGCTGTGATTTCCTCCCACAGTCCAAAAATGTGCAGGTTAGATGGATTGCCCACAATAAATGCATGAGGGTACAGGGATAGAGCAGATGAGAGGGCCTAGGTGGGATGCTCTTTTGGAGAGTAGTTGCAGATCCAGTAAGCCAGATGGCTTCTTTCTGCTCTGTAGGGATGGATTCTATGGCTCCTATCATGTATTATTATTATGACATATTTATTATCCCTGACAGTAGAAAGGGTTGAAATTTAATTCCATTAAATTAAATGAAACATTAGTACAGACAGGAATTTTATTTATTAATTTATTCAATGTAGGCTTTGTTGGCTAGGTCAGCATTTATTGTCCATCCTGAGTTGCCCTTGAGAAGGTGAGTTGAGCTGTTTATTCTTGTTCAGTGCAAGAATGGAAAGGGGAAGGCCAAACCATGGCATACAAGGGAAATTAGAGATAATATTATATTAGAAGAAGAAACATATAAATTGGCAAGCAAAAACAATACACCTGAGGATCAGCAAAGGGTGACCAAGGAATTGATTAATAAGAGGAAAATAGAGCATGAAAGTAAGCTAGCAGGGAATGTAAAAACTGACATAAAGTTTCCACAGGTATGTAAAGAGAAAAAGATTGACAAAAACAAACATAGGCCCCTTACCGAAAGGGGAGATTTCATAATGGGGAACAAAATATGGTTGAGAAACTAAATTCGCACTTTGCTTCTGTCTTCACAAAGGAAGGTGTCAATAATGTACCAGAAGTTCAGAGGAACACAAGTTTTAGTGAGGAGTTGAAAGAAATCAGTATTAGTAAAGAAATGGTTTGGGGGAAATTAATGGGATTGAAGGTGAAAAAATCTTCAGGGCCTGACAATCTTCAGACCAGAGTATTTAAGGAAGTGGCCCTACAAATAATAGATCCATTGATAGACATTTTCCAAAATTCTTGGACTCTGGAATGGTTCATACAGATTGGAGGGTAGCTAATGAAAGCCTGTTGTTCAAAAAGGGAGGTAGAGAGAAAACAGGGAACTACAGACCAGTGAGCCCAATGTTGGTAGTAGAGAAGTTACTTGAGTCCATTATCAAGGATTTCATAGCATATAATCAGACAAAGTCAGCTTGGAGTTACGAAAGGGAAATCATGCTTGAGAAATTTACTGGAATTCTTTGAGGGTGTAATTAGTAAAGTTGACTAGGGAGAACCAGTAGATATGGTTTATATAAACTTTCTGAAGGGTTTCAACAATGTCTTACATGGCAGATTACAATATAAAGTTAAAGCATAAGGTATAGCCGGTAGTGTCTTGAGATGGATAGAAAGCTGGTTAGCAGACAGGAAGCAAAGAGTTGAAATAAATGGGTCTTTTTCCAATTGGTGGGCAATGACTAGTGGGGTGCCACAGGGATCTATGCTAGGACTCCAGATGTTCAGATACATTCATGATTTAGATGAGGGAACTAAAGGTATTGGGTCCAAATTTGCAGGTGATATAAAGTTGGCTGTGAGGAGGATGCAGAGATGTTTCAGCATGATTTGGACAGGTTGAATGTGTAAGCATATGCATGTCAGATACAGTATTATGTGAATTAATGTGAGATTATCCATTATGGTGGCACATTATTATTTGAAAGGGGGTAAATTGAGAGAGGTGGATACTCAGTGAGACCTTAGGTGTCATGCAAAAGTCGCTGAAATTAAGCATGTAGGTTCAGCAAGCAGTAAAGAAAGTAAGTGGTATGTTGGCCTTCCAAGTGAGAGGATTTGAGTTCAGGGATAGGGATATTTTTCTGCAATTGTGCAGGGCATTGGTGTGGTTACACCTGGAGTATTATGTGCAGTTTTAGTGTTTTTATCTGAGGAACGATGTTCTTGCTATATAGGGAGTGCAACACAGGTTTACAAGGCTGATTCCTGGGATGGCAGGTCTGTCACATGAGGAGAGACTAGGTTAGTTAGGGTTATATTCACTGGAGTTCAGAACAGTGAGAGGGTATCTCATTAAAACTTATACAATTCTAATAGGGTTATTCCCAATGGTAGGAAAGCCATTAAAACTAGGGGTCATAGTTTGAGGATAAGGGATAGTCCTTTTAGGACTGAAGTGAGGAGACATTTCTTCACCCAAAGAGTAATGAATATATGGAGCTCACTACCATAGAATGTAATCGATGTAGTAGATACAGCTCTTAGGTCTAAAGGGATCAAGGGGTATGGGGAGAAGGGGGAATCAGGATATTGAATTTAATGATTAATTGTGATTATAATGAATGGTGGAGCATGCTTGAAGGCCAAATGGCATATTCCTGCTTCTACTCTCTATGCATGTTTCTCTCTATTTCGACCTAGCATCAGTGAAGTAACAGCGAAATATTTCCAAGTGAATAAACAGATATACAGCTCATCTGACACCATCTCCCTGCACCCCTAACATCTGATCTCCATCTGCAGCTTCTAGTTGTCATTGCCATCATTTTCCACTCTTGCTGGACTCAGTTTCTTCCCCTCCCAACCTTTATTTACCTGAACCAAAAGTCTACATGATGTCATCAGTGAAAGACTCAGAAAATATCAACACCGAAGCTTCATTTTGACGTGATTGACAGGCTGGCTACCCAGTTGTGTTGGGAAATTTTCATTTTCAACATGCATTCTCTAGCAGCCTCCTGACGTACATGTAAAATAGGATAGTCAGGGTTTTTTCCCTAATGGCAGGCTTTGCTGTTACACTGTAGAAGACTGCTGCAACATTTCCTGATGTTCCGCAGCACCCATTGCCTAACACAGGAGACAGTAATGAAGAAAGGCTTGCTACTCAGGAAACTGAAGCTGATGATCATTGGAGGACATTTGCAACAGGACCCGGGTTCGATTCCCAGCTTGAGTCACTGTGTGGAGTTGGTACATTTTCCTTGTGTCTGCGTGGGTTTCCTCCAAGTGCTCCAGTTTCCTCCCACAGTCCAAAGATGTGCAGGTTAGGTTGATTGGCCATGCTAAATTGCCACTTAATGTCAGGGGCACTAGCAGGGTAAGTACATGGGGTCCAGGGATAAGGGCTAAATGAGATTGTGGTTGGTCGAAATAGAGAGAAACATGCATAGAGAGTAGAAGCAGGAATATGCCATTTGGCCTTCAAGCATGCTCCACCATTTATTATAATCACAATTAATCATTAAATTCAATATCCTGATTCCCCCTTCTCCCCATACCCCTTGATCCCTTTAGACCTAAGAGCTGTATCTACTACATCGATTACATTCTATGGTAGTGAGCTCCATATATTCATTACTCTTTGGGTGAAGAAATGTCTCCTCACTTCGGTTGGACTGGCCAAATGGTTTCCTTCTGCATTGTCAGGATTCTGTGATTCTGTGGTAGCTGAAGCTCCCTCAGTATAATGTGAGGAGAGTGCATGGAGAATAAATTGCCCAATTGCCATGGTTAGTGTCTTCCTTCAATGCAATTCCTATTGAGTAAAACACAGAGGAGCCTGTTTAGCTGTGCACAGTGACTCTCTCTTTGAAGAAATAGTATATCAGTAATTTTAACATTAACATGGATGTTAACAAAGAGGACAAAGTTGACCTTACTTGCAATCAGCATTTCCCAAGCTTTTTTCAAACTTGTCTTGCCAACTTACAATCTCACCCTCCTATTTTCTGAGCCACTATTTGCAGCACCTCCTAATGTGTATTTGAGATTTTCAGGGCAGTTGCTTTTGCCCCTTTTCTGTGCTGTTGATTATGAGCCTTATTTTCCTTTAGAGACAGAGCATCAATGATAAGTACATTGATGTGGCACAGTGGTTAGCACTATTGTCTCACAGTGCTAGAGACCCCGGTTCAATTCTGGCCTTGGGTCACTGGCTGTCTAGAGTTTGCACTTTCTCTCTATGTTTGTATGAGTTTCCTCTGAGTGCACTGGTTTCCTCCCACAATAAGAAGTCTCACAACACCAGGTTAAAGTCCAACCAGTTTATTTGATAGTAATCCCACAAGCTTTCGGAAATACTGTTCCTTCATCAGATGTAAGATTTTGATCAGAGAAGGGCACATAAAGTCGCACACAGTTTTACAAAATACAGATTAGAATGCAAGTTTTTACAGCTAACCTGCTATTTAAGTCTTAAAGATGCCGACAATGTGAGTGGAAATCTCATTAGCAGAGGTTAAAGAGATGTGTATTGTCTCCAGACCGGACAGTAAATGAGATTTTACAAGCCCAAGCAAGTCATGGCAGTTACAGATAGTGCGACACATCTCCATCAAGGTGACCATCAATACCTCACTGTACCGCAAGCCCACAAATAACCTCATGATGCTCCACTTCTCCAGCTTTCGCTCTAAACACATTAAAGAAGCCATTCCCTACAGACTATTCAGAATCTGCTCAGATGAGGAGGATCACAACAGACACCTCCAGAAGCTGAAAGATGCTTTCATAAGAACGAGATACGGCACTCAACTCATCGATCGACAGTTCCGACATGTCACAGCGAAAAACTGCACTGACCTCCTCAGAAGACAAACACAGGACACGGTGGACAGAGTATCCTTCATCATCCAATACTTCCCCGGAGCGGAGAAGTGACGACATCTTCTCTGGAGTCTTCAATACATCATTGATGAAGACGAACATCTCACCAAGGCCATCCCCACACCCCCACTTCTTGCCTTCAAACAACTCAAACAGACAGTTGTTCGCAGCAAACTACCTAGCCTTCAGGAGAATAGTGACTACAATACCACATAACTCTGCCATAGCAACCTCTGCAAGACATGCCGGATCATCGACACGGATGATACCATCTCATGTGAGAACAGCATCCACCAGGTACATGGTATGTACTCTTGCAACTCGGCCAACGTTATCTACCTAATACCCTGCAGGAAAGGATGTCCCAAAACATGGGACATTGGGGAGACCATGCAGATGCTATGGCAACAGATGAATAAACATCGCTTCACAATCACCAGGCAAGACTGCTTCCTTTCTGTTGGCGAAAACTTCAGTGGTCATGGGCATTCAGTCTCTAATCTTCGGATAAGCATTCTCCAGCCTTCACGACACACAATAGTGCAGAGTTGCTGAGCAGAGACTGATAACCAAGTTCCAAACACATGAGGACGGCCTCAACCGGGATCTTGGGTTCATGTCGCACTATCTGTAACCCCCATTACTTGCCTGGGTTTGTAAAACCTCACTTATTGTCCTGTCTGGAGACAATATACATCTCTTTAACCTATGCTAATGCTATTTTCATTCACATTGTCTGCATCTTTAAGACTTAAATATCAGGTTAGCTGTAAAGACTTGCTTTCTAATCAGTATTCTGCAAACTGTGTGTAACTTTATATGCCCTTCTCTGATCAGAACCTTCCACATACCTGACAAAGGAACAGCGTTTCTGAAAGCTTGTGGGATTACTTTCAACTAAATTGGTTGGACTTTAACCTGGTGTTGTGAGACTTCTTACTGTGTTTACCCCAGTCCAATGCTGGCATCTCTACATCATTCCTCCCACAGTCCAAGGATGTGGTTAGATGGATTGACTGTTAAATTACACCTTGGTGTCCAAAGATGTGTAGGTTAGATGAATTAGTGATGGTAAATGTGTGCGGGTTGAGCCTGGATATGGTGATCTTTCGGAGAGCCGGTGCTGACTCAGTATGCTGAATGGTCTTCTGCACTGTAGGAATTCTATTGGCTGCAAAGCACTTTACATAGGATCTGCTCAGATGAGGCAGATCGTAACAGACATCTCCAGATGCTGAAAGATACTCTCATAAGAACAATTATCTGTTATCTATAAAGACTCGCATTCCAACCAGTATTTTGTAAATTGAGTTTGTGTCTTAAATGTCCAGTTTGTGAACAGAACTCCCATTCACTTGATGAACGAGCAGTGCTCTGAAAGCTCACGGCTTGTGCTACCAAATAAACCTGTTGGACTTTAACCTGGTGTTATGACACTTCTTAATGTAAAGCACTCTGATAGATTCTGGGGTCATGACAAATGCATGTATTTTGTTCATGATAATAGTTGCTGTGTGCTGATCCAATGGAAAAGTTTATAGATATTGGATTCGGATGTGATTGGACTCAGTGATATTCCTCCAGCATCAAAATGTTTAGCTTGCCATGTGAAGATTGGCTTTTTGCATGAGTTCTAATGATAGCCACTACAAGCCAATACCTTCAGAAGAGGAGAAACATTTGGAAGGATAAAGGAAACAAAACTATTTCTGCTTCAGAGGTGTGGAAATTCAGAACAGATGTTAGATGATCGATATCCGAGACTCCCTGATACTTTTGGGCTATAACCCTTTTTTTGCCCGATTTTAGATTCATTGCTTTATGTTGGCGCCATCAACTGGTAGATAAACCAACTGCAATGGCCAAAATGGAAGAGTTTAGTGCGGTGGTACTCCAGCCACACGAGCAGATTTTGAAATTAGTGTACCTAATCTTAGCTATCTTTAATGTAAGTCACCTGTTGCCTGAGTTTTAGCCTGAATAATTTCCCAAATTACCCTTATTGTTTAAAGAATTATTAATAAGTAAATACTTATAAAGTTTAGTTATTAGTTACAAGTAAAACTTACATTATCACTGCAATGAAGTTTCTGTGAAATTCCCTTAGCCATCACAGTCCACACCTGTTCAGGTCTATGCACCTAACCAGCATGTCTTTCAGACACTGCGAGGAAACCGAAGCAACCCACACAGGCATGGGGAGAATCTGCAACTTCTACACAGACAGTGACCCAAGACAGGAATTGAGCCCAAGTCCCTGGCACTGTGAGGTAGGAGTTATTACCATGGTGCTACTGTGCCGCCAATATAAAGGCTAAGCGTAGGAAAGTGGGACTTGATTGATCTTCAAAAGAACTATTTCAGATTTGTGTTATACTATTCTATGATTCTAAGATTACATTTTAAATAAAAAGCAGATAGATTTGAAACATGAAGTTATCGATAATATTTTATCTGGGAATTTATTGTTTTAAAAATTGTTATGTAAAAATGCAAGAATGCACTCTCATTGGAATTTGATTTGAGGTGTAAAATCTCCTCCTTCAGCCTGCTGCTACAAAATTATAGCAGAATTATTGTCCCAAAAGTGAAGTCACTTTAAGAACTAATTTAAGTGGGGTCAGGGGATAATGCTGATCCCTTCTAATCATTTCCTCCAAGGTCATTCCAAATGTCTATCAGAATTATGTAAGTGACATTAAAATCTGCAGGGAGCTTCCCCAGAGGCAGAAAGAAAACTATTTTGTGTGCTGCTGTTGCATTTTTAGAATTTATTAATGTCACTATATTTTGATAACACAAAACTGTCCACAAAAAGGATGTGCTACTACTGAAGGTGATTATTTACTTTAATATCAATCTCTTTAATTCTTTGAAAAATAACTCTGGACTTTTGCTGCTTAGCTTAGTTAGCGATCTTCAAAGTACTGCTTTGCACTGGCAACATGGATACCCCAGAAATCCCTCTGCAATGAGTTCAATGACTGTAGCAGTCACGGTCACCTGGCCTTGAGTATCTTTTTTCTGATCAGCTGCAAATCCTGTATGAAAATGCTAAATTTGCAGAGTGCTTTTATTATGTTCTTTCCCCAAAGAAATCAGCCTGCCAGGTGTATTTACTAAGGAGGGTGGCAAGGTGTACATGCAGTCTTGGTTTATTATCTCACTTTGATTACCAAACTTACCAGCAGAAATCAGCTTAAGGTCCATTCCTCAACTCAAGAGACCATTGAAGTCAGGTTTTACTGTCTGAATAGATTTGGAGGATCACTATTATGTGTTCTTCAGCATGGCTGCCATGTTATGGTTACTTGCCTTTCACACCATTTCTATTTCAGAAATGACTGGAACTAGAGTTCCAAGAGAAGATTGGGAAACTTGGATTCATCAGGATTAGTGGAGGACTCTGTCATGCTAAAGGCAAGTAGGAACATCATTAATCTTTTAAGGTTAAATTTGTCTTGTTGGAAACCTTCCAATTCTTCATTCTATTTACCTGTAAATGTATTGACATTGCATTATCTGGTAAGATCACCAGGAATGCATCTTCAATGTACCCAGTGGTTAGCACTGCTGCCTCAGCGTCAGGGACCTGTGTTCAATTCTGGCCTTGGGTGATTGTCTGTGCAGAGTTTGCATGTTCTTCCCTTGTTTGCATGGGTTTTCTCTGGCTTTGGTTTCCTCCCATGCTTCAAAGATGTGCGGGTTAGGTGGGTTGACCATGCTAAATTGACCCTAGTGTCAGGGAGATTAGCAGGGTAAATATGTGGGATTAAGGGAATAGGGCCTGGATGGGATTATTCTTGGTGCAGATTCGTAGGGCCAGATAGCCTACTTCTGCACGATAGGGGTTTTATGATTTTCTCTTTGGCTATGCTTAGAAACTCTGTGTCTCCAAAGACGGCTGCTGAAATATATCCATGCACAAGCATTGGTCTGCCAATGATCAGAAAACCAATGACACTATCCCCAGTATATGGCTTTGATTATTTTAACCACTGTCTGTGACCTTAGTTGCAGAGCTGATTATGAACTGTGACTGAGTGAAAATGTGGGCAATTGATCACTAAAACAGGATTCACCTTTGAGAGGAGAGATCAGCTAGAGAAATGCATTTTTCAGAATTGTTTCCTCCCTACCACCAAGAGATGAGCAGGGCACAGGATCCTCATGCACAGGATATAATCCTGCTACAGTATGTATTGAGTAACTAAGACAAATTTGCTTCATGACCTCATTCAAATGTGAAAAGGAAAAAAGTAATTGCAAAATGTGAAAATTACAACTTTAAACACCGGTTCCTTGCTCCACACCTAATATTATCTGCACCTCGCCCATTCTAGATTCAGACACACCCAATACTACCCGTCCTTCACCCACTCCATGTTTGGAAACTATGTTGAAATAGAAAAATTCCCATTAATTCCTGTAAACTACGTAGCCTGATGTTTATTTCCTGTAAATCCAGATCTGTGCTAAAACAGCTGACATAGTGGAGAAACACTTGTGTCCATGTGCTGTGGTGGCAACACACGTAGCTTTTATAAATGACCAAAGCCCCTTTTGTGAAAATCCTTTATATGAAAATTTCCTTTATGTGAAGACTTCTTTGTGTGAAGGTTTTTTCAAAAATCCATCACAGCCATATGGACAATGTGCACCAAAGGAATATGCCGTCTGAAGTAAAAAGCACAAGTCAACAGGAACAACTGATGGTAAATAAATACCCTCCTGATCAACCTGCTGTCCTCTCTCCCTATTGCCTCATTTCTCATTCACCTGAATAATTACCAGGGAGCCACTGTTCTCGTCATTCTCTCAGAAATTGCCATTGGAATGACCAGCCATTTCTCACAGTCTATTAGCTTGAACACTACCACTTGCATGTTCTCCTCTAATGCACAGCCCATCCTGATTTAGAACCAACTCATTGTTCCTTCATTGTCGTTGGATCAAATTCCTAAGAAGACCTTGGGGCGATTCTCCCAAAAGTGCTAAATTGGTGAGAAAACTGGTCTAGATCACGACTGTCCTTTTCAGCCGAACTTCAGACCTGAATCTCTCCAGTCTGAGCAATGCAGAATTACCAAATGATGAATATCAATAAAAACTCAGGAGAGGGCCTATTCGTGCCAGAGTCTGATAGCTCTGGACCTCTGCGGATACACAGTAGGTTCTGATCACTGGCCAGTTCAATCGCTGGCCAGCCTGGAACCCCAGCAGTGCTGCCCCTCCAGCCCCTGCTATGGCCCGATTGTGGCCCCCACAACAATTCCCAGGCCAGCCCCGACTATCCCCCATAACCCCCACCCCCATCCTGGAGCATCCTGATGTCCAGCCCCTCGCACTCAGCAGTGATGATCATCTCACCTCCCCCTTCACCCTGCTGACACCTCCCAGGAGGCAGGCCCCCCAACAGGAGGCAGACCCCCTCCCCCTCACCGGGAGGCAAGACATCCCCTGGCAGACCACATCCACCCCACCCCTGCCGCCTCCCCAGCCTACCCTGATCACTGGCCTCCTTCCAGCTCAAACTGATCCCCATGCTGAGTGACAGGGGGACCCTCTATCTCCACCAATTACCCCTTAGGCCCTGCCAACAATAGACTTCACCCTCTTAGCAGTGAACGAGGCGAGATGGCCAGTGCCAGGGTGCTGCTGGGCACAGATACTTTGCTGCTTGGACAGTGCCAGCAGCACAGGCTGACACTGCCAAGATGCTCATGCCCAGGGGTATCATCCCCTCCGCTGCCCAACTCCCTGGGGGAGTCATGTTTGCCCTAGCTTCACTCCGGTGGAGTCTCCCACTAGTTCCCCAAATTGGAGATCTACTCTAAACCCCACTGGAGTGAGACACTCCTGGTGGGGTGGGCAATGGTTTTGGAGAAAGAATTTAGTCCTTGGCCCAATAATCACACTTAAAATAGAATTTAAAAAATTTAAATTACTTGTCTCTCTTCCCCCAGTTTCTCGTGCGGTCCTGACTGCAACTCTTCTCCAGCTCTGAGAGACACGCATGTGTTGGGAATGCATGCACGAATCCCGCAAAATGGCCAGCACGTGACCCGTGATGGGAGAATTGCCCCCCATGTGTATCTGCATCAATGAACTGCAGCACTTCAAGAAAGCAGTGTCATTGGCATTGGGTCAAATTTCTGGAACTCCCTCCCTAACAGCACTATGGGTGTACTTGTGCCACATCGACTGCAGCAGTTCAAGAAGGCAGCTTGCCACCACCATCTTAAGGCCAATTAGGAATGAACAAAAAGTGCTGGTCAAGCTAGCTATACCCACGCTCCATGAATGAATAAAAAAACAAAAACTCTTTTGTGATGTCACTTATCATAAAACCAATTAATCAAATCAATATAAATAAACAATAATGGTTCTCTAAATCATATTTTTATATTTTATCTTTTCAGCACTCAATGGAAGCGTAGACTTTGGGAATATTTTGTCTATCCTTTATTCAGGACATTGAGACCAATTCCTGCACTGACTGATGTCTGTCAACTCAGCTCAAATAGGGAATAAAATATGGGAATTTCCAGCTTTATCAATGAGCCATCAGAAGACTGACAGCAACAATTCACCAAAATTACTTCAATAGTGCTAGCCTCCCTGCAGGAAGAACAGGAGCAGCAATGTCCTGGGAACATCACCATCTATCTCCATTGCCACCTTCATTTGGACATTATCACAGCTCCTTCATTGCTGAAATATTCTTATATTCCTTTGCTAATACACAGTGGGAACATCATCACAGAAAGGACTGCAGTGGTTCCCAAGAAGAAGGGGGGTTATCCTCTCAGTGCAATAGAGATGGACAATAATTGTGATCTAATATATCACAGAGCTAAAGGAACAGTTAGTTATTCAAACTTGGAAACTCCTTGAACACCAGATGCACATACCACATATACGCACATCAGATTCACTTTTCTGAGGGTCACCTGCTCCAATTCCTCAATAGGACGTGTTATATCACCATAATATACTCAGTAAAAAGAGGAGTTTGGAGAATTACAGATTTACAGCCACAGGAAGATTGATTATTTCATGTTGATGAAACCTGTGGAAGAATTGGAACTTTTGCTTCTTTACTGTGAATTAAACCTGACCCTTTTTATTGGCTGAGTCTGCTCCCATATTTTATGTTCAGCCAATTTAAGACAGTAATTAATCTTATTTCTACTTTTCCAAGTCATTAAGCATTTAAGACCAGAACTTAGCCTCTGTTTGATTATTTATTAGTCAAAAGTTTTACTTGAATTGCTCTATCGAGCATAAAGAAAGCACACTTTCTTCAAGTTTGCTGAAGTTTCAGGATTCAAATTAAGTGCAACACGTTTCATTCTAAGCTAATGATTTTCTTGTTCTGGCAACACGTCCTTTCATAGCACAAAGTCAGAATGAAGCAGAGTCTCAAATGCCCAGTTTTAACTCATTTAGTCTCAGCTTTTGATACAACCTGCTTTAAGGGTGGGTGAGAGCCATGGCGATTAGTTCCAAAGTCAACTGCAAGCACTCCTATTTCAGCTGTCAATCTATTTAGCCTGGGTTTTTGCTTGCTTGTAAAAAATAAATTCTCCTCTATAAAGTGCTGTTATGACAACTCAGTCATTCAAGTACTTCAAGAACTCAATGGTCTCTCAGAACTTGTGCATTAGGAAAGGCCCATCTACACACAATCAAAAGACTCAACTGAGCAGCAACTGGACAAGTATTGATCTCTAAGAACGGTTAAGACCATAAAAATTAGGCACAGGAGTTGACCATTTGGCCCCTCATGCTTACTCCTTTATTCAATATGATCATGGCTGATCTGACATTCCTCATGTCCACCTTCCTACCCTTTCCCTGTAACCCTTAATTAAGTAATCCAAATAGAGTAAACTTCGTGTTATCTGGCACTCTACTAACCGGAATGCTCTATTAATTGGAATTCCTGATATTCCCCAATGCATAATGTCACTTTATCAGTTATAATAAGTTATAAGGAGAGGCTGGATAGACTGGGACTTCTTTCTCTGGAGCGTAGACTACTGAGGGGTGATCTTATAGAGGTCTATAAAATAATGAGGGGCATAGATTAGCTAGATAGTCAATATATTTTCCCAAAGGAAGGGGAACGTAAAACTAGAGGACATATGTTTAAGGTGAGGAGGGAGAGATACAAAAGAGTCTAGAGGGGCAATTTTTTCACGCGGCGGGTGGCAAGTGTCTGGAACAAGCTGGAACGAGTATTTGGGCATTACAATGGTGGTAGTAAATGGTGGTGCAAATTTGTCTTTTAAAAGGTGTTTCTTCAGTTACATGGGTAACATGGGTAAGATGGGTATAGAGGGATATGAGCCAAAAGCAGGCAATTGGGACTAACTTAGGGGTTTAAAAAAAAGAAGCAGCATGGACAAGTTGGGCCAAAGGGCCTGTTTCCATGCTGTAAATCTCTATGACTCTATGACCAACTGGAAGCCATTCAGAGGTCACCTGAGAACTGATAATTTCCTGATGTTGTTAGGTCATCTCTGTCTGGCTAGCCAAGCTTACATAGAGGTGTGGTTCTCCTTGCCATTGTAATTTGTGCATTGTGCATTTTTGTGATTTATAAGCCCCATCCTGCCCTTATGACATCCAATAAACTAGAGAAAATGTAAATGTAATTCACTGTTAACTGGCATTTTTGATTAACTGGCACCAGCCATTCCTGGAGCACGCTGCGCAACTAAAGATTTTACCGTACAATAAATGTATTGGATCAGACTGAGAAAGAAATAATTTATGGCGGATGATTTATAGTTTATTGGAGGATAAGGTTCCTTGAGGGTTAATCTACAAATCAGATGACAAGATCATATTATACAGCATGTTAAGAGAATTTCACTACCAACTGGAGTCTAAAATCAATGCTATCAGTGATTATGAGTGAATTTTATGATAACATAAATGAAGAGGTCATTGAAAATGGATATCTGAGTGCGGATGGGAAGAACATTAATCACTTGTTCAAGGGAATCAATCAAGAATCAATACACAGCAAAAGTCAGGAAAGTAGTAAAGAATAGTTCATTATTAGCTATCTTTCTCAGAAGGCTGTCTTTGTACAATGTTTTGCAAGCTGGACTCTAATCAAACACCAGCAGACTCTTGGTATAAAGCCAGGAATGTGTCTGATCACTCATTTGCTTGATCTTGTGTGTGTAAATATGATATGTTGTGCACAATTATGCCAAACTTTTTTCAAAGGTACTCAGACATGCTGAACCTTCGCTTGAAATGGTTAATGTAGCTCAGGAGAGTGAGAGCTAGTCGTGTATCACTACTAATTTAAACTTCTAGTCAAGACCATGACAATTGTTTCATAAATAAATCAACTTCTTAAATGTCAAATGAGCAAAATCATCAGATAGTTAGAAACACCACAGAATTGGATCTAAAATGGGGAAGGTCATAGAATTTGAAATTCAGAACTCTGGCTTGATTCTCCCAAATTAACGTGGACATTGGAACATGTTCAGCAGCAGGAAAAATCATATTCTATCCACAAGGTGGATTCCAGTAAAATAAATGTTGGAAGATTTTTTGAGTCCAGGGGTTGATTTTTTAAAATTTATTCGTGCGACATGAGTGTCACTGGCTGATTAGCATTTATTGCCCATCCCTAGTTCAGAGGGCAGTTGAGAGTCAATCACATTGCTGTGCCTCTGGAGTCACACATACGCCAGACCAGGTATGAATGGCAGATTTCCTTCCCTAAAGGGCATGAGTGAACCAGATGGGTTTTTGTGACAATTGACAATGATTTCATGGTCATCAGTAGATTCTTAATTCCAGGTATTTTTTATTGAATTCAAATTCCACCATCTGCTATGGCAGGATTTGAAACCGGGCCCCAGAACATTAGCTGAGTTTCTGGATGAATAGTCCAGTGATAATACCACTAGGACTGGTATATACCTAGATACTGCCGTATTTAGGCAATATTTAATTTTAACACGTTGTTTATTGTGTAATGAGTTATGATTTTTTTTGTCTGTATCATGATATGTAATACTAAGTAAATGACGTGAAGGCTGCTGGAATGGATGAATAAAGATTAATGGCGTGTGGCCCTGAAATGTTCACGTAGGACTTTGGGGTAAGGAGATGAAGGAACAGCAGAGAAGAAAGAAAGGGTGATGAGAACATTAGAAGAAAAGTTTGGTAGAGAGTCCATTTAATGTTCAGAATTCCATTTTCTAGTCAAATTTTTGCAGAGTCTGCTGGAACAGATGATATCTAAAGAATGCAATTAAAACAGCTCCTATTGCCAAGGCCCTCTGACAAGTCCATGAAGAGTAATCTTGAATGGTTCGAGATACATCCATCCTACTATCTGTTTAACAATTTCTGTACATGTAAGGACAATTCTTGTGATGAAATCTACTTTCTCAAATGCTGTTTTGATACATGGTGTTACAAACTGAGTGAAGATTATGAGAGGTATTATGAAATGGCCCTTTAACTAATGAGAGGAAGTTAGGGAAGGCCAAGAACTTAAACTCTTTTGGATAATTGCGTCTGTTGTGTGTGGGCATTTTCACCTGTGAATGGAGATGTTTAGAACTTTTATTTACGGGAACAGAGAGGTGGCAAATCCAAGCTTGTCTTTTTGGTAGTATTAATCAGCAATCATCCACATCTTGAGAACAAGGAATAAAAATAAACTCAATGACCCAGTGAGTGGAATGGCCTCTTCCTGGGTGCTAATGACTTGAAAATTCAAGCCTTGCCAGGTTATCCAAGGTAGGCAAACCACTATTGGCTTTTATCAATGTACCTAACATGAATGTTGTATGCCTCAAGAGATATGCAGATATGATACCAGTTTACCTGTCTAAAAAGAAGTTTAATTTACAGTGTGTCTGCAACACAAGCTTCCAGCTGTTTCTTCTGGTTAAGTTTCACTTTCTTAGTCACCATATCTAGGCTTGACGAACAGCATAGAGAATAGTCAACAAGCACAAAGAATCACACTGTAAACAACTGAGTCGTACAAACGGGACTAGTAATGAATTGTCACTCTTCGGGTTTTAAAACATTTCTAGTGCTTTACTGTTATAAAGTAGAAAGCCGGGTGGTGAACAAAATAATTGGGTCCACTTCACAGTATCAGCATGTTCACCTCTGACTTACAAGATTCTGGGTTCATGTTCCACTTCACAGACTTAAATACATAATCCAGGGTGGCATTTCAAGCAGTAATGAGTGAATGCTGCATTGTTGGAGGTGCTATCTTTCAGATGAAGCATTAAATCATGGCACCAACTGTATATTTTGGTAGCTGTAAAGGATCTGATGGCACTATTTTACTAGGGCTTATCCCTAGTGCCCTTATCAATATTTATTCCTCAATCAAAGTCACAAAAGGAAACAAATTATCTGGGCATTATCAAATTGCCTTTGGCGGAAGTTTGCGAAATGTAAATTGGCATTTTCTTCATTGAAACAGTGACTACACTTCAAAAGATACTATATTGGTTGTAAATAGCTTTAAGATGTCTGATACTTTAGAAATACAAGTCTTATTTTTTTTCAATCTTTATGCATTTCTCTAAACATTTATTTACTGAATACATATGCATCTCCTAACCCACTCAATGCGATTTCAGTCTGTTCTGGGTTGGTCTGGGGATGAGGTATTTTGCATCCAATAACATTTGCCATCTCTCCCCAGGTACCTCACCCAATCTTCCAGAAGGTTAAGTCCAACACGTGCTTCTTGTCTTCCACCTCTTGCAACAGGAGATCAAAATCTCCACAGTGAAGTTTACTGCTCTTCTCTCTCCTCTTCTGTCATTGTCCAGTGGCCAGAGGTGGGGCTGTGTGAATGCCAACCTGGAATGAAAATGTGGGTTAGACTCCATGGAGAGATTTAAAAAGTATTGAGGGAGACCACTTGTTGCAGCCTTAAATGTCAAATTCCCCATCGTTGTGCTGAAAAATAGAATCTGCAACACTTTTAAACAGCTGCACCACTATTGCAGTCAGAGCCACATTGGGGAAGAGTGGGGGAAGGATGGGGCTACGTTTCAGTTGCTTACTCTAGTTTTACGTCTGAACTATCCCAGAACCTACACCTGTTCGAATCTTAAGTTAACCCAAGTAACTTATATGCAGCTCCCTCTGCTGGTGGATGACATAAACATTAAGCTCAACTCTGATACAACAATAGCATCGAGAGGAATAGATAGGGTGGACTCTCAGATTATTTCCCCGAGCTGAAATGGTCACTACGAGAGGACACAGATTTAAGGTGCAGGGAAGCAAATACAAAGGAGATGTCAGGGGTAGGTTTTTCACTCAGAGGGTGGTGAGTGAATGGAACCGACTGCCGTCTGAGGTTGTTGAGGCAAACTCACTGGGGTCTTTTAAAAGACTTCTGGATGAGTATGTGGAAAAGAATAGGATAGGGGGTTATAGATAGGTCTGTGGATTGATAGATGTGATTGGTGCAACTCGTGGGCCGAAGGGCCTGTTTGTGCTGTATTGTTCTATGTTCTATTATCGACATTGAAAGAAGCTAGGACTCATGCATGAAGTGAATGTTTGTCAGTCCTCAATTACTTTACGTGACCTGGAAATTTTCCATATTTCACAGCCTGGGGAAGGAGCTAGCACTGTAATGCCAGGCTTATTTTGAGTTAAATACAGTGTTGAATTTCTTTTATGTTGTCCCAACAATCTTCTTCAAATGAATACTCCAGGAAGAAGTCAGAATAATTGTACTTAAGACCCTACCCAACAAATTTGGAATCTGTAATATTTCATTCTAATTCACCTTTCTTAGAGGTTTTTTTTAGAATACACTAGTTACAGGACTGTTGGGATGCTGTTTCTCAGACTATTGGCAAAATTTTCCCATCTCGCTCACCATGGGTATCATTGCTGGTGGGACAGAAAATCCAGCAGACCATGCAAATGTCTGTTGACCTCAAGTGGGAATTTCTGGTCTTGGGGCAAGCGTAGCTGGAAAATCCCACCCCATAAGACTATAATCCTTAACTCCTAAGAGAATTTGCAGGCCATTCAGTCCATCAAGACTGCTCTACTATTCAATGAGATCATGACTGATCTCGTATGATAATCCTCAACTCTACTTTCTTGTCTTATCCACACCAATTTTATATCCACGTTGCTATCGTGATCAATGCTTTTTAGAAATTCACATACAGCACATGAATAGCAAGATCCTCAGCGATCCTGTGTCATCAAAAAGCTCCAGCTAATTAGTTCGACATGATTTGCCCTTCTCAAACTGATGCTGGCCTGCCTTAATTAATCCATATTTGTCAAACTGACATTGATTTTGTCCCAAAGCTTTCCCACCACCATGATTAAACTGACTGATCTGTAGTTGCTGGGCTTACCACAGTCAGTTATTGATTGCCCTGAAGTGGCCAATGTGTGTGCCTCTGCCAAACACCTTCATTTTGGATCTGCGTTAATCATGGTTAAGCCTGGTATGCAGCATTATATTTGGACTTGATGTTCGCATCAAGTTAGCAAGCTGTCCTTCCACCATGCTGATGTTGATAATAAATGCCCGAAATTTAACAACCCAGCTATTATAGGGTGTTATCACAGCTGAGTTTGAGAATATGGTGGCACAGTGGCTAGCACTGCTGCCACACAGAGCCAGGGACCCAGGTTCAATTCCGGTCTTGGATGACCGTGTGGAGATTTGCACATTCTTCCCTTGTCTGCATGGGTTTCCTCTGGTGTTCCAATTTCCTCCACAGTCAAAATGTATGCAGGTGAGGTGGATTGGCCATGTTAGATTGCTCCTCAGTCTCCAAAGATGTGTAGATTAGGAGAATTAGTCATGGTAAATGCATAGGGTTATGGGGATAGAATGGAGGGGGAGGGGGCCTGGATGACATGCCCTTTGAGATAGTTGGTACAGACTTGATGCATTGAATGGTCTCTTTCTGCACTGCAGGGATTCTTTGGAACGTATGCAAATATGCACTTAAAGTTTCATGCCTAGTGTAGTTGGTTACATAGAATTGAGCAATTTGTCTGCACTCCCAATTGATAGTACTATTGTTTGATGGAGTATGGTATATGTTCTTAGCACCGTCAGGAGAATGATGGCAGACCTGAGTTTGTGTTGCTGTAGAAAGGGCTAAAACTCATGCATGGCAGGTCTCGAACCATTCGCCATATTAATTATATTTCCTGTGGGAAGTATGTACACAGAGTCATTATGGTAATGATGTCATTCCAAGAGGACATGCTTGAAGATGGAAGTCCAGAACTGAGTAAACCTTATGATGGACTCAAGAATCTGATATCTGAATCAGTCGAGTCGTCAGTATTACACACTACTCATTGGCTATTAATGGGATCCATGAGGGGCAGATCAAAGGCTAAGGAGTTTAGTTCTTGCACCTAAGTCACAACCACCCCAGAGGCCAGTGTCATAATGGGTTGAATGATCCTGGGGGGGCTGGAATAAACACTGGGAAGTTTACCAGCACTGTATGTTGTAAATTTACCAACACATAGAATATAGAACATTATAACGCAGTACAGGCTTTTCAGCCCTCGATATTGCACCAACTTGTGAAACCCATCTAACCTACACTGTTTCAATATCATCCATATGTTTATCCATTGACCATTTAAATGCCCTTAGTGTTGGCAAGTCCACTACTATTGCAGGTAGGACATCCCACACTCTTACTACTCTCTGAGTAAAGAACCTACCTTTGACATCTGTCCTATATCTATCACCTCTCAATTTAAAGCTATGTCCCGTCATGCTAGCCATTTCCATCCGAGAAAAAAGGCTCTCACTGTCCACACTACCTAATCCTCTGACCATCTTATATGCCTCTATTAAGTCACCTCTTCCCTCTAATGAAAAAAGGCTGAAATCCCTCAGCCTTTCCTCATAAGACCTTCCCACCAGACCAGGCAACATTCAGGTAATTCTCCTCTGCACCCTTTCCAATGCTTCCACATACTTCCTATAATGCGACGACCAGAACTGTAATCAACACTCCAAGTGTGGCTGCACCAGAGTTTTGTACAGCTGCAACATGAGCTCATGGCTCTGAAACTCAATCCTTCTACCAATAAAAGCTAACACACCGTTTGCCTTCTTAACCGTATCAGCCTGGGTGCCAACTTTCAGGGATCTATGCACATGGACATCAAGATCTCTCTGCTCGTCCACACTACAAGCATCTTACTATTAGCCCAGTACTCTGTATTCCTGTTACTCCTACAAAAGTGAATCACTTCACACTTTTCCACATTAAACCTACTGCCCAGTTCTGCAGCTTTTCTATGTCCCTCTGTAACCTGTAAGATCCTTCCGCACTGTCCACAACTCCATCAACTTTAGTGTCCTCCGCAAATTTACAAACCCATCCTGCTACGCCCTCATCCAGGTCGTTTATAAAAATGACAAACAGCAGTTGCCCCAAAACAGATCTTTGCGGTACACCACTAGTAACTGAACTCCAGGATGAACATTTCCCATCAACCACCAACCTCTGTCTTCTTATGGCTAGCCAACTTCTGGTCCAAATGGCTAAATCACCTTCAATCCCATGCCTCCGTATCTTCTGCAATAGCTTACCATGGTGACTCTTATCAAACAACCTTGATAAACTGCACAGTTTTAGCTGGCTCATTTCCAATAGTAAACCTTTGCGTATGTGTTGCTTTCTCAGCCTTATCTCTACCAAACTGTAAAGATGTTCTCGTGATGTGAGTGTAACAATTCTCTGCTTTTAAGAAATATATTTTTGTCGTGTTTCTTGTAAGAGACAATGTTTTGTAGCAAGGAGTTAATTTGTCTGGGAAAACATGCAGCTCCGTGCTGAGACTGTAGAATAATAATTCATTTTAGCTAATGGTGTGTTTGTCTAAACAAAGTTAATGCATTTATGTTTATTTGGTTTTTCCCCATGGGTTTCATAATAGAGTTTTGATTCAGCTGATTGACTGAGACAAAGACATGTGCTTGATAGGAAGAGCTAAGTTTACAGAGGAGATACCCAGATTCTCTTTCATGTTAAAACAGGCAGTTGCTGCCTGGTTCTGTAAGAAGCAAAAGGTGTCTTTCTCTTTCTCTCTTTTTCCGAAGGTTGTCTGGGAGTTCATGGCTTGCAACGTAAGTACAAGCATGTACACTGTGTTTGCTGACTGATTTTGATGAGGTTTTTAAGTTTGTAACAGAAATGGTGCTTGAATTGGAACTCATAGGAATAAGTCAGCAGGTAAGAATTATACCTTGTCATGTTTAAATATTGTTTGATTGTTAAATGTTAAAGTTGATTCATGTGTTATAGTTAAACTATTATTGAATAAAGTTCATTTTGATAAATGCTTCCTAGTGTGTCAGTAGTATCATGCCTGAAATGAAACATCATATTGCCATATTAATTCCAAAATAGAAAAATGTTGGAGTCTAGTTGACTTCATAATAGACCTTAAAGTTTTCAATTCACACTCTAACATGAGTCATGAGATGACTTAAGTGGAAAGAGAATGTATACTCCAAATCAGGTAACAGAAATTCTACTGATGCAGGTTTCAATTTTCATTCGCCTTTCCTTCTGAAGGTGTTGCTTTGTTTTGGGGTACAGATCCATCAGGGCTAAACACAACCCTGTACACACAAAAGTGCCTACTCTTCATATGTAAAGTTAGGGAGACTTAATTGATTGATGGAGAGCATTGCAGACAAACATGCTTCTGTCTTCACCAGATATCCACCTGTAGGCGATATATGTAATGGACCCTGAAAACATTTGATGTGCAATTACGATGTGCTCATTTAATGTAAAGCGGACTCACTCAATCAAACAATTGATATAATTCTGGAATCCAAGCTGTCCTCTTCATTAGCAACTGTATGGCCAATTTTGTTGACATCTGCAAATCCACGTTTAAGTCCAAATCATTAATATATACAGCAAAACAACAAGAGATCCAACATTGAGCCATGTGGAATGACACTGGAATTCGCTTTCCATTCACAAAATCATCCATAGAATTGAATCCCTACAGTACTGAAGGAGGCCCATCAAGTCTGTACCAATCGCAATCCTACCCCAGGCCCTATTCCCATAATCCCACATGCTTACGCTGCTAATCCCCCTGACAGTAGGGTCAATTTATCATGACCAATCAACCTAACCTGCACATCTTTGGAGTGCCTGGAGGAAACACAGATACAGAGAGAATGTACAAACTCCACACAGACAGTGACCAAGGCTGGAATTGAACCTGGTCCCTGGTGCTGTGAGTCAGCAGTGCTAACCACTCTGCCACTGTACTGCCCATTGACCATTACCTACTGTTTCCTGTTCCAATGCCAATTTTGGATTTTCAACTCATCACATTCCCCTGTATCCCATGGGCTTTTACTTTTCTGATCAATCTGCCATATTGGACCTTGATATATGCCTTACTAAAATCCATATAGACAATGTGCACTCCAATACTCTCATCAATTATCCTTGTTATTCCCTCAAAAAGTTCAACTGAATTTGTAAGACATGATCTTCCCCTAAAAAAAACATTCTGACTACTCATGATTAATGTATTTTCCAAGTGATACTTTATCCTTTCTTAGAATTGATTCTAATAATTTGCCCACCACTGAAGTCAGACCAACCTCCATTATTTGATCTCTCTTGCACCCCTTTTAAATAATGGTATAACATTCACAGACCTCCAATCCTCTGTTACCTTTCCTGTATCTAGTGAAAATTGGAAAATGATCCTCAGAGCATCTACTATTTTCTCCATGGCTTTCTTGGACAGTCTGAGATCCTACTTATCTGGCCCTGGTGATATATCAACCTTTAAGCATGTTCGTCCATCCAGCACTTCCTCTCTCACTATGTTTATTGTATCTACTATTTCACATCCCCCCTCATAAACTACCTACAAGATCCTACTCTTTAATGAAGACTGAAACAAAGTAATCATTGAAGACGCTGTACACATCTTCAGTATTAGCAAGTTACCATGTATATCGCTGATACTCCTTACCTTTTCCTTAATTATTCTCTTGCTCTTAATATATTGGTAAAAAACCAAAAAGAAACCTTTTTTACTTCACCCCTGTATTCCTCCAGGCTTCCTACAGTAATAAGATGATTTGTGACAATCTTAAGCTTTCTTTTCCTGCTTCATCTTATCTTGTATGCTTCTAGATAACCAGAGGGTTCTAGATTTGTCAATATTGCTATTTTTGTTTGTGGGGACATGTCTGTACTATGCTGGAGAATCTTGTTCTCAAATGTTTCCCATTGCTGTCACTGATTTCCTTTCAACTATCTGTAACCAGTGCACTTCAGCAGATCACTTGTATGCTTCAGAAAAAAGTTGTCTTTCCCTAATTTGGAGCTTTCACTCATGTTCGATCATTACTCTTTTCCATAATTAATATTAAATGTAACTGTAATATAGTCAATGTTTCTGAACTGGTTCTCCCTTTGTTATTTCATCCATTTGTCTAGCTTCATTTTCTCAGATTAAATCTGGAATTTCATCTCTCTCATTGGGCTTGTTATGTTCTTGTTTAAAAATGTTCTCTTTAATGCAGTTCAAGAATGTTGTGCCTTCTGTGCCTCTTACACTGTTCATATCCCAGTTGATATCAAGGTAGTTGAAGTCTCCAATTATTACTACCCTGTTATTTTTGCAGTCTAGAAATTTCTATCTCCCTCTCACCATTTGGGGTCTGTAGCACAATTTCAGCAGCGTGGCTACCCCATTTTTATTTCTGAGCTTAACCCATCTCACTTCATTTAATGATTAATTTAGTATATCATCCCTCCTCACCGCTGTAATTGATTCTTTAATCCATAATTCTGCACCCCCACTATTTTTAGCCCTCTCTCTAATCTGCTTGAAAACCTTCTATTCAGGGATGTTGAGCTGTCATTTTTGCTGCTCTTTAAGCCAAGTTTCCGTTATATTAATGATATCATGCTGCCGTATATCTATCCATATCCTAAGTTCATCAGTTTTGCTTGCTGTACTTGTATTTAAATAAATATCATTTATCATTCACTGAAATATAAGTTAAATTATGATATTCAGAATATACCCTAAAGGCCAGTGATTTATCCAGAGGGATTAAAATAGCTTGTCCTTTGGTATATCAGCTTCTAACTATTATATACTCTGTCACTCGTTCTTCACCCTGTCTCAGTGCTTAAGCAGTGGATCATCATAAACCTAACAATTCATATGGATGCACAGCTTATGTGACAAGATGTAATTGAACACAAGAGCTTCAATGTTGCAAGATCGGTAAACTTTATCTCTTCCAAAATTCTGCTGCACATATTCTATGCCTCACCAAGTGTGGCTCATTTATCTTCCCTGTCTTCAGTGATCTATATTGATGCCAGTTCCTCAACGTTACCAGTTTAAAATAATCTCCTCTAGCCACTGTCGAGGGAGCAGAGATGGTGCTGGGGATTGAAGACTATGCCCATTTGGAGGTGGAAATGCCTGCAGCAGAAGACTTTTTACTTCAAAGCTTTGGGCCTTCTCTGCCAGTATAAATGTGGGGTGGTAAGGGCTGTTGACCACTGTTCCTGATCTCAAGTCTCTGAGATCAGAGTAGCGTTGTGCTATTTGAATATCTTCTGTGAGCAAGTCTGGGAAGAGAATGTCAGTAAAAATGGCTACTTATGGGTTGGACTTTGATGAGGTGGTGTGTGGGTGGTCTAATGGAAGGTTTCCTAGAAGTGCAAACTGTGTAGCTAATTGTTCCACTTTATAAAGAAATGGGTATTTAGAATGTTCCAAGATCTTGAGGTGTGTCCCATTATTGCCCCAAGAGGATCTGAATGCCATATTTTTGTTGTGGAGAGAGCTGAGAGTGCTTTTCCATTTCCTTTGATGGCCAGAGAATATTTGGGATGGACAGGATTCTACCTGCTATGGTCCCTTCTCTCCATTTTTGGGTTGGAGACTTGATGTATCTAAAGCCCATATAAGTTTTGTTCAATCAGCCCAAGAATTCTTAGGCCCGAGCAGTTTAACTCATTGGAAAATGCTTGCTATAGGGTCCACTTCCCTAAGGCTCTTAGAGGAAGTGCTGCTTGACCAAAAAAAGCAGAAGAGGAAGACCCTCATTGTGGCTGAGCAACCGAGTTTCACAAAATGGACAGAGAAAGGAACTAGTGTGGGCAGAAAATGCCAACAATGTGGGGAAATAGTAGCACCAGAAGGTTAGTGACGTGAACAATCAAACAAAGCAAAAGGTGCTAACCACACACTCCAAGACTGCACTGTGCAAGCTTTTCCTTAACAATAATCTGCACCTCATTGTGTTGAAGTGGACAAGCAGCAGCTCGAAAGGTGCAATCTACAGCTGATCTGTCTCAAATCTTGGCTACCATGAGACAAAGACACGTTTGTTCCAAGAGACTCCTAGTGAAATACAGCCATTTCATATCCTTTGGCTGCCAGCTGGCACCTAGCATAAGCACTATAATATCGAAGGGTGATAGATTTGATAAAGTCACACACCATCCTGACTTTAACCTATTTGGCGTGGGGTCAAGTTCCTGGTTCTCTTTATCTACCAACTTTGCAGATTTACCTTCAGTGCTTAAATGCAGCTATTTAAGAAAAGATAGCTCATTAATACATTCTTCAGGGCAATAAGGGATAGAGAATAAATGCCATCACTAGCAATGCCCATTTCCTGAGAATGAATTATTGTTAAAAAGGAACAAATGGGGAGTCATGTTACTTGTTTTCCTTGAGTAAGAGTGTGGAATAATTGAAGAATTTTAAATCAGAAATATTGGAATAGTATCCACCAACAGCATCACAGAAGACACTGATCTAATTTTGAAACTTCTTTTAGATGCATTGATCGATCTGGGAGTAATCTGCAATATGGTCTGGCTGGGATCTCAAATAACAAGATAACATGTTCTTGTCTTGTAAATAAGACTCATAGGATCATAAGAAATTGGAGCAGAAGTAGGCCATTCGGCATGTCAAGACTACTGTCAAGTCCGAAGATGAGTGGGTTAGCTTAATTGGCTACGGTAAATTGCCCCTCAGTGTCAAGGGAATTAACAGGATAAATATATGGGGTTACAGGAATAGGGCCTGGTTGGGACTTTTGTCAGTTCAGGCTCAATGGCCAAATGATCTCCTTCTGTATTGTAAGGATCCAATGATTCTATGGTCTGACATTCAATAATGTCATGGTTGATCTAACTGTGGTCTTAACTCCAATTCACCAGATTTCAGAGGAAAACCCATCAAGGAGCAGCAAGAGTGTGTGGAGAACAATATGTTGCTGCCTTGATTGATGTCAACTTGATGTGGCAGACCTTCCTTTTACTGCCACAATTAGACCTTTCTGAGTGTATACTGCATTCAAACAAACATGTCATCATGTACAGGCTCTTCTTTTCTGTGTTGCAGTAACTCTCCGAATGGCCCTATGTCTTTTTTGATTTGATTTATTATTGTCACATTTATTAACATACAGTGAAAAGTATTGTTTCAGACAAAACAGAAGGAAATGCAAGAGTGCAGAATGTAGTATTACATACATCAACATAATGCAAGGTAAGTCCATTCAAAAGCCTGACAGTAGCAGGGAAGGAGCTCTTCTTGAGTTGATCTTTGTGGTGCATCCCTGTTTCTGAATCACAAGATTTTTTTTTATTCATTCATGAGACAGGAGCGTTGCTGGCTAGATGGCACTTATAGCCCATCCCTGCTGCCCGAGGGCAGTTAAAAGTCAACCATATTGCTGTGACTGTGGAGTCACATATAGCTCAGACCAGGTAAGGACAGCAGATTTTCCTTCCCTAAAGGACATCAGTGAACCAGATAGGTTTTCCTGACAATCAGCAATGGTTTCATGATCATCAGTAGATTCTTAATTCCAGTTATTTTTCACTGAATTCAAATTCTACCATCTGCCATGGTAGGATCCAAATCCGGATGTCCAGAACATTAGCTGAGTTTCCAGATTAATACTCTAGCGATAATATCACTAGGCCATCATCTCCCCAAGTGCAGGGCTTAAGCCTCTCTCCCAACAATGCCAATGATTGGAGTCTTTAGCACTGTTAATATTCAGTGGGATACTCAGTTCCAGAGGATTTGGGTGCATCCACCTCACTCATTATTCCAATGAACTTTGAGTGCCCCAAACCCTCCCTCCCCCCACGCCCACGCACCCCCCCCCCCCCACCCCCCGCCACTTGAGGACAAACCTTTCAATCAGCTGCTATAAAATGGTCATAATGGAGAGAGCATACATGTCACGGTGAGAAATCCTTTGACAAGAACATACTGCCACACTATTTGAGATCCTACTGAAGGTTGTGTGGTTTGGTAGTAGCATTCTCACCACTGGGCCAAAAGCTCTGGGTTCAAGTCCCATGTCAAGACTGACTGGCCACAAAAGGAATGTTTCATGACATGGTAGATTGATACCCTTCCACCACCTCCACACTATTCCCAAAGGGAAAAAAAAGTGTGAAAATATTCTGGAAAAAAAAGTTGAGACCTTAGTTAGACGATATTGGGTATAGCCACTGATAATGCATCTGAGATCATAAAATTTTGAATAGCGCATTCTGTGCTGTCTCTGATAGATGTCTCGATCTTGTTGGCTTAGCTGGCATTCTGGTGGACTGCACAGTTGAAATTAGCTTTTGCTATGGAGAATAAGCTAGGTGACTGAAAGAATTGATTCTCTGGGTGAAAGATATACTGTCTTAAAACAAATGTATGATGGCAGCTGCCAGGAAGGTAAACATTCACTTGTGCAATGAATTCACGTTAATTCTACATGAACTAGGTCAAAATCCTGGAACTCCCTCCCTCACAGTGCTGTGGGTACACTTACACCATATGGACTGCAACAATTTAAATAAACAGCTCACCATCCCACTTCTCAAGGGCAATTAAGGATGGGCAATAAATGCTGGTCTAGCCAGCGATTCCCACATCACACTAGTTAGTAAAATAATGCTGTGTATTGATAAAGTAGTAATCTATCCTCTTGTGATTGAAGGTGGCATTAATCAAACAAAGTCACTCACAAAATTCACGATTGCCTGGAGTTTGGGACGTATGCCTCTCTGTAAAATGGTAATGGTCAACTTTGCTGATGTGCATGAGGAAATTTATAAATCAGCCTGAGCTACCAAACAATGCAACTATGACTTATTTAGTGTGCTGTTCACAACTGATTGGCTAATGTTAATGATGTCTGCTGTTGCAGCCTGGAATTATCCCTTGGTATAAATATTCAGGGTGGTCGTGACCTTTACAAATGTGGTGCCTGTAGTGTATATAAAGTTGCTGCATATGGCTTTGGTCAGAGATGGTTTTGTTGTGAAATGCAGGCATTGTTCCTCGGTTCAATCTAGAGGTAAGTGTGCTTTACTCTATTGGTTTCCGATATGTGAGTGCCATGTGCATATCGAACAATGCTTACCTCTCCTGTTCCTTCAAAATAACAAAGTTATGAGGGTATTTCCAAATGGAAACTAGTCACGCTCTCTTTAGTTGGGAGGGGAGGAAATGAGAGTCTCACAGCAAAAGCCACAGAGGCAGATGGTCAAGTAATTGTCAAAGATGAATAACAACATAAGTTATGTAGGCAGCTGCTATACCGCTTAAATCAACCTTTTTTTTAATGTCTGTTAGCAATGTTATTTATGTGAGCAGTATTTAACGGTCTTTGGGAAAGTGGAAAGGAGTAATGGAAAATAGTATGTTTCATGTCAGCATATCATTACAGCCTCATTTAGATATACCAGCCAAATTAAAAATGAGGGTAGAAAAGTGGATGGATGCACAAATGGACAGAGATCAATTGGAAAATGGATCCCTGGCCCATACTCTACCCCACAGGTCAGAGAACTTTTGGAAACTGGGGAACTGTCTCCATGAGAACAGGGAAGAAAAATAAGACAATGTTTGACAACTCATGGAAATATGGCTCCTTCTGATATTGCAATGGGGACATTTTCAAGGTCACAGTTTAGTCCACACAGAGGAAAACAATTGCCCTGAATATATTAGTTATTTTAGGAGTTAAGTTAAAGATACTACTATAATCAAAAACATCAACAGTTGAATTTCTGACTGCCACCTCTATTTGTCAAAATTCGCTTGCATCCTGTGGCCCAGTGAATTGGTTTTACTACTTGTTTTGTGCTTTGAAACTCTTCTATGTTCTTTCACACATTCCCCCAGCAAATTCTTACAATGTTATGTGCCTGTGCACCCATCCTACTCCAGTCATACGGACTTACATCTGATTCAAATTTAAAGTTGAATAAATGCTATTGCTCTTTTTGAAGCCAACTCCACAAGCATTCTGGCAAAAGTCGATGGATGGGATGACACTGTTCAGATTATGAAAAACTATCTCCTCCCTGCCAGATCCTGTTTTCTCAACTCAGAAACAGCTATGGTTCTAGGAAGGACAAAGTAAATGCTTCAAAGACACCCTGAAGCTCTCCAGGAAGCGTGTCAGTATTGACATTAATGACTGGAAGGAACAAGTTACCAATCGTACAAAATGGTAACAACTTGTAATAAGCTGCATCACACTTTGAGTCTCAACATCTTAACAGTAAGGCAGAGTGGCAGCATAGAAAGAAAGAAAAGGAAACAGATCTGTACTCCAGATTCCATTACCTTATGGGATATTCTGCCTTGTGTGTCTAAAAACCTGAGAGCTAAGAATTGGTCTGGTCTGTCACATGAAGACCACTGGCAAAAATTCATGGCCTTGAGTAGCCACCATCTTGAATCCAAAGACAACTGTGACAATGGTGACCTCATTCCCTATCAAAAAAAAGACTTGCATTTATGTAGCATTTGCATGACTACCTGATGTTTCAAAGTGCTAATTAAGTGCTTTTGGAAGTGTAATCACTGTTGTAATATAGGAAATGTGGCTGCCAGAATGCACTCAGGAAATTCCCATAAACAGCAATATGATAATTATAATGTGTTGCATAATATTGGAGTGGGATGAATAATGGCCAAATACCAGAGATAATACTCCTGTCTTCTTTCAAAATACTGCAATGGGTGGGATCTTTTACATCCACTCAAGCAAGGAAATGGACCCTCAATTTAACGTCTCATCCAAATAACTGCAATTCTGATGGTGCAAAGCCCCTCAATAATGCATGGAGGAGGGGAGATCTTTGATTTTTGTGCTCAAGCCTTAGAATTATGCTTGAAACCAAAATCCTTGTGACTCATAGTACTACTAACTGAGCTACAGTTGACATTATTATCTGATACACTTTCAGTTCATAAGAATATGGCAATTAAGAGCAGAAGTAGGCAAATTCAAGCCTGCTTTGCCATTCAATCAGATCAGAGCCAATCTTTCCCTGGTCTCAGATCCAACTCCCCACTAATTTCCAATATTCCTCTTTCCCATTTTTTATCAGAAATATGTCTATCTCCCTCTTGAAACCATTCAACGATTCAGACTCCACCACACTAGAGGGCAGTGAGTTCCACAAATTTACCACCCTCTGCGAGTAGTTCCATCTCAACTCAGTGTTAAATCTACTGCCTCACAACTTATACCTGTGACCTCTTGTTCTACATTGCCCCATAACAGGAAACATTTGATCTACGTTGATTTGATCAATCCTTTTTAAAATTTTATATAGCTCAATCAGACCCCATCTTATCCTTCCAAATTTCAGCAAGTTCAAGCCCAAACTGTTTAATCTCTCCTCATACATCAACCCCTTCATCTTCCAGAATTAATCCGTTGAGCCTCTTCTAAACTGCCTCCAACGCCATTCCATCCTTCCTCAAATAAGGAGACCAAAATTAGATACAATAGTCCAGATGTGGTCTCACCAATGCCCTATGCAATTGCAAGAACACTCCTCTACTTTTATACTCCAGTACTTTTGCAATAAATGCCAATATCCCATGTACCTTTTATTACATGCTACCTGCATACCAACTTTCTGTGATTCATGAACGTATACACCCAGACCCCTCTGCCTGGATGCATTTTGAATCTGTTCTCCATTTAGGTATTAATTTGCCTTTCTAATTTTTCTGCCAAAATGGACAATTTCATACTTACCCATGTTAAACTCCATTAGCCAAATTTTAGTCCATTTTCCTAGCCTGTCTATATCTATCTATTGAATCTTTATCTCCTCTTCATTCCCTATTTTCCCACCTATTTTCATATCATCCATAAATCTTGTTATATTACACTCTATTCCTGCTTGCAGATTATTTATATAGGCCTGCCCTTTGGAATATTCTTTGAAATAGAAGAATTTCATTCTATTTCAGAATAGGAATATGAAATTCCTCATGTTTTCAAAACCCAGCTATTCACTCACCGATCCATTTCTCCCTGCTCTGTGGTTTCTTTCTGCCTACTGCCCGTGAAGTGCTTTCAACGGTATTTGCATCTGTGAAATGTGCTCTGGGAATATACATTAGGTGGAATTTTATCCTTTTTTAGAGAGTGCTGGCTGAGGTGAGGAAACTTACCAGCTGCACAATTGAATTTTCTCACCACATTGGTCAGCAATCTGTGCAAAACAAACGGAGATGTGGGGCTGGAAAAAGCTGGGAACGTTGGGAATCCTGAAAACAGAGTGCTATTTTTATAGGTTCCCCTTTTCAGAATACAACAGAACAAGAAAACTGCCCTCCCTGTCCCCATACTCACCGAGACCTCCTCTCATACATACGGGCATCCCACTCACCATGAAAATGGGTAAACTTCTCCCCCATAACGCCTCACGGACACAGCAATTCCACCCCTTTCCCCACAGTTTAGGTGAGTTTCTCAATGCAGATTGCCAGAGGACCTTTTTGACCCTGCCCCTTTGCACTGACCCCTCAGGGATGTCCTTTTCTCCCTGGAGGCTATACTAAACTCTACACTCCCCAGTGGGTTCCCTTCACTTGGTTCCCATTTTTAAATACCATTTATAAACCTTACCGATGTGATGTCACATTAAACGAGGTTCTCAACCTTTATTGTAGGGACTTCGCTACATCACTGGCAATGGAATGGTGGGGGGAATGGGGTGGAATCTGAAAATGTGATCTCAGCAGTGAGATTCTCATTTCCTCACTCTGGTGAGATTTTGGGGCCATGTTGCCGTTTGCACCCATGGTGAACAGATGCAGAAAATCCCAGCCAGGTTTTCACAGGAGAAAAACTTTGTTAATTCCTTTTGTTGGTAGAGAATTATGAATCAAATCATTCTGCATTCTCTTTGATGGGCATTTTAACTTAATAATCTATCCTAATTTAAAGACAGGATCTGGCCAGATTACTGATTGATGGGTAACCCAAGCTGGGACATGACTCCATGACGGATCTGTAGGTTGTGCTGCTATTCCTTCCTGCCCACCAAAGGTTTAAGAAGAATGAGATTTTTAAACTTGCCATCACTTCTTTTGGCTTGTTAGCGCAAGGCTATATGGTCCACTGCCAGGCAGCAGACACGGACAACTCTATTAGTTTTGATGTTGATATTTCATTGCAGTACCACTAACATTACTGGAGCATGACATTTCTGTCTTATTGAGTCTCTTGCCTATTTTCAATGAGACCCTTGTGGAGGACATGAATTTCTGCCATTAAAATTACAGCCAAAAAAGCAAATGCTGGAAAATCTCAGCAGGTCTACCAGCATCTGTAAGGAGAGAAAAGAGTTGGGCTTTGATAAAGAGTCATCTGGACTTGAGACATCAGATCTTTTCTCTCTTTACAGATGCTGAGATTTTCCAGCATTTTCTCTTTTGGTTTCAGATTCTAGCATTCGCAGTAATTTGCTTTTATTAAAATTACAGTCAGCTAGGAATGCCCGGGTTGGAGGCAGGATTTAAAATTCCAAGATTTTAAGCACTCTCCCCGACCCCTTCTAGGGTGATAGATGTGGTGAGACTAAGTTAAAACCATGATATCACTCTGCCAATAATTGTTTTGTTGTACCCATCTATTTTTGATATTTGTCATTTCTGTTGCAGTTCTCTGATTGGCCAGTGATGTCACTACTGATTCCAAGCTACAATTTCTAACTTGGGAGATCAGATAAGCAAATCCTGCAGGAGATGATCAAGATTGACTGGAGGCATTCCTTGCCTATGAAGAATATAGTCAGACAACGCTGATAAAACTATTAGCAACTCAGCATCAAGGAGATGCTACAGTGTACTAGAGTGCAGCTAAAACGTATGATTTTATAAATATGTGCTTTCATAATTGTTAGTGGATAAAAAACAGATTTTTTAAGTTTATTGATGTCACAAATTGGCTTAGATTAATACTGCAATGAAGTTACTGTGAAAATTTCCGCGTTGCCTGTTGGGGTACACTGAGAGAGAATGTAGCATGGCCACTGCACCTAAGTAGCATGTCTTTCAGAATGTGGGAGGAAACTGGAGCACCCAGAGGAAACCCACGCAGACACAGAGAGAACATGCAAACTTGTCACCGAAGCTAAGAATTGAAGTTGGGTTCTTGGCGCTGTGAAGCAGAAGTGCTAAACCAGTGTGCTGCCATTTTATTTAAAACGTTTAGGTTAATTCACTGAATTTCATGAGATAAGTTCTAGTTGGGGAGCTTGTGAACTATGGGCCAACTTTTTCCTCTCAAAGCATGCAACGCTTGTCATAGATCAAATTACTCAAACTGCATCTTTGAATACTATTTTTTGAAAGAATGCATTTGCATCCTGAGAATTACTATCTTCTGACACAAACTGGAGTGTGGCAATAAAAGGATTCTTAAGACATACACAAAGTATGAAAAAATGCTCAGAACAATTCACTATCTTCTTGAATGAGACTCCACAGTTCATTTGTCTACTCATGGACTTCCCCGGGTTGAGTGTCATGTTACCACTATGAACAGAGTTCTCAGTGATGTTATTTGTCAGCACCAAATGACAGTGGCAGGAATAATTCATAATAATGTCATAAATGCAGCAAAGTTATGATTGTAATTAAGTTCATTGGAAACCTTATGGTGAGTAAGGAATTTGTTTGATTGAGCACGATGGAGCAGCACAAATGGTTCAGTAATTTGCAGGAGATATGAATGTGTAGCATAACTCTTTTATTTGGTAAATTGCTAGATATTGAATGAACTAACAACACTGTGCAATGTGAATGCTTCATTCTAATAGGGTGACTCTGTAATGTCAAATTGGTGTCATTGGTCTGACATGACACTCAACCTGGAGAGGTCCATGAGCAGACTAATGAATCTGTGGAGTTTCACTCTAGAAGGTAGTGAATTGTTCTGAGCATGTTTCATACTATTTGTACATTTTAGCGGTTCCTTTATGTTATACTCCAGTTTGAGTCAGAAGATAGCGATTTTCAGGATAAGAATGCATTCTTTCAGCAAATAATATTCAAAGATATAGTTTGAGTAATTTGATACAACTTGATGTCATTGCACTTTTGAAATTGTACTTCTGATTCCCTGATGAAAATTGTTTAATCCAAATGGTGAATAACGGTGGTTACAGCACCGATCCTGCAGAATATCACTTTGCAGCTTCTATCATAAAAGCAAACAGCTTCTCCCAATCTGATTAACTACCCTTACCCATTGGCTGTTTTCTGTTTTATAGTCACCTTACTACTTGTCTCCTGATTTGTCATGTTCTGACTTTAGTCATTGAATAATTGGAATGTCTCATCAAACTGGATCTGGGGACAATGAACAGAGTTAATAGAGTTCGAGGAGGAAATGAGCAATTAGTACATTTGAATGAATGTTCCACAAACAGTAAGTGGGAATTAGAAGTGTTAGTGAGCCAGATGGAGTAACTTCTCTGCTTTGCACTTCTGTCCCTCCAGAAATGAATCTCAGCACTTTGTTTGCTTTATTTAATGGTCTTAGCAAACTGATACACTACTTGTAGTGATTTGTAGCTCTATACACTTAACTTCCTTTGCCCCATTTCAATATTTAATTTTCCAAAAGACATGTAAGTGTTCTTACCTTCACTTGAAAAATTTATCAAACCAGACTTAACTATGTTGAAATTAGTTTAGCATTATGTGTCATAATATTCCTCAGTATTAACAACACCCCAGCAACTTGGTGTCATTACACATTTTGAAATTGTACTTCTGATACCGAGGTCCAAATTGTTTAATACAAATCGTGACAAACTGTGGTTATAGCACAGATCCTGTGGAACATCACTTCACAGCTTCTGGCAGTCTGACTAACTATCCTTACCCATTGGCTGTTTTCTGTTTTATTGCCGCCTTGCTACTTGTCTTCTTATTCCTCATGCTCTGACTTTAGGCATTGAGTCATTGGAATTTCTCACCAAACTGGATCTGGGGATACAGATCAGAAGCAGTGAACAATTTGTACATTTGATTGAATGTTCCATGAACCAGTGAGTGGAAATTAGAAGTATTGGTGGGCCACATGGTGGAATCCATCAAATACAAAAGATTCCAGTAAAAGGAAGAGAAATGACACTTGGGTGGACACTGCTGAAATATTAAGATAAAGGCAAAATACTGCAGATGCTGGAATCTGAAACAAAAAGAGGAAATGCTGGAAAACCTCAGCAGATTTGACAGCACTTGTGGAGAGAGCTAATGTTTCAACACTGAGATTTTCTAGCATTTTCTGTCTTACTTCTGAAATTTTCTTATTTTTGAACAATACGGAATGACAAGGAAGCAATGTATTGGAGGGTGGTTGTGAATGTGTCAATTATTATATGTTTGGTGACATAACAGCTGCCTGTTTGATAGATCAATAAAGTGTTATTGAATGGCCAAAGTATTCCAACACATGGGGTTCAACAGTGTTGATTTGTAACCAGACACAGTTGATCTGTGGCCACATGAACAGAATCAGGAATGAGAATTCATGTTTCCCTGGTGGCTCCCATGATTTTCTTATTTCCAGCAATGGCGCAAGTTCTAAAAAAGACTCTAGAGTTAGCTTTTGGGAGACTAAGGACATGCTCTACAATAATGAGATAAGAGTGGAGCATGAAAGAAGGTGCTTAAGAGGGAGATTCAGTGGAGCCCACGTATCCATCGGGGTGATTGGATGGCACATATTTGGTGTCTATGAACAGTTATCCCCATTGCTTGTCTGTTCAAATGCCTTTTGAAAATAGCTTGGTTATGACTGATAAATTTATCTTCTGTTATGTTCCTCACATTTTCACCCTGCCAAGAAGTCTAATAATGGAACAGCAAGAAGAAAGGCAAAAAAAGTTGATGAAGCGGATCGTGAGGCAGGAAAATTGCCTACTGTACAAATCATGAAATGCAGCAGTCTTCAGAAGGATAATTGCTCAAAGCATTTATTAATATCTTAGCCAGTATAGAAACTGTACTCCATGTGCCCAATTGCAACATGAAACAAGTTGTTTCTCAGTTGGGCCCAGGCTGAGTATACCAATGGCCATGAATACGATTTGGTTTCCAATAACCTGAATCAGCCTCATGCTATAAGAATGATCAGGACACATTTTAATAACAGTCAATATAACCTTTATTAAATCTACAGAAGTCTATACATAACATCTGTGTTGAATGAGTTTTGTTATGATGCTTCACATAAGTAAAGGTGTATAATCTATATTTTCTATTTCTTGATATTGTGGTGTCTCTTCCCTTTCTAGTGGGAAGAGAAAGTGAGATGGATGGATACTGGATGCCAATGCTTGCCTCTTGGAGTGGAGATGGCCCTGTTCTGCTTCTGCTGGGGTTGAAGATGGTACTATGAGTGAAGGTAGTATGGCAAAAATGAAGTGACTGACTGGGCCTTTGCCATTAGCAACCCTGATGCAGAGATGCCGGCATTGGACTGGGGTAGGCATAGTAGGAAGTCTCACAACACAAATTTAAAGTCCAATAGGTTTATTTGGTAGAATGAGCTTTCAGAGCACTGCCCCTTCATCAGGTGAGTCATTAGCAACTCTGTAAGAGTGCAGAGAGGTTGAGGTATTGCATTAGTCTGAGAGACATCTCCATCATCTATGCTAACTTTCCTGCTGTTAAAGCAGGGAGTGCCCATTCCTTACTGTGATTGGAGTGATTATGAGACAATAGAAATTTATGGTTGCCTGCTCTGGTTCCCCAAGCTAGTAATCCAGAGAGCACAACAGTTACATTATCTGAGGTAGCAACTCGGAGGTTGAGTGGTCAAATCATACCGTGTCAGTTAAGCTCATTCTGTGGTCTTATTGTTGGGGAAGTGAATGAGTACGCACATTAGCATGGGCCTGAGGGAGGATTCTGAATTTCACATCTTAAATTCTTCATTATCTTCATGTTCCTTGGATGATGATTGTATTTAATTGTAAGTAGATGCTGGACATTGACTGGGAATTTATTATAAATAGTAACAGACTGAAACTGAGACTAGGTTTGGAGGTGCATGTTTGTAACGTGTATCTCTGTTAATAAAATTAAAGTATTGTTATGATCCCAGCTATGACAATTCTGGCCAAATTGGATACTTATTAGGATCTCCTTGATAAGCTTGATATATCATAATCATTCAAAGAATGTAATGTGTTGGAAGAATCATAGGTAAGGAAATAAATAGCAGAACTCCAAGATTAAATTGAAATGCCAAAACCATCTTTACTGTACAAACTAAAGCAAAACAAACACAAGCAATATTGACTAAATAGATATACCAAGCAAATAAGATAATTGTTCTACAGCATATAAACTTCTACCTTAAACTCAATCCATGGTTTTAGCCCAGTTTCATCATTTTACTTGATTTTCACTCTGATAGGCTTCTAAGCATGCTCATATTCTGGAAGGCAGTTCCTTTTCCTCTGTCTGGCTACACAGGTCACAGCTCAAGTCTGTTGTGTGCTCCTCCTGACATATGACCTCCTGATCCAAATATAGGTTTCGCTGATTTGATTGTCATAAGTCATTCACATCAGACACACGTAGACACTCTCTTTGGCATCTATTCTGAAGTTGAACTTCTCATCTTTCTAAAAGCTATGTAATCCTACCAATTCTCTAGAACTCACTCATTTCTTCTCCAAACATGCAAAACTGGCTAAACACAACAGACTGAATCAACTTCACTTAGCTTTTTTCTAAAAAAAATTCAAAAAACACACTTTACGAACACATCTCCAACCTCAGCATTTTTTTCCATGGCAACCTTACAGCTTTCTTGCTTCTAAAAACCTCTCAACTGGGTCAAAGGTTCAAGCATGATTCGTAAATGCACAGAGGCATACTAAACCAAATAATGCCCATTTATAACAGTGTGTAAATGCTGACTCCCATACTTTCTCCACCACTTTGCTTTCGGAAATAAAATGTACATAATTTGAATGGTCCTCTCCTCATAAAGAACCAAGATTGTTCTTTTGGTCTGTTCTACCTGCAGGTATAGCAGGTTTCCCAAACTAGCGTCTGAAAAAGAAAAATACTACATATAAGAAAGATGAGTGAGAGAACATTAATTCTCTCAGTACCCAGGACATGAGCCAGCTTGAATGAATGTGTGACCAGGCGGTTGAAAGAAATATTGTGCTGAAGTATATGGCACTAGCCAACATAGCCAGCATTGTGATGTAGTTACATGGTAGAGTGAATAGAAAGAAAATGGGCATTTCATTCCTGTCAGATCAGACCTTTTCAGGATAATTTGTGCCCTGTCTACCCCAGTTCAGATGGAAGTAGGCACCATGTAAATTTGATGTTGCCACCTTGTTTACCCATGTAGTATTGGGCCAAGTGGTCCCACGTCTGCTGCTACCTCAGCAGGAGACTGACCAGCATTGTGCTAATAGCATGAAGGGCAACTATCAGTCTTTGTTCCTTAAAAGTAATCTGTCCTTAAAGGGAAGCTGCACTGAATTACAGGAAGCTACTGCTGAATACTATCGCTGCTGTTCTAAAAGGGAAAAGGGACACCAGGATCACAGATGTAGTGCTGTGGAGGTCTTAGTGATGGCAGTTGTTGGGAAGAAAAGCACCAGGTTCTACAGGAGATCAGGAACCTCTCAAGTTCACCCTCAGAAGGGATTATGTGGTCAATTTCCTGTATCTGAACCCAAGGACCTGGCATCAGTGCCACAAGAAGTGTAATAAAGTCTTGCAGGTGGTCAAGGTCAGTAAATGCATCTTCTCCTGACATCTTCTCATCACCACATCACAAGCCTCTCATGGTGCACAATCACCACATCCCCATCATTTTCCCAGCCATAATCTCAAGTACTGAGGACTCAAGGCCAATGGCCAGATCTTCCATCTCACCCTCATCTGCCTTCAAATACTGCTAACTTCATCCCCATCTCTTGCTTCCTCTGCATGCTTCCAACTATTCAGCTGTGGTAGGCACATCACACAAATACATTACAACACAATCATTAATAATCTGCCCTCTCTTTTGCAGCACAGTAAGAGGAAGCTGAGCAGAGCCGGTGATATTGAGGACACCCGCATCCCTCGGGCCCAATAGAGGAGGTGGTTCTTTGTATCACTGGACCGGCTGCAATAGTGTTTGGCAAGCAGTGGCTCTGAAAAAATTGAAAATGTTTTCCTGTTTTTTGCCACTTCTCAACTTGATGGTCACCCTCGTTCCTCTGTTTGGCATGATGAGCAGCTGGAAGTGTCACCATGGACCTCTTATCTTCCACTCCCCACAACATACTTCCTCCCACCCCACTCTCCCTCCCCACTGTGTCCCCATTGCTCTCACTCCAATAAGGGAATTAAAAGAGAATAACACCATTGTAAAGAGGGCCTGTTACTCAGTCCGACAACTTCAGCCAGTAGCTAAGTTACTGGAATTGCACATAACACAAGATTAGTATGGAGTTGGGATCAGCAATTGATGAGTCACTGGGCATTGGATTGAGCTTGGTCAGGAGTTAATAATCGTTCTTGTCAGCTCACCAGATGACAAGGTTGTGGATGAGTATTTCTATACAGGACATAGATGGGAAATACTGACAGACACACACACCCAAGATTTTGGGTGCACTGGCTGGCCAGCCAGACCATTTTTTGTCATTGTCAAGAAGCACAGGCGACTTTGACTTTAACTTGGCAGAGGGCAGAATGTGGATCTTGGCCTCTCTGCAGTTCTTGCTCCATCTCCACCTCATCCTGCAGACCCGGGCGCACTCCACTGCTGCCTCCATGCTGGTTAGAGCCTTTGAGTGACCTCTCCATCTTTTGAGGATGCAGTAACAGTCCCTGACAAATCCAGAATGCCTCGACTGTACTTCCAGATAATTTTCAATAGCAGAGGCTCCTTACATTTATCTTACCTTCAAGTTGGATGTCTGGTTCTTTAAATAACTTTAGTGCTACTCTTGTAGTAGCAGAATGCTTAAGCTTTGGTGTGTGATGGATAGATCCATTGAATGGACCTATGAGATCCCAATGATGTCTGATGCCAGGAATAGCACTGGTTCAGCAGCTTCTACTGCACACAGGAATGCTTGCGCAAGTGACTTTCTTACAGAACACACTGCACTGACTGGACCAGAAACGGTTGGTTTCGCAGCCCACATTCCAGCAGAGTGATTGGTTTCCACCGTGCCATCTCTGGTGGTATTTTAAGTCTACCGGGTCTATAGCAAAGAAAGTCATTCAAGCCAATTGTACTGCAGACAAACTTTCACCCACCTCTTTCCACCTAATCATATCAGCATACCTCCTCTTCCTCCCTTCCTTCCATTTATCTAACTTCCCCTTAAAAACGTGTTAAATTTCCTTAACTTTAATCTTATTAAGGCTGGAATGAGCAGGAATATACCCATCTATACCTTTAAGGAGCAAAGGGGAAAGAAAATGGGATCGCTCCCCATTATTACACTCATCCAATTTTTTGCACTAATTTCTGGACAATGTGTTTGAACAATGCTGTAATGATCTAATGGAATGATACGTGTATTACCCATTATTGCTTTCCACATTCACAATGCACTCTTAATCATGCTCACATAAGTAGCATCACCAACACAAAGTTTGATTTAAACGGTGTTGAATTTGAAACTGTCAGGAGGGGTAGCTTCAAAGAATGCGCACAGAGGCAAGTCACAGGAACAAATAAAGGTCTATTGAGGAACTGTTCTTTCTCGCACTCTCACCTATAGGGGGGATTCTTAGACAATTCAGCCCGCGCTCCGGGTCACCTCACCCGTCCTTTTAAAAGGGCTACGCCCTGCACATATAACAAAGGCTACAGCAACTATGTGATGAATTCACATTATTATTCCCCACTGACAACTTCTTGATTATCTCTGCCTCTCAACTTTTGCTGTGAGAATCTCATTTTCCTGTCCTTCCAACTAAAAAAAACACTCAGTGGGTTTTCAGTTGGGAATAGCGTCGTAGCTTTTTGAAGGAAGTAGAGGAGGACCTGAGGTTAGACAGCACAGGTGATAGGTCTGCACATTAAAGCTACAGAGTGAAGCACTCGTACCTCCGGATCGGACATAGGAGCAATGCCTGTGGTGGCTATGATTCCGTACTTCACAACGGAATCATTTCTGATCGAAGCCATACGCAACAACTTTATATACAGTTTACTTTCATCAAGGCACCACTGTGAAAGTCACGACCACCCTGAATATTTGTACACAGGATAATTTCAGGCTGCAACACGGGACATTATTAACATTAGCCAATCCGTTGTGCACAGGCACATTGAGTAAGTCATAGTTGCATTGTTTGGTAGCACAGGCCAGGTTATAAACATCTCTATGGACACCAGCAGCTGCAATACTGACCACTGCCACTTTGCAAAGAGGCACTATCTCGCAAACTCCAGGCAATCTCCGATCCTTTCTGTGACCCTGATTAACGCCACCATCTACCACAAGAGAATAGAATCCCATTGTGTCAATATTCATGTGAGATTAGCAGCAGCTCATTGTGCATGTGAGTGTTCATTTTCCTGCCAGCTGCCATCATACATTTGTTTTAAGACAGTGTATCCATATTTGATAATACAGAAAGACAATTTTTCAGGTTACTCATGGAAGATCAAGCTTATCCTCTACAGAGGTGGTCAGTTACAGCTGCATATTTTATCCAGATACCAAACAAGCAAAATATAATTAAGGTATAATTTGGATGCTAGAGGGAGTTTTTTCACACAGAGGGTGGTGGGGGTATGGAACACGCTGCCAAGTAAAGTGGTGGAGGCAGGCACTCTGGAGTTATTTAAGAGATAACTAGATGGACACATGAACAGAATGGGAATGGAGGGATATAGAAAATGGATTTAAAATAGGGATCATGAGCCTTGGGAGTTCCCTGGGAAGTGTGTAAACTTTCAATGATATTGATGTATTTCTGTTTTATCCTATGGGTACTTTGGTCCGCCTTGTTGTCTGACAAGGGGCATACACGCGATGGGTCATGAGAGGGCCGCTCTTGGATTTTTCAAGAGTAGCCTAGTGCTTCACGTCATTAGTATACGCTTGAACTGGACCAGTTGATGGGCAACACGACAACTCAGTGACTATTGCTGTGCTATGCAGATACATGGATTTGGGCCTATGTCTGTGGGAGTTTGCACGTTCTCCCTGTGCTTGCGTGGGTTTTCTCCAGGGGCTCCGGTTTCCTCCCATACCCCAAAGGTGTGCTCTTAAGCTGATTGGCAAAACAAATTCTCCCTAAATTGTCTTGCAAATTTGGTTCCAATGTGTAGATCTGTAAACATAGACAGGGATCATAGGTAGAAGTGGGAACATCGAGGTGGCGGCGTGGGCTCATTTGGGCTGAAGGGCCTGTTTCCCATGCTGTTTTGTTCTTTGTTCTTTATTTTATAACAAGGTCAAAATGTCTATCAGAGACATTATAGAACTCACTGTTTGAAATTTGAAGCTATGTGTTAGATGAATGGATCAGTTTGTGAATTTTCTGCAATGTAGTCCGGAAAAAGATAGGATTAGGCGTGATTGCTCTTTTTTGGTTGGCACAGATGTGATATGCTCAATCGTGCTGCAGATTTTCTATCTTTCTATATATTACAGATGGGGGCGGAGGGGTTAATTTAAACATCACTAATTTCTCCTCTCTCCACCCATCCATAAACAGGAAGGTGTTTTGGATTTGCCTCCATCTGGCATATTTCTCATTCATTCAGCTGTGTTGTGATCCAATTTTCTGTTCGTTGTCCCACAGCAAACTTGAGATAGGATGAAAAAAAGTCAATTTGAAACATTTAAAAATGTGGAAGCAGGATTGCAATGTTGCCTCCTTTCCATTCGTATAGTATAAAAGAGGGATAGAGAAAAAAGAAAGATTTACTATGCAGAGACCACAGAGGAAAAAGATTAATATTTCAGGTAGGTTCCAGAGTTGAGAATCAAAGTTCAATGATGTGGAGATGCCAGCGTGCCAGCACGGTAAAATGTCTCTCACCATCAGGCTAAAGTCCAACAGATTATTTGGTAGCATGTGCTTTTGGAGTGCTGCTCCTTCATCATTCATGAACATAAGAACATAAGAGGGCCATTTGGCCCCTCAAGCCTGCTCTGCCATTCAATAAGATCATGGCTGATCTTTTCGTGAACTTACCCGCCCGCTCATCGTAATCTTTATTCCTTTACTGTTCAAAAATTTACCTATCCTTGCCTTAAAGGAGCATGAAGGAGCAGCGCTCCGAAAACTCGTCTTACCAAATAACCTGTTGGACTTTAACCTGGTGTTGTGAGACTTCTTAAAGTTCAATGAGGTATTCCTTCATGGAGGTTGGCAGGCTAAAATCCGATGCTGTTTAATTCACATTTCTGGTATAGTTGACATCACATGATGAGACTGGCATGCAGAGATGAACCCATCTTGACGGCAGTGGTATGGAAGTTTCAGCAGAAATAGTGTAAATGGAACTCAGGTAATCAATCTGGGCAGAGCTTTTTTTTTGTGATGCTGCTAGTTAGATGTTAAAATGACAGACTACTGATATTTTGCAGTACAGCAAGAAAATATTACTGGTTACACAAGCCAGAGAGCCATGTCTAATGACTCCCATGCTCCACACTGTGAACTCCTCGTCTGAGTCCCTGTGACAGTTAAATACCTCAACCATCAAGAGTAGAAAGGAAAGTTGTGGGGCCCTTTGTTCCAGCAGATGAGTAGACTTGGTTGGGTGATAAAATGCAGATGGCCTTTCTATAGTACTCTTTGAATTTGGTCTCTGCAATCCAATGGGGTTGAAAGGGTTGGGGTGTTAGAATGTCTTCAGGGATAATGAGGTGCTTGTTTCTATTTTAGTTCCTTTTATTTGGGTCACAGACAAACATAGATTCAACCATTTTAAAAGGTGTCCAATTTTTAATCTTTTTGAAATTGCCATGAGAATATCTGTATATATTTTATTAAAATATGCTGTGTGAGGTTTGAATACACATATGGAAGTAACAAGAAATGTTTGCACCATTCAGTCTTGGGAATAAATAGGTAATACATTTTGCCTTGTCTAGTTTGTTCATGTCACCATTGGTCAGCACTTTTTGTCCTGACTTTCTGTTTTCTCTGTGCTGCAGGATAGCCTTCACGAATCTTTGTTGTTCAGCCACAAATAGGACTTTCCTCTTTGACTTTTTTTAGCCCAACACTTTCTCCAAGAACCTAGGAAAACTGTGCTCTGCAACAGGAGTTCTCCAATGAACTACATGGCAGGGTTAAAAATCCTTGAGCCAATTGAATTAAATTTGGATAGCATTTTTACATAGGTAGCTGGGGGCTGCCAAAAGCTTCTCCACCCTAAAAATGATTGCATATCCAGATCCTCTTGGGGAAGAGGCATACATCTGAACATACAGACAAATGTCTGGATACCTTTTTGATTCATTATAGAACAGTTACTTAGTTACCTGTGCTATTTAATACCATCAGACAGCCACCCTCCACAACTGCCTGACATGTATGTGGTTGTTTGGAACTACATTCTCTTTCTCCACCCTAGATTTACTCAAAGTATAGAAGTAGGGATGTGTTTCTGTGACTTATTTTACAGACTTAGGTTTGTCTTAGAAAGTGAGATTGAGGAGTTTAGGCTTATTCTAGAGTTTTTAAGAATGAGAGGAAATCTAATTGAGGTATATAAGATGACAAATTAGACATAGAGCAGATGCTTTCTTTGGAGACAATCTAAAATAAGAAGTCATGGTTTTAAGATAAGAGGTAGCAGCTTTAAAACAGAAATGAGGAGAAATTACTTCTCTCAAAGGGTCATGAATCTGTGGCATTCACCACTCCAGAGTGCAGTGGATGCCAAGACATTGAGTAAATTTAAGGAAGAGACAGATTTTTAATTAGTAATGGGTTGAAAAGTTATGGTGAATGGACAGGAAAGTGAAGTTGAGGCTAAGATTGTTTCTTCAGAAAGAACTCTTGAAAATACAGCTAATATAACAATAACAAAACTTACTCTAACTTATAAATCAAAGAAAAGAATGTAATAAAGAAATATCACTACTCTAAACTTGGGACCTTGCTCTGAGTTTTCACTCCAAGTTTTCCACAATGCTACATAATTCCTTATTTATAGTGAATCAGTTGGTCAGCTGACTATTACATCATTCTGTGATTGGTTCCATGTTTTACTGGGTCAGCTGACCCTTACATCTTGTTCCCATTGGTCACATTACAATCAATACAAACTTGTCACTGGTTACATTCTAACAAATTAAATTGCCTTTGTTTTTTAATTTTTTTTTCAAAATAATTTAATACGACCATTCTCTAGTATTCTTAATACCTTTCCAGTACTTGCACCCCTTTTTGTAAAATGGTTGGATATCTATAGATTTGCACTGATCCAGTTAAATTTGGACACATCCTTGTTTTCCAGCATTTGCATAATGCTGGCGAAATCAATTCTTAATCTTTTTTCAGCTACACTTTTTGTTGAGTGAACATTGCCTCTTAAAGACCAATTGTTCACATAACACTTAATTGGTACTTTCTTACTCGATAATTCTGTTAATGTGTCAAACAATATATCCACACCGAATGCATCCACTAACACTAGGGCTTCAGCAATCAACGTGCTTTTGACTACCCTTCTTATTTTCTTTGCATCTCTGGCCAAGGAGCAATATTTTTCTTCCTTACCTCCCAAGAATATTATGAATTGGCACCCACTTGAATATTCATCTGATAGATTGACATGTGGAGCGTCACTAAACACAACCAATTTCATATCTTCCAGTTCTCCTACTGCTGGGAATTTAATCACACATTCCTCTAATTTTAACTTCTTAAATGTTTTATTAGCCTGCAAGATCTCTCCAACTGTGGTGCACCACAACATATTACTGAGCTCTACGACATTATAGCTCCCATCTGGTCTTGTCTGTGTGCATAGCCAATTTAATTGTCCTATCATACTCCTCAATAGAGATGAGATCAGCCCTGATAACATTGAATGGTTGAGCAGGCTTGAGAGCTAGATAGCCTACTCCTGATTTTACTTGTTATGTTCTTAGAAGGTATTCAAATCACCTGACCCCACTCTGAGTTCAGAGACTTGAGGCCAGGAGCAGAAGTCAACCTCACCATCCTACATGTATGCTGGCAGAGGAGGTCTAAAGCTTTAAAGTAGAAAATCGTTTGATGATCCAAGCTGCAGCAGACATTCCCACTTCCAAATGGACAAACTCCTCATGACAGACATCATCAAAAATAGGAGCTCACCCACACTACTATAATTAAGCTGACTCCAGAAAATAGGGCAGAGTCTGCATTAATGCTGATGAAAACACAGAAGCTCCAAACAATATATTTATGGCCTCCAGTTTTGAGTCTTCTCCGCATCTTACCCATCAGATTAATTATGATGGACTGGGAAACATTACTGAAAGGAAGGGCGGTGGACAGGCAATGGCAGGCATTCAAGCAATGAATAAGTGAAAATAGAGAACTATAGATCAGGGGTCCTAATATCAGGAGTAGACAAGTTGAGAGTCCATTATCAAGGATTTCATAGCATAGCATTTGAAAAGCAGTGGCAAAATAGACAAAGTCAGGATGGATTTATGAAAGGGGAATCATGCTTGACAAATCTACTGGAATTCTTTGAGGATCTAATTAATGGAGTTGACCAGGGAGAACTGGTGGATGTGGTCTTCTTAGACTTTCAGAAGGCTTTAGACAAGGTCTCATATAGCACATTGTTATGTAAAGTTAAAACACAGGTATTGCGGACAATGTTTCGAGATGGATAGAAAGCTGATTAACAGACAGGAAGCAAAGAGTTGGAAGAAATGGGTCTTTTTTCAATTGACAGGCAGTAACTAGTGGAGTACTACAAAGATCTGTGCTAGGTCCCCAATTGTTTACATTAAATATTATTGATTTGGATGATGGAACTAAATGCATCATTTCCAAATTTGCAGATAATTCAAAGTTGGGTGAGAGGATGCAGAGATGCTTCGGTATGTTTTGGACAGACTGAGTGAATGGGCATGTGCATGACAGATGTAATAGTATAATATGGATAAATGTGAGATTATCCACTTTGGTAGCAAAAGTAGGAAGGCAGATTATAATTTGAATGAGGGTAAATTGAAAGAAGTGGATACTCAGCGAGATCTTGATGTCCTTGTGCATCAGTTGCTGATAGTAAACATGCAGGTACAACAGACACAGTAAAGAAAGCAACTGGTATTTTGGCCTTCATAGTGAGAGGATTTGAGTATAGGAATAAAGATGTTTCACTGCAATTGTATAGAGCTTCTCTGAGGCCACACTTGGGGTAATGTGTGCAGTTTTAGTGTCCTTACCTGAGGAAAGATGTCCTTGTGACAGAGGGAGTGCAACAAAGGTTTACCAGGCTGATTTCTGGGAGTCATATGTGGAGAGATTAAATGCGTTAAGATTATGTTCATTGAAGTTCAGAGTAAGAGATGATCTCATAGAAACTTATAAAATTTGAACAAGATTAAAAAGAGTAGATTCAGAAAGAATGTTCCTGATGGATCGGTAGGTGAGTCCGGAATTGGGATCATGGTTTGAAAACAAGGGATTTTAGGACTAAGGTGAGGAGAACTTTCTTCACCCGGAGAGTGGTAAATCTGGAATTCACTACCGCAGAAAGTAGTTGAGGCCAAAACTTTGCATGATTTCAAGTAAGAAATAGATATAGATTTTGGAATTAAAGGGATCAGGAATATTAGAAGGAAGGCAGGATCAGGATATTGGATTTGACAATCAGTCATGATCATAATGAATGATGGACAGTGCAGGCTGGAAGGGCTGAATGACCTATTCTTACTCCTATTTTCAATGCAAGTTTCTATGTATGTTTAAAAGCCTTTCATTATCTTAAGCATCTTGGTTATGTCAATTGGTCTTTCCCAATAGTTATAAGAGCTCAGTTCCAGCATATAATCCTTGTAAAGCTTTTATTATACTTTCCCCAATGCCTCTATATCACTTTATAATATGGAGGCGATAACTATGGACATTCCTCCAAGTGTAGTCGAATCATGGTGTTCTACAGGTTTAACATGCCTTCCCTGCTTTAAATTCTATCTCTTTTGAAATGAATTTGATTTTCTTTTTATGAACTTACTAGCATGCATTGCTACTTCAGTGAATTTAGCATTTATTTGAAGCTTTTCATAACTCCGACTCTGTTTTCTGTTTTATAACAAGCTTACTATCCAAACTGGTACTCGTCCCTTGACTCCACATGCTCTGACCTCAAGTCATTGAATTTACCATATCAAGGATCTTTTGAAAGTACAAATATATTTATACTTTCCTTGTCTACTCTGTCACTTGTTGTAAGTAACAAAAGGGCATAGATTTAAAGTAATTGATAATAAAAGCAATGGTGAGGTGAGAAAAAGCTATTTTACACAGTGAGTGGTACACTGCCTCACAGTGTGGTGGAGGTGGATTCATTTGAGGCATTCATTGAAAAGTGGATTATTATCTGATATAGAAGAATGTGCTGGACTGGCAGGTGTTGGGGGCAGAGGGAGTAGCGGGGGCTGGAGGAGGAGGACCAGGGAATGAGTGGTACAGATAAACTGCTCCTACAGAGAACCAGCATAAGCATAATAGGCTGAATGGCCTCTTTCTGTATGCTAACAACTCTGTGATTCTATGAACGATATGAAAACCCCTGTCCTGATACTGAGATCTGACTCTTCCACAATAGAACTCTTAAATTGCATGATAACAATTTATGAATTTAATTGAAAAAGGAACTTGACATATATCTGTTGATGACACTTTAAAAAGGCTAAAATTTGCAGCATTTTCTGGTAAATGTGCAGGGTTTGTCCATTGCAAAATCAATTGCTAAAGTTTCAACATTTGGATCTTGTACAGTTATGCATGAAAGTAAAGTGGTGCTAGGCTTTTACAATGTTAAACATCCTATTCCTTAACATGAGCTGCATGTTTTATTACCTGTGCTGTAAGAATCATGCAATGGAACAACAATGGAAGGATAGAACCTGGCACATTGAAACTTACGGTAATTTAAAATAACTGGGAAAATTAGTTCTCACCTCTGCTCAAAAATGAGACGAAGTACAGTCATTGAATAAATTTTGCATTATCCAAGTCATCTTTCTGACCCACTGCATGTTGCTGGCTGGTTAGTCCAACATCCCAGAATCCCTTAGAGACTCTAACAAAATATCGTATGAAGTCCCTCAAATGCTTTTAATTTGCAGTTTGCAGATGTACCTTCTAACCCTATTACCTTTCCACTATAGAGAGCTTTGTTCGGCTTCCTAAAGGAATTGTAATCAGTGGTGCAACATTTTCAACTGAGTCACAAAAAAACTTCAACTTGTATTGACAATTGATATACTTTTCGAAGTGAAGCGTGAAGGTGATGATGGAGTTGTTACACGACTTGATTGTGTGGAATTTGTGGTTCTTAAAAAGCTCAATGTTTTCTCTTCAATTTTTTCACAGTAATCCCACCCCATGCTCAGAGTCATTTTAATATTCGCAAATAAAATGTTGCTGAAGCAATTGGAAGATATGTTGGTCCAGGAGCCCCACAAAAAGGGCACAACTGCCTCACAATACCAGAGACATGCGTTCAATTCTGATCTTGGTTGTTTGTGTGAAGTTTGCATATTCTTCCTGTGTCTGCTCTGGTTTTCTCCCACACACCAAAGAAGTACAGGTTGGGTTGATTGGCTGTGCTAAATTGCCCCCTAGTATCAGACGGTACTAGCAGGGTAAATTTATAGGGTTAGGGGGATAGGGCATAGTTTGGATTGTTGTTGGTGCAGGCTTAATGGACCAAATGGCCACCTTCTGCACTGGAGGGATTCTATGCTTAATAATGTATGCAGTGATCCACTACCTCTTGTTAGTACTTTTCCAAGTGATGCATTAAGGTGATGATGAAGTTGTTGGCACTGCTAGTTTTTGTGGAATTCAAGGTTCTTAAAAAGCACTATGTTGCCTCTCCAACTCCGAGATGTGGATATGCCAACATTGGACTGGGGTAAACAGAATAAGAAATCTCACAACACCTGGTTAAAGTCCAACAGGTTTATTTGGTAGTAAACGCCACTAGCTTTCGAGTGCTGCTCCTTCGTCAAGTGAGTGGAAGTTCTGATCACAAACAGGACATATAAAGACACAAACTCAATTTAGATGAATAATGATTGGAATACGAGTCTTTACAGCTAATCAAGTCTTAAAGGTACAGACAATGTGAGTGGAGAGAGCTTTAAGCACAGGTTAAAGAGATGTGTATTATCTCCAGACAGGACAGTTAATGAGATTTTGCAAGCTCAGCCAAGTCATGGGGGTTGCAGATAGTGTGATGTCAACTCAAAATCCTGATTGAGGCCTTCCTCATACATGCGGAACTTGGCTATCAGTCTCTGCTCAGCGACTTTACGTTGTCATGTGTCATGAAAGCCGTCCTGGAGAACGCTTACCCAAAGATCAGAGGCAGAATTCTAATCATTATTCATCTAAATTGAGTTTATGTCTTAATATGCCCTGTTTGTGATCAGAACTCCCACTCATCTGACAAAGGAGCAGCACTCCAAAAGCTGGGGGGGTTTGCTACCAAATAAACTTGTTGGACTTTAACCTGGTGTTGTGAGACTTGTTACTGTCTCCAACTCCTTGACAGTAACCCCATTTTAATACTAGCAAATAAAACGTCGCTAAAAGCAGTTGGAAAATGATGGTCACGGAAGCCACAAAAGGGGCACTGGGATCAATAACCCACACTGGCCCTTGTGAGCAGAGGCTGAGTGCCAATGTCCCACCGCAATGTCCCTCTCAACACCGCCCCCTGCCGCCCACAAGCCAACTTGCCCACCTGCGGACCGTGGGCGGAGCGGGAGGGTGGGCTAAGATGAGAGACGCCTTCCTATTGGGCGCGGTGGAGGGCTGGTTTGTGTGCCGGACTGTGATTGGCGGAGAGGAAGGGGAGGGGAGGGGTTTCGTTCTCGTCCGCTAGCTGTCCGGGGGCTGAGGGGAGGGGGGGGTACGCGGACAGAGAGACGGAGGATGGCAGCGGCTGCTTACAAGGGCTACTGTGTGTGGCCGCTCTGAAAGTCGGAGGAGCTGGAGGGAAGGCAGAAACCTCAGCAACGGGCGTCTCGTCCCCCCGACATCGCAGGAGAGCGCGGGCCGGATTAAGCGCTGGGGGCCGACGGATTGTTATTGGGGAGCGAAAGCCAGAGAGCGGGCGCCGGCGGGCGCTTCAAACAAACACATCCACTAATAAATATTTCTCCACGTCCCGGCAGGAGGGAGGAGGAGGGAGGGGCGGCCGGGGGAAAAAAAATTGGTTAAAAAAAAATAAACCCAGTGGCAACAAACTATCCCCCCTTCCCTTCCTCCCTCCTTCCCCCCACCCTCCCCTCTCCCCTGGAGCTTCCAAACCGCCTTCCCCGCAGGATGAACTCGGTCAGGGCTGCCAACAGGCGACCGAGGCGAATGTCGAGGCCGCGCCCCGTGCAGGAGAGAAACAACGCCGCGGGTAAGGAGCCGGGGGCCGGCTGGGTGTGAGGGGAGGTGGGGGGAGAGGGGAGGGGAGGGAAGGTGTCTCAGAGATTGTGTACAATCCCCTCCTTCACCCGCGGGGGCAGAATAAATCATCCCCTCCCGAGCGGCCTTACTACCTCCCCCTTCCCCTCCCCTTACACAGCGAATGGAGAGACCGAGGCTTCCCCCGGCTCCCCTCCCAGCTCAGGCCGCGCTTTGTTTGTGCTTGGCCATAATCCTGAGCTCTGGGAGCATGTTTGGTCTTTCCCCTTCACCACCTCCTCCCTGTGCTGTGCAAATCTGATATAAAATGGATCCTGTCGGATTAGCACCTTTTGGGGAGAGAGAGAGAGGGAGGAGAGAGTGCAAATATATTGGTCAGGCTCTCCTATTTGAAATAGGCTGAAAAATTTGTGCCACAGTTTGTGTTGAGTTTCCCCCCCTCCCCTGAATGGGATGGAGGGGTGTTGGGAGTGTTTTCACAGACTTCACCCCTCCTTTCTCTCCTTGCCCCCCTCTCCTCTCTCCAAATGGTGCCCTGAATGTTTGCTGCGTAGTTGGGTTGAAGAGCGTGTCGAAGATAACGCCACCAACATAGCTCCAAACCTCATCTGTTAACTGTTAGCCTATGTTTGTATCCGAAGTGAATTAATTTCGTTTTAAGTGTATGTGTGTATATTTTTTAAAGCAGCTGCCTTGAAGTTTTCTTCTGCAAAGTTGCTCAGTTTTGCTTTTCTGACAAGGCCCCCATAAGCAAACCAAATAACTCAATGTCTCGTCTTTGAACTCCAGAGCTATTGTATATGCGTGTTACTTTTTAATCTCCATGCATTTTATTTAAAAATAAATAGAACATTTGCATTTTCAGTAACGTATTGTAAAATATCTTCCAAAATGATTTTGGCATTTTGATCTAATTATTGATTCGGGTAATATTTTGTCTGGCTTCTGCTTGTTGTGTACACTTTGTTGTAGTGCCTGGAAAACTGCAGCCACCTTGATCAGAATTGCTGCTGTAATGGCCTCAATGCTGATCATATGGTGTTGCTCATCAGATTGCAAAATGGTGTCAGGTGAAAGTTGTAATATATAGGCATAAAATGAGCAATGCCAATTAATGTTAATTCATGACAACAAACTGTTAGAAGTAATGTACATAATTTGTACAGCTACTGAATGATTCTGTAGAATCAAATGTATTTATTTAATATTTCAAACACTGGATATTTGAGCAGCAATTCTATTTTGACATGTGCATCTGCCATGCTCAAATTTCAAGAGAGTTGTTTCATTGGAGGCTAGCGTTTTATTAAATAGAACTTTATTGAACTTTTAGCCTAGCAATATACTTGCCATTTTTGAGAACTGTTAAGTCATGTGGATAGATTGGAGAAGCTGAACTTGCCCTCCTTGGACATGAAAGGCTTTAATAGTGATGCTCAAAATTGTGAGAAGTCCAGACAGAATCACTAGAGAGACTTGGAAGGATCTTAGAAGAGACTTGAAAGAACCAAAGAACACCATTTTAACAGTCTGAAATGAGATGAGGATAAACGTTTTGAATTGTAAAGATCTGGAATGCACTGCCTGAGAGTTTGGTGAATGTAGATTCAAAAAGAGGAATTGGATAGCTATCTGAAGGGAGGGAAGCAATGAGAGGGCTTGGAGAAAAGGTGGGGGAGTGCAACTTGCTAAATTATTTGTGCAGAGAGCTGACACAGGCTCCAAAGGCTGAATGGCCTCCTGAGCTGTAACTATTTTGTTGCTGTGTCATGTTTTCCATACAAATTAGAAGTTTAGCAAAAGTTATGCAAATTGTTGAGGATTTTGGTGGTGTTGAACTAAATTAATGCATCTAGATATTAACTGGTATGCTTAATGTATTGCATGAATAGAATGACAAGTAACAGTATGTAATTTGTGTTTAGGATATCACATGTCAAAATGTAATTACGTTGAGCACCCGATATGGTCTAGCAGGTTTATCCATTGAGCAGTACGCAAACCATGGCAATCAAAAGTTACATTGCAGGTTGGTGCAGAGTTATTCGATGCCCATTGCAGCTAAAACAGTAATATATTTGGCTTTATTCTCCTGTGGGGGGGAAAAAATGTGATGGTGTTTTTGTGATTCACTGTGGGGTTGGCTTGGACCTAGCTATGTGCATTCTGGCTGCTGACACTAAAGACTCATCTATAAATTCATTGGCATCCTTCCCTCAATGAAAGATGATGGATGCACAGCAAATAATCCATTTCAGATGGGAGGTGTCTTTATATGGTAGAACTAGTGATTGCTTTAATTCATCCATGTTTCACAGCTGTACAGAAGGATTTGAGTACACAGGTTTCAAAACATCAGCTTGGTCCTAAGGGTAAACTTGATATCCTGTGCTTTTGGCTGAGGAGGCCATTTCTTGAAAAGTAGGTTCTGCAGCAAGTGTTGAACAAGAAGCTACCAGGTGGAATTGTAGATCGTTGTTTTCAATGGTGGTGTCTGTTGCCACGTTTCTGTGGCTACAGGTTGTCATGATGATGCATGCCAGCCAGAGAAAGTGCTGTCATTGTTTGTTTGTCATACTTGCAGGCATCCTTGAAGCTGACCTTTTGACATATGCTAATTGTCTGGCTCTGGCTACTTTACCATATAGAAAGTCTTTGGCTGTATGGCCAACGAAGCCACCTCCGAGTGCTAACAAACAGGAGATCTGCCTTTGAGGGCACTGATGCCTTTCATTATATTCTGCCAGGATATACTTGTGCAGCTCGTACTGAAGATGAAACTTTTTGAGTTGCTTTTGATAGTTGCAGGTTGTCTGTTTCACAGCTGTACAGCACTTTGCTGAGAACACAGGCTTTAAATCACCAATTTAGTCCCAAGGATTAACTTGAAATGTCATGTGTGCCTTGCGAATTTCCCAAAGGTGGTGGCTATTTTCCTTGTGCTTATATTGTGCCCTGCTTCAAGAGTAAAATTGTCCGTCACCATGAACCTGGGGGGAGCAGAATTTGAAAACCACTTAGTGGGATATTCAGTGTGATCAAGGGTGGAGATGTAGTATGACTATTTTCTTGACACTTGTCAGGAAGGGTAAGGGATGGGGATATAAAACAGAAATTCAGGGAATTGGGGTGGAAGCTTAGGGCTAAAACAAACAGTGGTTATCTCTGGGTTGTTACCTGTGCAATAGGATAGCATGGAGAATAGAGAGAGAGAACATTTAAACTCGTGGCTAAAGGGGTGGTGCAGGAGGGAAAGATTCAGATACTTGGACAATTGGGGCTCTTTCTGGGGTAGGTGGGACCTCCATAAGAGGGATGGTCTGCACCTGAACCAGAAGGGAATTAATATCTTGGGGGGGGGGGGGAATTTGCTGGTGCTATTCAGGGGAGTTTAAACTGATTAAGTGGAGGGATGGGGCTCTGAGTAGCTCAAATGTACAGGAGAATGGGAATATCGAGGTCATGGATAAGGTTTCTGGGTTTCAGCACGGTACTGGTAGGTGGGAGGATGGTCTGAAGTGTGTATGCTTCAATGCGAGGAGCATACGTAATAAGGTGAGTGAACTTGCAGCCTGGATAGGTCCCTGGGACTTCGATGTTGTGGCCATTTCAGAGACATGGACAGAGCAGGGATAAGAATGGATGTTGCAGGTTCCGGGGTATGGATGTTTCAGTCGGAGCAAAGTAGGTGGTAGAAGAGGGGGAGGTGTGGCATTGTTAGTCAAAGACTGTATTATGGTTGCAGAAAAGACATTTGATGTGGACCTATCTATTGAGGTAGTTTGGGCTGAGACTAAAAACAGGAGAGGTCACCCTGTTGGGAGTTTTTTTATAGGCCTCCAAAAAGTTCCAGGGATGTGGAGGAAAAAATTGCAAGGATGATTCTGGACAGAAGTGAAAGTAACAGGATAGTTGTTATGGGGGACTTTAACTTTGCAAATCTTGATTGGAAAAGTTATAGCTCAAGCACGTTAGAGGGGGTCAGTTTTTGTACAATGTGTGCAGGAGGGTTTTATGACTTAGTATGTAGATAAGCTAACAAGAGGTGAGGCTACATTGGATTTGGTGCTGGGTAATGAACCAGACCAGGTGTTAGACATGGAGGTAGGTGAGCACTTTGGTGATAGTGACCACAATTTGGTTACGTTTACCTTAGTGATGGAAAGGGATAGACATATACCAAAGGGAAGAAGTTACAGCTGGGGGAAAGGTAATTACGAGGCTATTAGATGAGATTTAGGATACATAGGGTGGAGTAGGAAACTGCAGGGGCTGGGAACGCCGGAAATGTGGAACTTATTCAAGGAACAGCTACTGCGAGTCCTTGATAAATATGTACCTGTCAGGCAGGAAGGAAGTGGTAGAGCCAGGGAACCGTGGTGTACTAAGGAAGTTAGTTCATTGGTGAAGAGGAAAAAGGAGGCTTATATAAAGATGAGATGTGAAGGCTCAGTTAGGGCACTGGACAGTTATAAATTATGATGTAGAGATGCCGGCGTTGGACTGGGGTAAACTCAAAGTTTTACAACAATTTTAAATCCAACCAATTTATTTGATAGTAAATCCGCGAGCTTTCGACACTATGTGCCTTCGTCAGGCAAATGCAGTGTTCTGATCTGCAGAGGCACTCATATCCACACAGACAGTTACAGATTGCTGATTAGAATGCGAATCCTTACATCTAACCTGCTATTCAAATGTTAGTGGCTAACAATGTGTGTGAAGGGAATCCTAAGCATTGGTTAGAGAATTGTGTATTTTCTCCAGACAGCACAGTAAGTGAGGTTTTTTGCTAACCCAGGCAAGTTACGGGGGTTACGGATAGTGTCATGAAGCCAAGATCCCTGTTAAGACCATCCTCGTGTGCGGAACTTGGCTATCAGTCTCTGCTCAGCAACTCTGCGTTGTCGTGTGTCACGAAGGCCCCCTTGGAGAACATTTACCTGCAGGTCGGAGGCCGAATGCCCATGACTGCTGAAGTGTTCGCCCACAGGCAGGGAACTGTTTTGCCTGGTGATTGTTGAGCGATGCTCATTCATCCGCTGTCGTAGTGTCTGCATGGTCTCCCCAATGTACCATGCTTCGGGACATCCTTTCTTGCAACGTATTAGGTAGACAATCAGCAATCTGTAACTGTCTGTATGGATATGAGTGCCTCTGCAGATCAGAACACTGCATTTGCCTGACGAAGGCACATAGTGTCGAAAGCTCGCGGATTTACTATCAAATAAATTGGTTGGATTTAAAATTGGTGTTGTAAAACTTTACTCAGTTATAAATTAGCCAGGAGAGAGCTAAAGAGGGAGAAAGAAAGAGCTAGAAGAGGACCTGAGAAGACTTTGGCGGATAGAATAAAGGAGAACCCTAAAGCTTTTTATAGGTATGTTAAGAATAAAAGATTGGTTAGGTCAAGATTAGGGCCAGTCAAAGACAGTAGTGGGAAGTTGTGCGTGGAGCCTGTGGAGATTGGTGAGGCACTGAATGAATATTTTTCGTTGGTCTTCACGCAGGAAAATGTCATCGGAGTTGGGGAGAATACTGGGATACAGGGTTGTAGACTAGACAGGATAGAGGTACATAAGGAGGAGGTGTTAGCTATTCTTGAGAGTACGAAAATAGCTAAATCTCCTGGGCCGGATGGAATTTATCCCAGGTTACTCTGGGAGGCTAGAGAGCAGATTGCAGAGCCTTTGGCTTTGATCTTCATGTCGTCATTGGTACAAGTGTAGTGCCGGAAGACTGGAGGATGGTAAATGTTGTCCCCTTGTTTAAGAAGGGGAGCAGAGACCATCCTGCAAATTATAGACCAGTGAGCCTTACATCTGTAATGGGGAAAATTTTGGAAAGAATTATAAAGGATAGGATTTATAGTCATTTAGAAAGAAATGAATTGATTAGGGATAGTCAGCATGGATTTGTGAAGGGAAGGTCGTGCCTCACAAACCTTATTGAGTTTTTTGAAAAGGTGACTAAAGAGGTGGATAAGAGTAAGGCAGTTGATGTGGTGTATATGGATTTTAGCAAGGTGTTTGATAAGGTTCCCCGTGGAAGATGACTGCAGAAAATGCAGATGCATGGGATTGAGGGAGATTTAGCAATTTGGATTAGGAATTGGCTACCTGATAGAAGACAGAGGGTGGTGGTTGATGGCATATATTCAACCTGGAGTTTAGTTACTAGTGGTGTGCCTCAGGGGTCTGTTTTGGGGCTGCTGTTGTTTTTATAACTGACCTGGATGAGAGTGTAGAGGGATGAGTTAGTAAATTTGCTGATGACACCAAAGTCCAGAGGAGTTGTAGACAGTGAGGATGGATGTTTCGGTTCGCAGAGAGGCATAGATAAGTTGCAGAGCTGGGCCGAGAGGTGCCAAATGGAGTTTAATGTGGAAAAGTGTGAGGGTGATTCACTTTGGTAAGAGTAATATGTGTGCAGAATATAGGACTAATGGTAGGACTCTTAGTAGTGTAGATGAGCAGAGAGATCTCGGTGTGCAGGTGCATTGATCTCTGAAAGTTGGTACTCAAGTTAATAAGGTTGTTAAGAAGGCGTATAGTGTGTTAGCATTTATTGGTAGAGGGATTGAATTTCAGAGCCGAGATGTCACGTTGCAACTGTACAAAACTCTGGTGAGGCCGCACTTGGAGTATTGTGTACAGTTTTGGTCGCCACATTATAAGAAAGATGCGGAGGCATTGGAAAGGGTGCAGAGGAGGTTTACCAGGATGTTGCCTGGTATGATGGGTAGGTGTTATGAGGAAAGGCTGAAGAGACTTGAAGTTATTTTCATTAGAGAGAAGAAGGCTAAGAGGTGAATTAATTGAGATATATAAGATGATCAGAAGGTTAGATAGGGTGGATAGTGAGAGCCTTTTTCCTCGGATGGAGATGGATAACACGAGAGGACATAGCTTTAAATTAAGGGATGGTAGTTATAGGACAGATGCGAGAGGTGGGTTCTTTACTCAGAGGGTAGTAAGGGCGTGGAATGCCCTGCCTGCAGCAGTTGTGGACTCGTCAAGTTTAAGGGTGTTCAAATGGTCAGTGGATAGGCGTATGGAAAAGCAATGGAATAGTTTAGGATAGAGGGTCATAAAATTGGTTACATCAGTCGGCGCAACATCGAGGGCCTGTACTGTGCTGTTATGTTCTGTGTTCTATGTACAGCATAGAAGCAATGGTTCAAGCGTCTTTGTAAGTTTCTGTATTGGTGACCAGTGCAGCAGCAATAGGAGAAAGAATGTAGGGGGGAGGTATATGATAAAGGGTAGACCTATTAAGAGTATAGAAATGCAGGGGGACCTGGGGGTGCAGGTGAACAAGTCTCTGAAGGTGGCAGAGCAAATGGAGAAGGTTGTGAAGAAAGCATATAGTGTGTTAGCCTTTATAGGAAGGGGTATAGAGTACAAGAGCTGGCCTTTAATGTTGTAGTTGTATAAAATGTTGGTTAGACCTCATTTGGAATACTGCGTCCAGTTCTGGTCGCCCTACTACCAGAAGAACATGGAGACTCTGGAGAGAGTGCAGAGGAGGTTTACTAGGATGCTGCCTGGTATGGAAGATCTGAGTTACGAGGAGAGGTTAGGCAAATTGGGACTGTTTTCCTTAGAAAGACGTAGATTTAGAGGAGATCTAATAGAGGTGTACAAGATTATGAGGGGTATAGATAGAGTAAACAGGGTTAAGCTCTTTGCTAGGATGGACTCGAATAGCACAAGGGGTCACGGGCTTAGGGTGGGGGGTAAGGTATAATTTGGATGCTAGAGGGAGTTTTTTCACACAGAGGGTGGTGGGGGTATGGAATGCGCTACCAAGTAAAGTGGTGGAGGCAGGTACTTTGGAGTTATTTAAGAAATACTTAGATGGGCACATGAACTGAATGGGAATGGAGGGGTATAGAAAACTGATTTAAAATAGGGATCATGAGCCCTAGGAGTCCCTGGGAAGTGTGTAAATAGATGATGATATTGATGTACTTGTTTTTATTCTACAGATACTTTGGTCCACCTTGTTGTCTAACGAGGGGCATACACACGATGGGTCGTGAGAGGGCTGCTCTTGGATTTTTTTTCGAGAATATCCTAGTGCTTCATGTTGTTAGTGACCTGGACCATTTGATGGGCAACACGACAGCTCAGTGACTATCGCTGTGCTGTGCAGATACATGGATTTGGGCCTGTGTCTGTGACAGTTTGCGCATTCTCCCTGTGCTTGTGTGGGTTTTCTCTGGGTGCTCTGGTTTCCTCCCACATCCCAAAGATGTGCTCTTGGGCTAATTGGCAAAACAAATTCTCCCTAAATTGTCTCAAATTTGGTTTTTAATCCATAGATCTATAAACATGGACAGGGATCGCAGGTAGAGGTGGGAACATCGGGGTGGCGGCGCGGGCTCTGTGGGCCGAAGGGCCTGTTTCCCGTGCTGTTTTGTTCTTTGTTCAATAAGGTGGAGGTTGCTGATCTGGACCCAGTGTATTTTGGTCTTTGCAGTCCTGTGATTATAGACTGCTGTCTGACTTAGTGTACAGGTAGACCCTTTGCATATTTTCAGCAATGGGAATAGGAGCATGGAGAATAAGATGCCAAAGAGTGGGGGGGCTAGGGCACAGCCACTTTTCACCCCGTTCTCCACTTTGAAACTGTTAGCAAACTGTGCAGTGCATGTCGTCACAGAGTAATTGAATGAGTCTGAGAAACTTTGCTGGGCAGGCAGTTCTCTCCAAAATCTTGCAGAGTTCTGTACGCAGATGATGTTGAATATTGACCAAAATTAGGTTTAAGAGGATGTACCCTGTTCCCTATACTTTTGTAGCTTCTGTATGGAGAAGAAACATCCAGAGCTCTGTTGGCAGGGAAACCTACACTATGCTTCCAGATATACTCAGTCTGTAAGTAGGTGGGATCTTTTAGGTATTACTCTAGCAAAAGCTGTTCTTGTGATGCTAAGAAGTGAGATGCCCAGAAAGTTGTTATAATCTGTCATCTTCATGGTGATTTGTGGTCGGTGCATACTTGATGAGCCAAATGGTGGCCTCCTGCACTGTAGGGATTCTGTGATTGCATTATATTATTTGGTATGGAGCCTATTTTCTAGAAGAATGCCATAAGGATACGGCAATGAACAGGACTTAACATGTTTGAGCAGTTTAGCTGGGATTCCATCCTTGTCATATGCCTTTCTGTTTGCTGAGCAATCTTTGGCCTTCTCAAACTTGTGATTAAAGGTCTTCATTTAACTCAACCATGGTAGGAAGCTGAATGTATTTAGGCATCCCTGGGAGGTATTTACCTCCAAGACCTGGTCATCACTGTACTCTGACAGTATTGTTCAGCTCAGTGGGACGTCTGTTGGTCAGTATTTGCCAACTGCTGACATCGCGGGGGGGGGGGGGGAACTTTGGTTATAAGGTCAAGCAACCCCTTGCTCCCTTCATAGCTGGTAGATTTCTGTTGTCATAGTCAATTTGGGTTTCTTGACATGAGTTTATCAGGTGTATATTCGCACAGTATCTCTTTGCAAGGCTGTCTTGTCTTTCAGGTTATAGTGTTTTAGCTGTTGACTTTATTGTGCATCAGAAAGTTTTGTTTTGTTTTCTTTGTGTCAATGACAGATGTCATAACTGAACAGGTTTCAAAACTGTACTTGTGGGTTCTGCCTTCAGCGAGTTGTGCTTCATTGATGATTGAGTTTAATTATCTTCCAAACTTCATCGATACCACTATCTGCACTCCCTGGTAAAACTTGTAGTTGTTCTTATCGACACTTTATGGTATCATATTTGTCTTGCTACCTGTGAGAGATGTTGATGTGTGGCAGGCCATCATGTTTAGAAAAGATGGGGAGATGGCGAAGCTTTGGGAAGTGCATCTTCCTGGCAATGAAGTGGTCAGTGCTACAATCTGTGCTGTGATAATGGCAGGTGTGGAGGGAACACTGTCTCAGTTCACATTCTTGTGATGCCAAGTCTAGTTGGTGCCAATGTTCAGACCTTGGGTGATGCCATGATACCTTTTGGTAATGTCTGTCTTGAAAGAAGGTGATGGTGATAGTTCTTTTGAGCTCAAGAAGATAGTGTCCATTATTGTTGATTTTGCTGACCCCATGAAGGCAAAGTAATGTTGCCCGTGAATCACTGTCTACCCTAACATGTTCAATGAAGTCACCCAAGATGAATATCCTTTATCCATTTGCAATGTTCCTCAGAATGACACCTAGGGAGTTGTAGAAATGTTTCTCGTCTGAGATGTTGGCATAGAGTTCGTGCATAGGTGTGCGTGATCTTGACTGCATCTGTTCTGAGGTTGTTACGGGTGACTCCATTGATCATGGCAGTTTTCACTTTTTGCGTGCCTGAAGAAGGTGTAATTAATTTCAAACTATCTTCCTTGCCCCTGCTTCAAAATAATTAATCCTCACTATGACACTAGATTAGCTCCTTACTGTATTCTGAACCACAAGGGCTTGGGACAATAAGGCTGGACCTGTAGTACTGGGAGAGCGGCTTCTTGGAGTGCTGAAGGGAATGACTCCCCTGTGTGCCTTTAAAGACTGACTCCCATACCCAGTTCAACCCCCATATTTGTGCATTCCAGCTAGTCCTCTGCTCAGGCCTCATCTCACCATGATTCTTTCTTTCACTCAATTATTGCTGTTAATTGCCCGCTTACTGGCCTCCGTTAATGGTAGTACCAGAAGGCTGTTCCTATTTCAGGCAGAAGCAGGAAGTTGGCAGTTTTCATTAAATGTTGGCAATCTTGTTGAAGTAGCATCAGTGAATAAGTGTCAATGCTTTCAGAAAGGAAGAAAATCAGTGGAGTTGAATTAGGGAAAAACAACTCCAGACAGTAGAGTAACACTTGAATGGTCTAGTGATATATACAAGTGCTAGATTGTGGCTGCTGCCATAGAAAAGTGAAAGGTGATTTTCATAAGCATGTTTATTTACAATTTGTTGCTTTTAAGAATTTTAGTTAATAAGTCTGGCATGGCAGGTTATAAATGATGGAATATAATAAATAGGAGCAGGAATAAATCTTGCAGTCCTTCAATCCTGTGCTGCCATTCAGATCACGGTTCTTCTTTTGCTTCATTCTTTTCTGTCACCCTATCCTCATGGTCTTAAGAGGCAGACTATTTCAATGATAGTAATATCTAAATTGAGCACAATTTTAATTAATTTTATGTATATTGGAATGCAAATTTTTCAAAATTTATAAACTCGTTTGTCTGCACTTTGAATGCAAATATCATTGTTCTCAATGAAATGCAGTTAATATTTAAGCAGTAGACAGCGACTGTTTGTTTATTTAGTCCTAAATCTGTAAAAGTGGTAAGAATACTTATCTTTCGTAATGAAAGCTCAAACTAAATTTTCCAAGCTTTACTATTGTCCCTTATATTTTGTTTGTTTCTTATTTCATTGTTTTTCATTTTAATGCAATAGGTCAGTGCAAATGCTGGTTGTCAGGGGTTGACCAAGAGTTCCATGGAAATGTGGTTAAGGGAACAGGAGGCTAGGTATTGTGGACAACTTGGTGCACAATAGGGCACTTGGGAGGAGAAATGGTTAAGTGTTTGGGGATGATGCAAGGGGGAATTTGGCTTGATTGGGGGTGGAGTGTGAAGTAGTAGACAGTTGAGTGGTTGGTCTCAATCTATTTGACAAAACTGCAGAAGCTCTTTGCATTTCTCTTTCTTGGTGAGGGTGGAAGAGGGGTTTAAAGAACTGGTTGGTTTCGGAAGAATGAAGATTTAAATTATCTTCTCTCCAGGAAGATTCTGTTATAATGATTCTTTTGGCAGAGACCCAGTGGTGTATGATGGGACCCAGGCAGTCCTAATGACTATGGCTGTTACGTGGCTGATAGCCTCAATTCCTAAGTCCATGAGGCTTGAATTTAAGTTCATGCCATATCAGGAGAGTGGCCAGGGTGGGCCAGAATTAATTATTTGCTGGGGATTAGAGTAATAATGGAGGTAAGGGAGTTTTGAAAGCCAAAAGTGCATGGAATTGGTAACATTTAGAGGGATGTAGATGGTGAGAGAGATAAGGGAAGTGGTTAGTGGTGGCTGTGTATGATTGACTAGAGAGGATATGGGAGATGGCATGGGTGGGATGTAACCGAATATGAATAGGTGAATTTGTATGGAGGAAGAGCTACATTGATAGATCAGGTGATAGGAGAAGTTTGGCCATAGATCAAAATTGCTGTGGATGAGTTGCTTAGTGTTAAGGCTGGGAGAAAAAGAGAGAGACTATTTTGATACCATCCTTATGGTGTAGCATTGGGTGATTTTAAAGGAAAGTCTACAGGCAAGCGATGAGCTTGAAGACTACATGGGACTTGTAAAGTCTGATGTCCTTTGGGGTATGAAGTCGAATTGTAGACTCAGTGGACTCTGAAAAATCAAGAACCAATGATCAAGTTTGGAGCTGGCTGCAAAAATGGAGTGAATCCAGGAGGTACTTGAGGGGAAGAGTAAATGAATATTAGGCTGAAATAGTGCACAGAGAAATGATGTGCTGCTGTTTCATATCATTGCTTAAAGTCTGTTCCCTGTCCTGGTTCTAAAAAGAGAATACTTGACTTGCTGGGCAAGGGGAAACCATCAAACGCAGCTGTACAGATGTTCTTAACTTTCACTTTTCCATGAGTTTTTCACATTTGGTGGATGCGTGAAAAGATTTAAGGAAATCCTTGATATTGGTGGCTGTAATCACGTGATTGATTTTGGAGGCCATTTTGGCGAAATAATTGAAGCATATCATCACTTGATGTGATCCAGTCAGATCTGGTAATTGACTGCCCATATGAATGCTAGACGTGCACCCTTGGAATTGAGATAGTGAAGTTAGGTTTGGAGAGCGAGAGGGCATTAGTTGGAATAAGGGGCATCAAAGTTGGAACTGGAGCACTTTGATACCTCCATGGCTGCAGAAGTACAGACGAGAGGAGGCAAGGATGGATAGATTATCAATAGCCAGCCAGTCAGCAGTTCAGAAATAGTAGTGACTTGGGTGAGATTTGTTTCCCACAGGCAATGCAGGATTTTGATGAGAGTAAATAAAGTGAAGTCGTTGCTGCTGGCAGGAGCTAAAGAATGCTCCTTAATGTTGTTGGAAAAAATCGAGAGAGATCAGAAATTTTTTTATGCAACAAGTTAAGGAATATTCTGTCTAAAGAAAGAAAATACAAAGGTTTGGTGAAAAGTGCAAAGACAGTGAGGTGTAGGTTAGGTGGATTAGCCATGCTAAATTTCCCTTAATGTCCAAAGATGTGTAGGTTAGGTGAATTTACCTATACAGTCAATGCGTGGGATTATTAGGAGGGGGAGGGAGTGGCTGTGGCACCAGTGCTGTGCAGGATGCCTTTTTGGAGAGATGGTGCAGACTCTGATGAGCCAAGTAGCTTCCCGCACTATGGGTATTCTATGGAGACTAATTGGATATCTCTTTCATTGAGTAAGTGTGATGCACCAAATGTCTATGTACATAGTTTTATTACAAGAAGTGGGTTTGAAAGGGGAAAAGCAGAGATGGAAGTGCGAGGAAGTGACCTCTTCTGATGAAGACCTTGGTAGTAGAGAGGCTATGTGGTGCCAAGGTGAGGAGTGGTGATGCATATGTGTAAGAAAGATTTAGGCAACGCACGAGAACAATGAAATCGGAAGAAACGAGAAATAATTCATAGATCTTAGATCACCTGCATGTCACAAATTTTAATAGCATTTTAATTATAAATATATAAAATGTTAGTTCCCAGGGTTGGATGTATTGTATAGAAAATATTGCATTTTGTGATATCAGTGTAACTATTAGCTCCCCAATTATGCAAGCCTATGCAAGTAGTATTATTATATTAAATCCATTTTGTAAGTTGGGAATGTACTGTATACTGTTAAATCTTCCAGTACAGTGCGTACATTGCTTCTTCTGGCACTTGCCCATGAGCTCTTTAATGAGTGAAATGGCTTTCAAGATCAATTTTGTAGGCTGTTAATTGACTGGAAAACTGCATCAAAACCATTTGTAAATCTATTCATATGTAAAAACAAATTCACCATTTGTGGACTGAGGGTTAAAGAAAATATTTAGAATGTAGTATTTTTGGAGGGAGGAATAGATTAGGAAAAATTGGTTGGATTAAATTGCAAAACATCAATTTTTAGTTTTATTTATTTGTGTCACAAGTAGGCTTGCATTAACATTGCAGTCACTGTGAATGTCCCCTAGTTGCCATGCTCTGGCACCTGTTTGGGCACACTGAAGGAGAATTTAGCGTGACCAATGTACCCAACCAATACATCTTTTGGACAATGGGAGAAAACCGTAGAATCCAAAGAAACTCATGCAGACAACAGGGAGAATATGTGGACTCCACACAGGCAGTGATGCGAGTTGGGTCCCTGGCACTGTATAGGAGCAATGCTAACCATTAACATTGTGCCTCCCATTTGAATTGTAAATGTGTAGGGAAACAAAGATTGACCAGATGCAAAGATTGTTTATATTTAGTCTTAATATTGTTTTTGTGGCATGCGTTTTAAGGAAATAAAATAACTTCTGATGTGCCTATAGTCATTATTTTTGCCCAATTGTGCATGTGTTGAACACGTGCAAAAGAACACTTGAATCAAGTCATTTCCCAGGATATTATCAGTGCTGTTACTTGGTTGAAAATATTGAAACAGCAGTCTTTTTAAATCAAAATATATTCTTTTCGCTCTCCTCATTGGTGTTGGTGCAGTATGTCAGCATTTGTCACAACTTGGCAGAATATAGAATACTTCACGTCTGTTAGCTTATTATGAGTTGGAGTTATTTGAGTCCTGTAGTGTAAATGTAATAACTGACCTACATCTGCACAGTTTGAAATGTAATATTTGATTTAATTTGGACCTCTTGTGATTGTAAGAACAGACAAAATTTAAACTCAAAAATCTATTGTATATTGCTGACTCACATCAGTATCAAAATACCACAGCACTTATATAAAACTAAGAATGACTGTGGAATTTATGACTGCCACGGATGCAACAAGTATATGGTTTCAAAATATGCTAGTGAAGCATGCAGAAACATACGACAATACGTCAGTTAACTTTTGAAAAAATTGGCTTGCAACTCAGGTTTATATGCAAGATGATTTTTGGAAGCAACCCTGAGTACTTAATGCATACAATTTCATATGGAAATTGGGCACTAAACTGAACTTTGTTCAATACAAAAATATCTGGATGGACGTATTAGATAAAATTTACAGCTTTTATCAGCAAAAACATGAAAATGCACGTGAATACTTCAATATTGGATTTGTATGTTCTTTGCCATTATAATGGGGTAACTAATTATTAGAAACAAACCGATATTGGCTTTCTTGCTTATTAATAGAAAAAATGTTTTGACCTGTCAAAGGGCTCCCTACCTTCAAGTATATAGTGATATACTGAAGAAGTCAAAGCTAGTTACAGGTAAAGCTTGCAGATGTGAGAATTTGAGAACTTCTTTCAAGGGTGATGGTACAGTTACTTGTAGCAATGGAATATTGTGTAATGTCATGCAAGGCTTGAATACACGATCATGTCAATTGATATTATCCATTGTGTTGTAGTGCTGCATTGTTAAATTTCATTCATTGGGAAGTGTAGATGTGGAGTGTTTGAATATAATGGAAAGTTAGTGTAATATTGTTTTGAAAATGCTTATACTATTTGCACAAATGAGAATCCTGTGGAATTCAAACAAGGATAGCCTTTCCTGTAACCTTTTTAATAACAATAGTTGATTGGATGAATGAAACATGACCCTGTAAGGTTTTCATGCTTGGTACATTGTGTAAACTTATCAGCCACTTTTAAATTTGATATTTTTCCAGAAGTGTGATAGTGATATCTGTCAAATGTTGCATAGCAATATACATGATACTAGTGTGTGTTGAACAGGAGCTGTTGTTTCAGCATGTCAGTGGAAACATTATGGGTAGAGTTCTGGAACAACAAAGAACGCAAGGCCCTTTAAAGAGTATTCACCAGATCACCGATGTTCCAGATTACAGTGATTAAAAATTGCAAAATTATTGGAAATTTAAATTCCGTATGTATTGGGAGAAGCAGACAGTTGAAGTACTGAAGGTAATAAATTTGTTACATATATTTGAGACAGTTTTCTACACCAGTATTTATGAAGTGGCAAGGGAACAGGCCTTAGTAGTTTTAATCAGCGCTATAACAACTAATTGAATTAATTAGCAATGTGATGATGAGGGAACATCTTGCAAATAGTGACCATTTTATACATTACTTCATGGGACCAGGGAGTAGCTGACTCAGAGCATTTACTGACCACCCTAATTGATGATGATGGTGTGCTGCTGCCTTGAATTGTGCAAATATTGTGCAAACATCCCCACTTCTCACCTTATGAAGCAGGGGAGGCCATTGATGAAGCAGTTGAAGATCTTTGTGCCTAGAGTTCTACCCCTAAGAACTCTTGCAGCATTATCCTGGTACTGAAATAATTCCGTAAAGTTTGACAACACCAATTTTAAATCCAACCGATTTATTTGATAGTAAATCCACGAGCTTTTGGCCTTTGTGGCCTTCATCAGGCGAATGAGGTGTTCTCATCATAGAACACCTCATTCGCCTGACGAAGGCCATAAAGGCTGAAAGCTCGTGGATTTACTATCAAATAAATCGATTGGATTTAAAATTGGTGTTTTCAAACTTTACTGAGTTTACCCCAGTCCAATGCTGGCATCTCTACATCATGACTAAAATAATTGACATTTAGAATTGAGAGAGTTGCAAACCAAAGTGTAAAATTTAAGGCAAACTTTATAACACTGTGAAATGAATTGATTACAGTTCATTTGCAAATGGACAAACCTACAGAACAATGAATATGTAAAAGAAATACTTGAAGCAATACAAAACTAGTACATATCTCTCAAAAGCATAGGCTCCACTTATATAGGTAGTTAAGCAATTATGGTCTGCAAAGGATACAAGAAACAGAATCATTCTAAATGAAAAGGCTCGCAGGTTAAATGCAATTTCTGCTAACTGTAACAACAATAAAAGCAGCAAAAGGAAGTAATAAAAAGGAAGTATGAAAAAGAACTTGCAAGTGATATCAAAGCTAATAGCAATTACAAATATAAGGATGAGTAGTAAAGGGCTTTGGAGATCCATTAAAACCTTAACCTGCTTGGCATCTACATGAAAAATAAATGGCAAACTTGTTAAGTGAGTACTTGTTCTCACAGTGGAGAAATGATAGAATAGCAGTGATATATAGAAAGCTTAAAAAAATTCAGATGAAGAACTTAATGTATTAAATATGTTTTTTAAAGGAATGTTACTGAGGAAAATAGGATCCATGTTTCCACTGAATATATTGAAAGAAACGGGTGAAGAAATTGTCATTAAAAACAGAAAATACTGGAAAATCTCAGGAGAAAGAACATGAACATATATAACATTTCTGGATGACCCAGCATTTTTTTGTTTGTTTCAGATTCTAGCATCTGCAGTACTTTTGCTTTAATATTGAAGAAATGGTTGATGTATTGGTTACAATTTTTCAATGTCTGGGTTTAGAAATTTTGCTTTTGGATTGGAAATTGCAAATGTCAATCAATTATTTAAGAAAAAAATCACAGACCTATCATTTTGACATCAGTTTGGGCAGTTCTTGATCATCATAGATGGTCTGGCAAAGTACTTTTGCATATATGAACTGATCTAATTGAGTTTTTTTTTATCAAAGTTACTTTAGTAGCACAACAGAGCATGATACACAGCAGTAATTTTGTGTGTATGTTTGGGAGCTCAGAATAGTGGTGGGGCACAGAGTGGTAGTCGAACACTAATCCAAAATTGTATTCTGCAGAGGTAGAGCATATGTCCAAGCTTATAGTGTTTAAATGGTGATGGCTGAAAATCAGAGGTTGAACTCTAGCAGTTGATTCTCTTGAGTTGGAGTATGGAGGTCTAATGTGCCTTCATTTTGTATGTAGTTTGTTTTGAATAAATTTGATTACCTTCATCTGCCAAGTAATTGTAGAGGCTCGCAATTATTGCATTTGACAAAGAGGTAATTGGGAGTAGTCATCAGCTTCTATATTCAAGGAGGGCAAAAGTCTGCCAACTATTTATGAAAAAATCTCTGCAGCAACAATAAGTTTTAAAAAAAACCCTTTTTGAGAAAATCGATCCCTTTCACTCAGTGAACACTGGATTCAATATATTGAAAGATTCTGCTATTTCTTTGATGTGAATGAAATTACAGAAGAAGATGAGCAAAAAGTAATTCTGCTTAGAGTATATTTAGCTCAGATGTATAGTCTTATTTACCATCAGCAGAAACTGGGATTTGAAGTTTGCTGACCAGCTTGGAACTTTGATTAAGTTTTATTATAACCTTAGGCTGTCTATCATCATGTAGTGTTTCAAGTTTATCTCTATTGGAGGGGACCCAGGGGAGTCAATTGTGACATAGATGCAAGACTAAGTAAATTGGCTGAGCCATGCAAATTTTGCTATGTAACATGTTGTGGACAAATTCGTTTGCGGCATAGGTAGCATAAACATACAAAAAAATGACTGGTAGAGGATAAGATTTCCTAAGAGCCCTGGAAATAGCTCAGGTGGTTGGGTGTGCAAAGAAGTGTTTTCAAATTAGTGTGGGCATCTGTTGTTTACATCAGGTAAAGCTGAATTGGCTACATGTCTTCAGTGCATTTGATAGTTTACAAGAAATTTGAAAAATACCCAAGTGTTTCAAATGAACTAGGCCGAATTCAGTGAGTCAAGGCTAAAATTTACATTAATTTGGCTGTTACCCCAAAACCTTTTAAAACTCGCCCAGTACCTTTTATGTCTTGCATCAAAAAGTTGAGACAAGTGCCTAAAAGTTTGCAATAATTAGGAATCATTAGGCCAAAGGTTTTCTAAATGAGCTGCCCCATTGTACCCATGCTAAAAACAGGCAGGGCTGTTTGCATTTGTGGGGACTATAAATTAACTGTCAAACAAGCAGTTGAATTGGTATCCAATGCCAAAAATATTGAAGATCTTTGCGCAAAGCTAGCGGGAGGCTTAACATATACAAAACCAGACATGAACCATGCTTATCAACAATTAGAATTGGGTAAGGATTCAAGAAGTTTGGAATAATTAACACACACACTGGTTTATTTCAGTACACCTTTTGGCGTATGTTCAGCATGTGCTGTTTTTCAGTACACCCATGCAAGGCAAACCCAAAGTAGTGGTATACCCAGATGTTTTAAGGACAGGAGACTTGCCAGAAGAGCATTTGGCAAACCTCAGAGGTGCTCAAGTGTATCGACATGTTGTGTTTGGTTGGAGTTATTAGGTTACATTTTAGCTTCATTTGAAAGCAATTTTTACAAGCAGCATTTTGGCCTTTTGGCTAAATGCAAATTAAATCAAGCCTTGGAAGAGATGCTATGCCTACTCTAATCAGCTTGGATCATGCAGATCAAGCACAAGATAGGAGGTGAGAGCCCTGTTTTATCAGCTTGGATTGGGAATGTCTAACTTGTTGAGACTCTGAATTGGATTTGATTTGACTGAATTGGAATAAAAACCAAAAAAAAAGTGAGCAGTGTGCCTTTCAGGCTCACAAAGTCCCTGCCAAGAGGCTATAGTCTCCTGGAGAAAATATGACTGTTAGAGAGTATCCAAGTCTGTCTGTCTGTCTGTCTCTCTCTCTCTCTTCCTCTCCCCCACCCCCCCAAAAAAAAACATTTGTTGTTCCCATGCCATTTCAGTTCCAAGTTCTCACTTGTGTCTACTTTTCCCTTGAGTGTTTTCCTTTGTGCTTGTCAAAGAATGAAAACACTAAGATTGCCTACTTCGATTTAAAACATTTCCTAACACTGCCTTGCCTCAGCTCATGTTCTGCTGAAAACTTTATCCATGCCTTTGTCACCTCAACATGGCCATCCACTGATTTGTTAGCCAGGCTTCCATTCTTGATAAATTATGCTTGTCCTGGGCTCTGCTATGTGTATTTTAAATTGCAACCATTCACCTGTTACCCTGTGCTTACTGACCTACTTTTCTTCCTTTTAAAGCCAACCCTTGATTTTAAAATCTCTCCATGGTGCTGACCTTCACTATCTGAAATCTCCTGCAGCTCTGTTATCTGCGCTTCCTAAACCCCTCTAAACCTCCCCTTTCACAACACTTAGAAAAATTTTATCTGTTTAATCAAAGTTTTGATCACCTACCCTAACATGTAACTTGATGGCAAATTATGTTTAATAGTCCTTTGCAATGTCTTTACAGCACTAAAGGCATTAAGTAAGTTCAAGTTGTTCTGATGCTTCTTCCTGTGTGCAGTTGTTTGTTTCTCTGGCATTGGGTGCTGTGGATGTTTGCAAGCATCATGGTACTTCAGCTAACCCAAATGGCTATCAATTTGGTTGTGAGACTAGAGATTGAATTGCTATAACATGTACAAGATCGTGTATAGGAGAGTGCCTATTTTTCTTTTTCTCTCCATCCTCAGTTTGGGTGAATTTTCCCAGCTGAGATCAATTCATTTGAACAGAATGTTCCAGGTTTGATTCTGATTTTATTTTGTGCAGTTTCACTCTCACATTAGATGATACCTTATTCACTGGACCATCTGGAAATGAATTAAAATCAAAATACTGAACTATTGAATTGTTCTTTCCAATTATATTGCTAATTCTATTGCTAATGATCAGAAGTATGCTTATACATAGTCTGAACGGAATTTATATTGGACTAACGAAAAATTGTTGCTTTGAATAATTTATTTGAGATTGAGAGACAGTCAACATTGTTGTTTTTCTTCTTCCTAAATGTTATTGAGTAAGCTGAAAGTCAAGTTTAAGTTGCATCCTAGACTACTAATAAGCCCTTTTTAAAAATAATGTTTTATTGCACTGTAATAGTTCCTTGGGATGTTAATCGGTCTTAAATGCCTTAAATCATAGTGTCTAGTCTGTAATCATTTTGGGAGCAGCATAGTTAAGCCATAAGGTTACAAGTCATAAATGAATGAACAAGATCTTAATCATACTGTTAAATTTGAAACAATTATCAGTCATTTTAATAAACCGCTAGCCTGTTTTCTTAAATATATGTTGATTTCTGAAATGTTTTAATCCTTTAATTTCATAGACTAATAATCATCTACACATTTATCCTTGCAGATTTCTGTGTCCTCTCCCCCATTCTCTTGAGATCATTAGCATTTCCTTCCCATTATCACTTGGTTGACTAACTCTTTGTTTTGCTATGAGCAGTCAATCTTGTCTTTGGACCTTGCTCCCCTCAAATTTGAAGTGCCTCCTTCAAATTCATTTACAATTTATACTTGGGATGTTGATGTCACTGACGAGGCCAGCACATATTGTCCATATCTATTTGCTCTTGTTTTCCTTGTAGAAAAAGCTCGAATTAGGTGACACAAATTTAAAAATAAGGAGTCTCCTATTTAAGACTGAGGTAAGAATTTTTTTTCTTTGGAAGATGGTGAGTCAGTAGAACTGTCTTCTCCAGAGAGCAGTGGAGACAGGTCATTGAATATTTTTAAAACTATTAGATTCTTGAATGACAAGGAAATAAAAAGGTCGGGGGATAGCCAGGAAAGTAGAATTAAGGCTGGAATCAGATAGCTGTGATCTTATCAAATGGCACAACAGGTTGTGCTGGCAAATAACCTACTCATTTATATGTAGAAGGTGCTGATAAGCCCCCTTGAACTACTGCGTCCCATAACCGGGGTACTCCTAAAATTCTGTTTGGTAAGAGTTATGGGATTTTAACCCGCTGAAGAAAAATTGTTGAACATACATCCAAGCTGGGACATGTGACTTGATAGTGATTGAATTTTCACACATCTTTTGCCCTTTTCTTCGGTGATGAAGGTCACAGATTTGGGATATACTGTCAAAGAAGTCTTGATAAGTTGTTGTAGTATATCATGTAGATACTATATATATTTATAGAAACAGTGTGCTCATGATGAGGGGACTGGATGTTTCAGGTCGTGAATGAATTGCAAAGAAAGCAGCGTACCAAGAAAGGTGTTGAGTTTGTTGAGTTATTGATATTGCATTTGCAGTGAGAGTATTGTACTTTGTGGAAAGGATTTGAGAAGTTCAGAGGGTGATCCCTCTCACATGTCACAATGTCCAATCTGCTCTAGTAGCTATGGCATTTATTTGGTGCATTATGATGAGTTTCTGGCCAGTGGCACACTGCAAGAAGTTAGAGAGGAATCCATTATTATTAATGCTGTTGAATGTCAAAGACAGGTAATTAAACCATCTCTCTTGTTGGGGACATTCATTGTCTCCCATTTGACTGGTGCAAAAGTTCCTTTAGGTAGCCTAAATATTACCTAGGAATTGCGGGAGCTATTTCATTATCTGAGAAGTTGTGAATAGAACTGAATACTGTGAACTTGACCCTAATTTTTGATGTTGAGAAAGAAGTTGATCAATGAACCGGCTGAACTGCAGTTGGGCCTGGGATGATTTGTGGCTCAGATATTTAGCTTTCCTTTGGACTAAGGCAACGGTGAATATTGTTGAGAAGTTATTGTGGTGGAACCAAAATTAAGCATTGACAAGCAAAGTTATCATTTTGCTGATGATGAATAAGTTGAGTTCCATTTACCCTGCAATTTCTCGCATTGTCTGACAATACTCGACCAATGTTCTTACTTGATTCTGTTATAAAGAATGTAATAGCAAACATTTAGAAATACCTAATGAGCAAGCACAGCTTCACAAAGGAGATATCATGCCTGACAAATTTGAATTCTTTGAGATGGTAACAAGCAGGATAGATCAAGGAGAGCCAATAGATGTAATATACTTGGATTTCAAAAAGTATTTGATAAGGTAGCCCACAAAAAGCTACTTAAGGACCCATGGAATTGGGATGTTGTATATTGGCCTGGATAAAGGATTGGCTAACTGAAGAAGACACACTTTGGGATAAGGGGATCATTTTCTGGATGGCACCTATAATTAGTAGAGTGTCACAAGGGTAAGTGCTGGGGCTGCAATTATTAATAATATATATTAATGACTTGGACAAGGGAAGTGAATGTACAATTACCACGTTTGCAGATGACACTGGTTGGTTGGAAGGCAAGCGGTGCAGAGTGACATAAGTTAAGTCCACTGGGTAAATCTTGACAGATGGATCATACTGTAGACAACTGTGAAATTATGCACTTTTGCAGAAAGAATAAAGGAGCTCACTATTATTTAAATGGAGAAAGACAGATTTAGGCGTTTTAGTGCATAAATCACAATGGGCTAGAGCGTGCAAGTTCAATGGGAAGGCAAATGGAATTTTGGCCTTAATTTCAGATGGTATGGAATATAAAAATAGGGAAGTCTTCCTTAAACAATACAAGGCATGGTTAAACTGCACCTGGAATACTGAACAGCTGGTTCCTTTATTTAAGGAATGATTAACTGGAATTGGCGGCAGTTCAGAGAAGATCCTGGGTATGAAGGGATTTTCTAATGAGAGATTGAGTAAGTTGGGCCTGAACTCATTAGAATTTAGAAGAATGAGAGGCAAACTTATTGAAATATAGGGTTCTTGGGGCTTTACAGAATAGATGCTGAAAGGTTCTTTCACTTTGTGAGAAAGTATAGGAACAGTGGGCATAATCTCAGAAGAGGTCCACCCATTTAATACAGAAATGAGAAGGAATTAGTCTTTTGAGGGAAGTGAATTTGTGCAATTCTTTACCATTGAAGCTACAGAGGCTGGGTTGTTAATTATGTTCAAGGCTGAGAGAGATGGGTTTTTAATCAGTATTGGAATCGAGAATTCTGGGGGTAAGGCAGGAGTGGTGCTGAAGATTGATATCTGATTAGTCATGGTCTCACTGAATGGAAGAGCAGACTCCATGGGTTGAAATTACCTACTTTGAGTCCTAACTAAGTCTTATGCTCTTACTTGATAGACTAATTGAAGTACAGTGTTTAACTCTGATTTCCACATTTCAGGAAGGATGTTAAGGTTTTTTTGGGTATACAAGAGATTTTTTTTAGAATGGAAATGATGCAAAGTCACTGAAAGGCCTGAGAGCTGAAATGTTAACTTTGTTTGCAAAGATGCTGCTGAATCTACTCCATATTTCTAGCACTTTGTGTTCTTTCAAGAATTGAACCAGGGATGGAAATTTTCGGTTTTGTGGAGAAACTGGCTTGTTCTCCTTGGAGCAGAATAGGTGAGATGGAGAATTGAAAATCTTTGGTAATGTAATTAAGGAGAAACTTTCTGATAGATCATTAACTAGATGACACAGATTGCTGTGAATTGAAAATAAATTACTAAGTTGTCATGATCTAGAATGTGAAAAGAGCAGGCATATTAGAACCTTTCTATAGGAATTAACTAAATACTCTAAAGGGAAAATCTTTACAGGAAACAACACTGGGACTGATTGGATATCTCTGCCAGAGAGCCAACCCAAATCTATGAGTTGAATAATTGTATTATTCTATGATATTACTTGAAGTGAACTTAATTGGTTAAAGACTGGCATCTGTAAAAGTGCATTCCATGGGACGAAACAAAGAAGGAATATCCACTTGGCACTTCCTGGCTAAAGGTTATTGTGAATGCTTCAGCTTTTCTGCTTATGCTTTGGGCTTTACCCCATCATTGAGGCGGGGGATGTTGATGAATGCCCCTTCTTTCTTTGTTAATCCTTGGTGGCATAGTTGACAGTGAAGAAGATTATCTTGGATTGCAACAGGATCTTGATCAGTTGGGCCAGTGGGACTGCGAATGGTAGATGGAGTTTAATTTAGATAAACATGAGTTGATGCATTTTGGTAGATTGAACCAGGGCAGGACTTACTCAGTTAATGGAAGGATGTTGGGGAGAGTTACAGAATAAAGAGATCTAGGGGTACATGTTATAGCTTCTTGAAAGTGGAGTTACAAGTGGACAGAGAAGTGAAGAAGGCATTCAGTATGTTTGGTTTCATTGGTCAGAACATTAAATACAGAAGTTGGATGTCTTGTTGAAATTGGATAAGACATTTGTAAGGCCAGACTTGGAGTACTGTGTACAGTTCTGGTCACCCTATAATAGAAAGAGTGCAGAAAAGGTTTACTAGGATGCCACAGAAACTTGATGGTTTGAGTTAAGAGGAGAGGCTGGATAGACTGGGGCTTCTTTCTCTGGAGTGTAGATGGCTGAGAAATGATCATGTCGAGGCCTATAAAATAATGAGGGGCATAGATCAGCCAGATAGTCAATACCTTTTCCCAAAGGTAAGGGAGTCTAAAACAAGAGGGCATAGGTTAAGGCAAGAGGGGAGAGATACAAAAGGGTCCAGAGGGGCAATTTTTCACGTGGACTGGTGAATGTCTGGAACAAGTTGCCAAAGGTCGTAGTAAAGACCGGAACAATTTGTCTTTTTAAAAAGCATTCAGCCACCTAAATGGGTAAGATGGGTACAGAGGGATACGGGCTAAATGCGGACAATTGGGATTAGCTTAGGGTGCTTTAAAAAAAGGGCGGCATGGGCAAGTTGGCCAAAGGGTCTGATTCCATGCTGTAAACCTCTACTATGACTCTGACTCTGATTCTAATTTCTGACTCTTGTCCAGCATCATTTGGGACAGAAGGTCACTTTCCAATTTTTGGAAGTCTCTCCAATCTTGCCCAGCAAAGCTGTGTTTGGCCATTTCTGTGGTCATATGCTTTGGATGTTTTTATTTTTTAATATAATGTGCAATATATATCATTTACGTAATGTCCAATTTGTTGGCTAAGATATTCCAAAGAAGCAGTTTTCTGTGTAAATAATATGAGAGTACAACATCTGTTTATAGATAAGCTTCATAATATTTTCTCAGTCCTCACTCCAGTGACTTGTTGCTTGGATGCCTGTCAGAGACAGTGGATGTGATACTTGGATGCAGCATTCGTTTGAAGTGCCAAGGTTCTCAGAAGTAAAATTGTAGGTTTCTGAGTTATCTAAAAAGTTGTACATTAGTGGAGCAAGGTATTGTTTGCTGTAGTGCTCACAACATTTTGAGTTCGTGACTTAAACTCATCACACACAAATCAGGAAAACAGTAAAAGTGATTTTCCCAAAAAGATAATCAGTTGTTATTGATGCAGTGACAGCATTCTCTAGGTTCCTGTTGAAAGTGGGCACAGTAAGAGTTTGCATCTGTTAAAAAGAATCTGTTGCGTTTGGATGACCTAGTGGCATGATGCATTTTTTTTCTGTGGGCTACATTGTTCACAAGATGAAATTTTCAAGGAATGGTTTAAATCCCTTGTGGACATGGACTTAAAACATCCAGCATCTTTTAGTATTAGCTTTACTTTCATCTGGAGAGAGAATGGTGTTAACGAATATTCCCTGAGTAACCGCATTGCCATCAATGAGGACATGAACTAAACTAATTAAAGTTGGTTCTATATTATAGCCATGAGCATAAAGCCAATTTTTGTCCTGATTTGACATGAAAATGTAATGTGGTGTGCAGAAAACTAATTGGTGTGTATTCTTTATCAAATAGGGGGAAAAATAATAGTCATGTCAGGGTCCAAGTTTGAATTGTTAGATCTTCAATTGTTATTCACCTGCAATTTTTTTCTTATTTAAGTGCTCATGCAGTTTTCTTTCAAACACTTCAGTGTCTACACTATAATCAGATACTGCATTCATAATTCTAAAATCTTGCTGCATAAATGTGTTTTTCCTCAGGTTCTCCCAAATTCCTTTGCCAGTTACCTAAAAAGTTCTTGTTCTTGACCTGTTATTGATTGGAAACAGTTTCTCTTTACTCCATTGAAACCCTTACTGATTTTTAAGCATTTATCAGATTTCCTCATTGCTATCTGTGCTCTAAAGAAAACAACTCCAGCTTCTCCGGTCCATTCCCAAAACGGTAATCCCTTATCGTGAAATGATTCTAGTCTCTTTTGTGCTCCCTCCAAATCCTTCGCACATTTCCTAAAGCACGATGCCCAGAATTCAATTGGACTAAACTAGTATTTAAATTTAGGATAACTTCCTGGCTTCTTCACTCTGGCTCTATTTATAAACCACAAGATCCCTTATTCTTCATCAAATTGTTCCACCATCTTAGAAAATTTATGCACACACACCCCTCGTGTGTCCCTTCTTGCATTTCCTTCAAGTTTTACCATTTAATTTGTATTCATTTCTCTCAATGTATCCCCTCAGGCTTTTCTGTTTTGAATATCATCTTATCAGATGTCCACTGCTCAACCAGCCTCTCACCTTGAAGTTTCTTGGTATCTTCAACGCATTTGCTCCACTTCCAAGTTTGGTGGCATCTGCATATTTCAAAATAGTGTCCTGTGTCTTTTGTTTTGATCTTGGAGGAGATTAGCAATATTTTTATTTTTTTTAAATATTCAGATATTTGCTGAAAGAATGCAGCAATGAGGTTCACACTTGAAACAGAAGTAAACTGCATATGATCAAAACACATACTAATATTTCTGGTCAATTGCATCAAAGATATTAATGTAATAAATACAGGTACAACTTCTTAATATATTTGACTTGCATCCCCAAAAACCCAAATTGAGATACTTGTCAGAAATTTGGTCTGAGTATTATTTAAAAGTTTGAAATCAAGGTTGAAATTTCTTGGGTCTTGGCTTTGGAAAGGTTGTCCCTTCAAATCTCTTCCAACTATCTTATGGTTATACCCTCTCAGTTCTATATAGACATTGCTCATGTCTTAAGTATAGCCACCACAGGTTAGAATTCTCCTAGTTTAAATATTCTTTTAACTCTGGAGTCTTGCGTCTTCAAATTCACTGCCTTCTCAGCTTGGCTATCCCAGTAGTTCAATTTACTGTTAGCACAGTCTTTCAGTTATATAGAGTTGTAAACCTTTAAAGCCAATACACACTTTGAACTGAATTCTTTCAAGAGATCCTCCCTTGCATCCTGCTTATTTTAAACTAAGTTGACTGAAATGGACCACACCAAGGAACCTATTCTCCCAGTAATTCCCATTTTGATCCTTTTCTTTTACTATAGTTTATCTCACTGAAAGCTTGATCACCTGATTAGGTACTGAAAGCTGAAACATTTCGAATTAAACATTTTTCACCATGATCTTGTAAGAAAAACAAGTTTTTAAACTAATCCACTGTAATTTAGTTGAATTGATTCACTTCACAATCAGTTTCACAGTCAGATGTCCCTAATATTCTTCAGTTGAATACTTTAATTCCTAAACTAAAAATGTATCCTAAAATGTGTGAATTATGAACAAGATATTTGTAACACCTCCCTGCTGGGAAAAAAATGCAGCTTGATATTTATAACACTTCTGCAGGAAGAAAATGAAAATACTTCACCCCTTGATGTATTCTCATTTATCACAGTTAAAATAGTACAACTTGCAGTAACTGTCTTACCACATGTATTACGCGCACAATCCAATATTCTTTTCCCCTGTTGTCCAATGGGATTCATAAATTCATCTCTAACAGCAGACTGCTAAGTTTTATATCTAAGAATCACACCCACTTTAAAATGTAAAATATTTCTGCTACGTTTTCAGCAGGTTTTCCTGCTGAAAATTATAATCTCAAGTTCCATCTGCAGAAGGGAATTTTTCGTTGATGTTCACATGTAAAGTCTCAGGCTCAGTTTTCAAAAACTGCCTGTTCAGATTTCACTTGAACCTTGCTGCCCTTCCATGCTTGTCATTTCTGTCGTGGCAAAATCTGAAGTGAAATTCTCAATCAATTTTCCCAAGACTATTGCTACATTTCAGCTAGATTTAACCATTGGAGGCACTAGTTGCAAAATTGTAGAAAAACTTTCATATCTTCCCACTGTGCTCTCAAGGATTGCCACTAATGTTGAAGATATCCATGCAAGAATAAAATCAAATTCTTCAGACTATAAGACATGAGCAGAATTTGGCTACTTGGTCCATCAAGTCCATTCTCCTGCCTTTTCCCAGTAACTCCTGATCCCCTTATTAATCAACAACCTTATCTATTGCTGTCTTAAAGACAGTCAATGACCTGGCCTCCTCCGACTTCTGCAGCAAAGAGTCCAAGATTCACCACTCTCTGGCTGAAGAAATTTTTCCTCATCTGTCTTTTAAAGGATTGTTTCTTGAGTCTGAGGTTGTGCTGTCCGGTTCTTGGTTTTCCCTGCCAGTAGAAACATCCTCTCCACATCCACTCTATCCAGATCTCGCAGTATCCTGTAAGTTTCAATACAATCTCCCCTCGTCCGTCTAGACTCTGAATACACTCCCAGAGTCCTCAACTATTCCTCATTCAGGACATTGTCTTTATTATCCTGCTGTATGACATAGAATCCTTGATCTGCTGGTAGCATCACGTCAAAGCTTTGAATAAGTCCATCAAAGACACGTGAAGTCCATCGTGCATACTTGATGGAAGGACAAATCACAAGCAATGAAGCCCTTGTACCATGCTGGACTCAACAGCATAGAGATCACCCTCCAGAAAATTCAAGTTGGATATGCAGGCCATGTCTTCAACATGGATAATAGAATCCCAACCAGATCTTCTATGGAAAACTGTACCGAAAGCAAATGATGTCAAGATAGTCAGTACAAACAATATAAGGAACCCCCTTTCTTTAAAAAAAACAAAAATACCATACAAACTTGCACTTTCCAGGCCAATTCTCTAGGACAAACGTGGGAGCTGAATGTGTTTTAAGGACCATCAATGTCAAAATCACAGCATCCACAGCAGGACAAAGGCCAGAGGTGATGCAGCTGTAACAGTTCTTGCGAGTACCTAGTATAAAATGGGCTGCCAGTTCTGTGAACATCTGTGCCAATCTCGCATTGAACTAGAGGACCCATTGAAGATGATGAGATCATTTACAGTTTGAAAATATTCTAACAATGAGGAATCTGCCATAAGAAATACATAGTTTTTCCACATATCTACACAGTGGTATTTAATGAAAATATCTCTTGGGGAAATAAACAAAACAAGTTCAGACTGTTCATTTGTTTTGTCTTGCTTCAAGGCACCCAAGTCACTGGATTTCATTTATCTTATCTCCTTTCAGAACTTTTTTTTTTGTTTTGCGAAATACATTTCTGCTTGTATTGCTTTTAATTCCTGAGCATTTGTTTTGAACTATTTTTGAATCTCTATCCAATACACTTGTCATAATTTTTGGTACCGGTTCTCAATGACAACAGAGGAAAATTTGGACTATCTTCGTCATTTTGCTCACATTGAGGGGGAGATTATTGTTGCAGCACCAGTTCACCGTTCTCCCATCTCAGTTATTTTAAGATTGGAATTTGGCCATACAGTCATAGGTGCCTAAGGAGTAGAGTAAGGGACTAAGGACGCAGATGTGGGGTACCAGTGTTGAGGATGATTGTGGACGAGATGTTTTTGCCTATCCTTACTGATTGCAGCCTGTGGGTTAGGAAGTTCAGGACCTTGTCACAGAGCGAGCAACCAGGCCATGGAGTTTTGGAGATGAGCTTCACAGGAATAATGTTGAAGGATGAGCTGTGGTCAATGATACCTAGTGTCTTTGTTATCTAGGTGTTCCAGGATTGTGTGTGGGGCCAGGGAGATGGTGTCTGCTGTGGACTGGTCCTGGCAGTAGCAGCTGTAGTGGATCCAGGCAATTTGGGAGGCTGGAATTGATTCGTGCTATGACTAACCTTTCGAAGTACTTCATAATGATGGATGTCAGAGCTACCAGACAATAGTCATTAAGGCACACTGCCTGGCTTTTCTTTGGTACTGGGATGATGGTCATCTTCTTGAAACAGATAGGGACCTCGTTGTTGTAAAGTGAGGTCGAAGATTTTCATGAATACCTTGCCAACTGATCAGCCCATGCAGGATCTGAGTGCTTGTCCAGGCACCCCATCCGGGTCAGTCACTTCTTGAGGTTTGATCTTTCGGAAGGTTACTCTGATGTTTGCAATGGTAACCTCAGATGCAAGTTTATCCAAAGCTTCCGGGGTGGAAGGTGTACTCTCGCTGACTACTTGCTCAAAGCAGGAATAGAATGCTCTGAGCTCATTGGGGAGGGTGCATTGTTGCTGATGATTTTACATGGCTTCATCATGTAGCCTGTTACGTTTTGCAGACCTCACTGTGGTCAGCAGGGATCTGTGTGGCTAGCCTGGGACAATAGTTTGGTCTGGTACTGTCTTTTGGCATCGTTGGATGATCTTGGATCATGTCTGGCTTTCTTGTAAACATAAGGGTCACCTGCTTTGAACACCTCAGACTTGGACTTCAGGAAGCACATATCCCTGTTCATCTATGGTTTTCAGTGAAATGTGTTGACTTGCTTCATTGGCACACGATCTTTTACATGCTTAGTAATGAAGTCAGTTACTGTAGTGGCATACTTAGTCAGGCTAGTTACAGAATTTTAAAATACTGACCAGTCTACTCTAAGTAGTCTCGTAGTAGAGATCATCTGATTCCTCAGTCCAACATTGCACAACTTTCTATGGATTCTCCCATTTCAGTTTTTGCTTGTAAACTGGGAGCAGGAGCACAGCCTTATCTTTGCCAAAGTGTGAGTGGTCTAGGATGTTTGGACCTCTAATAGAACAGGAGCCGTATTGGTGGTATCTTGGCGCTCTTGAGCTTGGCCTGATTGAAGTCCTTGGCCACAATGAACAAGGCCTTAGGATTTTTCATGTCCAAGCTATTTGCAGATGTATATGTTTTATCCAGCATGATCTTCATGTCTGCACGGAGTGGGATGTAAACTGCTGTCAGGACAACAAGTGAACTCCTGTGGTAGGGGCGGCATTTTCCATGGATGCTACGATGGTTCTTTTAAGGTCTTTCTGGATAGATAGGTCACGTGGGCCAAATTGTGTTTCTCGTCTTTGGTTTCTGACCAGCGTAGATTGAATTCACTTTTGGTGCACTGAGACAATTTGACTTTGATTTTGTTGTTGAAGAAACTTGTCCAAATTATGGTAGACTTTTCAGTTGACAGCAGTGTAAAAGAGGCCTGAATGCCTAATAACTTGGGGAAGTATCTTGGATCTAAATGTGTTGGTTTTTTTTAAGTTGTTAAATTTATCACTAAAATTTCCTGTTCATTTTCAAATACGTACTAATAGGTATGTAACCTTGTACACAGATACCCAGCACTTATTTTTGAAAACTCTGGGGTTCATAAGTGTCACTATAGAATGTTTACTTTTCATGATTTGCTGCTTGTTGGACCCACATTTGCAGTACTTGATTGGCTCAGTTGTAAGTAATGAAATTTGTATGATCATTGCTTATAATTCTATTATAGTTGGTAATACCATCTTTCAGATGAAATGTTAAACTGGAGGCCTGTTTGCTTTCCAAAGTGGATGGGAAAGATCTCTCTATCTTTTCAAAAGAGGAAGGGAGTTACCCTTGGCATCCTGCCAATATTTATCCCACAATTAACATTGCCAAATGACATAGTATCTGGTCGTTATCATATTGCTATTAGTAGAGCTTGCTGTGTGCAGATTGGCTGCACATCACAATGTAGATTAAACAACTGAAATACTTCATTGGCAGTAAAGTACATTAGCATATCAGGTTGTGAAGGTGTTATATGAATGCATTTTTTTTTCGCAAAAATAAAGCAAAAGACAATTGAGATACTGGCTGGATGAAAAATTGGTAGACCTACTAGATGGGATGGCAGTAAAGTTATTAAATTATCAAGACAGGATGAGGTGGACCAAGGATATTAAGGGAAGGAGGGATGGATGGATTTGGGCCTGTGTCTATGGGAGTTTGCTAAAAGCATTTCAATCTGCTTTAGATACAGGGTGGTGTCTGAGGTTTAGAGAATTGCAAATGTTCCACTCTAGTTCAAAAGATGGTATTATAAACATAAACCTAACAGCTACAGATGTACAATTACAGACTAATCAGTTTAACTTGGTGGCAGAAGGGCTTTTAGAATTGATTCTATGGGACAAAATTAAGAGTTACTTGGAAAAATGTGAATTAATTAGGGGAAAGCCGGTGGATTATTCTCCATGATCTATTGAAAGACAGTCAGACGGAAAATTTTCAGTTGGCGAGAACTTTGCCTGTTTCCACTTCATACACATTGTGTTCTGAACTGCTAAACACACAACATTAGTTAACACAACCCCATTACAATTTCTTTTCTATCTAACCCTTTGCTTCTTAGTAGTTTGTCCCAATGGCAACCTCTGGTCATATGGGTATTTGGGCCCTAATGCTGTCATAATCGGGAAACTAACTAACCCTCTTTCAGAATACTCCCCAGCCCACTTTAGTCTTAAAGGAATGTTGCACAAAAACAATTGCAGGCTTTTGGCAAAGCATGTGAGTTATCACAAAGTAAACAATGGTGACTGGTTGCTTTCACCTTGTGGAAGATTTATGGTGGGTCCCAGGATTTGGTGTTAGGACCCCTGGTTTGTTAGATTGATGATTTCGGTATAAAGAACACAATTTCAAAATTAGTGGGTGATACTTTCATGTTTTGTATTGTAAAATGTGGCTTTAAAATGACTGGTTTTCAACTGTAATTGACAGTTTCTAATGTATCAAAGTATGGACAGCGAGAATAAAAATTAAAATAGGTAAATAGCATTAAGACAGAGGGAAAACAGTGATACAAGTTGTGTCCAGTGGAGCAGAAATCTCTGACCTGATGGACAGAGTAATAGGTGCCGGTTTTCATGAGGATAAAGACTATCCTTTATGTTGTGCTAAACTATACTTCAAGATGAGAAGACAAAACTATTATAGGTACTACAAGATATTAGGGATCATCAGAAGGTCGAAGGTTCGCTATGAAGTTAACCTAAACATCAATTATTTTTGATTTTGATATGAGAGCATACGGCGTTCCACTTGAGTGTGATTCTATTGACGCAATAGGAAGCTTTATTTAAAACACGCTTTATTTAATATCAGTTAAAATATAACAAAGAATTAGCATAACTTTTACCAGTTGAAATACTTAAATGTGACAAGATTTAATTCTTAACTACTCACTATTTGTTGCAAGTTAAGCAATATTTCCATTGATATAAATTCCTCTTCAAAATCAGTTTGCAAGACACAGGCTTTGGTGAATTCCCAGTCCTCCAGCCTTTTAACCTCACTGGACAGAGATACAGAGAAGCACCTGTTTTTTGATACTCTCTCAGCAGCTTCCAGAGGCAGACTTGCCTTCACATAGCAGAACTTTAAATGAAAGTTCTTATTTAGACTTTAAATAAGTTTTTTGCCTCAGTCTTCACGGAAGAGCATACAAATAGCTTGCCTATTAAAGATAGAAGGGTGGTAGGATATGAGGTGCTTAATGCAATTACTGTCACTAGAGAGGTAGTGCTTAATAGACTAATGGGACTGAAGGTAGACAAGTCCCTGGGACTGGATGGAATGCATCCCAGGGTTCTGAAAGAAATGGCAGAAGTAGTAATATTAGTAATTAGTTATCAATATTCTCTGGACTTTGGGAATATCTTGGAGGATTGGAAAACAGCTAATGTTACGCTGTTGTTTAAAAAAGGTAGCAGACAAAAGGCAGAGAATTATAGGCCGTTTAGCTTAACATCCGTAGTTGGAAAAATGCTAGAATCCATCACCAAGAAGAAATAGCAAGATACCTAGGAAAGAATGGTTTGATCAAGCAGATGCAGCACAGATTCTTAAAGGGAAGGTTGTGTTTAATAAATTACTGGATTTCTATGAAGGTGTAACTAGCGTGGTAGACAGAAAGGTGAATGTAGTGTTTTCAGAAGGCGTTCGATAAGATGCCACACAAAAGGTTGCTGCAGAAGGTTAGGGTACACGGAGTTGGGGATAAGGTGTTAGTGTGGATTAAGGATTGGTTATCTAACAGGAATCAATGGATGCTTTTTGGTTGGCAGTTGGTGACTAGTAGAGTGCCGCAGGGATTGTGCTGGGGCCTCAACTGTTCACCATTTACATAGACGATCTGAAGGAGGGGGATGAGTACAGGGTAACAAAATTTGCTGATGACACAAAGAACAAAACAGCACGGGAAACGGGCCCTTCGGCCCAACGAACCCATGCCGCCACCTCGATGTTGCCACTTCTACCCATGATCCCTGTCTATGTTTATAGATCTATGCATTGAAACGAAATTTGAGACAATTTAGGGAGAATTTATTCTGCAATCAGCCTAAGAGCGCATCTTTGGGATATGGGAGGAAACTGGAGCATCTGGAGAAAACCCACGCAAGCACGGGGAGAATGTGCAAACTCCCACAGAGACAGGTCCAAATCCATGTATCCGCACAGCACAGCAATACTCACCGAGCTGTCGTGTTGTCCATCAAATGGTCCAGGTCAAGTGTACACATTAATGACGTGAAGCACTAGGACACTCTCAAAATGCGAGAGCAGCCCTTTCACGACCCATCGCGTGTATGCCCCTTGTTAGATAACAAGGCGGACGAAAGTACCGGTCCGATAAATACATCAATATCATCGACTATTTACACACTTCCCAGGAAACTCTCAAGGCTCGTGATCTCTATTTTACATCAGTTTTCTATATCCCTCCATTCCCATTCTGTTCATGTGCCCATCTAAGTATCTCTTAAATAACTCCAGAGTGCCTGCCTCCACCACTTTTACTTGGCAGCGCATTCCATAGCCCCACCACCCTCTGTATGGAAAAAAAAACTCCCTCTAGCATCCAAATTATACCTTACCCCCCTCACCCTAAGCCCGTGACCCCTTGTGCTATTCAAGTCCATCCTAGGAGAAAGCTTAACCCTATTTACTCTATGCCCCTCATAATCTTGTACACCTCTATCAGATCTCCTCTAAGTCTATGTCTTTCTAAGGAAAACAGTCCCAATTTGCCTAACCTCTCCTCGTAACTCAGACCTTCCATACCAGGCAGCATCCTGGTTATCCTCCTCTACGCTGTCTCCAGAGTATCCACGTCCTTCTGGTAGTAAGGCGACAGAACTGGACGCAGTATTCCAAATGAGGTTTAACCAACGTTTTATACAACTGCAACATTAAAGGCCAGCTCTTGTACTCTATACCCCTTCCTATAACATACCATATGCTTTCTTCACAACCTTCTCCACCTGCTCTGCCACCTTCAGAGACTTGTGCACCTGCACCCCCAGGTCCTTCTGCGTTTCTATACTCTTAATAGGTCTACCCTTTATCATATACCTCCCCCTACATTCTTTCTCCCAAAATACATCACCTCACATTTATCAGGATTGAATTCCATCTGCTATCTATCTGCCCAAGCTACCAGCCTATATCCTGCTGTATCACCTGACAATGCTCCTCACTATCCGCAAGTCCAGCCATCTTTGTATCGTCTGCAAACTTGCTGATCACTCCACTTAGTCCTCCTTCCAAGTCAATTATATATCTATTACGAATAGAAGAGGTCCCAGTACCGAGCCCTGTGGCACACCACTAGTATCCGACCTTCAGCTAGAAAAACACCCTTCCACTATTACTCTGTCTCCTATTATGAAGCCAGTTACTTATCCATCTAGCTACCTGTCCTTGTATCCCATTAGCCTTGACCTTCTCAACAAACCTCCCATGAGGGACTTTGTCAAATGTCTTACTGAAATCCATGTAGATGACATCAACGGCTCGCCCTTCGTCGACCGTTTTCGTCACATCCTCAAAAAATTCTACCGGTTTCGTAAGGCATGACTTCCCTTTAACAAAGCCATGCTGCGTATCTCACGCAGATTGCAACGCTCGAAGTACCTATACATCCTATCTCTAAGAATCCTCTCTAACAGCTTCCCTAACACTGACGTCAAACTCACCGTCCTATAATTTCCAGGATTTTCCCTACCACCGTTTTTAAAGAACGGTATAACATTAGCTATTCTCCAGTCCTCTGGGATCCCACCTGTGTCCAAAGAAGAGACAGTGATTTGCGTCAGAGGCCCAGCAATTTCACCTCGCACCTCCCTAAGCAGCCTGGGATAAATGCCATCAGGCCCTGGAGATTTCTCAGATTTAATGCTACCTAGAAGCCCTAACACTTCCTCCCTCGGTATGGATATTTCCCTCAACTGGTTTATAGCTCCCTCAGAAACAGGACCCAGTCAACAAGCCCCTCTCCTTTGTGAATACCAATGCAAAGTATTCATTCAGGATCTCTCCCAATCCCTCAGGGTGTAAGCACAGTTTCCCCCCTCTGTCCCAAAGAGGTTCAATTTTTCTTCTAACCACTCTTTTATTCCTAACATAGGAGTAAAAAACCTTTGGATTTCCCTTAATCCTATCTGCCAAAACCATTTCATGCCCCCTTTTTGCCCTTCTAACTTCCCGTTTGAGCTCCCCCCTCTCTCCGTTCCCAGCTGTTTTGACCTAACATACGTCTCCCTTTTCTTCCAAACCAAGTCCTCATTATCCCTAGTAATCCACGACTCTCTAATCCTACCTTTCCCATTTTTCCTCTTAGCCGGCATGTATCTTTCTTGCAACGTTTTCAGTATTCCCTTGAATGACTCCCACTTGCCTAGCATGGACTAAGCCTTGAACAACTGTTCCCAATCAGTTTCCATAAGTTCCTGCCTAATCTGACTGTAGTTAGCCTTCCCCCAACTCAGCACGCTCCCCCCTAGGGCAACAAGTATCCTTTTCCATCTTATCCTAAAGTAGTCAGAATTGTGGTCACTGTTAGCCACATGTTCCCCCACTACAACTTCAACCACTTGCCCTGGCTCATTACTCAGAACTAAATCCAATATAGCCCCCTCTCTAGTCGGGCTAGCCACATACTGCTCCAACGATCCCTCCAGTACACATTTCACAAATTCCTCCCCGTCCGAACCCTCAGCTCTAGGTACCTTCCAATTCACCCTAGGGAGATGAAAATCTCCCACTATAACAACTCTGTTCTTTCTGCACCTATCCAAAATGTCTTTGTGTGACTTCTTCAACTACCCGTGGGCTGTTAGGTGACCTATAATACACCCCTAGCATAGTAATCGCCCCCTTCCTATTCCTTAACTCCACCCACAGCGACTCCACTCCTAACTCGTCTGTATTGTCCTCCCTCTGCACTGCTGTGATGCTCTCCCTAACTAACAGTGCCACTTCCCCACCTTTTCTGGACCCTCATCTGTCGTGCCTGAAACACTTATACCCAGGAATATTCAGCTGCCACTACTCCCCTTCCTTTAACCATGTCTCCGTCACTGCAACCACATCCAAGTTCCTCGCAAACATTAAGGCCCTAAGTTCATCGATTTTTCCTGTTACGCTCCTCGTGTTGAAACAGACGCATTCCAGACCTCCAAGCCCACTCAGAACCTCCTTCTCCCTGGTGTATTTCTTCTCATCCAAGCTTACTCTGTCTCCTAGCTTGCTCTCTATTGAGCTATCAGTCTCAGCCCTTCTTCCCTTCCATGTTAGTTTAAACTCTGCTCAAGTACTCCAGCCAACCTCCCGGCTAAGATGTTCACGTCCTTCCCATTGAAGTGTTCCCCATCCCTTCTATACAGGTGCCCTTCTTTCACAAATACTTCCCAGTTATCCACAAATATAAAACCCTCTGCCCTACACCAATCCTTCAGCCACGCATTCAGCTCATTTCTCCTGGCCCTGGTAGCAGCCCTGAGATCGCCACTCTGGAGGCCCTGCTCTTCAGCCTACCTCCAACTCCCTGAACTGCCTTTGTATATCCTCCCTGCTTTTCCTTCTCTCCTACGTGAACAATCACATCCGCCTGGGTCCCCTCACCCTTCAAAATGCCTTCTACCCTGTCAGACACATCTTGCACTCCTGCTCCAGGGAGGCAAACTACCATCCTGGAGTCCCGCCTTTGACCACAGAACTGCCTATCAATTCATTTAACCTTCGCATACCCCACCACTATCTCCCTTCTAGCCTCCTTCCTCCCCTGTGAGGTACTCTGGTCATCCTGCCTTACCTTTTTTATCCCTCCACCCTTGATAATTTGGGGGATTGCACCATGGAAGTCTTTCTTTGGACTGCCCCCCCTCTCTTTCCCCTTCCTTACAGTAATCCACTTGTAAGGGTCAGGGTCCCCCCCCCCCCCCCCTGCTCTGAGTTCCCACCTTACTATGCCTTCCTTCCATTATTGCCTCGTTCTCCCTGACTAAAAATACATCTCTCAATCGCCACTCTAGTTGCTTGACCCGAGCCCTCAGATGCTGCAGCTCCAAACACTTGACGCATATGTGGACTTTAGGAAGACGTCTTGCTCCCGGAAGTCCCACATATGACACTGTACGCAGGTGAGGCATTTTCCCGTAATCCCTGCCATTGTCATGAACACCTTTGGAGGTGTGAACGCAATTGGAAAACCAGTAGTATGCTCTGCCTAAGCCCAGTGAGCCAAAGCCCTTAAATCTCTCGCTCTGCTGCCGCTCCTGACGCTGCCTGCTGTCTACTGACATTTGCTTTTTTTTTTACTCCCCGGTTCCCTTCCCAGTTACCCCCATGCCTAACTACGGCAGCAAAAAGCAATCAAAAACAGAGAAAAGTAAAGCAAATTGAAAATTTTTCACACTCAGCCACCAGCACTTTGAAACACTCTGTTCCAGAGAACAGAGGGCACGAAGATGAGTGGAAAAGCATTGTGTGGAGTGTGCGGAAAGTCTGCCGAGAGATCTGGATAGGCTGAGTGAGTGGATGAGGACCTGACAGATGGAGTATAACATTAGGAAATGTGAGGTTATCCACTTTGGTAGAAATAATAGTAGGAGAGATTATTATTTAAAGGGTGAAAAGCTGCAGCATGCTACAGTGCAGAGGGATCTGGGGGTCCTTCTGCATGAATTGCAAAAACTCAGTCTGCAGGTGATCAAGAAGGCAAATGGAATGTTGGCTTTTGTAGCAAGGGGGATAGAATATAAAAGCAGAGAGGTCTTGCTGCAACTGTACAGGGCACTGGTGAGGCCGCAACTAGAGTACTGTGTGCAATTTTGGTGTCCGTATTTGCGAAAGGATATATTAGCCTTGGAGGGAGTAGAGAGGAGGTTCACCAGGAGACGAAGGGGTTAGTTTATGAAGAGAGATTGAATAGACTGGGTCTGTACTCATTAGAGTTTAGAAGGCTGAGGGGGATCTTAGGGCTAGATCGGGTAGAGGTAGAGAGATTCTTCCTGCTTAGAAAGAACCAGATGGCACAGTCTCAAAATAAAGTGGGGACAGTCTAGAACAGAGTTGAGGAACTTCTTCACTCAAAGGGTGGTGAATCTCTGGAATTCTCTGTCCATTGAAGTGGTGGAAGCTACCTTGTTGAATATATTTAAGTCATGGGTGGATAGATTTCTGATAGTCAAGGGAATTAAAGGTTATAGGGAGAAAGTGGGAACTGATCCACTTCAGATCAGCCATGATCTTATTGAATGGTGGGGCAGGCTCGAAGGGCTAGATGGCCTACTTCTTAGAACTCCAGGTAGAGAGGGAGAATATACCTCTTGCTTTTTTCAAATCATTAGAGGGAGAGATACCTATTTCTAGCAGGTCGCCATCTTTCAATTTCCAGAGCGAGAGAGAAAAAGAGCAACTACTCTTTTCAAATTCAAACTGCAACTGCCAACTTTTCTTCCGCTTTGTAAGCCCACCCCACCTACTCATGATTTTCTTCTTGTCAATCAACTTAAATACTCTGAAAACCCAAGGGGAAAATAACTATTGCATTAGCCCAGATATTAACAAATACTCCAATAATTGTGAGCAATTAAGCTTCTGCAGTATCCGCAAGTGGTCTGCCAACGGTAAACAATTGGCACGGTAATCAGAGTTGAAGTATAAAATAGTCTGTTAGGAAACTTGACATGAGTCCATTTCTTTAAGGCACAGTATCATCGCAAGGGTTAAACAGCAAACACGTTTCATGGTTACAATTGGGAGATAATTTTTCTAGACCAACAGCCCACTTTTGCAGATGGCCAAATTCTGTAAATGATTATGTAGGAAGACTATGGTGGGATTAAGTCAAGTAGTAGTAAGGTGCAAAAATTGTCCTCGAATGGTGTAACGTGTCATGTCACAAGTTGCGAGGTTGAGCTTTATTTGCCTGTACAAAGAACAGTTGAGGCTTGTGGATGTCTGAACTGATGGCTAAACATTTCTGCTGGTGTATCATAATTACTGTTTGTAGGCTGGTTCCCTGACTCGGCAATCTCCTCAGCTAATTGGCATTTGTTGGTTATAAGGTTCAGCTGTTCATCCAGTGTGCAAAAAAAATGTTGTGCAGTTCTGCAGCTTTCTGAAAGACTAATATGATAAACAGCTGAATGTAAAAATTATAAATGGAGCCATGAGTTGGTGATTTGTAGTGAGATAGGAGTGAGTGAAGATACCAGGCATGTATTCTGGGATATGGTTCACATTTGGCAAAAACTGGGGACACAGTTTTTTTAACATTTATTAAAGGCTTGGATTTAGACATAGGGAGTTGTATTTCCAAATTTGCAGTTGACCTGGGTTACACAGTGTACAGGATAATTCTCAAATTTAGATTTTTTTTGATTTTTATTTATACACTGGGTATGTAAGTCATTATTCAGGCTTTTACCATGATGTTTTTCAGAGGCACTCTTAATATTAAGATGTCAGTCTGTTGTTAATGATTGTTGTACTTTTTGCATGAGACAGAAAAGTGGAAGGAAAGGAAAGGAAAATCACTTGAGCAAGATGCTTGACTAAGTCAATCTTGATTTGTTACAGCAGACCGTGAGTTGATTGACATAATCAACTGCAAATTGCTGTTTAAGCCATATGAGTCTGTGCTACATCAATCTGGCAAGGGATACTGTCCTCAGCCCCAAACCAATCCCATTTTAAAAAATGGGCTGTGAAAATTGACATACTTGAATCTTGGGGTTTGTTTTAAGTTCTGTTTGTGGAAATTCGCGTTTCCTTGTCAGTGCAACTTTCTGTATACTCTGTTACAGTCCCTAACAGATCTTAGTTTACGATATCCAATGTTATAAAGGCATATTTTTCAACCTTGATGTAAATCAAAATTTGCACAAAATATTTCAGTTTAAATCATTTTCAGCAAAAAATGCAATAGATTGGCTTTGAATAAAGCAATTAGTATTTCGTGCCTCATTTGGAAATAGTGTATATATGAAGGTTTATATAGAGATTGCTGTTTAGGATAAAAGCGTACCAATAGTTTGCAACTGCAGTTAAGCTCTAAATTGTGTCCCTGTGCAAATATTTCCATTTTTGAAAGTACTTATGTAACTTATTAGTAACTAAATGTTCAGTTGTATCGGCACTCAGTGATTTATTTGGTTTTATCCAACAAGCATTCAACAGATTTTAAGACTTTATCAATTAATGAGCCTGTGGATGTACAAGAATTTAATTGTCATTTTTGTTCATTAAGAGACTTATTATTGTAGGACTAATCTTCATGTGAGTTTTGTAATAGCTCATGATTGTGATTTACTATCAGAAGGATTTTGGCGTCATGTAAAGAACAGAGGCAAGGTAAGCTGGTTTTCTTGATCAGGCAGATACATTGTGAATTCTGCTCTCTTTTGAGAAAGTGATCTTTGTGATTACTCAGTTGGTTCCAGACCGCTTTATAACCTTGATTCAAAAATGAATTAAAGAACTGAATTCTGAGATAAGGTAGGAGTGACTAGCTTTGGTACCAGGCTGTATGAGGAATTCCAGTTAAATTTGTCAGTTGGATTCAGTAAGAGAGTAATTGGGGAGATGGGTCTTGCCTCTCTGTTTCTTTCTTCGCAATGCCAGGACTTTTACCTAGCATAAAGGAAGATGAATGTGGTTGAGGATGAGCCAGGATCCACTGCAAGACTCTAAGCAGTCTATTTGTACAGCAAAGTCGATTTAAACAGTAGTTCATATAAAAAGCTCAAAGGCAAACTACCCAAAAAACCCATTTAGAGTCTGTGAACCTCTGAAACATCATCCAATAAAAAGCAAATTCTCTCGCAAAATGCAGTGGATGTAGGGTATTTGCGTACAATGGATGTGAGTCACTCAAGTTATTGTCACTTAACAGCAATAATTGACAGGGAAGTTACTCAACTCCATTCTGGCCAGAGATAATGGCAACTTTATATGTGATCATTATCAAGTGAAGGCCTAACACTTCCCTAAAATTAGAAAAGTAAAACTATTAATACTGTAATAACTGTTTCAAAACCTTTTCATCTGCTGAGTGGACCTCTGCTTGTTTTAATAGTATTCTCTTGCCAGAAAGCAGGAAAAGGAACAACCCCAAATTTTTGCATGACAAGATACCACAATGAGATTAGGCATAACCATGGCACATTGAGCAGCAGGTCTGCTGATGGCCAGAACTGAAGGTCTATAAATGGCCTAGCCTTGTGTGTATTGCATTTCGAGTTTATCCTCTTTTTTTTCATCTCCAGTGTTTTGAGATGTGGTCGTCACCAGGTAGTGCAATATTAGTAGACATTAGTGTTTAGTACACTTGTAATAATGTCTTTCATATTGTGTTTGCTATTTTTGGTGCTGTGAAAGGTTAATTTGGTTGCTGTAATGTATTTTCATAGCCTTTACAACTAATTTTGTGAATTCAGTTTCAAACATTAACTTGAATCAAGATTGTGAGCTGAGGCCTTGAGAGCATTGTTTAGGCTGATGTTTAAGTGTTGTACTGAGTGAGGACTGCAATTTTTTTCATAGAATCCTACAGTGCAGACGAAGGTCATTTGACTCATTGAGTCTGCATCAACCACAATCCTGCCCAAGCTCTATTTCTGTAACCCCATGTATTTACCCTAGCTAATTCCCCTGACACCAGGGTCAATTTAGCATGCCAGTTATTTCTCTAAATCTAAAGGGAGAGTAGAGAGCTGAGGGAAAACTCAACAAAACCTATTTGGTCACCACTGCAAAAAAAAAAGTACATTTTCAGCCTTTGATGTTCCAGCTGAAAAATAAATTCCCTGTGTCCGCATGGATTTCCTCTGGGTGCTCCAGTTTTCTCCAAAGATATGTGAGTTAGGTGGATTGGCAGACTCCATATAGACAGTGACCTGAGGCCAGAATTGAATACAGGTCCCTGATGCGGTGAGGCAGCATTGTGGTAACCACTGTGCTGCCGTGCCACCATGCGTGTGATGAAATTTTGAGGACTGTGTGCATTTTCAGTTAACAAATTATAACGGGGAGGATGTTGTCAGAGAGTATGTTCAATTAGGCACAACAAATTAAGTCGTCAGAATACACAGTTAAATGTGAAGTTTGATCACGTATGGGTGAGCCATTGATGTCATCGAAATGGATTTTAGTAAGGCGTTTGATAAAGTCCCTCATGGGAGGTTAGTTGAGAAGGTCAAGGCTAATGGGATACAAGGACAGGTAGCTAGATGGATAAGTAACTGGCTTCGTAATAGGAGACAAAGAGTAATAGTGGAAGGGTGTTTTTCTAGCTGGAGGTCGGTCACTAGTGGTGTGCCGCAGGGCTCGGTACTGGGACCTCTTCTATTTGTAATTTATATAAATGACTTGGAAGGAGGAGTAAGTGGAGTGATCAGCAAGTTTGCAGACGATACAAAGATGGCTGGATTGCGGATAGTGAGGAGCGTTGTCAGGCGATGCAGCAGGACATAGGCTGGTAGCTTGGGCAGACAGATGGCAGATGGAATTCAATCCTGATAAATGTGAGGTGATGCATTTCGGGAGAAAGAATGTTGAGGGGAGATATATGATAAAGAGTAGACCTATTAAGAGTATAGAAATGCAGAGGGACCTCGGGGTGCAGGTGAACAAGTCTCTGAAGATGGCAGTCAAGTGGAGAAGGTTGTGAAGAAAGCATATGGTATGTTAGCCTTTATAGGAAGGGGTATAGAGTACAAGAGCTGGCCTTTAATGTTGCAGTTGTGTAAAACGTTGGTTAAACCTCATTTGGAATACAGCGTCCAGTTCTGGTCGCCCTACTACCGGAAGGACGTGGAGAGTTTGGAGAGAATGCAGAGGAGGTTTACCAGGATGCTGCCTGGTATGGAAGGTTTGAGTTACGAGGAGAGGTTAGGCAAATTGGGACTGTTTTCTTTAGAAAGACGTAGACTTAGAGGAGATCTAATAGAGGTGTACAAGATTGAGGGGTATAGATAAAGTAAACAAGATTAAACTTTTTCCTAGGATGGACTCGAATAGCACGAGGGGTCACGGGCTTAGGGTGAGGGGGGTAAGGTATAATTTGGATGCGAGATGGAGTTTTTTCAGAGGGTGGTGGGGGTATGGAATGTGCTGCCAAGTAAAGTGGTGGAGGCAGGTAGTCTGGAGTTATTTAAGAAATACTTGGATGGGCACATGAACAGAATAGGAATGGAGGGGTGTAGAAAACTGATTTAAAATAGGGATCATGAGCCTTGGGAGTCCCTGGGAAGTGTGTAAATAGATGATATTGATGTACTTGTTTTTATCCTACAGGTGCTTTGGTCCACCTTGTTGTCTAACGAGGGGCAAACACGCGATGGGTCGTGAGAGGGCTGCTCTTGGATTTTTTTTTCGAGAGTATCCTAGTGCTTCACGTCGTTAGTGTACGCTTGACCTGGACCATTTGATGGGCAACACGACAGCTCAGTGACTATCGCTGTGCTGTGCAGATACATGGATTTGGGCCTGTGTCTGTGGGAGTTTGCGCATTCTCCCCGTGCTTGCGTGGGTTTTCTCCGGGTGCTCCGGTTTCCTCCCACATCCCAAAGATGTGCTCTTAGGCTAATTGGCAAAACAAATTCTCCCTAAATTGTCTCAAATTTGGTTTTTAATCCATAGATCTATAAACATGGACAGGGATCATGGGTAGAGGTGGGAACAATCGGGGTGGCGGTGTGGGCTCGTTGTGCCAAAGGGCCTGTTTCCCGTGCTGTTTTGTTGTTTGTATCTAATCAGTTGAACATCAAGGATCCTGTGATGTAATTTGAAGAGCAGTAGAGAGTTTTCCCATTATGTCTGGTTGTTATCCTCAAATTGAAGGCACCAAAATCAGAACTAGCTTAATTAGCAATATGTAGGACCTTGTGTGCAATTTCATTGCTATTTTGGCCAATGTCATTAATTGACTGGACTTCAAAAGTGTGTGATGCCCTGCAAGTTCTTGTAGGACCTTGCTTTTGCATGGTCCTATTCCTTTCATAACTCTACTTTGTGAAACATTCAAACCAACATTGTGGTTTCAAAGCTGCAAATTATACTTCCTGTGGCTCAACAGCTGCTGAGATCCTTTACACATTTTTGAGATCTTTCAGAAATGACACAGTTTAAGTGTAGCAGGTGACATTTTGGGGACTCTGTACAATGCACATTTTCAGTTAACAAATTGCAGTGGGGAGGGTGTTGTCAGAGAATGTGTTCAATTAGGCACTTAGAAATTCAGTTGCCAGAATAGTTTCCTGGAGGAATTGGTTGAACTCAAATACATTGTGGTTTGGACATATATATATTGCATCTGTTAGTTTATTTGCGGAACTAATTAAAAGTTAGGCTAAAACTATGATTAGTGGTCTGTAATGCATGTGATATGTTAATCTGTATATTGGAATGCCATAATGTTGCATAAATTTTTTTGACCATTTTTCTGAGATTATGATTAGAATTCTTTTGTTAAGTGTCAATGTTCTGACAATATGACCTATCCTGCTCATTTGGACTGTCTTTAACGTATGGAAATATTACAAAGCCTTACCTTGGCAGTAGGTAAGGCCATAAATGTTTTGACAGACATGCAAGAAGCTTGGGTAGTCAGTTTCTTGAGGCATCTTTTTGGCAATTGCGAATGTTGTGGCCACTAGTGTTTTCCCTAAACAATTGTAAAGACTAAGTTGAATTTAGCAGTTATGTACAGCTCAGTCGTATCTGAACTAGCATAATTCAAAATTTACTTTGTTCTTGTGAAGTTTAAATGTTATTCCTGGAAGCATGAGAAAATTCTTTGTTGTTCAGGTACAATAGATGAGTATACAAACATGATGCCATTTTGCAGTTGCTCATGGCTCTGACAGGGAATACTGTTATCAGTGGCTTTTCCTGTGGGCATTGGGGTATATTTTGGGATTTGTCAAATTCCTGTTCATTGTATGAACTTGGCCCTCTTGGGTTTGAGTGAATTTACAGGAAGGGAGTGCAGATAATCTAATAACTTGCCAATTCCAATGTAGCCCATGGAATAGCCTGAGACTAATGACTGCACCCGAGCTTTTTTTAAACTGCGCCCTACTAATAGATGGATGCTGGGCTACGTCAAAGTTAGTGCATGCGTTTTGATTTACTGCAAGCTGGGAAAGTCAGTCTGAGCTGCTCGCTATAGGCAGTACTTGGCTTCCAGGCAACGGGCCAAGTATGCATATGGTAAAGTTGGGGGAGGGGGAAAATGATGAAAACATTCATCATTCTAGCACCCTTCAGGGCCTCCATTCAGAGAGGCTGGCGATACAATTATCAGAATTTTGTGCAGTCTGAGTGCAGCCCCTTGAAATAAGCTGGAATGTGTGTAGGTTTTCCAAGACGAGATGTATTTAAGCCATTTTGAGCTGGTTTTCTTTCTGGAGGTAGAAGCTTATGATTAACATATGTGATTTTCCCTTGCTCCCTGTTGAAGCCTTCGTTTGTGGCTGAACTGAGGTTGTGCTTCTACTTTGTAAATTCTCTGCTTCATGGCTTTTTTGCATGGAAAACACCTAATGTGCCAATTCAGAATTAATTGAAACAACTTACCTGACCATGTGAAATGTAAAAAAATTTAATTGTCTGTTTTAAGTTCAATTTCAAAACCACAGCTCTTTTTGTTCGCTAGGATGTCACATGATGTAGGTACTGTGTTTTTGTGATTTCTGACACTACTCATCTTGTAATCCATTTTTTATCCTGATGCACAACCCATAATTATCTGCTCCTCATGTGTATAATCTGTGCTACTTACCTGAAAAATCCTGGCTGAAATTCGACAAAGAAGAGCAAAACTAAAATCGTGAAAATCCTTGTTTGGTCTAAGTAGTTGGGGCCCAATTCTCAGTAGCAGTTTTGTTGGTGAGTGGGCCTATGTTTCGGCAATGCTATTGGCATCAAGATGATTGACACCATTGAGTGAAGCTCCTCAGCACAGAGTTTTGGTGCTCGTATTGATGAACTGAGAGATATCTTAAAGAATGGATGAAGCAAAGAAGAGAATCCTATCAATGGTGAGGCCACTTTCCTCTGGGGCGCAACTGCTTGGTGTGTCTACACTCTGGCCGATTTTGAGACCGGGCCAGAGAAGGCATATCTGTGCATCCAGTCTTCCGAGGAATGCTAGGGATCATTGTGAAAACATGGCAGCCAATCTTGATTTGAGGGCTGAGTGTCTTTGGTTCGATGAAACACATCTTGGAGGCTTTTGATCAGTTGAAGACTCCAACCACTTGGTCTTGTGTTGTCTGATCCTTGGTGCCAGTCAGGAAGGGTTGGAGGTAGCTAGATGTGTCAGATCCATGCCATTTGACTAGGCTAAATTTCTGGAAGCCTTCAATTTATTTTTTTTGATAAGACTAATAGCACCACAGCAGACTGGTGGTTTGGCACAGATGGTTGAGATGGCTTTAAATCCTTGTTGTGGGTGAGAAGAATTCCCTGTTAGAACTATTTGGGATCACAATTTTCCTTTGTAATTTCATTGTTCTGGGATTTAAAATTCATTGCTTGTTTCCCGAGCGTACTGACGGGTCATGATTTCTGGAAAAAAATGTTTTTGTTGCTGTTGGAGTGAGGGAATTCTGTTCAGGTGCACTCCTGAATATAGTTGATCAATCCTTGGGTATCAAACTTTGTTAGGTTTGCCTTCTATTTTGATTTTGATACTCAAGTAGAGGCAGTAGTTATGTGATTACTCGGTCATGGAATTTCTAGTGGACATATCAAGTTATTAGTGTTTCTCTCTGGGGAAATGTTTGGTAAGAACTCAGTAAGAATTTAGCAACACCAATTATTAATCCAACCGATTTATTTGATAGTCAAAAAGCGAGCTTTCAACACTCTTGTGTCTTCCTCAGGCAAGTGCAGTGTTCTGGTCTGCAATAGCACACATCAGCACAGACAGTCAGAGATTGCTGATTAGAATGCGAATCCTTACATCTAACCTGCTATTCAAGTGTTAAAGTGGCTAACAATGTGTGTGAAGGGGATCCTGAGCATTGTTAGAGAATTGTGTATTTTCTCCAGACAGCACAGTAAGTGAGGTTTTTTGCTAACCCAGGCAAGTTACGGGGGTTACAGATAGTGTGTCATGAAGCCAAGATCCCTGTTAAGACCGTCCTCATGTGTGCGGAGCTTGGCTATCAGTCTCTGTTCAGCGACTCTGCGCTGTCGTGTATCACGAAAGCCCCCTTGAAGAACATTTACCCGCAGGTCGGAGGCCGAATGCCCATGACTGCTGAAGTGTTCACCCACAGGAAGGGAACTGTTTTGCCTGGTGATTGTTGAGCGATGCTCATTCATCCGCTGTCGTAGTGTTTGCATGGTCTCCCCAATATACCATGCTTCGGGACATCCTTTCTTGCAACGTATTAGGTAGACAACGTTGGCCGAGTTGCAAGAGTATGTACCGTGTACCTGGTGAATGGTATCCTCACGTTTGATGATGTCGTCCATGTCTATGATCCGGCATGTCTTGCAGAGGTTGCTGTGGCAGGGTTGTGTGGTATTGTGGTCACTGTTCTCCTGAAGGTTGGGTAGTTTGCTGCGAACAATGATCTGTTTGAGGTTGTGCGGTTGTCTGAAAGCAAGAAGTGGGGGGGGTGGGGATGGCCCTAGCGAGATGTTCATCGTCATCAATGATATGTTGAAGACTCTGGAGAAGATGTCGTAGCTTCTCCGCTCCGGGGAAGTACTGGACAACAAAAGGGTACTCTGTCCACCGTGTCCCGTGTTCGTCTTCTGAGGAGGTCAGTGCGGTTTATCATTGTGGCACGTCGGAACTGTTGATCGATGAGTCGAGCGCCATATCCTGTTCTCACGAGGGCATCCTTCAGCGTCTGGAGGTGTCTGTCACGATCCTCCTCATTTGAGCAAATTCTGTGTATACGGAGGGCTTGTCCATAGGGAATGGCTTCTTTAACGTGTCTAGGGTGGAAGCTGGAGAAGTAGAGCATTGTGAGGTTGTCTGTCGGTTTGCGGTACAGTGAGGTGCTGAGGTGACCATCCTTGATGGCACCTCAGTATGCCAACATCTTCATGCACAGGTTCGAACAAGACTTCTTCACCACACAAGATCTCCAACCAAGGTTATATACTAGATACATTGATGACATCTTTTTCCTTTGGACTCATGGTGAACAATCATTGAAACAACTGTATGATGATATCAACAAGTTCCATCCCACCATCAGACTCACCATGGACTATTGTCCAGAATCAGTTGCATTCTTGGACACACGCATCTCCATCAAGGACGGTCACCTCAGCACCTCACTGTACCGCAAACCGACAGACAACCTCACAATGCCCCACTTCTCCAGCTTCCACCCTAGACACGTTAAAAAAGCCATTCCCTATGGACAAGCCCTCCGTATACACAGAATTTGCTCAGATGAGGAGGATCGTGACAGACACCTCCAGACACTGAAGGATGCCCTCCTGAGAACAGGATATGGCGCTCGACTCATCGATCGACAGTTCCAACGTGCCACAACGATAAACCGCACTGATCTCCTCAGAAGACGAACACGGGACACGGTGGACAGAGTACCCTTTGTTGTCCAGTACTTCCCCAGAGCGGAGAAGCTACGACATCTTCTCCGGAATCTTCAACATATCATTGATGACGATGAACATCTCGCTAGGGCCGTCCCCACCCCCCCACTTCTTGCTTTCAGACAACCGCACAACCTCAAACAGATCATTGTTCGCAGCAAACTACCCAACCTTCAGGAGAACAGTAACCACAATATCACACAACCCTGCCACAGCAACCTCTGCAAGACATGCCGGATCATAGACATGGACGACATCATCAAACGTGAGGATACCATTCACCAGGTGCATGGTACATACTCTTGCAACTCGGCCAACGTTGTCTACCTAATACGTTGCAAGAAAGGATGTCCCGAAGCATGGTATATTGGGGAGACCATGCAGACACTACGACAGCAGATGAATGAGCATCGCTCAGCAATCACCAGGCAAAACAGTCCCTTCCTGTGGGCGAACACTTCAGCAGTCATGGGCATTCGGCCTCCGACCTGCGGGTAAATGTTCTTCAAGGGGGCTTTCGTGATACACGACAGCGCAGAGTCGCTGAACAGAGACTGATAGCCAAGCTCTGCACACATGAGGACGGTCTTAACAGGGATCTTGGCTTCACGACAACTATCTGTAACCCCTGTAACTTGCCTGGGTTAGCAAAAAACCTCACTTACTGTGCTGTCTGGAGAAAATACACAATCCTCTAACAATGCTCAGGATCCCCTTCACACACATTGTTAGCCACTTTAACACTTGAATAGCAGGTTAGATGTAAGGATTCGCATTCTAATCAGCAAGCTCTGACTGTCTGTGCTGATGTGTGCTATTGCAGACCAGAACACTGCACTTGCCTGAGGAAGACACAAGAGTGTTGAAAGCTCGCTTTTTGACTATCAAATAAATCGGTTGGATTAATAATTGGTGTTGCTAAATTCTTACTGAGTTCTTACCACCCCAATCCAACGCCGGCATCTTTACATCATGAAATGTTTGGTAGCAGAGCACAAATGGTGTCTCTGGGATTACTTACTTTGTTGGCCCTTAATGGGTTGTTGAACAGGTTAAGGCAGTAGTGGCTGTGTTTGTCTGGGTCATTTGGAGAAAGGAGTAGGTGTCCCTCTCCCAAGATGTCCCTTTCTAGGGCTTCTGGATTGCTCTACCTGTTGAAATTTGATTATCCTAAGGATGTATTGTTCCACTGTCATCAGAGCCTGAGTGTTTTGGTTCAGCAGAGTTGGGGTCTTTTTTCAGTCAGCAGTTAGAGTTGGTTGGAGGAGGAGATTGCTTCCGCCGTGTTCAAAGTCTGTCCGTCTTCTAGGTGTATATGCTGCAAGACTACGTCTGTCAACTGTTGGATAATCCAGATGCTCCTTTCTCTTTGGAGCTTCCTTTCTTTGTCCAGATAGGTTAGGTATTGAGATGGGCTCTGATTTTTTTCTTAAGTTAATCCTAGAAGGTTTCCCTTATCTTTAATGTTGGGGAGCCTGATCAGTTCCTTTTGATATGGCTGGAGGGGGGGGAAGATTTGTTGTGTTGTTCGCTTAGGCAAGGTGTCTGAATCCTAGGCTTAGTGGTTCCTATATATAAGAGCTTATGCATATCTTGTACCAATGGCAGTATCCTGATAATCCTGAAAAGGACGACTTTTTATTGCTTGATGGTCCTAGGTTACGGAGTTAAATCCCAGTTGGTTGTATATTAACCCATAAGAGATTCTGTATGTTGTGTAGCTCTGTCTGTTTATTTGTGGAGGAAAATGTGCACCATAAGGCCACGTGATCATGGTCTTGTCCTGTAATCCTGAGATTCCCCTCCCTTTCTGGCATCCTTTATCCTATATGAGAAGATGACGACTACCATGATTGCACTGATAATTTGAATAATTTGTTTGAATACATGCCAGTCTTTTAAAAATAAATGTTCACTAATAAAAGCAGCAGTTGTTGCCTTCCCAGCTGCCAGTGAGAATATACTGGGATGTTATCTTTTTGAACTATGATGGTTTGATACAATTTTGTGGTTTTGTGCATTATCGCTGAAGGGAGTAAAGAATCAACCCTGTTGGCATGAGACTGGATCTCTCAGGCTGGGACATGAGAGGATTTGTTTTTCTTTACAACCATTTGGCAGCTTATAGTCAACTACTGATGGTGGATTATTTAGATTTCAGCAACTGAATCTGAATTCCCAAACTGGTATGGTGGGATACCACTGGAAGTTCAACAGTGTAATCAGTACACAGCTGTACATTTTAATTGCTGTTTTTATTATTTTTGAATAATTTTAAAGAAATAAAATCTGTTATTAAACTTCCTGAAACATACCAGGTTTATGCCAATAGGTGTCAGTATATATGTATGTACAATGGCTTGGTTTAGCAGATTGATCATGATTGTTTTGTCTATATTTTAATTATGGATAGAACATGTGTGCAGATTGTACCATAATTTATATTGGAATTTCTTACAGAAAGGGACTCTTCTACATGGTTATTTGCTGTAATTGACTCTCTGTTGCCAGGCAACAAGCAAACATTGCATGCAGTACCTGCCCTTGGAAGTTTGGCAATTCGGCATACAAGAAAATTGGCATGCTGCTGTACAGCAGTTATCCTTAACTGGGATATGCTGGAAGTTGTCAAGATATCTGCCAAAACTAACCAGAAAATGTGTAGGAGGTAACTGTTGCCAAGATGATAAACATCTGATTTTGGAGTTGGGCCAAAGGGTAGTCAATGTGCCTGGCCTATAAAGGATGTTGTCCAATAGTAGTGAATCAGAGTTGGGGACTCTGTTTGCATGGGCTTTAGTTGAAGTGTATCTGTGTGCAAAAAAAACCAAGCTCGTTTGCCTGTAAGATTGTGGTTGATGTTTGAATTCAGCACATTGCTGGAGGAACTTCTTCACTCAGGGTGGTGAGTCTCTGGAATTCTCTGCTCGTTGAAGTGGTGGAGGCTACCTCGCTGAATATATTCAGCGTAGATAGGTTTCTGATAGATAAGAGAATTAACAATTATGGGGAGAAAGCGGGAAAGTGGAACTAATTCACTTCAGATCAGCCATGATCTTGTTGGATGGCCACGCAGGCTCGAAAGTCTAGATGGACGACTACCGCTCCTATTTCTTATGTTCTTACATTAGATGGAGGAGGATGATTTAGACCAAGGAGATAAGATGCTGAGGATTATATTCTAGAACCTAGAAGTTAAGGGGTGATTTGATCAAAGATTTTGGGATGTTAATGGGAAAAGTGTTTTCTCTATCTGTCCTGTTTGTGCTGGTTGGCAAGTGTAGGACTAAGGGATGTAGTCAAAAAATTAAAGATGGGTATTTTAAAAATGAAATTTGGAATCACTTCTGCTTAATAGGGGCAGTCAAAGTTTTTGGAACTCTTCTGCAACAATAATTGATGCTAAATCAATTCTGAAATTCATTACCTCATTACCATTAATATTTTATTCACCAAAGATATGAAGGGATATGGGATAAAACTTCAGTCACAGATCAGCCATGATCTCCTTGAAAGGAAGGACAAACTTGTAGGTATCATACACCCTATATCTTTTTGTGTTCCTATGAGTCATTGCCCAGTGGACAATAAAGAAAAGCATTGACTTTCTGCTTTAAGGAGAGTGGTTTGAGTAGAAATGTAGCATGTCGCAGCTTTGAGGAATTCACCATAAGACATAAGAGCAGAAGTAGATCATTTTGCCCACTAAGTCATTCAATAAGATCATGACTGATCTGATGTAATCCTCAGCTTTACTTCCCATCTTATCACCATTACTGTTGATTCCTTTGAATTTAGGAAAGAAGATTGCAATGTGAGAGTGAGATTGTCGAAGGCTCTAATTTGGAGGGGTTTGGTGTGATGGGGTGAATAAAATGAAACAAGGCAATGGAGGCATCTTTAAACAAAGTCAATGATTTTGAAATCAGTTTTGGTGTAAATCGAGTGAGTTTGAACAGAAGTGTGGAATTTGTCAGGGATCAACAATAGACTCCCACAAGAACCGTTCCCTAGTCAGGGACACAAGGAAAGCCTCTGATGGCATGTATTTTAAGGGAGCCCCGAAAATACAGTCTTCCAGGGACCTTGTTTCTTACCTTGTCGAGGATGGTGTTTACTATCCAAAGGTGAAGATAGCAATAGAAAAAAACAAGTATCATCAAATTGTAGGAAGAATATATAAAATTTTATAGAAAATACAGCCCCTATTGGAGTTCCAGGTTTAACGATTTATCTTCTGATGCTGCCCTGCTTGAAATCAACTTAACTAGAATCAGAAATCTCCTGCTTTTGTGAGCCATTTGAAGAGACCTTGTGTTCCAGTGATGCAACCAACTTGACATTTGATTAGGGGAGCTGTAAGATGAGGACTTAAACTATTTCCAAGTACTTCTATGTTTTCTCTGTCAATCACATTTTCTTTCAAGAGATTCTTGCTCAAGTTCATAGAATTTCATGTTGCAAGTAAATCAGTCCAAGGCTATCTGCCACTCTGTACACCCTTTTCTTGAAGTAACTTAACTTCAAAATACCTTGCCTCACTAGATTATTTTGATTACTTATCTTGAAAGTAATTCTTGTTCATATTGTTCATAATTTGCAGACTGTAGAATTGCGTAGTTATGTTGTCATGACCAGGGTTATTTACCTTTTGGCTGTTGGGATACTTACTAGGTTAAAGATAGTGCATAAATACAAGTTGAGTATTGGATTTCCTCAGATGACTTCCTGGGTCGATGTGTCGGTACAAAATTTTAATCACTAATGTCTGTTTTGGGGTTGGGTTTTTTTCCTTGATACCATGGCAAGTTTGTAGAAAAGCTGTTTCCTGTTGCTTGATGGCAACCTTGGTCCCAATGGCAATCTTTGGAATTTTTTTGTGTATGAGTATCAGTGGGTTGGTTAATTGCCATGAGAAAAGCTTGCACGCTGTTTGGTGTTGCATTTGAAAGAAGGATGTGCCCGTTTTCAAATTTGATAATTGCTTGATGACAAGTGCTCCAAGAATTATTGGACTGAAGTTAGCAGGCCCGTTTGCTGCAGGCGCAAATCCCATTATGGCTGTGAAGTGTCAAAGCCACAACAGGATTTGTGCCAGCTAGATCTCTTTTTGAGATCTTCCTCGCTGGTGATGTGATCATGTTTATGTCCATGAATTTATATTACTTTTAAGGGATAATTAAAGGGCTTGGTGTTGTAGCACGATGGACGACTCCTGGCAACATGAAGTCACGTGGCATGAATCACTGCTCCTTTTAGTGATGACCACACCAGGATGCCTTGAGGGATTGAGGACAGTGGGCAATGCCAAGGAGGCACATGAAGTGGCCATTGCCATTTTACTGATCCTCTGAAGTTTTCTCATTAATATTTTTTTGTTGGGACGAGTCACAAGAATGTTGGCAAGATCTTTGTTCAGGAGATGGATAGTTTTAATGGATTGTATAATGGAACAGTGATACCTTCTGAAGGAATTTGAAGGACATTAAAACCTCTCCTACATGCTTTGTGTAAGACCCAATTTTTTTCTCTCCATTCATAGATGAGGATGTCCCTGCAGACATGATTGCAGAAGAATCAGGACCTGGTGCACAAAACAGCCCATACCAGCTGCGGAGAAAGTCACTACTGTCAAAACGGACAGCTTACCCTGCAAAGAATAGTATGGAGGTGAGTCACTTCAGAAGTTTAGAAAAATGTTGTAATATTGACTGTATTTTTTAATGTGGAAGCCTGACTAATACAGTTGACTGTATTATCAGTTCTGATTTTGTTACTGACCGGATAATGGAGCTCTTGAAGGATGAGGTGGACATTTTACCATGTGTAGCATATTTAATTTTTGCATGAGGGAATTAATGCTCTGGAGGTAGAGATTTGCTCTTTTGAATGCTGGGCGTTGATATATACAAGCATTCTGCTGATATGAAATCATGCCCTGATTTCATTTTGCCAACGTACACTAATTCTTAATCAGATTAACAGACTTAAATAAGCAGCTGGATTTTGATACCATTTAAGGAAAAAAAAATTGTGTTGGAAAGTGCACTTTAGAATTACAGCAGCCGTCTATTTTGAAAGTTGCAGTTTGTTTTCTATGCCTATTTAAATTTCCTATCCATAGCTCTGCAAGAACTTTTCTCTGCTTGCTCCATCGTTGATTATATTTAAGGCTGGGATTGTTACTGTTCTAGGAATCAAGAGATATGGGGAGTGAGCGTGAAAACGAGTTGAAGCCGGATTTGTATTGAATGGCAGAGCAGGCTGGTCAGGCTGAATTGTCTACTCTTGCTCCTATCCCCTCTTCTGCTCTGAGCTGATAAGTTTAGTTGGAAGTTGAAGATTTTGTTTGAAATTGGGAACTGGAACATTGTATTTAGCGTGTGAATTTCAAAGGCTGGAAATTAGGAATGTGTTAATTAGATGAAGTGAAAGCTATTCTGTTTGATATTAAATGCTGTAATGTAGCTACACCTTGAAAATAGTCAACTATTATGAAGATAGTGTTGGATGGTGTAATAGTTTAATATTCTGCATATGAGGAAGCTGATGTTTTTCTTTCCTGAAATCGAGAGCCTTTCTAAGGGGCGTCTAAAATTTACTTTGGACCTGACAAATTTGTTTCAGCCCTGTAATTTCCCGTCTCTGAAATTATTTTCTCTTGAGCTTCTTAATTTTCTGTCTAATGAACTGATCATTTAAACTGTTTCTTTGCTGTATATTGTACATAATCCTATGTAGTTGTAGCCAGTTTTGAGCACAGCACTTCAATGACACTGTCGAGGACTTGGAGCAGGTGCAAAAATGATTTACTAAAATGGTAGCAGGGATGAAGCACTTCAGCTCTGTAGAGAGACAGAGACTAGAGAAGTTAAGGTAATTCTTGGAGCAGAGAAGGTTAGGAGGAAATTTAGTAGAGATATTCAAAGCTATGAATGGTTTTTGATAGAGTAAATGAGGAGAAATTGTTTTCCGTGACACATGGATCAGTTACCAGAGGCACAGGTTTAAAGAGATTAGCGAAAGAAGCAGATTTGAAGAGGAAACTACTTTTAAATAGTTATCTGAAGTGCACTGCTTGTAAGGCTGGCAGAATCTGATTTAATAATTTTCCAACTGGAAATGAGCAAATAAAGGGAGTGCTTTCAAGGCTGTGGGGAAGGAGCAGGGGAGTGGTCCTTATGGGTAGATCTTTTAATGAGCTATTGCAGCTATGATGGCTGAACGGTCTCTTCCCATGATTCTATAAAATGTGTAGTTTTGGCTGTTAAAATAGCACGCTTCTCATTCTAGCTGTTCAATAGAAGATTAATAAAGATGCATCCCGTAACCAACCAAAAGACCTTTTGGAATTTCATTGTTGGTTTTCGGTTTGTCAGTGATTCTTAACACTTTTGCTCCTCTTAAAAAATGCAGCCATGCTGCAATAGTCAGTAGAATTCTGAAGAATCTGGGGAAGTCTGAGGTTTTATAGTTTCAATTGTTGTGATCATTTGAAATTTGGCATTGTTGTGGTTTGTCCTAATGAGTGCAAGATAAAGAGCTTAAACAACATCTCTATTCAGCAACCTTGGTTTGTTTTTCCACTGTCCAAGGAATCGTACTTCAATATATGTTACTGTTGCAGTCTCCGTCCTGTGGCCCATTCCTCACTTTCAAAAAGATTCATGTCAGCAATCCTTTCCAATTAACAAAACCCATGAATGGTGCTTCCTATTTTTCACTGGAACATGGGCATATAGGAAATGGAGCAGAAGTAGGTTAATTCAGCCCTTTAAGCTTGCTTCACCATTTGAATAAATCATGGCTTGCCTCAAATCCACCTCCCTGCCGGTTATCCATATTTCCTTATCACTTTTTTATTAAAATGTTGAATAGTGTATATACCCAACAATTTGAATACGTAATAACTTTAATGTATAAAACATCCCAAATCATTTCACAGTGCTGTTGCCAGACAAAATTTCCAGAACTATATTGAGATATCAGGAATGGAGATCAAAAACCTGGTCAAAAAGTCACATGAGGAAATGTTAGAACATAGCTTGAAAGATTGGATAGAAAGAGTTCGTGAGGCGAAGACATGAAAAGGCAGATTCCGGAGTTCAGAGCCTAGGCAGTTGAAGACATAACTGTTAACGGAATGATGAAAATTGGAAGTGTGCAAGAGGCCACCATTAGAGGAATGCAGAAGAATTGTCATCAGCATGCCACATAATTCAGATCACATTTTTGTCTGATGGTCCTATGATGCACCTGGAATTGTTTCATTCATTACAAGTAGCAAATAAATATAAGATTTTGCTGTCAAAAATGATTGTGGGAAAGGGTGAGGCCCTAGAAGGAATTGAACACAAGGATGACTTTTACTGTGACATTGATGAGTGAGTAGCCAATATGAGTGTTTCTGGGAGCTTTTGGGAGAGATGAATCATTAACAAATAAGGGCAATCTTTATTTGGGGAACTTGCGGTTCATCCAGGATTAGATGCTGAAAAAACAGGCTGACAGCCCAGCTAACAGGTGTTGAAAGCGATAGAGCTTGATTGTTGCTATCTTAATAATGGAATCTGGCATTGCAGAGGGGCAACAAGTAAATATGAAATGGGAACAAAAAATGGATTCGGAAGTAACTAAGTGTTGGTAGGAAACAGCCATTGAACCAGGAGAGATTCGAGCAACGATTGGTTAGGCAGGAATAAAAATGGATGAGGCCAGTCGTATAGCTGGATAACAGAGGGAGGGGGTGTAGGACAGTGACCTGGTCAGCCAGGGTAAAGGCTGTAAAGAAATGGAGCAAAGTGAGGTTGAGTTAAGAGTATTACAACAACATGTTCAGGGATTTTGTATTGGAATGGTAGCAGATAAGTTACTATTTTCAAGAACAGAAGGGTCATGGTTAGTTTTTTATGAAGAGGTAATGGTGATTCATTGGGAAAGGAGTGATGAGAGTTCGTGACCAATGGAAGAAGTTTCCATTGATGATCTCCTCAGGCTAACATAAAAGGGGGGTGATTTTATTTTGAGGGAATTTGATTCAGGGCAGGATTCTGGCTAGCTTAGAGAAAGGGGAGATCAGAGAAAAAGAAAGATGCTGATTCAAGTGATTGACGGGAGCTTTGGAAACCTTCATTTAGTCAGCATGGGAATGAAAAAACAGTTTGTCTTTTTGGCAAAAGTCTGAGGTCCTCTCACTTGTGGAGATGGTAGAGAAAAAGGAAAAAGATGATGTTTCAGAGTGGAGACAATAAGCTGAGGCCTATATTCGCATTCTAGGAGCAGCAGAATCTTAGCAGAGAAGAACAGAGCAATGTGGTCCAACCAGATCTGGTGACGAATGGATTTACCATTTTTGATGGTTATCATTTGGATGGAAATGAATTTGATTCCTTATTTTGGTGTTGCAGCTGTGAACCTTTTAAGCTACATGCCTCGTTAAAAATTGTTGCAATGAAACCATGTTGCAGAATGGATTATTAGCCTGCAAGTAGCAAAATAATGGTTATTGTCTTGAAATTTTGGTGTTTTGATTAATTTCCTACTGGTTGACTGGAAACAGATGTTTGTTTCTTTGAATCTTCCAAAGTTATGGACCCTGGAATGCTATTGGCACATGAACTTCTATTTGAACTTAAATTTTAGGAGCATGCCATTTGGCTTTATAAAATTTAAATTAGGAGTGATCATATAAGGAGTATTAATTGAATCTCATTTGATATAGTCTTAATTATTTGAATTCTGTTCACTTGCCTTGTAAAGCTTTGTTTCTGTTGTCATCTCCAATTTTAAGTATTTGCGCCCTGTATCTACTACTTTATCACAGTGCTGCCTTCTCAAATGGAATTGATTGCATTGTGAAGTCTTTCATGTTCAATTGGTGATTGGGTACTTAAAAGGATTGTCCTGTAATTTTGAGTTGCAGTAGCATCCATTCATTTACTATTGAAAGTTGAACTGTCGTCAAATAAGACTTCAGGTTGTTAGGAAAAAAAGTGGATATAAAAAGGAAGAGATAAATGGTGCAAACCTTTGTTCAGTCCGAATAGTCCTGATCTCCTCACTCTAAATTAATTTGCTCACTTTCTAAATGCAATGATGCTCTACTCATACACTAGATAATTTGAGGTTCTTGTTCAGATCTCTCTAGCTTATGTGGACCAGCTAAGATCTTTAGAAAACCAACCTCCTGGCATTATTTAAGTTTATTAGAGTCACAAGTAGGCTTACATTAACACTGCAATGAAATTACTGTGAAAATTTTCTAGTTGCTACACTGTGCCTATTCTGGTACACTAAGGGAGAACTTAGCATGGCCAATCGATCTAACCAGCACGTCTTTTGGACAGTGGGAGGAAACTGGAACACCCAGAGGAAAACCCTTAGACATGAAAACGTGCAGGCTCCATACAGACAGTGACTTGAGCAAGGGATCGAACCCGGGCCCCTGGCACTGAGGTAGCAGTGCTAACGACTTGCCATTTAGATGAATTTGATTCCAGGCAGGTGAATCCTAGATTTAGGAGAGCGTTGCTGTCATCAGCTCTGTCGCATTGTAAATCCAACTGTAAAAATTAGGTACTGTGACATATGAAACACTGCCAATTAACATTTACTATTGTCCAATTAAACCTTACCAGTAAAATCCAGTTACTTACATTTTTTCAGACCTCCACCTCTAACTTAAAATGTAACAAGAACAAAACAGGATTTGGAACGAAAGATTGCATCAGGTGGAGGTTCAGTATGCAAAAATCTGGTAAAGGTCTGATGGACATGATGGGCAAAGAGGGGAAGAAAAATGAAAAGGAGAAAGCTTTCGGGCTTCACACTAATGCTGGATCCCAGTATGTAATAAGCACACAATTGAGAACAAGTTCTGTTTTGGAGTTTCACATCTTCTGGGGATGCAACTATCTTATTCTAACAAAGCATATTCAAACCTGAAGGTTTGCAAGGATCAACGAGTTAATTTTGCACTGGTTGCTTCTTCACTTCCGTTTTGGGAAATTAGTTTTTTGTAGTCGTATGAATGAAACCAGTCCATATAAGTTGGCACACTTGAGAAGTGGCAGGCTACAGTTAGGCAATCTAGATCTTGATTTGAACTTCATCACAGAAATCCTTCATTCGAACTTGTACAGTTGGTTTGCTCGCATGGTGCTTTGTATCCCTGGCGAAAAAGGAGCCTTTTGCAGGTAAGGTATGTGTAACAGATGCTCCTGTTTTGTACCTGTTGTACTTGAACTTGAAAGACAAGTTTGCGAATAGTTTAAAACAAAACTTTTACACTGCACAAATGTTTAATTTTGTTATTTTTCATTTGTAATTCTCATATCTTCCCTTACCACCTCTCTACTGCAGGCAGTCACTTATGAAACATAGAATTGGACACTGGGTATGCAAAGGTCCTTTTGGATTTTTACACAAGTCATTATCGTTTACATAACCCTGGGCAGAGAGTATTGATTGGGAGACTATTTCATTGTAGGAGCCAGCAATCCATCTGCTATTATTAGGGGAGATTTCTTCCGTGTGTTTGGGTGTGCTGAGATTGTAAGTGCCTTCTTCACAAATACATTTGAATTTTACTGCATCCGGTATGCAGGTGAAATGTCACCCACAGATGATGCTTGCTCAAGATGTTAAACCTGCTGAATGGCCATCGGCGGTCATTGACGTTCAGCATTTTTTACTGTATAGCTAGTGTTAATCCACTGCTTTAACTGCCACCACAACTGAAGCTAGAATTTATAGTCATTATTCTCCCTTTATATTTCCTATGTGGGCGTGGAAATTATTTGTTTTCCTCTTATTGTTTTCTAGCTTTTTAATCTCATTTTAGCCTTCAAAAAATACATTTTATATTTATGGTTTTCGTTTGTATTGTTAAACATAATTTTGCAGAAACTTATATTAATTAGACATTCTTTCCACAGTGCACAAAGAGACCATTTGGCCCATCGAATTTGCACTGACCACAATCCCACCGAGGCCCTGTCCTCATATTTCTACATATTTGCCCACTAATCCCTCTAACCTATGCACCTCAGGACACTGAAGGCAATTTTTAGCAGGGCCAGTCAGTAGAACCCGCACATCTTTGGACTGAGTGTGGAAACCGGAGCACCTGGAGGAAACCTGTGCAGACTCCACACAGACAGTGATCCAAGCTGGAATTGAATCCAGGTCCCTGGAGCTGTGAAGCAGCAGTGCTAACCACTGTGCTATCGTGTCGCCATAGGAAAGCTATATCTGGATTACCTAAAGATTTCACCACCTCTATCCCGCATGCCGTCTGTCATTCTGTTAAATGATAACCATAACCGTTATTCCGAAAAAGCTGATCATGGCCTAGGGCTCAGCTCCTCCCTCTGACAGGATCCTAACCCACAGACCGCATAGTCAGTAAAGGTGGACAACAATGTCTCCACAATTATCCTCAAAACCTGTGCCACACAAGGCTGTGTCCTATACCCCTTACTATACCATACTCCTGATACACCTATGACTGAGTAGCCAAATTCTCCTACAACTTGACTTTCAAGTTTGCTGATGACACCACAGTAGTGGATCAGATCTCAAATATTGACGAGATATAGTACAGGAAAGAGAGGGAGAATTAGGTGAAATAATGCGATGACAATAATCTCTCCTTCAAGGATATAGTCATCGACTTGAGAAACCATAGTAGAGGACATACCTCTGCCTACATCATTGGGGATGAAATGGTTGAGGGCTTCACGTTTCAAGCTGTCCAGATCACCAACAACCTATGTCCCTCCATGCTGATGTAGTTAGGAAAGCCCACCAACACCTCTATGTTCTCAGAAGGCCAAGGCAGTTTGGCATGTCTGCCACATTTCTGACCAACTTCTACAAGCACACCATACAAAGCAATTCTTTCTGGTTGTATCACAGCTTGGTATGGCTCCTATTCTGTCTGTGATCACAAACTACAAAAAGTCATGAATTAAGCTGAGTCCATCAGGCAAACCAGTCTCCAAGCCATTAACTCTGTCACCACTTCCTGCTGCCTCAGAAAAGCAGCCAGCATAATCCAGGACCCCGTGCATCCCAGACATACTCTCTCCCACTACCTTCGGTCAGGAAAAAATACAGAAGTCTGAGGGTACATACCAACTGACTCCAGAACAGCTGTTTCCTTGCTGCAGTCAGATGTTTGAATGGGCTTACTTTATATTAAGTTGACCTTTCTCTACACCCTTGTTATGAATGAGACACTACATTTTTTCTTTATACGATATACTTTGTATAGCACACACTGAGGAATACTTATCACATGTATCAGTGGGATTTCAGTTCACAAACAGGGCATATAAAGACACAAACTCAATTTACAAAATAATGGTTGGAATGTGACTCTACAGATAATCAAGTCTTAAAAATACAGACAGTGAGAGTGGAGAGAGGGTTAAGCACAGGTTAAAAAGATGTATATTGTCTCCAGCCAGTTAGTGAGATTTTGCAAGCCCAGGCAAGTCTTGGGGGTTAGATAGTGTCTGCAATTGTGATTATAGATAGTCATCCAGGGTAATACAGGCAGTAGCTGAGATAGAACTCGTAAGCTTTGATGATATGGGACCATAGGAGCCTGAGTAGACTCTTTAGCCTATTTGAGTCTGTTCTATGAAATTATGGCTCCTCTTCAGTTGAGGTGCCTGAAGATGTTGTGCCTTGTTTAAAAAGGGCTGCAGGAGAAAGCCTGTGAACAACAGGCTGGTGAGCCTAATGTTTGCAGTGCGTAAGTTGTTGGAAGGTATTGTGAGCGCAGGATCTATAGACATTTAGAGATGCGAGGACTGATTAGAGACAGTCAGCGTGGCTTTGAGAGTAGAAGGTCACACTGTATGAATTTGAATTTTTTGCAAGGTAACCAAGAAGGATAGATGAAGGCTATGCAGTCAACATTGTCTGTGTGGACTTCAGCAAGGCCTTTGATAAGGTACTGCATGATGGGTTGTTGCGTAAGATTAAATCTCAGGATCCAGGTGAGGTAGCCAGTTGGATACAAAATTGGCTTGATGACAAGAAGACAGGATCATTTTTCAAACGGGAGCCCTGTGACCAACAATGTGCCTCAGTTTCAGTGCTGGGTCCACTGCTGTTCGTCACTTATATTAATAATTTAGATGAGAATTTAGGATGCATGATTAGTAACTTTGCAGATGATACCAAGATTGGTGGCATAGTGGACAATGAAGAATGTTTATTGTTCTCTGGAACAGAGTATTTGGAAGTGCTGGTGGCTGAGTGTGAAAAATTTTCAATTTGCTTTTTTTTCTGTTTTTGATTGCTTTTTGCTGCCATAGTTAGGCATGGGGGTAGCTAGCAAGGGAACTAGGGAGTTAAAAAGAAAGTAGCAGTAGACAGCGGGCAGTGGAGGGAGCAGGGAGCAGAGTGAGAGATTTAAGGGCTTTGGTTCACTGGGCTTAGGCGAGATCAGGTTTAGGCAGTGTGTGTTACTGGTTTTCCAAAAGCGTTCACACCACCAAAGATGTTTAGGACAATGGCAGAGATTACGGGAAGATGCCTCACCTGCGTACGGTGTCATATGTGGGAGTTCCTGGAGGTAGGATTAGAGAGCCATGGATTACTAGGGATATTGAGGACTTGGTTAGGAAGAAAAGAGGGGCTTATGTTAGGTCAAAGCAACCGGGAACGGAGAGAGCGTTGGAGGAACATAGAGAGAGTAGGAGGGAGCTCAAACGGGGAGTTAGAAGGGTAAAAAGGGGGCATGAATTGGTTTTGGCAGATAGAATTAAGGAAAATCCAAAGGCTTTTTACTCCTATGTTAGGAATAAAAGGGTGGTTAGAGGAAAAATTGGACTTCTTAGGGACAGAAGAAGGGAACTGTGCTTGCAGCCCAAGGGAATGGGAAAGATCCTGAATGAATACTTTGCGTTGGTATTCACAAAGGAGAGGGGCTTGTTGACCGGTCCTGTCTTTGAGGGAGCTGTGAACCAGTTGAGGTCCCAGAGGACTGGAGAATAGCTAATGTTGTACGTTGTTTAAAAAGGGTAACCCTGGAAATTATAGGCCAGTGAGTTTGATGTCAGTGGTAGGGAAGCTGTTGGAGGGGATTTTTAGGATGTATAGGCACTTAGAGCGTTGCAATCTGATTAGGGATTCACATCATGGCTTTGTTAAAGGGAGGTTGTGCCTTACGAATCTGGTAGAATTTTTTTGAGGAGGTAACAAACGGTCGACAAAGGGCGAGCCGTTGATGTCGTCTATGTGGATTTCAGTAAGGCATTTGACAAAGTCCCTCGTGGGAGGTTAGTTGAAAAGGTCAAGGCTAATAGGATACAAGGATAGGTAGCTAGATGGGTAAGTAACTGGCTTGGTAATAGGAGACAGAGTAATAGTGGAAGGGTGTTTTTCTAGCTGGAGGTCAGTCACTAGTGGTGTGCTACAGGGCTTAGTACTGGGACCTCTTCTATTTGTAATATATATAAATGACTTGGAAGGAGGAGTAAGTGGAGTGATCAGCAAGTTTGCAGATGATACAAAGATGGCTGGACTTGCAAATAGTGAGGAGCATTGTCAGATGATACAGCGGGACATAGGTTGGTAGCTTGGGCAGATAGATGGCAGATGGAATTCAATCCTGATAAACACGAGATGATGCATTTTGGGAGAAAGAATGTAGTGGAGAGGTATATGATAAAGGGTAGACCTATTATGAGTATAGAAACGCAGAGGGACCTGGGGGTGCATGTGCACAAGTCTCTGAAAATGGCGGAGAAGGTTGTGAAGAAAGCATATGGTATGCTAGCCTTTATAGGAAGGGGTATAGATGTTGCAGTTGTATAAAACATTGGTTAGACCTCATTTGGAATACTGCGTGCAGTTCTGGTCGCCTTACTACCGGAAGGATGTGGAGACTCTGGAGAGCGTGCAGAGGAAGTTTACCAGGATGTTGCCTGGCATGAAAGGTCTGAGTTACGAGGAGAGGTTAGGCAAATTGGGGCTGTTTTCCTTAGAAAGACGTAGACTTAGAGGAGATCTAATAGAAGTGTACAAGATTATGATGGGTGTAGATAGAGTAAACAGGGTTAAACTTTTTTCTAGGATGGACTCAAATAGCACGAGGGGTCACAGCTTAGGGTGCGGAGGATAAGGTATATTTGGATGCAAGATGGAGTTTTTTCATACAGAGGGTGGTGGGGGGTATGGAATGAGCTGCTAAGTGAAGTGGTGGAGGCAGGCACTCTGGAGTTATTAAAGAAATACTTAGATGGGCACATGAACAGAATGGGAATGGAGGGATGTGGAAAACTGATTTAAAATGGGGATCATGAGCCTTGGGAGTTCCCTGGGAAGTGTGTAAATTGTCGATGATATTGATGTATTTGTTTTATCATACAGGTACTTTGGTCCACCTTGTTGTCTAACAAGGGGCATACACACAATGGGTCGTGAGAGGGCTGCTCTTGGATTTTTCGAGAGTATCCTAGTGCTTCACGTCATTAGTGTATGCTTGACCTGGACCATTTGATGGGCAACACGACAGCTCATTGATTATCTCTGTGCTGTGCAGATACATGGATTTGGGCCTGTGTCTGTGGGAGTTTGCGCATTCTCCCCATGCTTGCATGGGTTTTCTCCAGGTGCTCCGGTTTCCTCCCACATCCCAAAGATGTGCTCTTAGGCTGATTGGCAGAATGAATTCTCCCTAAATTGTCTCAGATTTGGTTCTAATGCACAGATCTATGAACATAGACAGGGATCACGGGTAGAAGTGGGACATCGAGGTGGCGGCGTGGGCTCATTGGGCTGAAAGGCCTGTTTCCCATGCTGTTTTGTTCTTCGTTCTTTGTTATCTTGGATTGCAGTGAGATCGTGATATATTGGGCTAATGAAAATGCAAGGTGATGCATTTTCGTAGATTGAACCAGGACAGGACTTACTCAGTTAATGGACAATGTTGGGGAGAGTTATAGAACCAATGACATCTAGGGTACAGGTTCATACTCCTTGAAAATGGAGTCATACGTGGATAGAGTGGTGAAGAAGGCATTCGATGTTCTTGGTTTCATTGGCCAAAACATTAAATACATGAGTTGGGATGTTTTGCACAAGACATTAGTAAGGCTACACTTGGAATACTGTGTACAGTTCTTGTCACCCTTTTATGGAAGAGATATTATTAAACTAGGAGGAGTGTGTAGTTTGTGTTACAATGAAAATTGATGGTTTATATTAAAAGGAGAGGCTGCACAGACTGGGACTTTTTCCTATGGAGCATAAGAGGCTGAGAGGTGACCTTATAGTGGTCTATAAAATAACGAAGTGCAAGGACAAGGTAGATACTGAATATCTTTTCCCAAAGGTCGGGGAGCCTAAAACTAAAGGGCATAGGTTTAAGGTGAGAGAGGAGAGATACAAGACAGTCCAGAGGGGCAATTTTTTTCACAGTGTGGTGAGTATCTGGAACAAGTTGCTGGAGATAGTAGTAGAGGTGGGTACAATTTTATTTTTTAACCGCATTTAGATAGTTAAATGGGTATGATAGATATAGAAGGATATGGGTGAAATGTAGGCAATTGGGATCAGCTTGGGGGTTTCAAAATAAAAGGGTGGCATGGACAAGTTGGACAGAAAGGTCTGTTTCTATGCTGTAAACCTCTATGACTCTACAGTTAAGGATCTTGGAAGAAGTGATCACAGTATGGTTGAATTTAAAATATAGCTTGGGCTTGACAAGGTAAAATCCAGTGTCTTGTGCTTAAACAAAGGAGATTGCAATGGGATGAAGAAGATGTTGGCTAAGGTAGACTGGGATCAAAAACTTTGTGGGACAATTGAAGAACAATGGAGAACTTCCAAAGTGATTTTTCACGGTGCTCAGCAAAAATAGATACCAGTAATAAGGAAGGACTGTAAAAAGAGTTAATCAGTTATGGATATGTAAGGAAGTAAAGGAGGATATCAAATTGAAAGAAAATGCATACAAAATGCCAGAGGTTAATGGGAATCTAGAGGGTTGAGAAATCTTTAAAGATCAACAGAAAACCACAAAAAAAACTTGAGAAGTAAGATCGATTGAGAGTAAACTAGCTCAGAATATAAAAACAGCAAAAGTTTCTGCAAATATATAAAGTGAAAAAGAGTAAAAAGTAAAAATTAGTCCTTTAGAGGATGAGAAGGGAGATGTAGTAACTGGAAATGAGGAAATGGTTGAGGCATTGAACAGATTTCGTGTCAGTTTTCACAAATAACATGACAAAAATTGATGACAAGGCTATGGCAGGTGAGGATCTAGAAAACTATCATTATCACAAAAGTAGTACTATTGGGCAAGTTAATGGGGCTAAAAGTAGACAAATCTGCTGTTTCTAATGGAATGCATCCTAGAGTACTAAAAGAAATGGTGGGAGAAATAACAAATACACTAGTGGTAATTTATCAAAATCTGCTGGACTGAGTGGTTCCTGCAGATTGGAAAACAGCAAAAGTGATGCCAGTGTTTAAAAAAGGAGGTAGACAAAAGGCGGGTAACTATAAGCTGGTTAGCTTAACTTCTGTAGTAGGGAAAATGCTTGAATCTATCATCAAGGAAGAAATAGTGAGATATATGGATATAAATCGTCCCATTGAGAAGATGCAGCATGGGTTCATGAAGGGTAGATCATGTTTGACTAATTTGGTGGAATTCTTTGAGAACATTACATGCTCAGTGGACATTGGGGAACCTGTGGATGTGGTGTATCTGGATTTCCAGAAAGCATTTGACAAGGTGTCACACCAAAGACTGCTGCGTAAGATAAAGGTGCATGGTGTTATGGGTAATATATTAACAAGAATACAGGATTGATTAACAGAAACCAAAGATTTGTGGCAAATAGGTGTTTTTCTGGTTGGAAATCTGGTGTGCCTCAGGGATTGGTGTTGGGATTGCAGTTGTTTACAATTTATGTCAATGATCTGGAGTTGGGGACCAAAAGTGTGTCAAAATTAGCAGATGACACTAAACTGAATGACAGAGTTAAGTGTGCAGAGGATGCTGAAAGTCTGTAAAGATAGTCTAAATGACTGAACAAGAGTTTGGCAGATGGAGTACAATGTTGGTAAATACGAGATCATTCATTTTGGAAGAAATACAGCAAAATGGGCTATTTTTAAATGATAAAAAATTACAGTATGTTGCTGTGTAGAGGGACTTGGATGTCCTTGTGCATGAATCACAATAAGTTGGTTTTCAGGTGCAGCAGGTAATTAAGGCAAATGGAATTTTTGCAAGAGGGATGGAGCTTAAAAATAGCAAGGTTATGTTGCAGCTGTATAAGATGCTGGTGAGGCCACGCGTGGAATACTGTGTACTGTTTTGATTTCCTTTACTTGAGAAGGGATATATTGGCACTGGAGGTGATGCAGAAGAGATTCATTAGCTTGATTCTGGATTTGAGAGGGTTAGCTTATGAGAGAGACTGAGCAGACTAGGACTATATTCACTGGAATTCAGGAGGATGAGGGGGGATTTTATAGAAACGTCTTCTCAATGGGACGATATATACAAGATTATGAGGGAGTAGGTAAGATAAAAGCAGGTAAGTTGCTTCCACTGGCCACCCAAAGGATTGTGAATCTGTGGAATTTCCTGCCCAGTAAAGCAGTTGAGGCTACCTCATTGAATGTTTTTAAGGCAAGGATAGATACATTTTTGAATAATAAAAGAATTAGGGTTATGGTGAGTGGATGGGTAAGTGGAGCTGAGTCCATGAAAAGACAAGCCACAATGTTCTTGAATGGTGGAACAGGCTTGAGGAGTCAGATGGCTTATTCCTGCTCCTAATTCTCATGTTCTTGTACTAGAGAAAACCACAAGCAAAAATGACTACCGATCTATTGGCTAATGTTGATATAGCAGATCTTCAAATTGCCTGAGCTTTGTCGATGAGCAGTAAAACTTGCCTTTATTTATTAACAAGGGGGTTCATGTGAATACAGTGTGAGGAAATTGATTATATTTCATGGTATTTTGACAAAATTTCAAACGGAATCAAAGCATTTCATTTTGATAGCACATGCTTATATTTTCATTTTATGGACTTGCCACACATTGAGTAAATGTCTTTGTAAATAGATGGGGCAATTACAGACTGAAAATGTAACATTCTGCTGCTTCTTTCTTGTGAATTGGTTCATTTGAAGCTGTTCGCAACAAACGTAAATTTTCATCTTCATAAAATTAATCTTCATGTGGGCTGTTATGTGTTCAGCAGATACTATCTGGTCATCTTAACTTTTCAGTTACATATTTCTTTGCAGAAATATTTACACAATGGGTCAAATAAGAGTAAAAATATTTGATTGCTGCCAAACGTGATTAACTGAAAGATGAAACTGTTCTAATTCGAATTTCGTTAATGATCAATAAAATCCTGTTATAAATTTTCTAGATAGATAAAAGTGGGTGCACCAAATCTGGCTATCATTAACATTATACTAATAATTAAAAACTTGTTGCTTGTTAAATTTTATGTTTCAGATGCAATGTTGAGACTTGGATTCTCGTAAAATAGTGAGGTGACGTAAAATATTGTCAGGATGGAAATGTTACTATTGAGGTCACTTCATGCTCTCTGTGTATGATAGAAATGCTGATGTGCCATCACTTGGGCCAGTGTCCACTGTCTGAACTTGTTTCAAAGACCATTACAAATGGATTTGTAATCATGAACCACTGTACCCAAGTTAACATATATTATATTCATTGAAACTACAATAAGTAAATTGTACTCTAATGTATTTTAAGAAAACTTTATTTACAGACATGAAGTGGATAGGGGTCATATCAATTATTAGCAAATTGTGACCATTTAAAATACTTGGGAGCAAAGAGATCCTAGTGAGAGCGATGGGCAGTTACTGTTTCTCTCAGCTTATCAGGAATATATACCAGACTATGACTGACATGTTCTTATCACTGCACAATGTCTTTGACTGTCCCTCATCTTATTTTGTGAGCCCCCAAGATGTCTCTGGACCCCAGATTGAGAACACTCGGTTATATCTTCTTTCGCAAATTATTGCAAGGATTCGTGATCTTCCTTTACCAAGTTGAGTGGAGTTTGTGTCTGTTTTCTCATCCAACTATGCAAAACTGTTGACATCATGAAAAATTGGAACGATCATAACATTCCTCAGTATCTGCTCACAATTTTCATCCATACAGTCTAATGCAGCATGGTGGATTTGAATGTGAAAATGGAGGGAGAAACCCACCAAATTTAATATAAACTAACGTAGACTATTTTTACTTGTGGGAGTGAATACTTAATTAATTTGAAAATTGTAGTCCTTCAAGTTTCACGTAATTGTGGTTTAAATTTAGTTATTGCCTTTTGCTGTCTCTAGGGTGCTTCCACTTCAACTTCAGAAAATTTTGGTCATAGAGCTAAACGTGCAAGACTGTCAGGAAAATTACAAGACGTTCCGGGTAAGCAAATTTTGTATTGTGAGCATATGTGTATTTTTAGATTTGACCAAAGAGTTTAAAAATTTGCTTGCATGATTCCTTGATTTTCACAGAATCTTACAGTGCAGGAGGATGTCATTTGGCTCATTGAGTCTGCATTAGCTCTCTGAAAGAATGTTCTATCTAATCCCACTCCCCTACCTTACTGCCACAATTGTGCACATTTTTTTTTTTCAGATAGCAATCCAATTCCCTTTTGAATGTTTCAATTGAACTTGCCTCCACCACTATCTCAGGAACTTGTTCCAAATTCCCAACTAGTCTCTTGGTAAAACATTTTTCCTTCCATCACTAGTTCTCCTTTTGCCCATTATTTTGAAAATGTGCCTTCTAGTTCTCAATGTATTTCTGAGATTCATTTAATCCTTTTTTTTTCATTCCTGGCGTGAGTTTTTATCTTGCCGAGAAGTTAATTTTTCTTTGTGGTCTTCTGAAGCTGAAGAGAGGAAAAGAAGATGCATAATAAAACTGGTGCATGTTTAGCATAGTTTTCGGTCATCTTGATTGTGAACATCCTTGACTCAGTTGCAAATTACTGTTGGTGGTATTCTTGTTATTTGGTTTTGTACTGTAGCCAGAATTGGGAGCTATTGGGAAAAATTCAGCTTTGATCATCAAGGGCACTGACTTGATTCATCACCTTTTTTCTGCCTTAATCAAATAGCAATTTTAAATCCAACTGATTTATTTGATAGTAAAATTGCGAGCTTTCAACACTCTGTCATGTCTTCGTCAGGCAAATGCAGTGAACACGACACGACAGAGTGTCGAAAGCTCGCAATTTTACTATCAAATAAATCGGTTGGATTTAAAATTGGTGTTGCTAAATTCTTACTACCCCAGTCCAATGCCAGCATCTTTACATCTTAATCAAATAGGACATAGGGGCTCAAAATTCAAGCAAGTGTAAAAGTCAAAGATAAGAAAAAGTGTATGGATCCAAATTATAACTTTTGCACATTGACACTGTGGCATTGTTATCTGTTAGATGAAGTGTAGTTAGAATAGAAAGTTGGGTGAAGGGTTATCAAATTCAAAACATGAATTTTTGTTATGCATTTGTTTATCAACAAGGATCAGGTTCATAAGGTTCATTAAAGTGCATGGAGCTACCAACAAATATTAAACTATGACAACGTCAATATATTCTATAAAGATTTGTTAGAAGTACAATATTTTTGCTCCCAGATCATACAATACCATGAAATGCTGTTCATAAACTGATGCAATATCTATATTCAGATCTGTGGCAAGCACCATTGCTGTATCATGAACTTTGCAAGTTGCTAAAAATGCAGTTACATCTCATTCAACAAGGGGTAACTTTATCAAGGTTTTTGTAGGCTAATGGTGTCAGTGGAAGTTCTCATCAGTTCAATAAGCTGATCACAAAACCCAGCTCATTGTAAAGTTTCTGCATTCTCTATTCTGCTTCAATATCCTTTTATAAGTTTCAACAACAGAATTTTATACATCCTGGTATATGCTTAACTCCCTGTTTTTGTAATCAGTTGCTCCAGAAATACAACCCAGTATTTTATTAGTGCTATTAATGGTCATATCAACTTGTGTAGCTATCTTTAGTGATTTATGTATTTGTGCTCCCAGATCCCTTTGCTCTTCTGTCATTTAGTTTCTTACATTCCAAGGAATGAATGGTTTCCTAACTCCCCTACCGTGAAGCACCTCGTATTTTACCATATTGAATCTCTGTACTATTTACTCACTGATTCTGAAAGTCTTTTTGTTTCCTGTATTTTGGTGCAGTCTTGCAGTCCCCTACTTGTTCTAAGTGGTTTTCCTTTTTGATTCTGGATAGATTCCCAGTTGCTACTGAAGTTTGCACTATTCTTGCCTTGCTGTCAGCTGTGTTCGGCTCCTCAATTATCTTGGTATACTTGTTTCCTTTCTGGATGTTGGAAGCTTTTAGAGAACATTACGTCCCCTATTTTTGTTTTTCAACATGATTTTTTTTAAATATCTTGTCTCTTGCATTTACCTTGACTTGAACTCCCTAGCTATCTCCTTTAGTATCCTAACTTTACTCAATATGTATGTGCTCTAGCTCCAGAAGACAGCTGACCATCCCAAAAATATTTTGCTTCTGACATACTACCCATGTTGCTGAGCACAAATTTGGCTTGACTATACTGTGGGACCAAAAAAATCATGCTTTTAACCAAGTTTTAATTTTTGATTTTCTAACTTCCAGAACCTTGTATTCTTGGGTTGCTCTGCTTAATTGCTGCCTTTTTCTTTTTTTCAATCTCAATCCATCTCATGTCCATTACAATGGCTGCTGCTTTGTTATTCTTTTGCTCCCAATTCTATTGATCTCTATCTCCAACCTGTCAGCATTTATTTTTGAGGTCTGATGTGGCTTGACCATATTTATCTTACCAGTGACAACTCATTCATGAAGTCTACTCCATCTCCTCAGCTCTGTCAACCATTGTAATTTCCTGCAGTTAAGACCACAATAATCTCATTGAAGTTATTGGACAATTGGGTCTGTGGACAATTTTCATATCTTTTCACACGTCCCACTCTTTGTGACCTTCATTTTTCTTTCCCCCAGATTCTTGTGCATTTATTTTAAAATGCCAGATACTAACTTTGTGCTTCACTTTTGTCTTGATGATCCCTTCTAATTTTAACTTCAGTTTCTATGTAGTATTTAATTTGGTTTAGTTTGGGTGACCACTTTGTCACCTATTTTCCATTACGCTGTTTTCTAAACTTTCAATCTACTGCTTCTATTTCTCCAAAAATAAAATTGGAGTTAATGTTCCAAACATTTTTCGTGTTCATATGATAATTCATCCAATAGCTGAAGCCTCATGCTCTTTGGAGGTTGGTTAAATTGAGCATTCCAGTGGTGTGATATTGTCCTGTCTCAGTTCACTGTTATCATGTTAGATGGCTCTTGGAGTCTATGTTTTTTGACATACTTCTACCAGTACTGGCTTTGGTATGTCTGTAACCCAGTCTTTGTTCCTCTCTCTCCCCAATCCTGATGTCACTGAAATCCCCTCAGAAACTCTGATTCTAAATCGGATCAATGTGAATCTTTTTGTTAATTAATGAGTAACTACAAGTTGATTATTTTGAATTGCTTTTGGCTTCTGCTAAGATGCCATTTGGTGTTTGGTATGTACTGCCAGAGTTCCCTGAATTTGTTTTGGTTCCAAAATAATACACTAGAAGAACAAAGAAAATAGGAGCAAGAGTAGGCCATTCTACCAGTGAACTTATTATGCCATTGAGGAGGCTCATGGCTGGTCTTCTAACTCCACAATACTTTTGCAAAATATCCCCAGTTCACTTAATATCCAAAAATGAGTAGAATATACTTGACGATTAAGCATCCACAGCTCTTTGAGTGAGAGAATTGCAAACATCACATCTCTTTGAGTGAAAAAATTTTTCGTCAGCTCAGATCTAAATGGCCAACCTTTATGTTGAAACTGTGACACTAGTTCTTCTTAACTAGAAAGGAAATCTCCCAAATATCCCTGTTAAGTTCCTTAATTTTGTGTTTCAATGAGATTATCTCTCATTCTTCGAAACTCCAGAGAATGCAAGCCTAGTCCACCCTATCTTTCCTCAGATAATCTTCTCATCCCAGGAATCAATGAGGCGAATCTTCGTTGCACCCAAGGCAAGTATATCCTTAAGTAAAGTGACCAAATTGTACGCAGTCTTCCAGATGTGATCTCACCAAGATTCTATACAATTGCAGTAAGACTACTTTAGTCTTATACTCCAATTATTTTGTAATAAAGGCTAACATACCATTTGCTTCCTTAATTGCTTGTTGTACTTGCATGTTAACTTTGTGATTCAAGTACATGCATACCCAAGTTTCCCTGAATACCAGCATTTCTTGGTCTTCCTTTAAAAAGTATTCTATTTTCTTACTTTTCCTTCCTTACATTTCTCCACATTATATTAAACAATCACATTCTTTCCCACTAGCTTAATCTATGTCCTTTTGCTGCTTCTTTGTACCCTCCTCACAGTTTGCTTTCCTACCTATTCTGCCCAATTGTATGATATTCTTATTGGCGCCGTTATCATGTCCCAAATCATTTTCTATCATATCAAGCTGAGTGGCTTACAATTCTATTTTTCTTGTCTTTCATTCTTCATTCTCATTTTTCATCATATCCTTGGTTCCCCAAAGACAGATCTAACTTGTTTGTTTAATGTTTCTCCTATTTTATTTCCGATTATAATTTCTGGTGTCTGTAATAGACCACATTTACTTTTACTCATGTATTCTATTTTACACATTCAACCAAGCTTTTATGAAATATTTTTCTCCAGTTACTAGTAACCTTAGTATCCCATTTTCCCTGAATATTTCAATCCACCTAATCCTCAGGATTGCTACTGTAGTTTATCATTGTTAGCCCTTTTGTGTAGTCTAATACTATCTATAATTTCTCTCATGAGCCTTGGTTAGTCCACTTCTGAGGATTTTATCCCTTTCGTTGTGTTATGTTTAAATTATTGTGTCTACTATTATATCTTTCCATTAATTTCTCAGTTTCCTGTAGCCAGTGTAACGTTCACCTACCTGGTTTGCTTTGAGGTTTTAAAACCCTGGTCTCGTTCTTGACTAAATCATTCTCAAACGCCATATAAAAATGCATCAAATAGAATTGCTTTACCCTGGAGGCTTCTTTGTTACAAGGTCATGAATCAAATCTGTCTCATTACTCAAAATAGAATCAGAATCACTACAGTACCAGTGAGGCTATTTGGCCCATTGAGGTTGCACTGACTCTCTGACAGAGAATTTTACCCAAGCCCTTTCCCCTGTCCTTTACCTTGAATGCCACACAGTTGCCATGGCTAAGCCACCTAATTAACATATCTTGAGATATCAAGTGGCTATTTAGCATGGCCTGTATTCCTAACCTGTAGGAGGAAATCAGGAGGAAACACGCAGACATGGGGAGAATATTGTAAACACCTTACAGATAGTCGCCAAAGGCTCGGATTGAACCCATGTCCCTGGCATTGTGAGGCAGTGATGCTTAACCAAAGTGCCACCATGCCACCCATGTAAATAGGCTGTTCCCCAGTTAGTTCCTTAACATACTGATCTAGAAAATAGCTTGAATGCATGCCATGAATAAGTTGTTAATATTATTAGCCTGAGGATTAAGATCACTTCCCAGCCATATAATTATTGTACAATCCTTGTCACAATGCTCACAGGTTTAAAAAATAATGAATTTCCTGTGACAGTTTGAAAGATCTCTCAATTCATATTTTAAAATGTTAACTGTAACAAATTAATTGAACATTATCGACTAAACGTCTTATGTAGGCATCTTGTATTCTAAACTACAGAGAGGTTTCCCATTAACATTAAAAGTCCCCTCCACAGTTGTATACATTAATTGGACACTGCATTTTCCAGGAGAATGCAGTGCATGGTGTTACTTGGCTCTGGGGGGGGCTTGCGTTCTTTCTTTCCTTTGCTGATTGGATGGCTCTTAAACCCAGAACTGACTTTCAAGGTGAGGGATAAATTGCAAGTTCTTTCCTGTAGCCAAGTCAAGCAAAACCTTTGTCTCAATGAAATTGTCAGGAGCTTGTCCTCTGCAACCTGAGTAAGAGCTTCACCTACATTTCATGTGATGGTTGACAGGGTAGGCATTTATTCTATTTAAGGTTCTAAACCAGTTGCTTCTGTTACTTTGCTCACCTCTTCTCTTTCAGATTCTTGCAGGTAGACATGTCTGTGAGGTTTAGGATATCTGTAAGTGTCCTTTAAGCCGATAACTGTTCCTCTTTTGAAGCCCACCTCCATGACTGTGAATCACATGGGCCTTGTATCCAAGTAAAGATGCTGATTAGCTGTCTTATATCTTGGAATTAAATAGAGTCAAAAGTAAAATGTTTACAAAACCCAATGTTCTTAACACCTTCCTGTTACTTGAAGGCTAGCAGTTCGTCCAGTGTCAACACAATTCCGAGAACATTGATTGTAGGTGTGAATATCGCTCACCACCTTCCCAGTAAAACAACCTGGGCCCCCTGCCCCCTTTCAACCAAGCCACGCAGGCACTTTCTATGAATTCATAGATCACACAACCTTCTCCATTACTCCATCTTGTCTTAGTTCAAGAGACAGTCCCAAAAATTTACATTTGTAGCACCCTTGTTGTATGCACCTCTACCTTCCTGATTTAAACTCTGCCAAACACCAGAACTACTGGTATGGAACATGTAAACCACTCCCTAAAGCCATGTTTTCTACTTCATTTTATTTCTAACTCCACTCCCACCCCTCCTATTAGGACAATCTCTTCTCTTTTGACATAGGTTCGATGAGCACATTGCTGCATCCTATATCGCAATGGCATCTTTTCCGTTTTGCCTATTTCTTAAAGTCAGTTTCAGACCTGGCTCACTTTGTGACCACATCTCTAGAATGACACTTGGATCAACCCCATTAATTTTTATCTATGCCGTTAGTTCATTGTTTTTTGTGAATGCTTCACACATTCTGATATGGTGCCTTAATTTAAACATTTGTTACCTTTCCCTGATATCACCCTAGTCACTAATGTCTTAATACCCTAAAGCACTGTATCCCATCCTGATACACTCTGCTTACTTTTACCCTATTCTGCTGTACAGCCTTGATGTTTCTCATTGCTTTTACCTTTTCCCGAATCCCTTCAGCTCCATCTACTCCCCTAAGTTGCCTTCTTTGTGGTTGGAATCATTTCTTGAGCGAAATAGATGTGTGGGATTGAAGAATCGGTTGGGGAGAGACATTTTTGCATTGGACTAATTCCCAATTTGGCGCATAGACATTGCTCTCCAACAATTAACTTGATTAACAGTATTTTAGAGAATGCTTTGTGTGGGTGTGTATGTGTGTGTGTGTATAAAATATATGCTCTTATTAAATTAGTGGCTTTTTATTCACTTCGTAATTGCTTATCTTTAAATTTGGTTGATTTCACAATGTGGTTCAGAGATAGGAAATGGATGGGAGATGTATTTGCACTGAGGATTACCAAGCATCCATTTGATATATGTCCTTTTTAAATAATCTTGGAATATTTTTTAACGCTATAGCAAAATACTGACTTGAAGGAAGATAGTTGGACTTGGTTATCCCAAAAGCAGAATTGTGCACAATGAAGATGATTTATAAATGACAGTTATTAAAATTGTCTGCTGATGATCTGGCGCAAGTTCCTCAGATATAAAGTGCCATCCAAATAAGTTTTCTGCATTTTACCCTTTTTAATAGCATCGCCAGCAGAACAATATCTTCAAGTAAAACTACCAGATGAGGTAGTTATGAAGATCTTTTCATATCTACTTGAGCAGGACCTTTGCAGAGCAGCTTGTGTATGTAAACGCTTCAATGAACTAGCTAACGATCCAATTTTATGGTAAGTAGGCTTCAATCTTTTAGCAGTTATTTTCCAATTTGTTGTTGACCCTTTGTTACGTTTTAAAAGACAATCCTGTCTATATTTCTAGTTTAATTATTAATTCAAACATGTATTTCTTTAGTGGGTAAACTTGCATAAATGATATTGCCTTCTGTGGATAATATTATGCAATACGTAGTCCAAGTCCAGTATGCCAATTTTTAAAGAAAAAAGCAAGTTGGCAAGCAAATGTAATGATCTTCATATGGCTGCCATGTTAGCCGAAAATTTTGTTGAACTTATTGCTGAGATTTTCATTTTGTTGTTTGCATCAATAGAGATGCAACATTGCTTGGAATTTTAAACTTTTCTATTGTATCTTGTTGCTGAACATTCACCTTGAGCTGTGAAAGATTTATGCTGTATTTATTGATGTGGAGATGCTGGCGTTAGAGTGAGGTGGGCACAGTAGGAAGTCTCACCTGTTTAACCTAGTGTTGTGAGACTTGTTACTATATCTGTTGAGAGCAGGAAACGAGTCCTTGCTGCTGATCCCTCAGTTGTGCATAGGCTTTATTTTTCTAGACAGAAATTGAAAGCATTGTCTGTCACTGATCTGGTAACTGTTTGAAACAAATAGCTTGTTTGGCCACTTCAAAGGGCAATTGAGAGTTAGCCATATTGCCATGGATCTTGAGTCACAAAAGCCCTGACAAGATATTTCTTTCTCTAAAGGACATTGGTGAACCAGGAGGCTTTTGGGAACATCTGGTAGATTTATGACCATCATGAGAACTAGGAGCAGGAGTAAGCCTTCTGGCCCCTTGAGTCTGCTTTGCCACTCAATAAGATCATGGTTGATCTTTTTATGGACTCGGCTCCACTTACCCATCCATTCACCTTAAGTCCTTTACTCTTCAAAAATCTATCTTTGCTTTAAAAACATTAAATGAGGTAGCCTCAACCACTTCACTGAGCAGGGAATTCCACAGATTCACAACCCTTTCGGTGAATAAATTTCTCCTCAACTCAGCCCTTATTTTGATGCTATGTCCCCAGTTCTAGTTTGACCTTCCAGTAGATAAAAACCTCTGTGCTTCTATAATATCTATTCCCTTCATAATAGTATGTGTTTCTATAATATCCCCCCCTCATGCTTCTAAATTCCAATGATTGTAGTCCCAGTCTATTCAGTCTTTTCTCATAAGCTAACCTTCTTAACTCTAGAATCAACCTAGTGAATCTCCTCTGCATCCCTTCCAGTGTCAGTATATCCTTTTTCAAGTAAGGAGACTAAAACTGTACACAGTACACCAGATGTAACCTCACTAGCACCATTTACAGCTGCAACATAACATCACTATTTTTAAACTCCACTTCTCTCGCAATGAAGGACAAAATTCTATTTGTCTTAATTACCTGCTGTACCTGCAAACCAATGTTTTGTGATTAATGCACAAGAGTATCCAGGTACCTCTGCACTGTAGCATGCTGCAATTTTTTATCGTTTTAAATAATAGTCCAGTTTTCTGTTCATCACAACTACAGAAGTTAAACTAACAGGCCTATAGCTCCTGCTTTTTGTCTGCCTCCTTTTTGAAACTGTGGTGTCATATTTCTGCTTTTCGATATGATGGAACTGCCCCAGAGTCCAGCGAATTTTGGTAAAGTACCAATAGTACACTTGCTGTTTCCCTCGCCATCTCTTTTAGTATCCTGGGACGCATTCCATCAGGACCAGAGACTTGTCTACCTTTAGCCCCGTTAGCTTGCCCAACGCTACTACTTTAATGATAATTGTTTTTAGGTCCTCAACCTACCATAACTGCATAGTCATCAAGTTTTGGTATGTCATTTATGTCTTCCATTGTGAAGACTGACACACAATATCTGTTCAATGTCTTGACCATTCTCTCATTTCCTGTTATTAAACTCCCCTTCTCATTCTCTAAAGGACCAATATGTACATTAGCCAGTCTTTTTCGTCTTATATATTTGTAGAAACTTTTGCTATCTTTTTGTATTCTGAGCTAGTTTAACTCTTACAGTCCATCTTAGTTTCCTTTTATAGCTTTTTTCGTGGCTTTGTTGACTTTTAAAGATTTCATAATCTTTTAGGTTCCCACTAATCTTTGCCATTTTGTATGTATTTTCTTTCAATTTGATACCCTTCTTTATTTCCTTAGATATCCATGGCTGATTATCTCTTTTTCTACGTCCTTCTTTATCATTGTTATGTACTTTTGCTGAGCACTGTGAAAAATTGCTTTGAAAGCCCTCTGGTTTCACCATTGTAAGTTCTTCAATTATCTCAGCTTTTACTCCCAGTTTACCTTAGTCCGTTTCTCCCTCATCCCATCATAGTCTCCTTTGTTTAACCTCAAATCACTGATACTGGATTTTATCTTCTCAAGCTCCACCTGTATTTTAAATTCAACCATATTGTGATCGCTCCTTCCAAGAGGATCCCTTACTGTGAGATCATTAATTATGCCTGTTTCATTACACAGCACCAGATCTAGAATTGTTTGCTCCCTTGTAGGTTCTATTGCATACTGTTTGAGGAAACTATAGCGGATACGTTCGATGAACTCCTCAAGGCTACCTTGACCAACCTGATTTGACCAATCAACATGTGGATTGAAATCCCCCATGATGATTGCCTTACCTTTCTTTGCAGGCATTAGTTATTTCTTTGTTTATTGCTTGCCCCACTGTGATATTATTTGGCAGCCTATAAACTATGTTGTCCATGTTTTTTTTCTCCTTACTATTTCTAATTTCTACCCAAATGGATGGCTATCTTGCTTTTCATTCTAGATTTATTTAATAAATTGGATTCAAATTCCCAATTGTTCCGGTGGAATATGAACTCGTCCCTGGATTTTTTTTTTCATTTAAGGGATGTGGTCGGATTTGGCTAGGCCAGTGTTTATTGCTCCTGAGAAGGTGGTGATGAGTTACTTCATTGGACTGCTGCAATCCCTGAGGTGTAGTTATACCCACAGTGTTGTAAGGGAGGGAGTTTGAGGATTTTAATCCTGTGACTGAAGGAACGGTGATATATTTTCAGTTCAGGATGGTGAGTGATTTGAAACATCCAGATCATGATGTTGCCAGGTATCTGCCTGTATCCTTCCAGATGTTAGTGGTCATGAGTTTGAATGATGCTGCCTAAGGAGTCTTGGTGAGTTTCTGTAGCCTATCTTGTCGATGGTACAAACTGTTGCCACTATTGGTTTGTGGGGAAGAGATTGAATGTGAAAAGGGTTTTATTCAAGCGTGCTGCTTTGTCCTGGATGATGTCAAACTTCTTGAGTATTATTGGAGCTGCATTCATCCAGGTAAGGGGAGAGAATATTCCATCACACTCCTGACTTGTACCTTGTAAATGGTGGACAGGTTTTGGGAGTCAGAAACTGAATTACTTGTTGCAAGATTCCTAGCCTTTGACCCACTTTTGTGATCATGGTATTTACAAGGCTAGTTCAGTTAGGGTTCTAATCAATGGTAATCCCAGGATGTTGATCATGGGGGATTCTGTATTGGTAAAGCCATTGAATGTTAAGGGGTGATGGTTCTATCCTGTCCTACTGGTGATGGCCGTTGCCTGGCACTTCTGTGATGCAAATGCTGTTTACTAGTTGTGATCACAAGCCTGTATGTTCTTCAAACCTTGTTGCATTAGGACATAGACACTTTCAGTATCTGAGAAGTTATGAAAAGTACTGAACGTTGTGCAGTTGAAGATGGTTGAGCCAGGGACACTACCAAGGAGGAACTTACCCAGTGATGTCCTGGAACTGAGATGATTGAGGGGGGCGGTATGTGATAATCAGCAGGAGGTTTCCTTGTCCATGTTTGACCCAGTGTCGAGCATGCTTAGAGCAACTCCTTTCCAATTGTATATCACTGCTGCCACTTCTGTTCTGTCTGTCCTGCTGGTGGAAATAGGTATATCTGGGAATTGAGAGTGGTGCCTTGGACATTAGTCACACTGACTGCATCATACCTTAAAGACAATGTCAGGTTGTTGCTTGACTAGTCTGTGAGACATCCCTCCCAGTAAGCTAACTAGCCTATAGTGGCCTGGTTGTTTCTCCTTTCCTTTTTGAATAGGGGTGTTTATATTGGCAGTTTTCTAATCCTCTGGGACTTCTCTAGAATTTAAGGACTTTGTATGATTACTACCAGCGTATTCAATATATCTGTGGCTATTTTGTTTAATATCCTGGGCTGTGACCCATCAGGTCAGGGGACTTCTGGCTCCATGAGGATTAAATTATTTATCCCTTCGACCATTTCCTGATGCCCACCGTTATTTCCCCAGTCATCTAAGGAGACTTATGTTCATTTTGGCCACTCTTCCTTTTCATATATTTAAAAAAGCTCTTGCTGTCTGGAAGAGACAGCTTATTTGAAGGATTGATGTGGAGATGCTGGCATTGGACTGGGATGGCACAGTAAAAGTCTCTCAACATCATGCTAAAGTCCAACAGGCTTATTTGGTATCACAAGCTATCGCAGCACTGCTCCTTCATCGGGTGAGTAGAGAGTTGGATTCACAAACAGGACATACGGAGACAAAAACTCAACTGCAAGGTAATAGTTGGAATGTAAGTCTTTATAGATAATCAAGTCTTTACAGATACAGACAGTGTGAGTGGAGAGAGGTTTAATCACAGGTTAAAGAGGTGTGAATTGTCCCAAGCCAGGACAGTTAGTAAGATTTTGCAAACCCAGGCCAAATGGTGGGGGTTACGTTAATGTGACATGAATCCTGGTTGAGGCTGTCCTCATGCATGTGGAACTTGGCTATCCAAGCTTATGATACCAAATAAAACTGTTGGGCTTTAATCTGGTGTTGAGAGACTTCTTTCCGCACTTAAAGGAAGATAGAGTTGAAGGTTTGCTGTTTTGCTTTTTCTGTTAAGGCCATCCACTTTTCCATGGTTTGAAGAGAGCAAAATCATTACTGCTTTGGTTTACACTATGCCCATTGTTTTTGCCAACTTGTCACTTTGTTGTTCACTTGTGCATAATTTACTTAATCCAAACTATTTTGAGATGGGAGTAGTGCTGAAATATCTGCTCAGTGGATGGAGAGGAAAGTGGTATTGTATCCAATCAATCCAGAGATTCGGCAGTTTCATATATCAGTGCGTCTACCTGAATATAACTTAATCTCCATTATTAATTGTCTGCTGGGGAATTTTAATTAAGTTGGCAAAGGAATTTTAATGTTCATGATTCTTTCTGTCTTAGCAGATCCATGCTAATATGATACTACGATACATGGTTTTAGACTGCATTTTGCTGAATAGACTATAGTGCAGTTACTGAGGCTTAAGTAAGAGGCTGGCACCATGTGTAGAAGCTGCCTCACTCTAATCAGTCATATAATCTTATACTTGCAGTGCCATCTAAAGGATCAGTACTTTTGGAGCTGTGAGGCAACTCATGATGGCCCAGATTTCAGTCAGTATGAGCTAATGGCACTTGCCACTGATTTGAAGAAAGCTGTAAGCAAAGATTGGAACTTGTATCACAATGAAGAAATTTGACAATCCCCAAATACAAAATTAAATTTTGTAAGTCAGTGGTTGTTTAGCAATTATGATAGTGGTATGTAGTTAAAACACAGTTCCCCCTCATTCAAGCTTTTTACAGCAAGACAAAATCCAACAGCTCAAGCAATTTCAAAAGGTTTCTATCTGCAGTGACGTATAATGATGCATCCTGTGACAGAACAGTGAATCACCAGTGATAACTTTGGATTTTCATTTTTAACCGTTTCGCAGTTGTAGTTAAGCTGCCATTGAAGGTTTTGCTGTTATAATAACAACAAAATCTGGTCTGCCATCTTTTTGTACTTTGGCTGCACCTGCTATTTAAATTACACTGCAGTATAACACTTATTAGTAACAGCATCTAACACGTCTATTTCCGAAAAATAGTCACATTGTACTCAATATTAACTATTTCTCTCTCCACAGGTGCTGCCAGATTTGCTAAGTTTTTGAAGCACTTTTTATTTCATTTTATTTTCAGCATGCACAGTATTTTGCTTTTATAGAAGTTAATTAATTTGTCTGATATTCTGTTAATGCGAAAATACTTTTGCAAATACGTTTTCAGTCTCCTGCAATGGCAGTTTGTTGGATAAATGAAGTTAAGTTGGGCTTATCAAAGAGGATATGAAGGGAATTGGGAAATCTGGAAATACAATGCATGTTACATTTGTGCGTTTTTGGGTCCATGATACTATTGTGCATTCCTGATTTAATTTTGATTCAAATATAAAATGTAGAATCAATATCTTTCCAGGAAACGGTTATATATGGAGGTGTTTGAGTACACTCGGCCAATGATGCATCCGGAGCCAGGCAGATTTTACCAGATTAACCCAGAAGAGTGTGAACATCCAAATCCATGGAAGGAAAGCTTTCAACAACTGGTATGGCTTTATAAATTGCTATTGGAATCTAATTTTGAGAACCTGACTTTAATTGACAAGTGAAGTAAGAGCTGAAGTAGACTGTGTCTGAGTTGGATCCTGCATAATCGTATTTGACTTATGCCTTGGGAATTTCGGGTAGAAAGAGGATTCAAGCAATTGCTGGCTGCCTTTTTTTTTTTGGAAGTTCTGCTTGAAGTTGAGAGAGAATAAATATGTATTTTTGTAGCCAGTGAAAAAAGTGCACTTTCACTCCTTTTGGAAGATTCTTGTGTTGATGTGAATTCCCTTGTCTAATGCTTTTTTGCATCAGCTGCTATGAGGGGAAAGAGAACAGTTCAGGCAATGATATCACACTTCTGATAGAGGCTCGTTGTTATGTGACATGATCTCTCTTCCTCTCGTGCAGTGGTCTCCAAACTACGGGCCACATCCAGCCCGCAGTTGGTTGCATCCGGATTGGAGTTGGGAGACCGCTGGTCTAATCCATGTTGCTTGACCTAAGGATTTCCATTATTTTCTCTCTTTCAGATTTCCAGCATCTACAGAATTTATTTTTGTGATTACTGTTGAGCATTTTTTTAAAGCTAGGATTCTGTAATACATGTCCACTGGTCCAAAAGGATGCAAGGGGAAGCTATTCTGTAAAATAGTCTGGTTACATCGACACCATCTACCCGATTCAGCATTCCTAGTTGTTGTTCTTCTGTTTCGTTAAACGTTTTCATTTCTTCAGTTGACGCTAGATCAGTTTTGTCTTTAAATTTGGAGCTGGAATTCCAAGGATTGCCATTGCAACTACCCAGTCAAACTTCAAATTCTCTACAGTGTAGTACTGTCCATTTGAAGAGTATAATCTTGCTTATGTGGCTCAGCATTAATCTACATTGCATTGAATTAGGTTCATTTAACTTTTCTATTTGGCGACTAATGTTTTTCCTTGGTTCATGATTACCTATTTCAGAATGTCTGTAGTTCATGTTGCAAAGAAAACAGGAATTGTCAGTTATTTATCTACATTAAGACCTATCTGTCACTTTTTAATTGATCTGATAAAATAATCTGCACCTCTGAACATTTCAACTGCTTTAATTACGCTCTCATAACTTTGTGCTGCTAACAGATTTTGTAATGTCCAATTAAGTCAAGATTTGGATTCATTTAGGTTGTACAGGGTACAATTTTAAAATCTGCAGATGAACTGAAACTTGGAAGTGTAGTTAACAATAATGAAGATGGTAATGGATATCCAGACGACAATGGTTGATGAAGTGGATGGACAAGGCATGAAATTCAGCACAGAAAAGCGGGAGATGATACATTTCGGTTGGAAGAATGAAAGACATGATGCATGTTAATGTACTTTTATAGTGAGTGCAAGAACAGAGCCTGAAAGGAATTGGTATATAAATCTTTGGAGGTGGCAGGATGCATTACCAAACAGAAAATGCTGGAAAATCTCAGCCACTCTGACAGCATCTGTGGAGAAAGAATAATCCTAACGTTTTGAGTCTGGCGAACACTTCGTCTGAGCTGAGCAAAACTAAATTGTACTGGGCTTTATAGTAGAGGCATGGAGCACAAAAGCCAGGAGGTTGTGCTAAACCTGTATGTAACAGTAGTTTAGGCCCCCTGGAGTATTGAGACCAATTCTGGGCACCAGAACTTTAGCAAGGGCGTATGAAAGCTTTGGAAAGGATACTGAAGAGAGCTATGAGAATGATTTCAAGGACAAGGAATTAAAGTTACGTTAATTGTATTCTGAGAACAAAGAAGGCATAGAAAAGATGTCACAAGTGGCTAAAATCATGAACAATTTGGATAAATGAAGAGAAACTGCTTTCAGTGATTCAAGGGTCAAAAATAAGAGGACATGGTTTTTTTGGTGACTGGTAAAGAACCCAGTGGTGACACGAAAATCACTTTTACGTGAGCAGTTGGAATTTGGAATGTGCTGCCCAATAGTGGTGGTAACAGATTTAGTCGTCACCTTCAAAAAAAAATTGATTAATGTTTTGAAGGGGAAAAAAAGCAGTCGCAGGAAAGTGTGACTGACTTTCCGAACAGTTGGTGCAAACTCAGTGGGCTGAATGGCCGCCTGTGCTTAGGTAGTCTATGATTCTATGAATAGTAAGCATAGAAAGAAAATCAAGAGAAATGTCTGAAAAGCTGACAGCATCTGTGGAGAAAGAATAGCCCTAACGTTTCGAGTCTGGATGACACTTTGTCTGAGCCAGTGACATACTGAATAGTTTTAATTGTAATATTACACTGTTTGCATCAACCAAGACGGTTTTCAATTGAACAAATTGGCTATCAGCGAATTATTGAATATTTTGAAACTTTTTCAGTTGTACATTTATTCTTTATTCTGGGAGTATCATACCAGTGATTTACAATAATAGGATTCCACTATTTGAAGCGCTTGACTTTATAATGAATTGTTTTTTTAAAAATGCTAAGTGCGTCCATTTTTTCACTTTTTTTTTTACTGTTGTCTTGCAATTTTAGTACAAAGGAGCACATGTAAAACCTGGATTTGCAGAACACTTTTATAGCAACCCTGCAAGATATAAGGGAAGAGAAAATATGTTGGTAAGAATTCTGTTTCACTTTGAATTCTAGCTACACAATTGTGTGCTATAATCTTTGACTAACTAAATTGTATTTTCTCTGCAGTATTATGACACAATTGAAGATGCCTTGGGAGGTGTTCAAGAAGCTCATTTTGATGGCCTTATCTTTGTACACTCTGGTACATACACTGATGAGTGGATTTATATTGAATCTCCTATTACAATGATTGGTGCAGGTAAATATAAATTGCAGTAGAGAAATGGTGCTTTTACAGTTTAATTTGGTCACCTTGCTATTGGCAGTATGATGGTGCAGAGCATTAATTCTTCAGAACAGCACCTATGGAGTTAGAGGATTTAGGGTTTTTGTTAATCGTCCCCCTCCGATTCCCATGCTATATGATTAATTAGTTCCTTACAATGTAGTTTAATATGCAAACATTTCTGAAATTCTACTCTGAAATTATGATGCATATTACGATTTTGCTGTCTGCTTTTAGCGTTTGGTCTTGTTCTCTAACCTTTCCTTCATCTTCACATCCCCAAGATATTGCCCATCAAGCTCTGTCTTAAGATCATCACACTAGTGAATTGTTTCTAGTCATCAGTGCTGTAGTCAGATAGTAAGATATTATGGCCCATAAAGCCTGTTCCACCATTGAATAAGATTATGGCTCACACGTCCATCAAATACACTTTACGACCTAATTTCATATCCCTTGATGCCTTTAAGGCTGAAGACCTATTTATCTCAATTTTGGATAGACTCGTTTACTGTGCATCTGAATTCTCCAGGGGCTAGAGAATTTGAAAGTTTCATATCTTGAGTAAAAAAAATTCTTGTATCAGTCATAAATAACTGACCTTTATCTTTAGGCTATGACCTGTAGTTCTTGACTCTAGCTATAGGTAAGAACTCAACATCTACCCTATTGAATTTGTAAAGGATTTTATGCATCTCAGCATAAATTTCTGGAATGTGTGTACATTCCAGAAAGTATAGATCTATACTCACAGGACATCTACTCAACCCACTAATGAATCTAGTGAACCTTTTGTAGCATTAAGGCAAATGCTCCAGATGTTAAAATTAATTTTGGGGATGTGGGTGTTACTAGCCAGCATTTATTGTACATCCATATTTGCCCTTAAGAAAATGATAGTGAGTTAGTTCTTGAACTTCTTCAGTCCATGTGGTATGTGTACACCACAGTGCTGAGGAAGGGAGTTCTAGGATTTTGACCCAATAACAGTGACGGGATAGTGACTTAATTCAAAGTCAGAATGACTTGGAGGGGAACTTGCAAATGGTGTGTTCCCTTGTCCTGTAGATGGCAGTACTTGTGGGTTTGGAAAGATGTTGACTAAGGTGCCTTCTTGAGTTCCTACAGCGTATCGTCTAGATAGTATGCAGGGAGTGAATGGCACTCCATCCACAAACAATCAAAAATACTGTTTTGTCCAGAGTGGTGTCAAGCTTTTGAATATTGTTGGAGCTGCACTCAGCAAGTGGAGAGTATTTCACCACACTTCTGACTTGTGCAAGTATGGGCAGGCTTTTTGGAATCAGGAGATGAGTTACTCATCACAGGATTCCTTGCCTCCGACCTGCTCGTATAGCTACAGTATTTATATGGCAAGTCTGGTTTAAGTTCTGGTCAGCGATAATCCCCCATGATGTGAGCGGGGAATTCAGCAATAGTAGTGCCACTGAATATCAAAGGGCGACGGTTAGGTACCCTGTCTTTTTGGGAATGGTCATTGCCTGGCACTTATGTGGCATGAACGTTACTTGCTATTTGTCAGTCCAGATCTGTACATTATCCCATTCTTACTGCATGTGGACATAGATTGCTTCAGTATCTGAGGAGCTGCAAATGATGTTGAACATTATGCAATTATCAGGCAACATCCTCATTTCTAACTTACAATGGAAGGAAGTGGTCTCACCATAACCCTGCACAATTGTATCAGCACTTCTTTACTCTTAGTCAATCCCTTTTCAATAAAGGCTGGCCTGTCACTTCCTATCCTAATTTCACATTGTGATTCATGTGCTCGGAAAGGCACCAAATTCCATTAAATAGTAACATTTCCCAGTATCTCAACTTAAAAACAAATCAATTTTTTCATTTTTTCTACCAAAGTGGATAATTTCACTCTTCCTCATGTTATACTCTCAGGAATACAGGAGTTAGGAGCAGAAAAAGGCAGTTCAGTCAGCCTTTTGAATCTGTTCTACCATTCAATCAGATCATGGCTGATCTCTCCCTGGTCTCAAATCCACCTTCCTACCTGTCCCTCTTATTCCTTCAATCCACTTTTAAAATCAGAAATATATCGATCTCCTTCTTGAAACCATTTAATGATTCAGACTTCACTGTGCTGTGGGATAGCAAGTTCCATAAGCTCGTTACCTTTTGTGAGAAGTAGTTCCTCTTCTCTATTTTAAATCTACAGCCTTTCAACTTGTACCTGTGACCTCTTGTTCTAGATCTCCCCACAAGGGAAAACATTTGGCCCATGTTTACCGTATCAGTCCTTTTTAATATTTTATGTACCTCGGTCAAATCATCTTTCATCCTTAACTCCAGCGAGTATAAGCCCAGATTGTTTAATCTCTTTTCATAGGTTAACCTATCTGAATGGCCTCCAGTGCCATCACATCCTTCCTCAAACAAGGAGACTAAAAACAAGACACACTACTCCAGATGTGGTCTCATCAACACCTATGCAATTGCAACAACATTTCTCTATATTGCATCATTGCCTTCTTACTTCATGAATTTAACTGATGTCTTCTCCTTTTCCAGTCTCTTAACAGCTTTCCACTTCGCTTTTTATAATCGGCAACTGGGATCTATTATACCTAGTCTCCTCAGCAGAGTTGTTTATATGGACTGCAAATAGTTGAAGCCCAAGAAAGAGATTAGTGTAGTGCTTTTCATGACTACTGGATATCTCTGCTTTACAGCCAATGAAGTACTTTTTGAAGTGTAGCCACAGTTATAGGAAACTTGGGAACTTCTTTTCTCTCAGCAATCTCCCACAAAGAACAACGTAATAATATCTAGCTAAGGTTTATTGTGATGTAGTTTGAGGGACAAAATATTGGCCAGGACCAAGAGGGTAATTCCCATGTTGCTTTTTGTAATGAACAATCTGAGCAGACAGATGGGTTTGATATCTCATCTGAAAGATGGTACCTTAAAGAACAGCGTGCTCTCAGTATTGCTGTGGAGTATTGATTGTTTTGCTCAGCCCTTTTAGTAGACTTGAGCCTTGTGCTAATCCATGACCGATCAAACACTTCGTGCTACTGCATGAGTTATAATTCATCATCCTGAAAATGACATGTTTATTCCTACTATTTTCTGTTCATTGACCTGAATCCATGATGGAAGAAGTATATTTTGCAACAATTTGTCATTTATTTTCTTTACCAGTTGCTTCTATTGACATACTGTTAAAGATTCTAGATCCTATGGGAAATTAAAGGAATATTCCATTGATCCATACAACGAGGTTTTCCAACCAGTATTCTTCACTCCTGTATTGTACGTAATTTTGGCTTTAAAAACCTGTTAATAGTAGCTCAGTACCTTTTTTTGTATCCCTATCCTTCCAGTGAAGTGGCTTTTCCTTGGCATAATAGGCAGTTGGGGATGTAACTGAAGCCTTGTCCATCTTGCCTTCCCCTTCCCAATGCTCCTGAGTCACACTGAGCTGTGTCCATGTAACTCTTGGTTTCAGAGAAGGATTGATAATGGTCTTTGAGTCTTATCTGCCCAGAGATGGGGATTGTGTGGTGGCCGGGGTGGGGTGGTCGGGGGGGGGAAACCAATGTCAAACAAAGAAAATAAAGACTTCATGACAGTTGTTCAATGAGATAATCTTTTAACTGTTAAAATGCACAAATTCTAGTTTCAAAAAACCTTAAAATTGTACATGTGTGATGGCTTTGGCCTTTATATTAGAGTAATGGTTCCTTTCAGAACTAGGCTTCTCTGAAAGATGACTTAAATTCTGGCATCTGATCATGTCACTCAGCCATCTGGGAGATGAGCAATAGAAAAAGTCAACAAAAATTAATTATTGGGGTTGGGTGGGGAAGTCGATTAATGAAGTGGATTAACAAGTTGGTTGCAAAGAATATCTCTTCAGCAAAATTCAGTTGAAATCCTATTAGCTGGCTGGCTGTGTTTAAAAACCATGATAGACTGGAAGACTAACAGACTTGAACTTTGGGGGAGACAGCCAACCTGTGCAGAGGGAAAAAGAACTCTAGATGCTGGACTTGAGACTTAAACAAAACTACAACTAGGAGAGTTCTGACCCAAAGTGGCTATGCTGAAGACATTACTGAACCTGTGTTAAACTGGGTGTCCATCAGCTCAGGACAGTTGGAGATGTGAAGAGACAACCTTAATGGAAGTAAGCAGAAGGCCCAAGAAATCTTTGAAACCATATGGTTAATCTCAAGGTTTTGTGGTGCAAATCAAATAAGTGCAGAAAGAAATTTAACTTAAAGACTTAGATATCTTTACTGTAACTTAATATGTAACAGGGTGTAGTTATTAGAATTGATGCCATTTGATTTTTATGTAGTAAAATTCTATAACTTTGAATGTGAACTTCGTGGCGTTCTTTTCGTAAAAACCTGGGTTTTCAGAATCAAACTGTTACTGGTGTCAACTGAGATGATGATTTGTGAAATGATTTGACGCAGTAAATACGTCTACATGTTATGTGCTTAAAAAGCAATTGGTGATTTAACAGGAACATTGAGCTAAGTTGGTTTGCTTAAAAGATTTTTAATATACACTTTCAGCACCAGGAAAAGTTGCAGATAAGGTCATCATTGAAAACACTAGGGATTCTACCTTTGTATTTATGGAAGGTTCTGAGGATGCCTATGTTGGATATATGACAATTAGGGTAAGTTCCATTAGCCTTTTGAGTTTATAATCATTTGGGAAAGCAGTTTAACAATTTGTAAGCAAAATCTTTTGTGTGTTTCTTATTTCTAGTTTAACCCAGATGATAAATCAGCCCAGCACCATAATGCCCATCACTGCTTGGAGATCACAGTGAACTGCAGTCCAATAATAGATCATTGTATCATTCGTAGTACGTGCACAGGTAAGTGTCACCTTTGATAGCATAGTTTAACTAACTGAGGTTAAGTGCTTGATATATAGAACAAAGAACAAAGAGCAACACAGCACAGGAAACAGGCCCTTCGGCCCAACGAGCCCGCGCCGCCGTCCTAACGTCTTAATGACATAGCCTATTGTGGAAGATTCCCATATAGGGACCAATATAGGGACAATTTGTTACCCAATCAGCCTAAGAGCACATTTTTGGGATGTGGGAGGAAACCGGAGCACCCGGAGAAAACCCACGCAACCACGGGGAGAAGGCGCAAACTCCCGCAGACACAGGCCCAAATCCATGTGTCTGCACAGCAACAGCGATAGTCTCTGAGCTGTCATGTTGCCCATCAGGTGGTCCAGTTTAAGCATACACTAACGACTTGAAGCACTAGGCCACTCCTGAAGCAACATCCAAGAGCAGCCCTTGCACGACCTGCCGAATGCATGCACCTTGTTGGTCAACAAGGTGGACCGAATTGCCTGTGGAAACAAATAAGATATTTAGACAGTCCTGCTATATCCCTCTATCTGCAGACCGCTCATGTGGCTGTCCAAGAGACCCTTAAACAACCCTAGCGTGCCTGCTCCCACCACCTTACTCGGCAGTGCATTCCACACCCCCACTACCCTTTGTGTGGAAAAACTGCCCTCTAATATTCGTCTTATACGTAGCCTCCATGACCCCTCGTTCTATCCATTTCTATTGGTGGAAAAAGCTTACCACCATTTACTCTATCTATACCCCTTATAATCTTATATACCTCTATTAGATCCCCTCTCAGTCGACGTCTTTCAAGGGAAAACAACCCCAGTGTGTTCAATCTTTCCTCGTAAGACAGCCCTTCCATACCAGGCAGCATCCTGGTAAATCTCCTCTGCACTCTCTCCAAGGCCTCCACATCCTTCCGGTAGTACGGCGACCAGAACTGGACGCAGTACTCCAAGTGAGGCCTAACCAACGTTCTATACACTTGCAACATCAGACTCCTACTCTTGTATTCTATACCCCTTCCTATGAAGGCTAACATACCATACGCTTTCTTTATCACATTCTCCACCTGTACTGACACCTTCAGAGACTTGTGAACCTGCACCCCCAGGTCTCTCTGCGTCTCTGTACTCCAGATAGTTTTACCTTTTATCCTATAACTCCCCTCTACATTATTCCGGTCAAAATGCATCACCTCGCATTTATCCGGATTAAATTCCATTTGCCATCTATCTGCCCAGTCTACCAGCCTATGTCCTGTTGTATTGCCTGGCACTGCTCCTCAGTACCCGCCAATCCAAGCATCTTAGTGTCATCAGCAAATTTGCTGATCACACCACCTACCCCCTCTTCCAAGTCATTTAAATAAACCACAAATAGAAGAGGTCCTAGTACAGAGCCCTGTGGCACACCACTAGTGACAGACTTCCAGTTGGAAAATGAGCCTTCCACTACTACCCGCTGTCTCCTCCTCCCAAGCCAGTTCTCAACCCATCTACATACCTGGCCCTGTATCCCATGCGCCTTCACCTTTTTTATCAGCCTACCATGGGGAACCTTGTCAAACGCCTTACTGAAATCCATGTAGACGACATCAACGGCTTGTCCTTCATCAACCGTTTTTGTCACCTCTTCAAAAAAATTCCACTAGATTCGTAAGGCACGACCTCCCCTTAACGAAGCCATGCTGCGTATCCCTGATCAGATCGCAGCGCTCCAGATGCTCATACATCCTGTCCCTGAGGATCCTCTCCATTAGCTTACCTATAACTGAAGTCAAGCTCACCGGCCTATAGTTCCCTGGGTTATCCCTCTGACCCTTTTTAAACAACGGTACTACATTTGCTATCCTCCAGTCCTCTGGGACCTCACTTGTGTCCAAAGAAGAGACAAAGATTTGTGTCAGAGGCCCAGCAAGGTCATCTCTACCTCCCTTAGCAGCCTGGGGTAAATGCCATCAGGCCCCGGAGCTTTATAAGTCTTTATGCTGCCTAAAAGCCCCAACGCCTCTTCCCTCGTAATGATTATTTCCTTTAACTGGTCTTCAAATTTCTCAAAGCCGGCACCAGACATCAGGCCCCTCTCCAGCGTGAATACCGACGCAAAGTATTCATTCAGGATCTCCCCCATTCCCTCAGGCTCTAAGCATAGTTCCCCTCCTCTGTCCCTGAGAGGTCCAATCTTCCCTCTAACCATCCTTTTGCTCCTTACATAGGAGTAAAATGCCTTAGGATTTTCCTTAATCCTACCTGCCAAAGCCATTTCGTGGCCCCTTTTTGCCTTTCTGACACCCCTTTTAAGATCCCATCTACACTCTCTATATTCTTCCAGCGCTGTCTCTGTCCCCAGTTGCCTAGATCTAACGTACGCCTCCCGCTTCTTCCTGACCAAGTCCTCAATATCCCTAGTAACCCTCGGTTCTCTAATCCTACCTTTCCCATCCTTCCTCCTTACCGGCACGTGTCTTTCCTGCAAAGATTTTAGTTTTCCCTTGAAAGACTCCCACGTGTACAGCGTCGACCTACCCTCGAACAGCTTATCCCAGTCGGTATCCTTAAGATCCTGCCTAATCTGGCTATATCTAGCCCTCCCCCAGTTTAACACCCTCCCCTTGAGGCAGGCTTCATCTTTTTCCATTAATATCCTAAAGCAGACAGAGTTGTGGTCACTATTTGACACATGCTCTCCTACTTCAACGTCAACCACCTGCCCTGGCTCATTCCCCAGAACCAAATCCAGTATAGCCCCCTCTCCAGTTGGGCTATCCACATACTGCTCCAAGGACCCTTCCAAGACACACTGTACCAATTCCTCCCCATCCGCACCTTCCAATTTACCCCAGGGAAATTGAAATCTCCCACTACAACCACCCTATTCTTCCTACACTTATCTAAAATGTCCCTGCATATCCCTTCTTTCACAGCCCGCGGGCTGTTGGGCAGTCTGTAGTACACACCCAACATAGTAACCTCTCCGTTCCTATTCCTCAACTCCACCCATAGCGACTCAATTCCTAAATCATCCATACCACTCTCCCTCTGCACTGCTATGATGTGATCCTTAACTAATAACGCCACTCCACCTCCTCTCTTCAGACCACCTCTGTCATGCCTAAAACACTTATACCCTGGAATATTCAATTGCTAGCCCTGCCCCTCTAACCACGTCTCAGTCACTGCCACCACTTCTAACTTCCTCGTGAACATTATTACCTTCAGTTCATCTGTTTTGCCAGTCACGCTCCTCGCATTAAAACACATGCACTGAAGACCCTCAGGCCCTCTCTGATCCTCCATCCTACCCTCTGGACTTAGCCTGTCACCCATCTCTCTCCCACTCCCAGTTCCCTCTGTCTCCCCACCCCCCCTCTATATTAGTTTAAACCCTGCCGAAAATATGTTGTTATAGCCATGGTATTTTGTCTGAAGTTTTATTGGTTTGTTAGTAACAAGACAGTGTGAAAAACCTGGATGTTCTATGTTAAAGGTGCTAATAATAAATGCAAGCTAGTGTAAAATAGTTGAACTAATGCATATTTGATGCAATTTCAATGTGATGATGCATGGTAAATTGGAGGATGTGATGTAAGTCTTGCCTGTTTAAAATCTTTGTGCTCCTTCTGAGCGATATCTTGTCTTTCTTTCCTCTGTGCATAATTTGCATTACCTGCCCCCCTTCATCTTGTTCAATTCCATTCAGGTAGGTGATGATATTTGGCATGATGGAAAAGAGAAATAGCTCGAAATAGATTACAGTTCAAGGGGTATGAACAGGAAAGATTTGGGCTGCTTTCATCTACATAATCCACTATCCACTATTGTCCTACTTTACGCTTGTTTGTATTCTGCTGTGGAAAAAAGTTAGCTAATGAAAAATCTGACTGTTCTCATTCAAACATTTGTAATTCTGAGAGAAAAAAATGTCTGTGCACTTGTGGAGATGTCTGAAGTTGCCTATCATTCTGATGAATTATCTAGGGTGGTGAGCAGTAACAGAGCAAAAGCCGGTATGTTCTCTCTCGCCCTCCCTCTTTTTTTTCTCTCTCTCTCTCTCTCTCGCCCTCCCTCTTTTTCTCTCTCTCTCTCTCTCTCTCGCCATCCCTTTTTTTCTCTCTCTCTCTCTCTCTCTCTCTCGCCCTCCCTCCCTTTTTTCTCTCTCTCTCTCTCTCTCGCCCTCCCTCCCTTTTTTCTCTCTCTCTCTCTCTCTCGCCCTCCCTTTTTTCCTCTCTCTCTCTCGCCCTCCCTTTTTTTCTCTTTCTCTCTCTCTCTCTCCGCCCTCCCTTTTTTTCTCCTCTCTCTTCCTCCCCTTTCCTTCTCCTTCTCTCTCTTTTCCTCTCCTCCCCCTTCCTCCTCTCTCCTCTCTCCCCTTTCCCCCTCCTCTCTCTTTCTCTCTTCTCTTTCTCTCTCTCTCTTCGCCCTCCCTTTTTTCTCTCTCTCTCTCTCTCTCTCGCCTTTTTTCTCTCTTCTCTCTCGCCCTCCCTTTTCCTCTCTCTCTCGCCCTCCCTTTTCTCTCTCTCCTCTTCGCCCTCCCTTTTTTCTCTCTCTCTCTCTCTCTCGCCCTCCCTTTCTCTCTCTCTCTTCTCGCCCTCCCTTTTTTCTCTCTCTCTCTCTCGCCCTCCCTTTTTCTTCTCCTCTCTCTCTCTCGCCCTTTTTTCTCCCTCTCTCTCTCTCGCCCTCCCTTTTTTCCTCTCTCTCTCTCGCCCTCCCTTTCTCTCCTCTCTCTCTCTCGCCCTCCCTTTTCTTCTCTCTCTCTCTCGCCCTCCCTTTTTCCTCTCTCTCTCTCGCCCTCCTTTTTTCCTCTCTCTCTCTTCGCCCTCCCTTTTCTCTCTCTCTCCTCTCGCCCTCCCTTTCTTCTCTCTCTCTCGCCCTCCCTTTTTCTCTCTCTCTCTCCGCCCTCCCCTTTCTTCTCTCTCTCTCTCTCGCCCTTTTTTTCCCTCTCTCTCTCTCGCCTCCCTTTTCTCTTCTCTCTCTCTCTCTCGCCCTCCCTTTCTCTCTCTCTCTCTCTCTCGCCCTCCCTTTTCTCTCTCTCTCTCTCTCGCCCTCCTTTTCTCTCTCTCTCTCTCTCGCTCCCTTTTTTCTTCCTCTCTCTCGCCCTCCCTTTTTTCCTCTTCTCTCTCGCCCTCCCTTTTTTCTCTCTCACCCTCCCTTTTTCTCTCTCTCTCTCTCGCCCTCCCTTTTTTCCCTCTCTTTCTCGCCCCTTTTTTTCCTCTCACCCTCCCTTTTCTCTTCTCTCTCTCGCCCTCCCTTTTTTTCTCTCTCTCTCTCGCCCTCCCTCCCTTTTTCTCTCTCTCTCTCGCCCTCCCTTTTTTCCCTCTCTCTTTCTCGCCCTCCTCTTTTTTTCTCTCTCACCCTCCCTTTTTTCTCTCTCTTTCTCGCCCTCCCTCTTTTTTTCTCTCTCTCTCTCGCCTCCCTTTTTCTCTCTCTCTCTCGCCCTCCCTTTTTTCCTCTCTCTCTCTCTCCCCTACTTTTTTTCTCTTTCTCTTTCTCTCTCTGTCGCCCTCCCTTTTTCCCTCTCTCTTTTCGCCCTCTCTTTTTTCTCTCTCACCCTCCCTTTTTTTCTCTCTCTCTTTCTCGCCCTCCCTCTTTTTTCTTCTCCTCTCTCTCCTCTGTTGCCCTCCTTTTTCCTTCTCTCTTTCGCCCTCCCTTTTTCCTCTCTCTCTCTCGCCCTCCCCTTTTTTCCCTCTCTCTCTCTCGCCCTCCCTTTTTTTCTCTCTCCTCGCCCTCCCTCTTTTTTTCTCTCTCTCTCTCTCTCTCGCCCTCCCTTTTTTCCTCTCTCTCCTCCCTCTTTTTCTCTCTCTCTCTCTCTCTCGCCCTCCCTTTTTTCCTCTCTCTCCCTCCCTCTTTTTTTTTCTCTCTCTCTCTCTCTCGCCCTCCCTTTTTTCCTCTCTCTCCCTCCCTCTTTTTTTCTCTTCTCTCGCCCTCCTTTTTCCTCTCTCTCCCTCCTCTTTTTTTTCTCTCTCTCTCTCTCTCGCCCTCCCTTTTTTCCTCTCTCTCTCTCTCCTCCGCCCTCCCTTTTTTCCTCTCTCTCTCTCTCGCCCTCCTTTTTTTTCTCTCTCTCTCTCGCCCTCCCTTTTTTTCTCTCCTCCGCCCTCCTCTTTTTTTCTCTCTCTCTCTCCTCTCGCCCTCCCTTTTTTCCTTCTCTCCCTCCCTCTTTTTTCTCTCTCTCCTCTCTCGCCCTCCTTTTTTCTCTCTCTCTCTCGCCCCTCCTTTTTTTCTCTCTCTCTCTCCTCGCCCTCCCTTTTTTTCTCTCTCTCTCTTCGCCTCCCTTTTTTCTCTCTCTCTCTCTCTCTCGCCCTCCTTTTTTCTCTCTCTCGCCCTCCCTTTTTTTCTCTCTCTCTCGCCCTCCCTTTTTTCCTCTCTCTCCTCCCTCTTTTTTTTCTCTCTCTCTCTCTCTCTCTCTCTCCGCCTCCCTTTTTTCTCTCTCTCCCTCCCTCTCTTTTTTTTTCTCTCTCTCTCTCTCGCCCTCCCTTTTTTCCTCTCTCTCTCTCGCCCTCCCTTTTTTTCTCTCTCTCTCCTCTCTCGCCCTCCTTTTTTCTCTCTCTCTCTCTCTCGCCTCCCTTTTTTCTCTCTCTCTCTCTCTCGCCCTCCCTCTTTTTCTCTCTCTCTCTCTCGCCCTCCCTTTTTTCTCTCTCCGCCCTCCCTTTTTCTCCTCCTCTCTCGCCCACCTTTTTTCTCTCTCTCTCGCCCTCCCTTTTTCTCTCTCTCCCTCGCCTCCCTTTTTTCTCTCTCTCTCTCCCTCCCTTTTTTCTCTCTCTCTCGCCCTCCCTTTTTCCTCTTCTCCCTCTCGCCCTCCTTTTTTCTCTTCTCTCTCTCGCCCTCCCTTTTTTCTCTCTTCTCTCTCTCGCCCTCCCTTTTTTCTCCTCTCTCTCTCGCTCCCTTTTTTCCCTCTCTCTCCTCTCTCAACGTCCCTCTTTTTTTCTCTCCCTCTCTCTCTCTCTCTCTCTCTCTCGCCTCCCTTTTCTCTCTCTCTCTCTCTCGCCCTCCCTTTTTTCCTCTCTCTCTCTCTCTCCACCGTCCCTCTTTTTTCTCCCCTCCTCTCTCTCTCTCTCTCTCTCTCCGCCCTCCCTTTTTTCTCTCTCTCTCTCCCCTCCCCTTTTTCTGTCTCCTCCCTTTTCCTCTCTCCTCTCTCTCTCGCCCTCCCTTTTCCCTCTCTCTCTCGCCCTCCCCTTTTTCCTCTCTCTCTCTCGCCCTACCTTTTTTCCTCTCTCTCGCCCTCCCTTTTCTCTCTCTCACTCTCTCTCCTCGCCCCCCTTTTTTTCTCCTCTCTCGCCTCCCTTTTTTCCCTCTCTCTCTCACCCTCCTTTTTTCTCTCCTCTCTCTCTCTCCATCCCTTTTTTCTCTCTCTCTCACTCCCTCTTTTTTCCTCGCTCTCTCGCCCTCCCTCTTTTTTTCTCTCTCTCTCTCTCCCCCCCTCCCTCTTTTTCCTCTCTCTCGCCCTCCCTCTTTTTCTCTCTCTCTCGCCCCCCTCTTTTTTCTCTCTCTCTCGCCCTCCTCTTTTTTTCCTCTCTCTCGCCCCCACCCTTTTTTTCTCTCTCTCTCTCTCGCCCTCCCTCTTTTTTCTCTCTCGCCCTCCCTCTTTTTTCCTCTCGCCCCTCCCTCTTTTTTCTCTCTCTCTCTCTCTCGCCCTCCTCTTTTTTCTCTCTCTCCCTCCCTCTTTTTTCCCTCGCTCTCTCGCCCTCCCTCTTTTTTTCTCTCTCTCTCTCTCTCTCTAACCCTCCCTATTTTTCTCTCTCTCTACTCTCTCTCACCCTCCCTCTTTTTTTCTCTCTCTCTCACCCTCCCTCTTTTTTTCTCTCTCTCACCCTCCCTCCACCTTTTTTCCTCTCTCTCTCTCGCCCTCCCTCTTTTTCTCATCTCTCTCTCCCCTCCCTCCCTTTTTCTCTCTCCTCTCTCCCCTCTCCGCCCTCCCTTTCTTCTCTCTCTCTCGCCCTCCTTTTTTCTCTCTTTCTTTCTCTCGCCTCCCTTTTTTCTCTCTCTCTCCTCCCCTCTCCCTCCCTTTTTTTTCTCTCTCTCTCTCTCTCTCGCCTCCCTTTTTCCTCTCTCTCTCTCTCTCTCTCTCGCCCTCCCCCTTTTTCTCTCTCTCTCTCTCTCTCCGCCTCCCTTTTTTCCTCTCTCTCTCTCGCCCTCCTCTCTCTCTCTCTCTCGGTCCGCCCTTCATCTCTCTCTCTCTCTCTCTCTCTCCCCTCTCTCTTCTCTCTCTCTCTCGTCTCCCCTTCTTTCTTCTCTCTCTCTCTCTCTCCTCTCATCTCTCTCTCCCCTATCTATCTCTCTCTCTCGTCCCCTCTCTCTCTCTCTCTCTCTCGCTCCTACCTCTCTCTCACTCTCTCTCTTCTCTCTCCTCTCTCTCTCTCGCCCTCTCTCTCCCTCTCTCTCTTCTCGTCCCTCTCTCTCTCTCTCTCTCGCCCGCTCTCTCTGCTCGCCCGCTCTCTCTCTCTCTCTCTCTCGCACCCGTCTCTCATCTCCTCTCGCCCGCTCTCTCTCTCTCACTCTCTCGCCCGCTCTCTCTCTCTCTCTCTCGCCCGCTCTCTCTATCTCTCTCTCTCGGTCCCCGCTCCTCTCTCTCTCTCTCTCTCTCTCGTCCCCTCTCTCTCTCTCTCTCTCGTCCCCTCTCTCTCTCCTCTCTCTCTCTCTCGTCCCCCTCTCTCTCTCTCTCTCTCTCTCGCTGCCGCTCTTCTCTCTCTCTTCTCTCGCCCGCTCTCCTCTCTCTCTCTACTCGCCCGCTCTCTCTCTCTCTTCTCTCCGCCGCTCTCTCGCTCTCTCTCTCTCGCCCGCTCTCTCGCTCTCTCTCGCTCTCGGCCCGCTCTCTCCTCTCTCTCTCTCTCGCCCGCTCTCTCTCTCCTCTCTCCGCCCAGCCTCTCTCTCTCTCCTCTCTCGCCCGCTCTCCTCTCTCTCTATCTCTCTCGCCCGCTCTCTCTCGCCCCGCTCTCTCTCGCCGCTCTCTCTCTCTCTCGCCCGCTCTCTCTCTCTCGCCGCCTCCTCTCCTCTCGCCCGCTCTCTCTCTCTCTCGCCCGCCTCTCTCTCGCTCCGCTTCTCTCGCCCGCTCTCTCTCGCCCGCCTCTATCTCGCCCTCTCTCTCTCGCTCCGCTCCTCTCGCTCCTCTATCTCTCGCCCCGCTCTCTCTCGCTACCCTCTCTCTCGCCCCGCTCTCTCTCGCCCGCTCTCTCCGCCCGCTCTCTCTCGCCCGCTCTCTCTCGCCCGCTCCTCTCTCGCCCGACTCTCTCTACCCCCCTCTCCCGCCCGCTCTCTCTCGCCCTCTCTCTCGCCCGCTCTCTCTCCCCGGCTCCTCTCGCCCGCTCTCTCTCGCCCGCTCCTCTCCGCCCGCTCTTCTCGCCCGCTCTCTCTCGCCCCCCTCTCTCGCGCCCGTCCTCCGCCAGCTCTCTCCGCCCGCTCTCTCTCGCCCGCTCTCTCTCGCCCGCTCTCTCCTCGCCCCGCTCTCTCTCGCCCGCTCTCTCTCGCCCGCTCTCTCTCGCCCGCCTCTCTCGCCCGCTCGCTCTCGCCCGCTCTCTCTCGCTCCGCTCTCTCTCGCCCGCTCTCCCTCGCCCGCTCTCTCTCGCCCGCTCTCTCTCGCCCCCCGCTCTCTCTGCCCGCTCTCTTTCGCCGCTCCCTCTCGCCCGCTCTCTCTCGCCGCTCTCTCTCGGCACGCTATCTCTCGCCCGCTCTCTCTCCGGCCCGCTCTCTCTGCCCGCCTCTCTCGCCCGCTCTCTCTCGCCCGCTCTCTCTCGCACCGCTATCTCTCGCCCGCTCTCTCTCGCCCGCTCTCTCTCGCCCGCTCTCTCTCGCCCGCCTCTCTCGCCCGCTCTCCTCTCGCCCGCTCTCTCTCGCCGTCTCTCCGCCCGCTCTCTCTCGCCCGCTCTCTCTCGCCCGCTCTCTCTCGCCCGCTCTCTCTCGCACGCTCTCTCTCGCCCGCCTCTCTCTCGCCGCTCTCTCTCGCCCGCTCTCTCTCGCCCCGCTCTCTCTCGCCCGCTCTCTCTCGCCCGCTCTCTCTCGCCCGCTCTCTCTCGCCCGCTTCTCTCTCGCCCGCTCTCTCTCGCCCGCTCTCTCTCGCCCGCTCTCTCTCGCCCGCTCTCTCTCGCCCGCTCTCTCTCGCCCGCTCTCTCTCGCCCGCTCTCTCTCGCCCGCTCTCTCTCGCCCGCTCTCTCTCGCCCGCTCTCTCTCGCCCGCTCTCTCTCGCCCGCTCTCTCTCGCCCGCTCTCTCTCGCCCGCTCTCTCTCGCCCGCTCTCTCTCGCCCGCTCTCTCTCGCCCGCTCTCTCTCGCCCGCTCTCTCTCGCCCGCTCTCTCTCGCCCGCTCTCTCTCGCCCGCTCTCTCTCGCCCGCTCTTCTCGCCCGCTCTCTCTCGCCCGCTCTCTCCGCGCTCTCTCTCGCCCGCTCCTCTCGCCCGCTCTCTCTCGCCCGCTCTCTCTCGCCCGCTCTCTCTCGCCCGCTCTCTCTCGCCGCTCTCCCCCCTCGCCCGCTCTCCGCCCGCTCTCTCTCGCCGCTCTCTCTCGCCCGCTCTCTCTCGCCCGCTCTCTCTCGCCCGCTCTCTCTCGCCCTCTCTCTCTCGCCCGCTCTCTCTCGCCCGCTCTCTCTCGCCCGCTCTCTCTCGCCCGCTCTCTCTCGCCCGCTCTCTCTCGCCCGCTCTCTCTCGCCCGCTCTCTCTCGCCCGCTCTCTCTCGCCCGCTCTCTCTCGCCCGCTCTCTCTCGCCCGCTCTCTCTCTCTCTCGCCCGCTCTCTCTCTCTCTCGCCCGTCTTTTGGCCAATTTATGTAACTGAACACACAGAAGAAATCCACGACGAGGGTGATATACAAATTCGACAAGTGCTGCGATCGAACCCAGGTTCCTGGCGCTGAGACAGCAGTGCTAGCCACTTGTTGCCCCACTGTGCCACTCTTAGAAGTACTTAAAAGGAAATAACGTTTGGACAGGAGAGCACAAATTGAAGCTCTGGGTTTCATCAGGACACTTGTTTGTAGTACACGATCACGGATGTAACTGCAGCTTGTTGTTTGTTTGGATGGTATGCCTATCACTTCAAAATTAGTGCTGACTTCATTTTAATTAAAATTGGATGGATTGTACTCAGAAAATCTGCTGGCTTCTTCATAGAACTTCGTAAGTTGATAATTCGGGTGGTTCACCTCCACCATGCATTTGCCACTGAAATCCTGAGCTGAATATTGCAATACTTTTTTGAACTTTCTCCCAACTTCACCCTCCATAAAAGTTCACCAAAAACTCTGCTGCCTGTATGTTATCTTGCCATTCTGTCAATCTTAATATACATTTGCTTCAAGACCCTAGTGCCTCAGATTTAAAATGTTCATTCTGGGTTTAAACACTTATCTGAATATTCCTCTTGCCCCAACCCTCTACTTTGTCCAGGCTTCATTCCCCTGACTCTAGTCTATTGCGTTTTCCCATTCCCCTCTTTGCAGCCATTAGTAGCTATACTTACATAGTGTAAACCTTATCTGCAGGATTTCTCTTTCACTCCTCCTTTGTGACCTTCATTAAAATGTGCCTATTTGATATAGCTTTTGATTGTCCCAGCTAATATCTCCTGCTTCAAGAAATTGTTTTGATTTAATCCTCCGTGAAATGTCTTGGAATGTTTTTGCATATTCCAAATGAATATTATTGAATGTAAAGCATACATGTATTTTCAGAAAAGGAATGGATTTAACTTGTATATGGTACCTGAAATTAATGTTCCAAAAATCGTTCATTCCTGCTAAATGGTAAAAATTGATTTATTGTACAATTCTTTGTTACAGTTGGGTCAGCAGTGTGTGTCAGTGGCCAGGGAGCATCTCCTACTATCAAACACTGCAACATTAGTGATTGTGAGAATGTTGGGTTATATATAACAGATCATGCACAGGTATGATGATCCAATGTTCAAATCTCATTCTTAACAATTTAATTTTTGCCCATAGCTTAGTATAATCTTTTTATTTCATAGGGAATTTATGAGGACAATGAGATTTCAAACAATGCACTTGCTGGAATCTGGGTGAAAAACCATGGAAATCCTATCATCAGGAGAAATCAAATTCATCATGGGCGTGATGTTGGGGTCTTCACATTTGATCATGGCATGGTAACGCTTACTACTTTCAATAAGCATTTGATAGTTAATGAATAGGAGGATAATAATTGCATTATGGTTTAATAATCTTTGGACTGGGATGTGGCAATTCATCAGATTTTGAATGAGAAGAACTGCTGATAGCATGGATGTAGACAACTGACTAGGTTTCCTCATGATATTGTACTATCATTTCCTATGTTAAACAGTTTGATGTCATATATACCAGCTAGAAATAGTACACATAGTAATTTCATTCTTCTACAAACTTATTTCCATGCCACCAGGGCAGATATCTCTGACATCCCCTTTTGGTACATCATTTGTAGGGAGTAAAACATAATTGCTTGAAGAACGGATTTGTTGTTGACATTTGTCAAAAAGGATGCCTTCATTATAATTGGAGTAATAATTTGCAGCTGACAAAAATGCTTAATTTGGCTTTAACTCTGAAGCAACCTTCTGATATGATATTGAATTAAGTTGATTTGATCTGCTTGGTGATGGTAAATATGGTTTTACTAGATGGTTTTTATTCAGTTTGTTACTTTGGTAAATTTCAAGTTTCTTGGCTTTCAGTATTAAGATGTTCTGTGTGAATTTTCCGTAACAGTCCTTTGTGTAGAAATCTAGAACTTGTTTGTTGAGATTTCAATGGCTAATCATTGTAGTTTAAAATTTGCATCTAACCTCAGTTGGCTATTCATTTTGTACAGTCACTTGGAGAATTTTCCTATTTGTCATTCCAAAACCCCCATCCTACCTAAAGTTTATTGCCAAGACTGGCTTTTAACTACATTTGGCTATGTAAATAGTTTTGCAGGCATGTGCATTATGTGGATTATTTAAGTGAAGTATATAGGATGATGTTTTCCTGTCATTTATGGAGCACTGCAGTACCTCGCCTGTTATAAAACAAGCTTGTGCTTGTCCTTTATAGTTCTATCTAACATCCCTTAAAGTCTAGGATTTTCTCATATCCTAAAAAGTATATTTTTAACAGCCATTTAGCATGAACCATTCAACATTTCCTATGCTTTTCTGGCTCATCGCACCAAGACTTTCTTAGGCAAGGTTTTTAATGCTATTGACCTGGTAGATTGGCATGTACTTACCTCAACAATTTACTTTTGCATGACAGTAGAGCTTTCTTTTCCCTCTTAATGGTTCTATATATGCTTAAAAATAACTTAGTATCCTTAGATCCTAGTAGTCTCCTCAAGTGAATGAATTGTCATGAAATGTACAATTTACCTTCATGACAGAATTTCAAAAGCAACTTGCACTGAATGCTTTGTTTTTTTGGGCCTGGTGAGGTGACATGTAAATGTAAGTCTTTCTTTGTCTCCTGGCTGTTAGTGCATGTTTGAATCTGAAATCATAGAATTGTGTAGCGCAGAAGAGGCCCTTTGACCTATCGAGTCAGCATCGACTCATCAGAAACACCTGAACTCGTGCCTGATCCTATCTGCCAGTACTTGGCCTATAACCCTGAATGTTATGATGTGCTAAGTGCTCATCCAGATACTTTTTTTTTTTTTTGAAGCTCCCGAGGCAACCTACCTTTAAGACCCTCCCCGACAGTGCATTCCAGACTGTCACCATCCTCTGGGTAAAAAGGTTTTTCCTTGCATTCCCCCCCTAAACCTCCTGCACCTCACCTTGGACCTATGTCCCCTCCTGACTGATTCTTAAACTTTGTGGTGCAGTTGCTCCCCTCATAATTTTGTACACTTTGAACAGGTTGCCCCTCAGTGTTCTCTGCTCCAACAAAAGCAACCCAAGCCTATGCAACCTCTCTGTAATTTAAATGTTCCATCCCAGGCAGCATCCTGGTGAATTTCCTCTGCACCCCCTCCAGTGCAGTCACATGTTTCTGATAATGTGGTGACCAGAGCTGCACACAGTACTGTATCTGTGGCATCACCAAAGTTCTATGCAACTCCAACATGACTTCCCTGCTTTTGTAATCTATACTTAAGTTGGTAAAGTGTCCTATATGGCTTTTTCACCACCCTACTAATATGCCCTTCTGCTTTCACAGATCTTTGGACAAACATGCCAAAGTCCTTTGTTCCACAGAACTTCGTGGTAGCCTACCATTCATTGAATACTTTCTTGTCAAATTATTCCTTCCAAACTTCACGCTTTTCAGGATTAAACTTCATATGTCACTTATCTGCCCATTTAACCATTTGGTCTTCTTGCAGTCCAAGTCTGCCGCACTGTTAACCATTCATCTATTCCTAGTGTCATCTACAAATTTACTGATCTTAACCCCCACATAGTCATTTATATTGATGTGGACATATTGGCATTGGACTGGGGTGGCACAATAAGTCTGACAATACCAGGTTTATTTGCAATCAACAGCCACTCACTGAGCAACTCTCCGAAAGTTTGTGATTTCAGATAAACCTGTTGGATTTTAATCTGGTGTTGTGAGACTTCTATTTATATAAATGACAAATAATAGAGAGCCCAACACAGATCCCTGGACGCTGGCTTCCAGCCACCAAAGCAGCCTTCCTATCATCATCGTCATCTTCCTGAGCCAGTTTTGAATCCACTTTATCAAATTACCCTGAATCCCATGTGAATTTACCTTCTTTATAAATTTCTGATGTGGGATTTTGGGTTTTGCTGAAATCCATATAAACCCTTTCCTTGTCTACACGTCTGGTCGTCACCTCAAATAGTTCAGTCAAATTTGTTGAGCGTGACCTCCCTCTGATGATGCCACGCTGACTATTCCTGATCAGGCTGTGCCTCTCCAAATGGTGGTAGTTACTCTGATTCAGGAGTTTCTCTAATAGTTTCTGTACCACTGACATGAGACTCACTTGTCTGTAGTTTCCTGATTAGTCTCTACAATTCGTCTTAAATAGCAGAACCATATTAGCTGTTCTCCAGTCATCTGGCACCTCCCCCATTACCAGGTTAAAGTCCGACAAGTTTATTTGATAGTAAACCCACTAGCTTTCGGGGTTTGCCCCTTCATCAGGAGAGTGGAAGCCACTCAATTGACGAAGGGGCAAACCCTGAAAACTTCTTACTGTGTTTACCCAGTCCAACGCCAGCATCTCCACATCATGGCCAGATAGAAGAATTGAAAATTTGGGTCAGAGCCTCTGCAATCTTGCCTCCCGTAGCAGCCTAGGCACAATTCATCTGGACTTGGAGATTTATCCACTTTTAAAGCTGCCAATACCTCCAATACCTTGTTCTTTTCTATATCAATTTGTTCAAAAACCTCAGTCTTGAGTAAAGACAAATGTGGAGTATTCATTCAACACTCTACCAGTGTCCCCTGGCTCCATCCCCAGATTGCTCTCTTTGCCTCTAATAGGCCCTACTCTTGGTTATCCTCTTCCCATTGATATACCTACAGATTCTTGGGATTTTTCCATACCTTTGTCGGTCAGAGCTTTCTCATATCTCCTCTTTGCATTTTCTAATTGCTTTCTTAAGCACCACCCTTTACTTTTTTTATCTCAATAATGCCTCCACTGGTTTATCCCCTTGTATTTTGTTGAAAGTCTTCCTTTTCCTTCTCATTGTATCTTGAATATTTCTGGTCATTCATGATTCTCTGGGCTTGTTGTTTCTGCCTGTCACCCTAGAGGGAACATGCTGGGCTTGCACCATCCCCATTTCCTTTTTGAGTGCCCCCGACTGCTCTTCTGTATATTTTCCAATTAATAGCTGTTGCCAGTCCATCTTAGCCAGATGACTAAAATCTGCTCTCTCCCAATCCAAACTTTTTTTTTTTGCAGCCTATCTATTTCCTTATGCACAACTAGTTTAAATTGTACCCTGTTGTGATCGCTGTCACTGAAATGTTCCCTTCATTATCACATCAACCACTGTCCAGCTTCATTCCCCAGAAGCAGGTCCAGCACAACTTTCTCCTTTTGTTGAGAGTCCTTCTCTTGTTGGACCCTCCATGTATTGACTTAAAGTTCTCCTATACATATTTCAAGATATTTACTCCATCCAAGCCCTTAACACTACGCATATCCCAATTAATGTTAGGAAATTTGAAATCACCTAATATAATAACAACCCTATTTCAGTTTTTAAACAAACTGAGCACAAATTTGCTCCTTAATTTCTCTCTGACTATCTGGGTGTCTATAATAAACACCTTTATAATGTGGCTGCCCCTTATTTATTCCTAAACTGTACTTACAAGGCTTCATTTGATGGCCCTGGCAAGATATTATCTTTCCTCTTCTACTGTTGTGCTATGTTCCTGGTGAATAGATCTCTAAACAATAATATAGTCTGAGGCTGTATTTATGATACAATATAAATCAGCTACATTTATATGTTTAAACATTGAATAAATAATGAGATGGAATATCGAGATTGCATACTTTGAAGATCTAAGCTTTGAGGTACACAGGAAAGATTCAGCTGTATTTGCCAAAAATTATATTGGATGCATTCAATTTGGCAAGCATGTCTCATCTCAGAGCTTGGAAGTATTTTCTATGAAGCTTTGTTCAGATTACATGGGTTGAGAGATGCTGTTCATTTGGTTTTTGCATCATTAAGGATGTAATTTGTTTAGTTATTCAAATTTTGTAATTTTACCTTTATAATTGCATTTTAAATTAATTGCATTATCCTAGTGTATTTCATTCGTTCACTGCATGTTGGTGTCACTGGCAAGACCAGCACTTATTGCCCATCCCTAATTGTCCTAGAAGTGGCCAAAATTTTGAAACAGTTTATTAACTGATTCACTCTAGAAGCTTTTCATTCACATTTATAGCCTGCATAATGCTTCATTAGCATTCTTTGTAAGTCCTGGTAATGGAGACAAGAAATAAACAGTGTCTGTATTTTATTACGATGCACTGTCCCATCATCAACATGGTACCTAGATATATTTTGCTTTTCCTGCTGATTCAGTGTTCATGATCTATCTTTTAAATGGCTGAAGGATTGGTGTAGGGCAGAGGGTTTCATATTTGTGGATAACTGGGAAGTATTTGTGAAAGAAGGGCGCCTGTCTAGAAGAGACAGGGAACACTTAAATGGGAAGGGCATGAATATCTTAGCTGGGAGGTTAGCTGGAGTGTTTCGGCAGGGTTTAAACTAATATGGAGGTGGGGAGGGGCTGAGACCGATAGCTCGGTAGAGAGTGAGATGGGTAATAGAGTAAGCTTGGATGAGAAGAAATACACCAGGGAGAAGGAGGTTCCGAGTGGGCTTGGAGGTCTGGAGTGCGTCCGTTTCAATGCGAGAAGCGTAACAGGAAAAATGGATGAACTTAGGGCCTTAATGTTTGTGAGGAACTTGGATATGGTTGCAGTGACGGAGACGTGGTTAAAGGAAGGCGAGTAGTGGCAGCTGAATATTCCTGGGTGTAAGTGTTTCGGGCATGACAGAGGAGGGCCCAGAAGAGGTGGGAGAGTGGTGTTGTTAGTTAGGGAGAGCATCACAGCGGTGTAGAGGGAGGAGTTAAGAGTGGAGCCGCTGTGGGTGGAGTTGAGGAATAGGAAAAGGATGGTTACTATGCTAGGGGTGTATTATAGGCCACCCAACAGCCTGCGGAAGTTGAAGAAGGTATATGTAAAGACATTTTGGATAGGTGCAGAAAGAACAGAGTTGTTATAGTGGGAGATTTTAATCTCCCTGGGGTGGATTGAAAGGTACCTAGAGCTGGGGGTTCGGACAGGGAGGAATTTGTAAAATGTGTGCTGGAAGGATCATTGGAGCAGTATGTGGCTAGCCTGACTAGAGAGGGGGCTATATTGGATTTAGTTCTGAGTAATGAGCCAGGGCAAGTGGTTGATGTTGTAGTCGGGAAATGTGTGGCTAACAGTGACCACAATTCTGTCTACTTTAGGATACAGATCGAAAAGGATGCTTGTTGCCCTAGGGGGAGGGTGCTGAATTGGGGGGGAGGCTAATTATGATTGGATTAGGCAGGAACTTATGGAAACTGATTGGGAACAGTTGTTCAAGGCTTAGTCCATGCTAGGCAAGTGGGAGTCTTTCAAGGGAATACTGAAAATGTTGCAAGAAAGATATGTGCCGGCTAAGAAGAAAGATGGCAAAGGTAGGATTAGAGAGCTGTGGATTACTAGGGATATTGAGGGCTTTGTTAGGAAGAAAAGAGAGGGGTATGTTACGTCAAAGCAGCTGGGAACAGAGAGAGCGTTGGAAGAATGTAGAGAGAGTAGGAGGGAGCTGAAACGGGGAGTTAGAAGGGCAAAAAGGGGGCATGAAATGAATGGTTTTGGCAGATAGGATTAAGGAAAATCCAAAGGCTTTTTACTCCTATGTTAGGAATAAAAGGGTAGTTAGAGGAAAAATCGGACCTCTATGGGACAGAGGAGGGGAACTGTGCTTAGAGCCCGAGGGAATGGGTGAGATCCTGAATGAATACTTTGCGTCGGTATTCACGAAGGAGAGAGGCTTGTTGACTGCTCCTGTCTCTGAGGGAACTGTGGACCAGTTGAGGAAAATATCCATACCGAGGGAGGAAGTGTTAGAGCTTCTAGGTAGCATTAAATCTGAGAAATCTCTGGGGCCTGGTGGCATTTATCCCCAGCTGCTTAGGGAGGTGCGAGGTGAAATTGCTTGGCCTTTGACGCAATTCTTTGTCTCTTCTTTGGACACAGGTGAGGTCCCAGAGGACTGGGGAATAGCTAATGTTGTACTGTTGTTTAAAAAGGGTAGTAGGGATAATCTTGGAAATTATAGGCCAGTGAGTTTGACGTCAGTGTTAGGGAAGCTGTTGGAGGGGATTCTTTGGATGTATAGGCACTTAGAGCATTGCGATCTGATTAGGGATACGCAGCATGGCTTTGTTAAAGTGAGGTCGTGCCTTACAAATCTGGTAGAATTTTTTGAGGATGTGATGAAAACGGTCAATGAAGGATAAGCCGTTGATGTGGTCTATATGGATTTCAGTAAGGCGTTTGACAGAGTCCCTCATGGGAGGTTATTGAGAAAGTCAAGGCTAATGGAATACAAGGACAGGTAGCTAGATGGATAAGTAATTGTCTTGGTAATAGGAGACAGAGTAATAGTGGAAGGATGTTTTTCTAGCTGGAGGTCAGTCACTAGTGGTGTGCTGCAGGGCTTGGTACTGGGACCTCTTCTATTTGTATTATGTAGTATATATAAATGACTTGGAAGGAGGAGTAAGTGGAGTGATCAGCAAGTTTGCAGGCGATACATAGATGGCTGGACTTGCAGATAGGGCGGAGCATTGTCAGGTGATGCAGCAGGACATAGGCTGGTAGCTTGGGCAGATAGATTCCAGATGGAATTCAATCCTGATAAACGCGAGGTGATGCATTTTGGGAGAAGGAATGTAGGGGGGAGGTATATGATAAAGGGTAGACCTATTAAGAGTATAAAAACGCAGAGGGACCTGGGGATGCATGTGCACAAGTCTCTGAAGGTGGCAGAGCAGATGGAGAAGGTTGTGAAGAAAGCATATGGTATGTTAGCCTTTATAGGAAGGGGTATAGAGTACAAGAGCTGGCCTTTAATGTTGCAGTTGTATAAAATGCTGGTTAGACCTCATTTGGAATACTGCGTCCAGTTTTGGTCGCCTTACTACCGGAAGGATGTGGAGACTCTGGAGAGAGTGCAGAGGAAGTTTACCAGGATGTTGCCTGGCATGAAAGGTCTGAGTTACGAGGAGAGGTTAGGCAAATTGGGGCTGTTTTCCTTAGACGTAGACTTAGAGGAGATCTAATAGAGGTGCTCAAGATTATGAGGTGTAGATAGAGTAAACAGGGTTAAACTTTTTCCTCGGATGCACTCAAATAGCACAAGGGGTCACAGGCTTAGGGTGAGGGGGGCAAGGTATAATTTGGATGCTAGAAGGAGTTTTTTTCACACAGGGTGGTGGGGGTATGGAATGTGCTGCCAAGTAAAGTGGGGGGGGGAGGCAGGCATTCTGGAGTTATTTAAGAGATACTTAGATGGGCACATGAACAGAATGGGAATGGAGGGATATAGAAAACTGATTTAAAATAGGGATCATGAGCCTTGGGAGTCCCTGGGAAGTGTGTAAATAGACGATGATATTGATGTACTTGTTTTTATCCTACAGGTGCTTTGGTCCACCTTGTTGTCTAACGAGGGGCATACACGCGATGGGTCGTGAGAGGGCTGCTCTTGGATTTTTTCGAGAGTATCCTAGTGCTTCACGTCGTTAGTGTACGCTTGACCTGGACCATTTGATGGGCAACACGACAGCTCAGTGACTATCGCTGTGCTATACAGATACATGGATTTGGGCCTGTGTCTGTGGGAGTTTGCGCATTCTCCCTGTGCTTGCATGGGTTTTCTCCGGGTTCTCCAGTTTCCTCCCACATCCCAAAGATATGCTCTTAGGCTAATTGGCAGAAGAAATTCTCCCTAAATTGTCTCAAATTTAGTTCTAATGCATAGATCTGTAAACATAGACAGGGATCACGGGTAGAAGTGGGAACATCGAGGTGGCGGCATGGGCTCGTTGGGCTGGAGGGTTTTTGTTCTTTGTTAAATCACTTCTGATAACATTCATACCGACAAAATACAGTTTTAGCAGATACTGATGATGCTTCTACTTGTATTGGTTATTTTGTGCCATGCTTGCTTTGATCAAGAATTTGCTTAATTCTGTAGTTTTAGTACTTCTGACCCTAACAAACGTGCTATTGCTTCTTTTGTGATGCTAAAACCAGGAATATGGGGCAGTCTTGGTGCTGCTGCAGTTGAATACTGTGCCACGTGTTGACTCCAACTGGAATTCAGTAATTAACTATATGAACCAAAAAAACCCTATTAATTTAGGGGACAATCAGATTAATTTTATCCAAATTGTCCATTCCCTCCCATGATGGTAGGTTTTGACTGAAGCCTTGGTGTTTTAAAAATGGTTCATTAAACATTCAGGTGTTGAGTACTTGTAAGGAAAATTTGATCTTCCTCTTTCTTTTCTCTATTATGTAAAAGTGCATTGCACAGACTATTATTGTTCTCAGTAGAGAGTCTTGATATCATGCCACATCTCAATTGCAAAGAATACTGTCAACTTCAATATTAGTGTGACCTACTTTTAGTTTGTTTTCACTTTTGGAATTATTTCAAGGAGAAAATATCCTGACTATGAACATTCATTATTTTTAAAGACATGTCAGAAACTGAATTAGCACTAGTTAATACTACAGTTAACCAAGAACGTTGTGTACATCTCCAAGTAATCATGCTGATGAATCAGCTTAATGTTGTGCTATTTTATCCTGACGCATTTATGGTGTACTTTTTGCTTCTGAAATCAGTTGTCTGCCATTCTGTTTCATGTTGGTAAAAACCCATATTTATAGCCTAAGCCAGCCCCCTGATAGGAGAGGAAAGAAGAGTGGCCACAGCCACTGCCAGCCTGATTTGTCACGTCTATTCAGTCCTCTCCGCCACAACTGAAGGAGATTTAAGACCGGGTTATAGGGACCATAGCACCCTTGAAAATTAAATCTGGGTAAATGAAAAGTATGGAAAAAGTTTTTAAAAAAACTGTGCATGCACCTTTTTTTAAAACTTTTTTTTGTACTTTTTATTCCCCCAGATTTAAACAGTTTGGTACAGCAACTACATTACAGGTAAGTGGACTTAAAAACTGACTTGGTTTTGCTATTAGGACAGAGTCAGGCAGAGAATACCTGTGCTGGTTATTTGCTGCAGACTGTTATGGTACCAGATCAACATTGTACCTACAACAGTATAACCTCATGACAGTAGAGGATGTCAAACAAGTAGAGTTGAGGAGGGTATGATGTGATTGCAGGGACACTCTATTTTAGAAAATTCTTGACACTGGATAAGATGCAACAAGACAAATACATTTGTGGAGGAAATTTGAGTTTGTTAGATGCAGTAAGATTCTGCTTCTAGTGGTGAAAGATGGTGCTGTACACTAAATTTGTAAGAGTGGCAGATGATTGAGGATGTAGGTACTGTTGAATGGTTTGTGCAGAGCCTTCTAGGCATTTGTGGATGAAGGCTAGAATTGGGGGGGTGGGGGAGGGGGAAGGATGGGGAAGGAGGAGAAAGCAGGGCTAATTGCATGTGAAAAGGAATTGATCTGGGAAGCTTATGTGGAGTTAACTCTGGGTTGAACATGAAACCAAAATTGTACAGTTATCTGGTTCAGTCTGAGTGAGTTGCTGAGAAAGTTGATAAAATTAGGGATTAAGAGTTTTATTACCACTAGTGTTCAGTTGAATGTTTTGGCTCATTCATGCCTTGTGTTAGTAGGTTGGACAGCACAGTAGTAATCGTAAATTGGGGGTGATGATGAGACCAGCCTGCTTAAGAAATATGAACCTATTCATATTTTGGACAACATTGCTGGGAAGCAGCCTGTGGACAAATACAAGGACAGAATCAAGAATGGAACCTCAAAGTTCAGTGATTCTGTGAAGGAACAATAGAATAAAACATTACAGGTGATATAATTGTTACATTTTGATTGAATGGAACCAGGAAAGAGGGAATTGAAACCTGATGGAGTCGTCAATCACCTTGATGACTGCAGGGGTAACATATGACGGATTAAAGTTAGATTAATACTCTTGGGTGGCATCTGATGTGGACAGAATAAATCGTTGACTGAAAACATTCAAACTGTGGAAAAATAGGAGGATAAGCTGACATTTGGATAAAAATGATCTCGACACTGTGGGCTGTTATTTAGAGAACAAGAAATAAATTTATATTGTTACATTGCTTTTCTTGACCCGAGGACATTCCAAAGACTTCACAACCCACTAAGCCCTCTTCAGATGTACTTGCTTTTGCAGTGTTGGAAATGAAGTGGTTGATTTGTGTATAGCAGGCTTCCACAAACAGCAGTGTAATCATGACCAAATTTGTTCTTGGTTCAAGGGTAAATATTGGTCAGGACACTGGGCCTAACTCCCTTTCTGTTTGAAGTAGTGTCTTGTAATGTATTATTTCTGTTTGAGTATAAATAGGTCTCTGTTTAAAGTCCCTGATGAAAGAACTTCTGACAAGGGCAGCACTCCTTCAGTACTGTACTGAAGTGTCAGTCTGTTTTGTGCTCATGTCTGGAATGATAGTTGTGTTTAAGGGCGAACCTTTGTAAGGAGATGGGTAAAGGCTTTCAAGAGGGGTAGTGAACAGTTCTTTGGTCAAGTCAACAATTGATGAGTATTGGATCAAGAAGAGATAATTGAGTGGTTAAGGGATGGTTATGAGAAAAGATGTTAGGGTCTTGGGACAAAATTAATTCGGAGGTGGGGAAGTAGGAATTGGCTATGGGAAGAAGGTGCTGTGATAGCATGAAGATTATAATTGGATACTTTGAAAGGAAAAGTTGAATAGACAAGTGAATCTTCCTAGTTTTTGTGGGAGAAGTCCATTGGGGGAAAAAGATTTGTGTCATTGAGGATAATGTGGCTACGGAGGAATGTTGATGGACATATTTAATGATAGTGGGAGGTTAAGTTGGTATCTTTGATTTTTTTGGCCTATTGCAGAGTTTTGATTTTTTTTACATTCATTTAATTTGTATTGATGAACTGGAGGTAATTGACTTTTGGCACTTCTATAAATGAAATTCTAAATTGATTGTGTTTTAAGTATGGTTTTGCTGGCTCCCCTCCCATAATACTCGTTCAGCCAACCAAGAGGAAACAGGAAAATTCTTTGGAGTTAGATCTAAATGCTAAGTAAGAATTAGTATGAATAGACATTGAGGTGGTCAAGTTGAAATATATTTCAAACTATTTGATTCCGTGTGCAGTTGGAAAGGCATCTGGTACAAGCATAGTTGTACTGATAATTTTGAATCTAATTATTTAGTACTTCAGTCAACAGTGCAAATGTTAGCACTGAATGAGGGCAGTCTAGAATTTGAATTCCGACGAAGCAAAACTTCATGTCTATCGAGACAACTAGGATTTGAGTACCCAAATTTGTTGGCCCAGTTGGGTGCATTCAGTGGAATTTCAATGGATAATTATAAAAATTCGAATCTACATGTGCAAACTTCCATAGGTGCAGTACCTTGCAGGGAGGATGAGAAAGATTTCAAATTACTCATTTTACATTGTGGGAGGGTGGAATGGAAAGTTCAATATCCGAGGTTTCCTCCAAATTGAAATTTAAAAACGTCCTTGGAGGGAAGGAGAGAAAGTCAACCACTTGGTAATCAGAATTTTTGGTACTGTACTCCTCTCTAGGGTGCACAGCACAGCCCTCAGATTTTTACTATTGTATTTCCATTTGTTGGACTTTTAAATTAGCACATTCTGCATGAATAATCATTGAATCTTGGTTTTATTTGTTTCAGGGTTACTTTGAAAGCTGTAACATTCATCGTAATCGAATAGCTGGCTTTGAAGTAAAAGCCTATGCGAATCCTACAGTAGTGAGATGTGAAATTCATCACGGGCAGACGGGAGGGATTTATGTACATGAGAAAGGACGAGGCCAGTTCATAGAGAACAAAATCTATGCAAATAGTTTTGCTGGCGTGTGGATCACGTCAAATAGTGATCCAACTATTAGGTAAGCTTTTGGGCATCATTATAGCTATTGAGTTATCGATTGCATTACCTAGAAGATTTATGATGTGTTCTTTTTGTTCTCCTCCTTAGGGGGAATGCCATTTTTAATGGGAATCAGGGTGGAGTTTACATCTTTGGAGATGGCAGAGGCCTTATAGAGGGAAATGACATTTATGGTAGGTTGAGGAATACAAGCATTTGTCAGAGCATTTGAATCTATGTTCAGAATTATTTAAAAATATTCATCCTGTATCTAGGAAATGCATTAGCAGGAATACAGATTCGAACAAATAGTTGTCCAATTGTACGTCACAACAAAATTCATGATGGCCAACATGGAGGTATTTATGTGGTAAGTCTACACTTGTGTTTTCTCTTCAATATGGTACATTGGGGTGAGGGAGACTAGAGAAGTAAGGCTGTATTGAGGTTAGAGGAAAAATGAATTCAGTGTCATAATTTTGCTTGGATTAAAATGCTCTGATGAATGTGGAAGCTGCATTTATAAATGCTTAACTAACCTGAGCTGAGGCTTTATGAATTACACAAGAATCTGAATGGTGTATTTTTTTTACCACATCTTTAACTTGGCTTCTGTTGAATGAGTTACTTGCAAAGTAGATACTTGAAATATAGTATGTTATACAGATGTGTGTTTATATTATTAATAGAGATGCAAGTTGTTGAAAGTTAAAGGAAAAACTGAATGAGAAACCTGAAATAAAAATACAAGATGCAGTGAACATAATACAGCTGAAATGTCAATGACCTGTCTAGACTCTCTATAGATTCTAACTGACCTGCTATGTATTTTCAGGATTTTGTTTTTTATTTCCAACCCATTTAAGCCGCATACAATTTTTGCATTATCTAATAGCGTTGACCATCAGGCAACCAAGTAACTAAACAGTGCTGTCTTTGCTGTAATTGCAACCACTTTTAGTGGAAAATGATGAGCAGTCAGTTGCTATTTTGTCTGAGGAGTATGAAAACTGTAAGGCCGCAGAAGAATTACACTTGGGGAAACTAAATATTTTAGAAGCAAAGACTAGAAAGAGATTTATAGCATTCTGTACAAGTTGAAGTAGGTCATCTGCAAATACCTGAGGAGAAACCCTCTTTGAATATTTGCAGTGTTAAAAGTGGTGGGAAATGTGTCGTGTTGAGCTAAATTTATAACATTTGTTGTCAAGCATGAAAAGGGGCAAGGTGTAATTGAAGAAAATGAAGTATACAGTAATACCCTGGCAGGTGTGTGGGTAACAACAGGAAGTACACCAGTGCTACGACGAAACCGAATACATAGTGGTAAACAGGTATGTATGAATTCATTTAAGTGTTTTATCAAGTCTCATGGTTCAGCACTATTAATCGTATTCATAACCGAGTGTTTGTTTTACAAGGTGGGTGTTTACTTCTATGACAATGGCCATGGAGTGCTTGAAGACAATGATATCTACAATCATATGTATTCAGGGGTTCAGATTAGGTAAGCTTTATGTTAGCTTTCATTGGTACCCTAACTTCAATATCTGATTCTGTCTTGGTGCTGTCTTAAATTGTTGACAGAGTTGAGAATAAAATACAGATGTTACATGAAATGGTCCTTTATCACAAAGTTTTAAAATGCATTACTCAGTGAGTTACTTCTTGGAGTGCAGTTGTATTTGATGTAACCAGGTAGGTATCTGCCATTAAATCTTGTTGTTTAAGAATAAAGTTCTTTTTAACGTAAACTAACAAATACGTATCAATGCAATATCCACACTACTTAATACGTTAAGATGTTGCTGAAAGTCATGCAAGCCATTGCAAATTCTGCCCTAAAGGTATTTAATCGCATGAAGCACTTTGAAATTCTAGGAATTGATCATCTGCAATGTAGATGCAGTTTATTTTTTCTGATGTCATCTAAAATGTCTAATAAGTTATTTGAAAAATGAACTGGAATAAGATTAATGTAGTCACATTTAAGATGTGTTCATTTGTAATAGGCATTCAAGACCTGAAATATCACCCAAGTTTCACTTGGATGATGTCTTGAATGCAATTGCTTCAACAGCTGTTTTATGCCTGTTTCATTGTAATTGCAATATGAAATTTTGGCCCATATGCAATGATGATCTCAGACCAGATCAATAAATTGCAGCATAAAAGGATTTCACGCAAATTAGTTTTAGCAGCTCGGACATTGAATTGATAATTATAATGATGCTGTTCGATAAATGTTGAAGTCCATGAAAATCATCTGCAATAGAAAATTAAAAGGTATAACATGTCTACAAATTGGTGAATGCGAGGGATAGGAGGGGAATTTTGGATAAACATGTATAATGTTTCATTCTCAAGTGTTTGGCGATGAAAAATTACCCTAGTTTCTCCCTGCAATTTAAAACAAACAATCCTGATACTATATACACATGGTGGACACCAATTGATAACTGAACTGCGGTGAAGATATTTCCTCAGATTCTAGCATTTGCTGTTGTTTTACTAAAAACATCGAGTCAGGTTGGGAAAGGAGTAAGTTTGATGTGAGGGGGATAGAGGAGAGAAATCATTGAATGAAGACTTGGATGCAGCCCTCACAAGAGGGGGCAGGACATTATCCTTGGGATGTTTTGCACTTTGCCTTCAGCAAATTCAGAACAGCAAAACGGCTGCTGAGTCTACTTTTATCAATTGAACTGTATATCTATTCTGGGTACGCTGCTAAATATTGTTGAAGTGGGAAAGCATTGTGTGGGATGCCCAAGAATTGATGGAAAGATTCTATTTAATGTATACCATTGACTTGGATTCTAAACTTAATTTAAATGGAAAGGTGTAACAAATCCAAACCTGAAGGAGCAATCTTAGAAATTACAGAATGGTAAACATGCAAATGGTCAAACAGCAGCAAATTTTGGCCAGGGTCTTGGGGGAATTTCCCTGTTGCTCTTCGAATATTGGTATAGATTATTTCATATCCAACCAAGTGTTGGTAGGTGGGATCTTAGTTTTGACATCTTGCTGAAGGAACCTGGGTTATATTGTGAAAGAGCAAACCTGATTTTATTGATTAGTGCGTCATTTTTTTTTTGAGGATTTGAAGGCTCTGTTCAAGAATTAATGTTGCATATTAAGAAAACTTTGTTCATGTTGTGTACCACTACTTTAGACTGGCTTCATTTTGCTCCTTTCTGATCAGTAATAGTAATTCGCGAACAAAAGCATTCTTTTGTATGATTTCTACCCATGTTTGAGATGTACTTTCCCAGTGCATTGAGAATTAACTTCATAATATCTCATTGGTTGAAGAAGATATTTTGTTCTTTAGTAGTTTATCTACTTTACCTTCCAGAGCTCAGTTCCACATTCTGCATCACTGGTAGGTCAATTCAAGTAGTAATGCTTCAAGGAGATTTGGAAGTCTTTCTATTTCTGATGTCATGACAAAAATAGTAAATAAGAAATGATGAGCTTTACATGCTAGAAGTGAAAGTGTACTTTTTCTTCAGGTTTTGTATTAAAACTGTTTTAGTATACCTTTTCTTCTCTAAATGGTGCATAGTTTTGATGTACTAAGTTTTGATGCTTGAAATTTTCGACTCATCACTGAGGTACTTCGTAGCATTGCTTTTTTCTAAGTTTGTACTGAAAGATATTCAGAAAAAAAGCACTCTTTGGGAGTTTATTTCTCTGAAGTATTCCTATCATAACACGTTAATCTTAGGCTAGTTTAAAATTTGTGATCCACAGAACTGGAAGCAACCCTAAGATTCGACGCAATAAAATATGGGGAGGGCAGAATGGTGGAATTCTTGTTTACAATTCTGGTAAGTGTCCATTGTGGCTGCAGGTCTTTTCATTATTGTTTTTTCTGTTCTGTTTTATTTTCTTCTCAATTTCAGATCCAAGTGAAATTATTTCTTGATGTCAATTAATACAGGTCTTGGGTTTATAGAAGATAATGAGATATTTGACAATGCAATGGCCGGTGTTTGGATTAAAACAGACAGTAATCCCACACTCAGACGGAACAAAATCCATGATGGCCGAGACGGGGGTATCTGCATATTTAACGGAGGCAGGGGTAAGGATTTATAGCTTAAGATTAAAATAACTTGTACAGTTCAGCTTCCCAAGGCTAAATGGGGAAACAAACATACCATCAATCTGTATGATCTTAAGTTATAAGAACTCCGGTCCTGGTTTGATTCCTGGTTGGTGGTGTGTTAGCTGATGTCAGTGGGGCAAATAAAAAGGTGCAAAATTTCTATTTCCTTGGACCAGAGATGGGGGTGGTGGAAATCGGAGGATTTTTATTGCTAAGCTTACAGTATGAATGCATTGGATCCATATGAACATACAAATTAGGAACCGGAGTATGCCATGATCCTTCAGGCCTGCTCCACCATTCAATAATCTGATTGTAACATCAATCCCACATTCCTACATATTCTGTTTCACCCCCCCCTAATCAAAAATCTACGTAGTTTGCCTTAAAAATATTCAAAGACCTTGCATCTTCTGCCTTTTGGGACTCTTGACCCTCAAATTTTTTTTCTCATATCTATTAAATGATCAATTGCTTATTTTTGAACATGACTCCTAGTTCTAGATTCATCAACTGGAGGAAACATCCTCTCCATATTCACTCTGTCAAGGCCCTTCAAGATCTTAAAAGTTTCAAACAAATCTTATCTTAACTCTAGAGGATACGAGCTTAACCTCTCCAGCCTTTCCTCATAACACCATCTGTTCATTCCTGATTGATCTTGAATATTTTTGAACTATTAATGCATCCACGTCATTCCTTAAATGTGACCACTGTATGTAGTACCCCAAATGAGGTCTCGGCAGTGCCCTGTGTAACTGAAGCATTACCTCCCTCGTTTTGTAATCGATTGTCCTCTTAAATAATAACTTTCTAGTAGCTTTCCAATTATTTGCTGTGTCTGCATACTATCCTTCTGCAATTCATGCATTAAATCAATCTCCACCTGAGCTTTGCAATCTCCATTTAGGTAACTTGCCCACTCACAACTTAAATATATCATTTTGTAGCCTTCTTGCTTTGTCTACACAATTTAAACTCCTACCTATTTTTGTGTAATCAGCAAATTTATCAACCATACCATCTGTCCCTTTATCCAATTAATTTATGTAAATTGTAAAATATTGATGCCCTAGCATTGATCCCTGTGGCACACCACTTGTTACGTCCCACTAATCAAAAATAGACACATTAATGGCTACCCTCCTGCTTCCTGCCAATCTTCTATCCATATAAACACGTTACCTCCTACATTATGAACTAATATTTTCTGCATAACTTTAGATGTGGCACCTTATCAAAGGTTTTCCGGAAAGGCCGGTAAAGTATATCTACTGGTTCCACTTTATCCACGATGCATATGACTCCTTCAAAGAACTCCAGTAAGCTGATTAAACATGATTCTCTTTCATAAAATCATGTTGATTCTGCCTGATTGCCTCAAACTTTCCCAATATTCTGCAGTAGTATCTTTACTAGTAACTTCTGACATTTTCCCTATGCCTGATGCCAAGCTGACTTAATTTCCTGTTTTCTGTATCCCTTTCTGAATTAAAGGAGTTGCATTCACTGTTTTCCAATTTAATGGAGCCTTTCTGAATCTAGCAAATTTAGGGGAATTAAAACTAATTATTTCAGTAGCCACTTCTTCAAGATCTTGCACTGAATTCCATCTGGACGCAGGAACTGATCATCCTGCAGACCCAACAGTTTGCTCAATACCAGTCTGATTCCAGCTTTCTTGAGTTCCTTCTGCCTTCCATTTCTCAATTACAGCAATTTCTGGGATGTCACTTGTATCTTCTATAGTAAAGTATGATGCAAAATGCTTCTTCAATTAATTTGCCATATCCTTATTTTCTATCATTAATACTCCAGATGAGTATAAGATTGAGAGTAAATTTGAAGACCTGAAAATTGAAGTCTCTGCTGACACCTGTCTAGGTTCCATAAGCATTGCCATTGGGTGAGGACCTAAGGACTGTTGGCATACATGGAGTCATACATCACTGGGAAAAGTAGACTTGTAACCTGCACCATAGTATAAAATTTTTGCATGGTAGCTTTTCATATTTTCACTAGTGTTATGAGTTTAGAGTAAAACCATTTTTAGTAATATTCAGAAAAAAATATTATTCTGAGATCTGAGTTAATGGTGCCCAAGTGCTATCAGGATTAATGTTTTCTGAGCTTTCAGACTCAGCCAGCCTCCTAGTGTCAGTACTTGTAAATTGCAGCAGACGTGTTTCCTGGCTTTGAAATGCTGAATGAGAACATAAGAAATAGGAGCAAGAGTAGTTCATCTGGCTCTTTGAGCCTGCCCCGTCATTCAATAAGATCATGGCTGATCTGAAGTGGATCAGTTTCACTTTCCCACTTTCTCTCCGTAACCTTTAATTCCCTTGTCTATCAGAAACCTATCTACCTGTGACTTAAATATATTCAGCGAGGTAGCGTCCACCACTTCAATGGGTAGAGAATTTCAGAGACTCACCACCCTTTTGAGTGAAGAAGTTCCTCCTCAACTCCAATCAAAACTGCTCCCCCCCCCCCCCCCCCCCCCAAACTTTTGAGGCTGTGCCCTCTATTTCTGCTGTCCTTTCTAAGTGGGAAGAATACCTCTACCCTATCTGGCCCCTTCATTATCTTAGATGTCTCTATAAGATTCCCCTCAGCCTTCTAAACTCTAATGAGTACAGACCCAGTCTATTCAATTTCTCTTCATAGGCTAATCCCCTCATCTCCGGTATCAGTGAACCTTCTCTGTACTTCCTCCAAGGCCAGTATATCCTTATGCAAATGTGGTGACCAAAACTGCACACAGTACTCCAGTTGCAGCCTCACCAGAGCCCTGTACAGTTGCAGCAAGACCTCCCTGCTTTTATATTCTATCCCCCTCGCTACAAAGGCCAACATTCCATTCGCCTTCTTGAAACACTGTTGCACCTGCAGACTGGGTTTTTGTGATTTGTACACCAGGATCCCTAGGTTCCTCTGTACTGTAGTATGCTGCAGCTTTTCACCCTTTAAATAATCTCTCCTATTCTTATTTCTACCGAAGTGGATAACCTCACATTTGTTAACGTTATACTCCATCTGCCAGGTTCTCGTCCATTCAGTCAGCCTATCCAGATCTCTCTGCAGACTTTCTATGCCTTCCACGCAATTCGCTTTTCCACTCATCTTCGTGTCATCAGCAAATTTTGTTACCCTACACTCAGCCCCCTTCTCCAGATCGTAGTTTCATGCATTCATGAATGTATGCATGTTTGCAAATAAACAAAGTTGTTAACTGTAATAGCTCACCGATTATTTGGGGTTACTCTTAAAGGGAGCTGATTTCTTAAGATTGGCACCTATGACATGAAAGGTATTTCATTGTAGTAGAAAAATGATGGCATATCTTTGGTTCTGTATTTGAATTCAATCATTTAGCTGTTTAAGTTCACCTCAAGCTTTAGTGTAACTTAGGACCATTTAGGATGTAGATCACATGCAGAAACTCTGGTTTGCTGTAAATTTGAATAATGAAAACTCAAATTATAACAGCCAACAAGAATCAGCATTTTCAAGAATGGAGAGAAAATTAGAAAGAAAAATAGCTTCTGCACTTGATACTTAAAAAAGAATAAATCTTTGTCAAGAAGTGCTAGGATCATGATTTTTCTTTTCAGTTTTTCCAAACTACAGTTTATGTGCATTATTGAAACCATATTTTCTTGAAAAATATTACTGATGAAAACACCTTCAATGAAGTGAATTCTGATCATCGAGGCAAAAGATACTGATGTCAAGAGGGAAAAAAAAAGTATTTTGTGAATTATAGCATGGTTAACCCAGAGTAAACAGTAGTCCGTTAATCTGGATTGAATTTGAACCCAGATTCCTGAAGCAAAAAGGTGACAACTATTAAAGGTGTATTGAACTGAAGAGTGTATCCCCACATTTCTTGAAGAAATGTTATACTTCCTGCTTTTCCTTGTAAGGCTGACTCATTAATTACTCTTTGAATGACATCTGATATTAGTTTGACTTGATTAGGCTCTCGCTCTCGCTCTCGCTCTCGCGCACACACACACACACACACACACAAATCGTTTAGGTTGACCTGCTCTGTTGTGAGGTGATGTTAGATGAGATGTTAATCTTTTGGTCTGCCTGCCCAAGTAGATACCATTATTCAGAACAGCAGGGAGTTTTGTCCTTAACGTTTCCAAAACACATCATCTGTATAATTTTTATTTGCTGTTTGTGGGACTGTGCTCTCTGCATCCTAATTGCTCTATTTGCTTACAAATTGGTGGTTGTTTCCAAAGTAAGAAATTTGTACTTCAGGATGTCCTAAGATCTTGGTAGGTGCTATCTAAATACCAGATAGTTTTTGATAAAGATAAATGAAGAATAAACTTACAATTGTTAGGAAGAGAAATCGAACATTAAAGGGAAGTCCACAATACTGAAAACAACCAGGGTTAAAATAGGCATCTCATAATATTGACTAAAACCTGTATTCATTCACTGTTTGCATTGCCATTTATTTCAAAATGGCTGCTTATAGTACCTTCAGTGCTCCTTTGCTTTGGGAAGAAATAGCTTTGCTTAGTTGCATGGCATACAATGAATACAATATCATCAAGAACAAGTGGAACAAAAATCTTGAAATACTTTTTTCAGTGTGTTTTAATTCTCTGGTGAAGTGGTAACAAGAGTAATCTCACTTTTGAGGAACTGAATGCTTTTCCCTTCATTTTTATCTATTATGTTTATCTGACCTTCCCAGGACAGATGTCAAGTGGTCATGTTGTAGTTGTAAAACATTCCAAGGTACTTCACAGGATCATTATTAAAATAACTTGACATTCAGATACATGAGATATGAATAAACAAAGATTTACTTCGCGCTGTTTTTATGGAGCATTTTCAAGAAGGAATGAAGTAGAGCAGTTTTGGAAAAGTATTCCAGATCTTGTGGCCTAGGCAGCTAAAGGCATAACCACTAGTGATGGAGCAAATAAAATTGGATATTTGAGCACCCAGAATTAGAGGAGTACAAAGATTTTGGGAGAGTTGTCGGGCTGGAAGAGGCTACAGAGTTGAGAAGGGAAGAGACTTGGATAGATATGAAAAGAAGAATGAGATTGCCTTGGATAAAAGCAAATTAGTGCAGATGCTGGAATCTGAAACCAAAAGAGAAAATGCTGGAAAATCTCAGCAAGTCTAGCAGAATCTGTAAGGAGAGAAAAAAGGCTTGGGATAGACTTGGGTTGTTTTCATTGGAGCAGAGAAGACTGAGGGGTGATCTGACCGAGGTGTATGAGATTGAGAGACGTGGTCAGAGTGGATAAGGAGCAGCTGTTCCCCTTAGTTGAAGGGTAAGTCGCAAGGAGACATAAGTTCAAGGTGAGGGGCAGGAAATTTCAGTGGGGGATGTGAGGGAAAATCTTTTTGCTCAGAGGATAGTGACGGTTTGGAAGAGCACTGCCTGAGAGGGTGATGGAGTGGGTTGCCTCACAAGAGCACGTGGCACATCATAACATGCAAGTCTATGGGCCAAGTGCTGACAGATTAGATTAGGTGGGAGTTCTGGTGTTTCTAATGTATTGGTGTGGACTTGATGGGCCTCTTCTGTGCTAAATGATTCTATAAATTTTAAAATTGAGGCTTTGCTATTACCAGGAGTCAGTGTAGGTCAATGAGCATGGGTGATGGATGAATGGAACTTGTTTTGAATTATGATACAGATATAAATCCATAGCTTCAATGGAATGGCAATCAAGGTCGGGTTACCACTCTGCTCCTATTTGGTTCCTTTGAAATGAAGCTGCTCAGACTGGGTGAAAACAGTGCAGTGCAGCAAGTTCCTGAGGTCTTGTCTCAAGGCTAGCTGAGTATGAGGTGAGGACGTCCTTTCCTCTTATGACACTCTGCATAAAGCAGCTAAGTTTGAAAGGGTGGTGGTTTAAGTTGGGCATTAGAATGGATAATCTTGAGGTCTCTGGGCTGGTTGGGAAAGGTTAATGTTGGGGGGAATGCTGAGAATATTTTGGAGGTGATAGGGAGCGTAGTCAAGGGGTCCTGTGGCAGGTCAGTGGTGTGGGTAGTGGATCAGCACGATAATGGTTTTAATTCTAATTTTTACTGTGAGTCACCTGAGGAAGGAGCAGTGCTCTGACAGCTCATGATTCTATATAAACCTGTTGGAGTTTAACTTGGTGTTGAGATTTTTTTGTGTGCACAGTTGATTGATTTTAGAATGTGGATTAGAGGAGACATGATCAGTGAGCCAGGCTTATCTGGTATTTGATGTTTGGATGAATGTTTAATTTTACTCTGCATCCTCAGCTCTATTTTACTGTGGATCACAGATCCAAGTAATCTACCAGGTTGATTCACAATGACAATGTGACAACACCCAAAAGGATCCTATAGTTGTTGCACTGCTGCTTGCAGTTCAAAGCTGTAGGGAGCTATTTCTCATAGTTCAATAATCCCACTTCAAAACTATTTGTTGTCATTTTTAAAAGTCATGTCTGAATTGTTGTTTTCTTGCTAAACTTTTCAATTGGTTTATTTCAAAATTAAGGTTAATTAATTGATTAGGGAGGGGGTGCCCGCTCTAAAGACTTTTTCATGTAATGGTTACTTGAATTTGGAATTTCAGATAACTTATCAATAAGACCCAACACAGGATGTTACAAATTACTAGTCTAAGAGTTAACTTCATTCTAGAAACAGAACTGAAAATAAGCAGGCAGCAAAACTGCCGCTGGTCTTAAAGAGCGCATTCAGCACTTAAAAATACATGTTCCATCTTTGAATTTAAAGTTCATTAGTGTCACAAGTTGGCTTACATTAACACTGCAATGAAGTTACTGTAAAAATTCCCAAGCCGCCACAGTCCAGTGCCTGCTTGAGAACAATGAGGAAGAATTTAGCATGACCAATGCACCTAACCAGCATGTCTTTTGGACTGTGGGAGGAAACTGGAACACCCAGAGGAATCCCACGCAGACACGGGAAGAATGTGCAGATTCCGCACAGACAGTGACCCAAACCAGGAATCGAAGTGGGTTCCTGGTGCGATGAGGCAGCAGTGCTAACCAGTGTTGAATACAAAGGTGTTATTTTAGAGTGAATTTCAATATAAAGGTTGAAAGAGATTTAAATTTAATGAGTGACTTGGGAGCTGAGTTACTTTGCAGATTGTGTTGCACTGACTAGACTCCAATTAAAATATTCTAAGTATTCATTAGAAGCCTGTTTGCACTCTATCAATTGGCTTGTGCTCCAATTCCACCCTACATCAGCTGGACCCAACTCTGATATGGCCTCGCTCTTCTAATTTCATTTTGTAACTAGGAATATTGTAACATATAATCAACATTGCATGGAGCGAGCAAATTGTGTTTATGAATGCGCCCGTTGCAAATGATGGGGATTGTAATTGAATTCTTTGTGGAGTATGATTCTTGAAGCTGTCAGGGTCATGTAAATCTCATTTGAAAGGTGGTGACTAGTTTGAAATATATCGTGTGATATTTTTTGTTACTGATTTCTGAAGTCCATTTAATTCATCAAACTATCCTGATAGTTGATACTATGATAATGAAGTTATTGCTCATGGGTTTGTTGACTATTGGGAATCAGTCTTTCTCAATTCACCTACGACAGATCAGATATGAAGTGATTAAAAATGACCAGTGGTGAAATGTTTTCAGAACCCATAAGTCCAAAATCATTTGTTCCTCCCAAGTATGCTACATTACATGTGCTACATTTTAAATAATTCATATTAATTTCTAAAATTATTTGTATTTGAAGGAATCAACACTGCTGCTTCCATTGTCTCCCTAAGGTATATAGATTTGCCACTTCTTTTATTTTGGTCCTCAGTTTGTTGAAGCATGCCTGTTAGTTAAACATTTTCCCTGATCATTTAGTATTCTATGCTGTACAAGTGCAAAGATGGCAGACATCTGGGTCCACACTGAATAATCAACTGATAGTGTCCTCTCATTACCCATGAGATTTAAGAATTGAGGAGGACAAGTCATCAAGAAGAAATTGGGGTCAATGATATCTCCTGATTCAGAAGGAGAAGTAGAGATAGGAAGAGAAAAATTGGATTAAAAGGGAGAGATATAAAGGGAAAGTGAGGATAAACTGTTCTGTGGGCTGGAGCAGTTGATTGGAATTCCAGAAAAATGAATTTAATCAAAATGTTCTTGCACAGCTAAGTAATAACCCTAACTATAGTGAATGTTGTTGTCAGTTGATGCATAAATGCAGCAACTTCAAGAAATGTATGAGGAGATTGAGATGAGCTGCAGTTTCAGAAGAGCATAATAAAAAGAAACGGGAGCATGAATAGCCCATAAGCTTGGCCTCAACTGCTTTCCTACCTGTTCCCCAGAACTCTCGACTCCTGTTCAAGAATCTTGTCTAATTCAGCTCTGAACGTATTCAATGACTGAGGCTCCACAGTGCTCTGGGATAGAGAATTCCAAGATTCACAATCCATGGAAGAATTTCCTCCTTGTCTGTCTTAACTGCTTACCACTTAGGCTCCCAAGTTCTAGATGCCCCAGTGAGAGGAAATATTAGAACGTAGAACATAGAATGCTACAGCACAAACAGGCCCTTCGGCCCACAAGTTGCGCGTATCATATCCATACCTACCAGGCCTATCTATAACTCTCAATCCCATTAAATCCAATGTACTCATCCAGAAATCTCTTAAAAGACCCCAGTGAGTTCGCCTCTACCACCACCGATGGCAGCCAATTCCACTCACTCACCATCCTTTGAGTGAAAAACTTACCTCTGATATCTCCTCTGTACCTGCTCCCCAGCACCTTAAACCTGTGTCCTTTCGTAGTGACCGTTTCAGCCCTGGGAAATAGCTTCCGAGAACCCACTTTATCTATACCTTTCAGCATTTTATAAACCTCTATCAAGTTGCCTCTCAATCTTTGTCTCTCCAGGGAGAGGAGACCTAGCTCGCTCAACCTATCTTCATAAAGCATGCCTCCCAATCCAGGCAACATCCTTATAAATCTTCTCTGCACCCTCTCAATAGCTTCCACATCCTTCTTGTAGTGAGGTGATCAGAATTGCGCACAGTACTCCCAAGTGGGGTCTGACAGGGTCTTATAAAATTGCAGCACTACCTCCCAACTCCTGAACTCAATCCCTCGATTAATGAAGGCTAGCGCACCATATGCCTTCTTGACCACATCCTCCACCTGTGAGGTCGATTTAAGAGTCCTGTGGACCTGGACCTTAAGGTCCTTCTGCTAGTCAACACTGCTAAGAATTCTACCCTTGATATTGTACTCCTTCATCCCATTGGACCTGCCAAAATGGACCACTACACGTTTATCTGCATTTGAAGCCCATCAGCCACTTCTCTGCCCAGTCTTGCATCCTATCTATGTCTGGCTGCGACTTCTGACATTCCTCCAGACTATCCACAACACCACCAACCTTTGTGTCATCGGCAAACTTATAACCCATCCCTCCACTTCCTCATCCAGGTCATTTACGAAAATGACAAACAGCAAGGGTCCTAGAACAGATCCCTGGGGCACTCCACTGGTAACCAACCTCCATGCAGAAGAAAGACCCATCCACAACCACTCTGCCTTCTGCAGGCAAGCCAGTTCTGGAGATATGGTCTCGCTGAGCACATTCGATTGCAGCAAAATTTCCCTATTTTTATATTCCATTCACCCCTCCTGAATACATTGTTTGCCCTCCTAATTACTTGTTGTACCTGCATGTTAACCTTTGCTTCAAGTAAGGGGTCACTCAGATCTCACTTACTTTCAGCATTCACTTGACCTACATCTATCATCTTTTGCATACGGTGTATGTGCCTCACAACTTGCTGAATCAGCCATCTTTGTAGTGTCTATAAATCAAGCCAGAATGCTTCTGGTCACTTAATCAGAGTCAAAAGTATAGATTTTCAATAGTTGAGATCCAGCATTGATCCCTATGAAATCCCTTAATAGTGTTTCCAGACTTTCTCCATGACTGATGTTGTTAACTTATAGATCCCTGCTTTCTGTTGTCTCCTTTCTTGTATAGAGGCATGACATTGAAGGTTTTCCAGTCTGCTTGCATCTTTAGAATCGAGGGAATTTTAAGATTAAAGTAAATGTGTTCATCATCTAGATCAATGTATACTTCAGCTGATCTTGTTCCTTTAAAATATACTTGTAGGAGATCTTATTATCTGTAAGTTTATTCTAATAATCTATCTAATTGAGTTATCCTTTAGTATCTGAAAAATTTCCAATATTTTTGCCGAACAATCTTTTTATTTCAATTTGATACCATTGTTAGTAACTTAGCCATAGATGGTGCATCCTGCTTGTAAAATTTTTCCTCCTTAATTGAATATATCTTTGAAAATTCTGTAATATCAGTTAAATGTCTGCCTTACTTATTTACCATCTTAACTTTTTAATCCAGTTTGCTCCTGTTGTATTTTTCCAGTTTGTATTTAGTCAACACTGTCTTCATGTTCTTCTAAATGCTTTTATTTAAGTTTAAGACACTACTTTACTTTCAGACTATTTTAATTGCAGAACTGGTATCATTGTTTACGAGGATGATGGAAATGGACATGATCAGTGGTTTCAAAAGGAAATGGAGATGATCATGTTAGTTAGATCTTACCCTTTTCATTCCTTGTTTCTCTCCAGCCCCAAAGAAATGCACTGACATTGTACTGGTACCACAGCCTTTTGGACTCTCACTCCTGTTGCAGAGAACTGTAATTATCCTCCTAATTGCATAGACCTTACCATGACTACAACCATAGAATCTACAGCACAGAGACAAGCCCTTTGGCCCAAACTGATCCATACTGGCCAAAATGCCCATCTAAGCTAACCCCATTTGCTTACATTTGGCCTATACCCCTCTAAACCTAGTCCTTTGTGGACTACAGTGCTGTGGTCCATATACTCATTGTCCTTGCTCTCATTCACATGGATTTGAAGAACCTCTTACCTTTTGGACAGGTTATAGGCTGAGACTATGTTAATGCAGCCTCCTGGATGTTCATACCTGTCATCTGTAGTCACTGCCTCCTGTTGCTCACAATGGAACAAAGTGTTCAGATAACATTCCTGATGTGTCATGGGGAAGTGGCACAAATTGTCCAATAATCTGTAGAGATTTGTAATTCATGGGGTGCCTCTGCCTTGTTACAAGTCACTAGATGATTTACACATTATTGAGGTTAAATTCACCGTTATTTTGGCAATAGATTCTAGGGCAATACTTAATTATCAGTTTTTAATTCACCCTCTAAATTGTAAATTGTGCCTTCTGGCCCTGCTGTTCTGAGAAAACAGAGCAGTTTGTCGTTGTTTATATTACCTATATGCTTGTAACTCGAAAGTAGAATGATCTACTTAAATCATTCTGGGTACTCCTGTATGTGCTCAATAACTGCAATATCCTTGAAATGCACAAGGCCTACTGAGTAAATTCATATCAATTATTTGTGAAGTGGCAGGATCACACCACTATTTTGGCTGAATACTGATCTAGTAATCCTTCCAAACATTTACTCTAGTCAATGCCAATGGGCATTGTTGGAGCAGCTTCAGTTTGTCAGTCAGGACCCTGAAGATTATTCAATTTGCATTTCTCTTTCTTGAATTTCGTATGCCAGTTCAGTGTCATTCCCAAGTATATTCAGAATATCTTATGCAGTCTACCAGCTTCGTTACCTTCGCATTATCTTCAAATGTAGTCATTAAGCTTATGACCACTGACTCCAAGTTATTTACGAAGGTAACTCTAAGGATTGATCTTGGAGTTTGGCTTTATTTAATTTTGAGCAATTGTACATGCTATGTGGAAGGAGTGGGTTTTGATAAGTTGCTTTAAAATGTTCCCTCGTGGGAATGAAGCTACTCCTCAGTGCTTTGAATAGGCATAGACTCATTGCACAGTGTAAACAGGATTGACTTCCTTGCAATTATTACAAATATCAATAAATTGCTCCATAGAATGGCAAAATCTGGCTTGGAATTTAAAACTGAAATCAAACCAAAAGCATGGAAAGAGAAATGTTGTTTAGCCTGTCAAGTCTGCTCCTCCTGTGCACAATTTATCACGACTTTGTGCATAATTTTTTATATTACATCCCATCCATTTAATTTCTTGAAGGAACTGTGTCATTACTAATCGATCTCCAGTTTAATAAAGATCCATAATTGAAATGCATAATTTGATCTGTTTTTCAACTTGTGGCAGTATAAAAGTCTCTGAGGATGAAATATATATTTTGCAGTTTTTTCAAGTTGACTTGATGGGGTGTACATTACACTGAAAATACAATTCCAAAAATGGTACTTCCTCATTTAAATTACTGTTGGGTTTTTTCTTCCAATATGAAATTTTTTGATTGTAGTGTATGTTAGAAAAGGGAACTCTTAATTTATAAATTGGATTGTTTATTGTCAAATTGCTAAAAGACTTGTTGCTGAGGTGGATTTTTTTATTTTGTAATGTGTTGTATGGCTTTCTCTTTTTTGCTCTTTATTGTAGGACTCCTTGAAGAAAATGATATCTTCAGGAATGCTCAAGCTGGTGTTCTTATTAGCACCAATAGCCATCCAGTATTGCGGAAGAACAGAATATTTGATGGGTTTGCAGCAGGTCTGTAACCTCTAATCAAAGGTTATGTGCAAGTAATGTGAAAATAAAACTTGGGAACAATTTATTTTAATTGTCAAATTATATTGTATAATGTGATTGTACTTGAATGAAGAAAAAGGGAGTACTATTGTCAGTACAAATGGTTTTTGTACAAAGGCCGTGGTTTTGATCAAAGTCCTGTTGGGCCTCTGCCGAATGCAGACTTATGTTGAAACTTCTTCCCCTTATGAATTGTAATGCAAGTCAGTCTTATGAGATGGAGAAACTTATCCATAGCTGACTGCTCGAAGTATGGTTCTGATGGGAAGGCCTTACGATGTGAAGCTGACCTTAGTATTACTGTCATAAGAGAACTTGAATATCAAGACAAATTTACACCAATAATCCTAATCCTGTTAAAATGGACAGAACTTAATTACCAATTTTAAATATCTTTGCTTGTCTTCCATCTGTTATCTTTATTTATACAGTAAATGGCAGAACCCTTAAGAGCATTGTTAGGCAGAGAGATCTGGGTGGACAGGTACACAGGTTGCTAAAAGTGGCAGTGTATGTGGAGAAGGCAGTCAAGAAGGCATACAGCATACTTGCCTTCATCGGTCTGGGCATTGAGTTTAAAAATTGGCAAGTCATGTTGCAGATTTATAAAATCTTAGTCTGCGGTTTGAAATATGGTGTCCATTTCTGCTTGTCACTCTACCAGAAGGCTTTAGAGAGGGTACAGAAAAGCTTTACCAGGATGTTGCATGGTATGGAGAGCATTAGCTATGAGAGGTTGAGAAACTTGGTTTGTTCTCATTGGAATGACGGAGATTGAGGGGCAATCTGATACAAGTCTACAAGATTGAGGAATATGGACAGAGTAGATAGTCAGAAGTTTTTTTCCCCAGGATGGAAGAGTCAATTACTAGGAGGCTTAAGTTTAAGGTGTGAAGGATAACGTTTAAAAGAGATGTACGAGACAAGGGAAGTGGGTGCCTGGAACTTGCTGCTGGAGAGGCAGTGGAAGCAGATATGGTAGTAACTTTTAAGGGCCTTCTGACATGAATAGGACGGGAATGGAGGCGTATGGTCCTCGGATGTGTCAGGGGATTTTAGTTCCAATGGGCAGCATGGTTGGTGGAGACTTGGAGAGCCGCCGGACCTAAACCCGTGCTGTAATTTTCTTTTTCTTTTTTTACTAATCTTCTATCTTTTACACTTCCTTATTGATGCATTAAACCATTCTATACCACCTTTTCCTTAAATATTTAAAAGTGCCAAAAATAGAAATGAAGCATTTTGGTCCTGATCAGCTTTTATGATATCTTCATGTCAGTTTTACTTATAGTTGTTGCTGGTTATAGCACTGAGAATATATATTTTGACAGGACAAGCAGGAATTTGATTTGATGTGCAAGCAACAATTTATGATAATGGGCATCTATAACAGTCAATGTGAGCATGACCTAAATGTCTATAATTTCAATTAATGGTACTGCTTTTACTGATGGTTTATTTTTAATGTGGAGTAATTCCAGCAGGAAGGCATTTTATAGATGCCATAAGCAAACAGCTTTTATATTATCTTATTCGTGTTGTCGTGTATTTTCTTGGCAACATATGATACAACAATATATACTATTTCATGACCATTATTGGTTGGATGCAAAGCAAGCTGAATTGAGTGGTGAATCCTTGACCTAATTTAAAGACACATTTTTTGTGGGGTGAATAAAATTAAGTTTATATGGAAAAAAAAATCATGACTGTGTGAAAAGCTTATTTTGTTAAATACTGTGGTTCTGAATTAGTGGGAAGTTCCAGAGTTCTTGCGTAAAATTATGGGAGAGGGCTAGCAGGAAACAACAAATTGGGCAGGGCTGGAAAACAGTAGGTCAGCTTTTCCCATTAGGAGACAAAAGTTTGATTTTTTTTTTTTTTTTCAGCCCCCCCCCCCCCCCCCCCCCCACACACACACACACACACACACACACACACACACACACACACACACGACCTTTGGCAGCCAGATGTCAAGAAGGATACTGGGCCAGCTGGATGGCTAGAATATCTACTTCTGCTGCCACCTACCCTGACTGATTTGTGCCCAGACCATTAGACACAGGAGTCCAGGCCTGAAACTTACCTGAAGACTATAGTCAGGAGTGAAATTGAGCCTTTTATAAAGGGAACCCATTTCCATGATTTAATATTTTCAGTTAAGCATATTTGTTCTGTCAAATGGCTTTTGAGTGATGAATCTCCCTCCTTGTCCATCTTCCTTTCCATCATCAAGTTGCACTCCTACTATCTTGGGCATCTGATTTCCAGATTTACATTAATAATCTGACCCTCATATTCCAATGGAGTAAGTTTTAACTTGGGTATAGGTAATGGAATTGGAGATTGTTCAAGGAATTTACCTCAAATATGTTTGAAATGCCAATTAACTATATTGGTCTCGGATTTGTTTAAGTGGGGGCCTAAAGGTCAAAATAGATTGGTTTTTTAAAATTTTATAATTCCAGCTATATATAATCTTTGTCCTCCTTATAGGTATTGAGATAACAAATCATGCTACAGCTACTCTAGAAAACAATCAGATATTCAACAACCGGTTTGGAGGGTTGTTCCTGGCATCTGGTGTGAATGTTTCAATGAAAGGTATAAAAACATATTAAATGTTACTAGTGTAAGCATTGTGTATTCTGACTGATATAATGGAATATGTTATATATAGATGACTAGATATTTAGTGTCCACATTTGATTTTCCTTTTGGAAATTTGGATAAATGGAGGAAAAGAAAGACGTGCATTTACAAGTACATGACTGGAGGAGAGTATGTAGTCATTCCTGTTGGCTAGTCTTGGACATGAACACCCACCCCCCTCAATTATCTCTATTTAAAGTCTCACCTATCTGCTTGCCATGCTCATGTAGCTATTTGAATTTCTCTGATTCTGAATACAGTAAAGGAAGATGGTGATACACTTAGTGTTTGTTATTCTTTGTCCAGTGTTTTATCCTTGAAGTAATTCAATAAAACGTATTCCAGGAACCGATCACTTAGGTAGACAACTTATAGCAACTTAGTTTCACTCTGGACGCTGAGCAGAATATCCCATAGTCTTGCTGAGCCCTGATTACCATGTCAATTCACTGAACTTTTTTCATTGTAGTAGAGGCAAGTCTACACAACTTAATTGATCCCAGACTGTTGTTAGTTTAAAGCAGAGAGCGCATGACTGGGTGAGACACCATACGTGCATTTCTGAAATTAATTATGTTGTTAAACAGTTCCATTTCAAGCACAGTAATATCTAAAATCAAAGAATCCTTATACTGCAGCAGGAGGCTGCATTGACAGCAGTCCCACCCAGGACCCTATCCCTGCACTCACCTGATGAAGAAGCAGCGCTCTGAAAGCTTGTGATTCCAAATAAATCTGTTGGACTTCAACATGGTGTTGAGACTTACTGTGCCTACCTCAGTCCAAAGCCAGCATCCCCACATCATTCTTAGTTTGAGGTAATGCTTTGCTTAAAAAGCACGGGGTAACATCTGCTGACCTGTTGAGATCATAGAATCCCTACAGTGCAAAAGAGACCATTTGGCCCATCAAGTCTGCACTGGCTACGTTATTTAAGCCCTCTTCCCTGTTCTATACATTTCCTATGGCTAATCCATTTAACCTACACATCTTTGGACAGTAAGGGACAATTTAGCATGACCAGTCCACCTAGCCTGTACATCTTTGGACTGTAGGAGGAAACTGAAGCGTTCAGAAGAAACCCATGCAGTCACTGGGAAAATGTGCAAACTCTATACAGTCACCCAAGGCCTGAACTGTACCCAGCTCCCTAGAGTTGTGAGGCAGCAGTTCTAACCACTGTGCCATCATCATACCACCCTATGTACGTAGTTACAACTAAGGAAAGCAGTAAGGTGGCCTGCAGAAACTAATTTTGGTGGCTGTCCACAGTTCCATCATAACTAGATTACACTTTATGAAATCCTTCTGCTAAGTTATCCTGAGAAACTACATGGTATATCAAGTGAACAGTAAGCATGTACAAATAAACGTTCTAACTTTTAAGTATCAGTCTTAATAAATTATCCTAAATAATTGTCATGACTGTATAGACAAGTGTCTGGATATGAGGCAACTTCTGAATATAGTTTCTGTTGGTTGCATAGAGATATGAATTAAGTTTTTTATGAAACTTTTGTCACTGTTTGGGGGCTGTTGATCGACTTTTGTTTCCTCCCGGATCTAGATGGTCAAAGACTAAATGGTATATAGTTTTATATATATTATATTATGTATATATTTGATAAATCAATATAGCAGACTACTTTTCTGTGACAAGTTTGATTAATTTCTGTCCTGTTTTATCTAATATAGCCCGAAGTATTGGACTATATTTGATAAAAGTAAAATACTGCAGATGCTGGGATTCTGAAATCTAAAAAAAATTGTATAAATGCAGCAGCTCTGGCAGCATCTGTGGAGAGAAACAGTTAACATTTCAAGTCCATATGATGTTTCAGAACTGAAGAGGGAGAAAAAGATAATTATATTGTTGGAGGCAGAATAGAAGGTCAGGAATAGGTCAGAGCTACAGTGTGATTGACAAATAGGTCATGGACACAAGACAACAGAAGTCTTAAGGACTAAGAGTGGCATAAAGGTAAGATGGCAGATTGAACATGACTCTTCTCCTCCCCCTCCTCCTCCACCTCTTCCTCCTGCAATGAAAGCAAAACTGAAAAACAAGTCATAGATGGCCCATTTAATGCCTAAAGTTGTTGAACTCGAAGTCCAGTGAGCTATAACGAGCTTAATTGGAAGACGAGATGTTTTTCCTCCAGTTTGCATTATGTCACTGGAGCATTGCAGCAGACCAAAGGACAGGCATACGTGGCTGCATTTGGAGATGAGCGTGTATTCCCTGTCTATACACAGTTGTGTGGCCTCTGACTGAAGATGAACGTGTCTAATTTTGTGTCGTAAACAGAGCTATAGGAATTTAAATCTCCTTCAGAAATCAAATTAACAAACTGGATAAAAGACATGTTGCCAACTAACATTTCAAAATGGAATGTACCAGAAATATTTATGGAATGTGGGGATGTTCATAAAATAAATCACATTCTCTATATTATTAGCCCTTCCTCACCATCATCTCTTTCGACTCCTTTACTGTTGCTAAATTCTCACACTGCTTATTTGACATCTAATACCGGATGAGCAGAAATTTCTTTCAACTAACTACTGGGAAGAATGAGCCATTATTTTTGGTTCCTGCTTCTAACGCTGTTTCCTAGCAACAATCCCATTCCTTTCTGTGGCAAGTCAGATTAAACCAGTCTGTACACAACCTTGGTGTCACATTGGCCTCCAAGATGAGCTTCCAACTTCATATTCGTGCCATCAGTAAAACTGCCTTTTTTCACTTCCACAATGATGTGTGACTTTGTCTCAACTCATCTGCTGGAATGCCCATTCTGCCCTTGTTCCCCCTCAGCTTAACTATACCAATGTACTCTTGGCTTGTTTTCCACAATCTATTTTCTATAAACTTGACGTGATCCAAAATGTAACAGCATATGTTTTAACTCACACCAAGTTCCATTTCATTATGATTCAATACTTTCTGAACTGTATTGGCTCCCAGACGTGCAACATATTGATTTTAAAGTTCTCATCCTTTTTAAATAACCTTCCCCCCCCCCCCCCCCCCCCCCCTGGAAAAACTGGCCTCACTTCTCGGTATCTTTAATCGCTACCAATATAACATTACAATATCATTGTTTCTCTAACTTTGGCCTGTTGAGCATCCCCAGTTTTAATTGCACCATCATAGATGGCCGTGCTTTTAGTTGCATAGGCTTAATTCCATCCTTACATCTCTCTATCTTACTTTTTTTATGATATTTAAAACCACCAAACTTTTAGTCATCTGACCTAATATTGGCTTAGGTACCCTGGTATCATATTTTGCTTTGTAATGTTCCTGTGAAGTGCATTATTATGTTAAAGGCACTATATAAATACAAGTTGTCATTGTCGACATTGACCAAGTTTGTTGTTTCTGTTGGATTCTGCTCTGATTTTATTTGAATTGGCTTAATTTTCCAACTCCTTTGCCTGCTTGCATTGCTACAGCCAACTAAGCATCACAATCAACTAGGATGATCAACCAGTGAGCAATAAACGGAGAGCTTCAATTTAAGATTACTGAAAGAATAAGGACAGAGATGGGGGAAAAGCATTGGTGAACCACCTAATATCCCAATAGAAACAGTGGTGGAATTCTGAAAACATATGGACTAAGTATGTGAAAAAGTTAAAAAATCTACAGGGAAAGGACAACATAATTAAATGAAGCAGATAGTTCTTTCAGAGTTGGTGCAGGCTAAATTGTGACTTTTATGCTAAGATTGTTAAGTTAATGTCATAAACATGTAAGAGAAAATAACTGCATTTCTTTCTGATCCAAGGCGAGGTAATCTGTGCAGAGAGCTACCACTGTCACCTGATAGAATTCTATTGTAGCCACTACATTTACCATATATACATGATGGCACTTTTTTTTTTTCTTCCTTTAAGACAACAAAATAATGAACAATCAAGATGCAATTGAAAAGGCTGTTAATAGGGGCCAGTGTCTGTATAAGATATCAAGTTATACCAGCTATCCGATGCATGATTTTTACAGGTAAATTTCATGGTTCTTGCGCAACTGTTTTTCTAACAAGTGGAAAACAGCTTATTTTTAACTTTTAATGTCATTTTTTTCAATCACTAGGTGTCACACTTGCAACACAACAGATCGTAATGCAATTTGTGTAAACTGCATTAAGAAGTGCCATCAAGGACATGATGTGGAATTCATTAGACATGATAGGTCAGTACTGTATAGGAAATATTGCGGATAATTGGATGTGTATATTAGCCATAATTTTCCAGCTGAGATTTCCAAAGTCCTTCCAGCTTATCCAACTTCTGTATCTGTTGCTCTATATATAACTAATAAATAAAAACTTCTGCCACAACAGTGCTGATTTTCCTTTAAGTAGCCGACATGTCTTCTGAGTTAGTACAAGGAGTTATCTACATAATCAAAACTCTCCTAATCTGCCAGCTAGTTGTTTCTTTTGGGAGAGAAAGTAAGATTGCACCTGAACAGAAAGAAGTGATGCAGCAGGATACCATTTCGCTATCCATTCAGGGCATGTTCATAATCTGTGCTTCATAAAACTCCAAGGTAATTTTAGTTTGTATTTTGGGGACAATTATCATCAGACTACTGTTTTAAGATAAAAGATGGCTGCTTGAACATCATCCTTATAAAGTGTCGCAAGAGAGTATTTTCCTTTTATCGAATACAGGGATCTGATCCCTGGAAGAGTGTGGGGTTTTAGTTCAGTTGGCAGCATGGTTGTTGCAGGCTTGGAGGGCCAAAGAGCCTGTTCCTGTGCTGTAATTTTCTTTGCTCTTTGTTCAAATTTACTGTTGTAATGTTTCAAAGGCAAGGCAGTTGTGGTGTAACCATCGGAATAGGCCATTCAGCCCCTTGAGCTTGTTCTGCCATTGTGTGATCATAGCTGTGATGTGGCCCAAGTCCAAATACCTCTTTTGACCCATATCCCTTTAATATCTTTGCTTAACAATATTCTCAGATTTAAAATTAGCAACTAATTTAGCATCAACAGCCATTTGTGGAAATTCCAAATCTCTACCATCTTTTGTATACATGTGTAGGGAAATGATTCCTAATCTCTCCTGAATGGACAGACCCTAATTTTTTTAGACAATGCCCTTAGTTCTAGAATCTCCACCCAGTTATTATTACCCCCTGCCTTTTTCCATCAGTATCTTTGATTTTATGATCAAAATATCCACAAACATCTAAATTCTAGAGCAGACAGACCTGATTTATATAATCTCTCCTTATAATCAAGCACCCTAAATCCAGCTGTCATTCTGAGAAATCTACATTGGATTCTCCCCAGGGCCAGTATGTTCCCACTAAGGGTGCCCAGATCTGCTTACAGTACTCCAAAATAGGGTCTAATCAGGGCTTTGTATAGCTCAGCATAATCTCTGTCCTTTATATTCCAGTCCTCTGGATAAAAAGACCAACATTGCATTAGCCACCTTGATTATTTTCTGCACCTGTTTCAGCATCTTAAAGATCTGTGCACCTGAAACTCCCAAGTCTCTTCGGACAACCTGTGTATTAAACTTCATATAATCTGGAAACTATCCTGATCCATTTTCCAATCCAAAATGTATAACCTCATACTTGCTTACATTGAAACCCATGTCAGTTTTGTCTGTTCACCTTGTCTATCAATATTTCATCATCTGTACTGTCTTCACTGCTGCCTAACTTTGTGTCCTCAGCAAATTTGGAGATATGACTTTCTGTGCCATTATTCAAGGTGTTAATATGAATCATTGTGACCCTAACACAGATCCTTGTGGGGGCACTGCTAGTCACATCCTACCACTTTGAATACCTAACCATTATCCCAACTTTGTTGCCTGTCACTCAATTAATTAATTTCCCAACCATGTCAGTAATTAACCCTCAGTTTTGTGGACTTCTTCCTGAGTGAACAGTCTCTTAAGTGGGATTTTACCAAATTAAGGTAAATAAAACTTTTGTCCTTCATTCCTAGAGGGATGGAGTTTAAAAACAGGAAGGTTAACTTGCAGCTATATAAGGTGCTGGTGAGGCCACACCTGGAGTATTATGTACAATTTTATCTCTTCACCTTACTTGATATACTGACATTGGAGGGGGGGGGGGGTGCAGAAGAAATGCACCATCTTGATTCTGGACTTGTGAGTTGACTTATGAGGAAAGAGTAGACTGGGGCTATACTCAGTGGAATTTAGAAGAATGGGGGGGGGGGATCTTACGAAAATACAACATTTTGAAAGAAATAGATTCCATTAACAGGTGAAACTAAGAACGAGGGGACATTGCCTCAAAATAATGGAGAGTGGATTTAGGACTGAGTTGAAGAGGAACTTCACCCAAAATGTTGTGAATCTGCAATTCCTTGCCCAATGAGGCAAATATAGATTTTTGAACAGTAAAGGAATTAAGGGTTATGGTGAGTGGTGGTTAAGTGGAACTGAGTCCATAAAAGATCAGCCATGATCTTATTTAACAGAAGAGCAGGCTTGAAGAGCCAAATGGCTTACTCTTGGTTATGTTCTTAAATGTCTCTGGAAGTCTATTTTTTAGTAATCCTATATTAATATTCAATGCACAAATTGTATTGCATCTTCTAGTCTCAAAACACATGCAAGCTTCAGAGGACAATAAATTTATGTATTTCTTGCCTTACTTGTTTGTGCCAGTGATATTAACTTCAGATACCTATTCTTACCCAACAGATCCATTGGTCTGTGGCTCAGCAATCCCCATGGCCAAAGCCTTTGTTCATTCTTTTCACAAAGGGATTTCTCCTAACCCTTCTGATAATTACTAATTCTGCAGTCATACAAAATTATCTCTACCCTTTTAATTTGTTTATGCTCCAATGGAAATGGTTCCATCAGCTTCAGTAATTGATTTCCATCCCTTGGATCATCCTGAAGTTATCTACTCTTGCCCTGGTACTGCAACTGAATAGTGAGCTAAAAAATTACTCCTACACATACTCACACAGTGGCCCATCATTCCTGTATCATCCTCGAGGAAATCGTGCATTATTAGCCATAATTTCTCCGATTGCAGCATTTGACATCCAAGCAAATTTGTTTTGTGCTTCAGGACACACTGGTTGCATTTTATTCATTCACCAGTTTCCCTATTGCTAAGTAATCAGTTATGCTTTTTTCATCATTGAGAACAGAGTCACTTCCACTTTGCTTCAAACCACGATCAGCTGAAATTAGCTTCTTTGATCTTTAAACCCAACTCATTATCAAACTATGTATACATCCCCAGAACTGCAATTTGCCATTCATTTGGGTTGTAGTATCTGCAAGGCTGTTAGTTATACAAGTACTCAATCAAACTTAAGCATATGTATTCTTGGTCATAAAATACTTACTTTGTTTCTTCTTTCATTTCAGATTTTTCTGTGACTGTGGTGCTGGAACACTTTCAAATCCTTGCACGTTAGCTGGAGAACCTACGCATGATACAGACACTTTGTATGACTCTGCACCACCAATAGAGTCCAATACATTGCAACACAATTGAGTTTCAGTATATCCTGCCATTCTAATCAACAGTAACTCCATTTGTATAAAAAAAACTCTAGGGGAAAAAATATAATTTGCCCAAATCTTCAGGAAGAATGTGTCAGAATTTGTACAGCTGTTGTGCATATGTGGATGACACTAGAGCCTAAACTCTGGTGTTTTGACAGTGAAGGAAAGGAGTATCTGCTAACTCAGGATCAAGAGAAGGCTGGGCATAAATAGCATTACAACAGACTAAGCAGCCAGCAGTGGACTATACGAGGACAAAAGGCTGACACTGGTTCTGTACCCTAAATGCCAGCTTGTGAAGCTGTATTTTTCTTTGGACAAATAGCATTGAAACAGGTGCTTGCAGAAGGACCGTTCAGCTGTTGGACACAGCGTACAGCAATCACAGCAGTGTTCTGTAGCATCTATGAACAATGGGTACTGATTGGATTGGTGTATGTATGAAAATGTGATCTAGCACTTCTGCATTTTTGATTTTTAAAAAAACATTTATTCAACTGAGACAACTGATTTTAATGCTTTTTCTCATGTAGCTTTTTTTTGTAATTTCAAGCAAAACCTTATTGTACTTGAATGTGTCCTGTTTTGTTAGCAGAACTAGAGACTTGCTGTAACTATACTCATGTCCCAGTATCTTAAATTCTTTCTATGAAAGAGAAACAATAACACTAATCAATTGTATCCCTACAACTATTGATTTCAATTACAGAACATGGATATGTTCTTTTTAAAGTTATTTCCAGAAGTTAACATAAGTGCTTTCATGAGACTGTACAGGGATTAAGGGAAAGTAAACATCTGAAGTGGTACCAGTATTTTACCCAGTTTTTAAAAAGTTACATGCCACCTCATTAAAACATTGTTACAAAAGTAACTTCTGGATGTGCCATTTTAGTAATGCTTCTCCCTGTAATGAAGCAGCTAGTATATATGTACATATATACTCAGTCTCCTTTAATAGCTTTTCATTAATGCGTATTGGTGACAGTGGGTAAAATCAACAGCTTGAAAGTGTATGCATGTACCATAACATCCTAGACTTAATATATTGTGGAGTACTCAATAACCATTATGTAGATGATAGGTAACAATAAAAAAGGGTTTAATTTCCTAGGAAGAGAGAGTCTTATCATTTTAAAATAAACTTTATTAGAACATAATTTCAAAAATCATGTCTGTGAATTAAATCATCCACTTGATATACTCTTCAGATTTCAGCAATCTTCTGCAGAACTGGCTGTAGAGTGAGGAAATTAATATTTGGATCTTCAACCAAAAAGCACACCTCCCTGCAGAAGCAAAAAAAAATTGAACATCTGTAAACTAGAATTTCAAAAGCAGTAACCACAGTAGATTGCCACTCATCCCCATAGCCAGTGAGCAAAGATCTTTGATTCTTTAAGTGCCATTCTAGGTGGTTGAGGAACCCTGCTCAGAAGAACAACTCTGTCATCAGTGTTTACTTTTTCATGTTCTAATTTCTTTAAATGCCTTTTCAAAAAAATTTCCAACTATTCTTCAGCATGTTCCACTGATTGTGTGGAATCAATTAACTTAAATAAACCTATATTTTGCCTCACTTTGAATTCCATCACATTCCACCCACAATGGAAAATAACTGGAACATTTCAACTACCACAGTTTGAGATTTCTTATTAATGCATAAACTCAAGCTTGGAAGAGCTTTTCCTGGCTTACAGAAAATTAGAATTAATTCCTTGAAGCTTTGGTTTACCACACTCCACTATGTAATGCTTCATCAGCCAAATAATTTGCATGTTCTAAAATTTTCAAATTGACTTATCTACTTACTTGAAGAGTCTGAAGGAAATGGTAGCCTTTTCAAATTCTTTAGCTTTCTTGTGACCTTTCTGAATAATTTCCTCAGGAATGTTTGCAAGTCTTGCTGCATTAAATCCATAACTCTTTGGACAGGCTCCTTTGATAAATTTATATAGAAATGTGATCGTTTCCTGGCTTGGATCTTCACATTCATTCTCAACCATACAAGCCTACAAACAATTCAAAACAATGTAAGATGTATGTAAATTAATAATTCTAACCCAGCATCACACTGCAGGTTTGGAGGAAGATTACTGTTTTAGTCCTACAGCTAAGCATGTGTTGCTTATACCTTCCACGTTAATCCAGGGGAAAAAAATGCTAACCAGATGCACACAAGTATGAAATTGAGTTATTTTAACCATACTGAATACTAAGCACTTACCATATGTCCTAAACTGACTGCAGTGGAGTGTGAGAAATCTTCCACAAGGGAATGGTAGTGTGTAGAAAACAGAGTGCGGCACTTGATATTTTCAGCAAGTTCTTGCACCACTGCACTAGCTATTGCTGTGCCATCATATGTTGCTGTCCCACGGCCTGGAAGAACAATTACCACAGAACATTACAGAAATGCAATTGAATGTTAAAGCTTAACTTTTATAACTATCAACCTCAATTCATTTGGAATAACAATAGAAGTTGACATTTCTGCAACAGGGCTTAGAATTTCATGTAGTGGAGATCACTACTTGTTTAGAACACCATGTGAATTAGCAGGGGTGTGCCATTCAATAACATTGTGGTCTCAACTCCACATTCTGTTGACCTTTGATTCCCTTGTTGGTCAAGAATCTACCACTGTTTTAAATATTCCAGGACCTGTATCCATTATTCTCCAAGTTCCAAAGACTCATGACCCTTACAATTTCTTGTCTTAAATGGGAAATACTTCTAAATGTGGCCCTTAGTTCTAGTCTCTTCAACCCCATTTTTACTACACTCAAATGGAAAAGGCCCAGCCATTCCTCATTTGACAATGCTCCCAAACCAGGTGTCTCATGTGAACCTTTTCTGAACTAATGTATTTATACTCCTAAGACTACCAAAGCTGTACATAATGTGCAGTCCCACCAAAAAGTCCAGCTGCAACAACAAAGCACATTTATATTCTTAGAGAAAATATTGGAAAATCTCAGGAGGTCTGGCAGCATCTGTAAGGAGAGAAAAGGGTTTTTGACAGTCAGTCGGACTCAAAACAGCAACTCATTTCTCACCTCACAGATGCTGCCAGACCTGAGGTTCACCAGCATCCACACTAATTTGCTTTTAAAACCATGTTGATGTTCCATTCTCTTTGTATTAACATTCCATTTGCCTTCCTGATGTGCTTATTAACCAGCTCCCTCTGAAATCTTGCAATTGAAATATGCTATTTTTCTGGTCTTCTTGCCGAAGTGGGAATTTAGGTTGGTTAGGTGGGTGGTTTGGGAGGGGTGGTGGAGAAACTGCCCAAATACCAATTTCCAATGGTTACTAATATCCCCAGTTGGAGAAAGTGTATCTCCTTGTTAGGGTCAGTTTGGAGTATGCAATCACTTTCTTTCCTCACCCCTCCCTGCCAACAAAAACAACAACTTTGAGCCAGGCATCAGTAACGTCTTTAAATAAAAATAAAAACAGCCTTAAGAATTCTGCCTAAAGTACAAACTGGAGCCGCCAACAATTAAATTCACTTAAAGTGAAAATGTTTTTTTGTCTGTGTTTTTATAATACTTTGTAATCAATAAAATCATTTTAAATTGGTCATTAAAGTCAGCTTCAAACAGGACTTTTGCTTAAAGTTTTCATAACTAACAACTGCCCAGGCCCAATTCTCATGCCAGAGTGGCAGAGATTTTGTTTCTCAGCTACATTAGAAACATCAGTGCTCCAACCATAAAAACTCAACCTCAAACCAGTGTGTAGACATTTGGCAAGAGTTTTATTTCAGAGCTCAATGCTATTTTTCATTAAAATCATTTGAAACTGTGAAACTCGATTAACCTTTGATTCCCACAGGAAAATGGTATTGCCACAAATTTTTCCAGACTTCTAATAAAATTATGGAAAGAGCTGGCAATGAGGTGGTTTAAGAGTCGCAGGTTACCAAACCTCCGTCTAGTCTTGCAATAACGATTATTCAAGTCAAATCGATGTAACAAGAACAATTCACATGGCTACCACTACTATTCTAATAAAATAAAAAACTCAGTTGTATATCTCAGCAAAACCACAATCCAAAACGAAAATAATGGAAACATATAATACTAGGAAATGCAGCAACTAACTTCAAATTAAATAACTCAATCCCTTCATATTCTATTCATTTGTAGGATATGGGCATCACTGGCTAGCCACCATTTATTATCCTTCCCTAGTTGCCCTCAAGAAGGTGGTGGTGAGCTGCCACCTTGAATCGCTGCAATCCATGTGCAGTGGGTTGACCCACAATGCTGTTAGCAAGTGAATTCCAGGATTTTGACCCAGTGACTATGAAGGAATAGCGATATATTTCCAAGTCAAGATGGCTTGGAGAGGAATTTGCAATTGATGTTTCCATGTATCTGCTGCCTTTGTCCTTCTGGATGGAAATGGTCACGGGTTTGGAAGGTGCTGTCTGTAGAATTGGACGCCTGTGATGTAATGACATTGTCACAGGATTGTTAATTCAGAAACCTGGGTTCAAATCCTACTATGGTAGATTGCAAAATTTGAATTTAATATAAGACTGGAGTTGAGCCAAGGAACCTTATATGTAGATCTTTGCACATATATTCATTTGCACTGCCCGCCAATGGCCTGGAAAGTCTTTTGCTCCAGTGCTATCAATTAACTAGTTTCAGTATTGGGTTGGGAAATGGCAGAATATCGAGGGAAATTTTCTCACTCCAATAGGAATGCCACTCAAAAATATCAGGAAAGAAGCAAATTTAGGTAGAAGTGCTTCCTCTCTATCAAACATGCAATATAGTAGCCAACAAGATTTTATTAAACAAATTAACCCATGACTTGTGAGAAAATATTAGTGACCAAACAACTTCCATGGACAGCTGGGTTTGGGATGGTGCTAAATGTGTACAGGTGACCACAAAATAAAAATCTTGCTAGTCAATGCATTTATTTCCCTTTGTTATTTCCGTATTTCAAACAACCATAATGTTTTTGAATAAACTTCACATTCTGCAGATGGTGACCTCAGCAATTTTTGGCAATGCCTGGTGTATCTTTGGGAAGTTACCTGCTTAATTTCTCTCCTTGTTGAGAAAATATGCAGCACCAGGAGACAAGGAGAAATCTACATTTCAACGCCCAGTGTAAACATTTACCATTTGTTCTCAGGCAGCTCATTGGGAAACAGACTTGATGGGCCAAATGGCCTCTTTCTGCACTGGAGGGATTCTGATTCTACACATAAAAAGCATACCAGCTCCCTAGGTATGATGGAGCACCATCACAGATCTGTCAGTTACTAGAACCACCAACTTTAAATGCTGTGCTAGGTTTGAGTAGATTACCTAATTCATCCAAAACATTACCTAATTCATCCAAAAGCACCAGGGAGTGCGGTGTTGCATGTTGCAAGATGCTAGATGTCTCGCTGAGTTCCACAAAGAACGTGCTTTCACCTACAAGAACGAGATGGGTAATGTTACAGTATTTCAGATGCTACTGCACACAATCCACATTCCAACTGAAAAGCTTGCTACTTTAATCCTAATAAAGTAGGATTAAATTCCACTTGGTGAGGACAGAATAAGTTGCGAGTTTTACATAGAACATTACAGCACAGAACAGGCCCTTCAGCCTTCGATGTTGCGCCGACCAATATAAAAAGCAATGACCCTCCAAACTAAACCATTCCCTTCTCTTCCATATACTTATCAACTAACCTCTTAAACGCCACCAAACTTGCCGCATCTACAACTGCTGCAGGCAGGGCATTCCACTCCCGAACCACCCTTTGGGTAAAGAACCTACCTCTGATATCCGTCCTATAACTATCACCCCTTAATTTAAAGCTGTGTCCACTCGTGCTAGCTTTCTCCATCCTAGGAAAAAGGCTATCACTGTCCACCCTATCTAAACCTCTAATCATCTTATATGTTTCAATAAGGTCCCCTCCTAGCCGCCTCCTTTCAAACGAAAACAACCTCAAATCCTTCAGCCTCTCTTCATAAGAGCTGCCCTCCATACCAGGCAACATCCTGGTAAACCTCCTCTATACCCTCTCCAATGCCTCCACATCTTCCTTATAATGTGGGGACCAGAACTGCACACAATACTCCAAGTGCGGCCACACTAGAGTTTTGTACAGTTGCAACATGACGTTGCGGCTCCGAAATTCAATCCCCCTACCAATAAAAGCTAAGACTCCATATGCCTTCTTAACAACCTTATCGACTTGACTGCCTACTTTCAGGGATCTATGCACATACACACCAAGATCCCTCTGTTCATCAAGACTACTAAGAATCCTACCATTAGCCCTATACTCTACACATTTATTATTCCTGCCATAGTGCATTACCTCAAACTTTTCCACATTAAACTCCATTTGCCACCTCTCGGCCCAGCTCTGCAACTTGTCCAAGTCTCTCTGCAAACTATAACACCCCTCTTCACTATCTACCACTCCACCGACTTTGGTGTCATCCGCAAATTTACTAATTCATCCTTCAATACCCTCATCCAGATCGTTTATAAAAATTACAAACAGCAGGGGCCCCAAAACAGACCCCTGAGGTACACCACTTGTCACCGAACTCCACGATGAATATCTCCCATCAACCACCACCTCTGTCTTCTATCTGCTAGCCAATTCCTAATCCAATTAGCTAAATCAGCCTCTATCCCATACATCTGCATTTTCTGCAGAAGCCTTCCATGGGGCACCTTATCGAACACCTTACTAAAGTCCATATATACCACATCAACTGCCTTACCCCCATCCACCTCTTGGTCACTTTTTCAAAAAACTCAATAAGGTTAGTAAGGCACGACCTACCCTTCACAAAACCATGCTGACTATCCCCAATCAATTCATTTCTCTCTAAATAACTATAAATCCTATCCCTAATAATTCTCTCCAATACTTTGCCCACAACAGAAGTAATACTCACTGGCCTATAATTCCCTGGAAGGTCTCTCTTCCCCTTCTTGAACAATGGGACCACATTCGCTATCCTCCAGTCCACCGGAACCACACCCGTAACCAACGACGACCTGAAGATCAGAGCCAGAGGCTCTGCAATAGCCTCTCTTGCCTCCCAGAGAATCCTAGGGTAAATCCCGTCTGGCCCAGGGGACTTATCCAACTTCAAACCCTCAAGAATATCTAGCACATCCTCCCATCTGGGAGGATGCACTACAAGTTTGCAGCAGACTGAAAAGATTGAGTATGTAGATATTAAGGAAGCGGATGTGTTAGAACTTTTAAATGCTATCAAGATAGACAAGTCTCCGGGACCAGATGGGATGTACCCCAGGTTATTGTGGGAGGTGAGGGATGTCATTGCAGAGCCCCTGGCGATGATCTTTGCGTCGTCGATGGAGACGGGAGAGGTTCGGTGGAATTGCAGATGTGGTCCCTATTTTCAAGAAAGGGAACAGGGATAGTCCTGGAAATTACCGACCGGTGAGTCTGACCTCAGTGGTTGGTAAGCTGATGGAGAGGCTTCTGAGGGACAAGATTTACGAGCATTTGGAGAAGTTTAGGTTGATTAGAAATAGTCAACATGGTTTTGTAAAAGGCAGGTCGTGCCTTACGAGCTTAATTGAGTTCTTCGAAAATGTGACTGAACACATTGACGAAGGTAGAGCAGTGGACGTGGTGTACATGGACTTCAGCAAGGCATTTGACAAGGTCCCACATGCAAGACTTCTTGAGAAGGTGAGAGGCCATGGGATCCAAGGGGCTTTGGCCTTGTGGATCCAGAACTGGCTTGCCTGCAGAAGGCAGAGGGTGGTTGTGGATGGCTCTTTTTCTGCATGGAGGTCGGTCACCAGTGGAGTGCCCCAGGGATCTGTTCTAGGACCCTTGCTGTTTGTCATTTTCATAAATGACCTGGATGAGGAAGTGGAGGGATGGGTGAGTAAGTTCGCCGATGACACGAAGGTCGGTGGTGTTGTGGATGGTCTGGAGGGATGTCAGAAGTTGCAGCATGACATCAACAGGATGCAAGACTGGGCGGAGAAGTGGCAGATGGACTTCAACGCGGATAAATGTGTTGTGGTCCATTTTGGCAGATCCAACGGGATGAATGAGTACACTATCAAAGGTAGGAGTCTTAGCTGTGTGGAAGAGCAGAGGGATCTTGGGGTCCGGGTCCATAAGACTCTCAAATCGGCCTCCCAGGTGGAGGATGTGGTTAAGAAAGCTTACGGTGTACTGGCCTTCATTCATCGAGGGATTGAGTTCAGGAGTCAGGAGGTAATGCTGCAGCTTTATAGGACCCTTGTCAGACCACACTTGGAGTACTGTGCGCAGTTCTGGTCGCCTCACTATAGGAAGGACGTGGAAGCTATTGAAAGGGTGCAGAGGAGATTTACAAGGATGTTGCCTGGATTGGGAGGCATGCCTTATGAAGACAGGTTGAGGGAGCTGGGACTGTTCTCCCTGGAGAGACGAAGGTTGAGAGGCGACCTGATAGAGGTTTACAAGATGTTGAGAGGAATAGATAGGGTGGACTCTCAGAGACTATTTCCCAGGGCTGAAATGGTCGCGACGAGAGGGCACAGATTTAAGGTGCAGGGAAGCAAGTACAGAGGGGATGCTAGGGGAAAGTTTTTCACTCAGAGGGTGGTGAGTGAATGGAATCGGCTGCCGTCGGTGGTGGTCGAGGCGAACTCGCTGGGGTCTTTTAAAAGACTTCTGCATGAGTATATGGGATCCAATGGGATTGGGGGTTATAGATACGTCTATGGCTGGGTAGGTTTTGATGTGTTCGGCACAACTTGTGGGCCGAAGGGCCTGTTTGTGCTGTAGTGTTCTATGTTCTATCTACTTTAATACTTTCCAGTTTGCAACCCTCTACCTCAGTGTTCTCCATAACTACATTTACATCACCCTGTGTGAATACCGAAGAGAAATATTTATTCAGTGCCTCTCCAATCTCTTCAGGCTCCACGCACAACTTCCCACTGCTGTCTATGACTGGCCCTAATCTTGTCCTACCCCATCTTCTATTCTTAACATATCTAAAGAAAGCTTTAGGATTCTCCTTAATCCTATCAGCCAAATTCTTCTCGTGTCCTCTCTTAGCTCTCCTCAATTCACTCTTTAGCTCCCTCCTGGCTAATCTATAGCTATCCATTGCACTAACCGAGCCTTCAAGCCTCATCCTGACATAAGCCTCCTTTTTTCTTTTAACCAGCAAATCAACTTTTTTTGTACACCAAGGTTCTCTTACTCGACCATTTCCTCCTCGCCTGACAGGGACATACTTATCAAGGACTCGCAGCAGCTGCTCCTTGAATAAGCTCCACATTCCAGATGTTCCCAGTCCCTGTAGTTTCCTAGTCCAATCTATGCACCCTAATTCTCTCCTGATGGCCTCATAATTACCCTTCCCCCAGCTTCATGCCTATCCCTATCCATCACTAAGGTGAACGTAACCGAATTGTGGTCACTATCACCAAAATGTTCACTAACTTCCAAGCCTAGCATTTTGCCAACTAATGCATTGGTGCTAAAGTTGGTTCATCAGCTTCCTCCCAGCAGCCAATTGTGCCAATGAGCTTCAAATACGGCAGTTCTTGCTCAGTTTCTTTTTTAGTACCAGTAACCTGCTCTGTAGAAATCAAAACCAACTGATATGTATGGACACCATCATTCCATTTGGCCCTTGTGATTGCAGAATATCTATGATCAGAGCACAGATTTTATTACTGAATCCATTTGTGTCCTTTAGGAAGTTCAAGTGCAGATATGTTGAGATTGCTGGCAGTAGTTATTAGCTCCAGATTGACCTTTGTATCTAGATTTTTGCACGTATTCATTTGTACTGCTCAGCAATGACTGGGAAAGTCTTTTGCTCCAGTGTTACCAATTAACTAATTTCAATATTAGGCCGGGAAATTTGTCACCTGTACATTGAGGTGCAAAGCAAGTTTGTTTTCTAATTCTTGGCTTTCGCCAAGATAAACTGGTTAAAATTCAAGCTAGAACTGCCTTCTGTGCATTTTGAAAACAATAAATTGGTGAGGAACATCGAGTATTTGATAACAATTTGAGAAAACAATTCTTTTAAAAAATTATATTTTTAAAAAGGAACAAAAATATTGATCTGGAAATCTCTTCATACCTGACATGATTCTATCAGATGCACCCAAACGTGTGAAAACTCTGTCAACTGGGTTAAATCTGCAGCTCTCTGCTGGCACATAGCACCCCAGTTGTGCCAGGATGACCAGAAGGCCAACCTATTCCGAGGGGTGGGGGGGTGGGGGTGAAGAGAGAGAGAGAGAGGAAGAAATCAGATTCCTGTTGTACAGACTGGAAAACATTACCTAACTCCACCTGACTTTCCAGAACATGCAACTCCCGGTGAACAGAGCTAGATATGGAATTCATTCTTGTATTAATTTCAAATTACCTTTTCAAAACAAAAGGCCTGAAACAAATATTACTTTAGACTCAAAATTCAGCCAAGGCTTATACTCCCACCTCTGATTCAGAAGGCTATAGATTCTAGTCCCAAACTCTAGAGACTAGCACTTGTGACAGTGTTGAGGGAGTGCTGCACTATCAGAGAGGTAGTTTTTATAAGCATAGAATCCCTACAGTGCAGAGAGCGGCCATTTGGCCCATCAAGTCTGTACCAACCACAGTCCCTCCCAACCCCTATTCCAGTGAACCCCATGCATTTACCCTGCTAATCTGCTGGACACCATGTGGCGATTTAGCATGGTCAATGCACTGAACAAGCACATCTTTCAGACTGTGGGGGGAAACTGGATGGAACCCACGCAAGCACAGGGAGGGCGTACAAATCACACAGTGACCCGAGGCCGGAATTGAACCTGGGTCCCTGGACTGAGAGACAGCAGTGTTAACCGCTGTGCCACCCTAAACTTAAACTAAAGCCTCATCTGCACACGACAGTATTTCAAAGATTAGGATCGTTCCCTCATGGCTGGTCAACATTTACCTTTTAACTTACTGCAGAACACATTATCTGGTCATTATCACATTGTCGTTTGTAGAAACTTGCTGTGAACAAATTGGCTCACTAATTTCATACAAATGCAAGTACTTTGCATTGAAAGCGTACAGGACCGTGGCAAATAACAGTGCCTCTCCCACCTGTCTCATAAGTGTGGATTTGCCACCCATATTTGGGCCTGTCACAAGCAGACAGGAAGCCTGGTTGCTGCAGTGACCACCTTCCAAATCTTCAGCATCCCGGCAGCCGATGAACACATCATTAGGGATAAAATCCCCAAAGAAGGTTTTTAAGACACACGGGTGGCGTGAATTTCGAAGCTCCAGGAATGGTTGGGTGTCCTCATCGACAAGCGTTACAACAGGTCTAGTCATCGGTCCCTCTCCACTCTGACTGTAGTGTGTTAAACTCAGCAAGACATCTGCAAGAGTAAAATCATTCAGATCAATACTCTCTCAAAGGCACATCTTGAAAAACTAAAAGTACCTGCCAGTACACTAAAACTCCCAAACTTTAAATCGTGCAGAGACTGCATTTGACCCGAGTGTTGCTGGTGGCAGAAGTTTGAACCATTGACCTTGGAAGAATCAGCTGAAGTACCAATAAGTACAGCTTCCAGTGTTACCAGCTCCTGGGATCAAACCTGTCTGCTTTGTTTGGATGAAAACAGTCGCAAGCAGTGAATCATCTGCCACACAGTAACTCACATCTCCTAAGGTCTACCGCTCCCCCCAACAACACACGCTGCACTGTGATTGACAGGACTCTCAACTGTGTCTGTCCTACCCACCTACACCTCTGCCCTCATTCCTTCCTCTCTTTTCTACAACTACGATTGCTTTCACTTTTCATCTCACCAGGCACTACATTCAAAATATCATCCTCTGCCTCTTCCACCATTCCCCCCACCCCCCGGATTACATATGGATCATTCCATCCAGAATCCTGGTCCACTTTTCCATTGCCTATGTCTCACGTTCTCAAGTTACCCATCCATGCGTGTGCAGAAGGTGCAACACCTGACCCATTACCTCCTCCAAAGTCCCAGACATACTGAAGCAGTGATTCCTTGCACTCCTTTCAATTTGGTCTGGTGTATTTGCTGCTCTCAATGTGGTCTCCTCTACAGACTGGGTGAACACTTCCGTGGAACACCTTTGCTCTGACTACAAACATGACCTTCTGTCGCTTGCCATTTCAACTCAGCACCTTTTTCTCATCCCCATGTCTGTCCTTGGCCTGCTGCAATGCTCCAATGAAGCCCAATTCAAGCTGAAAGAACAACATCTCATCTTCCATGCCTCAACACTTAGCTCAATCTCAAACCACAAACTCTGCTCCATTTTGACTTTCTTAACCCTGGCCCACAGAGCCACGTGTTACTTGTTCTTCAGTTTTGCTTTAGAGTGCTGACCCTCATTCTGCTATTCAACATTCTTATTTCTCTTACTTTTATACCAACATCACCCTCTTTAGTTTGTAAGACTCCCATTAACAGTCCCCTTGGTCAAATCTCACCCAGCTCTGACCTATCCCTATTTTACATCATCCCACCTTAAACAGTAAGAAATTCACCACATTTCTCCCTCTCTTTAGCTGAGAAGAATCACACTGACTCAAAATGTATAATTTTTCTCTCTCCACAGATACTGTCAGACCTGCTGAGTTCTTCCAGCATTTCCGTCCTTAATTCATGCTTCAAGCTGAGGTTAGAAACTCAGGGCAACTGGATGTGACTGAGGCTCAGGAATAACCCAATGGGGGCCTGGGTGACTGGAAGGTAGTTTCTAGGTACCTGGCTTTGATGCCGAGTGCAGGGGGTCTGATTGAAAAGCTTACAGATGATAGAAAAACTGTCCTGTGTATTTAAAATTGAATGAGAAATCTGTACATTCTGCAGGGAGGTATCAGTCAGGAGGGCAGATGATCAGCAAATGGAGTTCTATCTAAAGAAAGTGTGAGATATGCTTTGGACGGCCAACATGGGAATACACAATAAATGGAAAAGCACAGAGGGACCCACAGTATCTGCTGAAGAAAGCTGGACAGGTAATTGTGATCAAGAGGAGAAAGGGAATATTCGCCTTTATTAGCCAAGGCGAAGAACGCAATCTCTGAGAGTTTATGCTGAAACTGCATTACACTCTTCAGGTCACAGCAAGAAAATTGCATGCCTTTCTGGTCACTACACTACAGTAAAAACGTGATTACCCATTTTAGAGCCAAAAAGTTAACATGGATTTTGCCAGGAAAAGCAAGTACCTACAAAGGATTGTGAATGAAGCCTAGTCCGTCACGCAAACCAATCTCCCATCCGTTGATTCTGTCTACACTCATCATGATGCATGTGGTCAACATTGCATTTGTTCAAAGTCACACTTTCTTTAAACCTTCTCCACTCTAATTTCAGGTTGTATAGAGCACAGCTCAACACCAGGACATTTGAGACCCCTTGCAGGTTATATTGAAGATTCCATCAGATCGATCTTTAGAAACCTCTGGCCTGCTCAATGGTCACTCAAGTTTCCTTGTCACAGCTGTGTGTCTCTTATCAGTAACTACGTTTGGGCCCAATTCCCCATCGCTTCACGGGGTAGCACTGGTTCTTTCATGGGATGATGGTATCACTGGCAATACCATCCACAATTATCCTTGAGAAGAGGACGGTGAACCATCTTGTTGAATTCTGAAGACTCTCTGGTACAATACCGTTAGGAAGGGACATTCAGGATTATGATCTCACAATAGTGATGCCTTGGCAAAGCGGTCAGCAAAACCCCCACGCACGCTTCTGGACATACCCTCTTCCACCAGGACAAAGATACAAAAGTCTGAGGACGCGTACCAACCGACTCAAGAACAGCTTCTTCCCTGCTGCCATCAGGCTTTCGAATGGACCTACCTCGCATTAAGTTGATCTTTCTCTACATCCCTAACTATGACTGTAACACTGCATTCTGCACTCTCTCCTTTCCTTCTTCACGTAGAGTATGCTTTATACTGTTCGCTATATACTAGCATTACAATAATAAAATCAAAACTGAAGAATTTTAATTATATGGGGACTCAATGGATAGGTTAGAGTTGTTTTCTTTGAATTAGGTTCCTCCCTGCTCTACTCAGAATTATGAAGTTGAGGATTTTAGATAAAGTAGATAGGGAGAACCGATCCCAAATAGTCGAAGGATATATAACCAGGGAGGAGGCTATATTGATTCAGCACAGATTCAAAAGGGATCCAAGAGGGAACTATTTCATCTGGCAGGTAATGGAGACCTAGAACTCAAAGAAAATTATAGCATAGGAACAGGCCCTTCAAACCTGCATCGATCATCCTGCCAGTCTGAACTAAAATCCCTTACCCTTCCGGGGTCCAAATCCCTCTATTCCCATTCTATTCGTGTATTTGTCAAGACACACCTTAAGTCATAAAAGAAACTCTGCCTGAAAAAGTTCAGCAGAGGCAAAAACTCTCAACATATTAACAATTGCCATAATCTACAATACTACAGACCCAGAACTGGATGGCTACTTGAGGGTTAGCACGGAAACCACGGACCAAACGGACTCCAACCCTGTTGCAAATTTCTGCCATTTTATAATCGGTTACAAATTAGTCAATTAGCTGCCCTTAGAGAGAGAGTGAGAGAAAAAAAAAGAGAGGAGTCAAATCACTGACCAGGTACAAAAGTTAAAGTTAAATTATTAATGTCACAAATAGACCTACTTTAATACCACAATGAAGTTATTGTGAAAATTCCTTAGTCGCCACACTCCACTGCGTGTTCAGGTACACGGAGGGAGAATTTAGCATGGCCAATGCACCTAGCCAGCACGTCTTTTGGACTGTGGGAGGAAACCGAAGCACCCAGATGAAATCCACGCAGAGAAGGTGCAGACTCCGCACAGACAATGACCCGAGTCAGGAATCGAACCTGGATCTCTGGTGCTGAGATAGCAGTGCCAATCGTTGTGCCATCCTCCACCACGCTGTCCCGAGTAGATTTAAACAATGGATTTCAATTGAACATTGATTAATAAAAGAGGCACAATGTGTAACTATGTGAAAGTTACAACATTTTAATATGTGAGAGTTTTTGCTTCTGCCGCACTTTCAGGCAGAGTTTCTTTTATGACTTTTAATTGTGTCTTGACAAATACTCGAATAGAATGGGAATAGAGGGATATGGACCCCGGAAGGGTAGGGGATTTTAGTTCAGACTGGCAGGATGGTCATTGCAGATTTGAAGAGTCTGTTCTTGTGCTATAATTTTCTTTGAGTTCTAGGTCTCCGTTACCCTCCAGATGAAATAGTTCCCTCTTGGATCCCTTTTAACTCCTGCCCTGAATCAATATAGCCTCCTCAGGAGCTCATAGTTAGTCACATCTAATCATTGTACGAAAGGACTGACTGAGGGAGCTACCTGCCCACATGCCAGAGTTCAGGATTGAAGCAAAGATCAGACCTCACTTTGAGAGTCAACACTGCTTTCTGCTAACTTCAGACACAACCCACGTGACTGAAATTTTAATTTGATGGTTTTCAGGGCATCAGTTGAAGTGGCTTGTGGTTGGGTGGGGGAGGGGTGGAAATCGATACTGCAATGTGGTGAGATGGGAGGGAGAGGATGTGGCAGAGGAATCAGTTAACTAGAGCAATTTAACTACAAACACTTCTCGGGTCTCTCTCAGTTTACATCAGTTGATGTATTTTGTGGAACAGAAACAGGTGAATGATTAGAGATTTGATAGTGATGATAGCAGGACATAGATAGATAGGCTGGTAGCTTGGGCAGATAGAATTCAATCCTGATAAACGCAAGGTGATGCATTTCGGAAGAAAGAATGTGTGTGTGTGGGGGGGCGGGGTATATGATAAAGGGTAGACCCACTAAGAGTATAGAAACGCAGAGGGACTTGGGGGTGCAGGTGTACAAGTCTCTGAAGGTCGCAGAGCAGGTGGAGAAGGTTGTGAAGAAAGCATGTGGTATGCTAGCCTTTATAGGAAGAGGTATAGAGTACAAGAGCTGGTTTTTAATGTTGCAGTTGTGTAAAACGTTGGTTAGACCTCATTTGGAATACTGCGTCCAGTTCTGGTCGCCTTACTACCGGCAGGACGTGGAGACTCTGGAGAGAGTGCAGAGAAGGTTTACCAGGATGCTGCCTGGTATGGAAGGTCTGAGTTACAAGAATAGGTTAGGCAAATTGGGACTGTTTTCCTTAGAAAGACGTAGACTTAGAGGAGATCTAATAGAGGTGTACAAGATTATGATGGGTATAGATAAACAGAGTTAAGCTTTTTCCTAGGATGGATTCAAATAGCACAAGGAGTCACGGGCTTAGGGTGAGGGGGTAAGGTATAATTTGGATGCTAGAGGGAGTTTTTTCCACACAGAGGGTGGGGGGGGTATGGAACGTGCTGCCAAGTAAAATGGTGGGGCAAACACTTGAGTTATTTAAGAGATACTTAGATTGGCACATGAACAGAATGGGAATGGAGGGATATAGAAAACTGATTTAAAATATGGATCACGAGCCTTGGGAGTTCCCTGGCAAGTGTAAATTGTCGATGATATTGATATATTTGTTTTATCCTACAGGTACTTCAGTCCGCCTTGTTGTCTAACAAGGGGTATACATGTGATGGGTCATGAGGGGGCTACTCTTGGATTTTGAGAGAAGCCTAGGGCTTCACGTCGTTAGTGTACGCTTGACCTGGACCATTTGATGGGTAACACGACAGCTCAGTGACTATCGCTGTGCTGTGCAGATACACGGACGTGGGCCTGTGTCTGTGGGAGTTTGCGCATTCTCCCGTGCTTGCGTGGATTTTCTGTGGATGCTCTGGTTTCCTCCCACATCCCAAAGATGTGCTCTTAGGCTGATTGACAGAACAAATTCTCCCTAAATTGTCTCAAATTTGGTTCTAATGCATAGATCTATAAACATAGATAGGGATCATGGGTAGAAGTGGGAACATCGAGGTGATGGCGTGGGCTCGTTGGGCCTGTTTCTTGTGCTGTTTTGTTCTTTGAGATTCTGGACAGAGGGAGGGAGGGAGGGAGCAGGTTGCCGGGGGTGGGGAGAGAGAGAGAGAGAGAGAGAGAGAGAGAGAGAGAGAGAGAAAAACGACACCAGTTTGGTGGGGTCAGCTCCCTGGCCTGAGTGCTGTCTTTCCATAGCTCTGTTCCCTCACAGGCAGAGTGAGATTGATTAAAATGAAAGTTTATATAACACGACGTTTAAACCGAAAGCCGTTCCAACATTAAACACAACTGATTGGACAACAGCCTCAAAAGCAAGTCCAACATGGTCACTGTGAAAGAAAACTATTTAGCAGCACAGAATCACTATAATGCAGGAAGTCATTCTGCCCATTCATTCTGTACTCTCTGAAAGAAGATCCTCCTAGTCCCACTTTAATGCCTTATTCCTCTAACCCTAGATGTTCTTAAGAAAAGAATAGGGATGTACAACCACATTGGAAAGTAAAACCACCCTCAGGACATTTGATTTAGATTCCACCGATCCTCCGGCTGAAGTTCTCTTTTGTTCTCATCACTTTTACCTTTTTTGCCAAATATTTTTAATAGTTTTTTATTACTCTGAAGTGGGAACAGTTTCTCCCCATTTACCCTGTCCTTAGCCATCAGGATTTTCCTACCAAGTGTCCTCCCATCCTCCAAGGAAAGGAGACTTAACTCCTCTCCCAACTATGCTCATAGCTGGAGTTGTTTATCCCTGCAAGCATCCTTGTGCATCTGAACTCTCTCCAATGTCTTCACAACCTTTCACATGTGGCCAGAAGTGGAAGCACTGTAGGCATGAGAAGGTTGGCAGGAATATGGTTACACTGGAACCTGCCTGTGAAACAGGACAGCAACCACTTCTCTTCCAGTGTCAATATTAATGACAGCTAAGATGGCACTGGAATGAGTCTTATCTTTTACTCTGGGTCTATGTTTTTAAAACTGCACTCTATAACTCATCTTTAGTCATTAGTGTCACAAATAGGTTTACATTAACACTGCAATGTAGTTACTGTGGAAATCTCTTAGGTGCCACAATCCAGCGCCTGTTGGGTACATTGAGGGAAAACAGCCAATTCACCTAACCAGAACTTTTGGACTGTGGGGGGAAACCCATGCAGACATGGGGAGAACGTGCAAACTCTACACAGATAGTGACCCAAACCAGGAATTGAATCTGGTTCCCTGGCGCCTAGGTGGCAGTGCTAACCTCTATCAATATGCCTCTCTTCTCTGCTGCCATGACAACTGATATATGGTAGGTCCATTCAAATTGATTTTTCCTTGCACCCTGGCTATGACTGTAACACTATATTTTGCACCATTTCCTTTCCTTCTCCCTTATGAACAGTACACATTGTCTGTATAGCACACAGGAAACAATACTTTTCACTCTATCCCATAGACGTGACAATAATAAATCCAATCTGTTTAAAAGATAACACTCAGTGCAGTGTGTCAGGCATCAGACTAGGGAACATAGAGCTTTCGCTCCAAGGAATGGGAATTCTGCACTAACTGCAGAGTGAGCTGGGGGTAGAACAGCAATGCATCACTTTTCCCAACCAAAGAAATGACCACAACCTCCCACCTTCAACCCAAGAACGAGCTCGGAACAGCCAGTACTCGGGAATGAGGCAGCACTTCACTTACCAAGGACGGCAATGCAGTCCACCGCTGCCTGCCAGCTCTTGTAGTTCTTGTCAAAGTTGTAGAAAAGGCGCCTCATGCAGTCCTGAAGAGCCACATCTCGCCTCTCCTCAGCGTTGTTCATTGCGTCCAACAGCCTCTCGATCGCTTTCGTCCAGTAGCGTTTGTAACCCTTTTTGGTCGATTTCAGTTCGTACTCCTCCGGCACGTGGCGGTCGGCGATATTTTCGGGGACCTCCAGCTGGTAGCGGTTTCTGGCGGAGCCCCAGTAAACCACGCTCCGGCAGCCCAGCCTCTTGCGCTGAGCCTCCAGGTACTCCTGGAGGCTGCGCTCCGTCTCCTTGATGTCGGCCAGCGCCTGGTCGTAGTCTGGGTCGAAGCCTGCTTTGGGGGTAATGACTCCAGTGTTTCTGGCCTTCTGGTGGTCAAAGGCCTGATCCCACCTCTTCAGCTCTGCAGACAAATCAGGGAAGAGGCCCTCCGAGCTGCTGCCCTTCAAACTGAGCACCTGCCCGAGTAACCGAGACTTAAAGCCATCAACCGAAGGCCCGATAACCTGGAGGACCTCCTGGAAGGCTTTGAAACCTTCCAGCGCGGACAAGAAGTCGGCGATTTTCTTTTTGCTGTAGGTGGTCTCCTCGTACAGCACGGCCCGGCTGTCCGGATGGTCCTTACTCTTCAGGGGCGATCCGATGCTGTGGATGCGGCTCAGCAGCCGCTCCAAATCCGGAACCTTCTTCAGCAGCTCCACCACCTCGGCCACCTTGTCGGGCACAGCCATCAGGTCCTCAACGGCGTCCAGCCGGTCCCCAATGGCCAGGGGGTTACAGAGGGGGGCGCACAGCCACTGCTTCAGCAGGCGCTTGCCAAAGTAGGTGCAGCAGTTGTCCAGCTGCTCCAGTAGTGTGCCCTCCGTGGTGCCAGTGGTGCCATTGCGCAGGACCTCCAAATTGGTCAGGGTGATGGCATCCAGCACCAAGCGCTGGCGGCCGAAGCCACCGCTGGAAGCCCCAGCTCTCTCAATGTCAACATCCACGGGAACGTACTCTTCGAAGTTGGCCATGGACAAGAGCTCTTGGTCAACGAGGCATCGCTTCAGGTAGAAGATACAGGCCCCAAGAGCTGACAGGGCCAGTTCATGGCCCTCACCCGGGGTCAGCCCCAGTGAATCCGCCTCGGACACCATGTGCTGCAGTACTGGCGGCAGGGGCACATCCGGGTTGCCCTGCTTTGTTTCGGTGAAGTAGCCCTCCTCGGCGAGGACCTTTAGTGTTTTGGACGCCTCCCAGAACTGGGTGACGGACTGCAGCCCCTCTTGCACGGCAGAGACGAGGCAGCCTTTCAGAACTTTCCGGGTCTCTCCGGACGGGTTGCCTCTCTCGAAGAGCACCTGCACTGGCGGGTAACGAGCCACCAGTGTCCGGAAACGGGAGCAGTGCCGGTCATCCGCGAACTGGCCCAGGTGGAACTTGCCGACGGACGTGTCGACGAAGCAGACCCCGTAGGAGCGACACTGGCCTGGAGAGTCGGCGTCCGCCTTCTCCCTCACGCACAGGAGATACTTGTTATTGCTTTCCAAAGGGCTGCCGTCCAACACGCTGTACGTCTGCGTCCCCTTGGTGATTATCCGACAGACCTCGCGTCGGACAACCCGGTCGAACTTTGTGGGGTGAGGCAGGGACTTGCAGCGTGCCTCCATCATCTCGGGGGTCTCGGTCTGCTCCACCCTCGCCACCTTGTAGCCCTTCTGAACCAGCACGTCGGAGAATCGGCCAAAAGCGATCTCGGGGAAACCCGAGTGGGCCCAGCAGCCCCTCATAAACGAGAGCCCCAGCTCGTTGACACCGGTGACCGCGTCCACGTGGTAAAGCTCGTAGAACTTGCCAACCTTGTAGAAAATCACCGTGTCGAGCATCTGGGCTTTCAGCTCCCACCATCTGCGCATGCCGGGGGTGCACTTGGACAGAAAGTCATCGGGCACGTAGAGCGTGGAGCAGTCATAGTCAGGGTCACCCTCCTTCCGTCTTTTGGCATCCTTCCTCTTGCCAGGCTTCAGCCACTCCAGCTTCTCGTGGTCCCACGTTGTTACCGGTGAAGAGCTACCTGAGACCCCCCCATTGGACTGACACTCAAACGTCTCTGGCGCAGAGAAGGCAGACAGCTTGGACTTGGTGCTGGAGGACACTGCCGCCATCGCTGCTGCTTTCTTCTGGGTTTCTGAGGGGGGACAGGACACGCCTTTCGCTTTGGCTGGGCCAGCGGTCGCCCCACGCTTGCGTTTGAACGGTGTCTTCACCGGACTGTCAGGGTCGGTCTCGGTTTCAGGCTCGCTGATATCCCTCTCGTCGACGCCGCTGCTGCATTCGTCACTGCTGGCCTCCTGCTGGTCGGGTTTGAACTCGTCCTCGGAGCTCTCAACGTCACTGTCCGACTGCACCACAATCCGCCTCCTTTTAGCCTTGGCACTGGCTGCACGCGTCGCCCTCGACGCTCCCTTCTTCACTTTCTCATCCTCGCTGTTGTTTTCTTTATCTTCCTCACTCGCTGTCGACTGCTCTCCCAGCTGGAAAGGAACACCTTTGGTTTACTCAAGACTCATATTTTCCTTTCATAACACAGCAGCGAGACTGGTCACTGCAATAAGCTGGGAAGATACACCCCCTCCCTGTCACCCAAAACCAACCCTAGGGGATTTTCACAGGACCTTCGTCACAGGGGGAACATAAGCCTATTTGTGACTAATAAATAAACTTCAAAAACGTTTGGGAAGAAGAACCTGAAGGGAACTGGTGTGGATCTTAGTCATCCAGACAGACAGACCAGAATTCTGGCAGTCCCAAAAGCAGACGGGTGAAAGAGGCAGTTCACACAGAAACGTTTAATCCTGACCAGAGAGGAGGGAGATGAGGAACTGGAAATGAACCGCCCTGATTGAGCTGGGGCTAATGCAACATTGAATTAAGTGAACATTACAAACTGCAATGCCGAAACAGGCTGAGTCTGCAACATACGATACAAGGTGGTACAGGAGTGCAATAAGAGACGTTCCACCACTAGGCACCATCACCCTGCAGAACAGATACTCAAAAATCTGTCACATTAACTGCAGTGAAAGGCGAGGGGAATGTTTAAAGGTACATTACATATTCCCAAGTACCCCTCAATTCTACTCCAGGACTGAAAACTTCAGCATCCATAACTGACTGTCATATTTCTGGAGAGGGGGAAGCGATACTCTGGGTGAGGACATGAACAAGCAGACAAAAATTGTGATGCATTAACTCCTCCTCCCCCCAGGTTCTGGGGCCTGGCTCCATTTCATACATGTCTGAGAACGCTCCTAGTTTATATGACAGGGAAGTTGGAGTTCAAAGATACTTTAACTGAAACTATTACCTCCATTTCCTCCTCCTGCTCCTCATCATCTTCCTCAGACTCAGAGGGTTCACAGCACACTGCCAATTCCAAACGTGCCTCTCTCGATTTCGGAATGGCCTTGTCTGCTAGCTCCATCGCCCTACGGATTTCAGGCTTCCCGCTAAAATACACGCCACCTCTCTGGGCTTCTTTACACTCCGAACCTACAAAAACAAGATGGTCAACCGCTTACGACAATTTGCATTTATCCCCGTGCTTTTCGCAACATTTACCTTTGTCACAGTTCTTTATGAAAGAAGGAGGGGAGAACATCAGAGTCAAGCATCAAGCAGGAAGAGATGTAGCAAGGAATATGGCCAAGAAAGTACATCGTATGGGCCAGTTTCTGATATGATGACGTGAAAAGAGAGACAGTACACAGGAAATCAAAGTTAGAAAAGCAGAGTGTTCAGGCTGGTAAACAGTGGGGATGGGGACCAGGTAACAGCAGTAACAACGCGATGAATGACGTAATGACCCGTATACTTTTGGGAGGGGAAAAAAAATCTATATTTATGTCAGTTCCATAGAAGCAGAGCTTCTCTTTAAGAACTGCCATAAAGAGCAGTTACTCCCAGTAACTGATCATGTGACCAAGCTGCCCAGGAGATAAACAGCAGGAAAAAAAAGTCACCAAGTAAACTGCTTCAGCATAGAAACACAGTTTGGGTTTAGATTAACAGAAGCTGCTAGAGAGGGTACTTCTTTCATTTATCATTGTCACATATATTGGGATAGTGAATAGTAGTGTTTCTTGCACACTATACCAACAAAGCATTCCGTACAGAATACGTATGGGAGAAAGAAAGGAGACGGTGTAGGATATAGTTTTGCAGTTACAGATGAGGTGAAGAGAAAGATCAGCTTAATATAAGGTAGGTTCATTCAAAAGTCTAAAGGCAGCAGGGAAGAAGCTGGTCTTGAGTCGACTGGTATGATTCAGTTGAAATTGAGATTGTGCTGGCTATATAGGTTTAAAAACTCATTAACCGAATAGCAAGTACAACAAGAGGCTCAGCCACTAATTTCCAGGGATCCACCTCTTGCCAGTATTGCTGCTGCACTCAGTTAGATAAGTTACTAGTTATTTTCTCTATGAAGTAACCTGATCAATCACACTTAGGTATGGCAAACTTCCAGACAAGTTAAATCTGTTACAACAATTTGAAATTAATAGCTGACCTCCTTACCATTATACAACTTGATGTACTTAGCATTTACCCAGCCTCGTGTTGGAGGATCATCAAAGAACTGGACATGCATACGAAGTGACTTCCCTTTCCCCCTGAGGTGCTCATCAGTGGCAGGATGGTTATAAACCAGACTGGGCCACCAGGGATATCCTTCCAATTTGGCCCACACTATATCTCCTGGAGTAAAGTCACAAGCCGGACTGCAAGAAAACATGAGACACATTAGCAACATTCAACAGGCATCTGGTTAGAGTCAGAGGTTTACAGCATGGGAACTTAGCCCAAGTTGTCCATGCCACCACCCACTTTTTTTAAACCACTAAGGTAGTCCCAATTGTCCTCATTTAGCCGATACCTCTTTATACCCATGCAACCGTCTAAATGCTTTTTAAAAGACAAAATTGTACATGCCTCTACTACCATCTGACAGCTCACTCCACAAACACTCACCACACAGAAAAAAATTGCCCTCTAGATCCTTTTATACCTCTCCTCTTAAATCTAGTTTTAGACACCCCTATCTTTGAGAAAAGATATTGACTATCTAGCAGATCTAGAGAGTTAAAGATACGTAAATAGCAAAGGAATAAAGTGACGCAAACTGAGTAAGGGCAGAAGGTTTTTTTTTAATTAAGTCAGGGCATCGTGATCAGCACAGGCTTGGAGGGCTAAAAGGCCTGTTCCTGTGCTGTACTACTTATTGAGACAATTGTATTTTTCTTTGAGACAATTATCACAGCTTTTCAATTTTTTTTTGTTGGTGAAAGGAAACTGCTCTGCAATGTTTTTGCCTCGCAGACTGGCTAAGGCTCTTTGCCAATCAGCTCATGACCACGTGAAGTTACAGCTTCTGTAAAGAATAATATTTCTTTCAACACCGGGCACAAGCGAGAAACAGCTTCAGAGTCCAAAATCAGACCACACTCTGAGCTTTGCTAAGAAAGACCAGAAGCAATTTTATCACCTTTTCTGAAAGGGGTTTTTTTTTAGCTGCCCCTCTCAAAAAAAATATTGTCCCAGCAAAATTAAAACACCCCTACAGCCAGAGAGAGGGGGTGGTCCCAGTGATCACTTCCACTGGTTCCTGGACAGGGGTAGCAACAGAGTGACGGGGGGCGGGAATTTCTGGACTAAGGGCCAGTGGAAGCAGAGGTTCGGGGGGGGGGGGGGGAGGAGGAGAGGATAGGTGAGGGGGAATCGGGGGGCTAGTGAGGCAAGTTTTTCTGGGGAGACCAGTGAGTGGAGGGGGGGGGAGGTTTCTGGGGGTGGATTAACAGGTGGCTCCTGGGGGGAGGGGGCCACGGGGGGGATTTCTGGAGGGGAGAAGGGCCAGTAGGGGGATCTTTTTGGGGGGTTTTGTCTTGATGGGGATATTTTGGGATGAATCCGCTCCACCATCCTCCTCCTCCTCAGGACTCGACACCTCCCCCCCGCCCGCCGCGCTCTCTCACCTCAGCGCGGGGCTCCCCCCGGCCTTGCCCGCCTTCCTCTCCCCGCCGCCAGCCAGGGGGCTGCGACTGGCCGCTCGGGGCCTCTTGGGCGGCCGGGTCACGCTGCCGTTCTCCTGGGGGGTGGCTTTGCTGGGCGGCGCGTCCGCACCGGCCTCGGCCTTGCCCCGGGAGGCGCTGAGCGGCGGGGACTTGGGGAAGAAGCTGAAGAGGGTTTTCTGCCGGGACATCCCGCCGCGACTCCAGCCTTTGGCGCCGGCGCGAAATGCAGAGGGTGACCGGAAGCACTCCCACCGCCCCCTCAGCCAATAGTCGCTCAGCTCCTCCTTTCCCGCCAAATCCTCGCCCCGCCCCTCCAGCCCGCTTCACCAATCACCAGCAAGATTACACAGCCTCATGTTAGAGGACAATCTGATTGGCTGCAGCCATTGTCCTGGAGAACAGCTGAAAGAACGTGACTGTCTATCTTTTGTATGTTGTATATGTTTGCTGTTGTATATTCTATATATTGTATATGTTCTCTGCTGTATAGATTCCATATGTTTTATATACTCTATGTACTGTGTATATTCTTTATGCTCTATACTATATGTATGATATATATCTGTGGGGAAGGTTAATGCAGTTGGCTAGCTGGTTAGTGTCTGCCTCAGAATAACACCAGCAGCGCAGGTACAACTCCTATCCTTGCTGAGGTAGAACCTGCCTCCTCATTCCAGGGTAACCAACTCTCGCAGAGAAAACTAAGGAACAGCCTGACTTGGGCATCATTGGGTGGGTGGGTGGGTGGGTGGGTGGGGGGGGGGGGGTCTGGGGATGGGTGGGTGTTGTGTCAGGACTGTTAGAGAATACAGATAGGAGGAGTATGGATACTGCACATGCAACTCAAGACATGGGTCATGGGACTCAAATACAGGACATTACCATACAATAAGGGACCATTGATCATCCCACCCTGCCCTGGCTCTGAGAGCGGAAAGCAACAGCAAAACACCATTGACAAAGAAACAACTGAGGATGAAGCGTCTCAGGTAATGAGCCTAGAAACAGGCAGGGCATGTTTGCCACTCCATATGATAATGTATATATCATTTCTGAATGCTATAATCAATAAGGGCAGCATAGTAGCACATGATGAGTACTGCTACCTCACAGTGCCTGGGACCCTGGTTTGATTCCTGGTTTGGGTCGCTGTGTGGAGTTTGCATATTCCCCCCATGTCTGCATGAATTTCCTTTGGATGCTCCGGTTTCCTCCCACAGTCCAAAGATGCACAGGTTAGATAGATGGGCCATGATAAATTGCCCCTTACTGTCAGGGGGACTAGCTAGGATAAATGAATGGGATTATGGGGGTAGATCCTGATTGGATTGTGGTCTGTGCAGACTCGATGGGCCAAATGACGCTGTAGCATTCTATGGTTCAGAAAGCACTAACGTTGGGTGGAATTGGAATCCAAACATGCCTTCCATGATTTGACCTATTTTAGTTGGACCAGACCTGACTCAATCAGCATCCCAGGTTACACTGCGCCACTTGAAGAGAATACAAATACAATATCATGGGCTGTCTAATTCAAGTGAAAAGTGCTTAAAATAAAAAAAAAATCCTACTTCAACAAACTCAAAGAAGCCATAGACATCATTACAAGTGTCTATACGCTATTCCTTGTGGTACAAATTAACTGCTAAAGATATTGAAGATTTGGATTTGTGAGGAGCTGGTTATTTGAGAATAGAAGGTTTGTCAAACAACGGGGCAAAGACAGGAGTTAAGAGTTGACAGCTCCAATTGAATGATAATTGCGGAGTAACATAGTTTGGAAGGAAGACGTGATAGAACACACTTAATGGAAATAGTGAAGAGTCTGTGGGAATATAGATAAGGTTTAACTAAGTAAGTTTTGAAATTACAGGGAAAGTGATAAAATATGCTATTTATTATTTAAGTTAAAGAATATCAACAATTTGCTTGCATCGAGGATTGAAAATCCTTCAAAACACGCTCAAGACATTTCAGAGGACTATGAGGCAATATCTGATAATAAGCTACAAAACTACTTGTTAGATCTGATGATGGAAAGCTTGGCCAGAGGTAGATTTTACTTAGTACGGAGAAAAGAGACGTGGAGAGGTTTATTGAGGGAGTTCCAGAGCTTAGGGCATTGGCAGCTGAAGGCAGGGCCACCAGTGGTGGAGCAATTGGAATCAGTGATGCTTAGAGGAATATAAATATCTTGGAGGGCCGTGGGAGCTGGAGGGAGAGATGACGCCACAAAGAAGTTTGAAAGCATAGATGAGAGTCAAGGCATTGCTTAATCAGAAGCTAACATGGCCAGCTTGCCTAGAAGTGATGGGTGAACAGGACCTGACATGAGCCATGACACAAGCAACATTTTGGTTGACTTTTATGTGAGCAGAAGGTAAAACATGGATCAGGAGTGTGTTTGAATAATCAAGCCTGGAGGTGACAGTAATTTTTGCAGAGGCAAAGGAAAATCTACAAAGGATTTGCAAGCACTTGTAACAATAACTAACTTGGATTGTCAATAAACTGCAGTACACATGGTAATACCGAAGAAAAGGATTACTAGATGGAAAATAACAGTGAAATCTAAAGAAATAAAACAAGTCAAATCATTTTTCTTAGCTGAGTGGCCTAAAACATCTGATGGTGAAAGTGATCAAGATATCAGGGAATGCATCAGACTTGTAAAACAAATCTTCACAAAAACATGAGATCTGTTTAGAAATAAAACAAAATTAGATTACTAAAGTGCTACTTCCAGTCAGCATTACCAAATCTGCAGCGGAGTAACCTTCAGCAGGAAAGTAAGATCTTGCCAGTGTTTTACAGTGGCAGCAAAGTTTCAGTGACAGTTTCTGACCATTTGCTCTTGCTGCCACTGCAAATGAGAACAGAGAATTTGGTGCCCAGCCCCAAACTCTGCTCACTGTAATGGGGCCACAGAACCCCACTGGAAAATTCCAGCCATGATGAGGATTTATAAGGCAACATACGGTTAATGAAGAAACTTTGAGCAAAGTAGCACACAAGTAGAACTATTTTACAAATGATCACCTAGAAACAACTACAGTTGCTTGGGCATATACTTAGGAAAAAGAAACCAGAGAACATCTGGAAGTTACTGGTAAAGTTGAGGGCAGAACAATATGAGGAAGATAGGAGGAAATACATTAACACCTTAGAGAAAAGAACAGGTATAAGATTTGTGGGCAACACCTAGTTGCTGACTACTATTTAAGACTTTGAAAGTTGGAGAACTACTTCCATAGTAAGTGAACTGAGGCAGGTTGGAGTCTAGTAATGTTACAGGCATGGAGGTAGACAGTCTAAATCAAGGTCCAGACTTGGGTTCAGAAGCTTATATCCATAGCATCATAAGATATAGGAGCAGAATTCGTCCATTTGGCCCATCGTGTCTGCGCTGCCATTCAATTTTGGGCTAATATGATTCTCATCCCCATTCTCCTACCTTCTCCTCAGTGTCAAGATTGTGACCAGTCTAGCTCAGTCTCAGACAGCAGGAAGAGGAATGAAGTCAGGAGATAGGAAACAGAACTTGTGGCAGGGACCAAGGAGAATGTAGACATTTCCTCCAAGTAAACACTGGGGAGACAATTCCTCCAACGCAGTACTTGACATCTGCCAATTTAGGGATATCGGAGAGGTGGAGAAAGATGATGGTGAGGTGGAGCTGGTGTTTTAATGTGATGTGACTGAGGGGCTGCAAATGGATGCGAAATAGGAAGGAACCAAAGACACATTGTTGAGGGACACTGAACATAACAGTGTGGGAGAGGGCGAATAAGTCATTGTCAATGATTTCTGGCTATGATCGGACATGTAAGAATGAAAGCTGGTGAATGTTGACTCACTCAGCTGATCAAGAGTGGTGAAGCAATGGAGGTCCATAAACATGAACATCAAGTGAATGATTAATGGTAAATCTGTAGGAAGCAATGGTTAGGTCACAAGTCCAATACTGAGGAGTTTTGGATGCTACATTACAAAAGGGAAATTAAAGCCATCTGGAATATAATATGGTGATTTACTTGAGTTGTATCATAGGTGAGAGACTTCAGTTATTGGAGGTGCAGGAGAAACTGGAACTATCTCCACTGAAAGTTAATGAAAGCTAATAAGATTGATGAAGAGTTTTGCATGGTAAGTAGGAAAATGCCATTTCTTATGCTTGAACAATCAGTAATGAGGAGTCATCAATTTAAAATTGTCACTAGATACTAAGAAAGCAGAGGGGGCAGAGGTTAAAAGCAATTTGTTAGTGCAGAGGATTGATGGATGAGATAGTGGTTGAGACAGAGATCATTCAAAGGGACGATAGGGACAAAGCAAGGAAGTGTGATTTGTTTTGGATGCTCCAGCAGAGAACGATCATGGACAAAGCATCGCCCTGTCTCACTCCCAGCCAATTGGTGTTCTGACCAATTAATGTACCCAGTTGATTGAGACCAGTTAATTCCTTACCCCTGGTTCTTTATCATATGAATAGTGTAAACATTTAAAAGCTTTTAAAATTGCCAACTGTCTGAGACTAAGCTAAATAATCTTGACACTGAGATAAGATTCAGACTCCAAGTCTGCACCATTACTAACACTCCATTGTTTTGCCATTGCCTCCCATTCTCAGGAGCAGGGAAGCGTGGGGTGACCAATAGTCCTTTGTATGGCATCATCCCATATCTGATTCCCCTTTCTGTGTCTAATGCAATTGATTGGTCTGTTATTATAGCTAAACTAACTATTTAAACTATAAGTACCTTCCTTATAGTTTAAATAAGAACCGTCTCAATGTTGGGTGTCAGGAGCATGCAATTGTCACTTTAGCCCAGCATTGTTCAGATGCAAATTATTGGAAATATTTTGTGGGGTGTATTTCTGGTATTTTTCTCTGAATGAAATCTGCCTACAAAATCTAAGGGAATCTATTATGTGCCTGCTGTCCTTAACCTCCAGTGGAAAGTTTCAGCAATGACTGAGTGCTGGGAAATTGGTAGTGTGGCCCCTTATTTGCTTTTCATACCTTGTCTGGGTTACTGCAGTTTGCCATCCAGGAAATTTCAGCATGTAGTGTCTGTGTCTGACAGATTTATGTTATGTGTTTTGTATGTGCAGCCTGATTTTCTGATATGTCACTACATTTGAATTGTAGATTTTCTATGTATATTTTTCTCACCATTCATAATTAGTATCCTAGCTGAGCGAGTTACAGTGCTCTCTGGCTGCTCAGCCCAAGGTCCAGTTGAATGGAGGCCTCCTTGCCAGAAATACAAATTTCTTTGTAAAATCTGCATTGTTGCCTTGGTGCCTTTTGCTTTAACATTTGTTGGCTCTGTTACTCTTGTGCTTTGCAAAGTGCCTGGACTACTTGTAACATCAGCAAGCACCAGGGCAGGACACAGGTTGGATAAGAACATGAGAAATAGGAGCAGGAGTAGGCCATCCAGCCCTTCAAGCCTGCCCCGCCATTCAATAAAATCATGGCTGATCTGATGTGGATCAGTTCCACTTTCCTGCTTTCTCCCCATAAACCTTAATTCCCTTGTCTATCAGAAACCTATCTATCTGTGACTTAAATATATTCAGCAAGGAAGATTCCACCACTTCAATGGGCAGAGAATTCCAGAGATTCAGCATCCTTTGAGTGAAGAAGTTCCTCCTCAACTCCGATCTAAATTGCACCCCCCCACCTTATTTTGACACTGTGCCCTCTAGTTCTGCTATCCTTTCTAAGCAGGAAGAATCTTTCTACCTCTACCCTATCTAGCCCCTTCATTATCTTATATGACTCTATAAAATTCCCACCCCCCCCAGCCTTCTAAACTCTAACAAATACAGACCCAGTGTATTCAATCTCTCTTCATAGGCTAACCTCCTCATCTCCGGTATCAGCCTGGTGAACTATCTCTGTACTCCCTACCAGGCCAATATATCTTTTCGCAAATACAGTGACCACAACTGCACACAGTACTCCAGCTGCGGCCTCACCAGAGCCCTGTACAGTTGCAGCAAGACCTCCTTGCTTTTATATTCTATCCCCTTCGCTATAAAGGCCAACATTCCATTTGCCTTCTTGATCACCTGTTGCACCTGCAGACTGGGTTTTTGCGATTCATGCACAAGGACCCCCAGATCCCTCTGCACTGTAGCATGCTGCAGCTTTTCACCCTTTAAATAACAATCCCTCCTATTATTTCTACCAAAGTGGATAACCTCACATTTGCTAACGTTATACTCCATCTGTCAGGTCCTCGTCCATTCACTCAACCTATCCAGATCTCTCTGCAGACTTTCCGTGCCTTCCACGCAATTTGCTTTTCCACTCACCTTCTTGTCATCAGCAAATTTCGTTACCCTACACTCAGTCCTTTCCTCCAGATCATCTATATAAATGATAAATAGTTGAAACCCCAGCACCGATCCCCGTGGCACTCTATAGTCACCAACTGCCAATCAGAATAGCACCCATTGATTCCAACTCTCTGCTTCCTGTTAGACAACCAATCCTCAATCCACGCTGACACCTTACCCCCAACTCCGTGCACCCTAATCTTTTGCAGCAACCTTTTGTGGGGCACCTTATCAAACGCCTTCTGGAAATCTAAAAACACCACAGCCACTGGTTCCCCTCTGTCTACTACACTAGTCACATCCTCATAGAAATCCAATAAATTTGTTAAACACGACTTCTCCTCCACGAATCCATGCTGCTTAAACATGACTACAAATCCGTGGATAGTCAGCAGTTTAGCATGATTGGGGTTGAGAGAATGGAGGGCAGATCTCGTGATTGGGATAAGCTTGGAAATGTTAGAGGGAGAGAGGTGACGGAAGCAAAATCAGAACGAGGTACAAGTTCAGTGCAAAGTTAGGATAGACTGTGCAAGGTTGGCTTGGTGAGAAGCAGCATCATTTACTTCAGTGAGTTTAAACAAAGAATGTTGGAAAAATTCAACAGGTATGACAGTATTTGTATGAAGGGAGGACGAGAGTTAACATTTTGAGTCCCTATTAGAGCTGAAGAAAAGGTGGCATGGTGGCAGGGTGGTTAGCGCTACTGCCTCACAGCACCAGGGACCCAGATTCAACTACGGTCTTGGGTCACTGTCCGTGCAGAGTTAGCACATTCTTCCCGTGTTTGCGGGAATTTACTCTGGATGCTCCGGTTTCCTCCCACAGTCCAAAGATGTGCTGTTTAAATGCATTAGCTATGCTAAATTGACTTTCGTGTCAGGAGATTAGCAGGGTAAATGTGTGGGGTTAGGAGAATAGGGCCTGGGTGGGGTTGTGGTCAGTACAGAATCAATGGACTGAATTCACTCCTTGTAGGGATTCTACTTTCTGTTATTTGATTTAATAAGCTTCTTGTGGAGAGATAGTAGAGAGTGAAGGAGAAAGCTCAGTAACTATCGCTGTGCTGTGCAGATACATGGATTTGGGCCTGTGTCTGTGGGAGTTTGCGCATTCTCCCTGTGCTTGCGTGGGTTTTCTCCGGGTGCTCCGGTTTCCTCCCACATCCCAAAGATGTGCTCTTAGGCTAATTGGCAAAACAAATTCTCCCTAAATTGTCTCAAATTTGGTTTTTAATCCATAGATCTATAAACAAGAGACAGGGATCCACGGGTAGAGGTGGGAACATCAGGGTGGCGGCGCGGGCTCGTTGGGCCGAAGGGCCTGTTTCCCGTGCTGTTTTGTTCTTTGTTCTTTGTTAATTGTGAAGAGAAATAGGGGAAAGGTGGTGGGGGACAGTTATTTGTATTCTCAGGATAAAGCTAAAGTGGTTTTTGACAGCGGAGAATGGGTTGTGTAGAGTCTGAGGTTGTCCAGCGAGACCTGGCAATGGCGAAGCAAGTCATAGGTCAGATTTGGTCTTGAGAGTTTAACAATGGGGAGTTTCAAATTGGAGAAATAATTACAAGAGCAGAATTGTAAAAGTTTCCTAATTATTAATACATGAGAACACTTTTCTCTAAGGGTGATATATTGTTATTGAATATCTATTAAGCACTTGTGTATAATCAATATTTATGGACACATTGTCAGTTGTATGATTAATATGGCAAATGACATGCTCTGTGTGCCTATCAAACTTTATCAGCACTGTATTTCAGAGATTCCTTCTTTATCAGTTTGTTTTTATAATAAGTGAATTTTTAAAATTACTCTTGCATTTTATTTGGGATCATTGTTAGGCCAGTATTTGTTGCCCATATCAAATGGCCCTTGAAAAAATAATGGTGAGCTGCCTTCTTGAAGTGCTGAGTCCATCTGTTTTACGCACAGCACCCACAGTGCTGTTAGGTAGGGTTGTTCTAGGATTTTGATCCAGTGATATGAAGAAAAGATAGTACAATTCCAAATCAGGATGATATGTGACTTGGGATGAATTGGAAGGCAGTGGTAATCCAATGCATTTTCTGGTAGAGGTCGCAGGTTTGGAAGAGTTGCTGCAATGCAATTTGTATAAGGAATGCTAACTACAGTCATAGTGTATTGACAGTCGAAGGAGTGGATGCTTAAAGCTGGGGGTTCGGGTGCCAATCAAGTAGGCTGCTTTTCCCTGGTAGTGTTGAGTTTCTTGAATGTTATTGGAACCACACTCATCCAGGCAAGTGGAGAGTATCCATCATCCTCCTGATTTGCACCTTGTAAATGGTGGATTGGATTTGGGGAGCTGGGGATGAGTTATTCACTGCAGAAATACTCTAATAGCCATAGTTTTTGTATGGCTGTCCAGTTTAATTTTTGTTCAATGGTAATCTCTTTGATATTGATAATGGAGGCGGGGGTGGGAGGGGGTTCAGTGATAATAATATAATTGAATGACAAGGGACAATTGGTTAGGTTCTGTCTTGTTGGGGATAGTCATTGCTTGGCACTTGTGTGGTGCAAATGTTACTTGCCACTTATTAGCCAAAGCCCAAACATTTTCTAGCATTTGGACATGGAATGCTTCAGTACTGTGGATTCGGGAATCGTCTTGAACATTGTGCAAACCTCAGCAAACATCTCCATTTCTGACCTTGCGATGGAAGTAAGGCCATGTCCCAGGACTGAGATGATTGACATCTAACAGACACAACCATCTTCCGTTATGTTAAGTACAACTCCAATTGGCGAGTGTTTTCTCCCAGGTTCCCCATGACCCCTAGTTTTGCTAGGCCTGCTTGATGCCACACTGGATCAAAGGCTGCCTTATGTCAAGGGCAGTCATGAGTTCAGCTCTTTTGGCAATGTTCGGACTAAGGCTGTAATGAGATCAGAAGCCGAGTTGTCCTGATGGAACACAAACTGGGCATTGCTGAACTATTTACTGCTCGTATTTGCTGTTTGGTATCACTGTTGAAGAAACGTCTATTACTTTAATTGGGAGAAGATTGATGGGCCAGTCATTGGTCAGATTGGAACAGCTTGGACAGGGGTGCAGCAAGTTCTGGATCACTGGCACGGTACATTAGGACAGTGATTAGAATTGCTGCCTCACAGTGCCAGGGATTTGGATTCAATTCTGGCCTCAGGTCATCATCTATGTGGAGTCTGCACATTTTCCTTGGGTGTGCTTGGATTTCCTCTGGATGCTCTGGTTTTCTCTAAAGTCCAAAATATGTGGCTTAGGTTGGTTGGCTATGTTAAATTGATCTACTTTCAGGGGACTAGCAGGATAGATGTGTGGGGGTTACGGGAAGAGACTACTGGGTGGGATTGTGGTTTGTACAGACCCAATGGGCTGAACGGCCTCATTCCACACTGTAGGAATTCTATGATTCTACAGGTCTTCAGTGCTATGGCTGGAATGTTGTCAGAGCTCATAGTCTTTGCAGCAATTGTCCAGCACCATTCACAACTGGTTGTGATAGGACTGAAGAGCTTTCTCTGATTTTTTTGCTTGCGGGATCATTATCACATGCTGTTTCCACTGTTCGGCACGTTCATGATCCTGCGTTGTCACATTGTCAGGTTGACATCCCATTGTCTTCCTGTACTTTGGGTGGCACAGTAGCATATTGGTTAGCACTGCTGCTTCACAGCTCTAGGGTCCTCGATTCGATTCTCAGCTCGGGTCACTGTCTGTTTGGAGTTTGCACATTCTCCTCGTGTCTGCGTGGGTTTCCTCTGGGTACTCCGTTTTCCTCCCACAGCCCAAAGATGTCAGGTTAGGTTGATTGGCCATGCTAAGAAATTGCCCTTTTGTCTCCAGGGTAGTGGAAGTTAGAGGGATTAGTAGGTATAATATGTAGGGATATGAACATAGGGCCTGGGTGGGATTGAGTTAGGTTCAGACTTGAAGGGCCGAAGGGCCTCTTTCTGCACTGTAGGATTCTTTGATCTCTGCACTCTTCATTGAATCAAGGGTGATTCCTTAGCTTGATGGTATTGTCGAGTGAAGGATATGGCAGGTTGTGATGTTACAGATTGTGGCTGAATACAATTTTGCTGCCATTGAAAGCCAACTAGCATCTAATAGACAATCAATTTAGAACTGTTCTGAATCTGTTCCATTTAATACGGCTGCACAACATGATGGAGAGTATGCTGGATTGTAGTGTGCTCGCTCCTACCTGTTACATCATGGACGGATGCATCTGCGGCAGGAAGACTGCTGAGGATGAGCCAAGTAGATTCTTACTGCTTTGGTTCCTTCATCGCCTGTTGCAGACCCAGTCTGGCAGATACATCTTTCAGAACCGGCTTGATTAATAGAGATGCTGCCAAGCCACTCATAGTGATGGACATGTAAGTTCCCCACCCAGAGTACACTCTGTGCCCTTACTACCCTCAATGCTTTATTGTAAGGGATGGATTATAAAAGTAGGAAGTCTTGCTACAGCAGCTGCTTCAGATATTTATATTTTATGCTATGACATTAACATCTAGAAAGCTTTGTGTAGTCAGCATTTAATTGGCTGTTAAAACCCCAAAAATAAGATTGCAAATTCTTGTCTCAAAAATGAGAAACCCATTCTCAGTTATTGTTGAGATAGTCGACTTTGCTAATAGTTCTCTATAGAGGGTGCTATGGCTCAAGAAATTGCCCTCTACTTTCTACCAGGATGTTGTAGCAATCTTGGGTCCATAAAAGGGTTCACTCCTTTTTTCAGATTATGCTTCAGCGTTTTGCCATTCTGTCCGATAGCTGACAGACTTCTAGAGCTGTGTTTCTGTAATTGGGTACCAGGCAGCATGGTGGCACAATGATTAGCATTGCTACCTCACAGCATTAGGGACCAGGTTCAATTCTGTCCTTGGGTCACTGTCTGTGTGGAGTTTGCGCATTCTCCCCATGTCTGTGTAGGTTTCCTCTGGGAGCTCCAGTTTCCTCCCACTCTCCAAAGATGTGCATTGGCTGTGCTAAATTGCCTTTTAGTGTCCAAGATGTGTAAACTAGGGTGATTAGCGGGGTAGATACCTACGATCATGGTGTAGGCCTGGGTAAGTGTTGGCAATGGGCTGAATGGTGTCCTACTGCACTACTGGGATTCTATGAAGCCACAAATAGCAAAGCAGGACTGTAAATTGCTTAGTTATAAAATATCCATGGATATGTTGGTGGTGAGGTAAAACAAACATAGATTTGTTCCTTTTTCTTCCTAAGGTCCCTTTGTTATCATGAACAGCTGCTACAAAACAGAGTTTCAGCTTCCTCAGAAATGGGGTAAGGTGAGACTGACTTTCACTGGTGATGTTGTCAGGCAAACCCAACAGAAAAATTTCCAAAGATGAAGAACCACTCCTGAAATCTCATTTACATTGTAATACTTTGTGATAATGTAGTTACAACGCATTTCAATATCTTCTGCTTTTTCTCATATTTCCAGAATTTATAATCAAAGCTTTTCTTGTCATCTGAACTTGTATCACACATTGTATAGTAAAGTTCTCTGAATGTTGTCTATGGGAAAAAAGAAGCTTAAAATATTCTAAAGGAGAATCACATTGGACTCAAACTGTTAATTCCACAGTTGTTGCCAGACCTGCTGACTTCTTCCAGCATTCCCTGTTTTTATTTCCGATCCCCAACATCCACAGTATTTTACTTATGTTAAACTTCTCAGCCTTTAGGCTAAGTTCAAGCATCATATTAAACCCAAAATGGGGTGCAATTCCTTATCTTGTCAGCTTAAATCTTGTTTGTCCCTCTTGTGGGGACCTTGAATTGGATTCAATTGGATTTGGTTTTTGAAGAAAACAAGGAATGGATTCAGGTTTGCTCAGTCCACTCTGAGCATTGGTTTTGTAACTTTAAGAATGGAGTTAAAAAGAAACAATAACTCTGTTTTCTCTCTTTACAGATGTTGACACACCTGCTGAGTTTTTCCAGCATTCGTTGTTCTTGGGCAGCATGGTGACACAGTAATTAGCACTGCTTTTCCCACAGTGTCAGGGACACAGGTTCAATTCCAGCCTTGGGTGACTGTCTGGAATTTGCACATTCTCCTTGTGTCTGCATGTGTTTCCTCGGGTGTTCCGATTTTGTTGCCATTGCAGACTCAATGGGCCAAGTAGCCTCCTTCTGCATTGTAGGGATTCTATGATTGTCTCAGATTCTATCATCCGCAATATTTAGTCTACTTTTTATAATTCTTTGCTGTTTCAATAAGTAAAGGGGGAATCTGGAGCCATTCTTTTCTTGACATAATTTTACTTACAAAAACCAGAAAACAGGGCAAAAATCGGTTCTTATATACAACTAAGAATAATGCCTAACCATTCTCCTAATCATTGGTGTTGTCTCACTGGCAGCTAGAGCATGTGTATTGTTGTGACAAGTAACAACATTACCACCAACAGCAATGAATGGAAATCCCTTTGTGTCTTCCCATAGTACTGCATAGATTGAATAAGGAAGAATCGTTCATTAGAGATCAAATGTATAAAATTAGTTTTTACAGACCATGCCATTGTAGCTGAGTATATTAGGAGAGATAGTTGCTGCTTCCAATTCACTTCATCCACTGCATCCTGATTTACTAACAAGCTAAGGGACCAGAATGTATTTCCTGACGGCAGCGAGTTGTTTTAAAACCCTTTCCCTGTTGTATACCAGATAGGCCAGTTGAACCTTGATAGAGCAAGTGACTAATGCAACAAGAAGAGAAATATCTTTATCACTTTCCCAGGAGAAAAATAGAACTGCAGAATAGACAAACCTTTACCAGATGATAGGCTTCCAGGCGTTTGGGGTTTTATAAATGACACCCAAGCAGTTATCCAGAGTTCCATATTGGGGAGGCGATGACCAAGTGATATTGTTGCTAGACTATTAAGCCAGAACATCAGTTAATGTTCTGAGGTCCCAGGTTCAAATCTCACCACGGGAGATGGTGGAATTTGAATTCAATAAAAAAAATTCAGAATTAAGAATCTATTGACGACCATGATTGTTGGAAAAACCCATCGAGTTCACTAATGCCCTTCAGGGAAGGAAATCTGCTGTCTTTATCTGGTCTGGCCTACATATGACTCCAGAGCCACAATAATGTGATTGACTCTCAATTGCCCTCATGAAACCAGGGATGGGCAATAAATGGTGGCTAGCCAGTGACACGCATGTCCCACAAATTAATGAAAAAAAGATACAACACAAAATTAATTGCAAAACTAGTGAGTGCTTCTGGGGCAAATACAAAAATCTAACTAGAAAAATGTATGTGTGTGCTAATTAGATAGATATCCAATAAAGTGAATCTTTGGAAATATTTCTGAAGTATTTGCCTCCAATTTACATCTGTTAATCAGGGATAATTGATCAGGTATTGATGAGTATTACTAATGTCTCTGGCTTTATTTCTGCTGTGTTCAACATTCAACCATACAATCTCTACAATGCAGAAGGAGGCCATTTGGCCCTGTTAGAGAATTTCAAAATATTTTGGGATTTAAAACATGAATAAAGACAACTAAAAACTGCATGATTCTATAACTGCATCATATTCCACTTTGGATATGACGTGGAAATGCTGGTGTTAGATTGGAGTAGGCACACCAAGTAATCTGGGGTAGGCACAGTAAATAGTCTCACAACATTAAGTTAAAGTCCAACAGATTTATTTGGTAGCACAAGGTACCAGGTGAAGGAGCAAGACTCCGAAGGCTCGTGCTAACAAATAAACCTTTTGGACTTTAACCTGGTGATGTGAGACTACTTACTGTAACTTTGGATAAGAATCACAGATTACCTTAAATATATTACAGAAGGTACTGTCTGCACAGAAACACATATAACCAGTTAAAATATTTAAACATGCATTTTTGATTTAAAAATATATTTTAGATGCATTTTATGATTTGTACGCTTTGGCCAAAATGCAGGCTGCCCCAAGGCATAATGGGATGAAAGCTCAGTAGACAGGCCACATTCTTTTAGAACAATACAGTCTGAGAGCATAGTTATTATCAGTTATAAGTCATGGAAAATGTGAGTTTTCAAGTCTAAGGATGAATAGGATCATTCATATTTACTGATAAAGATATCTCTCCAGACAATGAGAAATTGGACTTTTGAATCCTGCAATCTACCGTAGTACAAGTTGTTAAGGGACAATGGAAAAGGAACCTTTGAACTCTATGATTAACATTATAGAAGTTGCTGGCAGATGAGGGTAGGAACTTCTGGATTTTATAGACCAATGAATTCCCATGATGTCAGAGGACAGGATGCATTTGGTTAAAATATATGACAAATATTAACAGTGATTGACCTGTACTAATGATGATTGGTTTGTATCTGACAGAGATGAACTAGAAGATGGAAAAAGTGAACTTGGGAAATCTACAATAATATTGACAAATGTAATGTACCCTCAGAGAGGCATCAAATTGCTTGATGCCTCCTCCTACCGTAGATTGGTCAATGAAGATGGGCATTTCTAACCAGCTAATAAGATTGATAGGCAGAATGCAGTTTTTTTAGAGGACAGGGAGTCAGTAAAAAGTTAAATGATTCTTAAGATAAGCTGACATGAACACTTTGCACATGTGAATGCAGTGAGAAACTCAAAACAAGTAGTTATGATTTCAAAACATACATGCTGATGTTTTATGATATTCTATGATATCTTAAAGGTATTGTTCACTTTAGCCAAGCAAAATTACTGAAAGGCATGGTGGCAAATGTCAATAGTTTAAAACCAGCAATCTGGAAACCTGTTAGTCAATAGGGATCATATCAGGAAGATTGCTACGAGGAATATATTCCTCATAGGAATGTTGCGTATTTCGCAATATTGATGAATTGATGCATTCACTGTACAGACACAAGGATAGATATGCCTTTGGATGTAGGAGCACATGTCTATTCAACTTGGCAGTGAAGTGGTGGGAATGTCCACATTGACCTTACAATAGCGTCTGCCATTACTAGGTTACTGGGAAATAGTTAGAACCAAAAAGGGAGGCAGTGTCAGAGCTTGTTAGATGAATAAAATGTCACCATGCTATTAAGTATATTATTGGCTGAGTTACTTGACAGAGATTTGTATTGATGTATGATTGCTAAATGAAATTAATTTTAAGCTAATGAATTATTGATTAAAGAAAATTATAATTGATTTGTATTTGACTATGTACTTCAGATCTTTCGGAGAGGTTCTGTCACTCTATTCCCAGAGCTACTTAATCCTTTGGGAATCTCTGGTCAGCTGTATGTTCGTTTGTTTCTTCTATGTTTTACTTTTTAAATAAATTTGTTACCTCTTTGCACAGAGATATTTGCTTTGTGAATTTTGAATTGTCTTTGTTTAGGACACAATTGGCCACCTTCAAATTTCCCCACAACAGTGGGGAAAGAGTGTTTTTCACTGGAATAACGCTGTGTTGTGAGTCATTGTATTAACTAAACTTTTGGTAATACTTAGTTTCTGAAAAAACCCTGTTTACAGGCACATTGAGTCTACTCCGAAAGAGCATTTTACTCAGCAGCCTAACTCCATGCACCACCCTCTTCTCCGCCCTATCCTCGTAATCCCATGCATTTGCCAGAGCTAATCCACCTAAAGTACACATCTTGGACACTAAGGGGCAATTTACTGTGGCTAATCCACCCAACCTGCACATCTTGGGGCACTAAGGGACAATTTAACATGGCCAATCCACCTAACCCGCACATCTTGGGACATTAAGAGACAATTTAACATGGCCAAATCACCTAACCCGCACATCTTGGGGCATTAAGGGACAATTTAGTATGGCCAGTTCACCTAACCCGCACATCTTTGGACTGTGGGAGGAAATCGGAGCACCTGGAGGAATTACGTGCAGACATGGGAAGAACATAGAAACTCCACATGTTCACCCAACTTGGAATCAAACCTGGGTCCCTGGTGCTGTGAGGCAGCACTACTAACCACTGCATCACTAGGCTGCCTAGCTGCTGACTTTGACCATGTAACCCTTCAAAGTATTTAATTGCGACTAAAGCACTTTATGATGCTTTGGAAATATTCCGACAAGATTCTGTGTCGATGCAGGCTGCTTTGTGTCTTATGATTTTTAGATCAAAGACGTGCTGGATCGATGTATCACAGCTACCTGCTGCTTATCTTACTTAGCAATTTTTGAGGTTGGAGTCATGCAGCGCATTTTGTGACATCTGCCTGAAACTGGTTAATGTCGACTTCACAAGCTGCTGCTCAGGATCCATCGAATACTAATCAGTTTTCCAGTTGCACACAGTCTCTCTTTTCCAAGTGATATTCTGAGCCATGGAAATCAAAAACAATGTTTTCTTTTGCCAAACTTTACAAAAATCTAATTTTCAAGACATTTCCTGTAAATCCCTGCATTAAATATTATAATTGCACAATAATGTGGAAATTGCAAGGAGAACTCACAGTCTCCATTTACAAGATGATAGAATCATAAAAGTTTACAACACAGGAGGCCAATCAGCCCATCATGCTTGTGCTATCTCACTGACTATTAAGTCCAGTTTCCCTGCACTTTCCTTGTATAATATTAAATTTTACCTTTTCAAATGTTTATTCATCTTTTAAAAAGCTAATGTGCTTTCTGCCTCCATTACGGTTTTTGCTAGGGTATAACAACAGAGTGGCACAATGGCATGCTGGTTAATGCTGCTGTTTCACGGTGTCAGGGACCTGGGTTCAATTCCAGCCTTGGGTCACTGTCTGTGTGGAATCTGCACGTTCCCTTTGTCTCTGCGCACTCCAGTTTCCTCCCACAGTCAAAGATGTGCAGATTATGTTAATTGGCCATGCTAAATTGCCCCTTCGTGTCCCAAGATGTTTAAGTTAAATGGATTAGCAGGGTAAATACATAGGATTATAGGGATAGGGGCTGGTGAGATTGTTTTGGACAGTCAGTGCAGACTTGATGGGCTGAATGGCCTCCTCTGCACTATAGCGATTTTATGATCCTAACCCCCTACAGAAAAACAAATTCTCCTAACCTCCCTCTTAATTCATTTGATGAATATTCTGAATGTACACTCTCAAATTACTGACTGCATTGTGGAAACAGGTTTTATCCTATTTACATTACCTATACCTCTCACCATTTTATAGATTTTCTCTTAAATTTGGAATGAAAGTGACCTCTCTCCTTTAGCTTTTCCTCGGGTGAAGATTATCAGAGGTTAGGGGCCTCAATACAGAGCCTCCTCAGCAGGTACCTGGATCCGGGGGTGGGTCTGAATGTGTTTACCTTCTGAATCCACCCAGTCCTTGCCCTGGAGCCTAGACATTTGGAAAACAATTCGGTGGCTGAAAAAGCTAAATGACAAAGGTGTGTGAGACAAATGATCATATTTAAAGCTGCGAGTTGCCTCCTTCAGGATTGAGTCGACTGTTCACCTGTCTTTTGCTTGCAATTTGAGGGGAAAATGGGCAGGTTGGAGAAGGGTTGGTGTTGGTGATTTGGCATTTCTGCCTTTAACCCCCACCTGACCCAAACCCATGCAGTTTGTCAGTCAAATTTTCTCCTCTGCCTTTTGACTTCCCTTTTTAATTAATTGATAAACACTTTAAGAAGCTGGAAGAGACGCAAGATCAAGGATTAACTTCACAGGAAGAAGTCTCACCACACCTGGTTAAAGTGGAACAGGTTTATTTGGAATCAGGAGCTCTCACCTGATGAAGGAGCAGTGCTCCGAAAGCTCATGATTCCAAATAAATCTGCTGGACTTTAACCTGGTGTGGTGAGACTTCTTACTGTGCCCACTCCAATTCAATGCCAGCGTCTCCACATCATAACTTCATAGGGCGTGATCTTTCCAGCTGTTCATGTCACGTTCCTGCTGCAGCGAGGTCGGAGAATTTGGCACCCAGCCAAGTCTCCTTTTAGTGTAGTGGGAGGTGGTAACATTCTGGTCATAGTTTCTTTTCCTCTTTTGAAAGCAAAAATGCTACTGATATATCACTTTTCATGTCCTCGGGGTTTGCACAGCAACTGACATATTTTTGAACTATAATTGATGCTGTAAGAAATCTTGCTGCAGTTGTACGGAGAGACCACATCTGAAGTGTTATTTGCCGTTCTGGTCTCCTTACCTAAGGAAAGTTATACTTGCCATGGAGGGAGTGCAGCAGAAGTTCAGCAGACTGATTCCTGGGGTATCAGAATTGTCCTTTGAAGACAGATTGAGGAGACTGGGCCTGTATTCTCCGGAGTTTAGGAGAATGAGTGCCAAAGCATAACACTGAAGCATTACATTCTCTCAGGATAGACACAGGAAAAATGTCTCCCCTGATTAGGGAGGGCTGAGAACCAGGGAACACAGTCTCAGATTAAGAGATAGACCATTTCGGACTGAGATGAGGAGGAATATCTTCACTCAGAGGATCATGAGTCTTTGGAATTGTCTGATCCAGGGAACTATGGAGACTCAGAGATTGAGTCATTTCAACACAGAGATGGATAGATTTCTAGTTACTAAAGGTGTCAGGGATAAGGGAATAGTGTGGGGAAAATTGTGTTGAAGTAGAAGGTCAGACACGCTCTGGTTGTCTGACTTGAGGGGCTGAATGGCCTGCTCCTGTTCCTAAATCCAATATTCTTCCATAATATACGAAAAGATAATTGACATTTGCACACATCAAAGTCATAAAACAGCAGCATGATCGTTAGACAGATAATGTAAGTATTGGATTTGGATAAATGTAGACTAGTGCTAGAATCTTACCACCACCCTCCCCGCAACCCCCTCCCCCAGCTTGTAAGACCCTCCCCGAGGCCAATGGAGAATGCTGTTCTGCGAGCCTTGCCTGCCCGATTCTGGGGCAGGCAAAGTGGTAAAATTCCAGCTTAGGTCTCCTACAATGCTTTTTTAATCATTATACCAGCTGGCTTTATTTAAATTCACCCGCATGTCAGGACTCAATTTACTGCCTAATTCAAAAATAGCTCCTCTAGCAGTGCAAAACCATCCTTCAGTAGTTCATTGTAAACATGAGTCTGGATTATATATTTAAGTCTGTGGAGTGGAGCTTCGAAGTCAGAAACAAGAGAACTGCTGAATTGAGGCTGACGTCCAAGCAAGGCCCATTTGATGTTGAATTGGCCATTGTTGAAGTAACTACTTGTTGGAGCCTCTACAAGTCCTTCAATCTTCAGGATGCTGCAAATCATGCACAATATTACCATGGAAAATGACTGGTGTCTACAGTTGGCCATACTTTTAACAGAAATGTTTAATCAACTGGTATATGTCAGTTTAAACTAATCTTGTGGTAAATTGGCTGATGAAATAACTGCAAGCCATTAGAGGATATTAATTTACTGCATGCTATAAATTATCTATTTGTTTTAAGGATTTGTGAAAATAATTGATTCAAGTATTTTAATAGACTCTTCAAAAACAATGAGTTATTGCTAGAAAAAGGATTTGGGTGAATAGCCCATAAAAATGTCATCAAAGGATATTAATTAGTGAGCTGAAACATAGTACCAAGGAGCAACAGGAAAGGCGGTAACATTCACTGAACTATTACTTCAGATTATCCCAAATGGTTATCTCAAATAGACATCTTCTTGTGTTCATTGGCATCAGTCTCTTCCATAGTCTGAGCATTTTACTTGCATCAGTTACAAACAGGATTGAAAACACATGTACTGTTTCAATCTTTCCAGTGAGAGAATGTTTTATACTGAGTGAGGTAGGTCTCACCATGTCAGGGACCCAGGTTCGATTTCTGACTTGTGTCACTATCTGTGCAGAGTCTGCACATTCTCCCCAAATCTGGATGGGTTTCCTCCCACAGTCTGAAGGGCGTGCTGGTTTGGTGCATTAGTCATGCTAAATTCTCCCTCAATGTACCTGAACAGGCTCCGGCAGTGTGGCAACTCGGGGATTTTCATAGTAACTTCATTGCAGTGTTAATGTAAGCCTACTTGTGACTAACAAGAAATCCTTTAAACCTTACACTATGGTAAGGTGCAATTTTAGGGCAACAGCTGTGATCAGGTTTTCTGTGTTCTAAAATTTATGTGCATGTAATGTTAGAATACTTCAGTTAGACTGTGTGCCATCTTACCCAATGTTGGTGGGTCATGTATTTCACCCTGAAGGTTATGCCTTCTATTGGTTCACAATACTTGGCTATTCATGTAGAATTGAATAGAATAGAAATGCTACACTGCAAAAAGGGGCGATCTGACCCATCGAGTCTGCACCAACCACAACCCCAACCAGGTCCTATCCCCATATCCCTACATGTTTACCCACTAATTCCTCTAACCTACGCATCTCAGGACACTAAGGGGTATTTTTAGCATGGCCAATCAACCTAACCCACACATCTTTGGACGGTGGGAGGAAACCAGAGCACCCAGAGGAAACCCATGCAGACATGAGGAGAAGGTGCAAGCTCCACTCAGATAGTGACCAAAGCAGGGAGTTGAACCCAGGTCCCTGGAGCTGTGAAGCAACAGTGCTATGAAGGAGAGTTAGAGAAGGACAGTTTTCTCATTAATCAGAACTGCCCTTGCAGATGTCCTGCTTAATGGTGGCCAACGTAAATAACAAAATCTGTATCGAGAGTTAGAAACAGCTTAATTTGGAGACTTACACAGCTACTTAATGTGAATTATTGTTTGTTTTGAAGGCAAGATAAGATGAGTTACATTTGTCTGTCTCTAAGCTAATCTAATTCTGACCCTGATTATAAAATGACTGGATTGAACATGGCCAGTTGATTGAAAGCAAATGGCAGCTGGTGAAACTGTAGAAAATGAAGTCTAACATTACTGCTTCATCCAAAGATGCTGAAGGCAACAGAATGGAAATGGTCAAGATCTCCCTCACCATTACCTTAGTGTTTTGTTGCCTTGTTAATTATTGTTAATGTGTCAACTTCAAAAGAGTTTGGTAAATGGCATTTGACACAAGAACTACTGAAGACCTTTCAAGCTGGAAACAGAACCATGCCAGGGTGACATTTAGCAATATTGCATCCCAGTTATTGTTTCGGGATCTATCAGTACTGACTGTCTTAATGTCTCTGAATGTTCATCAGCTGAAACTTCTGATAAAGCTGCAACATTTTCTTTGAAGCAGTTAAGATACAATATTTAATTATCTCATTTATCCAAAATTGTTTGGCTTGTCAATTCCTTCCTCCTACTCTTTTACAAGTATTAGAGGGTCAAAAACCCACACAGACATGGCGGCAAGGTGGCACAGTGGTTAGCGCTGCTGCCTCACAGCGTCAGGAACCTGGGTTCAATTCCAGGCTTGGGTCATTGTATGTGCAGAATCAGCATGTTCTCCCTATATCTCCGTGGGTTTTCTCCAGGTGCTTCAGTTTCCCCCTACAGTCCAAAAGATGTGCTGGTTAAGTGCTAAATTCTCCCTCAGTGTATCCGAACAGGTGCCAAAGTGTGACAGCTAGAGGAATTTCATAGTGGCTTCATTGTGATGTTAACGTAAGTCTACTTGTGATGCTAATAAATAAACTTTAAACAGTACAAAAGGCCTACCCATATACCACCAGGAATTAGGTTAGACTGCTGCCATTCCATCAGTTACTATTTTTAATCTGTTTTTTTTTAATGATCTGTCTGGAGATTTCGGGAAAATAAAATGATGATTGAAAATCAATGGCAATAATTTCAACAGAGCTTCTTCAGACTTCCTGCTGTCGCATTGGTTGAAATAACTAGGGATACTGTGTAAATGGTCACTTTCGCTGGCTTTCTGCTGAGTTGATTGGGGAATCACATTGAAGGATATTGTTGCCTGGTTTTCAAACATTATACAGGTAGTTTTCTCTGTGAGATATACTTTAAATATAGGGGACTGGGGCAGAAAACTGATAGAAAATGAGAATGATCTCTTTTTTATACCTATTACTCTGTGCTTTCCTTCTGTGTTCCATAGAATCAAAGAATCCCTACAATGCAGAAGAGGCCATTCAGCCTTTCAACTCTGTTCAAAACCTCATGATATTGAAAACCTCCCCTTAATTTTCTCTTCTCCAAAGAAAACAGGCCCAATTTAGAACATAGAACATAGAACAATACAGCACAGTACAGGCCCTTCGGCCCTCGATGTTGTGCCAAGATATGTCTGAACCCAAGATCAACCTATCCCACTTCTTATAGTTCTGTTTTTTTTCTCCTATCTATCCATGTCACTGAAATTCCTTCTTCCTGGAATCATTCTCATGAATCTTCTCTGCACCATCTCTAACGCCTTGACAAAGATGTGTGGGTTAGGTTGATTGGCCATGCTTAATTGCCTGTTAGTGTCCCAGGATGCTAGAGGGATTAGCAGGGTAAATATGTGGGGTTACGGGAATAGGGCCTGGGTGGGATTGTTATTGATGGATTCGATGGGCTGAATAGCCTCCTTCTGCATTATAGGGATCCTATGGTTTCTATGAAAGTGTGGTGCTCAGAATTGGACATATCCAGGTTTTTATACAGGCTTGTCTCCACTTCCTTGAATGTGCCAACAAAAGTTACTTAAAAAAAATTCTTGTCTGAGGCATTTTGAGGGCAGGTGAGATAGTATAGGGGGGATAGGACAGGGATGGATATGGAGTTGTATCCATGACTTGGTTGTGGAAGGAGGGGAAAGATTTCAAAATATCAGTTCTTATTGTTTAAATAAGAAAAACAAAATACAGAAAAAAGACCTATAAGCTTCTTTTCAAGTTTTTGTTAATTTATTTGTGTTACGAGTAGGCTTACATTAATACAGCAATGAAGTTACTGTGAAAACTTCCTAGTCACCACACTCCGGCATCTGTTCAGGTAGATTGAAGGAGAATTTAGCATGGTCAATACACCTAACCAGCATGAATTTCAGACTATGGGAGGAAACCAGAGCACCCAGAGGAAACCCACGCAGACACGGGGAGAATGTGCAGATTCTGCACAGACAGTGACCCAAGTCGGGAATCGAACTGGGTCCCTGGCACTGTGAGGCAGCGATGTTAATCACTGTGCTACTGTGCTGCTCCTATGTCACCCATTATTTGACAAGAATTCCTTTTCAAGATCAGTGTCAGCATTCCATAATTAAGATTACAATATCACAATGATTATATTTCATTATTAATATTTAAATGGAGAGATTGTCAAATGCAGTCACAGAGAGGGAATCCTTGAATCACTAAAAGTTAACATGCAGCTATAATAAGTAATTAGGAAGGCAAATGGTATGGTGGTCTTTATTGCAAAAACATGTAATGCAAAAGTAGATAATTGCTACAACTGTATGGGGCATAGGTGAGATCACATTTAGATTGTTGTGTACAATTTTAGTCACCCTACTTAATGAGGGACATACTGCATTGCAAGCAGTTCACTTAGATTTTGTTTTTATTCTTTCATTCACAAGGCTGCACAGTGATTTGCACAGCTGCCTCATAGCGCCAGGGACCTAGGTCCATTTCTGGCTTTGGGTGGCTGTGTGGACTTTGCATGTTGTCCTTGTGTCTGAGTGGGTTTCCTCTGGGTGCTCTGATTTCCTCCCCCATTCCAAAGATGTGCAGATTAGATGGATTAGTCATGCTAAATGTGTGGGGTTACAGAGATAGGGTGGAGGAGATGTAAGATACTCTGTCAGAGAGTCAGTGCAGACTCGATGGGCAAACTGTCTCTTCTGCGTCTGTTGAGATTCTATGAGATGTCATTTGTGCATGGCAGGGCATAACAATGAAACACACAGGACTCACGTTATCTTGGTGTGATGGATAGTTTTTTTTGGCACCTACCCCAACCTCAATACAGCAGCTGTCATCATCCTCCCCTGCCAAATAGCCTCTTCTGCACTGTAGGGATTCTATGAGGGTGTCACTGGCTAAGCCAGTGTTTATTGCCCATCCCTAATTTGAGGAGGTGATGGTGGGCTGCCTTCTTGAATCACTGTAATCCATGATTCCTGGTTGAGCGGTTCACCTTTTGAGGAAGGGATGAGCAGGTGGGGCTTATACCCATGGAGTTTAGAAGAATGAGAGGTAATCTTATTGAAACATGGATAAGATTCTGAGGGGGCTTGGCAGGATAGATACTGAAGGGAGGCTGTTTCTTCAGAAGGAAATCTTCAAAGTCCAGATAATGAATATATAACAAAACTTACTCCAATTTATAAATCAAAGAAAGAGTTTAATAAAAAAAAAATTCAGTATTCCAAACTTGGGGCCTTGCCCTGGGCCACTCCAAGCTCCCCACAATTCTACACACTTCTTATTTATAGTGAGTCAGTTGGTCAGCTGACTATTATATCATTCTGTAATTGGTTCCATGATTTACGGGGTCAGCTGACCTTTACATGTTATTACCATTGGTTACACCACATCCAATACAAAGTTATCATGGTTACATTCTAACAGAAGCTTCCTCTTGAATTGGAACTTAGAACCAGGGCAGAGTTTTGAAATAAAGGTTCTCTCATTTAAGAGGGAGGTGAATAGGAATTTCTTCTCTCAGAGGTTCATTGAACTTTGGAATTCTTTTCCTCAATGAGCAGCGGCAACTGGATCAATGAATATATTTAAGGCAGAGTTAGAGAGATTTTCGGGCTGGAATTCTCTGGCTGTTCACACCAGCGGGATCTCTGGGTCTGCCCTCAGTTCACCGCTACCCGTGGTTTTCCCATCAGTGTGGGGAATTCCTATTGACAGCGATGGGATCAAGGAATCCTGCCAGTAACAAACAACACGCCACCTCTGCCAGCGGGGAACACAAGGCTGGGAGGCCGGAGAATCTTTCCTTTCATTGACAAAGGAGCTGAGTGTTATTGGGGAAAGAGGGAGTGTGGGGTTGAGGCCACAGTTAGGTCAGTCATGACTTTGTTGAATAGTGGCGAAGGCTCCAGAGGCCAAAGGACCTACTGCTGCTCCTAATTCTTCTGTTCCTATGTTAGATCATTCTTATCACAATCAAGATAGCATTGAATAACTGTGTCTGCCACATTCCAGCAATTTGTGTGAAGTTAAATCTGTTCAGACAAGTTCAAGCTTGTTGTCAGTTAGAATGATTGAGATTTTGCTTCTGAGTTCTGTCATGGAACAAGGAGGAGAAATAATTTCTGAGACAGCCGAACAGAAGATAAACACTTGGTTCCTTTGTCTTGAGAATAGAACTATAATTTACAATCTTAAATGAAAGCTGCTGCTTCACTTTTGTGACATTGATTAAGTGCTGTGAATCCAAGTGTTGACCTAAGCTGCTGAACTGAAACATTCACATCAACAAAATGGAAAACTGTATAAGTAATGGACATAAATACAAGTGCTTTTAATTTAATTAGAATAACAGTTGCCTTCTCCTGCTTCCTCATCTGTTCATAAATGGAAAATGAGAAAACAATCGTCAAATTGCCAGGATTTTACAGCCTCGCTCCGGTGAGATCCTGCCAAAGGCCAATGGAGATTTCCAATCTGGGAACCTTGCCCACCCCAATTCTGGGGCACATGAGATGTGAAGTTTTGGCTAAGCATAAGTTGATTTAAACAATAGACTATTGCCTGCTACAGATGGATTGACTAATATTACTGTGGTTGAAATAAAAGATTTTTCATTTCCCCATTATTTTGGCATCACAGACTGTGACCACCCACATTTATACAATGAACCAATCCTACAAAATGTCAGTTTAAATGTTCTCACTGGCCGGTATTGTGAAAAGAAACTGTCTTTCATTTATTCATTTGTGGGATGTGAGCATGACTGGCTGGGTCAGTGTTTGTTGCTCATTTCCAACTGCCCTTCAATGAATGAACTATTGTGAGGCCATTTCAGAGGGCAGTGCAGAGTCAACCACCTTGCTGTGGGTAAGGAGTCACACGTAGACCAGACCAGATAAGAGCAGTAATTTCCCTCCCTAAACAGCATTAGTAATTCAAATGGTCAGTCAATCTTTTAAGGAGACAGTGTGCCTCAATTTTAATCACATTTTTTTAAACAATGAAGGCAAGTTTTGCCAAGCCTTGGGAATCCCAGCAGATGAAAGGAGGTGAGGTGGATCAGGTTTATGAGCCACATTCCTTCACTGCACTCCCTGTGGGACAAGAGAAGTTAGCATGTTTCCACCAGGCCCCAAGAAGTTAATGTCCATGTAATTGGATCGCCCTCAACTAGCCAACCCACATTCATCCATATGATATTCAATTTGCTCCCCGTGGGACTTTCTCTATCCATGTATCCATCCTCCCTGATGTCTGCTCCACCCTATGGTGCTCAATCCCCATGCAATGTCCAACCCTGCACACAGTGCCAGGCTGTGTCACAGTTATATTCCCGCTTCACAGGAAACTAACACACAGTGCCAGGCTGGCTGTCAGGCGGGAAACCTATTGAAAAAGAAATTTAAATACATTTTGTGGCTCACTTCTGTAGATTATAAGGGAAATTAAAAGATCGACTGACCATTTGATCTACTAATGCTGTTTAGGGAGGGAAATTTACTGCTCTTACCTGGTCTGGTAGGATATAAGGGAAATATATACTTCTATATATATGTGTAAGGGAAATACATATTTCTGGGATTCCCACCTGAGAAATCTCCCCCCTGCAAACCATCCTACCAATACCCACTTCCCCACCCCCAACCCCTCCAGCACTGCCTTCCCAGACACTGCACAATCTGATTGTGTGCCAATTGTCTAAGTAAGTGACGTCACTACAAATGTACTTTCATTGGCTGTAATGTGTTCTGAGATCGTGAGGGCTGCTATATAAATGCACATTCCATAAATTGTAAATATTAAAGGAATAAATCATCAACCTCTAGCAGGACTTGTACACTTTAAAAATTGTTACAGTCTTGGTTGAGACCAGTAACTTTGTTTGTTAAAAATAAATCTGAAATCCCAGTTATTTAGTGGAAGACTGAAGCGTCAAGATGTCACGGTTTAAACAAAAGAATATTTACTCTACAAGAATCAAACAAAACAAACATGAAATTCTCTTAGCTAACCTCACAAACCTCTAAAACCTGGAATCAACATTAGTTAAATATGAATTAACAGGTAAATTGCAATTTACCTAACTACTAACTATATAGCACGCATTAACTGGCAGATACAACTAGGGCAGATCTTGCAAATTGGCTTGGCAGTCGATCCAATGTGTATGTCATCCAGCTCAGTCACAGAGCTCTTCAGAACTTTATCTTCCTCCTCACCTAAGACATAGCCTGATCCCCAGTCAAGGCCCACATTGCTATAGCATCTCTTTGAAATGGACCTTCTTCATCAAACCTAATTAGGATGTTCAGCTTAGGCCTCAGTTGCAGTCTTGATGCACTTGGATCAAAATTATCATGGCAAGAAAAGGTGTGGAGGGGGGAATTCGGCCTTTAGTCTTTTAAATCAAGGTTTAAGAAAGAGAAAATTCTCTTCTGGGCAAACATTCTTCCTCTATTTTATAAATACAATCTGTACTAACACCTGGATAATCTTTTTAGATAGAGTGGACTAAAAATAATTACTGTATTCAACCTTATTTCATACTTCTGTCAAAGCATGCCATTTTCCTTGAGGAGAGGTAAATTAAATTCTGATCTTTATTAAAAAGAAAGATATCTGTACAAAATCAGAACAGATTCTAGTCTAGATTTTTCTATACTCTACAAGAATCAAACAAAACAAACATGAAATTCTCTTAGCTAACCTCACAAACCTCTAAAACCTGGAATCAACATTAGTTAAATATGAATTAACAGGTAAATTGCAATTTACCTAACTACTAACTATATAGCACGCATTAACTGGCAGATACAACTAGGGCAGATCTTGCAAATTGGCTTGGCAGTCGATCCAATGTGTATGTCATCCAGCTCAGTCACAGAGCTCTTCAGAACTTTATCTTCCTCCTCACCTAAGACATAGCCTGATCCCCAGTCAAGGCCCACATTGCTATAGCATCTCTTTGAAATGGACCTTCTTCATCAAACCTAATTAGGATGTTCAGCTTAGGCCTCAGTTGCAGTCTTGATGCACTTGGATCAAAATTATCATGGCAAGAAAAGGTGTGGAGGGGGGAATTCGGCCTTTAGTCTTTTAAATCAAGGTTTAAGAAAGAGAAAATTCTCTTCTGGGCAAACATTCTTCCTCTATTTTATAAATACAATCTGTACTAACACCTGGATAATCTTTTTAGATAGAGTGGACTAAAAATAATTACTGTATTCAACCTTATTTCATACTTCTGTCAAAGCATGCCATTTTCCTTGAGGAGAGGTAAATTAAATTCTGATCTTTATTAAAAAGAAAGATATCTGTACAAAATCAGAACAGATTCTAGTCTAGATTTTTCTATACTCTACAAGAATCAAACAAAACAAACATGAAATTCTCTTAGCTAACCTCACAAACCTCTAAAACCTGGAATCAACATTAGTTAAATATGAATTAACAGGTAAATTGCAATTTACCTAACTACTAACTATATAGCACGCATTAACTGGCAGATACAACTAGGGCAGATCTTGCAAATTGGCTTGGCAGTCGATCCAATGTGTATGTCATCCAGCTCAGTCACAGAGCTCTTCAGAACTTTATCTTCCTCCTCACCTAAGACATAGCCTGATCCCCAGTCAAGGCCCACATTGCTATAGCATCTCTTTGAAATGGACCTTCTTCATCAAACCTAATTAGGATGTTCAGCTTAGGCCTCAGTTGCAGTCTTGATGCACTTGGATCAAAATTATCATGGCAAGAAAAGGTGTGGAGGGGGGAATTCGGCCTTTAGTCTTTTAAATCAAGGTTTAAGAAAGAGAAAATTCTCTTCTGGGCAAACATTCTTCCTCTATTTTATAAATACAATCTGTACTAACACCTGGATAATCTTTTTAGATAGAGTGGACTAAAAATAATTACTGTATTCAACCTTATTTCATACTTCTGTCAAAGCATGCCATTTTCCTTGAGGAGAGGTAAATTAAATTCTGATCTTTATTAAAAAGAAAGATATCTGTACAAAATCAGAACAGATTCTAGTCTAGATTTTTCTATAAATGTCACTTTAATGTAAATCATAACGCAAGCGGATAAATTGGATTAACATTAGCATTACAAATGTAAAATGTCATCTGTTGTATGACTTGTCTCAGCATTAAAGTTGCCAAAAATAATGAAAATATTATTGGCTTGGAAAGATAAATCAGAATTAATTTACACTGATTTGCCAATAATACAAAACTTTTGATTTGATTTGATTCATTATTGTCACATGCACTAATATACAATGAAAAGTATTGTTTCTTGTGTGCTATGTAGACAAAGCATATCGTATGTAGAGAAGGAAAAGAAAGAATGCAGAATGTAGTGTTACAGTCCTAGCTAGGGTGTGGAGAACTTAATGCATCAGGAAAAAGATACAAAGTCTGAGGATAGGTACCAACCATTCAAAAACAGCTTCTTGCCTGCTGCCATCAGACTCTTGAATGGACCAATCTCGCATTAGAGTCAGAGTCATAGAGGTTACCATGCTGTAAACCTCTATGACTCTAATGCGATGTAGATCCGTTCAAAAGTCTGATGGCAACAGGCAAGAAACTGTGTTTTGAGTAGTTGGTACCTATCCTTAGACTTTTGTATCTTTTTCCTGATGGAAGAAAGTGAAAGAGATTAAATCTGGAGTGTGTGGGGCCCTTGATTATGTTGGCTGCTTTTCTGAGGCACTGGGAATGTCAATAAATGAGAGGCTGGTTTGAGTGGTGGACTGGTTTTTGTTCATGACCTTTTATAATTTCTTGCAATCTTGGGCAGAGTAAGAGCCATACCAAACTGTGATACAACCAGAAAGAAAGTTTTCTATGGAGCCCCTGTAAAAGTTGGCGAGAGTTGTAGCAGACATGCCAAATTTCCTTAGTCTTCTGAGAAAGTAGAGGTGTTGGTGGGAATGTGAGCTATGAAGAAGCTGTAAGGAGGCTTCAAGGAGATTTAGACAGAGCAAGTGAGTAGAGAAGAACAAGGCAGATGAAACATAGGGAGAAATTTTCCCAAAAATAGGTGAGTGGCGCAGCGGGCTGGAAAAATGGGGAGGAAGCCATCAGTCCCAAAGGTGGCTTTTCTGCTGCATTACTTGTCTCGTAGCTGAAAAATATGAAGGGGTGGAATGCACAATATCACTCTGATTGAGCCTGCATTGCTAGAAACCTCAGCTGTAACAGATCAGGGTATCCCTTTAATTAAAAATAGAACTCCTTCACCAAACAATTGCCCCACAAAGGGACACCTGCCAGCAGCACTGCCTCTCCAACAATGAATGAGCACTGAATTTTCTATTATGGATTAGATTTGAAACATTATTTATTATCTCCTATACCATCAGACTAACGTTGATATAAATCAATTACCTGTGCAACTTCCATTGTACCAGCAAATTGTCATGTAACTCTACACACACATTGCAGGCAGCATTCATTGCAATTCCAAGTTTTTGATTTTGATTTGATTTATTATTGTCACATGTATTAACATACAGGGAAAAGTATTGTTTCTTGCGCACTATGCAGATGAAACATACTATTCATAGAGAAGGAAACGAGAAAGTGCAGAATGTAGTGTTACACTCATAGCTAGGGTGTACAATAAGATCAACTTAATGCAAGGTAAGTATACTCAAAAGTCTGATGGCAGCAGGGAAGAAGTTCATGAGTCGGTTGGTACGTGACCTCAGGCTTTTGTAAATTTTTCCCGACAGAAGAAGGTGAAAGAGAGAATGTCCAGAGTTCGTGGCGTCCTTAGTTATGCTGGCTGCTTTGCCGAGGTTGTGGGAAGTGTAGACAGAGTCAATGGATGGGAGGATGGTTTGCGTGATGGATTGGGCCACATTGACAACCTTTTGTACTTCCTTGTGGTATTGGGCAGAGCAGGAGTCATGCCAAGCTGTGATACAACCAGAAAGAATGTTTTGTATGGTGCGTCTGTAAAGATTGGTGCGAGTCATGTTGACATACCAAATTTCCTTAGTCTTCTGAGAAAGTAGAGATGTTGATGGGTTTCCTTAACTACAGTGTTGGTATGGGAGGACAAGGACAGGTTATTGATGATCTGGACACCCAAAAACTTGAAGATCTCAACCTTTTCTACTTAGTCCTATGATATAGACAGGGGCATGTTCTTCTTTATGCTTCCTGAAGTTGATGACAATCTTCTTTGTTTTGTTGACATTGAGGGAGAGATTATTGTTGCCTCACCAATTCACTCAATCCATCCATGTTCTAAACAAGTCATAGATTGTCAGGACACTTAGACGCATAGATTGACAAAGAGTCATTTTGACTTGAAACATCAGCTCTTTTCTCTCCTTACAGATGCTGCCAGACCTGCTGAGATTTTCCAGCATTCTCTCTTTTGATTTCAGATTCTAGCATCTAATGTAATTTGCTTTTGTTTTTATAGATTGTCAGTATCTGGAGGGAATTCTTGGCTGCATCTTCAAAATATTTTACTTCAGGCTCTGCAGCTGTGTAACAATTTTGTAATATAGCAAAAAGATATTAGTTTTATTAGAATGTAACAGTAAACTGCTTTATTGATTAAAAATTGATTTATTTATGAAAAGCAGCTCCATATCTTCAAAAGCAGCCTACACATGTCAAACACTGACTACTCTGGGGCCAGTGCCTGGGCAGTGGGGAGGGGCGGGGAGGTAGGGTGCAGGATGTTAACTGCTGCCATTTTATTAACATCAGTTGTATGAGATGATTAAGAGTTCTGGCTAATTGCTTTCATCCCTCAGATGAACCATCCAGCAGAGGCAGACAAGAGGCTGCTGCATCTCCGTTGACACTATAGCAATCAACCCTGGAAGGTGCATCTGTGGCACACTCCTTCTCAGCTTCAAATGTCAGTGCAGATACTGGCATGCCAGTGAGCAATAATACATTGACTCAGTTGGTAGCACACATGGTGAGGGCACATCACCCTTGCTTGAGCAGATGGTTCAGGAAGTGCCCAAGGCGGCAGCAGTTGGAAGAGTGCTGGAGATCAGGACCACGCTGAATGTGAGGGAAGATGCTCCTGGAGTTGTCAATAAGGTGGCAGATGCTGGATGTCCTGCAGGATGTGTGGGGAGATCTGATGGAGATTCCTGAGAGTCTGTGTGTCACGATTTCTGTCATGGAGGAATCCTTGTGGAGTATGAGCAGACTCTGAACTCTGAGCTCGTAGCTTCATCCATTGAAAGATCGATGACTTGCCTGGAGAAGCAGCAGCAGGAACAGAATGAGGCGTTCCTGGGATTGCAGGGGGATCTACAAACCCTCTCACAAACACTAACTCAAAACTCCTAACTCAGCCCAGCCCAGATTGGGGATGGAGTGGGGGGAGGGGCATAGTCTGTACAGGCTACATATGATGGTATGGAGCTGATTTTATTTAATTCAGTTGCGTAACACCCATATTTTGAAGTCATTTAATCTATCCCTAAAAATTGTTTTTATTCTTTCTTGGGATGTGGGCATAGGTTGGCATAGGAGGCATAAGTGAGACCCTTTGACCTTACCCTTTTACAAGGTCCCCTCGTGCAGACCTCGGGTTCATAACCCCTCAGACTCTTTAAAAACCTGACCCAACTAAATGAAAACTGCAGAGGAGGAGGAAATGCCTATCTGATTTGCTTTGATTTATTATTGTCACGTGTATTGGGATACAGTAAAAAGTATTGTTTCTTGCACATTATACAGACAAAGCATACCATTCATGGAGTCCATCAGAGAGAAAGAAAGGAGAGGGTGCAAAATAGAGCGTTCCAGTTACCAATACTAAAGAAAGGACAGCTTAATATATGATTGGTCCATTCAAAAGTCTAATGGCAGCAGGGAAGAAGCTGTTCTTGATTCGGTTGTTACATGTTCTCAGATTTTTGTATCTTTTTTCGATGGAAGAGGTGGAAGAGAGAATGTCCAGGGTGCGTGAGGATTTCCCGATACAGTGGGAAGTGTAGACAGAGTCAACAGATAGGATGTTGGTTTGCCTGATGGACTGGGCTTCCTTCATAACCCTTTGTAGTTCTTTGCAGTGGAGTCAGCCTGGTGAGCAATGCCGGAGGTGGGCTTTTGACAGGAACCAGCCTCACTCTTTAAAAACACATTCAAAAATTAGACAGCCTAGAAATGGGGTCAAGTATCCCAGAATGTAGACCCATGATCACTTTGAAAGGACACCCTGAGTCAACCTGACTGAGCAAAAATTCAGGCATAAGCTGAACTTGAATCCACAAGACTATTAAACACAGAGCAGAGTGCTACCAGCTGACACTAAGAGCACTTACACAAAACTATGCTTTTCAAGAGTATAATGAGCAGAAAGCATTCTGCATGGTCTCATTGCACAACTCTATTCAGTTAGGAGCTCTGCTAGTTGAACAAGTACAGCATGTGTGTCAGTGAGATAGATGGTGTTGAATAATGCCAACAGCATGGGGTCCAGTCTCTGTAATGACTGTAGTTGTTAGGGCTTATCACCCACCTTGCCCCAAGGGATATCCTGGCATCATCTATAGCTGCTTGGACAATGAGAAGGAAGCGGTCGAGAGTAACACTGTAACTGGTGAGCATCTTTAACCAACTGACAAAAATGGGGACATGAAAATATCCTTCAATGATTCATATTCCAATTGTTTTGGTATTTCCTAAGTTACAGCCTAATGCCTCATGCTTCAACCAAAGGATGGTTCAGAGGAGGTTCATTACATTGATTCCAGAGATGAAGGGTTTGTTGTATGAAGAGAGATTGAACAGTTTAGGCCTTTACTCTCTGGAATTTAGAAGAATAAGGGGAGATCAAATTGAGATATTCAAGACGATAAAAGAAGATAAAGTAGACGTGGAGTGGATGTTTCCGCTGGTGGGGCATTCTAGGATGAGAGGTCATAGTCTTTGGATAAGGGGTAGCAAATTTAAAACAGAGCTGAGGGGAAAATACTTCTCCCAAAGGGTTTTGAATCTGTAGTGCGGTGGACACTGGGGCAGTGAGTAAGTTTAAGGAGTTAGACAGATTTTTAATTGGTAATGAGTTGAAAGGTTATGGGAGAAGGCAGGAAAATGGGGATGAGGAGCAGATCAGCCATGATCGAATGACAGAATGGACTTGATGGGCTCAATGGCCTAATTCTGCTCCTATACCTTATGAAATTATGCATTATCTTTATAACTGCCAACCTTGACACTGTAGCCAAACAGTAGGTGTGAGCATGGTCCTACAGTGCCTTGATTGTTTGATGTGGAGATGCTGACGTTGGACTAGGGTAAACACAGTAAGAAGTCTCACAACACTAGGTTAAAGACCTTAACCAGAGTGTTATGATACTGCCCAGATGGCCAAAACACTGAAAAGATGAACATCCTTTTCAACTGGAATTAATCTGAGTGTAGGAAGGTGAACTTATACATCAACTGTAGCCTGTTTGACATAGCCACCAAAACCAATGAAGTTCACAAAATGAACATCTGTTATTGCATCATAAGAAGTCAGGTTTCAATTCGGAGCTAGACTTTGCAACTCGCCCCTTAAACTGCTATGGTATCTATCCTATTATATATAAGATCAATGGTGGAAAGCTCATTCTCATTTGCAGTCAGGAATAAAGTTATTCGTTATCTTCTGAAATTGAGTTGTGTCTATTGCCTGCATCTTCCGCATTACAGCTTCTGGCTAATCGGAATTGTAACTGATAATGGGTTGCAGTGCCTATTGATTTTATCCCCTCAGATGTGCTCTATCAAGCAGCAAAATGTGCATGTTGATTACCTTAACCCAAGCATGTTAGCCCTTAATTAGCCTGTGCAAACAACACTTATCCGCTTGAAATTGCAACTGTAGTGAGGGAAGTTCAGCAGCACGAAAGAAAAATGATTTGAATTTGTCTGATGTTAACTGTTTCAGGCCCAATTTTCTTTGCAGTAGGAGAGAAAGTTGTCCTTTCCGACTGGGAGGAATGAATTGTGCCTTGTTCACAGGATGATTTAACACTTATCATAGAATCCGTACAGTGCAGAAGGAGATCATTTGGCCTATTGAACCTGGACTGACAACTCAGATCCTATTCCCGTAACCCCAAATGTTTACCCTGCTAATCTCCTTAACTAAGAGGCAATTCATCATGGCCAAATCAACCTATGCACTTTTTGGAGTGTGGAAGGAAACAGGAGCATCTAGAGGAAACCCACGTCGGCACAGGGAGAATGTGCAAACTCTGCACAGTTACCCAAGGCTGAAGTTGTCTGATATACACATATAACTAAATTATCTCTTTAAAATGCTGCCCCAATTCCATCACCATTGTCCTCCCCACACTCACGTCATCAAATTATTCAATTTTACAAAATTTACAATTACAAAATACAAATTACAAAAACCTGGAAAAGGGGTGGCATGGTGGAACGGTGATTAGCACTGCTGCCTCCTAGTGCCAGCGACCTGGGTTCGAATTCCGGCTTGGGTCACCATCTATCCGCGTTTGTCTGTTCTCCTGGTGTCTGCATGGGTTTCCTCTGGATGCTCCAGTTCCCTCCCACAGCCCAAAGATGTGCATGTTAGGTAGATTGACTGTGCTAAGTTGCCCCTAGTGTCAGGGGGATTAGCAGGGCAAATCTATGGGGCAAAGGGATAGGGACTGCATGGGATTGTTATCAGTGCAGACTTGATGGACCAAATGGACTCCTTCTGCACTGTAGGGATTCTATAATACTATGAAAATGTCATTTTGACAAGGTTTTAACTCATTTAAAACCTATTTGGTTGCACAGGGCCCATTTGGTCCAACAAATGCATCCACTCTGATAGAACTCAAACCTCTCAGTCCATCTTCTGACCTTCTGCCTCAATCTTTTCTCCCTCCAAAAGTGCTCTTGTTATTCGGTGCAGTTATTCTATCTGTTTCAATGACCCCCTCCTGCTAATCTATGAGTGGACTGAGGTATGTCTGTGTTTTAACCTTTTTGACTTCTGTCAGCAGTCTCACATTAGGAACATTCCACTTTCATTCACCTCACTGACTTTTCCTTTGAAGTGGAAATACATGCTGGTCACATCTCGCACTTTATCCTAATGTTTCCTTCCCCTTTCTGCGAATGAACGATTTGGAAAATTGAATCTAAAATACAAACTTATAGATGATATCAAGTTAGGTGGGTGGGGGAGGGGTGGGAAGAGGTAGTGGCGGGCCGAGGGAGGTGGTTGGAGGGGAGCACTGAGAGAAACTGCAACAATTTACAGGAGGACATTAATAAACTTGGAGAATGGACAAATGATTGGCAAATGATGTTCAACACAGATAAATGCGCGATGGTATATTTTGGAATAAAGTATAAAAGTTGCTTAATTGTTACTTGTAAAGTAAATTAATTAATCACTGATAAGACTTACATTAACACTGCAATGAAATTAGCATGGAATTCCCCTATTCGCCACATCCCAGCACCTGTTCAGGTCAATGCACTTAATCAGCACTTCTTTCAGACTGGGAGAGGAAACCAGAGCACATGGGAAAAAGCCACACAGACCACAGGGAGAATGTACAAACTCTATGCAGACAGTGGCCCAAGCCGGGAATTGAACCTGGCTTCCTAGAACTGTGAGGCAGCAGTGCTAACCACTGTGCCATTACAAGGCTTGGTCAAATGAAGGACACGGGGATCTCAGAATGCAAACGCACCAATCATCGAAAGTTGTATGACAAGTTAGCAAAGCCGTTAAAAAAAAGGAAATGAAACAGTAGGCTTCATTTCCAGAGGAGTTGAATTGAAAAGCAGAGTGTAATTCTAAATCTGCTTTGAACAGTGGCAGATCACATTGTGTGCAGTTTTGATGGCCACATTATATAAAAATATACAGAGGCACTGGAGAGGGTGAAAACAAGATTTAGGAGGATGAAAAAAAATGTGAAAATACACATGAGGAAATGTTTGGCAATTTGTGTCTCTTTTCTCTTGTAAAAAAGACTGGGGTGATCCAATAGAAGCCTTTTAAAATGCTGAAAGATTTTGCTATACAGTAGATACAGAGAGAATGTTTCCTCTTGTGGGGAAAATCATAACTATGAGACAAACAACACAACGTAGCCACAAGAAATCCAGTTGGGAATTCAGAAGGAACGTCTTTACCTAGTGAGTGTGAGGAAATTGCTTCCACAGGGAGTGGTTGAAATAATAAAAATGCATTCAAGGGGATGCTTGAGAAGCATTGAGGGAGAGAGATATAGAGGGTAAAAGTAGATTTCCTCATAGAATCCTTATAGTGCAGAAGGAGGCCATTTGGTCCATCGAGTCTGCACCGACGATAGTCCCACCTGGCCCTATCCCGTAACCCCACATATTTACCCTGCTAATCTCCTGCTGTCACAAGGGTCAATTTAACATGACCATTCAACTTAACCCACACATCTTTGGACTGTGAGAGGAAACTGGAGCACCTGGACGAAACCCACGCAGACATGGGGAAAATGTGCAAACTCCACTCAGACAGTGTCCCAAGGCTGGAATTGAACCTGGATCCCTAGTTCTGTGAGGCAGCAGGGCTAACCACTGTGCCACCCCAAGATGAGAAAAGATGTGAGCAGGCTTGAGTGGAACATAAACAGCAGACTGAACTGCCCTGATGACCTAATTCTGTGCTGTATATTCTCTGCAATCCTATGGAGAAATAATTTCATTAACTTCTTCCAAAATCTGAAAAACTTTAATAATCAGGTCACCTCAAACCCTTCCCATTTCAAAAGAAAAACATCTCCAGTTTTTGTAATAATTCCTTATGAATTAAAATCCTGCAAACAAGCTTGGAAATTATGGAGTTGTGGGGGCAAAGTTAAAATGTGAGGGATGAGGAGCAGGAAATTGGCTTAGAACTCTTTCCACCAGGCTTCCTGCCAGTTCTGGTACTGGAGACAAATTTCAATTGTGTGTAGTGTGAGTGGCAGTGTATGGTGAGGGAGTGGCTGTGTGATGAGGGAGTGGCAGTGTGTGATGAGAGAGTGGCTGTGTGATGAAGGAGTGGCAGTGTGTGGTGAGGGAGTGGCAGTGTGTGGTGAGGGAGTGGCTGTGTGTGATGAGCGGTGGTTATATGTGGTGAGGGACTGGCTGTGTGATGAGGGAGTGGCTGTGTGTGATGAGGGAATGGCTGTGTGTGGTGAGGGAATGGCTGTGTGGTGAGGGAGTGGCTGCATGGTGAGGGGTGGTTATGTGTGGTGAGGGAGCGGCTGTGTGGTGAGGGAGTGGCAGTGTATGGTGAGGGAGTGGCAGTGTATGGTGAGGGAGTGGCAGTGTATGGTGAGAGAATGGCTGTGTGGTGAAGGGTGGTTATGTGTGGTGAGGGAGTGGCTGTGTGTGGTGACGGAGTGGCTGTGGGTGGTGAGAGGTGGTTGTATTTGGTGAGGGGTGGTTGTGTTGGTGAGCGAGTGGCAGTGTGTGATGAGGGGTGGTTATATGTGGTGAGGGAGTGGCTGTGTGATGAGGGAGTGGCTGTGTGTGGTGAGGGGTGGTTATGTGTGATGAGGGAGTGGCTGTGTGATGAGGGAGCGGCTGTGTGTGGTGAGGGGTGTTATGTGTGATGAGGGAGTGGCAGTGTGTGTGAGGGAGCGGCTGTGTGTGGTGAGGGAGTGGCAGTGTGTGGTGAGGGAGTGGCAGTGTGTGGTGAGGGAGCGGCTGTGTGTGGTGAGGGAGTGGCTGTGTGTGGTGAGGGAGTGGCTGTGTGATGAGGGAGTGGTTGTATGTGGTGAGGGGTGGTTGTGTTGGTGAGCGAGTGGCAGTGTGTGATGAGGGGTGGTTATATGTGATGAGGGAGTGGCTGTGTGATGAGGGAGTGGCTGTGTGTGGTGAGGAGTGGTTATGTGTGGTGAGGGAGTGGCTGTGTGATGAGGGAGTGGCTGTGTGTGGTGAGGGGTGGTTATGTGTATGAGGGAAGGGCTGTGTGTGATGAGGGAGTGGCTGTGTGTGATGAGGGGTGGTTATGTGTGATGAGGGAGTGGCTGTGTGTGATGAGGGTGGTTATGTGTGATGAGGGAGTGGCTGTGTGTGGTGAGGGAATGGCTGTGTGATGAGGGAGTGGCTGTGTGATGAGGGAGCGGCTGTGTGATGAGGGAGTGGCTGTGTGTGGTGAGGGAGTGGCTGTGGGTGGTGAGAGGTGGTTGTATGTGGTGAGGGGTGGTTGTGTTGGTGAGGGAGTGGCTCTGTGTGGTGAGGGGTGGCTATGTGTGGTGAGGGAGTGGCTGTGTGTGATGAGGGAGTGGCTGTGTGTGGTGAGGGGTGGTTATGTGTGGTGAGGGAGTGGCTGTGTGTGGTGAGGGGTGGTTATGTGTGGTGAGGGAGTGGCTGTGTGTGGTGAGGGGTGGTTATGTGTGGTGAGGGAGTGGCTGTGTGTGGTGAGGGGTGGTTATGTGTGGTGAGGGAGTGGCTGTGTGATGAGGGAGTGGCTGTGTGATGAGGGAGCGGCTGTGTGATGAGGAGTGGCTGTGTGTGGTGAGGGAGTGGCTGTGGGTGGTGAGGGGTGGTTGTGTTGGTGAGGGAGTGCTGTGTGTGGTGAGGGGTGGTTATGTGTGGTGAGGGAGTGGCTGTGTGTGATGAGGGAGTGCCTGTGTGTGGTAAGGGTGGTTATGTGTGGTGAGGGAATGGCTGTGTGATGAGGGAGTGCTGTGTGTGGTGAGGGAGTGGCTGTGGGTGGTGAGAGGTGGTTGTATGTGGTGAGGGAGTGGCTGTGTGTGATGAGGGAGTGGCTGTGTGTGGTGAGGGAGTGGCTGTGTGATGAGGGAGTGGCAGTGTGTGGTGAGGGATGGCTGTGTGATGAGGGAGCGGCTGTGTGGTGAGGGAGTGGCTGTGTGTGGTGAGGGAGTGGCTGTGTGATGAGGGAGTGGTTGTATGTGGTGAGGGGTGGTTGTGTTGGTGAGCGAGTGGCAGTGTGTGATGAGGGGTGGTTATTTGTGGTGAGGGAGTGGCTGTGTGATGAGGGAGTGGCTGTGTGTGATGAGGGAGTGGCTGTGTGGTGAGGGAGTGGCTGTGTGTGATGAGGGGTGGTTATTTGTGATGAGGGAGTGGCTGTGTGTGGTGAGGGAGTGGCTTGTGGTGAGGGAGTGGCACTGTGTGGTGAGGGAGTGGCTGTGTGTGATCAGGGGTGGTTATGTGTGGTGAGGGAATGGCTGTGTGGTGAGGAGTGGCTGTGTGTGGTGAGGGAGTGGCTGTGTGTGGTGAGGGAATGGCTGTGTGTGATGAGGGTGGTTATTGTGATGAGGGTGGTTATGTGTGGTGAGGGAATGGCTGTGTGGTGAGGGAGTGGCTGTGTGTGGTGAAGGGAGTGTGCTGTGTGTGGTGAGGGAATGGCTGTGTGTGATGAGGGGTGGTTATGTGTGGTGAGGGAATGGCTGTGTGGTGAGGGAGTGGCTGTGTGTGGTGAGGGAGTGGCTGTGTGTGGTGAGGGAGTGGCTGTGTGTGATGAGGGGTGGTTATGTGTGGTGAGGGAATGCTGTATGGTGAGGGAGTGGCTGTGTGTGGCGAGGGAGTGGCTGTGTGTGGTGAGGGAGTGGCTGTGTGTGGTGAGGGGTGGCTGTGTGTGGTGAGGGGTGGTTATGTGTGGTGAGGGAATGGCTGTATGGTGAGGGAGTGGCTGTGTGTGGCGAGGGAGTGGTTGTGTGTGGTGAGGGAGTGGCTGTGGGTGATGGGGGTGGTTATGTGTGGTGAGGGAGTGGCTGTGTGGTGAGGGAGTGGCTGTGTGTGATGAGGGGTGGTTATGTGTGGTGAGGGGATGGCTGTGTGGTGAGGGAGTGGCAGTGTATGGTGAGGGAGTGGCTGTGTGTGGTGAGGGAGTGGCTGTGTGTGGTGAGGGAGTGGATGTGTGTGATGAGGGTGGTTTGTGTGCGAGGGAGTGGCTGTGTGGTGAGGGAGTGGCTGTGTGTGATGAGGGGTGGTTATGTGTGGTGAGGGGATGGCTGTGTGGTGAGGGAGTGGCAGTGTATGGTGAGGGAGTGGCTGTGTGTGGTGAGGGAGTGGCTGTGTGTGGTGAGGGAGTGGCTGTGTGTGATGAGGGAGTGGCTGTGTGTGGTGAGGGGTGGTTATGTGTGTGAGGGAATGGCTGTGTGGTGAGGAGTGGCTGTGTGTGGTGAGGGTGGTTATGTGTAGTGAGGGAATGGCAGTGTATGGTGAGGGAATGACTGTGTGTGGGAGGGAGTGGCTGTGTGTGGTGAGGGAGTGGCTGTGTGTGGTGAGGGAATGGCAGTGTATGGTGAGGGAATGGCAGTGTATGGTGAGGGAATGCTGTGTGTGGTGAGGGAGTGGATTGTGTGGTGAGGGAGTGGCTGTGTGTGGTGAGGGAATGGCAGTGTATGGTGAGGGAATGGCAGTGTATGGTGAAGGAATGACTGTGTGTGGTGAGGAGTGGCTGTGTGTGGTGAGGGAGTGGCTGTGTGTGGTGAGGGAATGGCAGTGTATGGTGAGGGAATGGCTGTGTGTGTGGTGAGGGAATGGCTGTGTGTGGTGAGGGTGGATGTGTGTGGTGAGGAGTGGCTGTGTGTGGTGAGGGAGTGGATGTGTGTGGTGAGGGAGTGGCTGTGTGTGATGAGGGGTGGTTATGTGTGGTGAGGGAATGGCTGTGTATGGTGAGGGAATGGCAGTGTATGGTGAGGGAATGGCAGTGTATGGTGAGGGAGTGGCTGTGTGTGGTGAGGGAGTGGCTGTGTGTGGTGAGGGAGTGGCTGTGTGTGGTGAGGGAGTGGCTGTGTGTGGTGAGTGGTGGTTATGTGTGGTGAGGAATGGCAGTGTGTGGTGAGGGAGTGGCTGTGTGTGTGACGAGTGGCTGTGTGTGGTGAGCGAGTGGCTGTGTGTGGTGAGGGAGTGGATGTGTGTGGTTAGGGAGTGGATGTGTGTGGTGAGGGAGTGGTTATGTATGTGAGGGAATGGTTGTGTGTGGTGAGGGAGTGGTTATGTATGTGAGGGAATGGTTGTGTGTGGTGAGACACTGGCTTCCCTCAGCAGGCCTGCCAGTTTTGCCTTTTGTACAATGAGCATTGAGCACACTGTATGGGGTCATAAGTGGGCCCCATAATGTCCTTTCCCAACACCAATCAATCCAAGGGAGGTGAATAACTGTTTGGAAGCAGGGAACTCAGCAGTCACACTGGAATCATAAACTCCAGGTCAGGAGCCAGGGCACTGTGATATCCCTCCAGGATGCGTGGAACAGGCACTTTTGTGATAATGCTATAAATGGAATAGATATCAGAAATAACTCCTCAGACGCTGATGTCCCTTCACCAGATTCCCTTTACATACAAACTCAATTCCACTCCTAAAAGTGCTTCAGGTACAAAGTCAGAAGCCTTTCACCCTGAAACTTCTCGATGAAACTCCCTGATCGGGCAGGTAATCATTACCTCAATCAAGCAGCCCATACTCAGAGACGTCAAACTCATGGACCTCATTGAGGTCATTACAATAGCCATCCTAATATATTAAAATGACTCAGCCATTGAGATTTGGGGCAGTTTCCAGTAAAGGACAATTGAAAGTTTTACAGTTGTCTCAGTTTGAACTATGTGGTACATAGACCACAATGTCAACTTTGTTGTCCATCATTGTCTCCTTTACTGGCAATAATATCCATCCCATGCCCACAGGGAGGAAATGACAAGAGGAAAGAGAAATAGCCAGAATGCAGCTCTTGTAACACGAGTCTATTTTTCATCCTGTTGCCTGTTTATATATATATATATATATATACACACTCTATATATATATATAAAATATATATATATACATATATATGTATATATAGATCATTTTTTGTTTTCAAGCACAGTATGTGACAACCTGTCAGTTTCAAAATTAACTTTGCATTGCAATACAACTTGCCTCTTCCAAAAATATTACAGCAGTGCCAAAAGTGGTGCAGAAATAGTAACCTCCTCCGATGCTAAATCTTCTTCCAAGAAACTGTTGCTAGTTTTGTGCCAAACATCTCTGCTCCTTTTAGGAAGTCTTGAAGCTGAAAACTTCAAAATCAGTCTTCTTTACTTGGAGAGGGTATCTTATTATCTTTCTTGCCCTCGAGAACAAAATGTAAGCAAAAGGTTATTGTCATTCACCCCTCTTCAGCCATGTCTTTCTATTAGAACATCTCTTATCTCACTCTGCTTTCTGGCAGTACTGACTGATGTCATTAATCTTTTGCCGTTTCACTTTCTTATCCCCTGTAAGTCAGTTTTCTTACTTGTCCACAATCCACAAACAGTGAGTTCCTGCAAACAGCAATTTTCTTTATATGGGTGACACTGGCTAGACCAGTATTTATTATCCATCCCCAGTTAACTTGAAAAGTGGATGGTGAACCGCCTTCTCAAACTGCCACTGTCTATATGGCGTAAGTACAGCCAGAGGCTGTTTGAAAATAGGGAGTTCCAGAGAAGTGAAGGGACAACAAAGCAATACAGTTCCAACTCAGAATGATGTGTGACTTGGAGGGGAACTTGTAAGTGGTAATGTTGCATCTGCACACTGCCCTCATCTCAGGTGATAGAGTCTACCCAATAAAATGAATAATTTCCCAGGTACATCCTGTCCACACAAAGCAGAACAAATGCAATACTGCCCTATCAGTCTACTCTCAATCATCAGCAAAGAGATGGAAGGGCTTGTCAACATTGCTACTAAGTGGCACTTATCAATAAGCTCCTCACTGATGTCCAAGTTTGTATTCCACCAGGAATTGGTGATGTTGAAGAAGTTTTGTCGATTACAGCCCTTCCGTCTTGTAGATTGTGCACAGTATGCTGATAGTGAAGAAAGTAAATGTTTAGCTTAGTGGATGGAGTGCCAATCAAGCTTTGTCTCAGAGGGTATCAAGTTCCTTGAGTGCTGTTGGAGTTGCATTCCTCCTGGCAAGTGAGAGTACTTCATCACATTCCTAACTTGTGTCTTGCAGATAAAGGACAGGCTTTGGGAAATCAAGTGAGTTACTCACAATAAAATCCCCAGACTCTGGTCTGCTCTTGTATCCACAGTGTTTGTGTAGCTAGTCCAGTTCAGTTTCACTTCAATGGTAACCCCCAGGATGTTGATGGTGCAGGATTCAACAACAATAATGCCATTCATTATTAAAGGGAAGTGGTGTCGAAGACAATCATTGCCTGGCACTTGTGTGAACTGAATGTGACTTGCCACTTATCAGCCTAAACCTGAATGTTGTCAAAGTCTTGCTGATTATGGATGCGGGTCTTGCCAAGTTTGGAAATGAGTCTTGCAAATTATAGACACAGGTCTTTGTGATTTTGGACAAAGGTGTTGCAGATTATGAATAAAGGCCTTGTTGAGTGAGGAAATGGGTCTTACTGGTTATGGACATGGATCTTACAAGTTATGGACATGGGTCTTGCTGAGTTTAGACATGTATCTTGCCAAGTTTGGAGGCATATTGCTTATGTTTCTGAGGAGTTGTGGATGGAACTAAAAACTGAGATCATCAGTCAAAATTCTCACTTCTGAAGCAAAATCTTTGACTTAGGCAGCTGAAGATGGCTGGGCTTAGAACACTACTCTGAAGAATTCCCAAAGTGATGCTCTTGAGCTGGGATGATTGGTCTCCAACAATCACAACCACTTCCCATTGTATTGGTTATGGTTCCAACCAGAGGAGAGTTCCCATTGATTTCAATTTTTCTCGGGCTCTGTGACGCCATACTTGGTCAAATGTTCTCTTAATGTCAAGAATAGTCACTTTTATCTCACTTTGGGAATTCAGTTTGTTTGTCCATGTTTGGATCAAGGTTGTAATGAGGTCTGGGGCCTAAAATTGAGGAGCATATTGAGCATTGGTGAGCAGGCTATTGGTAAATGCCATTTAGTAGAAGTATTGGCAAAGCCTTCCATTTCTGCTAATAACTGAGGGAAGACTGATAAGGCAGTGATTGTAATTGTTCTGCTTTGTGTGGACAGGATAGCTGGGAAACTGAAAAGTTTGTTGACTGTATTGTAGCCAATTGGAGGAGTTTGACTAAAGGTGAAGCTAATTCTGGAGTGCAAATCTTCACTACTGATGCTGTGATGCTGTACATCTGGAGGAGATCACCCATGCGGCACTTCTGGCTAAAAATAGTTACAACTGCTTCACACTTGTATCTTCACTCAAGCGCTGTACTCTGTCATATTTAATCATAGAATCATAGAATCCTACATTGCAGAAGGAGGCCAATTGGCCCATTGAGTCTGCACCTACCACAATTCCACCCAGGTCCTATCTCCTTAACCCCATATATTTATCCTAGCTAGTGCCCCTGACAATAAGGGGCAATTTAGCATGGCCAATCCATCTAACCTGCACATCTTTAGACTTTGGCAGCAAACTCTGCGAGCAGCTGGAGGATACCCATGCAGACACAGGGAGAATGTGCAAACCCTACACTGAGAGTGATGAAGCTGGGAATTGAACCTGGGTTCCTGGTGCTGTGACGCTGCCGTGCTAAATACTGTACCACTATTGGAGTGTTGATTTGGGCCACTTTTCTCACTGGTTGTTTAATCGTTTGCCATCATTCATGCTGGAACTGCAGAGTTTGAATCTGATCCCTTCCCTGTGACTCGGTTGGATTTCTCTGTTGTATGCTGCTTCTGCTGGTTAGTCTGAGTGTCAGTCTATGTTACAGCTTCATCAGGTAGGCACCTCTTGAGGAAGGTGAGTTGATTATCTGTTTTAATGTAGTTGATTGAAGAGGAAGTATTAGCTAAGGGACATCAGATTAACTTACCCACTCTGAATGAATTGAGTCAAGGGACTTTTGTCTTCACTCAAAAGAGCAGATGAAACCTCAAAGAGGTAGCACCTCTGGTAGTTCAGCACTCTCTGAGTACAGTGCCAAAGCATCAGGCTGTATTTTCTCAACGTGTTTTAGACCAGGCTTGAAGATGTGACTGCTAACTTAGAGATGAGAGTATTACAACTGAGCCAAGATTGATGTTATGTTTGGAGTGCTCTGTTTATTAAGGCTGCAATTCTCCCAAAAAAGTTCGAAGTGATGAGTTTGCCGGAAAACTAGTGTAAATCACTATTGTTTTCTCAGTGCAATTTCGCACTCGAATCTCCCCCACTCTGCGCAATGCAGAGGTCACAATCATGAATATCATTGAAAGCTCGGGGTGGCAGGACCTGTTCACACCAGATTCTGATTGTTCTGGAATTCTGCGCGTGGACACTAGCCCCGATCTGTCAGCCTACAGTTTGCTGGCCAGCTCCATCAACAGCTAGCCTGAGACCCCCGCATTGCTGTCCCTCCCGAATTGTGGTTCCCACAAGCTTTCCTGGACCAGTCCCAATACACCCCCATCCCAGAGTGCCCCAATCGCCAGCCTCCTGCTCCCCCAACAGTGATGAGCTCCTTCCACCTGGCCCCCTACAGAACCCCGCCCCCCCCACTCCCCGGCACATCACCACTGCCCATCCCCAGACTGAACCACAGGCTGACTGCCAGATCCCCCCCCCAGCCCCTACCCCTAGGCTGCCCCTGCCCACTGCCCTTCTACCAGCCTGACTAAGCCACATGCAGAGTGGCAGCAGGACTCCCACCCGCGCGGATCACCCTTTGGCCTGCCCCAGCTGGTCGCACCCACTAGGCCCTGCCCCAGCTGGCCCTGCCCGTTTTGCACTGCCCGAAGCTTGATAGGCAGTACCAAAGTGTCCCCCGAGTATGGGCACTTTGCCTCTTGGGCAGTGCCAGGGGACACAGGCTGCCACCTGATCCCCTGGTGGGCTCTGATTGCACCCCCTTCACTCCAGTGGTGTCAGGTCACTAGTTCCCCGGAATTTGGGAGGTGGTCTGAACCCTGTCGGTCGAAAATTGTACTGGCCAGGTGGGAGATGCTACTGGGCCCCGTGAATTCAGTCCCAGGCCCGCTAAATACATTTAAATTGCATTTTAAATAAAATTTCCATGTCAACCTCACCTCCCGGCTGGTTTCCAGACAGAAGTCCAGCCCTGCCTCGCAGGAATCCCACAAATCGGCTGACATCGATTCTCCCTGCCCACTGCATTAAAAAATTAGCACGTCAGGATGAAAGAATTGCCCTCTAAATCTTTTCTTTCTCAATTCTACATGTAACAAACCCCAAATTCAGCTAGCTTTGATTATTTCTTTTCTGTTTTGTGCTTTGTTTCCAGTTAGAATTGCTCTGATTAAGAAGGAGGGAAATCTTTCAATACGCATTGTCTTCAGCTACTTTTTAGTCGTTCTTGGGATATGAGCCTCACTGATGAGGTCATCATTTGTTACCCATCCCTGATTATCCTTGAGAAGTTGGTAGTGAATCAGCTCTATATATCTACATAGTATAGGTACACCCATAGTGTGTTAGCTAGAGAGGATCAGGATTTTGATGTGTGGAGATGCAGTGATCTAGCTGCAAGTCAGGATAATGTGTGGCTTGGAGGGGAACTAAGTGATGGCATTTGTGTCTGCTGTTCTAGTCCTTCCAGGTAGTAGGGATCTGGGGTTTGGAAGGTGCTGTTGGAAGAAACCTTGGTGAGTTGCGCAGTGCTTTGTGCAGATGGTACATACTTCTGCCTCTGCGTGCCAGCGATAGGGTTGGAGTGAATGTTTAAAGTGATGGATTGAACATGCATCAATCTGACTGCTTTTTCCAGGAGGTTGTTCAGCTTCTTTTGCATTGGAGCTGCATTCAAGCAAGCAACTTTTTAAATAATTGTAGTGGAATCCGATAATTATTTACAGCCCTCTGTACGTTCTTTACTATTTGATGGGCAGGATTTTACAGCCTCGTTTGACCTGACTGGAAATCCCCTCCTGAGGTCAATGGAGATTTCTGCTGTCTGCCCCTCACTCGCTGCCATTCTGTGGTGAGCAGGATGTAAAGTTCCAGCGGATGTCTCTCTTTCTGCTTGTTTCCTGCAAATTTAAAATTTATTTATTATTGTCACAAGTAGGCTTACATTAACACTGCAATGAATTTCCTGTGAAAACCCCCTAGTCGTCACACTTCGGGTACACTGAGGGAGAATTTAGCACAGCCAATGCATCTAACCAGCACATCTTTCCGGCTATGGGAGGAAACCAGAGCACCTGGAGGAAACACATGCAGACACAGGGAGAGTGTGCAAACTTTGCACACACAGTGACCCAAGCCCGGGAATCGAACTCAAGTCCCTGACGCTGTGAGGCAGCAGCGCTAACCGTTGCACTACTGTACCGCCCCACAGTGGCAAATACATACAAGATCAACAGTGCGCTTCTCAGGCCTGATCTCACACTTAATCAAGCATGTAATACACTTTATTTCATGATAGCGTAATGATTGGAAAGTACTTATACTTCACACTGACTTGTTTTAAAATTATTTTATGAAAGAATGGAAAATACTTGTTCATAGTTTCTTTTAAATTGCAAGGTCTAAATGAAGGACCAAAGTCCATAGATAAACCAAGGTAAGAGTGACAATGTGAAGAGTCACATCAAGTAAATGAGAAGAGAATTTGATTTGATTTGATTTATTATTATCACATATATTGGGATACAATGAAAAGTACTGTTTCTTGCACGCTATACAGAAAAAAACATTCATAGAGTACATAGGGGAGTAGGAAAGGTGAGGGTGAAGGAGATAGTGTTAGAGTTATAGCTAGGGTGCAAAGAAAAATCAATTTAATATATGGTAGATCCATTCAAAAGTCTGACGGCAGGAGGGAAGAAACTGTTCTTGTTCATATGTGACCTCAGACTTTTGTAGCTTTTTCCCGATGGAAAAAAGAGAAAGAGAGCATGCCTGGGGTGTGTGGGGTCCTTGTTTATGCTGGCTGCTTTTCCAAAGTACAATAAAATCTAAAAATAGAACTCTAAGCTGACAAGAATAGAGAGGACAATACTGAAAACAGTAAAGAGAAAGTAAAAATGGAAAGCAAGTTCCCAGAAGAATTGGGTTTTGTTCCACTTCCAGAGATCCCTCAGGAATAAGGCTTGGTCCCTGTGGAGAATTATAAATCACAGTGCCACTAAATTATGACCATAGGCTGTCATTCACGGATTAAAGCAGCAAGCTCTGGAAAAGGAAAAGAGGCAGGACCAGCAAAAATGACAGAAGCATGACTGTAAGCATTACGAATGGTTGTGAACATTGTCCAGTCCTTCACACAAACCAATCTCCCATCCATTGATTCCAGCTACATTTCCCACTGTCTTGGAAAAGCAGCCAGCATCATCAAAGACCCCACTTACCCAGACACTCTCTCTTCCACCTTCCTCTATTGGGAAAAAGACACAAAAGTCTGAGGTCACGTATCAACTGACTCAAGAAGAGCTTCTTTCCTGTTGCCACCAGACTTTTGGGGACCTACTTTATCTTTCTCTGCATCCTAGCTGCGACTGTAACATTACATTTTGCCCCCTCTCTTTTACTTCTCCCCTATGTACTCTATGTATGTATGTTTTGTCTGTATAGCATGCAAGAAACAATTCTTTTCACTGCATATCAATGCATGTGACAATAAATCAAGTCAGATCAAATCAATGACAGAGCCCATTCCTCATTCTATGTAATTCCCAGAATAGTCAACCCTAGAGTCTTTTTGTAAAAAAATCACACCAATTAGTAAGCACATTATTTGACAAAGTTAAACCAAACACCAATTAGTTCAGAGAACAGCTTAATTGATGAGAGGCATGGAAGATATGCACCTCTCTGACCAAGCTCAACGAGATGAATAGGATTTACATTGAGCCCTCCCCTCCGTGGATTAACAAAACTGAACAACCGTCTTTGTTCTGCAAACATGTATTTTGCAGAATTTGTCAAGATGCAGCCATAAATTATTTTGCGCTTGTTCGGATGTTGCTGCATCAGCAATTTAGTTATCACTGCAAGCAGAGCAATGATCAAAGATAGACAGTACATATGTTAAAGGCATTTTCTATTAATGTTCTGTGGGGCTGCTAAATCCCAAGCTTATCGTACTGTGCAGCTGGTTGGATGACTGGAGTTTTAATACTGAAAGCATTGAAATCAGTGCATTAGATTCAAATGCTTTAAATATTGCTGTTCAAAGGTTCATTGTTTTACATTGTCTTCCTGGTCAGATTATCAACCTATTACATATGCTTAAATCGAACAGGCGTTTATTCTAATCATGTAATTGCTGTCTTTGGTGCAATAATTCTTTTACATGATGTGCGATGCACGTATAGTCTGGAACATCGTTTTTGTCTGCAAGGCTTGTTTTTCCGCAGTAAAGAAATATTTTAGTGGAAGATAGATGGGTGCACTGAAATTATACCGAAATTGAATATACCCTTTTTGAAGTCTCGACTTTAATAAGCACGCTGAATTATGAAACCACTTATACAATTTTTTTTGCATAAGGTTCAGAACCGTGATGGCGTGGAGAATTGTGCAGAAGCGTCGTTTCATCCGACAGCAAGGTAGACTAGAATGTGGCAAAAACAGTGACCCGAATACAAAACTGAAACTGCAATACTCCCATTGAGTTCTCAAAACTGTCCATTTATAATTTATAAAAAAGAGGATATTTGTGTGTTTATTAAAGAAAAAGTGCGTCTAGATTTCACTGTGCATTTTGATTACCCCGATTTTGAGCATCAGTTGAAGGCGCCATTTGATTTAAATTGATTTTTATACACAACTGGCAGCCTAATAACACAACAATATTCGCTTTTTGTTCTTGGCAAATTTGTGTTCAATGAGCTAAGTGATGTTAGCACTGCGGATCAGAACACATTCTACTCCTGGCACCCAGACTCAGCATTAAGAGCTTGGATCTAGTGTCGCAGAACTTAATGTAGAATTGATTTAAAAAAAATCCAAGTTCTTTGTAACCATTACAACACACCATCATGCAGGCATTTCCCCACTACAGGTGGCATGGCGGCACAGTGGTTGGCACTACTGCCTCACAGAGCCAGGGTCCTGGGTTCGATTCCTGGCTTGGGTCACTGTTCTCTGCAGAATCTGCACATTCTCCCCATGTCTGCCTTGTTTTTCTCTGGGTGCTCAAGTTTGCTCTCACAGTCTGAAAGACGTGCTGATTAAGTTCAGTGGGCCATGCAAAATTCTCCCTCAGTGTAACTGAACAGGCATGAGAGTGTGGCAATTTGGGGATTTTCACAGTAACATCATTGCAGTGTCAATGTAGCCTACTTATGACAATAATAAATAAACAATAAACAAAAGTGCCCAAGAGATTAGCACGTGTAAATGTCTAGAGAATCCTTCTTGAACCATGGCTGATGACATCTGTGCGGAATCCTACAGTGTGGACAAGTAAAAATGTATCAAAGCATTTATTGCTAAATGCGCACAAGTTAATGAAAAGGTGTGATGGGACTTCTGAAACAAAAGCGTTGATATGAATTCCTCCATGATTGATGGGAGAGGTACGGACATTAAAGAGTTTAAGAATGGTGATATACCCTAACCCACTGTGCCTACCACTATTTGTATAGTGATAGATTCCTTGGCAGGTTGGTATTCTGCCTCAGAGAGCCAAATCACTTCATTAAAATACTTTAAATTGGCTAGTGCTTTTTACAGTACTCATTGTGGGTCAGGTTCACTCCTGGCTCCTCAAGCAAAGTTGCAGTCTCGTTACTGCTGCCATCGGCTGATCCCCTTCGCCAACACGTGGAGTGAAACTCCCAGGGCCTCACAACCACGTGTTTCCTGCTGGTGGGAGGTGGCACTATTTGCTAGCGGCGGGATTCTCTGGTTCCGCCGCTGTCAATGGGAATAGATGGCGAAAAACCAGCTGGTGGAGGGCGCTTCCGGCAGGAATGGACAATCCTGCTGGTGTGAATGGCCAGAGAAATCTGGCCTTCATGCTTGATGTGCCCAGTAATGGGCTGAGCACCCCCGTCACTCCTCCCAAACTCTGATACTTTCTGTTTGCTGGGAGCCCCTAGTTATGTGCTTTCTGCCATTAACCTTTTTGGCCAGTGGTCAACCAGCCTATCAATCAGGGCAGGAAATGAAAAAGAGAATGATATTGTTTGATTTGGATGTTTTGAAGTCACATCCCTGACCTTGGTGAGGTACTCCGTCTCTCCTACTACCCGATTCTCCTAAAACTTCCCCACTTCCTGCAAAGGATTGCAGTGTCCGCATTATTCCATGACAGTGCTGCTGTCTGGCTCTGAGCATTTGGTTCATGCAAACACAACAATTTTCCCCCCCAAACCAGCCTGCACAATTTTATTATTCTTTTAGGCTGTTGTTTATCATCTTCAATTTGAGACTTCAAAGAATTGTCTCTTGCATGCAGATCCTCCACAAACACAAGTGCAATCATCTGAAAGAAATGTCAAGTAGGTTTTTTTTAGGGATGATGTGGTTTCAAAGCCAACAAAGTGTGATTCTGATTTACTCAGAGTTTCTCGCGTGGACAAGGCAGAACCTTACATTAGATATTCAATGAAGCAATCACTGCCTAAAGATAAAGGCAAATCACTGCAGATGCTGGAATCTGAAACAGCAACAGAAGAATACTGGAAAATCTCAGCAGGTCTGACAGCATCTGTGGAGAGAGAATAGCGCCAACATTTCGAGTCTGGATAACCCTTTGTCAGAACTAAAACCAAGGAAAGTAAGACAAGGTTTATACTGTGAGAAGGGTGGAGTAGGAGCTGTAATTGATATGGATGGCATAGACCAAAAAGATAAAGAGAACAGGGATGGTGATGATAAAGGCTGGGTATTGTGCTAAGAGCATCATTTCACAGCCTCACTTTCCATCTTGTTTCACCACTCGCCTCCCAGTCCCACTAAGGCCATGTGCTATACTCCTACATTCTGCACCTCTGTTCTGCCATTTACACATTCAATCTTTTAATTGACAATCTTAGTGCCATTCCCAGCCTTTGTCATCACCATTTACATTTCCTTTGTCTTTTTGTCCATGCCATCCGTATCAATTATAGTCCCTCTTCAACTTTCCCCTTCACTCTCACAGTATAAATCTTATTCTATTCTCCTTATCTTTAACTCCAATGAAGGGTCACCCTGACTCGAAATATTGGCAATCACTAATTATACATCTTTCAAAATCTCTATTATTATTTCACTGTCAGGACATTCTTTGAGGAGGGAAACACAAGATATATTAAAGAATTTATTGTTTAAAGACAGAAGACATTTAATATTGTTTGCAGAAAGGATGATGCACAGTTCACATAAATGAAAATCGTGCGCAATATTCTGGGTATGATAGGACTAAGCTCAAACTGAAGTTCATGGTGTGTATTGAATGTGTACATTGAATAGTGATTTTCATAATATTCTGGCATTCCTGCCAAGGAAAGGGCACATTTGGGAGTTTGTTTGTTCTTTGGTTTAAAATAACACATGAATCTAAAGGTCGCAAGACGTTCAAAATTTGCAGGGTAACGCCTTTAATTTTGCAAAGAAGATTGCATCCATTTCATCAAGAACAAGATGTCTCTTTGCTCCATCAGGTGCAAATAAACACTGGTGTGGAAAGTGATGTGTAGGAAGGTGGTGGGAGAGGATCTTTTAGGGGAAGGACAGCAATGCAAAAATCACAGTTAAGTTGCCCAACAAAAATGCAGGAAGTGATGGCCAATGTGAAAGTCACTATATACCTAGAAATAACAGAAAGAAGCTTAATGAACTTACCAGGTCATACAAGGTAACAGAACCAATAATTACCTCCCATTGATTAAGTGTACTATACACCATATATCTCCCCTCGTGCTGTCTGATCTTTTTTTAAATTTTAATAAGAATGTCCATTTTCTGCAGTGCTTTTGCAGAATTTTGCAGTGCAGAATTAGTACTGCACTGAAATGTACTGTGCAGAAGATCTCCATCTAGTAACTGATCTGGGATCCATTGACGCTTCCTCCTCCGTGGAAGCACAAACTACAGCTCTAGCTAGGATAGGTAAGCGATTGCTCAATAATCTGCACACTAACTTTAAGACCCTCGGCCTCAAGGCTGTCAGAATTTTTTGGCTGCCATTAGACCAGCCATCCCACTAATTGGTATGGATACAGATCCAATCCCAACTGGAATGAAATGATTGGGATAGATCTGTCTGGGGATGCCAATGCTCATGAAAGCAGTGAAATAACTTCTGAGAGGCCAGTGTCCTTTACCCAGAATGATTTATTTACAATGGTTTGTAATACTCAACCAGGCACTTCCCAGTACTGGGCATTCATCAAGAGTGCCAGTGACCCAGGCACTCCACATTATGTGTTTCTGTAGAGGTCCCTGAGTGGGCAGCCCTAAAAGGCCTCAATTAGGGAACTCTTTTTGTCCAACCAAATAAACAAAATCAAATTAACTTCGAGACAACTGAAAAGGACGGTTCTCTAAAAGAAAGGGAACTGCCCGAAACAAAAAAAAGTGTAAAGAAAACTTGAAACATCAAATTAATATGTGATTAAAGGGGTCAATAATACACCCCAGTCCCTGTGGCAGGCATCAATTGTGCCCTCAACACTGTGTGCTCCCTTTCCAGAGACACCTGGCAGCGAATGTAGCACCGATAAAGGGGCAGGCAGTTAGGTTGGATGACCCTCACGATTGCCTGCTGCCAGGCCCAGGAGCAGGTGAGCAGGTCAGGCCTCAGTTAGGGAGCTCAAGGAACTCGTTGAAGTTATTACAAGCATTACATATCAGACTTCCCAGTTTTCTCCTCAGAACATAAGCCATATGCAATTCTGCATGGGGAGGCAGGGCTACAAAATATCCTGGTATACTCACTGCCAATTGCAATAGGACAACCATATACAAGCTATTTCTGCTTGTGAGGGATTCCAAAACTAGAGGGAATAAAAAATAAGACTTACCAATAAATTCAATTAGGAATACGGGAACAGCTTTTTACAGGAAGTGGTTAGAATGCAGAATTTGCTGCCCAAAGGAGTGGTTGAGGTGAACAACAGGGATAGATTTAAGGGGAAGTTAAACAAGGAGGCAAGGAACAAACAAATAGAAGGATAGTTTTAAATGAAGAGGGGCAGGTGGAGAGATTCATATGAAGCATGAACACCAGCATAGACAAGTTGGACCAAATGGCCTGTTTCAGTACTGTAAATTCAAAGGAGCAGTTTTCCATCTCACAAGGTGCTCACTTTGGCCAGTCTTATAATATGCTGACAGGATCTGCTATGTTATGTGTTTAACAGTTGCGTGATTGCTTTAAGAGCTGGTCACATGATTTAATGATGATGTCTTTAGGGTGTTGCACAAGCTACTGTTTTACTTTGAGTTTGTACTCTGTGCAGGCAACATCTCTTTCAATAAACCTGTTAGGTGTTACTTTGAATCTACATGGGCAAACCGCATTTTTTTTTCATTTCTACATTTGGCTTTAACACTGAATGATCTCTGAGTGTAAAACGCAGAAAATTTCCATGTTAGTCATTTAAATATACTTATTTAAGTGCGTGAGTTTTCTTTGGGAAATTGCCGATGGAGTAATTCAGGCAATTGGCTTTTGGGATGGAAACAAGTGGAACTCCCAAATTGCTGGCATGGATGAGGTGAATTTGCAATTTACAGAAATTGTAGGAGCTTGAATGCCAAAAATGCACAGAATGTAAAGGTCAAGCCCCGACATTACTGCACTAGCAGTAGAGACACTGATAAAAGGCCGTACTGACTTGTGACAGGACTTCTCTATTTTACTAATACAGACTCACACCACCCAGGGAGAGGATGTTACTCCTTCACTATTACCGCACATTGATCTTTTTAGAATCCATGGATCATTTTACCTATTCTATCCTGAGTTCAATTCTGGCCTTGAGTCATGCCTGTGTGGTTTGCACATTCTCCCCCTGTATGCGTGGGTTTCCTCTGGATGCTTCAGTTTCCAAAGATGTGCAGGTTAGGTTGATTGGCCATGCTAAATTGCCCCTTAGTATTGGGGGACATAGTAGGTAAATACATGAGGTTATGGAAATACGTAGGATTATAGGGATAGAGTCTGGGTGGGATTATTGTTGGTACAGATTTGATGGGCCAACTGGGATTCTATGATCCAGTCCAGCAGTTTCATCAAAATGATTATGAGGCATTTTTTTTTCAACTGCAACTCTAGATGGATCTGTAATCAATAAAATTTAATTTAAATCACCAGAATCTTGCTTTGCTATTGACGTTGTCTTCAACTGAATTCATATTATTGAATGCAATGAGCACTTAATACAATGCACCTTTAACATAGGAGAAACACTGTAATCAAACTATACTAACATCAAGTTAAAGCAGCCAAAAAGTGTGACTAAAAGTTTGGCTAATCTTAATAAAGGAGAAAAATGTAGGCATCATAAACTGTCGTGAGTCACAACAGGGAGGAAACTATTTTTAAACTAAATAATAAAGATAATTCTGTACTTGTTCTGTAATGTTTCCAATCCTTTAGGAGAGATTTACCCTTTTAGTTACTAGTAATTATGTCAAAGATTTATTTCATTAATCCTCCCTGTGATTTAATCACTGTGCAGTGCCAGATGTAAAACATTCCTGACTGAACCAAAAAACTTGGACGGCAGTGGTTTAAAAAGAAGCGAGCAGTTCTGGATCTTGTTCTGAAATGGCACCAGTACGACTTGGAAATATTCCATCTCACAGTTCATTTATCAATCTCTATTTCAGAGAGATTGGCAAACGGCATGTAAGTATGTAACATTGAGCAGACAAGATTAAGTGTCCTTACACAGGGGGTAGCATACACACATTCGATAAGAAGAGAGTGTAATGATGCACTTTTGCAGGCTTCATTGTGAATACGAAGGTTTTATTATTTAAAAACAGAATCCCCATCGCTGCACCTAATTCGCTACATGCTTCCTGCTTTAGACAGGGCTCTACCCTCCCCCTCCAGGGTGATTCCCACTCTGAGGCTGAAATTTTACCGGCACACCCACCTTGGGATTGGGACAGGAGCAGCTTGCAGAACGGAATCCCCTGTTGACATTGGGTGGGATTTTACAAGCCTTGCTTGAGCAAGGTCGTAAAATCTCAGCCTGAGCCTCAACTGGTTTCGCAAGACAGGTGACTCTTACTCTGCTGTGTTGCCCTTAAAAGGACAATCAGCACAAATCATTGCAGAGAGAAAACAAAATAAACCAGGAAACAGTGCTATCAAGCTTGTCGTTTGAAGCTTTCAGCCTTTTAGCTAAGGTCAAGCATCAGATCAAGTACAAGATGGAGTGAGATGCCTTAGCTTGTCAGGTTGGATCTTGTTTGTCTCTCTTGTGGGAATCTTGAATTGGATTTAACTGGAATTTGAATTTGGTTCTTGGGATAAGGATTGAGACCTGTGACCCGTACAGGATGCGACAAGCCAGATAACACACTCCAGTCTGTGTACTGTCCACTCAGGATCTCGAGCTAAATAAGAACAAAAAATCTGGATAAACTGCAGGGCTGGCAGCAGCAGCTGCTGAGTTTTTTCTAGACCAGTATTTTCTACTTCAGATTTCCAGAAACTGTAGTATTTTGCTTTTGTTCTGCAGGGTTGAGCTGTTCGAGGTCACCATAAACATACACTCCCACACCTTTAGTGAGCACATTCACAATTACAAAGTCTGGGTGACATTTGTTCATGAAATCAAAGACCCAGCTTTAACACGGTCCTGTTTTTTTTTCTCCCTCTTTATTTGACTTTCTGGAAGAAACAGTTTTGCCTGTCCCACCTGTCAGTGCAATATCTGCTACAGCAAGTGTTGATACATGGGGTAGGCACAGGGAGATACCCTACAGGCACCAACCCGGCATTAACTCCAAAAAAAAACCTCACGTCAAGGAGGGTGCCTCCTGCCAGGCTGCCGAAACAGCTTCTTCTGGTAGGTAAACTGTCAAATCGGCTGTGTAGTAATGAGATTCTTGTCACTTTGTCGATAGGATTCAAATTGTTGACTATAATCTCAGCATCGTTGCAACTTGTTCTCAATGCTGAAGTGTCTAACTTTACAAATGTTCCTACTTCAAGACAACCCATTGGGATCAGAAGTTTTTAAGGTTTAAAAATGCATTCTTTTCCCATGAAGAGAAACCTCCTCTTTCATCTTCTGCAGCAATTGTCTTCATCTGTTTCATTTTGGATGTGCAGACATTGGGTCATATTTTACCATTTTGATTCTAAGTGCGAGGCGGACTTGAAACTGGGAGTGTTTCAGATCTGACTATTAGACCTGGTCTCAGGCATCCCCATAGGCACTCTATTTGAAAAAGAAATCAGTGATTCTGAATCATGCTGCACAAGCCTGTGGGCTGGGCTTAATGCACCCAAAACCCTGCAGCTCCCATTGAGTCTTCAACTGTGCTCCAAAAGCTTGTAATTCCAAAGAAACCTGTTGGACTTTAACCTGGTACTATGAGACTTCTTACTTGCCTGTCAAAGAGCTATTTAACCTAGGCTTCAATAAATTCAATGACCCAGCAACCACTACTTTCTGGAAAAGATAATTCCACAAATGAACAACCTTTAGAGGAAAATAAAGTTCTCCCCATCCTTATCTTTAAAGGGATACCTCTTGTTCTAGTCTCCCCACAGACAGGAGGAAGTTGGTGTACTGGAGGTGATTTGACAGTAGAGGGTACCTTTCCTGAACTTGATTCTCAAAACACATTTTCCAGCAGGAATGACTGGGCGATTGCTTCATATTTCTAAATCAGGGACAATGGGGGAATGGCAGTTCCCCAGACACTGCCCTGACTGAGTTCAGCTAATTCAGCACAGACTATGCATCAGGATTAGCTTTAGGGTCATGCCTGGTACTTTCCCATCACATACAACCCCAAATATGCTGCTTGTTTCAATGCTTCCTGTATAACACTCCAGCGGTGGGATTTTCCAGCTGTGCTCACCCTGAAACCAGAAAGTCCCACCCAAGGTCAACAGATCTTTCCATGGTCTGCCCCTTGGCTGGTGTGATTTATGTGGCTGGCAGAATGGGAAAATTCACCCCCATTACTCTATTTTTAGCCTATGCTCAGCATATAAGCCTTTCACCATAATGAACAGATCGCTTGGGTTGATATTGCGAAGTACCATGAAATTTTACAAATTTATGAAATAGGATCACTAGGCCATTTAGCCCCTCAAGGCTGTTCTGCCATTCAATAAGATCATGGTTGATATGTTTGCATTTTGAAGACTCAAAACCCATTTACCCCCGATAACCTTAGTTTTCCTTAGCATGCAGGAATCTATCAATCTTTGCCTTAAAAATATTCAGTGACACTTACTCTGCCTTGGGAGGCAGAATGCTCCAAAGTCGCACAGTTTTCTGAGAGAAAGAAATACCCCCTCATCTCTGTCTAAGAGAGTGACCCCTAAATTGAAATCAGTGCCCTTCTTAATTCTGTGGTCTCATCCACAAAAGGAAACATCCCAGATTTCAACTTAGTAAACCTCCATAAGACCTCATTTGTCCTATCCTACTAATCAGACAAAGACCCATTTATGCATACTTTGTGTTTTCTGCCAGCCAGCCAGAAACTCTTCTATCAGAGCTCATTTGTTACCCCTACAGGGCAAGTGGGGCTTCAGTTGAATGTCTTATCCAAAAAATAGCAGTTTCAATAATGTAGCATAGCCAAAGGTTTTTGGTAAGTTTTGTAGTAGATCTTAAACTTTTAGCTCAGAGCTGAGAGTGTTACCAATGGAACCATTGTAGCAAAGAGGAAAAAATGCCCAATATCTCAAACTTGGTTTGAAATGCAAGTTGGTGGAGCGCAACATTATTTTTGTTTCTCCATTGTATCCTCAAAATGAACAATGCCCTGTACTAATATTTGCAAGTGTTTTATTTTCAATGCTTTCTTTTATTTTATTTTAAGGGTCTTTGGAATAACTTAACATTGGAATTGGTGCCTGTTTAGAGATGAGCAGAAAACAAACAAAACTTTTTTAAAATTTATTTATTAGTCACAAGTAAGGCTTACATTAACACTGCAATGAAGTTACTGTGAGATTTCCCTGGTCGCCACACCCCAGCACCTGTTCGGGTCAACTCATCTAACCAGCACATCTTTCAGACTGTGGGAGGAAACTGGAGCACCTGGAGGAAACCCATGCAGACACAGGGAGAACATGCAGTCCTCCACACAGACAGTGACCAAAGCCGGGAATTGAAGCCGGGTCCCTGGCACTGTGAGACAGCGGTGCTAACCACTGTGTCACAATGTCACCCTCTTGCATAAACAGGCACTGGCATTCGACAAAAACAGGAAGAAAAGTTTATCAAACACTTTTTAATGAAAAAAAGACAGTGCCCTTTTAATAGTAATTGAGCACAAAAGCGACAAAACAAATAGAGTTTGCAATCATAGGCTATGGGAAAACAGGATGTTGTGAGAAGTCTACAGTTCAAAGGAATCACAGAGATGCAGCATCTGGATGTTAGATGAAAGTCAGATGGCATTTAACACTGAGAAATATAGCGCAGTGTACACTACAGCTAAAAATAGCTTGCATATAATGTTGAGAAACTTACGAAAGCAACCAATACCCACAATGTAGGACACTCTGGAGGTTAAAAAGGACATGAGAAAAGAGGTCTGGAGTTAAACTTCTTCACCCAAAGGGTTGTGAATCTGTGAAATTCCCTGCCCACTGAGGCAGTTGGGGCTACCTAGTTGAATGTTTTTAAGGCAAGGATAGATAAATTTTTGAACAGTGACGTAATTAAGGATTATGTGAGTGGGTGGGTAAGTGAAGCTGAGTCCACAAAAAGATCAGCTGTGATCTTATTGAATGGTGGCATACTCCTGCTCCTAGTTCTTATGTAAACAGTGGGTCCCACTTTTAATCCAGTTGGTGGGAATAGAAAAGATGATTGGTTAAGATTTTCATACCTGATGTTATCGGGACCCCCTCACCCTTTGCTAATTTTAACCAGGAAAATCGAAATCCCAGCAAATGAGCAAATGATTGAGTGAACACAGAAACTGTCTGAGCAGGCTAGGGTCTGTGGGAATTTAATGGAAACCAGCCAGAAGGCAGATGATTGTGGGATATTAATAACAGCGATGAGTATTAAAGAGCTTTGCCACCTGGGGCACAGTTTGGACACCCAACAAAGAAGGGGCTCTGGAAATGCCAGCCTGTGGTGATAGGGTGTGCCAGCATCTTTCAGACTCAGATTGCCAGGGTACCCATCAACTCCTTTCATGGAAGGGGCTCCCTAACTCCTGCTTACAAGTTTTCATGTCTTTGTGGGGTAAACAAGAGAGGGGGTCAGGCCATAACCCAGGCCTCACCTCCCAGGTGGACCCCACTTGTACAGGCTATAGGCCTTCACTCACTGGATTGGTTTCCTTTTTTTAAAAAGTTAATTTATTAATGTCACAAATAGGTTTACATTAACTCTGCAATGAAGCTACTGTGAAAATCCCCTAGTCACCAAACTCCGGCGCCAATTTGGGTACACTGAGGGAGATAGGCAATGCATCTAACCAGCAAGTCTCTCAGATTGTGGGAGGAAACCGGAGCACCCGGAGGAATCCCGCACAAACATGGGGAGAACATGTAGGCTCTGCACAAACAATGGCCCAAGCCAGGAATCGAATCTGGGACCCTGGCACTGTGAGGCAACAGTGCTAGCCACTGAGTCACTATGCCACCATAATGAGGGAGCTCTCACTGCCAGAGATCACTTAGGGGAATGGAAGACAATTTATGGGATAGGCAGCAGGAGTGCATGAGAAGGGCAGCAGATTTTTGGTTTTGATACAGAATTAAATGAGCTAATTTCCAATTGTCAATGGGGCAAAAAATCTATTGTATTGTATTTACATTCAGGCACCAATGTACATTGCTATACTGCAATCTATTTGGACAATCTACTCTTTCCTCTACTGTCTCCATTGCGAATTCCACTTGGTGCTGTTTTTATAAAATGTTTCACAAGGAAAGGACTGAGGTAATCAAATATCTGTGACTGAATTTTCTTAATTCTAAGGTTGCTGCATCCAAATGACGTTGTGGAGGAGTGAGTTCAAAGACAATTATATGTTTTCTTTTCCATCACAGGATACAAAACGTATGAAAAACAAAATTACAGCATTGATAATCTTTGTCAGAAAACAAAGCTTCATTTCACTGCGGTGATTTACACGTCATCTATTTACAGTGTATGAAGGTGGGAAAGGTGATAGTGCTTTTAGTGTGACTGGAAACAGATCAAAGGCAGCTAACCTGTTGAAGGTACAGCTTACGCTGAGATTTACATGGGGAGTTAAGGACTCACTAACACCTCACCAAAGTGGGGGATGGTAGTTCCAGGAACTGGATCACTGCCTGTTCCCAAAATGGGAGCCACGGTCAAGCGTGGTGCCAGATGGTTCAATGTTTCAGGTCTTGGATTCATGTCCTGGTCATGTCATGGAATCATAGAATCCCTACACTGTGGAAGGAGCCATTTGACCCATCAGTTCTGCACCGCCTCTCTGACACAGTATCTTACCCAGGCTCTAACTCCGTAATCCCATATATTTATCCTGCTAATTCCCCTAACCAATGTATTTTGGGATGTCAAAGGATAATTTGCCATCAATACGTACATCTTTGGACTGTAAGAGGAAATTAACTGGAACACCCGGAGGGAACCCATGCAGATACGGGTAGAACAAGCAAACTCCACACACACAGTGACCCAAGGCCAGAATTGAACCGGAGACCTTGGTACTATCCTCATTGCCAGTGCAGAGGTGCCACATTTTGACATGCAGGAGCTTTAAGCAAATGTGTCATAGAAAATAGAAGCAGGAGTGGGCCATTCAGCCCATTGAACATGCTCTGCCATTCATTTTGATGATGAGTGATCATCGAGTTCAATATTCTGTCTTGGCCATATCATTTCTAAATCTACTGTTATGTTGCATTAACCATTTGATTCCTCAAACCTGAGTGTAAATGGGGAGGAATGGTTCCCATTGGCAGGAGTTAATGACTCAAAGGTCATTAACAAAAAAGAAACCAGAGGTTGCATGAGATAAAATCTCTTTACACTACAAGTGGTTTGGATCTCAAATTGAATTCCAGTTTTCAAAAGGGAACTGGATAATTACCTGAAGAGAAGGTTTTACTGGGTTACAGGTCAAGAAACGGGACTAGCTAAGTTAATATTTTAGATAACTATCACATTTGCTGAATGGATGTCTTCTGTGCTGTGAACATTCTGATTCCAGTATAGATACGTTTAAAGAATTTGATAAGTACATGAAGGTGAAGGAAGCTGAAGGTTATCCTGATGTTGTCATCAAGTAGGATAGGAGGAGGCTTGTGTGGAACAGAAACATCAATATAGATGGGGAGGGCCAATGACCTGTTTCAGTGCTATAAAACCCCTCGGCGGTGAATACAAACAATTCTTTGCATTTCATATCCTCAGGCTATCATAGCCAAGGAGTTAATGTGAATCACTCTCTCTGTCCCACTGTCTCTCTCTCTCCCCTCACTCTCCCCCTCACTCCCACACACACTCCATCTGCCTCATGGTGTGGGCCTCACTGCTCCATCTGCCTCACACTCTGGGCCTCACTGCTCCATCTGCCTCACACTCTGGGCCTCACTGCTCCATCTGCCTCACACTCTGAGCCTCACTGCTCCATCTGCCTCACACTCTGAGCCTCACTGCTCCATCTGCCTCACACTCTGGGCCTCACTGCTCCATCTGCCTCACACTCTGGGCCTCACTGCTCCGTCTGCCTCACACTCTGAGCCTCACTGCTCCATCTGCCTCACACTCTGGGCCTCACTGCTTCCGCCATCTGCCCACACTCTGAGCCTCACTGCTCCATCTGCTCACACTCTGGGCCTCACTGCTCCATCTGCCTCACACACTCTGGGCCTCACTGCTCATCTGCCTCACACTCTGGGCCTCACTGCTCCATCTGCCTCTCACATCTGCCTGCTCCATCTGCCTCACACTCTGACCCACTGCTCCATCTGCCTCACACTCTGAGCCTCACTGCTCCATCTGCCTCACTGCTCCATCTGCCCCACGCCCACTGCTCCTCTGCTCACACTCTGAGCCTCACTGCTCCATCTGCCTCACACTCTGGGCCTCACTGCTCCATCTTCTCACACTATGACCTCACTGCTCCATCTGCTCACCTCTGCCACCCCACCCCACACCCCCCCATCTGCCTCACACTCTGGGCCTCACTGCTCCATCTGCCTCACCTCTGGGCCTCACTGCTCCATCTGCCTCACACCTGGCCTCACTGCTCCATCTGCCTCACACTCTGAGCCTCACTGCTCCATCTGCCTCACACTCTGAGCCTCACTGCTCCATCTGCCTCACTCTGACTCACTGCTCCATCTGCCTCACACTCGAGCCTCACTGCTCCATCTGCCTCACACTCTGGGCCTCACTGCCCATCTGCCTCACACAGCCTCACTGCTCCATCTGCCTCACACTCCACGCTCCATCTTCACACCTGGGCCTCTGCTCCTGCTCACACTCTGGCCTCACTGCTCCTCTGCCTCACACTCTGGGCCTCACTGCTCCACTGCCCACTGCCTCACACTCTGAGCCTCACTGCTCCATCTGCCTCACACTCTGGGCCTCACTGCTCCATCTGCCTCACACTATGAGCCTCACTGCTCCATCTGCCTCACACTCTGGGCCTCACTGCTCCATCTGCCTCACACTCTGAGCCTCACTGCTCCATCTGCCTCACACTCTGAGCCTCACTGCTCCATCTGCCTCACACTCTGGGCCTCACTGCTCCATCTGCCTCACACGGCTCACTCTCCATCTCTCACACTCGAGCCTCACTGCTCATCTGCCACACTCTGAGCTCACTGCTCCATCTGCCCACACTCTGGGCCTCACTGCTCCATCTGCCTCACACTCTGACACCCACCCACCCCCACCCCACCACACCACTCTGGGCCTCACTGCTCCATCTGCCTCACACTCTGGGCCTCACTGCTCCACTGCCCACACCCCTCACTGCCCACCACACTGGCCTCACTGCTCCTCTGCCTCACACTCTGAGCCTCACTGCTCCATCTGCCTCACAATCTGGGCTCACTGCTCCATCTGTCTCACACTATGAGCCTCACTGCTCCATCTGCTCACGCTCTGGCCTCACTGCTCCACTCCTCTGCCTCACACCTGGCCTCACTGCTCCACGCCTCACTCTGGCCCACTGCTCCATCTGCCCACACCTGCCTCATGCCCTCTGCCTCACACTCTGGCCTCACTGCTCCATCTGCCTCACACTCTGGGCCTCACTGCTCCATCTGCCTCACCTCTGGGCCTCACTGCTCCATCTGCCTCACACCTGGCCTCACTGCTCCATCTGCCTCACACTCTAGCCTCACTGCTCCATCTGCCTCACACTCTGAGCCTCACTGCTCCATCTGCCTCACACTCTGGGCCTCACTGCTCCATCTGCCTCACACTCTGAGCCTCACTGCTCCATCTGCCTCACACTCTGGGCCTCACTGCTCCATCTGCCTCACACTCTGGGCCTCACTGCTCCATCTGTCTCACACTATGAGCCTCACTGCTCCATCTGTCTCACACTCTGAGCCTCACTGCTCCATCTGCCTCACACTCTGGGCCTCACTGCTCCATCTGTCTCACACTATGAGCCTCACTGCTCCATCTGCCTCACACTCTGGGCCTCACTGCTCCATCTGCCTCACACTCTGGGCCTCACTGCTCCATCTGCCTCACACGCTGGGCCTCACTGCTCCATCTGCCTCACACTCTGGACCTCACTGCTCCATCTGCCTCACACTCTGGGCCTCACTGTCCATCTGCCCACACCTGCTCACCCACGCCCGCTCACTGCCCATCTGCTCACACTATGAGCCTCACTGCTCCATCGTCTCACACTCTGACCTCACTGCTCCATTGCCTCACACTCTGGGCCTCACTGCTCCATCTGCTCACACTTGAGCCTCACTGCTCCATCGCCTCACACTCTGGGCCTCACTGCTCCATCTGCCTCCACTCTGGGCCTCACTGCTCATCTGCCTCACACGCTGGGCCTCACTGCTCCATCTGCCTCACACTCTGAGCCTCACTGCTCCATCTGCCCACACGCTGGGCCTCACTGCTCCGTCTGCCTCACACTCTGGGCCTCACTGCTCCATCTGCCTCACACTTGGGCCTCACTGCTCCATCTGCCTCACACTTGGGCCTCACTGCTCCATCTGCCTCAACTCTGGCCTCATGCTCCATCTGCCTCACACTCTGGCCTCACTGCTCCATCTGCCTCACACTCTGAGCCTCACTGCTCCATCTGCCTCACACTCTGGGCCTCGCTGCTCCATCTGCCTCACACTTGAGCCTCACTGCTCCATCTGCTCACGCTTGGGCCTCACTGCTCCATCTGCCTCACGCTCTGGGCCTCACTGCTCCATCTGCCCACACGCTGGGCCTCACTGCTCCGTCTGCCTCACACTCTGAGCCTCACTGCTCCATCTGCCTCACGCTCTGGGCCTCACTGCTCCATCTGCCTCACGCTCTGGGCCTCACTGCTCCATCTGCCCACACTCTGGGCCTCACTGCTCCGTCTGCCTCACACTCTGGGCCCCACTGCTCCGTCTGCCTCACGCTCTGGGCCTCACTGCTCCATCTGCCTCACACTCTGGGCCTCGCTGCTCCATCTGCCTCACACTCTGGGCCTCACTGCTCCAGCTGCCTCATATTCTAGCCATGTGACAGTCCTCAATTACTTCCTTGGCAGACTTTCCTTAGCTCAAAAGTAACCAGAATTTAAACCTGGGAACCTCTGGTTTAGCACAACACTATACAACGCCTTGGGAGATGATGTCATTCAATCTTTCATCACATTTTTGTTCACCAGTCTGGTAAAATATTTCACAAGACAGCTTCTGTTCTACACAGTGAAAAATGCAAACTGCAATAGATGTTAAATCTGAATTGATCTTCTTTCACTGTTTGAGTTCTCACTGAGTCTGCCCCTCATGAATCATGATCTTATTCATATGCTTGGTGTATGTATCCAGTTCTGACATGTTTCACTTTGTTAAGGATGACTAGCATAATACATGGTCTATAGAAAACCCTATCCCGTGGTTAACTCTGGATAACTGAGACAGCATGGTGGCACAGTGGTCTGCACTGCTGCCTCACATCACATGGGGCCTGGGTTTGATTCCTGGCTTAGGTTGCTGTCTGTGCGGCATCTACATGCTCTCCCCACATCTGTTAAGGTTTCCTTCGGGAGCTCTGGTTTCTTCCCACAATCCAAAAGATATGCTGGTTAGGTGAATTGGCCATGTAAAATTCTTCCTCAGTATATCCGAAAAGGCGCAGGAGTGTGGCAAGTAGAGGATTTCCACAGTAACTTCACTGCATGTTAATGTAAGCCTACTTGTGACACTAATAACTAAACTTTTAACTCTGATGTACCAGTGCCAATACTAAGAATTGATAAGTGCTCATTGCTTCCTGAGGCAGAATTTGGGCTCAATTGTGATGCGCCCTTAATAGGCAATGCCAGTTAGGTTCTCAGCCCACAGTGGATGCAGGTAATATTTTGCCAGAGAATTGCCATTGGTGTATGCTTCAACAGCAAGCTCCTACAGCTTTCCTTGCACTCTCCTGCCAGAGGCCAGCTCATTATGATGCCCATTCATCTCTCTGATATTTTTGACATCTCTGACTCCTTCTCTTCTATTTGTTTTTAGCCATCCTCAACAAGTGACTGATTTTCTGAAGTATGAGCTCCCACACCAAAATAATCTGTGGAAGCAATGGGAGCATTCATAGCAGATAGTCCTACTAAATGGCAATGTTATTGACAGTCACTACATCCTCAATGATGGACTCTAGGATCTTACTTTTTGCATCAATTGGACAATGTTTCAGAGATTACAGAGGTTGCATTGATATTTCTCTCTGTTTAATCAGCCTCGTCATAATGACTTTCACAGCTGATTGCATGGAGTGAAGTGATTTTTGATTTGATTTGATTTATTATTGTCACATGTATTGGGATGCAATGAAAACTGTGGTTTCCTGCGTGCTATGCGAACAAAAGCATACCATTCATTGACTGCAGAGGGGAGAAGGCAAGGACATAATGTAGTGCTACAGTCACAACTAGAATACAGAGAAAGATCAACTTAACATAAGGTAGGTCCACTCAAAAGTCTGATGGCAACAGAGAAGAAGCTATCCTTGAGTCAGTTGCTACGTGATCTCACAGGTAACTGGGCAATACATTAAATTGGAGAACTAGGTCTACATTGCCAGGTAATTCTGAAATCACAATAAATGCTCTGACCTCCACTCTCTATTGACTTGCTATTCACACATGCCTCTCACACTCTTTCATCACATGTATCGGGATGTAGTGAAAAGCATTGCTGCCTCACAGCACTGAGATCTGGGTTCAATTCTGCCCTTGGGACACTGTGTGGAATTTGCATGTTCTCCCCATGTTCACAAGTGCTCCGATTTCCTCCCACAGTCCAAAGATGTGCGAATTAGGTTGATTAGCCATGCTAAATTGATCCTACCATCAGGCAGATTAGCAGGAAAATTATGTGGGGTTATGTGAATAGGGCCTAGGTGAGATTGTGGTTGGTGCAGAGTCAATGGACCAAATGGCCTCTTTTTGCATTGTAAGATTCTTTGATTTTATCAGTAGCATCCTCAGTCTCCATATTCTATGTTGTATATGTCTTATACATCCTATATAATTGTGAGGTACCTGTACTAGCCTGAATATAACTGTGGATATAATGGTTGTTAGATTATGAGTCTTTCTTCGTGTAACTGCTTTCACAATCATTTCCTCTTTAAAAATAACAGATGAGACATAATAGGACAAAAACACCCTTATCCATTGGGCTGCTACATTCTCATTACACGCACTATCATGCATTTGTACTTAAAATGGAAAACATCATTCAAATCATTGCATAAATAGTCAGCATAATACATTTTATTTGGTATGTGCACACTCCAATTTCCTTAGGCTCAGTGGATTTGAAAACTTCTTTCTGAATAAACTGCAGTTGTTTTTTTCTCTCAGATGCAGTGAGAGTTTGTCTTGGTATAATAAACAATTACTACTTTGTCCCATCTATTCCATGAAAATCTTGGTGTTAAATGTAAATACAGTGTGGATTTGTCAGGGTGATTTGGTCCATGCTGTCATATCATTATATAATTTTCACAAGCCTCCTGTTTCCTTTTCCACCAACTTTCCTGCTATGTCATTGTAAAAGTTTCTCCGCTGTAACATATTTTTTGTATAAATCTATAATTATAGTTTCCTTCATTTTCTGTCCTGCGCTGTTCCTTTGCTGTGGAGCTGCTGGTGTTGGACTGGGGTTGGCACAGTAAGAAATCTCACAGCATCAGGTTAAAGTCCAACAGGTTTATTTGGTAGCACAAGCTATAAGCCACAAGCTTTTGGAGCACTGCCCCTTCATCAGGTGAGTGGAACACTGTAGCTATGACTCCCATTCACCTAATGAAGGGGCAGTGCTCTGAAAGCTTGTGGTTTATGGCTTGTGCTACCAAATAAACCTGTTGGACTTTAACTTGGTATTGTGAGACTTCTTATTATTCCTTTGCAGCATTATTCTTGCGTTAAACTTGTCCGTTGTTAAACATTGTGCAACTTCTCTCAGACCTCCTCTGGACATCAGGTCCATATTCTCTGATACTTGGTTACATGCCACCTTGTTGTAATGTATTATGTTCAGGGAGGGAGATGGTGGGAGATTCCTGCTTTCTCCATCTCTCAACTGACCAGAGACAAATGTGATTTTAAAGGAAAAGCATTTTAAGTCCTTGAGTGATTATACAGTAAAGAACAGACATTGGGCAGCATGGTAGCAGTGATTAGCACTGCTGCTTCTCAGCACTAGGGACCTGGATTTGATTCCTGGTTTGGGTCACTGCTTCTATGGAGTTTGCACGTTCTCCCTATATCTGCGTAGGTTTCCTCTGAGAGCTCTGGTTTCCTCCCACATTCTGAAAGACGTGCTGGTTTGGTGCATTGATCTGAACAGGCTGCTGGACTATGGCAACTAGGGGAATTTCACAGTAATTTCATTGCAGTGTTAATTTAAGCCTTACATGTTTCTAATAAATAAACTTTCCTTTTATTTACTTTAAAAATTATGTTTCCTCATAAGTTTAAATAAAGAATTAATATTTATTTCTGAACACCTGAATGTATTTGCAACAGCACACACACATAGACGCGCGCGCGTGTGCATATGTACACACACACACACACACACACACACACACACGCATGCATATGCACACACACACACACACAAATACACACAAAAAACACTATAGCACAGGAACAGGCCCTTCTGCCCTCCAAGCCTGCTCTGATCATGTTGGCTTACCTAAACCAACCGCCTATACCTCTCTATTCACCATCTGTTCATATACTTATCCAGATAAGTCTTAAATGTTGCTAATGTTCTGCTTCAATCACCTCACTTGACAGTGCATTCCAGGCCCCCCACCACCCTCTGTGTAAAAACCTTCCCCTGCACATCTCTATGAACCTTTCTCCCCCTTACCTTGAATTTGTAATTGTCATTTCTGCCCTGGGAAAAAAACTGCCAACTATTCACCTCATCTAAGCCCCTCATAATTTTATAAACTTCTATCAGGTCACCCCTCAGCCTCTATTTTTCCAGGGAGAACCAATCCCAGTTTATTCAATCTCTCCTCATAATTAATACCTTCCATATCAGGCAACATCCTGGTAAACCTTCACTGTACTCTCCCCAAAGCCTCCATGTTCTTCTGGTAGTGTGACAACCTGAATTGGACAGAGTGTGGCTTAACCAACATTTTATTTAACTGTAACATAATTTGCCAACTTTTATACTCGATGCCCTGACTGATGAAAGCAAGCATGGCATATGCTTTCTTCACCATCTTTTGTATCTATGCTGCCATTTTTAAGGACTGTAGACCTGTATTCCCAGATCTCTCTATGTGTCTATGCTCCCGACTGTTCTGCCATTTATTTCGTAACTCCCACCTGAATTCGATCTACCAAAATGCATCACCTCATATTTGTTCGTATTAAATTCCATCTGCCATTTCTCTGCCCAATTTCCCAGTCTATCTATATCCTGCTATATTCTGTGACAATCTTCATCACTATCCGCAACTCCAGCAATCTTAGCTTCTGCAGACTTGCTAATCATTTGTATATATTACAAACAACAGAAGTCCCAGCGCTGATCTCTGTGGAATACCACTAGTTACAGATCTCTATTTGGAAAAACACCCTTCCACTGCTACCTCTGCCTTCTATGGCCAAGCCAGTTCTGAATCCATCCAGCTACTTCACCCTTTATCCTGTGTGTTGTAACTTTTTGTACCACGCTACTGAATAGTGAACACACACACACACACACACACACACACACACACACACACACACACACACACACACACACCACACACACACACACACACACACAGAGCGGTAATTGCAGAAGAGGTAGTATGATCCAAGGGTTTTAAAAGTCCAAAGTTTGAGCACTACACTTGATTCTGTAGAGATGGAAATTTGACATGTCACAACCTCTGGTTTTCTGAAGAAATGGAATCTGATGATGGATTAACTGTGGCTTACTACTTGCAGTAGGTTTCTGACTTCACTCCAGTTGAGGTGAGGTTTGAACTCCTGTAGCTAAAATCTGGTTTGCAGATTGATAGGTTTATGTTAACACCAAATTCTTTGCTTGCTGAAGGGTGGGAGGCAGGGACCTCTCTTTTGTTCTGGATTGTAGCTTCCTCTCTGTCTGAGTGTGGAAATACATCTTGATAGCTGTTCCTTACCAAAACCTGGCTTCGTTCAGTTTTTCATTGTCCAGGGAAATGAGTTAGAATTTTCTGGCCATTCACGCCCCGTTGCTGCTGTGAGAGTGGACAGAGAGTTTGGTGCTCAGACAAAGCTCCATTTACTGCAGCTGGGACCTGAGAATCATGTAGGGGTCTGTTGGAAGGACAGTGGACATGGCGATCGGGGAGATATCTGTGGGGGGTGGCTGAGGGGGATATCTTTTGGGGGGTCTGTGGGTGGGGTGGAGGGGGTGATGTCTGTGCAGGGGGTGTTGACAGGTCTCCCAAAGACTGTGAAGACTTGTTCACAGTGTATGGGAGATCAGGGCATATACCTTTCAGTCTTCAGCTGGCTCTGCTCCCACGCGTTCCCCCACCAGCGTGAAACTCCCTATGCCAAAAATATTGACTGAGTGTAGGAAAATTGCATGTGGAAACTTTGGTTTTCAGACTTCTGTGACGTGCCCTACACATCTATTTATAAAGCTCAGGATCCCATATACTGTATTAACCATTTTCTCACCCTGTGTTACCACTTTCTATGATTTGTGTGTATGTAGCCCCGGATCCCTCTGCTTCTGTGCCCATTTTGTTTTATGTTGCCTTTCAAAGAATAAAGAACAAAGAACAAAACAGCACGGGAAACAGGCCCTTCGGCCCAATAAGCCTGTGCCATTGCCTCGATGTTCCCACTTCTACCCATGATCCCTGTCATCCCTGTCTATGTTTATAGATCTATGCATCAGAACCAAATTTGAGACAATTTAGGGAGAATTTGTTCTCCCAATCAGACTAAGAGCACTTCTTTGGGATGTGGGAGGAAACTGGAGCACCCGGACAAAAGCCACACAAACACGGGGAGAATGCGCAAACTCCCACAGACACAGGCCCAAATCCATGTGTCTGCACAGCACAGCGATAGTCACTGAGCTGTCGTGTTGCCCATCAAATGGTCCAGGTCAAATGTACACTAACGACGTGAAGCACTAGGCTACTCTCGAAAAATCCAAGAGCAGCCCTCTCACGACCCATCGCGCGTATGCCCCTTGTTAGACAAGGCGGACTGAAGTACCTGTAGGATAAAACAAATACATCAATATTATCGACAATTTACACACTTCCCAGGGAACTCCCAAGGCTCATGATCCCTGTTTTAAATCAGTTTTCTATACCCTTCCATTCCCATTCTGTTCATGTGCCCATCTAAGTATTTCTTAAATAACTCCAGAGTACCTGCCTCCACCACTTCACTTGGCAGCGCATTCCATACCCCCACCACCCTCTGTGTGAAAAAACTCCCTCTAACATCCAAATTATACCTTACCCCACCTCACCCTAAGCCCATGACCCCTCGTGCTATTTGAGCCCATCCTAGGAAAAAGCTTAATCCTGTTTAATCTATCTATACCCCTCATAATCTTGTCTCCTCGATCTTCCTACCAAAATGTAACACTTCATATTTCTTTGCATTTTCAATTTCACACATTCCACCAGCCTGGACATCTATTATTCAATGTTGTTGATGTGTTCACTGCATTACTCAGAACATTGAATATTGATCAACCTTGTGATAACGCGTGCAGGGAGAATAAATTCCTTTAGGAGATAATTCGCCCATTCAAAATTATTTTGCTGCTTTTACAATGGTTTCTTTATTGGTATTTTTTATCTTCTAAATTATAAGAAATTTTAGGAGAAAATTGAGACAGAGCAAGTCCATCGCTTGCTCAGAGATAAATGCACAATTGCACAGTGGCTGGCATTGCTGCCTCACAGCGCTGGGGGCCCGGGTTCAATTCTGACCTTGGGTGACCGTCAGTATGGAGTTTGCATGTTCTCTCCTTGTGTGCCTAGTTTCTCTCCAGGTGCTCCAGTTTCCTCCCACGTTCCAAAGATGTGCAAGTTAAATGAATTGGCCGTGCTAAATTGTCCCTTGGTGTCTCAATATATATAGCTTAGGGGGGTTAGCAGTGCAAACATTTAGAATTGCGGAGATAAGCGTAAGATGCTCTGTTGGAGAGTCGGTGCAGACTTGATGGGCTGAATGGCCTCCTTCTGCACTATTCTATGATTCTATCCACCACACCCATTCATCCAATCCTCTTTTGACTCCAACGGTGCTGCATGCTTCTATTATCATTCCTGATGGCTTGCCCTACAAATCAAATAACCCTTGGGTGAAGAGATTTCATAATGGTTATCAATTTCATTACAAAAAAAATTCCAGATGGAGATTTCCTTACAGAAGCTGATTTGTTTTTTCCTTTGCTGCTCCTTTGTTGCAGCAGACGCAATTATTTTCATTTTCTGAATGCACATGAATTTACATAATTTTTGAAGGGATTTATTTTAAATGGTAAAATATATCATTAAGATCGGCTGCGAAGAGCTCTCCTTTGTGACATTAAAGGTGCTGACTTTTGGACAAAGATTTTGTTTTGGACATAAATTGGTGTAAATTGCACACAAAATCACATTACATTCAATGGTGAGTTCTCTTCTTTACCCTCGAGTTTCTGCTTAAGATGTAAGATTACAGAAAAGACTTACACACACCCCAAAATACATTTGAAATCTTTTGAAAAGAATTGTGACTTGGAGGGGGTGGAAGAAAATACACGAAAATGTGCAGATTCATGCATCATATTAATCTTAACAGTTTAATTTTCATACAGGGCTGTTTCCTGAGTGTATATAACTTGCAGTTTGTAATTCTTTAAGTTACAGCAATTGGCTGATTAAAGGGGCCGAACTACTTCAAGTGAGAAAGGAGGTTAACTTGCTCACCAAAACTATGAAATGGTGGGGGAGCAGAAAATAATTGCCAAAATACAAATGTTTGAAAATTTAAAAAAATGTAGCTAACCAGTTCTGATTTCTCAAAACTCATTCTCTTTAGAAAGTAGTGACTAGAAGGTGGGCAGGATTTATTTCTTGTAGTTAATTTAGAGAACTCCAATTTCACAAAAAGTAGCACTTCTTTACTTCATTGATTCATAGAATCCTTGCAGTGCAGAAGAAGACCATTCAGCCCATCGAGTCTGCACTGACGCTCCCAATATCCATAATCCAAGTCAAGCCAGAAGGGAATGTGGACAACCTGACTAGTGAATATAATGAGGAGGAAATTAGTTTTGTAGCAGTAAATGAATTGACTGAAAAGGAGGTGAAAAGGAGGAGAATTTTGTATCTTTTCCCCAAAGGAAGAAGATGGAAAAGAGAATGTCCAAGATGTGTGGTGTCCTTAATTATGCTGGCTGCTTTGTCAAGGCAGAAAGAAGTATAGACAGAGTCAATGAATGGGAGGCTGGTTTGTGTGATGGATTGGTCTATATTCATGACCTCATGTCTGCATGGGTTTCTTCTGGTTCAAGACAGCTGTGGTACAACAATGTATTACACTAGCCATTCACCCTAACACCTAATGCTGGCTTTCATATATTCCACATAAGTTTCCTAATTTTATCTCAATACCTCAATATCTCCTCTATTCCTTTCTCTGTGCTGTGTTTATCAAATTTCCCCCAAAATACATTTATGCTATTTGTCTTAACTACTCAAATCTCTGAATAAAGAGTTTCTCCTGAATTTCTTATTGTCTTTATTGGTGACTATCTTACATTTATGGCTCTTAATTTTGGACTCGTCCACAAGTGGAAACATCTTTTCTGCATGTGCTCAATCGAATCCTTTCAATATTTTACAAGACCTGCTACCCTACCCTCTCACCCACCATCCACTCAACTCCCTCACCCACCTGCCACCCTACCCCTTCATTCATCTGCTATCCTACCCGTCCGTAATGCTGACTTGGTTTCATTAATACATTCTCACTCTGACAACACTGTAAAAATTAACTTGACAGAAACCCAAACTACGTTGCCATTTATTCTTTTAGGGCAGCACGGCGGCCAATGGTTAGTATTGCTGCCTCACAATGCCAGAGACGCAGGTTTGACTCCCATCTTGGGTGACTGTGCAGAGTTTGCATGTTCTCCTCGTGTCTGTGTGGGTTTCCTCCGGGTGCTCCAGTTTCCTTCCACGGTGCGAGAAACGTGCTAATTAGGTGCAGTGGTCATGTTATATTCTCCCTCAGTGCCAGAGTCTGATAATTGGGGGATTTTCACAGTGACTTCATTGCAGTGCTAATGCATGTCTACTTGTGACATGAATAACTAAATTTAAAACTTTAGTATCATCAATTAGAAAAAGAGTTAGTTTTGTGTTAGACCTTTGCATACTGCTTTGTTTACTTCCAGTCCTCATTAATGACCTTTCAATGATCCCCGAATATAATGTTAAGCATTACTGTGCATTGTGTCACTGTTTTTTAGGACTTGACCTTCAGGAAGTGTGAGCATGTTCTTGCTGTAAAATAAAACAGAAGTGAGAACCTTGATTTTATTTCTGTCATCCATTTACTTTAAAATAAAGAAGTACATGTACCTAAAAAAACACTGCATGCCTTGTGCAAATATGTTTTAATCAGAACTGTTTGTTCCAACAAAAGTGAATGATTAACAAGTGCGTATCTACTCCTCTTGGAGATTTCTTAGACAAAACTCCTTTTCCATCTCAAGATTCATCTCCCCTTTTACAAAAGCCCAGAACTGCCAGATTGCTTCATTTTGCAAGCGATTAGAAAAATCAATTAGGATTCTTAAAGGGGTGATGGGGGGCAGGGTGGAAGTATTTTGCTGTACCACTGACATCCACAAAGAGGAAAGCTGCCATTTCTTCTATTGGGACCTTTGGGGTGGCTCAGTGGCACAATGGTTAGCACTGCTGCCTCACAGCGTCAGGGACCCCAGTTCAATTCTGACCTTGATTGACTGTGTGGAGTTTGCCCTTTCCCCATGTGTCAGTGTGGGTTTCTCTGGGTGCACCAGTTTCCTCCCACGCTCCAAAGATGTGCAGGTTAGGTTACTATACTAAATTGACCCTTAGACCAGAATCAGAGCAGGCAAGGGGCAGACCATGGAAAGATCTGTTGATCTGAGGTGAGATTTTACAGGATGAATGAGGCCATTAAATCCCAGTCATTGTGTCAGGGGGATTAGCAGGGTAAATACATGGGATTATAGGAATAGGGCCAGGGTGGGGTTATTGTCAATGCAGGCTCAATGGGCTGAATGGCTTCCTTCTGCATATAGGGATTCTATGATTTACTGAAGAAATCATCTACCTTCAACTCCAAAGATTTGTTGAAATAGATTTTCCCAAGGATGGAATTTTACAACACCTCTCGTTGACAGTATTTTCCAGAGCTTCAAAAGCAGAAATCTAATGAAATCTTTATTTTATGTTTGAAGGGGCTTTGGTAGTTAGTTCAGCAGATCTCTGTTGTTTAAAAAAAATGGTTGGAGCTATTGGAAAACCAATTGTCTCTGATATTCATTCCTGTGCCAGTTGGGAAGTGGAGTGTCTAATTAGTAACATAAAATTCATATGTTTTTAGGGAAGTGCACATTAAGACACTTCCAGAAATATGGCACCAATTTTGTGCACTCAACATTCATATTCCCCTAAACCCTTCAGGATTTCATGTATTTATTTATTTATTTTTCCTCCTCCGATTCCAGCAAATATCTTAAGCCTTCCTTTTGTAAGTCTTTCTTGCCACATTGTGTTGCCAGCCCTTTCAGTGAGGGGGATGGGGATGGGGGTTGTTGGGGTGGTGCTATCAGTCGTGTTAAAGTTGTTGTGAGCTTTTGCTTGCTTACTAAGTTGGCATGGGGACAGAGTTAAGGTTTGTTGAGCTCCAAATTCTCAAGTCAAATTGTGCCCAGTCTGCACAAGGCCAAAAACAATACACACAAATTTAATATCTTGCGCACTGGCTGAGATTACACATCTATCCCACAGCTTTATGTTGCAACATCTTTACCAGGCACCAGGTTTCACACGCCAATGACTGAGTCAATCAGAGTTATACAGTGCCAAGTCAGAAATCAAAATACTGTTCAGTTTATATTTTCATAGCATCTTGTCGCAGCATTTTTTCTGGATCGTGAAATCCTGGGTGAATTCATCTCCCATATATTAACCACATTTCTGTCATCCATTGGAGAGGAAGAATTTGATCACTACTTTTGCCATTTTAGTTTGTGTTAGCTGAGGCTCAGAGGGGTACTTGCTTCGAATTCAGAAGCCAATAATGTGAAGGAGACAGCCCATTGCAGTTTTGAGGGATGTAACATTGTTGGAGACATTTATCTTTCAGATAGGATACTTAGTCCAGGCCCCACCTGCATGGTTCAAGAGAAAGATCCCGTTGGCACAAATCTAAGGCTACCAGAACAGAAGTTCTAATTGACCATTTTTTCTGCCCCTGGTGCAGCCTTGCTATGCGCAAAATGACAGCTGTGTTTGCCGACATGCCAAACAGTTACACTTCCAAAATCATTTATTGTCTGGGAGCTTTTTTGGAACATCCTGAGAGGTGATCAGTTGCTATATAAATCCCAATTCACTCTTATCTTCATCAGTTATCTGTGTGGTTTATCTTCTTGCTTTAGAAGATCCTACAATATGTACTTCTCCCAAACACTAATCCTCTGCCAACTTGTTCCATTTCTGCCAATTTCACTTTTAAATATTGACAGCAGACGCATATAGTTCTCAGGAATAATCCCTTCCACAATTTTTAATTTATTAAGCATCGCTATTCCCCAGAAGCATTTCAGACCTCACTACGCATCGTCCGACACTTTGGCCATGTTTGTTTAATTCCTGCAGCTTTGTTAGTTTCTGTATTTCTGTAAGAAAGGCATCTTTGCAGTCTTTCTGCAGAATAACACTTCCATATTATAAAGAAAGCAGTGGCATCATGAAGTTGACACTGATTTAGTAATCCAGAGACCCAAGGTAACACACTGGGTCCTGGGATCAAATCCCACCACAGTAGATGTTGAAAAGTAAATTCAGAAATCTGGAATTAAAAATATACTGATGACCGTGGAACCATTGTCAATTGTCAGTAAAACCCATCTAGTTCACTACTGTCTTTTAGGGAAGAAAATCTGTCATCGTTATTGGGTCTGGCCTACATGTGACTCCAGCTTCACAGCAATGTGGTTGATCATTAACTGCCCTCTGAAATGTCCTAGCCCTATCTATTCAGTTCAAGGATAATTAGGAGGGGAATTAAATGCTAAACTTGGCAGGGGCAGCCACATCCCATGAAAGAATAAATACAAAAAAAAATTAGCAACATTAGTATAGGTCATGATGCACATGAGGTGTGGATGCAAATGGTGGTTGGGTTCCTGATGGTCTGGTGCTGTCCATTGTAGAGGGAGATAAACAGATTGTGGAGGGGACTGGAAAGGTTACCCGGTTACTGGGCTTTGGACAGAGTAAATACTCCAGTTCCCCTTGACCCATAAGAAATGCTGTAAAAGGATTTACTTCATGGATCCATCCATTCCTGTCATCTTTCATCTCCTGAGTTCAGTGTAGCCAATGCAAATCAGCAACAGGACCTTTGAATAGAATTTTACACAGCTCAGATGGGCGGGAATGTGTCCCATACAGGAGTGCATGAAATTATGCATGAAAATGTCAGGAATGCATCCCAATATCATTGTGCACTCCCATGATATTTTGGTTGATGGGTGCAAGCATGGATCTGTTACGGGTTTGCTTGCAATTATGGATCTGCTTAACAGGATTAAATTCCCACAATATTACACAACACCTGTAATTGTTATACCAGTGCAGGAAGCTGGTCCATTTTCTCAATCAAGGACTGGGCTGAGGAGTTAGGAGTTTGCGGGTTAGAGTTTGTGTGAGGGCTTGTAGGTCCCCCTATAGTCCCAGGAATGCGTCATTCTCTTCCTGCTGCTCCCTCTCCCAGAGAATCATTAGTCTGTCAATGGATGAGGCTGTGATCTCAAAGCTCAGGGTCACCATAGTGCTCATGCTCCACAAGGATTCCTCCATGACAGGGTTCATGCACACAGACCCTAAGGAATCTCCATCAGATCTCCCTGCACATCCTGCAGGACATCCAGCATCTATCACTTTTTCATGACTCCAGAAGCATTTTTCCTCACACTCAGCATGGTCATGGTCTCCAGCACTCTTCTGACTACCGGCACATTGGGCACTTCCCGCTTCCACCATCTGCTCAAGCGAGAATGATGTACCGTCATCATATGCACTACCAACTGAGTCAATGTGTTATTGCCCACTGGCATGCCAGCATCTGCACTGGTGCTTGGTGTTGATGCCACGGATGCATCTTCCATGGTTGATTGTTCCAATGTCAACGGAGGTTCACCAGCCTCCTGGCTGCCTCTGCTGGCTGATTTGATTTGATTTGATTTATTATTGTCATGTGCACTAGCATACAGTGAAAAATATTGTTTCTTGTGTGCTGTGCAGACAAAACATACTGTTCATAGAGAAGGAAATGACAGAGTGCAGAACGTATTCATAGATTCCCTACAGTACATTTGGCCCATTGAGTCTACACCAACCACAATCCCACCCAGGCTCTACTCCCACATCCCTACATAGTTTACCCACTAATCCCTCTAACCTACACATCTCAGGACACTAAGGGGCAATTTTAGCATGGCCAATCAACATAACCTGCACATCTTTGGACATTGGGAAGAAACCGGAGCGCCCGGAAGAAATCCACACAGACACGGGGAGAATGTTCAATCTCCACACAGGCAGCCAAACCGGGAATCGAACCCAGGTCCCTGGAGATGTGAAGCAGCAGTGCTAACCACTGTGCTACTGTGCCACCCAGAATAAGTGATGAAATAAGTTCTCTCCCAGAGTCTGATGTGATGTGAATAGATGTTTCGGGAATGAAAGTAAGATACTCTGACTGGGAATTGAACCCGGTCTGCGGCGATGAAAGTGCTGAATTATAACCACTAGACCACTAGTGTAACGTAATGTAAAGGTTCACCTGAGGGATGAAAGCAATTGGCCAGAACTCTTAATCATTTCACACAATTGATGTTAGGAAAGTGGCAGAGGTCCCCAGCCTTCCTCCTCGGCCCTCGCCGATTGATGTTGCAGAGTGGCAGCGATTGCACCCCTGAACAGCCCACTCTGGTTCTGGCCCCATCCCTCAGGTCCTATCCCCCCAGCCTTTTCCCTCTTGGGCACTGCTCGGTGCTAGGTAGACACTGCCAGGGTACCAGGCTGGCCGTGCCGGAGTGCCCCAGGGGCAGTGCAAGTGTGCCAGGTGAGAATCTTCACTGGCAGGGCCACAGAGGCAAGTGAGCCCAGATAATTGGATCCCAGTCTCATTTGTAATATTTAAATGCTCTTTCCCATAGCTTTTAAATATTGCAATCAGCCTTCTGCCCTTTTCACGTGCAAGGCTGATCTCACTGTATATTTGGTGCTGGTAAGATCAGGAGATGTGAGAAATCTGGTGCGATCTTGATTTCTCAGCTCTCTCGCAATCTTACCAGCTCACCCCATCCATCGCCCCCAAGGTTTTTTTTAACTCAGACCATAAACTGAAGTTCGTATCTTTCCGGTTGAATAAAGTTCTCAAGCTCAGAGCAAGAATAGTTCTTGTTGCTATGTGCAGCACAATCAGAGACATGTACTTCTTGAATACATATATAATGAAGTAGAAATTCTACTTCCAATCACAAAATTGCACTCCTATGGCCCATAATCTTCTATTCTTTGATGTTAATGCCTGTACACAGAGTGACTGGAACAATTTCCCCTGATATGTGGAGGCGGTCCTTCAATTTCTCCTAATGTGCAGGATCCCATGAAATTGTTGGTGGCCTGGTTTGAATTGATGGCTTATCTGTTAAAATGATTTGATGGAATGTTATTAACTTACAATTTACAATAAAATGAAAATTCCTTCATGAGGAATCTGCCAGTGAGCAAAAATCCAAATAAAACCAATGTCCATATACTTTAAAATATAGCCCTCAGTGCAAAACTACATCCAGCTCTGTACTTTCAATTTGTGTGCAGTTAAATTGCACTTGTCTCTTAACTGCATAAATTGTAATAAAACTCCAATTTTTTTTTATTAAAGCCATCAATTTGTCCCCTGTACTTTGTTTTTAAAAATAGAAAAGAGAGATGAGAGCAAACAGTAATAATTTGAGGTTAGGAAAGAGGACAACAGCAGAGTCCAGTGCTGGATTCAACCCATGAATGATACTGAGGCAAGTAGAATTGGATTTAAGGATGTCAGGAGATGATTTGTGTAGAACTATTAAAATGGGAGAGATGGCTTGGGAGGAGAACACTGGATTAGGTTGGAGGTTCCAGCTGTAGCTGGGAGCTAACCATGAATCACCAACAATATGCCCCGGCCTCTCCAGGCCAATGTTGTAGTTAAGAAAGCTCACCAATGCCAATTTTCAAGAGGCTGAGGAAATTCAGCATGTCTGCTACAATGCTCCAATTTTTACCATAGAAAGCATCCTTTCTGCTTGTATCACAGCTCTGTTCAAGATCGCAAGAAACTACAAAGAGTTGTAAATGTAGCCCAGCCAACCATGCAAACCAGCCTCCCACTAGTCGACTTTGTCTACACTTCTCGTTGCCTCAAAAAAACAGCCAACATAATTGAGGACCCCACGCAGCCCAGACATACTCTCTTCCACCTTTTTCCATCGGAAAAAAAAGATACAAAAATCTGAGAACACGTACCACCAATTCAAGAACAACTTCTTCCCTGCTGCCATCAGACTTTTGAATGACCCTATTCATATTAATCTGATCTTTCTCTTTCACTGTAGTTGCAACATTATATTCTGCACCCTATCCATTCCTTCTCCCCTATGTACTCTATGAATGGAATGTTTTGTCTGTAGGGTGCATAAGAAACAATATGTTTCACTGTTATCTCAATACATGTGATAATAATAAATCAATTCAAGAAGGACAGGGGCAGCAGACACATGGAACAGCACCACTTGAAAGTTCCCCTCCAAGTCATTCACCATCCTGACTTGGAAACTGAATCGCTGTTTCTTCACTGTGACTGGGGCAAGATCCTGGAAGCCCCCTCCAACCCCCCCAGCCAGCCTACACCTACACCATATGGACTGCAGCAGTTCAAGAACACAACTCACCACCATCTTCTTAAGGGCAATTACGGATGAGAATGAACATTACCTTAGCCATATCAGAAGAACTAATCTTAAAAAATCAAAAAGGGACAGAGCAATAATGTGACCAGGGTAATTATTTTCTCGCTTGTGTTTTCAAGTAGATGCAGTAAGCTGAGTCAATTTCTCTATTTTCCTTTCTACAGCTGCTTATTATTTTTATTGGATTCTAACAGATCACGAATATAATGGGGGAAGAGGTGTGATTCTTCTCCATAATAATAATAACAATAATACAAAGAGCGTTCATGGTGGAACGACACAGCTTCTGACTCACCCCAAAGGAGGGCCAGCATGCAGAATTAATTCTGCCGCACAACTTCTCACCGTGGAACACATCAATCTCCCGTGCTGAGAACAGGACAACGTGAACTTTGCCTCGAGCTGTACTCGGAGAATCTCTCACTCTAGTTCATAATCAATTCATACAGAATAAATCAATTTGGAAAATGGTAGGCCCAGCCTCTAGAATGAAAGAGATGGAAAATGTTCCAGTAATCTCGGTTAATTGTCACCGCTACGGCACAGAAGACAAACAAACAGAACCGAGCAGCTAGACACAATGAACTCATCTGCGAGGAGAAATTTTCTAATTCATCTTAAATTGAGATTGCTGAGGTTTTTCAGGGATCAATTGTTTTTGCCTTGTCTCTTGTGAATAACAATTTTTTGTCTCACTCTCCCCTCAGTTTAACTGATAATTATCTGCAATTATCTGGCACAAAGTCCTTGGATTTTGTCCAGCTTGAGGTGTCAATCTGCCTAAAAAATCAGAATCCAGGGGAGGGGACCGAAGAGTTTAAGCATTTCTTTGGTGACTTTGTTGACACGTGCACCACCTCTTTCGGCTGAGCCACTGAACCAAGAAACGTGTTAATGCAGGCAACTTAGCACGTCAAGTCTTTGCCAGAATTAAAATCTAGAAACCGTTGGAAAAATTCTGCAGGCCTGGCAGCTCTTGTGGAGAGAGAAATTGAGTTAAGATTTCAGGTTGATGCCTTTTTGTCAGGAAACTCACTGACCTGAAATTCTGGACTGAATTTAACATCCCCCAGCTATATGTTTGAAGGTGGAGTGGGGTATCACAGGAATATAGAATCTAGAAGCAGGAGTGTGCCATTCAGCACTTTGAGCCTTGCTCCGCCATTCATTTTGATCATAGCTGATCATCAAATTCAATATCCTGATCCCCCTTCCCCCAATATCCTTTGATCTCTTTAGCCCCAGAAGTTATATCTAATCTCTTCTTGAAATCAGGCAACATTTTGGCCTCAACTACTTTCTCTGGTGCTGAATTTCCCATTCATCACCCTCTGGGTGAAGCCATTTCTCCTCACTTGAGTTCTAAAAGGTTTACCTCTTATCCTCAAACTATGACCCCTAATTCTGGAATCCACAAGAACAAGAATTCCTACAGTGCAGAAGGAGGCCTTTCAGCCCATTGAGTCTGCACTAACAATAATATCACCAGATCTACTACAATTACCCTACTAATCCTCCTGACATTAAAGGGCAATTTAGTATGGCCAATCAACCTCACCCACACATCTTTTGGATTGTGGGAGAAAACTGAAGTATTCGCAGGAAACTCAATCAGATACGGGGAGGATGTGTGAACTCCACTCAGCCAATGACCCGAGGCCAGAATTGAACCCGGGTCTCTGGCGCTGTCAGGCAGCAGTGCGAACCACTGAGCCACCGTACTGCCCAGGAAGATGAGGGAATGTTAAATCCAGCAGATGATCAGCATGCCCTCCCCTGCCCCTACCACAATTAGACAGTGATCAGCAGTGTGAAGGAGGAAGATGGCTCGGTAATGTCATAGCAATTGGACAAACTGAGGATGAGCAAACCCCTTCTATACCGAATTGTCCAATGTGAAGCCCATAGACAACACAGCCTCCCACTCCTTCCCGTCCTTTGTAATGGAGGTTTAAGGTGACAGAAATAGGAAGGGTCTGAACAAATCTCTAATGCTGAATAAAATAGCAAAGGACTTCATGTCCTTTGAGATGAGTAAAAACCCCAGAAGTGAAAATTTACCAGCTGGTGTATTCAGCGTGGTGGGAATCGATAGGTCAGAGCAGGTGGATATATACAAGAAGACTACTTCTAGCTGGTAGCACGTCAGAATCCGCACGGAAAGAAGTCATCACCCTCATTTACAGCAGCAGGGGGCAAGAGAAGAAATTAGAAATTGCTGATCCATCTCACTGCTGAATGTGGACTGCAATATTCTGTCTAAGATCATTGCCAATTGGGTCAAGTCTGCTACTGAGATGGTGATCCAGCCCCATCCAACTGCTCTGCACAAACAACAATAGTGCAGTTTCAATCAATGACTAGGAAAGCTTTTTGATCAAATCTGGAATCAGGCAGGGCTCCCTCTCTCCCATCTTATTCATATATTGCAGCAAACGTTTTGTCGAGTTCATCAGGAAGAATGTGAGTGTAAGAGGAATGATGATCCCAGATGTTGGAGCCATTGCAGGGCTAGGCCTCCCTATACACGGGTGATATCACTGCCTTCTGCTTGGAGTCATTGTCAGACTGAAGAGTATCTACAACCATTCAAATGGACATCAGGAACTAAGGTAAATTATAGAATAGAATAGAATCATGGAATCCCTTCAATGCAGAAGAAGGTCATTCAGCCAATCAAACCTGCACCAACAATAATCCTGTCTAGAGTCAATCCCAATAACTCCATACATTTACCCTACTAGTCTCCCTGATACTAAGGGGCAATTTAGCATGGCCTATCAATCTAACCTGCACATCTTTGGACTGTGCGAGGAAACCAGAGCACATGGAGGAAATCCATGCAGACGTGGGGAAAATGTGCAAACTGCACAATAACACAAGGCGGGTGTAAAACCGTGGTCCCTGGCAGTATGAGGCAGCAGTACTAATCACTTTGCCACTGTGCTGCCCGTGACAATCAGGGGAAGAGTGTGGCTATGTTCTTTGGGAATTGGACTGACTGATCCTTTGTCTCCTTCACTGTCAGGTCAGACTACCTAAAAGTGCTGGGATATGGTTCGAGAGGCTGGGGCATGTGTCAAAAACTGGGAGGAATGTGTGGCAGAAACTGGAAACGTGGGATCAATGCCCCCTCTCCTTTCCAATTGAAAACCTGAGCTTCAGATGCAAGGTGCTCTGGGTGTATGTGAGGCAGGTATGGTCTGCACCACAGCAATCAGCAAAGCCAACTTCCATTTAATCTTGATGTCAAAGATGGATCATGTCCACAGGGACATCATGTACAAAGCTCTGGATAGAGGGGAGAAAAACATACTCAAATATCACACTCATCCTGATGATCACCTTTATGTGTGTTTGCATCAAATATTTATGGACCCTTGGTATGCAAACACCAAAGCTGAGATTCTCCAGTCACATGTTTCCCACTGTCCGAAGGTGATGTATTATTTGCTAGCGGTGAGATTCTCTGGTCCTGCTACTGTCAATGGGAATTCCCACTGATATCACCCCCTGCTGGCAGGAAATACACTGGTGGGAGTATTATTATTAATACTGGATAATAATCCACTATTATTCACACTGGATAGTCCCACCAGCGTGAACTGCCAGAGAATTCCGGCTCAAGTCTCACTATATGTTGAGGTTCTGTTCCCAGTGTTGCAAAGGATGGATTTGGCCACATTGCTACGTCTTGGGCAGTGCATTCAAACACTGGGGCCGGAGAAGCTTGCAGAACATACGGAGATAGGGAGGGGTGAGGAATTTGAAAACAAGGATGAGAATTTTAAAAACCAACATGTTGCTTAACCAAGATAAGATAGATTGCCAACTAATCCTGAGGCTAGTGAGCCAATGTAACCAGTGCCATGTAGGTAAGGTCTGGTCATGATTTGAAATTGTAATTACAAGTGCGTCATGGCAAGCAGAGAAAGTTTCACTGTGATCCTAGCCTGTATTATACCCTAATCTATGGCCAGGGTTAATATAAGGGAGCTTTCTGTCCTATACAAAAGGGAGAGGAAATAATCCATTGCATGTCCCTAAATTTTATGAACACGACAAAAACTCAGCAAAGGACAAAAGCCTTCCATGTGTGAGTGAGTTAAGCAGGAAATGGAAAGGAATATAAAGTTTCACGCAATGTTAACAAACAAATAAAGCGATAAATCATTCAGACAAAACTCGATTGGAATTCAAACTCAAACTTAGTGAAAACTAAAAATAGCGCTGTGCTGAACACAGAGATAACGCAAATTAGCAGAAGGAATTTAAAACGTGGAATCACAGAAAATTAATTTCTGAAAATCTTTAGAACAGCGGATTGTTTTAATGAACAATTAGAGCTGAATTCTCTCTAAATGATAATAAGTTAACACTTGAGATGCTAGTGATTGTGAGGGAATAAAATCAGCTTCAGCTGCCAATGTATTCTAGGTAATCTCTTGACTTTTAATATAAGAATTTACGTTATAACATTATTCAATTGTTGCATTAATTTTGAACAGTGGCCTGGAGAAAGGGAGCTTGCTGGTTTTAAAATGAATAGAAAGTGAAGTCGCAATGACTTTTGTTAGACTCACTGGGATCCAGAACTGGACCTTTCACAATGAGACTAACTGACATTCAGAAATTCAGGGCTGCAAAGAGGGTACCTCATCTGGTATTGATTTTGGCCTCACATTGTTCAATAATATGTTTATTTTTCTGCAATTAGTAACCAGTAATACCCATTCAGGGCCCCACTGATGGCTCAGTGGGCACAAGTGATGTGGCCCTGAGAGATGAAGGAAAACTAAAGCAAAATACTACGGATGCTGGAATCTGAAACCAAAACAGAAAATGCTGGAAAATCTCAGCAGGCCCGACAGCATCTGTGGAGAGAGAATAGAGCCAACATTTTGGGTCTGAATAACCCAAAAGGGTCATCTGATGCTGATGGGAAAGATGGATGGTAAAAGAGTTTGAGATAGATCCAAGGTCATCTAGACTTGAAATGTAGCTTCTATTCACTTTGCACAGATTAAATTACACTGAACCATTTACGTGTTTCATCAGCCTGAATAAATAAAATATCTTTTATGTGTAAAAACCTTTAAAAATCTGCCAACTCATGCTTACCAAAATCATCACAATTTAATAAGTTTCCCTCATCCATGCAACCGGTGGAATCATACGCCATTGGCCCAAGACAAAGTGTGTTTTGTGACTGGTAGCTTGGGCAGAGAAATTGAACCTTAAACCAGGGAAAAAGATTGAAGAAACCCTGAAAGTAAGTGGAAGGCAAAATACTATCCATGCTGGAATCTGAAACAAAAACAGAAAATGTTGGATGGAAAATCTCAGCAGGCCTGACAGCATCTGTGGAGAAAGAATAGAGCCAATGTTTTAAGTCTGGATGACCCTTCGTCAGAGCTGAAGAAAGGATAAAGAAAGATCCCAGCTTTGATCTGGGATTTGCAGCATCTCCAAGACAAGGAAATCATTCTGGTTTCCTCGTCCCTTAGGCATGTAGCTGGGGGCAGTAGTTATAGCTGGGGGAAGGGTAATTATGAGGCCATCAGGAGAGAATTAGGGTGCATAGATTGGACTAGGAAACTACAGGGACTGGGAACATCTGGAATGTGGAGCTTATTCAAGGAGCAGCTGCTGCGAGTCCTTGATAAGTATGTCCCTGTCAGGCAAGGAGGAAATGGTCGAGTAAGAGAACCTTGGTGTACGAAAAAAGTTGATTTGCTGGTTAAAAGGAAAAAGGAGGCTTATGTCAGGATGAGGCTTGAAGGCTCGGTTAGTGCAATGGATAGCTATAGATTAGCCAGGAGGGAGCTAAAGAGTGAATTGAGGAGAGCTAAGAGAGGACACGAGAAGACTTTGGCTGATAGGATTAAGGAGAATCCTAAAGCTTTCTTTAGATATGTTAAGAATAGAAGATTGGTTAGGACAAGATTAGGGCCAGTCATAGACAGCAGTGGGAAGTTGTGCGTGGAGCCTGAAGAGATTGGAGAGGCACTGAATAAATATTTCTCTTCGGTATTCACACAGGGTGATGTAAATGTAGTTATGGAGAACACTGAGGTACAGGGTTGCAAACTGGAAAGTATTGAAGTAGATAGGGAGGATGTGCTAGATATTCTCGAGGGTTTGAAGTTGGATAAGTCCCCTGGGCCGGACGGGATTTACCCTAGGATTCTCTGGGAGGCAAGAGAGGAGATTGCAGAGCCTCTGGCTCTGATCTTCAGGTCGTCGTTGGTTACGGGTGTGGTTCCGGAGGACTGGAGGATAGCGAATGTGGTCCCGTTGTTCAAGAAGGGGAAGAGAGACCTTCCAGGGAATTATAGGCCAGTGAGTCTTACTTCTGTTGTGGGCAAAGTATTGGAGAGAATTATTAGGGATAGGATTTATAGTTATTTAGAGAGAAATGAATTGATTGGGGATAGTCAGCATGGTTTTGTGAAGGGTAGGTCGTGCCTTACTAACCTTATTGAGTTTTTTGAAAAAGTGACCAAAGAGGTGGATGGGGGTAAGGCGGTTGATGTGGTATATATGGACTTTAGTAAGGCGTTTGATAAGGTGGCCCATGGAAGACTTCTGCAGAAAATGCAGATGTATGGGATAGAGGGTGATTTAGCTAATTGGGTTAGGAATGGCTAGCAGATAGAAGACAGAGGGTGGTGGTTGATGGGAGATATTCATTGTGGAGTTCGGTGACAAGTGCTGTACCTCAGGGGTCTGTTTTGGGGCCCCTGCTGTTTGTAATTTTTATAAATGATCTGGATGAGGGTATTGAAGGATGGATTAGTAAATTTGCAGATGACACTAAAGTCGGTGGAGTGGTAGATAGTGAAGATGGGTGTTATAGTTTGCAGAGAGACTTGGACAAGTTGCAGAGCTGGGCCGAGAGGTGGCAAATGGAGTTTAATGTGGAAAAGTGTGAGGTAATGCACTTTGGCAGGAATAATAAATGTGTAGAGTATAGGGCTAATGGTAGGATTCTTAGTAGTCTTGATGAACAGAGGGATCTTGGTGTGTATGTGCATAGATCCCTGAAAGTAGGCAGTCAAGTCGAGAAGGTTGTTAAGAAGGCATATGGAGTCTTAGCTTTTATTGGTAGGGGGATTGAATTTCGGAGCCGCAACGTCATGTTGCAACTGTACAAAACTCTAGTGCGGCCGCACTTGGAGTATTGTGTGCAGTTCTGGTCCCCACATTATAAGAAAGATGTGGAGGCATTGGAGAGGGTACAGAGGAGGTTTACCAGGATGTTGCCTGGTATGGAGGGCAGGTCTTATGAAGAGAGGCTGAGGGATTTGAGGTTGTTTTCGTTAGAAAGGAGGCGGCTAAGAGGGGACCTTATCGAAACATATAAGATGATTAGAGGTTTAGATAGGGTGGACAGTGATAGCCTTTTTCCTAGGATGGAGAAAGCTAGCACGAGGGGACACAGCTTTAAATTAAGGGGTGATAGTTATAGGACGGATATCAGAGGTAGGTTCTTTACCCAAAGGGTGGTTCGTGAGTGGAATGCCCTGACTGCAGCAGTTGTAGATGCACCAAGTTTGGTGGCGTTTAAGAGGTTAGTTCATAAGTATATGGAAGAGAAGGGAATGGTTTAGTTTGCAGGGTCATTGCTTTTTATATTGGTTGGCGTAACATCGAAGGCCGAAGGGCCTGTTCTGTGCTGTAATATTCTATGTTCTATGTTCTATTGATTCATCCCGGGAAGTACAGTTCCAAGGATGTTGGATGACTATGGGGTCAACCTCAGTCTTCACGCTTTCGTCTGAAGAACTAGGCCATTGTCCACCCTGCCCACTCCTCCCACAACCCCCAGCTCCCATTGTCAAGTAAAAGATTGATATTGTAAATCTGGAAAAGATTTTGAATGAATTTTTAAAAATCTACTGAAGAGTACATTTCACACCATGGCCAAAAGATATTTGGGGCTGGATTTTCAATGGTTCCAATTGAGACCAAACAGAGGTGGGGTCAAAAGAAAATGGCTGCCGAGAGGTGTGGCCAGAGGTGCTAATCTATTTGATTTTTTTTCATTCGTGAGACTTGGGCGTCGCTGGCTGGCCAACATTTATTGTCCATCACCAGTTGTTCTTGAGAGGGTGTGCCTTCCTGAACAGCTGAAGCTTGCTAGGCCATTTCAGAAGGCAGTTGAGAGTCAACCACATTGTTGTGGCTCTGGAGTCACATGTAGGCCAGACCGGGTAAGGACAGCGGATTTCTTTCCTGAAAGGACATTAGTGAACCAGATGAGCTTTTCCTGATAATTGACAATGGCTTCATTGTCATCAATAGATTCTTAATTCCAGATTTTTGTATGGAATTCAAATTGTACTATCTGTCCTGGCAGGAATCAAATCTGGGTCTCCAGAATATTAGTTGAGTTTCTGGATTAATAGTCTCAGAACAATATCACTAGACTATTCTCCATTCCCTCCCACTCTCCCCACAACCCCTAGCTCCCAATATTCTCCATCCCCTCCCCACTCCCCCCAAAACCCCCAGTTTCCATTGTCAAGTAAAAAATTGATATTGTAAATCTGGAAAAGATTTTGGATGAATTTTAAAAAATCTACTAAAGAGTACATTTCACACTATTGAAAGAGTAATCTAATATGGCAACCAGGTGTAAATATATCCTATTGCTTTTATGTGTTCAATCCAGACATCTGGTGAGATGACAGTTCTTAAGTCTGTTTGGCTGCTCAGAATCAGGCACCATTAAATTAGGATCAGCAGACAGGGTATTATCCCACACTATTCAAAAATATATAAGCAGTGCGGTTAATATCAGGACTATCTCTAAGAAGCACTGCATATAAAGGGTGTGCCTTACTAGTGAGACAGGAAGACATCACTGTGACCTACTGCATGAGCATCTGCTGACTGCTCGCATGTCTGCTTTGCTGCTTCAATGTCTATGAAGTCAACTTTCATGGTAGCTATGTAACATTAGTCAGGGTTAAGAATGGGCATGCATCCGGGGCAGCATGATGGCACAATGGTTAGCAATGTTGCCTCACAGCACCGGGAACCTGGGTTCATTTCAAGCCTTAGGTGACTGTGCGGAGTTTGTCTGATCTCCCTGTGTTTGCGAGGATTTCCTCAGGGTGCTCCAGTTTCCTCCTATAGTCCAAGGATGTATAGGTCAGGTGGATTGGCTATGCTGAATAGTGTCCCAAGATGTCAGGGGATTTAGTGGGATAAATGAGTGGGGATAAGGGGATAAGGCACAGGGAGATACAATGCAAATTCAATGGGCTGAATGGCCTCTTTCTGTACTTCAGTGATTGTCAGGATTCTATGAAACTATCTGATCGCTAACACCCTTTACAATAGGGTTGTCCAAGTTATAAGATTTGGCATCAGAGCAAAGAAGCAGAGAGCTAGAGAATGTATAGTTTTTATGGTGTCCATACAGTCCAGGATATTATTGGTTGAAACACCTCACAAAAGGTTGCTGCAGAAGGTTGGGGTACACGGAGTTGGGGTAAAGTGTTACCATGGATTGAGGATTGGTTGTCTAACAGGAAGCAGAGAGTTAGATTCAATGGGTGATTTTCTGGATGGCAGTTGGTGACTAATGGCATGCCGCAGGCATTGGTGCTGAGGCCTCAACTGTTTACCATATACATAGACAATCTGGAGGAGGGGGCTGAGTGTAGGATAACAAAATTTGCTGATGACAGGAAGATGAGTGGAAAAGTAAATTGCGTGGAGGGCACGGAAAATCTGCAGAGAGATCTGGATAGGCTGAGTGAGTGGGTGAGGACCTGGCAGATGGAGTATAACATTAGCAAATGTGAGGTTATTCACTTTGGAAGAAATAGTAATAAGATGGAATATTATTTAAATGGTGAAAAGTTGCAGCATGCTATTATGCAGAAGGACCTGGGGCTCTTTGTGCATGAATTGCAAAAACCCAGTCTGCAGGTGCAGCAGGTGATCAAGAAGGTGAATGGAATGTTGGCCTTTATAGCGAGGGGGATAGGATATAAAAGCAAGGAGGTCTTGTTGCAACTGTACAGGGCACTGGTGAGGCTGCAACTGGAGTACTGTGTGCAGTTTTGGTCCCCTTATTTGCGAAAGGATATATTGGCCTTGGAAGGAGTACAGAGAAGGTTCACCAGGCTGATACAGGAGACGAGGGGTTAGCTTATGAGGAAAGATTAAATAGACTAGGCCTGTACTAGTTGGAGTCTAGAAGGCTAAGGGGGGGATCTTATAGAGACTTACAAAATAATGAAGGGGCTAGATAGGGTAGAGGTAGAGATATTCTTCCTGTTTAGAAAGGAAACCAGAACTAGAGGGCACAGCCTCAAAATAAGGAAGAGGCAGTTTAGACAGAGTTGAGGAAGAACTTCTTCACTCAGAGGGTGGTGAATCTCTGGAATTCTCTGCCCATTAAAGTGGTTGAGGCTACCTTATTGAATATGTTTAAGTCACAAGTAAATAGATTTCTGATAAATAAGAAAAATTAAAGGTTATGGGGAGCAGGCAGGAAAGTGGAACAGATCCTTAAGAATATAAGAACATAAGAAATAGGAGTAGGAATAGGCCATCTAGCCCTTTGAGCCTGCTCCTCCAATTCAGATCAGCCATGATCTTGTTGAATGGCGGGGCAGTCTTGAAGGGCTAAATGGCCTACTCCTGCTCCTATTTCTTATGTCTTATTTCTTAACAATGCATTGAGACTGCCTGCAGAAGATTCATTCAATCATATAAACAAGAAGGGTTTCCACTCCCTTGACCTTCGGCTTGTGTGCAATAGAAGTCAGTGGGCCACATACGGCAAATTATCATGCTGCATTGACCACTTGTTTCTCAGCCTTCTTGGGTCTCTTTAGGAGGGAGATTCAGATCCACAAATGGTTTCTGGGCTACAAAGTAAACTCCTGCTCCAATGGCTGATGATCACAACTTGAAGGATTCAGGCAGCGCAGAGGATGTGACAAGAAACTAATAGATTGGCCATTGCGTGAATCATTGGACAGTTGAACGCGTACTTTTGCTGCCCTAGTGGGTCAGTGGGGCTCTCCAGTTTGGTTATCCAGAATTGTCATGGTCTGCAGCAAAGAACAGAAAGGAGAATTAGCCGCAGAAATCTTTGCTTCTATGTAACACAGTCTACCTCAACATCACAGTCTGGCTTCCTTCTCCCCCACTTTCAGAAAGATAGAGAGCCTCAATCCACTAACTATTCCTCGGATTGGTTATACCAGATACCTTTGCCCCATCTATTTATTAGTGTCACATCAACACTGCAATGAAGTTACCATGAAAATGTCCTGGTTGCCACATTCTGAAGGAGAATTTAGCATGGCCAATGCACCTAACCAGCATGTCTTTCAGACTGTAAGAAGAAACTGGAGCACCCAGAGGAAACCCATGCAGACACGGGGAGAACATGCAGACTCCGTATTGACAGCAACTCAAGGTAGGAATCGAACTCTGGTCACTGGCATTGTGAGGCAGCAGTGTTAAACACCGTGCCGCTGTGTGGTGGTTATCAGCAGATTGAATAAGTCAGCATCAAATGAGAGCTCCTTTTTCTGTTTGACTGCAACCTCCATGAATAACAAAGTGCCGTGTCAGGGAACAGTCTGTTTTATTACAATGATTGCAAAGCACAAATAAACGATCATCCTATTCTTTGATGTGTTTATTACATTTAAAAATGAAGAAGAATTTGTCTGGCGTCAGGGATTTTGATAGCTCTACTGGAAATTATGTTATTTTATCATGAAAGGCTCTAAGTTTAGTTCATATGATATATATTAAATGGCAGCATATCTTTATGAAAGTCTGTGTAATTGTCATGTATTAAAAGGTTTGATTAAGATGCATGAAAACTGTAGGTGGCAGATCTGACTAACCCCAGGCATCTTCCCACTGAGAACTAAGACTATGAAGATTTTGCTTTCTTCATAAACTTCAAAAAAAAATTGCTTTAAACTTCAGGGACAAATTATCCTTTAAATCACAAATGTTTCTCAGTGGCTGATAGTTCAGTTTAGCACTAATACAGGGTGGAAGCGACAAATTCCATCAGCAAGTGACTAATGTGTTCCGACAAATTCTGACTTTGGAATGGGTGTAAAATTCAAGCTAGACAGCAATGCCAATCAATCAATATTGAATTGGCAACTTGATCAACAACACACCCGGGTTTCTGTGAAATTGGGATGAAGAAAAAAGGGATTATGACCCACCATCCATTTTGTTTATTCAGTTCTTTCACAGGATGTGGGCATCATTTGAGATTTATTGCCCATCCCTAACTGCCCTTGACAAAGTGGCAGTGAGCTGCCTTATTGAACTGCTGCTGCCCATGAGAGACAGGTACATCCATGGTGCTGTTAGGGGTGGAGTTCAGGATTTTTATCCAGTGACAGTGAAGGAATGGTGATATATTTCCAAATCAGAATGGTGTGTAACAGAAAGGAACTTGCAGGTGATGATGTTCCTATGCATCTGCTGCCTTGGTCCTTCTAGTTTCAGATCGTAGTTTTGGGACATGCTGCTGAAGGCATCTTGATGAGTGGCTGCAATGCATCTTTAGATGGTGCACACTGCTGACACTCTGCAGTGGGTAGAAGGAGTGAATATTGAAAGTGGTGGATGTGGTGCCAACAAATGGACTGCTTTGCCTTGGATGGAGTCAAGCTTCTTAAGTGATGGAGCCGCACTCATCAAAGCAAGTGAAGAGCATTCTGTCACATTCCTGACTTATGCCTTCCAGATGATGGATGGATTTTGGGGAGTCATTTGTTTGCCCTTGCAAAACGATTTGAGCACAACAACACATTGTGGTGTATTTGTCCTAATAAGATGTTAAATGACTAAGGCACTGTTTGCTCTTTGCAAAGGCAAAATGTTGCTGATACTGGAAATCTGAAATACAAACGAAAATTGCTGGGGAAACTCAGCAGATCAGGCAGTGTCCATGGAGAGAATCAGAATTCACGAGATTCTCCGTGCCTTGCTTCATGACAGGAAAGGTGACCCACCATTGACCTGCAGCTGGACCTCCTGATCCTGCCACTGTCAACGGAGTTAGCCATTTCATATACCCCATGTTCCTGGGAAACCCGAAGTGAAGGTTCACCATTGGCTGGGACAGAAGGGAATGACCAAAAAATTCCGGACAATGTTTCATCAGGAAACGGGCTTAGGGTGAGGGGGGTAAGGTATAATTTGGATGCTAGAAGGAGTCTTTTCACACAGAGGGTGGTGGGGGTATGGAACACGCTGCCAAGTAAGGTGGTGGAGGCAGGCACTCTGGAGTTATTTAGGAGATACTTAGATGGGCACATGAACAGAATGGGAATGGAGAGATATAGAAGACTGATTTAAAATAGGGATCATGAACCTTGGGAGTTCCCTGGGAAGTGTGTAATTTGTCAATGATATTGATGTGTTTCTGTTTTTATCCTACAGGTACTTCGATCTGCCTCGTTGTCTAATGAGGGGCATACACGCAATGGGTCGTGAGAGGGCTGCTCTTGGATTTTTCAAGAGTATCCTAGTGCTTCACGTCGTTAGTGTATGCTTGAACTGGACCAGTTGATGGGCAACACGACAGCTCAGTGACTATCACTGTGCTGTACAGATACATGGATTTGGACCTGTGTCTGTGGGAGTTTGCACATTCTTCCTGTGCTTGCATGGGTTTTCTCCGGGTGCTCCGGTTTCCTCCCACGCCCCAAAGATGTGCTCTTAGGCTGATTGGCAAAACAAATTCTCCCTAAATTGTCTCGCAAATTTGGTTCCAATGCATAGTTCTATAAACATAGACAGGGATCATGGGTAGAAGTGGGAACATCGAGGTGACTGCACCGGCTCGTTGGGCCGAAGGGCCTGTTTCCTGTGTGGTTTTGTTCTTTGTTCTTTTGTTCTTTGAGTCAGAAATTGAGTTACTTGTTTGGGTGACATGGTAGCACAGTGGTTAGCACTTCTGCTTCACAGCTCCAGGGACCTGGGTTCAATTCCCATCTTGAGTCACTGTCTGTGTGGACTTTGCACATTCTCCTCGAGTCTGCATGAGTTTCCTCCGGGTATTCTGGTTTCCTCCCACTGTCCAAAGATATGCAGGTTAGATTGATTGGCCATGCTAAAAATTGCCGTTAGAGTTGAGATGTATAGGTTAGAGGGATTAGTGGGTAAATATATAGGGATATGGGGGTAGGGCCTGGGTGGGATTATGGTCAGTGCAGACTCGACGGGCCCAATGGCCTCTTCCTGTACTGTAGGGTTTCTATGTTTAAAATTCTCAACCCCTTACCCGCTCTATTGTTATGGTATTTATGTGGTTGGTTCAATTAGGTGTCTGATCAATAGTGACCTGCTAGGCTATTGATGGTGAGTGACTAAAGATGGTAATGGTATTGAATATCAAATGGAGGTGTTCAGATTTTCTATTACCAGAGATGGTCGTTGCCCAGCAATTCTATGGCAGAAATGTGGCAAACTGAGTGAAGGCGAGCAGATCAGAAGATGCTACTTGACAGCACTGTCGAGGAACCTTCCATGACTTCTTTGATGATCACAAATAAACTGTTGGATTTGTTGGGTTGGATCCAGTAGTACTGAAGACTTGTGTTCCAGAATTTGCCGTACCCCTAGCCAAGCTGTTCCATACAACTATAACAGTGGCATCTACCCAGCAATATGGAAAATTGTTTTAGTATGTCCTGTACACAAAAATCAGGACAAATCCAACCAACTTTAATGATTGTGCAACATTCAGCACCATTTGCAACTCTTCAGGTACTGAAACAGTCCATGTGTAAATGTGGCAAAACCTGGACAATATCTAAGCTTGGGCTGACAAGTGGCAAGTAACATTCACACCACAGAAGTTCCAGGCAATTACCATCTTCTAAAGGAGAATCCACTTATTGCTCCTGGACATGCATTGGAATTACCATCGCTGAATTTCCACCCCTCCCCACTATCAACATCCTGTGGGTTAACATAGGTCAGAAACTGAATTGGACTAGCCATATGAAATACTGTACCTGCAAGATCAGGTCAAAGACTAAGAATCTTTTGCCCATGTTTGAGTCATGCCATGAGTCATCATGAGCTGTTGAGTCAATGTTGGCAATGCCCTCCTTCTTGGCAGTATAGAACTGTGCCACCACTTCTGGTGGACAGGACATACCAGGGATGGTGATGGAAGACAAGTGCAAATATATTTCAGATGCTGGAGATCTGAAATTAAAAGCAGCAAGTGTGGGAGGCACTGAGTAATTTGACAGCATCTTGGACAATGAAATAGAGGTAATGTGGTGGAGGAGTCTGGGGCACTGGTTGGAAGATGTGAGTCAGTGAATATGACTACATCAGAATGTTGCTTGAGCAGCCTGAGGAACAGCTCTTGTTTTTTTAACACAAGTCTAAAATGTTGGTGAGCTGGATATGCCTTTTCTGTGGCTGAGTTCACTGCCAGCTGGTCTGTCCAGTTTTATATATATTGTAGCTTTTCAATAATCAACCACTTGAATCATGGAGTGACTACAGCACGCTTGGAGGCCATTCAGCCTGTCAATGCCTGTGCTGGCTCTCTGTGTGGGTAATGAGAGATAGGCAATAAAAATGTTGGCCCTGCCAGCAATGCCCGCAACGTGTGAAAGAATGAGAAAAACATCTGACACAAACAAAAACAGAAAATGCTGGAAAATCTCAGCAGATCTAACAGCATCTGGGGAGAGAGAATAGAGCCAACATTTTGAGTCTGGATGACTCTTCATCAGTGCTAAGAGCAAGAAAATCAGCAGGGATTTGTACTCAGAGAGTGGTGGGGAGAAGGGAGGGGGGAACTGTAATTGGACAAAGGGAATGTAAATGAGAATGAAGAAGGCTGTGGAAAGAAGATCAGTTCTTCTTCAGGGAAGGTATTCCTGGAAGAGAAGTGGCAGTGAGTTCTACACTGGATAAAAGCAAAATACTGAGGAAACTGGAATCTGAAATGAAAACAGAAAATGCTACAAACTCTCAGCAAGGTCTAACAGCATTTGTGGAGAGAGGATAGAGTCACTGAGAAAAGCATTTACCCAGTGCCACTCTCCCTGCCTTTTCATCATAGCCCTGTACAGTTTTACTTTTTAGGAAATTATCCTTTGAAAGAAATGAGTGAACTTGTTCTTGCGTACTCTGAGGCAGTGCATTCCACTTCCTAACACTCACTGCATCAGAAGTTTCACCTTATGTGGCAATTGCTTCTTTTGCCTTAAATCTGTGCCCTCTGGTTCTCTTCCACCCACGGAGCTGTAACACTCCATCTACTCTGTCCAGACCCCTCATGATTTTGAAAACCTCAGTCAAATCTCCTTCTCAACCTCCTCTTCTCTGAGGGGAACAGCCCAGGCTTCTCTAATGTATCCATGTAACTGAAGGACTTAAAGACAACACAGTGGTTAGCAGTGCTGCCTCACAGTGCCAGGGACTTAGGTTTGATTCCTGGCTTGATTCACTATCTGTGCAGGGTTTGCACATTCTCCCGGTATCTGCGTGAGTTTCCTCTGGGTGCTCCAGTTTCCTCTCACAGCCCAAAAATGTGCAGGCTAGGTGGGTTGGTCATGGTAAATTCTCCCGCGGTGTCAGGGGAACTAGCTAGGGTAGATGCAGGGTTTATGGGGATAGGGCCTGGTTGGGATTGTGGTTGGTGCAGACTCAATGGGCTGAATGACCTCCTTTTGCACCCTAGGATTCTATGAAGCTCTTCATCCCTGGAATCTTTTGAATCATTTCTAATATCTTCACATCTTTTCTGAAATGTGGTACCCAGACTGGATGCAACACTCCAAGTGAAGAAAAACCAGTGTTTTATATAGGTTTACTATGACTCCTACTTTTGTACTCTATGCTGCTATTGATAATATAGAAACATTAAAAATAGGAGCAGGAATAGGCCCTTTGAGCATTCTCCACTATTCAATATGCTCCTCCATTGTAACACCATATTGTAACGTTCTTCCCAATATCCTTTGACATCTTTAGGGTGGAATTCTCCTGTTTTGCCTACCTAGGAATTGTGTTGGGTGGGACAGGTCCATGCAAAAGTCCGTTGACCTCAGACAGGATTTTCCAATTCTGGAGCGAGTGCAGCTGGAAAATCCTGCCTGTAGAGTTTAGAAATTAGTCAATATAATTCTTAAACACATTCAGTGACTTGGCCTTCACAGTCCTCTGTGGTAGGGAATTCCATAAGTTCACCACCCTCCGAATGAAGAAACTTCTCCCCACCTCAAACCTAATTAGCCTACCATGTATCCCGAGACCCTCCAGCCAGAAAAAAAACAATACTTGTGAATCCAGTCTGTCCAGCCCTGTTAGAATTTTACACATTTCAATTCAATCCCCTTTCATTCTTCCAACACTCAGGATGCCTTATGTTTTACTAATGTCTCTCTCGGTCCTGGTAATTTCAATGATAAGAACACATATACACCATGTTCCTCTCTTCCAGCACTGTTCTATAAAAAACCTTTCTAAATTGCCTTTTCCTCATTCGAGAATATTTGCTTGTCCAAAATGTGAGAAAATAGTTTGTGGTGGAGATTATATTGTGGCCTCCCTGGTTGCCCCAGTTTGGAGGGATCCTTTGCATAGTCTATCCTATGAATGTACCTCATTCTTCATTACGTGAAAGGTACGTGTCACATAATTTCATTTTGCAGATGGGGCGCAATTGCAATTGCCACAATTGCAATCATCTGTGTTTTGCGCATTCTATAAACCCTGGCTATGTTTTAATCAGCTTTTTACAGTGGGATACCAAACTGAAATTGTAATTTTCACAGGCTTAACCCATTAACAGATTCTATTTACGATTTGCAGAACACAAATATACATCAGAAATAAAATTCAGAAGTATAAGGTCAGCGTCAGCCTTAGATTTATTTAGAAAAGACTGCAAGAGATTCATTACCCTTTGTAATCAGCTGATGGAGAATAGAATCATAGTATCATATAATTCCAACAATGTAGAAGGAGGCTATTCTCTCCATTGAGTCTACACCAATCACAATCACACTCAGGCTCTATTACCGTAACCCCACATATTTAACCTGTTAAACTACTTCATACTAGGGGCAATTTAGCATGGCTAATCAACCCAACCCACACGTCTTTGAAGTGTGGGAGAAAATCGGAGCACCCGGAGGAAACCCATGCAGACGCGGGAAGAATGTGCAAACTCTAGTGTACAGATAGTGACCAAAGGCCGGAATTGAACCCTGATGCTGTAAGACAGCATTGCTAACCACTGTGCCATCATGCTGCCCAAAGAAATAAAGACAAAGGGTAGAATTTTCTAACCATGCTTGTTCCTAAGACCAGAAAATCCAATCCAAGGTCAATAAGACATTGCATGGTCCTGTCCTGTCCGTTATGATTCGGGCAAGGTGTGAAAATATGATGCAAAGAATCAAAAGCAAAATCTAATTTACTAACAGAAGAAGCTGAGAATACTGAACAAGCCAGTGGAGGCAGAAATAGTGTTAGTGGCTGGGATTTTCTGTCCCGGTTGAGTGGGTTTGCCGGCAGGAGAGGAAAATATCATGAGTAGGTCCGAGTCATGTTTCACAATGATGTGACAGCAGAGCATTCCAGCCCACAACTGTCCACCCTTACACATCTGTCCATCCTGACACATCTGTCCATTCTTATACCTCTGTCCATGTTTATATATCCATCCACCCTTACACATCTGTCTATCCTTACACATTTGTCCATGCTTAGGCATCAGTCCATCCTTACACATCTGTTCATCCACATACTCTTCCACCTGCTTCCATCAGGAAAAAGACACAAAAACTTGAGATCCTGTGCCTATAGTCTCAAGAATAGCTTCTTCCCTGCTGCCATCAAATTATTGAATTGAAAATTAAGCTGATCTTTCTCTAAATCCTAGCTGTGACTGTAACAGTATATTCTACACTCTCCCCTTTTCTTCTCCCCTCTGTACTCTATGAACAGCATGTTTTGTTTGCATAGCTTTCCACTGTGTTCTAATAGAGGTGACAATAATATGTTGTGGTTCAGGTCAGAAATTACAAAGTGTCCAATGGAGCTTGCCTGCATCATAAGTTTTGCATCTTGAATTTGGTTAAGATAGGCATGATATATTTCACTTCCGGTATGATTCCAGTGACCCATGAGGGAGCTTTTATTAAACAAAGATTGTTTAAGAATATAGTTAACATGTATAGTAAAAAAATTAGCAAGAACTTTTATCAATTACAAATAAGAAACAAATAATCATGATAATGTATAACCCTCAATAAAGATATCTACAATGTTCCAGTCAAACAAAAACTTTTGCCAAAAACAAAACTCTTTAAACAGGTTTAACACAGCACAGATTAATGCTCACATGATACTGCAAATTGAGTCCTTTGATCGAAGTCTGCAGTTTTCTGGATTCGCTCCAGACATTTTGAAGACTAGGTAGCTTCCCAAGCACTCGAGAACCTCTGGTTTAGTCCCCAACAACAACAGATTTTCACCCTTCCTGAAAACAAAAGAATTTCCAAAGGAAAAAAAAACAGGGAGACAGAGAAAACACTTCCTTTCAGCTTGCTGTCCCTTCTAAAACTAAAGCTCAAACCTGCAGTTCCAAACTGAAAATGAAAAATAAAATTGCCCGAAAATAATGACTATTCTCCTAACATTGTAGAATTGTAAAGCTACACCCAGAGTAAACACAAACAACCCCTTTTAAGCCACTTAAGTAGCAATAAAAGGACATTTCTAGTCAAACTGGCAACAATGACATCATTGAAGCTGTAAGCTGCAGAAATCATGTTTTAAAAAACTTTCTTAAAGATTTATTAACATCGCAAATAAACCAAATCAAATCCTTATACACTATACTAGACTGTTTTGTACCACTATATAAAAAAGAGAGACATCAAATTACACAGTTTGATTGTTCCCTTACATATAAGACCATAAGACCGTAAGATATAGGAGCAGATTTAGGCACATAGGCCTATTGAGTCTGCTCCGCCATTCAAGCATGGCTGATATTTTTCTCATCCCCATTCTCTTGTCTTTCCCCACAACCCCTAATCTACTTATTAATCAAGAACCTATCTATCTTTGTCTTAAAAACAGTCAATGCCTGGCATTCACAGCCTTCTGTGGCAAAGAGTTCCACAGATTCACTGCTCTCTGGCTGAAGAAATTCCTCCTTGTCTCTGTTTTATAGGATCGTCCCTTTAGCCTAGGGTTGTGCATTCTGATTCTAGTTTTTTCTCCTTGTGGAAACATCCTCTCCACATCCATTTTGTCCAGGCCTTGCAGTAGCTTGTAAGTTTCAATAAGATCCTCCCTCATCCTTCTAAACTTCAACGAGTACAGACCCTGAGGCCTCAACTGTTCCTCATCTGACAAGCTCTTCATCCCAGAGATTATTCTTGTGAACCTTCTCTGGATCCTTTCCAAGGCCAGCACATCCTTCCTTAGATATGGGGGTCAGAATTGCTCACAATATTCCAAATAGGGTCTAATCAGAGCCTTAGATAGTCTCGGAAGTACATCCCTGCTCTTATATTCTGGATCTCTTGGGATGAATAGCTAACATTGCATTTGCCTTCCTCACTGCTGACTGAACCTCACGTTAACCCTAAGAGAATCTTGAACAATGACTCCTAAATCCCTTTGTGTTTCTGATTTCCTAAGCATTTTCCCATTTATAATATAGTCTATGCTTCCATTCCTCCTTTCAAAGTGCATAACCTCACACTTTTCCATATTGTATTTCATCTGCCATTTCTTTGCCCACGCTCCTAATCTGTCAAAGTTCTTCTGTAGCCCACACCTTCCTCAATATTACCTGTCCCTCTACATATGCTCACACATGCTTATATATCCTTACACATGCTTATTTCTATATGCTTACACGTACATACTTAGCACCCACGACTAAAGGATTGAAGCTTTCCTAGTGATATAAGGAGGGCAGGTGGGGTCCAAATAACAGTTCCGAATTGTTACATTTACACTGTTACTGTACTCATATCCCTTGATAAATACTTAATGAAAGGGTCATTTTATTTTTACCAGCATGCTGAAAATATCATGACATTTTCCAGCATCATTCTGTCACCGCTCCTTCCCACAGGAATGTTGATGGAGAAGAGATTTATGTTATTTGGGATCTTGAGGAACAGCTTGACATGAATAATATCTAGGTTTTGTTCTTTTTGTGTTTATATATCAGGTGGCAGAACAGCATGCAGCCAAAAACAGACCTTTCAAAGCCCTCTTCACTGGGAGTGAAACCTTGCTTTAAAAATGTCATGTATTTTGAGTTCCCGAACTCTGCAAAATAAACACAGCTCCATATGTTTAATGGGTGTACAATCTGGCATCTCTATCTGAGCATCACCCTCCTTGGATAATATCGCTGATCTTGACAACTCTCTGAGAAGGACAGATAAAAAGAGTGATTTCTGTGCTCACGTTCGGTGCCAACACAGGAAGGGTCAGGGACGATGCACTGACCTGCTGATAAGCGGGTCACAGGACAGGAGGAAAGTGAATCAAAATATGATGCAACAGCCACACATAGTAAAGATTCAGCTATGAGCATTGTCCATGAGCTAACATCATAGACAAAAATTTCACTGCTGTATATGCCCTCAGTGGCTTTAAGAAAATGAGAAAGTATGGAACAAGGAAAGTCCATTCAGTCCATCTTGGCTTTTTGCAATAATGTAAAATGGATGAGAGTGAATTAGGAGTCCATTTCACATTTCTCCTGAGGTGTGGCAATGAAATTCAAGAGTGATGACAAACAGGCTGCTGTCAACCATTTCACAACATCAGAATCTACCCAATTCGGTCTATTCTTCCACAGATCAAAAGTTTATTCATTTCTTAGTGCCACAAGTAGGCATATATTAACAATGCGATGTAGTTACTGTGAAAATCCCCTAATTGCCACACTTTGACGCCTGTTCAGGTGGACTGAGAGAGAATGTAGCATGGCCAATGCACCCTAACCACATGTCATTTGGACTGTGGCAGGAGCACTCAGAGGAAACCCACACGGGGAGAGCATGCAGACTCTGCGCAGACACTGACACAAGCCAGCAATCAAACCCATGGACTCCTGACTTACTATCATCAATTTCACTACTTTGTGTTGTGCGCTAACCATTGTGTTACCGTGCCACCCATCATGTGTAATATTTACCATTATCAACTCTACTTCACGCTGGGAATTATTTGGCCTAAATACTCCCTGCTCCCCAAACGTAATTAGATAAAACAACAGGATATTCATCCATCTTCATATCTTCGCCGTTCAAGTATGGTTGGTGGCCCTCCAGATAAAATTACTTTGCCACTGCTTCAGCAGCATTGAATCTATGAATTGTCCGATCGCCTCAGCCTCGAATTGTCCCTAAAGCCTCAAACCCCAATCCTGTTCGTAATTGTTTGCAATTGAGAAAGCAGCAACTCCAATCCTTGTCACTGAGTTGGATGCAAGGCTGAGTTGCCCTGACAGTTCTTTTGAAATCAGACTTAATGAGACTGAGCATTTACCATTGGGATATATTGATGTATTTTATCACGTCAGAAGTGTGTACCCACTGTCTGATCCAGTGATAAGGGGATCAGGAGTAACATTCTGTCTTCCCTGTACTTTGCTGCTAAGTGACCATGTCAGCCATTTATTGATGATCACTCTAAAAAGAAATAGCAATTGTAACACTGTAGATTTCTCCTCCACTGCCAGGATATGCACACTCCTCAAAGTAAGGCTTGGTAAGAACTTTGGATGATTTTTATTTCCTCAGCTTGTGGGAAATGTGACTGATTACAACATCCTGACTGCCACCTAAGCTTAGATCAGCCCACTAAGAATGATATTGAATTCAGGATTATTCTGCTCATTTTCACACCTGAGTGTTGCACTTGGATATTTCAGGTCTAAAGTTAGATTTTTCTGTCTTTGTACTGGGATTATGAAGAGTCAGCAGGATATGGTGCGCAGAGGGATATGAGCAGTGAGGATGACACAGAATAACAGTGCAGAAACAGCCCATTGAGTCCTCAAAATAACTCGTCAAAAGAGAATTCCACCCAGGCACACCCCATGCCCAATTTGCATAACCCCAAACATTAACCATGGCTAATCCCCATAATTTACAGATTTTTGGACACTAAGGGGAAATTTAGTATAACCAGTCCACCTGACCTGCACATCTCTGGACTGTGGGAGGAAACCAGAACACAGGAAGAACGTGCACTCTCCATACAGGCGGTTATCCAAGGCTGGAATTGAACCCCGGTCCTTGACATTGTGAAGCAACAGTGCTAACCGCTGTGCTACTGTGCCATAGCATGCCCAGCTTTCTGTCTATTTTGGGATCTTGGTGTGTATGTGCATAGATCCCTGAAAGTAGGCAGTCAAGTCGAGAAGGTTGTTAAGAAGGCATATGGAGTCTTAGCTTTTATTGGTAGGGGGATTGAATTTCGGAGCCGCAACGTCATGTTGCAACTGTACAAAACTCTAGTGCGGCCGCACTTGGAGTATTGTGTGCAGTTCTGGTCCCCACATTATAAGAAAGATGTGGAGGCATTGGAGAGGGTACAGAGGAGGTTTACCAGGATGTTGCCTGGTATGGAGGGCAGGTCTTATGAAGAGAGGCTGAGGGATTTGAGGTTGTTTTCGTTAGAAAGGAGGCGGCTAAGAGGGGACCTAATCGAAACATATAAGATGATTAGAGGTTTAGATAGGGTGGACAGTGATAGCCTTTTTCCTAGAATGGAAAAAGCTAGCACGAGGGGACACAGCTTTAAATTAAGGGGTGATAGTTATAGGACGGATATCAGAGGTAGGTTCTTTACCCAAAGGGTGGTTCGTGAGTGGAATGCCCTGCCTGCAGCAGTTGTAGATGCGCCAAGTTTGGTGGCGTTTAAGAGGTTAGTTGATAAGTATATGGAAGAGAAGGGAATGGTTTAGTTTGGAGGGGCGTTGCTTTTTATATTGGTCGGCACAACATCGAAGGCCGAAGGGCCTGTTCTGTGCTGTAATGTTCTATGTTCTATGTTCTAAACCGAGGGATGAAAATCAGACAGATCTCTGTTGAGTTGATAGCTCAGCATGCTGACCTAGAAATTTGACACAACTCCTGGGGCTACAGGGATCAGGAACTATGAGAGAAAAGAGGGATCAAGATATTGGTTCAATGATCAGCCATGATCAAAATGAATGGTGGAGCAACCTCAAAGGGCCAAATCGCCTATTCCTGCTTCCATTTTCTACGTTTCTGTTTTTATGGTATGTTCCAGTGTGTGTTCATCTGAGTGGAGGTTGGTATCCAGACAGACTTGTCTTGCTTATGCACACAATCATTTTCATTCCCCAACGTATCCTCTTCTGCCTGATATTGACTAGTTAAAGATTCAGAAGCCCGAACTGTAGACATTCTAGTCTCATATTATAGCATTACGGCTGTCAGATTTGGCTCGTTGCTGACCACATTGCACACAGAAAATCTCCAGTCTTTCTCAGGTTGCCCAGCACTGAGGAGGAGTGGAACTCATGCCTCAGCACGATGCTCAACTGTACCGTGGTTAAACTCTAGGAAAATAAGATAAATGGGAGCAGCATGTGATGGGTAAGTTAGCAATTCTCCACAGACATTCATCAGATTTTTGAGTTAGTGCTTTGCACAAATATCATTAAAAAGAAAAAACTCACATTTAGAGAGTACCTTTCACAGCCAATAAATTACCTCTGATATGTAGTCACTTATTCCCCTGTAGACGAATGTGGCAGCCAATTTGTGCACAGCATGAAGAAGCTGATAACTATCGCAGTACATAATCAAAAGTTGGATCCAATCCAGTGTGCTCCAGCTTTCAGTGCTTGTGTGGATGACAGATTCACTGATCCTAATCCTCTCAAAAGAGCAGTGAGATATCCTACTAGATATCTTCATTGATGATGTCTTGGATATCACAGGATACAGTCATAGAACCTCTACTGTGCAGAAAGAGGCCATTCTGCCCATTGAATCGGTACTGACCACAATCCCACACAGGCCCTATTGCCAAAACCCCACGTATTTATCCTGCTAGTCACCCTGACACTAGGGCCAATTTAGCATGGTCAATCAACCTAACCCACATATCTTTGGATTGTGCGAGGGAAACTGAAGCACCCAAAGAAAACCCACACAGACATGAGGAGAATGTGACCTAAGCTGGGAATTGAACCTGGATCCCTGGCACCGTGAGGAAGCAATGCTAATCACTGTGCCACCATGCTGCTCCAATGTGATCAATAATATATTTTTATTGTGATATAGTTAAGTTGCACCAAATAAATGTGGAAGATACAGTACATACAGTTTATTTTTATTCTTGCAGATTCTTGGCTTCAATTCCTGGTTAACTTTTGCTGAGAACATTGTAAGAAAATAATTGCTACATGTAAAATTATTCCCAGCCTGCCGTGGGGTCAACTGCAATTTTGCACTATACAGACATGTTTCTCCTTCTGAAATATTCAGAGCAGCAATCCATGACATAACCAATTCTCAGAAACAGGTTTTACAACTAGACATTCACAGTTTTCAATATGGAGAGCTCCCTTACCAACCATAACTATAGAAAATTGCTTTTCTCTTACATAAAGGATGGAGATTTTTCAATTTCTTTCTTGCTACTTGACTAGGAGAGTAGGCTGCTTAACTATCCCGCAAACTAATTCCATCATCAAATCTCTCTTGGTATTTGAGCACAGTGAGACGTGGATGATTCAAGGCTCAGGCTGTGAGTCAGGACAATGGAAGCTTGAGGGTGGAATGTAACGGAATTGACCTAATCGCAAAGGGGTTGTTCAGCAGCAGTGGGTCAGGAAGCAGATCATTGCAACAGTGCCCTTTGCTGTGGCTGTCTAATGCAGCCTCTAGCCAGTAGCACAGTGCTTCGGTGAATAATTACACCACACACTTGCATTAGAGGATTTCTATTTAGAGAGATCGCAGCAGGGGTCAGAATGGCTGCATCTAGTATTGGATCTGGACAACTGTCCTAGCAAAGGAATGCTAGGAAGACTTGGTAAGGCTTCCCAACTATCCCCTCCCCCCCTCCCCTGATTCTCTGAGTCATTCTGGGGGGGTCATACTGGAGCAGCAAGGGCCCAAAGAGAAGTTCTGTTCCCTGCAAATAGGAGGAAGAGGCTAGCCATGCAAACCAAACCTTGTTCCTCCCTATTTCTGTTGCTCTCTCCAGCCCTGTAACCCTCCAGGATCTCCACACTCAAGCAATTTGGACCTCATGCACATCCCCAGTTTTTAATCTCTGCCGCTTTGAGGGCCACACCTTCAGCTGTCAAAGCCTAGAGAGAATGCTAATTGCCTGTACAACTTTGCTTTTTCATGGCCAAAATGCTGAAGTACTATCTATGCAGAAACAAACTAGTCTCAGTTAAAATATTAGTATTGTAGGTATTAAGAAAAATTAATAAGTCTTTATGGTATAAAGGCTATATGGGTATTCAAAACAATATTCATATCGCAGTGGCATTGCTGCATAGTAGTTAGCACTGCTGCCTCACAACACCAGGAGCCAGGTTCAATTCCAGCCTCGGGTCACTGTCTGTGTGGAGTTTGCACATTCTCCCCATGTCTGCATGGGTTTCCTCTGAATGCTCTGATTTTCTCCCAAGTTCAAGATGTGTGGTTTAAGTTAATTGACCATGCTAAATTGCCTCTACGAATTAGTAGGATAAATATGCAAGGTTACGGTAACAGGGCTTCGATGAGCCAAATAGCCTCCCTCTGCACTATAGGGATTCTATGATTCTATGTTCAGTTTCAATTAGCTAGATCTCTGCCCACTGTTCAACAAAACGTGATAGTGTTTGATAAGCTTGAACACTTGCATCATGTTGATTGTGGAGTCTGATAAAAAACTATCACTTGGAGGATCTGCAAAATCTATGCTCTCTTAATCTGCAAAAGGCTTTATTGCTTCTGAAGCAAAGGCAAGTCTTGCTGCTGCTTCCCTATCCATTATCCTGCTTAAATTTACTCAATCTTTATTTAGATGCATGTGTCCCATAATGACTTTGGTAGGATCACAAACACATAAACAAATCAACAAAGACTTATTCCTCGGAAGAAAATAGGCAGCACCCAGAGAATCTCACACCAAATAGAAACATTTGACTTCAACAAGATGTTAGTAAACATCCAGTCACAAGTTTGACATATTATCTGCACATTTCATTCCTCTAAATTTACCGAAATCAATCTTCATTAAAAGAAAATGAATCCAGACAAATGTCAATTATTGTCACACAAATGTTACATATTAAAGGCAATTGATGCGAAGCCAGCCATACTTAAAGGCTCTTCTTCAGGATATCTTTATCTTTCTGTACTAAACAGCAAGAGCCGAAACCATGGTCCAAATCTTCTACTAACCGGATCACACACTGATTGGGACCCTGTGGAAGTCCGTATACACTGACCTATGTGGGAATTGCTTGGGAGGTTTTGATTTCCAATAGCAATTTCCCTGCTGCCCGGGATCCTTCGTAAATATCTCCAACGCGGAGTTAGAACTTGAGTCTTTGGACAATTCCGCAGCACTTACCTGGATAGCAACCCAGGAAAGGTTAGATGGATACATATCGACTATGACATCTGACAGATGGACAGGCGAATCGGTAGGGTGGCATATCAAAGCAGCTGAACAGTATGACTGCTAGCACCCTCATGGGGGAGGCAGCCTGGTCTTATATCAAACAGCCTAACAGACTAGTTTCCACTTAACAGACAGACACACCAGAATCTTCAGAGAGGCCAATTCCATCAGGACTACTGAGGCCTGTTCCATCTCACATTTAGATCCATGGCACATTGGAGATATTCCCTCTCAAAGATGCACTTTCATTCCTTTGCTGAACCAATCTCCAGACCTGTACTTTCCATCTAGCCTGTACTGGATGGTGACTATTGAGTCTGATTTGACTTACAGAGTTATTAAGTGGATGTTGTTTGGGAAAAGTGAATTCTGGGAATGTGGGAATATTTTGGGAACATGAAGTTAATGTCAGAGAAACAATGAAGATGATTCTCCCATCCGGCTGCGCTAATCTTTCGGCATCGTGAGCCGGGAGAATTGCGCATTGGCCAATTTTGGGATTCCCACGATCGATCGCGTTGCACTTGCAGCTCCCAGGCCTGGATTTCCGGCAATTTCCACATAGCTCTGGAAATTGGCTGGGAAATGAAGCTAGCATTTAATTAGTGCTTAACTTACTATTTAAATGCCATTAGCAGGCCTGGGACAGAATTCTCCTGGGCCACTAGCACATCTCAACCAGCCAGGAGTATTTCACTCCAGTGGGATTCAGCATTGCTCCCTACTTTTGGGGAACTAGCGGTCTGACTCTGCTGGAGTGAAGGGGGACAATTGGGGCCTCCTAGGGGGGTTGATTGGCAGGGGGGATGGTGCCCCTGGGCATGGGTACTCTGGCAGTGACAGCTTGGGTCTCCTGGGTACTGCCTAAGGGGCAAGTGCCCATGCCCAGGGGGCAACTTGGCACTGCTGACTGTGCACAAGGCAGTGCCAAGAGGGTTGGGCCTATTGGGATGTGTCCCTGGGGCCGGGTCCTACTGATGATCAGTGGGGGTGGGGGACATTCCTCTGTCACTCCTCATTGGCATACGGTCGGAGCTGGAGGGAAGCTACGATCAGGGCAGGCTGGAGGGGGATGGTCAGCAAGGGTGTCTGCCAGATGGGGTCTGCTACAGGAGGGGGGGGTGGTCTGCCAAGGAGATGTTGGGGGGGGTGCGGTCTGCCTGCAGGGATGATCGTCATTGCTGGGGGAGAAGGTGGTCTATAATTGGGATGGGCTGGGGCAGGGAGGGGCTCAGGACTGGTCCGTGAATGGATGGGGGGGCCACAATTGGGTTGTGATGAAGGCGGGGGGATTGGCGGGGCAGCACTGTGGGAGTCTCGAGCTGGCCAGCAAGTGGAGTGGGTGACAGCTTGGGACAACAACGCACACTCAGGGGCCCACTGGTTCCAGTCTCTGTGCTGGTGGTCTCTGCATTGTACAGAGTGTGGGAGTTTCTAGTCTGAACTCGGACTGAAATTCCTCCACTTTTCCCTTGAATTTGACACTTAGATTTTTTTGAGGGCTAGTTCCATCCATTGTGTTATTTTTAAATGTACTTACTGTCATAGTATATATTAACCTTGTGTTAATAAATACTCTTTATTAATTGTTTACTGGACCGTTTTTGCACTAGGTTGTATGTTGCTCCTCACAGTAATCCAAACAAATATCCATTACTTTTAGTCAGTGTTCCAGTTTGGGGCATCACACTTGTAACATCAGTGGGGTTTATAACAAGGGCCAGTAAGAAATACTACAACATTCACCAGCAAGTGACGAATGAATTAGAGTTAGAGCATGGAGTATAAATAAAAGGTTAAAAGAATTGAGAGAAAAGGCACAAACTGAACTCAGCAACAGACTCGAGAACAGCCAAGGAAATGCCATGTAATGAATGTTTTGTGATGGGTGAGAGAATCACCACCCTCAGAATGGAATGCGGCAAAGATTTGATTCATGTAAGACATTCTGTATCACCTATCGCACAAGTCGCCGTGCTATTGAAGCAGAAATTAGAGCAGAAGTATCATTTACTAGGGCCATTACTGAGATTTCTCCAGAGGTCCAGTTGAATGAATGAGCTACCAGTCGTATGAAATATACAAATGTAGTGATTGGGGCATCTGCCTCTTTAAGGCAGCACAGCAGAAAAGGGTCAACTGACTTGAGTGACCAATGGGATCAATATCGGGTGACTACCCTAGAGGACGGAGTCTTCTCTGGGGCAGAATACAACTGGAAGGCATGTAATAAATAAATAAGGACTGGAGTAGCCTAGCAGAGATCTTGCAGATAGTCTACCGTGCAAATCACTGGACAGAGTTTCTCTTCATCAATAAATACCTTCTTGTTTCTAACAAAGCCTGAGTTGTTTTGATGAAGCTGTAAGTGCCATTACAATATTGTTGAAACATGCATAGGAATATTGGACTTGGACATGGTGCTGAGGCTTTTCAATGCCCTGGGCATAGCTAATTGGATATATCACATTTAGATTTACTTATTGGATTTTGATGTATACAGAGAGAGTGAAGAGCAAGAAGAACTATCACATCTGTCAAAGAGGAAAATTTGGAGAACCTTAAACTTTTCTATCTAATGGGGAAACATATTAAGGTTTGGAAAGTACAGGTGGCATGGTGGCATAGTGGTTAGCATTGCTGTCTTACAGCATCAGGGATCTGGGTTCAATTCTGATCTTAGTTCACTGTCTTGTGAAATTTGCACATTCTCCCCATGCCTGTATAGGTTTTCTCCCACATTCCAAGGATGTGTGGGTTAGGTTGATTGGCAATGGTACATTGTCCTGTAGTGTCAGGGGAACCAGCAGGGTATGTGGGGTTACAGGAATAAGGCCTGGATGGGATTGTAGGTAGTGCAGGCTTAATTGGCTGAATGACTTCCTTCTGCACTGCAGGGATTCTATAATTATAAAATAAGCCCAGATTTAACTTTAAGAAGCAGGCCATAAGCTGAGTATTAATTAATTGAATGGAAAATTTGAAACAAATTTTAGAAAAGATCTTTTGCTGAAAGGTTGAGGAAAGTTTGGAGTAATTCACCAAATTAGGTTCAATTTCCAGTGCAAGACTTCACTCAAAGAGAAAGCTTATTGGAGTAATGGTTAGAAGATTGAGAATGAGGTAAGCATGGATCCCTATCTATATCCTTATTGGCAAAGCTGTGTGCTGAGACAGTATTTAATGATATTTATGCTTAAAAGTCCATTTCTTTAAATAGATGATTACACTGCTTCATCTCGTCTGCATTCCTGTTGACAATTATTCCAGTGATAACGTTTTGTTAATGATACTTGTCCTTTGAAGATATCTAACCTACTTGACCCTCCAATCTCCCATTATGAGAATAGCTAATGTTGTACCGTTGTTTAAAAAGGGTAGTAGGGATAACCCTGGAAGTTATAGGCCGCTGAGTTTGACATCGGTAGTAGGGAGGCTGTTGGAGGGGATTCTTAGAGATAGGATGTATAGGCACTTAGAGTGCTGCAATCTGATTAAGGATACGCAGCATGGATTTGTTCAAAGTTGTACCTTACGAATTTGGTAGAATTTTTTGAGGAGGTGACGAAAACGGTCAACGAAGGGCGAGCCATTGATGTCATCTACGTGGATTTCAGTAAGACATTTGACAAAGTCCCTCATGGGAGGTTAGTTGAAAAGGTCAAGGCTAATGGGATACAAGGACAGGTAGCTAGATGGATAAGTAACTGGCTTGGTAATAGGAGACAAAGAGTAATAGTGGAAGGATGTTTTTCTAGCTGGAAGTCGTTCACTGCAGTGTGCTGCAGGGCTCAGTACTGGGACCTCTTCTATTTGTAATATATATAAATGATTTGGAAGAGGGAGTAAGTGGAGTGATCAGCAAGTTTGCAGGCGATACAAAGATGGCTGGACTTGCAGATAGTGAGGAGCATTGTCAGGCGATACAGCAGGACATAGATAGGCTGGTAGCTTGGGCAGACAGATGGCAGATGGAATTCAATCCTGATAAATGTGAGGTGATGCATTTTGGGAGAAAGAATGTATGGGGGAGGTATATGATAAAGGGTAGACCTATTAAGAGTATAGAAACGCAGAGGGACCTGGGGGTACAGGTGCACAAGTCTCTGAAGGTGGCAGAGCAGGTGGAGAAGGTTGTGAAGAAAGCATATGGTATGCTAGCCTTTATTGGAAGGAGTATAGAGTACAAGTGCTGGCCTTTAATGTTGTATTGTATAAAACGTTGGTTAGACCTCATTTGGAATACTGCTTCCAGTTCTGGTCGCCTTACTAATGGAAGGACATGGAGACTCTGGAGAGAGTGCAAAGGAGGTTTACCAGGATGCTGCCTGGTATGGAAGGTCTGAGTTATATGGAGAGATTAGGCAAATTGGGGCTGTTTTCCTTAGAAAGATGTAGACTTAAAGGAGATCTAATAGAAGTGTACAAGATTATGAGGGGTATAGATAGAGTAAGCAGGATTAAGCTTTTTCCTAGGTTGGACTCTAATAGCACGAGGGGTCATGAGCTTAGGGTGAGGGGGGTAAGGTATAATTTGGATGTTGGAGGGAGTTTTTTCACACAGAGGGTGGTGGGGGTATGGAATGCACTGCCAAGTATAGTGGTGGAGGCAGGTACTCTGGAGTTATTTAAGAAATACTTAGATGGGCACATGAACTGTTTGGGAATGGAGGGGTATAGAAAACTGATTTAAAATAAGGATCGTGAGCCTTGGGAGTCCCTGGGAAGTGTGTAAATAGTCGATGATATTGATGTATTTGTTTTTATCTTACAGGTACTTTGGTCCGCCTTGTTGTCTAACGAGGGGCATACACGCGATGGGTCGTGAGAGGGCTGCTCTTGGATTTTTTTCGAGAGTATCCTAGTGCTTCATGACGTTAGTGTATGCTTGACCTGGACCATTTGATGGGCAACACGACAGCTCAGTGACTATCGCTGTGCTGTGCAGATACGTGGATTTGGGCCTGTGTCTGTGGGAGTTTGCGCATTCTCCCTGTGCTTGCGTGGGTTTTCTCCAGGTGCTTCAGTTTCCTCCCACATCCCAAAGATGTGTTCTTAAGCTAATTGGCAGAATAAATTCTCCCCAAATTGTCTCAAATTTGGTTTCAATCCATAGATCTATAAACATAGACAGGAACATCGAGGTGGCGGTGGGGGCTCGTTGGGCCAGTTTCCCGTGCTGTTTTGTTCTTTGTTCTGTGTTCTTATAAGTTGTTCCAAAAGCTGGATATCCCTTCCAGAAATGTTTTCTTTTGTCCTTTCTGTCTGAATCTACCTCCATCGTAGTTCATATTCACATTCCTTCATTATCTGTCAATATAAATAAACTATATTATCGTGCCTTTAAGAAATGTATTTTAATCATGCTCTTTTGCTTTTAGTAGGCCCTAGAAGTTGTTGGCACTGTTTTGTCTGTAACCGATGTCCTCTAATTATTATTGAAGCATTATGATGGACATCATGTTTGTTTTGAATCTGGACTAATGCAGTGTCCTGGGGTTTTATGATCCTTTGGGTGTTGCTGAGTGGAGCTTGATTTGGGATGATTAACAGGTCAGGTGATGTCTGGGGACAGTCTTTTTTCCACAGAAAAGCCCGCAGTTTTAGTTTCATTTTCTCAGATACTGCTTGGACTTGAGGCAGAAAGCATTTTTTTTTCTCTCTCTCTACAGAGGCTTGCGGAAAGATCCAGGACTGGGAAGCTTCAAAGTTTTCAACCAACATTCAAAGGTCTAATTCACAGCAGGTATTAGAAAGCTGAAAACCCAGCATCACATGAACATACTTGGTTTTTGGGCCAAGTATTGTTGGGATATTGTTTGACTTGGAACATCACAGATAGCTAGATGTTAAGGTTTATAGTCTCATCATATTTGAAGCTTGCAGTTGGTAAAAATTATGCTAATTTTTATTATACTTATTTATATTCTTAAATAAACTTTGCTTGATAAAATCTCCCTAGTGGTCATTTGCATCATACCTGGGGTGAAACGCCTTATGTTCACCAGTGCCAAATTCAGATGTAACAATCTAGGCCGGAACTCTATTATCTTGCCTGCCACAGAACTGACGCGGACAAGTGTCCGACAACGGAAATCTCCGTTCTCCTCAGTGGGAATTTCCAGTCTGTCCTGAGCAAGGCAGTGAAACCACATCCTTAGGCTGTCTTCATGAAATAAGTTGGAGTTTCTGGCCTGGATCCTAACAAAACAAAAGTCTTATTAATTTGACATCTCAAATTCTATTCACGGGCAATATTCTCTCTAATGAGAAGATTCATCATTCATCCAGTCTATCCAAATGCTTCATTCGCTTTCCCCTGAAGGTTTTGATGGCTCTTCTCCATTCAATAATAAAGATTCCATAACCTGCTGCACAGTTAGTTGTACTGAACCTTCTTCAGCTTTAAATTTGGCAACAGATATGAAACAGTCTCTAAAATGTGGTGAAAATGGAAAATGCACTCAGGAGTACTAAAGACACCATTTTGAACCCCATATTGAGAAAAACCTTTAGCCTGAGTTGGGAGGAGTTTTACTCTGTTCCTGGGTTTTGTTCTACCTGACCTTGCGCTCTCCTGTAGAGACTCGAGGGTAAATCTATTCACTGGATCTTCCAGTGAGAAACACTATACGGGAAGAAGGGGAAAAAAGCAAAAAGTGCTCAGTGGATCTATCTGGCAACATTGATGGAGAAAGAGAGAAAAACACTTTGTGTTTCGAGTCCCTGGTTCAAAGGTTCTTCTCTCCACAGGTGCTGCCAGAGTTGCTTACTATTTCTGGTATTTTCTGTTTTCATTTCAGATTATCAGCATCTGCAGTATTTTAATTATTGGCACAGGAAGGGAATGTTTGTCAGACATGTTGTTTTGTAGCCCTACTTTAAACCCACATTCCCTTCAAGTATTACTGAAATAGATGGGTTTGTGAATTTATCAGTTCATAATAAAGATTTGATTTGAATTTGATTTGATTTATTATTGTCACATGTATTGCAAAGTACTGTTTCCTGCATGCTATAGAGGCAAAGCATACTGTTCATAGAGAAGGAAAGGAGAAAGTGCAGAATGTAGTGTTACAGGCATAGTTAAGGTGTAGAGAAAGATCAGTTTAATACATGGTTGGTCCAGCAGGGAAGAAGCTGTTCTTGAGTTGGTTGGTACATGACCTCAGATCTTTGTATCATTTTCCTGATCGAAGAAAATGGAAGAGAGTACCCTCCCGGGGGCATGGAGTCCTTGATTATGCTGGTTGTTTTTCCAAAGCAGTGGGAAATGTAGATGGAGTCAATGAATGGGTGGCTGGTTTACGTGATGGACTGGGCTTCATCACAACCCTTTGTAGTTTCTTGCAGTCTTGGTCAGAGGAGCAGCCATACCAAGCTGTGAGACAACTAAAAAGGGTAAAGGACCCTTTTGGTGCATCTATAAAAATTTGTGAGAATCATAGTGGCCATGCCAAATTTCCTTAGCCTCCTGAGAAAATAGAGGCTTTGGAGGGCTTTCTTAACTATAGCATTGTGGTGGAAATTAATTCCAGTACACAGTAGTTTCTCACCTCAGTCAACCTTGTGGCTTTTAAAGATGTAAAACACTTGGGTGAGTTATTATCTTGACCCTCTTGGAAAACTACTTTGTTTAACAATAGGACTAGTGATTAATTTAACCTTAATTATATTTGGGAGACATGTAACCACAATCATTCACCCAACCAATAGAAACTATTAATATATTTCTACCACTATGAATAATCAGAAGCATATCAATAAATTTAATTAGGAAATATATTGAATTGCATTTAGCGACCAAGTCTGACTCCTAGAGCTTAATTAAGGTTAATTAAATTCAGTGCAATTACACTGGCAAATGGATGCAAATTAGACACCAGTTATTAAATCCAATTTATTAGCAGCCAAATTATGAGGTTACAAGTTACTTCTATTGACAATAGGAACATACGAAGAGATGTGAGCGATTCGGCCTATCAAGCCTATTACATCATTCAATCAGATCATGACTGGTGTATATCTTAATTAATCATTGAACTGCTTTGGGGATCTGACCTGTAATACCTTTCAGGACTACAATCTTGCCATGTGAGTTTTGAAGTTTTTAATTGATCCAGCATCAACAACCTTTTAACAGCCAATATCAATATCTGTTCTGAGTCGCTCAGGCAGACTCAAAATATTAGCTTTATTCTCACTCTGCTGTCAGACCTGCTGCGATTTTCCCAGCATTTTCTGTTTCTGTGACCTTGGGTGGGATTTTCCAGACCCGCTTTGCCCCAAGATTGAAAAATCCAGGGTGAGGTCAATGGATTGTTGCACGGTCTACCCCTGCAGTATTGAAAAATTCCATTCCTTATTATTTCTAATATTCATCAATACAAATATAAGTCCCTTAAAACTACCTTTGCTTTCCTAACACAAATGCCACCCTCCAATTTGTCAGGACTGTTCCAGAATCTACAGAATTTCAGAAGATGACAACCAACACATCCACAATTTTCATGATCTTCTCCTTTGGTACTCTGGGATATAGATTATAAGGCCCTGGGATTTATGAGTTTTCAGTCCCATTAATTTCTCCAGCACTATTTATATAGTGATAATAATTTTCTACAATGCTGATTTCTCACTAGATCCACGGTTCTTCAGCATTTTTGAGAACTTATCTGAGGCTCCCTCGGTGAAGACAGAACTAAAATAGTGGTTTAATGCTCTGCTATTTCCTTATTCTCTCATTTTGGATTATAAAGGACGTTAATTTGTTCTCAGCAATCTTTTTCTTTTTATACCCTGCCATGATACTGTGATATTTTGCTATATTTTATGTTTAAGGTGTGGTTGCTTTAAGAAGCAGTGTTTCATTACCAGAGTCAATTTATCTCGGGAAACATGCAGCTCAAGTGTTGAGGGCAGGATAATATCTGATTTTAGCTAAGGAATGTGTTACTTTGAAGAGTTAATGGATCTTCGGTTCATTTAAATTCTTCTAGGATTTTAGACTAAGAATGCAGAATCATGTCAGTTTTTGATTAGGCTGATTCACAGGGACAGAGTCATGTTATTAAACAGAGCTGCTAAGCTTGCAGAAAAGACAGTTTCATTTTCATTTTAAAATATAAGCAGTTGCCTGGACCTGTTAGAAGAAACAAGTATCTTTGTTTCTCTCCAGAAGTTTTCTAAAAGCTCCAGGACTATTAACCTCAGTTACAAACAAGTATGCCTGTATTTAGCTAACTTCTTTTAAGGAGAGAGTTGATCTACGAGAGAAATATTGCTTGATTGGAACTCACAGTGAGAGGTTACTAGTTAAGAATTATATCTAGTCATGTTTAAGATTTGTTCAATTGTTAAAAGTTAAGCTAATTCCTTTGTTATATGCTGTTAAGTAAGGTTTGTTTGATAAAAGCTTCCCATGTGTCAGTAGAATCACACCTGGAGTGAAACATTTTATCCTTATACTAAACTAAAACTGGAAAATTATTGGGGACTCATCTGACTTTTTAATATACTTTTGGGTTTCTGATGAATACCCTAACAATACTTATAGAAGCTTTTGCAGCTTGTGGTCAGATTCAAAAATAAATGGACAGATGCAACCAAAGCAGATTCTGTGGATTTCTCAATAAACCACCCAGTTATTTGTCACATTGTGAGTCATCCAGCCTCACTGAAAATTTGTCTTTCTCACAAGAGTTTCCATTCTCATCATTTGAAGAACTTGCCTTGGAATTCTCTCCAATGTCCCTCCCACTTTAATGGCTTAGGGAAGGGTCCACCTCTAGTGTTTCAATCTCGCTTTCTGAGACTCCTTTCCCTGGGTCATTGCATACTTTCATAAGAAGCTTCACCTTCCAAGCACACTTTCAGATCTTCAGCCATGCTAAGCAGAACACTACTGCTCCATAGGCATACATTTGCCCCTACTACCTGCAGTTGACAGTCCCCAACCTTTGGCTACTGTCTTGGATTTCCTGAGCTTCTCTTGAGCCAACTTTGCTTCAAATCTGCTCCCCATAGCTCTTTCTACAACTTGGTGTCTTTTTCTCTGTCCCTGTTGTTGAATTACTCAATGCGATCTATCTTTGATTGGTGTCTTTGTCCCGGCCTGGGAATTTCTTTCGGGGCCTCTTTGTGTCCCACTTGTTGTTTTGGGACATTTTCCCTGCCCTCTTACTCCAGTCCGCTCTCTTAGGAATAGCAATCTGTTTCAGGTCACGTAACATTTTTTTCACGCCTTTTCACTTCTTTACTTCTTTTTCTTCTGAGCATGTGCACAGAGCTGGTTCTCAGGTGAAAATGAATGAACTGCACATTGTGGCCATTCCAAAGACGTGCAAATTAGGCAAATTGGCCAGGCGAAATTGTTCCTTTGGGTCAGGGGAATTAGCAGGTTAAATAAGTGGGGTTATAGGGATAGGAGCTGGGTGGGATTGTTGTTGGCCCAGGCTCAATGGGCTGAATGGCCTCCCTCTGCATTTGGGGATTGTATGATTTCCCAACCAGCATGTGTGCAGAAATTCTGAGGCCCACTTGAAACTACAGCCTCCAGCCTACGACTGTCGATCTAAAATTAAGATAATTTTTTTTATATCCCTTGAGTTTCATTATGCAGATGATACTATCATTTGTGGCTACAGAATCATAAAACCTAAGCTAAATGGCCAAGTTTTGTAAATGATTTTTATTCTGCAAACTCCTATCTTCCTAAAGGATAAGATTTTCGTTTTCCACAGTGACAATAATGGAATCTTCTTAATCTGCTGAATATTTCAAATCCTCTGCACATTTCTCTGTTTGCTGATCTGCAATCATCTTTGCAATGCAAAGTGGTTTAAAACAAAGACTTACACAGTTTGCGCCCACCAATCTCTCTGCAGATTCTCTCTTTGCGCTCTTGGGCCGGCGTGGCTCACATAACGGAATTCTCTGTTTACCTCGGGTGGGGTTTTACGAGCCTCACCCAAGTGAGGTCATAAAATACCAGCCATTGGGTGTGGTGAAGAAGCAAAGGTTTGTCCAACTGAGACATGAAAGCAATGTGAATGCAACATGAAGAAATAAAATCTGAAACATTCATGACCGACCCAGCAAAATAAAGAAAAAGAACAAAACACATGGAACAAGAGGAAGGCAGAGGTCATCATCTAAAGATGTCGAACTGGATGTTGAGTCCAGAAGACTGTAGAGTGCCGATTCAGAAGATTGTTCCTCAAGCTTTCATTGAACTCCGGTAGAACTAAAATACCATGGACAGAAAAGTCAGCATGAGAGCAAGATAGAAACGTCATATGACAAGACACGGGAGGCTCAGGGTCATGTTTGCAGATGCTCCTTACCCAGTCTGTCGTTGGTCTCCCCAGTGTAGAGAGATCTCATTGTGCAAAATGAATATAATTTACTATGTACACTCAATCAAAAGATGTACAATTACGTAATTCACCAAAATCCATGCTTTTGTTCATGTTGGCAGGACTTTATGGTCCCACCGATGACATACCCTCAACATAGGTTTTCTGGTGACGAGCAGTATATTCACTGGAAAATCCCATTGACAACGGCAGGAATGTAAGATCCTTCTGCCAGCGAGCACACACTACCTCCCACCGTTGCAAAACATAACGTGGAGTGGGAGAAATATCCTATTCCTTGTTTCACTTAGATTGTTTGGGCCCTTGGAGGTAAAATCTTTTGTTATTTAATCTCCCCTGCCCTCCGACCTATCACAGAGCTTTCCTTGTGTTCTTCTTGTCCCCTCCTCTTTCCATTGATATAAGAACTGTTACACTTCTACCTTTCTCCAGTTCTGAAAGTCCATAACATTAACGTTGTTTCTCTCTCCACAAACTGACAATATCTGTACCTGATCACAGCACTTCAATCTTTGTATAGTCCAATTGAAGAGAATCATTAATCCATGCTAGCATCTCATGCTTGACCTGCTGAGTTTGGGTGGCACAGTGGTTAGCACTGCTGTCTCACAGCACCAGGTTCAATGCCCGGCTTGGGTCACTGTCTAAGTGGAGTCTGCATGTTTGCCCCATGTCTGAGTGTCTTTCCTCCAATTTCCTCCAGTCCAAAAATGTGCAGGTTTGGGTGTCACCCAAATATCACCATATTTTGGCTCTGTTTCTCTGTCCCTTTTCTCTGTCTCAGTGTATTGAGAGCTCAGTGGTTGAGCAGGCCTTTAACTGCATGCCCCGTCATGGAGAAGAGATCAAGAGAATCAGTGAGAGGGTCAGAGACGTGGAGAGTTTTCGGAAATATCCATGTGACGGTTGAAGCAGCAGCGCAGTTAATGGGAGAACAGAGAGTTTAGAGGGAGAAGATTGGGGAAGAGGGTTGGAGAAGTAGAGGAGTGGATGGATTGTTGCTGATGTCAGAGAAATCATGGAAAAGGGGGAGAAGATCACGGTGGCCAGGATGGGGCTGGAGGAGATTGTGGCCTATGGAAGACAAGAGGGGGCATTGGGTTAAAGTGCTTGGGATGACCTGCTCTTCCAGATCCACATCAAAGCTAGAAAACTACTTCAGTGATCCATGCAGCATTCTGCCGCTCCCTTTAGCTGCTGTGTTTCCTTAGATCAGGCTAATCCAATAGGGAGCAGCATTAAACCAGGAACAGAGGGATACAATCAATGAGCGACCCGTTTCCAGGGCTTGTCACTCATTTCCAGGTCACTCACCCAACTTCAGTCCCACCTCCATTAAAAGTGAAAATTTAGTTTTGGATTTGAGGTCTTCTTACATTTTTATTCTCATCTGATGCAACTACACCCCACCCGCTTAACTTCTTCAACCCTCAGTGCAATCAGCTAAAGCATTGAAATATTAATCTAACTGTGTTCATTCCCACCTTGCTTTGTTCCAGAAATGTTCAGACATAAATGGAATACTTAACCAGCAGTGTGGCATTCCAAGGCCATAATCATCAATCTCTTTCATAACCAGATGCCCATTCGCTTAATTTTAAAAGAATAAATCAATGCCGCATTAATTAACTTCACTGAGAATCTACTCACAATGTTCTTTGCTGCCATGTTCAGGTCTTACTAAAATCTGCTTATGTTCAGTTGTATAAAAACTAAATCATACTTCCGACTCAAGTTCCTACCCATTGACAATGATTGGGTACATTATCTTAGCCTCAAAACTGGGTGGCACAGTGGCTGCACTGCTGCCTCACAACACCAGGGGAAGGCCTGCGTTCGATTCTCAGATTGGATCACTGTCTTTGTGGGGTTTGCACGTTTTCCCGAGCCTGTGTGGGTTTCCTCCGGGCACTCCGGTTTCCTCCCACAGTCTGAAAGACGTGCTGGTTAGGTGCATTAGCCATGCTAAATTCTCCCTCAGTGAACAGGCTCCAGAGTGTGGTGACTGATTGAACTGATTGAAACTGATTGAAACCAGAGAAAAGTATTGATCCTTGTGCTATACAGACAAAGCATACCATTCATAGAGTACATAGGAGAGAAACAAAGGATAGGGTGTAGAATATAGTGTTGTCGTTACAAATAGAGTGAAGAGAAAGATCATCTTAATATATGATAGAACCATTCAAAAATCTGATGGCAGCAGGGAAGAAACTGTTCTTGAGATGGAACCTTCCCCGAATCTGTAGAATTTGAGGGAATTAAAGCTAGAGCATCAGCTATCTCATTAGTTACTTGTTCAGACCTTGGGGTGAAGACCATCTGGATCCAAGGATTTGTAGCCTGCAGATCCAACAATTTGCTCATCATCCTTGGTGATGGTAATTTTTCTGAGTTTTTCCCTTCCATTTCCTGATTTACACAAGTCATGTAAATTAATGGACTCTAACCTGGGCCGTATTTGTGCAGTTTATCCAATAATTTGTTGTAATTTCAGTTTCATATGTCTGACATTAATAGATGGGCGGCCCGGCAGCACAGTGGTTAACACTGCTGCCTCACAGCTCCAGGGACCCGGGTTTGATTCCTGGCTTGGGTCACTGTCTGTGTGGAGTTTGCACTTTCTCCCTATGTCTGTGTGCACTTTCTCTGAAGCTTTGGTTTCCTCCTACAGTCCAAAGAGGTGCAGGTTAGATGCATTGACCATGCCAAATTGCCCCTTAGTGTCCTGGAATGCATGGTTAGAAGGGTTTGTTGAGTAAATACACGGGGTTACAGTGATAAGGCCTAAGTGGGATTGTTGTCTGTGCAAGTTTGATGGACCGAACGACCTCCTTCTGCATTGTAGGGGTTTTATGATTCTAAATGTTAGGATTAAAAACAAAATCTTAGATACAGTTGTCATGAGCAAGGCCAACATTGTTTGACCTTGAGAAAGAAGGTTTCAGATTCCAGCATCCGCAGTAATTTACTTTTGTCACCTAATCAGACTGTGGGAGGAAACTGGAGCACCCAGAGGAAACTCACACAGACATGGGGAGAACATGCAGATGCCGCACAGACTGTGACCGAAGCCGGGAATCGAACTCGGGCCCTTGCAATATGAGGCAGCAGTGCTAACCACTGTGCCACTGTGCCAACCTGAGATTAGAGGGATGTGAGGTAAACCATTTTACACGGCGGGTGTCTGAAATTCGCTGCGTGAGTTGATGGTGGAGGCAGGGACCCTAAATTCATTTAATAAGTACCCAAATCTGCACCTTAAATAGAATAAGTTGGAGGGCTCTGGGCCATGTGCAAGATGATTGGATTAGAGAGGGCACCTGGGTGTCTTTGGGTTGGCATGAACAGGATGGGCCGAATGCCCCCCTTCTATGTTGTACCACTTCTATGATTTCCTAAAACAAGACTGCTGTTATTGAACCGAAGCCAGAATATGAAATAATAATTATTCTGATCACAAAAGCCCTTCACGGTGACTTGGGATTTAAATTCTTCAAAGCTGACTAATTAATAAGTTATAATCAATTAGCTTTGCTACTACAGATTGTCAATAATTCAGCCATCCTTCAGTACAGAATTAATTTGTATTTTTATGCCTGTTTATAATTACATTTATGCTCAAATTAATTTCGGAATGTCTTTTGGTGCATGAGTTCAAATTAATGTTTTGTGCGCTAATGTTTTAATGAAAATAGAAAACTTTACAAGTGTCTCATAATCAATCAGAATGAGTTAAATTAGAAGCGGGTTTGAAGAGGGAGTTTTACATTAACAGGATCACACATCACTTGACATGCCATGTTGTTATTCAGCTTTATTAACAGAATCATCTGTAATAACTGGTATTGCAAGATTATGAAAGGGTTTAAAAAAAATATTCCAGGCTGTCTGTTCACTGTGACTGGGTTTTAATACAAGGAGACGTAAGTTATGAGGAATCAGGAGGAAAATTTGAGAAGAATTTATTGAATCAAACATTTAGCAGATTTATGGAATATGTTACGGATACTGGATATGTTGGCTGGGATTCTCCCAGTCCGTCGCACTCTTCAAGTAGCACAATGGGATGGGAGACATCAGTCTTTAACAGGACTCATGATCAATGTCTGGCCAGTGGAGAGTCTCTTAGGCTCTTCTTTTCACATACTTTTCAGCATATTGAAATTTCCATATGATTAGCAGGCTAAAGATGGTATCCTCTGCGTCTGTCAGTATCTCTTGCCATATCGGGGTCTACAACTGCTTTCCACCAATAAAGAACAGGCCGATTCATACTGTTGGTGAGGACAGAGGCCATTAAGGCTCCCTGGGAGGTCAGGGGCAAGGAGGTGCCCCTTCAGCAATGTCAGCCTTCCAATGCCAGCCTGGCACTGCCCAAGGGGCACACTGGCACTGCCCACTAGACACCAAGCAGTGCTAAGCGAGTGGGGCCATATGGGATGTGGTGCACTGGCGGGGGCGGGGCCACTCTGCAATGGGATTGGTGACAGAGTAAGTGAGGGGATGATCGGGGCTGGCCATAGAATGGGGGACCAAGGCTGGCCATTCGCGGGGGTGGGGAGGAATTGGGAATGGTCGTGGGAGGGAGATCGGAGCTGATGGGGTGTCAGGACTGTCCTGTTGGGGGGGAGATTGGGGCTGGCCTGCAGAGGGTGTGGTTGGCCAGCTATTGAGAAGATGAGGAGGCAAGCAAGAGGGGAGGGTCAGTGATCAGGTGGGGGAGATCGGCGATCAGAAGGCTGGTGATAGGGGGTGGTGCCAGTGCTCATGCGCCAACCTCCCCACTGACAGCTCGGTGCATGCATAGTGGCTCACTGCTGCCAGCCTCACCAACAGAATAAGGATCTGCTCCCACTTCCTGGAGTGATTCTCTCTGAGGTACTTTGTGGAGCACAGAGTGCCAGAGATTCATTCTGGTAAGAATGCCCAAAAAATGTATGGGAAAATTTCCCTCTTCCCAGCCCTTGAGCACTTACTTTCTTTTTGGGAGAATCCTGGCCATTATTTTTCTTTTATTTATTTTTGGGATTGTGAGTGTCATTAGTTGGACTCAGCATTTAGCGTCCATCCCTAACTGCCCTCCATTTCAGAAGACATTTGAGAGTCAACCACATTGCTGTGGGTATGCAGACACATATAAGCCAGATGAGATAAGGACGGCAGACTTCCTTCCCCGAAGGACATTAGTGAGCTAGATAGGTTTTTACGACAATGGTTTCATGGTCATCCTTAGACTTTTAATTCCAGATTTTTATTAAATTCAAGTTTCATCTTGGCAGGATTTGAACCCAATCCCCAGCTCTTGTCCTGAATCTCTGGATTACTGGTCCAGTGACAATACCATTGTGCCACTGCTTGAAGGCAGGAAGAATGTTCCAATTGTTCTGATTTCCTTTTAGATCATAAGGAAACAGGTCAATTCAGTGCTCTCTTACCCACCTGGGTAGCAGAAGTTGAATTCCGAAGGAAATAGACTCCATTGGCCACAACAATCCTTGATCGTATAAATAAGCCAGCCCCTCTCCCTGTCAAGACCATTGCGTCAATAACATCCACTCACATGAGAACACCCATTACACATAGACAGGGCTTTAAACTAAATAGTGGTGGGGAGAGTTCAGTTGTTTGGAGAATTAGAAAATCAAAATTAAATGAGAGGGTGAAAGTTAATGGAGCTGAGGGCTCAGGAGAAGTTAGTTTAGTTTCCAGACCACGTAATAAAACAGAGAGTAAAGAAGGTAGCAGGAATCTAACCTCAGGCAGAGCAAAAAAAGGTGACAAGTATGAGAAAATGATTAATGTAAGACTGAAGGTGCTAAAGGTGTTGTACCTAAATACACACAGTGTATGGAATAAGGTACACACATTGTTACACACATTGAAATTGGCCGGTCTGATGTTGTGGGCATTACAGGGATGTGGCTGCAAGGGGATCAGGGCTGGGATCTAAATATCCAAGGATGTGTGTCATATTGGAATGACAAGCAGATGGGAAAAGGGGGCACGGTTGCATTGTTAGTAAGGAATGAGGTTAAATCGATAGCAAGAAGTGATATAGGATCAGAAAGCATAGAACCTCTGGGAGTAGAGTTGAGGAATCGCAAAGGTAAAAAGACCCTGATGGGAGTTATGTACAAGCCCCGTAGCAGTATTCAGGATGTGGGACAGAAAATAAATCAGGAGATGGAAAAGGCATATGAAAAAGACAATATTACAATAATCATGAGGAACTTCAATATATAGATTACCTGGAAAAATCAGGTAGGTAGTGGATCCCAAGAAAAGGAATTTATGGAATGCCTCAGAGAATTTTTTTTGGAGCACTTTGTGACAGAACTTATTGGGAACAGGCAATTCTGAATTTGGTGATGTGTAATGAGGCAGACTTAATTAGGGAACTTAAGGTGAAGAAATCCTTAGGGAGAAGTGACCACAATATGATAGAATTTATCCTGCAGCTTGAGAGGGGGAAACTGGAATCAGATATAACAGTATTACAATTAAATAAAGGTAACTATAAAAACACGAGGGAGGAGCTGGCCAGAGTTGATTGGAAAGGGAGCCGAGCAGGGAAGACAGTGGAACAGCAATGGCAGGAGTTTTTGAGAGTTAGAACATAGAATATGTTCTATGCAGTACAGGCCCTTTGGGAGCCACAACAGAAATTCATCTCAAAGAATAGAAAACATACTAAGGGGAGGACAAGACATCTGGAGCTGATGAGGAAAGTCAAGGACAGCATAAAAGCAAAAGAGAAAGCATGCAAAATGGCAAGGATTAGTGGGAAGCCAGAGAATTGGGAAGCCTTTAAAAGCAAGCAGAGGACAACTAAAAAAAGCAATGAGGTGGGAGAGAGAAGATGAAGTATGAGCGTAAGCTAGCTAGTAATATAAAAGAAGATAGGAATAGTTTTTTTCAATATGTAAAAGGTAAGAGAGAGGCAAAAATATCCATTAGACTATTGGAAAATGAGGCTGGAGAAGTAATAGTAGGAAACAAAGCAATGGCAGAGGAACTGAATCTCCACTTTGCATCAGTTTTCATGGTGGAAAACACCAGTGGGCTGCCAGAGCTCCAGGAGAGTCAGAGAGCACTGGTCAGTGTAATGGCCATCACTCAGAAAAAGGTTCTGGAGAAATTGAAAGGTCTGAAGATGGATAAATCACTTGGACTGGATGAACTACACCCTAGGATTCTAAAAGAGAACTGAAGAAATTGTAGAGGCATTGGTGGAAATCTTTCAGAAATCACTGGCGGCAGGGAGGGTATAGAGGATTGGAAAAGAGCTAATATAACACTACTGTTTAAGAAGGGAGAGAGGCAGCAGATGGGAAATTGTAGGCCTGTCTTCAGTCATTGTCAAGATTTTAGAGTCCATTATTAAAGATGAGATACCAGAGCACTTGTTAGTGCATGATAAAGTAGGATTGAGTCAGCACGGCTTTGTTAAGAGGAGGGTCATATCTGACAAATCTGTTAGAGTACATTGAAGAGGTAACAAGGAAATTAGATAAAGGGGAACCAGTGGACACAATTTATTTAGATTTCCAGAAGGCCTTTGACAAGGTGCCGCATAGGACACTGTTAAATAAGTTAAGGGTAAGATCCTCACAAGGATTAAGGATTGGCTGACTGGCAGAAAGCAGAGAGTGGGAATAAAGCGGTCTTTTTTCAGGATGGCAGTTGGTGAGTAGTATTGTGCCTCAGGGCTCAGTGCTGGGACTATAACTTTTCACAATATACATTAATGATTTGGAGGAAGGAACTGAAGGTATTCTTGCTAAGTTTGCAGATGATACTAAGGTATGTGGAGGAACAGATAATATTGAGGAAGCGAGGTGTTGCAGAAAAACTTGGACAGGTTAGAAAAGTGGGCAAAGAAATGGCAGATGGAATATAATACGGAAAAGTATGAGAATATGCACTTGATAGGAAGAATGGAGGCATAGACTATTTTCTAAAGAGGAAAATGCTTAGGAACTCAAAAACTCAAAGGGATTTGGAAGTCATTGTTCAAGATTCTCTTAAGGTTAATGTGTAGGTTCAGCTGGCAGTTAGGAAGGCAAATATAATGTTAGCATTTATGTCGAAAGGGCTAGAATACAAGAGAAGGGATGTACTTCTGAGGCTGTATAAGGCTCTGGTCAGGCACCATTTGGAGTATTGTGAGAAGTTTCGGGCCCCATATCTCAGAAAGGATGTACTGGCCATGGAAAGGGTGCAGTGGAGATTCACAAGAATGATCTCTAGAATGAAGAGCTAGTCCTATGAGGAACTCTGGGTCTGTACTCGTTGGGGTTTAGAAGGATGAGGGGGATTTTATTGAAACTTACAGGACACTGCAAATCCCGGATAGAATAGACGTGCAGAAAATGTTTCCACTAGGAGAAAAAACTAGAACCAGAGGGCATAACTTCAGGCTAAATTGGCGATCCTTTAAAACAGAGATGAGGAGGAATTTCTTCAGCCAGAGAGTGGTGAATCTCTGCCGCAGCAGACTGTGAAGGCCAAATTATTGAGTGTCTTTAAGACAGAAGTAGATAGGTTCTTGATTAATAAGGAGTCAGGGGTTATGGGGAAAAGGCAGGAGAATAGGGATGAGAAAAATATCAGCCATAATTGAATGGCAAAGCAGGCATAATGGGCCAAGTAGCCAAATTCTGCTCCTTTGTCTTACAGTCTTATTAATCATAAAACTAACACAATTTTAAAGCCTTCAAGAAGGAGTGGAGAAAAACTGGTGAGAATATTTCTTTCAAAATACAGATGTAGCTCTCAATATTGAAGCAGTGCTGTCCAAATATTTGCCTGAACAATTTGCAGTGAATTGTAGCCTCATATTCTTCAGATAGCTAGATGCAAGAATTGAAAATTACAGTGGAATATGCAAATAACTATCACTATGGGAACAAGTGGAAGGCAGCGAGCTGACCCTGAGGAATACTTACGGAAAATGTCTAACTTAAGGCATCTGTGTTCTGATTGTGTTCAGAATTTCATCACCATTATGGTCCCACATTAACAGTAACGCTATTATAGACAAAGAACGATATTTCAGAATTATCTAATTCATTTAACCCTCTGATTTCTGAATTTCCCTTCATTGTCCGGGAACTGAATTCTTTTTATAATGATTTTAAAAAAGCTGAAAATGCTAGAAAATAGAAATAAAAAAAATCCAAAATGGATATAAAACCTTCAGCAGATCCAGTCTACACCTGAATGAACAAAAGAAGATAATCCTGAATCTTTAAGCTGATCCAGTTGAGGGATTCCACTTTGATATTGACATTTCTCTTAAGGACACTGACTGGAATCTTCTGTTCTTATTTCCTATTTTTAATATTTTGCCATGAGTAGGATTATGGGCCTTGCTATCTTGAAAGCATTGTGGGTGATTACCCAAGGCATGGGAGCTGATGCCAAAACCTAATCATTAAAAACTGGATCACACTTAAAATTGGGGGGGCTCTTAATGTACTAGTATCTTCATAAAGGCAATTTAATAATGTGTCCAGAGGAGGCTGGATAGCAATGTTCACATTTCTCAAGAGGAAATGCAGTAACATGGATAGAATTTTGGCCGATGCCCCAGAAAGTAAGAGGTAAGGCAATCAAATGGCACTTAGGTGAGAGCAGAGTTGGAAGTGGTGTGTCCCAGAGCTGAGAACTGGTCCACCATTATATATGCTTTATTAATGAATTGATTAATGAATGAAGCCTCAACACTGGGGATGGCTTGGAAGCAGCTATTCAGGTGGGGGGGCAGGGAAAAAAGAAAGAATTCCTGCTGGAACTGCTCTCTGACGCTGTCCCACCCACAGGCAAGTTTGTCAGGAATGAACTGCCAAGAGAAGCAGTCACCTGCTCCAAGGAGGCAGGTAGCCAATTGAAAGAATTAAGGCCCACTAAAGAAGGAACCTTCGTGGCATCCCAAAGACCTCCCGCTGAGTCCAGAGTTTGGACCCTAAACTTCAGATCAATGATCTGAAGATGGCTGCCTGGCAGGCCATCAAGGGCCACCTCTATATACACCAGAACCACAAGAGCAAAATGGCTAGAGATAGGAGTAATATCATTCTTACGGAAGGTTGATCCACTGTTCTGAGCCTTTTTGCCATTGAACTTTGTTCAGCCTTTCCAAATCCCTTCCTTTTTCAGTAAGAAATCTCACAACACCACGTTAAAGTCCAACAGGTTTATTTCGTATCACGAGCTTTGAGACTGCTGCTCCTTCATCAGTGAGTGAAGAATTGGGTTCACAAACAGAGCATATATAGACACAGATTCAATTGCAAGATAATGGTTGGAATGCAAATCTTAACAGGTAATCAAGTCTTTACAGGCACAGACAATGCAAATGGAGAGAGGGTCAAGCACAGATTAAAGAGGTGTGGATTGTCTTAAGCCAAGACAGTAAGATTTTGCACGCCTAGGCAAGTCGTGGGGGTTACAGGTAGTGTGACATGACCCCAAGATCCCACACATGCTCACGTGTGCGGAACTTGGCTATAAGCCTCTGCTCGGCAATTCTGCACTGTCGTATGTCTTGAAGGCTAACCCAAAGACCAGAGGCTGAATGACATCAACTGCGGAAGTGTTCCCCGTTAGGAAGGGAACACTCCTGCCTGGTGATTGTCGAGCGGTGTCCATTCATCCACTGTCATAGCATCTGCATGCATGCATGCCACGATAGTATGCAAGAAACAATATTTTTCATTGAATATTAATATATGTGACAATAATAAATCAAATCAAATCAAAAAACACGATAATTAGCATTGCTGCCTCACAGCACCAGAGACCAGGTTCAATTCCTGTCTTCAGTCACTGTCTGTGTGGAGTTTGCACATTCTCCCTGTGTCTGTATGTGTTTCCTCTGGGTGCTCCGGTTTCCTTCCACAGTCCAAATATATATGAGTTAGGTGGATTGGCCATGCTGAATTCGTTCTTAGGGTCGGGATAAATATGTTGAATTATTGGAATAAGTCCTGTGTGGGATTGTTATCGGTGTAGACTTGATGGGCTAAATGGTCTCTTTATGCAATGTAGGGATTCTATGATTCTGTGACCAGCTGGGATAGATCCCCAACCACGATTATTTTCTATATCCAGAAGTTTCCTCCAAAGGTAGCAATTTGATAAACAATGACAAGACCTGTAAAAGAGGTCTTCACGCCGTCCCTCCAAAAACCCCTAATTAGGTCGGAAATACGTTACATTTTTAAATAGCAAACAGTATCAAGAAATAAGTGGTGAACTAATTAAAGAACTAAAAATATTCACGAGAATCTTGAACTCTCTTCAGCTGTGAAATCAAATGTTAAGAAAAGTTTTATAGACTGCAATGATTCAAGAAGACAACTTGGTACCATCTTCTGAAGGGCAATTAGGGATGGTTAACAGATGCTGGCTTAGCCAGCGATGCCCTCATCCTGTAAAAAATTTTAAAAAAAGCTTAATAACCAATCAAATGTAACCAGGCAAAAACATTTCCTGTGTAAAAATGTTTCCAATCATGTTTTTTTATGATTCGTAGCTATATGAGAATGAAATTATGCATGTTTGTATCCATTCATCATTGCTATTTGTCAATTTTCAAGTTCTCTGTGTATATGACATTAGGAATGTTTAGGAGTGAAAGTTAGACTGACCAATCACTGAGAATGTCATTGCTTACTGTCTGTAAGCTGACCAACTTACTTTGGAGAGTTACTGAGAACGTTGATGGAGCCAGAGGCTAGTGGTGGGATCTTCTTGTCCTGCCGTTATCAATGGACTTTCCCGTTGAATACACCCCTCATCATTGTGAAACCCGGGGAGCAATGCACCATCAGTGGGATCAGAAGATCCCGTCAGCGTGAACGGCTGGAAAGTTCCTGCCTTTATTTCTTTAATGTCAAATAGAACCAACTCAAGAACAACATCTGCCCTGCTGCCATTATATTTTTGAATGGACCTACCTTGCATTAAGTTAATCTTTCTTTATATCCTAGCTGTGACTGTAGTGCTCCAAAAGCTTGTGCTACCAAATAAACCTGTTGGACTTTAAGCATGTGTTGTGAGACTTCTTACTGTGTCCATGTGGAATTTGCACATTGTCCCCGTGTCTGCGTGGGTTTCCTCCAGGTGCTCTGTTTTCTTCCCACACTCCAAAGATGTGCAGATTAGGTTTATTGGCCATGCTAAATTGCCCCTTAGAATCCAAAGATGTGCAGTTAGGGGGTTTAGTGAGATCAATGTGTGGAGTCACTGGCATAGGGTAGGAGCTGGGCCTGGACCAGATGCTCTGTACGAGATCTGATGGATGAAATAACTTCTTTGTGCACTGTAGGGACCCTATGATTCTATGAATATAAGGAGCTGAAATTTCCAATCCAATAACCCATGCATCTTTTTTAATATCCAATAAATTCTTGTTTCAATGCACAAACAAAGGAATTTCCCCAATTGTGATCGATTTTCTCACAAGGTAACACACTTGTGTGGGGCACACACCTTGGCTGAACCAAAGGCTTGTCTTGTCTTTTATTGTGTGTTCACGGATCTGTTTACAAATTTCCTCCATAGATACTTGTGGCAGAGATGAGCACCTCCTCCCCAACCACCATACATCACTCCTTCATGATATTTTTAGCTCTGACTCCCCGTAATAAAAGCCACAGGAGGTCTGCTCTTTCCTTTGAAACAATTTTAATACAGATGCAGGCATTCACCTAATTTTATTAAATCACAATGTTTGCCTGCAGTAATTTTTGATCGTCCCGTGGGTGTTCTGTATATTTTCACTTAATATATAATTCCATTTTTGAATTTATTTTCCTTAATACTTGATTCTGGAAAGTCTTTGTTAATATTTTGGTTCCTAATGTCATTATTTGTCACTTCTGGTTAGATGATTTAATCACAGTTAATTAATAAGAATGAGGTTGTCAAAAAATAACTGGAGAAAAATAATCCAAGTTCAATTTGCGACAACCTTAGTGCACTCCAGAAAATGGCAGATGTCTGTTAATACCTTATCATTCCCTTTTGATTTGATTTGCCATTTTTCACCTGAAGTCATATTTTAACCAGTTGCATTTCTTTTACTGATGAAAGCTTGCCCGTGATACCTGATGCATGGCAGAATAAACCAAATATTGTGTGATGTTATCCAGAAACATCACCAGTATTTCCTTCTTCCTCTGTAAGTGCTGCCAGCTATATCAATGCTATATCTTATCCTTCAAAGTCGAATCTTTGTCATTGACCAAATGCCCCATACACTGCTATAAACACCTTATATACTTATGACTGTGTGGCCAGATTCCCATATATTTTCAAGTTTGCTGATGACACCACCATAGTGGGTCAGGTCTCAAACAATGACACGACTGAGTATAGAAAATAGATAAAGAATCTGATGAATTAGTGCAACAACAGTAATCTCTCCCTCAATATCGGTAAATTGAAGGAGTTAGTCATCGACTTCAGGAATTAGAGTAGAGGGCATGCCCCTGTCTACATCAAAGGGGATGGAGATGTCGAGACCTTCAAGTTTCCAGATGTTGAGATCATCAAAAACCTTTCCTGGTCCACCCACACCAACACTATAGTTAAGAAAGCCCACCAATGCCCCTACTTTCTCAGGAGACTAAAGAAATTTGGCATGTCTCTCACCAAATTTTACAGATGCACCACACAAAGCATCCTTTCCGGATTTATCACAGCTTGGGATAATTCCTGCTCTAACCAAGGCCACAAAAGAAACGACATAGTATTGTGAACATGGCCGAGTCCAGCACGCAAACCAGCGTCTTATCCATTGACTCTACGTACACTTCCTGCTACCATGGAAAAGAGCCAGCATAATCCAGGACCACACGCACCCCGGACATTCTCTCTTTCACCTTCTTCCATTGGGAAAAGATGCAAAAGCCTGAGATTACATACCAACCAACTCAAGAACAGCTTCTTCCATGCTGTCATCAGACTTTGGAAATTTCCTATATTAAACTGATCTTTCTCTACACCCTAGCAATAACTGTAACACTACATTCATAAATGTAATTCATAAACACTACAAACATAAATTGATTAGGGATAGTCAGCACGGTTTTGTGAAGGGTAGATCGTGCCTCACAAACCTTATTGAGTTTTTTGAGGAAGTGACCAAAGAGGTAGATAAGGGTAAGGCAGTTGATGTAGTGTATATGGATTTTAGCAAAGCGTTTGATAAGGTTCCCCATGGTAGGCTACTGCAGAAAGTGCAGATGCAGGGGATTGAAGGTGATTTAGCAGTTTGGATTAGGAATTGGCTAGCTGATAGAAGACAGAGGGTGGTGGTTGATGGGAAATATTCAACCTGGAGTGCAGTTACAAGTGGTGTACCTCAACGATCTGTTTTAGGACCACTGCTGTTTGTCATTTTTATAAATGACCTAGATGAGGGTGTAGAGGGTTGGATTAGTAAACTTGCTGATGATACCAAAGTGGGGGGAATTGTAAACAGCGAGGATGGATGTTACAGTTTGCAGAGGGACATAGATAGGTTGCAGAGCTGGGCCGTGAGGTGGCAAATGGAATTCAATACGGATAAGTGTGAGGTGATTCACTTTGGTAGGAATAACAGGCATATGAAATATAGGGCTAATGGAAGGACCCTTAATCGTGTTGTCGAGCAGAGGGATCTTGGGGTACAAGTACATAGCTCTTTGAAAGTTGGCACCCAGGTTGATAAAGTTGTTAAGAAGGCGTACGGTGTGTTAGCTTTTATTGGTAGAGGGATGGAATTTAGGAGCCGTGAGGTTATGTTACAACTGTACAAAACTCTGGTGCGGCCGCACTTGGAGTATTGCGTACAGTTCTGGTCGCCGCATTATAAGAAAGATGTTGAAGCATTGGAAAGGGTGCAGAGGAGGTTTACCAGGATGTTGCCTGGTATGGTGGGAAGGCCTTATGAGGAAAGGCTGAGGGACCTGAGGTTATTTTCATTAGAGAGAAGAAGGTTACGCGGTGACCTAATTGAGGCGTATAAGATGATCAACGGACTGGATAGGGTGGATAGTGAGAGCCTTTTTCCTCAGATGGTGATGACCAACACGAGGGGACATAACTTTAAGTTAAGAGGTGGTAGTTATAGGACGGATGTCAGAGGCAGGTTCTTTACACAGAGGGTGGTGAGGGCGTGGAATGCCCTGCCTGCAGCAGTTGTGGACTCGGCTACTTTGGGGGCATTCAAATGGTCGGTGGATAGGCATATGGATGATATTGGAATAGTTTAGGTTAGAGGGTCCGCTGGCCGGCGCAACATCGAAGGCCGAAGGGCCCGTACTGCGCTGTAATGTTCTATGTTCTATATTCTGCAATCTCTCGTTTCCTTCACCCCATGTACTCTATGAAAGGTTTGTTTTGTCTGTAGTGTATGCAAGAAACAACACTTGTCACTGTATCCCAATACATGACAATAATAAATCAAATTAAATCAAATCAAATCAAACATATGCACATACACATACACACATACATAAAAACAACACAAACCAGATTCAAAGGATTTCATACGATTGCAGGTTTGGGATGTGGAGATTTCAGAGGATTGTCATAAAAATTATAGAAACCCCATAGTACAGAATGAGGCCTTGCAGCCCATCGAGTCTATACCAACCACAATCCCACCCAGGCCCCATCCCCACATCCATACATATTTTACCCACTAATTCCTCTAACCTATACATCCCAGGACACTAAGGGGCAATTGAGCATGGCCAATTAACCTAACCCGTATATCTTTAGATTGTGGGAGGAAACCGGAGCATCCGGAGGAAACCCACACAGACACGGGGAGAATGTGCAAACTCCACACAGACAGTAACTCAAGCTGGATTGTAGGGTTGGAGTGCAGAGATTTCAGAGAATTACAGGGTTGGACTGTGAAACTTTCCCACTCTGGTCACATCCCTTTGGCACTGCCTGATGACCAGAGTCATGATGTAGAGATGCCGGCGTTGGACTGGGGTAAACACAGTAAGAAGTCTGACAACACCAGGTTTAAGTCCAACCGATTTATTTGATAGTAAACTCACAAGCTTTTGAGGCTGTCTTCTTTGTCAGGTGAATGAGGTGTTCTAGTCTCAAACAGCACATGTAACAGCACAGACAGTTTACAGATTACTGATTAGAATGCAAATCTTTACACCTAACCTGCTATTCAAGTCTTAAAGTGGCTAACAACGTGAGTGGAAGGAGCACTGAGCACAGGTTGGAGAGATGTGTATTGTCTCCAGACAGCACAGTAAGTGAGGTTTTTTGCTAACTCAGGCAAGTCATGGGAGTTACAGATAGTGTGACAAGAACCCAAGAACCCCATTGAGACCGTCCTCGTGTGTGGAACTTGGCTATCAGTCTCTGCTCAGCGACTCTGCACTGTTGTGTGTCATGAAGGCCACCTTGGAGAATGCTTATCCGAAGGTCGGAGGCCGAATGCCTGTGACCGCTGAAGTGTACATCAAAAGGAAGGAAGCAGTTTTGTCTGGTGATTGTCGAGCGATGTTCATTCATCAGCTGTCGTAGTGTCTGCATGGTCTCCCCAATGTACCATGCTTCGGGACATCCTTTCTTGCAACGTATTAGGTAGACAACGTTGGCCGAGTTGCAAGAGTATGTACCGTGTACCTGGTGAATGGTATCCTCACATTTGATGATGTCATCCATGTCTATGATCTGGCATGTCTTGCAGAGGTTGCTGTGGCAGGGTTGTGTGGTATTGTGGTCACTGTTCTCCTGAAGGTTGGGTAGTTTGCTGCAAACAATGGTCTGCTTGAGGTTGCGCGGTTTTCTGAAGGCAAGAAGTGGGGATGTGGGGATGGCCCTGGCGAGATGTTCATCATCATCAATGATATGTTGAAGACTCCGGAGAAGATGTCATAGCCTCTCCGCTCCGGGGAAGTACTGGATAACAAAGGGTACTCCGTCCACCATGTCCTGTGTTTGATTTCTGAGGAGGTTGGTATGGCTTATCGCTGTGGTGCATCAGAACTGTCGAGCGATGAGTCGAGCGCCATATTCTGTTCTCATGAGGGCATCTTTCACTGTCTGGAGGTGTCTGTCACGATCCTCCGCATTTGAGCAAATTCTGTGTATGTGGACGGTCTCAACGGGGATCTTGGGTTCATGTCACACTATCTGTAACCCCCATGTCTTGCCTGGGTTAGCAAAAAACCTCACTTACTGTGCTGTCTGGAGACAATACACATCTCTTTAGCCTGTGCCCAATGCTCCTTCCACTCACATTGTTGGCCACTTTAAGACTTGAATAGCAGGTTAGGTGTAAAGATTTGCATTCTAATCAGTAATCTGTAAACAGTCTGTGCTGTTACATTTGCTGTTTGAGACCAGAACACCTCATTCACCTGATGAAGAGGACAGCCTCGAAAGCTTGTGAGTTTACTATCAAATAAATTGGTTGGACTTAAACCTAGTGTTGTCAGACTTCTTACTGTGATAACCAGTAGGCATTGCCAATTTGACCCTAGGGCAGTATTGGGGCCAGGCTGGCACTGACAAACTAGCAATGCCAAAGGGGCACCCCTCTGACCCCTAACCTCTTGGGGGGCTCCATGGCCCACCTTCACTCCAGCAGGGTTGGGTTGCCAGCTACCTGTTAGTAGGGAACTGTTGTAAACCCTGCTAGAGTGAACCATTCTTGGCCGGTGCGGGGAAAAGGTTGCAAGATGTTATTGGGCCTAGAGACTTCAATCCTGGGCCCGTTAATGGAATGCTAACGGTGATTTTGTTATTTAAATCAGCTCCCTGCTAAAAATCAAACTCCAGAAATCCAGGCCCTGGAACCACGCAGAAGGTGTGGCACCCAGCAGAGAGCCCACTAAACGGTCTTTGCAGATATCTCTTGGCCCATTGTGCTGTCAGAGCTGTACGGGGGTTGAGAGAATCATCGCTGTGAAGCCTGAAATTAATATAGTTGCACTGCTGAACTTTTCATTTATATCCTTTAGTCAGAAGTGGTATATGTACAAAAGATGGTTTGCTGTGTGATTTAATACATGAGACGGAACAACAGAGTTTAACCTGAGAGAGAGGGCAGTTTGCTGAAATGATGGGGGGATTATTGTCTGTAATTCAAATATGAATTTACGGGTGTGCATCGCACCTGATTAATCCAATAATTCTTCCTCCATATGCACGGTAGCAACATGAATAATCATGCAATCCACATTTGGAAGGAGGAATTGTACGTGCAGGGTCTTTTTTTACCTCAATCAATTCTCTGCCTATATTACAACTTTTTGTGAAAAAAAAGCTATTTAAAGAATAGTTTGAGTTAAAAATTGGCTCACTCCATTTTTGGGCTCAAGGGTTGCAATTTATGACTTGCACCCACCACCTCTTTTGGGGGAGGGCAGTACATAAATTTAGTACTGACTCCTCATTTATCCGATTGTAACTTTAAACTAAACAGCTCTCACCACGTTGGCAGCATTTAGCAGGGAGCTGAGAAACAATGTACAGATAGCATGGGCTCTGGCCTGTCCTCTGTTCCTGAAGGCAGTCTGTCCCTTTTGAAAGGAATCAGCATTGAATTAAAGGAGGCTGCTCCAGAACAGTATGATGTAGAGATGCTGGTGTTGGACTGGGGTAAACACAGTAATATGTCTCATAACACCAGGTTAGAGTCCAACCAGTTTATTTGACAGTAATCTCACAAGCTTTCGGAAATGGTGTTCCTTTAATCAGGTGTGTGGAAGGTTTTGATCAGAGAAGGGCATATAAAGTCACACACAGTTTACAGAACACTGATTAGAATGCAGCAATGCTAAACATGACAAATTAGGGATTGCAGAGGTGTGTGTAACAGAATGTTTGATCTCATCTCCCCCACTGCCTGGGAGGGTGATAAGTTTCAATAGTCCAGTTGGAGGCAATGTTACTGATCCGAATTTTGTGTCCTGATGCTGTAAACCTTCTCCCCTTACTGCTGTCTGACCATGCAGTAGTTGCTGGAATTTCAGTGCACATTCAGCAAGGCTGAAGTGTGTGTGTGTGTGTGTATCCGAAAATTGGCAAGCACAGTGAACAGAGGAGGCTGAACTCTGGGTCCAATTCTCCAACCCACAGTCTAACGGAGCAAGGCTCCACATTAAGTGTCACGGTCTCCAATAGCTATCTGATATTTCAAAATCCATGTCGAAGCTTGAGCAGACAATGTCACACGATGAGGATGGATATGGGAGCAACATCACCGAACCCAAAAAACACATCTAGTGTGGGATTTTACAGCATCGCTCGTCCCAAAATCGTATAATCCCACCCAAGGTCAACAGGCTTTTCCATTATCTGCCCCTCATCTACTCCGGTTCCCGTGGTGGGTGGAATACCTTGTCAAGATATGTGGAAGCTTCTGTCAAACTCATTAAATGTTCTTTGAATGAAAAAAAACATCCCATGTCCTTCATTATGCAGAATGTACTCCTGATCTCCATTCACTACATTTACCAAGAGAGACTAAATGCAGTCAGTACAACTTGAACTGGGATTCTCTGTATAAATCGCTTTGCCTCACTATCTCCTGTTGCCTTTAGAAATCTCCCGGTGTCCAATCTCAGACACTGAGATCCCTGTCTCAAGGATTTCTTTATTCTCCAGCTCACTACTCCATGAAGCATGCTGTGATAATGGCCAGAATTTTCTCAAGCCTAATCTTATCCCATTGCCAGAGCTAGTTGTATATTTCGACTGAAAAAAAGAGCTATGCCCGTAGTCATGGTCACCTTGAATCGTAAGTGTAGAAAGTTAATAGAGCTGCAAGTTAACTAACTAACTCCCCAATGGAGTGAGTATTTTGGCAAAGGAAAATCACACAAAAAGATTGAGAGCATTTCACTCACATGCTCGCAGTGTGATATTGTATGTGAACAGGAATTTGTGGGTGGCACGGTGGCACAGAGGTTAGCGTCGCTCCCTCATAGCTCCAGAGACCCATTAAAATGGCCCGATTTTACCATTTTAATTCTAAGTGCTGAGCAGACTTGAAACTGGGAGTGTTTCAGTTCTGATTTTTAAACCTGTTCTCAGGTGCCCCCATACACACTCTGCCTGAAAAGATATCAGCGATTCTGAATCATGCTGCAGAATCTTGTGGGTGGGACTTATCACACCCGAAACCCTACAGTTCCAATCGGAGCCTTCAACTGCGTACACGCAATAAAAAAAATGTTAACCCTGTCACATTGATCCTGGGTTAGATAATGACCCTCCCCCTCCTCTAGCCCCACAGACATTGGCCTACACCCACAACATTACTGACCTCCTTATCCCTCCAACCCCTTCCCACCATTACTCAGACCGATTGTGGCCCCCTGCTCTCTATTCCCCCTCCATCAATGGCACACAGAGTGGCTGCAGACCCCCCTGTCCCTGCCCCCACCGGCCTCCCCCACCAGAGAACCATCTGACCTGCCTTCCTCCCCCCACCCTCCAGAGAACCATCTCACTCTCCTTTCTCCCCTCTACACCAGAGAGCCATCTGACCCGCCTCCCTCCTCCTCCCACCACCGGATCTGAGTCAGTAAGCCACCATACGCTTTGAACTTACCTCCTCAGATGCTGGAGTGCCTGAATTGGATCTTTGTGTGGACCGTGTCTGTTTCGTGCTGCATCTGGATGGGCAAATGCGGTGATAAAGGGGAAAGTGCTAGTAAGTTTGAGCGTGCAAATGCATGTAAATGTATTTAAATTGATGTTGTGCCAGTTTCAGGCACTGTCCAAACAGTGTTCATTTTCAGCCATTGGTAAAGGGGAAACAGGTGCTGAGATGGGTGAGGATCATGTTACTCATCTCATGCACGGCTTTACCAAGTTTTTGTGTCTGAAAATGGGCACAAATTGATGGTAAAATTGTGCCCCCAGGTTCAACCTTGGATGACTGTGCAGGGTTTGCATGTTCTCCCCGTGACTGCATGGGTGCTCTGGTGTCCTCTCACATTCCAAAGGTTAGTTGGGTTGGCCATGCTAAACTGCCCCTTAGCATCCAAAAGATGTGTAGGAGAGATGGATTATCCATAGTAAAATGTGTAAAGTTACAAGGGATAGGGTGGGGGAAAGTGCCTGGGTAAGATATCTATCAGAGGGTTACTGGAGACTTGATGAGTTGAATGGCCTCTTCTACACTGTATGGATTCTATGGTTCTATGAATTATGATCTTCGGGGCATGTTGAACACTGGCAAATGGGAGCCTGATCGTCCTGCAGTAGCCGCTGCGAGAATGTGCCTTGACACTCATGGTTTGATTGAGTACGGGGCTGACCTGATGCTTCCAGAGAATGCAGATCTCAAGCAGCTGTCAGACAAGGGAGGCTAGGACAGTCACGGAAAGAGTTGTGGCCCTGGCAGTGCCAATTAGAACCGCAGGGAAGAAGCTAAACTCCTGACTGAAGAGGAATTCAACAGTGAAGAGAATTAGATTATATCCAGCTGGAAATAGAGGGAAGCAGAGAAAAAGAATGATACTGATTTAAGGCTTAGGAAGACGCAGGGAAAGAGAGAAGAGGGCAGAAAATCAAAGCACAAATCAGCATGGTGCATTTCATGGAAATGAGACAGAAATCTCTGAGCCCGCTAGATTCTCTTCCCCCCACCAGGAGTGTTTCATTCAAGCTGGGATTGTATGGAGCTGGTGGCTCAACCCTGCTGGACTGAAGGGCCATCGACGTCCTCCAGAAGGTCAGGAGTAAAGGGGGTATCCCTTGGGCATCGGTGATGCCAGCCTGGCCCCCTGGCACTGCTCAGTGGGCATAACGCAATGCCAAGCCGGGCAGGTCCTATTGGGGGCAGGTCTTCTGGGGAGGAGATCAATGGAGGTGGAGGGTGGGGGGGGGGGGGTTCTGACTACCACTCTGTACTCTGGCTTGGTAACAGAGGAGCAGAGGCCAGCGATCAGGGCTGGATATCAGGGTGGGGAGAATTGGCCTGCTGGCAGGTTGGATGTGCAGGAGGAAAGTCAGGACTGAGGGGTGGGGGGACAGGTCAGGACTGCGGAATGGTCTGGATTGCCGGGGGAAGGAGGATGGATGGGGGATCGAAGCTGTTCCAGGCATATCGGGGGGAACAATGATTGGGTAGAGGTCTCCCACAGCCAGCGATGTGGGGGCTACAGGGTTGGCAGCGATTGAACTGGTTGACAATTGGGAGTCTGACAATGTGGGGCTACTGCACATGCACCAATCGTGGCACTAACAGTTTGGCGCATGCACAGTGGCCCACTCAGCACTGTGCTGCCGGCCTGTCCAGTAGGAAGAGGCCCCATCCCCTGATTCTCAGCAGGATTCACACTCTGCCGTGCACAGGGTATGGGAGATTCATTTTGAAAATCCCGCTGAAAAAGACCAATGGGATTTACTCCAGTTTTTACGCAAATTCATCACTTTGAATTTTTTGTGAGAATCACCCCTGTATTCTTTCATAAAATGTGGGTGTTGTTGGCAAGTCCAGCCAGCATTTGTTGCCCATCCCTAATCACCCATAAGCTGAGTGGCATAGCCATATCAGAAGGCAGTTAAGAGTCACCCACATTGCTGTGGGTCTGGAGTCATGTGCAGTCCAGACCAGATAAGGCTGGCAAATTTCCAACCCCAATGGACGTTAGCATTCATCCATTTTTATAACAATTGGTGATTGTTGTCATAGTCACCATTTCTGAGACCATCTTTCAATTCCAGTTTTTATTAATTTAATTTAAATTCCACCATCTGCTGTGTGTTTTGCAAGATCTTCCTGCAAGAATGACACTGTGAGGGATACAGAGCCCTGGCATGCCAACTTCCAGTATGACACATTTGCTTTTATCTAATTCCACATCGAGCAGACTCATAGAATCATACAGTGCAGAATAGGCCCTTCAGCCCATCTTGTCTGCGCTGATGTGTGACTTGAGCTCCCACCTGATGCCATCTTTGGACACTTGGCCCATAGCCCTGAATGTTATGATGTGCCAGGTGCTCATCCAGGCACTTTTTAACGAATGTGAGGTGACCCACTTCCACCACCCTCCCTGGCAGTGCACTCCGGACCATCACCACCCTCTGGGTAAAAAAGTTTTTCCTCAAACCTCCACCCCCCAAACCTCCTGCCCCTCACCTTGGCTGCGTGCTCTCTCGTGACTGACCCTTCAACTGAGGGGAACAGCTATTTCTTATGCACATGTCCATGTCTCTCATGCCCCATTTAACACTAATCTTAAACTTCTGACAGTGACAAGCCCAGTGAAAACCCGATCAACCTTTGTTGTGAAGATTTCAGTTTAGTCACGTGGACTGAAGTTCCAGTCATGGGAGATGATTGTTAATCAAGTTAGTGACCCTTTGAAAGACAATATGTTATCTGTTAACAGCAATCAGGCAAATAAATAGTTTTGACCATTGACAGGTGTCAAAGAATGTGGCTTTAAGACCTCATCGATATTTTCAATGGCTTAGCCTTTGAGACCTGCGTTATTTTAAAATGGAGTGTGGTCATGTCTCGTTTGGTGAGTTAGCATTCTGGGCGAACCATGAGTAGTGGGCATCACCAATTCTATTAATTTGCCTGCACACAGAGCAAGTAAACAATAACAAAATGATGCATTCAATTAACTACTTTAACTTAGCAAAACATCCCAAGGACTGTTATCAAAGAAAATTTGACATTACAAAAGGGGACATTTGGACATGTGGTCATACATTTGGTCCTAGAATTAGTTTATAAGGTGCATCTGGAAGGAGGGTACAGAATTGGAGAGGTATGTGGAAAAAAACCCCTCAGATATCTAAGGTCTCGGCTGCTGAAGACAAAGTGCTATTATCGGATAGATTTAAATCTGGAATGCACAAGTGGCTAAGATAAAAATGTTTAAAGTTTATTCGTTAGTCACAAGTTAACAGTTCAATGATGTTACTGTGAAAATCCCCTAGTGGCCACACTCTGGCACCTGTTTGGGTACACCGAGGGAGAATTTAGCATGGCCGATGCACCCAACCAGCGCGTCTTTTGGAGGAAACCAGAGAACCCAGAGGAAACCCAGGGGGAGAATGTGCAGACTCCATACAGACAGTAACTCAAGTTGGGAATTGAATTCAGGTCCTTGGTTCTGTAAGGCAGCAGTACTAACCACTGTGCCACCGTGCTCCCTCATGAGCAGCTCTGATACTTCAGAGGACTGTAGGGCTAGAGACGATTATAGAGACAGAAACCAGGCCTCAAGATTATGGAAGGATTTGAGAACAAGGATGAAAGTATACAAATCTAGGCGTTGACGGCCTGGGAGCTAATGTAGGACAGCAAAAAAAACAGGAATGACTGATGATGGGACTTAGATTAGCTCAAGCTTACAGAATTTAAGGGGGCGAGTATTTAACAACTATGTTCAAAATTATGAGTGGCTTTGATGGAATACATAGGCAGAAACCACTTACACTGCCAAAAGGATCAGTAAGCAGCGGACACAGATTTAATTGATTAGCACAACTTTCAGAAGAGAAATTAGGAGCTTTTTATGTAGCATAGTGTTTTATTTAGGAACGCATTGCCTGAATGAGTGATGGAAACAGATTCAGTAATAACTATTAAAAGGAAATTGAATAGAAAATATTTGCAGGACTATGGGGAAAGTGTAAAGGAGTAGGATTAATTGGATAGTTTTTTCTAAGAGCTAGTACTTGTGTATTGGGCTGAGCAGCTTTTTTCTGAACTGTATGGTCCAACAATTCTTGGCACTGGCCCAATTACCAGCCTCCCAAACAGAAATCCATTCATTATTGATCTATTTGCCATTGTCGATTGTGGCTCAGTTATGCTCAGTTGTGACCTTTGATTCCCAAGGGTGCCATGGTGGCATAGTGGATCACACTGCTGCCTCACAGTGTCAGGGACCTGCGTTTGATTGCCAGTTTGAGTCACTGTCAGAGTGGAGTCTGCACATTCTCTCCATGTCTGCGTGGGTTTCCTCCTGCTGCTCTGGTTTCCTCCCACATTCTGAAAGACGTGCTGGTTAGATGCATTGGCCATGCTATATTCTCCCTCAGTGCATTTGAACAGGCACTGGAATATGGCAACTAGGAGATTTTCACAATAATTTCATTGCAGTGTAAATGTAAGCCTTCTTGTGACAGTAATAAATAAACTTTAATGTTAAAGTTCTGGCTTCAAGGCCCACCCAGAGTGTTGAACATGAAAATCAAAGCTGAAACTTTTGTGCAGTACAAAGGGAATTGTGCTTGCGAGGGCTTTCTCCGGGTGCTCCGGTTTCCTCCCACACCCCAAAGATGTGCTCATAGGCTGATCGGCAGAACAAATTCTCCCTAAATTGTCTCAAATTTGGTTTCAATCCATAGATCTATAAAGATAGACAAGGATCACAGGTAGGAGTGGGAACATTGAGGTGGCGGCGCGGCTCGTTGGGTCAAAGGGCCTGTTTCCCGTTCTGTTTTGTTCTTTGTTCTTTGCTGCACTGTTAGAGGTGCTGCCTTTCAGATGAGATGTTAAATCAAGGCTGTACCTGCCCTCTGAGGTGAATATGAATGATCCCATAGCATTATTCTGTAGAACAGCAGAGGAGGCATCCATGGCATTCTGGTCAATATTAATCACTCAACCAACATCATCAGGAACAGGTTATCTGGTCATTATCATATTGATGTTTGTGGAAGCTTGCTGTGCATATATTGGCTCTTCTGTTTCCTGCATTACAACAGTAACTACACTTCATTGGCTGTAAAGAAGTTTGAGGCATCAGATGATCATGGACAATGCTACAAAAACAGAAAATGCTGAAAAATCTCAGCAGGTCTAACAGCACCTGTGGAGAGAGAATAGAGACAACATTTTGAGTCTGGATGATCCTTTGTCAGAGCTCTGTTCTCTCTCCACAGATGCTGTCAGGCCTGCTGAGATTTTCCAGTGTTTGCTGTTTCTGTTTTAGATTCCAGCATTTTGCCTTTATCATGGAAAAAGCTATTCCTTTTTCTTCCATTCCTTCTTTGATGGTGTAAAATAAACAGCAAAGTATCTCAGCAATTTTTAGTTCAAATTCAGCTGAGACTGAAGAGTTGATTGAATTTTCCTTTACTCATTCATAGGCTACAGATGGCAAGGTTGGCATTTATTGCCTACCTCTAGTTGTCCTTGAGATGGTGGTGAACCACCTTCTTGAACTGCTGCTGATTATGTGATTGGGAGAGAGTTGCAAAATTTTGACCCAGTGACAGTGGAGGAAGGGAGATACAGTTCCTAGTCAGGAATACTTCAACTATAATAAAAATCCAGAGGGATGTATAATGAACTGCTGGCTTGCTATCATGAATTTTACAGTACCATACAGAGTCAATTCCTTTCTCCCTCTCTCCCACTTCCCCTTAGGTTCTTCTTCGAAGTTTCAAGCTTACTTCAGTTGCCTCTCTGCTGTGTACATATTATAAATATTCCCTGAAAGATCAATGGACAACCTGTTCTAGTTTAAGTTAGAAACTTCAAAGTATTTTATGAAGCATGTCTGAACCATAAGTTTTTTATACATTGAATTTGGCTACAGTAAGCATGATATGTTCCACTTCAGATATGATTCAGAAGACCCACTAGAGAGCTATTCTCAAACAAAGTTTATTTCAGAATATAGTTAACATGTATAGAAAGAAAACTGGCAAAACCTTTTAACAATTGCAAGTGAAAACAAAATAACTACAATAATGTATAACATTTAACAAATCTATATTAGATGCTCCACTCAAAACCAACATCCAATAAGCAAAAATGCTCAAAACAGATTTTCTACCGCACAGGCTGAAGTTCACATAATATTGGGATCTGGTTCCTTAGGTTGAACATTGATTTCAAATGATCTTGAAAACTCAGAGCAGCTTGTAGTCATCAGCTCCCCAAAACACCAAAACGCAGATTCTTTACTGTAGGATGGCAACAAAATGTGCTTTCAGCTAACTGTTAAAACTTGCAGAGAGAGGGATTCCTTTCAGCTAGGTTCCTAACATGGTAGCCAAAACAAAACTAAAAACTGAAAAACCCCGGTCACCTGACATGTACACAGATTTTGTTTCTTCCTTCCAGCAGTGACATCACCCAACACTGTGACCATGATTAATAAAATCTTTTAAAGGTACACTCACATCACAAATCTTTCACTGGCAATTTCAACAAAACAAGCTCAGAAAAGAAAAAGCAGGCATACAACAGGTGAACATAACAGCAGAAGAATGCATTCCCCTACTTGTACAATGTTACAAAGCAACTCATTAATCATCCAAGCTGAAATATCACACATTGAGTACTAAGAGTTATCCATATGATTTCTGTTTAGCCATCGTTCTTTGAAAAGATGCATCTAGAATGAAATGACAGGCAGCAAAGGTGTGGAGCAGCAGACTCATTTCAAAAAGCACAAATTTAAACCTCAGTATCAATTGATCTCTCAATAGATCAGCATCACCAGTTCCTGACTCAACAAATCTGTTAATTCAAACTTAATTGAATCGAATAATTCCATTGATTTTTGGTATAATTATCTACGTCCAGAAAGTACTTGGTTTGCGGTGCTGACATTGATGCTTCAAAGTACAACAGAATTTCAGGTTTGGGAGGGGCTTTGCTAATTTCTCCCAGAGCATGAAGTTTAGGCTATGTGCTGTAGACAAGTCACAATCAAAACGTGCAACAGAATTCCTCTGGGTATGCACAGGAAGTGCACAATAAATATTATCTGCATCTAATAATTGATTATGATCTGGTATCATGGCTTTAAGGGGAAAAATCTGTAAATCCACAGAGTATGTGAAGGAGCATGTAAAAAAGACCTTAATTCATTATCAGCAGAATGGCATATTTCAGAACATTGCTTTGATAATATATAATTTATTAATAACTGTATTCAAGAAATCCAGATTCCCTACTGAGTCTCATAATCCTCTCTCAATACTCCACTGTTCTACATTTTAATCCTTTCTTTGCTTCCCCCCTCTCCTTACTTGCAACCCTCTTCCTCTCCCTTTACACATCGGTTCAAGGGATATGAGGATAGGCAGGATCAGGATGTTGAATTCGATAATCATGCATGATCAAATTCAATGGTGGAGCAGGCTCGAAGGGCCGAATAGTCTACTCCTGCTTCTAGTTTCTATGTTTCTATCCTGAAGTCAACACAGCCAGAACGGAGATCAAACCCCATTCTGTTGGCACCAATCTGATCCAGCTAACTATCTCTCCCAGGAGTTGCTGAGGCAATCAGCATTTTTACTGTCACTGGGTCAAAATCCAGGAACTTCTTCCCTAACTGTGGACGTATCTACACTAATTAGTCTGTAGCGAATAAAGAAGACAGTTCACTACTGCCTTCTCAAGGGCAATTAGGGATGAATAATAAATGCTGACCTATCCAGCAACGCTCACATCATATGAATGAATTTGAAGAATGTATGTTTGAAGCGAGAAACAGTAACAGTACAGGCTCCCGTTTTTCTTTCCATTACATGGCTGACAGGACTCTCCCTCTCCCAATGTTTAACCTTGGTATACACTGGAAATGTTTACAACTTACAACTCAATCTGTTGGTGCAACATCATGAACAGCTTCCTTGGTCATTAAGTCAGGGAGTAGGATTTAAATCAAGGGCTTCTAGTTCAGAGATGTGGATTACTGTGCCACAAGACCTCCAGCACATTTGCTAGTGAATATACAAAATTGATGCCGCAGCTGCTTAATGAAGCTTCATCTTGTTAATAAGTTATATTCACCGCTCATTAGTTAGACTTGCTTTTCCAATAGATAACTATAGTCCAATAAAATTAATTCCTTCAGAGAAAATCATGGTCTGAGTGAATTCACTGTGCTGCAAACCATCTCAAACTTTCACATCCATCACACTGCTAAACATAATAAATGTAACCATTGCTTAACATCTAGATGTTCATTTGTTTGGAAAAGCAGAGGCAGTTTGAAATAAAAATTAATTCTAAAGCAATTTAACTTTTTCACTGGCTGAGCCTATATTCCAGTTTGAATTAAGTGCTTCTCAAATAGACCTGATGATGGGTTGCAGATAAAATATTAATTCATTTTTCCCCCTCAGATTCTGACTGACTTGTGGAACCTTTCCAACTTTTTCTTGTTTCTATTTATTTTGTACATCCTTTGATTTTCTTTTCTTTCAACCCCTCACAGCATTGATCTGTGTAAAAGTTCACAGTCAGTTTTCCCAGTAGTATGCTTGTTTTCCCTGTGTTATCCTTGTTTGGGCTCTTTCCCCAACCTCTCTTCTCATGTACTCTGACTTTTATGAGCTGCAAGATGCAAATTAAACCCAGGATTTTCTTCTGCTTACTGTCAGATCTCTAGTGGTGTTTGTTTGGATCTGGTCAGCAGGTTATATTAGATTCCTACCTGGTTTAGTATCCACCAAGTACTGTGTTGCCACTTCTAGCAAATGGCAGAAGTTTCCATTGACCTAAAGTTTAAAGTTTTAAAGTAATCTTTTTAGTATCACAAGTAGGCTTACATTAACACTGCAATGAAGTTACTGTGAAAATCCCCCTGTCGCCACACTCTGGCGCCTCTTCCGATACACTGAGGGAAAATTTGGCATGGCCAATGCACTTAACCAGCATGTCTTTCAGGCTGTGGGAGGAAACCGGAGCAACTGGACGAAACCCATGCAGACATGGGGGGAATGTGCAGAAACCGCAATACAGTGACCCAAGCTAGGAATCGAACCCGGGTTCCTGGCACAGTGTGGCAGCAGTGCTAACCACTGTGCCACTGTGCCACCCACCCACAGTGCCACATTCTCCCCTGCTGTGGTCTAGGTGCCTTCAAATGAGCTAACGTTAACGTGGAGCCAGCACAGGCTCATTTCCTGTCATCGCCATCTCTGTCATTCTATCTCATTGTTCTGCCATAAGGCCAAGGTAGACAGCGGGCAGCGTCGGGAGTGGGCAGTGGAGTGAGGCGGGGAGCAGAGTGAGAGCTGTAAGGGCTTAAGCTCACCGGGCTTGGGCGAGCGCAGGCTTGGACGCAGTAAGGTACTGGATTCCTGTCCCACCAAACCTCTATTGCCCATACCTCTAAAGGGGGTCTAGAAAATGTCAGGGTCCTTGATTAAATGCGTCCTCTGTGTTCGTTGCCATATGTGGACATTCTTGGAGGCAGCATGTCTTCCGAAAGTCCACATATGCACAAAGTGTTTAGAGTTGCAACGTTTGAGGGCTCGGGTGAGGCAGCTGGAGCTGAGACTGGAAGACATATTTTTAGTCAGAGAGAATGAGGGGATAATGAATAGGGACCACAGTCCTGAGGGGACCCCAGGGCCTAGGAGGAGGGATGGGTGGGTTACAGATAGGAAGTGGAAAAAGAAAAGGAGTCACGGCACTAAGATCACCTCAGAGGAGGCATCCCAGAATATCAAGGGTAGGGCAAAAGCTGAGGCAGAGAGGGCAAGAGAGGGGGATCAGAATGCCCCGGAGGACGGTAGGAGTGTGGGATGTGAGATAGTGGTGGGGGATGGGAAGGTCAAAGGGATCGACAGGTGGTTCTGTGGGCAAATGCGGGACTCCACGATGGTAGTCTGCCTCCCTGGAGCAGGGGTCTGGGATGTTTCAGAGAGGGTAGAGGGAATTTTGAAGGGTGGAAGGTCTAAGGCTGATGTAATAGTTCATGTAGGAGAGAAGGATGTAGGAACAAAGTGCAAGGGGGACATACGTAGGCAGTTCAGGGAGTTGGGGGCTCGGCTGAAGTGTAGGGCTTCCAGGGTGGCATTCTTTGGGCTGCAGCTGATGCCCGGGACTGATAAGGTTAGGAATAATGAGATAATCCAACTAAATGTGTGGTTGAGGGATTGGTGTAGGGCAGAGGGTTTCACATTCATAGACCATTGGGAAGTCTTCATGAGGGAGGGGCATCTATACAAGAGGGACGGGGAACAGTTGTCTGGGAAGGGCACCCATATTTTAGCTGGGAGGTTAGCTGGAGTGTTTCGGCAGGGTTTAAACTAATATGGAGGGGGGGTGGGGAGATAGAGGGAACTGGGAGTGGGAGAGAGATGGGTGACAGGGTAAGTCCAGAGGGTAGGAAGGAGGATCAGAGAGGGCCTGAGGGTCTTCAGTGCATGTGTTTTAATGCGAGGAGTGTGACTGGCAAAACAGATGAACTGAAGGTAATAATGTTCACGAGGAAGTTAGAAGTGGTGGCGGTGACTGAGACATGGTTAAAGGAGGGGCAGGACTGGCAATTGAATATTCCAGGGTATAAGTGTTTTAGGCATGACAGAGGTGGTTTGAAGAGAGGAGGGGGAGTGGCGTTATTAGTTAAGGATCACATCATAGCAGTGCAGAGGGAAGGTGGTATGGATGATTTAGGAATTGAGTCGCTATGGGTGGAGTTGAGGAATAGGAAGGGAGGGGTTACTACGTTGGGTGTGTACTACAGACTGCCCAATAGTCCGCGGGCCGTGGAAGAAGGGATATGCAGGGACATTTTAGATAAGTGTAGGAAGAATAGGGTGGTTGTAGTGGGAGATTTCAATTTCCCCGGGGTAGATTGGAAGGTGCCCAGAGCGGAAGGTGCGGACGGGAAGGAATTTGTACAGTGTGTTTTGGAAGGGTCCTTGGAGCAGTATGTGGATAGCCCGACGAGAGAGGGGGCTATACTGGATTTGGTTCTGGGGAATGAGCCAGGGCAGGTGGTTGACGTTGAAGTAGGAGAGCATGTGTCAAATAGTGACCACAACTCTGTCTGCTTTAGGATATTAATGGAAAAAGATGAAGCCTGCCTCAAGGGGAGGGTGTTAAACTGGGGGAGGGCTAGATACAGCCAGATTAGGCAGGACCTTAAGGATACTGACTGGGATAAGCTGTTCGAGGGTAGGTCGACGCTGTACATGTGGGAATCTTTCAAGGGAAAACTAAAATCTTTGCAGGAAAGACACGTGCCGGTAAGGAGGAAGGATGAGAAAGGTAGGATTAGAGATCCATGGGTTACTAGGGATATTGAGGACTTGGTCAGGAAGAAGCAGGAGGCGTACATTAGATCTAGGCATCTGGGGACAGAGACAGTGCTGGAAGAATATAGAGAGTGTAGACGGGATCTTAAAAGGGGTGTCAGAAAGGCAAAAAGGGGCCACGAAATGGCTTTGGCAGGTAGGATTAAGGAAAATCCTGAGGCATTTTATTCCTATGTAAGGAGCAAAAGGATGGTTAGAGGGAAGATTGGACCTCTCAGGGACAGAGGAGGGGAACTATGCTTAGAGCCTGAGGGAATGGGGGGGATCTTGAATGAATACTTTGCGTCGGTATTCACGCGGGAGAGGAGCCTGATGTCTGGTGCCGGCTTTAAGGAATTTGAGGACCCGTTAAAGGAAATAATCATTACGAGGGAAGAGGTGTTGGGGCTTTTAGGCAGCATAAAGACTTATAAAGCTCCAGGGCCTGATGGCATTTACCCCAGGCTGCTAAGGGAGGTGAGAGATGACCTTGCTGGGCCTCTGACGCAAATCTTGTCTCTTCTTTGGAGACAGGTGAGGTCCCAGAGGACTGGAGGATAGCAAATGTAGTACCGTTGTTTAAAAAGGGTCAGAGGGATAACCCAGGGAACTATAGGCCGGTGAGCTTGACTTCAGTTATAGGTAAGCTAATGGAGAGGATCTTCAGGGACAGGATGTATGAGCATCTGGAGCGCTGCGATCTGATCAGGAATACGCAGCATGGCTTCGTTAAGGGGAGGTCGTGCCTTACGAATCTAGTGGAATTTTTTGAAGAGGTGGCAAAAACGGTTGATGAAGGACAAGCCGTTGATGTTGTCTACATGGATTTCAGTAAGGCGTTTGACAAGGTTCCTCATGGTAGGCTGATAGAAAAGGTGAAGGCGCATGGGATACAGGGCCAGGTATGTAGATGGGTTGAGAACTGGCTTGGGAGGAGGAGACAGCGGGTAGTAGTGGAAAGCTCTTTCTCCAACTGGAGGTCTGTCACTAGTGGTGTGCCACAGGGCTCTGTACTAGGACCTCTTCTATTTGTGGTTTATATAAATGACTTGGAAGAGGAGGTAGGTGGTGTGATCAGCAAATTTGCTGATGACACTAAGATGCTTGGATTGGTGGGAACTGAGGAGCAGTGCCAGGCAATACAACAGGACATAGATAGGCTGATAGATTGGGCAGATAGATGGCAAATGGAATTTAATCGGATAAATGCGAGGTGATGCATTTTATCCGGAATAATGTAGAGGGGAGTTATAGGATAAAAGGTAAAACTATCCAGAGTATAGAGACGCAGAGAGACCTGGGGGTGCAGGTTCACAAGTCTCTGAAGGTGTCAGTACAGGTGGAGAATGTAGTAAAGAAAGCATATGGTATGTTAGCCTTCATAGGAAGGGGTATAGAATACAAGAGTAGGGGTATAGAATACAAGAGTAGGAGTCTGATGTTGCAAGTGTATAGAACGTTGGTTAGGCCTCACTTGGAGTACTGCGTCCAGTTCTGGTCGCCGTACTACCGGAAGGATGTGGAGGCCCTGGAGAGAGTGCAGAGGAGATTTACCAGGATGCTGCCTGGTATGGAAGGTCTGTCTTACGAGGAAAGGTTGAACACACTGGGGTTGTTTTCCCTTGAAAGACGTCGACTGAGAGGGGATCTATTAGAGATATATAAGATTATGAGGGGTATAGATAGAGTAAATGGTGGTAAGCTTTTTCCACCATTAGAAATGGATAGAACGAGGGGTCACGGCCTTAGGGTGAGGGGGGCTATGTATAAGACGAATATTAGAGGGCATTTTTTCACACAAAGGGTAGTGGGGGTGTGGAATGCACTACCGAGTAAGGTGGTGGGAGCAGGCACGCTAGGGTTGTTTAAGGGTCTCTTGGACAGCCACATGAGCGGTCTGCAGATAGAGGGATATAGCAGGACTATTAAATATCTTATTTGTTTCCACAGGTTATTCGGTCCATGCATTCGGCAGGTCGTGCGGGGGCTGCTCTTGGATGTTGCTTCAGGAGTGGCCTAGTGCGTCACGTCGTTAGTATATGCTTAAACTGGACCATCTGATGGGCAACATGACAGCTCAGAGACTATCGCTGTTGCTATCCACATGACACAGAGATTTGGGCCTGTGTCTGCGGGAGTTTGCGCCTTCTCCCCGTGGTTGCGTGGGTTTTCTCCGGGTGCTCCGGTTTCCTCCCACATCCCAAAAATGTGCTCTTAGGCTGATTGGGTAACAAATTGTCCCTATATTGGTCCCTATATGTCATTAAGACGTTAGGACAGCGGCGCGGGCTCGTTGGGCCGAAGGGCCTGTTTCCCGTGCTGTGTTGGTCTTTGTTCTTTGCCAGCATTAAGTCGACATTCAGGGCTCCCTGGCTTTTTACAATATTTTTGGCAAGAAAGTGGCTGAAAGAGGATGATTCGGAATCAAGGAATGAGTTCTTTCTTTTCCTCAGAGTTTGCTGCCACTTCCAGGACTTTCTACTGACAGATTGTGGAACTTGATGGACTTTGATGGTGTCATAAAACAAACCAGCAGATATTTACAAAGTATTTGCACTTTTTGCTTCAACATGCCCATTCATTCAGTTCCCTGTGGGAAAATGAAGGCAGGATTGACAGTGCTCTGCAGTTGTATGGCATGACTGAATTTCTCAAAGTCCCAAGCATGATAGATTGTACCCAAATAACCATGCGTACTTCTTTTCCCATCCACCTTTCCCTTCCCTCCTTTCCATCTCTTTTTTTATTCATTCAGGGGAGGTGGGCAGCACTGGCGAAGGCAGAATTGCCTTTGAACTGTGATACTTATCAGACCATTTAAGAGTGACGTATAGGCCAGACCAGAATAGGATGGCAGATTTCCTTCCCTAAAGGTGAACCAGATGGGGTTCTATGACAAGCAGCAATAGTTTTATGATCATCATTGGATGTTTAATTCCTGATTTTTATTGAATTCAAATGTCATCATCTGCCCAGGTCCCCAAGCATTACTCTGGATCTCTGGATTGCTAATCCAGCGACAATACAACAATGCCACTGCTTCCCCCCTCTCCTCTTCTCCACTGTCCATCTACCATCCTCTCCCTCCAGCTCTCTCACTTTCTCCACCAGCCCTCTATTGGAAATGAGTCAAGGAACCCAAATGGAGGCAGGATATAGTGAAAAATGGACTAAACAGAACAAAAATGAATACAGTGGAATGGGAATCAGCCTGAGAACAAGATAAATAGAGCAGGGAATGCGCTGAGCAGTGCAGAAATATGCTCCTTAGGAACAGAATGTCAACTATTACAGATACAGGATATGAGTAACATCTGTTGGATTCAAAGACATTACAGCCAGCAGATAGGGAAGACTTTCATCTCATCACAGCCTGGCCTTGACTGCAAATCCTGGAGATGAAAGGTTAGCACCTTAATGATGTTGACAGCAATTCCCAATGCTCACTATTCAAACTAAAATCCCCAATCAAAAAAGAATACAATTAGTAAAAGATGCTAAAAGTTACTGGCAGTTGACTAGAAATTGCATTTTTTTAGAAGGCTTTCACTGCTTTTAAAGTAATTAGTATTCATGATTTGCATCGCCAAAAATTTAAAAGTGCTTTAAACAAAAATTGCACTGCAAACGGAAATAAAAGCTTATAGAGTTGAAACAGCCCTCCATGTGAAAATGTTTCTTTTGCCATTGCCTCATTCACTGGGGCAAATGTATCACCCATTTGAACATTTTTATTTACAAGTTAGGGAGAAGAAAGCAATATTGCAGACTGTTACTGATACAGTGCATATACTGCTTTGCCAATAGCCATGGGAGAGGACCTCATGCAAACAGCTGGAACAGCTGTTCTCAGCCATGTTAAAGCTTGCAATATTCTAGCCTCATTTCTAATGGGTTTACAACTAGCTCTGACAAGTGTGAGAAAGGAAAGGCTCTTTTGCATGTTAAATAACACTTTTATTTTACTTATTGTCAATTACAACCTGTGATTGCACCTGTGGTCAAATGGACTAAGAAATTAGGCCCAACATAAAATTGGGCACATTAAATTAATACAACTAAAACTGCTTCTATGAGGTTACCACAGGCCAAAAGCTAATTGGAACACATACCAGATCTGTCTTGCATATCAAACAGGGGTACTTCACTTTAACAATAGGGAAGTTATCATGGCCCAAAACCAGAACCCAGGCCTCTTATATATTGAATAGAGAGGCTCAAGCTTTACATGGAAGCTTTACATTGTTTGGCCTGACACCCGTCAGGAGGTACTCAGCCAGAAGACATTATGATTGTGCATTCTGTAGCTTTAGCCATTCTCCCTGCTGTTACTCATATCCTGAAAGGAGATCTGCACAACTAGAATGATCTGGCTTACCCTCATTGTGTGTTGTGACTCCTGCTCTCCCTTGTCACCCCATTGGCTAAAAGCCTAGGAATGTTCAAAGAAGACAGAAACAACCATTTTCAAGTCAAACTCCAGCGAAGACTCCACCAAACCTACTGTGACCTGGGAGGACACAAGAGGGCATGCAAGACCTGAGTTCATCTGTTGCCGTGAACTCAGTCAATTGAATCCAACAGCCCAATTGGTTTCAACAAATTGGATAATATCTATTTCTCACACAATTAGCCTAGTTTGGGAAAAGTTAATTCATTGTGTAAGAATTGTTTCTTTAATCCGTGAATGATTTTAGTAAAACTACATTTGAACCACAGCCCTTTTGTTTGTCTCAGAAAGCAAAAACACTTGAGTAGATGTGTGGTAAATTGATTGGAGTGTCTATATAGAACACTTCATAGACAACACATATTCCTACATTGAAGATAACCTTACTGGAAACAGCAGTTAACAGTTAAATTCATCTTCTTTATCAATTTGTAGTTTCTTTCTCAATCCATAAATGCCTTTGGTTAAGGAGATAGGCAGTTGATCATGTTGTTCACAATGGTCTCAGATGTCTTTTTGCCCTTGCTGCATGGTTATCACTGACATTGTCAGCAATCTATAAGCAATGTATCATCAATGTATAAACAATGTATTCTCCAATGCATTGAGAGTAAACGTTCTCCAGTGCGGCCTTCATGACACACGACAGCGCAAAGTCGCTGAGCAGAGATTGATAGCCAAGTCCCACACACATGAGGACGGCCTCAATTGGGATCTTGGGTTCATGTCACACTATCTGTAACCCCAATGACTTGCCTGGGCTTGCAAAATCTCACTAACTGTCCTGTCTGGAGACAATACACATCACTTTAACTTGTGCTTAACGCTCTCTCCACTCACATTGTCTGTATCTTTAAGACTTGATCACCTGTAAAGGCTTGCATTCCAATCATTATTTTGTAAATGGAGTTTGTGTCTTTATATGCTCTGTTTGTGAACAGGACTCCCACTTATCTGACGAAGGAGCATTGCTCCAAAAGCTAGTGGTTTGTGCTACCAAATAAACCTCTTGGACCTTAACTGGTGTTGTGAGACTTCTAACAATGTATAAACAATGTATAAGCAATCTATAAGTAATGTATTACCAATGTATAAGCAATGTACAGCACAAACAAATTTCGAGATGAAGTGTGCAAGAAAACATCTTGCAACATGAATTTGCAATTTGCCCGAAGGCGAATGCAGGTCCAAGTCTTTTTGAAGAAAGTTTGCAGATCTAAAGCATTGGTTTGTCCTTTGTGGGTGGGGAACAAGAATCATAGAATTCCTACTGTGTAGAAGGAGGCCATTTGGCCCATCGAGTCTGCACTGACCACAGTCCCACCCAGGCCCTATCCCATAACTCCATGCATTTACTCTAGCTAATCTCCCTGATACTGAGGGGCAATTTAGCGTGGCCAATCCACCTAACCCACATATCTTTAGACTGTAGGAGGAAACAGGAGCATCCAGAGGAAACCCACATAGACACAGGGAGAACGTGCAAACTCGACACAGACAGTGACCCAAGCCAGGAATCAAACCTGAGTCCCTGGCACAGTGAGGCAGCAGTGCTAACCACTGTGCCACCCTGCTGTCCAGTTGGAGGATTTTCCAGTTCCTGATTCAGCCCCTGGGGGATAAACATCCCTTAACAGATTTATACCAGGGTGGCCCCTTAATTGGAATGGAAATGGGTTCCCTATTCAATTAATGGTGGCAGGTGGGCTCTTCAAGTTTGCAGGTCAATCAGAGACCCTCCCAATTGAGAGGAGCAGCAGAGTGTAGTGCTGCGTAAGTAACTGAGAGGGCACTTCAACATGGAGGAGCCCTCTCACCAGCATTTTTAAAACTTTCCTTAAGAAAACACATAATAGCAGGCTACCACTGTTCTGGAAGGTATGTGAAGGATAAGTCTCTCTAGATGGTGGCCTTTGACTACAATGCATCCATCTAGGCAGAAAGGGTCTCCAGGCTGTTCTGGAATCTGGTGCTCCAGACCACCTCTTAACTCCAGTCCTGGTCTGTTGCTGGGTGCCTGACTCCAGGCATTTAACTGCTCCCCTACCCCAAAGATTCGGGGGCTGAAAACCAACTGCAAAGTCCCAGTGTGCCTCTTCTATGTGTGGTTAATGTAGCTCTTAATAAAACGTAATTAGCTTCCAGCTCTGTGGAACTGAGTAACCCTGCCAGCTCTAAAGCCGTCTGAGCATGTTAAGGCTGGCACTGGGAAAAGATTGAGGATACAAGAATGTCAACCAGTGCCAATATTTATGAGGCTCCTCTGCTCATGTTCCTGTCCTTGATGGGACCTGAAAATGTCAGCTCGTCAAACTCTGTTTCTCACTCCACGAATGCAGCCTGACCTGCTTGGTATTTCCAGCATCTGTTATGTTTTTATCCAAGGTATTATAACTCTTAGTATCCCATTATAACTGCAAGGGTGGATTTCACGCAACACTGGAGAGAAGAGCAAGACCAGTGGGAAGGAACGGCCATCTTTACAGTGGGCTGAACAGCTACTCCGCAACGCAACAGCCCAGCTCTGCACCTCAACCATTTTAATACCAGAAGGTCCTCTGAGTGGGGCAAGTAGCCCTCCACCACCCCAACTGCAGTGTGTTGCCATCCTAATTGTATGCTGCCAACATTCACACTAACCCAGCATGGTGGCACAGTGATTAGCATTGATGCCTCACAGCACCAAGAGCCCAAGTTCCATTCCTGGCTTGGGTCACTGTCTTTGTGGAGCTTGTCTGGGATGCTTCCCCCCCCTCCCCACCCCCCAAGACCACCTCTTCCCTCCAGCCCTGGCTCCACAAAGCTATGAGAAGAGGTTGGAAAAACTGGGTTTGTTCTCATTGGAGCAACTGAGGTTGAGAGGACATCTGATAGAAATCTACAAGATTGTGAGAGGCATGAACAGAATGAATAGTCAGAAGCTTTTTCCAATGGTGGAAGAGTTAATTACTAGGGGGCATAGGTTTAAGATGTGAGGGGCAAGGTTTAAATGAGATGTTCAAGGCAGATTTTTTACACAGAGAGTAGTGGGTGCCTGGAACTCACTGCTGGGGGAGGTAGTGGAAGTGGATATGATAGTGACTTTTAAGGGGTGTCTTGACAAATACATGAATAGAATGGGAATGAAGGGATATGGTTCCCGGAATGTAGGGGGTTTTAGTTAAGTCAGTGCAGGCTTGGAGGGTCGAAGGACCTGTTCCTGTGCTGTAATTTTCTTTGTATTTTGTTCAATAGAAGACATCTTTTGGAGATCCATCAATTAAAATACAACTGCAGTGGGTTCACACCACCCACCATCCTAATCCTGCCCACCATCCTAACCCCGCCCATCATCTTAACACCATCCACTATCCTAGACTCGCCCACCACCCTAACCCCATCCACCACTCCGACCCTGCCCACCATGTTCTCCCTGTGCCTGCGTGGGTTTCCTCTGGGTGCTCCAGTTTCCTCTCATAGTCAGAAAGATGTGCTGGTTAATTGCAATGGTCATGCTAAATTCTCCCTTAGTGTATCTGAACAGGTGCCAGAGTGTAACTTCATTGCAGTGTTAATGTAAGCTTACTTGTGACAGCAATAAAATTAAAACTTAAAAAAAACCCTGGTGTACAAACATTTTAGAAATTGAGACTTTTCTTGGGTGACCCCCCCTCACTATCACTGTTCACCATTGAATCCCTAGATTTGAATATTGATGAGGTTCTTCCTGCCAATTTTGTTTGTCTTTCTGAATAAAGGGCTTTGACAAGTGGTGTTCCTTAGGGACCAGTGCTGGGACCTTTGCTGTTTGTAATAAATGATTTGGAATAAAAAGTAACTGAATTGGTTAGTAAGTTTGTAGACAACATAAAGGTTGGTGGATTTGCAGATAGCAATGAGGTCCATCAGAGGATACAGTAGGATATAGATCAGTTGGAGATTTGGGTGGAGAGATGGCAGATGGAGTTTAATCCAGGCAAGTGTGAAATAATGCATTTTGGAAGGTCCAATATAGGAAATATACAGTCAATTGCAGAACCCTTAAAGAGTATTGATAAGCAAAGGGATTTGGGTGTACTGATACACAGGTCACTGAGAGCGGCAAAGCAGGTGGAGAGGGTAATCAAGGAGGCATATAGTATGCTTGCCTTCATTGGCCGGGGTATTGAGTTTAAAAATTGGCAAGTCATATTGCAGCTTTTTTGAACTTTAGTTAGGCTGCACTTGGAATGTAGTGTTTAATTCTGGTCGCCACGCTACCAGAAGGATGTGGAGGCTTTGGAGGGAGTAGAGAAAAGATTTACCAGGATATTACTGGTCTGGAGGAGGGTAAGTCTCTCTAGATGGTGGTCTTTGACTACAATACAATGTAGGCAGAAAGGGTCTCCAGGCTTGTCTGGGATGCTTCCCCCCCCTCCCCACCCCCCAAAACCACCTCTTCCCTCCAGCCCTGGCTCCACAATAGCTATGAGAAGAGGTTGGAAATACTAGGTTTGTTCTCACTGGAGCAACTGAGATTGAGAGGACATCTGATAGAAGTCTACAAGATTGTGAGAGGCATGAACAGAATGAATAGTCAGAAGCTTTTTCCAATGGTGGAAGAGTTAATTACTAGGGGGCATAGGTTTAAGATGTGAGGGGCAAGGTTTAAATGAGATGTTCAAGGCAGATTTTTTACACAGAGAGTAGTGGGTGCCTGGAACTCACTGCTGGGGGAGGTAGTGGAAGTGGATATGATAGTGACTTTTAAGGGGTGTCTTGACAAATACATGAATAGAATGGGAATGAAGGGATATGGTTCCCGGAAGGTAGGGGGTTTTAGTTAAGTCAGTGCAGGCTTGGAGGGTCGAAGGACCTGTTCCTGTGCTGTAATTTTCTTTGTATTTTGTTCAATAGAAGACATCTTTTGGAGATCCATCAATTAAAATACAACTGCAGTGGGTTCACACCACCCACCATCCTAACCCTGCCCACCATCTTAACATCATCCACCATCCTAGACTCGCCCACCACCCTAACCCCATCCACCACTCCGACCCTGCCCACCATCCTAACCCCTGCCTACCATCCTAACCCCGCACACCATCTTAACTCCATCCACCATCTTAGACTCACCCACCACCCTAACCCCATCCACCACTCCGACCCTGCCCACCATCCTAACCCCTGCCTACCATCCTAACCCCGCCCACCATCCTAAGCCCCATCCACCATCCTAACCCTGCCCAGTATTGTAACCCCCTTCTACCATCCTAACCTCATCCACCATCCTAATCCCCACCCACCTCCACTGTCCTAACCCGTACCCACCATCCTAACCCTCACCCCCCCATCCTAACCTCACCCACCATCTTCAACCCCACCTACCCCCACCATCCTAATCCTGCCCATTATCGTAATCCCCACCTACCGTCCTAACCCCCATTCATCAGGCTAAACCCCACCCACCGTCCTAACCTCACCCACTGTCCTAACCACACTCACCATCCTAACCCCACTCACCACCCTAACTCCATCCACCATCCTAACACCCATCCACTGTCTTAACTTCACCCACCATCCTAAACCCCACCCACCATCCTACTCCACCCATCGTACTAACCACACCCATCATCATAACCCCTCCCATCTCCCAACCTCCATCCACCATCCTAACCCCACCCACCATCCTAACCCCACCCACCATCCTAACTGCACCCACCATTCTAACCTCCATCCTCACTATTCCTGTCAGGGAAGGCACAGCTAAATTTCTACCTGTTGTTTCACTTTGTAATTGCCTGCTGAAGTCCTACCCAAATATGCAACTAATGATAACAACAACTTGCATTGATATAGAGCTTTAAGTGTAGCAAATCATCTCAAATTGCTTCATGGAAGTGTTACCAAACAAACCTTTGAGACACATTGGCCAAGATTTTTAAGATGGCAGGGTTTTCCTTCAACAAGTGTTGAAGGACATCAGCCCCCCTTTCTGTTCCTAGGAAGCTGCCAGCCAAGTTCTCTTGACCTTGCAATATCAGAGGCTGCAGTGGGCATGTAAGGAGGCTACAAGCAGCCCCCACAGTCTAAGTGCTGGGAGCCCAGGAACAGGTAAGTCTGAGGGGTCTCAGGGTAGGAAGCAGAGCTGAGGTCAGGACATTGGGCGGAAGGGTCTGGGGATGTTGGTGGAGATACCAGTGAGTGAGGGAGTACCTGCATGGGCCAAACCTTTTGGGGAAGGGAGGCACTCAATGTTAAAAGTAGGCTGATAATGGTGCCTTCACCCCCAACACCACCATTCCCCCTACCCCATCCTCACAATTAATTTTCAGTCTCCCCACCTCTGAATGCCTCCCACCAGCCTGGAAAATTGAGGCTGGGTGGGAAATGGTCCTCAAGTGGTCACTAATTGACTTCTTCAGAGCCTCAACTGGGGCAAAGTTTGGCCAACCAGCCTAGGCCTTGACTTTCCAAACATTTAATTATGGAAGGTTCAGGGTGGAAGGGGACCCAATGGGAAGACTATTCGAGAAATTTCAGAGCCAATTCACAGGAGGGACAGTAACATTCTGCCCATTAGGCGTTAATAACATGGATAGCAAAAAACTGGATCAAAGAGGTAGGTTTTAAGGAGTGTATAAAAGATGAGAGAGTGAAGCACAGTAGAATCATAGAATCCTACAGTGCAGAAGAAACCATTCAGCTCACCTACCTGCACCAACCACAATCCTATCCAGACCTATCTATGCATTTACCCAGCTAGCCCCCTGATACTAAAGAGCAATTTCACATGGCCAATCCACCTGAGAAGAGAGTTCTGATGATGGAATTTCAGAACTTACAGTACAAGCAGCGAAAGCAGGATCTCCAATGGTGCAGAGATTAAAATGGAGACAAGAGACCAGAATTGAAGGAGACTGATATCTTGGAGGACTTCAAATCTGAAGGAGGTGGCAGATATCAGGAAAGGCAATGGCTCCCGCTGTGTATTTGTAGACCCATCTAATATTGTTTCCTTGAAGGTGGTGTTTGTTTTGGGATGGAAGCATGTACCTTTCTACATTGCATGCCGTGTTTACAATGAATGTCATACCTTAGAGTCATAGAGTCATAGAGATTTACAGCATGGAAACAGGTCCTTCAGCCTAACTTGTTCATGCCGCCCCTTTTATTAATCCCTAGGCTAGTCCAATTGCTCGCACTTCGCCCATATCCCTCGACACCCATGTAACTGTCTAAAAGCCATCATTGTATCTGCCTCTACTACTATTTCTGAGCTTGTTCCAGGCACTCACCACTCTCTGTGTGAAAATGTTGTCCATCTGGACCCTTTTGTATCTCTCCCCTTTCACCTTAAACCTATGCCCTCTAGTCCTCCTCTGCCTTTGGGAAAAGATTCACTATCTAGCTGATCTATACCCCTCATTATTTTATAGACCTCTATAAGATCACCCCAAAGCCTTTTACACTCTGGAGAAAAAAATCTAGAATATCCAGCCTCTCCTTATAATTCAAACTATTAAGTCTCAGGAGCATCCTAGAGGGGCCTGGGTGTGCAAGTCCACAGATCCTTAAAGGTGCAGAGGATGGTGAAGAAGCATGCTTGCCTTTATTGGATGGGGCATAGAGTATAAAAGTTGGCATATGATGTTGCAACTATATAGAACATTGATTAGGCCACATTTGGAATACTGCGTCCAGTTTTGGTCGCCATACTATCAGAAGGACATGGAGGATTTGGAGAGAGTGCAGAAAAGGTTTACCAGGATATTGCCTTATATGGAGGGTCCTAGCTATGAGGAGAGATTGGGTAAACTGGGGTTGTTCTCCCTGAAAAGATGGAAGATGAGGGGCAACCTAATAGAGGTGTATAAAATTATGAAGGGCATAGATAGGGTGAACATGGGAAGTTTTTTCCCAGGTTGAAAGTGATAAACACAAGGGGTCACAAGTTCAAGGTGAGGGGAGCAAGATTCAACACAGATGTCAGGGACGTATTTTACACAGAGGGTGGTGGGGGCCTGGAATACACTGTTAAGCAAGGTGGTTGAGATGGACATACTGGAATCATTTAAGACTTATCTAGATAGTCACATGAACAGACTGGGATTAGAGGGATACAAACGAATGATCTAGTTGGATGCATGAATGGCACAGGCTTGGAGGGCTGAGGGGCCTGTTCCTGTGCTGTGTTGTTCTTTATTCTAAATTTTTTCTGCATTCTTTCTAGATTAATAATATACTTGTTATAATAGGGTGTCCAGAACTGTACACAGTATTCCAAGTATGGCCTTACTAATGTCTTGTACAACTTCAACAGGACGTTTCAACTCCTGCATTCGATGATCTGACCAATGAAACCAAGCATGCCAAATGCCATCTTCACCACTCTATCCACCTGTGACTCCACTTTCAAGGAGCTATGAACCTGTCCCCTAGATCTCTTTGTTCTATAATTCTCCCCAACGCCCTTCCATTAACTGAATAAGTCCTGCCCTTTTTAGATCTACCAAAATGCATCACCTCACGTTTATATAAATTAAACTCCGTCTGCCATTCATCATCCCACTGACAAAATTGATCAAGATTCTTAATAACCTTCTTAATAACCTTCTTCACTGTCCACTATGTCACCAATTTTGGTGTCATCTACAAATTTAGAAATTTGTAAAATTGATCAAGATCCCGTTGCAATCTTAATAACCTTTTTCACTGTCCACTATGTCACCAATTTTGGTGTCATCTACAAATTTACTAACCGTGCTTACTAAATTCTCATCCAAATCATTAACATAAATGATAAAAAACAGTGGATCCAGCATTGATCTCTGAGCCACACCATTGGTGACAGGCCTCCAGTTTGACAAACTACTGACTACAATCACCCTGTGTCTTCTGTCCTCAATTCTGTATACATTTGGTTGCCTCATCCTGGATCCCGTGAGATTTAATCTTATGCAACAACCTATCTTACGGTACCTTGTCAAAAGTCTTGCTAAAGTCCATGTAGACAATATCAACTGCACATTCTTGGTTATCCCTTCAAAAAACTCAATCAAGTTTGTGAAATGTGATTTTTCACTCACAAAGCCATGTTGGCTATCCCTAATCAGTCCTTAAGTCTCTAAATGCCTGTAGATCCTGTCTCTCAAAATACCTTCTAACAATTTACCCATCACAGATGTGAGGCTCACTAGCCTATACTTCCCAGGTTTTCCAAATAAGATTTCTCTTTTCTTCAGGTGATTGGAGAAAACACCAATCACTCTATCTGAAAGAAGAATAACACCGTTCAGAATGCTGTTGCCATCTTCACTCAATACTCGTGCTGTTTTGTTAAATATAATGAGGTAAGTGATGTTTCATTGGCAGAACATATTGAGATTTTCTCACTCCATTTAAGCATCACTTTCCTGATTGACTCCTCAAGCTACCATCTGTTGTCAAGGCTCAAGAAGATGAAACTTCAGAAAAAAACATGCTTTACATTCTCATAACACCAAAAACTCTTTTAATTGGATTGTTATTAAAATAGATGAATCCTGGTTTAGAAACCCTATCCATTGACTGCCTATTCTGGGTGGATCCCAATAGCTTTTATCTTCCTCTGTGGATCAATTTATTCTCGATTGCATATGAATGGAACTGTTTGAGTATGTATGTGGCATCTTATGGTGACAGAATGATTGATGAAATTATTTTATTTCTTTAAATCTTTTGAGAATCATATCATTTATAATTTGGAAACCAATTGAGGTGTGAATTGCAAATGTGAAAAACCTTGGACTCATTTATAAAAGAGAAGAGGACAGCTATGTTACAGAGAATGATTGCACTGGGGAGTTTAACAAAATCTGCCACGTAGGGAGATGTTAGAGCACACGACCAAAGGTTTGGTCAAAGTGATATGTTTTAACTCGCATCGTAAAGCAGGAGAGATAGGTAAGGGGGCAAGGGATTTAGAATTAGGGAATTAATGGAGCTTCAGACCAGGACAGATGAAGGCAACTCTGTCAGTGTTGGGGCAATTAATATCAGGGATAGAGAGGAGGAGGCTGGAATTGGAGGAGTGCAGATATCTCACTGTGTTGGAGGGCTAAAGAGGTTACAGAGAGCAGAGAGGTCAGGCCATGGAGGGATTTGAGAATGAGAATGTTAAAATGGAGTCATTGGGCAGAATTTTCTGGCTGCCCCCAACCCCCTTCCCCACCCCATCCCTGCAGCGGCATAGCTTCGGACAGCAGAGGTGGATCGCCGTTGGCTGCCATCGGGATCTTCCAGTCCCGCTGATGTCTGCAGCACTTTATCTGACCTGTCCATCCTGCCTCTGGAGAACCATTGCAAGGAGTCATCTTCGATGGGACTGGAAGGTCTTGTCAGAGAGAATCCATGCAGGGTCTATTCAGTTCCACTGTGGAAGAGAAAAGGTTTACAAAAGGTAACTTTTGAATTAAGTTGTAAAAAGAAATCTGGGCCATCTTCATCCTGAGATCCATATCCTCCATCTTTGCAATTTCTTCTCCCCCCCTGCACCCCGCGCCAAACCGCACCCTCCCCCCACCCCCCTCCTCCCATCCCTCCCCCACACCACCCCACGCCAATTGACCCATTTCCTCCCAGTGCCATGGCTCAATCTTTAGGCTTCAGTCCGGTAAGTTGTGTTGGGACACTTGCTGAACTCAGACTCTTAAAATCAGGGGAACTCCTTCACTACTTGGTTAGTCACAACCTCCCCCATTGTGTGTCAACTTTGCTGCAGGACGTTTTGAAGAGGTGACCTAAGACACTTCAATCTAGAAATCCGTGAGGGACACACCTATTTCCCAGGAACAAATCAGGCATCTAAGCCTCAAAAGTTGCTCAGGATACACACTCTCATTATAGGCCAGAAATGCACAAGCTTGATGGTAAAAGTAAGAATTTAGGCTAGGAATTGCCTTCAATCTTCTGCCACCTCCAAACTTGATGAACTCAATGCTCTTTCTATTTAACCTGCTATTTTCCATCTTCCACAGATTGTAGTTCATCCATTCCTGCCTTTGCTGACTTACATTGGCTTCTGGGAACACAAATGACTTAAATCTAAAATACTAATTTTCATGCATAAACCTCTTCAGAACTTTTCCCCTTCCTTTATTTTTTTTTAATCACTATCTTCAGTCCTACAGCACCCACATCCAACCCACGGAACATCTGTTATTGATTTTGTCCTCCTGCATCCTTCTTCCTTCACCTCATTGTCATTGTAGTAGCAAGCTCCATTAAGAGGTGGGTGGTCGGATGGTCATGTCATCAGATCTCCCAGTAGGGCTGGAGAACACGAACCCCGGGGCTGAATGCAGGCTTTTACCATCAGAATGGAACTTAGGGCTGAATGGAGAAGATACATATTGAAGAACATATTGAAGGTGGTCGAGGCGAACTCGCTGGGGTCTTTTAAAAGACTTCTGGATGAGTATATGGGATCCAGTGGGATTGGGGGTTATAGATAGGTCTATGGCTGGGTAGGTTTTGATGTGTTCAGCACAACTTGTGGGCCGAAGGGCCTGTTTGTGCTGTAGTGTTCTATGTGCTATGTTAACTGTGTCCTGAGTTTGAATCAATGTGAAATCCTATTATACCGAGGTTTCTCCTCAATAACTGCTCAACAGTCAAGTGTCAGGGAACATAGCTCTTTATTCAGTGAACTCATTCCATGCTCCAAGCATTGACTGCCTTTTCTGGGTGGATCCCAATAGCTCATCCCCCCACTGAGGTCACATTTTTTTTAATTCATGGATGGGAAGTGGGCATCACTGGCTGACTAGCATTTATCGCCCATCCTTAATTGCCCCAGATCAATTGAGAGTCACCACATTGCTGTGGCTCTGGAGTCACATGTAAATGAGAGCATGTAAGGATGGAAGATTTCCTTTTCTAAAGGGCATTAGCGAACCAGATGGGTTTTTCAACAATGTTTTCATGGTCATCAATAGATTCCCAATTCCAGATTTTTTAAAATTGAAATCAAATTCCACAATCTATCATGGCAGGATTCGAACCTGAGTACCCAGAGCATTAGCTGAGTTTCTGGATTAATAGCCCAGCAATAATACCACTAGGTCATCACCTCTGTTCCCTCAAAGTGGTTATGCCCCAACAGATATAACAGTTAACAAGTAGTTGTTGGCAACCTGGTGGTCATCAATCATTATAATTATCACAATTGCCCGTTGTAATTTCAGATGTTTATGTCCCACAGTATAGAATTTTGTTCCTAAGCCCCTCTAATTTGCTGCCATCCTGTAAAGTCTTTCTTAAATTCCATCAATTTGACAAGTCTTTTGGTCGTTTTCCTATATGTAGCTTGGCATCAATATTTTTTTTAATCACACTTCTGTGAAATATCTTGGGATGTTCTTCCACACTCTGGATGATATATAAGCTCCAGATGTTGCTGTTTCTTTCTAACAGCTGGAAGCAATGCCAAGTCAGCCATTACAGCTCTAGATAAGGAAGGGGAAATGGGGAAAGGAAGAGAGGAAGATCCCATGTTGTGCCAAATTAATGAGTGCAGCTGTAAAATGGACTTGTACCACACTGAGTTTTTACAGCATGAGCAAGCAGCTCTTTTTACAGACATTTAATTTAGTTAATTGGGGAGTATATTGCATATATTAAGTACTTCATTGGAATAGATAAGGAAAAAATGTTGTGTGGCAACATATAAGCTGTCAAGTCCTAAATAATTCCATAAGAGAATAAGAATGCCTGAGGCAGGTTGTGGCTATGTTTATGATTATCATGTATCTGTAATCTGAACCCAAAATTTTTTTAGAGATTAGAGCAACACAGCACGGGAAACAGGCCCTTCGGCCCAATGAGCCCGCGCCGCCGTCATAACTATATAGTAACAATTCCATTATCCTATTCTAATTTTAGGTTATTCCTAATATGAAAGAATCTCAATGTAGGGACAATTTGTTTCCCAATCAGCCTAAGAGCGAATTTTTGGGATGTGGGAGGAAACCGGAGCGCCCGGAGAAAACCCACGCAACCACGGGGAGAACGCGCAAACTCCCGCAGACACCGGCCTAATTCCAAGTGTCTGCACAGCTACAACGATAGTCACTGAGCTGTCATGGTGCCCTTCAGATGGTCCAGATAAAGCACTCATTTACGACATGAAGCACCAGGCAACCCATGAATCAACATCCAAGAGCTGTCCTCGCACCACCTGCCGAATGCATGCTCCTTGTTGGTCAAGTATGGACCGAATTACCTGTGGGAAAAAAAGCCATAGTTAAACAGTCCTACTATATCCCTCTATCTGCATACCGCTCATGTGGCTGTCCAAGAGACCCTTAAACAGCCCCAGCGTGCCTGCTCCCACACCTTACTCGGCAGTGCATTCCACACCCCCACTACCCTTTGTGTGAAAAACTGCCCTCTAATATTCGTCCTATACATAGCCCCCCTCACCCTATGGCCATGACCCCTCGTCCTATCCATTTCTGAAGGTGGAAAAAGTTTACCTCCATTTACTCTATCTATACCCCTTATAATCTTATACACCTCTATGAGATCCCCTCTAAGCCGACGTCTTTCAAGGGAAAACAACCCCAGTCTATTTAATCGTTCCTCATAAGACAGTCCTTCCATACAAGGCAGCATCCTGGTAAACCTCCTCTGCACTCTCTCCAAGGACTCCACATCCTTCCGATAGTACGGCGACCAGAACTGGACGCAGTATTCCAAGTGAGGCCTAACCAACGTTCTATACACTTGCAAAATCAAACGCCTACTCTTGTATTCTATACCCTTTTCTATGAAAGCTAACATACCATACGCTTTCTTTATCACCTTCTCCACCTGTGAAGACACCTTCAGAGACTTGTGAACCTGCACCCCCAAGCCTCTCTGCATCTCTATACTCCGAATAGTTTTACCTTTTATCCTATAACTCTCTTCTACATTTTTCCGGCCAAAATGCATCACCTCGCATTTATCCGGATTAAATTCCATTTGCCATCTATCTGCCCAGTCTACCAACCTATCTATGTCCTGTTGTATTGCCTGCACTGCTCCTCTGTACCCGCCAATCCAAGCATCTTAGTGTCATCAGCAAATTTGCTGATCTCACCACCTACCCCAACTTCCAAGTCGTTTATGTAGACCACAAATAGAAGAGGACCTAGTACTGAGCCTTGTGGCACTCCACTAGTGACAGGCTTCCAGTCGGAAAAAGAGCCTTCCACTACTACCCTCTGTCTCCTCCTCCCGAGCCAGTTCTCGACCCATCTACATACCCGGCCCTGTATCCCATGCGCCTTCACCTTCTCTATCAGTCTACCATGAGGAACCTTGTCAAACGCCTTACTGAAATCCATGTAGAGCGACATCAACAGCATGTCCTTCATCAACTGTTTTTGTCACTTCTTCAAAAAATTCCACTAGATTTGTAAGACAAGACTTCCCCTTGACGAAGCCATGCTGCGTATCCCTGATCAGATCGCAGCGCTCCAGATGCTCATACATCCTGTCCCTGAGGATCCTCTCCATTAGCTTACCTATAACTGAAGTCAAGCTCACCAGCCTATAGTTCCCTGGGTTATCCCTCTGACCTTTTTTAAACAACGGTACTACATTTGCTATCCTCCAGTCCTCTGGGACCTCACCTGTGTCCAAGGAAGAGACAAAGATTTGCGTCAGAGGCCCAGCTAGGTCTTCCCTCAACTCCCTTAGCAGCCTGGGGTAAGTGCCATCAGGCCCCGGAGCTTTATATGTCTTTAAGCTGCCTAATAACCCCAACACCTCTTTCCTCGTAATCTTTATTTCCCTCAACTGATTCTCAACTTTGTCAACATCAGCAACAGACATCTGGCCAGTCTCCTGCGTGAATACCGACGCAAAGTATTCATTCAGGATCTCCCCCATTCCCTCAGGCTCTAAGCATAGATCCTCTCCTCTGTCCCTGAGAGGTCCAATCTTGCCTCTAACCATCCTTTTGCTCCTTACATAGGTGTAAAATGCCTTAGGATTTTCCTTAATCCTACCTGCCAAAGCCACTTCGTGGCCCCTTTTTGCCTTTCTAACACCCCTTTTAAGATCCCGTCTACACTCTCTACAAGCTTCCAGCGCTGTCTCAGTCCCCAGTTGCCTAGATCTAATGTAAGCCTCTCGCTTCTTCCTGATCAAGTCCTCAATATCCCTGGTAAGCCACGGTTCTCTAATCCTACCTTTCCCATCCTTCCTCCTTGCCGGCACGTATCTTTCCTGCAGAGAGTTTAGTTTTCCCTTGAAAGACTCCCACATGTACCTCGTCGACCTGCCCTCGAAAAGCTTATCCCAGTCGGTATCTTTAAGATCTTGCCTAATCTGGCTGTATCTAGCCCTCCCCCAGTTAAATACCTTCCCTTTTGGGCAGGTCTCGTCCTTTTCCATTAATATCCTAAAGCAGACAGAGTTGTGATCACTATTTGACACATGCTCTCCTACCTCGACGTCAACCACCTGCCCTGGCTCATTCCCCAGAACCAAATCCAGTATAGCCCCCTCTCTAGTCGGGCTATCCACATACTGCTCCAAGGACCCTTCCAAAACACAATGTACAAATTCCTCCCCGTCCACTCCTACAACTCTGGGCACTCTCCAATCTATTCCAGGGAAATTGAAATCTCCCACTACTACTACCCTATTTTTCCTACACTTATCTAAAATGTCCCTGCATATCCCTTCTTCCACGGCCCGCGGGCTGTTGGGCGGTCTGTAGTAAACACCCAACAGAGTAACCACTCCCTTCCTATTCCTCAACTCCACCCATAGAGACTCAATTCCTAAATCATCCATACCTCCCTCCCTCTGCACTGCTATGATGTTGTCCTTAACTAATAAAGCCACTCCCCCGCCTCTCCTCACACCAACTCTGTCATGCCTAAAACACTTATATCCTGGAATATTCAATTGCCAGTCTTGCCCCTCCTTCAACCACGTCTCGGTCACCGCCACCACATCTAAACTCCTCGTGAACATTATTGCCTTCAGTTCATCAAACATTATTGCCTTCAGTTCATCAAGCCAAGCATTTTGATGTGGGTGAATTACAGGCTTCCTTGCAGCAGATGATTGTAGGTATGACACCATCTCTCTGGTGATCTAGGGAATCAGTGGTCACGGCTTCTCTAAATCCTGCTAAATGTGCTTCTTCCCCGTTGAAAACCCCTCAGTCTGCCACCAGATGTATGCCTCCAGGCCCTGACAGGTTTTGGATTCAGCGGGTTGATGGATAAGGGAGTGGGGAGCATCTCTCATTGGGAAGACACTAATGACGTCCCTAACTGACCACAAGTGGTAGCATAGTTCAGCTGACTCGGCTGCCCACCGCTGCCTGGAGGGTGACCAATATGAGTGTCAGTCTGCCCCACTTTCAGCAAAATTAGTCCGAGGCAGGTAAGAGTCAGATAGATGATCCAACATGCAACTTACAAAAAATCCTGCCCAAAGTCGCCTTCATGTGGCTGATGAGGTTCCATTCGAAGAGCCTTTGTCACTGCTTTCCAATAGTGTGACCAACCACCCCACTGCCTTCCAATAGTGTGACCAACCATCTCACTGCCTTCCAATAGTGTGACCAACCACCCCACTGCCTTCCAATAGTGTGACCAACCACCCCACTGTCTTCCAATAGTGTGACCAACCACCCCACTGCCTTCCAATAGTGTGACCAACCACCTCACTGCCTTCCAATAGTGTGACCAACCACCCCACTGCCTTCCAATAGTGTGACCAACCATCTCACTGTCTTCCAATAGTGTGACCAACCATCTCACTGTCTTCCAATAGTGTGACCAACCATCTCACTGCCTTCCAATAGTGTGACCAACCACCCCACTGCCTTCCAATAGTGTGACCAACCACCCCACTGTCTTCCAATAGTGTGACCAACCATCTCACTGTCTTCCAATAGTGTGACCAACCACCCCACTGCTTTCCAATAGTGTGACCAACCATCTCACTGTCTTCCAATAGTGTGACCAACCATCTCACTGTCTTCCAATAGTGTGACCAACCACCCCACTGCCTTCAAGTGTGACCAACTCTCACTGTCTTCTATAGTGTGACCAACCATCTCACTGCTTCCAATAGTGTGACCAACCATCTCACTGTCTTCCAATAGTGTGACCAACCATCTCACTGCCTTCCAATAGTGTGACCAACCATCCCACTGTCTTCCAATAGTGTGACCAACCATCTCACTGTCTTCCATAGTGTGACCACCATCTCACTGTCTCCAATAGTGTGACCACCATCTCACTGTCTTCCAATAGTGTGACAACCTCTCACTGCTCCAATAGTGTGACCAACCACCCCACTGCCTTCCAATAGTGTGACCAACCATCTCACTGTCTTCCAATAGTGTGACCACCACCTCACTGTCTTCCAATAGTGTCCAACCATCTCACTGTCTTCCATAGTGTGACCAACCATCTCACTGTCTTCCAATAGTGTGACCAACCACCCCACTGCCTTCCAATAGTGTGACCAACCACCCCACTGCCTTCCAATAGTGTGACCAACCACCCCACTGCCTTCCAATAGTGTGACCAACCACCCCACTGCCTTCCAATAGTGTGACCAACCATCTCACTGTCTTCCAATAGTGTGACCAACCACCCCACTGCTTTCCAATAGTGTGACCAACCATCTCACTGTCTTCCAATAGTGTGACCAACCATCTCACTGTCTTCCAATAGTGTGACCAACCACCCCACTGCCTTCCAATAGTGTGACCAACCACCCCACTGCCTTCCAATAGTGTGACCAACCACCCCACTGCCTTCCAATAGTGCAACCAACCACCCCACTGCTTTCCAATAGTGTGACCAACCATCTCACTGTCTTCCAATAGTGTGACCAACCATCTCACTGTCTTCCAATAGTGTGACCAACACCCACTGCCTTCCAATAGTGTGACAACCACCCACTGCCTTCCAATAGTTGACCAACCATCTCTCTGTCTCCAATGTGTGACCAACCACCCCACTGCTTTCCAATAGTGTGACCAACCACCCCACTGCTTTCCAATAGTGTGACCAACCACCCTGCCTTCCAATAGTGTGACCAACCACCCCACTGCCTTCCAATAGTGTGACCACCACCCCACTGCTTCCAATAGTGTGACCAACCACCCCACTGCCTTCCAATAGTGTGACCAACCACCCCACTGCCTTCCAGTAGTGCAACCAACCACCCCACTGCTTTCCAATAGTGTGACCAACCATCTCACTGTCTTCCAATAGTGTGACCAACCATCTCACTGTCTTCCAATAGTGTGACCAACCATCTCACTGTCTTCCAATAGTGTGACCAACCACCCCACTGCTTTTCAATAGTGTGACCAACCATCTCACTGTCTTCTAATAGTGTGACCAACCATCTCACTGTCTTCCAATAGTGTGACCAACCATCTCACTGTCTTCCAATAGTATGTCCTGACCATCCTCTATCAAAAATCATAAGTAAAGTTTGATTTGCAAAGGTCAATGTCCTGCTTATCCCAAAAAAACACTTGGCACAAAGGCTCAATCATCATTTACTTTTTGCCAAGTACAGTTTTGCATTTAGCATGGTGGCACAGTGGTTAGCCCTACTGCCTAACAACACTAGGAACCTGGGTTCGATTGCCAGCTGGGGGCAGAATCTGCACATTTTCCCCATGATGTGTGGGTTTCCTCCAGGTGTTCTGGTTTCTTCCCACAGTCTGAAGGACGTACTGGTTAGGTGCATTGGTCATGCTAAATTCTCCTTTAGTGTGCCCGAACAGGCACTGGAGTATGGCAACTAGGGAATTTTGACAGTAACTTCATTGCAGTGTCAATGTAAGCCTTCTTGTGACACAAATAAATAAACTTTTCTTCAGATACTGTGATAATACAGTGCCTTTAAGAAATATATTTTAATTATGTTCTCTTTGGAAGTGTTTTCATGAGGTCTGGCCTTTTTATTTTGATACCATGTTGCCTTTACTGGGATCTTCTATTGTTGCTGAAGCAGGATAATTGAACAATGTTTATTTTTAATTTAGCCTAATGCAGCATCCTGGAGTTTAATGCTCTTTTGGGAATGCTGCCTGGGATTTCATTTACAAATGATTGACATGGACTCCACACTATCCTGCTCAATACTCAGGGTCAATCCAACCAAATACTAATGTGTGAATGGATTCACAGGTGAGGAACTGCACGGACAGTTTTTTTCACAGTAAAGTTCAGGTTTTTAGTTTCATTTTGGTCAGAATCTGTTTGGACTGCAGACTTGAAGCAATCTTTCTTGTGTCTCTTTCTTTGGAGTGAAACTTCTGCTGTTGGTGGTTTGCTAGCTAGGAACTAGAGGCTCTACATCTTGAGGACTGCCTAAAGCTTCAGGACTAAGAAGATCTCATGTTTTCAATTCATCATCCAAAAGACTAATCCACAGCAGATGTTGGAAAGCTGCAAGGTCCAGCATTATATGAGTGTGCTCACTGTTTCTGCCAAGCCTAGAAAGGAGTGTATGTTTATGTGGGTTGTTTGATTTGAAACAGTATATTTAGCTGTTATAGTTTATGCAATATCATTTTTTTGTAATTGGTAACAGTTAAGCTTTTTTTTTATTATGTATCTACATTCTTAAATAAACTTTATTTGATAAAAGCTTCCAAGTGGGTCACTTGAATCATACCTGTGTCTTATGTTTACCCACACCAAATTCAAAGTGCAAAACTTACATGCCAGAATCTTACTGCCACGGGAATCGGAACGGGCAAGGGATGGAGCAGGGGAAAGTCCATTGACCTCAGGTGAGATTTTATGGTTTTGGGATGAGCGAGGCTGTAAAATTCTGGTGAGGGCTAGACTGACTTCAGAAAACACCTTGGAGTTTCTGGCCTGAATCATAACAACACTTAGAGTACTCTCAAGGAAAGAACTGCATTTGCAATAGTTCCAGGAGACAGTCAACTTTCATAACAAGTTAAGCGCTTGAACAGATGATTAACTTTTTTTCATTTGCATTACTCATTCACCGTAGATTTTCATGTTTTAGTTTTCATGGAGCTGGGTGTGATACCAAGAGTGATGACAGTTTGAAGAGAGCATGTGTGCATTTTCTTTGAATATAGATAAAATGTGGGAGAAAACGAAGAATATCAGATTGTGAAGATCTTGGAGCAGCAGTGGGTCAGTGGTTCATCTCAACCCAGTGAGTCAGTGTCCCAAACTAGTCGCACCAATGGAGAAATTAACCTCTGAATATCCATATAGACATTATCATACTGTAATGCAGTTTGTTGTCCATTTTATGCTGAACTTATTTTGTTTCCATTATTTCCTCCGTTGAAGAGGTGTCACAGCTATCACCAGCACCCAGTCCCAGGATAGATATTCACACCTCATGGGTTCAAAATGCAGACAAGCTTCTGGGTCACTCACTGGTGAGCAGCTTATAGCTGAAGATCCACAGCGGGCAGAGGCCAGGGCACTCCAGGGAACCAGCAGTCAGAGGAATGCTGGAGTCCAAGACTCCGCTGAGCCTCTTGATGATGATGTGCTCCAGGCATGGTCATCCCATAGCTGCAAAGGCAGAGGCGCAAGTATTAAGAAGGGGTGACAGCAACCCTCCTTAGAACACAAGGCCAATCGGAGGAGTCCCATTGCTTTCTGTCCAAACAGATAATGCCATCACTGCAGCACACCCACATCAACATTGTGAGGTTGGCATCCACAATGGAGACCTTGGCATAGGACGTGGACTTCATGGTAGGAGATGTCTTCACTATGGTGCAGGATTTCAACTATATGGTACAGACAGAGGTGGGAATCCATGAGTCCCTGTGCCAAAGGATGGCAGGGGTTCTAGATTTTACTCCAGCTGCTCCCCCTCCATCCCATGGAAGAACACTGAGGCCCTCAGGAACCCCGAGGGGAAGAGGATCGGCAGGATTACAGCCCGGGGCCCTCCAGCGAGGGGACTCTGGGCATGTCCAGCTCACCTGACACTTCTCTTCCTGTGAGTAACACATCCTGATATCAAAAAGAAAAGGAATCTAACTTCCAAACTTCCTGAGAAGTGGTCTGGACCCTTTAGGTCCCTGCCCTCCAGGGGATGCCCTCCAAAATCATCTCAGGCAAAAAGGCATGGAAGTCAGCAGGTCACCTCAACCTCAGCTGTTGATCCTGGGGATACACCTCAACATATTGGGAGGGTCAGGAAGATTAAGAAACAGTAGCCACTTAGTGGGCACCATGTGAATATAGGCACTGTTGCAGTGAGATCACCATTTTTTAGAATGTCTGATATTAAATTTCACTTTGTTCACTCACAGAGCCTTCACCCTCTCTGTCCGTGACATCAAGCTTGGAGAGAACCATTGAACTCACCCGGCACCTCATCCTTGTGCAGTGTGAGAATGGCTGTACTATGTTCCCCCCACCCTCTTGCCAGGCCCCCACTAAGGAAGGGCACTCCCAAATTTGCGGTATGGACAGGAACCCAGGAAGAAGGACACATCGGCACATGCTGAGTATCTGTTAGGGGGTAGGGAGGGAGTCCCGGATTCAGTGTCCACTAATGACAAGCCCTTGCCTTGCTCCTGCTCACCACAATGTAGTAACATCGAGTCTAGCGTGGAATCAGTGGATCGAATGGGCAGCACGGTAGCACTAGGGGCGGTACAGTGGTTAGCAATGCTGCCTCACAGCACCAGGGATCTGAATTCGATTCCTGGCTTGGATCACTGTTTGTGCAGAGTCTGCACATTCTCCCCGTGTCTGCGTAGGTTCAAACCTGGGTTCACAGAACATCAGCTGAGTTTCTGGATTAATAGTCTAGCAATGATACCATTAGGCCATTTCCTGACTATGCCACAACTCACATTCATCAGATCCAGGTACTCAGCAAGTCCCTTCGAAAGCCCTTGCCTTGCCAATACTCACAACAACATAATAACAATAAGCTTTCTGCATTGTTTCACACCACTCCACTGGCGAGACACAAATAAGATCAGAACTCAGAAACTCGGCATAATTCATGCTCCCTGGATTTTGAGTGCATGTCGCTATTCCTGCTGATGGAGAGTGCGAGCTCAAAATCGCCCCCAGAGTGATTCCGTTATCTGCTCCAAATATCTTATGGCATCCGTAAGTCCAAGTGCCAATTAAATATCCAAATTATGATCAATTTTGTGCCATTTGAATTTTTTCCTGTACTAAGCATCACTGACACAATTCTCACTGACCTCATGCCCACAGTTTCAGCATCCTTACTCACATCCTCAATTCTCTTCATAGCTTGATCCTTCCCTGCTTCTGCAAGCCCCTCTACAGTTAAGTTCAAGTTTACCCTTTGCATTCTCCTGTCTCTCACTTACCATAGGTATGATGTGTTCAGACTGGGTAAGGATGGCAGATTTCCTTCCCTAAAAGAAATTACTGAACTGGCGGGGCAGGGGGGCGGGGGGCGGGGGCGGGGGGCGGGGGGGGGGGGGGGGTGTTGGTTTCCACAAATTGACAATTGTTTCATGGTCATCAGATACCTTCACTGAATTCAAATTCCATCATCTGCCACAGCAGGATTCAAATCCAGGTCCCCAGAACATTGGCTGAGTTTCTGGATTAACAGTCCAGTGATAATACTATTAGGCCATTGCCTCGCTATGCCACAAATTACATTCCAGGTCTTTGACAAGTCTCTTCTGAAAACCCTCGCCTTGCTACGACTTGCCACAACATAGTAACATTGAGTCTAGTATGAAATCATTGGCCAAATGGACAGCATGGTAGTATTAGAGGCGGCACTGTGGTTAGCACTGTTGCCTCACAAATGCAGGGACGGAGATTTGATTCCTGGCTTGAGTCACTGTCTTCACACATCTGGGTGGGTTTGCTCTGGATGCTATTGTTTCCTTCAACAGTCCAAAGATGTGTGGATCTGGCTGATTGGCCATGTTAAATTGCCACCGAGTGTCAGGGGACGAGCTAGGTAAATCTGTGGGGCAACGGGAATAGGGCCTGAATGGGATTGTGGTTGGTGCTGACTCAATGGGCCAAACGGCCTCCTTGTGCACTGTAAAGATTCTATGATTCTTCTCTGCCACGATAGCTCTACTGACTCACCAGCTGTGCTCGAAGCCCAACTCCTGACCACGCTGTTGATCATTCTTTTGCCATCATTACTAGGTGTTGATTGACCCCTCTGTGAAAGAACATGGGGCTTTTTTTTATTTTAAAGGAATGTTATTAGTGGAAATTTTTTTTATTACTGTGCAGGGGGCTCATTGAGGCAAAATCACCAATCCTGCACTCCTACTGTTGAGCCTTCCGTGAAATGAATACAAGTGAAATTGGGTCATTTCAATCTAATCTACACAGTAGGATACTGGGGAAATTGGATCATCTTGATTGCAATGAAATTTACATCAAGTGAGATGGAAACTGGACAACAAATCTGACCCTGTTCCCTCACCCCCCACTAGTTTCTCACTGGGGGATAGGGTTGGTTAGTTGCCTTTTTAGCAATGTTGGTAAAATAACACAGAGGAGTTCCAGTCGAGCATGTTCAACATTTACATCCTGACATCCCATGGAATCAGTCTAGCGCCTGCATTTTTAAGAGAGTGAAAAATTTCATTACCTCTTTGCAGGAATGTTTTTATTCAGCCATTGCAACATTAGAATAATGGGGATGGTATTCAACGAGGGCATGCAGTCTGAAGTAAAATGATGTATGCAGACAGCAACCTTCAGCAGAGAAGCAGATAGGGTTCAATGATGAATGGAGATGTTTGATACAAAAGAGTAACAGTGGGAACAGTTTAGTTCATAGTAAAAGAGGATAAGCTGTCAACGACAACACAATATTACAATTTGAGTGAAACTTAGGCAGCGAAATGTATAGCTTTGCTAGAGAATCATATTTTGACAATTTGCTTAGGAATGTAAGGTCCTAGATATTATTAATAGCTTTGGAGCTGCGACTGGCAATAATAAATGATTCACTGAAGTGTTTAAGGGTAGATTTTCAGAAATACATTACGAAGGATATGAGATTATTTGTGATGCAGAGAACTATATCCTTGATCACAGATTGACAAGGTCATCAACTTCTATATTGGATTTTGTACTATGTGTTGGTTATAAAAAGGGATTTCATTTACTTGCAACATTCTGGCCTTTCTCTCTTCACATATGTTGCAGTTCTTGGATTTCCTATCCAAGTGGACCATGATGGAACACATCAGGGGAGGGATGGGAAATTTGGAGAGGTAGCCGAACATCCATTGACTTTGGGTGGGAATTTGGGCTGCTGGTCCCAGCCTTAGTTTATAGAATTAGGTATTAAGACTGTCAGTGAATGGAAGAAGATCATTGCTGAACCCTAGAATGTACCTATTTATCATCCCTGCCTGCACACTCCTTATAAGAACCATTGGATAGTGAGCAGGAGTCAAAGTGGGTGAATGAACTTGGCTTCTCTGCCAGGCCTCCATGATAACCTAAATGTTACAAGGTGACTGGGGCAGGGGCAATGGATCCCATGCTGCATAAGGGAACCAACACAAAACTGGAGGCTGCCAAACTAGTAGGGTAGGATTTTACAGCCTCGCTTGGGCAAGACCGGAAAATGTCTCCCGAGATCAATGGAGAGTTCCGTTGTCGGAACTACGTCTGCTCCAATTCCGTAGCAGGCGAGGTTGTAGCGTTCCGGCCACTAAGTCAGTTGAGGTGTGACAGCTTCTGGAAGAAATCAAGTGGACCCCACAGGGATAGGAGAGGAACCCTGGCAAGGAAAGTAACTTGACCCTAAAGGCGGAAACATTTTTTTTGGTATGGACTCTGATACACAAGAGTTGATGGAGTTTGGGAAGGAGGGTGCAGCTGGAGAAGGGGGACAACTGGGTATCTTTGTCCCGCCAAGCTAACAAGCAGTATGGGGCAGGCTGGCATCTATTAGAATTAACCAAATGAAATTCCCTCCCGTGAACTCCTGCAAACTTGTACGGCATGTGCAGACATGACCCTTCCCACCAATCCTCCACAACACAACCCATCCAACCCACCCAGCCCTCCACATCTGCCAGGATTAAGTCCCTCAGCTTTTCTACTCCACAAATGTTTATGGTATTTTTTTTCTTTCCTCCAATCCAAAGACACTGAAGCTAATTGTGTGGCCCCACTGATGCAATTAGCTCAATGTAATACTGATGGGTTTGTTTTTAATAGGAAGGTATTTATAACATACTAATGTCCACCATCATCCCCCTTTCACTGCTGAAGTAACAGGATGACTTGGTCAGGGGAATAATTGTTAGGAAAGGTCATTAAACATGAATAGCCACTCTGTGAGATGGTGCATTTGGATACACAGTCCGCATAAACCTAACTAAGGCCAAGGGCAAGGAAGGAAATTAAAAAACAGAAAGAAGCTGCAATTGCACCAGTTAATGGATTGCTTGATCAGAACAGTGCAGCCTGACTAATATCATTCTATTCATCTTTATTCAGCTGAAACAGACAACACACAGAGATCAGACAATTAGAAGAGAGCTGCTTAGTAATTTGGATGAGCACTGAAATAAGCTTATGACACTTAGGTGGGACTTCTCGTGCATTACTATTAATAACAGTGTAATAGCAACTCAAAACAATTCCACAGCCAAGGTATCTTCTTTCTTGTGTGTCCTGCTATTTGTTATCTCTGATATTCCCTAAGTCTGATGGTAAAATCATTGAATAATCTCTGCTCAACCTTCTTTTCTCGAAAGGGGCAACCTCATCGATCCACATAACTAAAATCTCTTACCCCAGGAACCATTCTCATTAATCTTGTCTGCATCCTGTCCAAAATCTTCACATCCTTCTTAAAGTGTTTCCTACTGCACACAATACTCTAGCTGAGGCTTAGCTAGTGCCTTTGTACTCTGCATCTTTATTTGTATAGCCCAGGATCCTGTAAGACTTCATTTTCTGCACCTTTATCTATACAGCCCAGGATCCTGTTTGACTTTATACTCTGCACTTTTATTTCTTCAGCCCAGGATCCTGTATGATTTTATATTCCATGCTTAACAGTCATTATAGTCATTCTGATTGTTATATAGACATCTAGTTTACAGCACAACCCTTACTTTACAACAATACAGAGTAGCCTCATATTTATGATGTGATTTGAGATGGGCTCCTCATTCATTTTCAATTTGTACAATCAGCTTTTTTATGTCTCAATCTAATTTTATGTTACATTTTGACTCTTTTACTGTAACGTATAGGAAACCAGGGATAAAATATACTGTTCGATTATGTAACATATCCTGATTCCATCACAATAATCCAACTTCAGCCCATGTGTAGTTCTAGGGTTTTTACAATGCTTTTACTCTTTCCCGATTTATTACAACAGCTGTAATATAATCTTATTTTTATTTTTATTGTAATTAGATCCTCCCAAAGGCATGTTAAAATGAGATCTGTTCTACTTTTGTGGGTATTTCCTCTCTGTAATGTCCAGCCTAACCAAACAGGCAAGGAAACAAATGTGAAGGGTCTTTTTTTTCCATGTTTAATGGTCATGTGGCCCATCTAAGTAAGTTCCTTTCATTCATTTTCCTCTGATGGCTGTTGGTATAGCCAATCTCACTGACGTTCTGCTTTTCACCAGGCAGCCTTGAAGATTTGTTTTAAGAAATATATGAGTGTGATTATTGCCAGAAGCCCAGCTAATGCCAATACTGGTCAAGTCAGATCCCAGAGTAAAACCTGACTTCATAGGTCTTAATTTTATTTTCTAGAAACATGGAGAACTTATTGAACACTTATTGAACAGGAGTCTGCTGATGAACTTTTAGCACAAAGAATAAAATATTTATTAAACAAGAAAAATAAACGATATTACGTGAGAGTTAAAGGGTGGAAGGATCTCAATATAAACTCAAAAAGGTGTTTCAAATTCATACTATTCTTTTACCCCAGTAATATCTTTACAGACCCATAAACCATGAAGGATTACCACTAGCCTGACAAAGAAACTTTTGCTTGGGACTTGCACACAGTGGCAGATTAACTACCACCCAGACCCCTAGGCTGAGCTTTAGTAAGGCCTTCCTGACCTTGCTCCCCCGCCCTATCCTTCGTTTATTTTGCATTTATTTGCATGTAGTACAAGTCCAGGGGTGAAGCTCCTTCTATTTATAGGTATTTGTTATATTAATTCACCTATGGAGTATAGTTATGAAAATTTATTCACTCTTAAAACAGTAAACTAATTTTTTTTTGCCCTTGGGTCCACCTCCCTTCTGGATCCCTAAGCTTAAACCTACTCAGCCTAATGGTTAATCCACCACTGCAGGCACAGTATCATGGTTTTCTTCTGGTGAATTCCTGAGCATTCACTTTTCAACTATTACTCCATGAGATATCCAACCCGTACTCCAGATACATTGCAAAATAACTTCCACTCAGCAGTAAGAAGTCATGGTCCTTTGGAATTGCAAGAGCTTAAAGCACGTTGACCTACTCTAGAAAACATGATTCAAACCTGAACACAAACAAAAAATGCTGAAAAAGCTCGGCAGAACCGACAACATCTCTGGAGAGAGAATAGAGCCAGCATTGCGAGTCTGACTGTCCACACTTGAAATGTTGGTCTTTCTCTGCGAATGCTGTCAGACCTGCTGAGTTTTCCCAGCATTTTTGGTTTTTGTTTTGGATTCCTGCATCCGCAGTATTTTGCCTTATCTTTTGTTCGAACCTCTTGCTGGCTGGAGCTCCGGCAAAAAATGTCTCCACAGCAGAGGCAGATTTACTGTTTGTGGGACCCTGCTTTCACCTTCATTTTCCCCCCTCCAAACTCACACACTCTCCCTCTCCCTGCAATCCTGGCTAACCCCCTCACACCCTCTCTCCCTCCACACCCTCACACTCTTCCTCTCCACTCCCATGCCCTCACAGTCTTCCCCTACCTTTTATGCCCTCCCATTCTCACAGTCTCACTCACCTGGGTTCTTTAAGACAGAATCCTGCCTCACTTGGCTTCTCCTTATCATTGGGGCTTGATATGGCACATTGTGTCTTGCGCCTCGCTGTTGTTGGCTTGGCCTGCCCTGGATCAAGTTGCAAGCCTGCTCGCCTCGCCTGCCCAGCAGCTCGCGGTAGCTTGAGTTTAATGCCTCCTACCTCGCTGTTGCTGGCCTGCCCTCAGGCCTGAGTTACCTGTTGACCTTGTCTGCCGTTCCCCTCAGTGCCCTCACCCCTCCCGTTGGTCAGTTTCATTGTAAATCCGTCTCTGCTCTGAAGGCCACAGCGCAGTGAAAATCAGCCAGGCTTTTTTTAAAACACTGGGTGTTAGGAAGTGGGTAAGTTTAAAGGGTTCAGTAAAATGGAGGCCTGTGTATTTTGTTTTCACTTTTTCCTCTCATTTTCTGTTTGTCAGAATTGTTTGATAGACAATGAGGGTCTTATGGTAATTGGCACAGGGTGCAACCAATCAGGTTGCAAAATGAGTGGTCGCAATCCGCTTGCTTCGTGGTTCGATCCCTGTCTTGGGTCACTGCACTGTCTGTGTGGAGTTTGCACCTTCTCCCGTGTCTGTGTGGGTTTCCTCCGGGTGCTCCGGCTTCCTACCACTATCTAAAGATGTGCAGGTTAGGTAGATTGACCATGCTAAATTGTCCCTTAGCATTAGGAGGATTAGCTTGGTAAATACATAGAGTTATGAGGATAGAGCCTGGGTGGGATTGCAGTGGGTTCAGACTCAAGGGGTCGAATGGCCTCTTTTTGCACTGTAGGATTGTATGATACATGTTACATGCCTGTCCAATTTCTCTTCAAGTTTTCTTTCTAACCGAAGCTCAAAGCTCTGCTCACAATTTGTCATTTCGCCACCAGGTTTCCTTCCCTGCATGGAGATAAATTTAAAATTAATTTGCATTAACTGCCACATGGTAATATAGCTGTCAGTTGTAGCGATTGCCTCTCCCTTTTTAATTACCAGAGGAAAGTAGACTCCCTTATGTGCTTGGTTAACCTCACCAACTGAGTTCCTCATTATGAATTCACACCTTGTGCATGTAAGTAGTTTGGACAGAATGAAAATAGTGCCTTCCGCTAATCACTTTTATAAATTTCTTGAAGAGTTGCACAGAGATGGTCCAAGTTGCAAGGTGGAATGCTGCTCCCCTGCCACATCTCTCCCAGCCTGGATAATGCCTCTCCCTGCCTCCCACAGACATTGCCCCACCACAACAACATTACTGACCCCCTTATCCACTACCCCCTCTTACCACCAAACTGATCTTGGGCTCATCCCATCCCTTTCCCACCACCAATCTCAGGCAGAGTGGCATTGCATCCTGCCCTTCCCCTCCACTGATCTCAGGCAGAATGGCAGCAGAACACCACCCCCCCCTCCTCTCCACTGATCTCAGGCAGAGTGGCAGCAGATCCCCCTTTCCTCTCTACTGATCTCAGACAGAGTGGCAGCGGACCTCCCCTTCTCTCGAGTGATCTCAGACAGAGTGGCAACAGAACCCTCTTCCCCCCACTGATCTCAATCTGAGAACTGTCGGATGCTCAGCACTTATCTCCTCACTAACTGGAGTGCTTGAATCGGACCTTTGTAGAGCATATCTGTCTTGCATCAATTCTGAATGGACGAATGTGTTGGTAAATGTTGGACGTGCACCTCGCTTCAGGCACAGTCTGGATTGTGGCCATTTTCAGGGCTTGGTAAAGGGGGAACCAGTGTGGAGGTGGGCATGGATCGCACTACTCGCCTCATGCCCGACTTCACCAAGTTTTTGTGTCCGAAAGTGGGCGGACCTTGATGGTAAAATTGGGCCCGATCACTCTGTATTGTTTTCAGTGTCTCAGCCAAAAGCACAGAACTGCAAGACAGTGACTTCTTGCAAACATTTCGAACATTAAGTGACTAGGTTTGTGGTTACATTTAGTTGTGGTTAAAAGGATTATATAATCTTTCATGAGTTTGTCATGTCCTAAGTTATTTCCAGCTGTTTGATTGCAAAAGGAAAAGAAAAGAGTGACTGAAAGCAAGCCAAGGAAACTGGCTGACTATTTGATTGGTCAGCTACTTTGTCTGAATGATAGCTCTGAAAAAAAATATTTAATTGCTTGGTAAGACTCAGCAGCGTCTGTGAAGAGAGAAACAGAATTAAAGTTTCAGAGCTGAAGAGAGGAAGGAATGTGAAGAGTTTGATACTGTTGGAACAGATGGAGCAAAATATAGAACATAGAACATAGGACATAGAACATAGAACATTACAGCACAGAACAGGCCCTTCGGCCTTCGATGTTGCGCCGACCAATATAAAAAGCAATGCCCCTCCAAACTAAATCATTCCCTTCTCTTCCATATACTTATCAACTAACCTCTTAAACGCCACCAAACTTGGCGCATCTACAACCGCTGCAGGCAGGGCATTCCACTCCCGAACCACCCTTTGGGTAAAGAACCTGCCTCTGATATCCGTCCTATAACTATCACCCCTTAATTTAAAGCTGTGTCCCCTCGTGCTAGCTTTCTCCATCCTAGGAAAAAGGCTATCACTGTCCACCCTATCTAAACCTCTAATCATCTTATATGTTTCGATCAGGTCCCCTCTTAGCCTCCTCCTTTCTAACGAAAACAACCTCAAATCCCTCAGCCTCTCCTCATAAGACCTGCCCTCCATACCAGGCAACATCCTGGTAAACCTCCTCTGTACCCTCTCCAATGCCTCCACATCTTTCTTATAATGTGGGGACCAGAACTGCACACAATACTCCAAGTGCGGCCGCACTAGAGTTTTGTACAGTTTCCCTAGGGTCAGGGATAGGTGGGAACTTAGGACAGGTTCAACAAAGAGACCTTGGATACAAGCCAAAGGGATTGTTAATGGTAGTGTTAAAGACTAAAGGAGATGCTAATGGTGGTATGAAGATCAGAAAAAAGAATGTGTTAATAGCGGAACAAGCATCAGTGCTCTGTGAAAGCAAAACAAGACACAGGATAGCGCTCAATGTTAAGTTCTGAAGGCTGTAGCATGCCTCACTGGAAGATGAGGGCATAAGATGTGGGAACAGAACAGGTACATTCGGCCCATTGAGTCTGCAGGTGCAATTGGTTCCTCCAGTTTGCATTGAGCTTCACTGGAACGTTGCAGCAATCCAAAGGCGCAAATGGTGAATTGAAATGGAAAGCGGTGGGAAGGTTGGGATCATGCTTGGGAGTTGAGTGAAGATGTTCCATAAAGCATTCATCCAATTTAGCTTTAGTCTCCCCTTTGGAGAGAAGGGTTTGCTCTTGCAAGAAGTTGGTTCAAGTAAGGCACTCGCCCAATTTCACTTTTCAGACTGAAAAGAACGAAGTAACTGTTTAAATTAATCTCATAATGTAAGAAACAGAAGTTTCAAAAAATATATTGCAGCTATTTTTTGTTTCAAATCAAAGGATATTGAATAGAAATAGTGGCAACATAACGAATATCTTTTTTACACAGTGGGTGGTTAGAATGTGGAATTTGCCTCCAGAGTGTAGGATGGAGGCAGATTCAGTCATTGGCTTTCAAAAGGAAATTGGACAATCATCTGAAGAGAAACTATTTGCAAGCCATGGGGAAAAGGCCGGGAAGGGGACAAGCTAAGCCTTTCTTGCAGAACATCAGCATGGAAAGGATAGCCAGATGACTTCCTCCTGTGTGTTAACCATCTTGTGACTCATCTTATAAAACAAAGATTAGTGGTGAATAGTAGTTTATCAGATTGGTAAAAGATTTACAGAGGAGTCTCCAAGGAATAAGTTAGGATAAATAATTAGGATTCCTTCTGTTCCTGATATATATTATTGAGCTGGCACAGTGGTTAGCACTGCTGCCTCACAATGCTAGGGACCTGGATTCGATTCCTGGCTCAGATCACTGTCTGTGTGGAGTCTGCATGTTCTCCCCATGTCTGCATGGGTTTCCTCCAGGTGCTTCAGTTTCCTTCCACAGTCCAAAAGACATGCTGGTTAGGTGCATTGACCATGCAAAATTCTCCATCAATGTACCTGAATAGAGTGTGTTGTCTAGGGGATTTCCATAGTAACTTCTTTGCAGTGTTAATGTAAGCCTACTTGTAACTAATAAATAAACTTTATATATTAATGACCTAGATCTTGGTGTACAGGGAACAATTTCAAAATCAGCTGATGATACAAAACTTGGAAGTGTTGTGAATTATGAGGAGGACAGGGCAGAATTTCAAATGGACATGAACAGGTTGTGGAATTAGTGGTAAACTAATGAATGAAAGTTAATGTAGAGAAGCGTTAAGTGATTAATTTTGGTAAGAAGAACATGGAGAGACAATATAAAATAAATGGTCCAAATCTAAAGTGGGCGCAGGAACAGTGTAACCTGGGTTGTACATGTGTATAAATCATTGAAGATAACAGGACAGGTTGATAGCATGGTTAACAAAACAAACAGCATCTTGGACTTTAGCAATAAAGAATACACAAACAAAGAAGTTATGTTAAACGCTGGCCCAGCCTCAAACAGAGCTTGTGTCCATTTCTAGACACCATACTTCAAGAAGGATATGAAGGTATGAAGGTATATATCCAGGGATATGGGACTTCAGTTATGTAGATAGATTGGAGAAGTAGGGACCATTCTTCTTGGAGAAGAGAAGGCTGAGAGGAGATCTGATAGAGACATTCAAAATCATGAGAGGTCTAGACTGGGTGGAATGAGAGAAACTGTTCCTGTTGGTGAAAAGATTGAGAATGAAGGTACACAGATTTAAAGTACTTGATAAAGGAAGCAATGGCAATGTGAGGAGAAGCGTTTTCAAGCAGTGAGCAGCTAGGATGTAGAATGCACTGCCTGGGAGTGTGGTGGTGACGGGATTAGGGGAGCAGGCAGGGAAGAGGCACTGAATGAATTGCTCCTTCAGAAGGTCAGCACAGACACAATGGCTGGAATTCTCCATTTTCAGACTAATTGCGGTGCAGGTGGCCCTGATGGTGCCTATCCAACTGACCAGAATGGGGAATCCCACTGACCAGAATGGGGGATCCCACTGACCAAAATGGAGAATCCCACTGACCAGAATGGGGAATCCCACTGACCAGAATGGGGGATCCCACTGACCAGGATGGGGAATCCCACTGACCAGAATGGGGAATCCCACTGACCAGAATGGAAAGATCCCACTGACCAGAATGGCAGATTGCACACCAGATTGTTTGCTTGGAAGCTTGTGAATTATGCACGGGCAAGTTCCAATCCCAATGATCTTGTGGGCCAGCTGCTGATTCATCTTCCACTGTCAGTTAGTGGGTTCAAAGGTCATAGCGCCATTTGTAAATGCCAGTCCAGCGCACTCTCTCCAACACACCTATCCTCACAAGGCTATAGAGAAGGAGCTAGCAGCCTCAAAAGGAAGCTGATACCTCGAACCGACTACCTTTCCCTCAGCCCATCAGGAGTCTTTGCCGCTGCCCATCCCACTGCAGGTTGTGAAAAATGCAGCAGACCACCATAATGGATGACACCCCGTGGGGGCTGTAATGGTGGCTTCTCCCAGACTATTCCAGGCACCTTGAGCAGGCCAATTGCCCACTTTACCAGAGGATGTGTTGATACATGAGCCTCAGTGGGTGTTTGTGGCCTCTGCAGTGACATCTTCAGCCACCTCCTTTGTCTCTGATAAGCCATCCCTCCAGCTGCTGCTCACCCTCAGAAACGGCAGAGATCTGCGAGTATCCCAAGATGTAACTATCATGGATGCCTGCGGAAAATGGCACATATTGACATAATACACATCACATGGTCACAGACAATCTGCGCATTGAGGGAGTGGTATCCCTTGTGGTTCACACATGGCATCCTATGCCACCATGGGAGCACAGAGCCATGAGGGCACAGTCGACAATACACTAGAGGCATGTCTAATACGTGGTCGAAGCCCATGACCCTGGTGTCCTGGCCCTGGTCCAAGTTGATGTGACGTGGGTCTTCGCCAATCATGCCTCTGTCACCTCCTTTATGCACTTGTGTGGGGCAAATTGGGAGATGCTGCAAAGGTCATCCAATGCCCATCTCCCCCAGCCAATTGCCACCCCCAATACCCCCAACCCCAACCAACTGCTGGCATAACCAATCCCCAGCACCTCACCATGCAGAGTACACCCCCCCAAATAATTCTCCCCCCACCTCCCCCGGCTCCCCCTCATGGCCCCACACTGTCATGGATTTTGAGAGGCATTGAGTTCTGAAATCAAGTATCTTTGCTTGTGCCAGACCCCAAAAGAAAAATAAAATTTTAATAAAACTCTAAGAGTTCTTCCCAATGAAGACAGGTTTTGAATGTAACCAGATCACACATAAACAACCCACATTGCAAGGAAAGACACTGTCTTTGATGATACCCTGTACTGAACTTAAACCTCAGAAAGGCAGCAGGGAATTGTCATTCCACTGTGCATCCAAATTCCAGCATGAAGGAGAGAATGAATGTATTCTTTATAACTTCTTTATTTTCTTTTGCAAGACCACATGAAAAGAAAATGAAATGGAATTAATTTTCCCAGCGAGTTAAAGGACTGTTACGTCAAGAAGACATGTAGAGAAATCAGAACTGTGTGTAAAAGTATTTTTTTTTCACTATTTTAAAATGGACTTCTGCTGAACCACAAAATGGCTGCCACCGGTCACATGACTCACAAGATTGACCAACTGATGGAAGATTCTAACAGGGTTTACCAGAACAAAGGAGTTCCACTCTCAATCTTCTCCAGTCTCACACTCCATTTTAAGGCCACATGATATTCGTTAAACTGGATGACAAACTGGAACTGTCTCCCACAGCTGGAATGATAACTAAGATATTTGTCAAAATTCATTATACTCAAAGAAGTGTTAACAGTCACCATTTTGCTCCTGAGGGAAACAGTGGATTTTCGCCAGGAGAACAGAAACTGCTTGCTACGATTAACTCATTAATGGGTCAAATCACATGATCCGCTGCTTTTAAGATTTTGGATAATTTTAATATTACATTTCTAATCTCACAGCTCAATCTGTTGATACAATACCAATCAGAAAGAATTCCAGTGTCTCCTAGCTGATCAAACTGCCAGCCAACACCTCTGGTTAGATTTTAAATGTTTCTGTTCATTGTCTGCCATGCGATCTAACGCACAGCAATGATGCTGCTGGAGCAACATTCATTTCAAGGATCTTCCAACAGAAACTCATCTAGACTGAACACACACATGCACATTGAAAATCTCCTCAGGATTTTGATTTTTCAGATTCTGGAACTAATATTCATTTCTGTCCTTCTTTTACTGTTATTGCTCAAAGTTATAAATCTTCCTCATTTCTAATCGCCTTACTATATATACGCATGTGTGTGTGTGCGTGTGTGCATGTATGTATATGTCTGTGTGTGCATATGTGTGTGTATGTGTGTGAGTTTGTGTGTGTGTGCGTGGTGTATGTGCGTATGTGTGCACTTGCGTGTATGTGCATGTGTGTGTGCTTATGTGTGTGCATGTGGATGCGAGTGTGTGCGCTTGCTTGTGTGTGAATGTGTGTGTGTGTGTGAGGATGTGTGTGTATGTAAGTGTGTATGTGTATGTATGAGAGACTGTGTGTGTGTGCATGAGGGTGTGTGTGTATGTAAGTGTGTGTGTGTATGTGAGGGTGTGTGTGTGTGTATGTATGAGAGACTGTGTGTGTATGTGAGGGTGTGTGTGTGAGGGTGTGTGTGTATGTACATGAGAGTGAGAGAGATTACTAGCATTCACTCCCCTGGTATTGATTGTGAAAAAAACTAACCTTCCAGACCTAATCATAACTTGAGTTTGCTGTGAGTTATTATTAAATTGGATCACTCATATTGAGGGTTTGGAGAAACAGGTCACAACTTATTTTAAAGATAATTCAAAAACACCTCTGCTTATGAGCAGGAGACGAGATAATAAAGTTCAACATCTCTCCCTCTCCTGTCATAACAGTTCAAATGACGCCTTCTGTTCTGTAACCATTCGATGACTCTGAACACTAAGGACCAAATAGTGTACTCCTATTCCATCATCCTTTGTCTGAGATATTTGGCTTATATACCAAATCATCGAGATGTTTGGTGATATTATTGGCACAAACATGTTTTTGGAGACTAATTCATAAACTAGAATCACACTTGTCTAACCCCATTAAGGTTTTTATGACCATCCCAAATATGTATTCATGACAAGTTACAAATCACCATGCCAACATATATTCTTCTGTTTTCACAAGCAGTCCAATGGACAAGTGGACTTGAGTAATTTGTTAAGACCTAGGTCAAAAACTCCAGGATGTTTTATAAAGATAGCCTAGGCCCTAAGTTTTTACATTTGAATTTGGCACAAGTGAGCATAAAGTGTTTCACTTTAGGTATGATTCAAGTGACCCACAAGGAAGCTTTTATCAAACAAAGTTTATTTAAGGATACAATTAACATATAACATGAAAAAGTAGCACAACTTTTACTACCTACAAGAATCATCCATGAAACAGCATAAACCTTAACAGCTAGCTGTCTATGATGTTCCAAGTGAAACATCATCCCATAAACATACACCTCTTGCTGAACTTGGCACAAAAAGCAAGTATGCTCACATGATGCTGGATTTGCAATTTTTTAATGCCTGTTGTGCATAGGTCCTTTGAATATTGGATTAAGTCTCTGAGAATCCCCAGTCCTGGAACATTCAGCAAGTCTCAGGATAGAGAGAGAGAGAGACACGCTGCTTTTCCCAACAGTCTCCAACAGCGACTCACTGACAGCAGAATTTTCAACTTCAGAAAGCAGGGAAAACAAGACCCATTTGTCTCACATCCAAACTACATCTGAGAAAATGAAGTTAAAACCCGTGCTCCACTTAGCCATTCCAAAGGATCATAAAACTTCAGGACACTGCATTGGTCCAAATTAAAATTAAACATGATGTCCATCATATTGCTTCAGTAACAATTAGAGGACAACGTACAGACATTACGGCAATAATAAAATCTTGCAAAGGAACTGCTTGAAGACCGCACAAAGAAACATTGATGAATTACATTCTGTAAAGGCATAACATCATCACAAATTCCACTTCTCAGCTTCAGCTACACTCACGTCCGTCATTCTAAATACTAGCACAGGTATATCTACCCTGGGGGATTTAGACTGAGGTGAGTACATCAGGAGAAACACTCAGCATAAAACAGCAGCAGGTGTGTGGGAACAGGAGCTGTAACAATCTGAAACAGAAACAGAAACTGCAGGAAAATCTCAGAAGGTCTGACAGCATCTGTGGAGAGAGAATAGAGATAGTGTTTCACCAGACATTCAGCCAACTGAGCTAAAATGAGCCCCACTGTCCCATGGAGAAGCACAAACCCACTCCCCAGTTTTGGCTAGGAAGGCAGATGGAGTCACTTGTTGGAGTACTAGCAAACAGTGGCTTTGAAAGGTAGAAAGCTGAGGCAAAACACAGCTGCTTCTGAACTAAAGGGAAAACACTGCTCCTTTTGGTATCAAATTTGATCCCAGTAAGTGTGTGACTCTGTGAATCTTGGGTGGGATGATAGTTAGTTGTGGCTACCCTGTGGTCTCCTCATGAAATGTGCACAGCTGGAGTTCATGCTTGAAGCATATTGCCCACATTTTCAGATGTCTGTTTTGACCTGAACGAGCACAACAGCATCAAATTCAACCATTTAAAATTGCTGAGATGAAGCTATCAATACAAATGCAATGTTGATTCATTTTAAACATCTACTTAGCAGATCTAGGTTGCTTGAAGCAAAGACGCTCAGGTTTGTTAAGGAAACCTGAACCTGGCTTTCAATCGCTGCAATGATTAGATGGATTTTGTTTGATGTAGTTAAGATTTCACTATCAATCTGGGAAATCTTAAAGCTTATTTATTAGTCACAAGCAGACTTACATTAACACTGCAATGAAGTGAAAATAATGAAGTTACTGTGAAAATCCCCTAGTTGCCTTACTCTGGCGCCTGTTTGTGTACACTGAGGGAGAATTTAGCATGGCCAATGCACCTAACCTGCACATCTTTGGACTGTAGGAGAAAACCAGAGCAGTCAGAGGAAACACATGCAGAAACAGGAAGAGCATGCAGACTCCAATCAGACAGTGATCCAAGCCAGGAATCAAACCCGGGTCCCTGGCACTGTGACACAGCAGTGCTAACAACTGCGCAACTGTGCTGCCGTCGGTTAGCTCTGTTTGCTGGGTGGCTGGTTCATGATGCAGAATAGCGCCAACAGCGTGGGTTCAATTCCCATACTGGCTGAACTTATTCACGAAGGCCCCTGGCTGCCCAACCTTGCCCCTTGCCAGAGGTGTGGCGATCCTCAGATTAAATCATCACCAGTCAGCTTCCCGCCTCAAAGGGGAGAGCAGCCTATGGCCATCTGGGGCTAGGGTGACTTCACTTTATTCATCCTGGCAGGATTCAAATGGAGTAATGTACAAAATGCAGCTCATAAGTGAAAAACTGTGGGAAGAATCTCACAGATGAGATTCTTATCAGTAATTTAGAAACATGATATATAAAATGGAAAAAGCTGAGAGACACACAAGCCACAATCTGATAGCACTGCCAAAGCACAGAGTACCAGGTTTTAGTTTGACGTGTTAAGGAAATGGTGGTGGCATAGATATGAAGATGAGTGAATGACAGGAAACAGTGAATAGAGGTAAACATTTGTTTCTCAGACTGGAGGAGTTACACAGTCATTCCCCGAGGGAACTGCACCTCCTGATCTATATTCATGACCTAGATATGAGTGCACAGGGCATCATTTCAAAATTTGAGGATGACAGAAAGCTTGGGTGTACTGTGAGCTGCGAGATGGATAGTGATGGACATCAAGAGGACATAGAGAGGCTGGTGGAATGGATGGATGCTTGGCCTTTGAAATGTAAACCACAGAACTTGTGAAGCGATTCATTTTGGTAGGAAAAATGAGGGGAGGCAAACGAAAAGCAAGGTCACAATTCTAAAGTGGGTGTGCAGGCAAAGAACCTGGAGGTAAATGTGTATAGGTTGTTGAAGGTGTCAGGACCGGTTGAGAAAAAGATTTATAAAAGCATACAGGATCCCTGGCTTTGTAAATAGAGTCATGGAGTGCAAAAAAACGGTTACGATGCACATTTATGAAACATTGGTTCGGCTGCATCTAGAGTATTGCGTCCAGTTCTGAGCAACACACTTTAGGAAGAATTGAAAGCATTGGAGAGGGTGCTGAAAGGAGTTACAAGAATGATACAAGTGATGAAGGGCTTCAGATAGATTGGGAAAGATGCATTTATTCTCCTTAGAAGCTGGGGATGTTGGGAGGAAATTTGATCGAGTTATTTAAAATCATGAGGTGTCTAGACAGGGTAGATAGAGAGAAACAGTCTGCGTTGGCAGGAGAGCCAGGAACCAGAGGACACTGATTTAAGATGATTGGCAAAAGAACTAGTGATAGTAAAGTTTTCTTACACAATGAGCAGTTAAGTTATGAAATGCATTGCCTGATAGTGTGCTGGGGGCAGATTCAAAATTGACTCTCAAATAAAGACTGGTTAAGCAACTGAAGAGAGAATATTTGGCCAGCTTCAGGGAAGGGATGGGGAGAGAGGGATTGACTGCTTTCCTCCTGATAGACAGCCAGCACAGAGGCATTTTTACAAAATGGCAAATCCCAAGGTGCCTCCCAGAAGCGTTAGAAACAAAAGCTGGCACTAAGCCACATAAACTAATATCAGGGCAGATAATTAACAGCTTGGTCAAAGAGATATCCTGTCTTAAAGGAGGAAGGAGAAGCAGAGAAGCTTAGCGAGGGAATTTCAGAGTATAGGGCTTGTCAGCCACCAACGATCATAGAACCATAGGATCCCTACAGTGCAGAAGGAGGCCCATCGAGCCTGCATTGACATCAATCCTTGTAACTTCACATATTTATCCTGCTAATCTCCCTGACACATCTTTAGACTGTGGAAGGAAACCAGAGTACCCAGATGAAACCCATGGAGACACGGGGGATGTGCAAAATCTACACAATGTGACCCGAGGCTGGAATTGAACACGGGTCCCTGGCATTGTGAGGCAGCAGTGCTAACCACCGTGCCACTGTGCTGCCCAATGTTACTATGCCACCATGTTGATGGAAGGACTAAAATCAGAGATTCTTGTGAGGTCTTAAGAAATGTCAGTATCTTGATGGTTGTAGTGCTAAACAAAATTACTATATTAATGAGGGGTAGTACCATGGGATGTTTTGAGAACAAGGATGAGAATTTTAAAATTGAGGTATTGCTTACCCGGAGGCCAAGCCAGGTCAGTAATGGGTGAATGGGACTGAGGACGGATAGGGATACAAGTAGCAGAGTTTTGGATGATCTCATAGTTACAGATGGTAGAATGTGGGGATCACCAGGAGTGTACTGAAGTAATCATATCTCGAGGTAACAAAGGCAGAACGTGCTAAGCTGAAGCTGGTTGAAGCTACAGAGATGGACTTAGGTGGTATTAGTGATGGCATGGATATAGGGTCAGAAGCTTGACATTGGTATCTGACTTGAATATTATTTTATGATGCAATATGACTATATGAAATAGGAGCAGAAGAAGGCCATTCAGCCCCTCAAACCTGCTCCACTATTCAATAAGATCATGGTTGATATGTTTATGTTTCGAGTTCCACAATCCCATCTATCCCCGATTATTTTTGATTCCCTTGCCTAGCAAGAATCTGCCTACTGCTGCCTCAAAAATATTCAGCGACTCTGTTTCTGAAGCAGAGTTCCAAAGTTGCAAAACCCTCTGAGAAAAAAAGAAATTTCTTCCTTTAAGCATGACCCCTGATTTTTAAACAATACTCTCTTGCTCTGGGTTCACACATAACAAGGAACATCCTCTCCACATCCACCTTGTCAAGATCATTCAGGGTCTTATATAGTTCAATCAAGTCACCCCTCAGTCCTCTAAACTCCAATTGAAACAAACCTCCTTTGACTCTATTATAATATTGTAATAAATTGTCAAATAAATAGTCACGTGACCAGACCACAGTCTCGGGATTCAAATGATAAAATTTGAATGCCAAGTTGAAGTTACTTTCTGAACTTCACCAGTCCGTTAGAAATACAGCTTCACCATGAAATCACCCCATTATGAGTTCCTGTAACACAAACTGAAACCATATTTCCTCATCTCTAATTGTGAAACAGGGATATAATTATAACATGCAATATCACAGGATAATCAACCATGCTGGGAATATTCTGACACCCAGACACCATTTAAAGACAGAGAATCAGAATTAACAGCTCTGAAACCTTTCATTGGAAATGTTTCATTTTTGCTTTGTTATTTTTGAAAATCTTATTATAGCAACTAGTTTCAAATGGCTGACAGCGGAGTGGGGCCAATGGACCCAAGTTATACTGCTAACTACATGTGACACTCTGGACAATGCATATGAATTGCCCTGTCAGCTTTCTACTCATGTTTTGGAAAAAATATAAACAATATTTCAAAGTTTTGAATCCTTAGAAACTTTGCCTTATTCTGTTCAGTGCTGTAATAACTTCTTGCAATGTCACACTGAGCATGGGCTGTTCTTTACTGAACCATGCATAGTTCCCCGCTGAGCTTCTCCAGCACCATTCTGAAGCAATGCCATTCCACTCTGATTTCTACTAACGACTTAAATGAAGAGACAGAGAGTAATGCATCAAAATTTGCTGATGATACCAAACTAGGGTGGGAAGATAAGCCACAGGGAGGAAACAGGGGCTGCAAAGAAATATAGGCAGGTTAACTGAGTGGGCAATAAAGTGACAGATGGTGTATAACACAAGAAAATCAATCACTTGGGCTGTAAGAATTATAAAACATATTATTTCCAAAGAGGTAAAACTTGCCAGTGTTGATGTTCAAAGAAGAAGTTTTCCAACATCAGGTTAAAGTCCAACAGGTTTATTTGGAATCACAAGCTTTCGAAGCACTGCTCCTTCATCAGGTAAGTGGAGAGATGGATTCACAACCACACATATATAGTTAGAGACACAGTTGCAAGATAGTAGTTGGAGTGTGAGTCTTTACAGATAATCAAGTCTTTACAGGTCCAGACAATACGAGCGGAGAAAGAGATCATCATTGCTTAAAGACGTGAATTGTCTCAAGCCAGCTCAGTTAGTAGTAGTTTGCAAGCCCAAGCCAAAAGGTGTGGGTTACATGTAGTGTGAAATGGTCCCAAGGTCCCGGTTGAGGCTATCCTCATGTGTGTGGATCTTTGATGTTCAAGGACACTTGGGTGCAATTGTACAAGGAATGCAGAAAGTTAGCATGCAGGTGCAGCAAGCAATTAGAAAGGAAAATGGCATGTTGGCTTTTATTGCAAGGGAATTGGAGTACAAGAATGCAGAAGTGTGGCTGGAACTGTGTAGAGTTTTAGTGAGAATTCGTCTGGGATATGGAGCAGTTTGTTCTCCACATTTAAGAATGGACATACTTGCTTTGGAGGCGGTACAGCGAAGATTTACTAAATTGGTCCCTGGGATGAAGGGGTTGTTCTGTAATGAGAGGCTGAGTGAATTGAAATTGTATTCTCTGGGCTTTAGAAGGATGAGAGGTGACCTCACCTGCAATATTGTGAAGGAGCTCAATAGGGTAGATGCTGAGAGATTGTTTCCACTGAGTGGGGAATATAAAACATGACAACACAGTTTTAGGATAAGAGGCCAGATCATTTAGGACTGAGATAAGTAGAAATTCCGTCACTCAGAGAGCTGTGAATCTTTGGAATTCTTCATCCCTGAGGGCTCTGGGTGTGCGCTATTGTGTACAAATTAATCTGGAGCAGGTTTTTGGTCCTTCAGGGAATTAAGAGATATGGGAAATTAGCAGGAAAATGGGATTGAACCTCAAGATCAGGCAAGAATGTCGTGCAGGCTGGATGGGCAGAATGGTCTACTCCTATTTCTTGTGATTTAGTTTGTCTTTAGAAACTACAGACTTAGGTTAGGGATGCTTGCTTTGTTTAATGTCACTTTATATGCAATGAAGTCTGTTTTAATTTAAAAATGCAAAATCTTAAGTCTTGGTTCTGTCCCTTAAATGAACGGCTCCTATCAGAATTGTAACTTAGTAACAGTAAAATGTAAAGACCATGAAGTGGAACTCAAAGATATCAATAGACTGGCACCACATTGTGATAAATGTCAATGAAAAATAGAATATGAATAGTGCACATGCATAACCCAGAATACCAAATCAGTTTTCACTTGGACAATTCCCCTGCCTGGTCTGGGAGAATTGGAGAAATTCCATTTTGAATTTCAGCCAATTGGGGATAAACCTCACATGGATTGTGCTGTGACATTCCCTTTGGAGAGTCAGGCCCCTGATCCGAATCATTCTTCAATGCAGCAGCCTCAGGGCTGGTGTGTGAATTCAATCAGATTGGGCGCTGGGTGTGAATTCAGTCAGGCTGGCTAGGTGTGAATTCAGCCAGACTGGGCTGGGTGTGGATTCAGATAGATTGGGCTGGGTGTGAATTCAGTCAGACTGGGCTGAGTGTGAATTCAGTCAGATTGGGCTGGATGTAAATTCAGTCAGAGAGGGCTGGTATGTAAATTTAGTCAGACTGGGCTGGGTGTGGATTTGGTCAAACTGGGCTGGATGTGAAATCAGTCAGGCTGGGCTGGTGTGCAAATTTAGTCAGATTGGGCTGGATGTGAATTCAGTCAGACTGGGCTGGGTGGATTCAGACAGTCTGGGCTGGTATGTGAATTCAGTCAGACTGGGCTGGGTGTGGATTTGGTCAAACTGTGCTGGGTGTGAAATCAGTCAGACTGGGCTGGTGTGTGAATTCAGTCAAACTGAGCTGGTGTGTGAATTCAGTCAGACTGGGCTGGTGTGTGAATTCAGTCAGAGTGGGCTGGTGTGTGAATTCAGTCAGACTGGGCAGGTGTGTGAAATCAGTCAGGCTGAGCTGGTGTGCAAATTCAGTCAGATTGGGCTGGATGTAAATTCAGTCAGAGAGGGCTGGTATGTAAATTCAGTCAGACTGGGCTGGGTGTGGATTTGGTCAAACTGGGCTGGATGTGAAATCAGTCAGGCTGGGCTGGTGTGCAAATTTAGTCAGGTTGGGCTGGATGTGAATTCGGTCAGACTGGGCTGGGTGGATTCAGGCAGTCTGGGCTAGTATGCAAATTCAGTCAGACTGGGCTGGGTGTGGATTTGGTCAAACTGTGCTGGGTGTGAAATCATTCAGACTGGGCTGGTGTGTGAATTCAGTCAGACTGGGCTGGTGTGTGAATTCAGTCAGAGCGGGCTGGTGTGTGAATTCAGTCAGACTGGGCTGGTGTGTGAAATCAGTCAGGCTGAGCTGGTGTGTGAATTCAGTCAGATTGGGCTGGATGTAAATTCAGTCAGACTGGGCTGGGTGTGGATTTGGTCAAACTGGGCTGGGTGTGAAATCAATCAGACTGGGCTGATGTGTGAATTCAGTCAAACTGAGCTGGTGTGTGAATTCAGTCAGATTGGGCTGGTGTGTGAATTCAGTCAGACTGGGCTGGGTGTAAATTGAGTCTGATTAGGCTGGCATGTGAATTCAGTCAGACTGGGCAGATGTGTGAATTCAGTCAGATTGAGCTAGTGTATGAATTCAGTCAGACTGAGCTGATGTGTGAATTCAGTCAGACTGGGCTGGTGTGTGGATTCAGTCAGACTGGGCTGGTGTATGAATTCAGTCAGTCTAGGCTGGGTGTGAATTCACTCAGACTGGGCCAGTGTGTGAATTCAAAGTGATTGGCTGGTGTGTGAATTTGGTCAGACTATATTGGGTGTGGATTCAGTCAGACTGGGCTGGATGTGGATTAAGTCAGACTGGGCTGGTGTGTGAATTCAGACAGACTAGGCTGGTGTGTGAATTCAGTCAGTCTGGGCTGGGTGTGAATTCAGTCAGAGTGGACTGGGTGTGAATTCAGTCGGACTAGGCTGGGTGTGAATTCAGACAGACTAGGCTGGTGTGTGAATTCAGTCAGTCTGGGCTGGGTGTGAATTCAGTCAGAGTGGACTGGGTGTGAATTCAGTCGGACTAGGCTGGGTGTGAATTCAGTCAGACTGGGCTGGTGTGTGAATTCAGTTAGACTGGGCTGGGTGTGAATTCAGTCAGACTAGGCTGGTGTGTGAATTCAGTCAGACTGGGTTAGGTGTGAATTCAGTCAGTCTGAGCTGGATGTGGATTCAGTCAGACTCGGCTGGTGTGTGAATTCAGTCACATTGGGCTGGCTGTGTGAATTCAGTCAGACTAGGCTGGTGTGTGAATTCAGTCAGACCAGGCTAGGTGTCTGAATTCAGTCAGACTGGGTTAGGTGTGAATTCAGTCAGTCTGAGCTGGATGTGGATTCAGCCAGACTCGGCTGGTGTGTGAATTCAGTCACATTGGGCTGGCTGTGTGAATTCAGTCAGACTAGGCTGGTGTGTGAATTCAGTCAGACTAGGCTGGTGTGTGAATTCAGTCAGACTAATCTGGTGTGTGAATTCAGTCAGACTGGGCTGGGTGCAGATTTCGTCAGATTGGTCTGGTGTGTGAATTCATTCAGACTGGGCTGGGTGTAAATTCAGTCAGACTGGGCTGGATGTTAATTCAATCAGACTGGGCTGGTGTGTGAATTCAGTCAGACTGGGCTGGTGTGTGAATTCAGTCAGACTGGGCTGGGTGTGAATTTGCTCAGCCTGGGCTAGGTGTGGATTCAGTCAGACTGGGTTGGGTGTGAATTTGTTCAGACTGTTGGGTGTGGATTCAGTCAGACTGGGCTGTGATGCCTCTCTGAGCTTAGATTGGGATGAAGTATAAACTCCAGGACAGTGGATGTTATAACTGGTTTGGAACGTCCATGAGCTGTGCTAAGTCTCCGAGTGTCCGGAGAGGTGGACAGATTTCCTTTGCAAGGCTAAGTCCCAGAGTTGCTCCAGTCCCTGAGAACTCTTACCGCTGGTGACATTCTGCTTAAGCAGTGGGAGGGCGAGGGAGCTCAATGCAGATCAGGGACGGCGGGGAAGTCACACCTCCGCCCTAAATGCAACAAAGGCATGGGGGGGGGGGGGGACTACAGACACCACCTCCCACTGCCCCCCGCAAATCATTCAACACCATGCAACAACTCGCTGCAAATGTCAACATCCACACTTGAAAATGCAAAGCAACATTTACAGAAACTGTCAGAGATTTCATTTTCCAGAGCTGGACATTCTGCATTCCATTTAATTTTTTAAAAGAACAATTTTCAAGCATTAATTGGAAATAAACACGTGCCTGGTCACAACTGTGAACAGCGTGGAGCTCTTTCCTTTGTTGGCATCGGAGTGAAGAGAGATCTGTTTTGTGGAACAATTGCAGGGGACAGCCGGCTAGCCAAAGGCGGAGTAGAAAATGAATTCCTTCCAGTGAGAGCGTCGGTCTGATCTCTGTCCTCCTGGTGTACAGGGAGCTAACACTCCAGGTAAGCGATTTGAATGTGCTCTGTTGTGCCAGTTTGGTCTTGGCTAATGTCGGGGGTTGGGGGGCGAGAGTTAATAAAGGGCATCTTAGGTTAACAAGAAATGACTCTCCCACCCCTCCATTGAACGTAAAAGAATCGCGGTAAAAAGGATGAACTTTTAAGGATAGGAATTGGCCCTCGGCACCGAATGAATTATCAGCTATCAGAGGCTAAATGATTCAATTTTTATCGAGGTAATCCTTGATAACTCTTGGAATTCAGGCCTCCAAAACAAGTCAAATCACCTTTCATCCTCTCTGCTATTTGTATTCCTTTAACCTTTATGTTTATGGTCAACCCAATATTGAACTCAAAACAAACAACACTGTGATATTTAACTGTGCGTCTCGGTGTTATCCTCCTGCCTCCAATTATTTCAACTTCTGCTCTGTCAGCTGCGTTCCCACTATCTGCCCCCCACCCCACCCCCCAGAGTTTCAGAACAGCAATCCCTTTCCCAATGTGTAAAAAAAAACCCGACAATTCACAATCTTTCTTCAGTACATCTCCCGGGCAACGCTGCAGAGAGAGAGAGGAACTGCAGAGAAGGCAGCCTTCTTGGGTTAATGTTTAATGAGGCCAGTTGAAATAATCTCTCAAATAAAATCTCTCCGAGCTTGATAATAGGGAGGGAGAACAAAATGTGTGATTACTGCCCTCCCCCCCCCCCCAGTTACATATAGCAAACAAGAGAGAGAAATACGTGAAAAGGCGATTTTTTTTGGAAAAAATACATTACCTCATATTGAAAACTGTATCCAAGTGACAATAATAAATCAAATCAATATCTAATGGAGAAAGTAAAGCCAGTATAACTTTTTCTGTTATAGCCAAGCTGTGCAGCAGATGTGAACTTGTCCCTCAGACCGCTCGGTACTGTCTGAGCAGCTTCACTTAACCAGAAAAGGGAGAGGACAGAGAGAGAGTTTTCTGTTCAATTCTGTATTCACAATAAAAACTGATACAAGAAGTGAAAGTTGGCGTTTTAGCGACCCTGTAGGAACTGAGACTGGGGGTGGGGTGGGAGGAGAAGGAGGTAGGATTAAGGATGCCCAGGTCCTGTTGGGGATGGGGCTAGGGCAAGATGGGACTTTGGCAACGTAAAGACATCGTCCTGACAGGGAGGGTACTTTCCCCTCTTCTGGAGTTAGGGATAGTGTTGGGTGGGGTAGGGGAAGAGAAGGGGGGTTAGGAGGAGAGGGGTGGAGGTGTTGGCGGGGAGAGGAGAGGGGAGGGGAGGAGGTATTGGAAAAGGGGTGAGGCAGGAGGAACAGGCTGAGAACCGCAGCCCCTGTCCATGGTGCTGAAGTGCAGGTTGCTGTTGGTTGCGTGGGGAGGGGAGGTGGGGAAGTGATCCATCGCGCTCTCTGTCTCACTCTGTATCTTTCTCTCTCTCTCTCAGTCCAGCCACATCTCCGAAGAAGGAGACTCTCACACAGGAATGGACTTGACATCTTCCGGGAGGAGGGCAGCAGGCAGTGCCTTCCACTCTGTGCCAACGTGTCCCGGGTACCCTCTCTCCAGCCCAATCCCTTGCCTTCACCGCAGCCTGGCGTGGACCCTGGGGGTATGACAGCTCGCTGAGGGACAGGCTGCAAACAGAGGGGGAACTTGCTGGAAAGGAGTGCCTGATTATCTGGGACACACAGAGAGAGAGAGAGATCAAAAATCGATGTGACTGTGGCAGCGTTTGGAGGGGAAGATGTTGCTTGTGGGAGTCTGAGCGGAGAGACTGCAGAGGGACTGGGTGAATGTTGTAAAGTGAACACAGTGAGGGGAGGGAGGGTGCTGCACACCCCAGCCAGGATTGCTGGCTGGAAATGCTGGAGTGGGAAAGACTGCAGTTGAAATTTTCCCTGCCTGCAGAATGTTGAATTGACTCAGGGAGGGGTTTGATTGTAACATTGGGGCTGGGAGTTTGCACTGGGTAAGGTTGGGGGTGTTGGGGGGGGGGAGAGGTTTAATTTGCAGGCTGACTCCCCCCAGCCCAGCCGGAAAGTAAAGTTTGCTGAGTGCTAGGCACTGGCTGCCCTGGCACAGGCTATGTGTTGCTGCAGTTGATGGGCGGATGATGGGCAGTGCCCGGGGCTGCGCTCTGCTGCATCTGAACGAGGATAACGGGCGCTTCGTGCTGCTGGCCGTGCTCATCGTGGCTTACCTGGTGTGCGGGGCCGCCGTCTTCTCGGCCATCGAGCGGCCCACCGAGCTGCAGGCTCGGGCCAGGTGGAACCGCACCGTCCGCAACTTCGCCCGCAGGTTCGACATCGCCGCCGGGGAGCTGAGCGCCTTCCTGCGGGACTACGAGGCAGCTATCGCGGCCGGAATCCACTCGGACACCCTGAGAGCCAGGTGGGACTTCACCGGAGCTTTCTACTTCGTGGGGACTGTGGTGTCCACTATAGGTAAGAAACTCCCAGAAACTGAGTGAGAGAGAGTGAGAGAGGCGGGTAAGGGAGTGAGAGAGTGAGTGAGAGAGTGAGAGAGTGAGTGAGAGACTTGAGAGAAGAGGGTGAGGGAGTGAGTAAGTGAGTGAGAGAGTGAGTGAGTGAGTGAGAGAGGCAGGTGAGTGAGAGAGAGTGAGTGAGAGACTTGAGAGAGGAGGGTGAGTGAGTGAGAGTGAGTGAGTAAGAGAGTGAGAGGCGGATGAGTGAGTGAATGAGAGACTTGAGAGAGGAGGGTGAGTGAGTGAGAGAGTGAGAGAGTGAGTGAGAGAGTGAGAGGTGGGTGAGAGAGTGAATGAGAAACTTGAGAGAGGAGGATGAGTGAGTGAGAGTGAGTGAGTGAGAGTGCGAGGCGGGTGAGTGAGTGAATGAGAGACTTGAGAGACGAGGGTGAATGAGTGAGAGTGAGAGAGTGAGTGATGAAGGTAAGGGAATGAGTGGGAAGAGTGAGTGAGAAGGGTGAGAGAGTGAGAGGCTGAGAGATTGAGTAAGTGAGGAGGGAGTGAGTGAGTGAGAGACTGAGTGAGGCAGGTGAAAGAGTGAGAGTGAAAGTGGAAACTGGTGGGAGCGAGTGAGGAGGGTGAGTGAGTGTGAGAAAGGTGAGTGTGTGAGGAGGTGAGTGGGAGAGTGAAGAGGGTGAGTGAGTGTGGGGAGAGTGAGTGAGGAGGTGCCTGAGTTTGTCAGCAGCATAAGTGTGTGTGAGGAAGATAAGTGAGTGAGTGGAGGGTGAGTGAGTGAGTAAGGAGGATGACTGAGTGGGTAGAGTGAGTGAGTGTATGTGAAAGTAAGTGGAGGGTGGAGAGCAAGGAGAGTGAGTGAGACAGATGAGTGAGTTTGTGTGAGGAGTGAGTAAGGAATGTGAATGAGTGAAGAGGGTGAGTGAGTGAGGACGGTGAGTGAGTGAGGAGTGTGAGTGACTGAGATGGGTGAGCGATTGTGTGTGAGAAGCATGAATGAGGAGAGTCAGTGGGGAAGAAATATGAGTGAGTGTGTATGAGGAGGATGTGAGGAGAGTGAATGTGAGTGAGTGAGTATTATTTGACTGGGTCACTCAGTCTGTGGATCCCAGTATGAACTTAGCAGTAAATGGAAGTGTCAGAATACCAGTGGGAGAGTTTGAATGGTGGCTGTCTATTTGGGAGTGTGTACTTATCCAAGGGCAAGGTGAGTGTGTCAATGTGTGAATCTATGAAGTTCCAATATGGAGTGAGTGTGACTGAGTCTGTGGAGACTCAATCAATGTTTATGTTCAAGACGAAATTCGACAGAGTCCAATGACATCAAGGGATATGGGGTTCCTGTAGGGACAGGCAATTAGCTGGTTGAGTGAGAGAGCAGATTAGAAAGGCTGAATGGCCTACTCCTGCTTCTATGTTCTTGAATGTATTAATCCCTTGAGTGTAATTTTCATTGTATACATTTGGATTAACTGCTGTGAATTGGAATATGTAACACACCAATGTTCAAATGAGGTTAAAGAAAGAATATATATTCTGTGTGCAACAAAAGCAGACAAAGCTGGAAAATTGCAGCAGTTCTGACAGCATCAGTGGAGAGAAAATAGAGTCAACGTTTTGAGTCTGTTTGCAGAGTCTGGATGCAGACTGGAAATGTTGGCTCTATTCTCTCTGTGCAGATGCTGTTAGACTGTTGAGATTTTCCAGCATTTTCTGTTTTTGTTTCAGATTCCAGCATCTGCTGTATTTTGCTTTTATATTAGTCTTCTATGTGGTTTGTATAGCTGAGATTAGTATGTATCTATGGAACTTAAGTATGTTGATTTGAATCTGTTTGTGCTTTTGCCTTCATGAATTAGCCTAGGAATGAGTCCAAGTGTATGAAAGGGTGTCTATGTGTATGGGTGTGTGTATGTGGCAAACCTCACTGTTCTGGACTATTCCACGTAATATAATGAAATAAATTTATAGATTTAGAAATTAAGTATTCTATTTGCCTTTGGGTGATGAGAATTTTGTGATTTGTTTTGACAAAGTGTAAACGTAACAAAAAGTGTACAAGAATGAACACTTTAGCATTAAAATCAGACTGGACATTGCAAGATAAATGTTTGGGCTGAGGGTACCACAGATCCAATAACATACAGGTAATTGTCGACAATGTTTGTGCATGTGTGAAAAAAGCAAGAATGTGAGAGAGCGTGAGTTTGTCAGAAGTCACTGTCTATAAGAAAATGTGAGCTAGATATTCTGTTCAAGCTGAAACAGCTTTTTGGCACAACTCATGCCAAATGTGGTGGAAATTTCTTGAGCAATAAGATGCAAATTATGAGAATATATCATATTTTATTTCTCTTATTAATGTTTCTGTAGCATATCAGCTTAACCATTCCTTCACATCCCCCCCCATTCCCGCCCGGGAAGGATTTAATGTACAGTGAATTAACTTGAAGCTGTTATTATATGGGTGAAAGTGCCCACCATTTTACACCAGCAAGAACCACGATAAGTGAAGAATGATCAGTTGATCTGTTTTAGGTGATGTTGGGTTGAGTGTTGTGTTAAGCAGAGCACTGGGAAAATTCTATGAAGTAGATGGATTTACTGGTATGTTCAAGGTTGTTTATCCACACGCGTGTACCTGTTCCTTCACCCCCACCCCCACACATCCCATCGTATAGCCAATTTGTATTGATACAAAAGTCTGTCCATGATGTTACCCAGTTATGTTCGGTTCTTAATGCACGGACTTTCAAGTTTTGCCAGGAATTTTACTGGAGATTTAGTGTGAAAATCTGCGATACAATCCATCTTCTATCAAAACCATGAGTCAGTGGCCTTGTTGTTGGTGTTTGACAAATCCATATTGTTGCCCTTTTCCGGTTGTGTTATGAAGGTTCAGCTGAACCTTCTCCTTGAGCCATTGCAGTTCCAACCATGATGGGGTCGGGTTTGGGGATTTGAGAATATCGACCCTTGGTTCTGATTTGTTTATATTCGAATAGTCTTTGTACAGGGGCTTCAAGGTTGATACTAATCCTTTGATACTAATCACTCTCATCTGTAGTTTCAATCTTAAGGAAATTTGTATCATGATGAGTTTATATACCAATGAGTTCTTTGTGTCAGGTGCCACCATGCATTCTTTTCCACGTTCGTAAATTTAACACTTTGAATATTAATAGCAGGCAGCTGTCAAGTGACTGTTATTCCTATATTGTTTAACATTATAAGATTATGATATTCTATCTGGCACTTTAATATTATAGTGACCTTCAGTGCCATTTTAGACAGACTAGAAAGATCCACAGAGATGGCACAGTGGTTAGCACTGCTGTCTCACAGCATTAGGGGAATCAAGTTTGATTCCAGCCTTGGGTCGCTGTATGTCATTTGCCCACAAACTCCACACACTTTCCATGTGGGTTCCCTCCCACACTCCAAAGATGTGTGAGTTAAGTAGATTGTTCATGCTAAATTATCCCTTAATACCCAAAGATGAATAAATTAGAGGATTGGCCTAGAAAATGCACTGATAGCAAGGGGGTGTGAGTGGGCCTGGATAAATGTTCTTCTGGACAGTTGGTGCAAACTCAATGGACCAAATGGCCTCTTTCTACACTGTAGGGATTCACATTTGACCTCTTCTACTAAGTTAGCTGATCTCAGGCATGTTAGTGTCAGAATTACTATACCTAGGATAAGGAGGGGAAAATGTAATTTGGGATCTACACTTCCAAACACTATCCAGTGATTCTTCTTGGAAAATGTACCATTTTCTGTGCACCATTTCAGGTTGCACATGACAAATATTACTTGCGTAAATTTGGAGAATGGCCAACAAGATGAGGATGGCACAGTTGCACAGAAGTGGGATGGCATGGTGACATAGTAGTGGGGCGGTATAGTGGCACAGTGATTGGAGTGGCATAGCGATATAGTGATTCGCACTGCTATTCACAGAAACAGGGACCTGGATTTAATTTCAGCCTTGAGTCACTGTCTTTTGCATGTTTGCATGTTCTCCCCGTGTCTGCGTGGGTTTCCTCCGGGTGCTCCAGTTTCCTTCCACAATCCAAAGATGTGCAAGATAGATAAACTGGCCATACTAAATTGCCACTTAGTGTGTAGAATAAGTGATTAACGGGATAAAATGCACACGGTTATGGGGATGTGGCCTGGGGTGGAGTTGGTTAAGATGCTGGTGCAGACTAGATGGGCAGAATGGCCTCCTTCTGCACTGTAGGGATTGTATGATTTTTATCCTATGAAGATTGCAGCTTTAGCTGACTAGGATGAAAACTGAAGAGAAAAAATAATCAGGTTTGCAAATATTCAAAGAATTTGAATTGTCAGTATCACTGTAGCACAATCTTTGTGTTAATGTTTTAGAATAGTTGGATCAATGATAAAGAATATTTCTTTGGCGTGATCAGGAATGGAGAGAAACATTTTGCAGGGTCATCTACTTTCACTTTGAAGAGTTCAAGCCGAAGTCCTCCAATTTTCAGACACTTAGTGAACTTTCCCATGGAGTGCACTGGTATAACATATTAGAGTATTAATGTCTGGTGCTATACAAAGAGGGATAGAGTTCCAATCCCATGCTGTTTTTTAGTCATGTTTCTGGTAGAAGTTGCCATGGAGATATTTTCTTAATCTCTGGTTGACTAACACTATATGAACAGCTCACAGAGGTGAGAAATGACCAATCAACTTTATTCTCACAGCTATGTATTGCAATAGTCCTGCATATAGAAAATAATGACTTGCTTATTAAGAGGAACAGTTCCTGCAGCATCTCAATAGATCCAGGACAAAACAGCCTCTTTGATCAGTATCCAACCACGATGTTAAACATTCACCCCCTTTACTACTGGCACGCATGAACAGCAGAGTGTCATGTACAAGATGTACTCTAGCAACTTACTGAGGCTCCTTCAAAGACACTTTTCAAACATGTGATCTCCATCATCTAGAGGACCAGGGGCAGCAGATAGCTGGGAACACCACCATCTGCAAATACTCATCCAAGTCACACACCTTCCTGATTTGGAACTAAAAAAAATCTCCACTGCCATAGGATGTGAGTTCCTACCACACCTTGAAAGGGGACAATCTTCTCAAGGCTGGAGAGAAGTGTCTGAATTTTTCTGGGACATTGCCTAGAGTAAGCTCCCTCTATAATTGATTACGGTTAGTAAAGGAGTAAACCACATGAGTAATCTTGGATGCCTAATGTATACAGATACTCTTTACATTTAGTGTTGTTCAGATCTGATTATTTGGTCACACCAACTCAACAAAGCAAGAGGACAATAGTGAGCAGAAGTGGGATGAGATGAGTATATGCTACAATGTACCAGGTTACATTTTACGATTTTAATTCGAAGTGCTGGATGGTTTTGAAACTGCGGGTGTTTCAGATCTAACTTTTAGATCCATTCTGAGGCGCCCCCATACACGCTGTACCTGCAAAAATATTAGTGATTCTGAACTGCACTGCAGAAGCCAGTGGCTGGGGCTTAATACACCCCAAATCCTGCAGCTTCGATTGATGCCTCCAAGTGCGCATGTGCAGAAAAGAAATTAATAAAATGCAGCTCTTCTGCCACATCTCAGGACAGATAATGCCACCCTCTGGCCCCCAACAGACATTGCCCCACCCCCTTATCCTCCCACCAACCCACCCCACTCCTGCCACCCAGACCGATCATGGCCCTGTTTCCCCCTACTGATCACAGGTTGAGTGGCAGAGGACACCCCCCCCCTCCCTCCCACTGATTTCAGGCAGAGAGCCGTTGGAAGCTAGGCACCTACCTCCTCACTAACTGGAGTGCCCGAATCGGACTTCTATGGAGCTTGCCTGTTTTGTGTCGATTCTGGTTGGGTGAACATGGTGGTAAAGAAGGAAGTGCTGATAAAATTGGGCGTGCAGCCAATTAAGTCACTTTAAATGCCTATAAATGCATCTAAAATGTTGTTACAACTGTTCTGGATCCAGTCCCAATTGTGGCAATTTTCAGGCCTTGGTAAAGGGGGAACCAGTGTGGAGGTGAGCATGGAACTTGCCTCATGCTCGACTTTACCAAATTTTTGTGCCTGAAAAGTTACAACTTGATGGGCCTTATGTCTCAATGGGGTGGGTTTAAGTGGTTCTTTCATGCCCTATTAGACATGTATGTATACAGATTTTTATTGTGGATACTGTTTTGTGCACCAGTCCCCAACTACGTACTAACATGAAGAATAATATTTATGACATAAATTATTTATGATATTTATTATTATAATAAAATAATATTTGAATCTGATAAATTACTTTTCTACAATAAAGAACATTACCTTCCCATCATAAGCATCACTGTTTGTAGAGCCATCCAGACTATATCATATATTCATTTAGGCATTAATAATTTACATATTTATAACAAGGCATGTTCATGTGTAACACAAAATGAACAGAGAAAAATTATAGAACAATAAAATATAGATAGTGTTATTCCTAAGTAAGCTTTGGAAAATGAAACCCATTGCCATCTCAACTCAGATCACATCATATAATTGTCTAAATATCAATTAAAAATGACAAAGTTAGGAATCAAAGTTGGCAGGAGTTTTTCTCCCAATCAGCCATGCCAATGAAGGCCACTCAAACAGATGTAATGGCTTGTAACTTCATAGAAGAATCATAGAATCATAGAGTCGCTACAGTCTGGAAGGAGGCCATTTGGCCCATCAAGCCTGCAACAACAACAATCCCACCCAGGTTCTAGCCCATCACCCAGGTATTTTCCCTGCTAATCTCCCTGACACTAAGGGTCAATTTGACATGGCCAATCAACCTAAAGCCCACATCTTTGGGAGTGTGGGATGAAACTGGAGCACCCAGAGAAACCCCCACACAGACATGGGGAGAACGTGCAAATTCTACACAGACAGGTCAGAATTAAACCCCGAGTTCCTGGTGCTGTGCCACCATCTTGCTGGACTGGAGCATCTTGCAGCACGCGCTAATGGACATTGCACCCTTCAATGTAATGTGCAGGCTGATAATGCGCCATCAGGAAACTTAGGTTATGGTGTGACCTCCTTAATCAACCAGATTTAAGAATTTAAGACAGGGAAATGGAAACAACAGAGAAAGAAGATAAACTATCATCAAATCAAATAGAAAAAGAAAAATAAAGAAAAAGCAAGAAAATGTTTAAAACCTTGAAATTTAACTTTTTTAAAAAGCTCTAAGAATAATTTGTTATGTACAGGAATGGAACTCAACAGTTTACAATTATTAATAATTGTTGCATTATCACCTTTTAAGTAGTGACTCTAACTTTCCGCAGTGAGATTAATGGATAATTAACATGCAAACCCAAAAGTTTCTTAAACTTATTTAAAGTTTTTTTTACTCTTTCATGGAATGTGGACATCGTTGGCAAGACCAACATTTATTGCCTATCTCTAGTTATCCTTGAACTGACTAAGTCAACCACATTGCAGTGGATCTGATGTCACATGTAGGCCAGACCAGGAAAGGATAGCAGACTTCCTTCCCGAAGGGACATTAGTGAACAGTGTTTTTATAACAACAGATGATAGTTACATACTCATCATTAGACTTGTAGTTCCAGAATTTTATTGAATTCAAATTTTAACATTTGCCATAGTTGGATTTGAACTTAGATCCCTATTATTGAGTCTTTAGATTACTACTCTAGTGACAATACCACTGTACCACAACCTTCAAGGGGAATTTAGCTGCCATTTGTGTGAGGTAAATTGCAGAGGCAATTGTTAGCTGACTTGCTCATTAATAAAGACATGCATAATAATTCAGCCTCATTTTTTCTGGCAAGATTCCAGGGCAGCATGGTGGCACAATGGTTAACATTGCTGCCTCACAGTGCCGGGGACCCAGGTTCAATTCTGGCCTCAGGTCACTGTCTGTGTGGAGTTTGCATGTTGTCCCCATGTCTCTGTGGGTTTTGTCCAAGTGCTCCGGTTTCCTCCTACAGTCCAAAGATGTGCGGGTTAGGTTGATTGGCCATGCCAAATTGACTCTAGTGTCAGGCAGATTAGCAGAGTAAATATGTGGGGCTATGAAAATATAGTCTGGGTGGGATTGTGGCTGGTGCAGACTAAATGGGCCAAATGGCCTCCTCCTGCACTCTGGAAATTCTATGATTCTACTCAAACTGACATAACTGGTCTCCAGAAATATTTGGAGAAAGGATTGGTGGTAATGGAGGGAGGACAAAATTGGAAAGGCCAAAATGAAGAAGTTCCATGCCGTGTATAATTCATTGTAACTTTTGTCTTTACAAATGATTCAGAAAACAAGATTGTCTTTGGAATATGTGCCCTTAAATAATGAGGACATTGCACCAGAATGTTATTTATATTTAGCCATCCGTAACACCAAAAACTATGTTGTTGCTCAGGTATTTATATGTTGGTTTTCAATGCTGAAATACAGGAGACATATTACATATTTCCAAGTGAGGTTGAGGATACAAACAATATTTTGCAGCATTGTTTACCATTTATTTGCTGCATACACAAAATATATTTATTTTCTTCGCAAGAATAATGGTGCTTTGAAATAGAAGAATGACATGGATGATTCTGGATGTTGGGGTATTCCATATTGAGACAATGGAATTGAACATGGTCCCAAGGAATAAGAAAATTGGGAAAGGTCTTTAACATATTGAGAGGAATGAATAATGTGAATATTTAACTTAAACTGTGAACACAGAACTAGCTAAGTGCAGAGTTGAAATCATGAAGCAAGATTAGAAATGAAAAGGAATGCTGTTTCCCTGAAGAATGGTTAAATTCTTTTGAACATATCAAACAAAACATAAGGCGACAGATTAACAAATCAATAACATTGGCCAATAAATTAATTGAGGGTATACATCCTTAAAGGGGCACTTCAACTGAACTTAAAGCGGCACTGGAGGAGGTGATGACCTAGTGGTATTATCACAATACTAATAATCCAGAGACCCAGGGTAATGCGCTGGGGATTCGGGTTCAAATCCCACCATGGCAGATGGTGGAATTTGAATTCAATTAAAAAAATCTGGAATTAAGAATCTACTGATGACCGCAGATTGTCAGAAAGACCCAACTGGTTCTCTGATGTCCTTTAGGGGAGGAAATTTGCTGTCCTTACTCTGACTAGCCTACATATGATTCCAGATCCACAGCAATTTTGTTGACTCTTTACTGCCCTCAGGCAAGTGCAATAAATATTTGGCAGCCAGCGACATCCATGTCCCATGAATGAATTAAAAAAGAACAAAGCCACAAAACAAACTGAAATTAAAATGTTGTTGTGGGGGCCAATGATGTACCCAACCCCTGTGGTGCTCACTAGTTGCAGAGAAGAATGATTTATTTGTAGACTGGATCTTCATCAATTAACATGGTGTCAATTAACCTTCTTATAAAGTAATTATCTGATTAGGAACTGGTTTCAAATTTGTAGGAGTAGATATAGATGGCGACAGCAGGGCAACAACTGCCATTTATATGATGGATTTTGCATTAAAAGAATGCCAAGGAACTTCATGGTATCATAATGGAAAATCTGATACTGACCCGAAGGCAAAGTTAGTTTATTTATTAGTGTCACAAGTAGGCTTAAATTACACTGCAATGAACAGTCCAACGCCTGTTCAGGTACACTGAGGGTGAACTTAGCATAGCCTATCATTCGACTGTGGGAGGAAACTGAAGCACTTGGAGGAAACTCATACGGACACAGGAAGAACATGCAAACTCCGCATAGACAGTGACCAAAGCACAAATCAAATTGAGTCCCTGGCACTTGCCACCATGGAGAACATATTTAGACAGATGATCAGATATATCCGGGAATGCTTTGTTCTTCTCCTATTGGGCAACGTAACCATCCAGTTATTGTCAGAGGATCACTGGAATGGTACCTTGTGACCTCTGGAGCCAGCTATAGCTTTCTCTTTAGCCCATTTCTACTTCTTAGTGATTTCAATTGAAAATGCAATATTAAGTTCTAAATATATACTGATGGAATAGGAACATAGGAATTAGGAGCAGAATTAGGCAAATTCCCTTTGAACCTGCCCCACCATTAAATCAGATCATGGCTGCTCTTTTCCTGGTCACAAATCCATTTCCCCACCTGTTCCCTACATCCCTTTAACTTATTTTTAAAGTCTCCTTTTTGAAACCATTTAATGATTCAGACTCCACTGCACCATGGGGCAGTGAGTTCCACAAATTCAGCACCCTCTGTGAGAAGTAGTCCTCCTCAACTCAGTTTTAAATCTACTGCTTCTCAACTTATACCTGTGACTTCTAATTCTAGATTGCCTCTTAAGAGGAAACATTTGGTCTACATTTACCTAATGAATCTGTTTTAAAATTTTATATGTCTCAATCAGATCTCCTCTCATCCTTCTAAACTCCACTGAATATGAGCCTAAATTGTTTAATCTCTTCTCACAATTCAACCCCTTCATCTTCAAAATCAATCTGATGAACCTCTTCTAAATTGCCACCAACACCACCACATCCTTCCTTAAATAAGGAGACCAAAACTGAACACAGTACTCCAGATGTGGCCTCGCCAACGCTCTATATAAATGTAACAACCCTTCTCTCCTTTTATACTATACTCCAGTCCTTTTGCAATAAATACAAACATTCCATTTGCCTTTTATACTATAAGCTGTACCTGCATATCGACTTTCCATGACTCATGAACAAAGACACCCAGATCCCTCTGCCTGATGCATTTTGAATCTGCTTTCTATTTAGATATAATAATAATGACACTCACTTTATCTCCCTGCCACCTCACTCAACTCCTCCACTTCCTTGTGTTGGCAGATTACATATTGCATCAGCCAAATTTCCTTTCATTAATATCGAGGAGACAGATGCCATTGTCTTTTGTTCCTGCAATTTCATTCCTTTACCACCGTTTCCATTCTCCTCTCTGGCCACTGTTTTAACCTGAAGCAGATTGTTCACACTTTGGCTCTTGACTGAGCATTCAACTCTATAAAGACTATTTTTTGTCACCTCTGTAATATTCTCCTTTTCTGCCACTGTCTCAGTCCACTTGCCATCAAACTCCTTTTCCATACTGTTGTTAACAACTCACTTGGGTATTCCAATTCATTCCTAATCGGCCTGTCATCTTCTACCTATCATAAACTTAGGCACATCCAAAATTTTGCTGCTGCATCTTAACTTGCAATAAATCCCAAACATGTTTCATAATTTAATTTGATTTGATTGATTATTGTCACGTGTATCTGTATACAGTGAAAAGTATTGTTTTTTGTGTGCTATACAGACAAAGTATACCGTTCATAGAGAAGGAAAGGACAGAGTGCAGCATGTAATGTTAAGTGTAGCTAGGGTGTAGAGAAAGGTCAACTTAATGCAAAGTAGGTCCATTCAAACTTCTGATGGCAGCAGGGAATAAGCTGTTCTTGCGTCGATTGGTACATGACCTCAGACTTTTGTATATTTTTTCCAATGGAAGAAGGTGGAACAGGGTATGTGCATGGGGTCCTTAATTATGCTGGCTGCTCTTCCGAGGCAGCAGGAAGAATAGACAGAGTCAATGGATGGAAGGCTGGTTTGTGTGATAGAGTAGGCTTCATTCATGATCCTTTGTAGTCCCTTGCAGTCTTGGGCAGAGCAGGAGGCATACCAAGCTGTGATACAAGCAGAAAAGATGCTCTCTATAGTGCATCTGTAAAAGTTGATGAGAGTTGTAGCGAACATGTCAAATTTCCCTAATCTTTGAGAAAGTAGAGTACTGCACTCGCTGATCCAGAAAGACATTGATTTGAACACTCTTGCTGGAACTTTACAACCGTTCAATCCCACCACCGCTGCAAGCAAGGATGGAGAATTTGGTGCTCAGCCAAATCTTCATTCACTGCAGCAGGACCAGAGAATTCCTCTGACAAGAATGGCCAGAAAATTCCAGTCCCTATCTCTCTTTGACTAAGTTTTTGGTCACCTTCCCTGTGTTTGGCTTGGTGTTAATTGTTTGGACACCTTTAAAACGCCAAAGGGAATGACAGTACATTCAAAGCACCATATAAAGATAAGTTGTTGCTGCTGTAAATCATATGTGAAAAGCAGCAGTCACAATCAAATTGTCCAGGTTGAACCTTTGGACTGAAATCTTGGAGTATTCACTGAGCAAACTTAGAGAAAATATGATCAATTTTGTCTTGAAAGTTTTATTTGCAATTATCTTAATGCACAAATATGCATGGACATTATTATCTACAATGACTTTAATCAGGCCATTGAGGCCTGTTAGAATCTGCTCTCTCTGATTAAGGGCCAAATTGATGGACCAATCCAGGAGTCTCTTGCTTTGTATTAACCAGGAGTGTCAGTTCCTCTGGGACCCCTAGTGTAGACTGCTAACTGAAAGCTCTCTATCTGTATGCTCCTGTCAGACTTGTAAATAAAGGGATTTTTGGTGAAGAGACTCCTGCCTCCAAGGACTTATTACATTATCAAAAGATTATCTTTTAAAATAGATAACTATCTGATCTCAATGACTTCCATCGGTGACACAAAAAAAAAGATAAGAACAGAAATGACGGAAGTTTTAATTTATTCCTTTATAAGTTTGCAAGTTCAATGACGAATCTAGGAACTAATTATAACTCTGTAACTCCACTATTTAACATAAAGAAAGGCATTTTGGGAACCAATAGCCCAGAATTTGGTGAAATAGAGGAATTAATCTGTCAAAATGAATTGGACTAATGATCTGTCCCTGTTCATATAGATGTTTGCATTATTTCTTCCTGTTACTTACCTTCCTGTAAATGAGATAAGCTGGGCTGCATGTACAACAATGCAAATTCTATCTAGCTATTGGAATGAGTGGGGTTGATGAGCCAAGTGTTTTTTTTTAATTCCATGAGAAAATATTAAGGAATTTGGAAGATGAGAGAAGACCATCTGGCCCATTAAATCTTGCTTTGCTTGGCAGAATGTTCCAAACGTTGGATAAAAAAAACTCCTTTAAACTGATTCTATACTTAATTTTCATTTTAGCCCTCTGATTCCATTTTCTTGGTACAATTTGAATTAATAAGGGGCAATACAAATGCATCGTCACAAAAATGGTGGTACTGTCAAGGCTGAGGTGCAGACCACTGCCCACTAGGACAGAATTTTCTTTCATTCAGACATGGGCATCGCTGGCTGGCCAGAATTTATTGCCCTTCTCTAGTTGCCCAAGGGGAGTTAAGAGTCAACCGCATTGCTATGGCTCTGGAGCCACATCTAATCAAAACCAGGTAAGGACAGCAGATTTCCTTCCCTTAAGGACATTAGTGAACCAGATGGGTTTTTCCAACAGTGGTGTCATGGTCATCAGTTGATTCTTCATTCCAGATTTTTTTATTGAATTCAAATGGTGGGATTCAGACCCAGGTTCCCAGAACATTCGTTGAGTTTCTGGATTAAGAATCTAGCGATTATACCACTAAGCCATTGTCTCGCCGAATAATTGGATTAAATTGGATAGTTCAAATGTGAGGATAGCACAGGCATGGTGAAGTAAACAGCTACCTCCTGGTCTGTCTTTTTTTATGCTGGATGAGTCAACCTTATGCCTGGGTGAGTGCAGCTCCAACAACTCTCAAGAATCTCAACACCGTCCAAGACAGAGCCATCCACTTGATTGTCAGCCATTCCACCAACTTCAACATCTACACCCTCCACCACAGACCCACAGTGGCAGCAGTGTGTACCATCTATACAATACACTGCAACAATTCACCAAGGCCCCTTCGACAACACCTTCCAAACCCCTAATCTCCACCACGAAGGACAAGAGCAACAGATGCATGGGAAGGTTAGTACCTGCAAGTTCCTCTTAAAGTCACTCATCACCCTGTTTTGAACAATATTGGCATTCCTTCACTGTCACTGGGTCAAAATCCTGGAACTTCCTTCCTAACAGTACTGTGGAAGGATATGGACTGCAGTGGTATGAGAAATCAGCTCACCACTACCTTCTTAGGGACAGTTAGGGATAGACAGTAAAAAAATTGCTGGCCTAGCCAGCGATGCCCATTACCCGTGAAAATAATTTTGAAAGGCTTCTTAAGAAAATTGTTAACATAAACAGAAAATGCTGGAAAAGCTCAGCAGATCTGGCAGCATCTGTGGAGAGACAAATGGTTAATATTTTGAGTCTAAATGGTGGTGCTTTGGAACTCAGAAATCGTTAAGAAATTGTTAAGCTCCAACTGAGAGATCCGAAGCTGCTTTGGTTTGAAAATAAACAATAATGATATAGGCAGTGAATGATTTCAGGATTTTTTCCAGCTAACGATCCCTTGTCTCTATCAGTGGAAAATAGTATTTATCTCCAAACAGTCTGTACGTGGACTGTTAGAAGCTTTGGTGCCTTCGGTATCAAAATGCCTGAGACAGACTGACCTCGATGGACATTTTGATTTGTTTGAAAATGCAATAATAAAGACAGAGTCTGTCTAAGATTCCCAGCGGTGATTCCATGTTGCCCTATACTCTGAGTTGATGTATAATTCTATGCATATGTGTAGTCATATTGTCTACATATTGTATTAATCTGAAAAGTGGATGCCAAATGGAGCCTTGTAGTATTGAAAACTAAGACATGTCTAAGCAGGTTCTAAATGTTGGTGTGCTTGGTAAATTCTGCAGATGATAATCTACAAATTGCATCAACATTTTAGGTTGCTACTAGTCAATGCCAGTCCAAATCTGGAAGTGGAGCTAAAGGTTGGGGTATAGTTCTGTTGTAATTCATCATTTGACCTTCATGCACTTTGTCTTTACCTTTATGTAGTGTTATGTTTTTAATTACATTTAAATAGCAACATAGTGGGTGGCAAAGTGGCACAGTTAGCATTGCTACCTCACAATGTCAGGGATCCAGGTTTCACTTCCGACTTGGATCACAATGCAGAGTTTGCATGTTCTCCCTGTGTCTACATGGGTTTCCTCCAGATGCTCCAGTTTCCTCCCACACTCCAAAGACGTGCTGGTTAGATGCATTGGCCATGCTAAATTCTTCCTCGGTGTACCCGAACAGGCACTGGAGTGTGGTCACTTGGGATTTTCACAGCGACTTCATTGCAGTGTTAATATAAGTCTACTTGTGACAGTAATAAAAGAAAATGTGGTAATTGCTGAAGCAGAGAAATAGAATTGATGGGAGCTTCGGAGAGCCTGAGGAGATGGGAGCTAGCGATTGCAGAGTTAATATCATCATTGTCAGGAGGCTGTAACGATAATGGGGACACGGAATGCAATGAGAGAATGTGTACGTAGTCGTGAGATTTGAATACGTTTCTTGTTCATTATACATGACATTGCCATCTTCAGCTGAAGTGGGTTAGAGGGTAAAGGTCATTGGATCAGAGCTGAAGGACTGCACTGAAGGAGGAGGAGATTAAAGAAAGGAAGGGAGGGTAAGTGGGGATTTCTTTCTCAGGAATTTCAATTCAGGATAGCACGGTGGTTAGCATTGCTGCCTCACAGTGCTGGGGACCCAGGTTCAATTACAGCCTCGGGTCACTGTCCGTGTGGAGTTTGCATTTCCTGACGTTGGCGGTGGTGACAACAAGTATGTATTTGTTTCCAAGTATTAACCATATTAAAGAAGCTTTCCTCCAATTTACAGTGACCAATTTGGCAACTCAAAAATGCACATCTGATGTTCAGTCACCATGTTCCACAGTGTTTCAATCAACATGAGTTTTTAAAGCAATTTCTCCCCGTGTCTGCGTGGGCTTCCTCAAGGTGCTCCAGTTTTCTCCTACACTTCAAAAATGTGCAGGGTAGGTGGATTGGCCATGATAAATTGATCCTAGTGTCGGGGGGATTAGCAGGGTAAATGTGTGGGGTTACTGGAATAGAGCAGGGGTGGGATTATGGTCGGTGCAGACTCAGTGGGCTGAATGTCACCCCTTCTACACTGCAGGGATTATATGATTCTACGTAGAAAAATGTTCGTATTTAAAAAGTTCACGTGGGGCAGTAAATTTACTAATGAAGAAAATCTCTCTCATGGTGTAACTTCCACATAGTGACTAATAAGGAACAGAGGGTGCTATCAGATATATTGATTCAATAAATGACAATGTAAAGTGAATGACAAATTACAGTCTTGGAAGTCAGACATGATCTCATTGATCATCTTTGTTGAGCTGGGCTCTAGTGAAGTGTTTTCAACATGTTTTTTGTTCTATATGTGTTCTACGTCAATGCCGATATACATAAAGAGGTTTTAGAGCAGCAATTGTAAAGATAAGGTCGCCGCAGCCCCAGAGGTTGCTCTCCTCCTGAAGGGGAAGAGTTGTTTGGTGGTGATTTAACCCAAGGATCACCATACCTCAGGCATTGGGCAAGGTTGAGAAGGCAGGGCTGATGTGGGATTTGAACCTGTGCTGTTGGCATCGTTTTATATCACAAACCAGCTATCCAGCTGACTGAACTAACCAATCCCCTCCCATTGTGATCCACACATGCCCAAGATAGAGAGGGTGAATTTCTTCATCATTTTTAACGGATGGGAAATGTTCTGAGTAAGGATGTTGACTATGTTGGTCTTTCTTTCTTTTTATTCGTCATGGGATATGGGTGTCGCTGGCTGGCCAGCATTTATTGCCCATCCCTAGTTGCCCAAGGGCAGTTCAGAGTCAACTACATTGCTGTGGATCTGAATCACATGTAGGTCAGATGATTTAAGGACAGCAGATTTCCTTTCCTAAAGGACATAAGTGAATCAAATGGGTTTTTCCGACAATCGACAATGGTTTCATGGTCATCAGTAGATTCTTAATTCCAGATTTTTTTTATTGAACTCAGATTCCACCATTTGCCTTGGCAGGATTTGAACCCGGATCTCTGGAACATAATCTGAGTTTCTGGATTGATAGTCTAGCGATAATACCACTAGGCCAACATCTCCTCCTATTTCTTATGGAACTTTCCCATATTCTAGCTGTAGTTTCACTCGCATATCTCCCAGTGAGGACCAGGAAGACAACAGCTTTGAGTTTCCTAGGTGTGCTTTGCTAGTGCAGTCCTGGTAAGTCAAACTGAGCCTTCTGTATTACCAGATTATTCATAAAGGCCCCGTCTTCTCAACCTTGCCCCATGCTTGAAGTGTGGTGACCCTCAGGTTAAATCACCTCTTTCCTTAAAGGAAGAGAGCTGCCTTTGGTCATCTGGCAACTTTATCTTTACAAAATGGAAGGCAGGCATTTGTGAGCTTGTAGAATAAGGGGAGATTAAACACTAGGCATGTCACTTTAATAAGGCAATGTTGTAAAACAGGCAATATTGAATTAGCCTCTCATTATGTTATCTCTCTCAGTTTTTATTTCCGTCTTTGGATGCCCTCCCTGTCGATGTGTTGCTCTTGAGTGGTCACCATGCTGAATAAGCCTAATAGACAGGGCCGCATGGTGGCACAGTGGTTGGCACTGCTGCCTCACAGTGCCAGGGACCTGGGTTCAATTCTGGCTTCGGGTCACTGTCCGTGTGGAGTTTGCACATTCTCCCTGAGTCTGCGTGCGTTTCCTCCAGATGCTCCGGTTTCCTCCTACACTCCAAAGGTGAATTGACCATGCCAAATTGCCCCTCAGTGTCAGGAGGATTATTAGGGTAAATGTGTGGGGGTTACAGGAATAGGGCCGAATGCTTGCTTCTACACTGTAGGGACTCTATGGTATTTTGCTAAGACTTACAGTGAAGTTATTTGAGAATGAAGTGAAGGATCCCCTGAGTGCTTCGCTCTTACCTAATTGTCCCAACCCTGTTAAAGAGTATCAGCTGAACTAACATTTTCAAAGCTACCCGGGTATTCAGCTGCTCACAGCTATTGCTTGCTTTCATATGTCAAAACTGGAAACAAAATAAGTGTTATTTGATTCCCCCACTCCCATTCAAAGGTTCCTGCTGCAAGTAATGAGTCACTTCAGATCCTCCTGTCACTCCAGGAGAAGTGGTTTCATTGAGACATAAGGGCACAGAAGAACAAACTCCAAGGGAAGCTACTGTGGCCTTAAACATTAAGACGATTGCCGGGTTTGTTGTCTGGGAGATGTTTTATTTGCTGATGAGGTGAAGGAATGTCGTATGAAAGAGCAGGGGAGAGATCTCCAAATGGAAGATTAGTGGAAGTTGTAAGGGAGAACAACTGAGTTATCACTGGAAAATCACAGAATCAGTAATGCAGAAGGAGGCTATTTGGCCCATCAAGTCTGCACCGACAACAATCCCACCCAGTTCCTATCCCTAGAATCCCACATTTTAGCTTCCTAATCCCCCAACACTAAGGGGAATTTATCACAGCCAAACAACCGAAGTCGCATAGTATGGGAACATGGGAAGAAACCGGACACCCACGTGGACATGGGGAGAATGTGGAAATTCCACACTGACAGTAACCTGAGGCCGGAATCGAACCTGGGTCCCTCGCACTTTGAGACAGCAATGCTAACCACTCCCAATCCTTGATAGTCATGGATTAATATGACAGTGGCTTCAGATCCCAGTCGGACAGAGGGCTCCCTTTTGAATGCCAACCACTGTCTGACTGCTGCAACAACCCAATGTTTCTCTCCTAGGGAATTGTGGTGATCAGTGGCGATTTCCCCTTTAAGGACAATATGGCAGAATAAGGGTCACCTAGCTGGGAGGAACCAGTTGAGGGGGGTGCCATCCTAGTTTGAAGACATGTCAGGAGCTAGGGAGAGCCATGGGACTGCTATGCTATTCTTTGATTGAATAAATCTGGGAAAGTGCATAATTATATGTCTTTTCGAGCATTGCTGGAAGGTTACCAGGAATTAGACCAGTGACGTTCGCCAACAGGGAGGTGTGAATAACAGGATGAACCTGTTGCTTGGGGGACAGTTGAGAGTGAACCACATTGATTCCATGAGCACTTTGCTGTGGCTCTGGAATCACATGTAGGCCAGACTAGATAAGGACAGCAGATTTCCTTTCCTAAAGGACATTACTGAACCCCAGATGGGTTTTTCCCACAATTGACAACGGTCCTCATTAGATTCTAAATTCCAGATATTATCCATGGGTTTCCCATTCTTCTACATCCTGACACCATAAGCGCCATCCCCCTGGTTGTCCTGCTCAAATCTGAAGAAATTGAGGAGTTTTTAATCAGAAAAGAAACACTGGCTGGAATTTTATGTCCTACCTGAATCAGAGCAGGTGAGGGGCGGACCATGGAAAGGTCCATTGATCTCGGGTGGGATCTTGCGGTTTCGTAAGTACATAAGAACTAGGAGCAAGAGTAGTCCCCTCGAGCCTGCTCTGCCACTCAATAAGATCATGGCTGATCTTTTTATGGACTCAGCTCCACTTATCCGTCCACTTACCATAGCCCTTAACTCCTTTACTGTTCAAAAATTACTATCTTTACTTTAAAAACATTCATTGAGGTAGCCTCAACTGCTTCACTGGGCAGGAAATTCCACAGATTCACAACCCTTTGTGTGAAGAATTTCCTCCTCAACTCAGTCCTAAATCTGCTGCTCCCTCTTACTTTGAAGCCATGCCCCCTAGTTCTAGTTTCTCCCGTCAATGAAAACAACCTCCCTGCTTTTATTTTATCTATTCCCTTCATAATCTTATATGTTTCAATAAGATCTCCCCTCATTCTTCTGAATTTCAACGGGTATGGCCCCAGTCTACTCAGTCCCTCCTCATAAGCCAATGCTCTCAACTCCGGAATCAACCTGGTGAATCTCCTCTGTACTCCCTCCAGTGTCAGTATATCCTTTCTCAAATAAGGAGACCAAAACTGTACACAGTCTTCCAGATGTGACCTTACCAGTATCTTATACAGCTGCAACATAACCTCGCTGTTTTTAAACTCCATCCCTCTAGCAATGAAGGACAAAATTTCATTTGCCTTCTTAATTACCTGCTGCACCTGCAAACCAACTCCTTGTGATTCTTGCGTTTTGGGATGCGCGAGGCTGTAAAATCTTGTCCACTGTCAGAATTCTTACATATAATTTTAATATATGTGTATAAAAGCTAAAAGTGATGTTAAAAGCAGAAACTAACAAAAAATAAAACACTTTCAAGAGAATTGCAACACAAAAACATTTGGGATTTTCTCAGAATATTTTGGTTTCAGTTTGCTTCTGTCCTCCAGTGATGAAGGTCAGTATAAACAGGCTGTTTACTCCTCGGGGCTAGGGAGTTGCTTTCCATTTACAGTCATTGGGTAGTGAGTGAAGGACATGCTCGGTATGGTACCCACCCACCTGCCCATTCTGAGAGATTTGTAATATTGTACATTTGATCAATGCCCATAGAATGCCCTTGTTGGACTGATTTTGCAAAAGCAAATTGTATCCTGATCATTTATTCCAAGAATGTTTGGAGTTGATCACAACTGATTCAAAAAACAGAAAATGCTGGAAAATCTCAGCAGGTCTGATAATATCAGTGAAGAGAAAATAGAGCCAAATAGAGTTTCGAATCTGGATTGACCCGGAGTGACTACTCATCCTGTCCACTGACTCCGTCTACACTTCCCGTTGTCTGGAAAAAGCAGCCAGCAAATTCAAGGATCCCACACACCCCAGACATATTTGCTTCCACCTTTTTCCATTGGGAAAAAGATACAAAAGTCTAAGATCACAGCTGCGATTCTCCTGTCCTGTTGCGCTAGTTTTGTAGCGCAATGGGTCAGGAGATTCTCGCATTGGCCAATTTGTGGGGTTCACACAAAAGTTCATGCCCCGCCTGCGCCTCACAGCACCAGATTTCCAGTGGTTTCAGATCTGCGCCGAGAAATAATGGGAAGGCTCAAAGATCATTTAAATAGTCATTTGCATATAATAAGTGTGATTAGCGTGTCTGAGACTTAAGTCACAAGAAACAATACTTTTCCCTATACCCCAATACATATGACAATAATAAATTAAATCAGATCAAAAAAAACGGGTGACTAGTTAAGGTCATTACAAGGCTAATTAAATTAGCCAGTCAGTTGAATGGACACCAGGACCCTCCCTCATGTACCAGGTCAGAGCTGCAGGTGAACAGGATTCCCTGTAGAGAAGGCTGACTACTGTACCCAAGCTTTATTTCAAACATATTAAAGTTGCCAAGAGGATGCCTCAGGATGGAGATGGTTCTCTCTCCCTTACTTGTAATGGAAGATGCCAGTCCAGGCTTCCTATTGATCCTCCAGATTCAGGAATCCAGTGACTGTTCTTAATTAGCTGGCAAGTCTAGCATCTAGCTACTAATTGACTACTCCAATTAAAATCACTGATTCCAACATGGTACAAGGCCAGTCCTGAAGTTGGCATAGTGGCACAGTGGTTAGCACTGTTGCCCTGCAGTGCTTGGTATCCAGATTCAACTCCAGGTCTGGATGACTGTCTGTGTGAAGTTTGCACATTCTCCCCATGTCTGCGTAGGTTTCCTCCGGGTGCTCTGCTTTCCTCCCATACACTAAGCATGTGTGAGCTAGATTGGCCATGCTAAATTGCCCCTTAGTGTTAGGGGGACTAACAAGGTAAATATGTGGGGTTACAGGGATAAGGTCTTGGTGGGATTGCTGTCGGTGCAGGCTTGATGGGCCGAATGGCCACCTTCTACACTGTAGGGATTTTATGAGGTCGGAATCCTGAGGGGAAATCCTGCCCTGAATCTCATTATTTGTCTCCTTGCATAGAAAACAATTCCTGAGAGAAGCATAAGAGATCAACACTGCCACTGTTTGATTCTGAAATGAGTAACATTGTGTCTTTGTCCCCATTTAATTCCTCTCCTGTAGGTTTCTCCATCTAACTATACACAGAAGGCAGACTATTGCCCTACCCAAAGATCCATCCACCATCTTCCCCAGTTTTCCTCAGTGTGGTCTCTGCCTCCTGATCAGGTCAAAGGTTCGTGGTGATACACATACGTGAATGAAAATCTTCATTACTTTTTGGCCATACACAGTTGACTCAAAGTTATCATTCTGCACAGCAGGCAGTAAAACTCAGCAACTCAAAAGGTAGCAAGAAATATGATTAACTGATAATAGGATTCCCCTGTACTGCCCCTGGGAACTGAGCTTTACTAAAAACTGTATTCACACCTTTCAGAATAACCAGCCTGTTCCCAATTAAAGAGCACGTGCACAGAGAGCCGCTGTTATTATTTATGTTGCTTTTTACAGCTTCTATTAATAATCTAGATGTAGGTGTTAGGGCACAATCTGCAAACTTGCAGATGATATGAAGCTTTGTGTGAGGATTGGAGAATGTGCTCAACAGGGATTGTGATGTGTGAATATATGAAATAGGAGTAGCTATAGGCCATTCGGTATCTCTTGTCTCCTCCCAGCATTTGATAAGGTCATACTGATCTATTTGTGTTTCAATTTCTACATTTCTGTCTATCCACTAATGACCTTTGATTCCCTTGTCTAACAAGAATTTACCTACCCCCATCTCTGCCTTAAAGATATTCACTGACACTCACTGGAATTCTACCCCCTCGCCCACCATGGAGGGACAGGCAACGCAAATGTCCATTAACTTCAGATAGAAATTTCTGGTCTCGCTCAAGTGAAGCCAAAAAAATCCCACCTCCCTGCCTTCGTTGCTTTCTGAGGTGGAGAGTTTCAAAGTCACACAACCCTCAGAGAAAAAAATTCTCCTCATCTCTGAGCTAAAAGGGTGGCCCCAAATTTTAAAACCATGTCCCCTAGTTCTGGACCTACCCACAAGAGGAAACATCTTTTCCACGTCCACCTTGTCAATACTATTCAGGATCTTATTAACTTCAATCATATCACCCCTCACTCTTTTAACCTCAGTAAGAAGTCTCACAACACCAGGTTTATTTGGAATCACGAGCTTTCAGGGTGCTGCTCCTCTAAATTCCAATGGAAACAAGCCCAGTCTATCCAACTTTTCCTTGTAAGACAACCCATTCATTCCAGGTATCAGTATAGTAAACCTCCACTGAACCATCTCAAATATATTTACATTCTTCCTTAAGTAAGGAGACAAAACTGCACATGATATTTGAGACACAATCTTACCAAGTATAACTGAAGCATAGCATCCTTACTGTTGTGTTCACTTCCTCTCATAATAAAGGAGAACGTTCCATTGGCCTTCTTAATTATTTGCTGTATCTGCTTTCTAACTTTTCATAATTCATGCACTGGAACACCCAGATCCCTCTGCACCTCAGAATTCTGCAGCTATTCTCTGTTTAAATACTCCACACTTTTATTCTTCCTGCCAAAGTGAACAATTTCACATCTTCCTACATTGTACTCCATCTGCCAGATTTTTGCCCTCTCACCCAGCCTATCTACATCTGCCTGCAGTCTCCCATGTCTTCTTCATGACATACTTTCCTACCTATCTTTGTGTCATCTGCTAGTTTAGCTACCACACCTTCACTCCCCTCATCAAAGTCATTGATGTAATTATAAAAGTTAAGGCCGCAGCACAGACTGCTGCAGGACTCCACTCATTACATCCTGCCAATCAGAAATAGGCCCATTTATGCATACTCTGCTTTCTGCCAGCCTGCCAATCTTCTATCCATGCTAATATATTACCCTCCTATACTAGCAGCTTTTACTTTCCACAATAATGTTTGATGTGGCACCTTAACAAATACCTTCTGAAAATCCAAGCACATCACATCTATAGGCTCCAGAGTGCATGTTATTCCTTCAAAGAAACCCAAGAAGGTGGTTAAACATGATTCCCTTTCACAAAACCATGCTGACTTTCTGATCACCTCTAGCTTTAAGTGCCCAGCTATAACCTTCTTAATGATCAAGTCTAACATCTTCCACACAATAGATGTCAAGATGACCGGTCTATAGTTTCCAGTTTCTCCACCGAGTCTCCTACTCCATATCTCCTCTACTCTGCCATTCTATATCTTCCCCACTCTGCCATTCCATCTCTCCACCACTCTGCCATTCTATATCTTCCCCACTCTGCCATTCCATATCTCCTCCACTCTGCCATTCCATATCTCCCCACTCTGCCATTCCATATCTCCTCCACTCTGCCATTCCATATCTCCCTCACTCTGCCATTCCATATCTCCCCCACTCTGCCATTCCATATCTCCCCCACTCTGCCATTCCATATCTCTTCACTCTGCCATTCCATATCTCTCCATTCTGCCATTCCATATCTTCCCCACTCTGCCATTCCATATCACTCTCACTCTGCCATTCTATATCTCTCCCCACTCTGCCATTCCATATCTCCCCCACTCTGCCGTTCCATATCACTCTCACTCTGCCATTCTATATCTCTCCCCACTCTGCCATTCCATATCTCCCCCACTCTGCCATTCCATATCTCCCCCACTCTGCCATTCCATATCTCTCCCACTCTGCCATTCCATATCTCTCCACTCTGCCATTCCATATCTCCCCCACTCTGCCATTCCATATCTCCCCCACTCTGCCATTCTATATCTCCTCCACTCTGCCATTCCATATCTCCCTTCAGTTTTTAAAATTTTTTTTGACTTTATATTTCTGTGATATAACCTCTTGAACCATCCCACACTCTATGTATTTTATATTTCTTATTGTTTTGTAATGCGTGTGCTGGAGTGATACCCGGATTATGTCTGTACCAAACACTTTCTGCTACTCTGAGTCAATTTGTAAATATTCCCATAGGCTCCTTCCCAAATTGACAGTGTCACCCTGCAAACAAAAACAAGGAGACAGAGAGCAGCCAGTGACAGGAAATGAATTCTCACCCAGCGTTGATCCTTCTCCTCCCAGCACAAGGAAACCTTTCCCAATACAGTGACTACATTCACAGCATCATCCAATCCTGTCCAAATTAACACCATTTGCATTTGAAAACAGACATATCAATTGCCCATGCTTCATCCAATCCTTTTGGAGTTAGTGAATGAAAATCAGCGGTACCAATAATCTCCCTTGTGGTATGATCCTTGCTCCCAGCACTACTACACACCACTACTCCCAAACTAATACTCCACACACTAATTCCAAACTCCCCTACCCACTAATCCCAGAATCTCTTCCCCACTAATCCAAACTCTCCCTCCACATTGGGTGGCACAGTGACTCTAGTGGTTAACAGTGGTTCAATTCCCAGCTTGGGTCGCTGTCTGTTCGGAGACTGTACACTCTCCCCATGTCTGTGTGGGTTTCCTATGGGTGCTCCAATTTCTTCCCATAGTCTGAAAGACGTGCTGGTTAGATGCGTTGACCATGCTAAATTCCCCCCTCAGTGTACCCGAACAAGCGTCAAAGTGTGGCGACTAGGATGCGTTCACAGTAACTCCATTGCAGTGTTAATATAAGCCTACTTGTGACAGTAGTAAATAAACTTTAAAAACATTTATCAAAGCTCTCCCTCACAAACTCCCTCTGTCCACTAATCTTCACTCCTCCCCTCCAAATTGATGCCAAACCGACCCTCATCACTGATCCCAGTCTTGCCCTGAGCAGAGGGAAAGGAGCAGATGTAATATTCATTGGGATTGAAGGTTGTGGGCAAAAGGTGAGACAGTTAGATGTGTACCGACATGATGTGAGGCAGCTAGACATGTACCGACATGAAGTGAGGCAGCTAGACATGTACCGACATGATGTGAGGCAGCTAGACATGTACCGACATGAAGTGAGGCAGCTAAATATGTACTGACATGAAATGAGACAGCAAGACATGTACCAGCATGAAGTGAGGCAGCTAGACATGTACCAGCATGAAGTGAGACAGCTAGACATGTACCAGCATGAAGTGAGGCAGCTAGACATGTACCAGCATGAAGTGAGGCAGCTAGACATGTACCAGCATGAAGTGAGGCAGCTAGACATGTACCAGCATGAAGTGAGACAGCTAGATATGTACATACATGAAGTGAGCATCATGTACATACATGAAGTGTGCATCAGCATGAAGTGAGACAGGTAGACATGTACTAGCATGAAGTGAGGCAGTTAGACATGTACCAACATGAAGTGAGGCAGCTAAACGTGTACAAGAATGAAGTGAGGCAGTTAGACATGTACCAGTATGAATTATGACACTAAACATGTACTAGGTTGATATGGCAGGGAGGGAGGAAATGTACCAACAGGTCCAAAAGGGAGTGAGAGATGATGCAGTAGGGAGAAGAGAGCAAAGCAAATATAAACTGGAGAAGGATCATTCAGAACATTTGCAGCATCAATGAGAATGTTGGAAGATGGATAGTAGCTGCCTGACGTGTAGGTGGATTGATAGATAGGAAGGAATTGCTTTTAAAGTGAACTGAATTGGGAACAATAGTGTTTCTGTTTCATTATGAAAGCTGTATAAATAATTTAACACCCAGATTTAGCAAAACAGAAAGCATTGCATCTCCACAATACCCTCCAGAAATGCAAAGAAAACTCCTGTCATTTTTTTTTTTGCCATCACTGTCTGTGTACAGGTGAGGGGAGGATGAAGTGGTGTAAGATTAAGTTAGGCCAACCTTCCTCTGCACTTTGAACATAAGCGAGCAGCTGATTTCACTGCACCAGCGTCAGTCTGGCATTGAGCCACCTGCATCGCAAATGCTGCCAGAGAATTTGGGCTCAGCTTGTTTGCTTGTCCTGCTGCTTCAGTGAAGAGGCTTCTGTTGGGAAGGTCTGTGGGCAGGGAGGGCCTTGGTGGCGGCCCATATCCGAGGTGTGAGGGTACCCTGTGTGTGCAGTGTGAGGTCTTTCTCATTTTTAGAAAGGGTGCCCCGATCTCTGGAAGATCGAGGTTGCTGGCAGGCTACGCTCAATCAGAGGCTGCCCCACCGGCACAATGTTGTGGAACTCACCTCTAGCACTTTCAAAACATAAAGCAGGACAAGCTGGGAGCAGAACTGATGGTCAACACATTACTTTTCCCATTGAGTTGATACTTGGTTAAAAAAAATGTGGAAATTCTGTTCAATAGCCCAAACATTTCCTGGAAACATGCATCATTGTAATGGTACATCAACATGCGCTCTCATTCCAGCTTCCCAGAAGTAAAAGTTTATTGAATTATGCCATTTATTGCACTTAGAACGTAGAACATTACAGCGCAGTATGAGTTCTTGGGCCCTGGATGTTGCGCTGACCAGTGGAACCAATCTAATGACCCTCTAACCTAAACTATTCCAATATTATCCATATGTCTATCCAATGACCATTTGAATGCTCTTCCACCTTGCTCTGTCAGGAAAATGATACAAAAGTCTGAGATCATGTACCAACTGACTTAAGAACAGCTTCTTCCCTGCTTTGAGTGGACGTACCTTTTATTAAGTTCATCTTTCTCTACACCTTAGTTACGACTGCAACACTACATTCTGCATCCTCTCCTTTCTTAACCCCCCACCCCGCCACCCCATGCACTTGATGAACGATATGCTTTGTTGGTATAGTGCACAACGTGGCCTTCATTTTCCGTTACTTTTTTACTACTCAGCTGATAGTATCTCCACGATGCCAAAGGAAGCCATTTGGCTCATCAAGCCTGCACTGACCTTAATCCTACCCAGGCTCTATTCCCTTAATCCCCTAATGCATTTACCCTAGCTAGTCTCTGTGACATTGAGGGACAATTTAGCATGGCCAATCCATCTAACCTGCACATCTTTGGAGTGTGGGAAGAAACTGGAGCACCCAGAGGAAACCCATGCAGACACGGGAAGAAGGTGCAAATTCCGCACAGTCACCTGATGAGAAAAGTTCATCTTCCTCCCATCACTAATGGGGATTGTAAACTCCTGCCTTCCTCTTTATCTCCATTTCCCCAATTTTCCACTTGGATAATTACTCTGATGGCAAAGGAATACTGCAGCAATCGATTATTGGCATAATTTGGGGCCATTAAATAATTCCTATCCTATAGGGGCAGTTGCGGGGGTGGTGTCAGGAAAGTTGGGAAACCTCACGTCCACAATCTGGAAATTGCCCTCAGATTATCCTTTTTGATTCCCTCAGGTAAGCAGTCTTGCTATGTACAGCCCTGTAAATGTCTGAACACAATGCCTCCCTCTCTATAATTAAAAAGGCAAAAGGATTGTAATGGAAATCCCCATGTTCTAAAGAATGAGCAAGGAAAAAAAACATGATTCAGGCCACTGACAGAAGATCTTGAATATGGATTATTGTCCAAAATGAAGCGACAAGGCCTCATACCAGGGTCTACATCCTGTCAGCGCTTGTCAGTGCAAACCAAGCTGACTGGATTAGGGCTCTGGATCCATGTAGTCAGACACTGGAAACCTCCGTAACATCAGTCTTGGAGCTACCTAATACAGCATTCACTGGATGTCAAATGTCTTCTTCCACAGGGTATAGGATTTTGTTAAATATTCCTGGTCCCATCTCTGCTCACCCTCATTGGGGAGGGCTCACGAGTCAGCATTAGTGAAGTTTGGGGCCCTCTGCTTCCTCATAACTGCGTCAGATCTGGGGAAAAAGGGCTGTGCGCACACTAAGGAAAGAAGGAGCAGAGAGGGCTTTGACTACTTAGACAGTTCTTTCAAAGAGCTAGCACATGCCGACACTACAGTTAAGAAAGCTCACCAACACCTCTACTTTCTCAGAAGCTTAAGGAAATTTGACATGTCAGCTACGATTGTCACCATCTTTTATAGATGCACTTTAGAAAGCATTCTTTCTTGCTGTATCACAGCTTGGTATGGCTCCTGCTCTGCCCAAGACTGCAACAAAGTACAAAAAGTCGTGAATGTAGCCCAATCCATCACGCAAACCAGCTTTCCATCTATTGACTCTATCTGTACTTCCTGTTGCCTTGGCAAAGCAGCCAGCATAATTAAGGACCCCACACATCCCAGACATTGTCTCTTCCACCTTTTCCTTTCAGAAAAAAGATACAGAAGTCTGAGGTCACGTACTGACTGACTTAAGAACAGCTCTTTCCCTGCTGCTGTCAGACTTATAAATGGATTTACCTTGCATTAAGTTGATCTTTCTCGATACCCTAGCTACGACTCTACATTCTGCACTCTCTCGTTTCCTTCTGTATGAACTGTATGCTTTGTCCATATAGTGTGCAAAAAATACTACTTTTCACTATATGTTAATACACGTGACAATAATAAATCAAATCAAATCACAGGCACAGTGGGCTGGATGGCCCCTTTGGTCCTGAAAGATTCCAAATTACTTTAGAACAAATTTTAACTCAATGCAACTTTTAAAAATTGATTAAAGGTGAGTTTAACTGAAGACCCCCTTATCAGCAAACACCAGATCTTACTCTGAGTTATGGGGTGCAATTTAATGAGGGCTGCAGAAGATTTGGGGTCCATTACCAAAACTGGTGACCTCCCCACCAACCCACTCTTCCGAAGCCCAGAGAGAATGAGGTGCTCAATTGGCAGATGGGGAAGGGGGGACGCATTTAGTTGCTGCACCTCCTCCAGCAGTGTGGAAGTCTTAACCCACCACCACCCCTTGCCGCCCCCCCCAGGAGCTACCAACCAATCAGAAGTGAGCAGTCCTCTGTTACTGGCAGTGCCACCAGGTGTGGTGACTGCATCTGGTAACAGACTTGGGCCTACACCAGCGATCGTCATTGGATCCTTGGAGAAAGGAAAATGAGGGAGGATATGGAGAGATCACAGAGTGTGGCAGGGAGAGGGGCATCATTAGTAAGGGATCCAGTGGGTCAGAGAAAAGGGCAGGGGGTATTTTTTTTAAAGACCTCTCCCATGCCCCCACCTCGTGATGCCTGGCCCCTCGATCAGAGTGCCTTTGATTGTCTTCCTTGGAGAGACCATCGCCGCCCACCGCTAGTTGAACGGCAGCAGCAAAGGGATAGGCCCCCAATAGGGGCTGAATTGCCCACTAAGAGACTTCAAAGAAAGCTGCCTGCAATCCTGCCTGCTCCACACTTAACTGGGGTGAAGCGGGGAAACACCAAGGTCTCCATTCCACACATGCCCACCTAATTGAATGTCCCTCTGTAGAACTCCCCTCTGGGTATGAAATTCCCTCCATGGTGTCCATTCTGAGCTTTTGGAGATGCTGTATGATAAATGTGTGGCTCGAATCAGTGACTATGCCAATAGGTCCCAGCTTCACCCTTCAATTCATTGCACTGAAGTCATAACAACATCTGAGGAAAACATGCATCGGTATATTTCCAATTGGAAACCGTGACTGCCTGATTTGCACCACGTGGCATATTTTACAGGAAATATAATATTTTGCCCCGTGCTGACTGCCCCCCCCCCACCTTGAGTAAAATTTGGGATTAGCAGTCTGAGCATGTGTAGTACATACCTAATTTCATAAGGCACCCCAGTCAGCTGTACCGATGAACTATTTTTCTTTACCGTACATACTTTGTGCCTTGCAGATTTTTTTCAAAACACGTTTGAAATTTCCCAAACGTTACTGAGATAAAATGTATAATAAATACAGGTTTAAGTTCAGTAGTAGTTTTCAGGAGAGAATTTGGTAAATACTTGAACGGTAAAGAAATTTGCAGAAAGAGGAAGGGAGTGGCACAATCTGGATTGTTCTGCCCAGGGAGCTAGCTCAGACTTGATGGGCCAAATGGCCTCCTTTGCTACCAGTAGCTGGGGAGGAATTTGAAAGGTTGGGAGAGAGATGGGAAAGGAATCACGAGGGCCATCTTCACCCTCATGCCAAATTTGGCATGCAGTCATCGGTGGCCACAGATATACACAGACAAAGGAACAGAGATAGTAAGAAGAGATCAGAAGAAGGGAGCAAAGAGAAAGAATAAAAACCATAGATCATAGAATCCCTGCAGGGCAGAAGGAGGCCATTCGGCCCACTGAGTCTGCACTGACCATAATCCCACCCAGGACCTATCCCCGCAACCCCAAGCATTTGCCCTCCTAGTCCCTCTGACACTAGAGGAAATTTAGCATAGCCAATCAACCCAACCTGCACATCTTTGGAGTGTGGGAGGAAACCGGAGCACCCCGAGGAAACCCACGCAGAGGGGGAAACACAGGATCAGACAGACAAAAACACACAGACAAATAAAACAGTGACTATTTTATGCCACTTACTGTATGCAATCTCGTGAGAGAAGGCTAGTTGTATATTAAATTCAGGACAGAGGCGTACATTTTATTGAATATTTTCATGTTAGCTTTGGCCCTTTGAGCCAGTGTGCTGTCAATAGTACCATTAGCGCCAGGGCTCTACCACATTTCAAACAGAGCTTGGAAACTTCAGTCAGCAAATCTCTGTTTGTTCACCCACCTGCCTTCACCTTTCTCATCCAACATCAAAGGGCCGTGTCAGTTGGGGAATTTCCCAGGCTTCACTCTTCTCGACTGAATGTGGCAGGAGTGCAGAGCTTTGCTCTGTTCTGTTGGTTGTGGGATTGATGAGCTCTGTCTACAGCCCACAATTTTCCAATATAGCTAACAGCAGGCAAGCTATTTCTCTGCCAGTGCATTCCGGCGAAATGTATCCCACGGTATCCTTGGACTAGCTCTCGTAATGCAGGCACTGGCTCATTGCCATTCGAATCACGCTGAAAGTGAAACTCAGAGCGGGCATCGCGGTCCTCTGACATAAAGAGCCTCCTTGATAAATTGGAGATTTAGAATCACAGAACACCTGCAGTGCAGAAGGAGGACATTCAGCCCATCGTGTTTGCGCCAACAACAATCCCACTCAGGCCTTATCCCCATTATCCCATATACTTACCCTACTAATCCCCCCAACATTAAGGGACAATTTAGCAAGGCCAATCAACCTGACCCACACATTTTTGGACTGTGGAAGGAAACCAGAGCACCTGGAGGAAACCCATGCAGACATAGAACATAGAACATTACAGCACAGAACAGGCCCTTCGGCCTTCGATGTTGCGCCGACCAATATAAAAAGCAATGCCCCTCCAAACTAAACCATTCCCTTCTCTTCCATATACTTATCAACTAACCTCTTAAACGCCACCAAACTTGGCGCATCTACAACTGCTGCAGGCAGGGCATTCCACTCCCGAACCACCCTTTGGGTAAAGAACCTACCTCTGATATCCGTCCTATAACTATCACCCCTTAATTTAAAGCTGTGTCCCCTCGTGCTAGCTTTCTCCATCCTAGGAAAAAGGCTATCACTGTCCACCCTATCTAAACCTCTAATCATCTTATATGTTTCGATTAGGTCCCCTCTTAGCCTCCTCCTTTCTAACGAAAACAACCTCAAATCCCTCAGCCTCTCTTCATAAGACCTGCCCTCCATACCAGGCAACATCCTGGTAAACCTCCTCTGTACCCTCTCCAATGCCTCCACATCTTTCTTATAATGTGGGGACCAGAACTGCACACAATACTCCAAGTGCGGCCGCACTAGAGTTTTGTACAGTTGCAACATGACGTTGCGGCTCCGAAATTCAATCCCCCTACCAATAAAAGCTAAGACTCCATATGCCTTCTTAACAACCTTCTCGACTTGACTGCCTACTTTCAGGGATCTATGCACATTCACACCAAGATCCCTCTGTTCATCTAGACTACTAAGAATCCTACCATTTGCCCTATACTCTACACATTTATTATTTCTGCCATAGTGCATTACCTCACACTTTTCCACATTAAACTCCATTTGCCACCTCTCGGCCCAGCTCTGCAACTTGTCCAAGTCCCTCTGCAAACTATAACACCCCTCTTCACTATCTACCACTCCACCGACTTTAGTGTCATCTGCAAATTTACTAATCCATCCTTCAATACCCTCATCCAGATCATTTATAAAAATTACAAACAGCAGGGGCCCCAAAACAGACCCCTGAGGTACACCACTTGTCACCGAACTCCACGATGAATATCTCCCATCAACCACCACCCTCTGTCTTCTATCTGCTAGCCAATTCCTAACCCAATTAGCTAAATCACCCTCTATCCCATACATCTGCAATTTCTGCAGAAGTCTTCCATGGGCCAGCTTATCAAACGCCTTTCTAAAGTCCATATATACCACATCAACCGCCTTACCCCCATCCACCTCCTTAGTCACTTAGTCACATGGAGAAAAGATGCAAAAGATGCAAAGAGAAGGGATAGGATCTATAAAAGGTGAAGGGGGAAAAGTCTGTGTGAATCCGGAAGAAATGGCAGAGGTGCTTAACGAGTACTTTGCCTCGGTATTCACGGTGGAAAGTGAACTGGGAGGTTGTTCTTCGAAAATGTGACTGAACACATTGACGAAGGAAGAGCGGTGGACGTAGTGTACATGGACTTTAGCAAGGCGTTTGATAAGGTCCCCCATGCAAGGCTTCTAGAGAAGGTGAGAGGGCATGAGATCCAAGGGGCTTTGTCCTCGTGGATCCAGAACTGGCTTGCCGGCAGAAGGCAGAGAGTGGTTGTGGATGGGTCTTGTTCTGCATGGAGGTCGGTAACCAGTGGAGTGCCCCAGGGATCTGTTCTGGGACCCCTGCTGTTTGTCATTTTCATAAATGACCTGGATGAGGAAGTGGAGGGATGGGTTAGCAAGTTCGCCGACGATACAAAGGTCGGTGGTGTTGTGGATGGTCTGGAGGGATGTCAAAAGTTGCAGCGGGACATAGACAGGATGCAAGACTGGGCGGAGAAGTGGCAGATGGACTTCAACGCAGATAAATGTGTAGTGGTCCATTTTGGCAGGAATAATGGGATGAAGGAGTACAATATAAGGGGTAGGAGTCTTAGCTGTGTTGTAGAGCAGAAGGATCTCGGGGTCCGGGTCCATAGGACTCTTAAATCGGCCTCGTAGGTATAGGAATTGTCAAGAAGGCATATGGCGTACTGGCCTTCATTAATCGAGGAATAGAGTTTAGGAGTCAGGAGGTAATGATGCAGCTCTATATGACTCTTGTCAGACCCCACTTGGAGTATTGTGCGCAGTTTTGTCGCTTCACTTTTGGAAGGATGTAGAGGCTATTGAGAGAGTGCAGAGGAGATTTACAAAGATACTGCCTGGATTGGGAGGCAGGCCTTATGAAGATAAGTTGAGGGAGCTGGGACTCTTCTCACTGGAGAGACATAGGTTGAGAGGTGACCTGATAGAGGTTTATAAAATGTTGAGAGGAGTAGATAGGGTGGACTCTCAGAGACTATTTCTCCGAGCTGAAATGGTCACTACGAGAGGATTTAAGGTGCAGGGAAGCAAATACAAAGGAGATGTCAGGGGTAGGTTTTTCACTCAAAGGGTGGTGAGTGAATGGAATCGGCTGCCGTCGGAGGTTGTTGAGGCAAACTCGCTGGGGTCTTTTAAAAGACTTCTGGATGAGTATATGGAAACAAATGGGATAGGGGGTTATAGATAGGTCTGTGGATTGGTATTTATAGATGTGATCGGCGCAACTCGTGGGCTGAAGGGCCTGTTTGTGCTGTATTGTTCTATGTTCTATGTTGTTCCACGCAGTCAGTCACCCAAGCTGGGAATTGAACCCGGGTCTCTGGTGCTGTGGGGCAGCAGTGCTAACCACTGTGCCACCGTGCCGCCCCATTCCTTAAATTTTTTTTGGCTGTTTCATTTACCAGCTGAATTGCACACTCCAGTGTAAAATTAAGTTGCTCAGAGGCTTGTGAGTCTTAGGAATTCTCTGCCCCAGTGGATGCTTCATCATTGAATACACTTAACACTGGGATGGACTGATTTCTGGTCTCTTAGGGAATCGAGGGATATGGGGAGCAGGCAGGGAAAATGGAGTTGAAGCTCAGGATCAGCCATGGACATATTGAATCGTGGGGCAGAGTCAATGAGGCACTCTATTCCAGCTTCTCTATCTTGTGATCATGTAGCCTTGTGAGAGACAACAAATAATTGTCTAGCAAATGGCACCTATATTCATACCCACTGCTGCAATGTTAATATAACTCAGTGTGCATGGCTCTGAAGAGGAACAGACCATAGCACCTAAGGCCATGCTAGTCTGAAAATGCCTAATTTCATTTGATCTCAGAAGCTAGGCAGACTCAGGCCTACTGAGTACTTGGATGGTAGTCTGCTTAGGAATACCAGATGCAATAGACTTTGGGGCAGCACAGTGGCACAGTGGTTACCATTTCTGCCTCACAGCGCTAGGGACCCAGGTTCGATTCCTGGCTTGGGTCACTGTCTGTGCGGAGTCTGCACGCTCTCCCCATGTCTGTCTGGGTTTGCTCCAGTTGCCCCCCACAATCCGAACGCGCTGGTTAGGTGCATTGGCCATGCTAAATTCTCCCCCCCCCCCGACCAGTGTACCCAAACACGTGCCAGAGTGTGGCGACTAGGCAATATTCACAGTAATTTCCTGCAGTGTTAATGTAAGCCTACTTGTGACACAAATAAATAAATGTTAAACTTTATAATTTACCACATTATCTGGGACCAGTTTGTTAGATGTGGTGAGTGATCAGTAAGGGTACCAGACAATGATGTGTCCAGGTGTGCTATTGATATCTTTGAAGCTTCTTGGATAGGGAAGTGACTCATGAAGAAGTTTTTATAATCTCAGTTTTATCACAGGATGGGAATCATTTCCTGTTGTGGGCCAGGTTGCCCAAAAGCCTTACACGTCATGGCTTGGAGGATTTTTAACTCCCCAGCCTTTTTTCAGTATTCAGTCTCCAAATCCCACCTGAATCCAACAGAAATCCCTGTCTGGTCAGCAGGGAGGAATGGGAATTCAGGCAGGAAGAGGCTATCCTTAGGGGAATATACCTTAGTGGAATGTACCTTAGTGGAATGTACCTTAGTGGAATGTACCTTAGTGGAATGTACCTTAGTGGAATGTACCTTAGTGGAGTGTACCTTACGAGAATATACCTTAGGGGAATGTACAAAGAATAAAGAAAATTACAGCGTAGGAACAGGCCTTTTGGCTCTCCAAGCCTGCATTGACCATGTTGTCCAACTTAACTAAAACCTCCTTACCCTTCGGGGACCATATCTCTGTATTCCCATCCTTTTCATGTATTTATCAAGACACCCTTTAAAAGTCACTATCTGCTTCCACTATTTCCCTGGTAATGAGATCCAGGCACCCACCATCTTCTGTGTAAAAAAGTTGCCTCGTACATCTCTTTTAAACCTTGCTCCTTGCAAGTTAAACCTGTGCCCTTGAGTAATTGACTGTTCCACCCTAGGAAAAATGTTCTGACTATCCACTCTGCCCATGCCCCTCAAAATCTTGTAGATTTCTGTCAGGTTACCCTCAACTTCTGTCGTTCCAGTGAAAACAAACCAAATTTCTCCAACCTCTCTCCATACCAGGCAACATCCTTTCTGTACCCTCTCCAAAGCCTCCACATCCTTCTGATAGTGTGGCAATCAGAATTGAACTTTATATTCCAAGTGTAGCCTAACTAAGGTTCTATAAAGCTGCAACATGATTGCCAACTTTGAAACTCAATGCACTGGCTGATGAAGGCAAGCATGCCGTATACTTTCTTAACAATCTTCTCCAACTGCATTGCCACTTTCAGTACCTGTACATCTCGATCCCTTTGCCCATCAATATTCTTAAGGATTCTGCCATCCTATCTGTACTAAACCTTCCAAAATGCATTATCTCACATTTATCTGGACTGAACTTCATCTGCCACCTATCCACCCAAATGTCCAATCTATATCTTGCTGTATCATCTGATGGTCTCTTCGCTATCTGCAAATCCACCAACCTTTGTATCATACACAAACTTATTACCCAATCCAATTACATTTTCCTCTAAATCATTTATTATATTACAAACACAAAGAGTCCAACACTGATCCCTGAGGAATGCCACTTGTCACAGCCCTGCATTCTGAAACGCACTCTTCCACTGCTACCCTCTGTCTTCTTTGACTAAGCCAGTTTTATATCCATCTTGCCAGCTTACCTCTGATCCCATACGACTTCACCATCTAGACCAGGCTGTCATGAAGGACCTTGTCAAAGGCTTTACTGAAGTCCATGTAGACAACATCCACTGTCCTATCTTCATCAAGCATCTTAGGGAAATGTACCTGGAAAATATACCTTTTGGGAATGTACTTTAAGGGAATGTACTTTTGGGGAATGTACCTTACAGGGATGTACCTTAGTGGAATACACCTGAGGGGAATGTACTTTAGGGGAATGTACTTGCTCAGGTGAGATGAGGATGGAGAGTTAGATTTTACATAATAAAAACAAAACACTGTGAATGCTGGAAATCTGTAATAAAAACAGAAAATACTGGAAAAACTCACTTTTGGCAGCACTTGTAGAGAGAAAAAGAGACTTTGGAACACTGGAGAGATTAGACTCAAAACATTAACTCAGTTTCTCTCTCTATAATTGCTGCCAGATCTGCCGAGCTTGTCCACTATTTCTTATAGTTTACATGTTTGTAGAATAAGTCAAAGGGGAGATGTTGGCATGGAGTAATGTCACTGGGCTAGTAATGCTAATGCTGTGGGCACATGAATTCAAATCTCACCATGGCAGCTGGAGAAATTTAAATTGGATTAATAAAATCTGGAATTGAAAGCTAGTTTCAGTGATGGTGACCATGAAATTATCATCATTTGTCATCTGGTTCATTAATGTCATCATAGAATTTCTACAGTGCAGAACGAGGCCATTTGGCCCATCTGTGACACAAACTCTCTGACAAAACAAATTATCCAGGCTCTATCCTTGTATCCCCGTGTATTTACCCCACTAATCTCTCTAACTACACATCTATAAAGACTAAGGGATAAGTTAGCATGGCCAATCAACCTAACCTGCCGATCTTTGGACTGTGGAAAGAAACCAGAGGAAGCCCATGCAGACACAGGGAGAATGTGCAAACATCACACAGTCAGCTGGAATCGAACCCGGGTCGCTGTGAGACAGCAGTGTTAATCATTGTGCCACCGTGCTGCCCAAGGAAATCTGCCATCCTTATCTGGTCTGGCCTACATCTGACACCAGACTCACAGCAATGTGGTTGAAATGACCCAGCAAGCCAATTGGTTTAAGGGCAATGAGAATGGGCGATAAAAAAAATGAGTATTCCCATGAGAAAAGTAGATTTTTATTGTGACCTCAGATGGAAGATGACTTCAGAATATTTTACAGGTGGACTAAATCTGGGACATAGGGAGGATTAAAGCGCAACTTCAAAGCGCAATCAAGAAGATTGGTTCTTATAGGATGAATGCAGAAAGATAAAAGGCTGAAGTAATTTTAGGGAGGCAGTTTCAAAGGACAGCTGCCAAATGTTCAGCTCTGAGGATGTAGTTATTCAATGATGAGGGGAGGAAGCAGACCAGGATATTTATCTGTACGTCACTCAGGGAAGGCAAGTTGAAAATATGGAGGGATTTGAAAATGAGGATTAGGATCTTGACTTTACTGCACAAAGGAACAGGAAGCCAAAGAAACTTTGCATCAACAAGCATGATGGATAGATGGAAAAGACTTGTCGCTAAGGAACTCTGGATTAACGGGAATTTGAGAAGGAAAGGTAGGCGACTGCGAGTGAGAGGAGGATTAGCGAAATCTAAGCTCGAGGTGACCAGAAAATGCAGATGACCAAATGTGGCAGATGATCAGAGGTAGGAAGGACAGCTGAAGGTTGAGCAGAGTGCTGAGGACATTCACCATCTGGCTCAATCGAACAGATTGCCAGCGATGTTAATGCAGCAACACCAATTGAACTGCTGTTAGAATCAAAAATCAATTTTTTTCAGCTTTCTGACCTTAAGCCAGAGAAATTTGTAGCTGATCCACATCCTGTAACACAATAAAGAATGTATAGAGAAGGAATTTCATAGAGCCTTCAGTGTGGGCAGAAGAGCAGTGAGGAGGACAGGGAACTTAAGGATGGGAATCGTCCATTCAGCCCTTCCAATCTGCTCCACAATTCAGTAAGATCGTGGCTGAGCTGACTGTGGTTCCAACTCCACTTTGCTTTCAGCCTCCCATAACCCTCAACTCCAAAACCTGAACAACTCTGCCTTGAATAAACTTTGATATATCATCCTCAATCTCTTTGTTCAAGTCATTAATATAGATTGGAGTTAGCTGTGGCTCCATTTTGGCAGGACTCCAATAGTTATAACCTAACACTTGAAAAAGCTTTCTTTATCCCTACTCCCTTTTGCCTGTGTGTTAATCACTCCTACATCCATTCTAATGTCCCCAACCCCAGAAGCCCTTACTTTGCCTATTAACCTTCCTTGTGGCCTTTATCTACACAATGAGTTACACCCTGGAATAAGTTTGTCAAAGACAATTTCCCTTTTCTCAGACTACACCACTATTATTTTCTACGTACATTGTTAAAACTTCCTTATTAGATTCCAGCATTTTCCCAACAACTGATGTTGGGCTAATTGGCTGTGATTCTCCACTTGTGACACTAATAAATAAACTTTGTTCTAGAATCTAGGGAATTTTGGGGAAATCATCCACCATTTCCACAGCTATCTTGCAGAACCCTTGGATGTGGCTAGCAGTTCCTGGGGGCTTGTTACCTTTTAGTCACTTAAATTTCTTCAATACTTTTACTCCACTTGCAGCAGTTACCTTAAGTTCTTCAGTCTTGGCTCCCCTCGAGTTTTATGTCTTAAAAGTCATCGTGATTATGGTACAGGAGGCCATTCGGCCCATTGAGTCCATGCAGAGTAATTCAGTCAGTCCCATTTTCCCATTCTATCGCCGTAACATTGCAAATTGGTTCCTCTGAAATGCCCATTCAGCCTCTACTGTGAAACCATGTATTTGTTCAGTGCCCTTGCTATTTCCTCAATGCCCATAATTTCCCCTATCTCTGCCTGCAAGGGGCTGACATTTAGTTTAACTGCTCTGTTTATATATTTGCAAAAACCCAATCGGTTTTTAATTTCCTGACTAATTTGTACATCAGTTTCAATTAACCATAGTTTCCTTCCTTTAGAGTTAACTATTAGCCAATACAACACTAATATATGTTTAGTTTGTTCTTAGACACTTGCATACTTAATAAAGTTTATTAATTAGAGTCACAAGAAAGCTCAATTGCTGGCTTAGGTTCCTGTCAGTGCAGTGTCCATGTGGGTTTCCTCTGGGAGCTTCTGTTTCCTCTGACAGTCCGAAAGACGAGCTGGTTAGGTGCATTGGCCATGTTAAAATTCTCCCTCAGTGTACACGAACAGGTGCTGGAGTGTGGCGACTAGGGGATTTTCACAATAACTTCATTGCAGTGTTAACGTAAGCCCATTAATAAATAAATTTAAAAACTATTCTGCCAGATCACTGGTCTGAAGAGAAAAGCTCCTAATCATAATGGGTGACAAATGAACACTGAAGGACAAGAGAAGGATAAAGGAAATTTTATTCAAGTTGCTTATGTTCAAGGCAAAATGTATATAAAAATAATTATTTTGAAAGTAAACCTTAGAATCCCCACAGTCCATTGGGCCTGTATCAACAACAATCCCTCCCAGGCTCTGTCCCGTGCATTTATCCTGCTAGGCCCCCTGATAATAAGGGGCAATTTAGCACGGCCAATCAACTCAACTTGCATATCTTTGCAGTGTGGGAGGAAACTGGAGCACTTGGAGGAAATCCACACAGACATGGGGAGATTGTGCAAGTTCCACACAGAGGCTGGAATTGAACCTGAGTCCCTGGCACTATGAGGCAACAATGCTAACTACTGTGCCACCATGCTGCCCATAAAATGGTTTGTGTCATTGTGCCAGCAGTTCTGAAGGTGCCTGTGCCAGGAGCTCAACGCTATTTGAATGCCAATCTTAAACCTCTGGCTGCAGCAGAGTCTCAGATCACTATATGAGGATGGTGTAAGATGCTGCCTCCTGTTTTGAGAGGGAAGACCCATTGCTTCAATATATTCACTGGATTGTTTGCTCTTGTTCTGTTAAAGATTGATCCAAAGTCATTACAGGCCATTACTTTCCACTGATAAATTTGAAAAATGAATGGTTTGAAATATTGCAGTTTAGCTGGTAATAATTCTTTAATCGTATTATTTAATTCCATATCCTCTCCTAATCTCCATTTCCAACTTCTGACTAGTGTCTGCAAGGAAAGAAAAACTGAACCCTGACTATTGCACATAAACAATGTCCAGATCAAAATCCTAACTCTTCATGTGGTACCATGGTCTGTTTAATCCCAATGCAGTGCTGCAAGTGAGAGATAAATGGGACAGTTCTGGATGATCTAATGTACATCACGCTGCAAAAAGGCGGTGTTATGCAAGTGTCAGGATTCGAAAGAGCTTTCTTCCAATTTCCTCTCTCTATTTTTAAGTATTGGTTAATTGGCCTGAACTCCACGACTGTGTTTCTTGTTCTTTGCACTTTGTAGGTCTGGTTTCCTCATGTCAAGTGCTGAGAGGATAATGACTTCATCTCTGGGAACCGTGGGTTACTAATCCATTTGTGGAGTTCAATGACACTCATCACAGAACTGTGATACTCACCGACTGTCATTTTTGTTCAACTCAGAGATTAGATTGGTATTTTTGATTTACGCATTGTGTGAGTGTGCGCAGATGAATATATGGCTGTGGTTTTCTGTTCCAGTCTTAACCAAGCTTTGATCACGTTGCGTTCATGATATATATGATTGGAGCCTAAACCGTTTTCCTGTCAGGGCCTCAACTTGACAAGCTATCCAAATCAAATCTACTCCGTTCATATAGCTCTCTGATCGGGCAAGTGGGAATTAGGATGTCACTGGATGAAAGCAAATTACTGCAGCTGTTGGAATCTGAAACCAAAAAGAGGAAGTGCTGGAAAATCTCAGCAGGTCTGGCAGCATCTGTGAGGAGGGAAAAAAGCTGACGTTTCAAGTCCATATGGCCCTTTGTCATCATAGGAAGTCATTGCTGATTTGTAAAGACAGATTGCAATCCCCTGGAAAAGGAGTTGCATTTTTCAATGGTGAATAACAAGCAATGATAGTGTGCAACAACAGGCAGACTTACTCAAACAAAGGCCCCCAGATCCCCGAGTGCTCATTGGCAATTGGCCAAGCAAGTGGCAGAAAAGAATCCTCTCCCCCAGCTCCATAATCCCCATCACGGACATGAAGATGAATTAACAAACATGGAGAGAGGAAATCAAACACAATGTCACCAGATTCTGGCTGCCATGCAAGGAATCATTCAAAGTTAATTTGATGAAACAGCTTCAAATGATGAGTAGAATGGCTTGGCAATATTCTACACAATTAGCATTGCTTAATTCTGTTTCACAGAGCAAAACGTAAATGGCACCATGGGAGGAGATATTCTATTTGTTCCTACAGGTTGTGCCCAGAGTCCAATTCAGTTGGTTGAACCTGCACAAGTTGCACCCATCAGCTCTCTTTTGATTTGCCTGGAAGATGTTCTGTCCACATCCCCTGGGACAGGATTTTTCAGCTCTATCAGGTTCAGGAACAGAGATAGACAAGTGTTAAGCCTGTTCCCAACTGCCCTGGGCTGTTTTACCCAGAGGCAGAGTTGAGGCAGGGGCAAGGCTACAAATGTGGAGGGCTGGCTGAACGAAAGAGCAATGAAGCCTTTTGTGAAAGACTGGCTAGAATTTTCCAGTTAGCCTCCTTGTTCTGTCAGGTGGCAGGGTCAGCCATGGAGGCAGAGCCACAGAACAGTATGGGCGGGGGTCTAAGGTGGGGTTACAATCAGATTTAGAGACTCCCCATACGGGTGCCATAGCACTCACAGCTACTCTGTAAAAGTTTATTTATGATTCTCAAGTAGGTTTACATTAACACTGCGATGAAGTTAATGTAAAAATCCCCTAGTCATCACACTCTGGCATCTGTTCAGGTACACTGAGGAAGAATTTAGCATGGCCAATTCACCTAATCTGCACATCTTTGAACTGTGGGAGGAAACTGAAGCATCCGGAGGAAATCCACGTAGACATGGGGAGAATGTGCAAACTCCACACAGACAGTGATCCAAGCTGGGAATTGAACCCAAGCACCTGGCGCTGTGAGGCAGTGCTAATCAATGTACTACTGCGCAACCTATAGAATGGCAGTGAGGGGGTAGTTCTCTCTATCCCCTCCAACCATCAGCCACAGTGTCATCACTGAATCTATTTTCTATTTGATAAAATTGTGGCCATTCCATCTCCAGTTTGATTTGCCTCACCCTCACTTAGACTGAATGATGTGCTGCTGCTGCTTTCAAATTGGAAAGCTTACTATTGGCCCTCCCTCATCAAGAACATGTTATTTTTGATCATTAATTGGCCAATTCATTGAAAAGTCAACATTGGTTAACCATTCCTCATAGTGTGGACTCTCGCCCTCATTTGGACAAGAAAGTCCTGTCCCAGGCCAATAATGTGAGATTCTATTGGTTACACTGGTACAAAACAGCACTTCCTTAGTAATACAATTAACATCCCATTAACAGATTCCCCTCTTTTCCCCAAATCAAATCTTTATAACACACAGACAATATTTCACAACAAATCAAAGAAAATAATGATTTTCCATATTCTGTACATCATATCATAATAACACAAGACTACGACTTCAGGAGTCTCTTTGTGCAAACACACTTTTTTGCAAAGCAATCTGACAATTGACGATTTGCATCACACATTTTACTTGGAAGTTTATTTCGTTTTAGCATCCCAATTATACTAGCAAAATCAATCCCTAATCTTTTCAGCTACACCTTTTTCTGAACTTACATTATCCCACAGGGAATGAGCATCTATTCAACAGGCAAACTGTTCTCAGAAATATCCTTGGTAAAAAATTTCCTCTAAAACATTTGACAAGTAAAATCTCAAATCTATTGCGCCTACAAGAGTCAGTGTTATTGCAGCTAAAATACTTTTAACCAGAAGTTTTAAATCCAACTTAAACTTCTAAGTACTTTTAAAACAATCTTTATTTCCTCAACTTCCCAAGCCAAAGGATAACATTTTCTATTTTCAATCATTAGGAATATCATAAAACCAGCTGTACTCTAATACCCATCTGGAAGATTGGTGTGAGAAGTGTCATTAAAAGTGACTAATTTCATGTCTTTTGGACCCCTAAGGCTAAAAACTTGGATATGCATTTCTTGGTATTTAATTTTCTAAATGTTTTATTTGCCCATAAAACATCCTCAATTGTAGTGTGTTTCATCATGGTACATCAAAGCTAACATCTGGTCTTGTCTGAGCACTTAGCCAATTCAACTTTTGTTTTTATTTATTTGTGGGACATGGGAGTCACTGGCTGGACCAGCATTTATTGCCCATCCCTAGTTGCCCTTGGAGAGCAGTTGCGAGTCAATCACAATATTGTGACTCTGGAATCACATGTAGGCCAGACTGGATAAGGACGGCAGATTTCTTTCCCTGAGCTGCTCATTCAAACATTTTACCTGCTTCATTTCTTCTTTAGATGTGACACCACTTGTGCCATTTCTGTGAAAATTTAACAAGATTTAATTGGAACACGAGTAACACTCTGTTAATATGATTTCAACTGAAGTTTATTCCAGATTTATTCTGCTTAAATGTCTAAACTTACTTATGAAAGATGCCAAAGCCTAACTTCCCTGTGGGGCAGCACAACAGCACAGTGGTTAGCACTGCTGTCTCACAGCAGCAGGGATCCAGGGCTTGACTCCTGGCTTGGGTTACTGTCTGTGGAGTTTGCACATTCTCCCTGTGGCCGAGTGAGTTTGCTCTAGTTTTCTCCCACAGTCTGAAAGATGTGCTGTTTAGGTGCATCGGCAATGTTAAATTCTGCCTCAGTGTACCCAAACATGCAGCAGAGTGTGGCGACCAGGGGATTTTCACAGTAACTTCATTGTAGTGTTAATATCAGCCCACTTGTGAAACTAATAAATAAACTAAATTCCCCTTTAAACTTATTTATAACGAAGTGCTCAACTTCCTCAGATGTCTCTTCTGAAAATCATTAACATGCATCATAAGATATGCGCGTTAGGTGAATTGGTCTTGCTAAATTGCCCCTTAGTGCAAGGGGGACTAGCTAGGGTAAATGCATGGGATTATAGGGATGGGGCCTGAGTGGGATTATGGTCGGCGCAGACTCGATGGGCCAAATGATCTCATTCTGCACTACAGGATTTTATAAAGTTGCCTGAGAATTTCCCTTTGTGGCATCAGTAAAACATAGTTGGATCTGCCTCAGTTGAGTATTGCCTATAAGCTGCAAGAACGATCTAACTGAGATATACCATTCACTTGATACATCATTCAGTCTGTAAATGCATTTGTTCAATTTCCAGGGCTTACTTTTACCTGACTTGCCTCATAAGATATTCTCAAAACCACTTCATAGAAATTTTTCACCCCGCAAAAAAAATGAGGCTTTTTATATTGACTGCCTATATTCCTGCAAATATGTGACCAACAGAGCTACAAAAATTCAGGATTACTTTTCTTGCCATGGGGGAACAACACTAACATCTTGATCTCCAAGCCTGTCTTTGAAGCTCTGTGCCACCAGTCTTGCTCTGCATCTTATGTGTCCTATCCAATCATATCCAACTTTGAGATGAGACTGGTTGTTCCATGTGTGACATTTCAGATAAGAAACATAATTTCTTCCACCTATCCAACTCTTTTCATTTTGCCTTTCTTATTAATTTATTTTCTAATTTATTAATCATCCCAGTTATAAGGGTTTCTAGATTGTTCTGTAGTCCTTGTTCTATTGCATAATCAAGTCAAGACATTAAGTCTATTTGTGCCTTTCTGGACTACTGCTATAAGATCTCTTTCTCTCTCTCTCTTCCACAAATCAGAGGTTCTATAGCCAAGATATGATCCTTTTCTAGCTCAAGAGTCACTCCTAGATTCATTTTGAGAACTCATGCTGCATCTTCATGTTTTTCATTCATTCACTCATTCTGTCAGTCCATAAATCATACTTGTCCATCATCTTAGACAATTAGCCAATATTTGAACTTGCCAGTGGCTATCCCTGCCCTTCATATGCTGTGGGAATTTTGCAGCTATACAACGATAGTGTACATCACTCACTGTCACTGACCCGGCAACATTCAATGTTCAAGTTTAAGAACTTGATTCAAGCTATAGTAAGAATTTCGGCAGGCTACTTGGGGCTCATTGACTCCCTGATCAAGGACATACAATGGCAATTATACTCTGGCTCAACTACAAACCATTAACACCTACAATCAAAGTTGTACATTATCTATGTCCATTCCCAACAAATAATTGGGACTACATAATGTATAATATATGAGTACAGTTGTCCAATTACAATTTGAGCATATTTATTTTACCACAATATGACCAAGCATTTTGATTTGATTTATTATTGTCTCATATATTAGTATACAGTAAAAAGTATTGTTTCTTATGCACTATACAGACAAAGTATACTATACATTGAGGAGGAAAGGAGATGGTGCAGAATGTTGTGTTACAGTCATAGCTAGGGTGTACAGAAAAATCAACTTAATGCAAGTTATTTCTTTCTACTTATCTACTAACTTCCAGATATAAGAATGATAAGAATATGTTTGGTGCATCGACAATGTATCAACTTCCCTGCTCCTTGGTTTTAGCAAATACATGCAAGTCGTAGCTGCATAATGTTCAATTGGATTCTTGTGTGCACATTGTGTGAAAAAAGCCTCCCTTATAATTAATATAGCCATAGTCCTTGATTGTGTGTGTAGCTCAGGCAAATAGTTTCTCATCTGGAGTTTCTCTGTCTTTGATAATATTATGATGTGGAGATGCCGGCGTTGGACTGGGGTAAACACAATAAGAAGTCTCACAACTTCTTTAAAGTCCAGCTGCTTTATTTGGTAGCACAAACCACTAGCTTTCGGGGCTTTGCTCCTTTGTCAGGTGAGTGGGAGTTCTGATTACAAACAGAGCATTTAAAGACACACACTCAGTTTACAGGATACTGATTAAAATGTGAGTATTTACAGCTAATCAAGTCTTAAAGGTGCAGACAATATGAGTGGAGATAGCATTAAGCATAGGATAAAGAGATGTGTATTGTCTCCAGACAGGATAAAAAGTGAGATGTTGCAAGACCAGGCAAGTCATGGAGGTTACAAATAGTGTGGCATGAATCCAAGATCCCAGTTGAGGCCACCCTTATGTGTGCATAACTTGGTTATCAGTCTCTGGTCAGCAACTCTGCCTTGTTGTGTCTCATGAAAGCCGCCTTGGAAAAGGCATACCTGAAGATCAGAGGCTGAATGCCGTGACCGCTGAAGTGTTCACCAACAGGAAGAGAACACTCTTGCCTGTTGATTGTTGAGAGATGTTCATTCATCTGTTGTCGTGTGTCTGCATTATCTTCCAAATGTACCAAACCTCAGGACAAAGATTGGCCATGGTAAAATTGTTCCTTAGTGTCAGGAGGACTAGCAGGGTAAATATGTGAGACTACAGGGATAAGGGCTGAATTGGATTGCGGTCAGTGCAGATTTGATGGGCTGAATGGTCTCCTTCTGTACTATAGGGATTCTATGTAAGAGGCTGAAGGGGTCAAGGGATATGGGGAGAAGGCGGACCAGGGTATTGAATTCAATGATTAGATATGATCAAAATGAATGGTGGAGCAGGCTCAAAGGGCCAAATGGCCTATTTTTGCTCCTAGTTTCTATGTTTCTAACACTTATTTTCATTGTCCAACTCAATAGATTGACAAATAAGACAATCGAAACACTGAAAATCAGCTATGCTTCAGGAATGAGCTCAAGTTCCAGCCAAACTCCTCGTAATCAAACTGCTGCCTTCTCACATCTATCACCTCCTCTAAAAATAGAATATTAACCTCATTAAAACATAATGGCCTGAATTCTAAATTTTACAATCAGGAGAAAAAACTTCATTAGTAACCCCTCTATGACGAGATGTTTGCATTCTCTCTGTAGGAATTGACTGTAACATTCTCTCATTGGGATTTCTCTGTGATGTCATCAAGCTACCCAAGCAGCCAATCACATTAAAGAATTCTCACAGACAACCAACCAGGAAATCAAAAAGCACTAAAATGAAATTGTTGAAAAGTTACATGCAGAAAAATAAAACTGGGACATTGGCGAAGAGTGAATATAGAAGCTGAAATGTGAAATAATGTAAAAAGAAGTTTTAAAAATTAGCTTGGAAAATTAGACAATCAGTCATAATGGAGATATTTAACAACAGTCCACAAATGTTGAATTATTGGCCCAATTTTGCTATTTTGATTCAAAGCTTTGAGCAGACTTGAAACTGGCAGTGTTTCAGATCCTCAGGCCTCCCATATGTACTCTGCCTGCAAATATATCAGCAATTCCGAACTGCACTCATGCAGTAAAAGCCTGTGGGCAAGGCTAAATGTACCCAAAATCCTGCAGCTCCGATCAGTGCCCCCAACTGTACATGTTCCCTTGCCACATTGCTCCCAGACTAGATAATGTCATCCTCCTAGTTCCCACAGAATTGCCCCATTACCCCCTCCAAAAATTCTGACAGACTTTTCCCCCCCCACCACCACCCAGACTGATCACGGGTCCCTTCACCCCCTACTTTTCCCCCCTCCCATTATCTCAGGTGCAATGATCACCCCTCCCTCTCCCCCCTACTGCTCACAATGGCAGGGGGTCCCTTTCACCCCCGTTGAGCACAAGCAGAGTAACAGCAGATCCCCCTTGCCCTCCACCTCTGATCACAAGCAGAGTGGCAGTGGACCCCCCTTCCCCTCGCCCCACCAATCTCAAACAGATAGCCGTGACGTGGAGCTACCAGACACTCAGCACTTACCTCCTCACTGATGGAGTACCTGAATTGGACTGAGATGAGGTATGTCTGTTTTCCGTCGGTACAGGGTGGGCGAATACGGTGGTAAAGGAGGAAGTGCTGGTAAGGTTGGGCGTGCAGCCTGTTTTGGGTGCGGTCCCGATCACGAGCATTTTCGGGCCTTGGTAAAGGGGGAATGGGCTTGAGAATGGGTGCATATCGCACTACTTGCCTCATGCCTGACTTTATCAAGTTTTCATGTCCAAAAACAGGCACAATGCGATGGTAAAATCAGGCCCATTATTCCAGGATCAGATCAGTTCTTCATCAATAGCCAACACTCAGATCACTGTTAAACACAGTTATATCTGATGGAATGAAATGTAGTTTTTTTAATGATGTTTGCAACGGGGATATGTGTGGAAAGGGTGATGTTCTTGGCACATTCACTGCTTCTGGATGACCGATGGGGATTGGGAGAAAGGAGCAATGCCTGTGGCAGAGTCATGAATGACTGAGTGCAATTTCAGGATTTCCATGTTAATCTGCCCTTGTGCTAAAGCCAGTTTGTTTTGGAGTGATAATGAGACATAACATGCACTCACAGTTCACCATTAAAAGCCTCTGCTGAACCATGGTCAAGTCCGATTTTTCCAACAGTGTTACTGCTGCCACAATGCCAAATAGGTTTGCCAGTGTAAATTGATCAAGAGGGTAACTGCATGGAAATATCACTGGCAGTACATTCCCCTTTTGCACTTGCCTTAATGCACAATTATGTTAACACGCTTAAGACTGGTTATCGTCCTTTAACAATGTCCTCAAGCCCAAAGCTTCAATTAAACCGCATGGGCTCTTGAAGACGAATGAAAATACCTTTTAATAATTGATGTGACTTCAACCGTCATGTAACAGAGGATTGCTTTTGTGCAAATTATATAATCAATCTGAGACATGTTGGCAGGTCGAGGGAAATTGTAGTCTTCCTGGACTAATCGGTTTTGTAAGTTTGCAGCCCACTCACAATGAGGAGCAAACCATAATATTCCAGTAATAAATCTACTCTTAAACATTCTCTTTCAGTACCATTTCTACTCAACTCACAATTGCAGCACATGGGGACATAGATGCAAAGTTGTAAAAAATAAGTATGAAAAAGATGTTACGGAATACTTATTCATATTTTGAGTGTACAAAATCTGCAATGGTGATCTGGGGAGAGAGGTAGGGAAAAATATTTCTGTAATATAAATATTTAACCATGAGAAGCAATGATAGAAATTCAATTTTAATTAACAGATAAATGTAATCTTTCTCTTCACCCTATCTGTAGCTGCAGCACTGGACTCTGGACCCTCTCTTTCCCAACCCTCCCCAATGTATTCTATGAACAGTATACCATGTCTGTATAGCGTGCAAGAAACAATACTTTTCACTATATCCCAATACATGTGACAATAATAATAATGAGATGAAATAAAGAATTTAGGAGGAATTCTTTTACAGCGAGAGTAATGAGAACATTAAATGTTCAAAGCATTGGTTTGTTTAAGTGGATTTCTTTTGTTCCTTCGTGGGATATGAGCGTCATTGTTTGACCAGCATTTATTGCCCATCCCTAGTTGTCCGAGGGCAGTTGAGAGTCAACTATATTGCTATGGTTCTAGAGTTACCTGTAGGCCAGACTAGGTAAGGATGGCAGATTTCCTTCCCTAAAAGACATTAGTAAACCAGATGGGTTTTTGTGACAATTGGTTATGGTTTCATGGTCACCAGTAGATTCTTAATTCCAGGTTTTCTTTTCATTGAATTCAAATTCCACCATCTGCTGTGGCGGAATTCAAATCTGGGTCCCCAGAACATTAAGTAAGTTTTTGGATTAATAATCTCGTGATAATACCACAAGGCTATCGCCTTCCCATATGCATGCACTAATAGGGAGAATAGAATAGAGGGATAAAGGGATGAGGCGGGGAAGGTGAATTATGAAGAGGGAGGACTTATGCAGAATACAAAGAGACCAGTTGCACCTGATATGCTGATTCTTGTGCTTTAGAACAGGACTTTGTGGTCCCATCCTCTCTGGTGTGTACGGGACAGGCAATTCAACGGGAAGGGGGGGCTGGGGGGGTGGTGGCAGCAGGAGCATCAGATCCCGTGGCAACCGGAATTGGAAACTCACACCCTTTAATTTACATGTCACGAATCCCTTTGGAAAATGAAGCATTTACATCTAAGATTCAATTCATATCAGCTTTAAATCTGTCAAAGCACACAAAAATATTAAAATAAAATTCACTCACAAAAACCATGCTTCCATTTACTTCAAACAGTTATGCTGACATTTCGTCTGTTGACGGGGCTGTCTGATTGATGGAGGAGGCAAACTATTCAATTCACATGTAAACATGCTGCGTCATTTGTTCAAATACGTGTCTAATCATCAGCTTTTTGAATGTAGTAAATAGCTCTTTTAAATTCCACTTGGCTGCAGTTACTGTTTTTAAAGGGATGAATCAGCCTGATCTTTTCACCTATGAGACTTGCAAAAATGCAAGAGGCTGTCCCTAATATAAAAAGAAAGACTTGCATTTATAAAGCACCTTTCGCCACCACCGGACACTCCAAAGCACTTTACAGTAGAGGAAGTACTTCTGAAATATAGCCACTGTTGTAATGTACTCTTGCAAGTAGCACTGCATTAAGACTGATTCTCAGAATGACAGGACTGACATATACAGGAAGACCAGATAGACTGGGCACGTGCTCACTGGAATTTAGAAGAATGAGAGAGGATTTCATAGAAACATATAAAATCCTGATGGGACTGAACAGGCTAGATGCACAAAGAATGTTCCTGATGTTGGGGAAGTACAAAATCAGGGATCACAGTCTAAAAACAAGAGAGTAAGCTATTCAGGGCTGAGATGAAGAAGAGTTTCTTCACTCAGGGAGCTGTGAAGCCATGGAATTTTCTACTACAGAAAGCTGTTGGGGCCAGTTTGTTACATATGTTCAAGAAGGAGCTGGATGTGGCCTTTGTGGCTAAAGGGATCAAGAGGTATGGAGAGAAAGCAGGAGTGGGATATTGAAAGTGCATGATTAATCATGATTATATTGAATGGTGGTGTAGGCTCAAACAGCTGAATGGCCTAATTTCTATGTTTCTATGTTTCTAAGAACTCCATGGACATGAGGGTATTCCCAAAATCTGGAAGGGTAACATGAAATGTCGGTTCCTAAGAGCGTGTGATATAATGCTAAGATCGGAATGCAAACCAGTGAGGGAAAGGTCTACCCTTGTTGTAACTGCCCAAATAAAAGAAGGTTTATTAACAGGTAAACACACACAACAAGAAAGGCTACAATACAAAACAAAGATACACTTAACTACAATAAAGGCTATGGGTAGGATTCTCCAGCTATTCACAACAGTGGGATTCCCTGGTTCCATTGCAATGAATGAAGCTTTGGCTGAGCGCCAAATTCTTCATCCTCGCTGGCAGCGGCATTGGGGCTTGAATGGCTAGAGAATTCCCATCTATTTACATTCCTGAACTCTGAGAAATGTGCCTTATTCCAAAGCAACCATACCGTAAAGCATATCAGTAAATCCAGCAAATAGTTACCAACCATGAGTTATCTTTACATTATAAAACCTTTTTGACAAGGCTTTCAAATCAGCAGCTCCAGTCTGGAATTCTGCCTTCTGGGAGAATTCCTATTTTCTAACTGGGCATAGCCATGATTGTAACCAACTACTTGTCTTCTTTCTCCTTTCATCTCTCCTGTCAGTACAGATCTACGCAGCTACTGATATACTGTACTTTCCATTTGATCTGCTCTTATCTAAATGACTCGCTTTAGAAGCCAAGCTTTTCATAGACAAAACTTTACCAGCACGTCTGCCCTGGATTCTGGGTGGACAAGGTTCACAGAACATTATTCTTTTTTGGACTTCGGTGGGATCTTACGAGCCTCGGGTGAACGAGGTGGTAAAATTCCAATATATGTCTCCATTTGGAACTCATCTCTTCTGCAACTTTAACACTTAACATTCTATACGTCTATTGTACATCATTTTGCTGAAGTAAGTATCTATTTACCTTGCTTCGATGTTAATTTGCATATCAAAACCCCTTTAGACAGCTGTAATTCCTCTTGATTTGATTTGATTTGATTTATTATTGACACATGTATTAACATACAGTGAAATGTACTGTTTCTTGCATGCTATACAGATAGAGTATACCATTCATAGAGAAGGAAATGAGAAAGTGCCGAATGTAGTGTTGCAGTCATAGCTAGGGTGTAGAGAAAGATCAACTTAATACAAAGTAAGTCCATCCAAAATTCTGATAGCAGCAGGGAAGAAGCTGTTCTTGAATTGGTTGGTATGTGTCCTCAAACTTTTGTATCTTTTTCCCAACGGAAGAAGGTGGAAGAGAGAATGTCCAGGGCGTGTGGGGTCCTTAATTATGCTGGCTGCTTTGTCAAGGCAGCGGGAAGTCTAGACAGAGTCAATGGTTGGGAGGCTGGTTTGTGTGATGGATTGGGCTACATTCACAACCTTTTGTAGTTCCTTGTGGTCTAGGGCAAAGCAGGAGCCATACCAAGCTGTGATCCAACTAGAAAGAATGCTCTCTATGGTACATCTGTAAAAGTTAGTGAGAGTCATAGCTGACATGCCAAATTTCCTTAGTTTTCTGAGAAAGCAGAGCATTGGTGAGCTTTCTTAACTATAATGTCAGCATGGGAGGACCAGGACAGGTTGTTGATGACCTGGGCACTTAAAAACTTGAAGCTCTCAATCCTTTTCTATTTTGTCCCATTGATGTAGACAGCCGTTACACTTCCATCTCTTTCTTCAAATTTTATTTTATCCCATTTCCTTCAATCTTAATTGTTTCCCATTCTTAAATCTTGACATTATTAAAGCTCTTGACAACTGTGGTAATGACTCAGTTAATATATTTTTGTAGTGTTAACTGTGGGACAAATATTGTTCAGGACTCTTCTTTGAAATAGTGGCAAAGAGTTTTTTTTATATATCAACCTAAGATAGCAGCTAAGGCCTCAGTTTTCATTATAAAGTTGGTACCTCCAACAGCACAGCACTCACTTAGTGCTCTTTGGGAGCCATGGTGGCACAGTGGTTAGCACTGCTGCCTTACAATGCCAGGGTTCACAGTTTGATTCCCAGCTTGGGTTACCGTCTGTATGGAGTTTGCACGCCCTCCCCATGTCTATGTGGATTTCCTATGGGTGCTCTGGTTTCCTCCCATAGTCCAAAGGTATGCAGGTTAGGTGAACTGGCTGTGCTGAATTCTCCCTTAGTTTACCTGAGCAGGCGCTGGAGTGTGGTGACTAGGGGATTTTCATAGTAACTTCACTGCAGTGTGAATATAAGCCTACTTATGCCTAATAAATGAACTTGACTTGAAATAACAGTCTTGAATTTTGTGTTTAAGTCTGAAGGGACTTAAATTCACACCTTTCTGAGCCGGAGGCAGATAGACCACAAACTGAACCACAGCTGACACTGACCTTTGAAGTAGGTCTGTCAGAAATTTCCGAACATCATTAGTTAAGACCTTCTGTGGTTAGTGAAAAGATGAAGAGAAAATCAATGTACAAAATGTAATTGAAATGTAACTTAGCTTAGAAGTTATTAATGAATTTCTTCAATGAAGAACCAAATGGCTCAATCATTTTTATGAAAATGTATTTTGAATTAATATTGTATTATATTTATTCATACCTCACAAACCTGCTTGGCAGTTAAAGCTGAGAACTGTGTCTGATGGAATGCAATTTGTTCTCAAATTGGGAAACTGCGCAGTTTGTATAAATGAATAAATTTATAGAACTTTACATATTTTAATTTAAGTGCCGAATTTTCATAAATAATAGTGATTCAACTTTGAAGTGTTAATCAGAGTAACAGTCAACCTTACAGGGTTTGCTGTAAGTTCCATTTGGTTTATATAATTCCTCAGGGAGGTTCTCTGATAAATGGCTCCCCACAATCTATGTAGAGGACCATGAAATGTGTGATACAAAACCATAAAACTCTTTATTCTTTGTTTTCTTTTAGGTTTTGGCATGACAACTCCAGCAACGGTGGCAGGAAAAGTGTTTCTGATATTTTATGGCCTCCTCGGATGTGCAGGGACCATTCTGTTTTTCAACCTCTTCCTGGAGCGCATCATTACCTTGCTGGCTTTTATCATGAAGGCATGCTACCAGAGGCAGCTGCAGAGGAAGGGTCTACTGCCACCTACCATTAGGAGGCAGTCAGCCATCATGGACACGGCTAACTTGGCAGGATGGAAGCCATCCGTCTACTACATCATGCTGATCCTTGGGATTGCAGCGATTATAATCTCCTGCTGTGCTTCAGCAATGTACACTCCCGTGGAAGGATGGAATTACACCGACTCTTTGTATTTCTGCTTTGTCACCTTCAGTACTATTGGCTTTGGGGATCTGGTCAGCAGTCAGAATGCAGCCTATACGAATCAGGGATTGTACAGATTTGGTAATTTTGTATTCATACTCTTGGGGGTGTGCTGTATATATTCACTCTTCAACGTCATCTCCATTGTAATCAAGCAGTTCCTCAACTGGCTCCTGAAGAAACTGGAATGTAGGTGCTGCCCCAGGTGCCGGAGAGGAAAGATGCGCACGGGACGGCGGAACGCTATCACCCCGGGACAATCTCGTATCCGTAGGAACCACGTCTTGGCAGATGCAGAGGGGCCGTGTGACAGTGACGGAGAAGGAAGAAGGCTCTCCGGGGAGATGATCTCCATGAGGGACCTCACTGCCTCCAACAAGGTGTCACTGGCCATCCTGCAGAAGCAACTGTCAGAAACTGCCAATGGTTATCCTCGGACAGTGTGCGTTAACACGAGGCAGAACGGTTTCTCAGGTGGGGTGGGTGCTTTAGCCATCATGAATAACAGGTTAGCAGAAACCAGTGAAAATAGGTAATAAATAAAAAGCTTTAGTGGCAATCAGGCCAGTCAGGTTTTTATTCAGAAAATGTGCAGAGTTCCAAGGCTGAGTACACGTCCTTGTGTTTTCTACAGCACACTGCATGGACCAGGACAACAAGATCATGATCCTGAAACTCCCTCATAGCACTAAAGGGTGTACCTACACCACGTAGACTGCGATGGTTCAAGAAGGCAGCTCAATGCTACCTTCTCAAGAAGAACTGGGGACAGGTATTAAAAGCTGGCATCGCATGCCCACATGCCCTGAATGAATGTATTTTAGAAATCTCCATTATACTCAGAGTGATTCATTACAGCTTCCTCCACATAAAATCCCAAAGTCTACAGGATCTCATTTACAATATGTACACTTCTGAGGAAGCATCTACTATTACCAGAGTTTTGAAACTTTCCAGTTGCAGTATTTCCTGGTACGTTTTAGGTAGTTCTTTCCAAAAAGTGGGAATTAAGAGCAAGATCAGTGAATGCACCACAATGTGCAAAATTTCCACCAAACCTTTATCATCTGACTTTTCCCTGATGATTAAAATGTGCATGGTGAAAAAAACTTTACTTCATGTTTTAAACAAGGTGTCAAACATTGCCAGTTCTTGCAGCCTCTGCCACCCAAATACAAAGCAAGTCTGATACTTGTTTTATTTACAAATTGGCATTGGTCACATTTGTGAAACCCTGGTACTATCGGCAATGCTATGTTATTCATATTCTAGTTATACCAATGATCAGGAAATCGGAATGTGACACAGAAAATATTGCGATGCGCTGTATCCTGAAAAGCAATGTGAGAAGGATTGTGCAAACAACTGTATAATGAACAGGTCATTGAATCATGATCGGATTGGTAAACAGGTAACTGGAGCAGATGAAATGGTTCTGTCCAATTATTTATACTGCTCCAAAATTATGACAAAGCTAAATACCCCACCAGATCCCCTCTTGACAAAACAAATCTCATCTGCCATTACAGGTTTTTTTTCAGCATCTTCCTCATATGTCCACAGGGGTCTGCACAAATGATGTGAAATCCGGTCTAATCCCTACATAAAGTTCGCTCAGATTTATGAGTAATTGGTCAGTCTGTATTTAGAATGCAAACTCACCAAATCTCCTTCCACAGCACTTTCCAAACCCACGACCCCCTTGGAAAGACAAGGGTCGCAGATGTATGGGAACACCACCATCCAAATACTTCCCACTAAGGCTTCCTGAATTGGGATTATGGGTTGCATTTAACAAGATTGTGGGATATATCAGGCAGCTTATTCGCCCTTGCATGCTGTCAGTCCTGCTGAGAATTTCTTGCACTTTCTGTTTTTATTTTAGATTTCTGCAGTATTCTTCTTTTTCGTCACATTAAATAGTGTCTTGACGAAGTATTGTTACTTAGGACTGTTTAGCAGGTAAACAAAGTGGCAGCTGGACCCTGAAGAATTGTGTAACAAGCACTAAAATTAAAAGCAAATTATTATTATTTGTGAATTGACCACTTTCAGAATTTGTAGCTGAAAGAACTTCGAAGGTCAATTAGCTTTGGAATTAAAAGGATTTCTGAGTTTGAACAAGGCTGATAAATGAACAGATAAATACAAAGGTGACCTAACACTGCATAGTATATAGTAATTGGTGAGACTATGGGCAAAAAGACCAGTTAGGAATGAAGCGTTGAGAATGTGGGACACTAATCATGTTACAAAGTTTTTCTCAACTTGTCCTCTGAAGGTTAGAAGCAGAACATATCTTTGCCTGGCAATGTGTCTTAGCTTCATCTGAGAAGGGCACTGTACATCATGGGTATAACTTCCAATTCCTGCATTATCTGACCTGTGCTCTCTAAGCAAGTAAGAAGTCTCACAATACCAGGTTAAAGTCCAAAAAGTTCATTTGGAATCATGAGTTTTTGGATCGCTGCCCCTTCATCAGGTGAGTGAAACCTGAATTTCACCTGATGAAGGGGCAGTGCTCCGAAAGCTCGTGATTCCAAATAAACCTGTCGGACTTTAATCTGGTATTGTGAGACTTCTTACTGTATTTACCCCAGTCCAACACTGACATCTTCACATCACTCTAACACTGAGATTGCCAATTTACTAAAGATATTTGAATCCCTGCAGTGCAGAAGGAGACCATTCAACCCATTGAGTCTACACTGACAACAATCCCATCCAAGCCCTATCTCCAATAATCCACGTATTTACCGTGCTATTCCCCCTGACATTAAGGGACAGAACATCTTACCAATACCAATTTAGTGCCAATTGGTTCCAAATTGAGGCAGTTTACCATTTCTTGTCCAATATTTCTGTGTCATTGGGATGCAAACAGGAGATGAAAGGAGAAGAGATCAATGGTGACTGAATTCACACTTTTCAAGCATTTTCTTGGCCACTGTATTTGTGACTGGTGCTGCGCATCAATCCAGCCAGCCATGAAATGCACCACGGCAGAGAAATAGAAATTGACCAGCCATCACATGGACCAAGACATTGAGATCATGATTGGTAATGTTTTGCAAACAAAGTGCTAAACGTTTTTAGTCTCAAGCTGAAGGTTCCCAGGGGAGGAATGAGACATCCAGAAGGTTACACTGGATCACACTAGTGTCTGAATAGATATCAGCAAGGGTTCTATAGTATGATTAGAGCACAAGGTGATGAAAGAGTACTGCTAAATCTTAATATGCATTGAAGAACATGCATCAAGATTTCCTTTTACAGCATTTTCTTAAACATTAATTAACTAAATATATTGACACAATCAAATGAATAAATATAATACCATAAACCACGACTGCTTATGTCCAGTTCAAGATCATATACCTTCCTTGCAGTTGTGGACTCGCCTACTTTGGGGGCATTCACATGTTTGGTGGATAGGCATATGGATGATATTGGAATAGTTTAGGTTAGAGGGTCCACTGGCCAGCGCAACATTGAGGGCCGAAGGGCCTGTACTGCGCTGTAATGTTCTATGTTCTATGTTCTATGAAGGAAATATAATCCTCACATGGTGAAATGAATGAATGAACTGCCATTGTTAATTCACATTGTTCTTATGATTGAAGGCCAACTTGTCCCGAACACTAGAGCACTGTATGAAGCAGGACTATCTGGAAGAAACCTTAATCAAAACATGATTAGCATGTGTGCAGTTCGAAGGAATGGGAGCTTTCAGAGGGAGGAGGGATGGTACGTATTATATTAATTACGTATTTCATATGTGTTATATGCATTTGGTGCAGAAGTACTTCAGAATTGAATGAACAAAGTATAGTCTCCAGTTGGAGAATTATGCTTTGGTGCAAATAATATCCCATTTGCTGAGTTCACAGAGTTAAAGGAACTTTTTGGTCTTCAAATTATAAAGCATGTGAAGCAATATCAGGCACTTTTGATGGGATTTTTGGGGCCTGCTCAATGCAGATGCTAATCCCGTTATGGCTGCTAACTCTCACGATTTCAAAGATAGGGCTTGGGTGGGCCTGTTGTTTGGGCAGTTTGATTGAGCCAAATGGCTTCCTTTTGTACTGTAGAAGTTGTATGATTCTATGAAATATTATCATGCTCACACCCAGCAAGGACATCAACCTGATACTATCAACTTGAATACATTTAAATATGCAGCAGTCGAGATGACCATGCCAGGGGAGCAGAGGCCAGTATAGCCCTCAAGTTGTTAGGGGCAAGGCAGGGCACCCTGTTTGGCATTGGGCAGTGCCAGGTGGAGTGCCAAGTTAGTACTGCCAGAGGTGGGGCTTACGGCTGTCTCAGGGAGCTGATGCAAAGGCCAGAACCAGGAGCCGGGAGAGGTGCCAGGGTGCAGAAGACAGTGGGCAGTAAGAGGTTGCTGGTGATCATAGAATGTGAGGGAGCTCCTGATGTCCATTAAGGGGGTCATGTCTCATAATGTTGAGATCAGGGCATCCTTTAAAAATGGTGCTCTGATCTCTGTGGAGTTGACCTTGCTGACTTTAGGCCCTGCCCTGACAGAGTTACGGCATCCCCCAATTTTGTTTTGACAGAGTGTCAGAAGATTTGTACAGAAAACCTAGTTGTATTTCTAGAGAGAAAGTTGCCGGTTTTCAGTAAGAATCTTTGCCATTTTTTTGGAAAATTCCTCCCCTTTGCACCTAATAACTGACAATAAGAATAAGAGCAATAAGAGGATTGGATCATAGAGAGTCAATATCCCCCTCAGACAAATATATACCTCGTAGGGAAATACTCTCCAGTAGTGTAGAGAATAGTGGGCTATTGTGTTTCCTGTGAAATTGATTCCAGGGCACTGTGTAAGAAAACATTGCAACTCCAGCAACTGGAATACCCATTATTGCACATACATCAGTGTTGGTCTCAGATGCAAGTAACAGGCTTTCTGAATCAGAGCCAGCCTGTCAATGAATCAGACCGTTGCTTTACCTCAGTGCAGGAGCACTCGGAATCGGGCAGCACATGAATCCCAAGGGGCAATATAAAATACCACAGAAAAGCTTCTTTATTGTATATGTATCAACACCATCAGCCCCCATGAACCCAGTTCCCACAAGTTTTCAAATATTGCATGTACTCAAAACACCATATGCATTCAGTCAACAACATAATTGGCAACAGTGAAAGTATCTTGATGTCTATGATTTGTTTGTTGGACTGAACAAGAAACAGGGTAGATTTTGACGTTGGGCAGTGGAGTAAAAAGGTTGACAGTGACTTTGACAATCTGTTTTACATCACTCTCCAGTTTCCATCTCCATTGAGTTCAATCAAAGTAAAATTCGAAAGAGATGTAAAAATGATGGTCAAGTCATTAACTCCAATTTACACTAACACACAAACTCAGAAACACTATGGGAGGCACCATGGCACAGTGGTTAGCACTGCTGCCTTATAACAAACTGGGATCTGGTTTCAATTCCCAGCTTGTGTCATTGTGTGGAGTCTGCTCGTTCTTTCCATGTCTGTGTGGGTTTACCCCACGTGTTTTGGTTTCCTCTGAAAGATGTGCTGGTTAGGTGCATTGGTCACCCTAAATTCTCCCTCAATGTATCCAAACAAGTGCTGGAGTGTATCCACAGGGGGATTTTCATAGTAACTTCATTGCAGTGTCAATGTAAGTCTACTTGTGACAATAATAAATAAACATTTTTATATAGTAGAAAGAATGAATAATATGCAGCCAAAAGCAACCAGGAACCAGAGATCTTGTGACTGCAAATATACCTTGTTAAAAGTTAACTGTATTATCAGAATAAATACTTCATTTTTTTTATTTGTTTATGGGATGTGGGCATCGCTGTCCAGACCAACATATATTGCCTGATCCTAGTTGGCACAGGGCAACTAGGAATAGACAGTAAATAAATCTGAGAACAGCCCTGCTTCTCTGTTACAATCAAATGGAATTTGTTGGGGACAGCTTTGCATGATTTTATTTTATATATAAGAGATTTTCACTTCCACACAGATTGTATTTTTGTACCAGTTATTCGATACATTCAAAATCCTCCTTGTTTTAATTTTTTTTTGTGTGTAGATATCTAGCAGTGTTATATATATTTGATTTATTTTTAGACACTAAGTGCTTACCCTGCTGAAATTTCTCCCTCTTTTCAATTTAACTAACTGGTATGAAGTGAATTAAAAATTCAGTTTGTTTTCAGTTCCAGCTGCCTGTCGATTTTTACTGGTTTCCTGAAGTTCGCCACTCACAGTGACTTAAAAATCTGTAACAAACAATATTTCCAAATTAACTCATTTTAAGAGTTTACATCCCATAGGAACAGGGGTAGAAACCATTAGGTCATGGAGATCTGTCAATAGTTCCTTTATTGGAGCTGCATGGTGCTCAGTGTTTAACACTGCTGCCTCACAGCACCAGGGACTGAGGTCACTGGCTGTGTGGAGTTTGCACATTTCCCCCATGTCTGCGTGTGTTTTGTCCGAGTGCCCTGGTTTCCTTCCACAGGCCAAAAATGTGCAGGTTAGGTGGATTGGCCAAGTTAAATTGCCCCTTAGTCTTGGGGAGCCAGCTAGGGTAAATGTATGGGGTTATGAGGATAGGACAGGGTGGGATTGTGTTTGGTGCAGACTTGATGGGCTGAATGGCCTCGTACATAGTGATTCTATGATTTTTTTAAAAGTTGGACTAAGTCCATTAGATTCTTACTCTTGATTTATTTCTAGATTCCCTTATACTGCTGGTAATTTATCCTCTGTGAAAAATGATACAAAGTCCCCGTGTAACAAGTTTTCCAATTCCTTATTGTTCCATTATAACTACAGCTGCTTCAGTCATTAGGCCCATATTCATTTTTATCACTCCTTTTTCCTGTATATATTTATAAAATCAATATTTAGTTAGCTGTAACATCTCTTGCAAATGTTTTTATATTCTTTTTTCACTGCATAATACATTATTTCTGTCCTGTGCTTGCTTTACATCGCTCTCCAATCAACTGGATTCTCACACTTTGTTTTTGTCTAAACTTTTTCTTTTAGCGTGATGCAGTCTCTCATCTCATTTGCTGACCACAGTTCCCTACCTACACGAGTAATATTCATGACTTACACAACACAATCTTCCTGTGTTGAATCGAGCCAGGTGTCAACCACTGCAATTGATAAATCTGCAGTTTACAATTGCAGATTGTGATGATTTTTTTAGAAATCAGACAGGATCTAATATTACTGGTTGGAAAATGTCCTAGGTTGGAATATATTGAGGAAAGAATTATTGTAAAATCATAGAATCTCTACAGTGCAGAAGTGGCCATTCAGCCCATCGAGTTTGCATTGACTCTCTGACAGGATATTTTATCCAGGTCCTCTACTCTGCGCTAACCCGTAACCCCACACATTTACTATGGCTAATTCCATCTAACCTCTACGCCTTGGGACACTAATTTAGCATGGCCAATCCACCTAACCTGCTCACAGTCATGTTTAAATATCCCTGGTGTACATTTGTTGCCATCTCTCCTCCTGCTACATCATGGGAAACAAGCAAGGCTCTCCAACATGTGATGCATTATCATTGTCCTGTTATATTAAAACTGGTGCTGTCCTCAGAAAACCCATCCGAAGTTAGCTGAGAATTAATAGGAAGAAATTTTCAATACTATGAAATTGTCAGATTGAGAGATGTGAAGACAATGCTTGATCCATTCTGCAGTGTTTGCAAATTGATGTTCTTCATTACATTACTGGCGTCCTCTTCCTCAAGAATCGTCCTTGATTCTTGCCATCTTTTATGTCTTTGGGTTCATGAACCATCTATGATGAGTTTCATTCGCCATATCCAGGCAGCTTCGACCTTAATTTGGTTGGTCCGCCTGTAATTCTGGTTCTACAAAAGTCTTGTGGACTATCCAAAAAGCTTGTTGAGATCCCAATCAGAAAAATGCGGTTTACACTATTGTCTACACCAGAGCTATCTTTCTTGTGATTAGTTAGCTTATTCACTGCTTGACAAGTGTATACCAGTGTAGGCACTCCCCAACTGACTGGCTATAAGGCAAGAATCTCCACATCATGACAAGCTTAATCTAAGGGAAGACAATTCAGGTCCATCTGCCAGTGTTAGTCATACATTTACAGAAAGATGTAAATGTTAAAGAGTTTTCTTTCTGCACAAATAAAATAAAATCGTTTTATCTGTAATATTCATTGCCACAGAAGGATATGGAAGCCAGGTCATTGGGTGCATTTAGGTTCTTGATTGGTAAGGGATTAAGGGTTACAGGGAGAATGGGGTTGAGAAATTTATCAGCCATGATTGAATGGCAGAGCAGATGCAATGGGCTAAATGGCCTAATTCTGTTTCCATATTTTATGGTCTTATATTTTATTATTTTCCACTTCAGTTTTTTTATTCTGCCCAAATGTAACAAACATCAATATAATAATCCAGTCTGGTATGTCACCTGTCACTATATTTGTCCTTATTAACACTTTATTCATATGCTGTGAAGCAACAGGCACACAGCACGCATAGTTTGGCTGCTATTTACGTTCCATTTTATTTACTTCTGCCATTTTAGAAAATGGACTCTTTGATGTCCTTTCACTCTGGTCAGTTCTGTTTCTGTGCCAAATCAACAGGGATGGAAAGGCATGACGGTCAGAGGCCCTGTGCTCACCTTCATTTCTGTCCCCGCTCCTACCCCCATCCAACAATCTCACACCTTACCACCCACCTTACCCTTCAGATGGCAGAAACTGTTCAATACTTTGAGTCTTTTGCAATAAAATGAGAAACTGTCCTTTTACTTCACTTTGTCCTCTTGCCTGGTCTTCATGTTTCTGAGTTTTTGACTGCTAAATTGATAGTGTTGCTTCATTTTGCTAAAGAAACTTGTCTTGAATTTAGGCAGCTAATAATGAGTCTGAAAGAGCAGGTGTTCGCACAGTTAATTCCACCTTTGATCAGGTGCTCACTCTGCAAAATGAGATTCATCTTTTAACCATGAAGCTGTGATTCTGCTCATGAATTTCAAACAACATCACTATATGATTCTGCCCGCCCACTCCCTCACAAACTCTCCCCCTCACCCATTCCTTCCTCCCAAACTCTGCCCCCCAGCTCCCACAACCGCCTCACAAACTCTCCCCCACCCATTCCTCCCTCACAATCTCTCCCTCCGCCCATTCCTGCTTCACAAACTCTCCCCCACCCATTCCTCCCTCACAATCTCTCCCTCCGCCCATTCCTGCTTCACAAACTCTCCCCCCAACCTTCCATAACCACTTCACAAACTCTTCCCCCCCAGCTCCTGCAATCACCTCTCAAGCTCTCCCCCCATCCCCACCTCACAAACTTCCCCTCATCCCCACCTCACAACTCTCCCCCACCCCCACCTCACAAACCTCTCCCCCCTACCTCCCCACAACCACTCACAAACTCTCCCCCACAACAACCTCACAAACTCTCCCACCCATCCCCACCTCACACACTCTCCCCCCATGTCTGCAACCACCTCAAAACTCTCCCCTGTCCATTCCTGCCCCACAAACTCTCCCCTCCCGACTCTCTACAACCACCTCACAAACTCTCCCCCCACCTATTCCTCCGTCACAAGTTCTGCCCTTCCACCCCCGCAACCATCTCATAAACTCTTCTCCCGCCCATTCCTCCCTCAAACTCTCCTCCCCAACCCCCTGCAATAACCACATAAACAGGGAGTAGGGCTCCAGATGAAAGCTCTGCCTATTACCTCAGGACTTGTAAACATTCTTATTGCACCTAGTCGTACCTAGAAGATTTAAATAGTGGATCGAGGTGATACCAGAAATATCTTGTATAGATGAACGGAATTTAATGAACTGATTTCCATTAGCTGCAATGTAATTAAGTTTAGTCACATTTCTCAGACGCTGGTTAAAATTCCCAGAGGGCCCGAACTTACCGCCCGTTCAGGACTCACTCCAGCTGCAGTGAAGATGGACTATTTGGTAGTCAGCCAAATCTCCGTTCACTGCAGCAGATGGGAAAATCCCACTGTGTGAACATTTGGAAATGGATGGTTTTCAGGATTTCTGCCCGGGCATTCACTGAAAGAGTTTGGCCGGGATTCGCCCCAAAAATTTCTAAGTGCTGAATTCATCTAAATACTGGAATAAATCCTGCTTTTCTTTTCCAGTGGGATTTTTAGAATGAATCTCTCACACCACATGTCACAGAGAGCCCTGGTGTGAATCTTGATAAAAAATCTGTGGGCGTGGCCTGTTCTCACTGGAGAGACCAGCAGCATAGCGCTGAGTGGGCTATTGCGCACGCACCAACCTGTCAGAGTGGAGATAAGCACAGTAACCCGCACTGCTGGCCTCCCAATCACTGGCCAGCCCCATCGCTGGTCCACTGATCCCCAGTCGCTGGCCTCACAGACTCTCTGGGCAAGCCCCGATGTCACCCCTCCCCAACCCTGGCCCACCTTGATCCATGTTCCTCCCCCCCCACCGCCTTCAGTCTTTGGCCCTCTAATAGGATAGTATTTTGAGTTTAAATATTTTAATCATCTCCATGCCAATTTCCACGATGCCAGAAATCTGGCGATCAGAGACGCGAAGAGGCTGTAGCGCCCAGTGGGGAGCCCGCTACACCGCCTCCTCTTATGTCTCTCGCCCCCTCTACACTGCTGGAGCAGCACAGCACGCTGGGAGAATCGCCCCCTTTAGATCTGAATGCTCTCATCTAGAAGCAGCCAATGAACTATCAATCACTTACACAATTAAAGATAAGATTAGCTATCAGAAATTAGGTGCTGTTAAGTTGCTGTGGAAACTGCACTGTAAACATATGGACATTAAATAGTTGTTCCAGAGTTTGGGAATTCCCTTAATAGGATCATTGTTTCTCCGTATTTACCTTATCAAGTCTTTTTTGTAATTTTATACAGCTCGGTGTTCTAAACTCAGGCAATTCAGCCTAAATGTGTGCAACTTGTCTTCACATTTCAAGGTTTTAAATTCTGATATCATTCTGGCCTCACTCAGAACTACACTTTCCAAAATTGGCTACAAATTCCAGAATTCCACAATACCCTCAGATGGGGCCTAACAAAGGCGCTATATAATTGAAATATAAATCTTTCTTCTTTGTATTTCAGCCCCTGGAGATAAAAACTAGAATTACATTGGTTTTTTTCCTATTACTTCTTTTAATGATTTGTGCACAGGCCCACCTAAATCCCTTTAGCTCCTCCAGCCTCAAGTCTCTTGGCATTAAGAAAATATTACAATTTGTTTAGTTTGCTCAATCTGCCACTGTTTTGCCCACTCATTTAACAGGCTGGATCTCCACCCCTGCCAGGGCACAGTCGGAAGTGTGTGGAGCTGAAAATTAACCCCACCAATCAACATGCCAGTTCCTCAGCTCCATTTCAGTTTTGAACTATTTTTGCAGAAGCTGGAAGTGGGACTAGCAGGAGTCCCCACTCACACCCAATGGGTAGCTTAACTGACTCATTAAAAGCCTAAATGATGGCAATTGAAAGAGGCCAACTAGAAATTTCTCAGGTCCCCGCAGAAAGTCAGTTTAGGTGGTAATGAATAGGCAGCTGGTGGCAAACCTGGCAGAGCTAGAGGCCCTCGCTGCACGTCCGGGTACAGGAGCCACGCACATTGCCCTATATGGGACTCCCCTTCTCCAACAATGGTGGCCTGGGTGCTGAATCCATTTGTTTTTAAGCATACTTAAAGAAGTAGTCCAAAGATGTGCGGATTAGGTTGATTGACCTTGCTAAGTTGCCCTGTAGTGTTAGGGTGTCAAGCTAGGGTAAATGTATGGGGTAATGGGTATAAAGCCTGCATGGGATTGTGGTTGGTGCAGGCTCAATGGGCTGAATGGCCTCCTTCTGCATTGTAGGACACTATGATGCTATGATAAGCTGCAGAAAGGACATCTTGAAGCAATCACTCCCTTACTCATCCTCTATCACTGTACGCTGATCCTATCAAACAAGAAGGACTCTGATTGGCTTTCCAGTTTTGAGAGGCACCCAGCATGTTTAATTGAACCTGCCTTTATATCCATAATTTGCTACTCCAGGGAAAATCATAAGGAATCATTGTTTTCCATTGAGGGAACTCCGATGGCTACTTCCCATTGGGCGGGATTCCCATTCAGGCAGCTCCTAATCCATGAAGCCCACTGGTAGATTTATTTATGATTCCCCCCATCTCCTGTGGTCATCATAACAGAGAGTAAAGAAGAAATTGCACTGATGCATTAAAATTGTTCTTCTGAGTGTGGGGGGTAAAGGTGAATTGTTGTAACTCCCTTTCTCTGCAAATGTTGATACCGTAATGGGCTTGGTGGGTTCTGATTCTGAGACTGGATGATAAAAGTGGGACAATTTTGTCCCCCCATTTCCATCCTCCGCACCCAGTGGCATTTTTGCTCTTTAATGAATAACTGAAGACAGAACTCTGGTAGTTTCTACCCATCGCCTGACATTGTTAAGCTCTTGAAATCGCTAGATGTCTCTATGAAGTGAGTTTCTACAGACTCTGCCACCATTTTCAGATAAGAAAAAATTATACTCATCATACATAGAAATAGCAATTTCATTCCACTTGTCATTTTACTGATTTCCCATCAACTTTAGGGTAGGAGACTGGAATTTCTGAGTTAGATATTTCTATTTTACTTTTAATCACAATTATACTATTGAAGTGAAAATTTAATGATGGTTCCCATTAAAGTGGTGCCCATGGTCTGTATTACTAATTGTCGGTTGACATTGAGTTTGATATAACCTATTTAACGCCTTTGCTGCTTGTCCAGTGATGCTCAAACTAACAACTGCTTTCTATTGATTTCTGAAATTTTGATGGGTCATTTTGAGACTCCTTTTATCCCAATGTAATAAATCTTCAGAAGCAGAAATCCCTTCACCAAAATTCCTTTATTTACAACTTTAACCGCAGTACACAGGGTGTGAGTAGTTTGCAGTCTACCTCCAGGCGTGTCAGAGGAACTGACACTCCCAGTTAAATACAAGGCTAAGATTCGATGATTGACCCATCAGTTGGATCCTTAAACAGGACATTCATACTCCAATAGGTCAATCTCAATGACCTGACTGAAGTCATTACATATTAAGGAGATATATTTTCCTTAAAAATAAAACCCACAAAAAATAATTAGAAATGCACACAAATATTTTGGCCCAGAAAACGCAAAGAAGAATCACATCTTAGATCCCACCAGGTAAGTGGGAGTAGCCAAGATGTCATGGGCATAATGTTCTTACTTCCTATTCATAAGATGTTTTGCATGAAAGCAATGTGTCCTTTCTTAACTTTGGATTGTATATTCCAATTAAATAATTCAGTCGGAAACATTTGTGAGTTTGAAATAAATTTATTCCGACATACTTACCCAAGATTAATGCGACGTCACACACTCAGTGTCAAGCATGTACATATATACACAAAGATTGGCTACAGATAAACATACTGCTTATAGATAGATTGCAGTTAATTCATTCTCTGATTTACGATCTCCAATCTTCCATGTGGCAGGACTACAGTTTCTTGAAGAGACTTAATATTTAAAACTGAAGTGAAAGTCTTGGAAAGTGAAGAGTTTGCAGCAGGTTATGAGGTTTCTTGTTGTCAAATAACAAGGAAGTTGTTTCTTAGGTAAACTTTGAAACTGAATAGTTTAAGTACTGTTGCTGCTTGATGACTTGCCATTAGTTTCAGGGTCTGGTTTTCAGACTGGTTGAATACCTATGTCCTTAAAAGACAAAGATGGCTCAGCCTTTTCTCTGCAGTTATTGTTGCTTTCATCCCATCCTCTTCTGGGTCTTGGGATGATAAGGAATTTCAATAGCAGGAGCCAATTTCAGTCACATGGTCCACAACAGTTGTCCACCCAGAATAGCTTAAAGATAAATGACCATTATGTACAATAGTAAATGGTGGTCTTGTGTGAATAACTAGTCTACGTAGAAACATAAAAGCAGGGGTAGGCCATTCTGCCCCTCAAGCTTGTTCCATCATTTAATGAGAGATGGCTGACCTGTGTCCTAACTCCATGGCCAGAATTTTACTGTTCTGCCCACCACAGGAATTGGAGAAGGCAAGGAGTGGACCATGGAAAGATCCATTGACTTTTGGTGGGATTTTACAGCTTTGAGACGAGTGATGCCATAAAGTCCTGCTCCATATACCTTCCTTTGGCCAATATCCCCTAATATCTTTGTTTAATGAAAAGATATCTATCTCAGGTTTAAAATTACTAACTGATCTAGCATCATCTGCTGTTTGTGGAAGAGAACTTAAACCTCTACTGTCCTTTGTCGAATGAATCTAGGAGTCCGATAAACTTTGAAGAATAGCTGGTGCAAGTTTCGCCTTCAACGTTGTATGGCCATTCCAGGGGATGATTCCCACCCATGATTAGTCAATCTGGAATCTTCCAGAAGTTCAGTAGTCTGTGTTAATTGTGATAAGGTCACTTGACCCCTTTGGGTTGGAGGCTGGGGGTGGGTGGTGGTCATGTTAACAGTTCATCAGTGCCTATTTTAAACAATGTGAGATGGTTCCAGAGTTTGGAGGTCTGTTAAGAATATGACATGCCTTTAAGGTACATGATTAATAAGCCCTTGGCAGAAATGGCAACCAAATCTTCCTGAATGAGGAGAGGATCTGAACATTGATTGCTCCCTCTCTTTGAACTCTTAACAGGAGTCTTCTTGTCAAATTTAAAAACAAAATTGTTCCTCACTTTTGGGAGTCCAAGCCCCAGTTTATAGATGTTAAATCCAAAACTGGAGCTGGGGGGTATTCCTCATGGGATCAATGAAAGATTATGAATAGTGGGATGGCACGGTGGCATAGTGGTTAGCACTGCTGCCTCATAATGCTAAGGGTCCCGGTTCGATTCTGGCCTTGGGTTACTGTCTGTGTAGAGTATGCACATTCTCCCTGTGTCTGACAGGATTTCCTCTGGGTGCTCTGATTTCCTCACACAGTCCAAAGATTTGTAGGTTAGGTTGATTAGTCATGCTAAATTGACCCTTAATGTCAGAGGGATTAACGGGGTAAATGCATGGGCGTAAGGGGATAGGTGTTGGATGGGATTGTTGTTGGTGCAGGCTCAATGGACTGAATGGCCTCCTTCTGCACTGTAGGGATTCTATGAACAAATTCAGGATTTAGTACAAATTAACCGAGTGATGGTTAACAACTGATAACTGCCAGTGACCAGGATACATTGTGTAACTATTGCAGTCAATGCACAAGTCAGTAAAAACAATATTGGTATTTTTTTTTGGATAAGATTCCATTTTTCCATCCTTTTTGGTATTTTCAAGAGTAAATTCTGCATGTCAGCAGGAAAGCTACAATCAAGGGAGAAAAGGTCAGAGATGAGCTTCAGTCCCTGTGAAGGCAGCATTGCATAATTTACCAGTCAGAATACCAAGTAAAATGGAAGTATTTTAACATTTAGAATGGTAGAACTAGTACACATTTATCTATTTTTCTTTTCATTACAGCAAGCTCTGCAGTGTTAAATCAAAATAATTTTATGGCACAATTTTTCTCATATTATTCCCAATCTCTCAAATCCCTTTTGTACGTGTTAATGTTCTTCTATCACTAACTGCTGAATTCCACCCACATATTGATATATATACGCATAGATTTACAGCACTGATCACTCTGCAGTTTTGCTCTTTCATACTACCAGGGAATGCACTTGATTCATTTTAATGTTTCTACATGTCCCTCATTTTTTCAAGTTGGTTCAATGCATCTGACTAAGCAAACAAATTCCATCCCGTAGATCGTTACGTTTCAACTGAACCAAACTGATAGCACGTAGTTCACAGTCTGAAAGGGGGAAAGAAATGCAAAAAAACAAAGGTATTCATAGAGGACTAGTAATCTTTTCTACAATCATTCATCATTGTTGCCAGATATGAGAAAAAACATACATTGAATGAGTGTGCCAAAATAGTCAAACAAGCCCAACAGGCTAGTTTTACCCAAACTCATTGCATATCTCTCTTTGTTGGATTGTAATTAACACTTCTTCAAGGTACAAATTCAAATTGATGCACGTGTGCATGTAGAGGAGGAAAAAGGCTTCCTGGACACCTCCAGATAGAAGATCACAAAAACCCTTGATACTTAGAAAATTTGCAAAAGTACATACTTTAAAAGAATTTTGCTATCTGTGCAAATGACACATGCCTGTCTCTGTAACTCTGAAAATGACAATTATTTTAAATGCATTAATTCTATTCCTTTCAACTGATGGTCTCTTTAATAAGTAGGGCATGGTTGCCACCTCTGTCATCTTGGACCGGACGATCTTATTTGTGAGTCTGTAAATTGCTCAAATTCACACCAGACTTTCTATTATCAGTCTTATGATGTGAAGATGTCAATCATTATGTTTAACGCCTCCAGTAATCATTCATCAGCAGTAGAGAAAGCATTAGCATCCAAAATATGGAGAAGCTACGTCCCCACCTCTCCACCCCCCCCAGTTCAACTTCTGTGCTGGCAAAAGGTGGCAACCTTAATGGAAGATAAACATTTTTCTAACTCATGGTCACATTTCAATTGTTTTTGCACTGGCAAAATGCATTTCCATTGATTTCAATGGATCCGAGTAAGCAATGTGCACATCCTTCTCCAAGAATGATACAACAGTTTTTGTACATGCAAAGCAGTGAGGGAGATCCAGGAGATTCATGTGTATGTTTTTCTTATGGGTAATGTAGTTCTTGCATCCTGCTGCACCGATGTATACAAAATGAATACTTGTTGCAAGTTGCACATTTATACCAATGATTGTACTTTTATATTTCAATAAAGCTGAAATTGAAGTTTTGATAGTGAATGTTCAAAGACTTCTCAAACAGATCCCACAGAGTTATCAATAGTGGTATTTATGTACACAAGCACAATCAGCTGCATCATTGCCAACATGGGACTGTTCGCTATTCTTTTTTGTATTTCTTTCTCTTTCCCATTTTCTGCCTCCTGCCCTGCAGGCTAGAGGAATGTAGGAGCAAGACCTGATCATTCATACTCTTAAGCATGGTCTATCATTAAGTTCAATCATTGGCGATCTGTGCTTTTAATTCCTACAGGGTACCTCATTGTAATCTTTTAGTGTCTCAACAATCCGCCTGTGTGAGCTTGAATGATAAAAGTCAGCAGAAGTTGGGGGCTCAGTCCAGTCCTATCCCGACCTGATGTCTATCCATGGACTCTCATCAGTGTAGGTGATTGCTTAATTGTCAGAAGCAAGAATCACATGTAATTTTGTTCCCTTGCTGGAGCAGAAGGTCAACTAACCCAACATAGGCAGTGATCAAAGCCGTGGTCTGTTTGATCTAAGGTGGGCCACTTCCACCCAATCAAATATTCACTCACTGTGAGAACATTGCTAATTTTACAATCTAAAAAATCTTACGTTCAGATCTTCAGCAACTTAGACCCTGTTTCTCAGTTTCCATGAATCCGTATGATTCCCTAGTTTTGAGCTGCCCCATTGGAGGTTATTGCCGAATATTTGGACACCGTATGACTTAGTCACCTAGCATGATTCCTTAATACACCGCCCTGCATGTTGAAGTTTATTTGTGTCACAAGTGGGCTTACATTACCACTGCAATGAAGCTTATGTGAAAATCCCCTAGTTGCAACACTCAGTGCCTGTTCAGGTACACTGAGGGAAAATTTATCATGACCACTGCTTCTAACCAACATGTCTTTCAGACTGCGCAAGGAAACCAGAGGATCTGAAGGAAACCCATGCAGAACAGGGTGAACATGCAGACTCTGTACAGACAGTGACCCAAGTGGGAATCGAATCCGGGTCCCTGGCAGTGTGAGGTAGCAGTGCTAATCACTACACTGCTGTGTGTGCTGAAAATGTGTGAGTTTTTTTTTGCTTAAAGAAGGGAGATGCTACTTTCCAAATATGTTTTGTTACAATCTGGAGTTGTTCAAAGATGCAGTTAAATCAAGTTTGGTGAGGTATTGTGGAAAGGCATATTATTCATGACTCAGGCAAATGAAAGATGATGGGCCTCAAATCCAGCCGTTGTTACAGATGTGGTTGTAAAGTATTACTAATGACAAGTTAATTAAGGTAACAGATCTGCGGATTGTGAAAACAGTTGACGCGTATTGTTGTCCACCATTCGAGTCTTTAAGGTTAAAGAAAGCACTCTGTCAACAGAACAATCACCTCACAAAAATGTCTAAACCAACTACTGAGATTGGAGATCAATAATGTGGTTAAGAGCAAACATTGTTTTGCTACTGTAAAGAGATCTAAATATAATAATAGGTACCACAAAAAGTTGCCATTACCACAACAAGAAAGCATTTCATTACAGTTGCATAAACATGTAATACTGGAATGGCATAAAGACATCTTGTCATAATAGCAGGAAGGCAATCTATTCTAATTGAATTATACTCGTTAATAGCACTCAATATTTTCTCGTTGTTTTTCTCCTTCTTCTGATGGCAATGACTCATACTGGTGCATGATTCCACAGGAAGTACCGATCTTCAGTATTCACTCAACTGGCCATTATTTAATTGTGGTTCTCTCTGACAAAAGGATTTATCACTGTCCTTACTTGACATTTGACCTACAAATTTGTTAACACTGCACCCCATTGTACACAAGTGAAATGGATGCCTAAGTGATATGGGGAACATTCTGCACAGGGGAGACTGGATTTTATTAGCTCTTAGGGTTGGGCTAAATAGATAATGCAAAATGGTGAGGGAAGCTGAAGTAAGGGCTATCCATCACCTTCCCACTACCAGGCCATTTTGCTAGCAGTGGGAAAGTCAGAGGATGAGCCTTCTGCCCAGAAGGCAATTATGCCAGTTATCTGGTGAATTAAAGGCCTCTTTTGTCAGTTTCCCAGTAGAGGATCGGCCTTCCACCTGCATGGAGAGAGACCCGCTGGTAAAGCATCATAGTTTTTCTGTGGTTTGATTGGGAGACCTTCTGATCGGGCAGCCTGTGACCCATGGAGGGTGCCATCGAGGCAATGGCTACTGCACCTGTTCTCACCAAAAACCCCATATCGTGCCCATGCTGGGATCTGCCTGGGCATCTCTGGCTATACATAAGGTCATAAGACATACGGGTAGAAGTAGGCCATTCGGCCCATCAAGTCTATTCTGCCTTTCAATGAGATAATGACTGATCAGATAGGATAATCCTCAATTCCACTTTCCAGCCTTATCCACATAACCTTTGGTTTCTTTACTGATTAAAAATTGGTCTATCTCAACCTTAAGCAGACTTAACAATCCAGCCTCTACAGCCATCTGGTAAAGAATTCCACAGGTTCACTATTCTCTGATAGAAAACATTCTTCCTCATTTCTGTCTTATAGAGGTACCTTCATTCTGAGATTGTGCTCTCTAGTCCTAGACTCTCCTTCAAGGGGAAACAACTTCTCAGCATCTACCCTCACAAGCCTTTGAGATTTCATTTATGTCTCAATAAACTTGCCTCTCATTCTACTAAATTCCAATGAGTACAGGTCCAAACTCCTCAACCTCTCCTCATAAGAAAACCCTGCCATACCTGAGATCAATCTTCTGAACTTTCTTTGGACTGCTTCCAATGCCAGTTAATCTTTCCTTAGGTAATGGGACCAACTGTTCACAGTGTTCCAGGTGTGGTCCAACTAGTGTCTTGTATAGTTTTAGCAATACATCCCTACTCCATTTCTTTTGAAATACAGGCCAACATTCTATTTGCCTTCCCTATTAGCTGTGGAACTTGCACGCTAGCTTATTGTGGTTTATACATGAGGACCCCCAAATCCTTTGGTGCTGCAGCTTTCTGCAATCTTTCTCCATTTAAATAATATTCAGCTCCTTTATTCTTCCTGCCAAAGTGCGTAACTCCCCTCAGCCCCACTCATCTTGCTGTGAGAGGTGTCCATCACTGCTTGCTCTTGGCTGGGTGCACTTCCTGCAGTGGTCACTACTTCCAGTGGTGCTGCTGAGACTGAAGAACTGTTGGCCTTAGTATTAGCCACAGTTTTTAGTGGGGGGTGGGGAGGCACTTGCTGGGTGTCTTGTGCCTTAAAGGGATGGGAGATCCAACAGCAGCCAATTAACTAGCTAAGTAATGCATCTGAAATATGACCGGAGGTTCCCCAGTCTGTCAAAGGAGTGTTGCCCCATGCTTTCCAGCCACTATCGATGCCCTTGCCACCCAAATAAAATTCAGCATGTTGTGTACCAGCTATCAGATTGGTAAAGGCTCCAATAAGGTGCCAGAGCAGGTAACAATGTCAGATTTCCTTTCCTAAAGGACATTAGTGAACCAGATGGGTTTTTACGAGAATGGTTTCATCATGAGCCTTGTATTTCCAGATTTTTTTATGGAATTCAGATTTCACCATTCTGCTGTGATGGGATTTGAACCCAGGTCCCCAGAACATTATCCTAAGTCTCTGTACTACTAGTCCAGTGACTACGCTACTGCTTCTCCTACTAAGCATGTAATAGCTTGTCAGGGAGCAACAGATAATAGAAAGAAAAGTCTCTATTTCATTCAGGAAAAAAGATTATCTGAATTTCCATCACTTCTTATAACTTACTAATAAAATCAAATGAGTGTGCAGTTTTGAATTATGTAATTCCTGTGTGTCTTACTTCATTAGCAGGAATGACAAAATATTAACAATATAACAACATGATATCTTCACAAAGAAAATGACAAAAACAGATGCCAAACCAAATGGGATTCTAGGAGAGGTGCCCAAAAGCTCATTGTTTAAAGAAATGGATTTTGAGAGGGTCTTAAAGAAGGAGAGTGTGGTGGAAAGGTACTGAGATTTATAGCAGAATGCTTAGGCAAAGGAAAGCATGGTCACCAATGTTGGGACAATGGAAGTGGGGGATGCATAAGATACCAGGAGGATCGCAAAAGGTGTAGAGCTGGAGGAGGTTACAGAGTGAAAGAGGAATAGTGTCACAAAGGGATTGAAACATGAGATCTGTATCGCTGTGCAGGCTGTGCATCACCACCTCCGAAAACAAGATCATAGTCATTTGAACAAAGGGGAACTCTGGGCTCTGCAGCACATATCTCAGTGATGACGGTATAGTCTCTGCCCGATTGTGGGGTCTGCAGTCACCAACTATGAAGACAATGAAGCCATGTACAGCTTGGACATTTTCAAATAATGTGGGATCTACTACCACCCTTCAGAAAAGGAGCACATAAGAAAACATCTGCACCTAGTTTAAAGTTAATTTATTTATGTCATAAGTAGGCTTACATTAACACAATGAAGCTACTGTGAAAATGTCCTAAGCGCCACACTCTGGCATCTATTCGGATACACTGAGGGAGAATTTAGCATGGCCAATTCACCTAACCAGCACGTCTTTCAGACTGTGGCAGGAAACCAGAGCACCTGGAGGAAACCCATGCAGACACAGGGAGAATTTGCAGACTCTGCATGGACAGATACCCAAGCCAGGTGCTGTGGGGCAGCGGTGCTAGTCACTGTGCCACTATGCTGCCCCATGGAATATTTTGTAATGTGCAAAAGGAAAAACACATTAAGCATGTATATCAGTTTCACAGCACAAGAAAATAAAATGATTTTGCATTGACTTTGCTATGCAGTATCCAATTCTTTCATGGTGGAAAATATTATATGGCTAACTATCTTGCAGGTAACTGGAATGACACCCTGGAGTCAAGCTGAAGGAACTGATGACCTTCACTACTGTACGACATTGCAAAAGGCAGGTTATCCCTGCAGGGCATTGACAGCAGGCAGCTCAATTCAGTCTTAACCACATTGTACACTGCTCCTCCACCATGTGCAGGTCGCTAGGTAACTGACTATACTACAGAATGCTGCTGTGAGATGCACACCTTCTATACTCTCTGTAGTCTCCTATCACTCACTCCCACCAATTACACTTTGCAATACAGAGTATCTGCAATGGTTGTCACACCCATTTTCTGATGCTAAGGTGCGGACGTTATAAAAAATATAAATATTTTACAATGTCTGAAACTAACAGACTCACTTTGAATCAAAAGAATCTTGATCCAAAGGAAAAATGGTTTAAAGATATTCAGGGAAGGGCGACATTGCTAATTATTAAAAAATATTGTTTTGCAACATTTCTGATCCACTGCAATTTTATGGATTGTTAGAACGTAAGAACGAGGAGTAGGAGTTGACAGTTCAGCCCCTCGAGCCTGCTCCATCGTTCAATACTATCATGGCTGATCTTGTTTCGACCTCAACTTCATTTTCCTGCCAGTTCTTCATAATCCTTTAATCCGTCACTAATTGAAAACCTGTCTAACTCCTGCTCAAGCTTACTATAGCCAGATTTGCAGATGACACTAAAATAAATGGGATAGTAAGTTGCAATGGGGAAAAAAGAAATTTACAAGTGGATGTAGAGGCAATTTGGAGGAGGTTGTAGATTGATTCCAGAATGAGTGGCAACACAGTGGCAGAGTAGTTAGCACTGCTGCCTCATAGCTCTAGGGACCCAGGTTCAATTCTTGTTTATTTAGCTAGTCTTCTATCCAAGCTAATAAATTGCCCCTAACCCCACGTGATTTTTTTTTACCTTATGTACTAATTTTTTGTGATGCACTTTATTAAATGCCTTCCTGAAGTCCAGAAACACTACATCTACATTATCCACTTAGTTTGTTATATCTTCAAAGAACTACTGCCTCACAGTGCTAGGGACCTGGGTTCGATTCCCAGCTTGGGTCACTGTCTGTGTGGAATCTGCATGTTCTCCCCAGGCCTGCATGGGTTTCCTCCAGGTGCTCTGGTTTCCTCCCATTATCCAAAAGACATGCTGGTTAGATGCATTGGTCATGCTAAATTCTCCCTCAGTCCTTCCTAAGTATTAGCTGTTTCATTAATCTAAAGGAAAGTCATTCATCAATTACACACTGAAAGCTTTAGTCAAGTTTAATAGTTCTGAAATAAATTATAAAAATCAGCAATGTTTTCATCCAGTTTAAGAAAGTTGTGACCTATGATCTGTAGTTGCAGAGGAATCTATACAGTACAGCAAACCTCCCCCCAACAATCACTGGAGAGCAGGATTCACTGTTGTGAGTTTAATTTGATTTGATTTATTATTGTCACATGCATTATCATGCAGTGAAAAATATTGTTTCTTGGGTGCTTTGCAGATAAAACATACTGTACGTAGAGTACATTGGGGAGAAGGAAAGGTGAGGGTGCAGAATATGATCTTTGCAGTTATAGGTAGTGTGAATAGAAAGATGAGCTTAACATATGATAGGACCATTCAAAAATCTGATCGCAGCAGGGAAGAAGATGCTCTTAAGTCAGATTGGTACGTGTTTTCAGGCTTTCTGCTGGCGAAAAAAGTGGGAGAATATTCGGGGTGCTTGGGGTCCTTGATTATGTTGCGTGCTTTTCTGAGGCAGCGGGAAGTGTAAACAGAGGTGATAGATGGGAGGCTGGTTTCCGTGATGGATTAGGCTACACTCACTATACTTTGTAGTTTCTTACAGTCTTGGTCAGTGCAGGAGCCATATCAAGCTGTGATACATCCAGAAAAGATGCTTTTTATGGTGCATCAGAGGAGTGCTCGAAAATCCTCTTTGACATGGCTGTTGTGTAGCCATCACCTATTCCTGGCTTAATTCAAGATTATAATGGAATTGACTTCTTTGCTGAAATTGTTATAAAGCATAAAATATATGCATTTAGAAAATCTCTCCGTTCTCACTGGCAGCAGTGCTGGGGCATGAATGGCTGGAGAATTCCAGCAAATATTGAGCCTTTAATATATCAAATTCCAAATTGGTGAAACAAGTAACCAATACGCAGGCTACCAACTACGTAGAGAGTCAGGATAGCCAAGTGGTGTAAGGTGCTGGTTCAGGTCACAATCTCTTCTGGAGGCATGGGTTCAATTCCCACTTCTGACATTGATTTTGGGGCAGCACTGCTACCTCAGAGCACCAGGGACCCGGGTTCGATTCCTGGCGTGGGTCACTGTCTGTGTGGAGTCTGCATGTTCTTCCTGTGTCTCCAGATGTTCTGGTTTCCTCCCAGTCCAAAAGACACACTAGTTAGGTGCATTGGCCATGCTAAACTCCTCCTCAGTGTACCTGAACAGGTGCTGGAGTGTGGTGACTAGGGGATCTTCACTGTAACTTCATTGCAGGGTTAATGTAAACCTACCTGTGACAACAATAAATAAGAAAAGGATAGCACGATTATTACATATAATCCATAATGGTTTCAAATCACTGGGTCTGTAAACACAGTGTGTGACAAATGCTTTTTTTGTAAAGCAATGATAGATTTTATTCTTATGCTATAGTTATTGCACTCATAAAACGTTTTAATCGCTATTTACTGGTTTGCAATCTACAGTGGATATTGTACAAAAGGGAACTCTGTTGATTGAGAAAAAGGTTGAATCTGAAGCTCTATAAATCAGATGACTAAGCCCATTTCATTAAGTGTTGAATTAAGTACAGGCTGTGCTTACCCTCTGTCCTGCGGTTGATATCCTAATGAAGAAGAAAAGAAAAGACTTGGCGACCTCTGTAACTGCCTGAAATTTGATTGCTGCTTCTTTGACTTGTTTGCTAGAAGAAATTTTGAGCCCAGCCAAAAACTTTTTAAGATCCAAAGTGCTAGCACTGTGAACTGGGAAAAAGGTTGGCTTGACAATTTCATTAGTAAACTCTGACTCATCTGTTACTCTTTGTCTGTACTGTGGCTCAGTTGGTAACAATCTCATATCTGAGTCACAAGATTCTGGGTTCAATTCTCACTGATTTGATTTGATTTATTATAGTCACATGTATTATTATACAGTGAAAAGCATTGTTTCTTGAATGTTATACAAAAGATATTCTACTAAGAGAAGGAGAGGAAAGGGTGCAGAATGTCGGATTGGTTTCATTATATTCCATTATAATCTTGAATTAAGCCAGGAATAGGTGATGGCTACACAACAGCCATGTCAAAGAGGATTTTCGAGCACTCCTCTGATGCACCATAAAAAGCATCTTTTCTGGATGTAGACTTCTACAGAAAATGCAGATGTGTGGAATAGAGGGTGATTTAGCTAATTGGATTAGAAATTGGCTGGCAGATAGAAGACAGAGGTGGTGGTTGATGGGAGATTTCTCGTGGAGTTCGGTGACGAGTGGTGTGCTCAGGGGTCTGTTTTGGGGCCCCTGCTGTTTGTAATTTTTATAAATGATCTGGATGAGGTATTGAGGATGGATCAGTAAATTTGCAGATGATACTAAAGTTGGTGGTGTGGTAGATAGTGAAGAGGGTGTTTTAGTTTACAGAGTGACTTGGAAAGTTGCAGAGCTGGGCCGAGAGGTGGAAATGGAGTTTAATGTGGAAAGTGTGAGGTAATGCACTTTGGCAGGAACAATAAATGTGTAGAGTATAGGGCTAATGGTAGGGCTCTTAATAGTGTGAGGAACAGAAGGATCTTGGTGTATGTGTCAATATCCCTGAAAGTAGGCAGTCAAGGGATAAAGTTGTTAAGAAGGCTATGGAGTCTTAGCTTTTATTGGTAGGGGGATTGAATTTAGGAGCCGCAGCATCATTTGCACTGTACAAAACTCTAGTGCGGCCGCACTTGGAGTATTGTGTGCAGTTCTGGTCCCAATTATAAGAAAGATGTGAGGCATTGGAGAGGGTACAGAGGAGGTTTACAGGATGTTGCCTGGTATGGAGGGCAGGTCCTATGAAGAGGGTTGAAGGATTTGAGGTTTTCGTTAGAAAGGAGGCGGCTAAGGGGGATCTTATTGAACATATAAGATATTAGAGTTTGATAGGGTGGACGTGATAGCCTTTTTCCTAGGATGGAAAAGCTAGCACGAGGGGACACACTTTAAATTAAGGGGTATGAGTTATAGGAGGATATCAGAGGTAGTTCTTTACTCAAAGAGTGATTAGGGAGTGGAATGCCCTGCCTGCAGCTGTTGTAGATGCGCCAAGTTTGGTGGCGTTTAAGAGGTTATTGATAAGTATATGGAGAGAAGGGAATGGTTTAGTTGGGGGCATTGCTTTTATTTTGGTCGGCACAACATCGAAGGCCGAAGGGCCTGTTCTGTGCTGTATTGTTCTATGTTCTATGTTCTATGTTCTAATGTCGTGCTACCGTCGTAGCTAGAATGTAAGAAAAATCAGCCTAATAAGCTTAATAGGTGGTACAGTGGTTAGCATTGCTGCCTCAGAGTGTTAGGGACCTGGGTTTGATTCCTGGCTTGGGTCACTGTCTGTGTGGAGTTTGCATGTTGTCAGCGTGGGTTTTCTCTGGGTGCTCTGGTTTCTTCCCACAGTTTGAAAGGCATACTGATTAGGTGCTGGAGTGTGGCGACTAGGGGAATTTCACAGTAACTTCATTGTAGTGTTAATGTAAGCCTTACTTGTGACTAATAAATAAACTTTAAAGGTAGGTCCATTCAAAGGTCTGATGGCAGCAGGGTAAAAACTTTTCTTGAGTGAGCTAGTATGTGATCTTAGATTTTTCTTGAGCATCTTAAATTTTAATCAGTCCACATTGAGGAGAGGAATGGAGTTGGTGGTGGCTGTGAATAGACCCAAACTCCCAAATTCCCTTCTTCAAGATTTCTCCGCCTCTATGTCTCACTTTCTTCCTTTAAGACACTCCTTAAACCTAGCTCTTTGCCTAAGCTTTTGATCATCTGCCCTTCTGTTCTCCATTTCTGACTTAGCATTACATTTTGTTTTAATTAAAGGAGTTATATAAATACATGTTAGCGTAACCAGCACAAGCTAAAAATGGGAAGCAAATAGTCCTGCTTCGTAACTTTTTATATGAGAACAGTAACTACTTTCAAACAACTGATCTGCAGTCTCTCCAGGTAAGCACAGGAGACAAATTTGAATTGTATTCTGTACTGGGAATTCAAATCGGTGTTTGGTGGGCTGTGAGGAGAATAGAAATGCACTCATTATACCAACCTAGTGAAAACAAACAAAAGGCAATAAAAGCTTTCCTATCTGTTGGGCCAGAGAGACAATCGACTATGTTGTAATGTTGTGATTCAGAATGCATTATCCCCTTAAAGAAAAGCTGCTTATATTCATAAATGATGTCAATAATTTTATATACTAATTAGACACTGTAGAGCCTTGCAAGGTGAAATTGTTTTTCAGCCTTCAGACCTCTGTGAAAGTGCAGAGTTTCCACGATGCTAACTGATTAGAGGTGTAATTATCATTCCTGAAGCAGCAAAAGGACTTATCTTTTAAGGTATTATCCTCTGTCACATCCAAACTAGTCGACCTTTCATCATACACATGTAAAACTGATTACTCGCTGGTCAAGTACCAGAAAGTGAGATGTCTACAGAACCATTGATTCAACTGGTAACAGTTACGATGTGATTGAAATTGAAATCTGCATCATCTTTCAGGTGTTCAAAAGAAAAGTAGCATTAGGTGGCCATGAGGTTTCCATATAAATTAAACCACTCAGATTTTACTGATAGAGGTCAGAACTAGACATTAAAGTCTGAAAATGCTAGTTTGCATCACCACAGGTTCTGTTACGGGATATTCATAACTGTTGTTAAGTATAATTTACTGCACCACTCCAAAATATATTTTTTACAGCAAACTGACATACAAGTATTATGGCTAGCATTTAAAAAAAAACCATAAAACTTCTTTGTTTTAGCAGAAGGATATTAAAGCTGAAGTTGGCTGATCAAAATACAGCAATGCAATAACAATACATTTTTAAGTTAATAAAATGATCAGAATGTGAGAGGATCAGTGTATGTGCTGGTGGGGGGATGTGGGGGAAGAAGGAGAGAGAAAGTAAGTGGGAATCCTGACACTGAGTGTAAGGCAGATTCAAACTCACTCACGCTGTCGCATTTATTGCTGCACACTCACTCACTCTTTCACACTCATCTCTGCACACTTACTCACTCTTTTGCTCTCTGCCCCTACACTCACTCACTCTCTCACATCCATCCCTGCACATTCACACACTCTGTCGCACTCAGGGTTCGAAGCCCACCAAGGCAGATGATGGAATTGAATTCAATATAACATCTCTGATGACCATGAAATGATTGTCAATTGTTGGAAAACCTCATCTGATTCACTGATGTCCTGTAGAGAAGGAAATCTGCCATCTTTACCTGGTCTGACCTACATGTGATTCCTAAGCCACAGAAATGTGGTTGACCCTTAACTGCCCTCTGAGCAAGGGCAACTAGAGAAGGGCAATAAATGCTGGCCAACCAGTGAACCCATGTCCCACAAATGAATAATAAAAAAAATTATTAGAATATCCTTGGCACAATTTATATATTGGGGGAGAATTGAAGAATTGGAGCCAGAGCCTCTGCTTATTCTTCACTCATTCAAGCAAATAACAATGTCTCCCCTTAGGCCCCAGCAGCTTTATACTGCTATTTTTTTTCAGCATCAACCCCCCCCCCCCCCCCCCCCCCCCCCCCCCCCCCCCATTTCTGTAGCTGGCTTAAACAAATGCTGCATATCCTTTCACTTCTACCATCATTTGTAAATGCCAATGAAAGATTACGGTTAATTCAAATACCTTTCAAAGTTATTTTTAAAATGTTTTGTTGATGACAAACATAAAGCAGATTTGACATTGATTACCTTCTTATTTCTCTGGCTGTCAGCTGTGCTCATGAATTCATATAATGCTGAATGCCAGCCCGCTCTACGGTAATGGTTATAATTTAAACAGCCCCAGTCTCAATCATAAATAATGACTCTGCTACTGTAGGTAAGAATGTCACATTGACCAATGGATAAGATGTATAGTGGTCCCGTTGGAGCAGTAATTACTGCAATGTAGACGCACAATTCTTGATTTATAATTTTCCTATAGTCATAGGCTTATTTAAAAAATATCTGCATTCCACTATTTATCTATCCGAAATGAATTGTAATGTTTCAGATAGAAAGTAACAAAATGAGGCCACAAAGACTCTGCTCTGGCGTCAAAGATACTTGTTTGTTAATTTTCAAGCAGTTTACTTCTGCTGATGACACCCCTAAAATTGTATATATAGTTCCCTGAGAGGCTGACCATTCTCCAGTATCTCACCTAAATGGATGTTTCTATGTTAAACTAGGCAATGAATGTTGCTAGGTATTCAATCATGTACTGTGGCACAAACCAATCCAGTTCTGTTCCAACCCAGCAGCCACTGGTTCAGAGACCAAGTCTGATGTCTGGGCGGGAAGTCATAGAAATTCCCACTGGGTGGTGGGACAGTTGAACAGGCACAATCTCCCGCTTTCCAGCTTATTATGCAGCGTAGAGGAGCTGGGCAAATCTCACGGCAGGGCAGACAGAATGTCACTCATTCCATCATTACTTCATGGATCAAAGGCCATGGCGTCATGCTTAAAGAGCACCTGAACAGCCTTTCACTCAATGCTTGCAAAGCCTTCCTTTGACACAATTCAGCTTGTCTTCACTAACTCGAGACTCTTTATGCAAACCACTGTCTTGGCAGCATACAGAAACTAACCATATGAACCCTTATCAGATATTACCATACATCAGGGAGATTGGAGGTTAGGAGTTGACTGCTGTTCACCAGTTGTGCCTATTGGAGCATCCACCTGCGTCCCTCCTTCATCTTGCCTCTGACAGCAGCAGATGGCAAATGGCACACGATGAATGCAATTCCACAGTTCACTGGGATCTCAATGTTGAGACCTGTGTTGCTGCTGTGTGGGCTTCACGATGGGGAAGAGCTATCGCAATTATGGGTAAAGGCAATGACACGTATCAGATCATGCTCTCACAATGTAAAGGACCATGCCTCATTAACTTATTTTGTGTCTCACACGGATCCCTGCACCACTCACCGTACCACACCCTCGGCAGGTGCTAATCATTAGCCACTTGTACTGGTCTTGAACTCTGTCCACTTGAAAACCCTCTTCTCCTGACTGACTAAACATGGTCAAAGTTAGACTTAAGAAATAGTGTGGACCAACTTCTAAACCTGCTCCATCGTCTTCTACTCTGCCTGTCACCCTCCAACACAGGCCACACCCCTTTCCCCATCATTGTCCTCTTCACCCTTCCAACAGTTGAGGCCAAAACATCTGATTTCAAGAATAAATTAGATATAGCTCTGGGGTCTAAAGGGATCAAGAGATATGGAGGGATCGGGATATTGAGTTTGATGATCAGCCATGATCAAAATGAATGATAGAGCAGGCTCAAAGGGCCAAAGGGTTTACTCCTGCTTCTAATTTCTAATTCTATGTTTTTATAATACCATTCTTCTCCCCTCAGTCACCCTTTAACATTCCCCCATTGTCCTATACCCTATACTGATTCATCTCCACATGCCTTTCTCTTCCTCAAGCCAACACTCATTACCATCGAAATGCCCACCCTGGCCCTGGCCCTGCTCCCACCCTCCTCGATTATCCAAGGCACCTGCCTAGTCCACCATTGTGACTCAACTCCACTCCATCCCCACCCTAGGTGGTGCACTTCACCCTGGGCTGTCAATTCATCCTTCCAACATGCTTGCATCTCTGCTGAGTGTGGCATAGTCCTCATCTCCCATCTCTAAGGAATGATTGGGCCCAAGGTTGGGGTGTGGTACGGTGAGTGGTGCAGGGACCCATGTAAGACACAAAATAAGTTAATGAGGCATGGTCCTTTACATTGTGAGAGCATGATCTGATACATGTCATTGCCTTTAACCATAATTGCGATAGCTTTATCTTAGAATCCAATGATTCATTGTTCCTGACAAGCAGCTGTTGATCATCCAGGCAACCTCCATTGTGGCCTCCTCTGCATTACAGATCATAGAATCCCTGCAGCGTAGGAGACCATTCAGCTCATCAAAACTACAGCAACCACAATCCCATCCAGACCCTACCCCCATAACCTCCACGTATTTACTTTGCTAATCCCCTGACACTAGAGTCAATTTATCGTGGCCAATCAACCTAACCCGCACAATTTTGGACTGTGGGAGATTTTCCAATATAAGTGCAACATTCAGATGTGAACAATCACTTGGACCTCTACTTGCAATGAACAACTCATCTTGTAAGAGCACAGCAAGGCATGGGACCTTGTTTTCCATTACATCCAAAAATATCCATGGAACCTTGCATTGCCAAGATGGTGGCTAGTCATTGTCATGTTGTCTTGCTCTTAATGGATGGGTTGCATTGGCCCAGGGGTACAAAATGGAGCACGGTTTCTGTATCACTTTCACCAAACACTGCGGCTCTTTGTTGCTGAATCTGAGAGCAACCCCTCCCTTCTTCCTACAGTTTCTTTTTTGACACATTCCAGCACAAGTGTTGAGGCACGTAAGACTTCCAGCTTTGAACAATCTCTCACATATTTCTCTACTTAGATAGATGAACCCGTATTCTCCAACTTACAAACACCTAATTTTGGTGTGAAGTAGGGGCAAAACATGACTTGATAAATGCAGCAAAAGCGATCTGGATAAATGCAGGGTAACTTGAATTTTGTTCATGTCACTTCCAGATGGTAGACAGTGCTCCCAACCACTAAATATCCCCAAGTTGCACTGTTGTACTATGCAGCTGCAAGGGTTCTGATTAAAAGTCTTTTGCGTGGGTGCACTCCTGACAGATAGTGGAAAGAGGATAGATGGAAGGGCAAATATGTTCATTAGTCATCCCAAGGCATTAGAGTAACCCAAGTCAATACAAGATAGCCATGTCTTGCAAAGCTTTTCCAGACTTGATTGAAGCATGTTCCTTTATTACAAGGTAAATAGATCACAGCAATGACTATTTCCTATGGAAAGCTGATTATGGACCATCTCTTAAAGTACGAGAAATCAGTTGAACAACTATTAGTTTGTACTCACTTGACTGAATATATCTTCTCTAAATGAAAGCAGCACTGTCATATACAGCCGTCTCAAGAAGGAACCAGCCGCCTTTTCTCTTCAATTAAAATATGTAACTCATACTAGGCCCATCTCTTCGTTATTGATAGGGTCGACAGACCTAATTCATCGACTTCACCATTTGGATGACTCGGGAGCAAACACTGGGCCCACTCATCACTAATATACCCTCTTTAAACAGGAGATACTGACAGCAAACCATGACAGGACCTTTAGTTTATTTCCATTTCCTGAAACAATTCTAATTCCCTTTAGCCCTTAAGGCCCCAAAATGTTGCTTCGCAGAGCTGATAACGGAGGAAATTAGAAGTAAATTTCTGAACACAGAAGTGCAGCTGTATTGAGTGCTGCGCATTAAACCAGGTCATTTAAATTTTAAACAGGTAGCCTATTTTGATACGTTAAAGATTAACTCTGCTCCATTTGTTAAAACAATTCCCAATTGCTTCACTCTTCATGATCTTAAATTTATTTCTTTGTTGGTATCACTTAATATGAACTGTCTGAATGATTTAAACTTGCAGAACAAGTGGAAGCAAACAGCCCTGAGACGTCAGCAAGTTAAAAATGTTGGATGGAAGAAATCCTGGCCGTGTGGGTCTCTATGGCAAGGACTACAATAATTTCACTTCAGTGCTATTTGATATCTTTAAAGTAAGGCTTATATTAACACTGCAATGAAGTTACTGTGAAATTTCCCCTAGTTGCCATACTCAGGTGCCTGAGCAGGTCAATGCACCAAACCAGCACATCTTTTGGACTGTAGGAGAAACTGGAGCACCCAGAAGAAACCCATGCAGATACAGGGAGAATGTGCAAATTGCACACAGATAATGACCCAAACTGGGCATCAAACTTGGGTCCCTGGCACTGTGTAGCAGCTATGCTAACCCACTGTCACCATGCTGCCCCAACCTTCAGCATGGATTGCAGAATTAAAATCAATTTTTCCCCTTAAAATGACATCTAAAACACTGGAGAATCAGTTGTTTAACTATTCATCAGAAACCAAATATGATAGAATTTTTTTTAAAAAAAGCAAATACACTATAGAGCAATTAGCCAAAGTGAACCAAAAATTCAATTTTCAATTAAGGCTGTTCACAAAATGTAGATTGAAGATATTCTCAGATTAAATAAACATAGATTTAAAAATGTCTTTAATTATTAAGGTTAAAATGTTTGATCTGTTCAACTGAATGGAGTGGAAGAGAAACCTGTGTGCATTAGAAAGAATTTGCTCACAACTGGAATAGTTGTGGAATCATTGTGGCAGTCCAAAGGTCAGCAAGGAAATTTCCCCATCTTGCCCACCACTGAAATCACAGCGGGCATGGGGCAGACCATGCAAAGATCCGTTGACCTCAGGTGGAAATATCCAGTTTTTGGGCATGCGGCCGGAAAATTCTGCCCCAGGTGTAAATAAGATACAAACTAGGAAATACGTGAAATACAAAGAGGAAATGAGGTTATCAGCTTGAAAAGACAGTTTTTTATCTCTGTTGAAGTTGATGGAAATAAAAATGAGACTATTTCTATACTGAGCAATCTGTGCACAATCCCAGTTCCAGCCTATCAGTGAGGCAAGGTTCCACAGGCATTGCAACAACTCCTATTGAGACCAATACCCTTTAAAAAGGGATGAACTGGCTAAACAAGCAATGGAAATAAATCAGTGGGCAAAAATTTTATTTTTTAAGACTGTTACTGTAACTAAGAGATTCAACAGTAATTAATGGGCAACTAATACAAACCAAAGAAAAAGTGTTTAGAAGCAGTTATATAGGCTTGTAATATTCTCTCTATGAAGGTTGCTCAACTGAGTATTTCCAGAAGTTTATTTTTATTAAATGTACTTTTGTACTAATTACCATCAAAATATGACTCAAAGTCATTTACTGTCGGTGTGGAGATGCTGGCATTGGACTGGGGTGGGCACAGTATGAAGTCTCACAACATCAAGACTCAACTGATGAAGGAGCAGCGTTCCAGAAACTCATGATTCCAAATAAACTTGTTGGATTTTAACCTGGTGTTGTTAAGACTTCTTACTCTCGCCACATTTCTGGCAGATAGGTAAAGCTACTGCCAGTTCTCTAGAAGCCATCTCTCCCTGCCATGTCCTTCAATCATTCCACTCCAGCTAGGTTTTCCTTGTTGCAATTATCATCAGCAAGGCATATCTCAACAACTCCTGTTCCTTGAATCTTTAAGAGCCCAATCTGTTCTGTTCCTTCAATTTTGTAGTAAGAAGTCTCACAACACCAGGTTAAAGTCCAACAGGTTTATTTGGTGAAACAAGCCACTAGCTTTCAGAGCGCTGCTCTTTCATCAGGTGAGTGGGAGTTCTGTTCACAAACAGGGCACAAAGACACAAACTCAATTTACAAAATAATGATTAGAATGCAAGTCTTTACAGGTAATCAAGTCTTAAAGGTACAGACAATGTGAATGGAGAGAGTGCTAAGCACAAAGAGATGTGTATTGTCTCCAGCCAGGACAGTTAGTGAGATTTTGCAAGCCCAAATAAGTCGTGGGGGTTACAGATCGTGTGACATGAACCCAAGTTCGTTTTGAACAGAAACCAAACTTTTAAAAGCATCCTGCATTGTATTTAACCACAGAACAGTTCTCTCTGCTTTTCCACAACAGTAGCTTCCTCCTTCTTGTGCCCCAGCAGCCCTTTTTTCTGAAAGATACTGTGAAAGTTATTAAAACTGCCACTCCACCTTAATGGGTTTCTATTCTGAGTTTCTCTCCTCTGGGCAACTGATTACATGGGTATTTCTCTAAATTGTGGTGTTTATCAGGGAGGCTAATTACATACTTTCCAGAATTCTGTAAGTTAAAGGTACATTTAAAAACATAATTGGCTTGTGAAGTTCACCTTTTGCGTCAACGTTCTCAGGTACTTTGCCTCAGAGGTTCCAGTTCAAACCACTATATGCCATCGGGGTTATGAAACTGCAATATCATATTATCAGTCTCCCATTTGGACAGGGTTAAGAGGAATTCTACTGTTTCTCCCTTACAGGTACATTGAAGCCAATTGTAATGCACACGATCAGTTCATTCAGCTTGAACTGCCAAACTAAACCTGACATCCACAGTTGTAATGACGGATATGATCCTGAAACATCATGATGACGATCTTCTCTTGATATGCTGACTTGTGAATTTCTTGTTTTCTCCCTTCATTGCATTTATGTGGTCAGATGGTGTATAAGTCATCTAATCTTGGATGAGCTGCAGTTTTCTTCAAGTAAACACTGGGAAGATTGAACTTGTCACGTCTATGTCATGCCACAAACTTCAGACCTGTGACAAACAGTACATCCCCTGCTCTAGCCAATGTTTCAGAATGAACAATGATTTTCAACTTGTGCCCTATTCAACTCAGCTAAGCTCCCAATCCTGTAGCCTGTTCCAAAGACTGCATACCCTCCATGCCTGTAGCATCATCTGCCTCCATTCATCTGCTAACGAAACTAGACTCCACTCAACTATCCAAATACTCTTCTGGCTAACATCCCATTCTTCACTGACTTCAGCACATCCAAAGTTCTGTCCACATTCTCTAACATCAAGCTCCCTCTTGCCTGTCACCGACCTTCACTGATCTGCATGCACTCGTAGTGAGCTGAGATTTCAAATTTTGATGTTTAAAAATCATTACAGGTCCTCATGTTTTCATATGTCTATAATTTCACATTCTGAGCTCCTCTGCATTTGTTTCTTCTCTCACGCAACTATTGGCGGCCACATTTTAATACAAGGGCTTGGGAACTTTGTATCTAAATCCCTGCCCTCTCCTCTTTTGTAAGGACCTTTTTGTAATCCCATCTCTTAGTCACCCTACCACTATGACCTCCTTTGACTCATTTCTTTTGATTAGGTTTCCATGAAGCACTTTTTCCAAGGTAATGGATGCAATTAGCATTTGCAGTGTTCTCTTTTTATTTTACTGAACATCAGTTTTATTTTAACACGGGGGGGTTCTTTCTACCTGGCCACCCAATTTGCTCAAATCACAAAAGAAACAAACAACAGGGGATTTTATTAATTTTATTGAAAAACTCATCTTTCAAAAGAAAATTAATCATAGCAGAATTAAATACAATGTGGACTCACATTGCAGCTACAGTATGCAGCACAAATGGCATAAAGCAAAGTCTGGCAAGAACAGCTCTCCTCCAAACTGCATCATTTTATACCTGAATTCCAAATGAGAATTGTTGACGCATATTTGGCTGCTGAACATTTGAAGAAAGACTGGCTTTGCCATTGCCTTAGACCATGCTTTTCTTGTTCTCAAGATATTAACCCCTCATATTATTTATGAATGAAATATTTTACATGTTGGAGAGGCAATAATGTACAGTGTTGACTCTGAGGGAAGGAACTATATCTTCATCCCCATGACTGGCCATACTGTTTGGATGGGATCAAACTTAAGGAGACTTTTGCTTTCCCCATTCCTGTCCCACAACCGACCCACTTCCCATCACATTTAAAAAGGTAACATAGCATCAGCACTACTTCTGCAAACATCGCAGCATTATACCTCAGTATATTCTATGAAGTTAACTTTAAAATCATGAGCTTATGCCGACACTGTGGATCTTGAGATCATTTCATTGATAAAACTGTTATTCTGAGCTAGCACCTCTGACTTCAACTTCATCAGCTTCTGTTTGACATCTTCCTCAGACATATCAGTCACGGGTAAAGCTCTGACATTTGACAGAAATTCTGCAACGATCCTTTCACCATCCTACAGAATGGAAGGGAAAATATTATTCATGTTGTTGATTTATAGTATGCACCTCTGGCCACAATGCTCTATTACACTTTAATTATATACTATTTTAATGCCTTAGCTATGACTACACAGATACCAAGCATTCTAGGCAATGTATTTTTCCACTGAGTCTACTCTTGCATTAAACTTAAGGAAATGCATTTATGACAGCCTCATAATACTTGAAAACCCACAGAAATTACCCACCACTTGACTCTTCCCCATGCCCACGAGCAAATTTGGTGGACTGACGCCTACAGAAGACTGATTAACATTCTCAGTGTGTACAAGCAACTATCTGAATATCGTAGCTAACTCTGAAGAAACTTGTGATTTTAAAAAGTCAACAACCTGAAATGTTCTTACTAGTACCAATTTTCAAGATCAAATTATTAGAGTTAAACATAATCATTTCATTTGGCAATTTTTGATTGAAATTATTTGCTTAAATAATTGATCAATGGGTGATTTTTCAGCTCTGGGGTTCTTAGCTCGAACCTTTGCTTGAACCTTTGCTTTATCAGAGCCAAGAATTGCTGTACAAATAACCCTGTTTGTTAATGAAGTCACAACAACTGATTCCAGTCTACTGTGTCACTAAATGGTGTCTAGATTGAAACCTTAAAATAAATGCTGGGCCCCATGTATTAAAAACTGTACCCCTGACTCTGGCCACAGAGAGATGAGCATCCCTCTTTCTAAGTAGCTTTTGATGAAAGAAAAACATTTAGTAGCTGTAATCCAATGTGACACTAATACGATGCATGTCTCCCTTTTCCTGCTGACTTGAGGGACCTCATTTAAATGGATTTCACGGGGATTGAATCATGAAACTCTTCATAAACAGGATTAATTAGATTGAGATGGCCCACAAAGTGGAGATAAAGGCTGCATCATACTTGACGTGGTACAAAGCATTCTTCTGGTCAGTTTTAAAGTACTTCAGAGTAAGATCCTACTCTATATGATCTTTGAGTACTTAATGGCATTTAGGAATGCTCTATTCCTCAGCACTGACATTCCTCACTGCTGAAATGCAAAATAATTCTAAATAACTCAGAATGTCTAAGCTCTCTTTTGTTCAGTCACAAACCTGCTTTTCTTGGCGGGATTTCTTAGCTGCAGGCCCTTCATCAGAATCTTCAGAGTTCCCTGTCGTTTGGAACTCCTCAAGCTCCATGGCTTTGTTCTTGGCACTTTGAATAACGTGTTTGGGAAACTGAGCCAGCTCAGCTACATGAATTCCAAAACTCTGATCACAAACACCTACAAATTAAATTTAAAATGTTTTTAAATGTTTTCAATACCACACAATTACTAGATGCCAAGAGGTTTAAAGTGTGAACGGAGGGAAAAAAAAATCGCAATAATGAAAAGTTTAATTACCATAATGGAATTCAGATTATGCAATATTCATACAGGAAAAGTTTAGCAAGAATTAAGTGTTTGCAGGGTATCAATGCAGTTCCCACAAGTTGATAACAGCATTGTTGATCAGATTAATCAAATTATAGCATAATTTCTACGTATAAGAACTCGATGCAATTTCCTGAACTCTATTCCACACAGAATCACAAAATGATTATACCATTGAAGTTGGCCATTCATCCTGTCGTGATTCTCCTCCCCTTTCCCCACAGCTCATTAGTTTTATTTTTCTTCAGGTGCATACCTTTTTGAAAGCCACAATTGAATCAGCTTCCACCACACTGTCTGGCAGAGTATTCCAGACCTTAACCACTCGCTGTGAAGGAAAAAAGTGTGCCCACACGTTGATTTTGGTTTGTTTGCCTATCAGCTTAAATTGCTATCCTCTGGCTCTCGACCTTTCCATCAAGAGGAAAAGTTCCTCCCCATCTACTCTATCTAGAGCTCTGATGATTTTGAACACTCAAATCTCCTCTCAACCTTCACATTGTTAAGGAGAATAAACTTATTTAAGTTCTGTTGGTACTTCACTGAGAAGTGGAACTCCAGCCTGAGGAAAATCATGTCCCAACAAACTGCATTACAGGGATGCAAGACGTTTAAGCAGCTGAAACTTGAAGTTGGAAAGCTTTTCCATCTATACAGCAAATAACAAGCTAAATTCCTTGATCTGATTGTATCTCATCTGTTTTACTCATTCATCAGGAATCCATAACCATAGATGTGCAAATTAGGTTGATTGGCCATGCTAAATTAGTGTCAGGGACACTAGCAGGGTAAATATGTGGAGCTACAGGTATAGGGCCTGGGTGGGATTGTTATCAGTGTAGGCTCGATGGGCCAAATGGTCTCTTGCATTGCAAGGATACTATGATTCTGTTCTTTCATTCATTAGGTACTTGTCGAACCTACAAATTAGCATTGCATCATTAATGTTCAAACATTACTGAAAATGATGAAATGTTTAAAAATTCAAATTAGTTATCTTCTTAATTAGTATTAATAGGTCTCCTAGCTAGAAAAGAGCTCCTGATATTTCAGGTCTGAGGCAGGATATTACTAGCCTGAGCGTTTACAAGCTGTAAGAATATAGGAGGTGGGGATGGAAAAAAGACTTCCATCTTTGCCAAAATAAACAGATTTCCAAAATCGAATTGAGACGTGAAACATAAAACAAAAGCCAATACAATCCTTCTGCAGTTGTAGGGCTGTGCCATACATATCATTTCTGGCTTAGCTAGCATTTCTTTGGGGAGGAGGCTGAAGATGATCTTAAGCTCAGGCATGTCCTATGGTACTGCAGTGTTTAGTGGTCAGCCACATCCTTATTGAAAGTATCCTATTCATTGTTAGAAAAATCAATTTATGGGTAATGATTATGCATCACTGGTTGGTTCCTCTGTAGCTGACTGTGGTAACAGTGCGACAATCCCGAGTCCCGATGGGGATCATGAAATTGAGCAGTTCTGAAGTAGAAAAATAAACACTCACCATGACAATGCACAATCTTCTCTCTACAATCTTATGGCACCATTCTTGAACATTAAAGCATTTTAATATTTTTTAATTAATTTTATTTTGACCAAAATAAATTTCTCACAAACTGAACATCAATTCTGGTGAACTGCTACGACAACAGATCATATATTCTCCACTTCTAGAAACGTAGAAAATAGGAGTAGGTCATTCAGCCCTTCAAGCCTGCTCCGCCATTCAACATGATCAAGGCTGATCCTCTATCTCAATGCCACCACTCCTCTACAGTGCTGGCACATACCCCAGAAAGGATATTGGTCCTATCTGTTGGGGTGCAAGCCATCCAGCTTGTTCAGGTCTCAACTTCTCCAGAATCGGTCTTAGTGGCTCACATATCTATATCCCTTCCCTTTAGCCACATATTCATCTTTAAAGTTTATTTGTCACAAGTAGGCTCATACTAACACTGCAATGATGTTACTGTGAAAATTCCCTAGTCACTACATTCCGACACCTGTTTGGGTACACTGAGAGAATTTAGCATGACCAACGTACCTATGCAGCATGTCTTTCGGACTATGAGAGGAAACCAGAGCACACGGTGGAAACCCATGCAGACATGGGACATGCACACTCTGCTCAGACAGTGACCCAAGCTGGGAGTCAAACCCGGGTCTCTGGCACTGTGCGGCGGCAGTACTAACTGCTGTGTCATGCTGCCTCCTGGTCTTCAGAATCTGGTCTATTCTCCTATTCTGCTCTGCTAGCACATGGTACTGGGAGTAAAGAATACAATAAGTAATATGCCACACTTGATCTAATTTCCAGATCTGAGTTAATGATAAAAAAATTTCCAGGGGAATCACATTAAGTGATCTGTGTAAAACCTATCGTGTTAACTCCTGTTGAGGTCATATAAAGCAGGAAGATCAGCACTACAAAATTAAAATTCAAACTCATCACAAAGCAAATGTTACAGAGAAACAATCAACAATGTAAACTGAAAGACAAATTGTCAAATGGTTGACTAGATATAGTCTGAATCCAAGTTCTGAAACTACAGTGCTCCAGACTACACATCTTGAATATTGCACTGAGTCTTGGACACTAATTTACAAACTCCAAACTGTGGAAATGGTACAGAAAAGCAACGAAGCTGATTCTAAATTTTAGGAGACTGAGTTGAGAAAAGGACTTTTGAAATTAGAAGGGAAGCAAGTGAGCAAGCATCTTCTAGAGGAATACAAAATTAAATGATAGAAAAGGTTATTCATGAGTGCTATTCATTTAGTAAGAATTTAGCAACACCAATTATTAATCCAACCGATTTATTTGATAGTAAAAAAGCGAGCTTTCAACACTCCCGTGTCTTCATCAGGCAAGTGCAGTGTTCTGGTCTGCAATAGCACACATCAGCACAGACAGTCAGAGATTGCTGATTAGAATGCGAATCCTTACATCTAACCTGCTATTCAAGTGTTAAAGTGGCTAACAATGTGTGTGAAGGGAATCCTGAGCATTGTTAGAGAATTGTGTATTTTCTCCAGACAGCACAGTAAGTGAGGTTTTTTGCTAACCCAGGCAAGTTACGGGGGTTACAGATAGTGTGTCATGAAGCCAAGATCCCTGTTAAGACCGTCCTCATGTGTGCGGAGCTTGGCTATCAGTCTCTGTTCAGCGACTCTGCGCTGTCGTGTATCACGAAAGCCCCCTTGAAGAACATTTACCCGCAGGTCGGAGGCCGAATGCCCATGACTGCTGAAGTGTTCGCCCACAGGAAGGGAACTGTTTTGCCTGGTGATTGTTGAGCGATGCTCATTCATCCGCTGTCGTAGTGTCTGCATGGTCTCCCCAATATACCATGCTTCGGGACATCCTTTCTTGCAACGTATTAGGTAGACAACGTTGGCCGAGTTGCAAGAGTATGTACCGTGCACCTGGTGAATGGTATCCTCACGTTTGATGATGTCGTCCATGTCTATGATCTGGCATGTCTTGCAGAGGTTGCTGTGGCAGGGTTGTGTGGTATTGTGGTCACTGTTCTCCTGAAGGTTGGGTAGTTTGCTGCGAACAATGATCTGTTTGAGGTTGTGCGGTTGTCTGAAAGCAAGAAGTGGGGGGGTGGGGATGGCCCTAGCGAGATGTTCATCGTCATCAATGATATGTTGAAGACTCCGGAGAAGATGTCGTAGCTTCTCCGCTCCGGGGAAGTACTGGACAACAAAGGGTACTCTGTCCACCGTGTCCCGTGTTCGTCTTCTGAGGAGATCAGTGCGGTTTATCGTTGTGGCACGTTGGAACTGTCGATCGATGAGTCGAGCGCCATATCCTGTTCTCACGAGTGCATCCTTCAGTGTCTGGAGGTGTCTGTCACGATCCTCCTCATCTGAGCAAATTCTGTGTATACGGAGGGCTTGTCCATAGGGAATGGCTTCTTTAACGTGTCTAGGGTGGAAGCTGGAGAAGTGGAGCATTGTGAGGTTGTCTGTCGGTTTGCGGTACAGTGAGGTGCTGAGGTGACCGTCCTTGATGGAGATGCGTGTGTCCAAGAATGCAACTGATTCTGGAGAATAGTCCATGGTGAGTCTGATGGTGGGATGGAACTTGTTGATATCATCATACAGTTGTTTCAATGATTGTTCACCATGAGTCCAAAGGAAAAAGATGTCATCCATGCAAACACTACGACAGCGGATGAATGAGCATCGCTCAACAATCACCAGGCAAAACAGTTCCCTTCCTGTGGGCGAACACTTCAGCAGTCATGGGCATTCGGCCTCCGACCTGCGGGTAAATGTTCTTCAAGGGGGCTTTCGTGATACACGACAGCGCAGAGTCGCTGAACAGAGACTGATAGCCAAGCTCCGCACACATGAGGACGGTCTTAACAGGGATCTTGGCTTCATGACACACTATCTGTAACCCCCGTAACTTGCCTGGGTTAGCAAAAAACCTCACTTACTGTGCTGTCTGGAGAAAATACACAATTCTCTAACCAATGCTCAGGATTCCCTTCACACACATTGTTAGCCACTTTAACACTTGAATAGCAGGTTAGATGTAAGGATTCGCATTCTAATCAGCAATCTCTGACTGTCTGTGCTGATGTGTGCTATTGCAGACCAGAACACTGCACTTGCCTGATGAAGACACGGGAGTGTTGAAAGCTCGCTTTTTTACTATCAAATAAATCGGTTGGATTAATAATTGGTGTTGCTAAATTCTTACTGAGTTCTTACCACTCCAATCCAACGCCGGCATCTTTACATCATGACTGCTATTCATTTAGCCAGGATAAAGGAGCTTGGTACAAACTGGTAAAATACAAGGTCAACTACTTCTTTATATAGACAATAAAAGGCTGGATTATTCTTTCGGGTAGTGGAAGCAAATTCTCAATGCATTCATGAGGCATTTAGAGAACGCGATGGCCAGGAATAGGGAGGGAGGAGGGATCAGAAGAATTAGCCACAAGATCCAAATGTGTTTTCCCTCATTTTTAGCTTTCACATATGATGGATGACCACATGAACAAGATAGAAATAGAAAGCTGATATCAATGAACTGGAGGCAGGGGGAGCTGAAGCAATTTACAGGAGGTTAAGGAGTAACAAATCTACAATATCAAAATCCTATCAAGGCTAAATTTGTTAACAAGCATAAGATGGATTTGGGCTGTGCACAGCAGATGCAGCTTCTAAGACACTCTGAACTCAACATGTTGTTCTTAGTTGCAAACATTTCCTTCCCACATTAATTATATGCTTCAAAATGAGGGAGTCTACACAGACTTGCTGGGCTTTAAATTATCCTGCACCAAGTGCTTTCCTGAAATGGTGACATTCTTACAAATGCTCAAAATTTGCTGAACCCCAGGTCTCTGATCCTCCTACGCTAGCTGTGTGTTACTCATCCAGCTTTTATTAGTGAACAGTTAATTGCCTTGTGTCATATCCATTTATAAAGCAAAGGGCCAGAAGCGCCACTTTTAAAACAAATACCATTTATCCAATTTTTTATATCACATTTAGCCACCAGCTTCGGCTGAGGCAGTGGCTTGAATCCATTCGTGAGCCCAAGTACCTGAAGCAATTGATCAACATCACCAGAAACGCTCAGTCATCCAGTTTTTGCACTGTTAAACTTAGGAAGCTTTTGTCGAAGTCAAGCTTTACCATTGTTGACACTGCTTGTACGTTTCAACCTGAGCAAGCCATTATTAGTTACTTGTGACACCTCATCATATGGAACAGCTGTGTCCCACAGGATGGCAGATAGGGCAGACAAACCAATTAGTATTACAGAGGTTTACAGCATGGAAACAGGCCCTTTGGCCCAACTTGTCCATGCCACCCTTTCTTTAAATCCCTAAGCTAATCCCAATTGCCCATGTTTGGCCTATATCCCTCTATATCCATCTTACCCATGTAACTGTCTAAACAATTTTTGAGACAAAATTGTACTGCCTCTACTATTATCTCTGGCAGCATGTTCCAGATGCTCACCATCCTGTGTGTGAAAAAATTGTCCTTCTAGATCCTTTTATATCTCTCCCCTCTCACCTTAAACTTATACCCTCCAGTTTTAGACCCCTCTACCTTTAGGAAAAAATACTGACTACTTAGCTGATCTGTGCTCCTCATTATTTTATAGACCTCTATAAGCTCACTCCTCAGCCTTCTACGCCACAAATTGCACTTGTTTTAAAGACTTTTATCAGATGCTGAGAAAAAAATACTCACAAATAGACATAGAGCCTAGCAGTAATCCACATAGTCAAAACATTTTACCAATACATTTATGGATGGCATTTCATCATGATGTCAGACTACATGCCATAGTTGGGGCTTTTTCCAGGAGGATAAGCCAGTACAGCCTATTGCCTCAGCTAGGATACAGAGATGAGTCTTGCTGCTGGCAGTGTACAGCTATACTTTCCAGCATAAGCTGGGAACACATATCAAATGCTGATGCACTAAACTGCTGCCCACTGCCAAAGACCACACCATCACTGCCTGTTCCACAGAAGATGGCTCTGAACTTTTTGGACACCCTGCCTGTCTCTGCAGCCCACATTAAGTCATGGACAGATAGAGAAAGGCCTGTTGTTGTCGAGGATCAAGAAAATGGCACCGACAGGGCGGTCCTTCAACAAGGCAAAGCAAATAAAGCTGAATTTGCAATACAGGGATGAGACAACCTCCAAAGATGATGTGCTATTATCGGGGATCCTTGTTATCGTATCAACTCCGAGGTGATGGTCATTGCTTCAAAATTTGCATGATGCTCATCCAGGTCAGAGTAGAATAAAAGCATTGACCAGAAGTTACATCTAGTGGTCTGGCGTTGACAGAGAAATTGAACAAATGGTCAGACAGTGTGAAAGATATCAGACCCAGAAAGCATTACTAACACCAGTGAACATGCACCCCTGGGAATGTATCCATCACAGCTATTTGTGGTTGCAGCTTCGCATAGGGTTCATTGGGCCTTTTTGGGAACATATTCCTGATTCTAGTGGATGCACATTCCAAGAGATTGGGCATTCAGCTGATGAGATCCACCACAGCTTTCATAGCTACGAATTTCAGAGTTTTATCAAATCTAATGGATTTGTGGCAGATCAGCCCCCTACCATCTGGCCTTGAATGTGTTGATGGAATGATCCGTGCAAAAGTTTAAAGCTTCCACGAAGCAGCAGGCTCACGGGCCTTTGCCACTGTAGTTATCAAGTTTTTTAATTAACCTAGAGCACTACATCTCATGCCACCACAGGGCTATGTCTGCAGAACTGCTAATAGATCAGTGCTTGTGTACCTGCTTGGACTTAAGTATCTCCAAATTTGTCGAAGAGGGTGGAGACTAGGCAAGTCCCTCAAAGTGTATCATGACATTCAGAAAGGGAACAAATCATTTAATGTGGATGATCTCATTTTGGCAAGGAATTTTGGTGATGGACCTGACTGGGTGCTAGGGAGAGTTGTGGAGGAGACAAGGCTCAAGTCTCATACGTGGTGGAGGCACAGTGCAGTCAATTAAAGTGGTATGTTAGCCACTTACACAAGAGAGTGGAGCCAGCTCCAGGAATCAAGCAAGTAGGTCCAACATCCAGTTCATGTACATCAGCCTTTGAACTAGAGATTCCAATGCCCAAAGTGAGACCAGCATGACCTACAGTTTTAACAGAGGAAGGGCTGGCAAAGGCCTAACACCAGAGGTGGTTAGCACATCCAATCCATTACTGGATCCTATGTTGGTGACTTCTGAAGAATCCCAAGAGTTACAGTATTCCACAAGGTTCCAGAAATCTCCAGATTGGCTAATGTTATGAACTGTTCTTCTCTGATGCCCCTTCTGTAATATTGTTTGCCTGCTTATGTATTAACTGTTTTCCTTTTTTGTTTTACATAGTTAGTCTAAGGAGTTGGGGAGTGGGGAAACAAGTATGGTAACATAGCCAATTTAATGGGTGATCCTTCATGGGTCACTTGTCTGGCCAGAACCAGTGGAGTGCAAGCATGAAAACCTGGGCTCATCAGGAATGAGGGCACATGTCTGTGAGGCAGCAGTTGGAGTCAGACCATTGTCAATATACCTGTATAGTTGTGCTAGTAAATCCTTTGTTGTATATAGTTCTTCGCAATCACTAAATTCTTTAGTTTCTTATTTGCCACAGCAGATTGCTTTGAGCTTCTACACTTACTAATGCAGAAAGCTATTTATGTAACACAATTAACCAGCAATCTGCTGGACGCTTGTAGACCAAGTGGAAACTGGATCACACATTACAATTAATCTGTTCAATGCAATACCATTCATTAGAAATAACATTTCTAAGAGTTGATGTCATTATATGTTTGCGCCTTACCTTTCTTTACACGGTACAGCATGGTTAGTGTTTCATCTGTGGTTAGTGCAGTCACATGCAAGTTGTTGACTGTTGGCACTTGGTCAGCCAGAGCAGTCAACTCATGGAAATGAGTGGCAAACATACAAAATGCACAAATCTTGGTGGAAATGTATTCTGATATAGCCCAGGCCAAGCCAAAACCATCATATGTAGAGGTGCCTCTTCCTAATTCATCGATGATAATCAGGGAGTGTTCAGTCGCTGATCTGGGAAATGGTAATAATGTTAAAATTAATGCTATTAAAGGATCAAAAGTTCAGTCATAAACCTACAAAGTACGGTTTAACATTCAACCATCCAAAGTTACAGATACTTTGTAATGGTTTTCTATCCTTGGTAAACAGCTACGCTTTAATTGTCAGGTTACAGGGGGTTAAAAACATACCCTTTAGCCCCCAGTCTCTTTTCATAACAAAACTGAATTTTGTTCCTGTTAATGCTGAATCCTACACAGATTACCCAACACTTTGTTTTCCCTATCACCTGACTGTCCTGAAGTCATTCACATATTCCCAAGTTCTGTGATGGAACTCCACCACCCCTCCTCCTCCTATAATCTAGTCTTTTAAAATCCCAGGCTTGGCAATGACTGATCACCATTCCTCAGATTTAGCATTTCTCTTCATTTTTCAACAGATCAGTATACTGTCTTTCACCACTGTTTTAAAAACAGTTATAGTAGAAAAAAATGCAGATGACTGGGAAGTGGAGTAAATTTGGGGTAAAAAGCAAAATGTTACATACAGAACAGGCCATTATCAATATGCAAAGGATATAACTTTCCAAATTATATAATGGAATCTTTCCTACATTCCCATTACTTGTAGTTTTTTTTCTGACCAAGTTTTACATAAATCAGCTAAAGTATTTTTAATTGAAGAGATTTTCAGTTGTATTTCTTTATTCCTCGAATCGAGGAGTTTTCCATGTTCCTGAAAGACTTGATAGAATTTCCTGTAAATGAAAGCAAAATATTGCAGATGCCTCAAAACTGAAATACAAACAGACAACCTCACCTCTCCCCTCCCACATGGCTATGTGGGCCTTGACCTTAGTTCTGATTAACACATTCTGTTATCTTATCCTTTGCCACTGTGAGCACTCTTCGGTCCTAAATGGAACCATTAACACCCATTTGTCTTTAGGCCATTATACCTTTGTCAATCTTTCCTTTGCTCAGATTTATCCCTACCCTAATCTGCATCATCTCCTCCATGCACCTCTCCATTTATTACACTTTGTACTCCTCTTCAGCACTTCAGAAGAGTCACATGGACTTGAAACATCAGCTCTGCTTCTCTCTCCAGAGAGGCTGCCAGATGTACTGAGTTTATCCAGTGTTTTCTGTTTTTATTTATGCTAAAATTTCCTGTCCAGACAGCTCTGCATGTTAACTTCAGCAGTGGAAGTCTAGATCAAGGGTTCACTGTCTCAGGATAATAGGATTGGCATTTCGAATGGAGATTATAAGAAATTCCTTCACTCAGTTGTGAATCTTTGGAACTAAGTACACAATAAATAGGAGCACAACTCTCAACTTCACAGGGTTCGGTATGCCATTTTTGAGTCAAAAATCTAGCAATCTCATTTATGAATATGATGTTAAAGCAATCAAGAAATATGGGAATAAAACAGGAATATGAAGTTGATGTAGGTCAGCCATGATCTTATGGAATGGCAGAGCAACGAGAGACAAGATCTACTCCTATTTCTAAAATGCTTATGAGTCAAGGCTCTAGGTTCAGGAGAGTTTATTTGGTAAGAATTGGGCTGCAAACAATTTTATTCAAGAAAGGAAGGACCTAGATTTTATCTGAACATGCTGGAAATTTTATTAGGTAATCCAAAATCAATGAAATACTAAAAATACTGCATCAGCCTGGGAGGTTTTCAATTATCTGACAGGGTAAGGCGCTCTCTGTTACAGCAGATAATTGAAGTTTCATTGCATTTTTTTTGGATTTATTCTATGGAAACCATTTGCAGAACTCCTGATTCAAAGCCCCAAATCAAATCGATGTGAACAAATGCTGACAAGATTAACTAATAATCTCATCTTGTACTAACAGAAGCTACAAACATGGTCTAGGTACAGAGTGAAAGAAAATTCAAAAGTACAAAATACTGCAGATAATGGAAATCTGAATTCAAAACAAAAACGCTGAAAATATTCAGCAGGTTAAACAACTTTCAGATTAACAAGACCTATCATCAGAACTGAGGAAAATAGATATGCTTTTAAGATAGTTCAAGTACTCTAAAGTATTTCAGGAGAATTAGGATATTTTCATTACTGGGAATGAAATCATAGGACAACAAGTAGGTGTTTGGAATTTCCTACAACATGAATGCTTCTCCCCAAAATTCAAGTTGTTAGCACATCCACATTTAGAGAACAATCTAGTGAAATTATACATGTTCAGTACTGTTTTACAACCCCTTAGTAGAAGCTATACAATTTCTGTTTAATTCAGTGGGGTGCAAAAGATTCATTTCATTCAATAATTTGGAATTATGAGTAAATGTTCTCCAATATAAATTCATGTAAATGACCTACTCAATTAGCTCTTATGCTCAAAGGTTCACATTAGTCAACTACTGATCTCTCCAGGCCACTTTGCTGACTGAATGAAGGTACTATAACTTGCTCAGTAGCATCCTAATCAAGCACACTTTCTGCAGGACAAAGGGACTTAGGTAAAGCACAACTCCAAAGTGATAGGAGCCAAATTGTACTGAAAGGATGGTAAGATCTGAGGATAAGAACTTTTAATAGCAACAGTTACAGATGCACCTTTGTTTGTTTCCACCATTGCCCCATCTGCTTCAAAGATGTTCTTCACCCGAAACTGTAAACAGTAAAACAGCTTCACTTATGGACTACTTCAGGAAAGTGAAGTGCAGTTAGGAACACTACCTCAAAATAGCTGCAGTCTCCAACATTTCCGCCATAAAGGTTGAAACACCTTTGAGCTGACTATCACCGGCGCCAACTCGAGCAAGAATGCAGTCCACAATACTGATTTCTGCAGAATCACAGGGTACAAAACAACCAATCTGGGCCATCAGAACCACCACACCAGTCTGTCGGATATATGTTGATTTACCACCCATATTTGGACCTATTAAATGTAGGGAGAGACAAGATAGAAACTACATTAGCACCATTAAAGGTATTTACAACATCAGCACAGTGAATCACATTTGACTACAGTCAACATCACTTAGTTCTATGAAAGAAGAAACCTGTCATTGCTAATGTCTAAATGTTTCTCAATATCAGTTGCAATGATGTGGGCGTCTTACTCCTTCCTCACTCAAACAGGAACAAGGAGAACTGAAGTGTATAATAATAGACAATAGACGGTATCAGTCAATAAACATTTTCATTAAGGAAGAAGTTTCCAGACTTTGTTGAGCTAACCCCTCCCCCACCCTGCTGAAGATTCACATTCCAAGTACATCCCCTTTCTTTCTAAGAAACATTTTCAGATGGAGCATTTGTTCCTTCCAAGTCTTCTGTTCAGAAATTTTTCTTTTCAAAGCTCTCCCTGCTGGTGGTTGTTACAACATTTCTGTTCCAAAGCGAAGTTTGTATACAGATAACAGCTGTTTTGAGCTGTTTATCTAGAATCTTCAGTAGTTACACAACCACTCAAACGCCCTATAACAACAGTCTACCAGTGCAAGTTGTATAGCCCTTTGCATAAGAAAGGATTGCCAGCATCCTTTCCATGACCCTTCTACATGTAAAAGAGTGCAGAAGCGTCACATGAACTTCAAACATAACTCTGTTACTCTCTCCAATGTAGACATAGTTAGAATGCAAGAAACACGGCAAACTTCTACAAATAGCAAACTATATTTTTCTGACATCGACCGAGGGATAATTATTGGCTGGACAGCTGAACAGTGTAGATATAACTTTGCTGCTCTTTGAAATGGTGCAATGGAATCTTTCATATGTACCCGAACAGAACAGATGTGCTGTTTCTTTGGTTTAATATCAAATCTAAAAGACTGCACCTCAGCCCATGCAGCACTCCCGCCACATTGCACTGGCCACCTCTCAGTATTGCACTGAAATGTCAGCCTTGATGTCTTGCGCTCAAGCCTCAGAATGGGACTTCAACCTGGAACCTTGTGACACAGGGAAATGCTACCACTGAACCACAGCTTGCATATGTTAGCAAGAAGCAGGGGAGGCCGGAGTTTGTAATCTCAAAGAGAATATGCATCAGCAAGAACAGTGGAAAATAACGTTCAGTGATTTTGTTTAGTGGAGCGGTCAGGCTCAGCATGAGATAATTCAATGATATTTGAATCAAATCAAGCACATAGATGTTCATAGATAACTGGGCATTCCTCTTGACTATGGGTCACAAAACCCCTATGGTGCTCACTCTCTAATATGCTTTTAGCATTGATTGTTGGCCTACAACCTATGCAGTGTGCAGGGTTATTTCCTTTACATTACGGAAATAGTAGTCTTTAACCAGACAGCAGGTTTATAGACCAGCATTTTCCAGGTCTCTGTTGCCATCTACTCCTTGCTACTTTATATTAATGAGTGTAACTAATGAGTTGAATCCCACACTTACAGTAAACTAATGTTCTATGAAACAAAACCAGATTTTCAGCACATATTAAAGCAAGCATTATACAAAAGGCTTCATTCATACAAAGGTTCAGCTGTGAAAGGTCCAGCATCCTCTCCTAGGAATAAACAAGAATTCAAAAATCTGAAATTAAACAGAATCACCACATATTCATCACCTCTGGCTAAGCAAGGCAGTATCAAAGACAACACATACTGCTCATGCCATAACCCCAGATAACCCCTCTGTTTCACTCCAGAACACCCACTCACCCAGCTTGTGGTTCTCTGCACCAACGGACTTAGTATGCTGCAGGAGTTTCAATCCTTTTTAAACTTGGATGAATACCGAGATATTGCAATGTTCTTTCACACATTGTTATTGACCAATTTCGTTAGGACAGCAACCACTGAACCATCCCAAGCAGAACCTCATCAAAGATTAAGAGGTGAGTAGGGTCATCACTCCATCAAAAACCTCAAATATGTTAATCTTCTTCCCCTTCATTTCCTTCAATGAATAATTTCTCTTGTAAAAGCACCAACACTTACCTGTTATTATATGAAACATTTGTTTATCTCTTTCAAAAGTAACATCATTGGGTATGAAGGCCATGTCATCCTGCACCTCGATGCAAGGATGCCTGGAAGCTTTCAGGATAATCCGTCCATTGCCCTTCTCGAGGATCACAGGCCGCACATATGGCACAGGCGCTCCATTGGCTACATAGGCAAAACTGACTACTGCATCTAGTTGAGCAATCACATCATTTAGAGTCTGCTGCGGTTCCACATATCCTGTAAGTATAGGAAAAGATACCCAATACCAATCAGTGTTGTCATTAACATTTCAGAACAAAGGGCTCTGATGTTAACAAGGAAGTGGTGAGGGTATGGGAGGAGCACGCCAACAAGAAACTGGATGTGGGGGTCCTGCCAATATTAACAAGGCCTCAATTAAATAAAATTGCTGTAGTGATTTTAAACCTTTTTCTGGAATATTTATAATCTGCATGGTGCTAGGTTACAAGACAAGATCTTCATAAATAGGTCTACCAGTTTCACGTGATTCTCTCTACAGATACAGACGCTCGTGTGTTCTAAGAGGCTACAGTGCAGAAGGAGGCCATTTGACCCATCAAGTCTGCACCAACCACAATTACACTCATAACTCCATGCATTTACCCTATCTGGGGCCCACTGGCACTAAGGGACAATTTAGCATGGCCAATCTACCTAACCAGCACATCTTTCAGATGTGGGAGGAAACTGAAGCATTTGGAGGAAATCCACGCAGACACGGGGAGAACGTGCAAACTCCGCAGACAATGACTCAAGCCGGGAACTGAACCCAGGTTCCTGGCACTGTGAGACAGCAGTGCTGACCACTGATACTGTGCCTCCTGAAAGTTTATTTATTAGTCACAACTGGCTTACATTAACACTGCAATGAAATTACTGTGAAAATTCCCTAGTCATCACACTCCAGCACCTGTTCAGGTACGCTGAGGGAGATGTTCGCATGGCCAATGCACCTAACCAGCACATCTTTCAGACTGTGAGAGGAAACCGGAGCATTTGGAGGAAACGCACGCAGACACAAGGAGAACATGCAAATTCTGCAGACAGCGATCCAAGCCGGGAATCAAACCTAGGTCCCTGGCACTGTGAGGCAGCAATGCTAACCACAATGCCACCCAAAAAGAAGAGGCTATGCATTATTCAAGAATCGAACCCAGGCCTCCTGCATGGCAGGCCAGAATTCTACCGCTGAATCATCAATGCACATTCAAAACATTATGAAAGTGTTTGTTAATTTACTCAGTTTATTCGCTGGATTCTCAATTTGCACGGAGTGGGGAATGAAGAAGAGTGAGAGGACAGGAGGGGTGCTGGTGGTGAAGTGGAACAGCACTCATGCCTCAAAATAATCTGAGTGAGAAATATTCAACTTGCAGATCAGATTCCCAACTAATTTTGCCTGGCCCAGTAAACTGTCTCTGACTGATAGATACCCACTGCTCAGGTCTCTGGTTGACACTGCAGATAAGGTTGTGAAGTTTTGGACAGAATCCCACCACTTTCTTGAGAGTGCCTACCTACCTACTCACAACAGCAGATTTATTATCAGAACATGACAAGAAAGCAAGGTCATTGAGGGATAACAGACGAGACTGGGAGGTGGAGGGGGAATACCTCCCCTGCTCGATATAGATGAAGTTGGAATTCTCATTCTACATTCACTTGACCTTCAGAGGAACAACCAGCAGCAGAGTTTGCCAATGCCATTTTAAAGTCAGGTTGCAGCCAAAGTGAGAATTTTGGGATGTATTGTCAGACAAGGTATTTATTGTTGTTGAATGTCCACCACAAGGTAATGTTGGAAGGAAACAAAGATGATGGATTTGATGTTACATAAAAACAGCACTGACTTAAATACAAATTCACACACCTCCCCAAAACAACAGTTTAAAATAAACAGGTAAGCAATGGTACCTGAAAATAAACAGGTAAGCAATGGTTAAAATAAACTGGCTAAGGTAATGGCAGAGATTTAATACCAAACAGCAAAGTAGAAAAGGACCTGCATGTAGCCATTTTAAATTCAACAGCTATCAATTTATTATTTCATAATCATTTGCACTGATTTGGGAAACTGAATAAAGAATTGGCTGGCAAATTTGTTTCATCTCTCATACCTGGATGTGAATTCAGCTCATACTGAGGAAATGGAAATTTCCTCCCTCTGACAGCTATCAGGATCTTCACTGAAATTGTAGCAGACTTAATATGCAACCTCCTCAATTCTTACGGCATTCTTACTCAGAAAACCCATATGGCAGGCTAATGTAAGAACAGAAAGTGTCCAACTATCTAGTAGGAGAACTCTAATAAGGTTGCAGGTGTAGCATGTTATTGTGGGACAGTAGAAGAAACTTCGCTCTGTAATTAAAAATTTTGTACCTGACTTGGATCATTTGATACCGACTGACAATGGCCACAAAATTTATTTCCTCTCCTATCTAACAGGCTGAACGTAGCAGCCAAGAATCACCATCAGAAAGCTATGAAACTGGAGTAGCAGAGCTGCAAGTCACCAACGTTTTTCATGGATCTTTAAAACCAAAGACTAAAAGACTCTTTTCTCTCAAAGGCAGATCAGAAAACCACTGTATGTAGATAAACAAGTTGTTCTAACCATGTCTTAATCAGAAACCTTGTTTAAAAACTTGCAGTACTCAATATTCATTCTCAGGATTCATGTCATTTAGCAGACAGTCCATCTATGATCATCTTGATGAAATTTATGAGCCCCCAAGCAAATATTCCACAAATAAAGACTGATGGGAAACAAGTAATGACTGAAATCAAAGGGAAAATAATAAGTGACTGGTTTCTCAATAACATATTGCCTCCATTTTAGTGAAGAATGCTATAACAATGACTTGTCTCAAACATAAAGACATTAAAAGTTTTCTCTGAAAAGGATAAACATTTCCCATAACAAAACAAAATATTTATGAGAAACAAAAGACATTTTCAAATAAGTTCATTTCAATTCAACAGTGCCCAGACAACCTGGAAAGTCTGACTGAAGTCACCCACTTGTTGTGTTATGACAAATTTATATCAACACATGGCGATGCAGACTTGCCCCAAGTTACTGTCACATGTACATGCCCACTGTTAGCAAACTTAAAGATTATTCACAAGGAATTAGAAGTGAAATTGTGTGGGCACATAAAACTTCAATAATTCTGCTGGAAAATGCAATTGTTTTATTATATCCTCAGTGAATAACTTAATGCTAATCTACTTTGACAACATCACAACAGCCTCCCCTGGTCTTCAACAATATTTTGCAATTAACTACAATGAACATTAAAAAAAGAAAATAACCACCATTCAAATTGAAGATGGCATAAAGCTGGGTATTATCAGCATTTAATTCTGATGTTCAAACTTAAGGATACAGGACATTTTTAAAACAAATTTCTGCAATAACCAGAATGCGATAGTAAAGATTACAGCATATCAAAACATTATGGATTGCTCTGATTACATAGTGGTTCTTGAAAAGTCATTTACAACATCTTACTTGTACCTTCAGTGTGAAGATTTATTTACTAGATAGATCATGCTGATATAAAAATCCTTAATGTCAATTACTAGCTGAAGTCCCAAAGCCCATTAACTAATTAATGTTGTAGTTATAAATACAGTGCCACGTTCTGAACATGCTTCCCAGTCTAACGATTGTGTTGCATGCTTATTTCCATAGCTTCCAAAGAATTGCAAGAAATTATACGTGCAATGAGTCATCCACCTCTGGGATCAAATCATAGAACAGAATCCCTACGTAAAGAAAGTCATCATTCAGTCCATCAAGCCTGCACCAACAACAACCCACCCAGGTCCTGTACCCGTAATCCTACGTATTTACCCTGCTAACCCCCCCGACACTAAGAGGCAATTTTAGCGTGACCAATCAATCTAACCTGCAGATCTTTGGACTGATTCTAATGATCGTTGGATTCTCTGAAGTCCAAAGCTCTGTCTATCTCGGTCTTGGAGGTGATCCAACAAGCCTCTGTGATAGAAAACTCCAAACATTCATAACCCTCTGAGTGAAGAAATGTCTTCTCATCTCAATCTTAAAAGGTCAAATCCTTACTCTCAGAGGATACACCTTAGTTCCAGCCTCTGCAGTCTGGGAAACAACCTCTCAGCATCTACCGTGTCAAGACTCCCAGAATCAATGCATTTCATGAGATCACATTCCATTCTTCTAAATTCCATTGAATATAAACCCTATTCAAACTCTCACCACAGAAGTCAATCTAGTGAATCATTACTGCACGACTTCAAAGACAACTATCTCCTTCCTTGGGTAAGGAGACCAAAACTCTAAATATATTCTTAATATATTTTCCCATACAACTGTAGCAAACTTCCTACTCTTGTATTCCAAATCATCCAAACTAAGGGTGACATACCATCCAACATCCTAATTGCTTGCTATACCTGCATACTCCCCTTGTGTGTACTGGGACAAATCTTGAGGAACATTGACAATTAAAAGTTTCTTACTTTTTAAAGAATTATTTGCTTCTGTACTGTTATTATAAAACTTCAAATAATCCCACATTTATCTGGCACCTTATTGCCCACGAACTTAAGTGGATGATATCCCTCTGCAGCCTCATGTCCACATCACAGCTTACTGTTTCACATAGCTTTGTATCATTATGACCTGGATAAAGTTACTCTGTGTCATCAGCCACATTATTAACGGAGATTGTAAATATAGTAAAAGCCCAATGAGATAAATCCGAAGAGATCTGTCTTCAAATTCATGCTAAGCATAGCTTCATAATAGCTCAGATGACCCTACTCCAATATGACTGCATCTTTATATAACCTGTTGTGCCTACAAACGTGGTCTATATCAGAAACCACAGCTTCAAATGCCTCCACCTTTCCTCTGATCAACAGCACTTAATTTTCTTATGGTTTTAATCATATTCACAGGTTTTGAATCCAAAGGGAGATCTTAATGTCATGATGACTTGCCCAACACCATGACTTTGTGCTTGTGTAGTCTAAAGCCACTCAGATTGGTAAACTTGGTCATATAAGTTTAAGGCACATTCAATTAACCCAGAGTTACCAGTGTAAAGTTCAGCTTCTCATGGGAATTGTTCTATAGAATTTGCTAATCTGCTGTTGGAAATGGTTGATGACTTCGACATTACTGGAATTTTGATTCATTGCAATTGCATTAGAAGAGACACACCACTGATTCTTGCAGCATCCCACTGGCTACAGCGCCAACTTGGAATGCCCCATTTATCCCTATGCTCTACTTTCTATCTGTTAACCATTCCTTCATCAATATTAATAATTATCCCAACTTTATAAGCCCTTATCGTGCATTATAACCATCATTTATTGAATTTTGGAAATCCAAAAATACTCAAACAATAGTTCCCCTTCATCTACTTTGCTAGGTATCTTCAAAAAACATCAAAAAATTTGTCAGAAACAAATCTCTTTAGATGCATTAAGATTTCCATAATAATAATTTTTCTGGATCAATATCAGGCTAATTGGCCTGTTGTTTCCTGTTTTCATTATCCCTCTTTTCCTTCTGGTGTTGATACTTTGCTGCTTTTCAATACACAAGGACCATTCTAGTACCTAAAATCTCAACCAGTCCACTCATGACCTCTGCAATTCCCTCTCTTGGAAAACTGGGATTTTGGCTATCAGGTCCAAGAAAGACGTACACATTTAATCCCATGAGTTTCTCTAATGGTAAGCTGAAGCTAGGGCTGAGGTACATCGCAAAGGATAGCTTCTGCTGTCATGAGCAATATCTGGCTAGCAGTGCTCATTGCTGACACTGGAGGAATTTTCCCAGGACCTTGATGACAGGTGTGGATGCTGGAGGTGGGTGGGAGAATTAAAATGGCAAAAAGAAAATGCATTGGACAGACTGCCTTCCAGCTAGCTGTACTTTCATCAGAAATGGCCTCAAAGTGGTGTCAGCAAACAACCTAGCCTTGATGCAAAGCCAATTAAAGTAGAGACATTTTCATCAGGATATTCCAATTTTCCCAGGAGGTAGCTCCAATGGCCATAGTGCATATAATTTGACAGCTTACAGGATGAAACTGCACGATAGGATGTTCCAATGACTTGATACTTATGTGGAATTTGATTTTTTTTTGCCAGAAACAGATTCATTCATAAACACAGGTCTGACATTCCAAAAGTCTCTCACCGAGAGTCTGGTATTACAGAGTGTGTGGGGCACTCTGCACTCTGTGGCTGGATTGAAGAAAAGCCCTGTGATGTCTTCAGACTCCAGTTCTTTGCACGGCTCCCTCATGTTTAAGTTAACAGAGGGATTCTTACCAAAAAATGGCAAAGTGTCAGGATCAAACAGAAAATCGATGTGTTTCTCTCCAATGAAACAGGCAGGTTTTCTTTCCAGCTCTTATGGCACTTTGTCAAATCAAAATAAAAAAAGAGGTGGGTATGTTTCACACCATCATGCTGAGGGACAAGGTCTAAACACACCAGCAAAGGCAGCTGCACTGAGTTAGATCAGAGCGAAAAAAATATGCCGCCCACCCCCAAGACAGTTAACACTGGCATTTCTCTTCTCCCCATAATGATCAAAGCTGACATCTTTGCCAACCACACCTCCCCATTCCCCCAGCAGCAGCATCTCAGAATCCTCTCCTCCAAACAGCCATCATAGGAATAGGATTGTCTCCTCCACCCCACCAAACAGTTCCCAGAATGCGATCTCTCATGAGAGAATTGCATTTCCTAATTCTCTGCATATTCTCTGCCTGCATCACCGTTCTCTGACAGCAAATGCAGGCTGAAAATCACACTACTGTAACTGCACTCCCATTACAGCTCATGAGAAGGCTGCCAGCTACCCTCATGATGAAGGTGCTGAATGGTCCTCCTGATTCCTCTATCCATCTGCTATCCCTAATTGAATTGCAAAGCTGTTTCTTAATTGGTTACTTCTCCTAAGATTGCGTTCAAAGTTCCACGCTGCAGCCAACAGGGATAAGAAACCAAAAATAGCTGCTGCTTGCAAGTTTTCAGAGTCCAAAAGATTTAAGTTTGAAACAGAAAATGCTCCATTTGCTGGCATGAGTATCCGTCACTGCAGCACCGCAGTAAAAGGAAACACAAACTGCATATGTAATTTATTTTTTGCACTGCCAGTATTTTCCCCACAGAGAAGTTCTGTGTATCCTAGCTACAGCAAAACTACATCAATTTTTGTTCCGGCTGTTTCTGTTTCTAATGACAAGGTTAATATTCATGTCCAAGAGGGCACTGCTATAGCAGTGTTGCTTAAAACATTTATTTTAGTAGTGGGCATTAACCTTTACACCAGCTCCAATGATAAGGAAGTTTCTGCCTAGCTGTACCAACCATTAATATATTTAGGGCAAAATACAATGCAAGCTTTTACCCTTTAACATTAAAGCTGCTTAAAAGCTAATGACATGCATTTTGGGCATCACTAAAGTTTCATTTTTTATCCAACCTAAATGTAATCTGCTTAAACAGCAACTTCACTAACTGGCAGGTGGCCAGAAGTCGCTAGCACATACTTATTGACACCATACAGAATCACATCAAATTGTGGTTCTCCAGTCACCATGACTACCAATGCTCAAATATAGGCCCATTCTAACCTATTCCAAACATATTGTGCAAATGGCATTAAATAAATAATATTTATTTATTGAATGTCTCGTCAAGTTAAAATATCTCAAAAGCACTGCATATAATGAACAAGTGCTGTGACTGCTTTAGAGACAACTGCCAGGAGCCCGAAAACAACAATTTAGATAGGTGGTTGGTCTTCTTTAAAAGATAGAACACAGGCCACGACATCAGGAGGGAGAACTATGCACACTTCTTCCAAATGACAGAATGATATCATTACAACATTCAAATGAACAGATCAGCATACTCACTGTTTCAATGTCTCATGGTGAATTTTAAAGACATAGAGCAATTTATTTTCGAATATCTTACCTGCAGAGATATTGATGATTTCTTTAACAATCGCATTCTGAGCTTCTTCATATTCCTCCCTACTCTTCATGTAATCTTCATTGTAGGAGGTCAGTTTACTGTATGGAAGAATGGAAGATATATCATGTTCATGTTTCACAAATTCAGTACCAGCAGCTGAGCAGCCTTTCATTTCTGATTTAAGCAATATGTTGCATCTTAACACTTGGCAAGCAGAGCTCATAATAGATGGCAGTGTGTCATGCACTGCATTGAGGCAGGGAAAGGAGGTAAGTGCAATATTTCATTTTTGTTCTTCCAACAGTGAGTAGTATTTGTGAGTGCATATCAAAATATTAGATACGCAAGACAGCAGACGCAAGACAGTATGTTTAGGATGCAGCCCATCCAAATTTAGGCACAGAGAGGTTAGGCAATCTAATGTATAAGGTCACAATTCAATGGTCAAATTGCATAGCAAGAATCCCATTTAGTAAAAACAGAATGATAAAAAAAATGCATAGCAGTGATTGCACTGGACAGATCGTCAAGGGAAGCTAGAGGGAACCGACTGAATCAGCAAATTCAGACAGGTGGGTAAGCACCTTGAGAAAAGTGCAAAAGGGATTTAAATATATCATGTGAAAGGATATTCCCTAGCCACTGGGGCAGCCAAAGAGACCTCAACGGTCCTTTTGCTTTTGTACATCATGAGGTATATTCTGGTCCTGCTTCAACATATATTTCACAATTCATTCCAATGCTCTGCATTTGATTTCTCAAACTATCAACCTAATTTAGTACATTCTGTAGAGTAACAATGTATTAATATTGGAGCAGCAATCTGTGAAGTCGTCCTCCAATTTTAGATTCCTAGTTCTAATCGTAGCAGAAGTTCTATAGCAGCAAAATCCAGGACAGTTTGATTTCAATTTTTGACCAGTTCTACTCCACAACCACACATGGGGAATTATACATTCACTTTCTAGAGTTCAAAAGATATTGTGTACGTACAACCAAACTCCACTGTAAAAAGGAAAACATGCAGCAACACAAACTAATTTAGACATAGAATTCCTGATCAAAGGAGTGCAAATTGTAGAATTCCTACAGTGCAGGAGGCTGCCATTGGCCCCATCCAGTCTGATTCTCTGACAGGGTATTTCGCACAGGCCCTTTCCTCCCATCCTAACCCCGTACATTTACTATGGCTAATCCATTTAAATTACACAACTTGGGACACTAGGGGCAATTTAACATGGGCAATCTGCCTAACCTGCACATCTTTTGGACTATGGGAGGAAACCGGAGAATCCAAAGGAAACCCACAGACATGGAGAGAACGTGCAACCTCTGCACAGACAGTGACCCAAGGCTGGAACTGAACCCGGGTCCCTGATTCTGGGAGGCTGCAGTGCTAACCACTGCACCACTGTGCAGAAGAATATGGCAACAATACAGCCTTGAGGGAGGTAGTATTTCATTTGACTCCAGACTCAAAAGCAGATATGTGAACTAGAACACAGGGCTACAAGAGGATGCAGAGACAGAGTGGAGTGGAGTGGATAAAGCCACAAACAAGGAGGATTTTGAAATCAAAGTATAAGGGGAAAGGATGCACCATTTATGATAAAGACGAGCAACTTTTATGCAAGCTAGATATAGTCTGTGGAATTCTGGAATAGTTGAAATTTGCACAGTGTGGACCCAAGAGGCCATCCAACAGGACACAAGTAAAAGCTGAACCTTGTGATGCCAACTCTGCCTGGTCAGTGCTCAGCCGCAGGGAACTGACCATTTATTACGTCAAATGAACTGTCAAATTCTACAGCAGTAAATATGAAATCTAGTATGAATTCCAAGAGTTACAGCTGAATGAATGAATTCGTGAAGGGAAGGTCGTGCCTCACAAATCTTACTGACTTTTTTGAAAAGGTGACCAAAGAGATAGATAAGGGTAAGGTAGTTGATGTGATATATATGGATTTTAGCAAAGCGTTTGATAAGGTTCTCCATGGAAGACTACTGCAGGAAATGCAGATGCATCGGATTGAGGGAGATTTAACAATTTGGATTAGGAATTGGCTAGCTGATAGAAGACAGAGGGTGGTGGTTGATGGGATATATTCAACCTGGAGTTTAGTTACTAGGGGTGTACCTCAGGGATCTGTTTTGGGGCCACTGTTGTTTGTTGTTTTTATAAATGACGTGAATGAGGGTGTAGAGGGATGAGTTAGTAAATTTGCTGACAATACCAAAGTCGGAGGAGTTGTAGACAGTGAGGATGGATGTTACAGTTTGCAGAGGGTCATAGATAAGTTGCAGAGCTGGGCCGAGAAGTGGCAAATGGAGTTTAATGTGGAAAAGTGTGAGGTGATTCACTTTGGTAAGAGTAATATGTGTGCAAAATATAGGGCTAATGGTAGGACTCTTAGTATGTAGATGAGCAGAGAGATCTCAGTGTACAGATGCATAGGTCTCTGAAAGTTGGTACTCAAGTTGATAAGGTTGTTAAGAAGGCGTAAAGTGTGTTAGCATTTATTGGTAGAGGGATTGAATTTCGGAGCTGAGATGTCATGTTGCAACTGTACAAAACTCTGGTGTGGCCGCACTTGGAGTATTATGCACAGTTTTGGTCGCCACATTATAAGAAAGATGTGGAGGCATTGGAAAGGGTGCAGAGGAAATTTACCAAGATGTTGCCTTGTATGGTGGGTAGGTCTTATGAGGAAAGGCTAAGGGACTTGAAGTTATTTTCATTAGAGCGAAGAAGGCTAAGAGGTGACCTAATTGAGGCATATAAGATGATCAGAGGGTTAGATAGGGTGGATAGTGAGAGCCTTTTTCCTCGGATGGAGATGGATAACACGAGGGGACATGGCTTTAAATTAAGGGGTGGTAGTTATAGAACAGATGCTAGAGGTGGGTTCTTTACTCAGAGGATAGTAAGGGCCTGGAATGCCCTGCCTGCAGCAGTTGTGGACTCATCAAGTTTAAGGGCGTTCAAATGGTCAGTGGATAGGCATATGGATAGCACTGGAATAGTTTAGGATAGAGGGTCATAAAATTGGTTCCATTGGTCGACGCAACATCGAGGGCCGAAGGGCCTGTACTGCACTGTAATGTTCTATGTTCTATAAACCTCAAGGTTCATGCCAGGCTCACGGAAACACTGTCAAGAAGATAATAGCAGCGAAGGATCATGCCATGCTTTGAAGCATGCCAGGTGAATGTATGGACAGGAGGAAAAGTCAGTGGAACATGTGGGAGAAATGCAGAGTCAGCAGAGCATACTCCGATGAGAGTTAGCTGGAATTAGACTATGGTGTCATGATGACAGTCAACCTTACTGAAGGATATAGGGAAATAGAGGGCTGCCGTGGAAAATGCATCTGGGAATCACAGTTAAACCAATGTCCAAAATTCGCACAGCAATCAGAAGCAGGAGCCCTGGCTCGTGTGATCTGCTTTTCCCCTCTCCACACTCTTCCCTTTCTTATAAGCCAGGTGCAGCAAGGAAAACGACAGAATGTAAACTGCTACTCTGACTGAAATGAGTAGATGGCTAAGATCAGTAAATGCAGCACAAGATGACAGATCAAATCTGGTATAGATGGTTCAGCTTCTTAATGGAAGTGTTTCTGAGCAATTGTTTTTATTTGTACAAAATATAGGCTGACTTTTGTTTTCAAAAGTTAGTATCTTTAGCGTAAGGACCTTGCACACTCCACTTGAGTCAAAACACAACTAAATTGTAGGAAACGTAAATAAACAATTGGAAAGAATTTTGCCTTCCACGACCAGCTTCCATAAAGTTCTCAAAAATACCACAAAGAAATACAAGTTTATTAGGTTATGAATATCTAATAATGTACGCCATAATATTGAACTTGAGGCAATGTAACCTCGAATGGCAACATTCCCAAAACAGATATGGGAAGTGAAGTTTTGGATATTCATCCAGTTTAGCAGGTTTCAACAGTAACTATCCAAACTGTAGTGAGTAGGATCTCTAATAACGACGAGACAGAGTACAGGAATGAGATAGAGAATCTGGTGAACTGGTGTGGCGACAATAATCTCTCCCTCAACATCAACAAAACGAAGGAAATTGTCATCAACTTCAGGAAGCGTAAAGGGGAACATGCCCTGATCTACAGCAGTGGGGATGAAATAGAAAGTGTCGAGAACTTCAAATTTTTAGGTGTCCAGATCACCAATAATCTGTCCTGGTTCCCCACCATGCCGACACTATAGTTAAGAAAGCTCACCAACACCTCTACTTTCTCAGAAGACTAAGGAAACTTGGCACGTCAGCTACGACTCTCACCAACTTTTACCAACACACTATAGAAAGCATTCTTTCTGGTTGTATTACAGCTTGATATGACTCCTGCTCTGCCAAGATCACAAGACACTACAAAAGGTCATGAACATAGTCCAATCCATCATGCAAACCAGCCTCCCATCCATTGATTCTGTCTACACTTCCTGCTGCCTCGGCAAAGCAGCCAGCATAATTAAAGATTCCGTGCATCCTGGACATTTTCTCTTCCACCTTTTTTCTTTGGAAAAAAGGTATGAAAATCTGAGGTCATATACGACTGACACAAGAACAGCTTCTTCCCTGGCGCTGTCAACTCTGAATGGACTTACCTTGCATTAAGTTGATCTTTCTCTATACCTGAGTTATGACTATAATACAACATCCTACACTCGTTTCCTTCTTTATAAATGGTGTGTTTTATCTGTATAGCGCAAGAAACAATACGTTTCACTGTATGTTAATACATGTAACAATAATAAATCAAATATTGATTAAAACAATAAAAAGGTGAAAAAACAGAATTCTAACCTGTTAGTGAATCGAACTCCATTCTTCTGGATATCTATGGTGTTAAATTTCTTATTGTTACGAAGAGCCTTCTCTTCCTTGCAAGTGACACGGAAATAATAACCCAATTGAGCATTTGACTCCAGTTTCACTGTCTTGCCGGCTTCAAGACCTGTATATAAATTCAATCAAACCATCCCACAGATATTCAATTAGTCAGCACTCATTCTTTTTGTTTACTACTTCCGATCGCTCCCAATAACATTCTCCTTAACGATGCACAATTGACAAGTTACACTGATACCAACAATGATGCTCCTAATATAGTCCATTAGTTACTTGAAGCTGCCTTGTTATTGACTTGCCACATGCATATATTTGTGTTTGAAGTCCCAATTCAAAAGGCTGTCTTTTCCTTGTCCCACCAATATATACTGTTCAATCTCCTTTTAATCAAGCCCCCTTCATTGAATTTTCTAAACATGCTTCAACGGACTTCCAGCAGCAAGGCTGGTGATTCTTTGGCTTACAACTCTCCTCAACAAGTTTTGTTCTATTGAAAAGGCGTTCCATCCTCACCATCACTCCACTTGGTGATTAACCCAAGAGCAGTCCTTTTCCTTGCCTGACGGAGTAGCACCTGCTTTTGGCCTAACTGAATCTATGACTCCTTGAATCCACCAGCTACGTTTTTACTTTCCACCCAGGTATTAAAGCTTGCACCTGACTTTGAATATGCTTTGATCTCTGCCTCTATTCCCATGGCAATCAGGTCACATCGCTTAGCAGACTTCAGCGCAACTTCATGCTATTCTCTATTCCAGAGCATTTAGTTTTAACTTATAATGTAAGGTTTCTATGATAAATTAATTGAGAAAGTTTAAAACATAACCATCTCAAAATCTAGCTGTCATAACACTACTACAAGTTGGGTTGTGGAAGAAGCCAGCTACACTATCCCTATCCAAAAGCAGGCACGTGGCTAATATGAAGAAAAAAGTTGAACAAACTATGGATTGAAAAACGGTTTATTCAGTATTCCGGTTGGTGCTAGGGACATAATTAATGGGTGAACATGCTCCCAAGGGACTCTATTTTTCAAATGTCAATATTTCCAGCTCAAACAATGCATAGTGGCAATGGGGTGTACCATTAACAAAGCTCCTTAGACAGCAACTTCCAAACCCATGATTTCTATCTACCACCTGCAAGCAGATGCACAGGAACACTACCTGCAAGCACCCCTCCAAACCACTCACCATCCTAGCTTGATTCTTCAAATAATGGAAACAGCTTCTTGCCATTCACTCTGTCTATACTCATGATTTCAAATACTTCCAACAAAATTCCTCATACGAATGAAACATATTTATATCATACACTTTACATTAATATTTATATAATCTGACTTCAAAGGTGTTAATAATAATCATTGTTGGAGCCAAGCAGCAGCTTTACTCTGTGATTAATTGTACCTAATGTTGATACTGAGCGTCCAAAATGGAAAGTTCACTTATACCTATAACTTTGATTGCTAACATTCCTGAGAAGCACCTCTGGATAGACTATGCAAGTGCAAGGTGTTAATGTTGGTTCATGAACACAAAACACAGAATTGCTTATATTCAATACAAGTGGAAAAGAAAGTACAGATTATCTCAGAACCATTTCATACCTAGCTCCCTGGCAGCTTGGTTGAGTGTTGATTGCATACTTTTCTCCAAGCCATCCATCTTCTCCCTCAGCTCAGTTAGATTTGGGTCAAAAGATGGCTTCACCAGAAACTCATGGTTTTCCACCTGTTAAATCAAGCAATTTTTAAAAATATCCCTAATTAGTTTCTTCGTTAACACAAAAAAAAAGGCCACTCCCAACACACTGAAGTTTATCCAGTACCTACTGTTATTTTCTATGAACAGGACAAGGAAGTCATAAAAACAAACTATAATCAAATGCACAAAAATTGAACTGGATAAAGATACTGATGGGAACTGAAATAATTATATATAACACAAAGGGTGCACTTACTTGTGCCTTCAATGATCTCAAAGTGCTTTATAGTCAATGGAGTGCTTTTGAAGTTAAGTCACCGCTATGTAAGGAAGGCAGAATCCATAGAATCCCTGTAGTGCAGAAGGAGACCATTCGGTCCATAGAATCTGCACCAACTCTCCAAAACATTACTGAGGCCCACCCACCCTATCCCTATAACCCCATGCAAACATTAAATCACTCATTGTTACAATTCAGTTGAAAGTTATTTCATTTTTCTATTATTATGGTCTACTACTAAACACTTATTTCAATAACAAGTGAAGGCATCACCAATCACAAAGCTGGTCAAATCATTTTAACTTTTGGACCCCTTGATATGTATCTTCCCTAAGCAGCCCCATCATCACTAATGAAACCCCCTTTATCTCACTTCCACCTGAAAAGCACCAATCCAGCTCTCAAATATGACCTTATATTAGCACATGAAAGACCAAAGAGGACTTTCATTCATCCTACAGTACTAACATTACAAATGGGATTGAATTTACTAGCAACTTTGGTTCAAGAAAGTCAAAGGAATACTATTCCACACCATATCCCCCACCTGGCTATCAATACAGTTGGAGCAAGCACTTTCCAGACTAATTTATTTCCTGAGCAAGACACTCCTTTTGTTCTTAACACTGTCCTGTGAATAGTCTTCAGGAGTTAGATACTAGGTGCAGTTATAGCCTCTTCTGATACATTGTGGACAGCTCCTTTGCTGGCACCTGGATATAGCTGCCAACACAATACCCAGCACACAAATTGGATAATAGGAATTTCTTAAATTTACCAGATATCACAGAAGCACATTGGGGCTACAACACAGGAGGCTGTTCAGCCTGTCGCTTCTGCACCAGCATTCCAAAGGAGCAATTCATCTACTGCCTGAATTCTTCATGTACCTGTGCACGTTCTTATGTTTCGGATAATAGCGTTAATTGAATACACGTCCACCATCCTCTCAGACAGCACATTACAGGTCCTGATCACTTTCTGCATGCAGAAGTCTTTCCTCATTTCACTTAGTATGGAAAAATAGAAATTATAGCCCTTCCCAAAACTGATAACTATAATTTTACAAGGAATTTAAACAGGCCCTGCAAATTAAATTGCCAGTAGTACATTCTAAAATGCTGCAAAATAAATCTAATTCCTTATTTACTGTCAACAGAGGCTAGATTAGGGAATGAATAAAAAGTGTTTCATACAATCTTTTCTTTCAATCCGCAAAGTCTCTCACTTTCATCCTCCTAGATAAATTGGTGGAATTAGCAGACAGATGGCAGATAAAGTTCAAAGCTAGAGAGGGGAGAGGGGAGCATGGTGGCTCAGCAGTTAGCAATAGTGCTGAAGATCTGGATTCGATTCCCAGCTTGGGTCACTGCCTGTGTGGAGTTTGCATGTTTTCCTGTATCTGCGTGGGGTTCCTCTGGGTGCTCCAGTTTCCTCCAACAGTCCGAAAGACATGCTGGCTAGGTGCATTGATCCGAACAGGTGCCGAAGTGTGGCGACTAAGGGATTTTCAGAGTTACTTCATTGCAGTGTTAATGTAACCTTACTTGTGACTAAGAAACTTTTCTTTTTAAAACAAAAGGAGTGAAATGTGAAGTGATTTATTTTGATAAAAAGAACATGGAGAGAAATGTAAAATAAAAGGTACAACTCAGAAGATGTTAGAAGAGGGACTGAATATATATATGCATAAACCATAGACGGTGGCAGGACAGGTTGAGAGAGCAGTTAATAAAGCATACATTACTCTAAGCTTTATAAATATGGGAATGGAGTACAAGAGCAAGGAGATTATGTTGAACTTCTAGGATATTGGTTTGGTACCAGCTGGAGTAGTGTGTTCAATGCTGGACCCCACACTTTAGAAAAGGATGTGAAGATCCTGGTAAGAGTTCAGAAAAGATTCATGAGAGTTATTTGAGTGAAGAATGACTGCATGTTCAGAGACAGATTGGATAAGTTAGGATTATTTTCCTCAAAGAAGGGACGGTTGTGAATGACTTGATAGGAAGTATTCAAAGTCACGAGGGGTCTGGACAAATTAGAAAGGAAGAAAATATTCCTACTCGCGGAAGGATCGAGAACGAAAGTAGAACATAGAAAAACGACAGCACAAACAGGCTCTTCGGTCCACAAGTTACACCGGCGATATATTATGAGTAATTTGCGAAAGCAATAGAAGAACAAAAACATTCGTTGCATGAAAAAGATTAAGGTCTGGGATGCACAGAGTAAGCAGGGCAAGTACAACTGAGACACCCAAAAAAGAATTAAATTGTTATTTGAAAAGTAAGAATGGACAGGGTTACGGAGAGAAGACAGGAAAATGACATTAAGTGAACTGCTCATTCGGAGAACTAGTACAAACACAATGGGCTGAATGGTCTCCTTTTACACTGTTAACAACTCTGATTCGATGACTCTGATTCCCACAAACTTGAAAGAATCTCACAAATTAACTCTCCCAAAGTGACCACTCACCTGATTCAGGTCTAACGTGGTCTCAATCAATTCCTGAAACTTAGTGAAATCAGAGATGAGGTCCGTTAGTGGTGAGATAAACACAGCTTTCAATAACATCTGGTGTATTCCTGTGAAAACAATTCATGTTGATTATATTAGTCAAGCTGTGGCGATCAGAATAAAGGAGTTACTTAATAAGCATTCAGCACTAAAATACTAATATTTTACTGAAGGTAAAACAAAATGAGCCAGAATGTCTTGTTAAAACAACGATGTCTTGTTAAAACGCAACTTCCAAAAAAATGCAAGAACTGCTCTCTGAGACACATCATTTCAGTATTAGCTTCTCAAAAGCACCAATCTGCTTTCTAGTTATCAATTGAAATGACTGCATTGACATAAAACTCTTATAATCATTAGATAAATAAAACTAAACTTACTACCAAAAGTTAGTTCTTTGCCCGTTCATTCTGTTTCCTTTTAGTGATTTTTAATGAGCTAATAAAGCTCACTGACACTAAGTATTAACAAGTTTGGAGTCATATTGCTTCAGGTTTTAATTGGTGTGGGAAGCTTTTTAAAATGTAAAATTTTTAATTTTTTTCAGCATTTTTTTTCTAATCCAACCTTGCTTTCCTTTTCTATTTCTCTTTCCATACCCAATTTGACATTTAGTTCACTTATTCGGATTTCAGTCCTTATACAGTTAAATTCACAATCCTGCGATTGGTAAGGAGATACACAGTTGCTTACCCTGTGTCACTTTTTCTAGCTGTATCCATTCAGTTTCAGTAACATGCTGCACAAAATAAACTTACAAACCTAAATTCGCAAGAACACGTCTAACTAAAAGATGGACACTGTTGTATGCAGCAAATTATGGGCCAACCACCATAGTTCTTAACAAATGGTATTGGCTATTTGATACTTCTGCCAATCAGTTTTTTTACCACAATCAAGGCTGAGACTTCATTGTACAATTGAGCACACACGTTGCAATGTATGATTATTACCTGATGAGAGTTCAGGGCCTATTTTCAGCTTACATGAACAGAAAGTAAGTTAGAAACTTCAACAGAACTACTCTGTTCCATTATCAATCACATCAAAACAAATTATCTGGTCACTGCCTCACTTTCTTTTGTGGGACTTTGCTGTTTGCAATGTCTTAATCGACTGCCACATTAACCTATGAATGGATGATCCATTTCAAAAAGTAATTAATTAGACAAAAGGTTGCATATGCTCCCTGTCCCCCTCATCCACGCACCATATCCCACTAGTGGGGGTAGGTTAACATAAGGTCAGGACTTGGGAAAGCCAACAGTGAAAAGGATGTGGGAGCTGCTGGCTCAAGATAAGTGTCTTTTACAGAATATTTTGCAGGTCAGAGCAGGATTGCTACCCCCTGGCTCCTTAACAAACATTCTGGTCTCACCTCTGTCCCTTTCCCTACATCTGCAAGTACAGACAAGTTTCCCCCTCAATGCCAAATCTCCTTTGATGGCCTCTCTCTAATTCTATCCAACTCCCCAACCTGTCCCCAGGTGCATGATTGCAGACTCATACCACTAGCTTTCCTACCCACTGCCAATTTTGTTTCCAGGCTGGCAGCCAACAGAGGGACAATGTGTAATTGTGTAATTATGGCATTAAATTCAGCATGAAAACTGGATCGGTGACCTTACCAGTTTTTCCTCTCCTATCCTCTCTGTAAACACTGAATCTGGGCGTAATTCAAAGTCTGTCATTTATGAAGCCCTTTTAGATTGTCTAGAAGCATGTTCTATAAACGCAAATGCTTTTTCTTTCAGCTTCATAGATCGTCAACCAGTCAAAATGGGCACCAAACTAACAAATGTGCTATTACCAATACCCTAGCAGCCACAACACCGGCAGGGAATCCAAACTAGGTTGCACACAGCCCTTTTCCTTTGTTGTTTTAGTTCAAATCATCTGGCTGTTGGCTACAACTATCCCAAATAAAATAGATCTTTTAAAATGTCCACTTCATCCACATGAAGTCAGATTGCAATAATACGTCTCACAGCAAGCGCACCAAGGCCGCAAGAATCATAGCATGGGAGATGGTAACAAGGATTGGGGAGAGCAAAGGAAGATTTCAGATGCATGTAAACATCCTGAACTACTAATGACTCAGCAAGTCAAATTCTACTTATAGACACATGACACGGCAAGTTTTACTCTGCTTTCTGGGGAGCAAATTCACACAATGGGCCTTATTTGACCATTTTCATCCCAAGTGCTGAATCTGGGCACAATTCAGATTCGAAACAGAATGCTGCTTTCAGGCACCCCCATACACACTTAGCCTGAAAAAAATTATAGGTCTGAATCGTGCTGTGGGCGGGACTTAGTGTGCCCAAAACAATCAGAGCTCCAACTGTGCCACCGCTGCCACCACCACCATGGAAAATGATCTGGCTTCATTCTATTCCCTGCCAGAGGTACATCTGATTGCCTCCTCCTCCCCTGCTCCCAGAGGAACATCTGACCCGCCTCCTCCTCTCTCCTTACCCCCTTACCAGAGGATGATCTGGCCCACCTCCCTCCTCCTCCCCTAACCAGACAACGATTGGGCCTCCCTCCCAGAGAATGATCTAATCCGCCTCCCTCCTTCCTGCTACCACCTATCTGAGTCAGAGGGTCATTGGAAGCTCTGAATTCACCTCTTTAACAGCTGAAGCGCCCAAAACAGATTTTTATTTAGCATGTCCATTTCGGTACAATTCTGGATTGGCGAATGTGGTGGTAAAGAGCAAAATGCTAATAAAGTTGGGCAGGCAGTTCCTTAATTCTATGAAATGCAACAAATGCATTTAAGTTGCCATTGCGCCCATTTTGGGCATGAATCAGATTGTGGCCATTCCTGGGCCTCGGTAAAGTAGCCATCTGCACAGATGCGGGCGCGGATTGTGTTATGGCCTCACACCCGATTTTACCACATTTTTGTATCCAAAAATGGGCACGATGCAATGGTAAAATTGGGCCCAATGACTTGACTGTGAAATTAGTAACATTGTAATTAATAAAACGAAGCTGCCATTGTTAATCTGTAACCAAATAAATCAAACTGACTGTGTGAGATTCCTGGATTTTACTAGTGTTTTGGGATTGTATTCCAAATCTGGCTCATTCTTCTGTTTTAAAAAGTGTAGCAATATATAAACAGAAATGCTCAAAGAGAAATTCACAAAAAATGGAAATGCAAAACATGATAGAGTTTCTCACTGAAAAAAGCAAAACTGGCAGGATAACTGGTAAACAAGGGCAGCCAAATGGGACTTAGTTATCTGCAGGGAACTTGAAATGTAATAGCCCAGTTTAAACTTAATTTTACTGCAGATTACAAAAGTGAAAATGTTTCACATGGGCTCCCAAAACTCCTGGATGCAGCACGAAGAGTTATGTATATTGAACACAATTTATCTGAAGTATTATTTCTTACCTTCATATCTATCCAACACCTGCACCACACTCGGGAGATGACTGACAGCCTGGTAAATCCGGTAGCAATCCTGCAGAGTTGCCGCCTGACGCTGGAACTTCTTTGCCAGCCGATTGAGGTCAGGAAATCGTCGAAGCAGATCCTCTTGTAAATTCTGCCGTAGCTCAGTGTCATCCACAAAGGCCTCCACCAGGTTAAGTCTTTTCAAGACAATTGACAAGAACTCATGACACATTTGTTTTTTAACGCAGTACAGCTGTAAACTGCATATTGACATGTAAAAGTCTCAGTTTGATCAGAAATTCAGAACAGAATCCATAAAGCTGAGGTATAGAACACAACGTGTATCACCAGAGGGTGTCAACATGCTGTTTCACCGCCTCAGTCCACTCAATCCCTTATTTTAACTGCATTACTGTGGAAAGAAGTCAAAAGCCAGATCTGGAAGAGTAGCCTGCATTTAGAGCAAAAAGACTTTCTTGGGTCCCGTAACGCAGTTCCATTACTTCAATCCCTCAAAATGAATTTGATTTATTTGGCTACAGTAATATGGCAAGAACCTAGTAGCACGTAGGCTGGACAATATCTCAGCTTCTGGTTTTGATCCCTGGCCTTGCAAATCAGTGAAGATTTAGGGTGGCACAATGGTTAGCACTCCTGCCTCACAGCCCCAGGGACCCATGTTCGATTCCCCACTTTGGGTCAGCTTCCATGTGGAGTCTGCATATTCTCCCTGTGTCTGGGTGGGTTTCGCCAGGTGCTCCGGTTTCCTTCCACAATCCAAGGTGTGCAGGTTAGTGCATTGGCCATGCTAAATTCTCCCTCACTGTAACTCAACAGGTGCCAGAGTGTGGAGACTGGGGGATTTTCACAATAACTTCATTACAATGAACGTAAGTGCACTTGTGACTAATAAATGAATAAATTTCTGGTAAATACACTTCAAACTTTAAATAAAGAAAGTCAGAAGAAAGGGTGAAACTGATATAGCTCTCTCTTCCCTTCTTACTTCTGGAAGTTGGCAACCAATACAGAAATGCCAGGCTTACACTTTTAGCACTTTTCACAATCTAAGAACCAAAGCATTCTCAGCCAGTCATGTTCTTTTGCAGCATAATCACCAAGGTAATAATGAAGGGAATACATCACACTGGAAATAACTATAATTTGTACATTATGTAGTATCCTACTTCCTTAACATTTTTAACATGCTGCATTGTCAGTTTGGAAAATTTCTACATTTTGATGCCTTTAAACTTGAAAATAAATCAGAATCCTGAGTATTACTCTGCCACCCTGTGGCCATGATAGTAGATAACAAACAAAATCCATGAAAACTACACAAAAAATGAAGTTATTCTTTCAATCAACAATTTCTCCTTTAGCTTATCTCACTTCCTGCAAATATAAGGTGTGTCTGTGTACACCTACATCTGCCCAAATTATACCTACTCCCACAACTTTTCTTCTATTATATAGACACTACATCAGTGCTGCTTCACGCTCGAGTGGACCTAGAACAGTTTAATCTTTTTGCTTCTAATTTCCAACTTTTTTTTGCCTTTATATGGTTCATCTCCGACAATTCCCTTCCTTAACCTCTGTCTCCATTTTTGGTGATAGGCTGACGACCAATACTCATTACAAACCACCGATTCCCACAGCTACCTTGAGTACAGTTCTTCCCAGACCATGTCCTGTAAGGACTTTATCCCATTCTCCCACTTTTGCCCCCTCCATTGCATCTGTTCCAATGATGATGCTACCTTCCAAAACGGTGTTTCTGACATCTCTTCCTCTTTCCCGAATCAAGGGCTTCCCCCTCTATTTTGAGAAGGCTGGGCACAGACTGCGTGACTGCTTCGTAGAACACCTTCACTCAATTTACAAGCATGACCCTATATTCCTTCACTTGCTGTTTCAATATACCATCTTGCTCACATGCCTGTCTTTGGTCTACTGCAATGTTCCCGTGAAGGCCAAATACAAACCTGAAGGAACAGCACCTCATCTTTCATTTAGGCACTTTACAGCCTTTTGGACTTAACACTGAATTCAACAATTTCAGACCATGAACTCTCTTCTCTGTCCTGAGCCCATTTTAAAATCCAATTATCTGACTCAATGCCCCCACCAACCCACAGGACCATCTGTCACTTGTTAGATTTTGCTTTCACTTGTACCTGCTACTAATTCATTCTGTTATCTTACTTTTATACCACTATCAGCACCTAATCTTTAGCACTATCATTAACATTTGTCTTGTGTCCATGACATCATTGTTAAATCTCGCTTAGCTCTGACCTATTTTGTTTCACCCCATCTTAAATGATATAAAATCTGTCACATTTCTCCCTCACTTTAGCTATGAAGAATGATATGGAAATGTGTATTGCTTTTCTCTCTACAGATGCTGCCAGACCTGAATTTTTGCAGCATTTTTTTTTACAAAACTTCTGCCTCTCTCTTCTATTAAAAAGGTACTTGTCCATCTTAACCGTATCATATCTTACACAGTGGTGCCTTGACAATCTGTATACTAACAAAGGAGGCATGGGGGTAGCTGGAAAGGGAGTGGGGGAGTATAAATCAGGAACTCACCGATGAAGCCACCTCATTGTTCTCTGGAACGGAGTATTTGAAAGTGCTAGTGGCTGAGTGTGAGAAATTTTCTATTTGCTTTTTTTCTCTATTTCTGGTTGGCGGATTTTTTTGATTGCTTTTTGCTGCCGTAGTTAGGCATGGCGGTAGCTGGGAAGGAAACCAGGGAGTATAAAAAGAAAGCGGCAATTGACAGCGGGCAGCGTCAGGAGCGGGCAGTGGAGTGAGCAGGGAACAGGGAGCAGAGTGAGAGATTTGAGGGCTTTGGCTCGCCAGGCTTAGGTGAGAGCAGACTTAGGCAAGGTGTTGCTGGTTGTCCCATTGTGTTTACACTTCGAAAGGTGTTCAGAACAATGGCAGGGATTATGAGAAGATGCCTCACCTGCATACAGTGTCATATGTGGGAGTTCCTGGAGGCAAGGTGTCTCCCAAAAGTCCACATATGCATCAAATGTTTGGAGCTGCAGTGCCTGAGGGCTCGGGTCAAGAACCAGAGCGGCAATTGCAAGATGTATTTTTAGTTAAGGAGAACGAGGCAATAATGGAAGGGAGGCATAGTAAGTGGGTTCACTACCTTACCAGGAAGGAGCAGGGAACGGAGGGGGGGAGGGATGGAAGTGGGGGAAAGGGGATGGAGGGGGGGGAAGGGGATGGAGGGGGGGGAGGGGAAGGGGTTGGAGGGGGGATGGGGGTGGAGGAGGGGGGAAGAGGGGGGAGGAGGGGACCTGACCCTTGCAAGTGGGATACTGTAAGGAAGGGGAAAAAGGAGATGGGCAATAGTTTAAAGACTTCCCCAGTGGCAGTTGCCCAAAATATCAAGAGCGGAGAGGTAAAGAAGGTAAGGCAGGAGGACCAGAGTACCTCAGAGGGGAGGAAGGGGGCTAGAAGGGAGATAGTGGTGGGGGATGGGAGGGTTAAAGGAATAGATAGGCGGTTCTGTGGTCAAAGGCAGGACTCCAGGATGGTAGTTTGCCTCCCTGGAGCAGGGGTGCAAGATGCCTCTGACAGGGTAGAGGGCATTTTGAAGGGTGAGGGGACTCAGGCAGATATGATTATTCACATAGGAGAGAAGGATGTAGGCAGGAAGAGCAGGGAGGATATACGAAGGCAGTTTAGGGAGTTGGGGGATAGGTTGAAGAGCAGGGCCTCTAGGGTGGCGATCTCAGGGCTGCTACTAGGGCCAGGAGAAATGAGATTCTGAAGGAAAAATGCGTGGCTGAAGGATTGGTGTACGGCAGAGGGTTTCATATTTGTGGATAACTGGGAAGTATTTGTGAAAGAAAGGCATCTGTAAAAGAAGGGACGGGGAACACTTAAATGGGAAGGGCATGAGTATCTTAGCCAGGAGTATCTTAACTAGGAGGTTAGCTGGAGTGTTTCGACAGGGTTTAAACTAATATGGAGGGGGAGGGGATGAGACCGATAGCTCGGTAGGGAGCGAGCGAGATGGGCGATACAGTAAGCTTGGATGAGAAGAAATATACCAGGGAGAAGGAGGTTCCGAGTGGGCTTGGAGGTCCGGAGTGCGTCTGTTTCAATGAGAAGAGCATAACAGGAAAAACAGGTGAACTTACGGCCTTAATGTTTGCAAGGAACTTGGAAGTGGTTGCGGTGACAGAGACATGGATAAAGGAAGGGGAGTAGTGGCAGCTGAATATTCCTGGGTATGTGTTTCAGGCGTGACAGAGGAGGGTCCAGAAGAGGTGGGGAAGTGGCATTGTTAGTTAGGGAGAGCATTACAGCAGTGCAGAGGGAGGACAATATAGAGGAGTTAGGAGTTGAGGTGCTGTGGGTGGAGTTGTGGAATAGGAAGGGGGCAATTACTATGTAGGGGTGTATTAAAGGCCACCCAACAGCCCGCGGGCAGTGAAAGAAGGCAATATGTAAAGACATTTTGAATAGGTGCAGAAAGAACAGAGTCGTTATAGTGGGAGATTTTAATCTCCCTGGGGTGGATTGGAAGGTGCCTAGAGCTGGGGGTTCGGACGGGGAGGAATTTGTAAAATGTGTACTAGAAGGATCACTGGAGCAGTATGTAGCTAGTCCGACTAGAGAGGGGGCTATATTGGATTTAGTTCTGAGTAATGAGCCAGGTCAGGTGGTTGAGGTTGTAGTAGGGGAACATGTGGCTAACAGTGACCACAATTCTGTTTATTTTAGGATACAAATGGAAAAGGGTGCTTGTTGCCCTAAGGGGAGAGTGCTGACTTAGGGGAAGGCTAACTACAGTTGGATTAGGCAGGAACTTATGGAAACTGATTGGGAATGGTTGTTCAAGGGTAAGTCCACATTAGGCATGTGGGATTCTTTCAAGGAAATACTGAAAATGTTGCAAGAAAGATATGTGCCGGCTAAGAGGAAGAAAGAGAAAAGTAGGATTAGAGAACCATGGATTACTAGGGACAGACTTGGTTAGGAGGAAGAGAGAGGCATATGCTAGGTCAAAGCAGCTGGGAACAGAGAGAGCGTTGCAGGAATATAGAGGGAGTAGAAGGGACCTCAAACGGGGAGTTAGAAGGGCAAAAAGGGGGCATGAAATGGTTTTGGCAGATAGGAGTAAGGAAAATCCAAAGGCTTTTTACTCCTATGTTAGGAATAAAAGGGTAGTTAGAAGAAAAATCGGACCTCTTAGGGACAGAGGAGGGGAAGGGGGAGACTCTGAATGCATACTTTGCGTTAGTATTCATGTAGGAGAAGGGCTTGTTGACCGGTCCTGTCTCTGAGGGAGCTGTAGACCAGTTATGGGAAATATCCATTCCAAGGGAGGAAGTGTTAGAGCTTCTAGATAGCATTGAAACTGATAAATCTCCTGGACCTGATGGCATTTATCCCAGGCTGCTTAGGGAGGTGCAAGGTGAAATTGCTGGGCCTCTGACGCAAATCTTTGTCTCTTCTTTGGACACAGGTGAGGTCTCAGAGGACTGGAGAATAGCTAATGTTGTACCGTTGTTTAAAAAGGGTAATAGGGATAACCCTGGGAATTATAGGCCGGTGAGTTTGACGTCAGTGGTAGGGAAGCTGTTGGAGGGGATTCTTAGAAATAGGATGTGTAGGCACTTAGAGCGTTGCGATCTGATTAGGGATACGCAGCATGGCTTTGTTAAAGGGGAGGTCGTGTATTACGAATCTGGTAGAATTTTTTGAGGAGGTGACGTAAACGGTTGACGAAGGGCAAGCCATTGATGTCGCCTACGTGGATTTCAGTAAGGTGTTTGACAAAGTCCCTCATAGGAGGTTAGTTGAAAAGGTCAAGGCTAATGGGATACAAGGACAGGTAGCTAGATGGATAAGTAACTGGCCTGGTAATAGGAGACAGACAGTAATAGTGGAAGGGTATTTTTCTAACTGGAGGTCGGTCACTAGTGGTGTGCCGCAGGGCTCGGTACTGGGACCTCTTCTATTTGTAACATATATAAATGACTTGGAAGAGGGAGTAAGTGGAGTGATCAGCAAGTTTGCAAACGATACAAAGATGGCTGGACTAGCAGATAGTGAAGAGCATTGTCAGGCGATAAAGCAGGACATAGACAGCCTGGTAGCTTGGGCAGATAGATGGCAGATGGAATTCAATCCTGATAAATGCGAGGTGATGCATTTCGGGAGAAAGAATGTAGCAGGGAGGTATATGATATAGGGTAGACCTATTAAGAGTATAGAAACGCAGAGGGACCTGGGGGTACAGGGGCACAAGTCTCTGAAGGTGGCAGAGCAGGTGGAGAAGGTTGTGAAGAAAGCATATGGTGTGCTAGCCTTTATAAGAAGGGGTATAGAGTACAAGAGCTGGCCTTTAATGTGGCAGTTGAATAAAACGCTGGTTAGACCTCATTTGGAATACTGCGTTCAGTTCTGGTCGCCTTACTACCGGAAGGACGTGGAGACTCTGGAGAGAGTGCAGAGGAGGTTTACCAGGATGCTGCCTGGTATGGAAGGTCTGAGTTACGAGGAGAGGTTAGGCAAATTGGGACTGTTTTCCTTAGAAAGACGTAGACTTAGAGGAGATCTAATAGAGGTGTACAAGATTATGAGGGGTATAGATAGAGTAAACAGGGTTAAGCTTTTTCCTAGGATGGACTCAATAGCACGAGGGGTCACGGGCTTAGGGTGAGGGTGGTAAGGTATAATTTGGATGCTAGAGGGAGTTTTTTCACAAGAGGGTGGTGGGGATGAATGCGCTGCCAAGTAAAGTGGTGGAGGCAGGTACTCTGGAGTTATTTAAGAGATACTTAGATGGGCACATGAACAGAATGGGAATGGAGGGATATAGAAAACTGATTTAAAATAGGGATCATGAGCCTTGGGAGTTCCCTGGGAAGTGTGTAAATTGTCGATGATATTGATGTATTTGTTTTATCCTACAGGTACTTCGGTCCGCCTTGTTGTCTGACAAGGGGCATACACACAACAGGTCGTGAGAAGGCTGTTCTTGGATTTTTTCGAGAGTATTCTAGTGCTTCACATCGTTAGTGTACGCTTGACTTGGACCATTTGATGGGCAACACAATAGCTCAGTGACTATTGCTGTGCCGTGCAGATACATGCATCTGGGCCTGTGTCTATGAGAGTTTGCGCATTCTCCCCGTGCTTGCGTGGGTTTTCTCCAGGTGCTCCGGTTTCCTCCCATATCCCAAAGATGTGATTTTAGGCTGATTGGCAGAACAAATCCTCCTTAATTTGTCTCAAATTTGGTTTCAATCCACAGATCTTTAAACATTGACAGGGACCATGGGTAGAAGTGGGAACATCGAGGTGGCAGCGTGGTTTCGTTGGGCCCAAGGGACTGTTTCCCGTGCTGTTTTGTTCTTTGTGCAACTGATTTGGAAACAAGGCAAAACCTGCAGGGCAGTCATTTCTGACATAAACTCCAAATTATGTCATTTAGACATCATGCATTTTGCTGATATCCTTGCACAACCTATACTGAAGTCACTCATATAATGTGGGCATCAGGAGCTTCTGTGACCCAGCAGGGTCAAAAAGTTAATCTGAAAAGCTGATTGTTTGCAAAAATGTTCAGGCCTCCTTGACTTGCAATGTTCAGAAACATCTGCAGCAATTGTGCCAATATTTCTCCTCAGTATTTTCTTCAAAGGATTTTCAATGGCTTCACCGAAGTATTGAACTGCTCTCTGACCTTCTACGCCTCAAGAGCTTTGCTTCTTCTGGATGAACTTGGATGTTTGCCTGGATAACAGTTCCTTTAAGCAGTTGTTGGAATTTAAACACCAACTTAACGATGACCAGCAGAGGGCAACAGACTCTTAGTTTTCAAATTTTACCATCCTCCATTTTGAAAGAATCGAGACATCAACCAATGATAATAAATTGAATTTACTGAAGAAAAATGGCTAAAGATGCTCTAGATGGTCTTGAGGAAAAATGGATGCCAAAAGGAGAGAGATGTGAGGAAAGGTAATGATAAATATATATTGGTTTCAACAACGTAACGGTGACACTTGTACAGCCAAACGCACATACCCATCTTACTGACTCCAACAGTACTAAACTATAAATTTAAACTTGATATAGAACAAGTCACAAAAAGAAAAGCAATGTGAGTGTAAGAAAGTTAGGCAGTACAATATGCAAGATGAATGAGCAAGAACAACTCCATAGAAATACACAATAAATGATAAAGGATGCATCTGAACAAGGCAGCTTCGTTGAATATTCGAAGTCCAGACACTCCTGTTGACATGGGGGAAGTCAGTTGATAAGAGACAAGAGCGGTATTTCAGTGCATAACTGGGAATAGGTTGGTATGGTTCGGCACATGTGCTACACATAGCTGTTTTTGGTTATGAATTGCTTTCTTTGGCTTGACACTTTTAAAAAGAGGTGATTCCACCCATCTTTGGAACTACTGAAAACTGAATTCTTCTCTGCCTTGACGCCATCCCACCCATACCAAAAATAAATCATAAAGAATTATTTACCAAGTAAAATGGTAGTAGGCAACTGGTCCCTAAAACGGCCAACTCCATGAATGGGTATTTACAGCAAAATAATACAATGGCAAAAAAGGTCAGAAAAAGGGTATATGTTTGCAATATTGTCTGCAATGCAATACTCATCAGATTATGCACTAAGTGGGAAGCTCCAACAGCTTCAACATTACCGTACAATCAAGCTTCAGCACGCCACCAAGCATTTAATTTTACAAGTGTTTCCTTGGCGTTTAGGTGTCACAGCTGAGGTGTGTGCATGTGTATACGTGCACGCAAGCGTACGTGCAAAGTGAGTCCAGGAGGCAAAAGCTTTTTTACTTGAATTGACATCATTGTGTTTATTGTTTGTAAAAAAATTCCCCAAGTTAACCATCAGTACATCAGAACAGCTCCGATGAACATCGACACCCAAGAAAATTTCTCCTGCCTATATTAGTAAATGTCATAATAAAAATGTGAGGGGATGAGTGAAATTCAAAGAGGGGGAGAAAGGGAGAAATTGAGAGAGAAAATATAAAACCATTACATGTACCAACAGCATCTGCTCCTTTTCCTGATACGAGCGACTCCCAGAGGGGCTATGGACAGAACACCCAGCCTCTCTTTCTGTTCCTTCATCCATTTTCATGCAGAGATCCAGAAATCCACAAGGATTTGCCTAAACCTGCCCTATTTGGATTCTGATAAGTGATCTCTCTTCCCTGTGACTAAACGCAAGTCCATTCAATATACATGTAGATGAAACACGAGGAGGGCACATCCAAGTTCACACGAATGTTTCTCAATCTCCCCTAGGAATGGGAGGCATCAAATCCTAGGGCCCCTTTTTGGAGGTTCATTGGGCATCACTACCATTTACTACCTCACCCCTACCGACTCCTGTCCCCCATCGCAATCGCACAATACTGCCCTCCTCAAACAAAGAATATCCAAACAACCTTCCAAAATGCAAAAGCTAGATGCGAGAAGCAAACCTTCACAAAATATGGATATATTTTTCTCCTGTAGCTTCAAGGCTATAAAGTTGACTGGAACTGCTCCAACACAAGCAGGCCCTCACAATGACAAGTTAGAACAGGTCCAGGCAGAATGAATCTCAAAACAGTAAGTCTACAGAAAATAAATAGCACCTTGGTACAAAAAAAATGGCATTTTCTCATGGAGCTTTTGGGAGGGCAGTAATGAGAGTTTGATGTCACAAAACATGGAATAAGTTGGAATATTGTAATGCGGAGGGTCAGGCCGATGCAAAATGGATACTAGGGATACTTCTGATCAGTGTTTATAAAACAAACAAAATACAATTTCCAACTGAGCATGCCCAAATTGACAACTGGACCACATGATCAGTGCAGGGAGTGCACTATGTGACCAGGTGGTGAAATTGAGGAGCAGTGGCAGCTCTGAAGGGCACGGCAGTCCAAAAGTAGTTACTGATTAACCACAAACTAATAGTACACAAGGAAAGCTTCAATGCCTATGCCGGAAAGTAAAAGTCTTTCCTTTTACTGATAACTCGGCTTTAGGTTCTACTTAAAGTCAGTGGGGTTCCTGGCCTTTTGCATGAAAGGTGGAAGCATAGAATTCCTGGTCAGTGTAAAATTACTGATAGAAATCAGAGTGGCACATCGAGATACGAAAATTTACTTCTGTCCTTCAAGGTCAGTGAAGGCAAATCTCACAATAATGCAACAACAAATATCTTTAAACATCAGTGACCTTTAGAAAGATAGACAAGGCAAGAAAAGAAATCAATGTCTTTTTTAAACACAGGAATTAACATGCACAAAATAAATTTACATCAATCTCAGATTATCAAGGAAAGGGCATTTTCTGTACTTGTTCACCCAAGAGAGTATTTGTGGTTCTGATCTTCTGGGGTTGTGTCTGGATAGAGTATTTTGAGCACCTTAGCTGAGTCTGGTATGGTGGTTACAGGCATTTCACTAGTAATGGTGATGGGAAAGGCAGAAGCAAGTTGGTTGGGATGATGAATCAAGAGCATCACACATAGCTTTGCATTACATTAAGCATATGATGTTCAGAATAGAACAAGTGAAAATATTAATTCAAGTGTAAAATTAAGGGCATTAAGTGTAATGAAACAGAATCACGTAGATTGTACATCAGCCATGATTTAACTGAATGGAAGAATAGATTTGAGGGGTTGAATGGCTTATTTTTATTCCTGTACTTCCAGAATGTGCAAGTACCAAAACGATCCTCAAGCCTAACGCTACAACATAAAACCAAGGAACACAAGTTAATCAAAAATCTCTCATTCTGCCTTAAAAATATTTTGTTTCCACTGCCCTTTAAGGAATAGAGTTGTGGAGAGTCACGACACTCAAGAGAAAATCTTCCTCTTCTCTTAGATGAATGACCCCTTATTTTAAAAACAGTGCCACCCTGTCAAAACCCCTCAGGATTTTGAAGATTTTCATCAAGTTGCCTCATACTCTTCTAAATTATTTTATTACAGGTATATTTCATTCCTTGAAAAAGGCAACACAAACAGAAAAATGGGATTGATGGGGTAAGTGGACTAGGTTTTAGCCCAACTAAGATTATCATTATTAAAAGATAGTATTGTTCACTGTTAGGCTAACAAGAGGAGAAAATATTGGAAATATACAGCTGCCCTGTCAGTCACTAAAACCAGAGAGATGATTATTCCTGGTGTAGATGTGCAGGTTGCAGAAGTCTACTCCAAAAATGTGCGGATAAGCTAAATTGCCACAGTGTCAGGATGACTAGCAGGATAAATGGGATTATGGGGATCGGGCCTAGGTAGGATTGTTATTGGTACAGGCTCGATGGGCCTAATGACCTCTTTCTTCATTATACGGTTTCAATGAGATTTTCTGTCATATCACTAAAATATTAACAGACTGTCATAGGTTGCTGAAAGACTCGCACATTTCAGGAATTTATTTCTCTAACCCCCCCCCCAATGTTTCAATGCTGAAGTTTTTTTTCTCTATTAAATATTACAACGAATTTACGTACACACACTCAAAAGGCAGAGAAGCCAGCAGCAATTATAGCTGGCTCAACTATAGCAAATGCTCCTATAGAAATTAGGCTTATTAACAAAAGCTTCCACAGAACTAACTATAATTTAAATTAATGTCAGGTTGTAGCATAGAGGGACATTTTTCACATATAAATCAATAAAGTGACGTTTATTTCCTTTAACAGTTGTGTAATATTCTCAGATATTATCTTGTTCTCCCAATTTAAAATTCCCATTGTCAGTGAGGAAACGACACATCCCCAAACTAATATGACAAAATCAAATTCATTATTTTGTTCAAACAAGCTTTGTTCCATTACTCCAGGACAACAACAACTCCTCTCAAGTAAGTTCACATTTCATGGTTCTGCTTGAGGCATTTATCCCCATTCTGATCCCTCCAATGCTCTATGTTGTCAGACTGCTTGTCCACCATCCAGTCCTAGATGGGTCAAGATATCCTCCAATTAAATATCAAAATGACAGAGGTTATTCTCTCTGTCTTTGTCACAAACTTTATTTCCGGCTCTCTCTCTCTGGCCACTGCAAAGTTGTTCAAAACACTGACGTTCTATTTGACTCAGCTTTCAACCTCATATTCTATCACTAAAAACAACCTACTTCCATCACCATAATATTACCCAGCTTCATCTCTATCCATCTGCTATTCAAACCCTCATTCTGTTACCGACACACTTCATTAAGTAATCACCTCCTGACCAGTCCCAATTTTCCACAAACTTGAGCTCATCCAAAACCCTGCTGCCCGTGTCCCATTCACCCATCATCCCAATGCTCATTGATCCACACTGGATCCCAGTCTGGCAGGGCCTCAATTTTAAAATTTTTATCTCAAATCTTACCATGGCCTTGTCCTTCGCTACCTTCAACATCCTCTAGTCAATCAGTCCACAGTTCACCATATTCTTCCAATTCTGGCCTCTTGTGCACGTCTCCCATTCCTTTGCCCTACCATTAGCAGCCACGATTTCAACTGTCCAGGTCTTAAAACTCTGGGAATTCCCTCTTCAAAACCTTCTCTTCACCTTTAAGATATTTCTTGACCAAGCTTTCAGTCACATCTTCTGAAGATTACTTTTTTCTACTCATCTTGTCCCATTATGCTTCTGTGAAGTGCTTCAGAATGTTTAATAATGGTCAATGTAAGTGGATGGTCAAACTCATTAGGCCAGCACCTAACAGCTAGAGTTTGTTTCCTTACTGCAGTCAGGGCAAAGCCATAATTTAAAGAGAAGGAACCCAAGCTCTGCAATTATTGGTTTTCTAAAAGACACTGCATACTTCCTTAATGACATCAGGTTGTTTTCGAAATATTAACAAGCAACACTATCGGGAATTTCTAGCTGAATCCAAGAGAGGATATTTGGAAAAGATTGCATCAAGGGAAAATTTAAACAGCATTTGCTGAAACACATTAGCTCACTGACTAACTGTTATCCCGTCACAGCAGGTATCCCAATTCACCGAAACTGCCCGCCCATTCTCTGCGGAAATTGCAGAACCTGAAACCTGCTTGAACTAGTCAGAATGGGAGTGCCACTGCAAAGTTGTCCATACACTCCTACGGCAATGTTCTTTGTAAAAGAATGATCGCAGAAACTTTTGCGTCACTGTTGATGAAAAAAATTCAGAGGTGCTTTCAACTCAAAACATAAAGACAAAGTCAGCATGGTTTCTGCTGATCACACACTAATAAGCATTTACAGCCTCTCAACCTGGAGAAACAAGACTGCTACTTTCAGAATCCTCTACATGACTGTTCATTTGTTTCCTTTTGAAGTATTTAAATAATTGTTATTCCTTCCTCTTTGGTAGAGCAAGAGTATTGAGAAATAAGATACACAAAAAGCAAAGGCCACATAATCTAGAGGTGAGGTTGAAGCAAGTAGTAGCTGAGCAACATGGGGCAAAAAAAATTCCCAGTCTGTGCTACTTTAATGATCCCAGCTTAGACAATAATAGGAGCCCTCCAGACTGGCTTAAGAGAAGATAGTAGGGAAGCAAAGATGAGAACAAAAGATACAGCAGACACGAAACAGAACAGGGCACACACATCCCAGCCCACATTTACGTGCGTCTAAAATGCACATGTAAAACAATTAAACTTAGCCTAAAATAAACCTTCATATGGTATTTTGTATGGGCTGGGAGTGGTTGTTGGAAATGAGTTATGGCACAAATGTACAGAAATGGCAGGGTAGGCCTTGGATGAGGTTCAGTGTGAATTGGAGCAATGGAAATTCTGGCCAAGGCGAACTTATTATTAGCTGCTACTCAACTCAACCAGAAGAGTGTATCAAATTCCTTACAATGTAAACATGTTTTAAGGGTTGTGGATCTGTGGGTAACTTATCACAAAGGCATTAAATAAATGCAACCTATTGTTGCTCATCTATAAGACACAAATTGAACTCACTAATCTCCCTAACCTATGTATATCTTGGGACACTAAGGGGCAATTTACCATGGCCAATCAACCTAACTGGCACATCTTTGGAATGTGGGAGGAAACTGGAGCATCCAAAGGAAACCCATGTAAACATGGGGAGAACGAGCAAACTCTACACAGTCACCCAAGGCTGGAATTGAACTGAGGTAATGCTGTGAGACAGCAGTGATAGCCACTGTGCCATCATGCTGCCCTTAATTACATAACTAGTAGCCATTCGTGGTTTTGCTCAAATTGGATTATATGCTTGTTTTACATAAGCCACAATGTATCATTGTGTTAAATTAGATTATGTTCCTTTAAGGCTTCAAGTGTCAGTTGTAAATGGAAGATTTCGATTTGATTGATTTCAGGTCAAAAATTACAAAACTGGTTTAAAAGCACGTAGCAATTCAAGGTTGTATTTGTAAACACAGTCAGCCATCCTCTAACCAACATTTCATTCCTTATTTCGCCAAATATACTATTTAACACCATCTTATTATTCTCATAGATATCACCCTTCACTCGATTACTGTATTTAATACAAACAAAAAAACAAAATTCAGAGAACAACCATTTCTTTAAAATCTCTAATATTCAATTTTAATACGCTATGCTTGTAAAAGAAAACATCATTGGCAGTACATGCATTCACCTTAAATACATCCTCTTGTAGGGAACTCTTTGATAACAGGGGATTAACTACCATCATAGAGATCTAACTAGACTAAACTATGCAAGGTCTGAACTGGTAGCTCGAATGTTGGTTAGAAGTTAACAGAGGGGGAGATGGTACATTACATTACTCTGCTTCATTTAACTCTGCATCATTAAACACTTAATAGAAAACTGCCCAAAATTGGAATAATGTAAAGATGCTGGCGTTGGACTGGGGTGGTAAGAACTCAGTAAGAATTTAGCAACACCAATTTTCAATCCAACCGATTTATTTGATAGTAAATCTGCGAGCTTTCAACACTCTCTCTGTGTCTTCGTCAGGCAACTGCAGTGTTCCGGTCTGCAATAGCACACATCAGCACAGACAGTCAGAGATTGCTGATTAGAATGCAAATCCTTACATCTAACCTGCTATTCAAGTGTTAAAGTGGCGAACAATGTGTGTGAAGAGAATCCTGAGCATTGTTGGAGAATTGTGTATTTTCTCCAGACAGCACAGTAAGTGAGGTTTTTTGCTAACCCAGGCAAGTTACGGGGGTTACAGATAGTGTGTCATGAAGCCAAGATCCCTGTTAAGGCCGTCCTCATGTGTGCGGAACTTGGCTATCAGTCTCTGCTCAGCGACTCTGCGCTGTTGTGTGTCACAAAAGCCCCCTTGAAGAACATTTACCCTCAGGTCAGAGGCCGAATGCCCATGACTGCTGAAGTGTTTGCCCACAGGAAGGGAACTGTTTTGCCTGGTGATTGTTGAGCGATGCTCATTCATCCACTGTCGTACTGTCTGCATGGTCTCCCCAATGTACCATGCTTCGGAACATCCTTTCTTGCGACATATTAAGTAGACAACGTTGGCCGAGTTGCAAGAGTATGTACCGTGCACCTGGTGAATGATATCCTCACGTTTGATGATGTCGTCCATGTCTATGATCCGGCATGTCTTGCAGAGGTTGCTGTGGCAGGGTTGTGTGGTATTGTGGTCACTGTTCTCCTGAAGGTTGGATAGTTTGCTGCGAACAATGATCTGTTTGAGGTTGTGCAGTTGTCTGAAAGCAAGAAGTGGGGGGGTGGGGATGGCCCTAGCGAGATGTTCATCGTCATCAATAATATGTTGAAGACTCCGGAGAAGATGTCGTAGCTTCTCCGCTCCGGGGAAGTACTGGACAACAAAGGGTACTCTGTCCACCGTGTCCCGTGTTCGTCTTCTGAGGAGGTCAGTGCGGTTTATCGCTGTGGCACGTCGGAACTGTCAATCGATGAGTCGAGTGCCATATCCTGTTCTCACGAAGGCATCCTTCAGCGTCTGGAGGTGTCTGTCATGATCCTCCTCATCTGAGCAAATTCTGTGTATATGGACGGCTTGTCCATAGGGAATGGCTTCTTTAACGTGTCTAGGGTGGAAGCTGGAAAAGTGGAGCATTGTGAGGTTGTCTGTCGGTTTGTGGTACAGTGAGGTGCTGAGGTGACCGTCCTTGATGGAGATGCGTGTGTCCAAGAATGCAACTGATTGTGGAGAATAGTCCATGGTGAGTCTGATGGTGGGATGGAACTTGTTGATATCATCGTACAGTTGTTTCAATGATTGTTCACCATGAGTACAAAGGAAAAAGATGTCATCAATGTATCTAGTATATAACCTTGGTTGAAGATCTCGTGTGGTGAAGAAGTCTTGTTTGAACCTGTGCATGAAGATGTTGGCATACTGAGGTGCAAATTTGGTTCCCATGGCTGTTCCATGTGTCTGGATGAAAAGCTGATTGTTGAAGGTGAAGGCGTTGTGGTCCAAGATGAAGTGGATGAGTTGTAAAATTGCATCCGGAAACTGGCAGTTGTTGGCATTGAGTACTGAGGCAGTTGCAGCAATACCATTGTCATGGGGGATGTTGGTGTAGAGCGCCGAGGCATCCATTGTGACAAGGAGTGTCCCTGGTTCTACTGCTCCATGTGTGCTGAGTTTCTGTAGGAAGTCCGTAGTGTCAAGACAAAAGCTGGGGGTTCTTTGTACAATGGGTTTCAGGATGCCCTCGATATAGCCAGAGAGGTTCTCTCACAGGGTCCCATTGCCCAATATGATGGGACGGCCGGGTATGTTTGCCTTGTGTATCTTTGGGAGGTAGTAGAGATCTCCAATGCGGGGAGTATGTGGAATGAGAGCCCGGAGGGTGTTCTGAAGGTCCAGATCAAAGGTTTTGATCAGAGTGTTGAGTTGATGAGTGTGTTCTTTGGTCGGAATATTTGGTCAAAATTGGAATAACCTGTGCTGCTCAATCATTCCCCAACACTGTCTTTGGGATTTTATTGACAACTGCCTGAAAGCAATTTACATTGTGATTATAATGGCAACACAGTGAGATAATCTTGGATTCAGCGCCCACACCAGGAACACAGTGACAATTTATTATTTGCGCTCTTATTATTATAAAAGGAGATGATTTTTTAATCTGCCGTTCCGAACCATTATTATAAGTCATACAAATTAAGGTAGCTCACATTCTCCCAGACGGTCATAATGGTTAAATGTACATCCCTTTGTAGAACTACAACACCAATTTATATTTACTGTTATAAAATGGCTTAAGGCTCCTCGCAGGAGCATTATAAAACAAATATGACAAAGCCACATCAGGAGATTATCGAGTCAGATGACCAAACGCTTGGTAAAAGAGGTGAGTTTTAAGGAGTGACTTAAAGGAAGACAGTGAGGTCGAGAGACGGAAAGTATTCCAGTATTCTAGGGCACAAATATCTGAAGGTATGGCTACCAACGTTGCAACAATTTAAACCAGGAACAAACAAGAAACCAGAATTAGAGAAGCACAGATATTTCAGAGGATTGTGAGGTTGAAGGAACTTAAAGGGATTAGGAGGGGCGAGGCCACAGACAGATTTGAAAACAAAGATTTTAATTTGATTTACTATTGTTACATATATTAGTATACAGTGAGAAGTATTGTTTCTTGTGTGCTATACAAAGCGTACGTACATAGAGGAGTAGATAAGATCAACTTAATATAAGTTAGATCCATTCAAAGGTCTAATGGCAGCAGGGAAGAAGCTGCTCTTGAGTTGGTTGGTACATGATCTCAGACTTCTGTATCTTTTTCCCAACGAAACAAAGTATAAGAGAGTATGTCTGGGGTGTGTGGTTTTCTTGATTATGCTAACTGATTTTTCGAGATAGCGAGAAGTGCAGATGGAGTCAATGATGAGGGGCTGGTTTGCATGATGGATTGGGTTTTGTTCATGACCCCTTGTTGTTTCGTGCAGTCTTACACACAGAAGGAGCCATACCAACATGTGATACAACCAGAAAGAATACTTTCTATGGTGCATCTGTGAAGGTTTGGCATGCCAAATTTCCTTAGCCTCCTAAGAAAGGAGAAGCATTGATGGGCTTTTTTAACTATAACGTCAAAACGGGGACTAAGACAACTAGAAATCAGACCATTTCCACTTCAACCCCATTGATGCAGACAGGGGCATGTCCTCTCCCCTATGCTTCCTGAAGTCAATAAGAGATCACTGTTGTCACACCAGTTCACTAGATACTCTCTTTTCAGTATCTAAAATATGTTGCTTGAATGGGAACCATTATGAGCATAGGAGTGACAGGTGAACAGAACCTGGCACAAGTAGCACAAGAGTTTTGAATAATGTCAAGTTTACAGAGAGTAGAATGCAATTCACCAGGCATATGTGCACTGGAATAGTCAAGTCTTAAGATAATGAGTGAACCAAATCACAAAGACGAGGAGGTCACAGGAATAAGTTAGTAGAGGTTAGCTAGCTTCTGTGGCTATGATGATGATAGCAGATTTTTAAAAGCCAAAATCACAATAAGGCTTGTTTCTGTGGCAATTAGTATGATGATTCTATGGTTCTACAGGATCTTGAGCAATTTGGTACAAGAACTGGTTTGGAGGAGGCTCTTTATTTATTTAGCAAAGACAAATCCCCAAAGCCAAGCAATAGCCTCCTCATTTGCTGAGTTTATGGTGATTAGTCTGTCTCTCAGTCTATAGATGAGCATTCCTTGGTAACGTGCAGCACTGTTTGTTCTTTTGCTGAGGTCCCAGCAGTGGAGGTTGGTTGCAGTGGGGCTCTGTCCTGAAATGATTTAGTAAGGACCACTCTTGCCGTGGTAGTTCAAAGGGAACCATTTGACAAATAGGGTTTGTCACAAATGATGTTAGTGACTTCCTGTGTTTTGAGCTATTGGGGAGTGGGCTCGGGTAGAAGCAGACACTTTCTATTATCTGTTGTGATCAACATTGGATCAATGCAATTGGCTCAACATGTAAACTGAAGAAAAAGGTAATATAATAACTTCCTTCTCATCATTGGTCAGTAACCTGCTTACTAAATAGTCATGGATGTTGACAGCCAAGACAGGACCAAACTTGGGTAAAATGCCCAACCCATTTTCACCTTTGTCGAATGCTCTATGACTTCACCTCTGGGCTGTGGCAAAGAATGCCCATTTTTGGGAAGACACCAGAGGAGAGTTGCTAGTTATATAACTGGAGACTTTTTAAAAATAAAATGGCTTACCTTTCCTCAATCCTATTTTTATCCATCAGTGGTTGTTTGATCCATTGGTTGATGAGCCGTTGTCCCTGAGGAGTTTTACATTTGTTCAATAAACCAGCCAATGACTGTGTATTGTTGGCATCTTCTGATGAGCCCTGTAACAAAAATAGTATTACAGGTCAGATCTTTCACCCTCGCAAATATTTTGTAGCAGTTCCTCACTACAGTATTCTATCCATAACAAGAATAGTACAACACTTCCTTTCTTAGGGATTCATTCAAACATGCTGATCACAGTCAAAATAATGAAATATTGCCAAATATTTACTGATGATTTGACTCAGAAACAAGGTGATAAAACACAATACCTAATTATTTGTCTTTCATGTACATCCCACCACCACGCCCCCACCCCCTACTGAAACTGCCAAACTTGCAGAACTTACGGCATTAATTATTGGCACAGGCTCTTTTCCACTAGAGAAGTACATTGTTAAATTTTCTGTTTGTTAATATTAAAATGCATAGCCTTTTCTCTTCTCTCTCATCTTGCATAGAGTCATTTGTACCTAGGTTTTGCAACAACAAAAATCATGAAACTTTAAATACCAAACACATCAAAACTAAGTCTCCGGAATTAATTTGCTTCAGGAGAACCTGTCTGTGGGAGTGCACAATGCCAACTTTGAGAATCTAATGGTCCTCATCTTAGACCACATTGCAGGCCCAGGAAGTGCACTGAAGGCGAGAATATATCTTGAGCAACAGAACAAGAAATTTATCTCTTTCACGCAACAATGAATATCAACTCTGTTTAGTCTTAAGCATTATGTAGAAAAGTGGTAATTTAACATGAAACTTTAGTATATATAATTATTTTATATATGAATTATAATGAATTGTGTGCCAAGAACTATCCTCCTTTCCCAATTAATAATAGTCCAATTGTATTTACAGAACTCCACAAAGAACCTTTTGCACAATTATCCAGTGCATTATACTGGCGATTGTTTCAGTAAATACTTATATAGTATCTACACTAACTGGGATTTTCTATCCTGATGAATAATTTCTAACATATTGTGCAAAGTGTTGTATACCAATTCATAATTGTTACCCCAATGCTAAAGTTCCCCCTTGCTAAACCACTGGAAATATGAATGACTATCACGTAATGTAGTCTGAACTATTGAGCTCTAAAAGCACTGTAACACACTCCAAAGCAGCTGTAGCTTATTTCTTCACTCCCTTTCAGTGAGAACAGTTGTCTTCTGCCTGACAAATACAAAGAATCAAACACAATCCTCGCACCTGAAAAAGATTGAGCGCACTGACTGCTGCATTGTCCAGCCTCATATACTGGCTCAGGTCAAAAGTCATCAGCTCATACTGGCCAAAATTCGTTTTGTCAGACAGGAGCTCCAAATATTTGATCACGGCAGAAACAGAAGACATGGCAACCTTTTGAAATTGAAAGAATGTTTGCATTAGTCATGTAGTTCTTATTAATATAAAGGTGCAGTAACCACAATAAAAATGAAGCACTTATCAACAACATACCAGAATGGTCCTTGCAGGAGTCTAGAATTTGAAACTTGCAGTAACACATTGGTTGCAGTCAATGTATCCTCTCAGCCTTTTGACTAAGATGAAGGGTGGGATTTTCCAGTCACGATAATGTCAAGGCTGGAAAATCCCACTAGAGGTCAAACTTTGCAAGGTCCATGTCCATGGCAGGCAAGAAAGGAATGTTTCAACAAAAATGTCAGATTAAGCCCAAGATGGGGTGCAATGGCATATCCTGGCAGCTTGGATCTTGTTTGACTCTCTTGTGAGAACCTTCAATTGGATTCAATTGAAATTTGAATTTTGACCAAGCAATGGATGGATTTGGTCCACTCTGAGCAGTGGCTTTTTAACTTAAAGGATGGAGTAAAAATTTTTTTTAAATGATCCTCTATTATCCTTCGCTGTCCATGATTAAAAACTGTATGATCATGCAGCATGGAGGAACATTAATTGCATCCTATTTCACAATCTTACTCTTCTCCGTTCAGATTGTAACAAAATTAATTTTACTGTTAAATCAATTGTTTACTTTTTGTTGGCCAGCCAGTTGTCTGACACAAAGACATCATTATTACTCCAATCCCCAAGGTACACAGATCAAGTTTCAGTTTTCCTGATGAGTCTCCTCTGTTTGTATCAATCCCATCTTGGAGAAATTTTGCAGAGCCAAGGCTCAAGAGGCACCAAGAATAGAGTTTCATCAACTAACACCTTAGTTTATCAGCACCAAAATGGTAACCTCCTGTCATCTACCTAAGCCAGCATGGTTTTAATGCTGGAGAAATTGCTTGCAGTGGTTTCTTGAAATTGAGTGCGATAAATTCAATCCTCCAGTGGTAGGCTCAACCTCAAAAGTTTCAATCAGTGAATCAAGTGAATCAACCCTACACTAGAGCATTGTTAATATCGTCCTTAAGTATTAAGATTACTGAGTCTTCCCGAGGCAGTCAATTTGGCTCTTAATTACAAACCAACAGAATCAAATTTTATATCAATCTGGTACACCAGTCAAAATATTTAACTACTGTCCAACATCCCACCTTAGCTTAGTTTAAAAATGTCTAATGGAAGCCAAATTGCAAGGTGACATTCCAGGCACCAGGGAGCATTTCCAGTTGATGGAGGAATAGGTAACGGGACAAAGTAAACAGCTAATATTTCAGAGTTTACAACACCAAATAAATATTTCATAGGAATTGCATTCTCAACACATAAACCTTCAATAAATTTTACTTTCAGCAAATTTTAGCATGAATGTAGTAACAAGGGTTAAGCTCTTTCCTAGGATGGACTCGAATGGCACGAGGGGTCACGGGCTTAGGGTGAGGGGGGTAAGGTATAATTTGGATGCTAGAGGGAGTTTTTCACACAGAGGGTGGTGGGGGTATGGAATGCGCTGCCAAGTAAAGTGGTGGAGGCAGGTACTCTGGAGTTATTTAAGAAATACTTAGATGGGCACATGAACAGAATGGGAATGGAGGAGTAAAGAAAACTGATTTAAAATAGGGATCATGAGCCTGGGAAGTCCCTGGAAAGTGTATGAATAGATGATGATATTGATGTACTTGTTTTTATCCTACAGGTGCTTTGGTCCACCTTGTTGTCTAATGAGGGGCATACACGCGATGGATTGTGAGACGGCTGCTCTTGGATTTTTTTTTGAGAGTATCCTAGTGCTTCACGTCATTAGTGTATGCTTGACCTGAACCATTTGATGGGCAACACGACAGCTCAGAGACTATTGCTGTGCTGTGCAGATACATGGATTTGGGCCTGTGCCTGTGGGAGTTTGCGCATTCTCCCCGTGCTTGCGTGGGTTTTCTCCGGGTGCTCCGGTTTCCTCCCACATCCCAAAGATGTGCTCTTAGGCTAATTGGCAAAACAAGTTCTTCCTAAATTGTCTTAAATTTGGTTTTTAATCCATAGATCTATAAACATGGACAGGGATCATGGGTAGAGGTGGGAACATCGGGGTGGCGGCGCGGGCTCGTTGGGCTAAAGGGCCTGTTTCCCATGCTGTTTTGTTCTTTGTTCTCTAACAAAAATGGCACAAGATAGATATGCATTCACCTGCACGATTCATAAACAGTTATTACTACCCATATTAACATGAATTGAATTCTCCTCCAGAAAGGCTAGGAAAATCAGTAATACATTGCCACACTTTGGGACAGCACTTTTTAGGATAGCCATAGATTTTGCATGAAATAGAGACCACACAGAGAATAACCGGCAAGAGTTTTATCTACTTGCTAAGTGTTCCTTCCCATACTGCTGCTTCTTGTGATCAACAGAAAAATGAAATCAATAATTAAATAAAAGCAAAATGCTGCAGATGCTGAAAATTTGTAATTTTCATGGGCTATGAGCATCACTAGCTGGCCAATATTTATTGCCATCCCTAGATGCCCTAAGGCAACTGAGAGTTAACCACATTGCTGTTGCTCTGGAATCACAGGTAGGCCAGACCAGGAAAGGATGACAGATATTCTTTCCTAAAGGACATTAGTGAACCACGTGGGCTTTTTTCCCCTAACAATTGACAATGGTTTCATAGTCATTAGTAGACTCTTAATTCCAGATTTTTTTTTATTGGATTCATATTCCATCATTTAGCGTGGCAGAATTCAAAATGGGGTCTTCAGAACATGAGCCGAGTTTCTGGATTAATAGTCTAATGGTAATACCACAAGGTCATCACGTCCCTGCTAAAATAAATAAAAACAGAACAAACTATAAATACTCATCAAGTCTGGCAGCATCCATAGTGAGAAACAGAACTGAAAGAGTTTATTTTGTAGTCTGAATATTTTAAAAGAGTGCAAATGGAAATGTTCAGTTTATTTATTACACAAAGGGTTAAGATACATAAAATATAACAAGTAAAAACAGTAAATGCTGGTAATATTCAGGACTGTAACGAAACATTAATTGTTTCTCTCACAAGGCCCTAAAATACTTGCAGCCAGTCCCCACAACACAGAGGAGACATAATGGGATGTGTCACTGATTTTACTATGAATCGACCATCTCCATGTTTCAAGATGCTTCAGGAGCATGGCGACTCTTTGCGAGTTATCTCTGGTATGACTTGTATGGACAATAATAAATCAAGTCAAATCTTCAAAAATGCCACAAAACCTATTGTTCCCAAGATTTTCATTTCATTTCAGGTTTTCAGCATCCACGGCATTTTATTTCTTATAGAACACAATAACTTTATTTTGTAGAGCAATCCATAAGGTCACTTTCACTCACCTGTTTTTCCATCTCTGGCAAAGCAGCACTGGACACCTGTTCCCCCTTTTTTGCTTTTAGCAGACGGTTCAGATCCTGTACAATGTCTTTATTTGTAAACTCACTTTTTTTTCTATCCGTTATCAAAATGCCTCCTCGTTGTATAACCTGTAATATATATAAACACAAAATGGCACAATCTAGTTGGGTATTTCAAAGTTAACTGAGTGCTTATCATTGTATGGTTATTACAGGAGTTTGTCAGCCCCATACCCAGGCTCAGCTGTTTATATACAATTGGCACTGCAATTTAACTAGGCTAAAAACATGTCAGCGATGGCTCAGTTGGAAGGTCGCTTGTCTCAGAGTCAGAATGTTAAGGGCTAAAGTCCCAATCCAAGTCTTGAGCACAAAGAACTGACAATCAAATGTAATGCGTGCAAATGAGACATTAAACTGAAGTCCCATCTGCCCTTAGGAGAGCCTTCAACAATTCCATGGCACTATTTCAAAGGAAAGCAGGAGAATCATTCCTAGTATCCTGGCCAACTATTATTCCTAACTCAAGAAACAGATTTTCTGTTCATTACTATACTGATGTTTGAGGGAACTTGCTGTGTGTAAACTGGCTGCAATGTTTCCATTACAACACTTAAAAGTACTTAACTTCAGCAACCCAATGTCACGTTGTACAAACGTCTGTTTGGAAATAAGCTGTTACATCCTTTGATAAGTTTCAGGCCAGCTTGGCCACAGAGAATCCTTGCATAGTTAAAAACAACTTTGGCCAAAAATCAAGTTTCCTTGATTGAAAGTCTTTCAGCCTATTAAAAGTTAAATCTCTGCAGGCATTTGAAAGGCATGATATAAATGAGAGTCTTTTCTTTCTCTATTAAATGATTTTCCATCCCAAGGCAACTCCACTCCTTTCAAAGATGTCTATCTGTGAAATCTCATCTTTGACTGGGCAGGATTAAACTTGGAGGGCAGGCTTAATAAGATTCAGTTTAAATTTCAGGGCAAATCTGCCCCTCCACTTGGCCAACTCGTCCCATTTTAACTTTTTGGGCAATAGCCCTTTCTTTCTTTGAAAGTCCTTTAGAATCCAGGCTGACTTGCTTCCACTCTAGTTTGATGGATTCAGAGATGGCTGATGAATCCAACGATCTGCCCACCCTGTAACTTGTTGGTTGGGTGGTGCTGGAAGAGTTGGGTGGATATGTTGTTTGGAGTTTTATGCACTCTCTCCAAATGCCACGATTTCGCAGCTGCATGTTCCCAACGATGACTCTCAACACGTCTGGTATCTTTCTGAAACAGCCTTCTCCATTTTCTTTGTTCCTAAGTCAGCATCTCCCTGAGTTAACCAGTTATGTTTGATCACCTCAGGAATACTTCAAAAATATCCCAATAGTGTTTTTGCTGTCCATCTTGGAGAGTCTTACCATAAGCAAGCTCAGGTAAGCAACTGTCTCAAGTGTCAGCATAAGAACATGTTCTGGCTTTGAGATTAACACCTCAATCCTGGGTATATTGGCTTGGAAAAGAACACTGCTGGACATTTCTTGAGATTTCTTAGATTTGGTGGATCTTGCGAAGGCACCACTAATGGTACTTCTCCAGTGCTTTGAAGCGCCTATTATAGGTTGACCAAGTCTGATAAGCATATGCTTGTCTCTGGTAAGCCATAACCTTAGTCTCAGATTTGAGATTCTGGTCCATAAAATACTATTTTCTCAGTTGGCCAAAGTCTGAGCTGGCACATTGGAGGCTATGATATATTTCAGCATCTATATCTGCCTTTGGCAAGAGGAAGTTCCCAAGATCTGGCTCATCGCTGATCTTTATTAATCAGGAAAAGTGTTTTATTGTGGGAATTGATTGAAGGGAAACCACAGTTTAAGAGTAGGATGTTCTTCTGTCTCCATGCGGAAGTCCCGCCTTAAAGAACTGCTGGCCAGTCAGAGGATCGGCTACCACTGCTGGTATTGCCAGATGCGCAAAAGGAAGAGGAATCACAGACATCCCAAAAACCTAATAAGTATGGGATCTTGCCGGGACCAAGTTGACAGGCCTCTGTTAAGGGCTGGGCACATTGCACAGGGTAGATGAAGGGTGGATACAGATAGGAAAAACAGTGGGGTGTGCCCTTTTATTGACCGGCAGCCTGCAGGATGGTTAAACCTGCCACACTACATGTTGGATTCACACCTTTTCTGCCATCCCTTGAATGTGAATGATGGCAGGTGAGGCCTGTAATTGTGCACTAATTGCAAACATAACAGTCTCAATTACACAATGAATAAGCAGTCCATTGCTGATGGCATGGCACCCCAATTTTGGGCCTATCGACTGATGTCTCCAAAAATTCAGCCCAAGAAGTTCTTGCTGCAAACAGCGCAGTACAGTTATGATAGGGTATTGGAACAGAAATCTGCTTTATCCTGAGTCATCTAAGATCTGCAAGAACAAGCTTAAGATATAAAGGCTTTTTTAGAGTTTTTAAGGGAGGAAGTTTAGCTGAGTACCTAGTTCTACTTTGGCACTGTGAAGAAGGGGAAAGCATTCATGCAGGACCAGGAAGAACCAGAGCACTAAGTGGACCAAAAAAAAAGTGATTGTTTCACCAAAATGCTGTATCTTCCCGAACAACAGTTAATGTATTTACACCATGTGGATTTTAATTTTATTTATTTATTGTCACAAGCAGGCTTACATTAAATTACTGTGAAAATTTCCTAGTCGCCACATTCCGGCACCTGTTCGGGTACATGGCAGGAGAATTTAGCAAGGCCAACACACCTAACCAGTACGTGTTTTACACTGTGGGAGGAAACTGGAGCACCCAGAGGAAACCCATGCAGACACGGGAAGAACATGCAGACTCCACACAGTGTCCAAAGGCAAGAATTGAACCCCAGTCCCTGGCACTGTGAGTAGTAGTGCTAAGCACTGTTTTACCTGAAGCGGTTCAAGAAGGCAGCTTACCATGACCTTTTCAAGGGCAATTAGGAATGGGCAATAAACGCCCACATCCTATGAACAAATTTGAAAATAATCCCTGGACTGCTGTGGAATGTTCACCTTTAATTAGGTATTCACTTGAGACTTGGTACTGTTTGGAGATATATTGCCAAACATCATATGATTTGAAGTAGCGTTTTAATAGCATGTGTCCAGTTTTTTTTTAAAGTACTGAGCATAAGTCATAAAGTGATTGTATTGATCATGACAGCATTTACCTTGTAGTTTTGGCCCCGGGTTCTGCAGTCCCCTATAGTGTGAAAATCTCTCTACGTCTCCCGCATAGAGCCTCTTACATTAAAATTTCAACAAGTCACATCCCAGAAGATCCACCTCCAAATAAGTATTGAGCAGAGTTTCATAAGAGGTCATATTCCAACATAAATGCATTTTTTGTAACCCAATATGTCTACAAATGCAATGTGTGTCCAAAACAACAGTTTCAAATGCCGAACAAAATACAGGAAACACAGTAAGAGTATGAAAAAAATCTTTATTCAATTTATTCATGCCTTACAACAACCTGACTTTGCAAAAGGCCAGGAGTTAGATCTGGAAAAACAATTAGCTTTTTTTGCTTAATGCACTGTTTTTTCCCATTGCAGATATAATCTACTATTTCTTTTTTTCAATGCAGTCAAACATATTAATGTTTTTTACTTGATTTATTACTGTCACATATATTGTGATACAACGAAGAGTATTGTTTCTTGCACTACACAGACAAAACATACTGATCATACAGTACGTAGGAGAGAAGGAAAGGAGAGGATAGCTAGAGTATAGAGAAAGATCAACTTAATATACAGTATGTCCATTCAAGTCTGATGGCAGCATGGAAGAAGTTGTTCTTCAGTCAATTAGTACATAATCTCAGACTTTTGTATCTTTTTCCCAACAGAAGGCGATGGAAAAGAATGAGTGGGGTCCTTGATTATGCTGGCTGTTTTTGAGGCAGCAGGAAGTGTAGATGGAGTCAATGGATGGGAGACTGGTTTGCATGATGCACTCTTCAGTGTCTTGCAGTCTTGGTCAGAGCAGGAGTTATGCCAAGCTGTGATACATCCGGAAAGGATGCCTTCTATGGTGCATTTGTGCCATAATGTTAAAACTTGCAGCATCTCTGTAGTCTTGATAACCTTAGGGATCAGCTGCTGTTATCTGTGGATTTTCACCTTCTTTCCCAGCAACAAGACTCTCACAGATTTTGCACGTCCTTTCATGGGGAGATCTCAATAGCAACTGAGAGCTTGTCGAACGCTTGATGATTTTACACTCATGTGGTCTAACTCCATTCATGAATCATGGATGATCATATGACATGCTTAGACAATTTGTTTATCATTATCATTCAGGAATTTTGGCTTATCACAGGCATCATTCAATGGGATTTGTTAATCTGTTGGCAGTAATGCTTTAACATCACTAAAATGTTGTCATCCGAATTTAACTCATCATTTCACTAATTTTAAAAACCTCTAATCAAGTCTTCTCTTAGCACAGAAAAGAACCCAAGCCTGTTAAGTCTTTCCTGAGAGTTGTACCTTACAGTTCCGGTATCATCTTGTAAATCTTTCATGCATTTTCTCCACATTTTTATACCGTTTCTTTAATACGAAGTCCAGAAAAATTCATAATAAAGTGTGATCAAACCAAGGACAGGAAAGACTAGACTGGACCAGATCTTACCATACCATGTTCAAGTAGGCTGTCAGCATTCAGCACTGTAATGTCCACTTGGCTAAGGTGAGTGAGAACAAAAATGTCAATTCCATTAAGCCCATCAAAAACTGATTTCCAGCAAACCTACTCACCATTCACTAAATATTATGTCATTAGAATCTGGAGAAACACAGCATCTTTCAGCTAAAACCTTGCCACATTGCAATTTCATTTATTAGTTACAAACAGTGGCTTGTTTAAATGTAAAAGATAAACGCAAGCAGAATCGATGTGCCACATGAACGAATGAACGCGCGCACACACAAATCCAACAATTGTAAATGAGGTGGCAACGATGATATGAATTGAGTGAGAATCTGCGCATGAAGAAACAAGTGGACAACAATCCTAACGTGAAATAACTTTGCAGAGTCAGTGGCCTCTTACCAGAGACAGGATTCTGGGATTGATGCAGCCAATGAGCTGCAACTCATGGCACCTCTGCAGCTCAGGTTATATTCGATTATCAACCCATCACGAGGCAACATCAGTAACTAGTACTGATAACATGTTGTCATTGGAGCAGAGCCAAGTTTCAGACATTAGCAGAATGAAACACAAAAGAATAACAACTGCAAAACTTCCATAGTTGCAGCGAGAGAAAGAACAGGAACCAGAATGAAGTGGGAAGGTGGACACAGCCAAGGGTCAAGCCTCTCTCTCTCCCCAGTGATTCCTCAGGATAGCTTCAGGTATCTGGGTTTCTGATTGAAGACAACCATTGGTCAAGCTAAGCCATCTGGCACAGCCTTCCCTTGCAGCTCCATCTTTAGGCGCTATTTGCGATCAAATGGGGTTTTATTTTCTCCTCTTATTTTGCCTTGGCTTCTTCTTGTTCTAACCTGAGAATCCCATCACCAACAGGAGCAGGCTCAACACAAAAACAAATGATTTCCCTCTTTTCCTCTTCACAAAGTGAGACACGAGGAAACAGTCTCATCTAGAACATACTCCGCTCCATACGAATAGGGCTGGATTCTCAGCTTCATCTTGCTGAAGAGGGTTCTTGCCAAGCTGTCCCCAACTCTCCAATGTTGTTGATCAGTGACGAAGTGTTGCTGAGCTTCAACTCACAGCCACTTCAGCTCTTATGACAAAGAGAAGGCGCTGATGGAGTCGCTGTAAACAATCTTGCCATTAGAATAGCAAAATTCAGGCCATCAAGTAATTACGCATTGCAGACTCTGAAAAACATGGAGATGGGTGGAGCATAAGAGGTCCTCTGATTTCAATATATCTGTGTTTGCTGAGGGCAGTGGAGGGAAATGGGAAAAATTAGTTGGTTGCAGTTTACAAAGAAGCCCTGGGAGCTGTTTGATGCAGTTAGGACTCAGACATAATCCTGGGGAGCTATTATAGCTCATGCAACAAGGTCATTGAAAAGCAAAGAAGCACAGGGTAGTTTCAGTTTAGTGAAGCTAGTGAACTGCAAAAAAAACTGCAAAGAATCAGTAATTAGAGGTAGGAGTGCAGCTTTTTGAATCCCATGGAACATAATCTCAGAAGAGTTTGAACCATTGGGAGATGAGCAGTCATTATATAGTAGCAGCAGCTTATGAAGGAGTTCAGAGATTTGATCCTCAAAACGTGGAGCTAAAATTTCTCATGCAGGAGACAGAGTTTCAATTAGATTTTGTGACTCACGATGGTCACTGATGTCTGGGTGTACTGTTAAGAAATCTGCGGTATCTATCTTGGTTCCATCTGCCAATTAACGTGCAGCATGGTGCGCTCAACCATTTTGAATGTTAGAATACAAGACATTGTATTGTAAAGGCTTTACTTTTCTGACTTTGTATAGTTAAATTTATTCTTTTTGTGTACAACTGTGAAAACTTGTGGCTTTATTCCCTTAGTGAGGTAACTGGAATTTCAAACTTTGTCTGCTTTAAACAAAGGGTCACTGGTTCCTAACTGGATTACAACACAGCACTGTAAACTCCGCAAGTTAGAGTAGAAATTAAATTAAAATTTACATTATGCCTATTCATTTGCACCAAATATTAAATAAAGCCAGAAATTTACCTGTCGAAGTTTAGTGACATCGCCTGCAGCCTCACCACCTGATAACACACATTCCTTGGGCCCAATCTGCACCAGCAGAGCCTCGAGATTGGAAAACTGATCATTGTCTGGAAATTCGCACACTCCTAGCTTCCGAAGTGTGGAGTCAACGTAGCCAACACCAATTAATCTCTGCCCATCTGCAGTGCCCAATTTGACACCCACTACTCCAGCTGCAGTAGACATATCACTGTTACCAAACAGAACCTCTTCAAATTGAGTGAGGTTACCAGGAGATGCCTGTTGAAAAAAAAAGGTAGCAAATGTAAATCCAGAGATTTTCAAATTATAAATATATCACAATTTAGAAATCTCCTCTGAATGCTGATTTTATAGCAAAAGTAGATTTACTTTTATCAGTGTATCACACACATTTTGGTACAACAGCATGTTTAAAGGGAATAAATATGGGAACATAGGACTTGGGTGTGGGAGTAGACTATTTACTCCTGCTCTGTCGTTCTTAAGTCCATGGCTGATGTGATTGCAGTTTCAAATTCACTTGTACAATTCCCATCTATCCTGGATCCCTTCATTTACCAAAAATCTAACTGGCTCATCCTTGAATAAATTGAATAACCTAGTCTCCACTGCTTTCAGAGAAAGGAAATTTCAACATACTAACAACCTTCAAGAAAAAAATAAATTTTCATCTGTCTCAGTTCTCTCAAGATATTTGCCTCAAAATCTATCTGTGCTATTCCATCACATTTCTTTTCTTACATCTAATGACAGAAAGGGTTAATAACATACAAGTTTAAAAATCACAAACTGCTAAGAATAAGAGGTATTCATAAAAGTCAACAAAGGACAAACATCAATGCCCTTAGTCTGAGAGGATTAATTATATCTGTCATCTGCAAATGGGAAGAAGTTTTTGGGACACCCCAAAAACGTACTCTTAAGCTGACTGATGTAACAAATTGTCCCTAAATTAGTCTTCCCTCAATTTTCCCCAATAAGCATAGACAAAGGTCATAGGTAGGAGGAGGGCACTCAAAATGGTGGCATGGGTTCGCTGGGCCGAAGGGCCCATTTCCCGTGCTGTGCTGTTCTCTCTCTTCTTTATATCCGCAAGCATAGACAGAGACATCAATAATTGCAGACGGCATGGTGGTTAGCACTACTGCCTCACAGCACCAGGAACATGGGTTCCATTCCTGGCTTGGGTCATTGTCTGTGCAGAGTCTGCGCATTCCCCCCATGTCCACATGGGGTTCCTCCAAGTGCTCCAGTTTCTTCCCACAGTGTGAAAAAAATGGTTAGGTGCAGTGGTCATGCTAAATTCTCCCTCAGTGTACTCAAACAGGCACCGGAGTGCGGGCAGTAGTGGATTTTCACAGTAACTTCATTGCAGAGTTAATGCAAATCAATGGCAATAATCAATAAACCTTTAATAATGATGAATTAAGTCAGCTAATGTGATTAAGTCTTCATGCTGATTAGATATTATAATTAAGCAGGCATGCAGTGATTATGGTTGGTTTTAATATCTGTATCTTATGCATGATGCAACTCTAATCAGTAACAGTATGGTACAAATAACTCATATACTTTGATTGGTATATGTTAATTACTTCTAATTGGAATCAAAACTATTCTATACTCTGACCTGTCTTGATGACCCTTCAGAGTCCAACAGCTATAGAATAAACCGTTTTGAACTACTATGTGACTTTATCTGGCTACTTGAAGAAAAAGTAATACATATAATGACAGGTGGAACATCCAAGAGGCCCTCCAACACTGACTTTCTCTCTACAAAATGTAATGTTGTTATACCATTCATAGAGATAATCTTTGGTATTCTCTTTGTTGCCCTGTTACTTCTATATCTGTAGTTCTGGAAATTAGGGAAGCTGCTAATCATCTGATATGATCCATATCATTAAAAGGGGGGGGGCTTTTTTACCCAGATTATGGTGACGGTTTAGAATGTGCTGTGTGCTGCCTGGGAGAGTTGTAGACATAGGTTGACTCACATCCTTTAAAAAGTATCTGGATAAGCACTTGGCACATCATAACATTCAGGGTTATGGACCAAGTGCTGGCAGATAGACTTAGGTAGGGGTTTAGGTGTCTCTAATGTCTTGATGTTGACTCGATGTGCCAAAAGGCCTCTTCTGTGCTGTATAATTTAAAAGCTTAAGAGTGGGAATTTAATATAATTTACATGTCTTACTGCTCATCAACACTTACCTTGCAGGCCAAGTACCAATCATTCTCCTTCGAGGATTTACTAGCAACTCTGTTCCTATAAACCTCCACACGATACTGTCGGACCAACAGAAGATCCCTGACCACAGATTCAAAGTTCATTTTACTCAGCACAACACTTTCAATCTTGTTGTTTCCTGTAAAAAGAGGGATAACAGTGACCATATAGCATAGAACACTACAGCACAAACAGACTTTTCGGCCCACAAGTTGCACTGATCATATCCATACCTGGTAGACCATAGAATTATCTGTAACTCCCAATCCCACGTACTCATCCAGGAGTCTTTTAAAAGACTCCAGCGAGTTTGCCTCCACCCCAGTGACGGTAGCTGATTCCATTCGCTCACCACCCTCTGAGTGAAAAACTTATCCTTAACATCTCTTCTGTACTTGCTGCCCAGCACCTTAAACCTGTGTCCTCTCGTAGCAACCATTTCAGGCCTGGGAAATAGCCTCCGAGAATCCACCCTATCTATTCCTCTCAACATTTTATAAACCTCTATCAGGTTGCCTCTCAACCCTTGTCTCTCCAGGGAGAAGAGACCTAGCTCCCTCAACCTATCTTCTTAAGACATGCCTCCCAATCAATGCAACATCTTTCTAAATCTCCTCTGCACCCTCTCGACAGCTTCCACATCCTTCCTGTAGTGAGGCAATCAGAACTGCGCACAGTACTCCATGTAGCGTCTGACAATGGTCTTGTAAAGTGAATATATAATATTCACCAGTATAATATTTTTCCATTTTTCTTCTAACCCTAGTGATTCCCCCGATTGAGGCTGTAAACTTAGTCACCCGCAATTCTGTACCCACCTCTTACGACCCCAAGAGACTATCACCCAGGTTGCTTTTGTTTGTCAATACCTTTAGGCATAAGATTCTATTCGGTGCAGAGCAGAAATCTGAGCAGATGCCCATAAACGGACAGCTTACAAATTTATATACGTTGTTAGAATTCACCGACATACACTAAACATTCCCAGTGCTGTCGTTAAACTCATTCTCGATCAAGCTTTACAGATTAATGCTCCCACAAGATGTTATTATCTAAGTTATTCATTCACTTAAATTTGGCGGGCGCGACAAGATGGAATACAAGAACTCAGCGCGCGTTATAGCTTAGCAAATCAAGCAGTAAAAATAAATAAATTGCACCATTATAGCGGATAAGCAACCAGCCGAAACAGCAGCTTGTCCCAGCGATGCAGGGAATGAGAATCCATCATTCCGCCATGAGGGGTTGCAGCCGGATTGCGGCCTGAGCCCAATCCCCCTGGGCCCAGCACTCACCCGATCCAAGGTACTTGATCACCCCGTTGGTTTTGAAGACCTCCCTGGCAGCGAACAGCGCATCCTTCCCGTGCACCGTATAGTAATCGTTTCGGTCAAAGACGCGGAAGGTGGTATCGGGTTTCTCCGGCATGGACTTATAGAAAGCCGCGAAAGCGCCGCCATCCTGGCCGCTGTCCGCTCCTGACAACCGATCCCGCGGCTGTACCGCCATGTCACCCAGCACCGAGTTCACAGGTCAGACACCACAGCGCGGGACTGGGAGGGGGTGGGGCTAACGCAGGTGGGCGGGATAGGGGGAATTCGCCAACCGCCGCCGCGCGGGACAAGGAAGGGGCGGGGCCAGTGGGCGGAGCTATAGCAGGTGAGTTGGGGTGACAGTAGGCAAGGGGGAATACGCCAACCGCCACGGCGCGGGACAAGGAGGGGGCGGGGTTAACGTAGGTGGGCGGGACCAAAAGTCAATAGCGCGGGACAAGCTGAGCGGGCGGCATCGATGGGCAAGACCGCAAGTGGGCGGGGTCACAGCCGACAGCCAGAGCGCTTGGAGGGATACGGAGTGGATGGGACCATAAGCGGACGGCGGCCACAGCGCGGGAAGGCGTGAGAGCTGGACAATGGGCGGAGCCACAGATCAACAATCCCAGCGTCGGATTCGCTGAAAGGGGCGCGCTAAGAAATGAAGGCTTCGCCCACGGCTTGCGGGCGGAGCCACTGGTTGGCCTCCGCCGCGCGGGATCAGCCCCGGGGGAGGTGGGTGAGCTGAGGTTCTGGGTGGAAATGCTGTATTGGGAATGAGTTCCACTCCCATCACTGGCTCCTTTCCAATTTTTTTCACAGTTCTGAGAAACAAAACCTCTGCACACTGCATTTGCCTGAGGAAGACACAAGAGTGTTGAAAGCTCGCTTTTTTACTATCAAATAAATCGGTTGGATTATAAATTGGTGTTGCTAAATTCTTACTGAGTTCAAACAAAACCTCTGGCACTTCTCTGAGCTTAAGTCTCTCAACTGAGTCTAATTTAGTTTCTAATTTAAACTGGTTATTCCCAAAGTTTCATTACCTGCATGTTGAAATAATATGGCAGAAAGCTGGAGGTTCTGCTCTTTTTTTTTGCACAGATATTGTGATTATTTGTTAGTCATGGGAGTGAATGATAGGACTCTAGGAAGTACAAGGACTTAACAGAGTGCGGGGTGATGTCCATAGATCCCTAAAGGCAGCAGGACAGGTAGATGTGCAGGTTAGTTGGATTGGCTATGCTAAATCACGCAAGTGTCCCAAGGTTATTAGATTAGCCATTAGAAATGTATGCAGTTATGACAGAGCAGGAGAGAGGGCTTGGGTAAGTTACTCTGTCAGAGAGTTGGTGCAGATTTGATGGTATCTATGAAAAGGCAGGGAACTGGGGTTGAGGATTATCAGATCAGCATGATCTCAAATCATTGGACTGAATGGCCTATTTCTGTTCCTATGTCTTATAGCCTTATTTGTTACACAAATGTGTATTCTGGTGCTGTAGACGGTCCATGGCTGTGCTCTCGCCCTCCTGCATAGGAGTAGGCCTTCTAAAGGATTATAGGAGTGGCAAGGGAGGCTAGGAACAGTGGCATTTGTAACAACAGCAAAACCCAGAACAGCTGGAGTGTTGGGCTGTGCAGCAACCATGTTCACAGCCAATTCTGATTGCCTCCTCTGATAAAAAAATCCAAACCTGGGTCCAGGATGAGTAAGTGCCAGTTGTAGCAGGACATAGTATTGATCATCCTGAAATGGAAAGGATATCAAAGTAATAGAAAAGGAGCATTGTGGGTTTACAAGGATATTAAGCAGAATGATGAGGTAGAATTAGGAAGAGAAATTTGAAGAGTTTGGGCTTTTCCACGAAAGTGTGTGCATGCGAAAGAGTGAATCTGTGTCAGAGACCCCAAGATTGGGAATGGCCTGGACACATCTTCATAGAGAGGCAGAACGGAGAGGGAATGTACATACACAAGTTCCCTCCCCAGAAATCTATCAGCATAACAAGTGTCAAGGAGAGGAAAACCCAAGATGAAAGACAACCCATTTCTGAGTTTCACTTTTGTGTGAATTCCACCAAGGCCAGCTTGGGCTGGTACACCATCAAAAGTGGATGCAAAATCAGTGTTAGTTAGATGCATCTCCTTATCTCAGTCCCTGACCTCTGCCCCTTCTCTGGTGATGAGTTGCAGCCTAACCTTGCCTCTCTCTAGCTCTGCTTTTTAAGTGAAAACGTTTGATTAGTTGGTCTTTGCTGCTTGGCATTTCTCAACAGTAAGTTTTATACTTGCTCCTTTTTTAAAAATGAAAAGTTCATTGCTTTGACATTGTTGCATACATTAATTAATTTTAAAATTCACGTTTAATGTTGTGCCAAACCAGATCTTAGGCTACTACTGCTAGGTTTCCTGCTGAAAGGAAATGAGAGGCTCACAGGAAAGGGATGGGATTACTTTTGGAGAGCTGGAAAGAGGGTTTATTGTTGCCCCAACAGAAATAGGAAATATTGGAAATGGTCAACAAACCGGTGGCAGTGCAGAAAGTGACAGAGGTCAGTGACTCATCATCAGAACTAGAGCAAATTGTGAGCTTGATGGGGTCTCTCTCTCTTTCTCACCAGAGGTGTTACTTAGGCTGAAAATGCTGGAAATATTCACAGCCCATCTTTGAGATTTTCAGTAGCTACAATATTTTGTTCCCCTATTATCTGTGCCGTACTAGACATCTGTAAGCCTGGGCATTGAAGATGAGAAAATATTTATCACTCAATACAAAGTGTACTTTTTCTGTTCACAGAGGTCAAACTTGTATGGTTAGAAATAACATATCATTGCAGGTGGATTGGCTGGTAGGGGTTTGCCATTTTTAAACTTGAAAGTGAAATTAGGAATTTTGTTAGTTCGAGATATTCTCATTTGTACATAAGATTGTTGAATGTGGTGCCTGAAGTTCTGATCTTGTGCATGTTATTGTCTGGCTATTGCAGGGACAGGTTCAAAGAAGCAGAGATGGTCGTATAATATGGATGACCAAGTTGTGTGTAATTGACAAAACCATGATTGTAAAGTGTATCGTATATTTGAGTTTTTGATGGGCTTTATAAATAAATAAAAGTAAAAGGGCCTGGATATTTTGCCAAATCTAACTCTGAGCACTTAAAGAATTGGAGAATGAGGATTGAACGGGGGATTGATGAGATAAGAGCCCATAGATTCTCTCCCTGGCCCTAGTGTTGGTTGTGGTCCGTACAACATGTCTAGTCATTTCATCTAGTGGAGGCTCCCATGGGAGTTGAGTGTTGGGGAAGATGTCTTCAAGGCTACTAAGAGTTGAGTGAGTGGGCAAATACATGGCAGATAAGGATAAGTATGAAATTATCCACTTCAGTAGGAAAAACAGATTGGCAGAGTATTATTTAAATAGTGACAGATTGCAAAATGTTGATGTTCAAAGGGACTTGGGTACATCACACCACTCAATGAAAGCAAGCATGCAGGTTAGGAAGGCAAATGCTGTGTTGGGCACATTCTTTGCATGAACATATGTAGGTGCTGTATGTAGTCTGGAACCAGAAACAAAATGAATCAGTTGCCAGATACAGAGTCTAAAGTCCCTCAATCATCAGAGTGATGCAGAAAGAGCAATAGACTGAGCAGAGGTACTTTAGTTGCAGGAGATCGGCAAAGCAGAGACAGATTTTATGCTCTGGCCAGTATGGTCCAGAGTAGAAAACCTCTTGGTATTAAGAGGAATCCAGGAATTTGAAGCCAAACTTGAAGAATAATGTAAATCCAAGTTTTCCCACAGGCTGCAGATCAGGAAAGAAAATAATTGACAGCAACAGATTCTAGACTGAAGAAGGTAGGCAAATATATTTGTGAAAACTGCAGAGGATCTTTCTGCTGTCTGCCACATTGGAAGCATCCTTCTCAATTGCCTTCTCCCAGTGACTAAAGACCTCCCTCCAGAGTCATCAAACCCATTGCAGAAGTAATCTTCCTTGTGCAGCAACTTCAAAAAAAGTTCAAGATGTAGTCCTTTGACTGGTCAGAAGCCTTTTTTGACTATCAACTTTTTGAATACCTTCCTCAAATGTGATCACCCTCAGAAGTTTGTTACTATCCTCTCCACCTACCCCGCAATGGCATGCAAGCTATGATCCTCACTGATGGAACCACCATAATCTCTATCTTAATGAAAACTGGGGTCAAACAATTGCACCAATTCTTCATTGTTTTCCTTGCTGCAATACTGCATCTCACTTGCAGCAAGTTCTACAGAGACATGGAGATAATTGATAGATTCGCCTGACGAAAGCACAAATAATCGGTTGGATTTAAAATTGGTGTTGTCAGACCTCTTACTGATAATTGACAAAACAGACAAATTTTTCAACATGTGCTGCCTTCCTTCCAATGCCAGTGGCGCAGTGATATTCTCACTAGACTAATAACCTTGACGCTCAAAGCAAGAACTGAAGACCCAGGTTCAAATCCCACCAGGGCAGATGGTAAAATTTGAATTCAATTAAAAGTCAGATGATGACTTTGAATCCTTGTAGACCATTATTAAAAAACCCCATCTGGTACACTACTGTAATAAAAGGAAATCTGCTGTCCTTCCCTGGTCTGGCCTACACATGATTCCAGATTCATAGCAATGTGGTTGACTCTCAAATGCCCTCTGAAATGGAGGGTGGTTAGGGATAGACAATAAATGTTGGCCCAGCCAATAATGCCCCCATTTTATAAAATGCATCTTAAAAGCCAAATATATCCCAATCTTAACCTAGAGCTTCATTGTGCAGAAGATGCTTGCATGTGCAAATATTTGGAAACTGTTTCACATCATTGTGAACTCCTTCTCTGAAACATAGAATAAAACAGCCTTTCGCTAAAATAACTAGAAAGCTAAGGTCATCTTCCTTATCTCTCACAACAAAGCACTTCCTGCTATCAATTATGATTCATGGCAAGATCTTGGAAAAGGTGGATCATATTCTTTATTTTGGCTGCCTTGCTTGACAAAGGCAAACAGAGAAATGAAATGCACCATCATCTCCAATGTGCCAGTTCAGCCTTTAGCCATCTGAGGAAAACAGTATTTGAGAACTTAGATCTGAAGCCCAAGATTAAGGTCATACTATACTGGGCAGCAGTGATCCCCATAGTCCTATATGCTCCAGAGACTTAGATGACCTAGAACAAACATTTCAAAGCCTTCATAAGATCCTGCAAATCCAAAGGCTTTAACAGTAGTATCCTTTTCCAAACAATGTTGCTGAGCATCAAAGTACTACGCACTCACTCAAATCCAGCTCCAGTGTGCTGAAATTGTGTTCACGTGCCTGAGTCTAGACCCCAGAAACAAGTGCTCTACTGAGAACTTGATTGTAGCTGTAGACACCTAGGTAGACAGCAGAAATATTTCAGAAACATCCTCAAGGCATCCCTGAAGAGGCCAGATATTCCCATCAGTTCATGGAGATGCTGGTTTGTGACCAATTAAAATGGAGAAGGGTCTTTCAGAAATCACCAAACATTTCCAGAGACTTTAGTATGAATGTTCAGAGGTGAGGTCCAGGTGTGGAGGGAGCACACAAGCCTTCAAACCAAGCCTCCAGCCCCACCTTTCATGTAGCACCTGCCCGACATGTGGCAGAACCTGTATCTCATGCATTGGATTTAACAGTCATCTCAGAACCCATCCAACTGGAATCCTGAGAAGGGAAAGGATGTATTTGTATAATCTATCTCAAAGTATAATTATTGCAGTTTTCATTAGGCTATTATAATGTCACTGTAGCATTTATTTCATTCACTCAGCCATCCCCACAGGAATTCAATACCACGTGTCACAGGGCAGGAAATCTCTCAGTTTGTAGCTGAATTCTTGTCTCAGGAGTAGTAGGATTTGGGAGTGGTGGATGATGAATGGTCCCATGATCTACAGGGCATATTGTAATCAGTTGCAGTCAAACCCAAAATTCTTAAAGGCACCAGTAAATATCGTCATAGTGAGAAGATTTTTCATTTCCTTAGTCTGGAGACAGAGGCTCTGCTTCTGATTCCACATTCCGTCAGCCACCATTGTTCCTCACTTCCAGCCAAATGCTCTGCCTCGACTCTCCTGAGCGTCTCAACTGGCAACCAAGTGGCGACCAATGCGTGACTTGCAGGGTGGCAAATAGTGCCACAGTTCACCCTTGTTTTCCCATTAAGGCAAATGGACCAATTTGCTATGATACTGTAAGAATGGAGCTGGACCTGGATTGTAGTCTGATTAATGTAGACCCAAATCTACTCCACTATGTCTGAAATACTAATTGTCTATGTAACACATCAACATGTAGTTTTCCTCTGTAAACTTCTCTGCTTTTTGATCTACTTTTCTTTCTTTATGGCACTCCTTACAACATGAATCTTTATCCAAGCTTTCAATCACTTACATTCTCCTTTTTTATGTCGAATCTGGTCTGCTGACAATTTTTCACAGTGCCCTGCAAGTTTTTCTTACATTAAAAAGGTGCTTTACAAACACAAGTGGTTACTACATGAACATATTGCAGCGATCCAGTCAGCAACACTCGATGATTGGACTGGAGTCTACAGGATTTGATAGTCAATCTCCAGCTCCAGCAGAGCTATGTGCAAACCTGGACAAAAGTCATTGGGCTATTAAAGAAGATTTTTTTTTGTTATTCCCTTTGAACATTGCTTTTTACCGAATATAAAAACATTGAAAACAAATCCCAAGGAGTCATATTGGACTTGAATGAATTAACTGTTTCTTTCACAATACATGCTGCTAGACTTACTGCATTTTTTTCCAGCACTTTGTTTGCATTTCAGATCTCCACAGAACGTGTACTTTATTAAAATATTGGAAATGGGGGAATAAAAGGTAGTTTGGCAACATCCATGTGGGTAATGAATCTTTTTGTTTCAGTGAGCACAGGAAGGTAGTACATCACAAGGATGAATGTGTCAGCTGACTGGAATATGGGTGAATATTATGTAACAAAACCTCCAGGAATGCATTTAATCACAATTGGCAACCCTAACTGAAGTGCATATTCCCTGGCTAATTAGGCTATTGACAAGAAATATTGATTTTTTTAAATCTTAATTAGAATTGTTTCAATTTTATCATGCACTGCTACAGAATATAGAAGAACTCCATGATATGTGATTCCCATTTATTATAGCAAATACTGTGATATTTTGAGATTTCATTTTCAGTTAACTCCATGAGTAACATGTTTGAAATCATTTATTTGCCAGGTGCCAGCAAGACCTTTCATTACAGAACTTTCCTTGTGTTGGAAAGACTTCACACAACATATTACAGATAAACAACAAAATAATGCCAAGTGGTTACATGCTGGTTAAGGGCAGGCTTGAAATAATTATTATAAAATCTTCAGCTGACTTTCGAGAGAGGAGCAAGAGGCAAGATGAAGGGAACTGTGAGACGGAGCTACGGGAAAAGGAGCATAGTGCATGAAAAAGTAGATACCAGTTTATCCAAAGATGGTCAGGTACAAGGCGTAAGTCAGTGTCAGAAAAGCAAGGTTGTGAAGCTAACAATTGGGACAGGGCAAAGTCGTTGAAAAAGGACTCGGCGGGGTGCAGTGAATCAGCAATATTTTGAATTACAGACATAGTAACTTGACGACAAAGCATGCCATCATATTTCAAAACATCCATTGTGTAACTTAAAGTGAGATGCCTGACAGGTGGACTGTTGATTTAAAACATCTGGACATTTCTGAATAGTTGAATTAGCTTTCTCAAAAACTTTTTTTAAAAAAGTCAGCCTACTCTAAAATGTCTATGCAAAACGTATGATGAGATATCCCACAGTTCTGGAGATTCAAATGTGCTAATGTTTCAGCAGGGATCTGGTCAATAAAATCTTTTTTTACAATAATTAATATAAGCAAAAACTCTTTTGAAATGTGTTTCGATTTTCTCTCCCTTTGTGAACACACTAATTCTTACTGAGTACAATTCAATGTACGCCTGCTCTGATACTTTATCAGGAGCCTATTCTACACTTGTACACATGCATAGTGAATCTCAAGATGGCTGTTTACACAGACCAACCTGATCTGTTCCTTGTCTTACATTCAGAAACTAGACAGTGTTTAGGCAAATATTTGATTCTGAAAAAGAACAAGGGATACCACTCTTCCTCAATATAAATTATCCCGATTGCCTATAATGGGTCCACATTTGTCTTAGAGTCGTACTCTGTTGAAGGAGGCCCACTCTCTATGCTTTGACTCTGAAAAGAAACTCACCCAGGTTCAGTACATTACATAATACAATATCTAAATTAGCCTGTCCTCAACATACTGTTCTAGAAAGCCATCTCTAACATACTCCAGAAACTTGTCCAGCATTAATCTACATTAAATTTTCCAGTCTATATGCAGAGTGAAGTCACCCATGATTACTATATTACCCATGTTACGTATCTCATTACTGCAATGCTGCACACTATCATTATTGTTTGGTGGCCTGTAAAGATCTACTGATGTATGCTGCCCCTTGCTGTTACTTAGCTCTGATCAGATTCCACATTTTGTTCTTTTAATCAGAGATCCTCCCTTAGTAACAAAGGATGGAATCGGTATGTTATCAGTGTAACACCACCTTTTTTTTGTCCTTGCTAAATATTGAATGTCCTTGAATATTCAGTTCTCCGTTTTGGTCACCCTGCAACCAAGTTTCCATAATGGCAATTAGATCAGATCCATTTACTTATATTTGTGCCTTTAAATTATATACCATGGGGAGGCACAGTGGTTAGCATTGCCAGCTTGGGACACTCTATATGGAGTTTGCACATTCTCCCTGGGTCTGAGAGAGTTTCCTCTGGGCACTCCAGTTTCATCTCACATTCTGATCAACATGCTGGTTAGGTGCATTGACTCAAATATGTACTGGACTGTGGCGACTAGGGGAATTTCACAGTAATTTCATTGTGAGCCTTACTTGTGATTAATAAACTTTTTACTTTATGTTGCAAATTCTGCATGCATTCACGTAGCATATCCTCAACTTAGTCTTTTAAACATTATTCTGCACTATGCCTAATTGATACCCTCTTTCATTTCAGCTATTTAAATACACTCGGCTGAGTGCCTAGTTCGAGTCTTTACGTTACTTGTCGACATTTTTGTCAATCTCTAGCGAAACCCCACTTGATCTTGATTGAGGTACGTGTGTTGGAGTCACCGCTAAGATGTTATAGCTCAGGAACGTGAGTTGGGTTCACAGCTAAGGTATTATAGCTAGGTCTTTTATTGTCATCCCAGATGTCTATGGGCCTACTGGTGAGCCATTTTGTCTGTCCTGTGTGCTCGGGTTGCTCTCTCGTGTGAGGGGTGGAAATTTAGGGGACATTTATGCCGAATTAAGGGGATCCAATTGAGTGACACTTTGATTTCGCCAATTAGCCTATAATGGCACGTTTTTGGGGATGTGGGAGGAAACCGGAGTGCCCGGGGAAAACCCACGCAGCACAGGGAGAATGTGCAAACTCCCGCAGACATTGACCGTGGCCGGTAATCCGCCCTAAGTCTCCGTAGCTGCCCAGCCAACGGTGCTAATCACCAGGCTGATGTGCTGCCCAAATGTCAGTCCATGTCAGCCCGCACTAACGGCAGTGAAGTACTGGACAACTCTTGGATCAACACCCAAGAGCCATCCAAGTACCACCCACCGAGTGCATGCCCCTTGTCATAGACAAGGCGGACTGTGGCACCTGTAGGAGGAATAGGTGTCATTATTTACATTTAACATTTATTTACATTTAACACATAACACACTGTACAACACACACACACAAACAGTCCGACAAACACCAAAGAGTCTGCCATATTAATATATGGGCTCCGTTGAGGGCATTATGCCGTGATCTCTGACAAGTGGCCAGCTTGTCCTCCGGTTTTGATCGTCTCTCACCTGTCGTTGAAGAATCCCCAGTATCTCCAACGTGAGTGACAGGGTGAGCCTTGAAATTTGTTGGGCGAATGAACGGAATCTCTTTATTAGGAAGGCCATGAGGCTGTTATTCTTTTTCAACCACTTGCCCCTGGCGCCAACAACAAATCCAAAGTATTTGGGGTTCGGGCATCCTGTCAATTTTTCAATCTCTGGTCCCAGATGCTGGTATTTCTGGCACTTTTCCTGCCACGCCTTCTCCAGACTGTCGTAGTTGTCCTCGAACTGGACTGTCACATCCACCACCGCTACCTGCTGATCCTTTTCCCTCTTGAAGATGATGTCAGGCTTCCAGAGGCTGCCGTCCTTGGCAATGAGCCTTGGCTCGAGGTAGGATGTCCAGCTGTACTTTCCGACATACTTACGCAGTTGGTCCAAGATCTTATTGTGGCGTTTGATCAGGCAGTTTTTCACAAATGGGAAAAAGCCTGAAATATGACCGAGTGTTTCTAGACCTGCCTCACACCTTCGGCAGGTCTTTGTGGCAGAGGGGTTCCCTCTTGACAGGGTCACCCTCGTCGGGTATAGGTTACACCGAAGTAGCATGTTGTTTACCAGGCGATGGGATTTCAGCTGATATGCAGCCTTCATCCAACTGTTTGAGATTTTGTCATTGTGGTAGTAATGAACTCCCACACCTTGTGATGTGAGCTGTCTCCATTTCTGGAATTCCCATTCCCTCCACCCAGCATATCTATTCAATGGCTTGCTGGGCCCTGCCTCCTCCGCCGCCAGTGTGGCTCTGATCATCGCTGTTTCATCACTGCTGCCGTCTTCCGTTGTTGGCATGAAGTCTTCGATTTCTCTCAGTGCCTTGAGAGATCTCAGATCTTCGATGTTTCTGCCAACGTTCTGCTCGCAGAACTGGAACGAGGCGCGAATGACTTGATCTGTAGAGGCAGACAGTGCTTCCCATTTTCGGATCACCCCAGACGGTATCTGGATCTCGAGTTTGGGAATTCCCAGACCTCCATTCCGAGCCCGCGAATAGAGGATGCCATCTGTTGTATGAGGTGGAAGGTGCAGGAACTGCTTGACAGCATTGCGGATCAATTGGTCCAGTTTTACTAGCGTATTTTGAGACGCTTCAGTTAGGATCAGGTGGTAGTACAGCCTCAGTATGACATGAACAGTGAGTAGCTCCACGCGTTGTCGTGGGCGAAGAGCTGCTGCCTGTAGACTGGAGATCCAAGTCTTCAGCCTGTCCTCCCATACTCCTTCCTCCACACCAGCCCACGGGTCTATCCGGGCTCCCAGGTATTTCTCTGTCTCTCCTGGGGGGATGTATGCAATGTCCTCCTTCTGAATCCTCCAGTTCTTGCATTGGTTGTAAATGAAGGTCTTCCTCTTACAGGTGAAGTGGAAACCCTTGGTCTTACTGGTGTTGACAGTAAGACCAGTCATCTCGCAAAAAGTCTGGAGGATCTTCAGGTTTCGTGCCATCCCAGTGTGCGAGTCGCTGAGCAGGGCAATGTCATCTGCAAACGCAAGGGCCGAGCAGTTGACTCTTACTCCATCTAGCGTCATGCTGACACCAGACTTAGCCGCTTCAAGACTGCATAGCAGCGGATCCAAGGCAATATTGAATAGTACCGGTGAGAGCGGGTCTCCTTGCTTGACACCCCTCTCAATCATTATTGGGGTGGTTTTGGACTTCTCGCCTTCCACCACCGTTGTGTTGCCAGTGTAGAGGTTCTGGATGAGCTCCACAAAGGCGTTTAGTAGCTTGACTCTCTGTAGTGCTTTTATGAGTAGTTTGTGACCAACCGAGTTGAACGCTTTCGCCAAATCAACAAAGACAACTGCGAGGTCCTTGTGGTTTTTCTTGGCTCCCTTCATGATGTTCTGCAACACTGCGATATTTTGGTTGCATCCGGGAGTAGCTGCCAAAAACCCTTTCTGTCTCGGGTTTATGTCGACTGTCTCACTCAGCCTTTTCGCCATGATCTTTGTGAATAGGTGCAGCAGCAATGGACCGATGGTAATTGGTCACCATTTGTCAATGTTTTTCAGGCGTTCCCTGTCCTCACATTTGGGGATCAGGACCGTTCGGCTCTGTTTCATACAGTTTGGGATCGTCTTTGAAGCCAACCACAAGGAGAAGAGGCGAGGTATGCGGGTTTCATAGGCCTCATGAATACCCCAGATGTCATCCAATTTCTGACCATCCGGTCCAGGCGCGCTATCCTCATTAACGCCCTTGATGGCCTGGGTAACCTCCTCTTCGGTGATCGGCTTCATTAACTCACCGTTGTCGGTTTTCCCACCGTACGCTTGGAACTTATTGATATTTGCTTTATTGTTCTGGCTGGAGAGTTTCTCCCAAAAGCTTGCCTCCAGTTCCTCAATTGTAAGTGGACATTTCATTTGTGTGGGCGCGCCCATGATCTGTCGGGCAAGCTGACGCCTATTGTTCTTATAGAGCAGCTGTGTCGCTCTAAAGACGGATTTCTCCTTTGCCCATCGTTTCTTTGCTCCACTATTAACCACATGCCGAGGCCTTTGGTTAACTTCTGATGTGCCTTCTCTTTAGGACCAGACTTCCTTTGCCCTTTTGTCACACCGCTCATCAGAAGGTCGGTGATGCTCTCAATTATACCCACTGCCAGGGCTTGATTGTCGGGGTCATTCCTCACAGTTAATAGCCTCTCGGCTTGCCTGAGGTGTTCCTCCACTTCCCTATGCTTAGGAACGTGAACCTTGGGCTGACTGATAGAACTCACCTGCGGTACCGGATCTCCGACATCTGCCTCCTCAGGCTCCTGCTCTTGCTCGGAGTCTGGGTTCTCAGCAACAACTGGGAGTGCGTTGTTCGCTGTTTTGCGCGCATTTGCCAGCAACCTGCGCTTGTCAGAGATTTGTTTGGCTGTTAGGATACTCCCAATCTCTTTATTGATATAACGCGTACCAGCAAATCTCTTTTCAAGCTCCTCAAGGAGCGATTCCTCCTCCTCGGACTATACGCTCTTACTTCTACCCCGTTTGGCTGAGGGCTTAGGCAGTGCCTTTTCCGCACGTTTTTCATTGCAGAGTACCGGGTGACAGTGTCGCTCATGCTGGCTGAGTCCACTCTCTGTGGTGAAGGCCAATTCACATGCACTGCACTTATACTGTCCCACTGCCAAAGGCTTCTCGCCCTGACATTTTGGGTAGTGGCAGGCAATCGAGTGGAACTCACCGGGCTTACCACATCGAGCACACTTGGTCACGATGTTTTTGGTCCTGTGCACTGTCTTAAAATACTCTCTGAAAGCCCCAACCGTGGAGAGTATGGAATTGCAGGGCTTGCAATACAACGCATCAGTAGGATAATGGATCACCACTTCCTTAACCTCTGAGCGGTCTTCCGTAGGTGTTATTATAACTGTCTCGATGAAGGTGCCTTCATCCTGAGCACCTCCATCGCTTGCGGTATTTCTGATGTTACCCTTGTCTCCCAAGCCCTTATTCAGGGCTAAATATGCCTTGTTGTAGAAGGTACAGGAGATTATCTCTACTTCCTCGGTTGGATGGGCCGTCCAGACTGCCTCCTCTACAACAGGTGTTTCGTCATCACATATTGGAGTGACTGGGTCCTCAGGCCTGGGACCCGAGTCTACCCTCCAATAGTGCCCAGCAATTTGTCTCTGTCTCAAGACCAGCTCTTCCGTTTGGGTCGAGACTGATCTTGTCACTAACTCTTTAGAGTTAGTTACCACGTAACCTAGCCTTTGCAACTTTTCACAGAGAGCGGTTACAGACTTGTCTGTGGGGTTGTTGTTTCTCCAGTTCGCAATCCAACCGGAAACCTGCCTTCCTGGCAGCCATTCATTTCTTTTCACCGATCCATCTGCAGCCGCATCTGGATCACCCATTGCGTGGTTTTGTTTCCACTCAAGTCGCGGAAACTGGTCGTTTAGCCCTTGATCCAAAGCGATCAAGGTTACTGGCAGGGCCGAGGAGGCAGCACCAACGTCTGTGATGGGCAAAGCACGCAAATATCGATCACAGCCGGTAACTATTCCGGATCACTCCCCAGTGGGAGTGCACCGCAAAGTGAAGAGTCATAGTTACTCCCGCCCTCAGGGCCTCACCCTTTCTTACCCATGTCAGAAGTACCAACATGGACCAAGATCTCTGGTTGTTCCCCAGAAGGATGACCTACAGCCATTCCATGACATCTTTGACCTGACAGCAGGGAGGTACATACCAAACTGGAGTCACAACTGGCAATCATAGAAATCCCCATCTGTTCCCCTGACTATTGAATCCCTTATCCTTACTGCTCCTACACATCATCCCTTCCTTTGCAGCTTGAGCCACAAACAGTGCTATGGATTTGATTCTGACTGCTGTTTCCGAAGGACACTATCATCAGTATTTAAAATGGAAAATTAAAATTAGCCAGCCTGATAGATTCAGGTGAGTCCAGCTTGACATGCTTTGCAATCCAACAAATTGAGGTGGGTGGGGTGGCAAAGGTCTTCCACAAGTGTTTGAATATAACCAATGATAACATTGAATCTGTTGTCATGTGCTAGTAAACTATGTAACCAATGACAAAATGATGTGGTGGTTAGCTGACTCAGTATAAATAAGAAGCTACTGGGGTTTGGGAGGGCTTGGAATGGCCCAAATGAGGCTTCAAGTGTTGGAATGACTGATGTTTCTTTATTAAAGCTTTTTCTTTGATTTATAAGTTAGAGTAAGTTTTGTTTCACTTTATTGCACACAACTGAAGATTTCTCTCTACTGGATCATTAGCAGGGTTCATGTTTTCTCCTTAGTTGAACTGAGACATCAATAAAGAACAGTTGCAATGTTAGTTAATCATCTCCTGTGTCTACTTGCGTAGTTATTGATCTGGAAAGGAACCAGGATGAAAAACAGAAACTAATGATGAGGACAATGAAGCTTTGCATGATGCTACTTAAAAAGCAAAACTAAAGTGAGGACTTTTTAAATTTTCAGCTGAACCACATGTTGGGTTTTTACTGTACTGCAGAAAAAAATTGACAGTTAAATACAAGGACCTGCAGAGTGTGGAACAAACAGAAACTTGTCAAGTGTATTAAAAAAATATCACTGTTGGAAGATTGCCTTTAAAAATAAACAGAAGTGCTGTTACCCCAAGTTGAAAAAAAGCCTTGGATGTTCTAAAAATAAAAAAGTTAGTAAAAATAATGACTGGCACTCAGTAGCTTTAAGTTAACAAAAAAACAGATTCTGAAAGTGCAGGAAATCAATGATGAAGTAACTGACAGGCTGCAAACAGCCCCTGCCACATTCAAATAAACCCAGAAGGACACCTGTAGTGGTTCAGAATAAGAGAGAGGTCCTCAAAAAAGACAGCCACAATCACAGGTCTCTCCACCATATACAGGTAAACTATAAATTCAACCAGCAGCTGCAGAGACAATTAAGTTGAAGAAAGCTGACAGTCTTAAAGCAGCAATACATTTAAAGCAGTAATACATTTACAAATGACAATACAGCAACTGGCAAAGAGGAGGAAATAAAAGTCTGAAAATGACCAAGCTACTGGACCTATTTGTCATGTTGAACCCATGCAGCTCCCACACTGAACATTGAGTTTTTCACATAGCAAATGGAATTGAAAATGATAGAAAAGGTGCCAATTTTCTCAAGTGTGATTGGACCCAAAATCTTTGGGTAATTAGTTTGGTACTGCCTGACAGGCTGGCACAAAAAAAAAATCACACAAGGAAGTCCTGGAGATACATTTTTCATCTAATTTATCATTGCAGATAGTTTCACAAAAGAAACCTGAAAGATGGGGATAGCAATCATGGAATATGTTACAGTACTTAAAAAGCTCACTGAATATTGTGAATTCAAAGAAGATATTATCCATGACAGGTTAGTCTGTGGCTTTCATAGTGAAACAATCCAGATTATATTACCTGACAGGCTAACTTCTCCCTGCTGAAAGCTGTAGAGATTGCAGTCTCCATGGAGCAGGTTTCAAAAACAGAGCAGCTATATGCAAAAACTAGACTGTGTTCTAGCCAAGAATGTTATCATTGTGGTCACCATCTATGTAAATGTTAATGTAGAGATCTTGAATGCCATCAGAATGGCAAGAAAGGACACATTGAGTGTACATGTAAAACAAAAAACCTGAATCTGCAAGCACAGACAAAAAAACCCATCATGGTCTCAAAACAAAAAGAATATGCATGACATACATACAGCAGGAATGAGAGGAAGAATGACACTGAGTTTGAAGAGGAAGGCCCCCTCCACATCATGGGGCAACATGTAGCATAGTGGTTAGCACTGTTGCTTCACAATGCCAGGGATTTGTGTTTGATTCCCAGTTTGGATCACTGTCTGTGTGGGGTCTGCATGAGTTTCCTCTGGGTACTCTAGTTTCCTCCCACATTCTGAAAGATGTGTTGGTTAAGTGCATTGACCTGAACAGGCACCAGACTGTGGCAACTAGGGAAATTTCATAGTGACTTCATTTTTTTTGTTAGTGGCAGGTAGTTCTCAGGACTACTGAGTAACACCTCTGCTGCACAGCAAACCAACATATATGAAACTGAATACAGGAGGAGCAGTTTCTCTGGTTCTGCTGTGTTTAAGAAAAAGCTTAAACATCTTCCCCGGATGCAAAAATTATTCTGAAAACATATGGTGGAATCTCTACCTGTATGGTCAGAATGGAAATTAATATGAAACTAAATAGACTGCTGAGCTAGCCCTGTCTGGGGTGAAAGACAACTACTCAGCTTTAATAGCACAATCACTGCTGGAGAAGATTGAAGTACATAACAGAAGAAACTGGTCCAACAGCTGTTATACAAAAACATTGTTTTCAAAGGAAATGTGGGAAACATGGAGAGTTACTGTAAAATGGAATATAAAAGCTAACTCTCAACCAAAATTTCTGAAGGCCAGAATTGTGGCCATTTGCCATACAACCAAAAAGACTGAACTAGAGCAACTGGGTAAGTTAGGAGTCTTGGTACTTGTTCCCCCTTCCCCTAGTGAAGGCAGAACATCCATAATTCTAGTGCTTAAGACAGCTCTGTACACATCTGTGGGGATTTCAAGGTGACAGTTAACCCCGTACTTTGTGCAGAATATCCACTTTGCCAGATTGAGGATCTTTTGGTGGTCTGCCTGTTGGACAGAAACTCAGACTGAAGAGATCACTTGGAACTGCACTTGGTGGCCTGGCATGGGCCAGGACATTGAAGCCAAGGCAAGATCTTGTCCTTCATGTCAAAGTTTGAGGAATCTGTCTTAATTGGCATCCCTGTAACAATGGGCTTGGCAAGCAAATCCAGGTTGATTTAATTGGTTCATTTGAACAAATAATATTCATGGTGGTTGGGGATGCTCATTTGAAGTGGCCAGAAGTTGTGGTGATCCCTTGATTATTGCTGGCACAATAATTCAAAACCCAAGATAAGTTTTGTGTCAATACAGGTTACCAGAATAACTGTGGCAGAAATGGACCTCCATACATCTTGTGGGAGTTTGATAATTTTTTGGAGATGTAATGATGTCACCACATCAACACAAAACACCATCTACTAATGGATCAGCAGAGAGATTTAGTCAAACCATGAAATACTCTATCACAAGGACATCCTTCTATTTAAAAGGATATGACAAATTTCTAATAACAAATCAAAACACACCACATGTTACAACTAAAGCCTCTCCTATTAATGGAGCAGCATCTGCACACTTACTTTGATCTTCTGAAACCAACAAAATCATGACATGTTGTGCAAGATAAATAGTACAACCAAGCAATGAGAAGAGCACAAAAGATCAAAGCCAAGAATTTTCTGTTCAGGCCAAGATGTTCCAGCTCATAAAAGCCAATTACTGTGGATGCTGAAATTTGAAACAAAACAGAAAATAGTCATCTAGACTGAAACATTGGTCTATTCTTTCTCCACAGTTTCTGTAAGATATTGTTAAGGTTTTCCATTTTTCCTGTTTTCATTCCAGCTTATAATTACACTACTGGAACAAAATGTGTTCCTATTACTGTAATTGCTCAGGCAGGATTTGTTTCGTGTACAGTCTGAACAGCCAGTGCTCTTATCAAAAAGAAAGATGCTGAGCAATGGTTGTCAAGTCTAGCTCCATCCAAGGAAGCACCTCCTATGGAAGGACCCAAATTCACCAATTCCACTGAGCCATCTTCAAATCAAGGAATGCTGTCTCCCATCTGACCTCCTCAGTCCAGCTCGACTGAGGTTGAAGTCGCCTTCGCCAGCATGAGATACGACTTCAAATTTGGCTGCAAGTCCTAACTTGACATCAGTCTCCAATGAACATTATTCACTGCACCAGGAACTGGGGTTCAATTCCTGGTTTGGACCACTGTCAGCATGGAGTTTACACATTTTTCCTGTGTCTGCATGGGTTTCCTCCCTCAGTCCAAAATTGTGCGGATTAGCCATGCTAAATTGTTCCTTTGTGTCAGGGGGCTGGCTAGGATAAATGCATGGAGTCATGGGGATTAGGGCCTGGGTGGGATTGTGGTCAGTGGGCTGAATGGTCTGCTTCTGCATGGTAGAATTCTATGTTCTACTCCATTCTTAAAGTTACAAAGCCAATGTGCAGAGTGAACCAGGCAAATCCAAATCTTGTTTGCTCCAAAAACCAAATTCAATTTGTGATGCCCACAAGAGAGACATGCAAGTCCCTAACTGACAAGGAAAAGCCTTGCACTTGGCCATGGGCTTGCTCTGACTCTTGATACTCTAAATAGACCAGAAATCTGCTGTAACACATTTGTAGAGAAGACCCCTTGAGCATCTGAATTACAGTAAAGGTGATTTTTTTTGAAGCAGTTTATCCTCTTTCCTTAATTCAGGAAGTGTTTTGTTAAATTGACACTTAATAAGGGAGAGGGTTCCATAATGCACTGGCTAGCAAATAAGTCATTTGTAAGTTATTGCATAATGGATTGCAGGATCCATGTTTTCCTCATTAGTTCAACTGAGACCATAAGCTGTAGGAGCAGACTTGATCAGCTGTTCTGCCATTCAATGAGATTCTGACTGATCTGATGTGACAATCCTCAGCTCCACTTGCCTGCATTATCCCCACATCCCTTCATTTCCTTACTGATTACAAATGTTTATGCTTACCTTGAACATACTTAACAACAATCATCTGTGATAAAGAATTCCACAGATTCGCTATCCTCCGAGAAGAAATTCCTTCTTGTCTCTATCTTAAATGGGTGACCCCTCAATCAGATTATGCTCTCTCATTCTAGACTCTCCCTCAAGGAGGAAGAACTTCTTGACATTCACCCTGTCAAGCACCCTGAGAATCCAGTATGTCTCATTGAGGGCATCTCATTCTTTTAACCTCCACTGAGTGCAGGTTTAAGCTAGTCAACACCTCAGTGGGAAGTGATAGCCAAGTGGTATTATCACTAGATTACTAATCCAGAAACTCAGCTAATGTTCTGGAGTCCCAATTCAAATCCTGCAATGGCAGAATCTGAATTCAATATATAAAAAAATGGAATTAAGAATCTACTGATGAACATGAAACCATTGTCAATGGTCAGAAAAATCTGCTGGCCTTACCTGGTCTGGCTTACATGTGATTCCAGAGCCACAGCAACATGATTAACTCTCAACTGCCCCTTGGGCAACCAGGGACAGGCAATGAATGTTGGCCAGTCAGCAATGCCCATGTCCCATGAATAAAGAAAATCCAGAATCAACTGGGTGACCCTTCTCTGGAGTACCTCTATGCTAGTTAATCATTCCTGAAATAAGGAGACCAAAGCTGTTCACAATATTCCAGTGTGATCTAACTATTGGCTTACATGGTTTTAGCAAGATATCTCCATGTTTATACTCCATTCCATTTGAAATAAAGACCAACATTCCATTTATCTTCCCAGTTACCTGTTGAACTTGCATAATAGCTTTCTATGACTAATAGATGAGGATCCCTAAAATCCCTGTGTTCAGCTTCCTGCAGTCTTTCTCCATTTAAATAATAAAACACAGCCACAAAGAACAATTGCAATGCTAAACATTTACCAGCTACTTATGTACAGATTGATCTTGAAAGGTACTAAGACCAAAAGCACAACAAGACAACTCCAGCACGATCTGCAAAGTGATTACCCATTTCCACTCTGTACACTCCTGATCTGCAGTGTGACCACCTCCTTAAGCACACTATCCACATAGGCCTCTGCTTCACAGTACTACCACTCAATTTACAAAACCCAGAACACATGATCCTGTAGATCCATTCCTCTAGGATGCATGGTGCTTCCAGAACTTCCACAACACAGGATGTGTATTTGAACTCTCTGAACTGACCTGCCAGACCATGACTTTAAAACTAATTATTACAATTAGAATGACTCACCAGTTATTCATCAATCAGCTTCTTTCTCATTAAGAACATACAGGCTGACCACCAGAAACTGAAGAAACAACATGCTCAATCAACTATCCAACAGACCACCAAACATCCTGACAGCGCATTCAAAGCAGCACAGAGGGCAGATCAAGCAGTGTTTGAGGAATATCAGTTTTTACACTTGCTGAAGAACAACTGATTCAAGCTTCTGAAAACTAGTTTAAGCTAAATACCTAACTGCAATAACTCAGGAAGCCAACTGGAAAGGAATGTTGTTTGATCTGACAAAGCAAAGGTTAAACTACAAGTCCATGGTACACATCTACAAGTCCAATCTGGGACAACAGAATACTGGACATGGTGAGGGGTCTACCTTATCACTCTTTTTGGCCAACTAAATAGACCAAGTCAAATTAATGAAGGGACCAATTAAAAAGGAGAAGCTCAAGGGAACTGCCTGAAACAAAGGACAAAATGGAAAGGAAACTTAAAACATCAAATCAAAAGGGTAAATAATGCAACCCTGTCCCTACAGCACCCAGCAGACACAGGAGATGTTAATATTACTGTTGGACACTACATACTCCATCTCCAAAGACTATACCACAAATATAGCTATGACAAAAAGGCAGACAGTCAGACAACCCCATCTATCACCCACTGCACAGAGGTAAGTTATATCAGGTGGGGTCTGCCTTATCAAGGGATATGAGTTCCATCTGGTTTGGCAATTGCCAATCATCACAGTGCCTCCTACTCCTCAAATCTTACTGGGAGATCAATCATGAATTCCTGTGTAAGTCCTGAGGGTTATCATACTAATTAACTAATTGCAGCTACTCTTAGAGAGTTTTAAGGCTGGAATAAACTTAAGGAGTAATGTTTAGTTTATATAAATTAACATAAAGGAATGGACTTTAGACAGAAGTTGACTCTTAAAACTCCCCACTCATGAGATTTAGTAGTTCTGAGAGCTGGCACTAGGGCACCAGCAGAGCTTTGAAAGACTTTTATTGTGAAAACAGAAATGGCCAGTGAAAATAAAAGATCATCGTGGCTGAATTGTTGAGACAAAGACACAGGGAATAATTTACTCGGTGCCAACCTAGCCAGAGGAGAAATTGTAAGAAAGGAACAAGTTATTGTACCAGAACTAGGAAGTTGCTGAAGGTAGTCACATGGCAAAACAATAACCAGCAACCACAGAGATACAGCACAGAGGTTATAGTGAACTTTTACAAAGTTCCACAATGAACCTTTGTTCTATTTCTGTTCAGTTTTGCCAAGACAAAACTCCTACTTTGGTAAGCAGAATTTTTCAGCCCTATCATTCTAATATTACAGCCATAAGAAATAGCAACAGGAGTAGGCCATTCGGCCCCTTGAGCCTGCTCCACTATTCAATAGAATCATGGATTGATCACATCCACTTTCCTGCCCTTCCCCCTTAACCCCAGATCAATGATCTATGACCCTTAAATTTACTATTAATGACCATTAAATTTACATGAAAATATTGAACTGCAGTTCAGAATTGCCAGAAAAGGTGATTCATTGACTAGAACAATGCAATTGTTGTGAAATAATAAGTCTCTTTCTTTCTACTTCCCCAGTACTGGAATAATGCAAAACCCAGACCTTTGCTCAGCACCAATGTCGCTGAAGGAGGACTGGAATTTGCAGTGTTAAGCTTGTGTCCTAATTGCCAGAGTGCAGTATGTGTATGTTGTACCTGACAGGAAGTCTCACAAAATCTCTAGAAAACTGGGACAAATACAGAATTTACTGGAAAAGCTCCGCTGCTCAGGAAGAGGGAGGAATGATCTGGACAGGTTGGGTGAGTGGACTAATCAATGGCAGATGCAGTATAATTTGGATAAGTATGAGGTTATTCACTTTGGAAGCAAAAACAAGAAGGCATCTCTGCAAACCGAATCAAAACATGCTGTTCCTCCATCTTCATTAAAATACCACAGGAGGTCAATGTTCAGAGGTTATAGCAAGAGTGCAGATATATTATCTGTATCTGCCTTCTACTCCAATATCATAGAACCCCTACAGTGCAGGACTCCATTGATCTTCCCAATGTCTTCCCAGTTGTGTCCTCATCACAAGGAGTGAATACAGGATAATAAATAGGAAGAAGTACAAGGAAATGGCTATTTCACCAGGAAAGAGTGTTTGGGGCTCTGGATGGTGGGAAGGACAGTAAGAAGTCTCAATAACTACTTCTTGTGGTAATGAATTCCACAGGCTCACCACTCTTTGGGTGAAGAAGTGTCTTCTCACCTTCATCCGAAATCATTTACCCTGAATTCTCGGACTGTGACCCCTGGATAACCTTCAGGAATATCTTCCCTGCATCTATCCTGTTTATTCCTGTTAGAATTTTATAAGTCTCAGTGAGGTCCACCCTCATTTGTCTGAACTCCAGCAAAAACAATCCTAATCTAGTCAATCCCTCCTTGTACATCAATACTGCTATCCCCAGAATCAGCTTGGTAAACCTTTGCTGCATTTCCTTAAGAGCAAGAACATCCTTCCACAGAAAGGACACCAAAACTGCACATCATATTCTAGACGTCCAGGCCTGGTATAATTGCAACAATACATCCCAGGTCCTGTACTCAAAACCTCTCGCGATGAAGACCAACATGCCATTTGCCTTCTTTGCTGCCTGCTGCACCTGCATGTTTGCCTTCAGTGACTGGTGCAAAGAACACCCAGGTCCCAGTGCACACACCCCTCTCCCAATTTACAGCCATTCAGGTAATAATCTGCCTTCTTGTTTTTGCTTCCAAAGTGAATAACCTCACACCTATCCAAATTATACTGCATCTGCCATTGATTAGCCCACTCACCCAACCTGTCCAGATCATTCTGAAAGATTTCTGCATCCTCATCACAGTTCACTCTCCCACCCAACTTGGTATCATCTGCAGGTATAAGAAATAGTGGAGTCAGATAAGACTCATTGTGGGAAATGATGGGAAGAGACCTCTATGGAGCTGTTGGAAGGGAACAGACAGGATAAGAGCAGAGGTACTGGACAGTCTTGATGAGAGATTTTACTCCTCAGTGGAATGGAGTTCTAGATGGGAAATAAAATGAACATAATGGAAGTTCTGATATCATGAGAACACATGTGATGGAGTTAAGAGAACCTGGGAGAATGAAATTCAGTCTTGATATGAAACAGGATGGAAAGGAGTGTAATTGAAATAGCCATGGGAATCAGTAAGCTTATAGTGGAGACTGGCCTATCCCAAAAGAGGAGACAGAGTTGTTGAGGAAGGGAAGGGATGTGAATGTATGGGATGGATGGAAATTGGAAGAAAAATTGATTAAATTTTCTAGTTCGGGGTGGGAACAGGAAACAGCACTGACCTAGCCATCATTGAACCAGAAAATGAGGAATAAAAGCTGAGTAGGATTAGAACAAAGAACATTCCAGTTCATATCCCATGAAAAAGAAGGCATAGCTAGGACCCATATGAGTTCTCATAGCAACATTTTTCACTTAGAGGAATTGAGTGAAGTCAGAGAAGAAGTTCTCCAATACGAGTACAGATTCAGCCAGGCAGAAGAGGGTGGGATGAGAAATGGTTGGATCTGTGATCAAGGAAGATGCAGACAACACTCAGCCTGTTCAAATGCGAGGGAGGTATTAGAGAGGGATGGGCTATCCATGATGAAAAGGAGACATTTAGGACTGGGAAGCTGGATACTGAAATTGACAGAGGATGCTGAAGGATTCATCGATGTAAATGGGAAAAATCTGGACAAGGGGAACAAAATAACGTTCAGACAGAGGGAAATCAGTTCTGTGGATCAAAAACAGCAGATACATAACTTAAGAGTTGTTTGGTGGAAAAGAACTGAGTACTGCCAAAAAGAGAGGTTTGTTAAAGCTTTTTGTCTTGCACTCATCAGGACAATTTGCAGGAATAGCAATTGTAAAGGGAACAGTTTATACTGCATGAGAAGAGAGTGTTGATTGGGTGACAAATGGCATCTAAATCAGAGTACAGGAAGGCAAGAGTTAGGTGACAAATTTGAGAATTTTAAATCCAAGACTTTATTTAACAGGGAACCAGTGCAGGTCCATGATCTCAGGAGGTGATAGATGAATGGGATTTGATGCAATTTAAGACATGGGCATCAGAGATTTGGACAACCATGTAAATTTGGGGAGGGGAGAATGTGGAAGACCAGCCAGGAGTGCATTGGAATAGATTAATGAAGAGATGCATTATTATATCAACAAGTGACTGAGAAGGGCAAAGTCAGGCACTGTTACAGAGATGTTTTTGAGGAGGCAAATATATGGCCAGAAGCTCATGTTGGGATGGTCACACCTGATAGTCATAGAGGTTTACAGCATGGAAACAGGCTCTTCGGCCCATCTAGTCCATGCTACCCCTATTTTTTTAAACCCCTAAGCTAATCCCAATTGCCTGCATTTGGCCCATATCCCTCTATACCCACTGTATCCATGTAACTGTCTAAATGCTTTTTAAAAGATAAAATTGTACCCACCTATACTACTACTCTGGCAACTTGTTCTAGACACACCATCCTCTGTGTAAAAAAAATTGTCCCTCTGAACCCTTTTGTATCTCTCCCCTCTCACCTTAAATCTATGCCCTTGAGTTTTAGACTCTCCTACCTTTGGAAAAATATATTGACTATTTACCTTGTCTATACCTCTCATTATTTTATAGTCCTCTACAAGATCACCCCTCAGTCTCCTATACTCCAGACAAAAAAGTCCCAGTGTATCCAGCCTCTTGTTATAACTAAAACCATCAAGTTCCAGTAGCATCCTAATAAATCTTTTCTGCATTCTTTCTAGTTTAATAATATTCTTTCTATAATAGGGTGACCAGATTTGCACACAGTATTCCAAGTGTGCAATGGAATGTCTTGTAGAACTTCAACAGGACATCCCAACTCCTGTATTCAATGTTCTGACCGATGAAACCAAGCATGCTGAATGCCTTCTTCACCACTCTGTCCACCTGTGACTCCACTTTTAAGGAGCTATGAACATGTACCCCTGGATCTCTTTGTTCTGTAACTTTCCCCACCACCCTACCATTAACTGAGTAAGTCCTGCCCTGGTTCAATCTACCAAAATCCATTAATCTGCACTTGTCTAAATTAAACTCTATCTGCATTTGTCAGCCAGTTAACTTTTTATGCGTCACTGGTGATATTTATACATGATGTGGAGATGCCAGCGTTGGACTGGGGTAAACTGGTTCTTAAAAATCTCAACACCAGGTTAAGTCCAACAGGTTTATTTGTTGCAAAAACCACTGGCTTTTGAAGCACTGCTCCTTTATTAGGCGAGTGGGATCCCACATCTTCCTATTTTTACAAAAAACTTATTTGCAGTCCATTTAAATTCTCTAACAAAAGTCAACATTCCTTGGAATATTGTGTATAGTTCTAGTCACCCTATTATAGAAAGGATATTATTAAACTAGAAAGAGTGCAGGAAAGATTTACTAGGGTGCTACTGGGGCATGATGGTTTGAGTTATAAGAAAAGGCTGGATAGACTGGGACTTCTTTTCTAATGAGCACAGAAGGCTAGGGGTGATCTTAGAGGTCTATAAAATAATGAGGGGTGCAGATCAGCTAGATATTTAATATCTTTTCCCAAAGGTAGGAGACTCCAAAATTAGAGGACATAGGTTTAAGATGAGGGGAGAGATACAAAAGTGTCCAGATGGGTAATTTTTTCACAGAGAGTGATGACAGTTTGAAACAAGCTGCCAGAGGTAGTAGTAGAGGCAGGCACAATTTTGTCTGTTGAAAAGCATTTACCCATCTTACCCATGTAACTATCTATAGGCCAATGCAGGCAATTGGGATTAGCTTAGGGGTTAAAAAAAGCTGGCATAGACAAATTGGGTTAATGGGCCTCTTTCTATGCTGTAGACATCTGCAACTCGGTTCTGGAATTCTACTTTTTAGTCTCTCTCCATTCAGGAATGCATTTATCTCTCAGTTTCTTGTTCAGATGATGTGTCCACCCACACGTTAATTGGCCATTTCTCATTTGGAGATTCTCAGGCTTGTGTTTTTCCTGTTATTGTGCTTGTTACTGATCAAATGTTTAATTCTCCCTTCAAACCAGATTGCTGTAACATGTCTTGTTCTATTCCAAACAATACCAATTAGGTTTCTGAAAATTAAAAAAATCCTACTTCAATGGGGAAAAAGGTAAAATTAATTAACTATTTCGCAGTTGTAGAATTGTCAGGAAACTTCATAATGGTTAGCACTGCTGCCTGGGATCTGGTTCAATTCCAGCTTTGGTGATTGGAGTTTAGGGCACATAAAAACATTGAACATTACAGCACAGTACTGGCCCTTCGGCCCTCAATTTTGTGTCAAGCTTTGTCCAAATCCAAGATCAAGCTATTCCACTCCCTATCGTTCTGGTGTGCTCCATATGCCTATCCAATAATCATTTCAAAGTTCCTAAAGTGTCCGACTCCACTATCACCACACCCCAACCACTCTCTGATTGAAGCATCTACCCTAGACATCCCTCCTATATCTCCCACTATGAACCTTATAGTTATGCCCCTTATAGTTATGCCCCTAGTAACAGCTACATCCACCAGAGGAAATGGTCTCTGCATGTCCATTCTATCTATCCCCCTCATCTTATAAACCTCTATCAAGTCGCCTCTCATCCTCTTCCGCTCTAAAGAGAAAAGCCCCAGCTCCCTCAACCTTTCCTCTAAGACCTACCCTCCAAACCAGGCAGCATCCTGGTAAATCTCCTCTGCACTTTCTTCAATGCTTCCACATTCTTCTTATAGTGAAATGACCAGAACAGAACACAGTATTCCAAATGTGCTCTCACCAAAGTCCAGAATAATTGCAGCATATCCCCATGGCTCTTTAACAGGGGGTTTGAGTTTATAAATGCTAACGGACTATATGCCTTCTTCATGCTCTATCCACTTGAATGGCAACCTTCAAAGATCTATGGATATGAACCCTAAGATCTCTCTGTTCCTCCACATTCCTCAAAACCCTGCAGTTGACCCTGTAATCCACATTTAAGTTTGTCCCATCAAAATAAATATCTCACACTTATCAGGGTTAAATTTCTTCTGCTACTTTTTGGCCCAGCTCTGCATCCTATCAATGTCTCTGTGCAACCTCAAGAGCCCTCCATCTCATCCACTACTCCACCAATCTTGGTTTCATCAGCAGATTTACTAACCTATCCTTCAGCCCCCTATTCCAAATCAATGATAAAAATCACAAATAACAGAGGATCCAGCACTAATACCTGTGGTACACTGCTGATAACTGGCCTCCAATCTGAATATTTTCCTTCTACCACCATCCTCTGTCTTCTATGAGACAGCCACTTATTTATCCAATCAGCCAAATTTTCTTCTATCCCACACCTCCTTACATTCATGAGCCTACCATAGGGAACCTTATCAAATATCTTACTAAAATCCATATATATGAGATCAACTGCTCTACCTTCATCTATGAACTTAGTTACCTTTTCAAAAAATTCAGTCAAATTTGAGGCAGGACTTCCCTGTCATGAAGCTATGTTGACTATCCTGGATTAAACTGCACCTTTCCAAATGGTCATAAATCCTATCTTTTAGGATCTTTTCCAATAACTTACCAACCACTGAAGTAAATCTCTCTGGCCTATAATTACCAGTATCATTCCTATTTCCTCTCTTGAAGAAAGGAACAACACTCTCCATTCTCCAGTCCTCTGCACAATCCCTGTGGATAATAAGGACCCAAAGATCAAAGCTAAAGGCTCCACAATCTCATTCCTTGCCTCCTAAAGTATCTTAGGATGTATCCCACCTGGCCCAGGCGACTTATCAACCCTCAGGTTTTTCAAAATTGCTAAAACATCCTCAGAACATTTACCTCTTCCATCCTATCAGCCTGTATCATACACTCATCCTCAAAAACATGGCCCCTCTCCTTAGGAAGGAGACTTATCAACCCTCAGGTTTTTCAAAATTGCTAATACACCCTTAGAACAGCTACCTCCTCCATCCTATATCATGCACTCATCCTCAAAAATATGACCCCTCTCCTTGGTGAGCACTGAAGAAAAATATTCATTCAATGCCTCACCTATCTCTTCTGACTCCATGCACAAGATCCCACTACTATTCTTGACTGGCCCTAACCTCACCCTGGTCATTCCTTTAGTTCTCACATGAGTAAAAAGCCTTGGGGTTTTCCTTTATCTGAGTCTTCAAGGATTTCTCATGCCCCCTCCTAGCTTTTCTAAGCCCTTTTTTTTTAAAAAAAAAATCTCATTCCTAGTTTGTAACCCTCAAGCAACCCAACTGAACCTTATTTTTTCATCCTTACATAAGCTTCCTTTTAACAAGACATTCAACCTCCTTTGTGAACCAGTGTTCCCTCACTTAGCCATTTCCTCCCTGTCTGCCAGGGACATACTTACCAAGGACACAGTATTTGTTCCTTGAAAAAACTCCACTTTTCATTTGTGCCCATATCTGACAGTTTCTGTTTCCATCTTAAGTCCCTAATTCTTGCCTAATCACATTATAATTACCCCTGCCCCAATTATAAACCTTGTCCTGCCATGTGACCCTATCCCTTTTCATTGCAATAATGAAGGATACCGAATTGTGGTCACTATCTCCAAAGTGCTCTCCCAAAAAATACAAATCTAACACTTGGCCTGGTTTATTACCCAGTACCAAGTCCAAAATGGCTCCACCTCTTGTTGGCTTATCCACAGTGTCAGGAAACCCTCCTGCACACACTGTACAAAAAGTATCCCATTCAAATCAATATTTGGAAAGTTAAAGTCACCCATAATAACTATCCTGTTCCCACCACACCTATCCATAATCTGCTTTGCCATTTCTTCTTTCACATTTATTACTATTTGGGGGCCTATAGAAAACTCTTAACATGACTGATTCTTTCCTATTTCTAACTTCAGCCCATACTTCCTCAGCAGCCATTAAACTATCCTTGATTAATAATGGTATTCCTCCACCTCTTATCTCCTTCCCCATTCTTACTGAAACATCTATACCCTGGAACTACCAACAACCATTCCTTTCCATGTTCTAAGGATATTGCCATAATGGCCACAACATCATTGTCCCAAGTACCAATCCACACTCCAAGTTCACCTACCTTATTCCTGATGCCTCTTGCATTGAAGTAGAACATAGAACATTACAGCGCAGAACAGGCCCTTCGATGTTGCACCGACCAATTAGGAAAAAGCAATGACCCTCTAACCTAAACCATTCCCTTTTTGTCCATAAACTTATCTACTAACCTCTTAAACGCCACCAAACTTGGTGCATCTACAACTGCTGCAGGCAGGGCATTCCATACCCTTACCACCCTCTGGGTAAAGAACCTACCTCTGACATCCGTCCTATAACTACCACCCCTTAATTTAAAGCGATGTCCCCTCGTGCTAGCTTTCTCCATCCTAGGAAAAAGGCTATCACTGTCCACCCTATCTAAACCTCTAATCATATACGTTTCAATAAGGTCTCCTCTTAGCCTCCTTCTTTCCAACAAAGACAACCTCAAATCCCTCAGCTTCTCTTCATAAGACCTGCCTTCCATACTAGGCAACAATCCTGGTAAACCTCCTGTACCCTCTCCAATGCCTCCACATCTTTCTTACAATGCGGGGACCAGAACTGTACACAATACTCCAACTGTGGCCGCACTAGAGTTTTGTGCAATTGCAACATGACGTTGCAGCTCCGAAATTCAATCCCCCTACCAATAAAAGCTAAGACTCCATATGCCTTCTTAACAACCTTCGACTTGACTGCCAACTTTCAGGGATCTATGCACATATACACCAAGATCCCTCTGTTCTTCAACACTATTAAGAGTCCTACCATTAGCCCCATACTCTACACAGCATTAAAAGTGTGGGATGGCAGACCATCCTGTCTGCTTGTGCACTCTTGTGAACTTTATACCTTCCTCAGTACCTCATGACCCTCAACACTGGCTTTTGGACTACAGTTCATTTTCCCCATCCCCCTGGGAAGCTGAAGCAAATTTTCCTCCCAGGATATTAATGCCCCTCTGGTTCAGATACAAAACCATCTCGTTTGTACAGGTCCCACCTTCTCCACAATGTGCTCCAATTATCCAAGTAAATGAAACTCCCTCTCACACACCATCCCTGCAGCCACATGTTAATCTGCACTCTCCTGTTTCTCAACTCATGAGCACATGGCACTGGCAACAAACCAGAGATGACAACGTGCTTTGTCCTGGCTCTCCCAGCTTCCATTCTAGTTCCCTAAATTCTGTTTTAAATCCCCATCCTTTTTATTGATGTCATTGGTACTGATGTGCCACAGCCTGTGACTGATCCCCTCCCCCTTAAGAGGGAGGCATCTGTGTGGGTTTCCTCCTGGTGCTCCTATTTCCTCCCACAGTCCAATGATGGATCAGCCATTGTAAGTACACAAGTTTAGAGTTAGGGATTGATGGCTTGTTCAGAGGGTTGTGCAGATGTGATGGGCCAAATGGCCTCTATTGTAGGGATTCTATGAGTAGTGAACAAGTTTAGATCTTGAGGGTGGCCTCAGGAGGTTCCAATGGATGCCAAAATTGAAAGTGCAAAAATAAAATTCCTATAGCACTTTCATAATGAGCAGTTTTAGAACGACATAATATAGCTCAAAAGCAATTTGAGCATTCATTGCTAATCCTTGTGCTGAGGGCTAAGATATATGGAATGAATTTAGAGATCTTGCAAAAGCAAGTAGAGGTTGCAGGGGAAAAACTGAAGGCATCATTACAATCTAAATATGTTAGTCTTTATTTAAAAATGAAAATTTTACATTGCAATTTAAAACATCATACTTCATATGGAAGTTTGAATTGCTAAAGTACAAAAGCAGTTATCTAAAATGAGTCCAAGAGACCAAAATTCCAGACTATGTGAGCAAGTACAAAATAAATCATTTAAACCCAATAAAAGTGGTTGGATTCAAATCCATTGCATCCAGTTGCCTCAGGGGAAAGTCCTCTAACAGTACCAGTTTATAACAAAGGTGCTCTTCCAAATGCATGAGGAGAGTGGCTTGCAGCTAAATTAAAGTCAAGTGTAGGAAATGAAGGAGCTGCACAGCAATCTTAAATAACCCAAAACCAGATGACTGTCCACTTGCACGGCCTTCTTAATTCAACATTTTCCCAAATTCAGGGCAAGATGACTTGTAATGAGTCTTTTCCAGGAATACAATTAGGTAGTCAGCTGCTGTTTCTGAATCTCATCCAATTCTCTTCCCTATAATAGAAGGGTGCAAACATAGTAGGAAATGTTTCTACTTCAAAATATGAGTTGAAGATGGCAGAAAAACTTACCTCAGCTTTTTGGTATATGTGGGCCTTTGCTGCCTTCCTTCTGGCAAGAAACTGGAAAAGGAACACAAGTATTAAGAAATGCAACTTCTAGAAGTTTGACAAAGGATATTTGTGGAGGAGCATTACTCAAGTAATGTATTTCATTTATGAACAGCAGGGCATTCAGTCCCAAACCTAATTTGCCTCCAACTTCAGAAGGCAGTCTGACCCAATGATCATGACCTCCACTACAGGAAGGTCCCAAATCCACCCTAGCCATGGAGGGATGGGGGTTTTTGCTGGCAGTCTGATCCATGTGAGCTATTTAACTAAGTGAAACAGCCAACTGTTTGCCTGCGGCAGTTGTAGATGCACCAAGTTTGGTGGCGTTTAAGAGGTTAGTTGATAAGTATATGGAAGAGAAGGGAATGGTTTAGTTTGGAGGGGCATTGCTTTTTATATTGGTCGGCGCAACATTGAAGGCCAAAGGGCCTGTTCTGTGCTGTAATGTTCTATGTTCTATAACTCTGCCCACTCCCCAACCCAGAGTTGTCCTGGACTCCTAAATTGTGATATAGAAATGCCACATGGCTGACTAGGAATTTGTGCCACAAATATGTTGGCAAGGTTAAAAGTTGATGTTCAGCCTGTTTAGACATCCTTGGCCCTTAAGCCTGAAATCAATGGCCTAGAGGCAAGGATGTAGCCAATACAGCACAAGACAACACGAGGGAAGAATGTGAAAAGACATGTCAAACAGTCCTTGTACAAAAGGGAAAATTCAGTTTGATTGCAAAGACTGGGCATATCATTTAGCTAGGAATGTTGTCCCAGATTCAAAGCACAACCCAACTTGATTTGGTGCCTTGGTACAATACTGAATTTAGAAAATCAGAAATTCTTCTGTTTTATACTTACAAGCACAACAAGTCCAGCAATAAGAGCTAGGCACACCACCACGATGACTGCAATAATGCCAGGGGTCAGTCTCTTCATGGAGAACTCTGGGTGTTTTGAATCAATGTAATACACATAAGCTTCCTCAAAGTTAAGTTTACCCCCATCAAATGGGATGCCATCATCCTGAATGGATCGATTGTATGTGTCAGAGAACACAGTGTTTCCCTTGACCTGGTAAGGATGAGAAAAGGTTAATTATTACAACCAACAGCCACTATTACAAGTTATTCTAAAGGATTAAAATCATTATTAGGGAGAGAATGAGTTCTTAAGGACAGGAGTTGCATTAGACAAGATCACAAATATATTAATCACCGTTTCAGAGTGATTGCCAAGCCACTGATGGTCAATTGTTCTTTCCTCATTTATAGAAGTTTTTATTCTTAAGGTTGCAATTGTCAGTAATTGTTGCCCATCCTTAATTTTTCTTGAGCAAAAAGGTTTACTAGGTCAGTAACTTCATATCTCCTAGTTTTGATGATTAGTAGAAATTTGTATTCTAAATCCTGAGAGTTCTTTTGTGAGTTAAAGCTGGGTGTATGGTTGAACATACTTACATCTTTTTCCAGGTAATAGGCTGCAGTTGCAAGATCAGTTTCTGACCGCACAGTTTTATTTTGCATCAGATCCACCAGAATGAAGCGATCCACTTTAAGATACTAAAAACCAACCAAAGACAAATTAAGGCATGATGGAATTCAAATTTTTAGTGCCTAAAAGAAATTGGGAAGAATCTTGTTCAAAGTTTATATCAGAGGAACAATGAAAAATTGTAAAATTGTCAGCTGCTAAAGTCCAAAGATTAATTTAGAAGTGAGTAGAAGCCTCAAAACTTTTACATTCAAATCAATTTTTCTTCCTGCATTTTTGCACTAGACATTTGGAAGCCAAACAATGGTTGTCTGAGTAAACATTTACTGCCTTTTTAAATTGAAAATTGGAGCTGAAGGATTTTCCCATTCAATTGAAGAATCAGCCACAGACTGCTTATTGCTTTGACCTTTTTTTAAGAGCAACACAGCACGGGAAACAGGCCCTTCGGCCCAACGAGCCCATGCCGCTGTCATAACTATATAGTAACAATTCCATTATCCTATTCTAATTTTAGGTTATTCCTAATATGGAAGAGTCTCAATGTAGGGACAATTTGTTTCCCAATCAGCCTAAGAGCAAATTTTTTGGGATGTGGGAGGAAACCGGAGCGCCCGGAGAAAACCCACACAACCACGGGGAGAACGCGCAAACTCCCGCAGACACCGGCCCAATTCCAAGTGTCTGCACAGCTACAGCGATAGTCACTGAGCTGTCATGGTGCCCTTCAGATGGTCCAGATAAAGCACTCATTTACGACATGAAGCACCAGGCAACCCATGAATCAACATCCAAGAGCTGTCCTTGCACCACCTGCCGAATGCATGCTCAAATTATGGACCAAATTACCTGTGGAAAAAAGCCATAGTTAAACAGTCCTACTATATCCCTCTATCTGCATAACGCTCATGTGGCTGTCCAAGAGACCCTTAAACAGCCCCAGCGTGCCTGCTCCCACCACCTTACTCGGCAGTGCATTCCACACCCCCACTACCCTTTGTGTGAAAAACTGCCCTCTAATATTCGTCTTATACATAGCCCCCCTCACCCTAAGGCCATGACCCCTCGTCCTATCCATTTCTGAAGGTGGGAAAGTTTACCCCCATTTACTCTATCTATACCCCTTATAGTCTTATACACCTCTATTAGATCCCCTCTAAGCTGACGTCTTTCAAGGGAAAACAACCCCAGTCTATTTAATCGTTCCTCATAAGACAGTCCTTCCATATCAGGCAGCATCCTGGTAAACCTCCTCTGCACTCTCTCCAAGGACTCCACATCCTTCTGATAGTACGGCGACCAGAACTGGACGCAGTATTCCAAGTGAGGCCTAACCAACGTTCTATACAACTGCAACATCAAATTCCTACTCTTGTATTCTATACCCTTTTCTATGAAAGCTAACATACTATACGCCTTCTTTATCACCTTCTCCACCTGTGAGGACACCTTCAGAGACTTGTGAACCTGCACCCCCAAGTCTCTCTGCGTCTCTATGCTCCGTATAGTTTTACCTTTTATCCTATAACTCTCTTCTACATTTTTCCAGCCAAAATGCATCACCTCGCATTTATCCGGATTAAATTCCATTTGCCATCTATCTGCCCAGTCTACCAACCTATGTCCTGTTGTATTGCCTGGCACTGCTCCTCTGTACCCGCCAATCCAAGCATCTTAGTGTCATCAGCAAATTTGCTGATCTCACCACCTACCCCAACTTCCAAGTCGTTTATGTAGACCACAAATAGAAGAGGACCTAGTACTGAGCCTTGTGGCAGTCCACTAGTGACAGGCTTCCAGCCGGAAAAAGAGCCTTCCACTACTACCCTCTGTCTCCTCCTCCCGAGCCAGTTCTCGACCCATCTACATACCCGGCCCTGTATCCCATGCGCCTTCACCTTCTCTCAGTCTACCATGAGGAACCTTGTCAAACGCCTTACTGAAATCCATGTAGATGACATCAACAGCATGTCCTTCATCAACTGTTTTTGTCACTTCTTCAAAAAATTCCACTAGATTTGTAAGACAAGACTTCCCCTTGATGAAGCCATGCTGCGTATCCCTGATCAGATTGCAGCGCTCCAGATGCTCATACATCCTGTCCCTGAGGATCCTCTCCATTAGCTTACCTATAACTGAAGTCCAGCTCACCAGCCTATAGTTCCCTGGGTGATCCCTCTGACCTTTTTTAAAAAACGGTACTATGTTTGCTATCCTCCAGTCCTCTGGGACCTCACCTGTGTCCAAGGAAGAGACAAAGATTTGCGTCAGAGGCCCAGCTAGTTCTTCCCTCAACTCCCTTTAGCAGCCTGGGGTAAATGCCATCAGGCCCCGGAGCTTTATATGTCTTTAAGCTGCCTAACAGCCCCAACACCTCTTTCCTCGTAATCTTTATTTCCCTCAACCTCAAGTTGCACATTACAACTTTCAAAATTAAAGGCAGCAATTCATCTTGGGTTCAAATCCAGGAGCACAACACATTCATGCATTTTTTTTTTCTTTATTAATTGGATGTGGAAGTCACTGGAAGGCCAGCATTTGTTGCCCATCCCTAATTGCCCTAGAACAGATGGTTTCTTTTTAAAAAAAAGGTCTCAGTCATCATTAGATTTTGAATTCTAGATATCATCTGCTATGAAGAGATTAGAATCGAAATTCCCAAAGCATTGCCTTGTGTCTCTAGAATACTAGTTCTGTGAAAATATGATAAGGCCAATGGCTCCCCTTACACAATTATTAGTGTACCATATTATAGACAAAGTAAGTGACCAAACTGGACAAGACAACCCCATTGTTCTTAGCTTCAAGTATACAAGTGAGTTTGGAAACAGCTAACTCACTGCTAAAGGAAGCAAAAAATTAGTTCATAAAACATTTGGATTACCTCAATCTTATCGATGTAGCCTGGGTCCACTTGGTAAGCAGCTAAAGTTTCTTCGATAGCTCTGTTAACAAAGTAGAGTGCATTCATATTAAAACAGACAAACAAGATAGAAGACAGATTCCCACAGTGGGCTTGATGCTGGTCTTTAACCAATAGCAAGTTGATCCTATAACACAATAAAACCACCTCTGCTGGTAGACTCTCCACCCTGTTTCTACAAAAATGTAGAATTCTAGCTGCACTCCCAAGACCAAGCACACTGATGCAACAAGGTTGTGAGGAAGTGCATTATATTTGGTGGCACAGATGTTTTGATTTGTAGCTCTTCCATGCTCAAAGAACTACCTCAACAGTTAATTTTTTTAAAAAGGGTATACAATAAACAGCAGAGGGACTAAGTGAGGTTTTGTTATTCATGGGATGTGGATATTATCAGCTTACTGCCCTTCCAAGTGTTCTTGGATGGCTATGATCTGGAGTGATGTAGATCAGACCAGATATGATAAATTTCCTTCTCAAAGGGCATTAGTAAACCACGAGATTTTAAGTCATGGTCATCTTCATACTCAATTCTAGATTTTTATTAAATTCAAATTTCATTAGCTGCCATGACAAGTTTTGAACCCAGGATGAGCAATTTATTTGCTATGTTGATTGGTAAAGGAACTAATCAGAATATCAGGCAAACTGCAGCTTGTAAGAGATCACATAGCATTCTGCAGTGACTGGAGAGAAACAGAGCTCATCTGAAAGACTGCAATTCTTGCAACCACTAAGCATATAAACTGGAAACTAACCATTGATTCATTGAGAATAGTAATACTTACTTTTTCAGTTTCACTTCATCCATTTCTTTATCAATGGGTTTGTGCCTTAGTTGAATTTGAAACCAACTGCAATAAAAGAAAAGTAGTTAGTAACATTTAGCTGATTGAGATTAGACAAAAAGTTGAGTACATGAGGAATTCTCAAATTTTAATAAACTTCCAACCAGCTGGTTAAATATCTAGGGTTTTCATTTGGCCAACATTGAACATACAAGGCCTTATGGTCTTTACCAAAGCCAGCAACTCAAATGATTGCAGCAACATGAGGTATCAGAACATCTTCCTTCATTTCATTACAATGCACAGAAATACTTACAAAGTTTTCACCAGTTCAGGACACTTCATGTCTTGATCTCCCTTGTCAGTCCTTCGAACACCTGCAGTGTTTACACACCAACAGGTGTCAGTGCCATTACACTGCTTGGGATGGAAGTTGCCATCATTCTCACAGTCAGGATCATAGATGCCATCGTTATCCAACATGGCATGCTCAGTGGGCTTTCTACGAGTCCCAAGCTTATTTTTCAATCTATACATCTCATTCTTCATCATCCAGCATTTCCTGGTCACTGGAGGGTTCCAAAACACAAAACAAATAGTTCAGTATGAATCTTGCATGCAATATTTCCAATATGCTTAGGTCTATTATACAAAAATGGATTCTCAAGCTATGGGAAATGAGCAAGTTGTCATCTACCTCAAATTGTTCAAGGTGTAATGACTAGGTGAAATTATCCTCTTATGGAATTGGCCTCTAACACTAACATGGGTGGGATGTAGGATAATTAAATTTCAATTTTAATGGGCACTGATTGATTTACAATTGAGAGTGCCTCCATAGATGTTGCATAACATGCAATTTCAGAAATTACCCATTGAATGGCACAACACAGCTATGCCACTGAAGACTTACTCAAATATAAAAAAGGGACCAAAACAAATATGAAAGTGATATTGAAGCTATGCATACTGCACGCAGAAACAAGATTTGGGGCTTCAGGAATGGAGAAGTCCTAGGTCCAAGTGGCAAGCTGGTGTGAGAAAGTTAGAAATTTGGTTCTCAGGTGGAGTTGTGCATATAGGATCTGAATTGGCTACAATTGTCACTTTGCAGGTTAATACTGCAAGGAAGTTTTACATTCAGACACTCTCTGCAGAAAATCCAAATGTAAGGCACATAGTCTCACTCACTGGAGACTTGACTTATTGTTAGATGATTTAGATTGTAGAACTGCATTTTATTGCAATGCTTCTGAACCAGAAATTCTGCATTCAAGTTTAAGGATCAATACATTATGGGGTCACAGATTGAATAGTTTGGTACATGTATTCTTTGTTATTTCATAACTGCCTTAGAACATTACTTTTACTCTTTATAGGATAAGAGAAATAAAAACTTACATGCACTGCAGTTTACTTTTTGAGTTATGTTAGGAGCTAGTTTCAAGAGACAGCTACAAACACCATCATCATTAGGTAGACATTTGGCAAACTGGTTTGTTGCACACACAGGACAGTCTGAAAAGTAAGAATTAAGATTTAAGTCCAGCCATATATAAAACTATCATAGCTGACATTTTATTCCAACTCCAAGACTTCATTAAAATAATCTTCTCACTGCCTTCTGGGGGTGACAGTACTGCTGCCCAACAGCATTGAGATGAGGATCATTCTAGCCTTGAATGACTATGCAAACTCCATAGACAGATATTCTCCCCTTGTTTGCATAAAAGTTTCCTCCCACACTCCAAAGATGTGCAGGTTGGGGCAGATTAGCAATTTAGCATAGCCACTTAGGGCACATGGATTAGGGGGATTAGCAAGATAATAGATTCTCTGTTGGCAAGTCACTGCAGACTCAATGGGCTGAATGGCCACCTTCTGCACTGTAGAGATTTTATGATTTCCCCCTTAATAATGTGAATCTATAATCAAGCTTCAAAATTATCCCAAGAATATTCAGAACAGGTTTGTCCTTTTCAGTGCAACTAACAATACTTTTCATGTATCCCAATACAACAACAACAGATCAATTTAATCAAAAACAAAGCCAACAACTAGTCTAGATTACCCTGGAGTAGGTCGGGCCCTAAAGCTTGTTGATTCGCGAGAAGAACGCTAACCAAACTAACCTGTAATTTAAACGCCAGTCAAGACACCTATTGTTCACAAAATACATAGAATGTAGGAGGGATTGAAGACAGGAATGTGGGAGGGACAGTAGGGCCAACATTCAAAACTAAAATATCTCTTAAGTTTAAATCAACAACTCCATTGGACTGGACCCACCCTCCAGGAACCAGAAGGCGATTGCAAGCGACCTCTGTCGCAAGGTGGAGGAAGCATCTGGTCACCCCTGGTGGCCAGGGCTGGAACAGCAGGCTGCCCCACCTTACTGCTCCAAACAGGAGCAGAAAGCCCAAACCCAATACAGTCTGGTTCGAAACCAATCAATTCCACCAACCCAAACTTTTAAATTTAAAAGCGTTTTAAAACGCAGTTAATTCAGAGTACATTTGGTTTTAAGTAAATTAGACATGTATTAATTAAAGATCACTGGGCACCCAAGTGGAGCTACATCTGAGGAACAAAGCGCCAGTTTTTTCCCCCTGTCTCACTCACCTTCTTCAGCAAGGGCGACCGATGCCAATACAAGCAGCCAGACCAGAGCACGCATCTTCCCCTTCCCCAAGGACGATATATTAGAAACCCTTGTCTGCGAAGAGAAAGTTTCTTCTCGGTTGTCGAGTCTTCACTCCCTCTGCTTCCAACAGGCACTTGGACAAGTTCAGACACAAGATCAATTCTCCACTGCAAACACACAAGGTTTAATTCTGCGGCTGGCTGATCTTATCCGCTGGGAATTAAATAAACCTTCTCAAGCACACGGTGTTCCTGCTGTAGTCTCAGTGCCAGTTTCAGCTTGTTCACAGGTACTTATACCTTCAGAGACTGACGTCAACTCATTACCTGCTGAAACTGGAGACAGTCTTTTCCCGTTGGTTCACATCACTCAGTACCTTCTCCCACACACCATATTTGTCTCTTCCTGCTCTGTTAAGGAGGTTGTGATCCCACCCTTTCTCTCTCCCTGGGCTGGTTGAGAATAAATTTTACACACACATACATATGTATATCAAAACAGTATCTTCTTCACTCCCACCTACTAAATGCAGAAACCCAACAAGGGCGTGACAATGAATCACTGAGACTTTTTAAAATCATTCCACCATCCCCGAGGATCACGTAATGCCAAATTCTGCTGTGAAACCAGACGATGGTTTTGTTTATGTTACTTTTAATCTTCACTAACCAGGAGCTAGTCATGCCAAAGCTATTTTTAATCAAACCATTTCAAAGGGTAGACCAGGAAGGAAACTGTCCCATGTTCCGCTTTATAAAATGAAATAAAACATGGAGTGCTACGACGCTCCAAAAGATCTGAGAAATAAGGATAGAAAAGGTTCAAAGTGCTCAGCAGGTCTGGAAGCATTTGTGAGGGAACCACAGTGTTACAATTCAGGTCGCTGACCTCTGGTCAGAACTGTAGGAAGTTAGAGGACGGTTTTTTAAGCAAATACAATGGGGGAAGGGTGAACAGGAGAAGGGAAGAAACAAAGAGAGGCTCTATGATAGCAGGCGCAAATAACAAAAGGGAAGATAAAATACTGCCGATACTGGAATCTGAGACAAAAACAGAAAATGCAGGAAAAACCTAGCAGGTCTGAATTGACAGAAGCCATCCTGATTCAAAACGTTGGCTCTATTCTTTCTCCACAGATGCTATCAGGCCTGCTGAGTTTTTCCAGCATTTTCTGTTTTGGTGATAACAAAAATGGGGGTGTGTACAGCAAAAGGAGAAGGTAAATGAGGAAAATGGCTACTCAGGAGGTTGAAGTGGCCGGGGAGCTGACCCATATTGCCTCCTGACCTACACTGGGCCAGCAGGGTAGCACAGTGGTTAGCATTGTTGCCTTACAGCATCAGGAACCTGGTTTGATTCCCAGCTTAGGTCACTGTCCATGCGGAGTCTGTACACTCTCCCCTTGCACGCATGGATTTCCTCTGGGTGCTCCAGTTTCTCTCATTGTTTGAAGGACTTGCTGTTAGGTACATTGACCTCAACAGGTGCCTCAGTGTTGTGACTAGGGAAGTTCACAGTGACTTCATTGCAGTGTTAATGTAAGCCTTACTTGTGACTAATAAATAAACAGGAATTTATTTATTAAATATTTAAACTCCTGTTCAACCAGTGGCTCATTTTTAAATTCACATCCTTTTGTTTGTTTAAAAGCTGTAGAATCTTGTGACTTTATTTTCTTAATAAGTACCTGGGATTTTAAACTGTGGCTACTTTAAATAAAAAGTTACTGGTCCCTCACCAGATCATAACTCATCCACACTTTTCAAATGTATGTAGCATTTCTGATGTATAAGCTTTCCATATTCGTCCTTCTAATGTGCCTTTTGCTCTACTGAACATCATCTTCTGGCCATCTCATCATTCCATCTATGTTATCTGGTAGACATATTCTCCTTTCTAACTATTCTGGAAGGTTCCTTGGAATATCTCCACACGCTAAAGACAGTGTAGAAATACAAGTTGTTGATTACTTTGATCCACAGAAGATGGTAGAAAATCATCTGTTAAGTATGATGGCTGGTGGGACAGAAGGCTGAGGATAAGTTAAGCAATTCCTAGTGCAATTTTTTTCAGGTTGTATTCAGGTTGGTTTTAACTGAAGAATTATTTTAACCATTGCCTCATTAGGCATACTTTTGGATTCCATTTTAGTCATTTAGTTTATTTGATGAACAGTATCTACAATAATAACATATGTTTAAATATAACATCTGCTACATAATCTAATATTCTGATCCGCTAAACCCAGCAAAGTTCAAAATATAAATGTATAACATGAGTAACATGTTAATACTTCAAGATTTTACAATGCACTTTTATTAAACTATTTTTTTTTGGAGGTGTTGGATTAGAATGTAACACATTTTGTTCACTTACTTCATCTCTGGTAAATTTTTCATTTCTGAATGAATATTTTATTTCATGACATTTCGCCTAGTTCCTGTCTCAGCTCTTTGAATATTGATCAATAGGGAATGTGTTTGTGTATACAAAAATGTCCAGTTTACAAAAGGGATCAGAACAGATAATTGCGTATCATATGGATATCACAAAACTGAAATTAATTTAATGGAAATGCTTTAGTGAGGCTAAACATACTTTTTTCATTAAATTCTCACATTTAAATAAACATTGCATGTAAAATGGGATTTTTTCATCTTGAATTGGGCTGCACAGTGCGTTAACACTGCTGTCCCACAGTGCCAAGCACCCAGGTTCAATTCTAGCCTTAGATGATTATGTGGAGTTTGTAAATTCTCCCCATGTCTGCATTAGTTTCCTCTGGTACTCTAGTTTCCCCCCACAGTCCAAAGATGTGTAGGTTAGGTGGATTGCTGAATTGCTCCTTAGTGTCCCATGATGTGTAACAAAGATTAGTGTGGTTATGGGGATAGGTGGGGTTATAGGGATAGGGTCTGGATAAGATGATGTTTCGGAGGGTTTGTGCAAATTCGGTGAGCCAAATGGCCCCCTTCTGCACTGTTGGGACTCTTATTTAGGCTAATGCTGATATTCAATTCATTTACAAATAAGATAAATATTGTTCAAAACTTACCCGATACCTTCCGCTGCTAACAGAACTGTAGGCAGTTTCTCAGAAGCCATGGATGCACTGTCTACTGTGACAGACTGAATTGTACCAGAGAGAGCCAGCATACACTTAATGGCTGAATAGTATTCTCCCAATTGGGCGCATGGTGGCACAGTGGCACAGTAGCTCCAGGGACCCAAGTTCAATTCCGGCCTTAGTTCACTGTCTGTGCAGAGTCTGCACGTTCTCCTCATATCTGCGTGAGTTTCCTTCAGGTGCTCCAGTTTTCTCCCATAGTCCAAAGATGTATGTGTTAGATTGATTGGCCTTGCTAAATTAACCCTAGTGTCAGAGGATTAGCAGGGTAAATGTGTGGGGTTATGGGAATAGGGCCTGAGTGAGATTGTGGTCTGTGCGGACTCGACAGCTGAATGGCCTCTTTCTGTACTGTAGGGATTCTATGATTCAAATGTCATAGTCAAAACTGTAATTTGTTATTCAAAGCCCAGCTGTGATATGAATATCAACTTGATAAGTAATTATATGAGTTGAATGTACCACTGGATCTTTGAACTGGAGTTAGCTCTACAGCTGACTATTTCAGTGCCCTCTTCCCACTTTGCACGCTCTGCCAATTAAATAGCCCAAGAAGAATTTCAGGGCCTTTATCTTTTAATTGAATAATCACCAAAGAAAAGGAATCTCAAAATTGTTATGGCCATTTGGCCCATCGTGTTAAGATCAACTGTCCAAACAAGCATAATTACTTGATGCATTCCACTGTCTTTTCCCCATATAACTGCATGTTGTTTCTATTCAAATGATCATCTAACACACTCTTGAACTTGCCTCTATCACACTTCCAGGCAGTGCAATCCAGACCCCAACTATTCATTTTGAGAAAAGATTTTATCTCATGCTTCTTTTGCAAAATCAGTGACCTCTCGTTCTTGATCAATTTATGAGCGCAATATCTTCCTATCTTCTCCATCCAGCTCTCTTATGATTTTGAGCATCTCTAATAAATTTTCTCTTCATCTCCTTCTTTCCAAGAACACCTATGCATTTTTACTGTATTTTAATGTATTATAATATTTTATATTATAACATTTCCACTTCTCTGGTCCCTACCTTTCTGTAAAGTGCTCTGATACATTTCCGCTCCCAAAAGTTATTTGGCAATGTAAACCAATAACCTTAAATCTTGGTTGTATTATACTGATAAGATAATGTAATCTGCGGCGAGTCTTATCATTGTTGTTAAATAAACATATTATAGAGAATTAATTTCACTCTCCATGTCTTGCCTCATTTACATGTGTAAAGGAATGTTTGAGTGTGAAATGTGCAGCAACTTTTCTCAGGAGACTAAGGAAATTTATATATCCACTATAACTCTCACCAACTATACAGATGCACCATAGAAAGCATTCTTTCTGGCTGAATCACAGCTTGGAATGGCTCCTGCTCTGCCCAAGATTGCAATAAACCACAAAGGGTCATGAATGAAGCCCAGTGCATCAGTCATAAATCAGTTTATACTTCCTGCTGCTTCAGAAAAGCAGCCAGCATATTCAAGGACACCATCGTGCACCCTGGACATTCTCTCTTCCACCTTCTGCTGGGAAAAAGATACAAAAGGCTGAGATCATGTACCAACTGACTCAAAAAAACAGCTTCTTTCCTGCTGCCACCAGAACTGTTGAATGGACCTACTGCGCATTAAATTGATCTTTCTCTACATCCTAACTATAACACTACATTCTCTACTCTTTTCCTTTCCTTCTGTATTTTTGGTATGCTTTCTTTGTATAGTGCGCAAGAAACAATATTTTTCACTGTGTACTAATACATGTGACAATAATAAATCAAATCAAACGAGTGGGTAACCGGAACTAAATTTTGGAGCTTATTTTCTGCTTTTAGATAACATGTAACTTGTCTATAATTACCTGCTGAACTATGAAACCAATTACTGTGATAGGTTGTAAGGATCAGGACTGAAATTCCCAATAGATATTTGCTTACCTGTCATCACATTAGAGAAAGAGAAAGGAAAGATCAAGGCTAAAATATTTCACCAAAATATTATCAGTACCCAGTGGTCCCAGCTGGTTTAATCTGATATAGCCAGCAGAAATTAGCATGTTTGACTTCATTATAACCCTGGGCTGGAGAAGGGAACATTAAATCAGGGTTGCCCACTGCTGATCACTGATTCCTAATGAAGCGATCAAATGTTGAGAGAGGATTGGACTTCTCTTGCCTTAGATTGCCCAATGTTTCCATTTGCAATATTGGCTTGATTTGTATAGGGAATGGGGGAACTGTTATCGAATAACTGGACGCTGGTAAGAATCAATGACTCCTGGAGCTGAAAGGAAGTTATTAGGATTCAGGATGCAAATTACGTTATAGCAGAAAGTTACAGATCACGACAACTATAGCTAGTTAGTTACCAAATCAAAGCAGTGAGGTACAGAGAACAACATGAAACTGTGAAACTGGCCATACCTGTTTCTCAGTAACAGAAGCACAAACAGTGGTTGGTAAGGTGTGGTCCCTAACAACCATTCCAGACAGCCAGTTTGGTTGGGGGAAGGGCAGGGGAGAATCAATCCAACTTCATTTATTTCTGCACATTCAGCTTGTATTTATGCTCACATTTCCTGAGTTTTCACTCAAGTAAATAGAAGCAATTTTATCAGAACAGTCAGCGATGCTGGCCCCATCATTGTTTTTTCTTTATTCACACAAAAATACTTCTAGCAAAACTATTTCTGTCAGCACTATAGAAGGGAGATGTCCCATGGGATTGCTCTTGAACTTGTTGCCCATGTGTAAGTCTGATGTTGTATTTCAGGCTCCTGTCGTAGAAACCACTCAATTGCTAAATAATGTTCATGTAGTTTCTGTAACAGGCTGCATTTATACTCTGGGCTATCTACCACGATGTGGAAATGCCGGCATTGGATTGGGGTAAACACAGTAAGAAGTCTCACAACACCATGTTAAAGCCCAACAGTTTATTTGGTAGCAAAAGCCACCAGCTTTTTGAGCGCTGCCCCTTCGTCAGGTTCACAAACAGGGCATATGATGACACAAACTCAATTTACAAAATAATGGTTCGAATGCAAGTCTTCACAGGTAAACAAGTCTTAAAGGTACAGACAATGTGAGCGGAGAAAACATTAAGCATAGGTTAAAGTGATGCGTATTGTCTCCAGATAGGACAGTTAGTGAGATTTGCAAACCCAGGCAAGTCGTGGGGGGTTACAGATAGTGTGACATGAACCCAAGATCCCAGTTGAGACTGTCCTCATCCTGTCCTCAAAGAAATTCACACCTCAATATGCCAACATCTTTATGCAACAAGAACAAGACCTTTTACCATATAGGACCTTTAACCAATGCTATACACTAGATACATCAATGACATTTTCTTCCTTTGGACTCATGGTGAACAATCACTGAAACAATTATATGATGACATCAACAAGTTCCATCCCATCATCAGACTCACCATGGACTACTCTCCGGAATCGGTTCCATTCTTGGACACATGCATCTCCATCAAGGACGGCCACCTTAGCACTTCACTGTACTTCAAGCCCACAGACAACTTCACGATGCTCCACTTCTCCAACTTCCACCTAAACACGTTAAAGGAGCCTTTCCCTATAGACAAGCCCTCTGAGACATAGGGTTTACTTAGTTGAGGGGATTGCAAAAGACACCTCCAGATGCTGAAAGATGCCCTCATAAGAACAGAATATAGTGCTCAACTCATCAATCGACAGATCTGATGTGCACAACGAAAAACTGCACCAACTTCCTCAGAAGACAAACACGGGACACGGCAGATGGAGTACCCTTCATCATCCAGTACTTCCCCGGAGTGGAGAAGCTACAACATCTTCTCCAGAATCTTCAACATGTCGTTGATGAAGACAAACATCTCGCCAACGCCATCCCCACTTCTTGCCTTCAAACAACCCCACAACCTCAAATAGACCATTGTCAGTAGCAAACTACCCAGCCTTCAGGCAATACACAACCCTGCCATAGCGACCTCTGCAAGACATGCCAGATCATCAACACAGATGTCATCAACTCATATGAGAATACCATCCACCAGGTACACGGTGCATTCCCTTGCAACTCGGCCAACGTTGTCTACCTGATACACTGCAGGAAAGCATGTTCCAAGGCAGATACATTGGGGAGACCATGCAGACGCTATGACAACAGATGAAAGAACATCTCTTGACAATCACCAGGCAAAAGTGTTCTCTTCTTGATGGGGAACACTTCAACGGTGATGGGCATTCAGCCTCTGATTTTCGGGTAAGCGTTCTCCAAGGCGGCTTTCACGATAAATGATAATGCAAAGACGCTGAGCAGAGACTAATAGCCAAGTTCCACACACATGAGGATGGCCCCAACTGGGATCTTGGGCTCATGTAACACTATCAAAAACCCCCATGACTTGTTTAGGTTTGCAAAATCTCACTAACTGTCCTGTATGGAGACAATTCACACCTCTTTAACCTGTGCTTAATGCTCTCTCCACTCACACTGCCTGTACCTTTAAGACTTGATTACCTGTAAAGACTTGCATTCTAGCCATTATTTTGTAAATTGAGTTTGTGTCTTTATGTGCCCTGTTTGTGAACAGAGCTCCCACTTACCTGACGAAGGACAACTCTGAAAGTTGGTGGCTTTTGCTACCAAATAAACTTGTTGGACTTTAACCTAGTGTTGTGAGACTACTTACCATCTACCCACACCAGGCTCAAACCCTGATCTCTATTGTGTTAGACAATCTTTGTTAGGTTATAACAATGCTTAATGGTTGTAAAACACTTTGGCCCAGAGTTTGTGAAAGATGCTAACAGAAGGCAAGTCTTTTTTCAGTAGAGATGTCACACCATTGACTCTACTCTCTGGATCACAGAGGCAGGTAGACAGAGAAAGATCTGAAGGTTAGGTGGATGGTGGTCACCCAATTCCAGGAGAGAGGGGGTGGATGAGAGGGGTGGGGTGTGTACCAATTTCAAGGCGTCAATCTGCTAACAATGGTGAGCAGTGTGGGTGGAGGGCAGGAAAGGAATTCTTCCCTCATCCCTATTAAGGCCATTATATTTCATAAATGCTTGTTTAAGTGGTTAGCATTGTTGCCTCACAGCGCCAGGTCTTGAGTGACAAATTCTTCCCGTGTCTATGTGGGTTTCCTTTGAGTGCTCCAGTTCCCTCCAGGTGCTCTGGTTTCCTCCTACAGTCCAAAGATGTGCAGGTTAGTTGGATTAGCCATGGTAAAGCTTTTTAAATTTAGCTATTAGTGTCACAAGTAGGCTTACATTAATATTACAATGAAGTTACTGGGAAAATCCTCAGGTCCTGCAACTCCAGCACCTGTTCGGGTACACAGGGAGAATTTAGCACAGCCAATGAACCTAACCAGCACATTTTTTGGACTATGGAAGAAACCAGAATGCTTGGAGGAAACCCATGTAGACACTGGGAGAACATGCAGACTTTACACACACAATGATCCAAGCTGGGAATCAAACCCATGTCCCTGGCACTGTGAAGCAGCTGTGCTAACCGCTGTGCTTTGGGATGCAGGAATGGAGAGGAAGAAGTGATAAAATACTCTTTCAGAGAGTCGGTACAGGCTTGATGGGCTGAATTGCCTTCTTCTGCACTGTGGAGATTTTATGGTTCTATGAGCTTGTGGAAGAAGGGAAGATGGCACATTTAAAGAACAATGAAGAGAAATTGGATAGAAAGTGGACCCAAAGCATCATCTCAGTCCTATAAAAGGGTCAGTGAGACAAAGGGGGACTGGGCATCTGGTAACAAAGGAGCACTTTGGCAAGAAGTGTAGGTATTCAGTGCCCTGGCTTTAAACAAGATCAGCACTCCCCTACCATCAAGAAGCAGAAGGACGTGGGCAAGGATAATTGGGCAGCCAATTATTCAATTTCCCTTCTGGCCACGGAACACCCGTTTCTGATTTTGGGCAGTGTGGTAATGATGGGCAGGAAGGGCAGAACTTTGGGCATCTGGAAGGCATGGTAAAGTAAAGAAGGGCAGGAAGGGAACGGATGCCAAACACAGGATTGACCACCAAAGATTGAGTGAACTGGAAATAAGAATCAGTGCTGAAGGGGAGTTGACTCACCAGGCAGAACGCACAGACCTCTGTGCCCTTGTCACTGAAAAACTCACTACTGGCTCCTTCCGAGGATATGATGTGAAGCTTAATGGCATCCCATAAAGGGTCACTGATGCCCTCTTTGCCAGAGCTGGGCAGTATGTTCATTTCATAACAAACCAGCCTCACCTAGAAAGAGGACGTTGAGTTTTATCTCCATTGCTGAATTCTCACAGGCACAGGGCATCATTGATTGCACTATCAAAGCACCTAGCAACTAGCCCAGTGAGATCCATCAACAGGAAGGGCTCTTATCTCTCAATATCCAATTGGTTTGTGACCAGAACAAGAGCTTGCTTCAGTTGTGAGGAAAGATCTTTGACCTGAAGCATTAACTCTGTTACTCTCACCACAGATTTTGCCAGATCTATTTCCAGCATTTCCTGTTTTTATATTATATAAGAACTTCCTCCAGGTGTGCACTCGTTTTCCTTGCCTCTGCCATAACTCTCATCCTCTATCAGTACAGGCTCCCTCAGGGTTTCACTCAAACCCCCCTTAGTATGAGGATGGATCCCAGGGGATAAGTGAAATCCCTTGAAGAGTTGGCTTTGACCCCTTTATGGGATCCCCTGTGGATGGCATAGAAGTGGTACAATCAATGCTATAGGACTTCTGTAATTATGTTTCTGAGACCTTGACTCTAATAAGAACACTTGCATTTCTGCATTCAAAGGTTGGATTTCACTGGAAAGAACAAGGTGTTTTCAGATAAACACTATTTAGTACAAACATCAGCATGCAGCAACTGAAAGGGAAGTGAGGGACTGTTAAGTTTTTTATGATCCCTGCTCTATGAGACAAGAACCAAACGGCAGCATGAGTGCTGATCAGGGAAGGTGAGGAGAAGGTTGCTGGGAAATTCGGCTAAAGGTTCCCACCTGGCTGGAATTCTGCTTCACTTTAGACAATTGCTCCAGAGCAAAACTAGTGGATAGAAAGGAAGCTTCTTGTCTCTGCTGTCACAGTCTCAACTATAATGAGGGAAAGAAAAGGAAAGGTTACATTTATGTATTACCTGGATGATCAGGGTATCCCAAAGCACTTACAGCTAACATGTGGAGTTGTCGGTGTTGAATCGGGGTAGGCACAGTAAATTGTCTCATGACACCAAGTTAAAGTCCAACAGGTTTACTAGGTAGCATGAGCTTTTGGAGCACTCTGCCTTCATCAGGTGCAATGCTACGAAAGTTCGTGCTACATGTTGGACTTTACCTGTTGGACCTTAACCTGGTGTTGAGAGACAACTTACTGTATCTACAGCTAATGAAGTGCTTTTGAAGTATAGTGACCATTGTAATGTAGGAAATGAGAGAAAAGGAGCAATTGGCTAAAGAGTTTGGAGAGGAATACTGTTCAGGAGGCTATATCATAGAATCCCTACAGTATAGAAGGAGACCATTTGGCCCATTGAGTCTGCACCGACAACAATCCCAATGTATTTACCCTGCTAATTCCTTGGATACTAAGAGTCAGTTTAGCACGGTCAATCCATCCAACCTGTACATCTTTGGTCTGTAGAACAAAAGTGGAGCACTTGGAGGAAAACCACACAGATACAAGGAGAAAGTTCAGCACAGGCAGTAAACTGAGGCAGGATTGAACCCATGTCCCTGGCGCTGTGAGACCTCAACGTTCATCAATGGACTCTCAAGGAAAACCTCTCATAGCTTCACTTCACAAAGGAGCAATGATTGAGGCGTCTCTGCTTCACAAGCAATGTTAGTTGCTATGGTAGCTGTCAGAGTTGTCACCAGGAGTTCTCTGATGGTGGGCTCCACTGTTTGGGGAACTGAACACATACTCCATGGCTGACGCAGCAATTTCCTTGCTCTGCATAAAGCTGTGACACAAATTGGAATTGGATGTCATATGCTATCAGTCATTATATCCAAGCTCAATGCTGCCCAACACACCTCACATTTCCTAATTTTTCAGTCTTTATTGTTTGTCTGGGATCTCACAATCACCATCTGTGCTATTTGCAGCAGAATTTGTAGGTCATCCCTGTAGATTAAAGAGTTAAATCTATAATAATCATTGTGCATAAAAAGTTCTATCATAGTGATGCCAGTGACTGGGAGAGGATGGGTAAGAAGCATCTTGGAGAGGAGCTGTGTTGTATCAGGGTTGTGACTGACTAAGGAGCCATTACAGAGACATGTATGTATCTGAACAATAACTGGTTTATTGTATGAATATAATTATTCACTGTTAAAGACTACAGTTATTACCCACTGTAAGCCATACGTGTTCTTCTCACTTTTGAGTCATGTGACACTCTTACATCAGCTTTTGGGTGACATTATTTTTCCAGTCCCACACATTAACCCTTTCAATCCTGAACAACTTAATACTGCTCGAGTAGCTATGTTCTGATATTTTGGAATTTATATATAATTAGCCATGAAAATATAAGTAGTTTGAAGAAAAGACCATTGTCTCCAGCAAGATGTCCTGTAATGTTAGAAAACCATTATGTCTTTTGATAACCGCACAATAACAGAATCTCATCTTTCACCATGTGATACCCTCTCTCCCAGCTTCTGTATACTTGTGTCAGGATTGCCCAAATGAAGAACCCTCCCAACAGCCTATGGTCTAAGGTTCAGTGCCAGTCTCTGCTGAGCTCGTATCTGCTAGTGTTGGCTTGAGTGTTGCTGCATCTGCAGAGATAAGAAAGCTTCACTCTCTTTCCCATTCTGGCACAGGGCCTCAACATTTTCAGCACATGCAATGAAAGAAAAGAACAAATGTGGCAGCATCTGTAAGGAGAGAAACCAGAGTCAACATTTTGAGTCCTTTTTGTTCTTCACCAGAACAGCAGAGAGGGAGAATGTGTTAGATATTAAAGTGTAGCAACTTTAAGAACAAAAGACAGATGGCCTGGAATGGTGGTGGTGTTGGGTGGGGTTTGCATTGAGGCAATGCATATTTTGATAATTTTTTTTGAAAAGGGTTTAAGATGGAGGAGAAAGATCAAATTCAAGAGTTGTTGAATTCAATATTGAGTCCTAGGGGCTGCAATGTACCCAACTGGAAGATGAGATGCTGTTCCTCCAAGCCCTATGGAAGGATAGAGTCCTTATCTTGACATATTTACTGAGATTATTCAACTATTATTGGCTTTTTAGCCACCTCCTGGAAGGGAAATTCCTTATATTTATCTCCCTCGCTCTTCTTCCTATTTGTGATGTAATGTTACTCAAAAGCCATTCTTTTCCCTCTGGACCTTCTGTACCAATATCCAGATCAAGACTTCCAAAGTGGCACTGGCAGCCAATCGGTAAGCCTTGCAATTATCTCTATTTTCACAAGTCTACAGCAACAGTGAACTTTCCTTTTAAAAGCTGCTGTCGGTCTTTCAATGTGTTCAAGGTGCCCAAAGACTCCTCAAAACATGCAACGTGGGTTGTATTAGCAACATGATTGGCCTATTATAATGAGGGTCTAGCACCAATTTCATGTGGTCAATGTGTCCAAATCTCCCCAGCTGCAGAGCACCTGATTTTGGACATAGCCGAATGTCAAGGCTCATGTGCATAACTTTCAAGCTTCTAATGATACTTTTCCATTTAGCACTTATGCAGTTCTGAACATGTGGGAGAACTGCTTGTGCAATGGCTTGTCAACATTGCTAAAACTCGCTCCATTATACCAATGGCAGAATTGTACACCCACATTTTGAAGAGTACTCTAATTGCATTAAAAGAGAAAGGGTTGAGCTGGCTGCACAAGTGTCATTCTCCTCCAGAGCTCTGAACAATAGAAATGTTTAATGCTTGGAATGCTTAAGACTCTTGTAAGATTCCTGTACATTAAGCTTGTATCTATATATGCCCTATTTGTGAACTTACCTATTAAGGGCTGTGCTCCGAAAGCTTGTGCTACCAATGAACCTGTTGGACTTTAATCTGGTGTTACCTGATAAAATTCCAGCATCAGAGGCTGGAATTTAATGTGAGTGACAGGGGTCTTGCACACTGTGCAGAGAATCAGGGGGAGACTGAGTCGCTTTATCTGGGAGGCTCAATGCTATTCTGAAGTAATCATGCTCTTACCAGGGCAACCTCCCATGCAATCACGTACTCCATGGATGGAAATCTCATCCCAAGAGCTGCTGGCCAATTATAGACTGACAATCTTCAGCACAAGTGCAATCGCCACTTCCAGTGCAAAGGGGGCTTATTATGAGCATTGCTAATGGATCCCCAGATAGAGATGTGTGCCTTCTCCCCCTTTCCCTGTGCTGAGTTCCTTGATTGGGTACAGATCAACTACCCACACGAGGCCGCTGGCAAACCTGATGGGCTTTTTTTTCTCCCTACACAAATCTCCTCCAGAACATGACTCCACCCAGCATTGAATGTCAAGGCATCATTTCCATAATTGTGACTGACCTTTTCTCTTCTGGGCATGAACTCTCAACTTTTTCTAACATTATAGGCCTCCAACCTAGCTTAGCTCCCTTCTACCTTCTTCCTAAGTTTGCCGACCTGACTGCCCTGGTAGACATCATTTTAGCTTGTTCATGCCCCATTGAACTGATTTCTTCACACCTAAGCTCAGACAATTCTTCCCTTAATCTTCTTCCCAAATACAAATAACCCCCTTCAAAGACCTTTATCACTTTAACAGTTTATAAACTGTCTACTTTTTTCCATGGATGTCCAGTCCCTCCACACCTCATGCTCTATCAGGGTGGGCATGAGACCTCTCTGTTTCTCCCTGTAATGGATATCCAGCCGATTTCCATCCACTACTTTCCTCTGCCTGGTTGACTCTGTTCTCACAATAAACAGTTGCTCCTTGGAATCCATTCACTTTCTCTAAATAAATAGGTGTTTCTTTAGAAATACCTCTGGCTCTGAGCTGTGTCTGTCTTTTTGGACGATACGTGAAACATTCTTCCCTTCAACTTAGAAATCCTCCCACATCTCTTTTTCAAATGCACTCAAATAGTTCATCTCTAATCCTTCCCTTCTCTTCCTTGACTGTGATTCCATTTCTGGAGGAGATTAATATCCACTCCAAATCCATTGACTTACCTTGATCGAATTTCTTCTAACTTCGCTTCTTGTAAGGACTCTATTCCATTCTCCCAGATTCTCTATCTCCGTCACATCTGCTCTGAAACGCCTCCATCCATGCCAGTGTTTCCTTTTTTCTTAATTGAAGATTCCGCACCACTGAGGTTGACAGGGCCTTCAACCATATCCAATCCTTTTTTCATACTTCTGCCTTCCCCTGTCTCTCTGTTGCAGAGCCACAAAAGGAAGTTCCTGGTCCTTGCCCTCATCCCAATACATCCACCTGATCATCCATCACTACTTCTACAATCTCCAAAGTGACACCACCACCAAACACATCTTCCCATCTCCTTCATTTCCTACCAAATTCCATAAAGAGTGCTCCCTTTTGTGATAACCTGGCCAACTTCACTGACATTCCCAATGCCTGCTACCTTCCTATCACACCTTTCCCCGTAAGCACAAGAAAGCAACCTCATTGTCTCTCACTGCCAATGGTCTGAAAGATTCCTTTCAATTCAATTTACTGCATTCATCCATCACAATGTGGCCTTCTCTAAACTGGGGCATCCAAACACAGAGTGGGTGACTGCTTTGCAGATCACCTACATTCAGTCAGCCAGCCAGGTGCCTATCATTTAATTCTCTGAACCATTCCCAATCTAAGCTCTGTGTCTTTGGCCTTCTGCACTGTTTCAATGAAGCTCAACATACGCTTGAGGGATAATAGCTCAATCATTTCAATCAGGCAATTTATAAACTTCCCTACTCAACACTGAACTCAACAATTTCAGATCATAACCTCTGTTCCCTGTTTTTTGGATGGTAATGGTTGATGATTGTATTTCCCTTTTATAACTTCTCTGGACCGTTCTTTTATTTCTTTACTTGTTCCATTACTGTTTTGTTTTGCCTTGCACCATCCTCCCTTTGATCACTGAACCTTTCCTGCGTTTCGCTTTATCCCTGACTTCCCTTTTGCTCAGTAAAGTTTTGCAACACCAATTTAAAATCCAACCAATTTATTTGATAGTAAATCCACGAGCTTTCGACACTATGTTGTGCCTTCGTCAGGCAAATGCAGTGTTCTGATCTGCAGAGGCACTCATATCCACACAGACAGTTTTGCTCTGCAGGCCCCTCTTCCGCTTTTCCTTAATTCTACGTTTGCTTAAAACCAGTTACATCTTTATCCAGTTCTCATAAAAAAATTAAACTTTTTCTGGTTCTAAAGCTTCTACTTAATATTTCCAGTGTATTCTGTTTTTAATTGCAGCCTTGACAGTATTTAGTTTCTTGCTTACCTCCCTGGTTTTATATAGTCCAGTGCCACACTGGCGCTGTGGGAAGGCAACTCGCTTGTACTTAAAACAAAGATACTGCTTTCACATTAAAAATAAAAACAGCAAGAATATTCACTTTACATGTGGCAGTGGTCGACAGCTACAATGAGCCCATTTGTTTTATGTATCAATATAATTAATTTATAGATAATCAAAAGTTGTTTTGTGTAAACCTGAAGGAGTATTGGTAAAAGTGAGATAGCTATATTCTTTCAGATGGTGGACTAAATGACACACCAATCACAAAGAGTAATTGAAACTCCTTTCTTCTTCAGTAGGAACAACATTTTTGCAAGTAAAAGTAAGCAACTGAGAGCAAAATGTCCTCTATTAAGGTGGAAACACGACAGTTCTAGTTAAAAAAACTCAAGAGTGTGTCTATTCCACAATGTTTGGAAGCAGTGCATTTCCCTCTGCTGTTGGCAACAAGTGGATATTCAAGTTTGAATTTTAATGAGCTTTTGATATGTCTTACAATATATATCATTTATTAATTCATGACCATTTTCCATAAAGAAGGAATGTTCCATGCAGAAGTTTCATCAGCTCTGCTGCCTTAGGAAATAAAGGTGGCATTTGATTTGATGTATCATTCTCACGTGTATTATTATACAGTGAAAAGAATTGTTTCTTGTGCGCTATACAAAGCACGCTGTACAGAGAGAAGGAAAGAAAAGAATGCAGAATTTAGTGTTACTGTCATAGCTAGGAAGTAAAGAAAATCAACTTAATGTGAGGTAGGTCCATTCAAAAGTCTGATAACAGCTGGGAAGAAGCTGTTCTTGAGTCAGTTGATACATAGCCTCAGACTTCTGTATCTTTTTCCCGACAGAAGAAGGTGGAAAGAAGTATGTTCAGGATGTGTGGGGTCCTTAAATATGCTGGCTGCTTTTCTGGGCAGCGGGAAGTGTAGAAATATCAATGGATAAGAGGCTGGTTTGATTCATGAACTGGGCTTCATTCACGATACTTTATAATTTCTTGTGGTCTTGGACAGATCAGGAACCATACCAAGTTGTGACACAATCAGAAAGAATTTTTTCTGTGGTGCATTTGTAAATGTTGGTGAGAATCGTGACAAACATGCCAAATTTCCTTAGCTCCTGAGAAAGTAGAGACGTTGGTGGGCTTATTTAATTATAGTGTTGGTATGGGGTCTAGCCCAGGTTGTTGGTGATCTGGACACCTAGAAACTTGAAGATCTCAACCAATTTTACTTCGTCCCCATTGATGTAAACAGGGATATGTCCTCCTGAAGATGATGACTATCTCCTTTGCTTTGTTGACATTGAGAGAGAAATTATTGTTATCGTACCAGTTCACCATATTCTCCATCTCTTTTCTGTACTCCTTTTCATCATTGTTTGGTATCTGACCCACTGCGATGGTGTCATCAGCAAACTTGAAAATCGAGCTGGAGGAGAATTTGGGCACATAGTCATAGGTGTGTAAGGAGTATAGTAAGGAGCTGAGGACAGCTGTGTTGAGGATGATAGTGAAGGAGGTGTTGTTGCCTATTCTTACTGATTATGGTCAGTGGGATAGGGAGTTCAGGATCCAATTGCAGAGGGAGGATCCAAACCCTAGGCCATGGAGTTTGGAGATGAGTTTATTAGGAATAATGGTTAGGAATAATAATGGTTAATAATAATTAGGAAGGCTGAACTGTAGTCAATAAATAGAAGTCTGATATAGGTGTCTTTGTTATCTAGAAGTTTCAGAGTTGAGTGCAGGTCCAGGGGAGATGGCGTTTGCTGTGGACTTGTTGCAATAGTAGGCAAACTGTAGTGGATCCAGGCAATCTGGGAGGCTGGATTTGAGCACAAAAAGTGCTAACCTTTCGAAGCACTTCATAATGATAGATATGAGAGCCACCAGATGACTTTTCTTTGGTACTGGGATGATGGTCATCTTCTTGAAGCAGCTGGGACCTGAGATTGTTGTCAAGAAAGGTTGAAAATAATTACAAATACCTTGCCAGCTGATCTGCGCAGGATCTGAGTGTTCATCCAGGTGTCCCATTGGGGCTGGTCACTTTCCATGGGTTGACCTTTGAGAAGGCTACTCTGACATCTACAGTGGCAACCTCAAAACAGGCATAGAATGCATGGAGCTCATCAGGAATGGGTGCATTGGTGCCAGTGATTTTATATGCCTTCATCTTGTAGCCTGTTATATCATGCAGAACTTGCCATAGTCAGCAGGACTCTGTGTGGCTAGCCTGGGACTCTAGCATGGTCTACTACTGTCTTTTGACATCTTTGATGCCAACAGACATATCTGGCTTCCTTTAGAGGTCAGAGTCATCTGACCTAGACTTCAGATGCAGTGGGCATCCCTGTTCATCTATGGTTTTCAGTTGAGAAATGTGCAGATTTGCTTCTTTGGCACATAGTCTTTTACACACTTACCAATGAAGTCAGTTACTATAGTGGTGTACTCGTTCAGGCTGGTTGCAGGGTTTTTAAGTACTGATCAGTCCTCTGACACTAAACAGAACTGTAGGAAATCATCCAATTCCTCAGACCAATATTGCACAACTTTCTTTGATGGATCCTCCCATTTCAGTATTTGCTTGCAAGCTGGGAGGAGGAGCACAGACTTGTGATCTGATTTGCCAAAGTGTGGGTGGGTGATAGAGCGATAGGCATGTTTGATATTTGTGTAGCAGTGGTCTAGGATGTTTGGGCCTCTGGTGGAACAGGAGACTCACTGGCATATTAATGTGGAACGTTGATTTTACCTCTGCTCCAGGAGATGGTCTTCCAGCAGGGTGACCATCCCTACTTGAGGAGAACCTGAAGATCCAGAACAACTTAAGGTTGAAGCGTGGAACGGGTATGGGTAGAGATTGACAGAAGAAAATGATCAGATATGGCCGAATGTGTGATCGATATGATGGGATTAGCAAGGCCACTTGAGATGGCAAGATCAAGGGAATGGCCCCGAATATGGGATGGAGAGTTTACAAGGAAGATGTAATTTAGGAAGAGGTCTTTGGACTCAAAGGAAAGGTGGCAATGATGAGGAAAGATGGAGGTTAAACTCACTGAGGATGAGAAGTCATTTGGTACAGAGGTTGAGAGAGAAAAGCTATAAAGATATGTCACTCAGGAGGGCAGTGGAGAATGAAGATACTGGTCGAGAGCCTGAGTGTAGGATGGGGAGGATGTGGGTACATGGTGGAACAAGGTGAGATGCTCAAAGGAGGACAAAGTCCACAGAAGTAAGGTGTGATCTTATTATCAGTGCCACACCACTTCTTGACAAGGCAATTGGTGGAAAATGTAGTTAGGAAGGAAGGTTTCATTAAGGAGACAGCTATCATCACCACTTAGCCATGTTTCTGTCGAGGCTAATACTTGCAAGGCTAAAATAGGTGCCTTAATCTTACTTTGGCTTCTTGGTCAGGTATATCTAACGTCATTTTTCATGGGAAATCCCCAAGATTTACTTCCACAAGACAATGAGTCAGTGGAATGTTCTCCGCTGCATTTCCATCCTATTAGACCAATTCTTCCTGCTAATACTGGAGGCAATAATAATGAGGAAATGGCTAGACCTGGTCTATTTTCAAAATGTGTTCTCTGAAGACTTATCTGTCCCAATAATGGTCATCTTTCTGCAGGAATTGCGAGCAATGTTCCTGCTAACTTCTGTTTGCGAATGTGAATATCTTAAAGGGAATATTACCTGCACACAATCCACGTACAGCCATCAAGTCAGAGAGGTCTACAGCATGGAAACAGGCCCTTCGGCCCAACTTGTCCATGCCGCCCTTTTTTTAAAACCCCTAAGCTAATCCCAATTGCCCGCATTTGGCCCATTTCCCTGTATACACATCGTATCCATGTAACTATCTAAAAGCTTTTTAGAAGATAGAATTGTACCCACCTCCACTACTACTTCTGGCAGCTTGTTCGAGACATTCACCACCCTCTGTGTGAAAAACTTTTCCCTCTAGACACTTTTGTATCTCTCCTCTCTCACCTATGCCATCTAGTTTTAGATTCCCCTACCTTTGTGAAAAGATATTGACAATCTATCTTGTCTATGCCCCTCATTATTTTATAGACCTCTATAAGGTCACTGCTCAGCCTTGTACGCTTCAGAGAAAAGAGTCCCCTCTTCTTGTAACTCAATTCATCAAGTCCAGGTAGCATCCCAGTAAATCTTTTCTGCATTCTTTCTTGTTTAATAATATTCTTTCTATAATAGGGTAATCAGAATTACACACAGTATTCCAAGTAGCCTTACCCATACCTTGTACAACTTCAACAGGATGTCCCAAGTCCTATATTCAATGTTCTGATCAATGAAAACAAGCATGCCGAATGCCTTCTTCACCACTCTCTCCCCCTGTGACTCTACTTTCAAGGAGCTATGAACATGTACCCCTTGATCTCTTTGTTCTGTAACCCTCCCCAACACCCTACCATGAACTGAGTAAGTCCTGCCCTGGTTCAATCTACCAAAATGCTTCACCTTGCATTTGTCTAAATTAAACTCCATGTGCCATTCGTCAGCCCACTGGCCCAATTGATCAAGATCCCATTGCAATTAGAGATAACTTTCTTCACTGTCCACTCTAACACCAATCTTGGTATCATCTGCAAACTTGCCAACCATTCTCCCTATATTCTCATCCAAATCATTAACATAAATGATAAATAACAGTGGGCCCAGCACTGGTCCCTGAGGCACACTGCTGGTCACAGGCCTCCAGCTTGTTCCCTGAATGGCCCATTCTTGGTTGTAGCATGGTTCTGCGCCCACGGAGCTTAGAGTGGTCACTCATGGCAACCAGAATTTTTAGCACCAGCAATTAAGGGACAAAAGATTTTTGTTTCAATGTGGCATTCCTCATACTTCTCTGTTCTTTTAAATAAGACATAGTTCCAGCAAACAAGACTCCGGATTAGGAATATGTATTTGGAAAATTGGTCTCCTGTTTACAGACTTCAGGAGCAAGGGCAAACTAGAATGCTCATACCAGTTAGAAAAATGAAAGGCAGCCTCATATTTATTTCAGGTAAATCACAGGGAATTTACAGACTTTAAGGATGTCAGACTCCTTGATACAAAACAAAAGAGATAAAGAAGGAGTAGACCATATAGCTCATTGGGCTTGAGGCTAAAAATCCAGTTGATCCCAGTCTTAAATGTATTCAATGATGGAGCATCCATAACCCTCTGAGGTATAAAGTTTTCTGGCTGTACTTGCCCCAAGACTAGAGAATCCCACCTGAGGTTATTGGATAAGATCTTTGTATGGTCTCTCCCCCCACACCCACGATTCTCTTGGCAGGCGGGATGGGAAAATTTCACCCTTTGAGTGAAGAAATGTTTCCTTATCTCAGCCCATATTGGTTAAGCAGTGAATGGACTGTAATAAAGCGCTGTAATAAAACTCCCCCAATGAATTTTATAAATCTAGAGAACCTCTTGAGATAAAACTACTCAAGCACCTGTGAGGAAATCCACACTCTGTCACCACTGAGGAATTAACTGAGAATCATATATAATCAATAAATACATCAGCTACTTAAGCCCTGGCTGCTGTTTCAGACTCCTCCCATGTATAGTTTGTTCAGCAAAAAACAAGAAGCCTAAATGTCAGCTGAGTTCTGATAGTCTTGCAGCATATGACACTATCATATTATCTCAGTGATCCCTCAAAGAACCCAGACACAATTGAACACACAAATCCTATAATGAATAAGTGTGGTTTGTACTTTCTTTTTGTAGTGCCAGGAATTCAGATGTCTGTGGTTCACTGAAATTATTCTGTTCCTCTTTTTATATCATTAAAACTCAAATGAATCTCATCTCAGAACTTCCCCCCAGAAAACACTTGTTTCCTGTTCCTGACTTGAAAGGTAACAAACCACCCCTCCACCACAGGTAAACTAATTTGACTGAGAAACAGAGGACAAAATGGGTTCCAGTATGTGGTAATCAGTTGCAGCACCCTCTGCTGGGACTTCCCTCCACTGTTCCTGAATGGGGATTCGGAGCAATTTATGATTATCGTTGTTGGATGTGGCTTAAAGTCAGTTTTCAACCTTCCTGAACAAACCTATCCATGGCTGAAATCCTCCGACAAGCCCACATACTGCTGCCAGCGAGAACGAAGAACTTGGCACTCTGTCAAATCTCCATTTACGATGTAGAAATGCTGGTGTTGGACTGGAGTAAACTCAGTAAGAAGTCTGACAACACCAATTTTAAATCCAACCGATTTATTTGATAGTAAACTTGCTAGCTTTCGGCCTTTGTGCCTTCGTCAGGTAGCAAGTTTACTATCAAATAAATCGGTTGGATTTAAAATTGGTGTTGTCAGACCTCTTATTGAAATCTCCATTTACAGCAGTGAGACTGGAGAATCCCAGCCATGGATAAGGTCAAATAATTCCAGCCCATATATTATATGAAACATTGGGTTGGGGCTTAATGTTGATAATATATGTATAAAATATATATTTTTATTATTGACATGAAGCAGTTTCTTAACACAGAAGATAATTTCCATAACTGATGAGATCAACAATTTGCATGGTGGAGTTGAATGAACTCATGCTATTTGCTGACTTTGTACCTATTTGGAAAGGGCAAACTTCACTGATGTCATTTAAAGGAATCCAACACTTCTTAAAGGGAAGATGTACTTAGGCAAGAAGAAATTTTAGACTGGAGACAGGGTGCAAAGAGGATGCATATTCTAGGCTCTAGCCTAGGCAGTGGACAGGAAAAGGAAGGTGTGCCTTAACCTTGGAACAGAAAGCTTGTCAGTGAAGGTATTTGCTTGTAAATGGAAAGTGAGTAGATTCGAAACTGGAGATGAGCTTTGAGGATTTGGCAGCAGTACAGCAAGGGTTCAATGGTTTTACACAAATTGTCGAGGTTGCTCTTTTATTTTTTACTTAAATCTCCATCACTTCCAACCCCAGGGGCTTCCAACACTTTCTTTAGTTCTTCATTATAACACACTTCACCTCTGTCTCCTTCAGTTCGCACTCGGTACCTCCTACTGTCACCATTACTGAAACTCATACTTCGCCACAATACAATATCTGAACGTCAGTCTTAGTCTCCGAACAGCTCACAAAGATATTATTAATACATTGCATTCCCCTTTGCTGGGGATTTTCACACACAACTTGTGCCTTTTCTGCGGTGAATCACTGATCAGAATTCAGCAGATTTGGAATAGGTGGAAAAAGGAATTTCAAGGTGAGTCAAGTAGTAACACAGACTGCACCCTGAAACCACAGGGCCATCTGGCTGGGAGTAAGTGATAGTAAAGTTAATGATGCATTTTCAATATTTCAGAATCAAAGCGGGAAAGAGCATGTCTGGTCTTTCACTAACTAGATTTGAACTAAAAATTGACAGATTTCTAAATGCCGGTGATTTAAGGGATATGGGGATAATGTGGGAAAAATGCACTGAATTGGATGATCATTGATGATTGTGTTGATTGATAGATCAGACTCAATAAGCTGAATGGGCTATTGCTGCTCCATGTTCCGATAAAACATGAAGGATCTTAAAGGCTCATAATCTGGTGAATGTTGAAATAATGGGTGGAATTCTTAAAGTAAAAGTTTTAATGTTTACTTATTAGTCACAAGTAAGGCTTACATTAACACTGCAATGAAGTCACTGTGAAATTCCTCTGGTCACCACACCCTGGCACCTGTTTGGGTCAATGTATCTAACCAGCATGTCTTTCAGAGTGTGGGAGAAAACGTACACAGACACGGGGAGAAAGTGCAAACTCCGCGCAGACTGTGACCCAAGCCAGGAATCGAACCTATGTCCCTGGTGTTGTGAAGCAGCAGTGCTAACCAATGTGCCACTCTGCTGCCCTAGGGCTGCGCTGATCTAAAAACTGAGAAGTCCCACCCGACCATCAATGGCTTTTTGCACTTCCTGCAACCTGTCGAATAAAATTCCAGTGGCGAGCTGGATGGGAGAATTCTGGCCAATGCTTCCTCATGGATGGAACAGTGGCACAGTGGTTAGCACTGCTGCCTCATAGCACTAGAGACTGGGGTTCAAATCCTGGCTTGGGTTACTATCTGTGTGGAGTTTACACATTCTCCCCGTGTCTGCATGAGTTTCCTCCAGATGCTCCGGTTTCATAGAACATAGATGAGTACAGTACATAACAGGCCCTTTGGCAATCGATGTTGCTCCAAGCTATGTCCAAACCCAAGATCAAACTATCCCACCCCCTATCATTCTAGTGTGCTCCACGTGCCTATCCAATAACTGCTTGAAAGTTTCTAAAGTGTTCGACTCCACAATCACAGCAGGCAGTGCATTCCACACCTCAACCGCTCTCGGAGTAAAGAATCTACCTTGGATATCCCTCCTATATCTCTCACCATGAACCTTATAGTTATGCCCCCTAGTAACAGTTACATCCACCCAAGGAAATAGTCTCTCCACATCCACTCTATCTATCCCCTTCATCATCTTATAAACCTCTATTAAGTCGCCTCTCATCCTCCTCTGCTCTAAAGAGAAAAGCCCCAGCTCTCTCAACCTTTCCTCATAAGACCTACCTTCCAAACCAGGCAGCATCCTGTAAATCTCCTCTGCAATTTCTCCAATGCTTACACATTCTTCTTACAATGAGGTGACCGGAACTGCACACAATATTCCAAATGTGATCGCACAAAGGTCCTGTATAGCTGTAGCATAACTCCATGGCTCTTAAACTCAAACCCCCTGTTAATAAACGCTACCACACTATAAGCCTTCTTCATGGTTCTATCCACTTGAATGGTAACTTTCAGAGATCTGTGGATATGAACCACAAGATCTCTCTGTTCCTCCACATTCCTCAGAACTCTGCTTTTGACCCTGTAATCCGCATTCAAGTTGGTCCTACCAAAATGAATCATCTCGCACTTATCAGGGTTAAACTTAATCTACTACTTTCTGCCCAACTCTGTATCTTATCAATGTCTCTTTGTAGCCTACAAGAGCCCTTCACCTCATCCACTACTCCAACAATCTTGGTGTCATTAGCAAATTTACTAACTCACCCTTCAGCCCCCTCTTCCAAGTCATTGATAAAAATCACAAATAGTAGAGGACTCAGCACTGATCCTTGTGGTACATCGCTGGTAACTGGCCCAGTCCCTCCACCACCACCCTCTGTCTTCTATTAGACAGCCAGTTACTTATCCAATCGGCCAAATTTCCTTATATCGCACACCTCCTTATTTTCTTCATGACCCTACCATGGGGAACCTTATTAAACGCCTTATTAAAATCCATGTATATGAGATCAACTGCTCCACCTTCATCTACTCAGTTAGTTAGCTCCTCAAAGAATTCAATCAAATTTATGAGGCAGGACTTATCCTCATGAAACAGTGCTAACCATCTTGGATTAAACTGTATCTTTCCAAACGGTCATAAATCCTATTTCTCAGGACCTTTCCATTAACTTACTGACCACCAAAGTAAGACTAACTGGCTTATAATTACCAGGGTCATTCCTATTTCCTTTCTTAAAGAGAGGAACAACATTCACCATTCTCCAGTCCTCTGGCACAATCCTCGTGGACAGTGAGGACCCAAGGATCAAAGCTAAAGGCTCCACAATCTCATCCCTTGCCTCCCAAATTATCCTAGGATGTATCCCATCTGGCACAGGGGATTTATTGACCCTCAGGTTTTCCAAAATTGCTAATACATCTTCCCTCAGAACAACTACCTCCTCCATCCTATCAGACTGTAGCATACTCTCAGCTTCAAAAATATGGTCCCTCTCCTTAGTGAACACTGAAGAAAAATATTCATTCAATGCCTCACCTATCTCTTCTGACTCCATGCACAAGTTCCCACTACTATCTTGACTGGCCCTAACCTCACGCTACTCATTCCTTAATGGGAGAAAGTTTCTATTCAACCAATATCAGCAGCGTGAAGAAGAAAAGGCAGTGGATGGGTTGAGAGAGGTGGCGTTGAGTTAGAAGTCAGTTGTGTGCAGATAAAATCTAATGTGGTGTTTGCAGATGACGTAACTAGGGACAGCACGCTGATGGGAACTAGGAAGCGGTTAAAGAAGAATCTTTATTGACACTAGTAGTTGTGTGGGAAAGAAAGACAAGTCACTGCAGGAGATCAGCCATGATCTTATTAAACAGTGGATGTTATAGACAGGGAGAATGGTTTCCTCTTTCCACCTGTCGACTAACAGAAATAAGGAGTGATTCTCCCAAAAGTAATGAATTGATGGGAATTCTCTTTCCCAGAGTGTTTTCTGGGTTTTCTCAGTTCAACTTCACACTCAAATCTCCGCACTCCATGTATTGCAGAGGTTCTACAAAACAAGTAAATGTTTATTTCTCAACACTTGAATATAATTGCAACAACACACACTCATAAAAGACACATACACCAGAAAAGATGATTACAAAAGTGGTGCACTTAAATTTGTAAAAAGTCAGTATTGGCCTTGTCTTTCAAGATGGATGCTAGTGTGATGATAGTTTCTCTCGATGTATATTTATTTTTATGCTTAAGGGAACAGCTTTTTTCTACGGTTGGTATGTTTGGTGGGGACCAAGTATAGAGTGTTAAAGTTCACAGATGATACTAAGAAGAGTGGTAGAGCAAAGTGTGCAGAGGACGTTGGAAGTCTGCAAAGGAATATAGATAGATGAAGTGAATGGGCAAGGGGCTGGCAGATGGAGTACAATGTTAGTAAATGTGAGGTCATCCATTTTGGTGGGAATAACAACAAAATGGACAATTATTTAAATAGTAAAAAATTGCAGCATGCTGCTGTGCAGAGGGACCTGGGTCACTTGCAATGAAGGACAAAATTCCATTTGCCTTCTTAATTAACTGCTACACTTGCAAAATGACTTCTGCAAGTGTAGCAGTTAATTAAGAAGATAAATGGAATTCTGTCCTTCATTGCAAGAGGGATGGAGTTTGAAACAGGGAGGTTATGTTGCAGCCGTATAAGGTGTTGGTGAGGTCACACCTGGAGTGCTGTGTACAGTTTTGGTCTCCTTACCTGAGAAAGGATATATTGGCACTGGAGGGGGTTCAGAGGAGATTCACCAGGTGAGTCCAGTGTTGAGAGGGTTGGCTTATGAGGAAAAACTGAGTAGACTTAAGACTATGCTCATTGGAATTTGGAAGAATGGGGGTGGAGCGGATTTATACAAATGTAAAATTATGAAGGGAATAGATGAGATTGAATCAGGGAGGTTGTTTACGCTGGCAAGTGAAACTAGAACTAGGGGGCATGGCCTCAAAATAAGGGACAGCAGATTTAGGACTGAGTTGAGGAGGAATTTCTTTACCCAAAGGGTTGTGAATCTATGGAATTCCCTGCTTAGTGAAGCAGTTGACGCTACCTCATTGAATGTTTTCAAGGCAAAGATAGATAGATTATTGAACGGAAAAGGAATTAAATGTTATGGAGTGAGCGGGCAGGTAAGTGGAGTTAAGTGCATGAAACGATCAGCCAATTGTAAGGGCATGATTAAATTAAAGAATAGGAGAATAGTGATGCAGATATTTAAGGGGATTGTTCAGAATACACAGAATAAATACATTCCAACAAGAAAGAAAAACTCCAAGGGCAGGGCCCACTATCTGTGATTAAAAAAGTTAAAGACAGTATCAAACTTGAAGAAACATATAATTGCACAAAGGCAGGTAACAAGTCAGAAGATTGGACAACATATAAATAATAGCAAATAATGTTGAAAAGATTAATAAAGAGGGAAGAATAGAGTATGAGAGAAAGCGAGTTGGAAATATAAAGGCATTAGTAAAGTTTCTATGAGTTAATAAAGTGCATGTTGATCCTGTGAGCCTGGGGAATTAATAATGGAAAAAGAAAGGAGATGGCAGAATAATTGAAGAGGGACTTTGCACAGGTCTTCTTTGTTGAGGAAACAAGTAATATACCAGAAATAGCTGTAAATCATTGATTGAAAGGGAGGGATGAGGGGATCCAGAAAGCAGGAACACAGGAGCCTTTGTTTTTGTGCAAAGGCTTTGAGATTCTCCTAGCTTGTTTGGGTGAGAGTGGGGGGGATGGCGGGGCAGAGCATTGCAGGATGGATGAATGAGCTGACTGACTATGATACCGTGGTACAGGGAACTGTTAAATAAGAAGATTTGTAGTGATAGTTGGGGAACCATATTGTGAAGGGAGTTTGCACTGTTCTTTGCAGCAAAGAGTGCAAAAGAATGGAAATTCAGATAGCTATGTTGCAGGTACAGTAAGAAGTTTCACAACACCAGGCTAAAGTCCAATTTCAAAATTGAGTTTGTGTCTTTATATGCCTTATTGCGAACAGAACTCCCATTCACCTGATGAAGGAGCAATGCTCTGAAAGATTGTGACTTGTGCTACAAAATAAAGCTATTGGACTTTAACCCGGTGTTGTGAGACTTCTTACTGTGCTTACCCCAGTCCAATGCCGGCATGTCCACATAATGTTGCAGGTGCCAGGTTCAGGACATCTGCTCAGGGCTGGAGCAGAACTTTCAGTGAGTGGGGGAGCCAATAACATAGGCAGAACTTGGTTCTTGCAAAGACAGTATGAGGAGCTACGCACCAAGTTAAGAAGCAGAATCTCGAAAGGTAATAATCTCTGGATTATTATGTGAGCCATGTGCAAAATGACATTGAGCAAATAAGACTGGAGAAATGAATGTGTAGCTCAAAGACTGGTATGGGAGAAATGGTCTCCAGTTTATGGAGTCCTGGCATCAATATCAGAAAGTGGAAACTGCATTATTGAGATGGTCAACACCTGAATTGTACTGGGGCTAGTGTTCCACTGAGCAGGATAAGAAGGGAAGTAGAGAGGTTTTTAAATTAAATAGTGGAGGTAAAGGATCAAATTTAGGAAGATGCGATAAATCAAAGAGCAGATTCAAGGCAAGAGAGAAAGGTATTATTATGGGAAATGATAAACCGAACGTGACAGAAATTGAGTGTACAAATGTAAGAATAAAACGGCAGTCAAGGCTAGAGATTATAAAGACAGAAAAAAAACTGTTGGCTCTGTATCTGTCTGCACATGACATTCGAAATAAAGCAGATGTACTGATCATATAAATAAAAATAAATAAGTATGATCTGATAGCCATCACAGAGATATGGCTGGAGGATGACAGATTAGGATCTGAATATTAATGAGTATGTGACTTGAGGAAGGGTAGGAAGCTAGAAAAGAATGAAAGGGTGGCTCTGCTAATTTAATGATGGCACTGTTCAGGAAACTAGGATGTGGAAGTGGTTTGGGTGCAGATGAGAAATCATAAAAGCAAGCCGTGTTGATAAATGGTTCTTATCACAAGTTGGTTTCTGTCAGCTGAAACAGCCTTGATGTTCCCATTGTTCACATAAATCTCTGCTGACCATGTTAGCATTGGCACATTATGGGGGTTGAATCTCAGCCAATTGTATCTATTTGTGATAGACTGTTTTTCTTCACATGCATTCTGTAGATTTTCATTCTGCAGCCACTAATTAATATGATCATTGTGGATCGATTCTGTACTCATTCAGAGAATAGTAGCTATTAAATCTAAGGAGGAATGTGTTGCATTTTTATTGTCTTTTCGAGGAAATGCTCCAAAAGATCATTTAAAGTTTCATACCTGGCCAGGCAAGCTGGCTGCTTCCAACTTGGGCAGAAGATGACAAAAGAAGTCACCTGAACCATTGACTTTAACTTGTTACAACACTGATCATCCACTTTCCATGTTGCTTTTAAAGTTAATTTTTTTTATACATTTGCAGATACACCCACGTGATCGTGACATGGAATAAGATCCAGGGGCCGAATGACCCACTGCTCCTATTTCCTTTGTTCTTATGAGATTCCCTGAACACGAGTGTAAGATGAAGATAGAACAAAGTGAGGGCAGTCCGAATCAATAAGACAGTAGAGACTATGGAGGAGGAGGATGTGATTGATTGTCTCAAAGGCTCCTGTCAAGAGCAATGACGAAGGATGGTGCTCCAATCACAGAGGATATCAATTGTAACTCGGATAAAGTGCTGTTTTGGGATGGAAGCTTGATGAATTCAGGCAGCACAGTGGCATTGTGGTTAGCACTGTTGCCTCACAGGGATTTGGGTTCAATTCCAGCCTCAAGTCACTGTCTATATGGAATTTACACATTCTCCCTGTGTCTGCGTGGGTTTCCTCCAGGTGCTCCAGTTTCCTCCCACATCCAAAGATGTGTGGTTTAGATTGATTGGCCATTTTAAATTGCCCCTTAGTATCAAGAGGACTAACAAGGTAAATGCATGGGATAGGGCTTGTGTGAAATTGTTGTCAGGATAGGCTCGATGGACCGAATAGCCTCCTTCTGCTCAGAGTATCAGGCTAAATCTGGTGCATTGATTACTTCTTAATCATTTGTAAGAATTGACAATAGTTATTATTGTTGAGGGTGGAGGTTACACAGCCACTGTTAGCATGGCAGCATAGTCGTTAGTAGTGCTACCTCACAGCTCCAGGGACTCGGGTTCAATTCCTAGCTTGGGTGACTGTGCAGAATCTGCACATTCTCCGTGTGTGTGTGGCTTTTCTCAGGGTATTCCAGTTTCCCCCCAACGGTCTGAAAGACGTGCTGGTTAGGTGCATTGGCCCTGCTAAATTCTCCCTCAGCGTACATGAACAGGTGCCAGAATGCAGCGACTAGGGGATTTTCAGAGTAACTTCATTGTTAATGTGTTAATGTAACTTACCTGTGATTAATAAATAGACTTCAAAACTTTAAACTTTATGGTTAGTTCTACAAAATATGTGGTTGTGAAAGATATAGGCTTGGGTTTGGGAAATAACATTATGTTTTACCAGGCTCTTCCAGGTAGAACGAGCAGGATAGGAGAGTTAACCAGGGGCAAGGTGGAGGTGAAGGAGTGACCAAGCAGAAGGATAGCTGCAGAAGTACTGGGGTCAAGCAGATGGTCTGAGGCGAGGTGGTTGACAGTCTGAAACTGCAGTTGTAAGTGACCTAGTTTATTCCAGGCAAAATGCAGAAGGAAATAAAGTTGGAAGAGGTGAAAGGGAATGTGAGTGGAGAGGTAAACAAGGAAGTGGCTGAGAATTACCTTTCCTGTCAATACACAGAGAGAAGCCACAGCAAAGGTCAACATTGAGAGGCTGATGGCGAAATGTTAAAAAAAGAATAGGAAATCAGTCAACTCAGAAGGGAAGAGGGTGAGGTGTGATGAGATAAGGGTTTGGATTCACTGAGGGGTGGAAGGGAAACCACTTGTTGCAAAGGTCGAGGAAGGAAAGCAGTGAGGATGTCTCAATGAAAAGATTGGCAGGTAGAGTGGCAGATATTTTAATGCAGAGGCAAGAATGACCAATGAGATGGGGTGCTTGGTGATGAAAAGTCATTCCTAATAAAAGGGCATTATGACCTGAAAGGTTAAATCTGTTTCTCGCCACAGATGCTACCTGATCTTCTGAGTTTTTTTTTGTTTTTACTTCAGCGTTCATAGTGTTTGGCTTGTGAAGAGACATTCCTGGTTGTACACATAGGGCTTTCCCTTTTACTCCAGGTGTCAAACAGTTAGTCAGCACACTCAGTACCTAATGTTGCACTAAAACAATACAATGTCCACCCAATCAACTGCCAGCCACAGGTGCAAAGTTTCATTGGGTCAGCAATTTTACAAAGCACTGAAGCATTCCAACAAGCAAAGCTCACATATACAAGTTATAAAAGTGAGTCTGTTTTTGTGGATTTATTGGGTAAAGGTTACTTAGTCTGTGCTGATGGTTTAAATCATGAATCTATCCAGAGCCACTATTAACACAAGGCTGACAGCACAGAGGAAAAGAAAAACAAACTTGCATTTATATGGTGCCTCTCATGCCCACAGAATACTCCGAACACTTTACGATGGAAAAATGAAGCATAATGGCTGTCGTAATGTCGAAAGATGGCAGCCAATTTGTGTGCAGTAAGCTCCTACAGGCAACAATATGATGATGATCAGAAAACATGCTTTTACAAGTTGAGTGATCGAGAAATATTTGCCAGGACACAAAATACAATTCCCCTGCATGGCAAAACTTCGCCATGTGATCTTTGTTCTATTCAAAAGGGGAAACAAGGCCTTGATTTAACATCTCATCCAGAAAACAGTGCCTCCAACAGTGCAGCACTCTGTCAGTACTGGAATCTCAACTTAGATTGTTGTCAGACATTAGCAAAACTCCTTCCAAACAAAACAACACCCACCCTAAAATAATGTCACTCAAACAGCTACACTTAAAAGTAGCCCGCTTGACTCTTATTCTGATCCCCACCTTAAACTTTTAGGCCCTCCTCCAACATGTTCTCAGTGTGTGCTGTAGCAACTCGCCAAGCTCCAACAGAACCTCCCAAACCCACTACCTCTACTACTAAGAAGGACAAGCAGTAGGCACATGGGATCACCATTGAATTACACTTGCATGATCCTCCCCAATCTCACATCCTCCTGACTTGGAAACATATCACTGTTCCTTCATTATTGATGGGTCAAAGTCCTTGAACTCTCCCTCTACAGCATCATGGGTGCATTTACATCACATGAATCTGTAGCAGTTCAAGAAGATGGCTCACCATCACCTTCTTAAAGGAAATTAGGGATGAGCAACAAATGCTGATTTTCCCAGCAATGCTTGCATCCCATCTTAAATAAAAGCTATGTATCTGCCCTTATGCCAAAATAATAGTAGCGCACATCTATTATTGATGAGCAGCTAAAATAGTAGGTGCACACCGGACTTGCTTCAAAGGATTGGGATCCAAAGCCCAATCAATATTGACCGGAATGGTTTCAGCTCAAATGAAGGGATTAACCCAGAAATATCCGAATTGCTGGGCTCAGATCTCCAATAATGGCTCTTTTCAACTTTAAATCTTTGATGAATTACTCAGAGGTCCCCCATGTGTTGTGTACAAGTACCGCACCACAATCTTTTATAGAGTGACTTCCCAGACCATTGCTGCCCTCATGTGGCTGGAACCTATCTAATTGAATCTTATTCAAAAACATGTTGCTCATTCACCATTTTGCTGTTTGCAAGATTTGGTGGGAACATAAGCGTCCTGTATGGCGGAACTTTCCTGTAATTTAGAACCGTATGATACTTTCAGTTATCTCAGAATGCAACAACAGAGTCCTGCTGTGATTGGAATTAGATGATTCCAATTATGGAAGTACTCTCGTATTCACATAATTTACAGGGGCACATTGGTACAGTGGTTAGTCTGTTGCCTCACAATGCCATGCCCCTGTCTACATCAACGGGAACAAAGTGAAGTGGTCAAGAGTTTTAAGTTTCTAGGTGTTCAGATTACCAACAACCTCTCTTGGTCCTTAGTTAAGAAAACCACTAACACCTTTGCTTTCTCAAGAGATGAACAAAATTTGGCATGTCCACTACAACTCTCCCCAACTTTTACAGATGCCATAAAAAGCATTCTTTCTGTTTGTATCACAGCTTGGTATAGTCCTGGTCTGCCCAGGACTGCAAAAAACTACAAAGGGTCATGAACAAAGCCCAGTGTATCACACAAGTCAACCTCCCATCTATTAATTTTGTTTATACTTTCTGCTGCTTCGAAAAGCAGCTAATATAATCAAGGACCTCAAACAGCCCGTACATACTCTCTTCCACTTCTTCCATTGGGAAAAGGTACAAAGATTCCTTGAAGTCACCTACCAACTGACTCAAGAAGTTTCCTCTTTGTTGCCATTAGACTTTTGAATGAACCTCCTTCGTATTAAGTTAATCTTTCTCTACACCCTTGCTATGATTGTAACACTACAATCCATACCCTCTCATCTCTATGAATGGTATGCTTTGTCTATATAGTGCGCAAGAAACAATGGCTGGGATTCTCTCAAGAAAATTCTAAGTGCCAAATTTGTGAAAAAACAGTGGGAGTGTGGGGGACTCATTTTGAAAATCTTGCTTTCTTTTTAGCAGAATTTTCAGAATGTATCTCCCACGCTGGTACCTCACAAAGTGCCTCAGGAAGATTCGCTCTGAAAATCTGGGTCAGGGCCTTTTCTCGCTGGAGAGGCCAGTAGCATAGCACTGAGTGGGCCACTGTACATGCGCATATCTGTCAGAGTGAAGATCAGTGCATGCACAGTTGCTTCACACTGCCGGCCTCTCAATCACTGGCCAGCACAACAACCCTCCATCGCTGGCCATGTGACCTGCCCACCACCCGCTCGTTGGCCTCCCTGATATCTTCTGATGACTCCCCTCCTTGTTCCCTCACCTGCCATTCCCGATCTCCCCTCCCCCCTCCACCCCCCACCACCCTGATGGCCAGCCCCGATCAGCCCTTTCCCTTCCTCTACCACTGATACCGACTGCAAAGTGGCAGTAGGGCTTCCCATTCCCCACCGATCTCCCTCTGTGTAGGTCCTGATCCCCCAATTGACCCCACCCTCTCTGGCCCTGTCCCCGAGGCACTGCCGATGCCCAGTGTGCAGTGCCAAGGCACTCAATAGGGAATGCTTGGTGGCCAGGCTGGCTCTGCCAGGCTGGCGATGGCCAAGGGACAGTCCCTTCCCCCCAAACTCCTGGGGTGGTCTACATAGCCTCCCTTCACTCCAGCAGGATTGGGCCGCCAGCTCCCCGCCAGTGGGGAGCTGCTGTAAACCCCACTGGAGTGAGCCACTCCTTCAGTCTTCAGTCCCGGACCCGCTAATAAAATGGTGATTGTAATTTTAGTATTTAATATTCATATTTCCAGCTGACGATGCCTGAAATCTGGGCCCTGGAGACGTGTGGAAATCATGGCGCCTAGCAGGGAGCTCACTGAACAGCCTCCTCTGACATCTCCTGGTCATTGCTGCTAGACCAGTACAATGGGCTGGTGGATTGTCCCAATACTTTTCATTGTATACTAATACATATGACAATAATAAATCAAATCAAATCAAATCAAAAATCAGGAACTTTGGTTTGATTCCAGTCTTGTGTTACTGACTGATAGTGTGGAGTTTGCACATATTCCTCCTTTTTACATGAGTTTCTTCTGGGTACTCTGGTTTCCTCCCACAGTCCAAAGATGCACAGATTAGGTGGATTGACCATAGTAAATGCATGAGGTTATGGGATAGGAGAGGGATTTGGGTCTGGGTAAGATGCTCTTTTGGAAAATCAGGATAGACTCATTGGGCCAAATGGCCTTGTTCTGCACTGTAGGAATTCTATGGTTCTCTGTAACATTGTATTGCTATGACAAACTTAATTTAGAACAATTTAGCTTTGAGTGTATTTTAAGTCCCTCGCTCTATAGAAGTGTTAGGAGTGAGCATTTGGAGTGAGCATTTTTAAATTATGAAAGGTTTGATCAAATTGACAGTAGGAAAATGTTTTTGCTTTTGGGGATGTCCACATTTTGAGGTGATAAGTCTAAGATAGTCATTAATAAATCCACAAAGTATTCAGGTTAAAGTCCTTTCCTCAGGCAGTGCTTACAACGTGGAACTTGCTACCATAAGGAGTAGTTGAAGAGAAATACAAATAAGTATTTAAGGGAAAGTTAATCAGTACATGAGGGGAAATGGAATACAGGATATGTTGAAAGGGTAGGTAAATAAAGTGGAAGAAGGTTCATATGGAGCATAGACTAATTGGGTCAAACATTTCTATGTCATGAATTCTATCATTTTACTGTTTATTCATTTTGGGCGGAATTTTCCCCTCCCATCTGCCACGGGAATTGTAGCAGGTGAAACAGGACCACACGAAGATTCATTGATCATAGGCAGGATTTTCTGGTCTTGGGGTGAGTATGGCCGGAAAATCCTGTTCTTTGGTTTTGTGCCACAAGCGCCCCCTTGTAGTTTAATTGCAGCTGCATGAATTTGGAAGGAAATTTTGGGCAGAATTATACAGAGCCCCAGATATTGGCCTGGCAGGCAGGGGGGTTGTTAAAATAGTGGGGAGCTGTGTTGGAAGGGGTCCCAGATGAATTCCCACCACTGGGGAATTATCCCAGTGATGAGCTGTAAGGAAGGTGTAGACAGGGGCTTCCTCTTGAGGCTCTGTATAGCTACTACAGCTAATACAAAGACTCAAAAATGCAGTGTGCTTATGTTGATAATGTGACTTTCTTTCACCAATGGGAGAATGATATGAGGGAGCCCTGCATTCAAGGTGTGAAATGCAGGCAGCTGGATATCAGTCTGAAAAACAATGCCCCTGTGAAGACAATGATACATTCCCAATTATCATATTGCCTTCCTTTGCAGTGGACATTATCCAGTAAACATTAATATAATTCAGCCACTAGTCATCGTGTCATTAACTCCAGCCAATAACAATACACATCATAACCTAATGGGACTTCATTTGGTATTAAATTATGGATGTTGCCTCTCTTCTGTTGCCAGCAATATGGGGCGCTGGACAGTGAAACGATTCCTACTGAATTGAACCCATGTGAATCTGGTCCGACCCTGAGAAATTCTTTATGTCTGTTTGCCACCTGCTTATCTCTTGGAGTTGTATGACTCTATTTATAAAGTTAGCATTGGTAGCCATCTTTATTTCTGATCACTGCTGATAGCATTTCTGCTTTCAGTGAATCTATTGTTCCTTCCCTGTCTCTGTGTTTTGTCACTGACTGAAGTTTCACAGGATGTAACTACACATCCATCTTGTAAATTCAAAATACATGTTTTAAATTAAAAATATTTGTTAATTATGCAAAGCTGTCTTCAATGGCAACAGCCCTGGCTGCCTTACATTCCAATAATCCAAGATCAGACATTCTAAATTTAATATTGTGGAGTGTTCCTAAGTAGTTATATGTTTATTAGCCTAATTTGTCCCCCTGCATCAGCAGGCATAATTAAAGGTCCTGTTAAGGGATATTTTATGGGAACACCTTTGCCAATGGCCAAGCAATGCCCCGTGTAAGGGGTGGCTGCTTGTTCAATGGATGAGGTCTTCCTGTGGCAGGTTAGAAAGAACATTAGAATTACAGATCCCATAGCCCAAGGGAGGCTGCCCCTGCAGCCATAATAGTCTCCTGGAGCAGTTTCTTCTCTGGCCTTCAGCGTCTGAAATTTATCACTTCTCGGCCTTTTGGCTAAGATCAAGCATCAGATCAAGCTCAAGATGGAATGCAATGTCTTATTTTGTTAGCTTGGAATTTGCCTGTCTCCCTTATGGGATCCAGGATGCCACAAAATACAACCTTTATCTAGTCCTAGGTAGTGATCCTTCCCTCCCATCAAAACATCCGTGAGGAGAGAATAGAGCCAATGTTTCGAGTCTAAATGACCCTTCATCAGAGCTAAAAGCAAAGAGAATCAGTGGAGATTTGTACTATAGGGGTGGGGAGGTGGAGGGGAAGGCGGAGGGTATATTGAATTGGACAAAGGGAATGTAAACGAGGATACAGAAGTCTAAGAAGATGTGAAGAGTGTTGATAGCCTTTATCTAGTCCAGCTGGAGTGGGAGAATGAACATTTCCTCCCATCAAAAGAACTGATATCCAGATATAAAAACAGAAAGTGCTGGAAAATCTCAGCAGGTTTGGCAGGATCTATGAAGAGAGAAACAGAGTCACATTTCAAGTCCATGATTTTTCCTTGAAATGGAGATTCCCAGAATCTCATCAAACGAAAACAAAAATTTATTACGATCTTTGAAGGGGTCGATGTGTGTGGCTTGGATGTGACTCTAGCTGAGCTCCCAAAGTGGGTGTATATTACACCAGTGACCGCACTTCAGAAGTATTTCATTAGCCGCAAAGGACTTTGGGGCATGAAAACTGCTATATAAGTGCACGTTCATTTCTACAAATGCACTTTTTCTTTCTAATCATTATTTCCAGATTTACTTAATCTCGTTTATTGCTTTTAACTTTGCTGTTGTGCATTAAAGATCTTAGCTCTCCATTTTTCTCAAGAAAAAAATCTACTGAAGTAGATCCCAGATTAAAAGGGGCAATTTTCCAAGTGTGAATTTCCTTCAGGTATGGTGTATGAAATTAAGAATTAATTTTACCTCTGTGTTTTCCTTCAGGACACATATGCTTGTATATCTGAATACTGGTAAGATTAAAGACTTACTGCCATAAGGACTTCGCAGTAAGTAACAGATTCTTGTATGGAAACAATTAAGTGTTTTGTAAATCATGTTGAATCTAAAACAGCAGAGGGCACTACAACCCCTCAATACCATATCCAACATTTGCAGGATTTTGCTATGACAACAGATGGAAAATGCACTTTAAATCTTTCTGACGCACTTCATAAAGGACATGCCAACAAGTTGCACATTTTTTACTAATTGTGGATTTTTATGCTGCAATTATATCAACAGACAAATCAATAAAATGCATTTTATTGACTATTTATATTTGGAATTATTGTGGCACATATTTTAACTTCTTTTCAAATAGTGATCTGCCTCTTTCAGATATCAGGCCTTAAGAGGGCATTAGCAACTATGGACTTCCATCGGATGGGTACTCATCATGCTTGTCAAAATACTGCAATTGTTCACCATTGCCTTTGGCAATATAACTAACTAGCAACCTCTTCCACTTCTAATTATGGTCTGCATTAGGGTTGTAGGCAGTGCTAAATAACAAGGCTGAAGCTCTAAGTGGGGCTCAGCCTAGATGTTTTAAACATCATCAGACTTAGCAACAAGAGCTGAAAGACCATCTTCAGAGTCAAAATCAACAGTCTTCAGTCTTGCTTGTCAAGAGAACACAAATGCAGTTGTCAACCATTCAGTTTTTGTCATTTGACCTCTTAAAGGTTGTGTCACACAAAGATTTCTGAGGGCTTCAATTCTTCTCACAGAGAGTCATTCCACTTTGTTGCTTAACAGTCATTTGATTTTTCTACCCTATGAGATTACTGATAAAATAAAATCCAATTTTGCTCCTTATATGAAATAATGGTATTGAATAATATCATGCACCAGGCAGGAGAGAGTCTTCTATTTCTTCCATAGAATGGAAAAGAGCTTGTACTGTTTATCTGGGTTGCATGTAATGAACCTCTCCCCTCCCCCACATATGAATTTACTATCACTGCGTGCAATGTACAGAACCTGTTAATGAGTGCTGAGGCAGTCACCAAAATCAGTGTTATCATCTGCATAGTGTTTTAAATAATTAATGGGATATTTTCTTGTTAAATTAAAGTTTTTGTATGATACTGTTAAAATAAAATTTGTATTTTCTGTTTTGTTTAATAATCATGGTGGGATTATCTATAGGGGAAAAAATAATGCTGCATTATATCATTGTTGCTTTTAATGTTAATGATCCATGCTGCATATACCTTGGACAATATCTGTAATCAGATGCCAATACTAGGCATTATTATTTTACTGAGATCCTTCTGTGACTGTTTGATCAATTGATTGTTGAATTTTGAAAGGGGAAAAAAGTATCATGCATGATTTTGAGGCAGAGGGGAATGCAAGAGGTCTAGAAACAGAAAAAGCACCAGGGCCTAAGATTTCTCTTCCTGCCCTGCTCTTAATGCCCATTAGGCATAATGGAAGGATTTACAGGTTGATATTATTGGTAACCAGCAGAATGTATTACGTGATGGCTGAGCACAGGTTTAGAAGCGTGGAGCGGTGATAAAGCGCAGCGCCGAGAGTGTGGAGCTGCATTTGATTGCGAATCCAAACTTGCATTCCGAAAGGGGTGGAGCATGAACTCATGTTGTGGTGATTAAAGAGCGGAATGATTGGAGATTGGTGGTTGATCCTTGGGAGTTGAAGAGAATGGAGGTCGTGTGCAATTATTACAATAATCAACCTGTCTGGCCATGTTATAAACACATTTTCTGTAGTCATCAATCCTAGAGTGGGACAGCACAAATGCTGACATTGCACAACACAAGCTCCTTCCAAATTAGCATAAAACAGGAAAATAGGTGTCCCATTGCAACTACTTTGGAAAGCACTTCAACAATTTGCAAAAAGAAGAGACCAGACTGTGAAATTATAATATATTACAGTACATGAACAGGTAATCAACCCTTGGCAATCCTTTCCTCCATATGAGCAGTTTAACCTAATCATATTCTCTCAATAGTCAGAATTTTGTTAGCATGCCTGCTCCAAGGGTCGCAGAATGGAATTCTCTGTTGGCGTCAGGCAGGATTTTAAGAGCCTGGTCTGAGTGAGGTTGTAAAATCCCAGTCAATTACTGCACATGTTCTTTCATATTCCTCTTTCCCAAGGAACCATTTATTTGCCTTTCTAAATATATTTTGCCCACTTCAGTAATGGTGTGATGCCCAATCACTTCTGGTGGTAAATCCAATGGGATTGAAAAAAATAGGGGAGGAATGGAATGGAAAACGTTCTCAACCCACTTTGCAGCTCTAATTTTCCCAGTTCTGATCAGGAAATTAGCAGGGACAGTGTTGGGATGGGGGTAGGGAAAGGGTTTGATAAGGGGATGTGGTTAGTGGTTCACAACCATGACTGGTTGTCAGTGAAAGAATGAGGGTCATTTCTGATCGGGAGATGCTGGGGTAAATAGATGTCACAAACAGCAACTGAATGAATATCCAGATAAACTACTTCTGCTTAAGTCACATAGCGTGCTCGCTGCTCTTTCTTTTATTAAATCTAAGTGTTTCATTCATTCCCTGAAAAGGCATCTGGGACCTTGGCTGACCTGGGAGAAATACCATTCCAATAACACAGTTTTTTTTCATTTTCACACTGAAACCATGAACTTTTTCTACTTAACTGTTGAGTTGGCCTGTTTATGTGCTATAACTGCTACATAATAAATTTCAAGATAAAAAAGTAAACATTTCTACAACATGAAATAAACCTGCAAAGAAACCTCAGTGTAGTTCTCAGGTGCCAACTAATTCTTCCAACTGGTATTATCAAGTAAAAGTATTATTTTACAGAAGGCATGTTCTTCATTCATTATAATAGATTATTATGGCAACATGATCTGTTCATCAATGAAATGGGGTTTCCATTTTCTTTTTATGCGACAAACTAGGTTATTCTTGTGCCTCAGGGCACATGCAGTTAAGTAACTGAATAGGATCCTTTCTCTTCTTTGTGAATTTCAAAACAGCGGAACTATAGAAAAACAATACCGGCATAAACGCTAAATATATTCTAAGGAGAGCATCAGAACAAGTCAGAAAACGCCCAAAGTCATTGGCATGTAACAGCCCTGTCAGGTACAAGTTAGTCAGTGTTCAAATCGCTAATGAGGCCAGTGTGAGCTACCAAGGCAAAGGATAGGAGCATGACTGAAGGTGGGTAAAAGTGATCTTCTGAAGTGCGCCACTAATATTTCCTGAGACTGATTTTCCTGTGGGAGAGTGGATTTGAATGGAACAGTAAGGGCCTAAAGCATGGTCAATAGCTGACTGCTTCGGTAATCCTTGTGTTCAGTTCAATGTAACTTTCATAAAAGCCTAATGATGGGCAGTTAACCTGACTCTTTGACACAAGTGTAAAATCTCTTTTCCATGTAAATCAAGGACCTAATAATATAATTAGGAATCTGAATTCACTTTTAATTGCCTTGCAGATAGAACTTTCCATAAGAATAGTCATGTGTAGTGGCACTATGGTCAGAAAGACCAGGAATTATTTTATAAGTTGTTTTTTTTTGTCTGGAGTAGGGAAGAAGCAGAAATGCTCTTGCTGGTTTCACAGATATTGTGCCTCAACCTGGCCTTCCGCAACCTGGCCTTCCGCAATCCCTATCTCTGATGGGCGAAGGTTCCTGAGATAGAGCCTAGAGGTGCAATAGGACAGACTCCTGTTTGGCAGCCACAATATGTATGGAAAACTGATATGAGGTTGGGGGCCTCAAAATTATAATCACTTTCTCATTGCTGTACCCTCATCTTTCTGCAGGTTGTCTGCTTAAATAGCAAAACCAACCACTTTTATGCTTCCTTAATGTAGAAATGCTGGCATTGGATTGGGGTGGCCATATAAGTCTCACAACGCCAGGTTAAAGTCCAACAGGTTATGTGGTGGCTCGAGCTTTCAGAGAACTGCTTCTTCATTAGTGTTGGACTTTAACCTGGTGTTGTGAGATTTATTACTGTGCTTCCTTAAGCTTTTCTAAAAAAAAGTTGAAAACTATGGTCTCACAATAAGCTGTATTTTGTACATTGTAAAAAAATCTATAAGTGCCTTTTCAGTAACAAGGGTTTCCATTTCAGGACATTCCAATAACCAAACGCCTCATCTACAATGGCCCAGAATTTTTTGCAATAGTTAAATGGCCAACATAAACTGTAAATTTCATCTCAAATGCGCCAATTTTGCCTTTGATAAATCATTCCATTTCTTCTTGTCTTTCTAATTATGAAACTTTGCACTGAGCACACCCGGAGTCCATTCACAAACATTTGCTAGCAATTCCAAGATCAATTATTTGCACAGTATCTCACCATTTTATTAACTTTTTTATTCTGACTCACAAAAGCGTATCCTCCCCTGTGAGTTCTGTTTTGTGAATCTCTCACAAATCTATTAGGTCATTTCCCTTTGTTTTCTATAGTTGTGGAAATATAATTCCTGGATATAATATTTGGCAATCTATGCTGCTGTAAGAGCCCAAGCTAATTGAAGTCTTCTGAATTATAATTGTTTTGGAAAAATTCATATCAAAGCTTTGTTTTGCTGGAAAATATTTTAAAAACTCAATGAAAGATATTTAGCATGAAATGTTTTAATAGTTGATCTTTCTGCATTTAATGCAGAGCAACAGGTATATGGTCTTTCATAGTCATCTTAATTCTTTAAGTAAACTGATAAAATATTTATTAAAGCAGCTTTCCATAGATGTAAAATTGATGCATTTATAAATATTAACTATGAAAGAGAGACATAATTGGATGTCTGTTACCTGTTAAACTTAGCGATTGGCACAGTTAAGGGACCCAGAGAACAATGAATTGATACAACCATTAAATGACTTTCAGAAACTCAATTTCATTGAACAGGACATTTTTTTTTTGGCAGAAAGCATGTATGAAAGTCAATCATTTTTGCATTAGTTAAATAAAACGGCAAAGCTCTGTAAAAGGATAACAGCTCACGGTACATGTGCATACAAACTAATCCACTATTTTGATTTCTGCTTATTTTAATAAGAAATAATTAGCTGTTATTTTATAGAAGCAACATCTTGTGTTACTTCTGTGGCATCTTCAATATAGTAAAATGTCCCAAAACACTTCACAGTAGTGTTGTCAGATAAAATTGCAGTTCTCATTTACCTCACCTAAACATGAATCATTTATTGAATGTAGGAAGTTTTTTTTTCCCAAGATGGAGAGTGAAATAATTGATTCAGAGACTAGGATACTGAAACTTAATAAAGGAAACTATGAGGATATGAGGCGTGAATTGGCCTTGATAGATTGAGGAGAACTACTTAAAGGCATGACAGTGGGTAGGCAGTGGCAAACATGTAAGGAATGCATGGGGAAGCTGCAGCAACTATTTATTCCTGTCTGGCACAAAAGCAAAATGGGTAAAAGGGTCAATCCATGGCTTACAAAGAAAATTGGAGAGAGTATCTGATTAAGCAAGAAATATACAGATTGGCCAAGAAAAATAATAAGTCTGAGGATTGCAAGCAGTTTAGAATTCAGCAAAGAAGGACCAAGGGATTGGTTAAGAAGGGGAAAATACAATACGAAAGTAAGCTTGCAGGGAACATAAAGTCTGACACGATGGATCCTATTTCATCATTTTGATTCTAAATGCTGAGCGGACTTGAAGCTGGGAGTGTTTCAGAATGGACTTTTCGACCTGCTGTCAGGTGCTCCTATACGCACTCTACCTGAAAAAATATTAGTAATTTCAAATTGCCCCGCACAAGCCTGTGGGCAGGGCTTAACGTGTTTGAAACCCTGCAGCTCTGATCGGCACCTCCAACTGCGCATTGCAGAAAAAAAGATAAAATACAGCTCCCATGCTACATCACTCCTGGGCCAGATAATGCCTTCCCCTGGCACCCAGTGACACTGCCCAACCCCCTGATCCCCTCACCCCGACCAATCACCCATCTTCCACCCTACCAATCTCAGGCAGAATGGCAATGGACCGTCACTGATCCTTGGTAGAGTAGCAATGACCCCCTTTCCCCTCCACTGATCAAAGGCAGAGTGGCAGCAGACCTTCTTTCATTCCCCTTACCGATCTCGAGCAGAATGGCAGTGGAACCCCTTTGCCCTCACTCATCTCAAGCAGAGTGGCAGTGGATCCCTTCTTTCCCTTTGCTAATGTCAGGCAAAGTGGCAGCGACACCCTCTTCCCCTTACTGATCACAGGAAGAGTGGCAGCTGACTTCTCCTACCTCCCCATATGATCTCAAGCAGAGAGCTGTTGGATCCTCAGCACTTACCTCTTCATAATTGGAGGGCCCAAATCAGACTTTTGAGGACACTGTCTATTTCGCATCGATTCTGGATGGGCAAACACAGTAGTAAAGGGGGAAGTTCTGGGAAGGTTGGGCATGCAGCCCATTAAGTTAATTTAAATGCATGCAAATGGATGTCGTGTCCCTTTTGAGTACAGTCCCAAGCGTGGCCATTTTCAGGCCTTGGCGAAAAGGAGAACCAATGCAAAAGCGTGCACGGATCGTGCTACTCACCTTATGTCTGACTATACCATGTTTTACTTCCCGAAAGTGGGCACAACTTGATGGTAAAATTGTGCCTTAAGAGTTTCTATAGATACATGAAGAGAAAGAGGTTGGAGAAGACAAATGGAGATCCTCTAGAGATAGAAATAGGCGATGGTATAATAGACAACAAAGAAATGTCCGAGCAACTGAATGCATTCTTTGGTTCTGTCTTTATAAGAGAAGACACAGATGCCAGAAATGTTGGAGAATGCAAGATCTAGTGAGAGGGAAGAAATGAGGTAGATCAATATTAGTAGAGAAATGGTGCTGGGAAAATTGATGGCATTGAAGACAAATAAATCTGCAGGGCCTGATAATCCAAGTCCCTAAATACTTATCGAATGGCTCTATAAATAATGGATGCATTGATAGCCCTCTTCCAGGATTTTATAGACTCTGGAACAGTCCCTGAAGATTGGAGAGTAGCTAATGTCACTTCAATATTCAAAAGGGAGGCGGGGTGTAGACAGAAAACAGGGAATTATAGACCAGTAAGCTTAACATTCATAGTGGAGAAAATTCTCAAATCCATTATCAAGGACTTTATAGCAGACCATTTAGAAAGCAGTGGCAGGGTCAGACAGAATCAGTATAGATTTATGAAGGGGAAATCATGCTTGACAAATCTGTTGGAATTCTTTGAAGATATAACTAGTAGAGTTGACAATGAGGAGCCATTCGATATTGTATATTTAGACTTTTAGAAAGCTTTTGACAAAGTCTCGCAAAAGGGATTTTCATGCAAGATTAAAGAGCATAGGATTGGGGAAAGCGTATTGAGAAGGAAAGAAAACTGGTTGGCAGAGAGAAAACAAAGAGTAAGAATTAATGGGTGCTTTTCAAATTAATAGCTAGCGGGGTCCCACAGGGATCGGTGATGGAACCCCAGCTATTCATATTGTATATTAATGATTTGGATGAGGGAACAAAATGTAACATCTCAAAGTTTGAAGATGATACCCCAAGTTGGGTGGGAGGATGAACAGTGACGCAGATGCAGAGATCCTTCAGAATGATCTGGTTAGGTTGGATGAATGAGCAAATCAATGGCAGATGTAGTATAATTTGAGGTATTCCTACCTGAATGGCTGTAAATTGGGAGAGAGGAGTGTGCAGCAGGACCTAGGTGTTCTTCTGAAGATAATCATGCTGATGCAGCAGGTAGTAAAGAAGCCAAATGACATGTTGGCCTTCATTGCAAGAGGTTTTGAATACAGGAGCAGGGATGTGTTTACATTTATATAGAACTTAGTGAGGTCACACTTAGAGTATTGTGTGCAGTTTTGGCCTCTTTGTCTGAAAAAGGATGTTCATGTTCTTGAGGAAGTGCAGCAAAGGTTTACCAGGCTGATGCTGGGGATAGGGAGATTGATGTATAAGGAAAGATTGATTAGTTTAGAATTGTTTTCGCTTGAGTTTAGACGAATGAGGGGGATCTCAGCGACTTATAAAATTCTAACAGGACCAGACAGGGTAGATGCAGGGAGGATATTCCTGATGGTGGGGTGTCCAGAAGTAGGGCTCACAGTCTGAGGATTCAGAGTCATTTAGGGTGGAGATGAGAAGGCATTTCTTCACCCAAAGAGTGATGAGCCTGTGGAATTCATTACCACAGGAAGTAGTTAATACCAAAACATTGAATGTATTCAAGAAACATTTGGGGTGAATGGGATCAAAAGGTATGGATGAAAAGCAGCATTAGGCTATTGAGTTGAATGATCAACCATGATCGTAATGAATGGCAGAGCAGGCTTGAAGGGCCAAATGATCTTCTTCTGCTCCTATCTTCTATGTTTCTATAAGATTCTGATGGGTCCTGACAGTGTAGATGTATATTTATAATATAATATATAACATAATATAATTGCTAGCAATTATTTCACTCATTGAGGAACCAACTGAGGATCAGAAATTGCTGGGAGACCGAAGAGCAACAACTCATCAGTTTCTTGACAAATTTGAAACTGATGAACAAATTATAGTACAAGGTGCTGGCAATAATTGGGACAGCACAGTAGCACAGTGCTGCTTCACAGCGCCAGGGACCTGGATTCGATTCCCGGTCTGGATTACTGTGTGGAGTTTGCACATTTTCCCTGTGTCTGTGTGCGGGTGTTCTGGTTCCCTCCCACATTCTGAAAGACATGCTGTTTAGTTGCACTGACCCAAACAAGTGCCGGACTATGGCGACTAGGGGAATTTCACAGTAACTTCATTGCAGTGTTAATGTAAGCCTTACTTGTAACTAATAAATGAACTTAAACTCTTCTTTAATTGCAGTCGGTATTTAGTAATTAGCATGACAGAAAATCTACCCAAAGCAATCTTTATACTGAATACCACTAAAGTAGATGACAGTTCCAGTGTTTGAATAACTAATTGTTAGTTTTTATACAGCAATTTTTTTGGGATCATGAAATACTCTTCTGGGAACCACATGTTTTGAGAGACTATGGCTGGGGTTTCTCCGACATGGTAGGGAATGACTATGCTTCAGTGAGTGGTATGGCACTGGGTAGCATTTTACCAGTGTCAGCTAAGTAAGTGGCTGCTGCTTCTTATTAAGGATGGCAAGCCACATCCAGCAATTACTGGTCCAATCAGAGAGCAGACTCAGCAATGCCATCACAGGAAGTGGCTATTGCTGGAACTGCACCTAGAGGAAGATGACAGATCAATGGACATCAGACCTCACAGTAAATTATGTGGAGTCTAGGGCTTCAGAACTGCCCAGGCATGCCCGGGCAAGAGGGCAGGGAGGAGGTTTTTGATGATAGGCGGCAGCAATGCTATATGGAAGGATATTTCTTCTGGCTGACATCTTTATGGGTAATGGAATGCTAAAAAAAGGAGACCCCCAACAAACCCACTGGTAAGTTTCCAAGATTTACCCGACAGTTTCCCCATGTAATAGAAGGCACTTCTGTACTCAAAATACTAAAGAAGTTGGGAATAGACCATTAAAGAGCTATTTAATTGGGTTCCAGAATGTGGGGGAAAAGAATCTGTCTGCCATTATTGCTGCCACTAACGAAAAGCATGGGGGTGGGAAGGCATTGGTTATGACACCTAATGCCTTTCCAAATCTTCCTGTCTCCATTTTCATCCTCTTAATTCTTATAAAATTCCAGGCCATATATAGGATGGTTCTGTGAAAAAGGCTTGAGATCTTGAATAAAATTATTTAAAATTCCCATAGTTGATTCAAGAAGCTTGACAAATTGGAATATCTCTTTAGGGTAGAGGGGAAAAAGTATTGGTCAGAAGTATCTAGGGTTTGGAATTGTTCAGTAGCTGGTGTTTGAGCTGCAAACCTCCTATGACTCAATGACATCTGCCTGTATTGATATAAATATTCAAGATTGTGGTGATTGTACTTTTAAGGATCCATCCAAGGGTCAAATGACCAGGGGAATCAATCAGGGAGCAGGCTGGGAGATTACCCTGGGTGCTTGGTTTTCAGTTCCAGAATGTTCTTAGGAGCTGACTGACAGCAATGAGGCTATATAACAATTATATATAGACAAATGTTGCAGTTGTTATTTACCTAACTGGTAAACAGGAATTATTACAAAGATAGCAAATGGATCCCTCATGGTCCTCAAAAGATGATTTGGTTTTAGCTAATAACAAGAGTATTGAACAAGGAAATTCCTTTTGTTTTGTTTTAAGAAGTTATGTTCTCTCTTTGTCACTGTCAACTTCCTGAGAAGGTGAAGAATCTTCTGTAATGGCTGTTCATATATTTTGCTATGCTCCATTTTGCAGCAATTTAATCCAAATTCTAATTTTAAATAGAACTGGTGAGTTGAGTGATTTTGAACTCTGTGACCGATGACCAGCTGTTATAGTAATAGACTGAAAGTGTACTCCAGTGTTTAGCAGCTGGGAAGCATCGCATGCAGATTCTAAAACAGGCTCATATTTAAAACGGGGTTTGCCTCTGGCTCTCTCCCTTTGTGTCAGTCTCTCCTTAATTCAGTTTCCTCCTTATTACATTATCTTTCAAAGTTCCAATTTTTTCTCTTTCTTTTAGTATGTGCATATTTTATTATTTTACCTGATGCTCTTGTGAGAACTCCCCAAGCTCATTTTTAGATGGCAAAATATCCATTGTTCAAGATCTCAAGTCTTTTTCATAGAATTATCCTATTTATAGAATACCTATGTACAGAAAGAGGCCATTCAGTCCATCAGCTCTGCACCGACTCTCCAAAAGAGCACCCCTTCCCGAACCACCCCTTCACTCTACCTCTGTAAGCCTATATATTTACCATCAATAATCCATCTAATTTACACATCCTTAGACACTAAGGAGCAATTTTAGCATAGCCAATCTACCTAACCTGTGCATATTTGGACTTGGGAAGAAACCCATGCAGACGCAGAGAGAACGTGCAAAATCCACACAGTTCACCTAAGACCAGAATTGAGCCTGGGTCCCTGGCACTGTGAGGCATCCCTGTGGAATTTCAGCCCCAATGTTTCACAGTTGTATGGTGAGAAAATCATTGTGTTGCATTACAAGGAAATTTTGCACACAATCAGACCGCACACAAAAATGGAGACAGCAGAGTTCAGTTTCACCGCCATCTGGTTCTGTTAAGATTACTCAAAATACAGAGAAATGAGTGTCTCAGCAATGAAAATGAACTTATTCAAGTTCAAAAAATATATAAATTAATAAGACATGAATTTCTCTCAGCATATAGGTGGACCCTGTATCTCTAACATCACTTGGAAAAATTCTGAAAATCTCAAGGCATCCAAGTAAAAATCTACACAAATGTTGAAAGTTTTTAACTGATGGATTCCGAAATTTATAAAACATGGTGAGTCATGAATAGCTAATTATATGTTGTATCAAACACAGTCATTTGAGGCAATAACAATACCTGGTAATTAGCCATAGTCCATGAAGGGCCATGGGCATGTCTCTCCATTAGATATGAGGGGTACCACTCTGCATCAAGCACAGAGCAAGCAAAGAAGGCAGGCTTCTATGAACGGCTCGTATGGGCATTGAACGCATGCTGTTGGCATCATGCTGCACCACTGAATCAACCAACCCAAAATATAAATACTCTATCCTACAAAGAGGTCAGGTTCATTATCGCAGGCAGGAAAAAATGTATACTGTTGCATACATGCTGAATTACTTTGATCAGTTTAATGCAACATTAGGAAAGACCAGGGAGGAAGATACTCTTCACTCCATGGCTTACTGTATATACAGTATGCACTTAGTCATATAATAATTCAAAGAATGGGAAGTAAATACATTTTAACACAAAACATAATAACCTGGCTGATTCTGAGGTGCGAGGGGTTGGGAGGAAGTAAAATTGCATGGACGGGATTTCCTCCAAGATTAGATATAATTTTGCAGTGGGACAGGCAGGTCCTCGGACAGGAAAGCAGCTTCTGCCTGTTTCCCTGTCCAACCTGAATTTTTAGTCTGGTGAGCGCTGGTTCAGGGTGTCAGGCAGAAAAAGCAATTTTAAAATTTAGCATGTTTCTCTTTTGCAGCATAGCTATACTGTGCGGAATATTATTTTGGATGAGCATAAAAACAGTACTAACAGGTAAGGTTCAAGAAATTTTGACTTGGAATAAGGCTGACAATTTACAATGATTTATAAATCACTTTTAATGTTGTAAATTATCCTAAAGCTTTCACGTGAATGTTATCAAACCAAATTTGACATTCGGTTATATTAGAGTCATAGAATCCCTACAGTGAGGAAAGAGACCATTCAGCCCATTGAATCTGCACCCATTCTCTGACCGAGTATTGGCACGTTCCCAATCTATCTACATATATTTATCCTATTCATCCCCTTAACCTACACACCAAAGGGACAAATTAGCATGGCCAATCCACCTAACCTGCACATCTTTGGTCAATGGGAGGAAACAGGAGCACCCAGAGGAAACTCATGCAGACACGGGGAAAATGTACAAACTCCACACAGTCACCCAAGGCTGGAATTGAACCCAAGTCCCTAATGCTGTGATCAATAGTGCTAACCACTGTGACACCGACGTTAGCACCACTGATTTCATATTGGAAATCGTTTGTTTAGATTAGGTTACCAGAATGCAACAGTGAACACAAGTGATATAACATATTGGGCAGTCCTTTGAGATTAAATGCAATAACTACATAATTGACATAGATAAATCAGTTTAGACAGGCTGTTTTATAAGGAATTCAAAAGGCTTTGATATAGTGCATATTGCCAAGATTGATCTGCACTTGTCCAAAGCAAACAATTGTCAGGAGGTCATAATAAATCATGGTTCTGTATTAAGATAACAACAAGTAATAATTTATTCAGAAAATGAATGAACAAACATCATTGATACTAGACTCTCAAGCTCTCAAACTATTAAAAATCAAAAGATTGAAATTTCTTTAGTATTAAAAATAGGACATTTAGAACTTGAAATTCTATGCATCATTCACAAAATAGCGATGGAAATTGGTGCTGTCCAGCCTGTCCAACAGACATTGCCAAACTTACGAGATGATCAAATGGGTGACCATAAGCTTGGGTCAATTAGATGGGTTTTAAGGCATATCTTAAAGACAGAGAGAGATATGGGGGCAGAGATATTTTGGGAGGAGATTAGAGAGTTTCTAGCCTAGGTAACTGAAGACATGAACATCAATAAATAGAGTGATGAAAATTGTGAATGTGTAAACATTTACTGGTGTTACAGCACAGATTGGGCAAACATTTCCCAAAGTTCCTGGTTAAAAAAAAATTCCCTGGGTACCACAACGCAGACTAATGGGACTCTTTAGGTCAGCACTTTATATCTTTAAGATATTTAAAATCAGTGTTAGGATTATGGGAATAAGGCAGGAAAGTGGAGTTGAATATTATCACATCAAATCAGTCATGTACTCATTGAATGGTGGAGCAGCCTCGATGGGCCAAATGGCTCACTTCTGCTCCTATGTCTCATGGTCTTACAACACCCATTCATTTTAATTTTCTGAATTTGTTTAATATGTGTTTTATCTATGATAAACACATCCATTATAAATGGAGTTAATTGTAATTCTATCTGGGGAGTGTAATTAAGTAATTGGAAGCTTGACTGCTGTTGCTTAAACTTAAAATTTTTGTACAGCTATAGATTTATGTGCAGAAATATTGTATTGCTGCATGCTATGCAGTGAAAACAAAAATAATTTATTTCAATGTACTATTTTTCATTTGCAGCTGACGTGAAGAATTGTGGGGATACTGATCTTGTGTGTCACATGCATGCAGAATGCCAGAGTACTTTTGAAGGGAACTTCTTTTGCGTGTGCAAAGCAGGATATCTTGGAAATGGAACACAGTGCACAGATGTTGACGAATGTGCAGCAAATGTACATGAATGCCATGCAAATGCAGCTTGTGTAAATTCTCCAGGTTCCTATAATTGCCTGTGCAAACCTGGGTACTTAGGAAACGGATTTGAATGTAATGATGTAAATGAATGTTTTACAGACAACGGTGGCTGTCATATTAATGCCATTTGCATCAACACAGCTGGAAGTAGAACTTGTTATTGCAATGCGGGGTTCTCTGGCAATGGATTCAGTTGCAGTGATGTAGATGAGTGTACAAAGCCAGGCATTTGTCACTGGAATGCAACATGCACCAATACTTATGGTTCCTACAAATGCACTTGCAACCCAGGATATAAAGGAAATGGCATTTATCTGTGTTTGGACATAGATGAATGTGTGGAGGCACCAAGAATCTGCTCATCAGCACATGGATGGAAAGGATGCAAGAATCTACCAGGCTCATACCAATGTACATGCTCCACAGGTTTTTTTGCACAGGATAACAAATGTACTGACATTGATGAGTGCACTCGTCAGTTCTGTAGTCCATTTTCTAATTGCATCAATCAACCAGGTTCTTATAGATGCCACTGTAAAACAGGATTTAGAGGAAATGGATTGACATGTGTGGATATCAATGAGTGTGTTGGCACAAATGATTGCCATTTCCAAGCAAACTGCCAGAACTTTTTGGGCAGCTACAATTGCAACTGTAAATCAGGCTTCACAGGAAATGGGACTAATTGCTCTGACATTGATGAGTGCAATGAGATAGCAAACTGTCCTGCTGTCTCTACCTGTATTAATACAGAGGGTTCCTATTATTGTGACTGTGGCAATGGTTTCACCCTGAAAGGCAGCGAGTGTGTTGATATTGATGAATGCTCTGCTGGTATCTGTGACAGTAATGCCATCTGCACCAATCTCCAAGGATCCTTTTCTTGTAGTTGCAATAGGGGTTATAATGGAAATGGTACTATATGTAAGGATGTTGATGAATGCCTCATAAACAATGGAGGGTGTCACTCAGAAAGCATTTGTATAAATGAGATTGGCACCTACACATGCACATGTAAAGTAGGCTTTTCTGGCAATGGAAGTATTCATTGTGAAGACATTGATGAATGCAAAGTTAACAATGGTGGCTGTTTGGACAATGCAACATGTTTAAACACATTTGGATCTTCCTATTGTTCATGTTCTGTTGGATTTGAGCTTGTAAATTATACAACTTGCAGAGATATTGATGAATGCGGGACAATGAATGAACCCTGCCAGACAAATGAGCAATGTTTCAACACTTTAGGATCTTATCATTGTCAATGCAAATCTGGGTTCTCAAAGGTGAATGGCATTAGTTGTAATGACATTGATGAATGTCTCAACAACCCTTGTGATCAGAATGCTACGTGTTTCAATACATTTGGCTCATTCATCTGTGAGTGTGGTTTTGGGTTTCAAGGAAACGGTTTCATCTGTGAAGACATGGATGAATGCAACTTCCCTGGAATCTGTCATGCAAATACTTTGTGCATTAATACTGCAGGAAGTTACATCTGTCAATGTCAAGAAGGCTTCAGAGAGGACGGTCGGCAGTGTGAAGATATAAATGAATGCAGCCTAAATAACACTTGCCCATCAGGCACCATTTGCATCAATTCATTGGGATCATATGTTTGTTCCTGTACTAATGGTACTCTTGTGGTCAATGGCACTTGTGTGGCACAGAGTAATAATTGTGTTCCACCTTGCCATGATCAGGCACTGTGTCATCATCGTGCGGGCACCATCTATCAATGTGTTTGTGATGTTGGATTTCAGACCAATAATGCTAATTGTGTTGACGTAGATGAATGTAGAGAGGAAGATATTTGCCCAGACAATCACACAACTTGTATAAACATACCTGGCTCATATAAGTGTGTCTGCAAAATTGGCTTCAGTGAGAATGGATCTTTGTGCACAGGTATATATTATCAATTTTTTTTTGCATTTTGTAATTTCTCCCATTAAAATGACACAATTATCCCCACTTCTTTATCCTAGAGAATTACCTTTTTTAACTGACCATTTGCTAATGCCATTGGTGATAATTACAATTGTTCCACTTAAAATATATTCACTGGAATTGTATTGCCACAGAATCATAGCAGGCGAGGGGCGGATAATGGAAATGTCTGTTGACCTCGGATGGGATTCTCTGGTCTTGAGTCGAGCAAGGCTGTAAAATCCAGCCCATTAAGTATGCCATTTTTCTTGGACAGCTCATGCAGTTGTTTGGGGTCACATTTCATCTGCCATTGTCGAGCGCTGTTCACCCTGCAGCACTGTTTCAGTGTATGCTAATTGGGAAAAAAAGTAACCGAGTTGAGTGTAGAGAACTTAGGACTTTCAGACCAATTGTACTTAGCAGATATATTTCCTTCTTCCAGTCACTCTGTTATTAAATGTTAATTTTGGAGACATTCACAAGCACGATTTTCAGGAACTTGAAACTGACCAGCAACTTTAGCAGAACTACTACAGTGCAGAATGAGGCCATTCAGTCCATCGAGTCTGCACTGCCCACAATCCCATCCGGGCCCTATCCCCATAACCCCATGCATTTACCCTAGCTACTCCTCTGATATTAAGGAGCAATTTAGCTTGGCCAATCCACATAACCTGCAAATCTTTGGCTGGCGGAAGAAATCAGAACACCCAGAGAAAACCCACGCAGATTGAGGTATGTGTATACTCCACACATACATGACCCAAGGGTGGAATTGAACCCTAGTGCCTGGTGCTGTGAAGCAGTAGTGTTAATCACTGTGTCACCCTTTATACATGTCACAATATTCTCAGTTGGCCCATTGAATTTGACGATATTCTTGATATTCTTATTAAATGTGGTGGTATTGGTTTTGCAGATATTTTGAGAGCTCATCTGCCACAAAGTTTGTCAAATGTTACATCACTTCGAGCTAACAGAATTAACGATGAATTATTCTGGTGAAAGATCTTAGTGTCTGTCTTATGTTCATTTTCCTGGTATTCCAATGAAGTGTTTTGCAGCTTGGGAGGCTGCTGAACTTCTATTCAGGATATCATATGAAGTTGTTGAATGACTTCATGCAGCTCTTGGTTTCGAGGGCCTAGCTGTAGCATCTTGGCATTGTCCGGACCAGCTTAGCCCAAGCGCACAGACAGGATAGCAGAGAAGCAGACGTCCTCTCTTGTCTTAAGAAAGGATAGCAGGTGCAGCTCCATGGAGCCAAGATCCTATGGAAACTTATAAAATTCTAACAGGGTTAAACAGGGTAGATTCAGAAAAAATATTCTCAATGGTGGGGAGTTTAGAACTAGGGGTTATAGTTTGAGGATAAGGGATAAAACTTGTAGAACTGAAGTGAGGAGAAATTTCTTCACCTGAAGGGTGATGAATATACGGAATTCGCTACCACAGAATGTAGTTGAAGCCAAAACGTTGTCTGATTTCAAGAAGAAATTTGATCTAGCTCTTTGGGTTCAAGAGATCAAGGGATATAGGAGTAAGAAGAATCAGAACATGTAATTTGATGATCAGCCGTGATCAAAATGAATGGCGGAGTAGGCTTGAAGGGCTGAATGGTCTACTCCTGCTTCTAGTTTCTACGTTTCTAAGCCCACTCTTTTTGAAATGCATTCCAACATTTCTCAAGGGAATGCATGAGTGATATGATATTCTGGAATTCCATGTCAAATTGTTCCCAGATGCAAGGAGAGAACTATCTGAGCTTGTATAGTAATTGTGAGAGTCTTGTCAAAACAGATTCCATGACAGTGGGTGCCATTAATGTATTGATGGAAGGACAATTTGGTCTATGTTAAATAGAATGGCTTACATCTTCTGCATCAAATCCTAGAAACAAGTTAGAGCTGGATTCTTCCATGCTCTGAATTATTGTGTTTTATCGCATTGGCAGACTGCCTTCTTCGCTGCTCCCTCACAGTCAGAGCTATTTAGCGATCTCACCTTCTGGTGAGCTGGTGCCTATTGTGTCCTACACTCCTGCCCTCCTTCCTGCATATTTGTGGTGGGTGATTCATCACATAAAGATCTCTCCTGTAACCTAGTCTCTGAAGTACGTATGATATTAATATCTGAGCTTATGCTTGTGAGGGTGAAATTGAATGATACTGCATTAACAAGAAATATTGCTGTTCTTAAACTGGGTATGGTGCTGTACATGTCTTCAACACCTGAAATGCAAGAAAGATCAAAGCTAGCTTTTAGTGTGAAGGGAAATCAGAAAGAGAGAAGCTTCTCTTTATCATACGGAGTTTACTGGGTGACAAAGAATCTATCCACCTCAGTCTTACACCACCTTTCCAGGAACAGAGTTCCAAAGATTCATGACCCTCTGAATTAAAATATTTTATCTCATTTCTGTATAAAAAGTGATTGAGAAAGGTCCAGTTGCAACATGGGTGACAAAGAAGGAATATGGCAATAGAAGATAAATGTGAAGAAATGCTGGGAAATATTGCTTCTAGAGTTGTCAGTCACCATGACCATGACACTGCCACTCCTCATGATGACTAAAATGTTTTCTTTGAGGAAGAGAGAGGGTTTGAAGGCCAGCTCAGCCTCCTCCCCTGGCAGCCTTTTGTCCACTTTTGAGTGTGATTAAATTGGTAGGCCACTTTTCTTGACCATATGAATACATGAACAAGGAGTATGAATAGACCTTTGAGTCCCTCAAGCCTGTTCAGCAATTTAATACAATCATGGCTGATCTGATAGTAACCTCAAATCTGCATCTCACCTACTTCTGAAACATGTTACCCTCTTGCTTACAAAGAATCTATCCACCTCAGTCTTACACCACCTTTCCAGGAACAGAGTTCCAAAGATTCATGACCCTCTGAATTAAAATATTTTATCTCATTTCCGTATAAAAAGTGATTGAGAAAGGTCCAGTTGCAACATGGCCAGATGGATTTTTGTTAACAGGCATATGGATGTTGATCCAGCAGTCCAGTGTGCCAGTATTAAAAGGAGTTGTGTCTCCTTTGTGTCACTGTGTCTACAGTGTGTCACTGTAATACCAAAAATAACAAATAAATTCAATGGGGGTGATTCTCCTAAAAATGTTCTGAATGCTGAATTCACGAGAAAACTGGTGCAAATTGAGATTGTTTTTTTAGCGCTACTTCAGAAAAGAATTTTCCACAATTTGTGTAATTGAGGTCACAGTTGTGAATATCACTAAAAGCTCAGGGAGTAGCTCTGGCCTATTCACACCAGAGTCTGAAGTTACGGAACTCTGCACACACGCAGTGGCCCTTTTCTGTCAGCTTGCAATTTGCTGACCAGCTTGATTGCTGGTCAGCCCAGGACCACTACAGTGCTGCCCCCACAATCCTATGACTTAATCGCAGCCCCTCAAGAGCATTTCTGGGCCAGTCCTGACCTCCCTATCCAGGAATGCTCCAATCTCTAGCTCCCCCACCTCCCGCCATAAGTGACAAATCATCCCACATGCCAAATCCCCCTCTACAGTAGGCAGACCCTATCCCAGCAGACACCCACACTCCTGGCAGACTCCCCACTGCGGCAGACCAAACCACCCGCGGTCCATCCCGATTGCTGACCTCCCTCCAGCATCAATCGATCCCAATGCAGAGTTGCATCAGGAGCCTCACTCCCACTAATCTCCCCTAGGTTCTGCTCCCAGATGGTTTGCCCCTAAGCGCTGCTTCTAAGCCCTGCCCCCTCAGCCCCATCTCCTTGCACTGCCCCGTGTCTGGTGAGCAGTGTCAAGGTGCCTCCTGGGCATGTACACTTTGCCCTTGGCAGTGCCAGGGGCAACAAGCAGGCACTGCCAGGGTGCCCATATCCAGGTGACACTGCACCCTAGCTGCCTGAACCCCTGGAGGACTCTAACTTCCCCTCCACTCCATCATGGTGTCCCGCTAGTTCCCTGAAAATGGGGTACTAGTCTGAACCCTGCCGGAATGAAATTGCACTGACCAGGTGGGAGATGCTCATGAGCCCGGAGACTTCAGTCCTGGGCCTAATGATGACATTTAAATAACATTAAAAATAGAATGAAATCATTTACCTGTGTTTCTGCTGAGTTCCAGCGCGGCCCCATTCTATGCCTGACATTCTGCTCAGAGATGTGCACATGTTGGGAATGCACATGTAAATCCTGTGAATTGGCCTACACACGATTCTCTCAGTCTGACACACTAAGAAACTAGCACATCGCCGTGGAAGAATCGCCCCCAATGTTTCTGGTGGCATATTTGTGGATTCCAGCACAAAGTGTTGCACAATAGCATTGTAAGTTGATTCTAATTTTCTTTGGAATTACAGACATTGACGAGTGCTCCACAGACAGACAGAAGTGTCACCAGTTTGCTCGTTGCATCAACAACATAGGAAGTTATCAGTGCGAATGTTTGCGTGGTTTCAGTGGTAATGGGGAAAATTGTTCTGGTAAGTTTGCTTCTGTCACAAACTCAATATGTCAAACATTCTTACCGATGCCTAATTCTGGTTATATCCTATCATGTAAATTAGTAATAATGTAGAACTCAAGATCTTGGCAGATTTCTGACATATTTGATAATGGCTTTAGACTGGTCATTAGTATCAGACTATTTTAAGAGTTAAATTTTGTATTATGCAATCGTGAATTAATTGTGCATTTTACATGTTTCTACCATCTTGTTTTGCATTGTAGTGCTGTGCTGAGCTGTTTCTGCTCTTTGACTCCTCCACATGGGGTTAATGATTGGAACTATTGGCCAGCTCTGGTGTTGTGATTCAGAATGCAACATCAAATCACTGGTAAAGCAGTAGAAATGCTGCATTTGGTTAAACAGGACCCATTCAGTTCTGAATGGTAGAAACATTCATTTGACTTTTAGTTGATTTGCCTTCTTTCTTCTTGCTAGTGATTATAATTATCAGCCATTTTAATATTATTCATGCAATTCAAAAATTGCAAAACAACCAACTAAAGATATCCTTGGGTCTAAAGCAAACAATGCCATGTTACAATTTTTCGTATTATCAGATGCACTTTGTACCAACCAGGAAATGCTATATTCTTATTGTTGGCCATTTATCATTTTTGTAAAATGTCATAGAATAGTACATAGAGTATGATGCATTCAAATAATTACAGATTCAGTAGTATAGATATTGAAGAGTGTCAGGACAAAAAAAATGTGCTGTTGTGATATGAGATGAATAAGCTGTGAACAGATATACACAGCTGTTGATGAATGCCAGTATAATGTAGAAATATTATTAGTCCGCTTGCTTTGACAATATTGCAAGTATATATAAAGTAGAAACTTGATACATGGTAGTAGATGTTGCTGCAGTGATTATAGATATTCTTAATGCAGGGTGGGATGATCTCTTGCATTCACATACAAAATGCACAGAATATTTCATGGGATTGGTTGAGATATTGTAATGGTCATGGTATTCACAGTATGGTAGCACACTGTAGCGACTACAGATATACTATGGTGGATTGTAGACTCCTTTATATTCAAGAATGTCCAAGCTGTAAATTATTTCACACTTTACAACTAAACTTTTGCTGAGGAATTTGATTGTAGTGGAAGAAAGGTAAGTGTTGCTGTCCTTGCCCTCTCAGCTGTTTTTGCAGGCATCTAACTTGTCAGCTGAGTGGATGCCTGGTGCAGGATCTTACTGCAATTTCACTCTTTGCCACAGTCCACACTGATTATCACTGTCCCATATAAAGTACCAAATACTTTTAGATATCACTTTCCATGCCGCAGTGGACATCATTTCACCGTACCAACGTCTGTCTCTCTACTGTGTGGTAAAGGTCAACAGGATTCACCATGCAATGAGGGAAAAAGGAATGGAAGTGATAGTGGACGCAGAGAGAACTTTAGATCAGAGATCAGCTTCCTTCTTACTAATGTGGCATTAGCTAGAAACCATCCAGTAAACAGAATGGGGATCTGTGCACAATCTTTGACTAGGTTTGATTCCTTGATTGTTTTTTGGTCAATGGCAGACTAACAGCAGTCATTATACATACAGCTTTTGTCAGATTAAGAGTTCCTACCCTATATGGAAGATTTGGGCCAATTTTTCCAGAGAATTCTTGCAACACATGCACAATTGGTGGACTTACATTTTATATTATAATTTTTTAATCTAACACTGCTAATCCTATGTAGAGTATGTAAGAATAATATATCATAGCCTAAATTTTGCATGTTCACTTTGGCAGTGGACGGGATACCTTTATGCCTACATTATGACACAGGCATAGAAATTCGGATGGAACAGTAGATCATCTCACATGATTGAAGAACATGATACAAAATCTATATATCAACTATGATTGATGCTAGACAATTCTCCATATATGAAGTAAAATACTGTATTGCTTCCTATATACACAGAAGGCATACATATATTTGTCCCATTTTTTAAATAGCATATTACACTGTAAATCCAGAGTGAGGGGAAATTTGCTTCACTGATCAAGTCTTGGGCTGCATAATGAGTAGCATGGGCACTCCCTCCTCCTACCCCCACCCTGCTCTATTCCAAGCTGGCTTGTCCCATCTGCAGCCTTAAGGTGCTGTAGACGGGTTTAACAAAGGCCAAGCAGGACTTCTGCTGCTCACTGTCCAGAGCAACTGTGTTGTCAAGAACAGTCTGAAGAAAATGGTGCATGTTAACTTTTCAGATGTAGTCTACCATCTTCTCCCTTCCCCCGTCATCCTCCAGCTTCCATCTATTACCATAGACCCACCTGATAACACCATTCTACACCTCTCTGTCACCCTTGAACCTTCCCCCATTATCCTGGATGCAATCACTACTCACTTCTACATGCCTTTCCTCTCCATTGCCTCCCCAACCAATTTTGATACAGCTTGAGATACAATTACCCCAAATTTTACAGCACAGCTCTGGAATAAAGGTGAAATCAATGTCTACATATCTCAAAGTCATTGCTGAAGTGAAGCTTGCCAGGTGCATGTCATCCTATGCATGGTCAGGAAATAAACCATTCTAATTATCAACTGGCAAGGAACTTAGGTTGCAAGGAAAGTATAATTCTGGTGGCTTGTCTTTTAACGACCATTTATGAGTTGCAAATGAATGCAGATGTAGTTACTGACACAGTTCAGAGAAAAAATTGATCCATTTTTAGGCAGCCAACAATGGCAGAAGGACAAAGTTCCCAGTTAATGTCCGATTGGTGGGAAACTGACCTTTTTCCTCATCCTAAATTTAGTAACCCTGCCTATCACAATTTCTGTCACTGGTGGGATCAGAAAGTTCCACCCAAAGTACACCTTAGTTCATTCTGTATTAGTTTGTTTTGCTAGGTGGACAGCTATATTTAAGAGTTATTTTTCTGTCCAATATATGTCTTCATTATTCTTCATTGATACTGCCAGCTGACTAATGTCACACAGAATGATGAGGATTTGCATTATTTTGAGGGTTCCTGATGTTTGCATAATTACAAAACAAGAAAAAGTTTGAAGGAGCAGGAACACAAGTGTAAGAACAATTGAATCTGAGGCATTTTGTTTAGATTTGTCACTATCCTGGGATCAACATTTATACATCTCTCCAAGTGCACTGAACAATTCAGAAGCGACAATCCCCTTACAACCCCTGCTGCAAAAGACAGACTGCGACAGAATTGTACCATCTACTTGCTGCAAAAGAGTATTAAGCAACAGTTGTGCTTAGGGCTTCATTTTGTATTTCTCAAAGTAAGTGGTAGTTCCCAGCTTAACTGATCTATTTTAAAGTAAAGTTTATTTATTAGTCACAAGTAGGCTTACATTCACGCTGCAATGAAATTGCTGTGAAAATTCCCTAGTCGGCATACTCTGGCGTCTGTTTGGGTGCACTGAGGGAGAACTTAGTATGGCCAGTGCACCTAACCAGCACATCTTTCAGACTTGTACAATGGGTATGCATGTACAAGAGGACAAGAGTATTATACACGTTTTCCAGTCACTTCAACGTGATAAAATAACCAAAAAGTGGCTACAGACGAGTGACAATAAATTGAGAGCAAAATTGTTAAATTGGCTTGTGCCCATTAGTATCCCATCCACTCTTGTGATCAAATTAACTAATGCCAGAAGTGCATGCCAATTTTCAGTTTTATTAACATTAGGCATTGATCACTTAAAAATCCAAGCAATTTCAGACTGTTTACTCTGTAACACAGTCATAAAAAATGTTAAACTGTAGTTGCTAGGTGAGAAAGTGAATAAAATAGCATTTTGAGGCTATTTTTGATTGTTTTTGCCATTTTGTTAATCAGGAGGCTTTATGACAAGTTTACAGGCAGAACAGTTTCTCTGGTTTGTTTATTATATCAGAAAAGTCGGGTTTTTAATGGTAACCTCCTCAGCTCGTATATCTATTGGAGGGAGAAGAGGAAGGACAATGAAGAGATGCAGTGAAACTCACTTGCTGGTCTGCTGATATAGAGATACATGCGGCTAGAAAAATCTTGCAAAATTAGCTTTGCATTGCTTAGATAGACACAGAGAAGTACGCAGATCTGTAAAATCTGTTGCATCCAATGCCTGTTATCCAAAAGCATTTTCAGAAACTAACACTCTCATTTGTGACTGGCTTACATTTTAGTGACCGTATATAAATTTACCCATCACTTCTTGTATGGGCTGGAAGTTCACTAAATTATTTCCCTAAAAATGACCCTGCAAAATAACAATCAGGTGAGTGCTGACAGTACAGCAGCTGGCCAATGACTGATTGGAGAATATACAAACTAGAACAGGACATGAAGCTGATTACCTATGTAGGACACCAATTAGAGAACCATGTTATTTAGAGACTAAGAGAAGCAAATGTGAGAATAAATTACTGTTGTTAACGAGTAAAAGTGAAATTGTCATAGTTCTAGATGACCATAGGTTATGACTGGTGATGATTTAACCTGAAGATCACCACACCTCAGACAGAGGCGTTTGATAAGGTGGCCCATGGAAGACTTCTTCAGAAAATGCAGATGTATGGGATAGAGGGTGATTTAGCTAATTGGGTTAGGAATTGGCTAGCAGATAGAAGACAGAGGGTGGTGGTTGATGGGAGATATTCATCGTGGAGTTCGGTGACAAGTGGTGTACCTCAGGGGTCTGTTTTGGGGCCCCTGCTGTTTGTAATTTTTATAAATGATCTGGATGAGGGTATTGAAGGATGGATTAGTAAATTTGCAGATGACACTAAAGTCGGTGGAGTGGTAGATAGTGAAGAGGGGTGTTATAGTTTGCAGAGGGACTTGGACAAGTTGCAGAGCTGGGCCGAGAGGTGGCAAATGGAGTTTAATGTGGAAAAGTGTGAGGTAATGCACTATGGCAGAAATAATAAATGTGTAGAGTATAGGGCAAATGGTAGGATTCTTAGTAGTCTAGATGAACAGAGGGATCTTGGTGTGTATGTGCATAGATCCCTGAAAGTAGGCAGTCAGGTCGAGAAGGTTGTTAGGAAGGCATATGGAGTCTTGGCTTTTATTGGTAGAGGGATTGAATTTCGGAGCCGCAACGTCATGTTGCAACTGTACAAAACTCTAGTGCGGCCGCACTTGGAGTATTGTGTGCAGTTCTGGTCCCCACATTATAAGAAAGATGTGGAGGCATTGGAGAGGGTACAGAGGAGGTTTACCAGGATGTTGCCTGGTATGGAGGGCAGGTCTTATGAAGAGAGGCTGAGGGATTTGAGGTTGTTTTCGTTAGAAAGGAGGCGGCTAAGAGGGGACCTAATCGAAACATATAAGATGATTAGAGGTTTAGATAGGGTGGACAGTGATAGCCTTTTTCCTAGGATGGAGAAAGCTAGCACGAGGGGACACAGCTTTAAATTAAGGGGTGATAGTTATAGGACGGATATCAGAGGTAGGTTCTTTACCCAAAGGGTGGTTCGGGAGTGGAATGCCCTGCCTGCAGCAGTTGTAGATGCGCCAAGTTTGGTGGCGTTTAAGAGGTTAGTTGATAAGTATATGGAAGAGAAGGGAATGGTTTAGTTTGGAGGGGCATTGCTTTTTATATTGGTCGGCGCAACATCGAAGGCCGAAGGGCCTGTTCTGTGCTGTAATGTTCTATGTTCTAGAGGCAAGGTTGTGAAGGCAGGTCTTCATGGTTAGCACTGCTGCCTCATGGCACCAGGGAAATGGAGTTGATTCCCGACTTGGGTCACTGACTGTGTGGAGTTTACATATTCTCCCCGTGTCTGAGTGGATATCCTTTGGATGCTCCAGTTTCCTCCCACAGTCTAAAAGACGTGCTGGTTAGATGCATTAACCTGAACGGGTGCCAGAGTATGGTGACTGGGGAATTTCACAGTAACTTCATTGCAGTGTTAATGTAAACCTTACTTTGACCGATAAATAAACTTTGCCTTAATCATTTCAGCCTGTATGGGAACTGAACTTATGCTGTTGACATCAGTTTACGTCACTAGCCAGCTGTCCAGCCAACTGAGCTAACCGATCCCCTGTTGTTAATATGCATATATTTGTACATATATTCAAATGTAAACCTGTGTTCAACTTGTTTTCATCAAAGTTAATTTGTAATGCATGAATAATTTATGATTAATTCACACTCGTCTAATTAACTGTTTTGGAAATGAGGCCATGGTGTTTGATTGCAGAAGATTTTTTTATTTTAAGCAAAAATTTAAAATAATTGTTGTCCACTTTGTGTTCATTGTACCTCACACTATGCATTTCAATAATGAATTATAGACATTGATGAATGCCAAAGTCCCATTGGAGGATGCCATCCCTCTGCTATATGCAACAATACTGCTGGGTCTTTCTACTGCATCTGTCCCCATGGGTTCATTGGCAATGGAACTGATTGCTGGGATATCGATGAATGTACCCTTGACCACATGACCAACACTTGCAATGATTCTGCTACATGCAAGAATACAGAGGGCTCATTTCAGTGTGAGTGCCACATAGGGTTCCATGGAGACGGATTCAGCTGTGTGGATATTAATGAATGTGAGAAACCCTCTATATGTGACAAAAATGCAGATTGTGACAATTCCCCTGGATCTTATTTATGTACGTGTCGACAAGGATTTAGAAATGCTGATGAGCTATGTTTGGACATTAATGAATGTCACAACCAGACCATATGTCATCAGAATGCAAACTGCATCAATCTTCAAGGTTCATTCTATTGCAGTTGTAAATCTGGCTTTTCAGGAGATGGAACTGATTGCACAGATATTGATGAGTGTGCTCTGAACCAACCAGTTTGCCATGAAAAGGCAGCTTGTAACAACACTATTGGAGCCTACTATTGTGAGTGCCCAACAGGATTTGAAGGAAATGGGACTACATGCTATGACATTGATGAGTGCATTGAAAACCAGGCCATGTGCCACATATATAGTACCTGCGTTAACACTGAAGCTTCCTACACATGCCAGTGTAATGAAGGATTTGTAGGAAATGGGTTATATTGTGAAGACATAGATGAATGCATTCTGTATAATGTATCTTTTCTATGTCACTTGGACTCCTACTGCATGAATACATTGGGCTCATTTGAATGCAATTGTGAGGCTGGTTTTGAAAGCAATGGGAATGAATGTGTTGATATTGACGAATGTATAACAAATTCATCTGTCTGCCATGTATATGCTACTTGCATTAATTTCTGGGGTGGGTATTATTGTGAATGCCTGGGTGGATTTATTGGAAATGAGACTGAATGTGTGGATATTAATGAGTGCAGTGCAGACAGTAACATGTGCCCCACCAATGCTTCGTGCATGAATACATTCGGTTCCTATCAATGCCTGTGCGATTCTGGCTTTTCTGGAGATGGACAGAACTGTAGTGCTATTGATGAATGTTTGAACAATACAATTTGTCGAGAAGATCAATTGTGCATTAACACAGACAACTCTTTTCAATGTGTCTGTACCAGTGGATTTTCAGATAATGGAACAGCGTGTGTAGATATTGATGACTGCTTGACTAATAGTTTCCTTTGCCACTCAGATGCATTTTGCATCAACCAACCTGGTTCATTTCTCTGCATTTGTGAAATTGGTTTTGTTGGTGATGGATTCAACTGCACAGATATTGATGAGTGTTCAGAAAATGGAACAGAATGTATGGATGATGATTGTTCTCTGGTGTATTCAATTTGCCATGAAAAGGCAACTTGTAACAACACTATTGGAGCCTACTATTGTGAGTGTCCGATAGGATTTGAAGGAAATGGGACACAATGCTATGATATTGATGAGTGCATCCAAAACCAGACCTTGTGCCACATATACAGTACCTGCCTTAACACCGAAGCTTCCTACACATGCCAATGTAATGATGGATTTGTAGGAAATGGGTTATATTGTGAAGACATAGATGAATGCATTCTGCAAAATGTATCTTTTCTATGTCATTTAGAATCCTACTGCATGAATACATTGGGCTCATTTGAATGCAATTGTGAGGCTGGTTTTGAAAGCAATGGGAATGAATGTATTGATATTGATGAATGTATAACAAATTCATCTGTCTGCCATGTATATGCTACTTGCATTAATTTCTGGGGTGGGTATTATTGTGAATGCTTGGATGGATTTATTGAAAATGAGACTGAATGTGTGGACATTAATGAGTGCAGTGCAGACAGTAACATGTGCCCCACCAATGCTTCATGCATGAATACATATGGGTCCTATCAATGTCTGTGTGATTCTGGCTTTACTGGAGATGGACAGAACTGTAGTGCTATTGATGAATGTTTGAACAATACAATATGTCGTGAAGATCAATTGTGCATTAACACAGACAACTCTTTTCAATGTGTCTGTATCAATGGATTTTCAGATAATGGAACAGTGTGTATAGATATTGATGAATGTTTGTCGAATAATATCCATTGCCACTCAGATGCTCTTTGCATCAATCAACCAGGCTCGTTCTCCTGCACTTGCAGGTCAGGTTTTGTTGGAGATGGGTTCAACTGTACAGACGTTGATGAGTGTTCGGCCATAAAAAATGCTTGCCATCGGCTTGCTCACTGTATAAACACTCCAGGCTCCTACCTCTGCTCTTGTGAGAAAGGTTTTCTAGGAAATGGACAGATATGCACGGATATCAATGAATGCCAGCTGAATGATCAAAGATGTCCTTCAGTAGCTTCATGTATTAATACTATAGGAAGTTTCTACTGTGTATGCAACCAAGGATTCACTGGCACTGGACAAACTTGCACTGCTATTGATGAATGTTCTACATCCAATTCATGTCAAACAAATAGCAAATGCACAATTTTGCAGAAGGGTTACAGTTGCATTTGCTCATCCAATGACACCTGCTATCCACAAGCCACAAATGGTGTGTTATAGTCTGATTGTATTTTGTTAACTTATGAAATGTTGATTATTAATGTTTAGAGGAAGCATTATAAAGATTAAATGATGTAAAGTTTGCATTTGGCATGTCACTGACTGAATAGTCCTTGAAAGGTAAACTTGTGAATTAATTTTGTTAGTGATTATGAATATATTATGGTGTTCATAATAGCTTTAGTCATAAAATGAGTTATGAAAGTATATTTTAAACAATTGTGATTTGGAAAAATGTAGGTTTTACTGTCATCCAGAAGCAGCTTGCTATAAATTAATTTGTTATGTGACATGGGCTGAAAATGTTAGTGTTCTAAATGTTTGTTTCTTTTACAATTTTCTCTCATTTCCTGAAAACATTGAATCATGTTAGGGTGTTGCAGCATGGGTATAGGGAGCCCACGAAATACATAACACAGACAGTGTTATCAGACTGTTCACCCTCTAGATAACCAGTGCCTAGCCAGATCCTTCCTAACATAACAATCCAATGAGTACAGTTTTCAATAAGGGTCACTCAACAGTAGTCAAGAGCAGAAACTTTAGCTGAGTGGTTAGGGACTCTACACCCCCATTTTTACCACTCCTGCTGATACTCCAGGTTGCATGAAACATCTGAGATCAAGCTTGAACATTCCCAATCTATATGGTTTTCAACCACAATGATTGGCCAAGTACTAAGCTGTCACAAGCACTAAGCTTAGCACAAACTTAGATTTCAGGAAAGCTTATGATGTACACACAGACTCTGAACTCCTAACTTAGTCAGAGCCCATTATTGGTTTCACAGTAACAGTTTTTTTTTGGCAGGTTTTGGGGTGATTTTCTGGGGCTGCTGGCCTCAACCTTGATTTGGGCGTGAGGGCCAAACAGGATTCTTGCCAGGCATCAAACTCTTTGCGAGTCTCCTGGCCCATTGTGCCTGACCCGATCAGGTTCTCACCCACAGTCACATGACTACTGATCTAGATGCATTAGCATACAATTATCAGGCTGGAAGCCAGAATCAGCAGCCACCAAGGATGCTCTGAAGCACCTCCCATCCTCCTCAGTGGGAGGTCACTGTGCAATTTGTGCAGGATTGAAGAATGGGAACCAGGCATCATGGGGGAACAAGGGGATGAGTATCTTCTCAACACTCACTTCCAGGGTGCCAAGGTGGGTCCATAAAAGGAGGTAGGGGTGGGGGGAGATGCAATGGGCCGACGAGACTTTTCAGCTCAGGTCTTTTCTAAGAGATGGGACACATGTGGCAGGTCTTCCTTCGGTAGCCTTGAGGCCTTTTGATGTATCTCGCAGCATGTCATGTTCAAAGATTTGTCAGATGAAGATGAAAGTCTTCCCTCTAATGTGGTGGAAATTTTTGAAGTGTTTATTTCACATTCAAGTTCATTTCCCTTTAACTTTTTAAGTCTCTAGTCATGTTGAGGAACCTAAAAGCCTTGAACTGGATTGTTTACATTCAATTTCATACTCCAGTATCTCTTTCCATCCTCTTGATTGACAGGTCCAGGCTATTTCACAATAGGCAGTAGCTTTGATGTTTTAGCTTGTTAGTTTTTATTACTCTTCATGTCAATTAAATCTGACATGCTCCTCTTTTGAGCTGTTATTTTTCTAACTGTTGGTTTTTGTAAACATGTTTTCTCTTTGTTTTGACCTTTCTAGAAAACCCAGGTGGAAGATATTTTTTCAACCAAAGAGTGGCTAGCACTGCCAACATCAGTGCAAAAAGTACTCTTTTTCCCGCTGGCAGTAGCACTTTGATTTATTTTGGGAGAATCACAGCCTTTATGTTCCTTGTAAGAACATAAGAACATAAGAAATAGGAGCAGGAGTAGGCCATCTAGCACTTCGAGCCTGCCCCACCATTCAACAAGATCATCGCTGATCTGAAGTGGATTAGTTCCACTTCCCTGTTTTCTCCCCATAATCCTTAATTGCCTTGTCTATCAGATACCTATCTACCCGTGACTTAAATATATTCAGTGAGGTAGCTTCCAGCATGTCAATGGGCAGAGAATTCCAGAGACTTACCACTCTTGGAGTGAAGAATTTCCTCCTCAACTCCTAACTAAACCGCACACCCCCCCCCTTTATTTTGAGGCTGTGCCCTTTAGTTCTGCTATCCTTACTAAGCAGGAAGAATCTCTCTACCTCAAGCCTATCTATCCCCTTCATTATATTATAATATGTCTCTATGAGATTCCCCCCTCAACCTTCCGAACTCCAATGAGTACAGACCCAGTCTATTCAATCTCTCCTCATAGGCTAACCCCCTCATCTCCGGTATCAGCCTAGTGAACCTTCTCTGCACTCCCTCCAAGGCCAATATATCTTTGGACCAAAACTGCACACAGAATCCAGTTGTGGCCTCACCAATGCCTTGTACAGTTGCAGCAAGACCTCCTTGTATCCCCCTCGCTATAAAGGCCATCATTCCATTTGCCTTCTTGATCACCTGCTGCGCTTGCAGACTGTGTTTTTGTGATTCATGCACAAGGACCCCCAGGTCTCTCTGCACTGTAGCATGCTGCAGCTTTTCGCCCTTTAAATAATAATCCTTCCTACTATTATTTCTACCAAAATTGTCATTCAATCTAATATATAACACAGGCTGCCTAATGAAATGGAGAAGTGGGGCTGTGGTGCTGTGAAGATGCCTGACCATGGCTTTTCATTAGGGGATTGGCTTTACACTTTGGGAAGATATAAACTTAGGCTACCATGAAAACCTATCCTCATCACCTACAATCTATTCAGTATGAGGCATTGGATGAGTTCAAAAAATCTAATGGCAGTCCAAAAGCATGAAGCTTATGCAGATTGTGATCAGCATCTAAACCTTGTGTTGGATTTTCCAAGTATTTATCTGATATTATTTATAACATACAGAGGGAGTGAATTGTTAAAATATGGTTTGGCTTTCTATTTTCCACTTACAGGAGATTGTTTCTTTGACATTTTGGGCATGCTTTAATTTGAAATTAACATTAAATCTAATTTCCACATGTTTGAGGGATATAAATTTCAAATAATATTCTATTACACGTCTTAATTTATAATAAAGATAAATTGAATAGTGATGGATTGGAACCAATAATGTATCAAATCTTTTAAATGCAATTTTGGGATGTGGAAAGACCAGCTTTTATTTTCCTTCCTAATTTTCCTGAGAAGGTGAGCCTTCTTTTTAAAGTATCATTGATTTGTAGTTTGATACAACTCAGCTAAATCACTTCAAAGGAAAATTTAAAGTCAAATGGAGCACATTTAATTCAGATTAAATGAGAGCAGTAGATTTTCTTCCCTAATGGACATAAGGAACCATTTGAATGCTTAAGACAACCTGATAGTTACACTGTCTCTTTTTTTATATTGTTATAATTTCTTTATTTCCAAATGTTTTAAAAATTGCACTCACATTTTCAAATGCCATGTGATATTTGAACACTGAATCAACAGTTCAGTGACCTAACCACTGAATCACAATGCCTTATGGTAATTAAATGTTCATAGAATCATAGAATGGTATTGCACTGAAGGAAGCCAATCAGTCCATTATCCAGTGTCTGCTTTTTGAAAGGCATATTCAATTGCTCTCACTTTCCTCAAAGCCCTGAAGATATTTGCCCTTCAAATATTTATCCAATTCCTGTTGAAAGTTGTGATTGAATTGGCTTCCACCATCTCCCTTAACAATGCATTCCTGATTATTGTAACTTGCCATATAATATTGTTTCCTCACATTGTTTTGGTTTTTTACATATCACTTAAACCTAAGTTATTTAGTTACAGACTCTCTTTCCATTGAAAGTGATTTATTTTATTAATGTATTAAAATCTTTCATGATTTTGAAAATCTCCTTTGAACCACTCATTAATTTTCCATGCATCAAGGTCAGCAACCTCCAGTGTATCTGGGCTCTTTAAATTAACACTCTGAAAATCTGCTCTATAGTCAATTGATTCTGTCCAAGTGTAACTTGCTATACTTTGTACCTTTCACTGTATAACATTTTTAATACTTTCTTCCCCAATTGTGTTTTCAACCCTTTATTTTCCAACATCCTTTTTTCAATACTTCTGTCCTTCAAAGGGAGGCAGCAGTGTCATCATAATGTCTCTGGACTAATAATCCAGAGAACCAGGGTAATAGTCTGGGGGACTGGGTTTGAATTATACCATGGCAGTTGGTGAAAATTGAATTCAGTAAAATTCTGGACTTAGAGGTCTAAGGATGACCGTGAAGCTATCACTGATTGTCATTAAAAGCTCATTCAATTCACCAATGCCCTTCCTTCCTTTAGGGAACATATAACTCCAGACCCTCAGCAAAGTGATTGACTCTTAAATGCCCGATGAAGTGGCCTAGCCAAGCAATTAGGGATGGGCAATAAATGCTGGTCCAGCCAACAATACCCACATAAAAAAAGTAGATAATAGAGTGAAACCACACATTAATGAAATATTTATTATTGTGATATAAAAACATTTTATCAACAATCTAATTAAATTATTTCCACAGAAAGTGTACTTTATCTGCATGGTGAGGCTGTTGGAGATTTAAAGGTATCTGCTTCAGGTGCTGATGTAAACTCCCCTTTTATTGTTCCTCCCATGGGATTTCCATTCCTTGATTCAATTTGGGATAGGATATATGTAAGTAGAAGTAAACCTTAAATCTTTCTCATTGGTTTCCTATTATCTGAGAGCAGAGAATTTATTGGAGATAATTCATTTCCCTCTTGGAAAATTATTATGTCTGGTGAGCTAATTCAAAGATTTGTGAGCTTTCTGCTAGGGCGTTAATTGGGTCTTGGGGCTTTGATATTTTCAAAAATGCTTAGAATTGATAGATCAAGGCATTAGGCTATAAAGTGATAAGACTTGATTTCATTTTGCTAAATACGAAGCATTTTCCAAATTTGATTATAATTTGATTTTAGAGCACAGAGATCATAGAGTGTTAAAAATTCAAATCTTATTATAAACAGTAACTTACAAAAACAAATTAGTTAATCATTTTGGGAGTAATTCTCTGCAGGGTTCTGTATTTTGAATTGGAGTTTTTCAATGTCAGACAGTAATTAGATACGTGTCAATTTTTCACAGCTAATGTCATTAAACCACTTAAGGATTTATGAAGAGAATACTGGCGATCTGCCATTACAAGGCAACAATCTAATTGAGAGGTTTAAATGACATTACAAAGCAAAAAAAAGTCCTTATTTTGTACTAATAATCTGAATCCTTTAATTAGATTATAATTTTGAAATCCTCCCAAAATATACTGTAGATTTTCATCTTCACTACCTGGGCAATCAAACTGTGGAGCAGCTAACCTTCCTGTTATAGAACTCTTTCATTTTCATTCTATTGATTTTAATTGGGCAGGTTTTACAACACTCTAGATCCCATCCCAAATTTTGGTGGTGTAGTTTTTGCTGAACTGACACCAAAAGAGAAATCTTATCCAAGCCTTTCCTAGGCGAATGGAATCCTCCAGAGGCCACATTCTTTGGCTTCTACAGTTGCTGTACTGACAAATGAAGATAATTAAAACATATGAAAGGCAATTACGTGGTCTGGACTTGTCAAAAGGCCTCAGTGAGACTTATGCCAGGTTTGCAATGAAAAGTTTTCTACTTAGCCTTTCAAGAGTATAAAGGAAGAATTTATCCGAGAATTTCCTATGATTTGCCAGTTGGCAAAGAGAAAATTGCTGTGAAAAATGGCTGACCAGTATTTCAATGTTCTGTTAAAATGTGCCTATGTCCATCTCAAAATTTATGTCCCCCTCTGGCTGTAACAACTGTTTGTGCCCCTCTCTATCCACAGGAATTTGGAAACAACATTAAAAACAAATTCTCATCTGCACTTCTGAAGTTGACTCCCGCTGGGTTACAATTCTGCATGAGCTCCTGATGCTATTCAAAGTATGCATTTTTCATATGTGTCCGGATGAACATTTACAGCCTAGTTGAGGATGGACCAGTCAATCCCCATCCTGACCTCATTCATATCCACATGTATCCATTTTCCAGAGTGTCACATTCAGGAGCAAGAAAACTATTTCATTTATATTTCCTAATTCAGGAATCCCAAGATTATTTTCAGGGCATCCATTACCATTTTTTTTTAATTGTCTTATTTGCAGGTGAAAAATACAACTTATTTCAATTTTGATCATTCATATTTGATGTCAGAATATAAAATATGTGTTGACAATCAAGTGAATACTTTGGAAAGGTGTGTGAAAGATACAAAGAGTAGTTGTGTTGGATAGTTGCTACAATTACACAACCTCTGGTATGTCTTTAGATATGTATAACTTAGAGAAAATGGGAAATGAAGAACTCGCTTATGTCAATCAGATCCCAGTTTACTCAGTGTAATCAGATTCTTCAGGAGTGGAATCTAATGAAATACAAATATTGTAATCCTATCTGCATTTTTCCTTCTAGTTTTCAGATAACGGCCTGATTCAATTTCAGAATTTTCAGTCAAATGAGAAGTATCTATATCCAAATCCATTTAAGAATGGATTTGAAGGCAATGAAATTGTCCCCATGTTGGCTGTGTTTTGGGACGATGCTAACCTCACATTTGGGGATGGGAAGTTATTATATCAGGTTTGTTTCTTTTTATAACTATATACATTTTTCTGATTGCTAAGATGAGGGTCCATAGTGAGGCTTCAATATCTCAGCCGAGTGGCCATTACTTCATACTTGAAAAGACAGTGAATGCTGGCATGCTGTTTGTACATGGGTAAAGTAGTAATCAAAATTCAAGTAGTTGCAGCTTGAAGTCAGAAACACTCATAAGCAGAGGGGCAATGTATAATTAATGTAGTTACAGTAGTCACAAGTTAGCATTACTAATATTATTCCATTGTAATTTAGTAACATAACAAAGGTTATGATGAAGATTAAAAACGTAGGATTACGGTGATAGGGCTTTGTTGTTGGTTCAGGCTCGATATTCCTGTTGGAATTTGTGGAACTGATCATGATGCAGCATCTGATGGCCTATGTCTCAGCTTCCATTGCAGCAGAAGCGCAAACCACGCAGAAGCACTGTTCGAGTGAAGTGCTGCAGTGGAAATTTAGACTGAGCTGATGAAATCTCAGCTTGTGACCACATAGGTTCAGGCTGCTGACTTTATGATTACAGATACCAATGCGCAGACGCTTTGCAGGGTATCACAGTGGTCCAGCAATTTGTCTTTCAGATTCCTAGGATTTCCTAGGCTCTGCCTCCTGCTGTGCAGTGGTTCTACGGATTACAAACCTGTGGTCCTCTCTCAGGATGAACACATTTATCCTCCTCCCATCATGGCTATGGCATCAGTGCCTTTGCTGTTGGCTGTTAGCCTGACAGTCCCAACTGCTGTCGCCTATATCAACATAGTGTAGTCCAAAGCCTAATAGGCCCAAACCTGCCTGAGGTCATCCTGCAAAATTTTCCACTGAAAATCAGCAGCCTTCTGACAGCCATACTCTTGAGCAGTAATATGTAGGCCACGCTCCTGGAAGACCATGATTGGATATCGCCTCGTGCTGAGAGCTATCCTCACCCTAGTCTTTCTCACTCTGTCAGATGATTGTGCTCTTCTGTGCTGCCTCTGTCCAAGTTTCTTTTTGAGGTTGTAGAAATCAGTCAGCAACTAACATGAAAGTAATTGGTACTTCCTTTAAATAGCCCTTTGAGGGATGGTGAGGAAGGATTAACAGGATGATAATCAACATTATAGAGTGCACCTCATCACTGCTTCTGTGGTCAATAAATCCTGGAGGAGGTCTGACCTTGAGCCCACAACTTCTGGTTCAGAGACAGGATTGGTACCTAGAAGATATCCTATTACTTTATTACAGATACAAAACAATCTGGAAAGAACTTATGCTTTTAAACTGAAGCTTGGAACTGACAATTGCATTTCAGTTGGTAAATTTCCCTGGTTAAAAATCAACTAAACATAGAAGGACATGACAATTTGTATCTCAACTTGAAATGTTTCGTGACAAAATAACAATAAAATCCCGAATGACCCAAGACTATTTAACTATCAGTTAGATAGTCAACATCTTTTCCCAAAGGTAAAGAAATCTTAAACTGGAGGACACAGGTTTAAGGTGAGTGGGGAGAGATATAGAAGGATCCAGAAGGGTAATTTTTTCACACAGAGGGTGGTGGGTGTCTGGAGTGGGCTGTCACAGATATTAATAGATACAGGTACAATTTTGGCTTTTAAAAAGAATTAAGACAGCTACATGGGTAGGATGGGCATAGAGGATATGAGCCAAACATGGGCAACTGGGATAAGCTTAGTGGTTAAAAAAAAGGGCAGCATGAACAAGTTGGGCTGAAGGGCCTGTTTCCATGCTGTAAATCTCTATGACTCTCTTTAATTAGATTTGAACTTGCTAACCAGAAATGAATATTTTCTTTTATCCGCAAAGGAATAACACATTCATTATTATGTGATATAACATTTCAGTGTTGATTAAACATATTAATATTACTTATGAATATATTAACATATTAATTCATTGAATCACCTGCCAGCAGAATATACATTAATGAGATGATAACTGGTGTTTAATATAAGCCACATATAAGATGTTATATTTTAAAACTTTTGGATGAAGAATGCAGAAAATATTTCTATTGTTCCTCAGGTATATAATGACAGTAAGAAGGACTTCTATTCTCAAGTGATTATCAACAGAACCACTGAAGAAGTAAACAGGCATTTTTCAAAGAGCATTGACAGTGATTTTGTCCCCAGGTGGATATTAAAAGTGACATGGGATCACATCTCACCGGTTTCCTTCCAGAAAAGAAATATTAGTGAGGTAAGTCAGTGGGTACAACGCTACTGAATGTGGGTTAAGAGTTAAAAAGCCAATCAGATAAAAAGCATTTATATTTAGGATTAACTATTAACTATTACAGCATTGGCTGCCCTTTGAGTTATTGAGAACCTTAATCACGTTGAAATTAAAATTTACTGTGCACATTTTATCAGTTTAAATAGGCACAGTTATCACCAATTTAGCAAGGCCTGTGCCCAATGCAGGACCCAGTGCGGAGTTCAAACATTTTCATTGGAGCACGGTCTGTTTCATGCAATATGTGACATACGTTTTTTTAATAGTAGATGTGGATGTGCATAGAAGATGGATAAGATGGATAAGATCAAGCAGCCTAGTTATTTAAATCCCCTGCTCTTTTGAAAAAATAAAAACAATGAAATTGCAAATTCAATAGTTATTTTTTGGCTTAAGCCTGAAGGTTATAATTATATTGTTATTACTTCTTGACTGCTTCCACAGGCTATCATTATTATAGTGTGAGGCAATATGTCTACAGTTTGATTGATAGCTCGAAGGAGTTATTCAGGGATAAATTATCTTCAATATAGATTGACAAATACAAATGTTTGTTTTTTCTACTTATGATTAAGTACTCAAGGGGATATGATGTATTGAATGAGATTTTATCTTTATTTTTATTCGTTCATGGGATGTGGGTATCACTGGTTACATTGCTTATTGTCCATTCCTAATCGCCCTTCAACTCAGTAGCTTGCTGGGTCATTTCAGAGAGCATTTAAGAGTCAAACACAATACTGTGGATTTGTAGTCACACAGATCACAATGGGTAAGGGCAGCAGATTTCCATCCCTAAAGTGAACGAAATGGATTTTTACAGACAATCGTCATAAAAGTTATCATTAGACTTTTAAGTCCAGATTTTTTTACAGAATTCAAATTTCACCATCGACCATGGTGTGATTCAAACCAAGGTTCCCAGAGTATTACCTGGATCTCTGGATTGCTATCCAGTAACAAGTTCATAAGTCACCATCTCCCCTACAAATGGAAGAGTATGAGATACTTAACTTTATCTTATTTCATCTCAGCATGGTTTCTGGGGTCTGCCCATGGTGGATACTGGGTGAGTTCGCACAGAAGGTGTAAGGGCATAGGTCGTGGGTGGAGAGGCAAGAAGTTGGCACTAAACTGGCATAGGGGCTATAAGGGGCCATGTAGATGAGTGGAGGCATTGGTTGGCATGGAATATATGAAGGGTCTGTTTGATGGGAATGAATGGGTGGGAGTAAGTTGGCATGGATGAGGCATGGGGAATGGATGGAGGGTAAGGCGATTTAAGAGCTAAGGGCTAGAGTGCCAAAATGTTTTTATTATAATTGGGCTGAACTTCCAGAATGGGCCTTTTAAACAGTCCACAGCAACATTTGGCAGCCTGTGAGGTTTCCTTCAAACTGTTTCTGGTGTCAGTGACCTTGGCTTCAGCATGCACCCACCGTGGTCCAAATGAACATCCAGCAACTGGGCACTGTTTTCCCTGAGGTGAGTTTAACAAGTTTGAAATGTTCAGACTTTGCGCACTCATCTCAGGAGAGAAAATTGGGCCTAAAATTCCCAAATAGATATATTTAAATTACATACAAGAAAGTAAGGATAGACAACATGGTTTTGTAGGGAGAAAACCATGTCTCACTAACATGATTAAGTTTTTTGAAGAAGTGAGAAAAATAATTGATGAGGGAAGGGCTGTGGATGTAGTTTATATGGATTTGAATAAGGTGTTTGACAAAGTCCCACATGACAAATAGGTAGAAAACTAAAATCACATGGGATTCAGGATGGGCTGGCTAGATGGATACAGAATTGGCTTGGTTCCAGAAGATAGAGAGCAGCAGTGGAAGGGTGTTTTTCAAAATGGAGATCCGTAGCTAGTGATGTTCTGCAGGGATCAGTGCTGGGATCTTTGATGTTTGTAGTATATATAAATGGTTTGGAGGAAAATATGGATGGTCTGATTAATAAGTTTGCAAATGACATGAAGATTCGTGACGTTGCTAATAGTTCTGGGAATTGTCCAAGAATACAACAGAATTTGATAGATTGGAGACTTGGACACAGAAATGGCAGATGGAATTTAATCTGGATAAATGCGAGGTGATGCATTTGGGAGAATCAAAGTTAGGTATGAATTATACTGTAAATGGAAGAACCCTTGGGAACATTAACATACAGAAAGATCTGGGCTGCAGGTTCACAATGCCATAAAAGTGGCAACACAGGTGGCCAAGATGATTGAGAAAGCATAGTGCATGCTTGCCTTCTTCAGCCAGGCCAGTGAGCACAAGAGTTGGGAAATGATGTTGCAACTACATAAAATCTTGGTTAGGCCATATTTGGAGTATTGTGTGCAGTCCTGCTCACCACACTACCAGAAGGATGTGAAAGCTTTGGAGAGAATGCAAAGAAGATTCAGCAGGATGTTGCCTGGTCTAGAGGGTGTTGGCTATGAGGACAGGTTGAATAAACTAGGATTGTTTTCACTGGAAAGACAGAGATTGAGGGGAGATCTAATAGAAGTTTAGAAAATTATGAGAGGCATAAAAACAAATCAGATGCTTTTTCCAAGGGTGGAAGTGTCAATTACAAGAGGGCACAGGTTCAACGTGAGAAGGGGAAAGTTTAAGGATGATATGCGGAGGAAGTTTTTCATTTAGAGAATGGTAGGTACCTGGAACATACTTCCAGAGAAGGTGGTAGAAGCAGCACATTAGCAACATCTGACAGACATCTGGATGGATAGATGAATACAGAGCGAATAGAGGGATATGGGCCAAGTAAGGGCAGAAGGTTGTTTCTTAGATTAGTTAGGGCATCATGATTGGCACAGACATGGTGAGCCAAAAAGCCTGTTTCTGTGCTGTACTTTTCTTTGTTCTTTCTTTGTTCCATTTGTGAGTTAAACTCAAAGATGGAAGTTTGAAATCAAAACAGAAGTAAATGAAATTTAATCAGGACAAACAATGTCTAAAGAGAAAGGAAACTTGATGCTTTGAGTGTGATTTTATTTTTCCCATGAGAATTGGTTAATTATAATGTTTTGGTTAACTTTAAATTCAACTTTCTTGTGTGTCTTTCATTGGTTATAATGAAGGGTCACATGCAAAGTTTTAAATTTTTTCTTCTTCATATGTTGATTAATGTGATTTATTTTACCAGCATGTTTTATATTTTTTATTCCTTACATGAGTAATTCCATTGTTAGATTTGCCTCATTTAGGCATAACAAATTGATTCTCTTGTAAACTAAATGAATTCTCTACATGCTCTACATTGAAAATGCTTGGTTTGTTGATTTGTAATTGCTATTTTCATGTGACATTATTTACTCTTTCAGAGATATTTTTAATTTTTCTCTACACATTCATTTACAGACAAACACATTTCAGTGCATATTGACTACGGATGGAATTCTCTCCTTTGCTTTATTAAAATATGCTAAAATGCTCTGGTACCCTGGTCAGAGATTATTCCACAAAGCATTGATTGGCTACACAAATGGTAAAGGAATATTTTACAATGATCCCCAAAGTCAAAAAGTTAACACATATGGTCCAGGAGGAAGATACAGGCCAGATCAAGCAATTGGAAACACAGGACTCCTTGGACAATGGGCTTATCGGCTAGATCTTCAAAACTCCAGTAAATATAATAAAAGCTACCAGCAAAAGTGCTGGCATTGGTATCTAACTGAACCAAATCCTTCTGCCTGGAATACCAATGTACATTCTTGTCCCTGTCACGAGTCACAAGCAAAGGAAGACAACCGTTTTATACCAGAGATTATGCTATTCAATGCTTCAACCAAACAGAAGCTGGAAGGCGAGAGGATAACATTTCAATCTGCATTACCTAATAGGTTCATGGCTGGCCGAAGATGCATCTATAGCTCAGGGTATCTGATTACAGGCATAACTGATCGTTACTTTATTTATTCCCCAGAAGCAACAATAATGCAAGATCACATAAGTGAGTATAGATTAAAATTATTTCTGTTGCCCAAGGTTAAGCATTCTGTTGATGCTATTGGGAAATCAGTAGCTTTAATGTCTAGAAAATGAATCAGGCAGGATTTCAACTTCTAACTGATTACAAGTAACTTCTGATTGGAAATTTATGTGTGGCTAACACTGATGACAGGTTTTGGGATTAGCTCTAACTGTTTGTTTCTTATGTCCTGCAAACTACAGAATTCCTTCTATCCCCTGACTTTTAATCCTCCTGCAATCTTTTTCAATCCTTGGCATCCATTAACTATTATGTTTTGATTTTCACTGCAAAAACTCTTCTACCCTTTTGAGCCTTGGTGGTGTTTTGTGCTATCAAAATTAGTTAGTGTTGTCACCTTTTCATAGATGTAAAATCTCTAAAACGAAACAGATAGGTGGAGAAAGGCATGTTTGATTCCTACATCGTGCTGTTAATGTTGAAAATGAATTGAAAATCTTAATAATGAATGCTTCCTGAGCATAAAGCCCAAAAGCATGGAAAATTGACTTTTATTTTAACCGATGCTTTTTTAATTTCCATTTTAAATATTTCTACACAACTCATTCAAAACTAGTTAATTAAATGTCCCTTTACTCAAATAAATTTGTGACTATTCAGAGATTAGACTTTAGACAAATCATGTTCATTTTAACATCCAAAATGTTTTACTACATCTTATCACAAGATATCAGCTTAGATCAAGTTGATTTAGGCTCAGTATAATCTTGCTTTTCTCACACTAACAATTAGCCTAGATCAGTTCACTGAATTATTAAATTGCCAACCTGGTATATACATTGCTTCACTGCAGAAAGCTATAAGAGGTTTAAAATCTACCTGAATGTTCTTGAAATTAGCTTAGGATGTCTTTGTTCTGAATGAGATCCATTTAAAGAAAAACGTCCCCATGTAATTCTTGGAAGTAGTCTGCTCTAGTTTTAATTATACATAAAGTTTCCACTTAAAGCACCTGTCTGTGGACTAACATTCAAGATAAATATGGAACATATTACAATTATTTATGTTATCATTGCTACCATCAACAGTGCTGATAGCTAGCAACCAGACAACAAGCTGTGAAATTGTTAGATGGTAACATTTAATACGCGGCTATACTAATATGGGAGTCAATAAGAAATTTACTAAATGGACATTAAGCTATTTGGAAACATACAGAATAAAAATTTCAATATTTATATGTAATAGATGCCACCGCCAATTCTCAATAAATATTTCAGAACTGGGACTGAGTATCTCATTTTTATCTCCAGGTGGGCAGAGGTATGCTGACATTACAGCTCCCAATTTGGAAACTTGTACACATACATTGTTATTCAAAATTGTGGATTTTGATTATGAGAAACGCCTGATGTGCTAAACGTATGAAATGTAATGTATTCAATATTTGCAAATAATAAAGAGCTTGCTTTGAATTTTAGTCATAATTGTTTTATTATATATTAACAGGGGGGGACTTGGAACCTTTTGAATGGTGTTGCAGAAAATCTTCATTATGCAATTTGTATTATGAAAAACGACCTATTGATAACTGTGAGAATTATACTTCATTGGGTTTAGGTAAGCAAATGACAATTTATTTTGTGCATTGTGACTATTACAGCTTACTATGTTGAGAATTGCATTGGCTTTAGTTGTATTCATTTAATTCAGTGCTTTCCAGAAGTTATTTTCTCTTTTTCAATTGTTCCCTTTTACAATCAATCACTCATTGAGCTCCAGCTAGGAGAATAAAGTCATAGATATCTCTGACTATATAGACCAATTTTCCATAATTTGCCCAAAGATGTGTCACTGAAGTCAGGAAAACTGTAACATAACAGTTTTGCCTTATGAAGGTGAACTAATAATTATGTAGTGTTCAGCTTCATGAATAGCTTAAACACACCCAACCAACCTTGGTAATCAAGTTGAAGTTATAAGTAATTGTAAGATACACACTCACGGCCTTTGAGTATCAGAAATCAAATAAGTAGGCTGTTTAGGTTAGTGTTTGTGCTTTCCAATTGATAAGTTACTTTTTCTTCAACTATCTCCCCTTTTCACTTCTCTTGGAGAATTTGATCAGTGCATTGCATTTTCATGACCATTTTTCATGACTAAAGAGTGTTGCTAAACTATTTTCAGTCGAAAGTGTCAAGTGGATGACCCATCTTGGCTTCTTCCAGAAGTTCCCAGCATCATAAATGCCAGTCTTCAATCAATACAATTCACTTCACGTGATATCAAGAAATGGTTGAAGGCAGAGGGTACTTCAAAGTTTATGGGCCCTGATAATATTCTGGCAATAGTACTGAAGAGTTGTGCTCCAGAATTTGTTGCATCCTATCTAAGCTGTTCCAGTACAGCCACAACACTGTCATCTACCCAGCAATGTGGAAAATTGCCCAGTATGTCCTGTACACAAAAAGCAAGGCAATTGAATTACCTCCTCATCAGTCTATTCTTGATCATCAGTAAGGTGATGAAAGCCATCTATAACAGTGCTATTAAGTTACAGTTGTATAGCAATACCCTATTTAATGACACATAGTTTGTGTTCTACCAGGGCCGTTCAGGTCGAGAGCTTGAGTTCTTGGTTCAAACAGTGACAAAAAAGATTAGAAGTGGGGATGTTTGGGGATGATTATACAATGTTCAGCACCATACACAACTCCTCAGATACTGAAGTAGTCTATGTTGAAATGCAGCAAGACCTGGACAATATTTAGCCTTGGGCTGACAAGTGGTAATTACATTCACACCACATAAATGCTAGGCAATGACCATCTCCAACAAGAGAGAACTTAACCATCACCTCTTGACATTCAGTGGCATTACTTGCACTTTCAGCAATCTGGGGGTTACCATCAATCAAAAATCAAACTGGACTAATCATATAAATACTGTGGCTACAAGATCTGGTCAGCAACTGGAAATTCTGTGGCAGGTGACTCACCTCCTGATTCGCTAAAGCCTGTTCACCATCTACAAAGTATTAGTCAGGAGTGGGACGTAATACTCTCCATTTGCTCGGATGAGTGCAGCTCCAACAACACTCAAGAAGCTTGAACCCATCCAGGACAAAGCAGCCTGCCTGATTGGTACCCCATCCACAACCATTCATTCTTTTCACTACTGATATACAATGGCAGTAGTGTGTACAGTCTACAAGATATATTGCAGGGACTCACCAAGGCTCCATAGAAAGCACTTTCCAAGCCCACAGCTGCTACCAACTAGAGGAACAAGGATAGCAGACACTTCGGAACAACACCACCTGGAAGTTCCCTTCCAAGCCATTTACCATCCTGACATGGAAATGTATCACCATTTCTTAACTGTCATTGGGCCAAAATCCTGGAACACAGTGCCAAACAGCATTGTGTGATGGTAAACCCCAGATTATATCTACACAACCTGGACAAAGATTTGGCAAATGAAATATAACATAGGAAAATATGAATTTTGGCAGGAAAAATAAAAAATAAAGTTATTACCTGAATTTTGAGAGATTATAAAGCTTTGAGGTACAAAGGAATCTGGGTGTTATAGTGCATGAATCACAAAAGACCAATATGCAGGTAATTGGGAGAGTGAATAGAATGTTATTACTTATTGCAGGGGGAATTGAATACAAAAATAGGAAGGTTATGCTTTGGTTGTACAAGACTATATTTGAAGCATTGTGAACAATATTGTGAACCTTATTTAAGGAAAGATGTTGAGTGTAGTTCAGAGAAAGTTTACTGGGCTAATATCTCTAACAGATGGCTTGTCCTATGAGAAAAGGTTGGACAAGCCAGACTTGTATTTGCTGGAGTTTAGAAAAGTAAGAGGTGATTTGATTGAAACATGTAAGGTCCTGACAGATCCCGACAGAATGGATATAAAGAAGATATTTGCTTCTGCGGAAGGTTCTAGATGTAGGGATAATTAAAAATAAAGGGTCATCCATTTAAAACATAGATAGGGCAAAATCTTTTCACTTGGAGAGTCGCGAGTTTTTGGAACTTTCCCTGAAAAGGTGGGAGAAGCAAAGTCTTTGAATATTTTTAAAGCAGAAGTGGATAGATCCTCAGCAAAAAAGAGGGTTATCAGAGATAGATAGGTGCAAGTTTGAGGTTACTATCAGATCAGCCTTGGCCTCATTGAATGGAGGAGCAGGAGGCTGAAAGGCCTACTCCTGCTCTTTTTTTTCATATGTTTGTACATTTGCGTAGACTGCAACAGTTCGAGAGCTCACCACCAACTTCTCAGAGACAATTAAGAATGGAAAATAAATGCTGGCCTAGCCAGAGATGTCCATATTCCATGAATGAGTACAAAAAATCTAACTAATGGGAAATCCATCGCAACACATTCTTGTTCCATCAATGTTGTGCACATTTAAGTAGGTTTCACTTCATTGGAATTAAGAGCAGGAACGCTTGCCTGATTTTATTCCATTTCCATGGGCACTGATTCCAAATGCAGCATTCAAATGCCACCCAGGTGATTTGAGCTAACCAAACATAGACTCAGATCAGCATCGACCTAACTAGACTATGGTGTCCTTTTCTACACTGAACAGTTTATTTATCCTCCATTGCACTGAGTCAGCTGCACTTATAAATGTTCTTGCATATTTTAGAATTGCAGTGTAGTATGGTGGTTCCGATTTATTTCCAAAGATAGATATTTCCTCACAGAAAAGGATGAAGAATTAGAGGTTTTGTCATCCTGGATGATCTTGACTAGTAGCCAACTCAAGAGTGTTAAGAAAGAGATACAATTAGAGTGTTAAGAAAGAGATACAATTAGAAGTGAATGAGGAACTTAAGATGGAGGAGAAAAATAATTCCAACAATGTAAATACATCCTGTTAAATTTGCAGTATAATTGAAAAATGGCAACAGCACAAACAGGGACTCAGACTAAATAGATTTAGACGCAACAACATTTGTTTTTAAAGAGAAAGAGGAGTTAAAATAAATACTTATATGGATAAATTCTCAAAAACTATTTATTGTTAAGGTCAGGTTTATGGAACCCTACATGTGAAAACATTTGATGGAGTTGACTACATATTTCATGGACTTGGAGAATACGTCATTGTCAGGTTGTCATCAGCCAAAGGACACAATATATTTACACTTCAAGGACAAAGTTACCTAACAATTAAAAACAACACCTTTATAAATACAGTGGCCTTGGTAAAGCTGGCTGCGTTTTATCAAGGGATGGTAATGATGAAAGTAAGTAGCTTATTCTCAAAATTATGAACAGATAGTTTAAAAATTCTATTTTGAAACAGTAACTAACATTTCTGTTATCTCCGATCTTAAACTAAATCTTTTCTCATTTCAATTAGGTACAATGGGAACGCTCCAAGTCTGAAAAGGAACTTTCTGTTACAGTAAATGATAAGGATATCAACTTACACAAAGGTGAAGATTTAGGTAAGAGTTTGTGAAAAGGTCAGTGGAAATGTTACAAGTGACAGCAAATGCCCAGCAATGGTGGAAAATCAATTGTGGCTGGCAACCAATTAGAAACAAATTTCCAGTGCTTGATAATGTGTATCTTTAAGAATTGTATTTGTGTCACGTCTCTTGCGCAGCATCTGTTGTATCAGTTCTATGCACTCAGGGCCATTTTGTCTTAATCCAGCAGCACTCTATTGTTATTGCAGCAACATAATTAATTTTGATAGCTACAATGTTTGTTTTAATCTGGACTAATACAGGGTGATTATTTTATTGTTATCCCTTGATCTATTTCAGAATGGGGCTTGATTAGGTTGATTGATAGCTAAGGCTATATGACTGGGTGGAGCTAGGCTTATACAGAAGAATCAAGTCAGTTACTGTTGAGATTGTGGTTACTTTCTCTATCTTCCTTTCTCTCTCTGAAGTGGAGACTTGAATCTACCAGAAAATAAGTCTCTTTCTCTGAGATTCTGCTGTTTCAGAGTGGATCTTTCTCTTGGGGTGGCTGTGTGAGAATCTGTTGGATCTCTATCCAGGGGTATTAAAAGGTTGGAAACCAAGCACCACATGAGCTTTTTTTTTGTGCTAACTAATTCTGAAGGATGTATGTCAATGGGAATATTGGCTTAAATTGGAATGATAGAGATTGATAGTTTTAAGAATTATACTTTGTCATGTTTAAATATTTTAATTGGTAAAAGTTATGCTAATTCTTTTTATGTTCTAACTATTCTTAAATATTCTTAAATAAAATTGTTTTGCTGAAAACTTCCTAGTGGATCCATTGAACCATACCTGGAGCAAAATACCTTATGCTTACCCTAATGTCAAAACCAAAAGAAAAAGTTAGGATATCGGCTAACTTTATAATATACTTTGGAGTTTCTGATCTGGTTCCTAACACACGGGATCTCCTCTGTGTAATTCTTAGGCAAATTTGATGCACATGTATAACAAGAGATCAGAGAGCCATAACAAATAAATTTATTCATTATGGTGCAAATCATCAAACTTGGATTAAATGTTTATCTCTATTTGAATTTAGTTATTGTGAACATCACATCTTAACAAATATAAATACATCCTGCGTACTTCCTAACAAATAAATTTGGGCAACAATACATAAGAAGGGAAGGGAAATGTTGGAGATGGACGGTGTGAGGTTGAGAGAAGGGTGGGAATTGGAAGCAGTTCCAGAAATGAGCATGCAACAGCACCAATACAACCATTAAAATCATCTCAGTGAAAAGATCAAGGGCAAGTAAAAGGGTTCTGTGGGAACACAGAGGGAGAATATTGTAGGCAGGTGAAAAAGTCTGTTGCATGGAGGGATGTGGTGATGGGGGAGGGGTTAGAAGGTGCAGGAGATGGGTAGCATGAAGGACTCCTGCCCAAAGAAATGAGCATGGCAGAGAAGGCAATGGTAGGAGAGTTCAATATCCTGGCAGGCTCAAAATTCTTTGAAGTGATGATGCAAACGGATAAAACTGAGTCCTTTGCTGAACTCAGATCATCAGAGAGGAGAAAGTCAGAGGGTAGAGAGGATACATGGCAAGGACTAGGATTAGATGAAGGAATGGGATCAGAGGGAAGGGAAGGGGAGGAATGAACCAGGGGAATGTCAGTATCAGTAAGGTATTGGGCTTTTAATTCCTTAATACCTGAAAAGAAGAGAAAATGTTTTGTGTTAAGATGCCAGATGATTCGAAGAATGAAATGGAACTGAGGAGAAAGAAGTTTTGAAATAAGAGGAGTCAGTGCTGGGTTGAGTGTGTACATGTAGCAGCACATAGCATGCTGTGGATCTCAGGATGTGGCTAGTCTGAAGGATGTGGTATGTCTCGGAGACATATGTAACTCTATATGAATTTGAAACATAAAGGATATAAATTCAGTTGGAAGCTATGTGGGATAAATCAGGGAAGACAACAGTCACTGAGGAAGGAAATGTGGGTGTGAAAGTGATTTTGATAAATGCCACAAAACACCAGGAGGAGAGGGAAAGCAATGAAGGTGAACAAAGAGAAACAGAAATCCCATTGAAGCGAGGAGAAGAATTTCTTCAAGGTAGGCATTTCTGGAAGTAAGGTGGCAATGAATTAAACACAAAAATTAAAGCAAAACACTGTAGATGTTGGAGATCGGAAATAAGATCAAATATTGCAGGAAAAGCAATTTTGGCAGTAGCTGTGGAGAGAGAAGCAGGGTTAACATTTTAAATCCATTATGCCTCATCTTCAAAAGTGACAAGGGATGGAAATGTGATGGATTTTATGTTGAAAAGAGGGAGGGAAGGGCAGATGAAGAAAAATAGAAAGAAGGCCAGAAATAAGTTAGAGAGCAGGAAAGACTAAATGACAAAGATGTCATGGAATGCAAAACAAAGGGAGTGGGAATGAGAGCATTGACTCTATTGTGAAGTTGATCTGTAAATCTCACTTGCATACAAATAATTCAATTCTGAATTGTTTTCTGAAATGCATATGTCAAATAAATTAACCTGTTGCATTAATAGCTGTGAGTTAATCACTTAATAGTTAATCATTGTAACAATATATATTTTGTGAAATGTGTTCCAATTTACTTCTCTGTTTAAATAACATTGATTCTAAGATTCAGTCACTTGTCATTTTAATCAGGTTCTGATGACTAATGTTGACATCAATTCAAATAAATTTCAGTAAATAATTGTACCTTTCTATTTCTCTGTTGTTTCTCTTCACAGAGGTATATCATTTTAGTCAGAACCAGTTGGCGCTTGTGTGTGAAAAGAGGACCAGATGCTCCGCAGTATATTTTTCTGGACTACAAGTTACAGTGGAGTTAGGCATAGATGGCTTCCTCCAGGCAACAGTCTATTTGCCACATATTTTCTACAATAGGACACTTGGTCTTCTTGGCTTGTGGAGCAGTACAACAGCAGATGAATTTTTGTATCCAAATGGGGATTATCTGAAGTTCCAGGGTGGCAGTCTTCCAACTGAAGAGGAAATATATAAGTTTCAACAATCCTGTAGGTCTATATAGTCAGTTACAATATTTGATCTTACCTTATTTTAAACTGGCTCAGTGTCCCACATGTCTTTTCATCTCTCCTGAAGGAAAAGCATCATATTGAAAGACACGGGCAACATATCTCAACCAATCAAACGTGTATGTGAACATTGGAGCTGAGTGTACAGTTGGGCAGACTGAATCCAACCCCTGCTCAAGCTACTCCTCGCACTAATCGACCCCCCCTACCCCCCCACCCTCCCATCCCCAACAGCCGCTGGCCACTTCATAGTTCTCAAGCTGACAGGCAGGAAAGCAGATATTGCTCACAGGGCTGCCTGGAATCTCCACACCAGTGTGATCTCCATGGCTAGGAGGGGCAATCCAACCACAACGCTTCCATCCCAGTGGAGAGAGTGCTGAGGTCAATCTCCTGCAACTGGCTCGAACCCACTAACTTTAAAGATCCTTGAGAGAGCCTTTTTCTGCAACCTGGCATCAGCAGAGAGGCAAATGATCACCAAATGGCCCTACCTCTTTAAGCCCCACATATCCCAATGAATAAAATCCCACCTGATAGATACTGCTAACACCAAAGGGAAACCCTCAAGGTGTGGGCACTTAGTCCCAATTTGGGAGAATTGTCGCCATTATAATTTGTACTTATGTGGCACTTCAGCTTGCAATAATGTCTCAAAGTCATTCATTGAGTTTAAAGTGCAGTAACTGTTTTGTGGACAATATATTATTTAGTAGAATTATTGAATAAGTTACCAGAGAAAGCCTATTGAAACAAAGACTAAAAGTGGATGCTAGAGACAATCTGATGTGTTCTGCAGCGATAAAGGATTGAGGAATCTGGTGAGAAGGCGTTAATCCCTAAAAAAAACCCTACTTTTCTAGTCCCAACAGATGGTCACTTTGTTCCTTTCTTAAGGTGGAGAATGTACATTTTCAGGACATCAAGCTAGGGCATTCTTTAGATATCTGCTTCCCTTCATTATTCTCAGTTCATAGATGATTTGGACATAAATAGAGAATAAAGTATGACATTTGCTAGCAACTGTAAAAAAGGAGGTTCAGCAAGCAGAGAAGGACTTCCAAAAAAAGGAAAAATGTTACACCAGCAATTCGACATTGGGCTAAATTTCCCTGATGTCAGTTATATTGATTGTTGTTTGCCATTATACCATTCAACAGAAGAAGGTGTTACTTACAGGGTCTGTTTATTTAACTCATCTTTTTTGCTAGGAAGGGAATTGAAGAAGCAAAAAATCATCATGCACCTGTAACATTCTTATTGCTATTCAGAGCTGAGTGTCTGTGACGAGGCTTATTGGGGAAGTTGGCCATGAATAATATTACAGTATCGCAGAATAAATGGGAACAAAAAAGAAAGTAGTCAATTGACAAGTGGTTGCGGAAAGAGATTTGAATATTAAAAGGATAGATAGTCATTAAGAGTCAATGATGGTATATTACCCTCCCTAGTACATAGATGTTTGGTGAGGACAGACAGTAACCTATAGTTGTGGTCCATGTAGGAGCTAATTATCACATAAATCAAAGGAAATGAAGATCAGGAGAGCAGCTATTACACCTATTTTACACCATCACTCCGAGTCCACAATTATCCTTTGAATTTCAGGAAATTCTCTGTTACAACATACAATAAGTGTCTTAATTTCTACATAGTGAGGATACACAATGGAGAAATGTATTGTGATAATTAAAGATGAATAGAAACAGCAAAGCTTCATGTGTTAATGGAGGACAGAATACTTTAACTCCTGTTTCCTGGCATTATATTTTTTAGGGTTGGTGCCACCTCCAGAAAGTCTTTTTCTTTCACATCAGCCAGTGGAAGAATGGAAAACATTTAGGCCAATCTTCACATCAGTACTCCTTGCATCAGCAGATAATAAAAGGCTAAATGATATCAACAAAACCTGTACTGGCAATACTGCATGTATTCATGATATCCTAGTCACTAATGACACAAAAGTGGGATTGCAAACTAAGGACTACTATATGAAGTATGAGAAATCCACAGTGATTTTTGGTTAGTATTATCTTTTCTAGGTAGGTGTTGTATATTGGATAAGTGGATGAAACTAGTGAGACACTTTACAAAAGAAAGTATGGACATGATTAACTATACAACTTTAGCTGATTTTAATTTTTAGAAAATCCTTAAAAGTGATGGTATGACACCTTAAGGGTCAATGTAGATCAAATGCAGAGCACATGATGGAAACAGAAAATAAAGACACAATTTTGGCTGTTCTTAAATATATTTTGATATTTTAAAATGCCACAGTTACACTTGTTTTTACTGAAAAACCCACAGTAAAGTGGAATATTCAGCTAGAAAGTCAATATTTTTCCCAAAGATAGGGCAGTCTAAAACTAGAGGGCATAACTTTTAGGGGAGAGATACAAAAGGGTCCAGAGGAGCAATTCTTTTCACACAGAGAGTGATGAGTGGCTGGAACAAGCTGCCAGAGGTAGTAATAGAGGCAGATGCAATTTTGTCTTTTAAGAAGTGTTTGGACAGTTGCATAGGTAAGATGGGTATAGAGGGATATGGGCTAAATGCGGGCAATTGGGACTAGTTTAAGGGTTAAAAAAAAGAGTGGCATGGATAAGTTGAGCCGAGGGACCTGTTTCCATGTATGATTCTATGACTCTATGAATAAAGCAACTTCAATACTATTTATAATCTGAAAACTATTAATGCAGACTCTGAAGTTTCTCTGAAGAAGATGTTGGTGGATAGGCAGTGTTTTTTGCCTTTACCCTACTGTATTCCATCTTTCCTTCTCTTATCTTGCTTCCTCCCCAGAAAATTATGACATATGCGGATAATAGTTTTATGGACATAATTAAATCTAGCCTTTAGTATTTCACTAAAGTTCCTTCTTTAAGTATTGCAGACTACTTGATCATTCAGGAAAGTGCTGGCATCAGATATAAACCTTCTTCAAGCAAAGTGTACTTATACAAAGAACAAAGAACAAAACAGCATGGGAAACAGTCCCTTTGGCCCAACGAGCCCACGCCACCACCTCAATGTTCCCACTTCTACCCGTGATCCCTGTCTATGTTTATAGATCTATGGATTGAAACTAAATTTGAGACAATTTAGGGAGAATTTGTTCTGCCAATTAGCCTAAGAGCACATCTTTGAGATGTGGGAGAAAACCGGAGCTCCCTGAGAAAACCCACGCAAGCACGGGGAGAATGCACAAACTCCCACAGACACAGGCCCAAATCCATATATCTGCACAGCACAGCGATAGTCACTGAGTTGTCGTGTTGCCCATCAAATGGTCCTCTTATCTATACTTCCATGCAAAACTATAATTAAAATTGGGCCTTGTTAGATTTTTTCCTTCTTCACAATCAGGAGATTTAGAGTTGGTGTAATGTCTCCGTTTACAATCTTGATTAAGTCCAGCTGATTCAGTCAAGACATCTTGTTGGTCTATATTTTTCAGTACCAGAGACTGATGTGTGATATCAGATGTTTCATCTGAAATTATAGGGGACAGTGAAAAGTGTTAACGCAGAAACACTACATTGGAACGATTAGAGTAAAGATTCCATTCCTTGATGATCAGAATGTGGCGTGCTTTGCCCCAAGTGGTAATTGTAAATCGATGCAGCATCCTGTTTCTCCCTTTTTTTTGCTGTTTTAAAACAAGATACAACTTTACTGTCAAAAATATTAATGGAAGGCAATATCTTTAGATAGCAAAAGCCCTTTTCATTTATGCAAAATAGTAATATAAATAATGGCCAACTTGTAATGGTATATTGTCCAGTATTTAGCAATTAAAATAGTGAAATGTTGGAAGGATTTTGTAATGTGACTTTATGGATTAAATGAAGCTTGTTTCATTGCATGCAGTTTTTCCTTATTCAAAAAGGATTTGCTAATAATTTTGTTCAATTTGTACAGTATTAAATCAATATTTTTTTTAAACTGTCCAATTGTAGAGTGAGCAAGTTGTGGAGGAGCGCTCTGAAAACTTGTGATCTCAAATAAACCTGTTGGACTATAATGTGTTGTATGTGACCTCTCATCTTGTCCGCCCTAGTCTGACACCCGCATCCCCACATCTTGGCTAGAAGTGGTGCAAATTGTATCAAAAGGAACAATTTTACTCGACTTTGCTTTTGTTCCTGTCTACACTTGTGCATCTGTAGATAAATATGATAAAGGTTGAATGCTTGATGTAACATGGTTCTTTTACATTGATGTCGTGTTTAATTAATTCCATTTATGTTTGTTAAATTTAGGAAACATGCCTCCAACATTTATTGGCCCTTTGTTTATCCAGGTTAAAGTTAATACCACAACAAAGGTTCAGTTTACAGCTAAAGACCTCAACAATGATAAAATCAACTTTGCACTTGTACCACCTATTCCTGAAGGTGCAACAATAAGCTCAGGTATATAATTATTCATGAAAATCTGAGTGACTGAGAATCCAATCTTTGTTTCAATATGGAATTCATAACTTCCATCCCCCTTTTTTCTGTTGATGTTATTTGCTTCCTGTCTTCAGTTGAGTATTAGCCTCTTGAATAATTAGCTGTCTACCCCAACTCATCACTGCATTCCCATTTTCAGCTATTCACTCTGGTTTCAATCTTCCCTGGGTAACTCCGTTGTTAATCTCTATCCCTTTCATGGCATTCTCTGAACAGACCATTGAGATACCCTCCCATCACTGCCTTCTTATGAGCAGCAGATATTATTTCCCCATTTTCCTCTCCCCATCCCTGCCACTCAAAGTTCACACCCAGTACCGATATTACCATCCTTCTTCCTAGCCCACTTATTACTGCCCTCTCCAATTCTGTCAGCTGATCAACGATTCCCATTCCTTCTATATTTGCTTCTGGAGTAATGATTTACTCATAAATCATACTATCCACAAATCAAAACAAAATACTGCAGATACTGGAAATATGAAATAACGACAGAAAATACTGGATAAACTCAGCTGGTCTGGCAACATCTGTGGAGGGAGAAACAGAGTTAGCATTCTATCCACAACTACATTACAGGATAATTGCACTGACATCTCGTTTTGTGTTATGTAATAAATCCCATGTAGCAATAATTTGCCCTTACTATACCTTTTCTGCCTGGTTGTATTTCTCCCTATCCTCCACAACTTGCTGGTTTGTTTGGCCCTTATGATCAAATCACCTCTTTTAGGCACTGTCTGTTGTCCTCTGGCGCTGACTCATTTGAGAACCTCAGCATGATACATCCAGCTTGGCAGTCCCTACTTCCACAACGTGTAGTCCTATCTGCTTGATGTTTTATGTTTTATCCCTTCCTGCAACACTCTGGTTATCATTTCCCAGAATGTGACTTTGCTCTCTTTCCCTTTCCTCTCCTTAATTTGTTACATCTTTCTTCACATGATTCCTCACCCCGACTACTTAGCTTAAAGCCGTCTCTACTGCCCTAGTTATAAAACTTGCCAGAACACCGGACCCAGACCTGTTTAGATGAAGGCCATTCCAGTACTGATACCAGTACCCCATAAATCAAAATCCATTTCTCCAACACCAATCTTTAAGTCACACATTTAACTCTCTAATCTTATTTACCCTATGCAGAGTATAAATGTGGGAAAATATAAATATGTTCCTTTTGGTAGGAAGAATAGAAAAGTAGTATATTATTTAAATAGTTAGAGGCTGCAGAACTCTGAGCTACAGAGGGATCTAGGTGCCTTTCACTTATGAGGAAAATCTAGCATGCAATATAGGAAGAGATTAGAAGGCAAATTTGTGTTTATTACTGCAAGGAGAATAGAATATAACAGTAAGGACATTTTGCTGCAGCTGTATGGGGTGTAGAGTGAGAGGACATTTGGAGTACTATATACAATTTTGATCTCCTTATTTAAGAAAGGATATAAATGTATTAGAAGCAGTTCAGGAAAGGTTTACTTGAATGATATCTGGGATAGAAAGACTATCTTATGAGGAAAGGTTAGACAAGTTGGGCCTGTATCCACTGTAGTGTAGAAGAATGAGAGGTAATCTTGTTAAAACACGTGAGAGCATAAGCAAGGCCTCATGCACTCCAGACATATTCTCTTCCACTTATTCCATTGGGAAAAAGATACAAAAGTCTGAAAGCATGTACTAACCAACTCAAGAACAGCTTCTTCCCTGCTGCCATCAGACTTTTGAATGGTCCTATCATATATTAAGCTGATCTTTCTCTTCATCCTATTTGTAACAGCAACACTGTATTCTGCACTCTGTCCTTTCCTTCTCCCCTATGTACTCTATGAATGTTTGTCTATATAGCTCACAAGAAACAATACTTTTCATTTCATCCCAATACATATGACAATAATAAATCAAATCAAATCCAGGGAAGACTTGACAGGGTGGTTTCCCCTTGTAAGAGAAACTAGAACTAAGGGAAATAGTTTAAAAATGAGATGTCTCCCATTTAAGGCAGATATGAGGAGAAATATTTTGTTTCAGAAGGTCGTGCGTCTTCTCCAGAGGGCATGGAGGCTGGGTGATTGAATATTTTTAAGGTAGAGGTAAATAGATTCTTAATCACTGGGATAGGTAGAATCTGGAGCTGACAAACAAAGCAGTCATGATCTTATTAAATGGCAGAGCAGGATTGAGGGTACGAGTGGCCCACTCCTCTTCCAAATTCATATGTTCATATTTCTATGTTTATTACTTACTTTTGAATGTATGATGTTTCTTCTAACAATATAGCCACCGGTCTTCTGACCTGGACACCACGAAGTATCAAGCCAGTTCAACTAACCATTCAAGTCAATGATGATTTACGCGGGTCATTTCTGAATCCCACTGTCCTGATGTGTAACTGTATGGACGGTGGCGAATGTGATTACAATACCATTATACAGACCCATTTACAGGGGAAATTCCAGGTCAGTAACTCTGCAGACACCAGAAAATAGTTTGCTGTTCACTGTTGCTCACTTTTCAAAAACAGCTGACTACATTTCATTCTCTCTTGCCAGAGACAAGCAGGCAGAGTCAGCTTTGCTGGGCTCACAAGCTATCTGATGCTGCACTGTGCCACTGATTGCAGGCACAAAGCTTTGCAAGGGTCAATTCTGCCATATACTGGAATCAAAAGGGATTCCATTCCCTCAGTGATAACTGGTGTGCAAGCATAAGCAGAGAATGATGCTTGATATTATGGTATCAATCATGATGCCTTCATTCTGCGGCATCTGCAATTAAGCCACAAATACAAATCCAAGGATATCTACTGAACATGTTGATGACATTGTTCATGCACAACTGCACAATGTACATGTTGTGATAACTGTGCTGCCAAATGAATTAGACCATTGGCTTGCTGAAACAGCAATTCCATTGCCCAGACTGCTGTGAGAGAGCCCTGCAGTAACTTGGCAAATATACATCAAGATTTGCAGTTGTCTGCTGCGTACTCCACATGATGAGAGTGCAGACCTTGCCACCAGCTATAAAACAGAAAGATAAAAAGCAGAAGCTTGAGAAACAGAATGAGGATGAGAAAGAAGAAAGTAACCTTTATAGAGCCTTCCTGTCTAGCTGTCAGTGAAGAACTAATTCAAGTGTGATACCAATGAATGCCAATCCCCTATCCAACAACAATCCCACACTTTACATTCTTTTTGTGACTGACCATCAGAGTATCTAATTGGCCAGAATACAAAAATAAAATCCATCATAAATTTTCAAACCAAATGTATAAATGAAAGCATTCCACATTCCATATTCTGAATGTAAACTAATCACCTTTGTACATTTCCTTAGTATATATCCTCTGCGTGCATTTGCCAGTTCTATGCTACATCAGTGGCTGCAGGATGGCTGGTAGAAGGGTATGGCTATCCTGGTTGAACAGCTGGTAATTCATCCAAGCGTGAGATGTAGTTGTGAGACTTGCTGCAGTGCTAACTATGTGAGAATGAAATGAAGCTATGAATAAATGCATGAGTTGTATTAACACAGCTAGCTGGTCAGGAGATGAGGGGCAGTGGTGAATTGTGAGGCAATATGTGAGGCTAGTTCTTGTAGTCCCAGTGCCTATATGACAAGAATTTTGATGTCCAGCACTGTTCTTCTCTCACTGCAGGTTGTAGGCTGTTTATGCTCAGAACTGTTTTCTGGAGAGTTCTGCTCAGATTATCAAGATCACTGTAAAGGGCAGCCTTGTTTCCCAGAGCTGAAATGCACAAACCAAATTAATCCACAGCTTTTCCAATGTGATCCATGTCCATCCTCAACAATTCCAACTGGGAAAGAGGGATACAAATGTTTTTTAAATGGTGAGAATTGATTAAGACATTCTTTTATCCTTAATTCGTATTGTTAAAGTGCAATTATCATTATACAACAAAATTAAAATGGAAATAAGAAAATGTGACCATTAATGATCCTTTACATTAAAACTGTTTCATTTTATATATCCCAGTTGACCTTACATTGTATTTCCATGAAAAATATTTCCATTTAACATTCTGGCTGCTCATCTACTACTTTCTAATTCTTTTTCTTTTCCAGATTATTGTCCATCTACATTTGGGCAGTTCTCACATTCTCAATTGTTGCTTCTAGTAAAATAAATATGCAATGTTATCACTTACATACACTGATCTTAATTCCAAGAGTGACATTGGTGTTGGTTTCCGGTGCTTTTTCTTACCCTTTCTGTCATGGTGTTCACCATTAATATGCCTTTTTTTTTTGCTTTAAGTGCGAGAGACAGACAGAGAAGGCAGAAGGCACCATAAAGACAGGAAATAGAGAAAGGGAAAGACTGTGAGAAGAGGGAAAGAGAAAGAGCAATCAGTGTATGTGGGTGCTAAAGTAAAGATTTATCATTCTAGAGACAACAGAGAAAATGTGAGAACTCCACAAAAATGGATAGACAAAAAAACTGGAAAACAAAAGGAGAGGACTAAAAGGATTAGAAAGTATGAACAGTCAACAATATTATATAGAAATGTTAGTGTTAAATATAGTTAAAAGTTAGGAATTAAAAATAGTTTTTTAATGGAATGTTATCTTTCTATTAATAGGTTGAAATTAATAGAAAAGAGGAAAGTAAGCGTCAGCCACCCAAAGTCATTGTCAATATTGGAACCAGTTATATAAAATAGATTTTAAAAATCTGACAGAGGGAGTTTAAGATGTTAAGTGAGATTGAAAAAGATGTCAGGGTAGTGATGCCTGGATTCATTTCTATTCTATACACCAAACAGATTAGGGAATGGAAAATTAGGAAAATCAACCTATGGCTTCAAGCAGGAAGAGTCCATGTACTTGGGAATTAAAACAAATTGTTATATGAGGGAAGATTGTGCAAAAGGAATGACTTTCACCTCAACAAAAGTGACAGTAGTGCCTTTCCAGAAAGCATAAGTAGATCACTGGAGAAGGAATGAAACTGAGACCTCAGCAGGTATCCTTTGTCCCCAGCAAGCCAACCCTGCAGCCAAGGAAGCCCAGGAATGAAGCTATCATGCATTGTCCCTGAAAATCATGTACACACATGCATGAACTTCATCTGGTGATCACACACCAGCTGGACATTAAGGGAGTGGAACACCTTCCTTTTGATGAATGGGGCTCCCTGATGCCAGGGGGCGCGTAGAATGACATGAGTGCAGTCAGTCACCCACTGCACCTGTGACAGGCCACAATGGAGAAAATCCACCAACTCTCTCGTCCTGCTGGATCTGGTCCAAGTCGAAATGAATGAAGTCTGGTGTATCTATCGCCTCACGGATGACTATGAAATGTCACAAGTAACCCATGGAGCCCTAGAACAAACCCACTGTGTAGAAGTTGAGGGCGGTTGTTATCTTCATGGCCACTGGGAAGTGGTGCTCTCTGCCTCCACGTAGCACAAATATGGACATTATGTGGCACAGGTACTGTACTGTCTCAGTGGTGAGGCAGAATCTCCAGTGCCACATGTCGTCTGACAGTTCCATAAAGATCACTTAGGTCCTGTAAACACTCAGTCTCCTTCTGTGCCTTTATAACTCCGTTTGGCTGGTGCTGCCCCTTGGCCTTTGAACCTGCCCTGCAGATGCCTGGTGTCTTGGCACTGGATATTTCCTGGGTGCTGCTCATCACTTGTTGCTGCTGGAGTCTGTGCTCTTTCAGGGCTGTAATTAGTTGCATTGCAAACTCTACGGGTTCCATACTGATCTCCATTGTTAACCTGTGAGGGATGAGAAAGAGAAACAGCTAGGTTGGTGTTCCAGCAGCTTAAATTTGGAACTTCCCCTCACCCATTGTCCACCCATAAGTTCTACACATTATCCAGCAACTAGCACTTACTCATATCTGAGGTACCCTTCCATCTCCATTTCTTCAGCAATCCCAGTCAATGTCCTTGCCCCTTAAAGTCACTTCAGGACTGCCATCTGGTTGCTCCTCCCTTAATCTCTATTTCACTGGGGGTTCCGACAGGAGGTTTCATTAGTTGCCTATCAATGAACATGGCTAATTAGTTTGACATTACGAGTCCCAGAAATATTAGGGGACACAATTACTTTCTGAATCAGGGATAATCAAAACTAAGAGGCACTATTTGTACTCAGGCTGCATCATCCTGAGATCTCATTGCTGTCAGGCCTTTACACTTAAGATTCCTGGACAGCCATTCCATTAATTTTGCTCTCTCCACCCTCCTCCACCCGTGCTTTTCCAGGGTCTCATCCTCCCAGCCCCTTAGCCCATCCTCCTTCAATTTGAACCTTACACTCTATCAGATTTTGGAAAATTCCAGCCAATGCATGTAGTTAATGTGAAAATGTTTCCAAATTATTTCCTAGATTAATATTTTCTAACCTAACAAAGGATGATGTGTTGCTTGAATCAGATCTGGGTAAAGAAACAGGGCAAGTAACAAACGTAATTGCTGTGGAAGAACAATAACAAACATAGGTAGATGCCAGACGGAAAAAAGACGAACTACGAAATTTTCCCATCCCACTCGCCACGGGAATCACAGTGGCAGGACAAAGACCATGCAAAGATCCATTGACCTCGGGCGGGATTTTCCAACTTGAGGTGAACATGGTTGGTAGAGTCCACCCAAACTTTCGAAAATAAGAAAAAAATCAGGCCCAAATTAACTGGGCAGAAAAGTTAACAAGTAGTTCAATGGATCAAGTTAATATTGGGAAAAATCTTTCTGAGTTTATGAACAGTTGTCAGATCATCTGAGCACAAATATTGGCAGAAAATCAAATGGGTCAGAAAACAAAATGGATTCTTTGATAGACATGTATTCTGGCCCATCTGATTTTTCAGTATCTGTCGATCGCAGTGATCCAATATGCAAACTCGGAAGAATTTCCACAATATCTCAAAGTAAACATAGTGCTACAAGAACAGGTCAGCGGCTAGGAATACTGTGGCAAATAACTGACTTCCGGGCCCCCTGAAGGCTATCCACTAACTAGAAGGCACAAATCAGGAGTGTGACGGAATACTCCCCATTTGCTGGATGGGTGCAGCTCCTACAACACTCAAGTAGCTTAACACCATCCAGGACAAAGCAGCCCACTTGATTGGCACCATATCCACAATCATTCGCTCCCTCCACCACTGACACTCAGTAGCAGCAGTGTGTAGTACCTACAAGATACACTGCAGCAATTCACCAAAAATCCTTAGACAGCATCTTCCAAATCCACAATCACTACCATCACAAAGAACAAGGGCAGCAAATACATGGGAACACCACCACCTACAAACTCTCCATCAAGCCACTCACCATCCTGATTTGGAAATATATCGCCATTCCTTTGCAGTTGCTAGGTCAAAACCCTGGAATTTCCTCCTTAACAGCATTGTAGGTCAACACTCAGAACATGGACTGCAGCGATTCAAGAAGGCGGCTCAGCACCACCTTCTGAAAGGCAACTAGGGATGGGCAATAAATGCTGGTCAGCCAGTGTTGCCCATATCCCATTAATGAATTTTTTAAAAAGTTTCAAAATAAATAGAGATTAAAATCATTACTTTCTGTTGGAATTCACACATATTTAATTGTGAATATCAATCTGATTATGAATTTCAAACACTTTCATATAGCATCCATTGTCCTTGCTGATATTTCCTTTTCGTTTCCTTTCTAAAGTATTTTTCTCCTTTCACCTCAAAAACATTGACTTCCTGCTGAGTACAATTCCAAAGATGGATTTCTCCACCAAATATATTGTCTAAATGACCATTCTTCATGTATGAGATTAGACAGTTCATCCTGGAAGGCTGTTTATGATCGTGAATATCATAGCCAAGTACTCATCTGGAAATGTACAGCATTAGATGTTAGAAGGTTGCATAGTGGGATTCACCAATATTTGCTTCTTTCAAACCAGATGTATGCTATTACCCCTAGCCTAGCTGAGACCAACCACTATAGCAAAAACCAACAGTTTTATCATGAACATTTGTGGTCTTTATGGCCAAAACAAAATTCTTTAAAGATTCATTGCTAGCATTGATTCTGAAGCCCATGCAATAGCACAGATTTTATTAATTTGTCCTCCAGGTAGAAAGTCTTATTCCGTAGGAATGCATATTTGAGGAACAGGTCGATGGGTCAGCAGGACCACAACATTTTCTGCCCATTTACAGTGAAAAATTCTTCTAATCTCCATTTCTGAATTTCCACTCAGTGTTCTTAGGGGTGACACCAGGTTTGTGAATTTGTAAAATTAATTGTTTTGATGCATTTTGTACGCCATGCATCAAAAGCATGGTAGGTAAATTGGCCATGCTAAATTGTTCCATAGTGTCGGGGGATCATCAGAGCAAATACATGGGATTATGGGGATGAGGCCTAGGTGAGTTTATTGTCAGTGCAATGCTCAATGGACCAAATGGCCTTTATGTGGGGATTCTATGATTCTTCTATGAAAAACATTGAGGAGCATATTGAAAGAATTTTGATTCTGCTACACTTCCATATGTCTTGTGTTGAGTGTGACAGCAGCAAGACATCCATTAACATTATTGTATGGTGCAGTTACTTTTCTTCTTTGAATATTTATTCACAGGATGTGGCCATCGCTGGCTAAGCTAGCATTGATTGCCCATCCCTAATTGCCCTTGAGAAAGTGTTGATCAATCACCTTGAACAACCACAATGCTATTAATATATGAAGAAGGGAACAGGTTAATGAATTTTGTAAAATTTAAAGATTTGTGCAAAGCATTGCAAGACTTGTTTTTGCACCCCTGTGACCTTGCATGCCAGTTAACTTGTTTGTGTGAGCTTATAGACTTGTATGCTAGCTAAACAAACCACAGGTGTTGAGATGCAATAATTGCTAGTCACACTAGAGGAACAGAACAGAGGTAGTTGCAGCCTTGAGACAGCTATGATTACAATGGACTACACAAAGGACAAAACCGCTGAGGCAGCAATAATCACATGACAGAAGGCAAACCATGACAGACAGCCTGGAGAACTGCAGGCATGTCTAGGGATGGGATCCGGGATGTATAAAATTTACTCTTATCTGTGTTCGGAGAGAAGTCTGTTGAACCACTTTAGGAACTGGGATTCTCCTAAAAGCTTTTGTATTAAACCTGCTGTCCTTTGACTCATGACTAGTCTCAGAGATATTATTTACCAACAGCTGTATACTTATTTAATTATTAATATTTGGTTTTATTTTCTTGGATTAATAATTTTGTATAACATTTTTGTTTCTTTTCAGATAAATGCCTCCCACCATTTGCTTTCCCCTGTCACAAGTCAGCTAATTGCCTCACCACTGGAGACAGCTATATCTGTCAGTGCAAGCCAGGATTCATGGGTGATGGAAAAAACTGCACTGGTAAGCAATAAAAGCTCAAAATCAGTTGGTAGCCTTTAGTGGCATTCTGCAATGCATGGGTGAGACCTCATGATATTAATTCTTGTGATCAGCATACACAATTTTTCAGATAGTGTATTAGTAAGAAGCCCACAGAACCAAAAGTAAACAATTGCTATTGATGGAATCAATGTCAAACAAATTTGTGTGTCTTGGTCACATCATTGTGGAAGATGTTAAATGTGACACTGAAATTATCAGGAGAGCTGAAATAGCAAGAGGTGCTTTAAACAAAATTAATTCAATTCTAACAACAAAGAAAATAAGCCTGTGTACAAGAAAATATTTGCTCATACATTGGGCTCGATTTTACTATTACATTTGCCCATTTTTGGGCGTGAAAACTTAGTAAAATCGGGCATGAGGCAATCCGTGCTCACCTTCACGCTGGTTCCCCCTTTACCCAAGGCCCCAAAATGGCTGTGATCGGGACCGTGCCTGAACGGCCATGTCAGCCATTTAAGTGAATTTGCATGCTTTTCAATTGACTTAATTGGTGGTCCGTCCAACTTTACTGGCACTTGCCCCCTTACCAGTGAGTTTGCCCACCCAGAATCATGCGAAACAGACATGCTCCCTGTAAGTTCAATTCGGACGCTCCAGTTAATGAGGAGATAAATGCCGAGTGTCTGATAGCTCTCCGTCCGAGATCAGTTGGAGGAGAAGGGCGGGGGGGCGGGTCTGCTGCCACTCTGCCTGAAATCAGTGGAAGGGAAGGGGAATCTGCTGCCACTCTGCCTGACATCAGTAGGGCCGAAGGAAGTTCTGCTGCTTCTCTGAGATCAATGCGGAGGAAAGGAGATCTGCTGCCACTTTACCTGAGATCAGTGGAGGGAAAGGGAGTTCTGCTGTCTGAGCTTGGTGTGGGGGGGAGGGGGGAATGGGAGGGGCCCACAATCAGTCTGAGAGTTGAGAGGAGGTGGGGGATAAGGCGGTCAATAATGTGGTGGGGCAATGTCTGTGGGGGTGATGGAGAGGGATTATCTAGCCTGGGAGGGATGCAGCAGTGGAGCAGCATTCCATCATCTTTTTTGTGCATGTGCAATTAGAGATGCTGATTGGAGCACAGGATTTTAGGCGATGTTTAGCCCTGCCACAGGCTTCTACAATGTAATTCAGACATGCTGATATTTTTGAAGGCTGAGTGAGAATGGGGGAGCTTGAGATCTGAAACACTCCCAATTTCAGACCGCCCAGCACTAAGAATCAAAATGGTAAAATAGGACCCATTGTGTCTGATCAATATTTCTCCAGGGCTATCAAACCTGGACTGTTGGCAACCAAATGATCAAAAAATTCAAAGTCTTTGAAATGTGAGTATACAGAGGAATACTTAGAATATTTTGGAAGAAGAAAATTAACAAACAGAATGTCTTAGGAAGAATTAAATTGAGAAGAGACATGATAGGCATGATCAAGAGCCCAATTTTATTTTGGCCATCTGATAAGTGTAACAATATACACATAACACTACTTGAAGATCACATCAATGTAAACAGAGCTGATTGCCAAGGTTACATAGCCGAGCAACATCAAGGAATGGGTAAACACGAACTGACAGGAGGTAGTAACTATGCTTACCATGGAAGAGCTATTGTACAGCATTATATCCAACTCTTGGCAGAAGGAAGGAATCCAAAAAAAGATCTTGGACTTTTAGCAATAGCTAAAGTAATTGGAATGAAGACAAAACACAGTGAAAGAAAATAATTGATACATGAGATTGGACAGTTTTGTTTAGTAGTTGATGATAGGAAGCCGCTTCAGAAGGCTAATAGATGCTTATTGCCCATACTCTCTATCAGGATCTGATATAAGGTTCTGAAAAAAAAAGATACTTTAAAAAATAAGTATTGTTCTCTCATTGACTGAACAGTGTCAATAAATGGAAAGGATTTTATAATGCTACCAACTGTCATCAAGACTGATTCTGAACTGCACAAAATAAGTTCAATTTAAGTTATCTTAACTCAGCCGAGATGGTGGTAAAGGCATTAGGCATAGCCTAACCAAGTCTCTGAAAGAAGAACATCAGCCATCCTTCTGACTATGGATTGCTTTCTGGTGGAACTTGGAAAGGAGAGATGGTGGCGTAATGGTAATATTACTGAGCTAGTAACCTGGAGGGCTCAGGGTAATGCCAGGTCATAGGTTCAAATCCCACCATGAAAGCTGGTGAAATTTAAAGGCGAGTCTCAGTAATAGCAAGTATGAGATTATTGTTGATTATCATTAAAATCCACCTGTTTCACTCTTGCTCTTTAGGGAAGGAATCTGCCATCTTTATCTATTCTGACCTACATTTAACTCCAGATCCACAGCAATATGGCTGACCCTTAAAGACCCTCTGAATGGTCTAACAAGTCACTCAATTCAAGGGCAGTTAAAGAGGGTAACAAAAACTGGCCTTGCTAGCGATGCCCACATGCCATGAAAGCATACACGTGTGGATGTTCAGGCTTATGCATGAACAGTGACCACTTTGTAGAGCCCAGTGGGTCAGTATGGTATTACTGATTTTTAGAGAGGAGAAGAGGAAACTTTAGAGGGAGAATGGAAAGAATACACAGATGGCAACTGAAAAAATGATGCATATGTTGAATACTATAATCTGCCACTTATGGAATAAATTGACATTATAATCACAGCAAATACACAGTGTGCTTTGAGAAATTACAGTAGTGATAATTAATGAAGCTCTGTTGCAGATGAATGATGGGATTTGACACAGCATAGCAACACAGTCCTCATACTTTTCTCATAGCATGAAAGTTATATTTTGTTATTTCCTAAATTTTGAGTGACACTGGCTGAAAAAGTTAATAGGCTATATTTTATAAATCCTGGGGAGATTGTGCAGGGGAAGCAAGGTTGCAGCAAGAGAGGTGGGGAGGCATTAAATTCCACCAAGTGTGACAGATGTCTCCACTTCACTTAAGGATATCCTCACTGCAATCTGACACTTGTTACAACCACAACTGTAGTTTCCGAGCAGGTAACAAAGAACACAGAAAATTACAGCATAGGAACAAGTCCTTCAGCCCTCCAAGCCTGCACTGAGTATGCTGCATAACTTAACTAAAACCCCTTACCCTTCCGGGGATCATATCCCTCTATTCCCATTCTATTCCTGTATTTGTCAAGATGCCCCTTAAAAGTCACTTCCACATCCACTTGCACTACCTCTCCCAGCAATGAGTTCTAGGCACCCACCACCCTCTATAAAAAAAATTTGCCTCATACATCTCCTTTAAACTTTGCCCCTCACATCTTAAACATGTGCCCCCTAGTAATTGACTCTTCCATCCTGGGAAAAAGCTTCTGATTATCCACTCTGTCCATGCTTCTTATAATCTTGTAGACTTCTATCAGGTCTTCTCTCAACCTCCGTTGTTCCAGTGAGAACAAATTAAGTTTTTCCAATCTCTTCTCATAGCTAATGCCCTCCATACCAGGCAACATCTTGGCAAGTCTTTTCTGTACCCTGTCCAAAGCCTCCATATCCTTCTGGTAATGTGGCATCCAAAATTAGTTAGGCAACACTATATTCTTTATAGAATAAGGTTGTATAAAGCTGCAACATGACAGCATGGCCATTGGTTGTGAAGATCATGTGGTTTTTAACTTTTATATGTCTTGTTGCTTCCAGGATAGAGCTTGAGGTATCTGTAACAACTCCCAGTTTCTCATTGTGTAAAGATGATCAATGAGCACAATTTCCCAGTCAAATACATTTCATTCCCTCTTGACAAATAGTAACAGGTGATATGAGCACGTGACCTTGTGAGGATTGCAGGGTGCCATTGACCACACGGAGGCCATTTTGTAGGTTGCATGTCAACTCCCAGAAATACACCACAACTGAAAGTTTTCCAGTTGATCAATGATCAGCTGATCCGCAGCCATATGCAGTGCATCAATCAGGTCAATGCCTTGACAGCAGTCATGGTGCCTTCATTCTGTGGCAGTCCCTTATAGCATATGCTTTTGAGCCACCATGACAAATCAAAGGATCATGACTCCAGTGTATACACATGGACAGCAGCTACACAAGGTGGGATGAAGGAGAGTCCCGACAATGGCTGGTGGCAGGAACTTCCATTCTCGCTGTTGTCTCTGGGGTTTTACATGTCCTGCACCATTTATCACTGGGGAATACACTGCGGGGTCACCAGTGACTGGACTGGAAAATCTGACCAGTGGGAAGGGCTGGAAAACTTCAGCAAATATACTTAATCAGCCTGCACGTATACTGTGGATAGGCCATTACCTCCTCACTAGAGAGGATGGCTCCAAGCTCTGTTCAAAGGACCATGCCAAGTTAGTGTCAAACTTCTCTTGATATTTACCACAGGCTTTCTGGCAGGGCTGCCAGAAAGCATTGTAAGCTTCAGTGCTCTTCTGTAGATTGCTCCATTTAAAGCCCTCATTCATTCCTCTACTGTACAACTCATATGCAGTCTCAACCTCTGGCACACTGCTGTCTGTACTGTCTTTGTCCGCTGCCCTTGCTGCAGGCTTCTCATGTCTCGTGTGAATGTCCCGTCTTTACGTAATTCTCTAAAGTGTCCGTATCTGAGCTGTTTCCTGGGAGTGTGAGAGTGAGTAACAATGGCCGCGATTTTCAAGTCTTGCCTGTGGCAGAATTCAGTGCGAACAGACTTGGAAATCTGGAGATCAGCCAAAGATCCGTAACCTTTGGGCAGGAAGTTTTTGGCTCTTCTGCTGATGGGTCTGAAAAATCGCACTCAAGTGTTTCTTCTGCAATTATGTTGTTAACTAAATTTCATCTTGTTGTTATCTCCTCTTACAATTTTTTTCTGTTTACAGATATCGATGAATGTAAGAATGTGTCCTTCTGTACTAACGCAAAATATGAATGCATCAACTCTATTGGTTCTGCTCAATGTGTTTGCAGGTATCACAGTGAGGACGGCTCTGCAGCTTGCGGTGGGTAGTAGACATATTCAGAAACTAGAACTTTATAGTGAGGCATGAAACAGTTTATTCAGTCAATCTTCAATCCATTTAGTCAGACATGGTGAACAATCTCCGATAATTGAAATTTCTAATACATGGGATTCAAGCTCAAGTTCTACTAATAGTTGAACTTTGTTAGCGTCAGTTAGGAGGAAAGGAAAACCACTTGGTTCAGGAAAAGAAAAAAAAGTTTTATTTCCTTCTCATTTTACTCTGGAATACACTTGTTAGGTCATTGAATTAACAGCATGAGTGGAGACATGTGGGCTGGACTCCCCCACACATCTCAAATGAAGATAGGGAAATATATAATTTATCATTTCATTTTTCTTGTCACCATTTTCTGTTCAAAATTTATATTGAAGTAGAGGCAATAAGAACTTGAATACAAGCTATATATAAAATAATAAGAGAATCTAAATACACACATCTGAAAATTGGTCTACTGGTCTGCAATATCACTCTTTTTCAGTTAAAGCTTAAAACGAGTCATTCCAGCAAGCATTGAATCAAGCAAAGATACAGATGAGAATTGTGTGCTGATACAATGGACAGTATCAAATTGCTGTGCTTGAAATACGTGCTATTGTTTCCCCTGCCAACTATTTTCAGTGGTACTGAATATTAAATTACAACAGCTAACAATAAACTTAATTCCAAGCCCAGTTTAATGTAATATTATCTGGGCAAGAATTTGACAAAATAGAGGACAGTGACAGTATTTTACATGTACTACTCTTGTGAAACAAATCATTGTCATACTTACGAAATCCTTTGGAAAGCTTAGAAAATTAATAACTTGCTTTGTCCTATATTTACCTTTTATATTTATGTATTATTCATGAATCCCTGATAAACTAAATGTTAATTTATTAAACTGATGGACTCATACTTAGCTTGGCATACTTTTGGAGCAGCAATACTTTTGGGTTAAAGAAGCCACATGGAATGGCCAAAAATGAGCTTTTGAATAACTTATTCAAGATTCTCTCCTCTTCCTCAATTAATGCAAAGAGTAGTAATTTGCTGACTACTAACTCATTATCATGATATAGTTGAGAGTAAAGAGTTTATTTTATAGTGCGAAGACTAGCTTATTTTCTGGTTTCAGTTTCATTGTGGATACTTCAGCCATCAATGAATGGGACAACACTATCAGCACAGTATCATTTCTCCTCTCCAAACCTCTGATGTTGAAAAAGGAGGAAATAAAAGCTTGATTCAAAATTATTTTTATCTGTACTAAAGAACCCATTTGCAATTGGCTATAAAGGAAAATAAAAAATCAAGCTTTATATTTCAAAATAATATTATTATAAAAAGTAACTATTGTTGATATTTGGAATGAAATAAAGATAATACAAAGTGAATTGTGGATATATTTCAGATTCTAGCTGACAGTTTAGCCTTCAGACTAGTATGGTCATAGTTTTGTCAGTGGAAATATCTAAAGCAATTTTTTCTCCAGTTGAAATATATAACACAGAAGTTTAACAATTAGTACATTTCATATAATAAGTGAATTCTTCATTTTCCTTTTAGACTATTTATCATATACTCAATGATTTCTTTTCACAGATGAACAAACAAATCCACCAGGTAAGTCCAAATTTAAATTGAATTAGCTGAAAGGTGGTTGTTCCTCAAATTCACTGGATATTTTTGAATGCCAGATCATGGTAGCAGAGACAAGTGGGTGGAAACACAATGGTGGTAGTACTTGATGGAAATATTGCAGGTACCATGATATATTCTATTGTCATTATACTTGAAGGATACTACACCATGAAGCCGTCTTGTATATGTTACAAGTTAGTCTTTATTAACAATGTTTAACGACGTATATATTTACATTGTGAAGAGGATCCCATGATAGGTTCTTACACATTGCTATTGATTTGTAGACTAGCCCTAGCTCTAAGTCATGGTGCCTTCTTATGTCACCTTGTGGATAGTACTGTATTCAGTCTCATGTTAATCCTTTAGGAACTAGATCCTTTAACTACAGCTCCCCCCACCCCTCCCACAATTCTTTATCTCCTCAAAAGACACTGACATTAGTTTACTTACAGTTTGCTTTAAGTCTTATGTTACTTAAGTTTTCTCTCCCAAATGTAATGTTAACATTATAAACGATTCTAACTCTTTATTTCATTACAAACATGAACACAATTAACACAAATGGCATGAATTAGCTCTTGGTATGTGAACCCCCACCTCCTTAATTTCCTGTATCAGTGATTCTGGTGGTTTTACAACCCTTCCACTTCTCATTTGTTGATCAGTTGGGAGAGTGATGGACTTTGAAAATGGATCTGGTATCAGACCTTCTTTATTGTAGCCTCCACTTTACAATAGGGAAGCAGGCTTTAAGGGCCGAATGGTCTCCTCCTGCTCCTATCTTCTGTATTTTAGGAAGGGATAGAAAATTCACCTATTGCGCCAGACTGTGCTCTCCATGCATCCAGACTTTCAGGGCTTGGCTCTAAGCATTGACTCTCATAGCCGTCTAGTCCCTCTGTCCTTTGATCATTTGTCTGAAGGTTCCCCACCTTCCTTGTGGGGACAAGACATCTCTTCTCCTTTTCACTTCCTCCACCAAGATCTCTAGTGCAGTGTCCAAATCTTCAGTGACAGAACCTGGAACCTTCTGGTCTGTATGGCTTAGTAAAATGCTCCATGTGCTTTTAGATATCAACTCATTGGGAAGTAATTCTTATTTTTAGTTTCTTTATAGTTTTATACTACATTTAAGCACCATTGTTGTTCCTGACATGCAAGGACAGCAAAGCAAGCATCAATTGTATAATAAATAAAATGGCCCATGGCAATTTACAAGTGGTTTGGGATGCCTTTGGTTTTCCAAGGATTTAGAAGAAAATCGGCACTTATTATCTGGTTTGTCCAGGTTTGATTTCCTTGCATGTGCTCACCTGAGATAGGTGGAATTTTCTTCTTGAGGGTTCTGATAACTGGACTGGAGGTGGAATGATTGGCTGTATCCAATCACATAGCACATAGATATACAGAAGCAAGAGCCCTGGCCAATCATGCTCAGGGACAAGTCACCAATCTCACCATCACCTCACAAGGTCAAAGTCCAGATGCCACATACAGCACTTGGTCAGGCATTTAATCCTTGCCATTCGGTTGCATCAGTTAAGTTGTTTGTGAGTATTTGGGATCTGTCATCGCCTGGATCCCTGGAGCTGGAAGTCATCATCCCGCAGCTCCCTGAGTCAACTTCAACCTTCCCTCCAACACCCTCGACCCCTCACTCCATCACCCCTTACTTTTGTGATTCTGAATCTAACCATTCACCTTTGACCAACTAATCTTCACCTCAGAACTTTCTCTCATCATCAGTCAGCCTCCCAGTCCTGTTACCATGATCAGCCATCTGTGACACTCCCTCTATCATCCTTGACCTGCTATGTTACCATCAACACTCAAGATTTTCCCTATATAACCATTGATTACCTTACAATCATGCTTGATTTACCATCCATAGGTATACTTTCCATATGTAGTTCAACATATTTGTCCCACTTGAGCTTTCATAAGACTAGCATCTCCCTCCCTCAGTAAGTCATCCCTCTTTCCCCTTTCACAAATTTCCCCATTCAAGAAAAGCAACTCCTCTTCATCTTTTAATCTGTGTTTCTCATTTGCTGCACACATTTTGATTTGATTTATTATTGTCACATGTATTAGTATACTGAAAAGTATTGTTTCTTGTACGCTATATAGACAAAACATATCCTTCATTGACAAGAAAAGGAGAGAGTACAGAATCTACTGTCATAGCTAGAATATAGAGAAAGATCAACCTAGTGCGATGTAGATCTATTCAAAAGTTTGATGGCAGCAGGGAAGAAGCTGTTCTTGAGTCTGTTGGTACATGACCTCAGACTTTGGTATCTTTTTCCCGAAGTAAGAAGGTGGAAGAGAGTATGTCCGGGTTGTGTGGGGTCCTTAATTATGCTGGCTGCTTTTCCAAGGCAGCGGAAAGTGTAGACAGAATCAATGGATGGACATAATTACAAGTGTGGTTTAATCTGACAAAGTTGTATTTTAGAGCATTTTTAGTATTCTTATATGTTAAAAAAAATTACAACTACTTACCTTTGAGAAATGTGATCCACCCTCAATCTGCCACCAGTTTAATAAAGAACTTACATCCCACTGTCAGAAAGCTAACAGTTTGTCCCCTGCTAAAATGAAGTGATCCCTGCCAGTATCATTTCCTCCTTCTGGAAGCTTCATAAAATTCTATCCTTTGCCAGTGGCCAGTCTGTGAAGCAGAAATAACAAATTTTGTTATTTTTCATTTGGAATCAGTAGTAATGTTTCAAGTTCAAAGATGGGTCTATGTATTAAGACATCCATAAACTGCTGTACACTATACTGCAATTATGTAAGGAGGATTAAGATTACCTGCAAGGAAGGTTATTAATTAAGAAAAAGAATAATGTTTATTTTGATTAAGCAAGTTATACTTATTCTGCAGTTGTAATTTTTTTCAGGGTGGAATGTTTTCAACTGTACTCTTAAATGGAAAAAATTAAGGAAGTCTGAAGTGCTCTTGAATGTTAACAGTACTTTGTTCAAGACAAAGGCCAAGAAATATGCCGACAAGGTAAATGTGTATTTTGATCACTGAAATTTATTCAAAAGTTTCTTATTTGCAAAGTAACCATACGCTGCATTAAAACAATTTTGTAGCACGGATTATTTATCAACTTGGCCAAATTTGCCTTATCTTTTCTTCCTACAATGCAGTGTGGAGCGAGAAAATTGTAACAAATGGGCAGGATTTTCTAGCTCTTCCCACCAGCCCTGTTGTGCTGACCATTGACTGTGTGCTGTTTATACCACAATAGATGTTTTAAAAAATGGAGCTATTGATTACATGGGAAATTAGCTATTGTTTAAATTTCATTAAGACTTTTTGTTTCATTTACAGCTGAATGATATTTTGACTCTAGGATTTGAGAATAAATTCTACAATCTTAGTTTGAAGTCATTCCCAGGTGGAGGTCCTGCAGCTGAATACCGAGTGAATATTTCTAGTGATACTCCCCATTGGTTTGTACAGGATTTCTTGATTCAAGTTGCTGAACATTATGGAGTTGATCCATCAGTTTCAGTAGAAGGTACATTTTCATCTGTTTCTCAAAGCAAAATGTCATTGTTTTTTTAAACCATTGAAATGAATGCAAGAATTGGATACTTCAGCCTGGATTTCTTCAGAATTGTGGAAGTTGCAAGGACCTTCCAATACGATGGTCAGGACTCTAATTTGGAAGTTCCACCTCTACTTCTGACAGATCCTATTTTTAGTGGGTGGGTGAGGAACTGGGGCAGGATGTAAGTCTGACATGCAAGAATCCCAACTCAGCAGAACCACTTGAATTGGGTGCTAAGTTGAAACAGGTCACATTTTTGTTGGAGCAAGGTCTCATCCCACAGTTTGGGAATTCTGAATCTTTAAAAGAATCATAAATGGCAGATAAGGTCTTTAAAATTGTCAACTGTCATGTCATTTGAATTGCCAGTCCTTTAAAAATTAAAACAAATTGCCTGCCTGCATCTGAGACAGTTTAAAGGTTTGTTTTTTTTCATAACCTTAGTATTACCATTATACTATTATTGATGCTTAACTGTTTTCTACAACCTATTGTTATTATCATAATGGGACTTTTCCAGATTTAATTAGTGAATCAAGTTAAACCAAACAAGGGTCAATAATATAATATATTATTATAATATATTAGAATAGCAATAACGTTTCAAGTCTGAATGACACGTTGTCAGACTTGAAACTTATTATTTATTCTCTCTCCTCAGAAGCTGTCAGAACTGCTGAGATTTTCCTGCAATAACTTTCATCAAAGCAGGATAGAGAGTTGTTAAAAAAAAAGGAAAATACTCTATCACATCTCCCTGAAGTATCTTCTTTACATTTTTTTAATTACCATTACTCTAGTACTGTTACTCTTTCTTTGTGGAGAAATGCAGCAAATGTTTTGTGCACAACTAAATCCTACAAAGAAATGTGTCTTTTTTTAACCAATTTATCTTTTCTTTAGGTTGTGTAAGTTGTTCGGCAGAAATCTAGGATAATTCTCAAATCTTCTTCAAATACTGCTAACAGATGATTAACATTCAGCAGAACAGCTGATTTAATTAACATGGCTAAGCACGACAATAAAATTTCTTATGTTTTCCAGACTTAAATGAATGTATCAGTGGAGAAGCAGACTGTCAGGGAACTGCCCTGTGTGAGAACACTTATGGTGGCTTCAAGTGCATTTGTAATGGAAGAGATGAAGTGGAATCACAATCATGCCATAGTAGGAACTTAATTTACTCAAAAACAAGCAATACTTTTTTTCTCACTTATTCATGGGATATGAGTGTCATTGGTAAGGTCAATATTTGTTGGTCATCCCTAATTGCCCTGATTAAAGTGGTGATGAGCCAGTGTTCCTGAACCATTGCACTCCATGTGTTCAAGAGACAGCTTGAAAATGAGGTTGTTAGTTAGAAATGAGTTACTGTGCACTTTGGTGGACTGAGCAACAAGTATCAGCTCACAGATAACACTAGTGCATTTATCTTTCCATCATAGTTCCTCAGCATTCTTTTATGGTCCTTCTGATCCATTAGAAACTGTTACAGCTGCACCTTACCTCACAGATTACAAACACTTCAGTTCTGATGTTTATGGAGAAACAAGGTGGGTGTGAGTGAGGCTGAAAATGGCTGAAGGATGCACCAGGGCCTTGGGCAATAGCAGGACCATTTTATAGAATTGTTTCACATCCGCTCGCTGCCCAAATGGACAATCTGGTGAATGGAAGAGTGGCAACAAAAATGACAAGAAGCCACACCTTTGGGGATAGTCCCTGATAATCAGAAGGAGGAAGACTCTTGGAATCAAAAGTGGGAAGAGGCGCACAGTGGAAAATCAGGTGAATGATTGTCAGTTATTGCTGAGAGGGGTTTACAATCAGGGCTGGGCAGCTGAAGATCCTGTTTGGGGGGACTTGTGGAAACACACCTGAATCTCTTTGTCTATAGTAGTTCTAAAAGAGGCAGCTATCTTTAGGAACTGATTGCTCCTGCCTCACCTTCCTGGTCAAGTTTCCAGATGCCTGCGAAACCTGTATGGCATGGTAAATTTGAAATCAGGTTCCTAAGTGCACAGTGACTGTCTAATACAAATGTATTAATTAACATCCCGCTTGTCCAGTGCAAGACACTCAGATGCCTTGATATCTGACACTATAAATGCAAAGGCAGCCACTGTTTGCATAGCTGTTTGGGTTCATATTATATGTATCTTAAATTTTGACCTCTCTTGCCCATCTTAGGAAGCTAATGTCCAGGATCTTGCTTCTAGCTAAAATTTGTCTTTTTTTGTGTTCTTTTCCTTTGTTTAAAGATAAAAGGCCTGAACATCATTGCTGACAAAATAAGGTAGTGACAAACTGTAAACCGATCCCATCCCAAATTCAATAAAACTTTGACCTAACTCAAATCATTTCCATTGCAATGTTAATCCTGGGGACCAAAGCTACAATGTTACCCATGTGCAGAGTTTAAGTAAGTTTGGAAAGGGTGTTTTTAGCAAGCACAAGTAACTTAAAATGTCTGTTCAGTATTATATGCAGCATCTTGGTGTGGTGCCAGGTGAAGTTCTACAGTTTGTCTGTCCATTTCTATTGAAAAACACAAGTTCATGTATTCATATTAAATTCACCTATGTTCTTTACTCATCTTCTTCATTTGAATATGATTACTCATCCTTACAAAGATCATTTACATGCAGTCTGTTGTCATCAGCAAAGCTCATAATGTCATTATTCATTCATTACCCTTCTTTAAATGTTTCTATTGCAACTGTCTAAATGCTGAAATTTCATCCTAATAGTATGCAGATTTGCTTTCTAATCATTGGGAGATATAAAATTATGGAATCATAGAATCCATACAGTGTAGAAAGAGGGCATTCAGCCTGTCAAGCACAGACAATAATTCCCAGCCAGGCTCTATCCCCAAAACTTCACACATTTATCCTGCTGATCCCCAATATTAAGGGGCAATTTAACAGGGCCAATCTACCTAGCCTGCAGATATTTGGAGATATAGCACAAAATATACTAATGTTTTTGGATTGCTCTAAGGAGTAAAACCCTGGTTCTCCTGAAGAAAGTACTGCAGTTTGTGATACAACTTGTAAAAAAGCAGTTAAACGACAAACATGTTGTTTCAGGACTTGAGTAACCTGTGCACAAAGCTGACTGGTTCTCTTAGCTAAAGCTTATTCAGGTGCCTATGGGTTTTTCCAACAATCCAACAACTTTATGATCACATATACTGGTACCAGTTTCTTATATTCAGATTTTTTAGACTGCCAAGTTGGAACTACGAACTCCTGTTCTCTGGATTATAATTTTAATAACATAATCATTATGTTAGAAAGTTCTACAAGATAATTTAATATATGGAAAGCACGTTAAATGAGAACTGGAAGGAAAAAGATTATGTATGGATTATGATGTTAGCTTTTTTTAATTTTTACTATGAATGTAAAAATTTTTATCACTCATAGCAAAATTTATTTCCAATACTTAGCAAAAATATCAGTTCGTAAGATATTTCTGTATAATTCTCACCTCTGTTCATTTATGTTACTCTAAATCAGACAATGCTGGCAACCAAGACAGACTGCTGATAGGCCTGGTGTTGGGAATAGGAATCCCATTACTATTACTTCTGCTTGCATTACCAATTTTCTACTATTGCGTTAGAAGGAAAGTGAAAGCAGAGTAAGTATTCTCAGCTTTAAACACAACAGTTGTAATGATACTGAAGCTGTCAACATTTTCCATTGTTACTTCTCTGCAACTAACAGCAATTTCTGTAGTCCACACTTTCACAAGCAAAAGCAGAAATCGAGACATTGCAGTCAGTGATTTTACACTTCACCTAAGGGTGAACCTTTGAGGTTGTCCAGAATGAAATCAATTCTAAATCACTGAACTGATGAGAACTTCCATTCTTATGCTTTTAGTCACATTGTAAAGATCTTTGATAAAGTTATATCTTGTTAAATGCGGTGTGATAGGGTTTTTAAGTGGATAATAAGTTCATAATTACTGTTAAGTAGCCTCACTTGCCTTGAATGAGTAATTCTTCATTTTGATACAACAGACTTTTAAAATAGTAAATCAAAAATTAACATTTCTACACAAATTCCATTGTGGTCCCCATTATTTATTTTGTTATATGTAAAATTTAAAATTAAAAGTGATTGTTATTTCCCAGTTTGCTGTCTGAGAATGCTTAATGTGCTTGATAACATCAATGCTGCTGGACACGAGGAGATCCCTTGACTTGGCGCCAGATTCAAATTGACGTTGAGAAAATCCACTTGCCAGATGATTGAAACCTTTGTTGGCAGCATTCTTAGAGATCAACAGCAAGTGCCAGCCTGATGTGTTTAAAATAATTGTCTAATCAGTAGTCTCTCATGCTGGGCAAATACATTTGCTGCTAAATATGAAACACACAGACTCGAGAGATTCTAGGTCTGATCTCTGGTCTGTTTTGAGTTAACTGTGATAATTTTTCACCAGTAGCGTAAATACCAATATTTACTTTGTGCCATTGGACTAGAGGAAGGCAAAAAAAACACATTGGTGAATATAGTACAGTGACCCCAGTTGGAAATTGTGTATGTGCGGATGTCAGTGTGAGGATAAGATCAAAAAAAGACCCAGAATTTTCTAGATACTTGCACCAGTGGAATAACGCAATAGTTTATCGTCACAAATATTTGATAAAATTACAGCATAAGTAAGTTGCATCATTATTTATACCATGCAATAATTTCACAGGATTGTTTCGCTGCTCAGGCAACATTGTCATCAAAATTTGTGCAAAATAATCCTAGCTGTGCTACTACACTTCTCCCTCCCAACAGCATTATGTCGATGCAGCAACACATTTCCTGAATTTGTGTACATTTTCTTGCTGCAACCACTGAGATTGAAAAATGTGAATGTTTGAACTCATGAATTACACTAATTGACTGAGTAAAGTAAATTGTTTGTTCTTTCTTAACATGTTTAATTCTTAGCGAAAAGAATTCAATAATTAGGTTGTGCCCAGTTAAGTCGTCAATACAGTGTGATTAGCCTTAGGCTGCACCACTTCTGAAACCCTTGGTTTGCTTGCTGCAGTATGATCAAATTACTTTTCCAGGAAACGGTGGTATTTGTTTACAGCACAAAACTGTGTAATTTAAACACAAATTTGCAGTTGCAGGAAATTCTGGGCTCAAATTTACCTCTGATGCTCGTTTTTAGGTTCCAATAACATGCATTCACTGTCTTCGCTGACACATAGAATTGGGCAGCTGGACGATATGTTAGCATTTATCCCAATGTGTTAGTATTTTCAAAAAGGAGGAAATATTTAATCTATTTAAACAAAACTCCAATTGCTGAAATGACCACAGGAGGAAGGTGATTATTAATTATTAAACAGCAGCAAGTGGGAAGATATGCCTTTAAGCATAATGGCAAAATAGCAAAATTGAAAATAGAGAGACTCAGTGCAATTAATGTCGGTTGGTTTCCACGTTCCAATCGGAGTAGCTTGCAAAAGGCTGTGGGCATCCAGGAAGCTCATTTTAATATGTTAGCATTCAGTAACAAGCTATTGTTTCTGGGACAACCCCCTCTGCACCCCCCGCTCCCCACTGGATATTCATGGGCACTCACATGAAGTCACACTGATGCCATTTACAACAAGATGTAAATATATTGAGAGGGTCTCTTCAGGAGCATAAAGGTGCGTACAGCCCTCAAGGGAGAGGTTCATGGGCAGGTAGTGGCCTGGCCTCTTGGCACAAGTTGGCACTGCCAGTTTGGCATCATGCCTATGCCAATCTGACAATTCCAACCTGCCTGTGTCCATTTATACCAAGGAGCTGATCCCCATGGTAGTCTCATATGGGGAGGGGCAGGAATTAATTCAGATTTGGTTGTGGACTGAGAATAGATAGGGGAGCAGGGGATGCTAGCAATAGTTGTTGGAGTGGGAGATCGGGGGTGGAGGAGCATTGTGAGAGGGGTGAGGGGGTAAGGGACTGATGGTCAGGAGAAGAGGTCAATGATCAGGGAAGGGAGGAAGTACTGACTCTGGGAAGGAGAGCCCCTGAGACTGCAGTTGTGGGTTTTGGGGGAGGTTTATTCCCATTATGATTGAGGTGCCCTTTAAAGATGGCATCCCATTCTCAATGCATCCAGGTTTTACTGGCATGTTGAGGTCCCACCTCTCTGCATAATGTTGTGAAACAACTTGGGTTCTCATTGGGACCAACATTCTACCATTTATTGGTAATATTCCCCCCTATGTTTCTCTAAAATGTTTCCAAAGGGTAGTGTGCAGATAATTGTAAAGGAGAGGAGGAGAAACCATTATCACCAACTTAGTGCCTGTGTTAGGTCAAGTAAGCACTGAACCAAATTGATTAGTGTCTCAGAGATGGACCAAAGGAAGGACATTGGAGGAGGATGAGGTAGTCAATGGCGTTAGAGATGCCTTCAAAGTATGCAAATCTAAATACATTCAATATGACACAGTTCTTCAATATTGTAGAATTCTGAAACACTGTCAAAACCATCCAATTAGAATATGCACATTCAAGAACGTACAATTCACACACATCAGAATCACACAATTGTCAAGCATATTCAGTAAGACATAATTCTCAAACTAAGGTTACAATAATTTATATTTCTCAAACACATGCAATAATGCTCAGTTTTCAAAATTATTCAGTAAACACAATTCTCAAACATATTCAGCAATGAACACTTCTGAATTATAAGCCAGTAATAACAAGCTGTTTTTAACAGCATTCGATTGACTAAATTGATTAAATCGATTGAATTCAGTTCCCAATATATTTAATAAAGTGCAATTCTCAAATAAATATGTTTAATAATATGACATATTCAATAACATGCAGCTCTCAAAGATATTGAATAACATTTAATGTTGCTACTGTTAATTTATCCAGTTATAACAATTTGTTTTCCTATTGTATTTACAGAATTGCTTCAACATCAAATGGATTTGTACTTCGAGGGAAAACCTTTAAGCCTGTTGAAACTCTTGTCTACAATGTACATCATCTACCTTTACAGATATAAAATATAACACAAACTTGCATCCAAAAATGTTTGAATAATATCCTCAATGAGAAGAACAAATTATTGAAGAAATATAGTAATTTAAAGAGCATTTAAGCTGATATTGTATGCAACTCAATTTATATTTATTTACACTGCAGAACAAAACATAACCTAGATAAGAAGGCAATCATTTCCCTTTTTATACTGTGTGGTGTAAACATTAAAAGTCTCCTGTTGCCCCATGTTCAAACTTCCAACACTGTCAGTTGCCATAGCGTCATAAAATCTCACAGCTGGGCTTATTTCTGATATTCTCATCCAGTTCTGGCATCTTATTTCTAATATATGTACCATGTATGAAGAAGCAGCTTATTGTAAATTTGCCTCCAATCCTTTCCCTTAAGCCTTCTTTTTCCTGATCTTAAACTCGAAAAAAGCATTTGCTACCAAAGTGCCTAGATAACATTGAAGGATGGGCTTTCAGTGCACGAGATGAGAGAATAGAACAGACCTACTGGACCGTGCTGAGGACAGTGCTGAGGATAGTGAGATTATCCATGTGAAACATCAGCAGCTCTAACAGTCCTCTGCAAAGTCCATGCAAAAAAATTTACCTTGTTTGGGATGTCCACAGTGATGATCATACTCCCGTATTAATGCTAGGGCTATCTAGGACTAGGGGCCTCATTGGTTGGAGGATCTGGAGTGGTTGCACCTCAGAAACCTATGATGCATTCTCAGTTATTGGACTCCAGAGTTAACTTAATATATTTTTGCAGGATAAGGATGTAAAAGGATATAGGTTTTCCACGAGTGACTTGCAATCGGAAGACAGGAACACGATCTTCCATCATCAACCTGCATGGAGGAATGATCTTGAGGGGTCAAATGGTGTACTGTTGTTGCTGTTTTCTGTGGACCCATCTATCTGGTTCTCTGCATCAGCCCTCCATTGGTAGCAAGTGTGGGGGTAACAAGAGTGCACTTCTGCCGAGGTTAGATTTACTAATACTTCCAAGTTGCCATGCACAAAAACTTTGTGAGGACATGGGTGCAATTACAATTTTGCTTACAGGTTCCTAAGGTTGTGGGAGAATGGAGTGCTGTACAGGTTTTATGTGTACATTTAGTATCACGGTTCTGCACATTAGCACAGTTTAATACATACAAAGGATCAAACCACCAGCAGGGCAAATGGTAATGTGTGCAATTTAATTCAACAATCAAGGTACACTAGAGAAAAGCAAAGCAGTACTGCTTTTGTACTGCAGTGGGCCAGGAAACTCTAGCAGAGGACTTTTTGTGGGCTCCCCACTGACTGCCACAGCCTCTGCAGTCTCCGGCAGCCGGATTTCTGGTGCCATTGATTTTGCGCCAGAAATCGGTGCAGAGCTACACAGTTTATGCAAATATTTATTTGCATTCAATTTCAATCTCATTAGTGGGCCCATGACTGAAATCTCCAGGCACGCTAGTATCTTTCCCCTGCTCCTTGCCCTGGCCAGGAGTGGTTCACTCCAGCAGGGTTTAGTATTGCTCTGCTCTTGCAAGGTGCTGGCAATCTGACCTTGCTGTTCTAAAAGGGCTGGCCATCAAGGGTCCACTAGAGGGTCAGGAGGTGAGGTGGGTGCCCCTTGGGCATTGCCATCTTAGCAATGCCAGCTGGGCCCCCGGCACTGCCCAAGGGGCAAAGTGCTGATGTCCAGGGAGCATCTTGGCACTTCCCATCACTCATTGGGCAGTGCCAAGGGGTGAGGCTGAATGGGGATTGGGCTCTGGGGGCAATCGGTGGGGTGAGGGTTCCTGCTGCCACCCTGCATTTGGACTGAGTAATAGAGAGAAGGAGGGAGGCCAGCGATTGGAGCTGGCCATCGGGGTGTGTTGGAGGGCTGGCCAGCCTGCTATGGGGTCTTCTGGGCTACTGGCAGGGGAGGATTAGGACTATAAGGTGGATCGGGAGGAGGAGGCGAACAGTGAAGCAGCCTGTGGGTAGGAGGGTGAAAAGCCGAGGCTGCCCTGGGCATGTTCAGACGGCCAGTGATTCAGCAATTTTGGGGGATTGCATGGCTGGCGATTGAGCTAGCCAGCAGTCAGGAGACCAGCAATGCGGAGTCACTGCACATGCGCCAATCTTGGTGCCAAGAGATCAGCGCATGTGAAATTTCCTGCTCAATGCTATGCTGCCAGCCTTTCTAATGGGAATAGGCCCCACCCACAGCTCTTCGGACTGATTCACGTGAGTGCACTCTGCAGTGCAGAGTGTGGGAGATTCATTTTGAATTTCCCGCTGAGTAAACCAGTCTGATTTGCTTCAGTTTTTATGCAAATTTGACTTTTTTTGGGAGACCCCCCCCACCCCCCCACCCCCCACCAGTGTCTGTAACCAAAAACGAACTTGTGTCTTCCAGCCAGCAGAGGATAAAAAACAAAAGGTTAAAGAAATAAATGAACAAATTGCTGACACTGCCTGACACCTGGTAGTTATCAAATTGTTAAGGGTCTGTCTGCCATGTTGCAGTCCTGCTGTGCTCTCTGCATGTGGCTCAGTGACATCCTGGTCCTCGTTACTTCCATCCCTTTTACCATTCTCCTATTAGAGATTACATCTCAGTCCTCCTTGTCTCCCTCAGCCAAGGCAACCTCCCTTTGTAGCATTAGGCTGTGCAGCAAACAGTGGCGATCTGGGACACATATAGTGGTAAGTATTGGACAGTCCTGCCTAAGCAGTCTAGACATTTAAACTTCCTCTTTAGAAAATTATTATTTGCTTAGCCAGGAGAAAGTGTGGAATTGTACCTCTTCTCTGCAGCACTCTGTGGATAGTGAACTGGTTCATAATTCAGATCCTTTGGGGTATCTCTTGTCCTCAAAGAACCAGCCCTGCAATCGCTGAGGTCCTGCAGAACCCTGTGGCACCTGGAGTTGGGTCAGAATGTAGGTGCCATGAGAACTCCCTGGGAACTGAGCACAAACAAAAGCTCTCAGGCCATATGCATTTTATCAATAGCATCCTGCACTTGTAGCAAACCTGAGATTGCTGCAAATCCTGTCTTGGAGCCTGGCTTTTGAAATCCAGGCAGAGCTGAACAAATTGGTGCACTTTCCTGAAGAGGGCATCTTACCACCAAAATGCACTTGAGTACGCTGACACAGGGAAATGCTGTATGGAGCCACAGTGGAATCCTGGAAGGAGCACTTGTGGAAAAAATTTAGGCAGTGATCTTCAATGCCACCATCATGAGATTACACCAATTCTTTGTGGCTGCAGGTCATCATGGAGAAACTGGCATGGAGAAGCTTTGTGCCATCACATTCCTATACATCTGAAGACCCTTCCAACATTACCTTTTGCTCATTTGTAGATAGCTGTGCTGCCTGTGATATAGCTGCAATCAAGCCATTGCTTTCCAATGCATTGAATCCTGTTTGCCAGCAACTTGAATCCTTGACATCCCACTGCTTCTTGCTGCTCAGGCCATGCTCCTCATGGCCCTGTGCCAATTTGCACCCTCCTTCTCCTCATCTGGATGAGAGCCAGTAGAAAGGCAGTGTTTCTTGGACTCTGCATCATCTATGTCTCAGTGGACATGTGAATGAATTGAAGTAATAAATCTACAGAATATATTTTTTACATGTTTGCCTTCATCTTAGAGCCAGCAAGCTATTGTTTAGCCTTGTCTCTGACTTCTGTTTGGACATGACTTCTCCACTCCATTCCTTCCAGGTGAAAGACATCCCGAAAGATATCCTGTTCTTCCTGTTCATTAATGACTGCACAAGGAAGCATTGCTTTTTGACCAGGGTGCTGAGAGCCATGTGCAAGAAGCCTTCCTCCAAAACTATTCAGCTTATTCTTCAGACTGTAGAGAAAGATCATTATCTTGACAACATAGAAAGACTAATCACATGAGCCCTTGTCAGACATGACCATTCACCTGGGAGGATGGAGATTTGGAGCTGGGATTTGGCTGCCATCCACTAGCTATGCTCTTTGGAGCACCTACCTCCCTCCCTTTAGCCCTGCCTCTGACAGCAGTGGATAGCAAATGGCACAGAATGAATGGCAGCTCCTCAGCCTGTTGCCTCAGTGGATGTGTGAATGAATTGAAGTAATAAATCTACTGAATATATTTTTTACAGGTTTGCTTCCATCTTAGAGCCACCAAGCCATTGCTTAGCCTTGTCTCTGGCTTCTGTTTGGACATGACTTTTTCACTCCAGCCCTTCCAGGTGAAAAACATCCTGGACGACATCCTGTTTTTCCTGTTCACCCTGTTGGGGTCTCAAAGTTGAGACATTTGTATTGCTGCAATGTGGGCTTCATCATGGAGTGGAGAATATAACTGAGCAGGGTTGGCATGCAGTTGTCTCTTGATTATTTAGGTGTCCCTACAGTTGACAATTACACTGCCCCTGAATGCCAGCCACAGAAAAGACCTACCTTCCACTTCTAGCCATTGCCGTTTTAAAATGTATTGCATTGTTACTGGGAAAACGGTGCGTCAGTTTTGAGACTGGGTCTACCTTTTACCCCCCATTGTCAGTCACCAACTTTCCTCCCATCAGCTTAGACCCACGCAATATCACCATTCCGCTCCTCTCTGACACCTCTAAACTTCCTCCATTACCGTGAACCCTATTACCATTTACCTCCATCTCCATATGCTTTCCTTTGTCTCAGAGCTGTTCCCATGCTCAGCTGAAATTGCCCCGTGCTTCCCCAATTATCCAAGCAACCTGCATAGTCCACTTCGATCACCCTATGAAACCTTCATCCACTGTACTTCCACCTTGAACTTTCCATTCTACCACATCACGTTCTCCCCCTGACTATTCTCTCTTCTGCCCAATGCCCTCAGTTCAACCCTAGGATCCCACTATCGACAGGACTGAGCAGTCCTATAGGACCACCTCTGTCCAACTATCATTGCCTATAAACCCCCTTTTTCCACCCAGCTATTAGATTCTCAAACTTAACATATCATCTCATGTTGCTGCACTTTCACATTCCCCTCACTGCCTCACTCCCTTCCCCCAACAGTCTCTTCATTCCCCCAGATGTTATTTAGCTCATCCTTTCCTGGACACACTCGTTCTTCTCTGAGCGGTGTCTTCCTTCCTGACACTTTCTACTCCCTTGCAGCCCTTGCCTGCCCTTCAAATCCAGCGTCCACATCCATCCTTCACCCTGCCTCCTGTGTCTAGCCCACTCCATCCTGTCTTACCAGCAGCTGATATATGTCAAGTTATGAGTGGCTCCTAAGAAGGCAGAAGTAGAGTCTACTGACCTCAAAGCCATGGAAGAAGTGAAGCTCACAAGGTGCACACTGCTTATATGCAGTTGAAAAAGTGAACATTCTAATTTCTTGCTGGTAGGGAATTTCAAGGGATACATGACTCCATGCATGCCTTTTGATGAGTATGCATGACATGTTAATGCATGAAAAAGGACTTCCTGACATTGTGCATCATGAACGTTGTCCTGGCTTTATCCCACCTTTAACATCCCGGGAAACTGATTTTTGACCAAATTAAGTTTCCCCATCTGCCAAGCTTTTCACTGCTTGTGGGACCAAAAGATTTTGCCAACAAATTAAAATTCCTTAACTCTACCGCCTATCACCAGTGTCAATAAATGTCTCTTTATATCTGCATAAATAATTGCCCAGTGAAATCCCCTGCCCCACTGACACTTAACCTTAATTTGTACGATTTGTATTAAATGCATTAGTGTAAATTGTAGTGCTAATCGCCCCTGACATTTTCTCTACAACACTTCTGTAGCATGGTTCCATTTTCTAGTTAATTAATCTGTATAGATTGATCATAATACTTCTGCTGTCATCTCTCCAATTGCTTTGAGGAATTGTTGGTGTAATCCCTTGGAACCTGGGATCTTGCTTAGTTAAAATTGCCTGGCTTATCCAGTTTCCCTTTCTTTCTATCTGAACTGTTGTAATACTAATCTTCTCTTCTACTGTTATCATTTCCTCTTTAGCAGCATCTTCAGTGAAAATTGATACAAAGCATCTGTTTAGTATCCCTGCCAAGTCAGTGTAATCTCTTGAGTCTATCTTGTTCATCCTGTAATGTTGTCTCTTGAAAAGGCTTTCTCTTTTTTGTTGCCACATTAGAATAAAAATAAACTAAATGTTATCGCTTCTTAACTCCCTTAGTTTATCTGAACATTGAACCTTCATATTGTTTTTAAAGCTTTGCAGAATGTGTCTCTGACTTAGTGAAGTATTTTACTTCTACTCACATGTTTTTTTTCTGGTTTGTTACTGATATCTCATGATGTAGACAAGCAACTATCTTTCTAGTAAGCAATCAATGATCAATCAGCATCTCTTGGTCAGTGGTCATGGAAGCTCTCCAAGAAGAAGCCTCTCTCCCTGTACTTAAAATGTCTGATATTTGAACCACATGGATGGAATTCCTTAGGTGTAAGGTCTGCTGTTGAAACTGTAAGTGTGGGAGGCAGCAGAGATTAGAGTTGCATTAGGAAAAGCACAGCATGGACCCTGAAGCAGAGGTTTACTGTAGACCAGTGAGTAAATGAGGAGAGGCCAAGCTCCAACTAGGCTGATACTTTGTTTTTGCAGTGAAGTATGATTCAGAAACTCAGCTAAGGGAGACCTGAGAGTGGCAATCGTCTTTCACGACAGGCAGCATTGATGTGGAGGGAACGTTTTTTGACTTGGCATGGCACCAGAGTGGTTGGGTATAAATCTTCAGGACAGTGATTTTTCAGTCCCTTTTGCAATGGGAGAAGTGTGACTGAAAGCAGCTGGACAAAGGAGAAAGAAATTGACAAAGTACGTCACGTTCGATGCACTAATGCATCAATTAATGATACTGATCTGCACTAAAGACAAATGATTATGATGTGATCTGCAAATTAATAATAAGCATTTTTGACAACACAAGGGGTGTTCCACTGTAGCAATTTGTATGTGTGTACGTATATATGAAGTCTATTGAATAAATTTATTAATGAACACAGATTGCATGCAATTCCGAAATGTCTTTCTCATATACATAAAAGCTTACTCAATTATACAGTGTATTTGTTTCTTTTGTAATTAAAATCTGATCTGTTCTGTCATTTAAATAGGTCTAACATGACATCACATACATGATACATAAGAGGCATTTTGTTTCATCTAATCCACCTGAAACACAATATATTCATGGATTTTAAAATCCAAGTTAATGTGCCCTACTTTACAACAAAGAAATCCATTTTTTCTTACTGCCCATTTGTATGTCAAATTTGCAAATGTTGCCAAAAATTTGATGTAAAAGACATTTAGTTCAATTTAAAGGAGAAGGCAAGGAAATTCCTTGGAGCTTCAAGTGTGGTGGCAACCCTGGCTGTGGCCATTATTTTATAATAATATTAAATGTAAAGCGGGAAAATTTCAAGCCACAACTTTAGTTTAGGTTGGGGATTGAGCATGTAAGGGTAAGTTGGGCAATAAACAGGCCTTATTTTGGTACCATGATGGCAACTCTGACAGCACAGCGACTCAGTGGTTAGCACTGTTGCCTCACAGTGCTGGGTTCAAAACCGTGTGTGTGGAGTTTGCATGTTCTCCCTGTGTCTGCGTGAGTTTCCTCCTGATGCTTGGGTTTCCTCCTACAGTCCAAAGATGTGCAGGTTGGGTTGGTCATGCTAAATTGCTTTAGTCTCAGGGGGGTAAATATATGTTATGGAGATAGGATCTGGATGGGGGTTCTGGTCAGTGCAGATTGAATGTTTACTCCTGGGTATTCTCTGCATACTGTTGTCAGTTTCCTGCTTAAAACTCTGAGTGATAGCTGGGTTGTTGATGGAAGCCACGTGTCATTTCATTTTTACTATGTTATCAAATCCTCCTTTTATCTTACCCACGCAGACCATTGCTCATGTTCAAATCTAAACAATGAGTCTTAATAACAGATCCTGCATGAAATCCCGTTTCTAGCGCATCTGGTTTTGGAATATCAAGGAACTGATGCAAAAATCTATGGATAAACAGACATTACAGTTCAGATTAAAAACAACAGTACTTGAAAGGCAGAGGAAGTTTGAGGAGTTCAATTTTGGATTAAAATGTCAAATCTTGGGGTAGAAATTTGGACTATTCTTGATTACATGCAGTGGACAGGCTGGATTTAAGATTTCCCCACCAGTGGGTTTGAAGCCTGGGGTGAGGCGATTAAATCCCAATACAGTGTATTGCTTACATCACTGCTCCTTCCACAATTATATCAGAGGTGGGGGGCTTTGGATAACTGGCCCAGCATTGGACCAATTTAGGTTCTTAAGTGGATAATTAATTTCCACCTCAGAGGCTCATTAGACCACTTGTGGGATTTAAATATGATGGGAGAGGTCAATACCAATTTACACTGCACAGGCTAGTGATAGCGGTCCCTTTTTAACAAGTTTCCAAAGCTCAACAGAGAGTCCCAAAGAGCTAATTCATTCTCCCCACCCCACCCCTGCTTTTCCTCTCTTCCCCCAGCCCAATTACCACTGCTGTCAACACCTTGGAACCCCTCACAGCTTGACCTTAGCAAGAACGCCAGACTCACATTTGTGATCCAACGCCACATGCTGTCCTCAGCTTCACTGCAGTACCAACTATACTTACTGCTCCCAGTGGTGCTGTCAGTTCATATAACTGTTTGATTAGCGAAAGATCTTTGAGGCAGGGCTTCCTATTTCTGAGACGCACAAGTCCCACCTCAACTCAACTGAGGTCCTTTAACAGCTGCAGAGCAGCTGTCTGGAGGGGGAGGTCAAGCTCAAGTGGGTAGGAGTGATGGGGGGAATCGGGAGGATGGGCGGGCAATGGCAGGGCCTATGGCACCCTATTAAATCCAATCCATCGATTGTCAGAAAGTGAATTAGTACATCAATAGATGGTGAAGAATGCAGATTAGAATATATTATTTCTTTGTATAAGTTCTGAAACTTCATCTAAACTAGATTGGTGCCAATGTCCTGTTAAAGACAATAACTAGGTCAACTATTAAACTCATATGTTTAAAAAGTGGTCCACAAAATAAATTAAAAGATGAAAATTAAAGATGTCATTGCTGAAGGGAACAAATAAGAAAAGCAATATTTCGACATTTAGGATTAGCCTGTAAGATGTATATTGTTAAATGCTGGCAGTGGTCTAGCTGGAAATATGCAATACAAAATCAGCAAAGGTAAGATTACAGTTTGTTAGAGGGTATCAGATCAAAGTAATAAGAAGTACAAGTTATTCATAAAGAGATAAGAAAAATAAAGTAATTAAAATATCATACTGATTGGGGAGGAGGGGGTAGCTGGGTGGGTTTAGCAACTTAATCTAAACTGGAAATACTTTCTTATCCTGCCTGTTATGAAAATCACAAGAGATAATGTACATATTGACTTGGTGTTTACAACCGGCCCAAATAGCATATTGATAGCAAATATTGCACCAATAGGCAACAGTGACCCAAAGATCATAACATTTTTGAGAAAGTCTGGAAACAAGGAATACCCTTTGGCTTGAAGGGGAATTTGCAGGTGGTGGTGTTACTGAGTTGCTACAGTGCACACTGCTGCCATTGTGCATCAGTTAGATAAAAAGTAGTTAAAAGCTGAGATGCAGTAATGAATTTATATAGAACAATAACAAAATCCCAATTCATTTATTAGTGTCACAAGCAGGCTTACACACTGCAACGAAGTTCATGTGAAAACCCCCAGTCGCCTTTTTGGGAATACTAAGGAAGAATTTAACATGTCCAATGCACCTAACCAGGACATCTTTCGGATTATGGAAGGAAACCGGAGTATCCGGAGGAAACTCATACAGACACAGGGAGAACATGCAGACTCCGCACAGACGATGACTCAAGCTGGGAATCCCTGGTGCTGTGAGACAGAAGTGCTAACTCTACTGTGCCACTGCAGTATTGAGCTCCACATAATAAGGAAGGTGTTGAGGCATTAGAAAACATAAAATGTAAATTCACTAGGAATCTAGTATACAAAAATATAAATTAAAAGAAAGATCTCCAGCAGGATTGCGTGTGCTCACTCCTAACAATACTGTCATAGACAGACACATTTATAGCAGGCACACTAATGAGGACAAAATCAAGTATATTTTTGCATCTTGTTGATTCCTTCATCTTGTTTCATACACCTAGTCTGGCTGAGTCCTTTAGGACTGTACTTGTGCTACCAAAATATTCTTGGTAATGGAGTATCCTGTCCTTTGTGCTTCCACCAACATGGAGGAATACTAAGTCATCTTCTGAAGGAGATTAGGAGATGGTAGTACGTGGTTTCTTTGCCCATGTTTGACTTGATGCTGTGAAACATTATGGGATCTGGAATCAATGTCAACAGCTCTCAGGTCAACTCCCTCCTAACTATACTTCAGTCTGTCCTACCAATGGAACAGGATATGCCCAAGGATGATGATGTCTCGGATATTATCTGTAAGATATCATTCTGCACAATAATTATATCAGGTTGTTGCTTGACAATTCTTTGAGACAGCTCTCCCAATTTTGTCACAAGCCCACAGATTAGTTAATAAAGAGCACTTTGCAGGGTCGACAGGGCTCAGTTTTCCCCTGCTTCCCTGTTAATTTAAGCAAATACTGAGTCAACGGCATTTCATACTAGAGCAATTGCAGACTGTCCTTAGCTTTTGCAAATTCTAATAGTTGCTCTCAAGTGTGATACATCTGACCTTTGAGCTGGCACAGGCACTAAGGGCTGAATTGCTTCCTAATATGTTATTAATGTGCTATGATCTCTGATTCTATTCTAAGACAGAGTTTTGTCTTTGAGTTTACAAAAACTTGCAAAATTTACTGTCACTCCTCAGAAGAAATGTGCCAGTGTAATAAAATCAGGAATGCAAAGAGGATATTGGAGAGTGGGATTCTATACCTATATCAGTCTTTGCAAAATATTTAGTCAAATAACCTGGCAGCCTTGAGATAATTTAAGAAGATGGCAATAAGTCCCCTATAATGTAATCAGTAGTAAAATGCCAAACATATTAATTATAACTTAAATATCACCAGAAAGTCAAATCTGTGGATCATTTCTTAATTAGGAGTTCAATTATAAAAGTAACCAGTAAAAGATGATTGACAATAAGCCCTGATAAAATTTCACATACTAAGTAGCCTATTTTTGGTTTAAATTTGTTCCATGTGACATGTTCTCAAAAGGATAACAGTCTAAATTGTCAGAATTGGGTTATGCTTGACAGATTAGTGCTTCAGTATTATTCACATACGTATCTGATTTGAAAACAATGAGGAATCTCCTTGTTTAAATGGTGTCTCCAATATAGGAGGCAGTCTGAATGGTGAACATCAAACGATTTCAAGTCAGTTCTACAATTTAATTCATTTCTTGATTTTCGAGTCATTGCATGAGTTTGTTGAACTGTGTAGCTTTTTATTCCTCTTGTATTGAGTCCTTTCATTTTCCGCATTATATTAACTCTTCCTCTGGTAATGGCTTAGAAATTAGGTGGCACGATGCTCTTTTTGAATGCTAAACAGGAGGCTCTTTCCAATTTGACAGACAGAAAATGAATTATGAGTATGTAGCCACTCTAGATAATCAGTGTTCAGTTTTAAAATAGGAGTTAGATTCTTTGCTTATTACAAATAAGGGACCTTTTCTAGGCTCCTGCCTCTGATTACATTCAGGAAAACCAGGTCTACATCCAACTTAAATAAACTATCCTAACTATATGCAATGGGCCCTTAAAAGCTAGTCATTGGGCAACCTTGGAGGAAGTAATTCCTTTGAAGTACTTTTTTGCTGCATTTGGTTGCAGATTACATTTTTTAAAATATTTGTGGCAATGTGTTTTCTCTCTCCATACCTTTTTTAAAGCTGGCCAAGGGGAATAACAGGCAAATACATTTCCAAGAGGAAATTATCTTTGCGGTTTCAGGTTCTCTAGGGAAGGATTTTTTTTGTAATGAGACATGTGGCAACGTTGATCACCTGATACCTGCCACTGGCAGTCAATGTTATCTCTGTTCTCAAGCTTTACATCTCTGCAAGTTATTATAGGGCCCATCTGCAATAAAAATTAATGATATTTCGTTTATAGAAATTTACCTTTATCAGCTTCCTAATTCAAAAACAATGGAGGCAATTCTCCCATCTCACTGCACTGATCTTATAATGCAGCGGGCTGAGAGACTTGAGTGGTGGCCGACTCACGCTGGGCATCTGGGCCTCCACACGTCTCCCATCCTAAATTTTTTGGCGTTGATGAAAATCATTTACATGATTTAAATACATGTAAATCATGTATTTACACACCTCAACATCTAATTAGCAGATGCGCAACTAGAATCTCCACTCACGTAACCCTGAGTAATGACGCTCTAGTAAGAAAATGAAGTGGAGATGCCGGTGTTGGGCTGGGGTAAGCACAGATTAAAGTTGGACTTTAACCTGGTGTTGTAAGAAAATGAAGACAGGTACAATGAGACTGATGAAAACATCCTCATTTCAGGTGCTTTTAAAAATCAGTATTGCTACATTAGGATCTCTAATAACATTACTGACTTGTTGCGTGCTCCACATAGCTAAATTGGCCTTACCATGGATCAGGAGCGCCACCTTCAGGTAAGATCAGAGCACTAAAGCAAGTGCCGTGAGAAAAACAAATTTGCAGTCGATCCTCACATACCAAATCAGCTAATGGCCCCATCCACATGTGCACCCTGCACTGAACCAAAACACAAAATATGATTCTTGTCATTATTTTAATTATCCGAATCAGAAGTCAAACTGCATTTTCGTTACCAAAACTTTCCCCACATGGCAGACACAGCTTGATAGAGTTCTGTTATACATAACCTTTACTTCAGCGAGATGGGGATGCAATAGTGTCGGACCCACCAACCCCAGAAGTAGATCATAGGCAGTGATGGAGAGGACAAGTACTGATCTGGGCTGGTGACATGGCATCCTCATGTTTGGAGATTTTGTCCCAGTTGTATTAAAAATACTTAGGTCTTCTCGTTCTCATCCCTTACACACACTCACCTGCCACCCACTTCCCATGCCACCTTGATGCCCCCATGCCCATTCACCCAGTATGCACTATGTATAAACCAATGAGCCAAGTAACAACATGGTGAACGTTGGAATGCTGAGGAAGAAGAAAACAGCCATTCAGAAATCCGCTTTGAAAAAAACAACTCAAAAGTGTCAATCAGATCAAGCCATTTTAGTATCAGTAACACAAGCTTTAACCATTGAACACTTCTAAGCTTGTCCAGATAAACATAGACATTAAGAAAAAAGCCACAGGAAGAATAACTTTTTATAATCTCATAAAGATATCAATCAAGCAAAGTAAACACTCCAGTTTTTCAACGAGACCCTTGCTAAGTAAATGAGCAGAATTTTCAATTTTTGTGACGAAATGTAGTGGCATATGATTCTGGCAGTGCTCTTTCTGCTGACTAGACCGGCGGGAACATTGTGGCTGATTCCATGCTTGGAAATTCATTAATTAGGCACTGGTGAGAATCAGACTGAATCACTTGGTGGGATGGCTGATTTGTCTGCTCGCCAGTAGGAGTATTGGAACTCTGAGTGCCATATTTAAATACCTGTTCAACACCAAAGAAAAGCCAAGCAACCGAGGGCTCTGACATCCATCAATGTGAAGTGCTTCGAGAGGTTAGTCATGGCACAAATCAATTGCTGCCTGTCAGACTGCCTGGATCCATTACTGTTTGCTTCTTGGTGCAACAGGTCCACAGCAGATGTCACCTCTCTGGCTCTGCACTCATCCCTGGAACACCTAGATAATAAAGACACTTATGTCAGACTCCTATTCATAGACTACAACTCAGACTTTAACACCATTATTCCTACGAGACTCATCTCCAAACTTCATGGCCTGAGGCTCAGCTCTTCCCTCTGCAACTGGATCTTAGACATTCTAACCCACAGACCGCAGTCAGTAAGAATAGGCAACAACACCTTCGCCAAGATCATCCTCAACACCGGTGCTCCACAAGATTGATCCTTAGTTCCTTACTATACTCCTTAGACATCTTTGACTGGATGGCCAAATTCCCCTCTAGTTAATGACAATAATCTTTCCCTCAATGTCAAGAAAATGAAGGAGATAGTCATCAACTTCAGGAAACATAGTGGAAGGCATGACCCTGTCTACATCAATGGGGATGAAGCAGAAATGATTGAGACCTTCAAGTTTGTGGTGTCCAGATCAGTAACAACCTGATCTGTCTCTCCATGTAGACATTATAATTAAGAAAGCCCAACAACACCTCTATTTTCTCAGGAGACTAAGGAAATTTGGCATGTCTGTTACTACTCTCACCAACGTCTACATATTCACCATAGAAAATATTCTTTCTGGTTCCATCACAGCTTGGTATGGCTCCTGCTCGGCCCAGGACTACAAGAAACTACAAAGGATTGTGAATGAAGCCCAGTCAATCACTCAAAACAGCCTTCCAGCCATTGATACTGTCTATACTTCCCATTGCCTTGGAAAGCAGCTAACATAGTCAAGGACCTCACGCGTCTTGGACATGCTCTTTTCACCTTCTTCCATTGGAAAAAAGATACAAAAGTCTGAGAACACATACGAACCGACTCAAAAACAGCTTCTTCTCTGCTGTCATCAGGCTTTTGAACGGACCTAGCTCACTTTAAGTTGATCTTTCTCTACACTCTAGCTATGACTGTAACACTACATTCTCCGCTTTCTCTTTTCCTTCTCTATGCTTTAATCACAAGAATCAATATTTTTCACTATATTAATACATGTGACAATAATAAATCAAATCAAAAAAAGCATACATCTTACTCTCTCCAACCTGCCTGTCATCACGACATGTCTGCAAGCCAGAAGGAAAAGGCTCACAATCTGAACAAGAAGATAGCACCTCACTTCAGTCACTTGGCCTTGAGGCCTCGGTGCAACAAATCCAAGCACACAGGTTTGTCCTCTACCTCAATGATGGGTTGAGGAAGCACATCAACCTCATGTCGCTGGCCTGGGAGGCTGCCACCCAGGAGGTCAGCATAGCTGGCAATCATGCCTGAAGTGCTATCCAGTGCAGGAAGAGGATTAATGATCTGATCTGCTCTACCAGGGTCAGTCATTTCTCAAATCCTTCCAAAATCATTCTCTCATCATGACATTCCCCTTCATAGATTTGCACATCATTAGCAGGACATACATATCAGCATTTATTCTCTTACGGACAGTTTCATTTTATCACATCTGATCTATCATGGTGCTCACACTCCATCCTCTGGCTCTTCTGGGAGGGCTCACCATACACAGGGGACATGTTTTTCAACCAATCTGTGTTCTATCCTCTCTGACCAGATACAGGCCAAGCTGGCCCATCAGATACAGTGAGCCCAATCCCAGGGAGAGGCAGCCAAGATCATTGCCCTCACTGCTTTCAAGGAGGTTGCAGCCTATCTTGCTGAGAGACACGGGTCATTCCTATGGTAAGGGAGATTAGCCTTTCTCCAAAAATCTAATATGACTCACAGCTTCATCACTTCATCAAATCTTCACAATCTAATATAGTCATATATCATTTAGTTGATGGCTTATATTCATCAACTAGAACTCTATTTCTATTTTCTAGGCACCAGTAAATAAAGGTTCTCCAGCTGTTGAGCAGCACTCTGAGCCCTTAGACCTGATCCAAGGAGAGGAGGGCTCTGGAAGAACTGTTAGGAAGTTCTCAGGAAAAAGGACGTGCACAAACAGGATGTTTGTGCATATCCCTGCCAGAGCAGAGACATACACCTCAGTGGGCATAGCTTTAGATGAGGGTTTCTGGAGAAAACCTCACTGGCCTTACCTCAGCACATTAAAAAGTATGACAATACCAGGCTTAAGTCCAACCAATTTATTTGATAGTAAACTTGCAAGCTTTCGGAGTTTACCCCTTTGTCAAGTGAATAGAAAGTTCTGGCCTCAGACAGAGCATATAACAGCATAGACAGTTTACAGATTACTGATTAGAATGCGAGTCTTTACATCCAACCTGCTATTCAAGTCTTAAAGAGGCCAACAATGTGAGTGGAAAAAGCATTAAGTTCAGATTAAAGAGATGTGTATTGTCTACAGACAGTACAGTAAGTGAGGTTCAGCAAACCCTGGCAAGTCACGAGGGTTACAGATAGTGCAACATGAACCCAAGATCCCTGTTGTGATCCCGTCCTCATGTTTGCGGAACTTGGCTATCAGTCTCTGCTCAGCGACACTGCGCTGTCATGTGTTGTGAAGGCCGCCTCGGACAATGCTTAGCCAAAGGCCAGAGGCCGAATGCCCGTGACCACTGATGTGTTCGCCAACAGGAAGGGAACAGTCTTGTCTGGTAATTGTCGAGCAATGTTCATTCATCCATTGTCGTAGCGTCTGGATGTCTCCCCAATATACCTCTTGGACTATGTGGACTTTCCTCAGCAGTCAGAAGTAAGGACAGCCAATGTAGCCAGCACTCGAAGGGCAGATGGAAACCAGGCACCCACTGGGTCCCAGTCAGGTTCTGGAAATGATTGCCAATTTAATGCTAGAGGTGTAATGGCAAGTAGCAGAACATCAGGTGGAGATTCAGCAGTCAGTCAGCACACTCGAGCAGACTGGAGAAGTCTGTCTATGTTCTGTCTGATGTTGCAGCTCCAATACACAAACATCTTGAAGTCATCACAGAAAGCTTGGCAACTACCATGGAAACCATGGTCCACAGATCTTGCCAGATTTGTGCTTGGCCCTGATCTCCATGGCCATACACTCTAATGGACACAACCAGGATGTCCATTAGAGTAGACAATATAGGGATAAGGCACCTTGACCTCTCTCCAGCTGCACCATCTTCTGCAGGAGTCCAGCTGGGATCTTTGGACATGCTTAGGAGAATGAGTGTCAGCTGAATATTCCAGAGGTCTTCTCTCAGGAAATTCCAAAGGTCTGCAGCCACTCCCATTCTTTTCTGCCAATGCCCACATCCATTCCAGCAGTTAGCTTACCAAAGATGCTTCTGCTTCTGAGTGGGAAACCTTTATTGGACCGGGGCCTTCCACACTTTGGGGCACCAGAGAATCTACGCCAAAATCATCACAAACATAGAATTATAGAATCCCTATAGTGCAGAAGGGGAGCATTTGGTCCATTAAGCCTGCACCGACACCAATCCCACCCATCTATCTCCATGATCCCACATATTTACCTGACTAGTCTTCCTGACACTGTGGCAATTTTAACATTGCCAATCAACTTACCCCACACATGTTTGGGAGGGAGCCAGAGTACGTGAAATAACCCATGCATACACAGGGAGAACAAGCAAACTCCACACAGTGACCCAAAGCCAGAATTGAACCTGGATCCCTGGCTCTGTGAGGCAGCAGTACTAACCACTGTGCTACATCAGGATGTAACAGTCAGTAGACTACCTCAGTCTCTGCTGCGTAGAGGTTGCACCTAGGCATAGTGGTGGGATAAGGAAAGTTAAAAAAGTTATGGTTCACAGGTGTGCTGTCAGTGTAAATAAATTGCACTTTTGAGAATACATTTGATAGATTTGTGAATGTTCTGTTCAACTGAAGGCATTGTGAATTTGTACATTGCGATCCTCTTATGTCAAGTTTCACCACTCTCCCAGTCAGTGATAGTTTCTCACTCTGATTAATATTCATGTGATGTCAATCTCAGTTGAACACTTTCTATGCCTTGTGTGTCAGGAAGATGTGTTTAAATCTTTATTACGATATAAGCATTTCGAAATCTTTTTCCTCAAGGAATACCATTGAATGAGGGAAGCTCATCAGCACTAATACAATATTGGCATTTCTCTCTCCTCAGTGGTAGTGCCAGAACGCAAGACATGCACTTTTGGTTGAGATCTCTAGACATTTCCTCACTTCAGCCGCAGCAATATTAGAAGTTTGTAACAGCAGTGAAATATCACGTCTTCTTTCACATCACTCTTGTTCCTCAGTGGACTCTTTTTCCAGTGTGAGCACATTTGCGTGGCACTACAAAGCTGAGATCATATCCTGGTGATTCATCAGGACAGAATTAACAAATGTGAGTGTTTTCTCATTGTTTAGTTGGACATCCTGAGATGATAGGAAATGGCCTTGTGGACTTAACCACACTCTTCTTGGAACCCGAGCAATTAAAGTATCATGGGCACTTCTCCTATTTCTTCCTTCTTCCATGGCATCAATGCATTTATACAGACTCTTAGCATTCCCTTGTGGAACTGCAAAATGGCACTTCTCTCCTCTAATAACAATGACTGTCATGCATGCTTGTAATGTCATTTCATTGGAGGTGGAGCCCTAAGTTACAGGCTGGATAAGCTTGGTGCTCTGAAACATCAGTTTCATTCTTATTCTTCATCAGCCATGCTCCTTTACATCAACTGATCTACTTGGAAGGTTAAACCTTAGCACAGCAATAAGGTCAGTAAAGCCCTATTATATAGTTCCTGCCACTCAATCCCCTAACATAAACAGCAAAGGCTGTTGAATGTTTCACATCAAGTTCTCTATAGTAACATTCAAAAAAATATACTACCATTCTGTGTAGAGCCCCTGCTATTGGGGACACTGGTGAAGATTTCTCTGGAGCTGGCACACATGGATGGCACGGTAGTACAGTGGTTAGCACTGCTACCTCACAGTACCAGTGATGTGGTTTCAATTCTGACCTCGGGTTACTGTCTGTGTGAAGTTTGCACATTCTCCCTGTATCTGTGCATGAGTTTCCATCTGATGCTCCAGTTTCCTCTCACAATCCAAAGATGTGTGAGTTAGGTTAATTGACCATGCTATATTGACCTTATGTCAGGGGATTATCAGAGTAAATATGTGAGGTTGTGGGAACAGGGCTATGATCAGATTGTGGTCAGTGCAGACTTGATGAGCTGAATAGCCGCCTTCTGCGCGATGATGCTATTCCCTGTGGTAGACTGCGTTGGAGAAAATGCTTTCTGCATCTCTGCAAATCTGGAGCTAGACGCTTCTATCCACTTCAGACAAACTTTGCAGAATATTTTGGAAAATCCTTGAAGGATATAGAAACTTCAGTCACTAAGATAGATTGAAGAAGAAGAGATTGCTTTATTTGGAGAAGACTGAGAGGAGATCTGATAGAAGTATTCAAGATCACGAGGGGTCTGTTCAAAGTAGACAGGAAAAAATTAGTTTTACTCATGAAAGGATCGGAAATGAGAGGGCACAGAGTTAAAGTAATCAGAAAAACATTTTTCACGTAGTGAATGTTAAGGTCTGGAATGCACAACCTGATAGTGTGGTGGAAGAAGATTCAAATATGGCTTTCAAAAGGGAATTAAATTGAACCTGGGTCCCTGGCACTGTGAGGCAGCACTGCTAACTATTGCACCACCATGCCGTCCATGTTTGTCAGCTCCAAAGGAATCTCCGCCCGTGTCCCTAATATCAGGCGTTCTACACATAATGAGAGTACATTTATTTGAACGTTGCCATAGAGAGCTTGGTTTTAGACATACAACAGCCTCTGCTGTTTATGTTAGGGGAGAAGGCAGGTGAGTTGCTCATTTGGAGAGCTGGTGCAGACATGACGGACAAAATTGCTGCAACAATTCCTGTGAAGTGATTCAAATTGGTAATCATGCTCAGATATCATAATAATTTCTGTGCAAAATCCTTGTAAGGTATGAATTTATAGGTGCTGGGAATGAGGATAATTACAAATTGATCCCTTAGCCAGCAGGCATCTGCTCTTCCATGGTTACCACCATTTGTTTTTCTCACTTGTGCACTGTAGCCTGCTGAATTTGTGCTATCTTCAGCAGTTCAGCATTTAATACCTGCAGCACAAATATAGTGATGTAGGTGCTTAGAACACGTTATGTCAGTGAAGTATGGTTCTTGTCTGAAAAAGAGCACAGCACTGGAGATGTAAAGAGGAAAAGATAACAAATATTTGAGGGAAATATCTGAATGATATGCTCTTTCAAATTAATGTGCACATTTTGGACCTCAACTGCTTCTGAAGTCTCTCTGAGTGACTTTCCAGCGTATAGATAGACTTCAAGATAGAATACAGAAACATTGGAAATTCAGAATGTTAGAATTGGCGTCAGTCCTCCTTCATTGCTGACTTGCATTCTGTCTTTGGTTTCCAATGTTGCTGTGAATTCCGAGCGTTAGTTAGAATATCCAGTATTTGAGATTCTACTTTACTACCTCAATAAGTTACATATCAGCATTCCTGGCAATTATGCCAGCAGCTTGGCTTTTACTTCATCCTTCACTGAATTTCTGGGGTTTTGGAATTTGTGCCACTAAGGGCAAATCAGTTGTTTCCACTCTTTTGAAAGTACTAACTTGCTAATAATTTCCAGTATTTTCTGTTTTTTTTATTGAGTAAGCTGTTGGAGTAGGTCAGGATCTACTTTATAGGCCTGATTCTTGCCTAGTTTCCAGTCATTCTTGCAGACTTCTGCTGCAGTGTAAGTCAGAGTTCTCTAGTGCACGTTTAATGCACAGTTATCTTAAAAACCCATGTGGATTATCTTACATCAACAATCCTACAAGACAATTAGACTTTGATTTTGGTTGATCCTCCTACAGATATAACGACATTGTTTGCAATGCCTTTCAGAAATGATGATGATTTTTGTAAAAGATTCTATTACGGTAGCTAGATGGCACTGTTAACATTCTAGCAATGCTGCCAATAATAAATCAAAACTATCAGGCTACTTAGAGCTATTTAGTTACACTTAGGATTATTCATCAATTTGTTGCAGTTTACACAACAGCACATGATTCAACATATGACACTAACCCAATCTCAACAGTAATTTAGTTTATCAAAAGCTTGAAGAGATATTCGGACATAACATCAATTTTACCCTGGCATTGTTATTGTGTCCACTCCAAATTGAACTTTCTAATGTTTCCATTTGCTGCCATTGTGTTTAGTTTTTTGTGAAAGATATATCAAACATTACTAATCATGCAATTCCAGCTGTAGATATATTACTAGTTTCGAGTCTGAGGCTGGAAATCAGTATGCATAATTTTTCCAGTGGGCGTGCCTATATTTATGCAGCTAAATAAAGGTGCTATCCATGCTGTTTTGGCCCCTGAATTGGTAACTCTTTCAGTCCAAGCACAACTGATCATTCTGTGCTAATGAGTGTCATAGGAACAATATTCTAATTTCTGGAAATTGCAGTCTTTTCTGAGCCTTCCTCAAGGATTCCTTCCAAACAACTCTAGAACTGCAGTAGTTCAAGGCAGCTCACCACCAACTTTGCACAGGAAATCAAGGGTGAGCAACAAATATTGTCTTTACCATATCACGTATCCCACGTTTAATCAAATCTCAGTTTATTGATTTAGCTTTTATCCAGTTGAAAACTTTTACTCTTGGCCTATCTTTTTCCTTTTCTACAACTATGCTAAATCTGACCGAATTATGGTCACAACTATCAAAATATTCTGAAAAGTTTTCCATCTGCCTAGGGTCATCCCCCAAAACTAAGTCCAGAAATGCCCTTTCTCTTGTTGGGTTTGTTATGTACAAGCTAAAAATAAAGGTCTCCTAAATATGCTTACACTGATTTTATTCCAGATAATTAGGCTTGGAGGTTTTTTTTATTCAATGATGCATGAGGAAGATGAAACATGTCCTTAGAGCTCAATAACTAGATTTTTCCTGGAATACATCAGTAGCTTGTCACCAGAGGCTATAACCTAAAGCCTGCCATTCCATACCGAGCATGGCTGACCAGGAGATTTTACTGCTTTTTGCCCCTGCCATAACTGTATTGAAAGGATTTACAGATTGACAATCAAACTATTTGGTCACATTATGAATGCAGCTTCCATAGCCATCAAGTCCTGATGGAGGTCTTGAACTCAGAGCTTCTGTCTCAGAGACGGGGAGACTCGACTCTGGTGGTCACCGGACAGACACATGTCCGCAGTAAGAGAAGGTAGAGTTAGTTGAGCTCACTGACACTCAAAGGAATGCTGGAGAACAAGCATTTGTGAGCTCCAAGACTCTCTGGAATGAGCCGTTCAACCTGTGGTACAGAGTCAGCTAGAGATGGAGAGGCAGAGGAGTCAGAGGCCCTAAATGGGATGGCACAGATGCAGAGAGACTTCCATCCACTGACTGTTGAAGTGGTCCTCATATGTGGATATAAACAATCTATTTGGTAAACTGATGGGATGAACACATTTATTTCATTTCATATTAGATTTATTAATCCCCATGATCATTCATACTTCATGAATTACTCAAAATACATAAGAATCAAGGTTTCCATGAGGAAAATGGCAGACTTCATGAAGATCCTAGACCAGCAGATTTTGTTGGGAGATGTGCACAGATCTGTACTTTACTGCAGTAGCCATAAATGAGCTTCTGCAGCAGCTGCACGAGAGTGAGATGGGGCACCTCAACCTTCTTCCAGGTACCCTTTCCTCCCAAGGAGTTCAGAGATTCTTCAGTCCTTCTGAATCTCCATTGTGTGTGACCCCTTCAGCCTCATTTTCTGTCTCTACAGAGGCAGCAGCTGGTCCACAGCAACACAGCTAAACAAAGTTGGAGCTCTCCAGGACATCCAGAGATAACAAGACCATTGGTCAGCAGGCTGGTGAGATGTAAAACATTTTCAGGACAGTCTCTGACAGGAATTGTGATTCACCACTGGGAGGGGGAATAGTAGAGGATCCCACTGTCATTTCAAACCACTGACTGAAACTGACATTCAGTCCATCAAAGCTGCATTCTTATTATTCTCATCCACAGCTACTTCATCTATTTAATTGTCTCTATTTCTTTATATCATATAGTATTTTATTTCCTTTGTTAATTACTCTGCTGTTGAGTGCACTAATACCTCCATATTGCTTTGAATTTTATTCTTGTGTATGTTGAGTAATTCATGAACTATGAATGATCATGGGGATTAATAAATCTAATATGAAATGAAATAAATGTATTCATCCCATCAGTTTACCAGATAGATTGTTTATATCCACAGAAATCGAAAATGCTGATCTTTATGACAGTAAGTATATTGATTGTAACTCTAGAGAAGTATATTTTGTGACTACGGAGGTCATCATGTTATTGAGAACTGAATGTGTCAGTGAAATCAAATGAGATAGATCAGTTATATATAATGATTACTTGTATTATTTGGATTACTTTAAATAACGCAATCTGTACAAATAGTTACTATTTTATCATTAGTTTTCTCAAAACTGCAAATGCTGGAAATTCAAAATAGATGAGTAAATGCTGGAAATATGCAGCAGGTGAGTCAAGATCTGTAAAGTGGAAAGACATGTTAATGTTTCAGCTAAGACCTCATGGCCCATGTAACATTTTTCAAATTTCTCAAATAATATTAATGTTTATCATTTTAATTTTTCCCCTGAATAGTAGAATGTTTAAGATATCATTCAGGTCCAACATTTTGGTACAATATTTTTCTGAGAGTTTATGCTGTTCTCTGTCTGTGCAGAGTTTGCATGTCTTCCTTGCGTTTGCATGGGTTTCTTCCAGGTGCTCTGGTTTCCTCCCAAAGTCTAAAAGATGTGCTGATTAGGTGCACTGACCCGAACAGGCGCCAGAGTGTGGCAACTAGGGGAATTTCAAAGTAACTTCATTGCAGTGTTAATGTAAGCCTTACTTGTGACTAATAAATAAAACTTTAAACCTTAACTTTTATATAGGCCCACTGTGACAATACTGTGCTTTTAAGAAGTATATTTTTAATTGTATTTTTTTGCAGGTTTTTCAAGCCATTCCTAGTGATTTATTGGCACTGTTTTTCTGTAACTGATGTCTGGTATTGTTACTGAGGCAGTATAAGTGACATCATGTTTATTTGTAATCTGGATTAATGCAGTATTCTGAGGTTTTATGATCCTCAGGGTACTGTTGAGTGGAGCCTGATTTGGGATGTCATGTGATGCCTCAGGACAGCTTTTTTCACAGAAAAATTCAAGTTTTTAGTTTCAGTTTAGTTGTTGTTAGAAGCTGGTGGAAGCAGGTAATGTCTCTGACTATCTCTTCCCCAGAGTCTTTCTGGAAAGTTCCAGGACTGGGAAGCCTCAGAGTTTTAATCTAAAATTCAATATATTAAGTTACAACAGATATTAAAAAGCTGAAAACCCAGCATCACGTAAGCATGCTTGTTTTTGTGCCAAGTCTAGGAGGGGGTGTATGTCTTTGAAATGTTGTTGACTTGGAACAACAAAGATAGCTAGTTGTTAAGGTTTATATTGTATCATGTTTGAACTTTGTAATTGGTAAAAGTTATGCTAATTCTTTATATTGTATTTTAACTGTATTCTTAAATAAACCTTGTTTGATAAAAGCTTCCTAATGGGTCACTTGAATCATACGTGAGTTGAAACACCTTATACTCAGCGTGCCAAATTCAAATGTAAAAACCTAGGGGCTAACTATCATTATAAACATCTAGGCCTTAAAAATCATAAAGGTAGGCAGAGATGGGAATCTTTATTTAGATTAATAAAAGCTTTGATTTTTAGATCACAAATATATATTAAATAACTTTTATATTTTTCATTATGAAAATATTATTGTTTAAGAATATTGCTAGCAATAATTTGTTGTGTGATTTTGATTATTTTAAAAGCTGTTCAGTTGCGCAACAATACTGTCTTTCAGAGGGGACTCGAATTCAAATGTCAGTTTTGACTTACAGTCTTGATCGGGTTATATATAATGCGGCTTTCATCTTTATCCACAAATATATAAGGAGTATATATTGGTTATTGTCCCATTTTGCAAGATAGAAATATAGGGCCAATGCTATATTGGCCTTGAACAATCTTCAGGCATTTTAGGAAGATATGCATTTTAGGAAGTTAGCCTCTTGTAAATCCTAATGAGGAGCATAATGCCTGTCTCAGGTTCCAACTGAGAAACTGGGGTGCTGTGAGTATAAAAAGTACCAGGTTTACTGACAGAAGTACAGCTTCCTCTGAAAGTTATTTTTTAAATTCAGGTGGAGCTGTGAGGAGCAGATGTTCTCTAAAGCTATAAGCAGAAGTTCAAATTAAACTATTAGTTAATTGATGAGTAAGATAAACTTCTTCATTCTATGTTTAGAATGAAGATCACTTAAATAAAAGAGGGCAAATGAATGTCAAAGAGTTAGGGCCATAACTTCCATGTATGGCCCACTGTTACTGATTGGAGAAAATGTTCACTTATCAGTGTTCAAAAATTCAATGAACTTTCTGTTTCTATCAGCAACCTCAGAAGGACGATCTGTGCAGCTGTTTTAAAGGTGAGTTGAAATTTCATTTATCGGTTCTTTTTATTCTTTCTTTTAAACAGATAATGCTATTTTTATTTTAAAGTGTCATTTTTAATTTTATGATTGAAGATTATTTAATAAGTGAACATAAGTTTTGTTATTTGTTTTATATCCATTAAACTGCTATTTAAAGTTGCATTATATTTTGGTTATGTAACTTTATGTCTGGCATGCTTAAGGTGTTAATAAATCAAAAAGGACAAGTTTATCATTTATAATAGCATTTTCCAGTTTCTGAAACTGATGTTCTGCTGTACTCCAGTTTTGCATTGGTCAGATTTCTTTAACATCCTGAGTGAGAAATGAAAGCAAACACACCAATGTACTGGCCAGTGAACCATATACATCAGGAAGGATATCTAGCTGTGGTGAGTTAGCTGATCACAGCCGGGGAAGTATTAGAGGTGCATTGATTGTATTCAGCTCATGGTTAGAGAGGAGATAAATGGTCCTTATTCTTGCACAAAGTTATTGTCCAACAGTCATGTTGATAAATATTTGTCTGGCTGCCAAGTGGGAACATAGTTAAGGTTAGTTCAGATATCAATCCTTCCAAATTACAAGACTGAATAGCTGTCCAGACTCATTGGTGAGAAACAGTCACTTGGATGAAGTGCCAGAAGGCTCCCAGTAACTGTAACTACTTTCATATGAGGGAAGAAGCTTAAAACTGGATGTCTAGAACAAAATGGTGTAGATACTGGATATCAGAAATAAAAATAGAAAATCCTGTAAATACTAAGCTGAACTGGCAACTTCCACAGAGTGAAAAACAAGATTAATGTTTAAAGTTGATGCAAAATTATCAACTTGAAATGATGACTGGAATATTGCTGTCCCAACCACCATGGGAATTGGAGCAGGCAAGGGGCAGATCATAGGAAAGTCTGCTGATCTTGAGCAAGATTTTAGAGTTTTGGGATGAGTGAGGCCGTAAAATGCTGCCCAAATTAACTCTGTTTCTCCCTCCATAAATGCTGCTAGTCTGACTGAGTATTTCCAATATTTTTGTATTTATTCAAATGGACTATTTAGTCTGGCTACCCACATGATATCCTCCTGAAATACTGTGTGGAGAAATAAGGTGCCTGCTACAATAGTTCTTAGTTGGGAGGTTGATGCGATATTTTCATGTTTTGGTCCTCACTTTGAGTCATCCCTTGGAATGGGTCTATGCCCGGTGCAGATTTGATTCAACATTGCCCAAAATCTCCAAGGCTGGTGCCAGAGACTCTGTCATTGGGTAAGCAATGAAGGCCACATTTTTGTGCTTCATCGGTCCCACAATGAAGGGTTAATACCGGCTCATGAATATAATATCATTTCCCAAAATAGTTGACACAATTTTAAGCACTTTCATGATGGATTTTTCAAGTCTTCATGAATGAGAGGGTTTGTTTTAGTTCATGACTTCTCTTCCATCTTGTGAAGCTTGATGGCATTTCAGCAGATAACAAGCAGGGAAATGTGAGACATGACTGGGGGCAACTGGAATGAATAGAAGCATCTCTGACATCATCCTCATGGCAATGTTTAGCTGCATTGTCATAATCTTCGGATTTGGTGAACACCATTTTCCAACAAAACAAATTAAGAGCACTGTTCAGGTGTAAACTATTCTGGTGTGCTCCCCCATGATACTCCAGTGAGTTTCCAGATCAAGTTCACACTGGGTTTCTCTTTCTATCCAGTGTTATTGAGATAAGACTAAATGGTGAAAATCCTATTCAGTGTGATGCTGAGGTGTTTTGAAGGAATATAATGGGAAATTTCTGCAGAATGAAACATTGAGTTCCTTCTTGACACTGTTTTTCTTCAAATGGAATGTCAATACAACCATCTTCTCAAGATTGGGGCAGAGGTGTCAGGTACAGAAAGAACATTCCATTAGGTGCTGACCACATTTGAGTATTCTATTTGTTTGCTCTCTCTCTCTTCCCAATGTTGTTGCCTGCATCAGCAGTGCTATATAAAATTGATATAGACGAATTTCTGGGACTTGTTACATGGCATGTTTGCCTTTTACATGGTGATAAAGGCTGGTGCAAGTAGCAGCTCCTACAGTATCCATTTTTGAGTGTCTGTGTTTGGCTGATCTTGTCAACAAGATAGACATTGTATGGACAGTTGCTGGTTTTTAAGTCTAAGAGTTTTGCTGCATTGGTTGATTGTTGAAAACTTCAGGAGCAGAGCTTTGAATGAATGCTTTTGGTCACAACAAGTCAGTGGCAGCAGTTCCAGTCTTCGACTGTTCTGGAACGCTGCTTGAACATTGTTAGTAAATACAAGGACCTGGTCAATGCAGCTTCTTCCTTTTCTGAAGCCTGCATGCTTATTTGTGATGCTGACTTCTGGATTGGTTTTATCTGCATAAGGTCATTGACCACCTTGTAGACAGAAGGGAGGTTTTAAGGTCAATGCCTGTTTTCCTAGCTTTAAAATGGCAATGCCTTTGAGGTTGGAGGCAAGATTTCCAAATAACATCCATCTATTTGATCTAGTTCTTAAAGACATCTGGATAAAATATATTGATTCTGGTAGTCTTCTAGACTTGGTGGCTGTCAGTGATCTGTCCATCTCTTTCAGTGATGAAGACCATCAAAGTGTTGGTGCACAGATTTTATAGAAATAGCTTTAGCAGATTTTTCGCTCTTGTTTTGGTGATGTTGTTATCATTGAGTTGGTCAAGTTACAGTAGCATTTGCACTGAATATCGGTACCTCTTGGAATAGATCAGGAGATGGAAAGCCGGTGAAGCTGGAATGTGAAAATCCAGATTTTCTCTCTCATTGTGCCGATCTAGGGAACCCATTAAAGCTGTTGCTGTATTCGGGTCTTGAGTGACATTAAACTCTTGTCAGCAATCTCCTGCTTTCCTGGTATCAGCTCAGCACACATTATTTTTGTAGCTGCATTGGACACTTCTGGTGGCCCACACTTTAGGCGCTTGAGTCCGGGTGGCCGTGGCTGTTTGAGGAGGATGGTATTCTCCGGGCTGTGTTCTTGACAAGGCTCATGAAGATTGGCTGTTGAGAGTTGATGATAATTCACTCTTAGTTCCTCAAAGATTTTCTAGCTTATATCATCAAACAGCTGGCTCAATGTCTGAAAGTGACCTCCCAGTCAAGAAAACATGAAACATGCCAGCTACCATGAAATCATATTCCAATAAGGAAACAATGCCTTGAAGAGAGAAGGGTGAGATAAAATTGATGAAAATTTGAATATTTTTATAATATTGCCAACAACCTGTTCCATTTAAAATAAAATATTTTCTCTTGATAACTCGCATTTTTCACCTTCAACTAAAAGGATGGACAGGCAACCTGCTTTTGTGCTTCCATTAGTGCTACTTTATAATCGACCACTAGGAGGTGCATAAGAACCATCTGGGATGAACAGCCTGTCAACTTTTCCACTGAAACCCTCTGTTTCAATGGAAAAGTATCTGCTTACCTGCAATGGCAGAAATGAAATTAGGAATTTGCTACAAAGATAATTATTTTTTGCAAAGTTGTGCCTTTCAAGTGCTTTGTGCAATGTTTGTGGTTCTGAGGTACTATAACAGCATTTAACTCTCAAATGTAATATATTTTTGTTCAGAATTTATCAAACTATGTCATATAATATCAAACAATGTTATCATAAAATGGAACTTAATTTGGTATAAGCAATAAATAGCTACTAGAGAAAAGTAAATATACTATTTTCAGTAATCATGCAAGATAATTTACCACAGATTGTAAATAATGAAGTTAAGCAACCATGTAAACTGGAGATGAATCACTTGATGTTGCTCAATAAATTTTGCCTTCATTTTTGCTAACATTCTGCCAAAAATATCATTGAAAAAATAACTTTTTTGCCATTTATAACTTCAGTAAAATCAGAAAACAAGAGTTCTTTTAACAAATTACCTGCAATTACTAGTTGAGATGTATATGTTCATGCTAATAGACACTAAAGCTTTCAGTGGTTAGCATGGCTGCCTCACAGCCAGAGACCTGGGTTCAGTTCCTGGCTTGGGTCACTGTCTGTGTGGAGTCTCTATGTTCTTCCTATGTCTGAGTGCGTTTCCTCCGGGTGTTCTTATTTCCTCCCATAGTCCATAAATCGTGCTGGCTGGGTCTATTGGCCATGCTAAATTCTCCCTCAGTATATTCTTCGAACACGCATTAGAGTGTGGTGACTAGGAGATTTTCACAATAACTTCAATGTGGTGTTAATGTAAGCCTACTTGTGACACTAATAAACAAAATTAAACTTAACTGCTAATTTTGTCTGGATAATGGTCATAAAGGGGAAATATATTTAAATTTATAATCCCACCACTTAAAAATGCCCAGGTATAAATTGTTTAAATCAGGCAAATAGCGCAAACCAATACTATAAACATTGCCACTTAAAGTGTATTAAATGCACTGGCTATTTCAGACAGAACAGGTGTATTTTGTTAAATTTTTAACTTAATTTCACCTAAGTGCTGTTGGGATATAGTTTGCAATTTTTTGTTGCCTTAGCTGTAAAGACTTTTATAAAGACTTCTGATTCTTTTTCTCATTAAGAAGTCTTAAGGTCCACGTTAAAGTCCAACAGGTTTATTTGATAGCAAATGCCACTAGCTTTCATAGCAGCTTATGTGACTTTTAAACTTGGGTGATTGTAACCCTTTCACTCACAAATAATGCAGTTTACTTATATATTTATTTTTATCATAAATGGGTACTATAAAGAAGGTAATTTACTGAAGAAACTAATTTTGTCTGCTACCTTGTCTGAGATTCGTGGCTTAATCAAATCATCCAAGAAACAAGATGAAAACATGAATGTGCACGGTGACACAATGATTAGCACTGCTGCCTCAGTGCGCCAGGGATCCAGGTTCAATTCTGGCTTCAGTAACTATTTGCGAGGAGTTTGCTTGCACATTCTCCCTGTGTCTGCATGAGTTTCCTCCAAGTGCCCTGGTTTCCTGCCATAGTCCAAAGATGTGCAGGTTAGGTAGATTGGCCATGCTAAATGGCCCCTTAGTATCACAAGTTGTGTAGATAAGGAAGATTAGAGGGTGCAATTGGATGTGTTGGTGCAGATTTACTATGGTGTTACAATCAATGTTGGAACACCATTTTCAGTTTCTTCTCTATGAAATCCAATTTTTGGCCTTTGCATAAACTTTGGTCTGATAGCTTGAACTCCGTATCAATGGCTGTTTTATATAACAGGGGAACACAGCTTTGAGTTTTTATCATGATTGCACCTTAGAAAACATATTTTCTCTTCTTTCCATACTTATCAGTTTTCGGCAGCCTCCTGTTGTGAAATCAGAGCCATTTTTAAAACTTTGTCGTTCTTCTAATTTTAACATTAATTTTAACTTTGCAATCATTTAAAACTAACCATTTTGGCCTGTAATTTGTTCCTCTGAACTTAGGAAAATGGTTTGAAGGTGATTTTGTTTGCTCTAACTTCTGTTTAATTTTTTTCCCCATTAAGCTCCAGGTGGCAAGGTGCCAATGCTGGACTGGCTGTGATGCTTGAACACTCAGTTTGCTCTGCCTGATTAGTTTCTGGTTAATTTTAAAAGGTTAGTTCAGGTTATTTCTCAATTATTGCTCGCCGTTTTTGTGATCTGGTTAGGTCCTGTGTCCCCATACCGTGCATTTGATCAGGTTTAGCTTTTGCTCACCTTTTTTGTGATCTGACTAGGTCATCCAATCATACTTGGCAATGGACTTTCATGTACTCTGATAGAGTCCTTTTCAGCTGCACAGTACATTTTCATCTGCTCTTCATCTCCATTTCTGCAATAGAGCTTTGCTTGGCATTCTTCAGTTGTGTCTTCAATTTTAGCACTCTTCACTCGGGTCAGACTGTAGTTTCTTTCTTTATTCGTGTCTTTGGATTTTGGAGTCCTTCAATTGCTGCCTTGGGCTTTCAGTGTCCTTCTGAGATGATGTCTCACTAAGCGGTTTGGAAACTTGTGGGTCTGAACTTAAACTGGTTACTGTTAACAAACAACTATTTACATATCTCCAAGTTACAGCCCCGTCTACATGCTATGTTCATGCCAACATTTCTCAGGCTCTCTTCTACACACAGATTACTATCAAATGAATCACTACAATGCTTTTCTCCAATCCCATATTAATCCATACTAATCCAAATACCCTTATACTACAGTATTGAGCTTCTTGAGTGCTGTTGAAACTGCATTCACTATGTAAGTGGAGAGTTTTGTATTACACTCCTTACGTGCCTTGTAAATAGGTGGATAAGCTTTGAGGTGACAGGAGCTGAGTTTCTCATCACAGAATTCCAGCCCCTGACCAGTTTTTGCAGCTACGTGTATATGGCTATTCTAGTTCAATTTCTGGTCAATTTTACATTCCTGAGCATAATGCATGCTTAATTAATAGATTAATTATCAGCACTATATAAATAAGGAGCTCTGATCTGAAGTTCTCTTATCAAACATCATTTTGAGTACTCCCATGCACAATGATAACTCATTGAAAGTTTCCCTCCCAGATGATTGCTGATAAGCATGTGAATATTCCTTCAACATTTCATCAGATAAAAGTTGGAAGAAACAAGAAAAATGTGGAAAATTGCCAGCATTTTATTAAGAGTAGCAGAATTTGCACCTCTAGTTAACATGTAATTCATTTTAATACCTTGTCTACGTTCTGGGTTGTGAAATACTCAAAAAAAATGCGAGAGCAAAATGCGGAGGTGGAAAAGATAAAGACATGGATGTAAAATGCACAGTCTGCACAGCTTTAGTTCACTCTCATTGGGTGGAATATTATGATCCCATCATGGAGGGGCCAGGACCAGAAAATTCGGCAAGCCTTTCAAAAGTCCGTTGACTCTAGTTGCACTGGAAAATGTCACCAGTGGGCGAGGCTAGAAAATGCTGCAGGTGTGAGGGACTGGAAAATCCCACCACTGGGAGGAGCTGGAAAATCCTGTCAGTAGAAGGGGGTAGAACATTCAACTGATGAGGGGGTGCTGGAAAATTCCTCTGATATGTTTAAAACATAACTTGCCCATTTGCCAAATTTACCCTTTGAAGGTGAAGGCTTTGGTCCTTTATGACACTTGGGTGTTATCTTATAGCTTCACAAAGGTATGTATCTTATTCATTTGTGTATGTGTACATATGCAGTTTAAGGACTTTTGCATATACTGTCAAGGATACAAAGTAAGAACTCATGTGACTATCAAATATATTACATAGAATCATTTTAGAGTTAAATTTATCATGGAGTTTATACCTGTATACATGTATACATGTATTCTCCTCAGTCATTTATGATAGTTTTAAAAGGTGATTGGTAAAATGTGTAACCCAATTATTAGAAGTGCCAAGTTATTATTTTTCATGGCAGTTAACTTGCAGTGCTCTTGACTCATTATTACACATGTTGATCCTGGAATGTTTACTGTGTGACATATCAGGTATATGTATAGGATGCACTATTTTTAGCCAAAGGCTAGAATGTTCAGAAAAATTCTATCAAAAATAATTATGCAGGGCACTTTACACTTGTGGCACCAATGGTCACATTACAATCTTTGCCACATAGCAATGTTGATTTATCCAGACTCCCTCAGTCATATTTTGATTGATCTATACAAATATACAGTAATGCATAGTTCTTTATTTTCAAGCAATCAAATTGAAATCCTCTTGGAATCCTCTTTACCAAACCAAATAATAAAGTTGAAGATCTATTGATTCATCTAAGTAATATCCTGAAAATATCTTCTTCTATCCTCTTCTATCACAAGGTGATCTCCTTAAATATTAGGTGACCTTGTGACAATAATGCATGTCCACAAAATATACAATTTCCGTTCATCAAAAGTTTTGCGGTTATGTAGAAGAAGCACTTGAAATTATCATTACAGGTCTGTCATCACTTTTTTCTGCTTGGAGGCTCTGACATAGCAATTAATTGCCCTCAATTGGACCATTGTGCCTCCAGACAGTGGCAGGTAGTTAACATGGCTCCTGCCATGGCATCCAACTTTACACACATCTCTCCCCCACACCCACCTGCTAAAGAGGGTGATGAACAAAATTACACCCAATTAGTCAGATGGCTGAAGGCTTGGTCAGAGAAGTAGCTTCCATGGAACGTCTTAAAGAAGGAAAGCATGATAAAGAGGCAGAGAGGTGAAGAGAAAGTATTTTGGGGCAGGATTCTCTGATCTCATCAATGGCTGCTTGACTGCCAGAAAGAATGGAAAATTTGGCACTCAGCCAAAACTCCATTCTCTGTAGTAGCACCAGAGTATCTAAGCATGGAGGAGGTTGGAGGTTTTCAGCACAGCTCTTGAGACGTAGATTTGAAGGCACAGTCACCAACAGTGGAACAATTAAAAATGGATTACTCAAGAGGCCAGAATTAGATGAATGCAGTTACCTCAGAGGACTTTAGGATTGGATGAAATTACAGAGGTAGGGAGGGTGAGGCCATGAAGGGATTTTAAAAATAAGGATGAGAATTTTAAAATCAACACATTGCTTGACCAGAAGCTAATGTTATCAGCAAGCATAGTTTTGATAGGGGAATGGAATCTGCTGTGAATTCAGCAAGTTAACTCTGTTGGTTAGATGACTAATCTATGGTTCAGAAAAAAAGCCAACAGCACAAGTTTGATTTCTGTTCTGGCTGCGATAGATTTGGATTTGCCTCCTTGTCCTGTCCTTGAGATCAGAAGGCAATGGCAAACCAATGCTAAAAAGAAAACTGGCAGATAAACAGCAGGCAATGAGCCAAGGGCCTACCTTTGGACAGAGCACACACGAGTAAATGAAAGATATGGGCACAACATTCTGGGCAACCTCAAGGTTACAGAGGGTAAAATGTGTGAGGCCAGCCAGGAGTGTATTGGGGTAGTCAAGTATAGAGATAACAAGGTAGATGAGCTGTTGTCAGTGTACATGTGAAAACTATGACAGGGCCTTTGGTTGATGTCATTAAGGGACAGCATGTGGATGGAGGGGGGCCAACAGAGATCACAATGCATGAGTAGGAAAATAAATCACTACAAGTGACTATGATCAGATAGATCAGAATGGAACGACATGAGAGTAGTCCCGTCTAACAGGATGACAATGGAGAGGCATTGGAAGAGGATGGTGTGGTGAGCCATGACAAGGCTGCACACAGGACAAGGAGTGAAAGTTTACTTTTGTCACAGTCACATATGATATCATTTGTGACTTTGATAAGAGCTGTTTTGGTACAGTTTTCTCAAATTGATCAAAGATTTTGGATCCAGTTGCTAGTTTTTCAGCATCAAATTTATTTGCTGGATATAAGAAAATCAAATTTATTGAGGACCTCTATCAGAAATAATTCCCATTTCAAAAAGTGGCCTTTATAATTTTACTAGCATAGTTTTTAAACCTGAATGTTCAGTGAAGCAAGTGTTGAAAAGTTTGACTTGGCAAATGTGCTTAGTATATTCAGATTACATCACTATTTATCAGTGTTTGTGCCAAGAAGTTCAGAAAGTGCAGTTGTTAGACTCTGACAGTTACTTGTACAATGGATTTATACTAATGATAAAAATGGCACCTGTTTCTTCAGCAAGTCTATTTCCTCAGACATGGTTTACCAGTGTGGAAACTGATCCGATAAAAAGTGCTGCCAACAGAACTACTGACACAAGAAGTGTTCTGTGATTATGTTCACATTATCAGTGATTCATAAAAGGCTTCACTGATATAATAACATATCTCCATCAACTGAGGAAGGAGAGCTGCCAATTTAATTCAATACCAGCCTGTTACATGCTGTTTGATTGCTAATGGCAAGAAGTCTGTAAATAAGCTACCTGATTAATAAGTGGTATACAATATGTTACTGTAAGTGATAAAAAGAGATAGCCATAATAAAGCTTGAATAACAATAACATGTCTTGACAATTAGTAAATGTCTGTCTTCAAACAGAGTTGTGTACAAATCACAAAACATTAACATATAAGCTTCATAAAATCCTACAGTGCTGAAGGAGGCCATTCAGCCCATTCAGTCAGCACTAATCACAATCCCACCTAGGCCCTATGCCCATAACCCCATACATATACCCTAACTAGTCTGCCTGACATTAAGAGGCAATTTAGCATGGCCAATATAACACACATATCTTTGGATTGTGGGAGGAAACTGAAGCACTTCAAGGAAGTTCATGCAGACACAGCGAGGATGTGCAATCACACAGACAGTGACCCATGACAGGAATTGAACCCAGGTCCCCAATACTGTGAGGCAGCAGCACTAACCATTTTGCCATTGTGCCGCACAGCAAACAATTGGAAGAAATAGTATTATAGCCATTATAGAGAAAGGATGCTAATACAAGAGTGAAGACGTTTTACTGCAATGGTGAGACCACACCTGGAGAACTGTGTGCAATTTTGCTCCAAGGTGCAATTCTCATTATTTCATGTAGCATTATGTATTTGTAAGGAGTTCTAATCTGTCCTCCAAATCCCATTCATTTCTATCAGCAGTTTGAGCACCTCCCAGCAGAATAGCACCAAGAAAAGCTTCTTATTGTTGTGCTTCTTGACTCCATAATATTATCTTCAGACAATTTTTTGACTGTTTTTGTATTACTTGGGTTGCAATAGATGGTTAGGTATAACATTTTGCATTGTACTTTGTTATTTTTATCTTCATTTTTCTCCTTTTTTAAATGTTTTTATTAGAGTTTATCCCTTGTTATAAATAACGCAAAGCACCTTCAAAACTAGTACAATACAGCTTGGTAATATGTCCATATATAAATATGGAAAAAGACACGAGAAAACCAACACATTTAGTTCAGTTTGTTCAGTTTATCTGGTCTTTCCACATATACAAAAATAAAGGACAAGTAACAGAATAGAGGAAAAGAGGATAAAGCCATGGAACCATAGCAAAGTGGCACAAAACTTCACATATAGTATATAGAGGCAGTTCTTCATAATCTATGAAAAGTATTATACATGTGCAGGTACCAATTAACAATTTTTTAAATAGAAAAAGGTGAAACCTATTAGTTTAAATGGGGTTTTCCTTACCAAACGTGAGGCCTTGTAGAGCTACACTTCTAAAACTTCAATAATTACCAAGTAATCATCACTCCTTCAGCATTCTATCCACTCCTATTTAAGACTTAAGCCACTCACCCACCTCCCAGCAGTGGTGCTACCCATGTTTATCATGATAACAGTAAAGAAGACTATAAAACATATAAGTGTACAAATAAAAAGAAAGGAAGATATTTTTACGCAGCCCTAGAATTGTAGAATCTGTACAGCGTACTGCTTAACTGGAAGGTGCATGCTGAGGAACATTCTCCATTAAGCATGAAGGGAAGTCTCTGCAAATTTTAAGGATTGTGGTGCTCAATTACTAGATCACCCTTACCAGAGTGATAAATACCAACACAGAATTGGAAAGGAATCATAATGATAAGGATTAGAGTCTGGATTTTACAGTGAAACACAGTCTGCTACTCCAAACTATTGCCTTCCACAGAGTTCACAGAAGCTATGGGTTTAGCTAGATTGTTAAATGCCTTTATAGAATTGGTGAATGTCACCCTTTGTGTATCACAAAACAGTAAGACATATTACACTCCAATGGCTTTCAATCATCTTCTAACGACATGAAAGCCCTTATGCCTCTATTGCATTGCCACTGAGAAATCTTGAAAGAAAGAGACCTTCGCTCCATCATAGGGTAAAGCCTCATTATGAATAGCTGCCTCCAATACTCTTTGGCAATCCTTGAAGTTTTGAACACACATAATTATGGGCCGGGGTCTTTGATTGCCCGTAGGCCTCAGAAACAGGACACGATGTGCCCTTTCTAACTTGATATGCCCAGCTTTTGTTTATAAATTAAGGAAATATGGCAGCCAGCTCTCAAAGAACATAACTGGAAGCTTACCCTTCAGCTCTTTCTGGCAAACCAATAATCCAGACATTTTTCCTCTGGCGTCAGTTCTTCAGATTGTCAAGAAATTCTGATATATCACACAGCTGCTTTTCCAAAGATTGCAAGCAGGCCTCAACTGAGGAAGTTTTATTTCCGACAGTAACAATTCTCTCCTTCACTTCTTCAAGCCTTTTGCCAATATTCTGCAGTTCTATAATATGTGCACTGATACTTTATGCTAATAGACTGAGTTTCTCATCAATGACATTAGTAATATCAACAGTGATCACCTGTAATGCTTTCAAGGATGCCAGATCAAGAGCTGATTCAAGAGTAGATGAAACAAAGCTGGGAGGTGTGTGTGTGTGTGGGGGGGTGTGGGGGGGGGGGTTTGTGGTGAGCTGTGAGGAGGATACAGAGGTGCTTCAATGTGATTTGGACAAGCTGAGTGAGTATACTGCATCTGCCATGCATTTTCAATGTGGATACATGTGAGGAACATAATGTGGAGTTCTCACTCCTAGTTTAGGTAAATATAAGCTCTGTAAATGTGACAAATGAAAGGATTTCAAAATGAGTAGTGCCTGAGTTCATGGAAATACAGCTGTTCTCATACTCACTTCATGCAACCTTCTCTTTTCTCCCTATTCTAATTCCCTTTACTCATTGACAATGCCTGCAACCTGCATAAGACAGACATTATTTTAGGAAATCCTCTTGCTGTCAAGGAACTAAAGAAGCAGTTCAAGCATCAGCAGAAGCCCATGCACCTGCTTTAGAAAAGGTTGAGTAGAAGGGATGTGTGTAAAGACCACCGCAGTTACTTCTATGTCAGAGGAGATATGTCTTTGCAAATTACAATTCACCAGAAAAATAGCATGGAACTTTGCCTTCGTCTGCAACCAGACTGCCAAACCTTCCTTATGAGTCAGATGGTTCTGCTAATGGCACTGAAAGTCACAAATATTTTAAGCTTCTACATCACTATCATCTTTCAGGATTCCCTTGATAAGAATGCCAGAGCAATCAACCATGGCATACATCAAGTCCATGAAGCATTATTTTCTATAGCCAAGAACTTTAATCTTTTTTTAAAAACTCTGACCATCAACAGGAAATGGATCTTCATTTCTTTCAACCATACTGGGTGTGTTGTTAGAATTCACATAAAGTATGAGCCACAATATTCATCCATATAGCTTTCCATTGCCAGGTATAATGGAGAGAAAAAGGAAATTGAAGTTAGGTACATAAAATTTTTGTCCTTTTCCCTCAATATTATCAGGACTGCCCCAAGGGAATGAAACTGGGCCTATACCTGCAACTGGGATAATTAAAGCATTCAACTACAATAACAAAACTTGTACTTTCCTGCACATTTAATATTTATAGTTCCATTGTTATACATGGGACTACAAACAGACAAAATTGAATTTAAGCCAACCAAAGTATGAGCACTGGCAAAAATCTCAGTCAGAGATTGGGGCTAAATTTGATTGCACCCGAAAATGCATGCATCATATTTAACCTGGGCCTAATGATTGCAACACAGGCAGCATTCCAATTTCAGGTTGTTTTCAATGATTTCAGCATCCAACAATACTAACCATGCTGTTCATTGGCAGGAATTATCAGCAGGGAGCCAATTTTGTAGGTGGCTAGCTACATTTAAAGCTAGTCTGCACTTCTTAAAGCTGGTCTTCCCCCATTAAGAGGGAACAGATGCGGATGTAGAAGAAGTGAATCTGACGTGGAAACATTAAACAGTGATACAACATGGGGAGAGTGGGTTTTCTAATACTGTATTGGAAGAGGTGGGAAGGAGGAAAGATGTTCAGTATACACAGGGGTGGCCAGGTGGCACTCCAGATACATGCTTTGAAGGCATTCGAAGCAGATAGTGAAGGAGGTCAGTACCAAGATTCAAGTCTTATGGACCTGATGTAGTTCTGCAATAAGTTCCATTAGCTCACATGAACAGTTAGGTTCAGTGAATGCAAATTCAAATGCATGTCTATCTCCTGTACTGCTACCTTTAGCAATTGTTCAATTCACCAAACCCCCATCAATCGCCTACCAACAACCTTTATTCATCAGGACTGATACCTGATATTCATATGCGTCACTGCATCCTCAAACATTTAACATGGTTATAGACCTCATATTAACATCTCACAGCTTGCATACGCAGTCAGCTATTCATCCAATGACAGCCATATCATCCAAACAGATTGCATCACACTCACTGTAGCACTCCTGTCTCTCTTGTAGGACAAGATTACATACAATGAGAAGCAGGAGAAGCTAACCAGAGTGATGTAGGCACCTCTGCATCCTTTAACCCTATGAAGGAAATGACATTATTATTATTGCAAAGCTACCGTCTGTGGTGGGGCTACATGATTGAAGAAGAAAGAATGTTCATACTTAATCCTCTTTTTACATTCCACAATCTTTTCTGATTTACAGGTATATCTTACTTTTATCTTCAGTCCCTTCTCCTTGCAACAATATTATCCTTGATCTTTCCCCTTTAAGAGACCCAGGAAGTGTAAACAGGCCATACTGTGGAGAAACAGCAAAAGTTGGTTGACAAACAGCTCAGTATATTTCACACTCCAGCACTACAGGTGATGAAGACAATACAGGTACTAGCTCACAAGAAGGCAAGTTAACACAACTATACTATAAAGGATTCAAATTAGCATTTGGTGGGACAGATTACTGAAGAATGTTGATGGATAGGCACAACTAAATGTTTGCTACATTGGGAAACCTGTCAAAAAGCCAGCAGTCAAAGTCGAGAAAAATGGGAGAGTCCAGCACCAACTTAGCACAAGCTTTACACAAAGCTTGGACTTCATCTTTTGCGGTATATGTGAGGCAGTTGGACACTTCTATATCCAATCATGATGTACCATCTGATGGCCAATCTGCCGATTTTCAGCACAACAGCACAAACAGCATCCACCTTTTGTATGCCGCAGTGAAGGCTCAAACTGCTGCCATCATGGTTGAGGATTACAATTTGTAAAGGGGCTTGTGATTTTCACAACAGCCCAGTGAGCTGTCCTCCAAGGTTAGCAGGATTGTTGAGGCATCATGCCAAAAGAGTAATAGTGTTACCACTATTACCAAGGCAATGTTCCCTCTCTCTCTTCTGCCACTCTACTGATTCCTCGAAGTTCCCTGTCAGCCAGCCCAGACTGCTGCTGCTCATGTTGTGATAATATTGTCTGCAGCCAGGCTTGAGGGTATCCTCCAGGAACATCTGCATCCTCCTCCATTGAAAGCCTTTCATCAGCCATACTACGTCACTGGAGTAACACGAATAGGAGTACTAGAACAGGTAAGAGCATACAGAAGACAGGAACTAACGGGATTTACAAAGGTGATTAATTGACCTTAATCGTGACTGATTTCATTTTTAAACATGGCTTGGAATGTTTATTTCATTGTGCTTTTTGGCTGCGATTCATCCACTTTCAAACTACGCGCTCCTGTCGGCATGAAAATGGGAGGGTTTCACGCTTGCAGCACCTGTCAGGTGGGATTCACTCACCTGATTAGTGCAAATATATACATCCTATGATTCAGGCTGGCCAGCCCTGTCAATCAGAGATCAAAGGCCCTTTATAAAGGGAACCCCAATCTCTGTATTCACAGACAGGTTCCCACCCCTCCAAAAAGCCAAAATGGTGCTACACTATCTTGCTGACAAGGGGAGCACCACCAACTCCTCAGCAAAGAGGGACATTCTTCCCCCCTCCCCCCACTAATTAAATAACGAGTCAAGCCCTTGTCCCCACACCACATGGGCATGACGATGACCAGATCCGTCATCTCCACCTCCCCACGACCCCCTCCCTCAGACTGCTACAGCTCTAATCCCCCCTCAGCCCTCTATTTAGCCACCTCCATCCTCAGACCCCTCGTGTCCATAATCAGACCAGTGCCCTGGCACTGACACCCTGGCCTGGCACCTTATATCCTGAACTCCCATGCCCATTGTTGTTGCAGAGGAAAAATTCATGTGCATAAAATGTCCTTCTCTTGGGATGAGAATCTTGCAGCTGGATGGCCCCTTCAAGCCTTGGCAAACTTGAAGATGACCCCTGCCATGATGATTTCAAACAGCTCTCTGATTAATATCTTCTTTCCTGCCTGTCAACTGTGAAAATTTGTCATTTTAATCTCCGTACTCCCTGGACATCTGGCAGAGTATTAAGTCAGCTCTCCATTCCGCAGTAAGGATTTCCCTTTCTCTTTGTCAGAAGCTGCAGGGTGAGTAGACTCCTTTGAAGTCCTCTGACAGAAAGGGGATGTCAATTTCATGGCATGGACATGTCCATTTCTCCACAGCTTTTCACTCATGCCCAATGTATTCACAGAGCTTTTATATGAAGTCTCTTAATCTCCTTCAAAAGCTGAAACCTTTGGAACCCTCTCTATTAAATTGAAATGATCTCTTTCAATTTCATAATGCTTTGAAATAGGCTTTGATTGATTGGATTTCTATTCAGCCTCCTGTCAACTCTTTATTTATCTTTCCCTTCACACTTGAATGCTTAAGTATGTTAAGTATCCGCATGATTCCTAATGCAATGTTTATGATAACTCTAAACCTGATTGACAGATGTGGTTTCTTCAAAGGGTTTAAGTGGTCTGCAAAAAAGGAAGTGAAACCATATTCCCTTTGAAAAACACTCAGCTGTCAATCTAGTTTAAGATTCTTTGTAAACATTGCTGCCAGGGATGATCTTCAGGTTTGGCAGGGCTAAAAGGGACAGTCTTTCCATAAAACTCACATCCCAAAAGGAAATGGCGAGGTCAACTCCTTGCTCCAGCCTAAATCGTCCAATGCCCAGGACCCTTAGCGGATCCTTCCTCTGCAGTCTAACAGTGGCAGAAGGGCAAATGATCATTGGACCTAGCCCCTTGAACCCCATTAAGGTCCAGCATGCCTGGTCACACTGGTCATGATCAGCACCAAAGCTACAAGATGCATTTCCTGCTGAAGAGGCAAGTGAATGGTGAGAGAGGAAGGTGGGGGTGAATGGGCCATCAAGCCTGCTGCTAATTGTATTAAAATTAATGGGTTTTGTACAATAATCAGGTTGCCTGCCACTATGGGTGGGAACTCAATTGATCAACCGCAATAGCTATGATATCCAGCAGGACTCTGGATTTTTGGCTGACACCCAAGTAAGTGGGGCATCAGGATTCCTGCTGGCCATCTGACAAGGTCAACTCTCCCCGCTTTATTCTTGCATTGTGCCCAAGCGGGCACTGTGATTGTAAGCAATGGAGGGAAAGTAAGATGTGAGACTATTGGTGAATGAAGAATTAGGGTTGAAGTTATTGGTTTCATATTCAATGATTTCCTCATAGATGGTCCTTAAGGAACTGTCCAAGTTGCCATCTCACTTTTTCCTCCTCAATTGTTCACCTTGTAGTTGCTGGCAAGACTGACTTCTTATTATAGCAAGGTCGTGCAGCATAATAAGACCACCATCAATACTTAACAACCTCCCTGAAGTGTTTTCAGGGCTCCCACAGTGTGATCTAGGTAGCAAAAGCATTGTTTCATCAAGCCAATGTTCTGCTCTATCACATTTTGTGTGGCATCATGGCTTTCATTGTATGTCTGCTGCACACATGTCCATTGGTTGCAGCAGAATTGGCTATGGCTTCAGTGGATATATATAATATATGTATAACTACCATCCATTTGTTTAGCATGGTGAGTTCAATGGAAGGCATTGCTATTGCTGCTACGATACTGCATGATTTTCTATCAAAGGTCACACACCAATTGAACGTTGAGGGAGTGAAATTTCTTCTGATTCCAGTATAGGGAAGAGTTGACATGTAGCATCCACAAAGTGATGTACATGCAGTTATTGGCACCTTACAACATAGAGAAGCTTCTTGTAGGAATGAGTATTCACTAACTAAGCACCTTGAAATCCTGAGCCATCTGTGAGACCAGCACACATTGAGTTAAAACAGCTTCCTGCTGAGCAGAAGATAAATTGTATAAGTGGGCCTAAGCCAAAGATGCCTTCACAGACAAAGAAGCTAATGGACTGCAAACTTCACTCATCCACGTCCCTGATGGTTTGAAAGATATTAATCAGGTCACGTATGTTTATAGTAATAAAATGATTGAATGAGTTTGTGACGGCAACATAACCATGGAGTTTAAAAGGACAGTATAACCATGGTAACAATGGTTAGAGGAGACTGACAAGAGCTAAGTGCATTTTTCAGGCTCAGTGCTGTTATTCTGACATCACTTGTATGTATCTTTGATCGATTATGATTTAGTGATAGTATGCATAGAATGTAGTGATCAAAGATTGAATTTATATGAATTATATGTGAGCTATCATATGCTATACTTATACTGGAATTATGAAGTGTGCTGCCCCTGAGCAAACTTACAGAAGTGTGGTGCATAGCACATTTAGACCTGCGAATATGTTAAATTATGAGTCTGATGTTTCATTAAAAACTTGATTCTGTATTATTACAACTACATGTATCTTTATCCTGATGTTTAAAGTAATGAGTTAGAAAAAGAAAATGGTAAAACATCTTAGTGAGCCCAACATGATGTTCTCCACTTCTGTAAATGTGGAGTTCATTGAAAAATGCTTCCCACGCATCATGATCTAAAGGAGTCTGCTGTTAACAATGGGAAGATTAGGATATATTTCAGGCAAGGTCGAGATTTTTCACTACATGATTTAAATCTGGAGGATAGCCTTCTGATGTAGGGCAGGAAGCATGATATTAAGAAAAGATGATGCTTATTGTGTTTTTTAAGCATATGTGAATGTTATGTTTTACTGGCTGAGACATTGCCCTCTTTTTCAGTTTATATCGTGTTTAGTTAATCAAATATTGATCTGACGTAAATTGGAATTACTAAGGTTGACTAATCTATTTAATGATGAAAACCATCTTTTATTATACCCAATCAAATTTTGGTTATGGCAAATCAGTGCATCTCAAACTTCTGCTCGTAATCCCATTTTAACATTTGGAATTTGGTGTGACCTCAGTGAGATGGATGGAGAGAGAGAGAGAGAGAGAGAGAGAGGAGATGGAAGATGGGGAGGTGGGGGAGTTATGACAAAGGATGGAGAAGCTTTGTAAAGGGGGAGGTGAGGTTTTTTTTCTCATCAACCTTTCAAAGGCTCTGCTGGCGGCAGTGAAAAGGTTTTGGACCATGTATCCTTATCACATGAACCACTGGATAGCAAATGAAAGAGGTTGTGAATGTCCTGACATTTAAAACCTGATCAAAGGCCTGTCTTGCCTGAATTTGCATTCTGCATCTGCCGTTGTTGTTTTGGAGCTCATGACCCCAGTTGCTCATTCCATGAGCCCTCGGGGGGTCACAGCACATGCTTTTGGAACCCCTGCTGTAAATTGTATGAAAGTCTCTAAGTATAGACATAAAATTGTTACAAGAGTAATTTTTAAAAATTTTTGAATAATGCTTAAAAAGTAAGTGATTTGAAGTGATTCTGATTATTCAATCATCTTGAACAGATTACTCAGAAAAAAAGAAAAAAGTGCAGTATGTCCTTCCTGCTGATGAATGAATACATTCAGCTGTATGGTGGTTAAGCAAGTGCGTTAGAACCATGGAATCACTATAATGCAGGAGACCATTTGGTCAATCGAGTCTGCACTGACTCAGCGACCAGAATTTACTGCCCTACCTGCCACAGGAACTGTAGCTGGCTGGATAGGGACCGGACAAAAGTCCACTGATCTCAGGCAGAATTTTCTGCTGTAGGGCAAGCATGGCCAGAGAATCCCAACCAGCATCTTATCCAAGTCCTCCCCTCAATCCTATCTCCATAACCCCACACATTTATCATGGCTAATTCATCTAACCCACACATCTTGAGGATAATTTAGCACAGCTAATCCACCTAACCTGCACTTCACTGGACTGAGGAAGGAAACTGGAGCATCCTGGAGAACAAACTCCACACAGACAGTCACCCTAACCTGGAATTGAATCCCTACATTGAAGCAGCAGTACTAACCACTTTGCCACCATGCTGCTGAACATGAGCTCAAAATTGACACTGCTCGTATAAAATCAGCGAATCGTGATCTACCTGGTTCATATGTCTGGAGGCCATTCACTACATATGGGCTAATATCCTCAACAATATTGGCATCCAAGGCAATTCACCAGAAAAATGTGCACAGGCACAGCAGATGCCATTTTGGAGATCATGGAACACACTTAGCACCATAAAACAGCACAAACTATCCCAGTTTTATTTTAATTTAAAAGGAGTATCTTAAAGATGGACACATGCAGAGGGCCTCAAGGACAGAAGCTATGAAAGCAATGGTAATATGAAAGAAGTGAGCTGGACAAGAGGCAGGAGTTGGAGAAATGCAGAGTTGTTGGAGGATTGTAAGACCTGGAGAAGGTTGCAGAGGTAGCGAAACAAAATGTCAGAGACCGATTTGAACACAAGAATGACAATTTTAAATTTGAGCAATTGTTTTGATTTTGATTTGATTTATTATTGTCACATGTATTGGCATACAGTGAAAAGTATTGTTTCTTGTGCTTTACAGACAAATGCACACAGTGCAGAATGTAGTGTTGCAATCATAGCTAAGGCATAGAGAGAAACATCAACCTAGTACAAGATAGGTCCATTCAAAAGTCTGATGGCAGCAGGAAAAAAGCTGTCCTTGAGTCAATTGGTATGTTGCTTCAGACTTTTGTACCTTTTTCCCCAATGGAAAAAGGTGAAAAAGACTATGTGTAGAGTGCATGGGATACTTAATTATGCTAGCTGCTTTTCCGAGACAGCAGGAAATGTAGACAGAGTCAGTGGATGGGAGGCTGGTTTCTGTGATGGACTGGTCTTCGTTCATAACCTTTTGTAGTTTCCTGAGCTCTTGGTCAGAGCAGATGCCATATCAAGGTGTAATATATCCAGAAAAGATACTTTCAGTAGTGCATCTATAAAAGTTGGTGAGAGTCATAGTAGACATGCCAAATTTCCTCAGTCTCCTGAGAAAGTTGAGGGGCTTTCTTAACTAAAGGATGCTTGTTGCCCCAGGGGCAGGGTGCTGAATTGGCGGAAGGCTAACTACGGTCAGATTAGGCAGGAACTTATGGAAACTGATTGGGAACAGTTGTTTGAGGGTAAGTCCATGCTAGACATGTGGGACTCTTTCAAGGGAATACTGAAAATGTTGCAAGATAGATATGTGCCAGCTAAGAGGAAAGATGGGAAATGTAGGATTAGAGAGCCGTGGATTACTAGAGATATTGAGGACTTGGTTAGGAAGAAAAGAGAGGCATATGATAGGTCAAAGCAGCTGGGAACGGAGACAGCGTTGGAGGAATACAGAGAGTAGGAGGGAGCTCAAATAGGGAGTTAGAAGGGCAAAAAGGGGGCATGAAATGATTTTGGCAGATAGGATTAAGGAAAATCCAAAGGTTTTTTACTCCTATGTTAGGAATGAAAGGGTGGTTAGAGGAAAAATCGGACCTTTTAGGGACAGAGGAGGGGAATTGTGCTTAGAGCCTGAGGGAATGGCGGAGATCCTGAATGAATACTTTGTGTCGGTATTCACGAAGGAGAGGGGCTTGTTGACAGCTCCTGTCTCTGAGGGAGCTGTGGACCAGTTGAGGGAAATATCCATACCGAGGGAGGAAGTGTTAGAGCTTCTAGGTAGCATTAAAACTGATAAATCTCCGGGGCCTGATGGCATTTATCCCAGGCTGCTTAGAGAGGTGCGAGGTGAAATTGCTGGGTCTCTGATGCAAATCTCTGTCTCTTCTTTGGACACAGGTGAGGTCCCAGAGGACTGAAGAATAGCTAATGTTGTACTGTTGTTTAAAAAGGGTAGTAGGGATAATCCTGGGAATTACAGACCAGTGAGTTTGACGTCAGTGGTAGGGAAACTGTTGGAGGGGATTCTTAGAGATAGGATATATGGGTGTTGCGATCTGATTAGGGATACGCAGCATGGATTTGTTAAGGGGAGGTTGTGCATTATAAATCTGGTAGAATGTTTTGAAGATGTGACGAAAATGGTGGACTAAGGGTGAGCCATTGATGTCGTCTATATGGATTTCGGTAAGGCATTTGACAAAGTCCTTCATGGGAGATTAGTTGAGAAGGTCAAGGCTCATGGGATACAAGGACAGGTAGCTACATGGATAAGTAACTGGCTTAGTAATAGGAGACAGAGAGTAATAGTGGAAGGGTGTTTTTCCAGCTGGAGGTCGGTCACTAGTGGTATGCCACAGGGCTCAGTACTGGGACCTCTTCTATTTGTAATATATATAAATGACTTGGAAGAGGGAGTAAGTGGAATGATCAGCAAGTTTGCAGACGATACAAAGATGGCTGGACTTGCGGATAGTGAGGAGCATTGCCAGGTGATACAGCAGGACATAGATAGGCTGGTAGCTTGGGCAGATAGATGGCAGATGGAATTCAATCCTGATAAGTGCAAGGTGATGCATTTTGGGAGAAAGAATGTAGCGGGGAGGTATATGATAAAGGGTAGATCTATTAAGAGTATAGAAATGCAGAGGGACCTGGGGGTGCAGTTGCACAAGTCTCTGAAGGTGGAAAAGCAAATGGAGAAGGTTGTGAAGAAAGCATATAGTATGCTAGCCTTTATAGGAGGGGGTATAGAGTACAAGAGCTGGCCTTTAATGTTGCAGTTGTATAAAACGTTGGTTAGACCTCATTTGGAATACTGCGTCCAGTCTGGTTGCCTTACTACCAGAAGGACGTGGAGACTCTGGAGAGAGTGCAGAGGAGGTTTACCAGGATGCTGCCTGGTATGGAAGGTTTGAGTTACAAGGAGAGGTTAGGCAAATTGGGATTGTTTTCCTTAGAAAGACGTAGACTTAGAGGCGATCTAATAGAGGTGTACAAGATTATGAGGGGTATAGACAGAGTAAACAGGGTTAAGCTTTTTCCTAGGATGGACTCGAATAGCATGAGTGAGGGCTTAGGGTGAGGGGGGTAAGGTATAATTTGGATGCCAGAGGAAGTTTTTTCGCACAGAGGGTGGTGGTGGTATGGAATGCGCTGCCGAGTAAAGTGGTGGAGGCAGGTACTCTGGAGTTATTTAAGAAATACTTAGATGGGCACATGAACAGAATGGGAATGTAGGGGTATAGAAAACTGATTTAAAATAGGGATCATGAGCCTTGGGAGTCCCTGGGAAGTGTGTAAATAGATGATGATATTGATGTACTTCTTTTTATCCCACAGGTGCTTTGGTCCACCTTGTTGAGTAACGAGGGGCATACACCTGATGGGTCATGAGAGGGCTGTTCTTGGATTTTTTTTCAAGAGTAGCCTAGTGCTTCATGTCGTTAGTGTGTGCTTGACCTGGACCATTTGATGGGCAACACGACAGCTCAGTGACTATCACTGTGCTCTGCAGATATATGGATTTGGGCCTGCGTCTGTGGGAGTTTGCGCATTCTCCCCGTGCTTGCGAGGGTTTTCTCTGGGTGCTCTGGTTTCCTCCTACATCCCAAAGATGTGCTCTTAGGCTAATTGGCAAAACAAATTCTCCCTAAATTGTCTCAAATTTGGTTTTTAATCCATAGATCTATAGACAGGGATCACGGGTAGAGGTGGCAACATCAGGGTGGCGGCGCGGGCTCGTTGGGCTGAAGGGCCTGTTTCCCATGCTGTTTTGTTCTTTTTCTTTGTTTATAGTGTCGGCATGGAGGGACCAGGACAAGTTGTTGGTCATCTGGACACATGGAAACTTGCAGTTCTTGACAATTTCTATTTCATCCCTGTTGATGTAGATAGGGGTGTGTCCTTCACTGAGCTTCCGCTACACTGTATGTCAATGAGCAAAGAATGAAATTGTTGCAAGTTAGATTAGAGGCACCAGAATTTTGGTTAAGCTTGAATTTATGAAAGAAAAACACAAAACGCATATCACAAAAGCAAAATACTTCAGATATTGGAAATCTGAAATAAAAGCAGAAAATGCTGGATATATTCAGCAGGATCAATCAATATCTGTGGAATTGGAAATAGAAGAGAGGGAGGAATTCAAGAAAATTACAGTCACCAGGGAGCAAATTGTTGGATCTGCGAGCAGACAAGTCCCCAGATTCTGATGGACTTTGTCTTAGGGTCTAAAAATAAATGGTTAGTGAGGTAGTTTCAGAGTTGGACTTCATTTCCCAAAATTCACTATATTCAAGGAAGGTTCCATTAGATTAGAAAATTCCTTTATTCAAAAAGGAAGATAGGGTAGCATGGTGGCACAGTGGTTGGCGTTGCTGTTCACGACTCCCGGGACTCAGATTCGATTCCCAGCTTGGGTCACTGTTGGTGCGGAGTCTGTACATTCACATTTTTTCAGCGGGATTTTCAAAATGAATTTTCCATATTCTGTGCACTTCAGAGTGTACCAGCATGATTCATGCTAAAAAATCTGTAACTGGGTCTATTCCTGCCTGAACGACTGGCAGCATAGTGCTGAGTGAGCTGCTGTGCATGCACCGATCTGTCAGCACCAAGATTGGAGCATGTAGCCCTGCACTTCCAGCCTCTTGACTGCTGGTCCTTCCGACTCCCCCAGGCCACAATGTCCAGGCCAGTCCAATCTATCCCACCCCCCAACAGTCCTGTTCTCTCCCATCGCGCAGTAGTCCCAATCTCCCCCCAACACCAGCGGCCTTGCCCCCCCCCTTCCCCCCAACCACCCCATCCTGATGGTCCTTCCTTTTCATTGGCTTCCCTCCCTCTGCCATCCAGCCCGGCTGCAGAGTGGAAGTGGGGCTCCTGCATTCCCACTGAGTTCCCCTCAAGGGCCCTGCCCCATTAGACCCTGGTCCTACCCCTTGACACTGCCTGATGCCTGGTAGGCAGTGCACGGGGGCAGTGCCAGGGACCAGGCTGGTTAACCAATTTATTGGAATTATTTGAAGAAAAACATGTGCTAAGGATAAAGGGGAATCAGTACGTACACTGTACTTAGATTTCCAGAAGGCATTTGATAAAGTTCCACGTCAAAGATTGTTGCAGAAAATAAAATCTCATAGTTTATTGGTAACATATTAGCATGGATAGAAGATTGGCTAGCTAAAGGAGACAGAATATGCATAAAAAGATCATTTTCTGGTTGGCAAAATGTAATGACTGTATGCTGCATGGATCAATGCTGGGGTTTCAACTTTTTACAATTTACATCAATGACCTGTTTGAAGGAATTCAAGGTGTGGTTGCTAAATTTGCTGATGACACAATATAGATAAGAAAGTAAGTTGAGAATATAAGGATTCGGAAAAGATAAGTAAAATGTCAAACTGTGCATTTGGGAAGAAAAATTGAAAAAAAACATACTATCTAAATGGTTGAGGTTGCAGAGCTCTGTGACGCAGAGGTATGTGGATAACTTGGTACATGAATTGCGGGTAAAGCAAGTAATTAGGAAAGTTAATATGTTATTGTCTAATTGCAAAATGAATTGAATACAAAAGTAGAAAGATTATGCTTTGGTTATACAAGGCACTGGGAAGACCACATTTGCAGCACTGTGCACAGTATCAGTCTCCTTATTTAAGAAAGGATGTAAAAGCATTGAAAGCAGTTAAAAGGAGGTTTACTACACTGATACCTGAATGGGAAGGTTGTCTTATGAGGAAAGGTTGACAGGCTAGGCTTCTGAAGAGACTTGATTGAAGCATATATGATCCTGAAGGGTATTGACAGGAAAGAATCATTTCTCTTGTGGGAGAATCTAGATCTATGGATGACTGTTTAAAAATAAGCAGTCACCCATTTAAGATAGATGAGATTTTTTTCTCTCAAGAGGGCTATGAGACTTTGAAATTCTCTTTCTCAACAGAGAGTCTTTGAATATTTCTAATCCAGAGGCAGATGGTTCCTTGATAAGCAAAGGGGTGCAAGGTTATTGGGGATAGATGAGAATGTGGATTCGAGATACAATCAGATCTGCCATGATCTTACTAAATGGGGAGCAGGCTCGAAGGGCCTATTTCTGCTCCTAATTTGTATATTCATACGAGAGAAAAACAACATTTACATTTCAGATCTATGACCTTTCATTGGATCAAAGAAAGAGAAAATGGGTTTGCAATTACAACCCTTCACTTTGAAAGGTTCAAAAAAACTAGGTTGTAATAAAAGGGAAGGTCACAGAGGTAGATATTACCTTCCCTCTGTGACCTTCAGGCCTGCGAGACTCACACCTACTGTTCTCTAACAAAAATTTGAATGCTCCAAGACAATCTGTCTTGCTATTGCAGGTGCTTTGAGAGTACATCTGTCAGACTGATGGTATATGTCATGACAGTCAATGTACTTCAAGTGTGACAAATGTTAAACTTGTTGCTTATTTCACTTACAGATCAATCTGATTAGTTGTAATTCAGTTTTGTTTTTCCATAAAATCTGTGATATGTCTTATAAAATGTAACTTTTCATTCAATGAAAACCACCTGTGGTTAGAGATGTGAGTGAGGGTCACTGCGCCTTCAGTGAATTTTTGAGAATGTCTTATCTTTTCTTACTAATCTGAACTGAAGCCAATAGTTGCCATTGCTTTCCCTTCACGTGTTGAATGTTAGATTAGAGCATTTACTCCCCTACTGGTCTAGTGTTCGTTGTATGCTGCTGAATCTGCAGGAGGAATACACAGTGTTAATTGGCTGCTGCAGTCTCCAGATCCTGCAGTCATGTTGTACCAGGTTTAGTGGAATAGGTGACACTAATGAACTAATGTTAGATGGAACGGATGAGACTTCAATGTGCTAGCCTACATTATAGGATGTGAGACAATTGGCTTGCCAAGTGTTCCAGTACCTTAAGTGCGACTTGAACTCATAACCTTTGACTCCGGGGAGAATGCGTCTACATTGAGCCAATGCAGACACTTTTTTGATCATTTCAATCCTCTGTATTTAGTCATATACTCATTTGGAATGTAATACGATACTATTCACCCAGCTTTAAGAATTCTTTGTTCTCTAAGGACTTAACTTTTCTTTCAAGCTTATTGACCTGCAATTTTCTCATCTGGTCAACTTTATTTTGCTATCTGGTTTTCTAATCTGTAAACATTGCACAATAAACACTTCGTAGCCTCCATTTTAAATTTTATTTTTAACAACTGCCCTTTTAGTCCTGTTTCTTTTTGGTCCCATCATGTTTGGCATTTCCTTTCGGGTTTTGCTGTTTACTGACATTCCTGTTTGAACTCTAGTTACCCGCTTAAATGTGGGCTTGCTTCAGTAGTAGTGTCCTTTCGGCACAAACGCTGTCCTGACTGCCCGCCTGCCTTTCGTCCTTGCACAATCTGCTTTCTGCTCTTATAGTTTCCCCTCCTGTTGCGGACACAAGCAGTCCGTTCTTCCTGGTCGAGTACACAATAATGAGAATGTGCTGTGGGATGTCTGAATTGCCTATGTGTGTGTGTATGCATGGTACAGAAAAACGAGTCTTCACTTTCCCTCCCTATCTGCTAATGGTGCTCTCTCTCTCTATTTGTTGGAAATCCTGATCGACTAAACTGTCCCACTGCTTACACGGCAGACACTTGCCACTGCCCTTGCGCATGCGTGACGTTTCCACCCTAGTTACTGCATTGCACCACTGACTCACGGTAACACCCCCCAGCAACTGAACACAGATGTGGGCAAGTTCGTCTCTAGTTCAATAACATATAAAGCAAACAGATAAATAATAAATAGCTCAGTGACATATTTTGGTGGCATCGTTGATCTTTGACTTGTCAGAAAGTAACTGGGTTTGCATTTATTTTATTTGAATTTGAAAAGTTTACAAATGTATCAGCACTTCACTTTCACCAAAGTAGTATCAGTAAGCTGAAGTATTCTTCAATTATGATTCAAGTGTTTAATCAATTTTTGATTAAAACATGTTCAAAGTAAAATAAAACAACAATTAATCATAAATTATGCCAAACACATACATATACTCAAAGCCACCCCTTCCCTGCATGCAGTCTTTTTTTGAAAAGCAGCACATCCATTTAGGAGAACAAAAAAATTATACATCTCTCTGGATGGGCAATTACAAAAGGAATAATTCTACCAATTAAATAACTGCTTCACAGTAAAGTAATGATATTTGTAAATAATGTTAATCAGCCAACTTTGCAAATCAGAAGGGTATAGGTAAAATGTTTGCTATCAGAATTAATTTGATTTGACATTAATTGCAACCTAATACTGTCATTTCAGCAAATCCATTTGAAGTGTTGTGGCTCAGGATTTTTCATAGCTGCCTTTGTAAGGGGGGAGAAATTTGATTAATCAGAATTGTTTTACAAGACTGTCAAAAAGTGAATTGAATGTCACCTCAAATGGCCTGTGGCAGATGAACAGTTCCCATTTGTTGGAAATATTCATAAATGTATCCATAATATTGTACTTCAGATTACTGAAAATAAGATTAAATTATATGATCATATAAACTTGTGCATCTGAAAGGTGTAACATGAAACAACGCTTTTTGTTTGAATAGCCAGCTTGTCTGATGGACAATTAAACTCATCATGCTTAAAAATGGCCAAACTACCAAAATATATATGCACATTGAGTTTTTGTTTGTTTATTATGAAATATTTACTCATCCTTGTATCTAAATTCAGAAAATTCAACAACAAAAATATTAATAAATTCCAATGTGTACTTACGGCTACTGCTGGAGTTTAACCAGATAAAATTCACTAACATATGCTTTCTTCTCCTTTCAATCAAAAATGATCCTGTACACAAATTATTGTTTTTTTTTGAGGTGTTTAAGAACATGGGAAATAGGAGCGGGGATAGATCATACAGCCCAATGGGCCTGATCCTTCATTCACTGCAACCATGGCTGAATTTTGTCTTCAACTCCATTTTCCTGCTTACTCTCCATATCCTTCAATCCATGAGACTCCATAAACCTGCACATCTCAACCTTAAATATATTCAATCTCTGGATTAGAGAATTCCAAAGTTTGAAACCCCTTGAGTGAAGGAAGTTGTCTGCATTTCAGTCCTAAATAATCGGGTCTTTATTCTAAGACTTCTTTTCCATGTTCTAGATTTCCCAGCCCGAGAAAACATCTCCCGTGTCTGAATCACTTCTCTTCCTCCTAAACTCTGTAATGGACAAAATACGTGCCAAAAGAAGCTGCTGGGATTAAATCTGACCATTAATTATAGTAAGTCATATATCAGAGAAATTGAAATCATAAGCTGAATACTTTTGTGTTCGGAAGCAAATTTTATGGTATTATCTAGGAATAGGGCCTGGGTGGGATTGTGGTCGGTGCAGACTCAATGGACTTAATGGCCGCCTTTTGCACTGTAGGGATTCTATGATTCTCACACTTGGCCTATGTAGCAGTATGTTGGCCACATTTCAGCTATTTATAAAAGGAATTGGTCTTGGAATGCAGACAACACCGACAAAAGTGTATTTTTGTCACATTGTCCGCAGAGAGTAGATTGGAGTTTTTTTCCATGAAGGAATATAGTAAACTAGTTGTGTTTTACAACTAAATAGCAACTTTCATGATCATGCACTAGGACACACATTACTAAATTGACATCAATTTCAGAACTTGCCAAAAACTTGTGACCTCATATTTGCTCTATCAATAAAATGTTGAGTTATTTGCAAATCAGCAGAAACAATCTCAGCTCTAAGTGGCAGCAGCACACCTTCAGGTCCTGTCAATAAACCAGACTGTTCAATTATCAATAAGACTCTAGAGTGCTGCAGATCTTGCCAAGCTTGGGTATTGGTTATCAAATAGAGGATTAACTTGTCACCAATCTTCAATTATAGAGCCCGTCATCATACAGTCAGTTTGACTCCAAAGAGACTCTGATTACTTCCTCTGAGGATGAATAATAACAAATCTATCATTAGACAACTGACACATGCAGATTTACCCCTCACTAGACAGGTGGTACATTTAAGGAGCTCTTCCCAAGTGGCATGAAGCATAAATTACCATGAAATTTATGAACATATTGCCATTGCTCTCCTAACTGCAGCATTAGGTATATTAAATGTAGTTTGTGATGAAGAACTTAAGCAATAATTCCATACACCTCTACAATCAAGGATCTTTGGATATGTGAACACATTCATATAATCAGGACATATTCATTCCAGCAATTTTCATCCAAAAATGTTGGATTTCCACATCAGATGAAGGAGGCTTTAATGTAATATTTATTATGAAGAATGACTTGTGTCATAATTATTTTGTTGTTGAAGTCCAGTACCATGTAATAAGCTCATTTTTGCCTCCATCAAGCAGACTTGATGGGCTGAGTGGCCTAATTCTGCTCCTACGTTTTATGGTCCCACTAAATCAGTTGGAAATTAATCTAAGTGGCAATATAACTCGTCTTGGGACCAAACTTCCAAACATGTGAAATTAGGAAATTAGAGATTATGTGCAATTTCTCATGCTGTTCTGACTTCAAAAATTATACATTTTGACTACTGTGAAATTACATTTTAAAGATTCTGATAATCTACTGGATCTCTTGCCCATTAAAAATTGGCTCCTAAGGAACTAGCATTTTAAGAATGTGTGCTCAAAGCTTAATCCCTACTTAAATGAAGACACTCACTGTTGGCAATATAACTCGGGTCTGCCATTTATAAATAGCAATCCAAGACTGGCATTTGCACAACAACTGCAGTCTAATTTGAAAATAATGATTACATAACAATACATATGATTCTTTAAAAGGTGAAATATTCTCTAATTCTGGCACTAGATTTTAATAAAGTTTACTGGTATATGAACGTTTCTACCACTTGGCTGGATTTCATGCACTTGGATCCATGACAACTGTGACAAACATATGCAGTAGCAATGTGTTATAGATTGTATCCTTGCAAGTATGTGTTGCGAGTGGAGAGCATTTTGAACTACAAAATAGGACTACCTCCTGGTTGTTTGTTACTGATGCTAATGAGAATGATTTGAGCAATGAATTAAGAATATCATACCATAAATACCATTGTCTTGAGTGTGATATTCCTTATACTAGTATCAATAGCTAATTAATTATCATGACGACATTGCAGGTATAGGAAGCAAGGTGATACCCAAACACGTTTCCTCCTTTGTCCACCCTGACATTTTTAAATAAGTTTAAGTTCTTATACAGTAATCTAATAATAGAGGAAGAAAATTATGCAAATGGTTGATATTTATTTTAATTATTCCAAAAATATTTTGTTATACATCTGCAACCCAGAAATAATTATTTACACTAGGGCCTCAAATCACTTTTAAAAGTTCTGTTGGCCAGAGTTGCACATTTTTAAACGGTCGCCCAAGAATTGCAAACTGTGCAACATAGAACAACGTTCCAGAATATAAAACACATATCTATGTACAATATTCTGAAGCATGGTGAGAAACAATGTAAAATTAAAGATTAAATGGCTCCTTAGACACTATAAACATTAAATCAGAGCAATTGTGAAATTTTATAATGTTTATTAACTGTAAAATGTGTACAAGTGCAGTTCCGACATTTAAAAATAAACTAAAAAATTGTGCAGAAACTTAGTGAAGTTTGCGATTTTTAAAGTTTTTACCTTCGTTGGCCATCATGTAGTACGCCAAACACCAGGCAATACATCAAGCAAGTAGAAGAAAACCTTATTTAAAAATAATAGGGTATTTAAGTTTACGAGGGAGTAACACTTGGACGATAACTGGATAATAAATTAAGTGTTAGAGTTTATTACTGTCACAAATAGGCTGACTTCAACATTGCAGTGAAGTTACTGTTAAGAATACACTTGTCATAAATAAATTCAGATATTCAGCATGAGAAACACGTGGCCACAACAAAGTCACAACCCAATACCAACAAAAATATTACAAAAATCTGATTAAAGATGATAAAAATTGGCTGTTGGATTGGGGGGGCAACATAAGTAGTATGTTTGCAGGAACAGCCAACGAACACATGCTTTGAAACCAACTTAAGAAAACAGACAGGTGTCAATCCAGATATTGGGGGAGAGAGGGGAGATAATCAGCCACGTGCGTGTGACACACGCATAAAAAAAATCATATCCACTGCACAATATTACAAAGAAGGAACAAAGTTTCAATGTTGAAGCAGTAGCAGGATGCAGCAAGCAGGGAGCTGTGGCCAACAGGTTGAGAGTCTGTGCAACGTTGTAGTGCTGCAGTGTCCATTTAATATCAGCTATCTTGTGTCTCCACCCCCCCAAACCCCCATTTTATTATACCAAGGTGCGGTGGTACTGCGCCGAACCAGACTAGGCCGTACCCGTGCTACGTTCAGCAACGACCATTCCCCACCACCCCCACCTCCACCTCGCCAGCCAGCTCTGAATAACGGGGCAGGGGCGACCGGACATCAAACATCAGCAGCAACATCACCAGCGGACGCTGCCTTGCACTGACGCATTGCAGGTACAGCCCGACCAATCAGCGGCCGCACAGGGAGCCGTGCTACCGCCGCCGCCACGCCAGGCTACATCTGCTTCCGCGCGGGTGGAAGGGGGGGCAAGAGAAAATAGTCCCGAGACGGGGATTGTTGAGAGCGGGGGAGAGACACAGAGAAAGGGAGAGAGGAGGGACTTGGCCATCAACAGACAAATCGATAGCATTATTGGATGAAAGGGAGAAGGAGGATTAATTCGAAGCTAGGGTAGGGGAGGAGAGGGGGAAACAGCCAAAACCCTGAGCGGGGCCGGGGGGGGGAGGAGATCCGCGGAGTGCGCGGTGGGCGTGGCGCCGCGGAGGGATACATGGGTAGAGCTGTGTTAAGCAGCCGCTGTGAGCGGGCTGTTTATAGTCAGTGGTGGCGAGGGCGGAGAGGAGTTCAGCCGCGAGCGGGGCAATCGGCAACCAGTTCACAACGCTGCAAAAATGGTGAGTCCAGTCCCCGCCCTAGCTCTCGCTTAGCCTTCGATTCTTATTTCACCCTCCACTCCAGTACTCCTTTACCGTGGAAGTCAATGGATTTATTCTTATCATTCTTCGTTTCCCCCCAAATTGGGGCAGTGTAATTTCCCCCCGCCCCTTGGGCTATGAGCGAGATTTCTTCTAATCTAGATTCCCCCCCCCCCCCCCACCCTTTTCTCTCTCGCTTGGTGAGATTATGACGCTTCTGTGGAGCCAGGACAGGGAGGGTGAAAACCGGCGGGCTGTCACTGCGGCCCATTGTCGCCATCAGCCGAGCTAATGTTAATTTTATCTCGCTCCCGTGTGTGGTCGTTTTTAATGGGGGAAGATGCCGACATCGGTGCCCATTAGAGTGGATGAACAGGTAGGGAGAAGGCGGGCTTCATCGGGGATTGGCGGCGTTTCCTCCTGCTTTAGAGGGGGATGAGGGGTGTTTGACTACCATTTTTCTCTCCTTTCCGCTCTCTTGTCGGATGCGGTAGCGACCTTACCTGATAACCGGCGCTATCCGTGCAGCCCGATTCCCCCATGGGAGAAAGGAAGAGGTTGGGGAAGATGTGCGGTTGTGATGCCGCCGCCCTGCTGCTGATCCATAGGCGGCCGTTGGAGACCGGGGGGGGGGGGGGTGTTGGTGAGCTCGCGCGGAAACTAGAGAGCTGGGGGCGCGTGAGAAAGGGGGAATGGCGCATACGCGTGGGGTAACGGTCCCCTAAGGGGAGAGGGGTTTACGCATGCCTAGGAAGTGGGGGTGGAGGATGGCGAATGTTCGTGGGGTAACGGTCTCGGGGGGGGGGGGGGCGGGGGGAGAGAAGGGGTTGGGCCATGCTCGTGGGGTATGGTCCCGAGGTTGGGGGGGGGGGTTGGCGCATGCCCGGGGAAAGAGAGACGGAGGATGGCGCATGCTTGCGGGGTAATAGGCGAAGGAGGTGGGGGGTGTTGGCGCATGCTCGCGGGCGCGTCTTTTTTTTTAGGGGGGTAACGGTTCCTGGCGTTTAATCCCGCCGCTACCGCCTTTTCGACCGGCTCCGTGTCAGCGTTGTTTTAACAAAGCATTAATATCCACGGCTTGAGTTTATTTCCGTAGGAGGGGTGGGGGAAAAGAGCGTGTGCGCTGTGGTGTGGAAGTTGTCTATCTCCGGAGATGGCTGCTTTTTAAATTATCGGCACTTCCGGCTGCAGACGCGCAATGCAGAGAAGCAGAGCAAACTGCAGGCTCCAGGATGGGAGGGTCCCTCAGTGGAGAGCGAGGAATGAGTTTACAATGCTGTGGGCGCGTCGGGTTTGAAATGCCTCCATTCAGCCCGCGTATCTGACGAAAATCTTGATTTCCGATTTTCATCGAAAGTTTTTGAATTCTCCCAATGTTTAACTTGAGATGTGGTGTCTTTCTTGGTCGAAGAGCGATGTTGGTCTTGAATGCCCTGCGTGACCTCTTAAATTTCTTATTTGAGAGACTTAGGTGGTTACTGTGAAGTTGAAGAATGGCTTTGTGGAATTTGAGCCACTCCCTCACTTTCTAATGCTTGGTTTCTGTCTTATCGCTGAACCAATTATTGGCTGTTTGCACTTTACTGAAATTATTTGTCCTGTCATCTGTAATAGATACACTAGTTATTGGATATAGTTTAACATCAGAAATTGCACTTCTCAAAACCTATGGCTGGCTGGCTGATAGTGTCCAAGGGGACTACTGAACTTGGTCTCCTGAAAAGTGTTAGCCAGAGTTTTACTGGTGAGCTATTAAAAACTTGTGTTGTCTTACCACATGTAAATCTTATGTTACTTAGTGGACTCTTTGGGTCCTAATGCAGGTACCCTCAGCAATATTATTTTAGACCTTTCTTGCAAACGTGATTTTTTTTTGTAGATTTTAGTGTTGAGCTGAATCATTGCATTGTTTGGCCCACTAATGAATTTATTAAATCAGTCAATGTAAGCAGTGGATAATCTGTAATTTTTTTTCAGGCTGATCAACTAACAGAAGAGCAAATTGCTGGTAAGTATTAAAACTGACCTTGCTGCTGAATAGTCTGTCTTTGTGGGAGATGCAAGATGTTCAAAGCTCAGTTTTAGTACTACATGAGCTTGCAAATATTTTTGTGGATTATCTGGTGCAAGAAATCAGATGGGGGAAGATGCACTGTTTTGAAGGAGTTTAATCTTAATTGGTATAGCTTGGCAGTTGGAAAAAGTGGTTGAGGTTGTATTCCAGGTAGTTCTTTTAATGGCCCAATTTGAGGGTTAATTTAATTGCTTCTGCCTATCCTTGAACTTTGATTCTTTGCTATAATTTGAAGAGCTGATAAATGGTTCTGTTTAAATACAAAAGTGACTCCACTATGCATGTTTTGCACTTCCTGATTGTACTTGTGCTTTTTAGTTACAGTATCTTTGTATTTTATCAGACTTCTTAGAGTGCATTTGCATCATTTACCATTGAACATTGCCTGAACAGATCTGTCAAATTCTGTACATGGAGGAGAAACAAGATGAAGTGATGCACTAAAGTGCTGCTTCCAGACTCTTTTTGCCTTATAATGTCAAACATTGTTTTTTTCTGTATTAATGTTCCATATGTTAAGCATCTTTGGCAAAGCTAGTTAGACCTTTGTATTTAAAAACAAAATTACTAATCTATGCTTCAGCTGGGCCAGTTATTAAGATCAGTTTTACCACTTAGGTACTATCTTATGAGAAATATGCAACTTTATATTTGGTGTAATCTCATACTTTTTACAATTGGCATGAGGCAGTTGAGAACTTTATATTTTTAGCAGTAAAATTGATCTGGATATTGTGTAGCACAACTTGCGCTGAATGGTTTAAAATGTTAACTTTAATACATGCAGTGAAATCACATGTTTACTGTGCTAGCATATTACTTTTCTCTCCTTGTAGAATTCAAAGAGGCCTTTTCACTCTTTGACAAAGATGGGGATGGTACCATAACAACAAAGGAACTTGGAACTGTCATGAGATCACTAGGCCAAAACCCAACTGAGGCGGAACTACAGGATATGATCAATGAGGTTGATGCTGATGGTAAGCAGGAGAAGCATCAATCCCTCCTGAGTATTTGCAATTACTGTGCTATTTTCACTAACTTCCATTTTTTTGGCAGGAAATGGAACAATTGACTTTCCAGAATTTCTGACAATGATGGCAAGAAAAATGAAAGATACAGATAGTGAGGAAGAAATTAGAGAAGCATTCCGAGTGTTTGATAAGGTATATGCTAACTCATCTTGATCTGATGTAAATAGCTAGTATGTGGCTATTTGCTGCATTTGTGCTACCAGGTTAAGGTCAATGTAGTTTCTTCCCCTGTTCCTCTGCAAGGTCAGCATTCTGCTGGCTGTGTAGCTTCTTTGATTTTACTTTTGCAGTCCCATATGGAACACTGTTTTTTGCACTATAGGCTTTTGGCCACTATAATCTGGATTGAGATTACTGTTCCTGAAGCAATTGAATGTAGGCGTAATATAGGTTGGATGTTAATTTAGGATCTTGGGTGAAGAGCTTGCATTTTTTATGTCCTTTTGCAACTGACATTCTAAAACACTTTACAATTATGTAACCACTTCGATAGAAAAATGGAACAGCCAGTTTGTACACCAAGATTTCATGCTCAACAAATGAACAAAATTGCGTGGTCAAAAAAATAAGTGGGGATGCTCTTCAGAATTGCACCACAGCATCATATTACTTTGTTTCATTTGAAATACCACTTAAAGTGCCTTGCTATTTTTATAAATGTCAGCCTGAATGATGTATTAGTCCAGATTGAACTTTGAATTCACAACCTTAACTTCGGCAAAAGTTCTACACCTCACTTAAGACTCAAAGTTAAATGTGACTTGCCATGATCCTTTTACCAGTATTTTTCCTTTTTAAGTAGACATTGAAAACAAAATCATAGACTGTTGTTTCTTTTCCATTCCAGGATGGTAATGGTTACATCAGTGCTGCAGAACTTCGTCATGTAATGACAAACCTTGGAGAAAAATTGACAGATGAGGAAGTTGACGAAATGATCAGAGAAGCAGATATTGATGGTGATGGTCAAGTGAACTATGAAGGTAAGCTTTTTCTCAAGCAGGGAAGTTGATATCTCTTGCACTGTTTTCTCCTTGTGGCTTTTTGGTTCAGTGTCTTGCATTTCACATCCAACTACAGGAAACGTATCCAGCACATTACAGAATTTGCTTATCTGGAACTTCTGACATTCCCCAAAAAAAAAATCATTTTTACCTTGAATTCGTACCTGTGTACTATATTGCTTGTTTAAAGCTGTATACTATAAAATTCTACTTTGTTTTCATTGCTGTTTGAAGATTTGATCTGCCAAGTATTTGTTAGTTTATGCAAGTATTTTACTTCATTCCATTGATATTTGGAATTTTCTGTACTGCTTTTTGAGCCCACCCATTCCCCATGCAGTCCAGATAAAGATTTTACTGTTTTCTATTTGAGCAAAAATATGCTAATGGATGGCGTGGCTACTAAATACAGTTAGCTATTGAGTCCTATGTGTGCATCAGATACAGTGAAAAGTAGTTATTCAAATGGCTTCATTTGATTTGCAAGGAAAGTAACAATTAAATTGCTACAGTCAGATGACTTAGCAACTTGTTCATGTGTGGTAGCAAGGGATTTAATGGTGACAGGAAGCTTTATAAACTTCATCCTTTCTTGATGCTACTGTTTGAGCTACTTTGGCTTGAATATGCATTATTTAGCATTTAAACAATCACTTTATGCATTCTACAAATGTGCTTCTTGGCCTTTTTGGTTAAAATCAAGTGTTTGATCAAGCCCAAGCTTACCTCTTGTGGGGACCATGAAATAGATTCAGATTTTTTGGGGAAAAAAAGCAAGGAATGATTTTGGTTTTCCCAGTTCACTTTAAGCATTGGCTCTCTAACTTTCTAGAGTAAATTGTTTATAAATAGCCCATCTTGTGCTGTGGTATTGATGACCAATACTTGTATTGCCTTTTGCCCCTAGTCATTACAGGTAGCAGGAGAAGGCCTTCAAATCTTTATGGCCTGTATTTCAAATGTTTAAATCAAATCTTTTAACACATTTAAAAGCTCTCCATGACCAAAACTAGAAATAAAGACTAGCAATGTTTGCTAAATAATCCAGACAAACCCAGCTTTCCTCATGTGACAAGATAATTAGCCTGTTTGATTTTACTAGACTATTTACTTAAGCTAGGTTTAGAAGTTGGAAATTCACATCTGATATGAGTGGGTAAATATGGTCAGTATTGATATCATCTGAAATATATTAAGTTGTCCACATCAGAACTGAAGTACACTAGATTATCCCCTGGTTGAACAAGAACCTAACCTGAGAAATAGATCACTGATCTACATACTTGTTTATACATTACAAGCAATTGAATAATTTTAATTCTCCTAGTTTTGCTAAATTGTGACATTAAGTAATGGGCTTGCTGTTCTGAATTGATCAAATTGCCCTAGGTAATTATTGATTTGATGCTTTAACAAAAGCTGGATGGCTTCTCCTAACAAAGATGCTGTCTCACATTTTCCTGAAACTTTGAATTGCTGCTCTGGTGTTTTGCACCATTACTGTTACCAATGGTTTTGCTCAAATCCTGAATTTGCTCTGCCTGAGCATGCTAGATTGATTTGCTAAATAAGGATGAAAGTGTTGAATGTTGCTCTACCCAAGTAGTCCCTGCCCCTCCCATGCGCATACATGCTGTCAGCTTTTTGTTTGGCAAAAATTCTATGCCCATTGGTATCAAATCAAATTTTAATGCTTAATCTGGTAAGCATGTGTTCTGTGTTTAAATAACTTTATCCCTTAACGTGACCGTTATGACAAGTGCTGTGGGGATAGAAGACGAGTTGAACTTGACTGATCTCAAGTCACCTGCATTGAAGTTTTGATGCTTTAGAAGCTAACTAGAGTAACATTTTCTTCTTTGTTTGCAGAGTTCGTACAAATGATGACTGCAAAGTGAAGATCTTGTACAGAAAACCTTTTAATTTTCTTGTAAAAAAGCATTGTTTATTTGCCTTTCCTTTGTTTGTAATTTCTGTAATGTTTCTCTCCTGCCCCAACTGTCTAAAACATATGCATGTATAGTGGGTAGAGTTACAGTCCATGTTATTTTCCTTCAATATCCTCTTGTCATTGTTTTCTTTTGCATTTGAGACAAGACTTTGGTGTAACAAAAGTTGCATGTGGCTTTATCTTGAAGTGCATCCAAGCTCTTCTACACATTCAAAGCTACACAAGGACTTGTGGTTTAACGAGGGATCATCTGGTATGCTGCTGTGAGGAAATGGCTGATGATATCAGCATGTATTGCATTGCTGTTTAAATGCAGAGTTATCACTCTGCATGGAGTAAGGACAGAGCCTAAAATTCTCAGCATTGCACTATAGCAAAACGGGTGTATCATCCAGGTACTCGTACACTAAACCTTTTTGTATTTGCTGTTCCATTCAAGGAAGCATTCTTTTCTTACTGTGCTCTTTCAAAATTTTGTTTAGCCACTTAGTTCTTTCTGAAATCTGCTTTGGCACTGACATGCCTGAAATCCATTCCAAGTTGTATATTTTTTTCCAATAAAACTACAATTTACCCAAAACTTCTGTTTTGTAGTTTGTTCCTATAATGTGACACAGGCAGTAACTTTGACCATAATTGGCCTTTTGCAAACTAACACTACAGCTTCCTTAGTAACCATTTGAAGTCCATATGTACTTTTTTGATAAATCTTGTGCTCTTGATCTAAATATGTTAAACTGGTGAAATTATTCTTCTGAACACTTGATCTGACTAACTTAAATCTTCCATCAAAAGGGTTCTGTTTCTAGGTGTTTAATAGTTTATGGGCATTTTGATACCTTTTTATCTCCATTTGTTCATTGATAGTCCAATTCTATGCTGCTACTAGTCTTCAGTGGGTACTAACATTTTGCTTGGTTGAATGAAAAACTGAATAAAGCAATTTCTAATGGCAAGAACATTGGAATGGTAGATAATGACATTTGCCTGTTTTTTCAATGGCACAGATATGCTGATTTAAATGGCCTCTATCTGATTTCCAGAATTAACCCTTTTTCAGGATTGTCCTGAGATACAGTACTGGTCGGCTAACCAACCAAAATCTGTATCAAATTAATTTGCCTTTTTGGAGAACTGAAGCAAAAGTTGCTGAAAGACTTGTTTCCCACAGAACTGTTGAAATTGCTTTGAAGAATAGCTATTTCAGCAAAATTGAGGCTGATCGCTAGTACCAGCTGGATTCAAATGTTTACCCCAAGGGAGCCTTCCAAGCCAGTAGGCAGAAAAACATATTTGCTGCCTGCTCTCAAACATGGCATAAATTGCCTCCAAGCATTACACATGGAAAATCCACTACACCAGGTAGATATGCTCAAGTTGAATAATTTTCAATTAAATGAAGCCAATTTTGTTTGTTTCATTGCTGGACATTTGGTACAAATTCATTGGATTATAAGATTACTTCAATGTCCAATTGCAAAGATTATAGGGAGAATAGTGATCTACTGTTCAATTTCATTGTTTGATTATTAACTCTATTGTGCCCAGGAGAGAACTTATTCAATGAATTTAATTCATTTGAGCATAGCCCATAATTGTTTATCCCTTTAGGTAGATCAACTTAAGTGAGATAAGGAAATAAGTATTAAGCCACCAAATTTAAGTTTAAGGAACCATTCCAAAAATTTCCTATGAAAGGAATTTGCAATGTTAGCATTTTATGTTGGAACCATATTAGGGCATTATTCTATAAATCTGTCAAGTACAATGATAATGTCTAAGGGAAAAACTTCCAATACTCTTCAAGAAACACATTCCAGGTTGAAAACTACTATGCAGTTTTTATTGCCAATTATTTGTACTTGGTTCCTGTCATTGGAAACTCTCTTGCCTGTTTTATTAAAGCTCTTCAATTTTGAACAGTATGTTTTCCATGATAGAATGAAACTTGAGGTGGGATCAAAGTCATTTGTCACTGATACATTTCTGCACCCATCTGCTATCTAAGTGGCCACTACACATGCTCTTCCATAATTTTTTATGAAAACAATGCTTTGTTTCCAACTTTTCTGTAAAGTGAGGTTGAAGTTGTATTACTTTTGCCTCATTTTCTCTTCCCAATTGCATATAATGCTGTATTTTCATCCCCTATTTTCCAGTTTCACAACTTGTCCTGAAGTATCTTCTCACTTATACATTTGAAAAAGTCATGTGCACAAAAGCATTAAATAGTCCTAATGGAGGTCTGTGGGACACAATGTACACATTGTTGTGCACTACATATTAAATACATTTGATGTAATTTTTTCTCTACTGAAAATTGAAGATGGTGGCTAACTTTTACAAAGACTTGCATTCAATTTTCATATCAAACTGATTTTTAGTATTTACATATTTATGTACATGTGAGTCTTAGATAATTCAGTGGCTGAATTTGCCTTATTTGGGTAATGTTCAGTCAGTATCCTAATTTTTATCTATAAAAGGGTCTGATTTCCCAGGAGCTAATCACTGGGAAATTGCATTTGTGTGCTAGTTTTGAAGCTTAATTATAGCCACTCTAGGATCACTATTAAAACATTTCCCTGGAGATCATTACTGACTTGGATTTTTTTCCTAAAACTTGTCATGATCTTTTAGGATCACCTTATTTTGACACCTAATCAGGCTGGTAATTTTTAAGTTGTCACTTTATGCCAATAATTCTATATTCTCCCTGTATAAGATGTGTTGACCATTCAGTTAATGCTTACTGTCAAAATTATTGAATATGTTGGAAATGATTTGTATATTCGAATTTTTTGGATATAGGAAATGTCTGTCAAGTTGATCAGATTTGTCTATTTGACAATGTCTCCAATATAATGTAGATTCTAACAAGAGCTGAAACATTAACAAGAATCTAACCTGAGATCTCTAATTGTATGTTTGTACAATATTCCAATACCAGTTTTTTAAATGGTTTAAAACGGCAATTAAGCTTTTGTAGACACTGAAAATCTGAAGTAAACGGGAAGTGCTGGAGGAACTCGACATTAGGCAGCCTATCCGAAGTCCGACTTAATAAACCTGCCGCTTTCAGCACAGATGTCTGACCTGACCTGCAACACTTTTTTTTTTGTCCCTCTCCCCGCCAAATGTTTGTGTCTGCGTGTTGGAAGTTTGAATTAGGCCTGAGTTGATATGGTCTTCCTGCTGAAGCTTGTTTATGGGAACTGTGAACTTGCATCCTGTGATCTAGCTTTCTTTACAAGTCGGTATTACACCATTTTATATTGCTAATGTCACCACTATCGCAATTAGAAATTACCTTTTTATTTGAATTTACTACAGGGAAATAAATCTTTACTCAAACACATCCTTTGTTTAATTTAGGATCTCTTGAATTGCTTGCAATCTGAACCTAACGATGCCAGAAAGGCATAATTTTAGTGTGGGCACTTGTAGGCATCCGTTCCCAAAAATGGCAATGAAATTAATAATCAGCTAATGTTAAATGTTGGTTGATTTAGATATTGTTGGCTAGGATACCCGGGACACTGCTCGATCGAATTAGACTGGAATCTTTAGTCCCACCGGAGAGCGTAACTAAAACCTGTTTAATGTCCATCATGGTTGCCATTATAACAGTCCCTCAGCACTGCACTTGTATATCAGCCAGATTCTACGTTTTGAAGTCTCTATAGTACTAGTTGTACTACTCCAGCCAGTAGTACCCTTTTTAAAAATGAGCTACCGCAATGTTTCTGTTTTACTAGTTTACGTTGTTAAGAAAAGGAAACTGCAATGCAGGTAGCCTTTTTTGGGATGTTCTGGCAACCTAATAGTCTGAGGGAGGGCCACTGGTATATTCAAATCGGAAATATATTTTGTGTTATGGTTAAGTGATGAAACAGTCTGCACAAATGGTTTTAATCTCACCCTAATCCCTTCATTCGTCCCATCCCCTGAACTACAAGAGGAGAAACGATTCTGAGGCCATTATTGCCATGTGAGTTATTAGATAAAAGACACGATCCAACGTGGGGCTTCCCTAGTTGGCTCAGTTCCATACTCTAACTGTGAGGTTAGAGAATACAGCTACTGAATGCATGCTTCTACCCCATTCACCTCAGTGAGGGGAATACATGTTCAGATGTGCTGGAAATACGGCTGGAATGTCATCTCTAGACCCAAGCTCTTGAAAACTGGCTAGTGACAATATTTAACTGCTTGGCTGATACTTGTTGCCATTAAGGGAATAGCAAGACGTCGAATCCGAAAGTCTTTCAATAGCTTGTGCACTCTGTTCTGAAGTGGTTGGGCAAATGTATTCTATTGAAGAGGGATTGAGAAAGACATTTGTGAGTAAACCAGCTAACAGAGGCAATACTAATGGTGGGTAGCTATCAATCGGTCGCACAAGCACCGCAGCGAAAGCGACTGGCTGTGGAGATGTCGTTGAGCTGGGATGAACACAATAAGAAGTTTCACAACACCAAGTGACTGGGACCAGAAGTAATTGTGTCGAAAAAAAACTGCAGGACCACGTCACAGTGGGTTTATCACTGAACACAATAGGTTTTCTTGAGTTATATTAGAGGTGAAATTTCAAACGCTATTGTTTCTCACCGACGATTGTAAAGGAGGGCTGAGCACTCGTTTTCACCGGGAGCAATTTTAAGAATTTTGATTGGAGCACTCCTTGCAATAGTTTTCATTTGAAAGTGAGAAGTGATCACACCCGCCACCTTCCCCCTCCCCCCGCCCTTAAAAAAATGTTCCGAAATGGGAAGTAGCGTTTCAGTCTTTGGAAAAAGGAACATCTAAAGAATCGGGGCTGCGCTTGCAAATAAGATCTCGGTAATGTGTTAACATGGCTGCAACAGCTTCCAATCCTTCTGCTGAGAAAATAACCAGGAAAAAACACGGTTTAATTAACCAATCGGAAATAAAATTCAAACTGAAGGAAGTCAGTAACACTAAAAATAATCGTTTTAGCAAGGTAGAGGACGTGACATTTTGACTGCTGAGTATATGTATATGTATATAAATTCGAGTTTCTCATAGATGTAAATGCCACGCTAACTTAATTTTGCGCTGACTATTCCAGCAAAAGAAAAAATCTCTATCAGATGGAAAGAAATCAAGTAGAGGAGGGTGGTGGCAAGAAAATGTCAAAGTAAGTGGAGAATGTACATCAGAAATTAGTAGCAAATGTAAGATTGTTGTTTATAGCTTGAAATCGATTATATTCAGTTAATTTTAAACTAGCTAAAGGCATTGATATTTTCAGTTTTTTATTTTACATGACCAGAATTGGATTAAAGGTACAGCTGTACTGCCCTGTCTGTGCTATTGCAAAGTGGTTCATACTTCTACAGTGAGGCAGAAGAGATAGTGTTGGGGTACATTTTTCCAACAGCAGAAACCCATGCTGAGCAGTTCATAATTTTCCATGTATCCAACATTGAAAGTCTCCGTCCCTACTCTAAGATCCAGCCCATCACCTGGGCTTGATGTTGTATGAAAGCATAACCTCTAATGTGGAGTCGCCAAGCTTATAGTTATTAAGTGCTTGGGGTTTTGATAGGTTGAACCAACGCTGTTATACATTTAGGTTGTGTCTTTATTCTTTCTGTTACAGTGGTTTTAGTTCCTCCTGTAAACAGTCTAAGCTTTATGGGTGCGCTCGTACTAACATATAACCAATTAATGGTATAACTCATTTTTTAATAGGGGAGGCATTGGTGTAGTGGTATTGTCCTGAGTCTAGTAACCTTGAGACCTAGGATAATGCTCTGGGGACTTGGGTTCAAACTCCACAATGGCAGATGGTGAAATTTGAATTCAATGAAAACCTGGAATTAGACGTCTAGTATGAATATGAAACCATTGTCTGGTGCACTGCCTTCCTTTAGAGATGGAAATCTGTCCTTACTGACCTGGCCTATACATGAACACAGACCCGATTCAATGAATAAAAAAAACTTAACCTCTACATGATTATTTTCTGATCTGTGAAACTAGGAGCAATTTGTTACTATTAGTTCATATGGCAAAACAGAGAAACAGATACGATCAAACTAATACACTTCAATCAGTAGATCTTGACTGTACAAAATAATGAATGCACTATGCTTTGCCATATAAGTGGGTCATCTTACAAAATACTTCCTGTATTCTAAACTTAGACATATTAATTATTAGGCTTGAAGCTTTTTGTTTAAAGAAAATGCGATGTGAGCATCTCCCCTACTGTATTTTCTTTTATTCACAACCAGAGGGAACATTTTGTTATATAACTTCAACTTGGGATCAAAATCAAATGAAGTGGTGTTCTTTTTTATTACTAAGACAGGTTAACACAGCTTATTGTTTTCAGTCATTTCCTAGCCTAATAAAATATCATGCTGCTTTTTTCACTACTTTGGTATATATACTTTGCCTTTTAAAAATGATAATTGCAATGTAATTCTTTTCCAAATCCTTTCTGTGAAACGTTTTGACATTAATAAAGTATAAGTAAATTTAAAAAAATGTCAAAACCCATTGAAACTAAAGGCAAATTTATCTAAATGTTTTGGAAACGTGACTGAGGAGTATCTAAAATTCACCAATTTGCTTTGGTAGTGAGTACAAACAGATAATGTCTCTTCATAGCCTGGTCAACTAATGTAACTAAGTTATTTCAAAATGATTTTATGAAATCAGTAATTAGAATAGGAACTCCTAAAAACTAACAATACTCATGTAAGAGACAAGCATTAAAACCTACTGAGCCTTATGAAGCATACATTGAATGCAATACAGGCCTCACATAAAATGATTTGACAAGCCTTTGTTTGCAAACACATGTACTTGATATTACAAGTCATAATGAAACACATTACTTATGGATGACAGATGGCTGGAGCTTCCTCATGAGATTTGGGAACCTTCTATAAAAGCTGCTTTGTCGACCATCTGACTCTGCTCCTTTTGCCCCTGGAGAGTGCTGTCGAGGGCATTTGTCAATCTGCATAGTGAAATTGGTTTGTATTTAGGTGCATCTGCCTTGTGCAGTCATTATTTATTGTTGGTGATTTTGTTTTATTGTAGAGCACTGGAGGCACTGGTTACATTTAGTCATGGTTTACTTGCTTTCCTTATCAGCCTTGCTCAGGTTTGAATAAGACCAAGCCTTATACCATTTCTTTATGACATCCAATGTCAAGGAAAGTCTTTTTATTTCTTCTCCCTTTTTTTTGTTGTGTTCTCCATATCTGTGCTACTGTCTCCTTTTCTTCTTCCTCTTCTCCAATCTTCCAACTTCAACTCTAATGGAGGTAATCATTAGTCCTTGAATTTCCAGACTTTTTAGAAGAATTGCCAAAACACATTTTCATAATGACAATAATCTTTTAACAAGGTCTTCTATAGTGTTAAACCATAAAACTTAAGAGGAGAAGTAGGCCATTTGGCCATCGAGTCTGCTTCACCATTCAATGAGATTGATACTGATCTGATGTGATAATCCTCAACTTCACTTTCCCACCTTATTCCCATAACATCTGATTCTCTTACTGATGAAAAGATGTTCATAGTATTCTAGTGTGGTCTAATCGGTGCCATAGCAAATTTTCCCTATCTTTATATTCCATTCCCTTTGAAATTAAAGGCTAACATTCCATTTGTCTTCCCCAAGACCTGCTGAACTTGCATGCTAGCCTTTCTTCATTTGAATAATATTCAGCCCCTTTATTCTTCCTACCAAATTGCATAACTTCACATTTTCCCACATTATATTCCAACTGCTAAATTTTTGTCCACTTAGTTGATCTCATTGTAGACTTTTTGTGTCATCCTTATACTTGCCTTCCTACCTATTTTTGTATCATCTGCAAACTTGGCAATTATACATTCACTTCCCTTGCCCAGTCATTAAGATATATTGTAAATAATTATGGCCCCAGAACTGATCTCTGTAACACTTCACTAGTTATAGGTTGGCATCCTGAAAATGCCCTTCTTATTCCAATTTTCTTCTCTTGATCAGCCAATCCTTTGTCACAGCGCCAGGAATCTGGGTTCGATTCCCAGCTTTGGTCACCGTCTTTGTGTAGTTTGCACTTCTGCCTGTATCTGCATGGGTTTCCTCTGAATGCTTTGGTTTCCTTCCACAGTCTGAAAGATATGCATTGGCCATGCTATTTCTCCCTCAGTGTTTTCAAACACACACCGGAGTGTGGCAACTAAGGGATGTTCACAGTAACTTCATTGCAGTGTTAATGTAAGCCTACTTGTGACAACAATAAATAAACTTTAAACTTTAATATACTGTACAAATCTCAATTTTAACTGATCAGTCACTTTTGGTAAAACTGTGCCCCAACGTTTTAGATTCTAAGACCAATGGAAATAATCTCTCAGCATTTTTCCTATCAGTCTCTGAATCATAGAATCATTACAGTGCAGATGGGGGAGGGGGGCATTCAGCCCATTGAGCCTGCACTGACAGCAATCCCAAACCAGGCCCTATCTCCATAATCTCATGTTGCAATGAGATTGTCTCTCATTCTTCTAAATTCCTGAGATAATAAGCCCAATTTATTCAGCCTTTCATCATAGAACAACTTTTTCATAATTTATGCAATATGATTCAAAATATATTTCAGATGTGATCTAACCAAAGCCCTGTACAATTAGAGCAGACATCCTTTTTTCTCTGCCTATTTCACTTTTTTTTAACCATTTATTACCTGCCCATACTAATTGCCCTTAGGCCATTTCAGAGTCAACCACATTACTGTGGGCCTGGAGTCATATGTAGGATTTCCTTCTTTGAAAGATATTTGTGAATGAGATGGGTTTTAACGACAATGTTGTACACTTTTAATTCCAGGTTTTCTTTAACCACCATTCGTCACGATGGGATTCAAAGCCAGGTCCCCAGAGCATTTTTTTGAATCTCTGCATGACTAGCCCAGTGATAATACCTCAATGCCACTACCCTCTACTTGCAATGAAGGCCAGATGTGCTGTCCTATCTCTTTGTTGTACCTATATTTCAAAGGACATCTTGCTGGCAGGATGCAAATCCAGTCTCACAGTTAGAGGCTGGGATTCTTTGGTTCCAAGAATGGAAGATCTGGCTGAGCATCAAATTCTCAGTTCCCACTGACTGCAGTGGTGGGGTGAATGACATTGTAGAATTATGGCCAGTATCTGCCAAGCATGTTTTTCGGAAGAGGGTGGTAGGGAGAGTTTTGTTGGCTTCCTGTCCAAGAGTTAAAATTCCCTTTTTACTCTCTGATAGGTGTAACTGACCATATAAGGAGTGGATCTGTATGACTTTGGATCTGTGTGACTTTGTAACAAACCTTGTGATCTTATCAAAAAAATTCTTTTGAGAACTTTCAGAACATTCTCAAAAACCTTAATATCTGCAAGGTTTCATGGTAAAATATTTCACACAATTCACAATAAAATGGGGAAGAAAGTACTGTAGTTGCTGGAACTCCAAAGTAAAAGTGGAGACCATCAGGTTAAACAGCACCCGGGGAGACTGAAACATAGGGCCAAGGCTTCCCGATCAATGAACCTCTGGCAGAACTGGGCCATACAATAACTAATTTACATTACAACAACTAGCATTTATATAGCAGCTTTAATATACGGTATTTCATAGAAAAGCACCTGAAAAACACATGGTCAAAAACCAGAAATTGAATATTTGAAACTCATGATTACTTCCAGAGGGTAAGACCAAGGCTATTCATAACCGAACCTGTGCCAAAGTACTAAAATGGCTCTTATCAAAGGAACAAATGGCTTCCTGTTCAACTCTGAAAAAGGTAAACTGTTAGAAAGGGGTGGCATGGTGGCACAATGGTTAGCACTGCTGTCTCATAGCGCTAGGGTTCCACATTCAATTCCAAGCTTGGTGACTCTGTGGAGTTTGCACATTTTCCCTGTGTCTGCACAGGTTTCCTCCAGGTGTTCCAGTTCCTTCCCAAAGTCCAAAGATGTGTGGATTAGATAGATGGGCCATGTTAAATTGCTCCTTAGTGTCAGGGATTTAGCAGGGTAAGTACTTGGGTTAAGAGGATAGGGCCCAGGATGAGATTGTTGAAATTGCAGGCTTAATGGGTCGAAAAGTAGGATTTCTATCATTCTACACTCCCCCCCACCCCCCCGCCCTTCTTGACTTTACAACATATTTTTATATGGTTGACCTCCATCCACTGCCTCTCCATTGGATGTGTGACTGTGCAATCTGGTTCCAATTTTATTTGCTGAAGTCTAATTGTAGCCAGAGAATCACTTGCAGTGGTGTCTCTTCTTGCTCCCAAACCATTATTTTTAGTGTCTCCAAAGGACCCTCCTATTTCTCATTTCTATGCTGCCCCTGAACAACTTCACCTGAAAACACAGCATCAGTTTCTGCATTAATGATGATGATGTTCATCCTGTGCTGGATGAGCAGAAGTTTGTTCCCATTGAAGATTTGCAGGTTATGTGGATTGGCCATCCTAAATTGCTCCTTAGTGTCCCAAAATGTGTAGGCCAGGTGGATTAGCCATGCCAGGGTATTATGGGGATAGGCCAGGCAGATGTGGGAGGTAGGGGAGGGATGGGAAGTGAAGTTTGTATGTTGGGGGGGTGGGGGGGGGTAATGTGAGCCTGAGTAAGGTGCTGAGTTGGTGTAGACTCAATGGACTAAATGGCCTCCTCTGTCCTTTAGGGATTCTATGATGAAATATTAGGAAGATTGAATCCATTGACTTTGCTGTTATAAACTGTGTTCCCCAACCACAAACTCCATCTCTGATCCTGGCAACAGTCTGAGGCTGTTGCAGACAATTTTCAACTTTGGAATCAGATATGATGACCTGATCCCCGCTGTTACTAAAACCATCTGCTTCCAACTCTGTAACACCACCTCATTCCACTCTGCCTCAGCTTATCTTATCTGCTGCTAAAACCCTCATCTTCCAGACTGAACTATTTTAACTCTTTCTTGCCTAGTCTCTTCACTTTATTTATTTATGGGACATGGGTGTTGCTGGCTGGCCAGCATTTATTTGTCCATCGTTAGTTGCCTTGGAGGGCAGTTGAGAGTCAACCACATTGCTGTGGCTCTGGAGTCACAGGTAAGGATGGGAGATTTCCTTCTCTAAAGGGCACTAGTGAACCAAATGGGTTTTTCCGACAATGTTTTCAAGGACATCAGTAAATTCTTAATTCCAGATATTTTTTGTGAATTCAAATTCCAGCATCTGCTGTGGTGGGGTTCAAACCCAAATCCCCAAAACATTAGCTGAATTTCTGGATTAATAGTCAAGCAATGATACCACTAGGCCATCATCTCCCCTATATTCTACCCTCTGTAAACCTAAGTTCATCAAACACTCTGTTCCGTCTGCCTTAAGTTGCTCAAAGTATTGTACTTGCTGAGTACTTGCTGACCTACACCAGCTTCTGCTTAAGCAACACTTGATCTTAAAATTTTCATTCTTTTGTAATCTTACCCCTCCACATCTCTAATCTCTTCCAGCCCCATAACCAGAATCAGAATCGTAGAATCACAGATTACTACAGTGCAGAAGAGGTCCTTCAGCCCATCAAGTTTGCACCGATGCATGAAATGCCCTGACCTGCTTACCATATTCTACTTGCCAGAATTCCAAGATAACTATGTCTCTCTAGTTCTGGCCTCATGAGCACTCATGATTTAAATTGCACATCTTGGTGGCTGTGCCTACAGTTGCCAAGGCCCTGAGGTTTGAAATTCGATTCCTAAACCTTTCCACTTCATCAGTCCCCCTCTTTTCTCCTTTTGCTAAGTTTATGGTCATCTGTTCTATTATCTCCTTATATGGCTGGGTGTCAGATTTTGGTTTATAATGCTCCTGTGACATGCATGGGGAATTGCATTGGAACATTTTATTACATTAAAGGAGCTGTATAACTACACGTTGTTATTGAGCATCCTGAGAGAAGTTTTAGACCAAAACAAATACCAAATGTATTTACCAAGAGAGATCTGCAAATTCCAGCTTGTAAGCTTCACTTTGAGATAATATTCCACCTGAAATGTCAACTAACCTTCTCCAAACAACCCATTGAATATTTGCAGCATTTTCTGTTGGTACTTCAAATTTTATGGATGTGTGTTTTTTAAATCTCTTAAGATCAAGTTTAGGACCCACTCTGAAGATTCTTGTGTGGCAACCCTCAATTTAGCTAATGTTATTTCAAGACACTTTGTAAGGACACCAGAATAAGGAGAAAATGACAATTTATTTTGTATGAGAAGAAAACACTGGTTGGCAAGTGGAGTCTGATTGGTAGAGGCATTGCCATGGAGAATGCACCAGTTGTGGTGACTGACAGTTAACTGCCAAGCATTGTTTTGAAATTTAAACTAGGCACTTGACACTGGTGGGTCAAAGGCATTGCCGTCAAGAGTGTATCAGTGAATAGTTGTCACTTACTTTTGTTTAGCTGAAAAATGAGCAATGTCTGTATGTGCTCTTTCTGTCTGCAAAGAACAGGGCTCTGTATTGATATTAGCTTCCTGTGCACGCAAATGAGCAATATTGTGAGCTCGACTGACATTCGCTCACCATGCAAGCTTGATGCTGAAATAGGACACATCAAAAACATAATAGGATAATGGCTACTCTAATCAAATCATTGTCTATCATGCAAACTCATGAATGGGCTTAAGGTCCTGAAAAGGACACAGTCTACTTCTGATTACCCTGGAAGGACAAGGCATCTCAGAAATCTGAGCAACAGGTGAAGCTGGCTGATTCACACTGCTACTATGTAGCAGCAACACTAGTGGAATTCGCCACTAATAGGATGTTACTGTCAAGCCAAAGAGACATTCTGCCTGTCACACAAATGAGTAATGTGGTATATGAATTTCAGTGCCAGTGGGATGCTCGGGATGTAAGTCATACCTCCCAAGGACTGGTGTGGATCGTATCAAACAGCACATCCCTTCCAATGGCCAAGGTACAAACCGAATCCAGCCACTGCTTGCAAAACCAATCAATACTCTTTTTATACAGTATATGTCATTATTTTCTCCTTATACTGGTAGTCTTGCGAAGCATGCTGATGAGTGCAAGAGGAAAGACTTTGACAAAATGTCTTTTTTTAGTGATACTTAGGTTCTATACCTGCGAGCAACTAATGTTATTTTCTTTCAGGATACACCACCACCTGGAAAATACCCCATAAAAGATTTTATTGAAGAAGGGCTTCTAAATCCAGTGAAACGGACGTATAATTTTAAGGCAAAAGGCAGGGTTAGCACGAACGCGTATGAACAGCTTCCAGAATCTGGTCAGAGTTCAGTGACCCTAACTGAGGTGGGGAAGAAATCATCAACGTCCTTGCAAGTTCCCAAAAGTCATACCAAAAAGAAAAATGCACACGATGCATTGCTTAAGGTAATGTCATTTACTTTAATGAATTTATTATGAATGTATTATTCAATCAGCTGTATGTTCTCTTAAAAAGTCTGAACAAAAGTGGCCATTAATCAACTTAAAGTCAAATGAACAGAAGGGAATAGCAGGCAAAAGTTCCATAACTTTGAGGCCAGGGGAAGCTCAATAAAGCAGCAGAGAAAGGAATACTGTGACTGGTGTCCATTTGTTTTCAACCCTAGGTTGTGCAGCATAGTGGCACAATGGTTAGCACTGCTTCCTCACAGCTCCAAGGACCAGGTTCAGTTCCTGACTCGACAGTTAACTGTCAAGCGTTGTTTTGAAATTTAGACTAGGTAGCTTGACACTGATGGGTCAAAGGCATTGCCCTCAGGAGCATATCAGTGAATGGCTGTCACTTACTTTTGTTTAGCTGAAAAATGAGCAATGTGTGTACATGCTCTTTCTGTCTGCAAAGAACAGGGCTCTGTGTATTGATATTAGCTTTCCCTGCAGGCAAATGAGCAACACTGTGAACCCAACTGACATTCACTCACCATGCAAGCTTGATGCTGAAATAAGATGCATCAAAAACATCATGGGATAATGGCTACTCTAATCCAATCATTGTCTATCATGCAAACTCATGAATGGGCTTAAGGCCCTGAACAGATCACAGTCTACTTCTGATTACCCTGGAAGGACAAAGCATTTCAGAAATCTGAGCAACAGGTGAAGGTGGCTGTTGTGCTTGCATGTTCTCCCCATGTCAGCGTAGGTGATCTGGTTTCTTCCCGCAGTCCGAAAGATGTGCTGATTACATGCATTGGCCATGCTAATGTCTCCCTCAGTGTATCCGAACAGGCACCGGAGTGTGACAACAAGGTGATATTCACAGTAACTTCATTACAGTGTTAATGTAAGCCTATTTATGACACTAAGAAATAAATAAAAAGAAAAACTCACTTGTAAAACATGATTCCTGAGACCCTACAGAAGAGAGACCAAGGCGGTTTCTGTAGGCAGCCAATTTCTTTCTTATCCTGGTCCAGAACAACACATTTCAAGTATACACAAGACACTTCATGGTGCAGCAGATGGAACAGAATTGATTTATATTGCAGAGTGATCCAGCCAACTGTGTGCAGGAGAGCAGATTTTCAGAATCTTTCAAACCTTCTGCAGAACTATTTAAAAGCATAATCCAAAGGCAAAATACTGCAGATATTGGAAATCTGACACAAAAACAATGTCAGAAGTGCTAAGCAATGTTTGTGGGGAAACCTGAACAACTTTCAGGTTATGTTTTAATGATAGATCATGTCTTGAAATGTTAACCCTGTTGTTAACAGATGTGACCAGGCCTGCTAAGGTTTTCCAGCATCTTCTGTTTTCATTTACGTTAAAAATTAGTTTTTTTGCATGCTATGTTTTGCTTACATCAAAGGTACTTGTAGAGATGAAACCTCACGATGTATCTTTTCCCAAATCCTTTCAAATACAATCCATTCATGTCAACAAATGTAGTAGTTTAGTCCAAAATTACTTCCTTCAATTAAGACTTCCTGACCTAATTGTTTTTAATCCCTTCAAAGGACAAGCTTTATCAACTGGTATCTTTGTAAACAGAAGTTAGTGGATCCCTGAATCTATGCATGTTGCCCTCAGCACTGAAAGTATACATTAATATCACCCTTGGCCATGTATTTTACTGCATATTCATTTTTTATCTATAGGCTTAGAAATTTGTCTTGATAGCACCCCATTTTACAGTATTATGTCATTTTTTCTCCAAAGTGCCATCCACATACTTCTGGCACATTCTGCTGATAGGAACCCCCTTATTTTTGTGACGGCCTTAATCTGGATGTAATGAGCATGCATCAGAAGTATCTAGAGTCTGCAGATTAGGGCCATTGTTCTGCCCACGTTTCCTTCGGAGACAATGGCAACGCAAGCAGAACATTCAGTGAGTATCAGAATATACAATTCTCACTGGCGAGATTGTGTTTCTCGATTTTCCACGCTTTTCACCAGTGATGTCACGAGGTTCACATCCACAAGGCAAGAACTTCATTTAAATAGATTTGAATACATTTTAATATACTTGCCAAGGGCCCACCATATGATCTCCCTCTCATCAAAATATTCATACCTTGCTAATGTGATGTTATGTTTACACCAGCTTTTTGAAGATATGTATCAGATCCCTCTATGGGTCACAAAGGTAAGTATAACTCTCCCCCCACCTCATTCCACAGAGAGAGAGGGACATGCCTGGGTATGCCAAACCAGCAGTGCCAACCCAGCAGAACCAATCTGGCAGTGCCAACCTGTACCAAGACTAGGCTAGAGTCAGTCTCAAGGGGCAATGCCCAGTAGGCAACCCCATTTTTGGGGGTGTTCCTGTTATGTTTGGTTGGTGGGAGAGCACCAAGGGCTTTTAGGGGGGATCTTGCAGGCATGGGGTGAGGGTCAGAGGGCGGGAGTTGGGAAGTAGTGCTGGTTGGCAAGGGGGTGGTGGGGAGAAAGAGCCCCTGATGGTTGTGCTGGTGCAAGGGGAAAGCCCCGATACCTCTGTGGGGTTAGGAGGGTGGTGGAATTCTGTTTCAGGACTGATCAGTACACACTTTAAAGATGTTGCTCCAATCTTTTTGTTTTTGTGAATCCCTGAAAATCTTGACTAAAATCTGGCCATGTAGCTGGAGGCGACATAACCGGATTTCAGTCAGGGCCTGACATTCTGAAAAGCTATGGGGAAATTCTGCCCATTCTGACTTTGCAGACTGACTTAACACCAAATGTACGACTTTGGAGTTCAATGTTGCAGCCCCTTAAATGAACATGTATTCTGCCACAGGAAGGAACTCTCTCCAGTGCTATTTAAAGGGATCATAAAGTACTTTTAGATTAGTTGCTGATTGATTTCAAGTGTCTCTTGCTGTAATTCAAGAAATGTTTGGCAGTTTCCAACATTATTTAAAGCTGCTGAGCTCTGCAGAGAGAGGTGTGGAACACTCTGCAAGACTTTGTCATGGGACCACTCTCAGATAAAACCGAATGGCCCTTTCGTCTAGACTGACAGAGAGAATGAGCAGAGGTGACACAGACTAGGAAAGGTTGTTGGAAGAAAGTGGAGAAGAGATAGAAAGGTCTTCATTCAGCAGGAGGTTATATTCAGTTGGGCTATTCAGGGAACCATTCTCCTACCCAAAAATCATCGATTGAGGAACAGTGTGTCAAATGTTCCTGCATTAATGACATCCTCACTGAAATCTGCCAACTGCTTCAGCCTCTGAATAGGATAAGGATGGCACTACTAGTGGCTGTCGTCCTAGGCTGGAGCTAGTGATTTTTGCAACACTTTCCAATTTGCATCCCACTCTTGTACCATTGAAGGGTTTGGAAGGTGCTGTCAAATGAGCCTTGAGAAGTTGCTACAATGCAAATTGTGGATGGCATACACTGCTGCCCTGCTGTCATTGTGCATTGATGGAGAGAATGGAGGTGGTGGTGTGGTCCCAATCAAACTGACTGTTTCACCCTGGATGACGTTGATCTTCTTGAGTGTTGTTGGAACTGCACTCATCCAGACAAAGGGGAAGTATCCCATCACATTCTGATTTGTGTCTTGAAGGTGGCGGCCAGGCTTTGGGGAATCAGCAAGTGAGCTACTTGGTTCAGCTTTTGACCTGATCTTATAGTCATAATTTTTAAAATTTATTTTTGTTTTATCTATTAGTCACAAAGTCTACATTAACACTGCAATGAAGTTACTGTGAAAATCCCCTAGTTGCCACACCCTCTGATGCCTGTTTGGGTGCACTGAGACAGAATTTAGCATGGCCAATGCACCTAACCAGCACATCTTTTGGATTCTAGGAGGAAACCAGAGCACTCGGAGGAAACCCATGCAGACATGTGGAGAACATGCAGTCTGCACACAGGCAGTGACCCAAGCCGGGAATCAAACCCAGGTCCCAGGCACTCTGAGGCAGCAGTGCTAACTACTGTGTCACTGTGCCACCCCATAATATTTATGTGTGTCTGGTCCAGGTAAAGCTTCTGGTCAATGGTAACCCTCAGGATTTGATTTGATTTGATTTATTATTGTCACGTGTATTAACATAATGAAAAGTATTGTTTCTTGTGCGCTCTGCAGACAAAATATACTGTTCATAGAGAAGGAAATGAGAGAATGCAGAATATAGCATTACAGTCATAGCTAGGATGTAGAAAAAGATCAACTTAATGCAAAATAAGTCCAAAAATCTGACAGCAGCAGGGAAGAAGCTGTTCTTGAGTCGGTTGGTATGTGACCTCAGACTTTTGTACCTTTTTCCTAAAGGGAAAAGGTGGAAGAGAGAATGTCCAGGGAGTTGGAGTCTTTAATTATGCCAGCTGTTTTGCTAAGGCAGCAGGAAATGTAGACCGAATCAATGGATGGGAGGCTGGTTTGTGTGATGGATTGGGCTACATTCACTACCTTTTGTAGTTCCTTGCAGTCTTGGGCAAAGCAGGAGCCATACCAAGCTGTGATTCAACCAGAAATAATGCTTTCTGTGGTGCATCTGTAAAGTTGGTGATTGTTGTAGCTGACATGGCAAATTTCCTTAGTCTTCTGAGAAAGTAGAGATGTTGGTGGGCTTTCTTAACTGTAGTTCAGTATGGAGGAACCAGGACAGGTTGTTGATGATCTGGACACTTAAAAACTTGAAGCTCTCAACTCTTTTTACTTCATCCCCATTGATGTAGACAGGGGCATGTTCTCCTTTACGCTCGCTGAAATTGATGACAATTTCCTTTGTTTTGTTGACATTGAGGAGAGATTATTGTTGCTGCACCAGTTCACCTGATTTTCTACCTCATTCCTGCAGTTTGTCTTGTCAAAGTTTGAGATCCTACCCACTCAGCAAACTTGAAAACTGAATTGGAGGGGAATTTGGCTGCGCAATCATAGGTGTATAAGAAGTATAATAGAGGGCTGAGAACACAGCCTTGAGACGCATCAGTGTTGAGGACAATCGTGAAGGAGGTACTGTTGCCTATCCTTACTGATTATGAGTTAGGAAGTACAGAATCCATTTGCAGAGGGAAGTGCCAAGGCTCAGGCCACAGAGTTTGGAGATGAGTTGTAGTCAAAATAAATAGGAGTCTGACATAGGATGTTGATAGTGGGGGATTCAGTGATGGTAATGCCATTGAATGTCAAGGATAGATGGCTCGATTATTTCATGTCATTGCCTGGCACTTGTGCACTATACACGTTACTTGTGACTCTCCAGCACAAGCCTGTATATTGTCCAGGTCTTATGCATGTGGAGATGGACTGTTTCTGTATCTAAGACATCACAAATAGACGTGAACTTTGTGCTGTCATCAACGATTAGGGAAGATCATTGATGAAGCAGCTGCAGATGATTGGGCCTCGGACATTACCCTGAGGAACTCCTACAGTGATGTCCCAGGACTGAGATGTTGGATATCCAAAAACTATAATTATCCTCCTTTGAGCTAGGTATGATTCTAACTAGGTTTCCCTCGATTCCCATTGCCTCTCATTTTGCTGGGGTTTCTTGATGCCACAATAGCTCAAATGCTGCTTTGATATCAAGGATAGTCACAATTTGAATTCATTTCCATCTAGAAGAACAAAGACAGCAGATACATGGGAACACCACCACTACCTGCAAGTTCCCCTACAAACCAATCATTGTCCTGACTCGGAAATATATCACTATTCCTTTGCAGTCGCTGGGTCAAAATCCTGGAATTCCCTCCCTTGTGGGATTGTGGGTCAACCTACGGCACATGACTACAATGATTCAAGAACACATCTCAAAAGCAACTAGGGTGGGCAAGCCAGTCATGCCCATACGAATGAATGAAAACTAAATTGTCAATGTTTGCAGTTAGGCTGCATTGAAGCTGGACTTGCTGCTTGATAGCACTGTCAACAACACCATCCATCACTTTGCTGATGGTTGAGGTAGACTGATGAGGTGCTTACTGACTCATTTTGTACTGATTTTTGTAGATGGGACATACCTGCACAATTTTCCACATTGTCAGGTAGATGCCAGCATTATAGTTGTACTGGAACATCTTAGCTAGGGGTTGGCTATTCTGGAGGTCACGTTTTCGGTACTATTGCTGCAATGTTGTCAGGACCCATAACCTTTGCAGTTTCCACAGTCTTCAGCCATTTCTTGATATGACGTGGAGTGAACTGAATGTCTGAAGACAGGCATCTGTGATGCTGGGGACCTCTGGAGAAGACTGAAATGGATCATCCACTTGGATCTTCTGGCTGGAGATTTTGCAAATGCCCCCAGCTTTGTCTTTTGCTCTGATGTGCTGGGTTTCCCCATCATTGAGGAAGGGGATATTATTCCTCTGTTTAATTATTCACTACCATTCAGAGCGGGATGTGATAGGAATGCAGAGCTTAGATCAGATATGTTGGCCATAGAATTGCATAGCTCTGTCTGTGGCATGCTGCTTTTATTGTTTGGTATGCAGGCAGTCCTGTGTATTGGCTTCATTAGATTGATACCTCATGTTTAGATATGTCTGGTGTTTACTCCTGGCATTGCCTCCTCTATCGTCATTGAACCAGGGTTGACCACCCGGCTTGATGTGCTTTCATCGTAATCCTGTGCAATTCTACTCCAGTGACAGCATCATGAGTGACAGAATATTGCTGATTTTCATTGAGAGGGGGAGACTACAGCTGACTTGTAAGATAGACTACTGTAGTGTACTTGCCCTAGAAGGCCCATCTTGGACTGCACTATCCTGGCACAGGTGGCAGTGCAACAGCAAGGTCACCGCGGGAGTAGTATGGTTAAGAGGAAGAATGTTGCTATCCTGGGACAGAGCAGTAATTTACAAATCTACAGAGCCACTGTCACTCCCCAGGGCAGTGCATCTGCATTCCCAGTAATAAATTGAAGATAGATAGTTGCACATGCTGTGCCATCCTGCAAGCCCCTTTGAGAACTGCTGGCATTCGCATCTATGATGGAACTTGCATTATCTCAAACTGTTCTTGATGTGGTGTACATGATTTTCAGAAGGTGTTGATAAATTGGCACACAATAGACTTGTGAGAAGTTGTATCACATTGAATAAAAGGCACAGGAGCAATGTGGATGCAAATTGGCTGAATAATAGGCAGCAGAGAGTAATGTTCAATGGATATTTTTTGGGCTGGAGGGAAATTCCCCAGGGGTTGGTATTGGGACCCTTGCTTTTCCAGAGATATATTAATGATTTAAACCTTGGTGTGCAGAGACAATTTAAAAGTTTGCGGTTAATACAAAATTTGGAAACATTGTAAATTATGAAGAGGACAGTGTAGAACTTCATTGAGATGTTGGTGGAATAGGCAGGTAGGTGGCAAATGAAGTTCAATATGGAGAGGTGGGAGGTGATGCATTTTGTAGGCAGAACACAGAGAGACAATATAAAATAAGAGGTAAAATTCTTAAGTGGGTGCAGAGGAATTGGGGTGTATATGTGCAAGATCATTAAAGGTAGCAGGAGAAGTGGAGAAAGCAGCTAGGTTAATGTACTGTAGCCAGGGCTTTAGTAATAGTGGCATAAAGTACAAGAGCAAGGAGGGTATGCTGAACTTATACAAGATACAAATTAAACTTCAGCTGGAGTATTGCACACAGTTCTGGACACCACACTGTGGAAAGAATGTGACTTCTTTGGAGTTCTGAAGCCTTCAAAGATTTCTCCAATAGTTTCCCTACCACTGATGTCTGTAGTTCCTTGGTTTACCTCTACAACCCTTCTTTAATAGCAGAACTACTTTAGCTGTTCTTCAGCATTCTGGCATCTCCTCCTTCAGCCAGAGAGGAATTAAAAATTTGGATATAGCTTTTGCAGTCTCCTCCCATACCTCCCACAGCAGCCTGGGATGCAATTCATCTGGATCATGAGATATGTCCACTTTTCAGCCTGCCAAACACTTCTATTCCCTTGTACCTCCCTATGTCAGTTTACTCAAGAATTCCACATTCTTTCACTTTGAATTCCATAACTTCTTCCTCATTTTCTTGGGTGAAGAGAATGTGAAATATTCATTCAACATTCCCTAATGGGCCTTATCCTTTTCCCATTGACATACTTAAAGAATATCTTGGGGTTTTCTCTACTTTTACCAGCCAGAGCTTTCTCATCTCTGTTCTTTGCTTTCCTAATTACTTTCTGAAGCTCAACCCTGCACTTTCTGTACTTCACTAATGCCTCTGCTGATTTGCTCCTGTTGTACCTATTAAAAGCCTTTCTTCTCCTTCTCATCTTATCTTGAATATCTCTAGTTATTCTTGGTTCTTTAGGCTTGTTACTCCTTCCTATTATCTTAGAGGTAATATGCTGGATTGTCCTTTCACCATTTTCTTTTTGAACGTCCTCTTTGCTCTTCTGTAAATTTCCCTGCTAGTAGTTGTTCCCAATCTACCTTAGCCAGATCCTGCCTTATTTTACCGAAATTGTCTCTCCCCCAATCTAAAGTATTCTTTTTACAACTTGCCTATTTCTTTGTCCATGTTGGATACTGAAGACAGTAGCTTTGACCTTCTCTCAAACAAGGTTAAAGTACAACAGTTTTATTTGAAACCTCGAGACTAATTCATAATAATGCTATCCTTTAAAGAAATTATGCTTAGCGTATTGCTTTGAGAGTTCCTGAGATTCGCATTCCAATCATTATCTTGCAATGTGTCTTTGCCGAGATATGCTGTGTTTGTGAAACCTACCTCTCCACTCACCTGATGAAGGAGCAATGTTCTGAAAGGTCATGATTCCAAATAAACCTGTTGGATTTTAACTTGGTGTTGTGAGACTTCTTACTGTGTCCACCCCCAATCCAATGCCAACATCTCCAAATCTTCGATCTTCTCAATATAATTTTGAGGAAAAAATTTCTGCTCATCCTAAACTTTTGCCTCAGTCACCAGTACAAAATCTTTCCAGAAAGTTGACGTTAGGCCTCGGGTCATGTGAACTGCTTAGATTAATTGCACTCAGTTGCCCTCATTATGTGCACAGTATCTGTCCAATACTAAGGCTGGAAATTCAGTTGATCTAATTGTGTCGCCAAGTGAAAAATTACAGTTCCAGATATTATTTACAAATATGAGTCAATTACATTTTGTCCGTAAATGTTTGCAATACATATGCATTGCAGGAAAGTGGATAGTTTGGTTAGATTAATTCCTAATACTATATTTGAACAAATTATGCTTAGCACATTGGTTAGGGAGATGCTGAGCGTCAATTGCATGGTAAATTCTGGAAACATTGCCAGATATTCCACATGGACCTGTCTACTCTGTGTTAAATTGCAGTAGCCATCTGTCAAACTTAGTCATCTATAGGCAGAGAGCAATGGTGCAGTGTAGGGTAGGGAAACCTTTCACTGGCATCTTGACTGGCACAAAATGCCAAGTTAGTTTTGGTTGATATCTTTAAAAGCCTTAAACATCTGTGGTCTGAACTGAACCAGGTTCAGTTCCAGCTCCTCCTTGCTGACCTCAGGTTGAACTGGTTCACATTTTTAATTAAATCAACTATTTTGTTCAGCTTATTAAAATGAAAAACCTTTGGCATTATAAATGTGCTCTCTTTAATATTCAGAAACTAAAAATCTGATGAATCTCCTGCAGATGTTTGGAACCCGATTTTGACACAATTCCAGACATACTCTTTCTGCAACTCAAATCAAATTTGTGGAACGATGTTGAACAGAAACATAAAATGTTAGGGAATGGATCAAACTCTAATGTCATAACTCAAGCTGGCAAATTGGGCATGGAAGGATTAATCACAAACAAACACATTCAGGATGCTAAAGATTGGAGACAATTTAATCTTTGAGGCTAAGTAGGAAAAGATATAGATGCGTGCATCCATGTTTAATTTGGATCAGTTGTGTTTTAAAAGCACATCATGAAGGTTATACCATGACTTAGAAATCATTTGGTTCCCCCCCATTACCAATGGAATTGGAAACTTGACCAAGTGTTTGAGTAGACAGGCAGGGATATTGTCCCATATGTCAGGCAATAGCTGAATCAACTCAGCAACATTGTAGATAATTTATTATCAATTTAGTTCTCAAACTATTAACTCTCTGGCCCTCATTATTGAAGTTTGGCATTATTTGTCTGTCTGTCAGATTATGTCGTTGTATACGTTACACAGCAAAAGAGATCAGACATTTAGCCTACATTCTCTAATAATGGTCATGGTAAGAAATCTCCCAACATCAACAGGTTTATTTGGAATCATGAACTTTCAGAGCACTGTTCCTTCATCAGGTGAGTCAATCTAAACCTGATCCAACATCAACATCTCCACTTCACAATAATAATCAAATCAAGCAACAAAAGTCTGGCTTTTTATTGGCTGGAAGAAAAAAATTAATACTCTTAATTAATTTCTCTTTGATAGTAATTTTCTCAATTCCCTTACTTTTTTTAGTCCCTTGTTTACCATCTATTTCTGGAATGAAACTTGTGTTTTCTACTGTGCCAAGAGAAATAAAAGAATCATTCAATATCTCCGCCATTTCCTCATTCCCCAAGATAATTGCTCCGTCTTTCCTTCGAACAGACCACCATTAACTTTAGCAACCCTCTTTGTTCTTATATCTGAAATGTGTTATTAATAAAGTTAGAATAAGACTTGGGGTTTTGAAAAGTGACTTGTTTTATTTGAATATTAGAGTGGATTTTCCCACAGATTGAAATGTAATCCTCAAAATCCTTTTAGCTGTTTTGGCCACATATTAATGGGAGCTAAGGTCAATCGACATAAAAGCCACATTTCCACAAGGCGGTCCTTTTCGGTGAGAAATGTTTCCGAAGCCACCCAAAGAGGTAGCAGGTGCAAATGGAAAGCAATGGAAATTAAACCAATGCATCTAAGGCTGGACTGATGCTCCAGTTTTTCGAATTTACCAGTGAGATCTGTGTTGTATTCAACTAAAAGACAATCCTACAATGTTTCACTGGGATAATAAAGGGAAACTTTAATGCAGCTTAAAGACTCATTTTGATGATTTCTAACTATGGCTTTTTTTTTACGTTTTTATTTATTAGTCACAAGTAGGCTAATATTAACACTGCAATGAAGTTACTGTGAAAATCTGTCACTGTGAAAGTCATCACACTCCAGTATCTACTCAGGTACACTGAGCGAAAATTTAGAATGACCAATGCATCTAACCAGCACATCTTTCAAACTGTGGGAGGAAACAGGAGCACCTGGAGGAAAGTCATGCAGGCCCAGGGAGACGTGCAAACTCCACACAGGCAGTAACTCTAAACGGGAATCAAACCTAGATTCCTGGCACTGTGAGGCAGCGATGCTAACCATTGTGCCATTATGCTACCTTATAGCACTGTGCCACCCTATGATCAACACTCTAAATTAGGTAATGTTTTCAGGGCATATTAAACATTAAGAAAGTTAAACTTGAATAATTGCATGAGGTAATGCATTTCGGAAGGTCAGATGGAAAATGTACAGTAAATGGCAGAACATTTAAGAGCATTGATAGACAAAGGGACCTGAATGTACAGGTACACAGTCACTGAAAATAGCAATGCAGGTAGAGAACGTCATCAAGAAAGCTTGTCTTCGTTGGCTGGGGCATTAAAGTTTAAAAATTGACAAGTCATGTTGCAGCTTTATAGAACATTAGTTAGGCCTTACTTGGAATATAGTGTTTAATTCTGGTCGCCACACTACCAGAAGGATGTGGATGCTTTGGAGAGGATACAGAAAAGATTTACCAGGATGTTTCTAGGTATGGAGGGCATCAGCTATGAGGAGAGGTTGGAAAAACTTGGTTTGTTCTTATTCGGATGACAAGGTTGAGAGGTGACCCAGTAGAAGTCTACAAGATTTTGAGAGGCATGGACAGAGTGAATAGTCAGAAGCTTTTTCCCAGGGTGGAAGAGTCAATTACTAGGGGACATAGGTTTAAGGTGCAAGGGGCAAGGTTTAAAAGAGATGTACGAGGCAGATTTTGTGCACAGAGGTAGTAGATGCCTGGAACTTGTTGCTAGGGGAGGTAGTGGAAGCAGATATAATAGTAACTTTTAAGGGGCGTCTTGACAAATATATGAATAGGATGAGAATAGAGGGAGATGATCATGAAAAGGTAGCAGGTTTTAGTTAAGTCAGGTGGCATGATTGGTGCAGGCTTGGAGGGCCGAAGGGCCTGCTCCTGAACTGTAATTTTCTTTGTTCTTTGTTGTTCTTTATTCTTTGCACTAAAATTTCCATCCTTAGGTGACTCAAAGAACATGAAACTATTCATTTTAGCAATGCTTCACATGCTAAGGGGAAGGTAGGTGGTGGTGTAGTGAAATTGCCAGTCAACTAGTAATCCAGAGATCCACCATAGTCTGATCCACTCTGGGAATAGGGGTTCAAATCCCACTCTGGCAGATAGAGAAATTTGAATTCAATAAAAACCTGAAATTAAAAGTTTAACAATGGCCATGGAACAATTGACATAAAAGCATACCTTTTTCATTAATGTCCTTTAGTGAAGTAAATCTCCTATCTTTACCTGGTCTGGACTACTTTGACTCCAGATCCACAGCAATGTGGTTGACTCTTAAATGTCCTCTGCAATGGCCTGGTAAACCATTCAGTCCAAGGGCAATTAGGGGTTGAGCTATAAATGCTGGCCCAGCCAGCAACACCTACATCCCATTCAAGAATTTAAAAAATCTTCTGAACAGGTATTTTATTGCAGTGGTTTCATAATATTTTTGAAAGATGATAATGTTGTCCTTTATATAGGGAAAATGAAGAAAATATAAAGGGCTGTTAAAAGTACTCTGACTGCTGAAACAAGAGCTCTAATGCAGGCTCAAACATTTTATGTGGGATTCCAATAAGTTGGCATGCTAAAGATTATATACTCATTGAATACTATATAGATATTTGTCCCCTCTGGAATAATGTGCACTCTACCAAAGTTGCAAGTGAGAAAAAGTTACGTATTGACATTGTTGGTCGAAAGTAGTGCTGAAGAGAAAGGAAATCTCTAAAATTAAATGAGCAGATGCAAATCACCAATTGTCAGATTGTTTTATAAAAAGAACTGCATTCACAAAGAAATAGATGGGAGTGTTAGAGGAGGGTAAGGTAATACAGAATATAGAAGTTTTTGACTTAATTTGTTTTAACATTATGGTTGTGCATTTTAATTCTAATTTTTATTTAAAGAGGGAGGAGGGAATCTGGGAATTGTATATTAATTGTATTTAATTTTTTGCAGACAGTGAGCATTGATTGAGGATAAATAAGATCTGATTGAAACAATGGTTGTTTGGGTAGGCTGTGCATGTTTGGTTAGTATATCTCTGTAAATAAATGCTTAACAAAGATAGTAAAGGTTGTCTCCAGTTCTCTCATTCACCGCCTTGTTTTCTGAGTATAAAGTGGTGAGGGTTGATAGTGGTAGATTAGATTTCAGATGCTGGGGGATGTGGGCTGAATCAGAGGCCTGGTGGTAGAGATAAAAGACATTGGAAGCTTTGTGATGGGAGTGGAAGCCTTGGGGGAAGGTCAATAGGATATGCCTGATCATGGAGGCTTCTTATGTTGGCATTTGGATTAGGAGATAGATGTGAGATAGTTAACCCACTGAATCCATCATGTCCTCAACCTAATGAAAATCTGAATGATAATAAACTCAAGTTTGAAGGCTTCAGGATCTCTCAAAATCATTGAGGATGGCAGGATAGATTAAGAGAAAGTAAAGCATTCTGCATCCTGAGCTCTATCAAAAGGGGTATAGAGTATAAAAGCAAGGAAGTTATGCAGCTTAGGTGGATTGGTCATGCTAAATTGGCCCTTTGTGTACAAAGTTGTGTAGATAAGGTAGAGTGGGTGTTACAGGCATTGTGCAGGCAAGGGTGTGTAAGCCTGGTTAAGGCTGAGTCGGTGCAGACTCTATGAGCTGAATGGCATCCTTCTGCATTGTAGGGATTCTATGATTCTCTATGATTCTAAGTTATGTTAAACACATGTAGAGCTCAACTGATGCATTGATAGAGGCATGAAGAATCATGACATGTCTGGACATGGTAGATAGAGAGAAACTGTTTCCATTGGTGCAAGGATTGTGAACCACAGGGCATAGATTTAAGATAATTGGCAAAAGAAGCAATGATGACATGAGAAAATCTTTTTCATACAGCAGATGATTAGAATTTGCAGTACACAGCATGAGAGTGTGGAGGGAGGACCAAATAAGGCTTTTAAAAGGGAATCCAATCATTATCTAAAAAGGAAGAATTTTTGGGGCTATGGGGAAAAGGGAGGGGAGTGGCATTAGGAGAATTGCTCCTGCAAAAGGCCTGTGCAGATATAATGGGCCAAATGGTCTCCTGCGTGTAGCCGTTGTATGAAAAATTGCCAGGGTTTGACTGGGAAGAGTAACATAGAAATTATTATATTTTAATTAACCATATTTAATATATCACTGGTGAATCTTGTGTGGTCCCCTCCATGATCTCAGTGAAAGACAATTTCAGAAAGACGTTACACCATGTAGAATAGAATTTTTTCCCTTTAAGTGTAATTGCCCTGCATTCTAAATGTTAGGTTCATTTACAAGTCAGGCTGAAGATGAAAACCTTGTGTTGTTTGATTAACATGTCAATTAACAAGTGGAGACACTGGGCCTTGTACGTCCTTGTTAAGAAGGAGCTGAAAAGCACAGCATGCCAAGATTGCTTTGCATCTGTAAGAGAGTAGGAGGTAAATTATTCCAGCTGTAAGTAGCGCTGTTTAAAAAGTTTAACCTTTCCTACATTAACAACTAATTTGAAGCAATGAAATTGTTTTTCTTAGTTTATTTTCTGCTGCAGCTTTTGAGAAAACAGAAAGCGGGGGTGCATTGGAAGTCAGACACAGGGGAAGAAGAAATTTTAACTAGTAGATTTGCCTATGGTTAAGAATGAAACAGAAACGTTACAGGATTTCACACGAATGTGTGATAGCAGATGTCCTAGATAAAAAGAAGATAGATAATAAATAATGCATACACAAAAGAAATAAATTTAAAAAAATCTGTTACATAATTTTGTAAAGATTTATTTTATTGATCACCCTTTCTAGGGCACCTTAACTACACCATCTTACAACTTCAAAGCTCCTGTGTTTGGAATGTCAACATTCAAGTAAGTGTGAGGGTACCTAAATGAGCAAAGTACAGCAGCAGTCTGAATTTAATAGGGATTAAACATTATTTTAATCGAGCATATTCTCAGTTCCACACACTTAAGTGGCATAGTGGCACAGTGGTTAGCATTGCTGTCTCCCAGTGCCTGGTTCAATTCCTCGTTTGAGTCAATGTCTGTGTGAAGCCTGTTCTCCCCATGTCTGCATGGGTTTCCTCCCACAGTCCATAAGACATGCTAGTTAGGTGCACTGACCGTGCTAAATTCTCCCTTAGTGTACCCAAACAGGTGCTGGAGTGTAGCAACTAAGGGATTTTCACAGTAACTTCATTGCAATGTTAATGTAAGCCTATTTGTGGTACTAATAGATAAATTAAATTAATGTTGGCAAATCTTTTTCCAAACTCTCTTTGCCAATGCTGTTCTCCTAAGACAAATGCTGCTCTCTTTTAGAATTGGTATCTAAATGAAATTAGTAACGAAAAACCTGGACATAACCACCGACTATATATGTTTATGTTTTGTCCAGCTCATTGACTCTGGCCAGAATTCTTCCATCTCGTTCACCCCACCATGGCTGCCAGCGAGAATGGAGAGTTCAGCAGTCAAAACTTCAATCACTGCAGCGGGACTGGAGAGTCCCAGCCATGGGCGACGTCAGAGAATTCCAGCCTAGGGGAGTGAACAGTTCATATTGGCTGAAAGAATGATCAGATTGAACACATTTTTAAAATGTCATTTTGACGGTTCAATGCTGAAATTGGTTTTATTGTTCCCTCACTAAATTGTCTCAATCTTTCAATGTGAAAATTGGAGAATATCTTGCACAGTATTTGTTTCTTTCAGTTGTTACTGCGCTGAATTGCTAGTCGGAGACAGTCTGGTACCAGAGTATTTTATACTGAACTCTCTCCAAGTGACACTTACAAAAGTTTGCCCCTGTGGCACTGTGAAAGTTTGTTCCAATACAGACATAATATGCTGTCCCAGCGACATTCTGAAGTTGCACTGCAGAAATGTTGCAAAATTCTGACTGAGCAACACTGGCATTGCGTGCGAGGTGTGAGAGATTGTGTTGTTGCAGGGTAGGGTGGTGCAGTCTGGGAGTGGAGGAGGATTGACATACTCACTTAGAGTGCTTGCAACAAGATTTGTAAAATATTGTCTAAAGGATAATGAAGTAAGTGTTTTCAAATTGTTATTGGAAAAATAAATAAATAACATATATTTGCCTTAACCACCACAGATTCATAAATATATTCAATTTCTTTGTTTAATCAAAGACTGACAAGTAAGAAGTCCAATAACGTAATTACTAGGCTACTTCATAGGCAGATATTGTGTTGGACTTCACTTCTATGTCATCATCTTTAGGTTGTATTAGTGCATAATTTACCAGTGTTGCTCAGTCAGAATTTTGCAACATTGCTGCAGTGCAACTTCAGAATGTCGCTGGGACAGCATATTATGTCTGTATTGGAACAAACTTTCACAGTGCCACAGGAGCAAACTTTTGTAAGTGTCACATGGAGACTGTTCAGTATAAAATACTCTGGTACCAGACTGTCTCCGACTAGCAATTCAGCACAGTAACAACTGAAAGAAACAAATACTGTGCAAGATATTCTCCAATTTTCACATTGAAAGACTGAGACAATTTAGTGAAGGAACAATAAAACCAATTTCAGCATTGAACCATCAAAATGACATTTAAAAAACGTGTTCAATCTGATCACTCTTTCAGCCAATATGAACTGTTCACTCCCCTAGGCTGGAATTCTCCAATGTCACCCATGGCTGGGACTCTCCAGTCCCGCTGAAGTGAATGAAGTTTTGGCTACTGAATTCTCCATTCTCGCTGGCAGTCATGGTGAGGTGAATGAGATGGAAGAATTCTGGCCAGAGTCTCGGTTTTTAAAGAATGAGTCATTGACCAGAAATTACATGTGGCCTTTTGAATTTTAGTGATAAAATCTTGTTTTACATAACCTTGATGATTAACAATGATTACATGCCTGCTCTGCTTCTATTGCTTTCTAGAAATATTTTTGGCTGCTTGCAGGTACATGACAATTTTCCTTATATTAGTGTTTCTAAGATTGGTAGGCAGTTGGCAGTGACTATTAAATAATATCTTTCTGACTTCACTGCTACTCTGTGCAGAGATCAAGAACTTTGTAAAATAAAGTTTTCATTTAATTTATATACGATATTATTTAATTGCATGCTCTATTTTAAAAATTGATTACTGGTACCTTTTTATTCAATAGCAATAAAAGCTGCCTAGGCTGCAATACCCACATCCAATAAATGAATACATAAAGCAAAATCAAATCATATGCCCACAATTAAACACCTCCAGGCATATTTTCTTGATCTTGAACCTGTGGTTCAGACTTTGCGGTCAGCTGATAAGTGATAGCACTCACTGCTGACATGAAGACAATTTCCCACAAAGATCTAGCAATCTCTTGTGGTGCAGGTTTCTCCTTTAAGATGTCACTTGAATCTGTCACCAAGCTAAAGGGTTCTCTTGGCATCCAGCAACAGTGATGTTATCAAGCAGCCAATCACACTGAATTATTCCAACAGACAGCAAACAAGGAGATTAAAACAACTGAAATATTCACTTTTAATTAAAATTTTATAGCAAGCCAACTAAATCGTGGAACGTGAGATTAATGTAGATGCTGAAATCTCAATAACAAATTTATTTTTTAAAGCATGTAAATTTAAAGTTCAAAGTTTATTTATAAGTGGCACAAGTAGGCTCACATTAACACTGCAATGAAGTTATAGTGAAAATCTCCTAGTCACCACTCCGGTGCCTCTTTGGGTACACTGAGGAAGAATTTAGTGTGGCCAATGGACCTAACCAGCACATCTTTTGGATTGTGGGAGGAAACCAGAACTCCCAAAGGAAACCCACGCAGAGACAGTGAGATTCCACACAGGCAATCACCCAAGCCGGGCATCGACCCCGGGTCCCTGGTGCTGTGAAGCAACAGTATTAACCACTGCTGAAATTTTTTATCATAATGGAGAAATTTGTCATTCAACCAATAAACTATTTTTCAAGTAAACTGAGGCTATTCAACAATAATTATGAACTTAGTCATACTGTTAAAATGTACCTCGTCAATAAGAGGTTGCTTTTTCAATAACTTTTAATGTAACTAATAGCACAAAAGGGCATGTTTTCATCAATTTAGTGATTTCTAATTGAAGTTAGGGAGTTCTGAGCAATGCATTCTATGAGAAGCACAGAATCATTGACAGCAATGTTTGGATTTGATGTTTAATTCCACACATGTGAATAGCAGAGTTGCTATTATGATGGGAAGCAACCTATATCTTATTTTGGAGTGATGGGCCCTTTAAGAACTAGAACTTGATTTCTTGTTAAAAAAACAACTTGATTCCACTAAATGGTGTGTTGGTTCCTAGGGGTGGTTCTCTGTACAAGCAGTTTGGTTTGGGAGTTTTGAATAAATTAGGGTGAAGAGAGAAACATCAGAATTCAGAATTCAGTTCAAATTCTGGGCATTGGCTAATAAAGCTAAGACTCTCGTTAATGGAAAGATTCACATAAGAGTGCATTGAATTTCTGGTCTAACCAAGCTGGAGAGAAAGAAAGAGCTAGAGAGAGTTTTTGATGCAAAACTCCATCTTTAAAAATATTAAATCTAGGAGTTTTTTGACCTGAGGTGATTATGCTTAAGATGCCAAAGGTGCCTATGTTCATTGGGAGTTTAAAACCTTAGGCTATTTGGAGGAGATTTGAAGAGTTGACTTTACCAGGAATACATAGAAGGGTCAAGAAATCTCAGCCCATATATACATTGTTGATACAGTCAAAGCAGGGATAGATTGGCCAATTTAGAGTCTGTAAGAAATAAAATAAGTTCTTGGTTCGTAGGTTGGAATCAGCTAGAGGCTGAATTTGATGCTTTGATGCTTCTGGTTTAAAGATGTAGACACTGGAGTTGTTTGTTCCCCATTAGGCACAGCTGTGGCATTAAGTTCTTTCTTTTAAACCTCCATCTGTCACAGAGTGGAGATAAAGTCAGATTAGCAGATAGAGTTTAAATTGAGTATAGAGAAAGAGAGAGGGGCAGGAGTCCCATTTAGTTCAACCGATTGTCCAATGCTGCTCAGAATAACATGTTTAAACTATACTTGGACTAGTCTCTCCAACTGACTGTAATTTAAACATAATTGTATATTTCCAGTTATAACTTGACCACTCTGGAGAGCGATTTTAGAGATCAATGCCTTTGAATTGTTTGTCTTCAGCTGCTGAATACCGGAATTGGCTTATTGCTAGGGCAAGAAGAAGAATCATTCTCAAAAGCTAGGGCGTCATTATGTGTGATAGGCGTGTCAGACTTGCGGCCATCTCTCAAGTTTAGGTAATTGTGTGTTGATCACAAGCATACAAAATTCTTACAGGACTCAACAGGGTGTGTGCAGATGGGTGGGAATTTAGACCCAGGGGACACAGTCTAATAATGACGTAGACCATTTAGGATTGAAATTAAGAAGAATTCCTTCACTGACAATGTGGTGGATTTTTGGAATTCTCTACCCCTAAGGGCTGTGGAGGTTCAGTTATTGGATGGGATTTTCTGGCCCTTCTGGCTAATGGGATTTTTTGGTCTCACCGAAGGTAACATCCCCCCTTGCTGGGTCCCTGGCAGCATGGCCAGTGAGTGATTTAAATGGCCATTGACTTTGGTGGGATTGAAAATACCATTAACGGCCAATGGTGAACTGCCTCCATCGCTGGAAAATATGTAAAGGGGTGCTGGAAAATTCCAGCCTTTTAGTACATTCAAGACAGAGATTGATAGTTTTCTAGATCATAGCATTATAGTAACCCTACATGCAGAAGGAGACCATTTGGCCCACCGAGTCTGCACCGACAACAATTCCACGTAGGCCTTATCTCCATAACTTCACGTACTTACCTCACTAATCCCTCTAACCTACGCATCCTGGGATACTATGGGGCAATTTAGCGTGGCCACTGCACCTAACCGGCATGTTTTTAGATATTAAAGATATCAAGGAATATGGGAACAAGGCAGAAAAATGCTATTGAGGTTGAAGGTCAGTCATGATTCAGTTGAATAGCGAAGCAGGCTGGGAGGACCAAATGGCCTACTCCTGTTCCTATTTCCTATATTCCTAACATCTTAACTTTACTATTTTATCAAAAAACCTGATATGTATTTGCAATGTAAGTTGTTCTGTTCAGTTATGGAATTATGCTGATGTTCCAGAAGAATTTGTCTTCCCCTATTGTGGCTTGGGACATCAGGATTCACAATCTGAATGATATTGGTGTAACATCAACCCACCTCTTCATTACTCTGTCCATTTCTTGCAGGCTTGGTAAAGTTGATTTTCTTTCACCATTTAGCCAGGGTACTTTTCGGTCTTCTGTGAAACGGTTTCCAACCATTTACTTTGCTCCTGTAAGTACCAAGTAGTCATTATCTGCAACTTGTAACAATGATCGGTTGTATGCTGGACTAAATTTTTAGCTTATTGTGAGTACATATCAATCTGTTGACCTCTCTAGTTGATTTGCCTAGTTGTAATTGGCAATTTGTAATTTAGAACTCTCTTTCTGAAAGAGGAGTGGAGACGGGGTCATTTAATATGACCGAGGATGATTTTGACAGACTTTTGATCAATAAGGAAGTCAAGAATTGTGGAGACATCAGATTAGCCATGACCTTATTGATGGTGGAGCATGATCAAGGGGGCAAAAGGCCTATTCCTGCTCTTATTTCTTGTGTTGTTATGTAACACTTTCCCTTCTACGGCATGAATGATAGAAATGCAACTAACATGACAAAGATCGCGAGGGCATTTGGGACATTTGGCATTTCTTGACTCATGTGGCAGAACCTTAAGAGCTTTGACATTTTTCTGCTTTCCAGACCAAAAGCAGATTGTAATGCCATTGCTGTCACGATCTTGCAGGGGGTAAATTAAAAGGTAACTTCCGCATTTGCCATCCAATGAATGATGATAAGTGGTTTTGTGAGATGGGAGGCCAATCAGAGAGCCCAAAACACTGGTGCAGCGGGGTGTGGGGGCAGATAAACCCCACTAGCAGAGGTGGCCACTGCTGAGGTAGTTATCCTATGAGACTGCTTCATAGAATGGAGATACTCCCTGAGGTTTAAGAAATTAAAAAGTAAAAATGACCACAGCTGGCAAGTCATCATTTTAAAGAGAGAGTACAGAATAGAGTTTGTCTATTGTGGCTTCATAATGGAGAGATTGGAGAGATGTTGATGGCTCTCCAGCCTACTGCCAGAAGAATACAGGAACAGAAACAGGAGTAGACCATTCAGCCAATCAAGCCTGTTCCATGATTCAGTAGAGCCTTGGCTAATCTTGATTTGAATTCCACTTTTCTGGCAATTGCCAAAATCTCTTGATTCGCCAAGAGTCAATCAATACAATAGGGCCTCTAGGTATCTGCTGGACTTTTGCTCAGTAGGGGGGATATGGAGGTTTTGTGCAACACCTTAATCATAGCCCCCCCCAAATGTTAAGACCTCAAAAGTTACATTAGCAATTTTACCAGTTGGTTCCTTAATTGGCCTACTGTCCAGTACTGACACTGCTTTCAGCAAGATTGCTATGTAATGGGAACATCTTGGGGAGCCAACCTGACCCTTTATTTATAAATCCTGGTCCCGGTTCCTACTCTGACCTCTCTGCACAGCTGATAAGATTCTGCCCATCAAGTCTGATTGCTGTCAATGCTGGATATATGGGAATGCAGTAATTCATTATGTAGAATGTTCCACTCCATTGGCTGAGAGAGAAGATGTAGCAAGTGAATGTTGAATTTAAGCGTATATAATTTTTAAAAGCTAGGCAACAGTACCTTAGTTGGATACCAGTTTTAATTATGCTCCAACATGCTTTAATATTCGGCCAAAAACTAATTTCAATACAGTGTCCCTACTCCCAGAATCTAGATACATGGAACATCTGGAAGAGATCTGCAAATGCAAACAAACCACTAGTATCAAGCACCAAAATGAAAATAGAATGTAATTCTTGCACAGAAACAGGTTTCCCAGCTCATTTTGAATAGAAACCAGATGTCACATTGCCAAACTGAAGCAGTGAGATAAACCCAGTATTTTCTTTTCAATAAACCTATATTAATAACATTGTAATTGGGGAGGCAATGGCCTAGTGGTATTATCACTGGACTATTAATCCAGAATCTCAGCTAATATTCTGGGACCATGGTTCAAATCCACTATGGCAGATGGTGGAATTTGGATTCAATTGCAATTTAGAATCTACCGATGACCATTTCGATTGTCAGAAAAATCCATCTGATTCACTAACAGAAAAGCTTCTGTCCTTATCTGGCCTGACTACGTGTGACTCCAGAGCCACAGCAATGTAGTTCACTCTCAACTGCCCTCTGAAATAGGCTAGCAAACCATTCAGTTCAAAGGCAACTAGATATGGGTAATAAATATTGGCCAGGCAGCGATGCAAAGGAGGAGATTTCAGGATGGCTCAGTGATCAAATGAGAAGGTGCACTGGCTCTTCTGACAATGCTGAAGGCTATAATTGCAAAGATCCGGAGGAAGAGGGATGCCCTTTATCTGCAGTGGCAGGTGATACAATCCACCTTGTCCTACTGCTCCTCCCTCCTCCAACAATCTGGCCTCAGCTCCTCCAATTCCTCCAGCAAACTCAGCAGAGAAGTGCAGCACTCAAACTTTAAAGTTTATTTATTGACCACTAGTAGGCTTATGCAATTAAGTTACTGTGAAAGTCCCCTAGTTTCCATACTCTAGTGCCTGAGGGAGAATTTAGCATGGCCAATGCATCTAACCAGCATATCTTTTGGACTATGGAAGGAAACTGGATCACCTGGAGGAAATCCAAGCAAATATGGGAAGAATGTGCAAACTCTGCAGACAGTGACCCAAGTTGGGAATCAAACCTGGGTCCCTGGCACTGTGAGGCACCATGCTAACCACTGTGCCACTGTGCAAAGTCCTTGGAGAGTTTCCAGAGTAAACAGATGTGAAAATTCCACCCCAAGTCTTTGTAATATGGAACGTTTTTAAAACATAAAACGTAAAGGTAATAATGATGCTAGGTGATGGGAGGAAAAATCACAATATCTTCATGTATTAATTAACATATTATCTGGTATTAAATTCAAGGGAACAATGGTATAACAGCATGCTCCAAGTTTCAACAGGGAACATTAACAATTCAGTTCAAAGTCCTTTGCTAATGAACATTTACCTTGAATTTGTGACACTAGTTAAATCAAGAAGCTGTGCTGAGGAGTGCAAAACTTTAATTTCAATTAATTGGTCATTGTAAAAAGAAGGAAACTGGGAGAGGTAAGGAATTCCACAGTGTTTGAATGTGTTAATTGAGAAGGCAGTACAAGAAGTTTGATTCACTGAGGATAGAAGGCGAAGGGTGTAGAGAATAAGGTCTGTGCAACTCAGGAAGAACAAGAAAAGAAAGTTCAAAGCAGCAATGAACGTAATACTACCTATAAAGATAAGAACAGCAGTATGAAAAGATTGCCTACTGGAAAACAAGCATTTACTCAGATTACCTCAGCTTAAAGTGCAAGAAAAAAACTAGAATTAAATCAAAATGAATGTGTCTGAATGTGAGATTGTCTTTCTTTAGATATTAGCTTTTATTCAACCTTTTCTTGAAAAGTGAATGTCTGAGATATAATTTTCTAAAACTGCTTATGATCCTTATTCCAAGAACTTAGAGTAACGATAAATATGATCAATAATCTGCCCTTCGTACCATGCTTACTACAAAACTTATCTCTGATAATTATTCCAAAAGCAATGTGCCTTCGGAATAAAGTAATAAACGCGAGAATGTCTTTTTCTTATATTTTAAAATCGCTAAACATGAATTATAAACAATATGTTACCTGAAGCAGAAATGTTAGCTAGGTCTGAATATGTGTGTGACAGATTCAAGGTGTGTAGTGTATTAAAACCATGTAATTGAAATTCCAGTCATTTAGACAATGGATGAACTGTAAAGACACTCCTTTAAGTACGTATAAACTCTGTATCCAATCTGATTACAGGGTTCCCACTCTTCTCTCATGGACTAGATGAGTACATTGGTTTCATATAAACTTCAAGTTTCATATTGTCATCCTTGTTATTAGTTTCCTTGATTGACACACCCCTTGTGATTTCTCAAACCTGCTCAAGCCTGAGAATTCTGTTCCTCCAATTCTGGCTTCTTGTATTTACCCATGACATTGGGTGACTGTGTGGAATTTGTATGTTCCCCTGTATCAGCCCAGGTTTCCCCTGGGTTTCCCAGGTTCTCTCTCTCTTGAACTGGCAAGGTTATCACAGGGACTTTTGCTATACCCTTCTTCTGCCAATCCCGGGATTGCTGAACATAATGATGATAAGAAGGAAAACCTGGATGCTTGCCAGGTCCTTCCTGCCTGCTGACAGTGATATGTTCCGGGGGTGGGGGGAGGGTTAGGCTGGAGGTTGGGAAGAAGAGAAAAGTAGAAGATGTTGGATCCAGATCACAACAGTAGAAAAATCCAGTCTAACGCTCTTGTGTCACTGAGACAGTGAGAGGGCTGAGGAGTGTTGCTGTTGACTGAGAAGGCAGCGGGATCAGATTGCAGAATGGGAACATGTAGAAAATATATATTTAAATGAATAAATGGTTTAATATTTTTACTATTGAAGCCACGGAAGATATTTGCTGAAATAAATGAGGTTTAGTCTATGACAGAGTATGTTGTACCCTATGGGTGCAAAATTTATTCAACCCAATTTTTGGGTGCAGGTGATTCAAAAGGTCAGGAGCTACATCTGGTGAGTTTTTGGGTCTGCAGCAATGACAGGGGGATAAATCATCTCAAGTGCAAACACCCAAGCGGACGAGATCACAACAAATGGAACAGCACTGCCCTGGGTCAGACAAGAGGATTCAGAAGACAGGGAATTAAGAATAATTAATTGTGTTTGGTTTTGTATTGTTGTGTAAAGTTATTGAGTGAAGGGCTTTGCAGACAGCTTTATTGAGTGATGTTGGCCAACGGGACATTATCATAGGGAGTCTGAAATGGGTGATGTGGGGAGTCCAGTCCCATGGAAATGGGAATGGGGTGGTGGTGATGGCACCTCCACAAGCTTTTACATTTTATATAAATGATATAATCATTGGAAATAAATGACACAGTGGACAAAAAAAAATTTCAGTCTCTGCGGAGATAAATTCCATCGTTTTATTCAATTGTACACGCCTATAATTGTAATTTTAATCCCTAACCTTCCTAAATGGCCCACTAATGTAGGGCTAACTTTATAGATCAAACAATCTCAGGTTCAATCCCTGCTGGGCGTTGAGCTTACTGCTTTAGCCAAGCCTGCAGCTGAAGTGCTATAATTGGTTTCAGTGCTCTTGGGGCCGAGTTCCCCACTCGTGATCACTAGGCAGTGATCCCTGGTGGAAATTAGGGTCATGTGAAGAGAAGTGGAGCCTCAACTGTGAATCATGGTTGAACAACCTGCTGACATTCACTGTCCGGCCACACACGAAGAATCATTTCACTGTTGATCATGCATCCTCTGTATAATCACCCGAGAAAGAAATGTGCAGAGAAAGGCAATGAAAAGTCAAAATTCCTCCATTCTCACATACCAAACAAAACATTTTCAGCTACACGCATGCAGCTGTACAGACTATTAAAAAAATGTTTTCCCTAGTTTCCTTTCCGTTTCTCTCCAGAGAACACTTACTCATTATTCTTGCTGGGGTGCAGTTCTACAGGTGGCAACAGCTTTCCAGTAGCTTAACAAAGTGGCTATTTTTCACAAAGAGATCGTGGATAATGAGTGTTGGCAGGTTATTTAACCATTCGAGGTATACAATTGAATCTGTTCTATCCTTACCCATATTTTTTCTTGCAGGCCTAATTACAAGCATGGCTTACTCCTCGCTACCTTACATGAACCAAAGTCAATTGTAGCACCACTTCTGAGATTAAATATCTCACTACAAACTATCATAGATTTTTGCAGCACTTCAGGAGGCTATGTGGCTCATCATATCTATTCTGGCCCTTTTAAAAGAGCAATCAAATTAGTCCCACTCCCAGCTGTTTGTCCACAGCCTTTACAATTTATTTTCTCTTTCTAGTATAAAGGGAATTATAGGGAGAGATTGGCCAGGCCCCTCATGACTTTATTCCTTGGAATATAAGAGAATGAGGAGTCATCTTATAGAGGTGTATAAAATCATGAGGGGCATAGATAGGATAAATGCACATAGAATTTTCCCAGGGAAGGGGAATTGAAAGCTAGAGGGCACAGATTTAAGATGAGAGGGGGAAAGATTTAAAAGGAACCTGAGGGATATCTTCTTCCTGCAGAGGATGGTGCGTATATGGAATGAGCTGCCAGTTAAGCAGATACAATAGCAAGATTTTAAAAAGCAGTTCAGGCTCCTGACTCATAGAAACACGGATACAAACAGAACATGCTGGAAAAGCTCAGTAGGTTTTGTTTTTAATGGATGGGAAAGGATTCGAGAGATGTGGGGCAAATGCGGGCAATTGGGATTAGCTGAGAAGGCACTATAGTCAGCATGGACTGGTTTGGCTGAAGGACCTGTTTCTATGCTGTATTACTCTGTGACTTTAAGTACATACACAGCTCCCTTTCGAAACCTAATGTTGAATCTGCTTCCGCCACTCCTTCAGGCAGGTTTGCATCTGGGATATTCTTGTCTATAAAGTTCAGTTCTACCCTGTGGATTTGTATTGTATTTGCCATCAGAACCACTGAAGGGCAGTCCAGTGGGAACATTCAAAGTAAAATCAAGTAAAAATAACTTCACCACTCCCGATGAATCCCACAATCCTCTGCCCTAAACACCTGTGAGGTAATCATCAGGTAAACTAATTATGTCTTCTGCTAAAGTTAGGCTCAGAAGTCCACCCGTGTCTACAGCTTCTTGTACTTAATTTGTTTTGTACACAATGTGCTGCTTTATTACAGGGTAGGGATAGCGCAAACACAGCCTCATCTGCACATGGGATTGTTAGAAGCCATTTACGTAAAGGCAGAGATATTACCATCACTGCAAGTCTAAAAATATCCACCAATCATTAAAAGATCCCACTAATCAGGCCCCTGGCTCATAAAAAACACAAATAAAACAGAAAATGCTCGAAAAACTCAGCAGGTTTTTTTAAATTCATTTGTGGGGCATGAGCATAGCTGGCTGGTCAATAGTTATTGCCTATCCCTAATTGCCCTTGTTCAGAAGATAGTAGAGAGTTAACCATATTGATGAACTCTGGAGTCACATATAATTCAGACCAGCTAAGGATGGCAGATTTCCTTCTCTAAAGGACGTTAGTGAACCAGATGGGTTTTTCCAATAATCAACAATGGTTTCATGATTATCAGTAGCTTCTTAATTCCAGATATTTTTTATTGAATTCAAATTCCACCATCTGTCTTGGTGGAATTTGAACCCAGGATTTGTGGAGAGAGAAATATTTCGAGTCTCTGTGATTCATCTTCAAAGTTTTTATTTTAGTGCTTTTATTTCGCTTAAGAACTCATTTCTGTTGCTGAAATTGATATAAAATGCTGCAGCAAATTGGTATCCTTTATTGTGGTAGGAAGCCACTTGAATCAATATTAAAGTACAGGGCACAGGTCCTGGGAACTGCAGAACCATCCCATTTCTTGTCTCATTCCCTTCCCCAGGCAACTAAAGATTGATAAGGGGCACCAAGCATTTAAAAGCAGGAGAATTGGGACGACATGGTGACACAGTGGTTAGCACTGCTGCCTCACAGCTCAAGGCCCTGGGTTTGATTGCTGGCTTGGGTCACTCTCTGTGTGGAGTTTGCATATTCTCCTCATGTCTTTATGGGTTTCTTCCGATGTTCTGGTTTCCTTCCATAGTCCAAAAGGTGCTTAATTGCCCCTCAGTGTCCTAGGATGTGACAGTTAGAGGGATTAGCAGAGTAAATATGTAGAGTTGGGAGGTGGGTCCTGAGTGGGATTGTTGTCGCTGCAAACTCGATGGGCCGATTGGCTTCCTTCTGCACTGGAGGCTTTCTATAATTATAACATTTAAAAAGGTGAAAAATATGTCAGCATTATAGAATTGTACTATAGGTATAAGCGCATCTTGATGTGGAGTGAAGCATGATATATGCCCATCCAACCCCACATGTATCTTCACGGTCAACTTGATTTCGATGTTAATTTCTTAGCTCCAGGCCTAGGGAACACCTGTGATTGGGAAGTGGTTCACTTCTGGATGTGAAATCTCACACTGCTGCAGGATTCACAGAACTGCAGAAACATCACTGATAGTCACTGAGATTTCAACAAACTGAGGTTGGGATTCTCCCAAAACAATTCTAAATGCTGAATTCGCGTAACTCCCGCTGGTTTGTCCAGTGTGAGTTTCAAAATGAATCTCCCACACCCTGTCCTCTGCAGATAACCTCAGAGAAATTCAGGCTGTAAATCAGGGGACAGGGCCTATTCCCACTAGGCCGTAAGCATAGCGCTGACTGTGCCACTGCACAAACGCTAATCTGTCAGCGCTGAGATTGGCGCAGTGGCCGGCCTCCCTATGCTGACCAATGGCACAATCCCCATTGCTGGCCTTGCTGACCTCCCACAATTGCTGCCCTCCTGGATGTCTTTAAGCTAACCTAGATTGTTCCCCACACTCCCGGCTGTCTTGATCACCAACCCTCTTCCCTCCCACTAATCCGGAAGTCCTCATCTCCCCAGCCTCACCCCCACCACCCACCCTCAGCACGTCTCAACCTCCAGTCTTCCCTGGACACCCCTTCAGCAGCCCCCCGACTCTAATGTCCAGCTCTGATCTACCCCTTCCCTTTCTCCACCAGTAACCTCCATGCAGAGTGGTAGCAGGACCTCCAACCCACACCAATCTCTCCCCAATAAGTCCAAGTCCAGTAGGCCATAGTCCCTCTGGCGCCATCCCCCTTGGCTCTGCCAGATGTCCAGTGAGCAGTGCCAAGGTGCCTCTTGGGCAATTTGTCCTAGGCTGGCAATGCCCCTCTTTTAACCCCCAAATTCTTTGGGAGGCTTACATAGCCTCCCTTCGCTCCAGCAGGGTTGGCTGCCAGCTCCCTGTTAGTGAGGGGCTGCTGTAAATCTTGTTGGAGTGAATCATTCCTCTCAGTTTGGGGCCCGCTTATGGGATTCAAATGATGATTTTAATATTTGGATCAGCATCAGTGCAGAGCTCATTACCCCAGAAATCCAAGTCCCAGAGGTGCGCAGAGGATGTGGTGGCCAGCAGGGAGCTCGCTAAACACCCTCCGCTGATGTCTCCCAGCCCGTTTTGCTGCTAGAACAGCTTTGTGGCTGAGAGAATCATCCCCTGAATGTCAGAATGTTTCTGTGGCTCTGGGTTTAATTGCTAGCGGACTTCCAGTGGGAAACTGGATTTCACAACAGCCCATGGAAGGATGAGAACTATTTTAACAGCCGGGCCTCCTATCAATCAAGCTGAACAGCTTCCCATTTATTCCTGATAGGACACCTTCGGGAAGTTACAGAAAATGTCTGGAGCTACCCTGTGACCTAGGGCAAAGTGGCAGTATTGAATGGAGTGCTACAATTGGCAAGGTGGAGGCGAGTGAGGGGGCTAAAACTTTCCTTGTGAGGGGCAAAGGCCAGAAAGGAAAAGAAAACAGTAAAACATGGAATAAGAACATTGGTCCAAACTTTTATTTCCTTTTGAGGGGACACTGCTGCCTCCTCTTGACCTCTTCTGTGCCCAATTCCACTTCCTTGCTGGGTTAGCCTGAATGGAAGCTACCCTGGTAATGAGAATGCATCTTTCATAGCATTGTGCACCTGGCAACTGCAAAAGAAAGCTCAATGAAACTACCAGGTCAACCAAGCTACAGGAGCTGTCATGGCCATCCAATACTGTGTGCACTAGCTACTGTAGCAAGTCTCCCTTATATTGCTTACAACCTTACCACAAATGCCAGAGACAAGAAAGTCCCTTTAGCTTTCACTCAGATTTGTTCCTCTGTCTACAGCTCTACATCTGTATAGTCCTCAAGAATTCTATCATTTAATGTACTTGTCTTTGCACCCAGTGTGGACAGCATGTTGATACTTGGACATTATGAATTCCCATAGAACCGCTACAGTGCAGAAGGAAGCAATTCGGCCCATTGAGCCTACACCGACAACAGTTCCACCCAGGTCCTTTCCCTGCAACTCCACGCACATACCCTACCAATGAATACTTATGACACTGAGGGGGAATCTATCGTGACCAATCAACCTAACCTGCGAATCTTTGGAGTGTGGGAAGAATCTGGAGTACCCGGAGGAAACTCATGCAGACATGGGGAGAACATACACACTCCACACAGACAGTCATCCATGGCCAGAATTGAACCCAGGTCCCTAAGGCAACAGTGCTAATCACTGTGCCATCTTGCCACTCAAATTGGAACCTCTCACATTTATTTTGCTTGCAGGAGACAGCTCCTTTGAACTTTAGCTATTTAACTCTGCGTATGAGAAGATAGAGAAAGGGAAATAGGAGATGCCATTATCTTATGGTTTATTATAAAAGTAATTTTACATTCATTCTCACCTTTTCATTCACATCCAATTTTCTTATTTAGTAACAGACAGCAAAGCAGACTCTTATCATGCCATCCCTTCTCCTGAATGACTGAAGTGCTTAGGTTCTTCATTAAGACATAATTTAACTTCTCTTCCACTTTGTAGAATAGCAGTTAACAATGATGCCTCACAGCACCAGAGACCTGGGTTCAATTCCTGCCTTGGGTCACTGTCTGTGCAGAGTCTGCATGTTCTCCCCACAGCTGCATGGGTTTTTCCCGCATGTTCCAGTTTCCACCCCCACAGCCCAAAGACCTGTGAGTTAAGTGGATTGGCCATGCTAAATTCCCCTTTAATATCAGGGGGATTAGCTAGAGTAAATACATGGGGTTATGAGGATAAAGCCTGGGTGGGATTGTGGTCGGTGGTGGTTCAATGGGCTGAATGGCCTCCATGTGCATTGTGTGATTCTATAATTTCTTTTGTTTTTTGAGATGCCACAGCAAGTCAGGCAAGGCCTCATTAAGCATGACTGTTCCAGTACGCGCCATCACTCATGCTTCCTCTGCTAAACATTAACCAGATAATCATTGTTGGAATGTAATAATTCAGCTAGAGGGGAACACATTAGGCTATGCACATTAGAGGAGGTACATGTCAGGAGTACACAAGAGTGTGTGGTGTTGGCAGAGGAGGTTGTGGGCCTATCATCTGTGTTCTGAAAACCTGGACCACAAAAAAAAATGGAGGCTTGCTGAGCATCGAGTATTGGTGCAGGCATTGGAAGCCTTGTTTGGCAATGTGATACTGATGGTGCTCAGCTGGAGGGGTCAACTGGCTGCTTTGGTGCATTTTACAGTAATGAATTCACTGTGGACTTTGTGTAATTCCACAGCATCTAAAGATGCGATACCACATCGGCACTAGGCAGGCAGGGTTTCTCTCCTATGGACGCTAAAATTGAAGGACTGGAAGTCCAGAATTCAAGAATGAAATGGGTTTTCCATTTCAGCATTAAAAAACGTGGGAACTGGTTGGAGAAAACCAAAGGCAAGGTTTTATTGATTCCAATGGGGTGCCATCAGGAGAGCTGTTTTGCCTATTGCTGAGATTAATGAGCTGTGCCCAGCAGTTGGGGCATTGCTGAAAATGGGCACAGCTGTTGAATGTCTTGCCAACTCCTACTCATACCCGTACCAGTGTCAGAAAACGTACCCAATTTATGTATCAGTGTAAGTGCCACTGGCTACAGAAAGTACATATCAGGACTTGACTATTGAGAGGATACCTTCAGCCTCAGGAGGTTGGTGTGCACACAGTTAGTACATATACCTGCCACCATGGTAGACCAGAAAAAGCACCAGATTTGGCTGTAAGATTGGCCAGGCCAGATTTCTGCCCATTTTATGTTGACAACTATGAATGAATCTGTTCTAAAGAGTCTACCCATCCATCATTTCCTGGATGCTATTCACATCAGCGTCATGATGATAGCATTGGGAGAAGTTCCATTGCAGTCAGAGTTAAGATTAGAGAAAGATGCAGTAACCATTGTTAGAACCAAGGAGATAAGTCAGTCATGAATGAATAGGCAAAGTCATATTGATCTGAACAATCTCCAGCTGTGAAATGTTACTGAGATGCTTCAAAAAAATTGGAAGATATTTATGAGCCTTAGAAAAAGGAGCAAAAACTGTCACACTGAATAATCTTTGCAACTTTTAAAATGTCATTCACTTAGTTATAAATGCATAGCGAGTGGACAGTGAGTAAAGGAAGGATGAGCATGAGGGCCAGGAAGGGATAAATATTCATTAGATGAGGAGAATGTTAAGGAGGTTTCTGAAGGCAGTGAGTGAGATATTGAAGTCGAGGCTGAGACTAAGCTAAGTGAATAAACAGTCACTGATAGCAAAGCAGAGGGAACATGCAACACCTTGTAAGTTTATTTGTATGGGATTTGGGCAGAGCTGATGAATTTACTTGGATGACATGATTTTCTTTGATTTTTTTAAGCAATCATAGATTAAAGTGGGTGACACAGTGGTACAGTTCGATTCCTGGCTTGGGTCACTGTCAGTACGGAGTCTGCACATTCTGTCCATGTCTGAGTGGGTTTTCTCCAGGTGCTCCGGTTCCCTCCCACAGACCAAAAGATGTGCTGGTTGGGTGCATTGGCCATGCTAAATTCTCCCTCAGTGTACACAAACAGGTATCGGAGTTTGGCGACTAAGGGAATTTTCATTGCAGTGTTAATGTAAGCCTACTTGTGACACTAATAAGTAAACTTTTGGTCAGCCACAAAATAAATCAGCTAGTTCATCTGAGCATGTTTCATCCTTGTTAATCTCTTCCTCTGACCCTGCCAAATTTCTAAGTCATTGGCCCACCTTTGGTAGGATAGTGGCCCAGTCCCCAACACTCCAAAGATATTGTGAGAAAGTCTGCTGAAGGATTTGGGCCTAAACGCTGTAGTGTCCCTTTGGGAGGTGCCCTTGAATCCCCTTTATTAAAGGGAATCACTTAAAAAAATGCTTAAAAGAGTTGGGATCATTGATAAGGATGTTGGATTACAAGGATGCTCATCATGTGAGCATCATGGCAGTATACAGTATGTTGGAGGTTCATGACAAAACAACAGAATTCCAGCAGAATGTCCCATCCCAATGGTTCCATCGCTTTACAGTAGGTGAAACAGCTAGCAAATGGACACAGTTATGACCCACCACCACTCTAAGATAATTGTGCCATTTTATCTTCAGGATGGATGTTTGAGTGTTCTAGTCTACTCCTTATAATGATTCTGAACAAGCAAGCTAGCGGCCATTAACTGTGGCCAGAAATTCAGCTGGGCAGCTGGCATTAAACTATTCACCCAATATGGCAGTCAGGAAGAGCAATGATATTTGGTAAGGTAGATGCATTCACAGCAGGAACATGAGGAGCATTTTAAATGCAGAGTAATTTATTCAAATTATGGTTGCGTGGTTGGGATTTTCCAATCCAACCCATTGAGGTACTGAAAATTCCAACCTGAGGTGAATGGAGCTTTTGCTGACCAATCAAATTTTCCATCCTGCCAGTGACCATTCCCATGGTGGGCGGGCCAGGAAAATGTATGCCTATGACTATTAAATTGTGCATTGTGATCGTTCCACTTCTAGACTTTTGTAATTTATTCTTAGTGTTCTCAATGTGACTGTGGGATAGGCAATAAATACTGCCCTTATCACTGAATCGCAAGAACAAATGTTGGTGTAATAGCGGGCCCCTTTTAGAGGAAAGGTTTTGACGGGATCATGTGACCCGATTGGCCAATTGGGCAAAAGAGCCTGAATGCTGGGGCTGAGCACGAGTTTGCCCAGTCAGTCAAAGACCGGAGACAAAGTCATCGGTAACACACTTCTTTCAGTCTGCACATAGTTTATTCATTACAACAAGTAGTTTGTTTAGTTTGATCGTTGCCAGCCCTTTGAGATATTACAGCTGGAAATTTCCCCATTGGGAAGAATCATAGAGAGCTTATAATGCAGGAAGAAGCCACATAGCTCATTATGTCTGTGCTGGCCAAAAAAATGAGCCACCCAGTCTAATACCATTTTCCAATGTTTGGTCTGGAGCCCGCAGATTGCGACACTTGACATGCATATCCAGACACCTTCCAAATGAGTTGAGTGTTTCTGCCTCTGTCACTCTTTCAGGCAGTGAGTTCCACACTTCTACCATCCTCTGAGTGGAAATGTTTACCTATCTCCCCTGTACTAATCATTTTAAATCTGTGTCCCTTAGTCACTGATCTCTGTGCTGGGGCAGATGGACCCGCTCATCCACTCTATCCAGGTCCCTCACAATTTTGTGCATCTTAATCCAATCTCCCCTCAGCCTCCTCTCTTCCAAGGAGAATATCCCCACCTTATCCAATCTTTCTTCATGTTTCCCCTGAGTGTCATGCAGGATTAGCAGGGTAAATATGTAGGGTTACGGGGATAAGGCCAGGGTGGGATTGTTGTTAATACGGACCCAAAGGGCCGAATGGCCTCCTTCTGCACTATAGGGATTCTATGATTTAGTGATTCTAGACAATTAGTCATAGTCCCACAAGAACCAAGGGCAGCTTTAGAGAGGGAGACAATTATTCTGCATCACACACAAGCTAATTGATCCTCACAATGAGAAGTTTACATTTGTTCACTTATTTATTCTCTCGATGGATGATTTTAACTCCTTTTAAGTTCTATTTATCTAGTTTGCTCAGGGAAAATGAAGAACGTAAATTGTACAGCTCTTTTTATGCTGAAAAGTGTCGCAAAAGTGTTTTCCAGCTAATTAAGTCATTTTGAAGTGTTGTCACGGTTATGTCGGAAACATAGCAGCCAATTTGCAAGCTTCCACAAACAACAGTTTGTTGTTGAGCAAATGATCCGTGCTGCCGATGTCGGTTAAGCTGTGCATGTTGTCTAGGGCATTGGTGACATCATCCCTAGCCCTGCAAGTTACATTCAATGTGTCTCCAGTGCTGGGCACCATACTTCAGAAAAGTTGTGAAGGTGTTTCAGAGGGTGCAGAAAAATTCACAAGAATGTTCTCAGGGATACGTTCCATTGATTGATTGGAGAAGTTGTCTGTGCTTTCCTTCGTGAGGTGAAGGCTGAAAGGAGATTTGATATAATTATTCAAAATCATGAAGGGCCTGGATAGAGTCAATAGAGAGAAGCTGTTCCCGTTGGTGGAAGGATCCAGAACAAGAGGGCACAGATTTAAAGTGAAAAAGTGATGGCAATTTGAGGAAGAGCGTTTATCCGTGTGTGGTTAGGATCGGGAATGCACTGCCTGAGGATGGGGTGAGGATGAATTTGGGGCATGACTTCCTCATGATGGGGTGAGCTCTATAGAGGCAGCTCTGCCAACTCCACTGAGTTCAGGACACCATCATTAAAGGGCTCTTGATCTGCTTGAGAAGTAAAATCCCTCCATGGATATGGGTCATTCCCTCCCCTCCCCACAAACAGCGAGGCAACCCCCCCACCACAAGCATTTGAACAAACCCATCCCTCCACATAAGCATTAAAACATGTCCACCCCGACCCTCACAGATATTGGGTCAATACCTCCTAACTCCCTCAAAAATAAGGAGAACCTCACTGGGTGGGACTCCCCAGAGGGCCTGCCCCTAGCACTGCCACCCTGGTATTCCCAGGTCAGATCAGCACTGCCAGGTGGCTATGCCCCACATGTCCCTCTCCCTCGGGGGCTATATTTATCTTTACCCCCTGAGAGATTCCCTCGACAGTTTCACATTGGCAAGGGGGTAGTTTCCTTCCAGTGTGGGGGGCATATGGCAGGGAAGTCCTGTATAAATGTAACTTTATTTAAATGTTTTAAAGGAGGTTCCCGCCCAAAATTTGAACCTCATTATGTCACCACAAGGACTGTCGAGATCCTCGTTCCTTGGATCTCGTTGCCATTTTGGCGAATGCTGGCAGAGGCACGCCCCACCCCGAAACGCCCAGAACAACATCTGTTTATCCCACGATCCTCGGAACACATCATGCCATTTGAGATCCAAGAAAATGGAGTGGAAGGTGCATGGAAAATTGTAACAATCGGGATAGACATTTTTATGCTTCTACTCTCGATTATTTTAATTCAAACCTGATGTTCTTTTTTTAGTGTTCAAGGTTATGCAAATAAATTACTGGCACCATTCCGTTAAGTCAAATAAAAACATTAAGGCCGGAAAGTTCTGGCCACACTGACAGGATTTTCCCATCCCGCTGCACTAAACGGAGATCTGGCTGAGCGCCAGATTCTCCGAGCTCACTGCAGCGGCCCCATGGCTATTTGAAAAGTAACTTTTATTACACATTTCAAATAATCACCAAATGAATCACACAAGATATCTCCGTATTAATGTGTTCCCAGTCCAGCGAGCCCTGTCCTGGTTCTTCTCTGTATTCAATGAATACAGAATATTCTGCTGAATATACAAGATGGCATGACCCTTAAATAGCTTCATCTACTTTGCTCTGTTGATGTAACTTGGGATGGTGTGTATGCTCTGTCTGAAGGTAGGCCCTTGGTTTACTATCTGCTGATATTTCATCCTGAACCTTTTTTTGTTGGCTGCTTTGTCAGTGGTGTTTTGCTATTGTTTTCCACTCTCAGGGACAGAGGAAGGAGACGGGGTTGAACTCTATCTCAGCTGGAATGGGAATTGAACCCACACTGTTAGTTTCATATGCTAGCCAACTAGACAACTTGTCCTCATCCAACCCAGCAATCCATACTGAACACACGTACATGTCATCCTGATCTCATGGGTGACTTCAGCTGTCACCATAAGCCTTTGTAGATTGGCCAAAAATTACATTTGAGATTTTCCAGACCAGCCGACAGCAGACGTCAGGTGGAATTCTCCTAAAACATTTCTAGTGTGTGGGAGAGGATTCTCCAGTCAGCTAGCTCCCAGTGAGTATCACAATGGCCCAGAGATTTGGGAATCGGTGGAAAAACGGATTATAATCCAGTTGCAAACCCATTCCCTACCTTCCCCACCTGCAGGTGCACTGCCGCCCCGATCGAATTCTCACCCATAGCAGGCGGAGCCCCGCTGCATATTAAATTCACAACTTTAAATATAATTAGTGGGCCTGAAGCCTGATTCAAAGAGCTCTCACTATTCGCTTGCAGGATCTGAGCTTTTGTATGGGTCCTCACAAATGAGGATTAGCTTGTTGGATCCCAAGGGTCAAGGAAACACCACCAATGTCTCAGCAATGAGAGGTATCCTCTCCTCCGTACTATGCAGGCATGAGATTTATCCAGCCCCACTCAGCCCCCAACCCCCTTCAGACCCCTCCCACAGCCCTTCTTTCCCTCCAGAACACCCACTGATCCCTCGTTCCTCCTCAGACACCCAACTCAGCCTCCCTTCAGGCCACATGTCTTGGCATTGCTAACAGCACATTGGCCCTTGGCACCTTGGCGCTGACACTCTAGTCTGGTGCCTTGGGTCCAGTGGCCATTTGCCCCTCTGCTGATACCAGACTGCAAAGGATGGGAATCTCACGGGTCGTTGGAGTTGGGTAGACTTGAGCCCTGGGCAGAAGTTGATCTTGCTACTCTCCACTGGAATGGGGCTGTCAGTGCTGCATTGCCCCTTCTAGCCCTGGCAGACCTGAAGATCATCCCTGGCATGTTGATTTCAGGCAGCGCTTTGATCAATTTCTGCATTCTGGCTATCAGCTGTAGAAATTTTGAAATGATCCGATAACCTTAGCCTTCGTGTCCTCTGATCACCTGACAGAATTTTAAATCACTGCAACACTCTATTTGACAGCAGAGTTTTTCCTTTTTCCCTGTCAGAAGCTGCAGATGTGAGCAGACCCCTTTGAAGTTAATTTCATCTGGAAATGGGTTTCCAGTCTGCATAGTTGGGTACTCAGCCCCAATGTATGTACAGTTTAGGTTTGAAGTTGCTATGGCAAGCTGAAATTGTTGAAACCCTCTCCATTATATTTGAAGCCTTTGATCTGTAACAAATTCAAGTCCAGTGCCTTATAAAGATTTCAGCTGCCAGCTCAATAGATTTCTATCATTCTTCATGGTTGAATGTTCCTCAAATACCCCATCTTGTAGACAGAGTCTATTCTTAATTAACAATCTGTGGTTTAAAATCCACTTTTGCAAAGCAATGTGGAAGTTAAACCGTGGACTGAATTTATTTGGAGTGGGGACGTAAAGACGCAATGTCAGCTCCTCAACAATCTCAAAGGTAATTTGAAGAATTCATCCCGCACCCCACCCCCCGACCCCTGCAGACATTGTGCCTCTGCAGGTATGGAGAACACCCTTAACCATAGACCACTGAGGGATTTCCTCCCCTCATCACGAAATACCCAAATCATTCTCCCCCAAAACTCACAATGATGAGGGCGACCTGGCTCATCCCAATTCTATCCTCGTTTGCAGTGGGACACTGGGGCAATCGCACTCCCCCCTTCATAGTGGAGAAATACTGTTTTATAAGGTCCTGTCATCTTTAGGCACCCCCTTCAGGTACTTGGTTGGTTAATTTAAATGATTATTTAAATATGCTAATTTGATTTGCACCCTCATTGTGGGGAGGGAACCAGATTTTCTGGGGCACAAGGGCTGGGTGAATCCCAAAGGGGATTCTTCCAATACTAAATCCACAAAGCCCCAACTCCCATGATTCTCCAGCCCCACTTGCCCCCAGTGCAATCCAGGCATGAGCGCTCAGGGCTGGAGAACCGCGGCCGCTGTCTAGGCAAGATGAGAAAATTTTAAAAGTTCATGATGGGACTGAAAAATCCTGCCCAAGTTTACTGCATTTTTATGCATGTAATGGTTGTTTATCAAATGCAGGGACATCTGCAAATATGGTGACTAAATATTGACACTTCAAGGCTTCTTCTCGCAATGAAATCTTGGTCTATCTGAGTTTCTATTTTCTTCTTTTCCTTCTGGCCTTTCATGTTATCTCTGCTTACTCTTTTAGATTCAAAATTCTAAGCATATAATAAAGGCTTCCATGAACAAAACAGGCTATTTTTTTTTCATTTATTCATGGGGCATCTGCATCGCTAGTTGCCCATCTCTAGTTGCCCTTGAGAGATGGTGGCGGTGGCAATTAAATGGCTTATTAGGCCATTTCAGAGGACAGTAGAGAGTCAACCACATTGCAGTGGCTCTGGAGTCACGTGTAGGCGGACCAGGTAAGGACAGCAGATTTCCTTCCCTAAAGGACATTAGTGGACCAGATGGGTTTTTCCCACAATTGTTTCATGGTCATTGGTAGATTTTTAATTCCACCTGATAATTTGAATGGATCCAGGAATATGTTATCACCAATCTACCTTCTGAATTTATTGAAGTACTTGTACTCATTCCTGTATTGACAACAGGCTAGCTTGAATATCTGGTCAACACAGTATTGGCTCAGATTGCCAAATGTTGCTATTCTGAACCTATGTGTGAAGAACAATCACTTCAGTATGACAATGTGGTCTCACTAACAACTGTATCCTGATAGGGATCAGCATTGTCGAGAAAGATGAGGAGAATATAGTTCTTTTGTAAGTATTTGTGGATGATTTGGCTGATTTAGCTGTTGAGTTTTTCTTTACTCCCACAGAAAGAAGGGCCTGCACCAGGGCAATACAATGTGAAGTATCAAACCCTTTCTCAGATCATGACCTCCTCCTTCCAGTCAAAAGTGCCTCGGTTCTTATCTCATGTCAGTGTGAGTATGAGGAGATAGAAACCTCGGTAAATAAAACATTGCTCTTTTCAGACATTTGTAAAGCTGAGCATTTAATGCAGCAAGTCGGTAGATAGGGTTCAAGATGTGAGTAAGGTGGGTAAGTGGGTGTGGGTAGATGACTATGTGGATAGGTTGATTAAGTGGGTACTGGATAAAGTGATAGGTGGGTGAGTGAGTAAATGGGTAGGAGATAGGTGGCAAGTGGATAGGTGGGTAAGTGGGTGAGATAGCAGGTGGATAAGTAAGTGATGTAGCCAAGTGGGTAGGTATAGATAGGGATTTCATCTCGAGGCTATGTAAATACAGACTCAAAATGCGGTGTACTGACATTGAAGACGTGACTTTATTTAACCGTGGACTGAATTTATTTGGAGTGGAGACCTAAAGATGCAAGGTCAACTCCTCAATCTCAAAGGTAATCTGAAGAATTCACTGCTCACCCCACCGCACCCACACCCCTTCCCCCCCACTCCAGACATGGAATGACAGAATGATATGAGGGAGCCCTGCATTCAAGGTGTAGAATGCGGGCAGCTGGATATCAGTCTGAAGAACAATGCCCCTGTGAAGGCAATGATACATTCCCAATTATCATATTGCCTTCCTTTCCGGTGAGCATTATCCAGTAAACATTAATACAAATCAGTCAATAATCATTGTGTCATTAATTCCAGCCAATAACAATACACATCATGACCTAATGGGATTTAATTTGATGTTAAATTATGGATGTTGCTTCCCTTCTGTTGCTTAGCGATATGGAGCACTGGACAGTGAAACGATTCCCTCTGAATTGAACCCATGTGACTCTGTCCGACCCTGAGAAATTCTTTATGTCTGCTTGCCACCTGCTTTTCTCTCAGAGTTGTCTGACCCTATTTATAAGGCTAGCATTGACAAAGAACAAAGAACAACGCAGCATAGGAAGCACAGCATTGGTAGCCATCTTTATTCCGGACTATTACCGCTTTCAGTGAATCTATTGTTCCTTCCCTCTCTCTGTATTTTGTCACTGACTAAAGTTTCACAAAATGTAACCAAAAGCAAAACACATCCATCTTGTAAATTCAAAATATATGTTTTAAATGGGAAACATTTGTTAGTTATGCAGAGCTGTCTTCGATGGCAACAACCTTGGCTGTCTTACCTTCCCAAAATCCAATATCATTCATTCTAAAGTTAGTGTCGTATTAGTGTTTGTAAATCTGTGGTTATGTGTTTATTAGCCTAACTTGCACCTCTACATCAGTTGAGATAAGTGAGTGAAGATGGGTAAGTTGATAGTTGGATTGGGGGAGAGTTAGTCTTTACCACGGTGTGTTGGGTCGGGTCAGGTTAGAAAATTAGTTGGGTGTTCAGCAAGGTAGTAGGGTCGGAATAGGGGGCTAATCACATCAGATCAGTGGGATAGTTAGGTTTGGCCTGGGGGAGCAGTAGACTGGAAGTCAGGTCAAGTTAGGGGCTAGTTAAGTCTGGTCAGGAAGGGAGGGTAGTCAGGTCAGGCGTATATTCAGGTGGTTAGTGGGACGGAGTGGTTGGGAGGGGTAGTCAGGTCAGGCGTATATTCAGGTGGTTAGTGGGACGGAGGGGTTGGTGGGTGGGAGGGAGGGATTTGGTCAGGGGGCATGATGGGGTTCAGTTGTGGACTTACCCAGATGTTAAGTTTTAACCTGTCTGACATTTCCTGGATAATTATTCAGGTAAGTAAATTGGAACTGTCCAAAGTCTTTGTCTTCAACTCTAGTTCAAAGTAGGAAACTTTTGTGAGGATCCCAGGGAGCACGGAAATGGCCGATTGGAAATTCAAACCCATTGGGAAATTCCCACCTAGGTTCATGCATCATTTTGATTTAATTTATATTGTCACATGTATTAGTATACAGTGACAAATATTGTTTTTTGTGCGATATGCAGACAAAGCATACCATTCATTGAGAAGAAAGAAGAGACTGTGGAAAGTAGCTTCACAGTCAGAGTTAGGAAGTAGAAAAAGATCAACTTAATGCAAGGCAGGTCTGTTGAAAAGTCTGAAGGTAGTAGGGAAGAAGGGGTTTTTGAGACAGTTGGTACATGTTCTCAGATTTTTGTACCTTTTTCCCGATGAAAGGAAATGGAAGAGAGTATGTCCGGGGTACATGAGATCCTTGATTATACTGGCTGTTTTTCCAAAGCAGCGGAAAGTGTAGACAGAGTGGGAGGCTGGTTTGATGGTCTAGACTTCGTTCACGACCCTTTGTAGCTTTTTGCGGTCTTGGACAGAGCAGGAGCCATAGCAAGCTGCAATACAACCAGAAAGAATGCTTTCATTGGTGCATCTGTAGGTGAGACTTGTAGTGGACATGCCAGATTTCCTTAGCCTCCTGAGAAATTGGGATTGTTGAGTTTTCTTAACTATTGTGTTGGCTTGGAGCAAACAGGACAGATTGTTGATGATCTGGATGCCTAAAAACTTGAAGCTCCCAACCATTTCTATTCGTCCCCATTGATAAAGATTCAGCATTCTCTCCACTGTTGTTCCTGAAGTTGATGACTATCTCTTCTATTTTGTTGACATTGAGAAAGATTGTCTTTGCACCAGTTCATCAGATTCTCTTTCCTGTACTGTGTCTCATCATTGTTTGAGTTCTGACTCAAAATGGTGGTGTTATCAGCAAACTTGAAAGTTGAGTTGGAGTGGAATTTGGCCATTCAGTCAGAGGTATATAAGGAGTACAGTAAGGGTCTGAGGATGCAGCCTTATGGAGCATTGGTGTTGAGGATGATTGTGGAAGAGGTGTTGTTGTCTATCCTTACTGATTGCAGTCTAGAATTCAGTTGCAGAGGTAGGAGCCAAACCCCAGGCCATGAAGTTTGGAGATGAACTTGGTAGGAATAATGGTGTTAAATGCTGAGCTGTAGACTGTGAGTAGGAATCTGACATAGGTGTCTTTGTTATCTAGGTGTTCCAGGGCTGAGTGTAGGGCCAGGGATGTGGCATCAGCTGTGGACCTGTTGTAGTGATCAGTGAACTGTAGTGGATCCAGGCAATCTGGGAGGCAGGAATTGATTTGTGCCATGACTAACCTTTCGAAGAACTTCACAATGCTGGATGTCAGAGCCACCAGGTGATAATTATTAAATCACGTTGCCTGGCTTTTTTTTTGGTACCCGGATGATGGTTGTCTCCTTGAAGCAGGTAGGGACTCAGATCAGGGATTTTAACAGGGTTTTGATATGCAGCTCCAGTGGTACACCCAATCTCTGACACTCTGAAGATTTGGCTCAACATGTTTGCCACATAACTGTTGGCTTCTTTTATGAATAATTGGTTTGCCTTGATACATGATCTATGAGAGATTAAATCTGTCCAATATAGGATGGGCTACTGAGCCCTATACAACAGAAGCTCATTAATTTGTTCTCTCAGTTGCCCTAAAGTAAGGATAGGAATATTATCTAAGAGTTCTGTTCCAGCAGAATCAGATGGATCAGCATCCACTGATGATTGTTGGGAAGGTTAGTTAACTGATGATTAGTTAAGGAAAGAATAAAGCTAGGTTGTGTTATTGTTATGATTTGTCAGCTGTCCAACATTTACTCTTATGTTGTACTAGAGGACTTAAATTTTTTTAAAAATTTTTACTCCATTCTTTAATTTACAAAGCCAATGCTCAGAGTGGTTTGGACAAACCCGAATCCATTCCTTGCTTGCTCCAAAGATCAAATTCAAAATCCAATTGAATCCAATTCAAGGTCCTCACAAGAGACATAAACAAGATCCAAGCTGACAAGATAAGGCATTGAACCCATCTTGGGCTTGATCTAACACTTGATCTTAGCCCAAAGGCTGACCTTTGCTATCCTTAAAATCAAAGCATTTACCTTAAGGAGAGGAAGGAGATACACGTGAAAATTTGAGAAATAAAGTTTGAGGATTAGATATATTTAAAGGGATTTTTTTCAAACAAATTATGAAATAGTGGCTTAGAAAAGATCATTCTTTCATCTATCAGTGGTTAATCTACATTTTATGTGTTAACAGAAAACACCAGGACCAGGAGCCTATGACCCTAAGAGATGGACCAGAGCTGCTTCCAGCCTGTATTATTACCAATTAAACACATAAACTGCTTAATATCTCAACTCCCTAGAGATTTTGATCAAATTTAAACACATGTAGTTTCGCTCACCACAGTTTCCTGAGCATGTCACTAACTGAGATTACACACTTAACTAAGAATGCATGATACAAGTGAACAAAATGGCTGCCAAAGTGACGAAAATAGTTCCCAAGTTGAACAAAATGGTGGATGAATCAAAGCTTCTTTGCCCAGTTACCAAAAGTGCTGCAACAGAAATGAGGAAAAATTGTTAGAGTACAACAACAAGGACATTATGCTAAATATTTATGAAGTTGCTGGTTTTGGCTCAAATAGTGGCAACTTCCCAGTCGTTCATGGAGAGCAGTTGAGAGTGAACCACATTGTTGTGACTTTGGAGTCACATGCAGGCCAGACCAAGTAAAGACAGCAGATTTCCTTCCTAAAGGAAATTAGTGAACAAGAGGGAGTTTTCTGACAATCAATAATGGTTTCATGGTCATCAGTAGATTCTTAATTCCAGATTTTTTTTAATTGAATTCAAATTCCACCATCTGCCATGTTGGGATTTAAACCCAGATCCCCAGAAACATTAGCTAAGTTTCTGAATTGATACTCTAGCAATAATACTACTAGGCTCCCCAGAAGTGAGAATTGTATTCTCTGCATTGGAGTCTCACTCCAGCATCTCAATCACAAGATCTGGACTGACACATCAGTGTAGTACTGAGGAAAATATTGTCAGAGGGATTACCTTTAAAATGTGATTTAAATGGAAGTGTCCAAAGTTATGATGGACTTTGAAAGAATGAATGAGGGGAAACTTTGATTTCAGATTTGGTAAAAGAACTTGGGATACATGGAGATATTTTCATGCAGCAAATCATTGTGATCTGGAATGTATTGGAATAAAAGATGGTGGAAGCAAATTCAATTTTTCAAAAAGAGAAAACACTTTAGACAATATTCTTATTTCTTTGCTTTACTAGTTTTTCCTTCTGGAATGACTATCGGGAAGTGGAGTTTTTATCATATGCCAGAGAAGATAGTTTTTTTTAATGGGATCTTGGCATCACTAGCCACACCAGCATTTATCACCCATCTTTAACAGCCCCCCATTTCAGAGGGCATTTGAGAGTCAGCCACACTGCTGTGGCTCTGGAATCCCATGTAGGCCAGACCACCAGGTAAGGACGGTAGCTTTCCTTCCCTAAAAGAACATTAGTGAAGCAGATGAGTCTTTATGACAATTAACAACTGTTTCATGACCATCAATAGACTTTTAATTCCAAATTTCTATTGAATTCAAATTTCATCATTGGACATTGTGGAATTTGATTTCGGGTTCCCAGATCTTGCCTATGGGTCTCTGGATTACACTTTGTCACTGGACTAGTAATCAAGTGACCCTATTTTGGGGACTTGGGTTCGAATTCTCACCAAGACAGATGGTCAATACTGAATTGAATAAGAAGTTGGAATGGATGACCATTGTTGGTTCACTAATATCTCTTAAGGAAGGAAATCTGCTGTCTGGCCTTCTCAGTTCAAGGGCAATTAAGAATGGGCAAGAAATGTGGATCCAGCCAGTGATGCCCACATCCCATTCATGAATAAAAGAAATACAGGCCGAAAAGAGTAAATGGCTTTTCCCGTGTTGTATGAATCTATGAATTTTCACTGAGATTATAAATGTGATTTAATATAAGTGAGTGAATTGTGGGAATAGGCAACTCTGAAAAATGTCCCTGACGCTAAGGAGGTTTATGCATCTACAATACCAGTACTAATGAATTATCTCATAAGATATGGATGTTAATATCTAGCTTCTGATGTTTCAGTGTTTATTCATGCACTCTGCTGAATTGAATTATCACTGAAAAAATGCTGAGGGACAGCTTCTGGTTTAAGATCTTACATGTTCTCTTCTGTATGGTGACTAGCTGTCAGTCAAATTCCTTACTTATAATGCAAAGTCTGTGCTGGAGTGAATGCAGGTCAGGGGTTCATTTATATTCACTGTCACAATGGGTAAAGCATTTATTATTTTTCTGGTGCCTACACTGTCTCTTTGATGGAGCTGAGGTTGAAATTTGGAAGGTGCTTCAATGCACTTTTGTGCAGAAATACGTAACTCCTAATCACATTGCTGATTGCATTGGTTGCTATCTCGTACCTCAATTCTAATTCGGTTTGTGTACCAAGGGATAATTGGCTGGGGTGTAAGGGAAACCTCCGTGGTATATTTGGATGGAGACAGAGGCAATTTTAACCCACAGGCTTCATTGATGGACTGACCTCCCAATTGCATTATAAATCACCGCATGGCATGTGCAATTCTGCTAAATTACAAAAAAGGTTCCTAATTGAAAGTGCGTAGGCTTTTTCACATGAGTAAAACAAGTATTAAATGCCATGCTTGTTTGCTCCATTAATGTTAGAGTTGCACTATCTTGTGAGGGATTGCGAGTTATGAAAAAGTTCTGAATGTCTAATGGGCAGTGCTAAACAATTTGGAAACAAGTCAGAAAGCTGGAATTCTTCTAGTAATATTTGAATTAATTTATCACCTTTCACCTAAATTTCCACCCTATCTTAAAAGAAAATGCTGGAAAATTTCAGCAGGTCTGGCAGCATCTGTAAGGAGAGAAAAGAGCTGATATTTTGAGTCCAGATGATCCTTTGTCAAAGCTTTGACAAAGCAGCTCTTTTCTCTCCTTACAAATGTTGTCAGACCTGCTGAGATTTTCCAGCATTTTCTCTTTTGGTTTCAGATTCCAGCATCTGCAGTAATTTACTTTTTTCCACCCCATCTTCCCTGACAACACTGTTGCTGTCATACCACCAGGGAGATAAGTAGCCTAATATGTGAGAGCAAGAGTAATCAAGTCATTTTCTCACTGGAATAGCAAGTCCTTCAGCAAAAAAAATAATAAGGGTCAATTTTCAGCTTGAGTGCTTCCAGTGCAGAGTTTCAGCGATTTAATCCTAATGAGCGGTATGTCGTGGGAGTTGCAGACCGAATTTCCAGTCAGTCTCATTGCCTGTCCTGATACTCGTAGCAGGGAGTTAAACTTGCAGGAAATGCTATTCAGGAAATCACAAGCCTTTGATTGGAATGGACAGAAAATCCAGGGGCTCAATTTTAACCCACGTTTTTCTAATGAGAACTGGGTAGGAGTTGGTGGCACAGTAGTTAGCACTGCTGCCTCACAGCTCCAGGAACCCAGGTTCAATTCTGGCCTCGGTGACTCTATGAAGTTTGCACATTCTCCCCGTGTCTGCGTAGGTTTCCTCCGGGTGCTCCGGTTTCTTCCCACAATCCAGAAATGTGTGGCTTGGCCATTCTAAATTGACCTTAATGTCAGGAGATAAACAGGGTAAATACGTAGGGTTACAAGAATAGGGCCTAGGTGGGATTGTGGTCAGTGCAGGCTCAATGGACTGCATAGTCTGCTTCTGCATTGTGGGGATTCTATGAATAGAATAAGTAGCCTTTACCGTCTCATTCCTACTGGAAACTCCTTAACCATCATTTTTAACGGTCACCGCAGCTTGGTGATTGATGCCCAGTTGGGAAGCAAGCAGTTGAATGATGAATTGGAACCCTACTGCTCCAGCTGTGTTCTGATCTCAATTTAACCAAGGAGATGAGTGGAAAGTCAGCGGCCAGTGAAGGCTGGCAGCAATCGAAATGGAAAACGTTCCTGTGTGGGAACAGGAGGAACGGAAACAGTGTGACACCATTCTGAACTGCAACTCAGATGTTACTGTCGCTCGTGGCTAAGCCTTCCTTCCTGGCTGCCTGGGTTTCTTCGAGTTTCCCTTGCCCTAACCTCCAATCCACATCCCGCTCTGGTTTCTCTCCCACTTCCCATTGTCCGACCTCACCTGTCCCCGAATCTTTTTGATCCTATCCCATCCTAGACCACGTGACCTGATATAGTAAATGGTTCCCTTTCCCCAGCCACTCGCTCTCTTCCTCTCAAAACTGCTACAACCACTTTCCTTCTAAAATAAAACATACTCTTGACCTCTCTGTCCTTGCAAACTACACTCTCTTTGCAATCTGAAAAATCTTCACCCATCCCAAATCCATGCATAGCTTCCCTGGACATGATGCACAACCTCTCCAGTCAGATTTCCAACCCTGCTGAAACATTTAGAAACATCCGTGATCAAAATCACAAATTAATTCCTTTTCTTACCACTCAAAGCTTGAGCTCCCCTGAATTATCACTGCCCTCTGATGTTTGAGTCAGTTTTGTGATAAAATTGTGACATTATTGAGGGAAACAGCTAGACTACTCACCCAGAAACTCGGGGAAACCGGGTTCGAAATCCCGCCACTGCAGATGGTGGAATTTAAATTCAATAAAAATAAATCTGGAATTGAGAATCTGCTGATGACCATGATTGTTGATTGTCAGAAAAACCCTAATGCCCTTTAAAGAAGAGAATCTGCCATCTTTACCTAGTTTGGCCTACATGTGACTACAGAGCTACAGCAATGTGGTTGATTTTCAACTGCCCTCTGAAATGGCTTTGCAAGTCACTCAGTTAAAGGGGCAATTAGGAATGGGCAGTTTGTGCCAAATATCGCCAGCCAGCGATATTTGCATCCCAGGAATGAACCAAAAAAAAAAGCTTTATGCAGATTGCACATTAAGTCTGCATTGAATTTAACTCAAGCTGTCACCTGTCATTCCTGTAACACTCCAGGCGACTGTAATTGCAGCTAAGTTCCTGCACTTAACAGGAAATAGCTGTGGGAAAGCAGAGTGCATGTGTAAGTCTATCCCTGCGGTTATTTCTCACCGAGAGATCATTTGTAGCTGTGAAGATGAAATCTTAGATGAACTGAGCGATGCAGTGCTAATAGGGTGGCAGCTCTGTATCCAGATTACCAGCTGTACTGTTTGTGCCTCTGCCAACGTTCCAAGGAAGATCACATGGCAGCACCAAAATAGGCTCTCATCATACAAACATCATCCTCCAGAATAAAGAGCAAACTCGTACTCAATAAATCATAATATACTTTTGCTATCTCAGGGCTGCCTGAGTTGGGCAGTGTTTACTGATATAATACATGGTGCTCCAAAGGTTTTGGGAATCAGGCACTTATAATATTCAGATAATCTTTGTCCTTGTACTCTCTTTGTCTTTCTCCTTTTCCAAGTCCTTGTACCTCGCTTTGTTCTCTGATTATTTTCGTGTCCCTTTATTCTGCTTTTCCTAGGTGTTAAGCTTGGCTTGATGGTAATCCCTTTCACCTTGGGGTTCAAAGGCTATGGAGACCAAAACGTTATAGACTTTGCTGCCATTTCAGTGCAATACTGAGGGAATGCTGTACTGTCAGTGGTCCAATTTTCAGATAAGATAAACCGAGGCCCCCATCTCCTCAGGTGGAAGTAAAAACCGGCAGAGTTCTCCGGAGAGTTCTGCTCGGTGTAGCCAATATTTCTCCCTCCATTAAAATCATTAAAAAGCAGAAAATCTGGTCATTTATTTCATTTCTGTGTCTGGGAGCTCATTCAGCGAGATTACCATCATGCCACTGTTTCCCCAAATTGGCAATTAACCAAAGCTCATAACTAAATCACTAACTCCCCTGTCTGTGTGGACTTTGCACGTTCTCCCCATGTCTGTGTGGGTTTCCTCCAGGCTCTCCTGTTTCCTCCCACAGTCCAAAAGACTTGACAGTTAGGTGCATTGGCCATGTTAAATTCTGCCTGAACAAGTGCTGGAGTGTGGCAACTTGGGGATTTTCGCAGTAACTTCATCACAGTCCTGATGTAAGCCTACTTGTGGCACTGATAAATGAAATTAAACTTACACCCCCTTCAAAAATGAAGTGTTGGAGTTATACTGCAGTCTTTAGAAAGTCATATTATTTTCGGACAGACATTTGGAAGGGCGCTGGGGGAGTGGTAGTGATAGTGGTCATACCTCAGAGTGCTCAGATTGAAGTTTCATAGCTTGGAAGCTAAATTGTGCGGCAGCTAAACTGTTCAATTTAAAGTTTCATGCCTTCTCTGTAACAGTAGTAGAAAATGTTTATCAGCTTGTAGACCTTTAAAGGAACCGATGTCTGCTATTCAGAAAGAACATATTAATCTTCATCTGCATAGGCCCCATAACATTCTGCTTTGCTGCCTTCACCAAAGGGTGAGCAAGACCAGATTTTTCTGTAACAAACGTCAAAGGCAAGGTATGGGGATATGATATGCAAACGAAAGATTGGCAGAAGTCAATTTTTCATCGAATGAGAAAGGGCGAAAAGCCAGGATTTAATTGGTGAATATGTATGCAAATGAAGGAGTTTGCTGTGGATGACTATAATTGCTAGGTTAGTTTTCTTAACTTCAGAAACACATGTAGGACAATAGTATGGTGGTTCTCCTTGTGCACAAGCCATTAAAGGCCTCATATTGGATTATGCATGGTGTTAGAACAAGAACAAAGAACAAAGAGCAACACAGCACGGGAAACAGGCCCTTCGGCCCAACGAGCCCACGCCGCCGTCCTAATGTCTTAATAACATATCCTTGACTTTAGGCTATGCCTATTGTTGAAGATTCCCATATAGGGACCAATATAGGGACAATTTGTTACCCAATCAGCCTAAAAGCACATTTTTGGGATGTGGGAGGAAACCCACGCAACCACGGGGAGAACGCGCAAACTCCGGCAGACACAGGCCCAAATCCAGATGAGGCCTAACCAACGTTCTATACACCTGCAACATCAGACTCCTGCTCTTGTATTCAAACCTCTTCCTATGAAGGCTAACATACCATACGCTTTTTTTACCACATTCTCCACCTGTACTGACACCTTCAGAGACTTGTGAACTTGCACCCCCAGGTCTCTCTGCATCTCTATACTCCGGATAGTTTTACCTTTTATCCTATAACTCCCCTCTACATTATTCCGGCCAAAATGCATCACCTCGCATTTATCCGGATTAAATTCCATTTGCCATCTATCTGCCCAATCTACCAGCCTATCTATGTCATGTTGTATTGCCAGGCACTGCTCCTCAGTACCCGCCAATCCAATCATCTTAGTGTCATCAGCAAATTTGCTGATCACACCACCTACCCCCTCTTCCACGTCATTTATATACACCACAAATAGAAGGGGTCCTAGTACAGAGCCCTGTGGCACACCACTAGTGACAGACCTCCAGTTGGAAAAAGAGCCTTCCACTACTACCCGCTGTCTCCTCCTCCCAAGCCAGTTCTCAACCCATCTACATACCTGGCCCTGTATACCATGCACCTTCACCTTTTCTATCAGCCTACCATGAGGGACCTTATCAAACGCCTTACTGAAATCCATATAGACGACATCAACGGCTTGTCCTTCATCAACCGTTTTTGTCACCTCTTCAAAAAATTCCACTAGATTCGTAAGGCACGACCTCCCCTTAACGAAGCCATGCTGCGTATCCCTGATCAGATCGCAGCGCTCCAGATGCTCATACATCCTGTCCCTGAGGATCCTCTCCATTAGCTTACCTATAACTGAAGTCAAGCTCACCGGCCTATAGTTCCCTGGGTTATCCCTCTGACCCTTTTTAAACAACGGTACTACATTTGCAATCCTCCAGTCCTCTGGGACCTCCCCTGTGTCCAAAGAAGAGACAAAGATTTGCGTCAGAGGCCCAGCAATGTCATCTTTCACCTCCCTTAGCATCCTGGGATAAATACCATCAGGCCCCGGAGCTTTATAAGTCTTTATGCTACCTAAAAGCCCCAACACTTCGTCCCTCATAATGATTATTTCCTTTAACGGGTCCTCAAATTCCTCAAAGCCGGCATCAGACATCAGGCCCCTCTCCCGCGTGAATACCGACGCAAAGTATTCATTCAGGATCTCCCCCATTCCCTCAGGCTCTAAGCATAGAATGTTCCCCTCCTCTGTCCCTGAGAGGTCCAATCTTCCCTCTAACCATCCTTTTGCTCCTTACATAGGAGTAAAATGCCTTAGGATTTTCCTTAATCCTACCTGCCAAAGCCATTTCGTGGCCCCTTTTTGCCTTTCTGACACCCCTTTTAAGATCCCGTCTACACTCTCTATATTTTTCCAGCGCTGCCTCTGTCCCCAATTGCCTGGATCTAACGTACGCCTCCCGCTTCTTCCTGACCAAGTCCTCAACATCCCTAGTAACCCACGGTTCTCTAATCCTACCCTTCCCATCCTTCCTCCTTACCGGCACGTGTCTTTCCTGCAAAAATTTTAGTTTTCCCTTGAAAGACTCCCACGTGTGCAGCGTCGACCTACCCTCGAACAGCTTATCCCAGTCGGTATCCCTAAGATCCTGCCTAATCTGGCTATATCTAGCCCTCCCCCAGTTTAACACCCTCCCCTTAGGGCAGGCTTCATCTTTTTCCATTAATACCCTAAAGCAGACAGAGTTGTTGTTTGACAGCACTGTTTGTCCTCAAGACAATTAAGAGTGCCCAAGGTTGCTGGTACCCAGAGTCTCTGACAAGAGTTTTAGTGCAATACTGCCACTGCGTGCTCAAAATGATTTTATTTTAATGCAAAAGCGATAGTAAACTGCTCATTAAGTCTATTATGTAACAAGCAGGAAATAAGTGTGATCAGATTTGAAACAAGTTGATGCTTTTGATCATTACTGATAAAGCTTTAGTTGTGAAGGAAAAAGAAACAGTTGTTTGGCAGAATTTGTCATCCGTGTATTTGAACAGCTGTTGGTATTATTTCTGCAGTGAGTTTTCAGGCAAACCACACTGCTGGAGTTTCCACCTTTCCAGATTTCCAGACCTGGAATCTCCAGGGACTGAGATCTCAGACAACCACCGCGTGGAGAAAAACCATCAGGACGTTAAAAAAGATCGGGGCCAGAATTCTCCAACCTTGCCCGTGGCTGGGATTCTCCAGGCCCGCCGCTGTGAATGGAGATTTTCTGTTCTCACTGCCAGGAGTAGCAGGGCGTTTGAGACCAGGAAATTTGGGCTTTTATTTTTGGTCAATTTCTTTGGGTATTTTCCTTTATCAGATTTATAAACATTTTGAACCGGAAAAAGCAAAAAATTGCTGTTTGGCTGACAGTCAAATATCAACCAACTGGGTAATGAGTCTTTCTGCTTTCCACTTGGCATGAGAAGGCAATACGCCACAAGGATGGATGTGCATTGGCCAAATAATGGCTGGAATGTGGGGAAAGTTATGTGATGAAGCCGCCAGGAATACATTTAATCACAGGTGTCCAGCCTACAAGCGGAAAATACATTGAGGTCACGCTGCTCCTGTGTTATTAAGTAAACAGCAGCTCAGGACTTTTTCACACTGCAATGGATAGGAATGCGTTCTGGACACCTTCACTGAGGTTTTACCAAGATGGTTACTCTGTAGTTTTACTCAAAGCATTCTAAACCAACACGAGTTATAAATTGGCCAAGATATTGGTGTAAAAATAAATTCTTGAAACATCTTGAAAACATTAGTTTTACAAAATGTCTGAATTGGACTCTTTGGAATATTCGTGGTACGCTTAAATCAAAGGACCACCAGAATTTAATCCCATTGAAACAGAAAGGCAGATCCAACCATGAGGCAAGATACATCACCAGTAAAAGGCTTATTTTTAGTTCTTGACACATTCAGAGTGGCAGAGTGGCACATAGGTTAGCACTGGTGCCACAAGGCATCAAGGATGTGGGTTCGATTCTAGTCTTGGATGAATGTCTGTGTGGAGTTTGCACATTCTCCCTGTGACTGCATGGGTTTCCTCCGGGTGCTCTGGTTTCTTCCCACAGTCCAAAGATGTGTGGGTGACATGGATCGGCCATGCTAAATTGTTATGTAGTGTTCTAAGATGTGTAGGATTGGAATCTAGGATCATATTAGAAACTAGACTACTATGGTGGGGGTGAAAGAGAAGTTTGAGTCAGGAGAGAGCTACTGGAGGCAAAAGATAGAGAGGGAAAAATGAGAAGATAGGAATAGGACAGCTCAAGAATGAGAGGTATCATTTAAAAATGGTTGACATAGTAAAATTAGTACAGTTCACTGGGGATCACCATCCATAGAGTATAAGAATAAAAACAAAGATAAAATTATTTTTAAAAATAATCTCTCTCAGGAATAATGTGGGACAATTTTAACAACTAGAAATAGACATATTTTAGTTGACCTTCATGTAATAGATCCAATTAATGGTAAACACATCATCAAGGCCGCTGGTGGGTTTTTAGATGGGGATGATGTTGGGAGAGAAGTATCAAATGGAAGGGCCAGGATTTTATCTGGATTCCCACCCACTCCAACCTTGCAGTGATTTTGCGCTGGAGCAGACAAGGCCTCAGATGGGCCACCCACATTTATCCCACTCAAAGCCCTTAAGTCAGTAATCATTGGTTGGTTAAGGTCTGTCTCCTATCCTGCCTCATTTTTTAGGCTACCTGTCATGTGGGAAGCCAGAAAGTGAATATGTTCAGATCTTTGACAGGAATGATGAAGAGGAAGAATGTGCCTCCATCGGAAACTGCCCCCTCTCTGACTTCAGGACCTTCCCCCAACGGCTCCCCCCCAACCCCCCCAAACAAGGGCTCTGGACCTCCCTCCCAACCTGACCTCTCCATTGGAATCACAAACACCACAATCCATACCCTCAGGCCTTCCATGTCTTCCCCACAATGGATCCCCAAAATCTACCTCACAGTCCAGTCCCAGGATTTAGGTTCTCTCGGCCACGTTTCCTCAACTCCTGTCACTGTAGGGGTGAGAGAGCCTCCACCAATCTGATTGGTCAGCAGTTCTGTAAGGCCAGACTTCCTTCCAAGTGACTAGCATAAGTCCCGCCTGCAGCCAATTTATTTGAGTATGAAATGTCTACAGGGTTGTCAAAGTTGGCAGGATTGGAAACATTCAGGCCCAGATTTTGTGGCACAAAATCACTTAGATCTCAAGCTTCATCCCAAGTTTATAGATCATAAATCATAGAAGTCTACAGTGCAGAAAGAGGGTCTTCGGCCCATTGAGTCTGCACTGAACTCAATCCCACTCAGGCCCTACCCCCATATCCCTACATGTTATACCCACTAAACCCTCTAACCTCCACTACCCTGGACACTAAGGGGCATGGCCAACCAACCTAATCTGCATATCTTTAGACTGTGAGAGGAAACCAGAGCACCCAGAGGAAACCCATGCAGACAAGAGAATGTGCAAACTCCACACAGACAGTGACCTGAGCTGAGAATCAAACCCAGGACCCTGGAGCTGTGAAGCAGCAGTGCTAACCACTGTGCTACTGTGCCACCCTTTGTTAGCTAATCTCAGTGGAATAATGCTTGAGGATCTTAAGGTTACAACTGACCTTATCCCTGAGTTAAGGACAGTGGGATAAAATTGCAAGATCACAGAATTGTTACAGTGCAGAAAGAGGCCATTCGGCTCAGTGCATCTGCACCAGCTCTCCAAATGGGCATTCTGATTGAGTGCCATTCACCTGTCCTTTCCCCAAATACTGGCACATTTTTTCTATTCAAATAATCATCCAATGCCCTCTTGAATGCCTCAATTGAACCTGCCTCCACCCCATTTCCAGGCAGTGCATTCCAAACTCAAACCCACTCGCTGTATGAAAAGTGGAAATGAAAACATTAATGTCCCAACAATTCTCCTCCCAGGTTTCTGAAGCCAGCAAAGTCTTGGAAAATAACCTTCAAGTCCTGGGAAGCTGGCATTCCTAGAGCCAGTGTTAGTCAGCAAACACAGAGATGATGGGTAAATGGGTGTGAGAAAGGACACGGGACAGAGTTTTGGATGACCTCACTTTTACAGAGGGTAGAAGATGGCAGACCAACCAGGAGGGTGCTAGAGTAGACATGGTCAGGAAGGCATGAATGAATGAGGGCGTCAGTAGCTGAGGCAAGGTAATGTTATGGAACTGAAAATAGATGGTCTTATTGGTGTTAAAAATATATTATTGGAAGCTCATTTTGATGCCAGATATGATACCAATATTGTGAACAACTGAGTTCAATCTCTGACTATTGCTAGAGAAAAGAATAATATTTGTAGCTAGGGATTTGAAGGAAGGACAACAGATTTAATCTTCTCAGCATTTAATTGGAGGAAATTTCTGATGATCCAGTGCTGGGTGTGAAATAAAGGACTGTCTGATAATTTAGCAACGGTAGAAGAGTCACAAGAGGTGGTTGTGAAGTAGAACTGAACACCCTCAAGCTGTGTCTTCCAGCACTGAGATGAGAAATAGGAAGGGGTCAAGAATAAAACCATGAAGTATACCAGAGTATTGGTGTGGGAATATGAAGAGAAATCTGCTACAAGTGATATTCTCACTATGGTTAGAGAAGACTGGAACCAGGCAAGTTCAGTCCAACCCAACTAGGTGACAATTTTCACTCACATTAGTCTGTTTTGACCAATTGGTGCCACACCCTAAGAAAGATGTGAATGCATTAGAGGTTTACAAGAATGGTTAGAGGGAGAGAAACTTCAGTTATTAGGCTAGATTGGAGAGATTGGGATTGTTCTCCTAGGAAGAAGAAGCTCAAGAGGAGACTTGATAGAGATGTTCAAAATTGTGAGAGGGCTGGACAGAGCAGATAGGGAGAAATGGTTCCTGCTTGTAAAAGGATCAAAAATGAGAGGGCACAGATTTAAAGTGATTTGTAAAAGAAGGAAATGTAACGTGAGAAAAAACATTTTCATACAGTGACCAATGGCTGAAGAGTGTATGGAGAGTACACTTGGAGGCAGGAATGAGAGCTCCAGGCAGAGTTGGCAACTCTAATTGACTCCCACTCAACCAAAACCTTGATTTTAAAACTCTCATCCTTGTTATCAAATCTCCATGTGGCCCCTATACTCCTTATTCCTCCAATCTCTCCCAACAACCCTCTGAGATATCTGAGCACACCACCTAATTTTTCTCCTTTGAACAAGCCCAATTTCAATTGCACCACAATTGGGAAACATGCCTTCAGCTGCCTCGTCCCTAAAACTTGGAATTCCCTCCTGGAATCTCTCCAAAATTTTGATTATCAATTCTAATACCTCCTAATATGTCATGGTGGCATATTTTGTTTGATATTGCTCCTGTGAAGTGCTTTGGGACATTTCACTTTGTTAATGACACATTATAAGTGCCAATTGTTACTGAGAACTTCTTTAGCTGAAAAAGTTTATTAAGGTTCCAAGGGAAATAATGTTTCACCTTAGTTATTATGATTGAAGCAGAACAAAAAGAATAAAACAAAAATACATTAACCTCTTCATGATTTTGTCTGCAAATATCCTTATTATTATAGAAATCTTACAGTGTAGAAGGAGGCCCTGTGGCCCATCAAATCTGCAGTGACAACAATCCCTCTTAGATCCCATCCCATAACTCCACATATCTACCCATTAATCCCTCTAATTTATGCATCCCAGGACACTAAGGTACAACTTAACATAGCCAATCCACCTAACCCGCACATATTTAGTCTGTGGAAAGAAATTGGAGCATCCAGAGGAAACCCATGCAGACATGGGGAGAACATGTAGACGGACAGTGACCCACGGGGGAATCGAACCCTGGTTCCTGGAAGTGTCAGCAACAATGCTGCCCTCTAAATACCTAAGCACAGCATTCTAATTAACTTATTACATCTTGGATGTCTGTTTTCTGTTGAGTGTACCTGAAATCTCTCTCAGTCTTTACAGAAGTACCATTTGACTTTTATTCCCTGCTGGACTTTGATTCCCAACTCTTTGATTTTGGTTATTGTGCATCTCCAGTGGGGTGTAAAGTACGGCACGCTCTGGAAACCAATAAAACTGGAACATCATTAAAATGTTCTAAAGAGAACTTCTGCAATCCTTTCATTCAATCTTTAATATTAACTCGTTCCATTAAAGAGAGCGTAATTTCATCAAACTAGACTATAGGAAGTTAGGCATGTTGGGATCCCCCAAATCCTTGAGGCCACTTTCACATTTGATTACACAATCAGTGAACTATATCTCAACTTCATTTCCCTGCCTTTGTTCCATAGCCCTGTACAAGACCCAAGAAGTCCCATGTCATTGACTTTACATCACTTTTGCTGGTAACAACCCAATTTCAAATTGTAAAGATCACCACAGCATTGAAGATTCTATCCAGGGAGGCACTTTTGTTGGCACCTCCATTGATATGAAGAGACATCTGTTCTGATCATTAGATGGAGCATACTTTTCAGATGGAAAAATATGTTTTAGGAACATAAACTCAATATAGAGAGAATGAGACAGTGACAGGAAGGCAATGGGGCCCCAAACTGGTGCCCACCCCCTGATTAAGTGCCTGCCTTCCTCCCACCAAATTTGCCTCAGGGTAGGGCATTAAATTCCAACAATAGGCAGGTTGCAGTACAGAAGGAGGCTATTTGGCCCGCTGTGTCTGTGCCAGCTCTCTGTGAGACAGAAGCCGTTCCCATTCATCTGCCTTTTTCTATTGGGCTGTACATTTTTTTTCCCTAGGTAATTATCTAATTCCTTTTAGAATTGAATCTGCCTCCATCACACTCTTAAGCAGTGCAATCCAAGACCTCACCACCAAGAATTTTGAGTTGTAATCATTACTCTTTTGTTAGCTGATATCAACTCACTTAGCATAAAGAACTAGAAATGTCCTGACCCTCACACTTTCCTTTCTACACTGGGCAGTGCATTTAGCAACTGAGCTTTCTGAAAAGCATTTTCATTTAAAATCTAATGTCTTTTGGATCTACTAAGTGAGAATTTCAGCATTTTCTACATTAGTGACAGTGTTTTTTTCACTTTGCTCCGTATTATTCTTTGCAGGCTAGGATCAGATTCAGCCCATTTGAACTCACCTCTCTCCAGAGTTTCAATCCCGCCAATTCCATGGGTAATTATAATCCCACCTATTCAATTCTCCGCCATCCTTCCTGGCGAACCCTTCCAATTATTTCCCAAACTCTGGATAAAGGGATAACTCCTGGGCTCCATCCTAAACCTATCATCCTCAACCTTGTAGCCTTTTTGATTCTGTTGTTTTGACTGAAGTATGACTAGGAGTTTACTTTATCTCTCTTGTTAAATAACTCACTTAAAGTCCTCCTTAATATTTCCCTTTTGCAAACTCTGGAGACCTCACCTTTCAAGCTATTCCCCATTATTCTTAAGTTTAAAATTATTATCAGTGCCACAAGTAGGCTTATATTAACAATGCAATGAAGTTACTGTGAAAATCCGCTGGTCACCATACTCCGGTGCCAGTTCAGTTAGAATTTAGCATGGCCAATGCCCCAAACCAGCATGTCTTTTGGACTTGGGAGGAAACCTGAAGCAAATCCACACGAGGAGAATGTGCAGACTCTGCACAGACAGTGATCCAAGCAGAAAATTGAACCAAATTCCCTGGTGCGTGTGAGGCAACAGTGCTAACCACTGTGCCACTGTGTCATTCTGACACTGGGAATCAACTTTGTTTGTTATCTAAATCACTGAAGGAGAAATGGAAGTTGTGTTCTGAAAGGGTTACATTTCTTTCATCCTGTCAGCCATGTAATTGGTCTCCTGAGCCAGTGGTGACATCACGTTTACATTTTCCATGTTTGTCCAATGCCAGTCTTAGCTGTTTATTTACCAGGAATGGAGTTGGGACGTGCCATGAAAAATAAACGTGTAGCACTGACATTATTTGCCTGCAAGTGCTCTTTACCTTGACAGCAGAGACACACTCTGTTTAAAAATGGCCTGGGTTCCAGCAGCACTTGCTTTGTCAAGAGGGTGGTTCCTGTGGGCTCTGTCTGACCTGTGACTCTCTTAACTTGCAGCCGTTCAGAGTTTCAAAAACAAACCTGGACAAGATAACTCTCCTTACTGTTAAATTGTTTTTCAACCATGTTTTCTGTTTCTCCAACAGAGCAAGTCCTTTAAGGCCTTGAAATTGTATCAAATGCATTACTATTCATAACTGTAAAATATCTGAAAACAATTAGATGGTTTTTCAAAAATATGTGTACAATTTGTTAAATTATTTAATTTGATATTCCTGTTTTTACTTAATGAGGTGATAGCTGTCACTTTCCCTCCATTTATCTGTGAGTGTGAGCTTTCTCTTTTACTGTTTGTTTGCATTTTTGCTCTGACATGTTCCTCTCTATTTGTGTATGTGCGCCGAATGCACAATGTGTGTTTATGTCATTAGATGCACATACTTCTTTCTTTCTCTGTACCTGTTTCTGTCTGTATATGTGTACGTGTACGTGTGTGTGTGTGTGTGCACGCACACATACACCCCTTAAGCTGAATTTTTACTATGGAAGGGGAAACAATAGCATTCTTGGGTCAGAAAGCTGCCACCTGAGTACAATTCAGATTTTAACTAGGTACCTTGCTTGGTGCAGAGATGAGCTCCTGTCTGCTTAGAGATAGTGGAACTGCAGATGGATCAGCTGGTGCAGGACTGGTTTTGACTCTCCATCATTGAGGATGCTGATTGCCCACAGGGAGAGATCTGCTGACTGTGCCAAAGCCTTCCCCAGCACCAGAGGGAAGTGAGATGTCACGGGGGAATCAGGGACCTAGGCACCTCACTACATCAGTATCGTCCTGGATCTAATGCTGGAGGCTGTGGGAGGGAGGAGGAAATCCACATCTGGGAGAGTGGCTGGAAGAGGCTGCCTCACTGTGCAGCAGGGGAAATTCTCTGTTCAGCTTCCTCTCTTTCTGCTTCCAATTCCTTCTCCTCTCCCACCTCATGTTCCTTATCTTCTGTCAAAGAGCTGTCTCTGCCCAGAGGTTTATATCTCGCTGCAAGACTGCTCCTTTCCAGAGGGCTCAACAAGCACCAATAATAATCCAGATCCTCACAGAACTATATTGGAGAGCTGCATTTAGGGTAGACGCAGGGAAGATGTTCCCGATGGTGGGAGAGTCCAAAACAGTCTGAGGATTCGGGGAAGATCATTTAGGATGAGGTGAGGAGACATTTCTTCACCCAAAGAGTGGTGAACCTGTGGAATTCATTACCACAGGAAATAGTTGATGAGAAACCATTGAATGTATTCAAAAGACAACTGGATGTAGCACTTGGAACAAATGGGATCAAAGGTTAGGGGGAGAAAGCAGAATAAGGTAATTGAGTTGGACGATCAGCCATGATCATGATGAATGGACAGATAGGCTTGAAGGGCCAAAAGGCCTCGTCCTGCTCTTATCTTCAATGTTTCTTTGCTTCTACCTGACCAGACACAGGAATCACAGCTTCAAAAACCCAATGGCCTGCTCATTGGTTACCTACTGAACAAGTGGCATTGATTGTACCATCTTTGTGCCTGGAGCACCTGCAGAGGGTTCAGCAGTCAACGCTCTCAGGAATTTCCCACATAATTCCACACACTTTGGGGGTTAGAGTGAAGATCTAAGGCAGTCTGGGCTGACAGAGGATGAAGGAGAAGTGGCAACTACCAGGATAGTTGGGGAAGACTCTTGCTGTGGTTGAATGTTGAGGGAGTGCAAGCCCTTCCTGTTGATGGATTTCACTCATGGTCGCTGGCTGTCTTGATGGCCACGTGAGTAGTTGGGGGAATCCAGCAATCCCTGTGAGGCTTTGTCTGTCATTAAGTGAAAATGTATCCTGTCTCTGGCAGTGAGTTCTGCAGCTGTTTTGAGGTCTGTAATTGATCTTTGGAAGGAGGCAGAAGTGAAGAGACTCCAAGCTGCACTGAATTTGATGGCTACTGCAAAGCTGTGGTGACCAGTGTGATTTTTTCAGCAATGAGGGTCTGGCTGTCTGTGACTACTGTCACACTACTCATCTCCAGCTAACTCCATATTCAGCATCAATGAGGTGTTGAGGGTTTGGCCTCCACTGCTTGGATGGCCTTCCTTCCTCTCCCATGCCCTCTTGATGCCTATGATCCTGCATGTTTTATGAAGAGTATTGCCACTGGGCCCAAAATCTGGCAACTGTGCCCTTTTTTTCCGGTAAGGTGACCACCTTATTGTGATTGCTGGCCTTGTCCTTTATTTTCTGCCCTCATGATGCAAGGGGTTGATGACCCCAGTGCTGAGTAATCGCTCTTCCCACCACTTGCTAAGTGTCGAGTGCCCTTTTGCCCACTGACCCTCCTTTGAGGCTGGGGTAATTTCCTGGGGTAGGTATGACCGATTCCCCACTCTATACCTGCCACATTCAGCAGATCTGTAACGGACAGTCACCTCCAGAAAACCCATGGCCAGGATTCTCCCATCGCGTCTGTGCCTGCCCCATCACAAGTGAGAACCAAGAACTTGACATTCCAGCAAAAACTCCATTCACTAAGGCGGCATGGAGAATCCCAGCCACGAACAAGGACGGAGGTTTTCAGCCCATTTATCCCTTAAAGCTGAAGGCCCCAGTCCCCCCGCCCCACCCTCCACAAAGCTCCTTAGTTTATCTCTGTAGAGAGCAGAACACGATTCCTCTCCCCAACTTTGTTGACATCACCAGCATCAGAAACAGACAGGTCGACCATGCCAATATTTTTAGTGCCCCCCCCCCCCCCCCCCCTCCCACTCACAAATGCAACCTCCCATCCCCTCACTGCTTCCATTCAGTCTTGCATGCATGAAATCCCTCTAATCTATTCCTTGGTCTGCCTTACCTTCACTTATTCTGGACAGCTCAAGCTGTACAGTGGTTGAAATCTTTTGAATGTATTCTAACTCCCATCAGCCCTGTTCTCGCTGGTTAATCTTTGAGCGACGCCTGGATTTTTGATTTCCCATCCTGGTTTCCAAATCCACCAATGTACCTGCTCCTCCCAATCTGCTGAGAAATCTGCTCTCCTCCAATTTTGACCTTTCAACCCGCACTGATTTTAATAGCTGCACAATTAGTGACCATGCCTTTACCTGTAGAGGCCCAGAAACTCTGGAATTCTCTCTGCCAAACTCCCTGCATCTCTATCCTCCTTTAAGCTGTGACTTAAAAGATACCAGCTTGACTCAGCTTTTGGTTATCTGCCCTAAGGTCTCTTTGTGCAATTTGGTGCCAAGTATTTTCTTTGCAGTTTGTCCAGCCTCTTTGATGGTTGATTTTTAAGCTTAAGTTTAAAGTGTATTTATTAGTGTCACAAGTAGGCTCACACTAACACTGCAATGAAGTTACTGTGAAAATCCCCTAGTCACCACTCTCCAGCACCTGTTTGGATATTCTGAGAGAGAATTCAGCACATCCAATACATCTAACCGGCACATCTTTTGTGGGAAGAAACCGGAGCATTCGGAGTATTTGTCTTACATTTATTTATATTTATATATGTCACTGTATTTGCACTTGACTTTAAAATATTAATGTAGGTTTCTCGTATTTGTACCATTTAATATTTTATACATTGAGGTGAGGCATAAACTTGCTGAAACCAACTGCAATTTAATTCTCTTATAGTGAGAATTTTTACTTTGAACTCAGGCAATTTTAACAGGTGTATGAGTTTTAAAGTTTATTTATTAATGAACAATGAAGTTACTGTCAAAACCCTCTAATCACGATGCTCCGGCGTCTGTTCAGGTACACTGAGGGAGAATTTAGCACGGCCAATGCCCCTAACCAACACCTCTTTTGGACTGTGGAAGAAAACGACCGCATCCCAAAGAAAATCCACACAGACACGGGGAGGACATGCAGACTCCGCACACACAATGACCCAAGCCAGGAATCGAACCCGGGTCTCTGGTGCTGTGAGGCAGCAGTGCTGACCACTGTACAAATGTGCTGGTCCTTGAAGGGCAAAAACTAGGTTGCAGATGAAGGAATGAGTGTGAGGTGATTCCAGAAGCAGTGGTTAGCTGAGAGGTAAGCTTGTGATTTAAAAGTCTGCTGATTATAGAAGAAAGGGGAGATTGAGGGTCTAAATCTGGAATACGGGTTAGAGTAGAAAACTGCACAATCAGTCTTAATATCAAGTGAACAAGGCTGCTGGAAGAACATCTGTAGAATAGAATATTTGATGCCAAGACGACGAAAAGAGAGAAGTTGGGAAGAGTGTTATGTTCATCATTGAGAACACAGTTTATTCTCATTTGTTTGTTACTGGATGTTTTTACTTTGAAACCAGACGACATGACTGTTTTAAACTGATCTAGTGAGGAAATAGCTGAGTTTGAATATCTGCAATAGCCTGCAGCACCATTCAGATGCGGTGAAGTATTTTTTATGGGCTAATTCAATGTGGCAACTGACAAATGTACAGTTCCAGTATCACAAGGCTGGTGGCAGTGACTGAAGTATAGCTGAGTCAGGACAAGACTCAGAAGTGCCATTGGCTGGGGATGTGTAAACAACCTCCTGCTCCTTAATCCGTGGCGAATATTGCTGTTAACCAGCCATCTGGCAAAATCCCCACGAAGCATCCTCAGGCATTATTACCAATGCAGAACAAAAGCACTGCCCACATATGCGTGAAATTCAGGAATCAGCTAAGGGATATTGAGCAATTGTGTGATAGATTAAACTGAAATGCACTTAGCATTTGATGGCTTTTACAACAAATGGCGAATGTAATTATTCTGTGTCCTCTGTGTTTTGCCTTTTCGGAAAATAGATGTATCGAGAGAGCTGGACCTTGTAGGTCAGAGACACAAGTGACAGAGTGGGGTAAAAGGAAATGGGTTACTTGAGTGGGAGACAGATAGTGCAGTGTAGTGTAACTTGACTAGCATGGTGATTTTGGTGCAAAGCCTCTAGATGTAATGGAACTAATTATCAGACTCAGTGGTGCGGTTGAGTAGGTGATGTTCTGGGTAAGAGATTGAGATGTTCAATGCTTTTGGTGGCATCCCAGGAAAGACATGCCAGAGTAATCGATAGCCAGCACAGTGCGATTGTGTGCAACCATTGAATGCCACTGACTGTATGTGTGAGCATTATCACAGCTTCCTGGCGATGACTTCAAAGGGGCTGGATCACCACCCAGCCAAATGTAGAACAGTGCCATCTGCTGATATGATGAACATGTGGCTAACTGACAATGCCCGTCGCCTGCTATCTAACACCTCACATCATCTTCTTGCAGGGATACTCCCTACAAATTTTTTTTTATTCATTCATTTGATATGAGCTTTGCTGGCTAGGCCAGCATTTAGTGCCCATCCCTTAAGAAGGTGAGCTTCTTCTTACAGTGTGGCAGTCCACTTTCTGTGGGTTGCAACTGAGTGGTTTGCTGGGCCATTTCAGAGGGTAGCTGAGAGTCAACCACATTGCTGAGGCTCTGGAGTCACGTGTAGGCCAGACCAGATAAGAATGGCAGATTTCCTTCCCTAAAACATGCTAGTGAGCCAGATGGGTTTTTCCGACAATCGACAATGGTTTCATCAGTAAATTCTTAATTTCAGATTTTAAAAAATTCCACCATGTGCTGTTGCCAGAATTCAAACCCAGGTTACCAGAACATTAGTTGAGTTTCTAGATTAATAGTCTGGAGGTAATGCCACTTGCCTCTCAAACAATACTAACACTGAGTGAAAATCAGGGTCATCTTTTTTATCACTGTCTTTTGCAGCACTGTCTTTAAGTCAATAAAGGCTAAGGATTAGTTTGCTGTGCCACTCACATGTTAAAATGTTAACACATTTTAACACAGTGTTAAAATGTTAACACTGTTCACACTGCTGGAAATTTCCCATCCTGCAGCAGTGAACTAGAACAAGGGGGCATAGCCTCAAAATAGAGGGGAGCAGAACTGGGACCAAGTTGAAGAGGAATTTCTTCACCTAAAGTGTTGCGAATCAATAGAATTCCCTGCCCAGTGAAGCAGTTGAGGCTGCCTCATGGAATGTTTTTAAGGCAAAGGTAGACAGATCTTTGAACAGTAAAGGAATTAGGAGTAATGACGGGCAGGAGGGTAAGTGGAGCAGAGTCCACAAAAAGATCAACCATGATCTTTTGAACCCACTCCTGGATCTTATTTTCTGATGAACAGAGATTTGGCTGGGTGCCAAATTCTCCCACCCAGGAGCGTGACGTTAATGGCCGGTAAGATCACTTCCATTAGGTTTCCTTTCATTTTTTTCTCTGACACACTTTCCTAACCTCTCATCTTCAGCCATAACACAGACTGACAATGGGTTGCTCCCCTGCTGATACTCTCTCACAACAGCCTTTAAATTCCTCCAGTAATACAGGGCACGATTCTCCCATTGCAACCTGCAAATTTTCTGGCAGGTCCTGTCGGGAGAATCACATGTCGGCTATTTCACGGGATTCGAGCATGTGTTCCCGGTGCACGTGCAGGTGCAGTTGGGACCACGCTGGAAATTGGCAGGGAGAGAGGTAAGTGATTTAAATCTGTTTTCAATGTACTTTAAATGTAGTTTACATGTGCTTATCGAGCCCGGCATGGAACTTGACAGGTCCAATAGCATCTCCCATCCCGCTGGGAATATTTCATTCTGGCTCGTTTGGGGAACAAGCAGGAGATCCTGCCAGAGTGAAGGAGGGGAGGGGGGCAATCGAGTAAGGTCCCCCAGGGGGGCAGGTGGCAGGGGCGTGGTGCTCTCTGGGCATTGGCACCCTGGCAGTGCCTCCTTTGTTTCCTGGCACTGTCCAAGAGGCAAAGTGCCCCAAATGGCCTATTGTGGACAGGGCCTGGGGAGTGATTGGTGGGGTTGGAGGGTCTCGCTGCCACTCTGCATGGGGATCTGTTTGACAAGGTTCCCCCATGGTAGGCTGATAAAAAAGGTGAAGGCGCATGGGATACAGGGCCAGGTATGTAGATGGGTTGAGAACTGGCTTGGGAGGAGGAGACAGAGGGTAGTAGTGGAAGGCTCTTTTTCCAACTGGAGGTCAGTCACTAGTGGTGTGCCACAGGGCTCAGTACTAGGACCTCTTCTATTGTGATTTATATAAATGAATAAACAGAATTGCTGATGACACTAAGATACTTGGATTGGCAGGGGACTGAGGAGCAGTGCCAGGCAATACAACAGGACATAGATAGGCTGGTAGATTGGGCAGATAGATGGCAAATGGAATTTAATCCGGATAAATGCGAGGTGATGCATTTTGGCCGGAATAATGTAGAGGGGAGTTATAGGATAAAAGGTAAAACTATCCGGAGTATAGAGACGCAGAGAGACCTGGGGGTGCAGGTTCACAAGTCTCTGAAGGTGTCAGTACAGGTGGAAAAAGTGATAAAGAAAGCGTATGGTATGTTAGCCTTCATAGGAAGGGGTATAGAATACAAGAGTAGGAGTTTGATGTTGCAAGTGTATAGAACGTTGGTTAGGCCTCACTTGGAGTACTGCGTCCAGTTCTGGTCGCCGTACTACCGGAAGAATGTGGAGTCCCTGGAGAGAGTGCAGAGGAGATTTACCAGGATGCTGCCTGGTATGGAAGGACTGTCTTACGAGGAAAGGTTGAACGCACTGGTGTTGTTTTCCCTTGAAAGACGTCGGCTGAGAGGGGATCTATTAGAGGAATATAAGATTATGAGGGGTGTAGATAGAGTAAATGGTGGTAAGCTTTTTCCACCATTAGATTTGGATAGAACGAGGGGTCACGGCCTTAGGGTGAGGGGGGCTATGTATAAGACTAATATTAGAGGGCATTTTTTCACACAAAGGGTAGTGGGGGTGTGGAATGCACTACCGAGTAAGGTGGTGGGAGCAGGCACACTAGGGTTGTTTAAGGGTCTCTTGGACAGCCACATGAGCGGTCTGCATATAGAGGGATATAGGAGGACTGTTTAAATACTTTAATTGTTTCCACAGGCTGTTCGGTCCACCTTGTTGACCAACAAGGTGCATGCATTCGGCAGGTCGTGCGAGGGCTGCTCCTGGATGTTACTTCAGGAGTGGCCTAGTGCTTCGTGTCGTTAGTGTATGCTTAAACTGGACCATCAGATGGGCAACATGACAGCTCAGAGACTATCGCTGTTGCTGTGCAGACACATGGATTTGGGCCTGTGTCTGCGGGAGTTTGCGCGTTCTCCCCGTGGTTGCGTGGGTTTTCTCCGGGTGCTCCGGTTTCCTCCCACATCCCAAAAATGTGCTCTTAGGTTGATTGGGTAACAAATTGCCCCTATATTGGTCTCTATATCTCATTAAGATGTTAGGATGGCGGCGCGGGCTCATTGGGCCGAAGGGCCTGTTTCCCATGCTGTGTTGTTCTTTGTTCTTTGTTCTTTGTTCTTTGATCTGTCTGGGCTGGAGGAAGGCCAGCTATCAGGCGATCGGGGAGGGTGGTGGCCTGCTGGGGTGGAGGGGCTTGTCTCCCAGCGGAAGAGGGCAGGGGGTGGGGGTCTGCCTCCTGCCTGGTGGGTCTGCCTTTAGGCAGTGTCAGCGGGGGGAGGGATTCTGCTGGGGTGAGGGGGGGGAGTGGGAGGATCGCTACTGCTGGGTTCAGGGACTGAATATCATGCTATTCTGGGATGGGGGGGTTGGGAAACGGAGGGGGAGGAATCAGGGCTGGTCTGGGAATTGTTGTGGGGGCCATGATCGGGCTGTGGTGGGGGGAGAGTTGGAGGGGCAGACTTTGTGGGTCCCAGGCTGACTGACAGATTGGGGCTATTACACATGCGCAGAGTTCTGGAGCAGTCAGACTCTGGCATGAGTAGGCCCTGCCAACCAGTTTTTAATGGGACCTCTGCATTGCACAGAGTGGGGAGACTCAGGTCTGAAACTGCACTTAAAATCTGGACCAGTTTTCTCGAAAATTTAGCACTAGAATCACCCCTGTAATTTCTCCCTGCTTCTACCCATGTACTCCCAGAATGTTTGCAAGATTTGAATCTAAAACTAATGAGGTGACTCCGGAAAAACAAGATGAACGATACTTGGGTGAATGCCTTACACCTCTCACATCAGTTGAATGTAACACAAATGAACATAAATCTACTTTCCCACATCTAAACAGTGTGAAGCTCGATCAGCTTGAACAGCTTCTGTTGCTGAGTTGAGTGGATTCAGATCCACAGAGAACACAAGTCAGGTCTTTGTAGACAATTCTTCGCGTACAGCCAGAGTCCAGCAATAAAACTGCTGCACGCATAATCATAGCTGACTGGTCCTGACATCTTTTTCAGTTTGCTTTCAATGCGAGTTATTTTCTAAATCCTTTTGGATGATTATCTCCAGCGACACTCTCCCTAGAAACCCTGCTCTGGAATGTAAAGCGTATAACTGATTCCAATATTTCACTTGACAATATTGTGCCAACTGCAGTCTGAGTGATAAATTAATTCTCCAGCTGCTGCTTCTGTTTTACTTCAAACATTGAAATGCTCAGTGCCTAACTCGTTGGAGGAACTTTGAACGAAAACAATGTACTTTCCACAGCATCCCAACGTGGAAAATCAGGATAATCACTCATGGCCGCAAATGTGAACAATATATTGGGAATTCCCCTCCCTTTCCCTCCTCCCCTGCAAGTTCCCATTCTCAGCTGTCCTGTTACATGCAGTCACTCACCAACATCCCAGCATGTTGTCACAAAATAGGATTGTAAATCAGCCACAGTCCCCAGCCACTCCCCTGGAAAACCTCGGCCAGAATTTTGCACCTTTCAGGCATGTTGGCAAGGTAGACCTGGAAGCAGATACAAAATTTGATTTGATATGTTACTGTCAAATGTACTGGGATGCAGTGAAAATTATTGTTTCTTGCACGTTATACAGACAAGGCATACTGTTCATAGAGTACATCGGGGAAAAGGAAAAGTTATGTAGGTTCAGTGTGGATTAGTGGGGCTAATATGTGGAGTTACAGAAATAGGGCCTGAGTCGGGTATTCCTTCAAAGATTTGGTGCAGACTTGATGAGCCAAATGGCTTCCTTCTGCACTGTGGGGAATCGATGATTCTATGATTTTATTCTAAGGAAAGGAGAGGGTACAGAGTAGAATGTTATAGTTATGGCTAAAGTTCAGAAAAAGATCAACTTAATATATGGTAGGTCCATTCAAAAGCCTGATGGCATCAGGGAAGAAGTTGTTCTTTAGTTGGTTGGTACGTGACCTCAGACTTTTGTATGTTTTTCCCAATGTTGGAAGAAGGTGGAAGAGAGTATGTCCTGGGCGCGTGGGATCCTTGATTATGCTGACTGCTTTTCCAAGAAAGCAGGAAGTGTAGATGGATGGAACGCTGGTTTGCATGATGAACTGGGCTTCGTTTACAACCTTTTGTAGTTTCTTGTGGTCTTGGACAGAGCAGGAGCCATACCAAGCTGTGATAAATCTAGAAATGCAACTATGGCTACGATGGACCTCGGAATGTGATTTTATGCAGATTGGCAAATAATGGGCAGTCAGCATGAAATAAATGCTAAGAAAGTGGAGAGTGAGGGTGGGAAGAGGGTGGGGGCCAAGAGAATGGAGGGTGCAAGATGGGCTCCCTCTAGCTGGTAGGCACTGCCGATCTGTCTGAAGGAGCTGCACATCCGTACAAATTAAATGTGATGACAAATCACAGTCAACTGTGTGTAAGCAGCACATTCAAACACCGGACAACAAAACTCAGAAACCCTTAGTCCCCTGACACCTTTTAACAATATATTTCAGTCCTGGCATTTCATCCCATGCTGGATCAAGGATGTAGCTAAATAGTGAAGGCTGCCTAGACAATTGGTCTGCCTGCCAGCTGTAAAAATAGATGTGCTATGGAAAATTGCATTCAGTTGGTCCCCTGATGTCTAATTGTCTATTAAAGTGTCAATGGTTACGACTCCTGCACCCAACCACCCTCTGAAATATCATGCAAATGCTCAATGATGGTGGGATGCAAGCCCAAAATGTTCTCATCATTTCACACAATTCCTGATTGGGTGCTTGTCCACCCAGAGCAATGTAAAATTCTGACGCTCGTGATGATTACGCCATGAAATGATGTGCCTCTGGACACACACATTAAATCACTGGTATAATATGGAAGGTAGATACTTCACAAACATATGAACAAATGAATTAAGAGCAGGAGTAGGCCGCTCAGCTCTTTGAGCCTGCTTCCCTTGTTATCTGCTACCTTGTCCTTCTAGACGGGAGTGGTTGTGAGTTTGAAAGGTACTGTCTAATGGGCACAGGAGTAGCAATGTATTTTAAAGGTGACATCCACTGCTGCTACAGTGAACCAGTGATGGAAGGAGTGTGAATATTTGTGGATGGAGTGCCAATCAAGGCTGCTTTTTCCTGGATGGTGTTGAGCTTGTAGGATGTCGCTGCGGCTGCATTCAACCCAGACAAGGGTATAGTATACCATCTTGCAAAGCCAAATAGACCATGAATAGTGCTCAAGGGGTAGAAGTATTTGTGCCTGGGAAAAAAGCTCTAAGCTTCTCTCCTGCTACATTAAGCAAAATACTTATTTGTTAGAATCTGAAGCAAGAACAGAGGATTTTAGAATCTGAAACAAGACCAGCAGATTCTGAAAAAACACAGCAGGTCTGGCAGCAGCTATTGACAGAGAAACAGTTAACATTTCATATCACAGAATCGTTGAATGCCTACAGTACAGAAGGAGACCATTTGCTCCATTGAATCTGTACCGACCACAATCCCACCCTGACCCTGTTCCCGTAGCCTTCATTTACCCTGCTAATCCCCCTGATATTAGGGTCAATTTAACATGGCCAATCAACCTAACCCACACATCTTCAGGCTGTGGGAGGAAACTGGAGCATCTGGAGAAAACCCACGCAGACACAGGGAGAACGTACAAACTCCACACAGACAGCGACCTAAGGCCAGAAATGAACCTGAGTCCCTGGCACTGTGAGGCATCAGTGCTAAGCACTGTGCTACCTTGCCACGCTTTGACTCTTTATCTGAACTGCAGAAATAAACAATATACTGCGAATTGCAGTGATTAGCAAGCATGATCAGCAAGTACCCCAATCTTCCTGTTGCTGCCATTTTAACTCAGCATTTTGCTCTCAAGCTCACATGTCTGTCCTTGGCCTGCTGCAAGGCTCCAGTGAAGCCCAGGACAAGCTGGAGGAGTAGTGTTTTGTCTTTCCTGCTGGGGGAGATTGTCGCTCTCAGGATTCAACATTGAGTTCTGCAACTTTAGATTTTGACCTTTCTCCTCCATCTTAACCCCTTTTTTAAGATGTCCCATCCATGTATTCCCTCAATGTAGACCAATTTCCCCAGTTGCCACCTTGCCGACCTCTCTCACACCGGGCCAGCTGCATCTTACTCTCAAAGTTGCTACCTTTTGTTGCAATTTCTACAGTTCTAACCCATTCTCCCTCCTTTCAGTTCTGATAAAGTCAGAGGACTCAAAACGCTGGGCAGGATGTTTTGGCTGAGCACACCCCAAGACTGGAAATTCCTGCTCGAGCTTAATGGACATTCACACATCCTACCAAATTTTCTATCTTGCCTGCAGTGGGGGGACAGGAAACTTTTGGCCATTAACTCTGTTTATACCCTGACATCCTGCTCAGTTTCTCCAGCATCATCTGTTCTTGTCCCCTGCTATAGTCCAAGGATCACTAGTACAGTTGGACCCCTGATTACCATCCTGCTGTCAAATCGAATACTACACAAATTTCTACAACCTTCTCATCTTTTTACTTTTGTCTTTGTAATTTTCACAGGATTTTAAAACATTTGAGTCTAATTAGGCCTTTCAGTGCGAAGGTGCTGCTTCAGTTGTTCTGTGAAGTAAGCATATCAGCGTTACTTTAGTGAATAGGATTTCCAAAATTAAGTCAACAATCTTTTCTCATTTTAGTTTTTCTAATTATTAGTTCATTTTAATTTACATCAACAAGTAACCTAATACATTGGACAGGATTTTCTGGCTGCGCTCATCCCAAGACTGGAAAATCTCACTTGAGGTCAAAGGAACTTTGTCTGCGCCCCCCTCTCCCCCTATAATTCCCATGGCAGCTGGGACAGGACAATTCTGCCCATTATTTTCCAATATTGGGCCGGATCTCGCCATCTCCAGATCATCAGAGGCCAGACTTATTACCAAAGATGAGTGTCAGGAGCCTATGGAAGCCCTATTATGCTTACTTATGTGGGAATTGCTCTGGAAGTCTGAGCGTGCAATGAATAATTTCCGTTTTCCTCAGGATCCTGTGCCAAAATCTCCAACTCTGAGTTAGAGTTAGAGAGATTAAAACCTAGTCTAACTCCTGGGTAACTCCGGAAGTGAGTTTGCATCAATTGTAAAGGGATCTATTGTAGCCTTCTCGGATGACAAAAAATACTGGTTCAGGTACCTGATGACCCTTGACTGGGAAACAGAACCAGTTGGAAGGAAGTTAACATTTGGAAGCTTTATGGCTGCCTGACACAAGTAGGCAGAAGGCGGTCCGCACACAGATGCTGGAACTCTTCGAGACACTGTGCTCGTGAGCTAGCCTAGCCTAAAGGCTGTACAAATAGCTCGGAGATGCTGAAGAACTGGGTGTTTTATCAGAAGTGGCCAAACCATATAGCAGAGTATGATTGATTAGGCAGTTGAAAAGGAATTCTGGAGAGTTACATCAAAGTGACTGCTGTCACTCAAGGGAGAGAGTACTCACAGAAGAATGTCTTGTTGGTCATAATCATTGTCATGAAACTTGGAGATAGAAGAATTTGTTGGCTAGAACTGCTGAATAAGTCAGCAGTCTGACTTATTCAGCAGTCCTATCTGCTGAATATAGGACTGTATATATATAGTCCTATATATACGGTATGAATAAGGAATAGCATCTTGTAGAGCTGTGTAATGCCATACACAGTGAAAGGGAATGCTTGTGATTGTGAAATCATGCTGCTTTTATATGGGCTAATTAAGTTCATATTTACCTTTTTATTTGAAGCAACATTTGCTCATTAGGTTACATTTAATTCCCATTGCTTCTGATTTGTGTTAAGGTACAAGTTACAAAAAGTGAAATCTTGTTACTAATTTCTTTATCTGGCAGTAAGTTAATAAATTTGGTTTACAGTTTCCCAATGGGGATTGAAATACTTCATAACCCCAAGAAGCCCAAACTGCCTTTCAGCCAGTGAAGGAAATTTGGAAACCCCACTGAAATCGAAAAACCCATTCAGTTTTTCCTTAAATGCAATGAGTCTCTGAAATCAGAAAATGACTTAACCTCTCCCCACCTCGCTGACCAAGTTTTCCCCACATAACCCAGTCCACAAGCTTCAGGTTAAGTGAAGGTCTCAGTTATCAGCTGCTGTTAATGAGCTACAGAGTGGTTGTAGTAATGAGGAACTCAATTCACAAGTGGCTGTGGAGGTTAGCTCACCCAGGAACACAATATTTAAAAATCTACTTACTCGCCTGATGAATACTAAAATAAGCAGTTTTTATTGTCATGAGTATGGAATGGTTCAGGCTGTGTTTAGAGGCTTTGGCTGCTTGTAGAATTGCAAAATCCCTCTTCCTGCTGACAAAAACATTTGGTTTCAACAAGGTCAAAATTATTTATGAATACTGTAAAGCAGTACAAAAAATAAGGCTGTGATACCAGTATCTATCACTAACATGCAGCATCATTCTGAATTAATAAGGTAACGGTATGTGCTTAAAAGGGATGGTACAGTGACTGACGTTTCTCAATTCTTTATTCAGAAACCTATGCAAAGTGTTTGAACAATATAGATATACTAAAAGCCATGAAATTGCCAGGAATGCCATTGGACATTCTATTGGAATCTCGAAACAAAAGCTTCATAATGGAATACTTTTGCTCTGCACAATATAACTCGGCAACAAGGATTGTAGTTTAAGAGGCACAATCACAACAAGAGAAGTGAAGTCAAAGAAGGAAGAATTGAGTTAAGGTGAGAGAATGAGAAGAAGGAGCGAAAGCATAGTGCAATATCTGGCACTCAGAGAACACAGTAGTGGTTGAATCCTCTAGCTTTTGTTGGACCACTTAGTAAACCCATCAAAGAGTAACAAAGGATCCTTTGCATTAATATTCTTATTATCCCCTTCACATACCCTTCATTTTGCATTAAAGAATTATCAATGATTCAGCCCACCTCTATATTGATGATACTCTGTCAAGGCAAACTATCCAACTGTAATGAAAAAAAAATCATTCATCAGTCTTCCAAATATGAGAAAGTTGAAGAATTAATTTCTAGACCAACGATTGAACATCTCTTGATGTCCAAATGATCAACACATAGTACTTTCTCAACAGGTCTTCCTTTTCTCCATTCACAAGGCCAGTATGTTATGCCATGTTAATTGTCCTGAGAAGGTGTTGGTGAACCACCTTCTTAAACATGTAGTTCATGAGGCAAAGATATTGCGTCGGTGTTGGGAAAGCCAGTATTCGGATACAACGACAATGAAGGAATAGCAATTTGTATGTCTGGATTGTGTCTGGTTTGGAGGGGAATTGGCAGATGCACCAACTGCCCTTGTCCTTCAATATGACAGAGATTGCGGGTTTAGAAGGTGCTGTCAAAGGAACCTTGGTGAATTGTTGCAATGAATCTTGTCGATGGTGCATACTGCTGCCTCTGTGTGTCAGTTATGGATGAAGAGAATGTTTAAGATGGGAAATGAGTTAACAGTCAAACAGTTGCTTTGTGCAGTATGATGTCAGGCTTCTTGAGTATTCTTGAATCTGCATTCATCAAGGAAAATGGAAGATATTCCATAAAACTGCTGAGTTATGTGTTGTAGACGAAGGACAGGTTTTCGGTTGTCAGTAGGTAAGTTTCTCATTGCATAATTCCAAGCATCTGTTTTGCTCTTGTAGCCACGGTGTTTATGTGGTTAATCGAGTTCAGTTTCTGATCAATGGAAACCTTCAGGATGTTAGTGATCGGTGATGGTACTGCGACTACTGTATACACTGATGAACACCTGGAGATCTAATTTAAAACTCTTCAATTAGTTGGCAGCCTCCTCATCACGACTGAAGCATAGGTTGATTATATCCACCACGGTTTGCATTCACCACATTCACACTGGAATGAGTCACGGTGTTCCCAATGGAGAAATGGTGACAGCAGGAACCGATTCCAATGTGGAACCCATTCTGTTTGGTCCATTCAGCATGTGAGAGATCAAAGCATGATTTCCAGTATACAACCATCAGCCAGATGCTGATTCTGGGCGATGTTATTGGTGTTGTGCCACAGATCCTTCCACAGATCCCCAGCAGAACTGCCCAGCTTGTACAGTTTGGTCCAGATTGCCTGCTGTGAGATGAGACATTTGCTGGCTGGGTGAGTGATATCTACTACCAATGACAGGCCTGGATTTTTGTACGCTTTTTCCAACAATCATGCTGTGCTAGCTTCATGACTGATTTGTGATTGCAAAGCACAGGTTTTCAGTTAGTGCGTGTTGACTGGATTGCTCCCGAGATGTTCCCCATGGTCTCATTCAGCTAGACGTCTAGTAGTTTTCAGAATTCTTCCAGGCAGATGCACAACACTCAGCTACTGAGTAGCAAAGAGCCAAAAGGAGATTCTTAAAGAGCAGCACGGTGGCACAGTGGTTAGCAGTGCTGCTTCACAGCACCAGGGAGCCGGTTTCGATTTCTGGCTCGTGTCACTGTTTGTGTGGAGTCTGCATGTTCTCCCCATGTCTGCGTGGGTTTCCTGCGGGTGCTCCTGTTTCCTCCCTACAGTCCAGAAGATGTGCCGGTTAGGTGCATTGGCCATGGTAAATTCTCCCTCAGCTTACCCAAACACACACCAGACAGTGGCAACTAGGGGATTTTCACAGTAACTTCATTGCAGTCTGTGGCTCACTCTGGTGGGAGTTCTGCCATATTTGACAAAGTGGCTGGCCACTACATTCGGTAGTGATGGTAATGCCATTGTATGCCAAGAGGAACTGGTTATAGATTCTGTCTTGTTGAAGATGGGCATTGCCTGACACTTGTGTCTGTGAATGTTAGTTGCCACTTATCAGCCCAAGTCTGAATATCATCTAGGTCTTGCAGTATGCTGGCGTGGAATGCTTCAGTGTCTGAGGGGTTGCGAATGGAACTGAGTACTGCTCCTCGCTCTTGTATCCATGAGAGGTGCACACCCAGAGTTTTCAGCAGAGCCATGGAAGGCTCCAGGTAGAAGTCAAATTAACATTTTTATCTGGATTCAAGGCCATATGATTCTTATTGCCATGGGGATGGACTTTGGGAGGCAAGGACTCCATAGCAAACATTGAGTATCAGGTTGTAAAGTTTCTTAAGATATCACTGAGCTTTTCTGACCCAAATGAGACTGCATGAATCTGAGAGTTAGAGAGGGAGAATGAAAGAGCAAGAGAGAGCAGGAGGCAGCTAGCCCTGCAACTGAAGCACAGAAAATGCTGAGCCTATTGTTCATCATGCAGAAAGTAGGTGGAAATGCATGCTCAGCTTGAAGAGACCATGTTTGTAAGGACTTAAATGAGGCTGGAAGAGTCAAGTGGATTGGCAAGGTATTTCTAATGTAGCTTTTATACTGAAAATCAGTTCTGAGATTAGAAGATAGCTGGCTGTAAAAGGAAAGAAAGAAAAGGCCATGTAGAGTGCAGAATAGGTTTGGCCTGGTTCTAGGAGAACTCAGTAAGAATTTAGCAACACCAATTTTAAATCCAACCAATTTATTTGATAGTAAAATTGCGAGCTTTCAACACTCTTGTGTCTTCATCAGGCAAATGCAGTGTTGCCTGATGAAGACACAAGAGTGTTGAAAGCTCGCAATTTCACTATCAAATAAATCGGTTGAATTTAAAATTGGTGTTGCTAAATTCTTACTGAGTTCTTACCACCCCAGTCCAACGCCGGCATCTCTACATCATGACTGGTTCTAGGAGACCAAAGTATCTACTTAAGGGACAGTGAAAGTATAGCCTTGGTGCGGAATTGTTAGGCATCTTAATAATCATGTAGGAAATCACTTCTGCAGTTTAAAATATAACTTGTCTACTAAATAACATTTAGTCAATGTTTGCTTGTTACAGTAAAAATCTTATGACTTGAACTCTCCTCAGTCTGTCAGTGGCAATTCAAATATCTTCTTGAAAGATATTAGTCTTCACAGAGATTGTTGCAGATGCACCTCGTACATGGTCATGAGGTTTTGGAGTTTAAAGCACCCCAACCTCAATCCACAATGGTCACAATTGCTTCCTGCCCACCTCATATTCCAGATTCAGGCCCCAGGTTAAAATCAGGATCATTCTTTCTAAAGAATCTGCTATTTCCTGGGTGACTTTTCTTAAAAAAAATCCTGCATGTCATAAGTGGAATGCAACTCTTCCCCACACCTCCATATTTTGAGTTTAGCAATGAAATGTTTGCATTCTTCAGGCGGGCATTTCTAACAATTGCCTGGGTCTAGATTGAACTTGGCTTGAACTGTTAATAGGATCTGATTTATCTTAGTTTTGGCTTTCCAAACATCACATCTGACCTTGGAAATTGGACAGGGTGTAGTGGATTTTGAGATCAGAATGGGCACAGATGGAAATGAATGAAAGAAATGCGTGAGGCAAATTTTTAAGTGATAAAGTTGAGGTCGGGCAGCACTGAGACGTTGCACAATGTGTCGATAGGGAACATTCATACACTACTTTTCAGTCAAGTTCCTGTTGCCTAGTCATCTTGATACACACCAGCTGAGAGCTTTGTTTAGGTAACAGCCCTTAGCAACCTATTGTTCTCGTTCCAACATCCATGAAGCCTAATATGTACTCTGCCTGTAATTATGCAATATATATTCCTGGTAATAAGCTGGCAATTAGAAACTCAGTGAATACACAGTGACTACACTGTTCTGGCCAGGAGCAAAAACATGACAGACTCGGCCAGAGCCTGAGGCCTGGATTAGTGAAGATATAGGCTGGAATTCTTTTTGTATTATGTTGAAACAGTTCCTTATGAAGGGTGTCTCTCCAGTCTGTCCTGGGGCAGAGCCTGGCATTCCCCCTCGCAAGCGAACCTTCAGGCAAACTTGAACGCCCTTTTCAGGGGCAGCTGGCATTGTAAGAGAAGTCGAGAATTTTCTCTCTGTTGATTACAAAAGCAATAGTGTTGCTGCTGCTGTCTTTTTTTTTAATATGCCAGCTTATGAGGATATGGACTGTGAGGGGGGTGTTGGGGGGAGGGTGATGCTGCATGGTTTGGTCATTCATTTGAACGGCAATGAATTGACTAAGGAAACAAACATCCCATTGTAACATTTTGTAAAGGCACGCTGTCTTGTTATATATTTTTCATTATTCGTCCATAGAATGTGGGCATCGCTGGCTGGGCCAGAATTTATTGCCCATCCCTGAGGGCATAGAACCATAGAATCCTATAGTGCAGAAGGAGGCCATTCTGCCCATCAACAATCCCACCCAGATCCTATCCCTGTAACCTCACATATATACCCTGATTATCCCCCCATACTAAGGGACAAATTAACATGACCAATCAACCTGACCATACATCTTTCAGACTGTGGGAGGAAACCTATCCAGACACGGGGAGAATGTGCAAGCTCCACACAGATAGTGACCCGAGGCCGGAATTAACACCAGGTCCCCGGTGCTGTGAAGCAGCAGCGCTAACCACTGTGCCACTCTACCATTAGGAATCAGCCACGTTGCTGTGGATTTGGAGTCACATGTAGGCCAGACCTGGTGAGGATGGCAGATTTCCTTCCCTAAAAGGACATTCATGAACCAGATGGGTTTTTCCTGACAATCAACAATGGCTTCATGATTATCACTAGACTTTTAATTCCAGTTTTTTTTTATTGAATTCTAATCTCACTAGCTGCCATGACAGGATTCAAATCTATCTCCCTAGAGTATTACCTTAGGTCTCTGGATTCCTGATCCAGTGACAATACCACTGCGTCACAACCTCCCATGGCTCTCGCACTGTGGCTATTCCACCATGTAAAGCATTTCAAACTCTGCCCAGACTAGGCCTCACCCAAGCAATGCCACTGATGTACTGAATGGTGATTGACAGCAGGAAAGCTTCCTGGATTTCTCCTTCCCACAGTAAAATACAATTCAGCATCCCTGTGTACAACCCATTGCACTTGTCTGCATTAAATTTAATTTGCTTGCCCTATATTCTTTTTCTTTATCAACCCTCATTTTTTTATATGTCCCTGGCTGCCTCCACAGATTCAATCAACATCCAGGCACATTACCTGAGAATTTGAGCTCGTGAAACCGTGCTTGGTAGCATAAGTTAGAAACAACAGGGGTGGTGGGTCCTATACCTGGACCTGGACTATTTGATGGGCAACACGACAGCTCAGTGACTATCGCTGTGCTGTGCAGATACATGGATTTGGGCCTGTGTCTGTGGGAGTTTGCGCATTCTCCCTGTGCTTGCGTGGGTTTTCTCCGGGTGCTCCGGTTCCCTCCCACATCCCAAAGATGTGCTCTTAGGCTGACTGGCAAAACAAATTCTCTCTAAATTGTCTCAAATTTGGTTTTTAATCCATAGATCTATAAACGTGGACAGGGATCGCAGTTAGAGGTGGGAACATCGGGGTGGTGGTGCGGGTTCGTTGGGCCGAAGGGCCTGTTTCCCGTGCTGTTTTGTTCTTTGATATTAATGCCTGCAAAAGTTCTTTGATATATTGATCCCTGACGATCTCCAAGCAGATCTTACCCCAACTCTGCCACCACTTCTCCAGAAAGCACCCTTGCCACTTGGTAAGAACTCTCACAACATCAGATTAAAGCAGCAATGCCGGCAACTCGACTTCATGGCCTTTAACCTGGTGTTGTGAGACTTCTTACTGTCCCCACCCAGTCCAAAGCTGACATTTCCACCTCCTGGCCTCCCCTATCTGTAGATTTGGTGTCAAATCCAGATCATTATCAGTTGAAAGTAACAGCCTTTCTTGCTAAATGTTTGCTGCTTTGATGTTAGGTTTAGCACATTGCAAGGATAACCATCTCTATGTAGAGGTTTTGTGTACCGAGCAGCAAACTTAAAGGAAACTTGTTGGATGCTGGGTCAACCTAGTACAACAATCCTTTCTGAAAGTCGCAAACATGGTGAGCTCATGGTCGCTGTTAAAACAGAAAGTGCTAGAAAAGCTTAGCATGTTCAGCAGCACTTGTGGAGAAAGAAACAGAGTTAACAGCTGGGATTTTACGTCCTTGCTCAAACAAGGCTTATAAAATATCCTGCCCGAGGCCAAAGGAGAATTCTTGTCCATTTTAGAATCGGGGCAGACATGCTGGCAAAATTCCTGCAAATGTTTCAAGTCCGTATGACCACTGAGGACAGGAAGAAATGTGACACATTGTAGACTGTTGAAGAGGGAGTGGAGTAAAGTAGGTCAGGAATAGATGGGACCTCAGGTTTAACAAGGAAGTTGTGAGCTCAGGACAAAGAGAGTGTTAATGGTACTGTTAAAGACTAAAGAAGATGCTGAAAGTGACATAAAGGTCAAATAGCAGAATTTGTTAAAAGCACAATAAAGGTCAGCACTCAGTGAAAGCAAAATAAAAGAACAAGTAACAGATTGGCTCAGAGGGAGGGGCTTGGAGTTCATGACCTGAAGTTATTGAACTCAATGTTAGATCCAGAAGGCTGTAAAGTGTCTCATCAGCAGATGAGGTGCTGTTCCTCCAGTTTGTGCTAGACTTTACTGGAACATTGCAGCAGGCCAAGGATGAACATCTGGACAGGACAGCAAGATGGTGAATTAAAATGGCAAACGATAGTGGTTGTGACTGTGGATTGGGTGATGGTGTCCTACAAAGCGATCACCCAAGTCTATGTTTAGCATCCTACACATCCATCACATTACTATTTTTCTTCAGCCCTGAAGAAGAGTTGGAGGGATTAGAAACATCAACTCTGTTTCTCTCTCCATGATGCTGCCTGACCTGCTGAGTTTTTCCATCGTTTTCTGCTCTTATTTCAGATGTGCAGCATCTGCAATGTTTTGCTTTTTAGTTTACAGTTGGTGATGGCTGCCTCACATCTCGGGAGTCTGTACCTCCACCACTACCAGCGAGAATGTATAATTGCCATAAAGCTTCTCCAAAATCTAGGGATACTGATTTGTGATGCTTCAACTACTCACAGGGGAAGTCATTTCATCAGAAATGTCTTAGAGGTTGGCCACTTCATAAGAAACCCTTAACATCTGATGAATGACTTTCTAAAGCATAGTCATTGGGTGGATTTTCTGCTCTGTGCGTCCCCAAGGTCAGGAATTCCCACCCAAGGTCAATGGACATGTCCCGCCCGTTATAACTCCTGCAGCAGGCGGGTGGGGAAATTCCATCCTTTGTTACATAGCCAAACACAACAACCAATTGCACAAATGCAAGGTGCCTCAAAAACAAGGATGGGATTTTCCGACCAGGCCCGTCCCAAGGCCAGAAATTCCTGCCAGGGATCAATGAACTTTTGCATGGTCCGCCAAATTTTCTGTCTCGCCCAGTACAATGGCCATGACAGGCAGAACAGGAAGATCCCACGCAAGGTCCCATAAAGACAAGTGAGCAAAAACCAGTGACAAATTTATTTTGGTGGTGACAGTTAAAGAAATGATGTTGAACAGAATACTCTGCTTTTTAAAAAAATAAGCAAATAGAATCATTTTATTCCCATTTGAACATCCAGTAATACTTCTAATTTAATGCACTATCCAAAAGATGGCTGCGACAGTGGAGCATTCCCTCGTTACAGCATTGAAGAGATGTTCTAAATTATGTGCTCCAGTCCTGAATTACAGTGTTAAATAACTGAGCAATGTAAAGGGGATGTTGTCATGGATTATGGATCTCTTCCAGGCCACACTATTGGAATTAATCAATCCCAGGTGTAAACCATGAGAAAATTGACATTTTATTTCCTGGAAAACTGCCAGGTCATCTTTATTTCCAAAGTATTTGGTGTGTGGTTATTGCAATGTTTCTGACTTCATCTATCCCACAAGATGCCGCCTCTCTGTGAATTATATTTTCTTCAACATGATTTACATTCACCCTGTTAGCTTTTCTGTGACTAGTATGGTCCTCGGATTATGCTTTGATCTATGTGGCCTTGTTTTATCCTGTGGGTTCTATTTTGACCCGCGTGGTTGTATTTGACCCTGAAGGTCCTGCCTTCCTCAAAACTCCATCTGCTGTATAAAAATGGCTTTCCCCCAAAATCTTTGTTTTACCAAGGTGACCTTGGAGATCATATGATTGTGTCGAGCCAAGATACACAAGAGGCAGCAGTGGACAAAGTCATTTCTCCAAAATCCTCCATTCATAAAGGGAAAAAACACTGTGAGCCCACACTCTCTGTTTGCGGGAATGAAATGTGCACGATTCACACCAGTTAGTTTCTGAGTTCCGATCTTACTGCCTCTCACTGATCTGAAATACCCTGTGAAAACTGGAGAATGCTCATTTTAGCGTATTGGATAAGCTCAACACAGGGCCGGAGGGAGGGGTGGTCTTAAAATCACCATTTCAAGGAGAGGTATCAGGAGGGGTCACTTGCAGGCCTTCTCTGTCCTTCATGCTGGGGCGCCTCTTGCTTTAAAGGAATTGTGAAGGCTGCAATGCAGGCAGCACTTCCTGTCCTCCTTGCTGGGTTCCTGTCCATATCCCAGCTGAAGGGGAGTGCCCTTCTTTAGTGGGGGCTGGCTGGACGTTGGTGAAGCATAAGCACTGCCATTTGCATACTCGGTAAGAAGTCTCACAACACCAGGTTAAAGTCCAGCCAGTTTATTTCATAGTAATCCCACAAGCTTTCAGAAACGCTGTTCCTTTGTCAGGTGTATGGAAGGTTCTGATCAGAGAAGGGCATATAAAGTTATACACAGTTTACAGACTTTAGCCTGGTGTTGTGAGACTTCTTACTGTGTTTACCCCAGTCCAATGCCAGAACCTCCACATCATGATTCACACAGTCTACACGGATAAAGCACTGGGTGAGTGCGGTGATTCCCTCAATCTTGGTGGCATGAACAGACACGGTGGAGGCTGTGTGTGTGAACAAAATGAAATTTATTGCCAAACATTCAAAACATGATGGTAACCTACCTATACTAGTGCCTATATTCACCCATCTCCACTAAGTGCCTACGGTTTCTTAATCTTACTGCCCCTCCTATTACGTCACGGCGTATCCCCAAGATCCACAGCTGAGGTTGAGGAGGCCTGATGACTTCAACACCCTTTGACCTCGCAGGGTCCACAGGGAGAGTTGGGGCCTCGAAGGTCCAGGCCTGATTTCGAGCAGTGGGGATGTTGGACTGCTGCCCTCCTCAGTGTCGAGGGCTGGAGGTGTCTCACTCCCAGGGAGGGGCTGGTGTCTGATGGTTTAACGATGAGGTGTGGCAGGCATGGAGCTTGGGTGAGAGTTCGAGTGCGAGGAGCAGAACAACCACTGGGGGATTGTGGTAATTGTGAGAGGGAGAGTGGGGGGATCCGGTGCCTGGTGTTGGCAGAGGCCAAGGTGGCTGAGTGAGAGAGGGCGATGGGTGTCTGAGGGTGTTTGAGGGGATCCAGTGAGATACTGGAGGTGGTTAACCTACCCTGGCTGAGCAAAGAAGATCATCCATCTTCTCCTGACACTGCTGCCCTGTCCTCTTCTGGAGTGAGCTGGCACTGACCGAGGCTGCCACTGACCGAGGTGAAAGTGGGAACGTTAAAATGGCGGCGCAGGCTTGTTGGGTCGAAGGGCCTGTTTCCCGTGCTGTTTTGTTCTTTGTTCGTTCAAGTATCAAGTGTGGTATTGGCATCCTGCATTGGTTGAAGTCATGAGGTTACACTGCTGAGGTTCATTCGAAGCAATTTTTTTAAAGTGGCATCTAGGTCTTTTGGCTAAGATGCAAATGAGATCAAGACTTGGAGAAGGTGCAAGGCTCATTCCCACCCACACATGCACCCACACTCATTCCCACATATACACACCCACATTCATTCCCACTCACACTTACTCACTCCCAGATACATACACACGCACCCACCCACCCACCCACACACACACTCACTATCACCACACACATACTCATATTCACTCACTCCCACATGCGCACACACACACACAACACATCATTCCCACCCACACTCACTCACAACCACACACATACACTCACACACACCCACCCACACTCACACCACACACATACACTCACACACACCCACACACACTCACACCACACTCACTTTCACCCACTCACTCACTCCTCCCCCCCACACACAGATTCACTCTCACCCTCACACTCACACTCACTCTCACACATACACACCCACCCACACTCATTCCTCCCCACACACAACCCACATTCACTCACTCCCACATATACAATCACACACCCACACTTACTCCCACCCACGCTCACTCACTCTCAAATACACGTACAAACACATACACACAAACACACACATACACATTCACAAACACACTCACTCATCCCACCCAACTTTGTACTAGCACTGCCAAGGTTGTTCACAGGGTGTGTGACTGTCAACAGCAAGTCGATGATGTACATCTGCTTCCATTGCTTCTATTTCACTCCCAAATGGTGCCTGGATTCTCCGATCTCGTTCCCCCTGTCATCACTGCCGGTGAGATCAGAGAATTTGGCACTCAGCCAAAACTCCACTCACTGGGACCGAGGAATCCCAGCTGGGGGCAAGGTGGGAGAATGCTGGTCAATGCCCCTCCGAATGAAATAAGGTCCTTTGCAGGCACTTCGGAGCAGACAGTAGCAATTTGAGAAAGATACTTTGAAGTGGTTTGTGACAGACAGTGTTCCAGTAATCCTCTGGGGACGCAGGTTCAAACCCCACCACCACAACTGGTGAAATCTGAATCAGTTAATAAAACTGGAATTGAAAACTGGTCTCTGTAGTTACAGATATGAAGCTATCATTGATTGTCATGAAAACCTATCAGATTCACTAATGGGGGCAAAGTGATTAGCACTGATACTTGACAGTATCAGGGATCTAGATTCAATTCCAGCCTTGTCTGCATGTTCTCCCCATGTCTGTGTGGGTTTCCTCCAGGTGCTCCTGTTTCCTCCCATAGTTCGAAAAATATGCTGGTTAGGTTGATTGCACCTTAGTGTCAGGGAGGAATACGTGAGGTTACAGGGGTAGAGCCTGGGTGGGATTGTTGTTGGTGCATGGGTTGAATGGCCGCCTTCTGCACTGTATGATTCTATAATGTCCTTTCGGGAAAGAAATCTGCTATCCTTACATGGTCTGGCCTACTTGTTACTCCAGAGCCATGTATATGTATATGACTCTTAATTGCTCTATGAGATAGTCTAATGAGCCATTCAGTTCAAACAGAATTAATAATGGACAACAAATATTGGCCTTACCAACATACTCGTGTCCCATAAAAGAACAAAGAAAAAATATCAAGGTGAATTCCTTTCGCTGTCAGTACATAATGTAAGTGATTGACTTTAGTCATCTTTAGTTACAGCATTTTCACGTTCAGGTTTATCTCCTCAGATGCTCTCTCGATCATTCTTATTTGTTTCCAATTATAGTCTGTGACGGCTCCTTCCCCATATCCCCATATCCATAAACTAGCAGATTATCCAGGATTGCTTCTGCAAGTCATTGACTATCTGCAATCTGTGTTGATACTGATTTTGAACAGTGGAAATACTGACCACGCACAACCATCCGTAACCCCCAAATGGTTGCAGTCAGGAACTGCTGTTTTCATCCAATTTCACTTTGCCCCTATCCATCCATCCAAGATAGCAAAGACCCTTTGCCCTGGCAAACTGTGTCAATAGTGGGCATGGGGGAATAGTTCTCTTCAAAGCTTTATTGAGGCGCTTTAAATTCATGCACACTCTCAGACTTTTCAGGTTTTCTCATTGCTATCATGTTGTTAATTCAGTCTGTAGGAGCTGTCACTTTCTTGGATCCTTCTCCTCTTTTCAAGCTCGCCTTTCAGGTTGGATTCAAGGACTGCTGGGATTCTCGTCAAAAGATGCTGAGTTGCAACCTGCACAGGTAATTTCATCTCATCGGTAAACTTGGAATTTGCAACTCTCTTTTTCTTCAACCATGTCACTGATAAAAATGATGAAACACTGAGAATGGAGCTCAGATCCCTCAGGAAGGCCACTGTCACATCCCTTCAATCAGAGTACACATTCTTACCCCTTATATGTTTCCCCCACCTACCATTTCAAGGATTTTTTTTTTAATTCCCTCACGGGACATGGGCATCACTGGCTGGGCCCAACACTTATTGCCTATTCCTAACTGACCTCCATTTCAGAGGGCAGTTGAGAGACATTGCTGTGAGTCTGGAATCACACGTAGGCCAGACCCAAATAAAGACAGCAGACTTCCTTCCTTAATTAGTGAATCAGATGGGATTTTTATAACAATTGACAATTCAATTGTTTGATAATTCAGGTCTTTATTGAACTCAAATGTCACCATCTGCCATGTGGGATTTGAACCCAAATCCGAGGAGTCTCTGGATTACTATTCCAGTGACAATACCACTGGGCTACTGCCCCCCCTACTTGCAGAATGTTTGTTTCATGTGTGTAAAAAATAGCTTTTCCCAAAGTCTTTTTTGACTCACAATGACCTCAGAGGTCACATGACTATCATACCCCAGCGCCAAATATCCTCCATGGTCCTGTTTTGCATCATGGGCCCCGACTCATGAATCATTTCTCTCTCTGCTTCAAACTGCAGATCCTATTGAATGTAAATTATTGGACACTCCCAGAAATTTCCATGGCCATTTTGATTATTGGTACCAGCAAGGTATGAGAAGAAATGGATGCATCACTGTTTTAGCTTACCTATAAAATAATTACGTGCTTTCTTTTATTCTTGAAGACCGGTGTCGGAATTTTGCTGCCCTGCCCACCACAGGAATTGTAGCCAGCACGACACGGATCATGCAAAGGTCCATTGACCTCAGGCAGTATTTTCCGATCTTGGGATGATTGTGGTTGGAAAATCCCACCCAAGATATTTTTAAAAGCCACCTGTGATTTGACTTGCTCGCACCATACCTAGTCAAAAATCTGACATTATGCAAGAATATCATTCGGTGCCAACACATTAGACTGACTGAATTGTTGGTGTAATATTAAGCAGGGTAGAAAACCTACCAAAATAACTTAAGAGTGTATTTACCAATAAAACTCTCCATTCTCCAAGTTCTGTATTATCATGGTCACATGACAGAAAAAACTCTTGTTCCACAGGTTTTAGTTGCATGGAACTCCAAAGGCTGATTTCACATTTGGATAAAGACAGAAGATGCAAGATGAGAGATTAACAACCTTTGACACACTTCCAGCTTGATGCTTCTCCGCCTCATTTCCATTACCGTCCAAAGTTGAATCAAATGTCAGTCACGGCTTAGTGGAAAAGTCCTGGCCTCGGAGGCAAAGGCTGTGGATTTCAGCTCCACTCCAGGGACTCAAGCACAGTGTGTAAACAGATACATTAGCATATTACTGAGGGAGGCTTGACTAAGGTCAACAGTTGCTCTGAGACACAACCGGAATTTTCCCATCCTGGCTGGGGAGGGGGGAATGGTTGATGGAGTGGAGGTGGGGAGGGATTGGTGAGGGGTGGGGGGGAACCATGTAAAGGTCCATTTGCCACGGGCAGCACTTTCTGGTTTCAGGTTCAGGGTGAGCAGACTGGAGGTGATGGGCATTGAAAGGTTGGTGCTCAGGTTCAGTGATGGAGAGAAGGAATGGTGGACAGATGTTGATGTTCTGGTGCAGGATGATGTGGTGGAGGGAATTCGGGCCTAACATCCTGGTCCTGTAATGTTGGGGTGCAGGGGTTGCAGTTTGAGGATGGGATTGAAAGGTGGATAATCATCTAAAGACAGGGGTGGTGCTGTAAATGTAGGGCTACTGAAGGCCAAATTGAGGACACTTGGGACATAAGACAATAAGAAATAGGAACAGGAGTAGCTGTTTGGCTAAAATCCACAGTCTTTGCCTCAGGGGCAAGATTATTCTCACTGAGCCATGACTGACCTTTGATTTAACTTTGGATGGTGATAGAAATTAGGCATATCCTAATTCCATTGTCTTTATAGAAATAAAAATCAAGTTGGAAGTGCATCAAGTGTTGTTAAGCTGTCATCTCACACCTTCTGTCATTATCCAAATTTAAAATTAGCCTTTGGATTTACGTGTAACTAAAACCTGTGGAACAAGATGTTTTTCAGTGTTCTCCACTATTCAATAGGATGGTGGCTGATTTGACATTCCTTTCCAGCACTTTCCCCAGAACCTTTGATTCCATTGCTGAACGAAAATCTATCTATCTCCGTCTTAAATATACACAAGTGCCGGAAATCTATCGTCCCACTCGCCATGGGAACCGGGGCTGGGCAAGGGGCGGACGGTGGGAAGACCCATTGGTCTCAGGCAGGGTTTTCCGATCACGAGGTAAGCGAGATGGTAAAATCCTGCCCATGGACTCTACTGTGCCAAGGGTGGCATGGTAGCACAGTGGTTAGCACGGCTGTCTCACAGCGCCAGGAACCAGTGTTCAATTCCTGGCTTGGGTCACTGTCTGTGAGGAGTCTGCATGCTCTTCCTGTGTCTGTGTGGGTTTCCTCCCACATTCTGAAAGATGTGCTGGTTAGATGCATTGACGCAAACAGTCAGCAGACTGTGGTGACTAGGGAAATTTCAAAGTAATGAAAAATTGAAGTGTTAATGTAAGCCTCACTTGTGACTGATAAATTAACTTTATTTTAGCTTACTTTACTTACCCGCACAACCTTCTGTAGCAAGAGAACCAAAGACTCACAGCCACCTGTGAGAAGAAATTCCTCCTCATCTTGGTTTTACATTGGTTCTCCTTTATCCCAAGACTATGCCTTCTGGTTCTAGACTCTCCCATGAGGGAGACATCATTGATTTCTCCTGCTTTCTATTTGTAAAATTTATTTTGGCGCTTTCTTATTTTCTAACAATCTGCCCCTAAATGATCTCCCAGTGACCATGTGCTCTCATTAATTGAAGAGGGCAGGACAGTCCACCGACATGGCAATTCCACTTTAAAACGTGTTCAGAGTTTGGCCTTATGGATTGTCGTGCTTTCAAAAAGAAAATGTAACAGGCATATCGTAACTGGTGCCAGAGATATGACAAGAGATAAACTAAAGGATTTATTTTTCTTTATTCATTCGTGAGACATGGGTGTCATTGGCTGGCCACTTTTATTGCCCTTATTCAGGAAGCTGCTGAGATCAATCACATTGCTGTGCCTCTGGAGTTACATGTAGGCCAGACCAGGTAAGAATGGCGGATTTCCTCCCCTGAAGGGCACTAGTGAACCGGATGGGTTTTTCCTGACAATTAACTATGTTTTCATGATCATCAGTAGATCCTTAGTTCCCGAGGATTTTTTAATTGAAATCAAATTCCACCATCTGCCACAGCGGGAGTCGAACCCCAGAACATTAGCTGAGTTTCTGGATTAATAGTCTAGTGATGATATCATTAGGCCATTGCCTCCCCTGAGAGGATAACTGAAGAGAACCGTGTAAGGGTTCAACTATAGTTGTATAGCACAACTATACAAATCTTACTACTGACAGCACCCTGACTCCAGCCAAAACCTTCCAGCCCCAGAGATATATGCCCTCACTCCTGATTGGCTCAGGTTCTTATGCTCATCTCCATTGATTCCAACCTGATCATGTGGCCCACAAAGGCTCACCCATTAAAGGGCCATGCCACCACAGAAATCACATCAGTGTGTCCGTACCATAAGCAAAAGCAAGATATGAAAGATGGGAGGCCCAGTAGTGTGACAACGTCTCTAATTTTGATCAGTCCTGCGAATTGAGGTCAACCTGGAAATATCTGAAATACAGACAGGAGAGAAATGTTGCTGTTGAAAAGAATGGTAACTGAATTTTTCTATCTGTGTCTCTTGAAGAGGAACCATATACAAAGTAAATCAAAGAGTTCAGGCCATGTTACAATCAATGTGCTGCATCCCTGACTAAGGCCCAGTCTAAATCTGGGCTAGGTTTGATGTCTAATCTATTGCACACTTGGCTAGTCTCTATGTGAATGTTAGGGAGCTCGTAAGTTCATAAGATGCAGGAGCAGAATTAGACCATTTGGCCCATCGAATCCACTCTGCCATTCAATCAGAGCTGATATGCTCCTCATCTCTTCTTTCTGCTTTCTCCCCATAACCCTTTAACCCATTACCAATTAAAAATCCATCTAATTCCTCCCTAAATTTATTCACTGTCCAGCATCCATCAAACTTTAGGGTAACGAATTTCACAGATTCATAACCCTTTGGGAGAAGTAATTTCTCTTCAACTCTGTTTTAAATTTGCTACCCCTCATCGTAAGACTATGATCTCTTGTCCTAAAATGCACAGGAGGAAGCATCCATTCCACATCTACTTTATCCTTATCTTTTATCAATTTGATCTTCCCTCATTCTTTTAAATTCCAGAGAGCATGGGTATAAACTATTCAATCTATCCTCATATGACAAATCCCCTTATCTCTGGAATCAATCTAGTGAACCTCCTGTGAACTGCCTCCAATGCCAATACATCTTTCCTCAAATAAGGGGACCAAAACTTCGTGGAGTTCGGTGACAAGTGGTGTACCTCAGGGGTCTGTTTTGGGGCCCCTGCTGTTTGTAATTTTTATAAATGATCTGGATGAGGGTATTGAAGGATGGATTAGTAAATTTGCAGATGACACTAAAGTCGGTGGAGTGGTAGATAGTGAAGAGGGGTGTTATAGTTTGCAGAGGGACTTGGACAAGTTGCAGAGCTGGGCCGAGAGGTGGCAAATGGAGTTTAATGTGGAAAAGTGTGAGGTAATGCACTATGGCAGAAATAATAAATGTGTAGAGTATAGGGCTAATGGTAGGATTCTTAGTAGTCTTGATGAACAGAGGGATCTTGGTGTGTATGTGCATAGATCCCTGAAAGTAGGCAGTCAAGTCGAGAAGGTTGTTAAGAAGGCATATGGAGTCTTAGCTTTTATTGGTAGGGGGATTGAATTTCGGAGCCGCAACGTCATGTTGCAACTGTACAAAACTCTAGTGCGGCCGCACTTGGAGTATTGTGTGCAGTTCTGGTCCCCACATTATAAGAAAGATGTGGAGGCATTGGAGAGGGTACAGAGGAGGTTTACCAGGATGTTGCCTGGTATGGAGGGCAGGTCTTATGAAGAGAGGCTGAGGGATTTGAGGTTGTTTTCGTTAGAAAGGAGGCGGCTAAGAGGGGACCTAATCGAAACATATAAGATGATTAGAGGTTTAGATAGGGTGGACAGTGATAGCCTTTTTCCTAGGATGGAGAAAGCTAGCACGAGGGGACACAGCTTTAAATTAAGGGGTGATAGTTATAGGACGGATATCAGAGGTAGGTTCTTTACCCAAAGGGTGGTTCGGGAGTGGAATGCCCTGCCTGCAGCAGTTGTAGATGCGCCAAGTTTGGTGGCGTTTAAGAGGTTAGTTGATAAGTATATGGAAGAGAAGGGAATGGTTTAGTTTGGAGGGGCATTGCTTTTTATATTGGTCGGCGCAACATCGAAGGCCGAAGGGCCTGTTCTGTGCTGTAGTGTTCTATGTTCTATGTTCTATGTTCTAAAACTGTGCACAATACTCCAGGAGCAGCCTCACCAATATAGTTGCAACAATATTTCCTTATCTTCAATTTCCCATGTACATTTCTGATGAGATTTTCCTGGGTCTATGTTTTGTTGTATTGGATTAACTGGAGGTATCAAAAAATGGGTGTGGGCCCTTTTACCCACTGGGGAAAGAACTTGCCTAATTTTCAATCCTTAATTTAGATGAAACGAAAATACTTTCAGTTCCTTTATATGAGTGTCCACTGAGACCAGTGCAATCTCTCGATATTGGCTATAATTGGCAAACAACACAGGAAAATGTCTCTGAGGTCTTCTGGTTGGCATAGAGTTTGCTCAGATAAGCAGCCTTAACATAGTTTAGAACCAGGTGGCTTTGTGCAAGGAAGTAGAAAGCACATGACCGGACTTCTACCCCATGGAAGATGAGACTTCAGCTGTTTTGAACACTTAGAAGTTATTATGTTTTCAAAAAGTTGTAGATGAAACTGGATTCTGAATGAAATCATAGAATTATGGAATCCTACAGTACAGAAGGAGGTCATTCGGCCCATCGAGCCTGTACCAACAACAATCCCATCCAGGTCCTATCCCCGTAACCCCATGCATTTATCCTGCTAATCTCTCTGACACTAAGGGGCAAATTAGCATGGACAATCCACCTAATCTGCACATCTTTGGACCGTGGGAGGAAACCGGAGCACCCGAAGGAAATCCATGCAGACAGGGAGAACGTGCAGTCTACACACAGAGAGTTACCCAAAGTCAGAATTGAACCCAGGTCTCCAGCACTGTGGAGCAGCAGTGCTAACCACTGTGCCACCGTGCCGCCCAAAATGAAAGAAAATATATATCTTTTACAAAATCAATGCGTCCACTATTATACAGCAGGTACATTCTAACTTGTAAGTCACCTATTTCTTAGGATCTTCTCAATGGAGGGTGTGTGCAGACTTGATGGGCCAAATGCTCTTCTTTGGTACAATAGGGAGTCTACGAAATGACCCCATTAGCTCCAGAAGCAGACATATTTGTGCCATTCTATTCTGTAATACTATACAAGATAATATTAACATCTTAACACATGAAGAATACATCCTTGGAAGCTTTTTTAAAGGAGGCAACGGTTATCACAGTCCTAGAATCCTCAATATTTTCTATCTATTTTAAGTTAATGGCTGGACTTCTATTAAAGGCATGTATTCTTTCTCCCCATTTTATTTCTTTGTGGTCGTACCCAGATCCTTTAATAGCCCCAAATACTGGAATGGTAAATTCTGCTCCAATGCAATAATGGAGTAGAACCGTTCTTTATTTGCATAGAAAACCCACAAACACTGAATGGAGACCACTGCTGTAAGTCAGGTGCAGGCATCTTATCTAAAAAGTCCAGCAGTGAAATCTCCTTGTCAAAATGATCCCTTCCAGGGATGTTAATGCTGCAATTAGTTGGCGCACAGTCCACTAATCCCTAGAGTTTGACTTTGAATTTTAACTGAACTGATGGGCTGCCAGTGAGTTCTCCTCTGAGTTGTTAAGTTCCTGAATCTATCTGCGTAGCCTTAATCCATTTCCTACTGAGCGTAAAACAGCCATTCAGAACTGCTAATTGGCACCAAATGGACATTCACTTAGGCAACCGACAGTGGCAATTGGTGTGGGACAAACCACCCTGCTATAGCGAGGGCTCAGATTGAGTGAGATTGTTGGAGCTTCCGAGAGAGGCAGATAAATGGATTAATAGATTTTCACCAATGCATGTGACAACAAAAATACAATTCAATTCAATATGCAATTTCCAGCGGCGGGAAATACTTATTAATCAAGAGTAGTTAGGTTATCCCCCTCCTTATTAATATGCGCTGGAGCCAAATGTGACATCTCAACACAAGTTTCAGCAGCAACTAGTTAACAACACAGGTTTATGATTATACTTAGGATCTCTTGGTCCATATGGTGTATACAATAGGCTCAGTTCCATTCTAGGCTAACTTATCCACTGTAGTATCAGAGGAGTTTTATTCACTATTGTTATTTTCATGTTCATTCCCCTATTGCCTAGTGTGTTTTCATTGCTCCTGTCATTTTGGGACTTTCCACTGTATTCTCAGTTGAAAGGAATTATGACGAATTCGTTCCAGATCCTAGCACAGCTGGTCCTGATCTGGCCTCTGGTTGTTCTAAGACATTTTATTTTGATACATATTTTTAATCTGTGGCATTGATTGGTGTTCCCTGTGATTTGATTTATTGTTGTCATGTATATTAGTATACAGTGAAAAATAATCTTTCTTGTGCACTATGCAGACTATACAGATAAAGCATATTGTACATAGAGAAGGGAAGAAGGTACAGAATGTAGTGTCACAGTCATAGCTATGGTGTAGAGAAAGATCAGCTTAGTGTGAGGTAGGTCCATTCAAAAGTCTAATGGTAGCAGGGAATAAGCTGTTTTTGAGTTGGTTGGTATGTGTCCTCAGACTTTTGTATCTTTTTTCCTGACGGAAGAAGGTGGAAGAGATTATATCCAGGGCGTGTGCTGTCCTTAATTATGCTGGTTGCTTTTCCGAAGTACCAGGAAGCACAGACAGTGTCAATGGGTGGGAGACTAGTTTGAATGATGGACCCTTTGTAGTTTTTTTGCTATCTTGGACAGAGCAGGAGCCACAACAAACTGTGATATAACCAGAAAGAATGTTTTCTATCATGCATCTGTAAAAGTTGTGAGAGTTGTAGTTGACATACCAAATTTCCTTAGTCTTCTGACAAAGTAAAGGTGTTGGTGGGCTTTCTTAACTGTAGCTTCAGCATGGAGGGACCAGGACAGTTTATTGGTGACTGGACATGTAAAAACTCGAAGTTCTTGACCATTTCTACTTCATTTCCACTTAGCACACTATTTCGTGCCAAAGTCAAGATCATAACCTCACCCTGTCGAGAATTGAGAAGGGTCATCCTGACTTGAAACGTTGTCTCTATTCTTTCTCCACAGATGCTGTCAGACCTGCTGAGATTTTCCAACTTTTTCTGTTTTCATTTCAGATCTCAGCATCTGCATTATTTTGCCTTTATCTGTTGAGTATCACATCAGTTGCCAAATCTGGTTGGCCATATTCATGAGTGGAGAGTCATCACATGATCTTCCGTTTCCAGCCACACTCGTCCTTTCCTCCAGTGCCATGAATCATGTTCCCACGGTGATCAGAAAGCAAATAGACTCTTTGGGCATAATCTTACAGAAGAACTTCTAAGGGGCAAATGAGCGAGGAAATGTGAGAGTTTCAGACTCACTTTTGGGCAAGTTTGAAAATGCAATCTTGTGGCACTCAGTGCAAAAATAGTGCCAGGATGTTGTTCTTGGCCGCGATGGGGTGATGTGAAGCCTGAGCCTGACAGGGAAGCCGGCTGCTGAACTTTAGGGACACTGTTGTGCAGGCGCCCCAATCTCCCAATTTACTGGGAGACTTCCCTCTGGCACAAAGCTGATTTCACCAGCAAAACAGTGTTTGTGATTTTTTGCCTCCCACCCAGTCTTACCTCATCTTGCCGAAGGTCAGGTGGGGCAAGGTCATAAGATCACGCCCAGCAACACATGAATGGATGATGCCTGACAAGTGTCAAGTCTGATATTTCTATAATGAAAAAATTAAAAGAGTTTGAAGAAATCTTTTACAAAGATTTAACTTTTAATGCCATTGGGATGTTCTCCTGGGATTTGCAGTGAAATCTCCTGGAGATTTTCCTGACAATCCTAAAATCATTGGTAGATGTGGATTCTATCATTCCAGGTAATAGTTTCACTATGCAATCTCCCTATTGACCATTCCAGCCCATTCATGTATTTTAGAACTTCTCCTCTATATAAATTCAGCCTCAGCCAAGCTCTGTCTGTTTATCTCTTCATGAATAAATTCCAAATAAAACTGTAAGTTTTTTAATGGAACAAGTGAATTTCTGCCAGATGTTTGTAATGATATGATGGAAAGGAATGTGTGATTCTCAACAGCTTCAGGCAATTTTGCCCATGTTCCTTATCTGGATTGAGGTGGAGAGTTTAACTCACAAAAGGCAATAAACAGAATATCATAGAATTCTTACAGTGCACCACGAGGCCTTTGACCCATCGAGGCTGCACTGACAACAATCCCATCCAGGCTCTATCCTCATAACCCACATATTTTCCCTACTAATCTCCCTGACACTAAGGAGCATTTTAGCATAGCCTTTCAACCTAATCTGCACATTTTTGGATTGTGGGAGGAAAGCAAAGCACTCAGAAGAAACTCACAGACACAAGGAGGATATGCAAACTGCACAGTCACCCAAGGCCAGAACTGAATCTGTGTTAACCACTGTGCCACCATGCTCCATGCTTTAAAGTTGCCAACTGTGATTAAATATATTGCTGGAGCTTTCTATGTTTTTCTATCTAGTGAAGAAAAAAAAGATTTTAAAAGTTGACAAAGTAATCCTCTTAATGTCCCAATGATCTTTCTCAATAGTTGTACACAACAGTGTCCTGGAGATTGTCTTACAATCCTTGGAGACTCCAGGCCAATCCAGGAGAGTTGTCAACTCTAAGTGCTAGTGAAGTGAGTTAGTATATTCTGATCCTTGAGGTCCTGAGTTCGTTCTAAGGGTCTCCCTCCCCTCCAGTGTTATAAAAATTCCTTGACCTCCCCGTAACACAGGCTTTTCCTACAAAAGTTAGTTATAAAGTTAAAAATGCATATTTATTATCATTGTTGTTTTACCTACCGGATGCAAAAATTGCTGCTGGTGTTCAGCACTGTAGAGTTTATATGATTCTATGAAATAATCAAGGATCAATTGAGCTGGCTAACAAGGCAATTGACCCTGATAACATTCTACCCAGGCAATAATATAGTTGACATGGGAGGTCAGATGGGTTGCCCAAACCCTCCTTGTCTAATACCTTGGACTTACATTGTCTTGGGATTGATGGGCTTCCTACTAGGAATTGCTTGCTGTTCTGGCAGTGCTCACTAATGCGCTCTTGGCACTGCCCCAACTGCTGAAGTTGCCAATTGATCCGTTTGGCTGACTTTGCTTCAGAAAGGGGGGAGAGGGGCTCCCCCAATCCCCAATACCCCCTATTCCCCATGCAGTCCTATATTTCTGTTGCCGCATTGCATTACACCCAAATTATTGCGAAATAGGGAAACATTGTAAATGGTTGGGGCCAGTTGTATTGGAAGGAAGCAAACCTTGAGGCATTTAACAGTGAACAAGGCATGTTAAACCTCCAAGTGCCTGAGAACCAATTCCACAACAAAAGCTGGTTTACTTCCTTGTCAAAATATTTCAATTTTTACTTCCAAAAAAAAATACCAAAAGGAAGAAGGAAAGCAGGTTTAGCATTTTAGCTCTTGGGCAATGCTGCACCATGGAAATATCAAAATTACCTAATGCAATTAAGAAATGAGACTGCTGTGATGACAGCAAAGGGATTGAATTAATTAGAGGAGAGTAAAATGACAAGTCATGGATCATAGCACAGGAGCATTTGTTTATTATCATTTTCATAAGGATAACAACACTTCTAACCAAGTGCTTTAATGAATAGAGTAAATAGAGTAAAGGAGAACACAAGACTCTTGTTGAGTCAATGTTCTGTACCAAGTCATTGTCTTCATGGGCAACACAGTTGTAAATGTTATCAATCATACTTTACATTTTCCAGTGTTCCATTTCAGCCAGTCAGGGATATGTAGGTATCAGAAGTTTAAAAAACATGTATCTGATACCCTACTGTCTTAACTGCTCAATATAAAGGATACGATTCTACACAGAGAGAAAACAAAGAAAATTTGAAAAATGTGTCTTCAGGAAGCTTCTCCGAGTCATCATATTGTGCAATTAGTGCAGTTTGTAAAATGTTTACAACGTGATGATGTCAATTCCTAAAAATGAGCTCTTGAATCTAAATATAACCCCGCTGAATTAGTCAAAAGCTTTCCATTAAGATCTCCTTTCCAAAGGTACGCCAAGCTGGTCGCTACTTGCCTGGGTAACTGAGAAGAACTCTGCGATCACATTCCTGATGACTGGTGTGATTAGAAATGTTCGCTCCACTAAATGAATCATGACATATTCATGAAGTGGAAAGTGTGGCTCCAAATCTGCCTTCAGCATTTCAATAACAAATAAGTCCCAGTGTTTGACCCTGCTTCTGATCAGGGTCTTATAGGAGGCACTAATTGGGTGGACAGCAGTTACTGAGACTGCAGCTCCATAGCTCACAGCTCAAATATAAATACATTCCTACACTCTTAATTATTACAAAAATGCACAAGTTTTCTTTCACTTTATAACAAAGTTCTTTTGAAAATATGTTTATTCACTGGTATTTTTGTATACAAGGAGAACAATTGACAGGTGCCTCCCCCATCCAATCGCTGGCCTCCCAAGTGCAACCCGCTGACATTGCCAGCCCAAATCCTCTCAATTACCAGCCCCAAACCCTCCCCGTTATCTACCCAGCTACACCCATCCACCCAGATCACTGGGTCCCAACCGGCCCCCCCCATGGCTGGCCTCCCGATGGTCGGACTTGGCTTCTGATTACTGGCCTCACATCAGCTCCCATCCCCCCAGTGCAGAGATCCCCCATTCCCTCCCCTCCTATCTCCCTCTACTCCTACCTCCACCCCATCTTCCCTGTCTCCCTCAGGCTGCACTCCCTTGGCACTGCCCAGTGCCCTCTGGGCATTAACACCTTACCAGGCTTGTTGCTAATGCCCAGAGTGCTAGGCTGGCACTGCCTAAGGGGCATCCCCTTTCTCCGGTCTCCTGAGGGCATTAGTCCCATTAGTGAGGCCATCACAGCAGGTCCATGTTACTGGGGACCATATATAATACCTACTGTTGTGAATCTCCACTGCTGGGGTCAGAAGCCATAGCAAGGCCGGACAATACCATCTTAGGGTCATTGAATAAATGGAAATGCTGATTTCCATATTGTAATCAGCCTCATGCTGTTCCCCAGTTCAAGGCAATGACGTCCAGAAAATGGGCTAAGAAGAGCGCGACTAACCAGACAATAGATACGAGTCACAATTCCTGTTTTTGGCCTCCCACTAACATTTCCCAGCACTCCTCGAGCAATGCAGTGGACTGGGAAAATCGCATCCCATATTCCCTAATGCAGAGGTAGTGTGAAACTGAATCACAACTCCAATAACTATTCCATAGATTGGTGAAGTTAGTGTTAGAGTGGAATTGTAATGATGCACTTCTTCAGACTTCATTTGTGAATGCAAAAAGGATTTAATAATGAGAAAACAGAAGCTTCATAGCTGCACCAAGCTCCCTACGTGTCTTTTGCTGAAGAGGACTCCATCACTGAAGTGATATCCCAATGAGCCTCAGTTGGTCTCCCAAGCCAGAAGATATTTTTGTGCTTTGTTGCTCTTAGAGGAACAATCACAACATCCTCCCCTTTAACTCCTTTGTACAATCTTCAATAACTAATTTACTCAGTCATAAATTCTTACTAAACATTGTACACGAGTTGGACAACTAACTAAAACTCTTTGATGGGTTTTTCTGTTTCTGGTAGAGAGGGGTATTCCTGTAGTCGGAGATGCTTCCATAGGATCAACATTAACAAGAACTGCAATAACATGTACCTCATCTGGTACAGGCAATTCATTACTACTTGCTTCCACGGAGATATCAGTTACATCTTTCACAGATCGATCAGGTACTTCGATGTTTATGAGTTCAAAAACATTTCTTGATGGCAACACTGACTGCCGGAGTATCTCTCAAGTGATCTATAAGTTTACAACAATCTGACCTTCCATGTCGACTTGATATGGAAAAGGGCCAATTTCAGAGACAATAATTCTGGAGATTTAAGCTGATCCACTAACAAAGTTTCATGTTTAAGATGCGATTTAAAATTTTTTTTATGCTTTATGTTTAAACATAAAGGCCAGAATTATCTGATGTCCTGTGCTCCACTCCTGCTGCCAACAAGAATGAAGAATTTTATTCACAGTTGAATCTCCATTCGCAATAGCAGGACAGGAGAATACCAGTGTGTAAGTTAGGTTACAACAATTGTGAAAATTGAGTTTCATAATTGTCAAAAAAGAAATGCTGTCAAGAAATGAAAAATTATTATTAGCCAAACACAGTCTTCAGTAAGGTCAATACTGATGCATGCAGGATAAAGCAAGTAGATCTAAAACTTTGTTCTATAAACATTTCATTCTAGGTTAGGACAGCAGGATGAAAATGAAGAGTAAGTTACGATGATGATTACCAAATAACAAGATATTACCAAATAAAATAACATATTATGCTAATGAAGGATTGATTTTCTATTGGATAACAAAGGGCAAAAGGCTATGCTATGATTGGTGGATATGTATGTCAATGAAAGATGTGAAAAATCTCTTGTTCCTGATTTGTTGTAATTGATTATATCTGCTGAGCTGTTTCTCTATAACTTCAGAACTGCTCCAGTCAATCTGATTTGGCGGTAGAAAGTTCTTCTTGTGCACAAGTAATTAAAGATATTGCATAGGATTTGTGTAAGGAGTCAACTGAGTGCCTTTAGAATACTATTATTCAAGAGAATGCTAACACTAGTCAGAGAATTCCAGCCAAACACAGGTTAAATTGACACCAGACAGCTCTCCCAAAAAGGGACTATCATGATTTTATCTCTAATGAAACATAATAACAAATTAATCAGCAACAACATCAAAAAAAAGAATCATCATTTAATATATCTGCTGTGGGTTGAGGGATGAATGTTGGCCAGGAGAGGGAAAACTCGAAACTCAAGGGTTATCTGGACTCGAAATATTGGTTCCACTTTCTCCCTGTGGATGTTGTCTGATCTGTTTAGATTTTCCAGCATTTTTGTTTTTGTTTCAGATTCCAGCATTTGCAGTAACTTGCATTTATGTTAAAGCTTAAATTGGTTTGTATTTTTTTTATCTCAGTTAACATTTCATTGAAGTATTTTCACAATACTCTCTATGATTTGAAAACCAGGCTATCAGTCTCGTGTATTGGTTGGCACAGCAACTCGGTACAACAATAATTATCACATTTACTCCAAAGTCATTGAGTTCATTCACTCAGAACGTTGATAAGTGTTTCTGTCAGAGGATAATCAGCATTGGACCGGTAAGAGTCTCATTTAATATTCTGCCAAAGATTATTTTACAATGCCCCAGTTTCTCATTCAAAAGTAATTTATTGTAATATTTGAACTTTATTCTGTATTTTGTGTTTTATCTTTATGGAACATCAAACCACAGTAATTTTGGCTTCCAGGTCGTGAATATTACTCAACTCCTTGGACACAAAGGTTAGGAGAAAGTGGTAGGGAAATGTAAATAAGAAGATCGTAGAGGCCTCATGTAGGGGCAATTCTCCCATCCCGACCCACAACATTTCTGGCAGGTTGGGATGAAAGATGCACGTCCCCAGCCTTGTTCCGGGAGTTGCACATATGCCGGGAACTCATACACATCTCTCGGAGCCAGAGAACAGTTGGAGGCCAGACTACGCTGGAAACAGCAGGAAGACAGTTAAGTCATTTGAATCTTTTTTCATGTATTTTTACATTTCATTATCAGGAACAAGATGAAAGCATATAAACTCGCCAGCTCCAACCCACCTCTTTCTGATGAGCTCAGTGAATTCTATTCCTGTTGAACAAGAGGTCAACGAGAGCATGCCCCCCACTCTGGAAGCGCTGGATAAAGCTGTATTTGGGGTCACCATTGCAGATAAGAGAGCAGCTTTCTCGAAGGTCAACCCACAGAAAGCCACTGACCTGGATGGGGTACCCGAATGAGCACTCAGATCCTGCATGGATCACAGATATCTTCAACCTCTCATTACAACAATCTGAGGTCCTTATCTGCTTCAAGAAGACAATCATCATCCCGATATCTAAGAAAAACCAAGCAGTATGCCTTAATGACTGATGGCCATTGGCTCTGACATTCATCATTATGAAGTGCTTCGAAAGACTAGTCATGGCATGAATCAATTCCAGCCTCCCAGAGTACCTAGATCCACTACAATTTGCCCATCGTTGCAACAGGTCCACAGCAGATGCCATTTCCCTGGCCCTGCACTCAACCCTGGAACACCTAGATAACAAGGGCATCTATGTCAGACTCCCACTTATTGATTATAGCTCAGCCTTCAACACTATTATTCCCATGAAACTCATCATCAAACTCCGTGACCTGGGCCTCGGCATCTCCCTCTGTGACTGGATCCTGAACTTCCTAACTCACAGACCACAATCAGTAAGGATAGGCAACAACACCTCCTCCACAATCATTCTCAACAACAATGCCCCACAAGGCTGTGTTATCAGCCCCCTAATATACTCCTTGTACACCGTGCGGCCAAATTCCCCTCCAATTCAATTTTCCAGTCTGTAGTGGAATGGATTTAAAACAATGACGAGACAGAGCACAGGAATGAGACAGAGAATCTGGTGAATTGGTGTGGCGACAATAATCTCTCCCTCAATGTCAACAAATAAAGTAGATTGTTATTGATTTCAGGAAGCGTAAAGGATCAACAGAGATGAAGTAGAAGGGGTTGAGAGCTTTGAGTTTTTAGGTGTCCAGATCACCAACAAACTGTCCTGGCCCCACTGTGCCAACACTATAGTTAAGAAAGCCCACCAACGCCTCTACTTTCTCAGAAGACTAAAGGAATTTGGCATGTCAGCTACGACTCTCACCAACTTATACACTTGCACCACAGAAAACATTCCTTCCAATTGTATCATAGCTTGGTAATGGCTCCTGCTCTGCTCTAGCACCCAAGAAACTATGAAACGTTGTGCATGTAGCCCAATCCATCACGCAAACCATCCATTGACTCTGTCTACATTTCCCACTGCCTCAGCAAAACAACCAGCACAATTAAGGACCCCACACATTCTCTCTTCTGCCTTCTTCCATTGGGAAAAAGATACAAAAAGTCTGAGGTCATGTGCCAAACGAGTCTAGAACAGCTTCTTCCCTGCTGCTGTCTGACTTTTGAATGGACATATCTTGCATTAAGTTGCCCTTTTTCCACACGCTAAGCTATGACTATAGCACTACATTCTGCACTCTTTCGTTTCCTTCTCTATGAATGGTATGCTTTGTCTGTATAACATGCAAGAAACAATACTTTTCACTGTATACTAATATATGTGACAACAATAAGTCAAATCAAATCGAATCAACTTACCAGTCACATCCAGGGAACTAGGGTGAGACCCTGCTGGAATGAAAGGGGGCAATCAGGGTCCCCCTAGGGGTTGGGCGGTGGGGCTGGTGTCCCCAGACATGGACACCCTGGTAGTGTCAGCCTGTGCCCACTGGCATTGCCAAGGAAACACGTTGGCACTGACCATCAGGCCTCGGGCAGTGTCAAGTGGGCAGGCCTGACTGTGGGTGGGTCCTGGGGGTGATCGGTGGGGGTGGGGAGTCCAGCTGCCACTCTGCAGACTGAATCGATCTGGGCTGGAGAGAGGGCAGCAATTGGGGCAGGCTGAGGGGGCGAAGTGTGGTCTGCTTGGGATGAGGGGTGTTGCCTGCCTCCTGGTGGGCGGGGGGGGGGGCAGTCTGACCCCAGGGAGGGTCAGCAGGGGCAATCTGCCAGGGTGAGGTGATGAGGGGATCGCCTCTGCTAGGTGTAGGGAGTTAGACATCAGGACGCTCTGGGACAGGGGGAGTCAAGGCTGGTCTAGGAATTGTTGTAGGGTCTGTGATTGGGCCATGGTGGGTGTGCTGGAGGGGCAGCACTGCAGGGGTTCTGGGCTGGCCAGCGATCAAACGGGCCAGCAAGTGGGAAACTGATAGCTCTTGCGCAGAGTTCCAGAACTGTCAGACTCCAGCGTGAACAGGCCCCGTTCCCCCTCTCCCAGGTTTTTAATGAGATTCACGATTGGGATATTTGCAGTGCACAGACTGGGGAGATTCGGGTCGGAAGTTGAACTGATAAAACAGTTGTGATCTAGAACAGTTTTCCCACCAATTCAGCGCTTTTGGGAGAATCGGCCAGAGGTGCCTGGATAATACATTCACATGATCTGCCCTGGACCCCTCTGGACCAAAGTGAATATGAAGGCCCTATACATGTGGAAGGCTTGAAGGTAGGTCCATCCAAAGATGTGCAGATTAGGTGCACTGGCCATCCTAAATTGCCACTTAGTGTCCCGGGATGTGTAGGTTAGAGGTATTAACAGGGTAAATATGTGGAGTTATGGGGATAAGGCTGAGATGGGATTGTTGTTGGTGCAGACTCGATGGGCCCAACAGCCTCCTTTAGTGCTGCAGAGTTTCTATGATTCTAACGCTTGACGCATAACGTGCCCTTGAATGCAGGTCTCAGCTGAGTTTGGTTTTCCTGCATGTTCTGCCACCGTTAGGTCCAGCCAGGGAGAAAGGCCTTCACCAGGGGTATCCTTAATATTTTGGATCTCTCGCTTTTGGATAGTACCGGTGCAGGACTGGTAAAGGATGAGTGGGATGGGTGAAGGAATAATGAATACGAAAATCTGCTCTTGTGACAAGAGTTAAAACACTAGTTGAGGTTTTAAATACAGATGTGGTGAACGGTAGTTGAAATAACAGCTTTCAGTTTTGTTCCTTTGAGAGATTTGTCTTTTTTGACCCTGTTTATTCAACGTCAGTGGAAGGTGTTATCAGAGCCATTCTGAAGATCAAAATCCTATCATAGCTGCTGCAGTATTGTTACTGTCCAATGCTGACCTTCCTCCTTGCCACCCTCTAATATTGCTGCACAGTATTGCTCCAGTTATAGCCAGTCCTTTCCTGGTGTCAACTCCTGGTTGAGTTTCCATTGTATTTCAATCATTAATGAGCCTTTTGCCCTACTTCCTCATGAAATCTACTGCTTTGCCAGTCCGGGAATTGCAGAGCTCTACCTGGAGTAAAGTTGCTATCCAAGCAGTGTAGGGACAAAGCAGGCCCAAGAATAGATTGAGGTTCAAATAACAGATGGCGACCAGACTGCCTCCAAAACACCGGTGGGATATTCATTTACACCTCGTCTCTGATTTCCTATCTACTTAAGCTGCACAACAGCACAGTACACCATGAACATGCTGGTGCATTACAATGCTGCTTCCAGAGGACTGTACCTGGGACCTTAATGCCACACCAAGTTCAAAATCTACTCACTGAGCCACTCAAATCAACCCCAGGTAGTCTGAACTTCTCATAGCATCCCCTGCTTTGCCAACATAACCATGCAAGATAAGGCAGCAATTTAGTGAGTAAGGAGATATGCCATGGCAGAAGGATGATGCCAGCTCTCAGTTTGGAGGAAGTAGCTGATTTCATTCTCCCAACTGGACGTTTTTACTGGAGGCGAAGGCCTAATAGTATTATCACTAGACAATTAATCAGAATCTGAACTAATGTTCCAGGGACCTGATTTCAAATCCCGCCACAGCAGATGGTAGAATTTGAATTGAATGAAATATATCTTGAATTAAGAATCAATTGATGACCATGAAACGATTGTTGATTGTCAGAAAAATTCGGATGCCCTTTAGGGAAGGAAATTCTCCGTCCTTACATGGTCTGGCCTACTTGTGACTCTAGAGCCACAGCAATGTGATTGGCTCTCAACTGCCCTCAGGCAACTAGGCATGGGCAATAAATGCTGTCCAGCCAGTGAAGCTCATGTTCCACAAATGAATTAAAAAAAGATCCAGTATATCCAAGAGGAGGAAAGGGTTTGGAAATTCTGGACTATGCTTCAGGTTTTGGTCCATTGCCTATTAACATTTAAGTCAGTTTGTTTTGCAATCAGGGAATTAGTGGTTGCAAGTGTTAAAGAGTACACCCAGCCACAAGCATCTGCCCCATCTTTCTAGATCAGCCAACGAGATGCACTACAAAAATTCACCGGCCTTACAACAATTTGTTGTGTGAATCCTTTTAAGCAATAGTGTCAGAGCTAAATTGAGACCTCTAATTGTGCCAAGGTATGGTATGAAAATGTGTGGTAAGCTTTTGAAAGGCCTGTAAGGTTGTATGGAGGCTCTAGAGCAGCAGGAAGTGAGTAACAGTTCAAAATGAAACATTTCCTGGCTTTTGTACTTATGAATGCGGAGATGCCGATGTTGGACTGGGGTAAACATAGCAAGAAGTCTGAAAATACCAGGTTTAAGTCCAACCATTTATTTAAATAAATCGGTTGGACTTAAAACCTGATGATGTCAGACTTCTTACTGTTTTGTACTTATAGACAAGTAGAACTATAGAATCCTTATAGTGACCTGATAGAGCTGTATAAGATGTTGAGAGTTATAGTTTGCGTAGATTTTCAGAGGATTTTTCCCAGGGCTGAAATAGTCGCTATGAGAGGACATGCTGAGGAGTAGGTACGGAGGAGATGTCAGGGGTAAGTTTTTCACTCAGAGGGTGGGGGGGTAAGTGGAATTGGTTGCTGTCAGTGGTGGTGAAGGCAAGCTCGATATGGTCTTTTAAGAGACTTCCGGATGCGTACATGGGACTTAATAGAATTGAGGGTTATAGGTAAGCGTAGTAGGTAGGGATATGATCAGCGCAACTTGTGGGCCGAAGGGCCTGTTTGTGTTGTAGTTTTTCCATATTCTATGTTCTATGCAGGAGGAGATCACTTGGCACATTGAGACTGCACCAACAACAATCAAGGTCCTAACCCCATAACCCCATGTATTTACCCTGCTATTCCCCCTGATACTAAGGGGCAATTTAGCATGACCAGTTAACCTAACGGGCACATCTTTGGATGTGGGAGGAAATCGGAGCACCCGGAGGAAACCCATGCAGACACGGGAAAATGTGCAAACTCTACACAGACAGCGACCCAACGCTGGAATTGAACCCAAAAGACACAGGTCAAGGTAGATATAACTTGATAATAACCTCTGCCGCAAAGGAGTCTGGATAGACAGGATAAGGAAAAGTCATTCCCTTTGGTGAAAAAGTGAAGAACCAGAGGTCACACATTTAAGATGAATGGAAAGGAATCAAAGTGACTTGAGGTAAAACATTTTTATGTAGATTGTAGTTAGGATCTGGAAAATCACTACCTGAAAATGTGACGGAGTATCATTCCATCATGGTTTTCAAAAAGAGATTGAAAAAGTACATGAAAAGTACAGAAGCAAGGACATGTTGTTGCAATTATGAAGGGCGTTGGTGAGGCCAGACCTGGAATACTGTGTGCAGTTTTGGTCTTCTTTTCTGAGAAAGGATGTTCTTGTCTTCGAGGGAATGCAGTGAATGTTTACCAAGCCGATTCCGGAGATGACGGCACTGATGTGGGAGGAGAGATTGACTAGACGAGGATTGTTTCCACTGGAGTTCTGATGAATGGTGCGGGGGCCGGGGGATGAGGGGAATCTCGTAGAGACTTATAATATTCTAACAGGACTAGAAAGTATAGATGCATAGATGCATCTATAGAAAGTATAGATGCAGCGAGGATGGTGGGAGAGTCCAGAACCAGGGGTCACAATCTGAGGATTCGGGTTGGACCACTTAGGACAGAGGTTAGGAGACATTTCTTTACCCAAAGAATGAGGAGCCTGTGGAATTCATTATCACAGGAAGTAGTTGATGCCAAAACATGGACTGTGTTCAAGAGGCAGCTGGATATATACTTGGGGCGAATGGGATCAAAGATTATGGGGAGAAAGCACGATTCGGTTATTGAGTTAGATGTTAGCATGATCTTAATGAATGGTGGAGCAGGCTCGAAGGGCCACATTGCCTCCCCCTGCTCCTATGTTTCTGTGTAATTACCTGAAAAAAAGAACAACTGCAGAGCCACAGGGTAAAGTGGAAGAATGGGGCTAGCTGAGTTACTCACACAGAGAGCTGGCAAGCACACAACGGGCCCAATGGTCTCCTCCCATTCCGTTCCCATTCCAATTCAACGACAGACTTATATATAATTTATAACAGGTGAACTGTACAGATGTGCTTTCCAACATTCCAATTCTGCAACTTCTACTTGCGTTAAAAATAAATTCACAGGGAAGCTGTGCAAGTAGGAATGGAGCTGTGGATTATAAACATGACTGCAGATACAGAAGATTGAGTGCTCCTTGGAAGATGATCGCTCCTGAACTTTTGGGGTCATGGAAATGTCATGGTAAGGAAGTCACCCAGTTAGTGCTGAATAATAGATAGGTTTGAATAAAGATAGATAGCTTTGGGGGCAGGGACAGACCTGGAATAAGATTCTTTTAGCTCCCTGTCCTCTGAAGGTATGGGTTCCAGCTGCTCAGTGTTGGATTGTTCCTACATCTAGCCAGACCCTGAAAAGATGCTGTTCTTCGTGTGCACACCCCGGGAGCAAGTGTTAGTGAGATATTTGTTTTTGAGATCTATCAAAAACATCTATCACTAGTTTCTCTGAAATGATGGTGGGCCTTCTTTTTTGGAACTGTTGTAGCCCTCAAGGTGATGTGCATAAGTAGCTGACTTGAGTTTGTTCTCAATTGACCCCCACAATTGTGAATCTTGCAATGGTGAGTCACAGGACAGTAATGAGTTACACAGACAGACCTTAGTTGATTAATTTCCCCTCAGACAGGGCTGTTGAAGCAATTCAGACAGTCAAGAGCAAGCAAAGGCCATGTGATACATTGAGCTCATTGTATTTCAACTCACCATCTAACATTTGACTGTGCATCGCCACTGCAAAGTTAAACACAGTAGTTGGGAATTTAATGTGCCTAGAAAGCTGAGAAATGACCTTCTAGAATCACTAATCCCTACAGTGCGAAAGGAGGCCATTCGTCCTATCAAGGCTGCACCAACTTTGCGACAGAGCATCTTACCCAGGCACTATCCCTGTAACCACTCATATTTATCCTGCTAACCCCACCTTACATATATTGGGACAGTAGGGGGCAATTTAGCATGATCAATCCCCCTAACCTGTGGGAGGAACATAGAACATAGAACAATACAGCACAAACAGGCCCTTCGACCCACGAGTTGCGCCGATCACATCTACCAATCCACAGACCTATCTATAACCCTCTATCCTATTCTTTTCCATATACTCATCCAGAAGTCTCTTAAAAGACCCCAGTGAGTTTGCCTCAACAACCTCTGACGGCAGTCGGTTCCATTCACTCACCACCCTCTGAGTGATAAACCTACCCCTGACATCTCCTTTGTATTTGCTTCCCTGCACCTTAAATCTGTGTCCTTTCATAGTGACCATTTCAGCTCGGGGAAATAGTCTCTGAGAGTCCACCCTATCTATTCCTCTCAACATTTTATAAACCTCTATCAGGTCGCCTCTCAACATACGTCTCTCCAGTGAGAAGAGTCCCAGCTCCCTCAACTTATCTTCATAAGGCCTGCCTCCCAATCCAGGCAGCATCCTTGTAAATCTCCTTTGAACTCTCTCAATAGCCTCTACATCCTTCCTAAAATGATGCGACCAGAACTGCGCACAATACTCCAAGTGGGGTCTGACAAGAGTCTTATAGAGCTGCATCATTACCTCTTGACTCCTAAACTCTATTCCTCGATTAATGAAGGCCAGTACACCATACGCCTTCTTGACCACTTCCTCCACCTGCAAGGCCGATTTAAGAGTCCTATGGACCCGGACCCCGAGATCCTTCTGCTCTACAACACAGCTAAGATTCCTATCCCTTACTAGAGCACCTGAAAGAAACCTGAGCAAACACAGGGTAAACATGCAAAACCCACACAGACAGTTACCCAAAGGCATGGAATAGAAACTGGTTGTTAACAGCTGCGCCACCATGCCATGATTCAGGAATTATATGACCTGTCTGGTCTGACTGACAAAATTCAATGAACGTTTTCTGATGATAGGTTAGACATGTGAAATGCTAACTTCTCCTCTCTCCATAGTTGCTGCCTGACCTGTTAAGTATTTGCAATAATTTCTGCTTGTATTCTAAGTGAACGTTTTGTCTGATGTTGTCACTTTGAAAATATTTTTACCTGTAGTGTATCTTTAAGAAAATATCACTTTAAGATTTCAAATTGTAGTAAGGACCTAAGATAATGTTGGAGCGAGTGGCTTGTATTTTATTTACTCAGTCACAAATCTTGTCTTACAAATCTAGTGGAATTTTTTGAAGAAGTGACAAAAACAGTTGATGAAGGACATGCTGTTGATGTCGTCTACATGGATTTCAGTAAGGCGTTTGACAAGGTTCCTCATGGTAGACTGATAGAGAAGGTGAAGGCGCATGGGATACAGGGCCGGGTATGTAGATGGGTCGAGAACTGGCTCGGGAGGAGGAGACAGAGGGTAGTAGTGGAAGGCTCTTTTTCCGACTGGAAGCCTGTCACTAGTGGAGTGCCACAAGGCTCAGTACTAGGTCCTCTTCTATTTGTGGTCTACATAAACGACTTGGAAGTTGGGGTAGGTGGTGAGATCAGCAAATTTGCTGATGACACTAAGATGCTTGGATTGGCGGGTACAGAGGAGCAGTGCCAGGCAATACAACAGGACATAGATAGGTTGGTAGACTGGGCAGATAGATGGCAAATGGAATTTAATCCGGATAAATGCGAGGTGATGCATTTTGGCCGGAAAAATGTAGAAGAGAGTTATAGGATAAAAGGTAAAACTATACGGAGCATAGAGACGCAGAGAGACTTGGGGGTGCAGGTTCACAAGTCTCTGAAGGTGTCTTCACAGGTGGAGAAGGTGATAAAGAAAGCGTATAGTATGTTAGCTTTCATTGAAAAGGGTATAGAATACAAGTGTAGGAGTTTGATGTTGCAGTTGTATAGAACGTTGGTTAGGCCTCATTTGGAATACTGCGTCCAGTTCTGGTCGCCGTACTGTCAGAAGGATGTGGAGTCCTTGGAGAGAGTGCAGAGGAGGTTTACCAGGATGCTGCCTGGTATGGAAGGATGTCTTATGAGGAACGATTAAATAGACTGGGGTTGTTTTCCCTTGAAAGACATCGGCTTAGAGGGGGTCTAATAGAGGTGTATAAGATTATAAGGGGTATAGATAGAGTAAATGGTGGTAAACTTTTCCCACCTTCAGAAATGGATAGGACGAGGGGTCACGGCCTTAGGGTGAGGGGGGCTATGTATAAGACGAATATTAGAGGGCAGTTTTTCACACAAAGGGTAGTGGGGGTGTGGAATGCACTGCCGAGTAAGGTGGTGGGAGCAGGCACGCTAGGGCTGTTTAAGGGTCTCTTGGACAGCCACATGAGCGTTATGCAGATAGAGGGATATAGTAGGACTGTTTAACTATGGCTTTTTTTTCCCACAGGTAATTCGGTCCATACTTGACCATCAAGGAGCGTGCATTCGGCAGGTGGTGCGAGGACAGCTCTTGGATGTTGATTCATGGGTTGCCTGGTGCTTCGTGTTGTAAATGAGTGCTTTATCTGGACCATCTGAAGGGCACCATGACAGCTCAGTGACTATCGCTGTAGCTGTGCAGACACTTGGAATTGGGCCGGTGTCTGCGGGAGTTTGCGCGTTCTCCCCGTGGTTGCGTGGGTTTTCTCCGGGCGCTCCGGTTTCCTCCCACATCCCAAAAATTCGCTCTTAGGCTGATTGGGAAACAAATTGTCCCTACATTTAGACTCTTCTATATTAGGAATAACCTAAAATTAGGATAGGATAATGGAACTGTTACTATATAGTTATGACGGCGGCGCGGGCTCGTTGGGCTGAAGGGCCTGTTTCCCGTGCTGTGTTGCTCTAAAAAAAAATCTCTTCCACAGATGAGCAGCCAGGCACTAAAATCATGGATGGTGTAGTACTATATGTTTTTGCATCATCTTTCAGAGATGCATAACCAACAAGTAAAGAGTTGAACAGGAGGATAGACACCAATGCATAAAATTGGCGACACATCTCCCAATGTTTTGCACTTACGATCCATTTGGTTTATGCCAACTGATGCACTAATAACCAAACTTAAAACAAAATTCACCAGGTTTCTTACATTGTGTCACTATATCAAAGAACAATACAATACAGGAACAGGCCCTTCTGCACTGATCATGACTAAACTAAAATCATATGCACTTACAGGCTCCATCATCCATCATTTTGGATGCAACAGTGTGTGGGGGCAGTGAGATGACACCTTCCAGGAACATGGAAGAGTGTGTTGGAGTAGCTCCATCACTTCCTAGAAGGCTCTGGGCAATTAAGAAATCTTTTTAAATGATGGATTTCTAAATTAATTATGTAAAAACACTGCTGGAACTACATTCCTCTCCTGCCGTCAAATTTTTAGCTTGCTACTGTTTTGATTAAACTTTTTTCAGGTCACTGTCAATGCTGCCCCAGGTTAGCTGTCAGGTACATGAAGGGACTGGATAAAGACTATGTATCCATCAATTGTTTTATTTTAAAGCGTTTCTTGTTTCTTTTTCCTTGCTTCTGCCACCTACCAGCCTTTGAAACCCAAGCCCAGCATAATCTCCCGAATGATTCATGCTTTACCCTGTCCTCACCCAATTCCTTTAATTTGGCAGTGTCTTGCACTATTTGAGACATTCAGACGGCAAGGGGTCATTTTGTGCCTCACCCCTCTGCAGTCAACATTTATAGAAGTAATGATCTTTTTCCCAGGAATGAAACAAAGATAAGTCTCTGCTGAGATTCTTCAATGATGGAAAACAGCCCGTATTTCATTCCTGTGCTGATTTTACAGCATACGCAGAGATGGCTAGCCGATTTATTCAGATATTTTTTAAATCCAAGAAAGCCTTAATTAAACACTGCTTCTCCACACTACTGGAAATGAAATTGTAGAATAGACGCAAAGGTTAAATATAAAATCTTTAAAATAACAATACCCTTGAAAAGATATCTAATTATACACTTCTAACATAACATAGAAAAAGCTTTTATTTCTGGAAGGAAATTAGGTTGAAAGGCTGAGCTGTAGCTTTCATCTCGGCACCCCCCTCTCTAATAAGGTGTACGATGTCAATGTTATCAGGATAAGCGTCTTAATAATTATGTGATTAACACTGTGCTGAAAGATCTTCAAATAATTTGTAACATTAGATATTGCATATATTATTAAAGGGCATGCCAAAGCTCTAGCTTGCAATCTTCACATACGGGTGCCACACGAGTACTGAATTATTCAAAGAAATTTTACCAATGACTTTGAAGGGGTGAAAATAATGCAAAGCCTTGCGGTTATTTCAATTTTAAGACACACATCATCCCCAACATCCCTAGTGTGGAATGTCTCCCTCTGCTGTAGATCATCTTGGAATCCAACATATATGCTCACACTCGGGGCAGCATAGTGGCACAGTAGTTAGCACTGCTGCCTCACAGCGTAAGAGATCCGGGTTCGATTCCTAGCTTGGGTCGCTTGAATGACTCTGCATGCTCTCCCCATTTCTGACTGGGTTTCCTCTGGGTTCTCCAGTTTCCTCCCACAGTCCGAAAGACATGCTGGTTAGATGCATTGGCCCTGCTAAATTCTGCCTCAGTGTACCTGAACAGCCGCCGGAGTGTGGCGACTAGGGAATTTTTCACACTAACTTCATTGCAGTTTTAATGTAAGCCTATTTGTGACAATAATAAACGAACTTATTAAAAAAACTTCTACACTCCTCCACCTGGACATGCATACACAAGGTCAGGGATGATTGCAACCACTCCTTGTCATTTTAAAGTGCAGATGCACAAGCAGTGTTGGAAATATAATTTTATTATTACATTTTTGTATGAGTTCATGCATAATCTAATGTTTAAATTACAGACACCCTCTGCTGCTTTCAAGCCATCATTTCATTCATAGAATCCCTACTGTGCATGAGGCTATTCGGCCTATTGAGCCTGCAGTGACTACAATCCCACTGTGGCCCTTTCCCTGTAACCCCACATATTTACCCTGTCTAGTCCCCTTGACACTAAGAGGCAATTTAGCATGGCCAATCCACCTAACCCGTTCCTCATGGGAGGAAACTGGAGTACTTGGGGGAAGAACATGCAAATTCCACACAGACAGTTGCAATTGAAGCTAGATTCCTGGCATTGTAAGGCAGCATTGCTAACCACCATTCCATCTTGCCACCCATTGAATCTTCCACAGAACCGCAAATAAGAAACAGGAACAGCATTAAAACACTGCAGTCGACGTTGTACCAGTGTAGGGAAATATTTTCTCTCACTGTTCACAGATGTTTCCATTTACTTTGTAAGGGAAGAAGCATTTGAATCCAAATTGGACATCAATTTCTCCAACGAAATCACGAAATTTGAAACAATCCAATGGTAGTAGTCAAGCCATCTTCTCGTCGATACCTTCCAGTAAAACATCTTCATCCCAGGTATTTTTGATTTTCATTCAGGCTCTTGTTGCTGGGAACAGTTTATCACAACTACTTCCTGTGCACTTTGGAATCTATCTCTTTGAACACACTTTAGGCCATCGGCTCCCATAAATCCTAACAGAATCATAAAATGGAATTAAAAAATGATTTCAGCATGAGAAGGCCATTTGGTTTGCCAAGTCTGTGCTAGCCCCATTTTTTGCAAGAGCAATTTAGCTAGTCCCAGTCTCTAGAAATTCTTTTCCTTTCAGGTGTCTTTTGAAGGCTTGATGGAATTTCTCTCCATGTGGCGCTGTGTCAAATTTTGTTCTCGAACACTCCTCTCAAGTACCTAAGAATGCTTTATTCTGTTAAAAGGGGCTATTGAAATGCAATCTGGTGATTGTCACACTAGCTCATAATCATTTTAAAGGCATTACTGAGGGTCGTCTGGAAGATTGATATTCAGAAATAGCACCTGAGGTTCAAAATGCTTGCAGTTGTAATTGGTTACACAGTAATCGGAAATCCCATGAGCTTTCTGTAAGTAAAACTTTGATTTTTTTTAACTCATCACTGATACCATTGGAATAGCAGTTTCAGAAGTTGTTGCAAATAGAGTCGATGCCTAAGTTCAGTTTGATACTGAATCATCGTGAAAAAGTTGGCACATTACTTCATCTAGCGACCCACAACTTATGACTTCATTAGATAAGAAACTGTGGAATTTCTTTTTTATTCATTTGTGGGACATGGGCGTCACTGGCTGGCCAGTATTTATTGTCCATCCCTAGTTGCCTGAGGGCAGTTGAGACTTAGCAAAGTTGCTGTGTCTCTGGAATCACATGTAGGCCAGACCAGGCAAGCATGGCAGATTTCCTTCCCAGAAGGACATTAGTGAAGTAGATGGGTTTTTCCGACAATTGACAATGGTTTCAAGGCCATCAGGCTGGAATTTTACCATTCCACCCACCATGGGAATTGGAGTGGGTAAGGGGTGGACTATGGAAAGGTCCATTGACTTTGGGCGGGGTTTTTACAGTTTCGAGATGAGCGAGGCCTTAAAATCCCACCCCTAATTCCACATTTTTCAAAATTCAATTCAAATTCCACCACAGTGGGATTCAAACCAGAATCCACAGAACATTTGCTGAGTTTCTGGATTAATAGTCTAGTGATAATAGCATGAGGCCATCCCCTTCCCTGTAAAAACTTCAGATGCGAGGCTGAAATCAGCTATTTCAAACGGGGAAGGGGTGTTTAATCCATCTTTCCTCAAATTATGTACATTCTCCCTATGATCAACCACACTCCTCCACCTAATCGACACACAGGATGAAAAATCAATACTTTCAGATGACAGTCAGCATTTCAACCCACGTGTAAGCTTTAATCAGTGCTTAGTAAGAAAAATCACATTTTTCCATTGGGATTAGAGCATCATTCCACTGAATCAATGAGAAAGCAGAAGCAATTAGATTAGTTGATGAGCATAACTGAAGGCTGATAGAACCAATGTAGGGCCAAAACAGGACCTGTCAGAACCAATCATATATCATTTCCTTCCACTGATGATTTTGAATATATTTAAGGTAGAGAAATGTTTTTCAAAGCGCTGATGGTTTCTGAGATTTGCAGTTACAGGTGTACTCATTTAATATTTTCTCCTAAATGAATCATATACAACAAACCAACCGTTAATCTATCAGATAATAAAACAATCTTTGCTTATAGAATCATACAGTGCAGAAGGAAACCATTTCAGCCCATCTAGTCTGCACCCACCCGGGCCCTATCCCCATCCATTTACCTTAGCTGATCCCCCTGACACTTAGGGGCAATTTAGCACAGCCAATCCACCTAACCCACACATCTTAAGACTGTGGGAGGAAACCAGAGCACCAGAGGACACATTCACAGGCAAGGGGAGAACATACAAACTCCACACAGGCAGTGACCCAAGCTGGCAATCAAGCCCACATCCCTGGTGCTGTGATGCAGCAGTGCTAACCATTTTGTCACCATGCCATTCCTCAGAAAATCTTCTTGCCCCCCCTCCATGTAAAAATGTATTTGCTTCAATTGTTTAATTGACTTAAGGAGACCATTCCCTAATAGGAACGCATCTATCTAACTGGCTATGTTTCAGCAAACACTTGTCGCTGCAGAAACACCAGGGTTTGGCAATAAGGAAGAAAATAAATAAAATGTACAGTATCTTATACACTTTCAGCAGTCAAACCTTTTCAAAGAAATTTCAGAATGCATCAGTGCTGTGTAAGTACGCATTTGTGTCACCTCATCATTTACAATGAACAGGATATAAAGTTTGACATATGGCAAGTTCTTAACCCCTTAAGGAAAGATTGAGCACAGTCACTCTCTGACTTCAAGAGTAAATCAAGTCTAACATTCATTTAACTTTGTACTCTCCAAATGGATTGTGTGAGTGGAGTTGCTGCCTTTCTGAAACACACGTCCAATGGTCGAGGCTCTGCCAAAGCAGGAAATTACCCTATTCCTCCATGACCAATTGCCTTTTTTGGTCGCAATAACTCAGCAATCATTCCATTTCACATTGTTTCAATGATGTATATCTGTACTTATTCTGATAAACATTAAACATGCTCTAGCTATTCATGCTTATCTTTCTAAAGGCATTATAATTGAAATGTTACCTCCTTGGGAGCTGGGAGAGTTGACAAATGGCAGAGATTACGATCACGCCACCATCACAGAAATATGAATTACATAGATAAAGGTTGAAAAACATTGAAAAGTGAGGGAGAATTATAAAGCCCGAATTTTCACCCAGAGAGTCTCCAATTCTTGGCTCTGGAAGCCCCATTCTGGAAGTCCAACCCTAAACCTCACCAACTGTACATGTTGAAGTGTAGCCGCCTTCAATCTGATCTGATTTTTGCAAGGGAGAGTGAGACTGGCATTTGCATATTAGACTTGGTAAGATAAAAACTAACTTACCGGAGTCCTTTGGAGAGGTAAGGTAACCTTTTGAACATGGGATACTTTTGGGAGAAGTCACGAGCTTTTGGATTGTTAAAAAGTATTCATGTACATAAAAAAGTGGATAACCTAATTGAAATTGTCAAGTTCATTGGAACCATCAAAAAAACTGACTACACTGTTTAAAAAATGTGAGTATTTGCTATTTTACAGTTTCAGTTGATGTAACTTCAAGGGCTAATGTTATAGGATAGTGCTACATGATTAATTTCATAACCTATTATTATCACTGTGGGGTGCCTGTCAGTTCACAGTTTGATTGACACTTCCAAAAGCTTATGAAGTATTTGAAGTGGAACTATTAATACAAATATTTGTTCCTATACAGGATTAAAAGAAGATAAGTGTAATGAATTTATCAATGAATGTGCTTTTTTTAAAATAGTGAATTCATCAATAGACAATTAAGAGCTTAATAAGAATTTAATCTCAGGATGGGTTCTGAAATTCCTCCGCTGTAGAAACTAGGCAAATTGGCATGGAATATATAAAAACAAAGAATGGGGGGATGTGGAACACTTTCCATGTGGCATTTCAACATACCAAATGGTCTGATCGTTTTGACACAAAATCAGAAAGCCTTATAATAAACAGAGATTGAAATGCAAAAACAATCAGCTCTCTAGCAAGCCCTGTGTGCTTGACATAAAGAGCAGGCATGAACAATATGCCCGTAGAAGTCATACAGTGCGACTGTGAGGAGACACATCCAGAATTTTCTCGGGAGAACTCTGTGTACCCTGTTGAAATCTGTCTCCAATATCATTGCAATTGGAAGCATTAGACCGACACAGTCCCTATGAGATGATACAGTGGTTACACAATGTTGATGTCATAAGCCTCTAACTAATGTGTAACAGAAGAATTGAGCTAATATCAGATCCCAGCTTCTTCTTTCCACACCCTCCGGTGTCAGCTTGTGTTTCAGTTATTCTAGGACTTTGGTGTTATCTTTTTCCTGTCTCCATTGAATTGTTCAGTATCTTATGGTTTATTTTAAGCTTGCATTTTCTTCCTTCCCCATTTCCTTCCTTAATATCCGAAAGATGCTCACGTGTACAGGACTCCATTGTAACCGGCTGCCCTTGAGTGCGTCACCCGGATGACTTCATGTCTAAGGTTAGACGGTGACACTCTGCAGACCTTTTAATTAATAATGAGCATTTCAGCTAAACTCGTTCCTGTGCTCAATTAATATTCCTACTCACACGGCTTCAGCGGTGTGTCTGACAAAAGCATCGCAGAAACAGAAACCCATCATCAAGGATGTTTAGCTTCTACTGGGGACAGGAACTGAAGCAAGATGGCATAAATTTTTTGCAGTGCTGGCCTGTGACCTGTTTTCGCAGCTCCATTTGCCTCCCAGGCCATTTTCTCAGAGATTGGAAGAAGGAGTGCTAGGGTTACCTGAGCACCATTTGGTAGGCAGCCTACCATGCCACTTACAGACCTATTAATGGATATTAAGGCCTATCGACATGGATTTGCCAATCGGCCTGCCAGTCCCTGTTGATGGCAGAGGGCAGTTTAGCAGCCTGGAGACAGCCACTCCACGGCAGATTGAGAGCCAAAGCCCCAGGAAAGGCCTACAAGCCCTTCCCAACTGCCTGGGTTGAGGAGCAGCGACAGTCTATCCTGTGGAGGGGGTCCCCCGTTAGAGTGGTGGCCAGGCTGCAAAAATATGGTGTACGTTTAAAAAAGTTGGAGAAAAGATGCCTTCATTTTGTGATGCCCTCCCTCTCACTTATCTGTCATGACAACCCACTATTGCTTTCAAACTAGAAGGCTTCTGATTGAGAGAGCACGCTCAGTGCCCTAAATTGGATGGAGAGTCCACCCTCTCTCTGGTCATTAATTGGTCAAATTACCAGGACTCACTGTTTCTCACACAGAGTAGGCCTCTGACCCATTCTGGAACCTGATGGCAGGGCAGGCATAGTGGCAAAGTGGTTAGCACCGCTGCTTCACAGCACCAGGGTTCGATTCCCGGCCTGGGTGACTATATGTTCGAGTTTACACGTTCACCCCATATCTGCATGGGTTTCCTCCGAGTGCCCCAGTTTCCTCCCACAATTCAAAGACGTGCTGGTTAGGTGCACTGGCCATGCTAAATTCTCTCTGTGTATCCACGCCAGTGCCGGAGTGTGGCAACTAAGAGATTTTCACAGTAACTTCATTGCAGTGTTAACGTAAGACTAATAAATAAACTTTAAACCTTCAAATGCATTTAGCTTGATCCCTGCTTCCCTCATTGTCTCCGTGGTTTCATGTCAATAGTGATCATGATCCTTTTCACCTACATTGTAGTTCTCAATGTTATCAGCTGTGCGGACGGCTCATGTGTGAATAATATAACAAACAATGTAACAAATTCCAAATAAAAGTCTTTGAGAAAAAGCACACTGATCTTCAGCAGCTGAGTTAACCCAAAGCAGAGGAGAAAAACACACCTGTCTGCAAAACCCGTTGCTAACTTCTTCAAACTGTTCATGTTTTTTCACTCTGTACATATGAACCTGAACAAACATTTTAGCTGATGCATTAAACAATCTTTAAGTTAAAAAGAAAAGGTTTTCAAATATCCTCATTCACCTGCTTATACTTAACACAAAGCCAGTCTATCAGGAGGTTAATAAACCGTTAAGCAATGCTAACTTTAAACTCATTGTGGTTAGAATTGGGCTTGAGTTTCTCACCAAAGAAAACTAAGAGGGAAACTGATTCACTTAAACTAAACATTGATGTTGAAAAGTCCAAATAGTTTCTGATGCAAACAAAGAGAGAGGCTCCCTGCTTGCACAATTAGCTTATAGATGAATAAAGGATTGAAAAAAATATCTATCTAAAGTTCTTCAAGGTGTAACTGAATAGCAATAGCTAATGTTCAGCCCATATTTCTGATGTTTACATATATAATTTGATGTGGTATGCATCTTTTTGAATATCTTTGTGGTTGAAGCTTTTGGAGAGAGTGCAAAGAAGGTTCAGCAGGATATTGCTTGGTCTCGAGGTTGTTGGCTAAGAGGAGAGGTTGAATAACATAGGATTGTTTTCGCTGTAAAGACAGAGGTTGATAGGAGATCTGATAGAAACCTACAAATTTATGAGCAGCATAGACAGGCTGGACAGTCAAAGGCTTTTTCCAGGGTGGAAGTGTCAATTACAAGGAAGCACAGGTTCAAGGTGAGAGGAGACGTTTAAGGGAGATGTACGAGGAAATTTCTCACACAGTGAGTGGTGGGTGCCTGAACATGCTGCCAGAGGAGGGTGTGAAAGCAGGCACATCAGAAATATTTAAGAGGCATCAGGATGGGTATATGAAAGGGAGGGAATTGAGGGATATGGGCCGAGTAAGGGGAGGAGAGTCTTTTTTTATATTAGTTAGGGCAACATGATCAGTAAATCTTAGAGCGCCAAAGGGCCTGTCATGTGTTGTGCTAACAAATGGCACAGGGAGCAATACTGAGATGACTAATTTGAAGTCATGCTTTTTAATTTATTTCCTGTGTCTTTCCATAGAACCATAGAAAATTACAGCTCAGAAACAGGCCTTTTGACCCTCCTTGTCTGTGCCAAACCATTTTTTGCCTAATCCCACTGACCTGCACTTGGATCATATCCCTCCACACCCCCCTCATCCATGAACCTGTCCAAGTTTTTCTCTAATGTTAAAAGTGAGCCCACATTTACCACTTTATCTGGCAGCTCATTCCACACCCCCACCACTCTCTGCATGAAGAATCTCTCCCTAATATTATCTTTAAACTTTTCTCCTTTCACCCTTAACCCATGCCCTCTGGTTTTTTTCTCCTGTAGCCTCAGTGGAAATTTTCAATCCAGCTTTTAAAATCTCAACTCACTTTCTACTACATTGTTGGTACCAATGTGACCTAAGACCTCTAGCTGTTCACTCTTGCCCAAGAGAATGTCCTATGCCTGCTAAGTATCATTAACTCTAGCATCAGGGATGCCTCGGACTATCATGTAGCCATATGTACATCTGCAGAAATGTTTATCTGTACCACTAATTATTGAACCCCCTGTGACTATTACTCGCCGATCTTCCTCCGCTCCTGTGTAGTTGAGCCCTCCGTAGTTCCGTAGATATGGTTCTGGCTGTGCTCCTCTGAGGAACCTCAGTCTCTAAAATGGAAAACCAGTTAGTGAGTGAGATGGACTCAGGGGACTCCTGCACTATCTGCCTGGTCTTCAGAGAATGTCTGGCGGTCACCCATTCCACCTCTGCCTACACTCTCTTAAGCCTGTGATTGCCTCCTTAAACTTTCTATTCATGTAGTCCTCAGCCTTGGAGATGTGCCACAGTGACTCCACCCACGCTCGAGTTTTGAAAGCCAACGCTCAAGGTTCTGCAGCTGGTGACACTTCCTGTGTGGCCATTAGGCAGTAGAAAATGTCTGTGACTTCCCACATGTTACAGGATGGGCATTCCACACAGCTATTCTGTCCTGTCATGCTCTCATGTTATTTTATGGACTATTTATTATAAACTGGAGACTAGAAACCCAGACCCTACTGCTCCTCATAAGCTTTACTACGGCTAGTAAATCTTACTACTGCAAATAAAACTTGCAATTACTAATAAATCATCTGAGGTTGAAAAGATGAATGAGAAAATGTTTACCAACCACTTACCTGTAACGTCCCAATTTTCTTAGAATACAGCTGGTCTACAGGCTAAATCTCTGTTCGCTCTCTCAATTGTTCCTTGTGTTATTTTAAGTCACCCTGACTCCGCTATCTCTCTCTCTCACTTACTCTCTGTCTCTCATTATTCCTCACGCTGTTTTAGATCAGTGTATGTTAAATGCAGAATAAAGTTTCCCCCAGTCTGCCTTATCTCCAAATTCTTAAGAGAACCCTTAATCTAGCAGTGCATATTCAATTTCCCACATTAGCTAGCCTGTTACGACCTGGGTGAGATTTTTTTGCCATTCATACTTAGTTAGAGGCAGCTGTATGTTTTGGGACTGTGCATGCAGGAACTTGACTGATAAAGTACAGGCCCATTTTACACGAGCTCCTTTCAGTCAGATGGACAGACGTCCTAACAGATGGGCTGAAATTGCACCAAATCTTTTGAAAGTTCACCTCTATACTAAGATACATCAACACATCTACCACCCGCCAAAAGTAACCCACATATGGCAGTATTACACACATTTTTAGACAATTAAAATGAAAAGTAGTTTACTCCCTGACCCAACCAATTTTGAACCAAGTGTTTCTCTCAGCCTTCTGGCTCTCTCTATTCCTGTGTAAAGTATATCCTTATCAACAGCTCAAGCCTCCATCAATTTTGCCACTTAACCAATTGCTGAAAATGTTGTTAGAATCATGCCACGCAATTATAAAGAATAACTTACTCCTTCTATAATCTCAGGACATTCCAAAACACTTCAGTCAGTGAAGTGCTTTTGAAGTGTAGTTGATGTTGCGATGCAGGGAATGCTGTAAGTTATTTGTACATATTTAGCTCCTGCAAACCACAGTGATCTAAATGAGCAGATTCTCTGCTGTAGGCATTGGTCAGAACTCTGGGAGAATTCCCTTTCCTTGTATCCTAATAGTACTGTAGAATCTTTGACACTGATCTAATGGGCAGTAGTGAGTCTCGGGGCTGACATTTAGTTTTGAGATCAGGACCTTGCCGTCTGATATACTTCCAGGTCCCAACACTGCATCACATTGGTGCCTTCTGCAATTCTTGGAGAAGTGACCAAGTAAAACAACAGAAAATGCTGGGTAAATTCAGCAGGCCTGACAACAACTGTACAGAGAGCAACAGAAAACTCTTCCTTAGAGCTAAAGAGAGGGAGAAATGTGATGGATTTCACACTGTAGAAGAGCAAAGTAGGAAGTCAGGTGGGAGTTCAGAAAAGATTTGACAAAGATGCTGTGGACACAAGACAAAGGAAATGTTAAAGACAATAAAAGGAGCTACCAGTGGTACAAAGGTAAGAAGGCAGAATTTATTAATAGCAGAAAAGTCAGTGCTCTGTGAAAGCTAAACTTCCGAACAAGTGATAGATGGCCACTCTATTCCTTTTTTTTTTAGCTCTGAGGATGTCATACAAATTCAGAACATTAACTCTGTTTCTCACTCCACAGATGCTGCCAGGTTGGCAGAGTTTTTCCAGCTTTTATTTCAGATTCCCAACGTCTGAGTACTTTGTTTTTACTTTAGTGACGAGCGTGGATACTCAGCACCAAGTGAGGACGGTAGGCAGGCTCCCGTGGTTGTAATGGCATAATAGGCTGTCCATCAGTGACATCAGTGGCAGCCAGAGGTGGGAGCTGCTGATGTAAGTAGGTCAGAGAGAGAGAGAGACTATTTACTGAAAATTTTGAACCTCTTAAGAATAAGTGGCCTCAGCTGCCAAGGTGTCAGCATTGAGGGGTAGCCTGTGGCTATCTTGCATTTGTGGCATGGGGCAGTGGGGACGGAGTGAGATTAAAAAATAGTGGACAGCATGTTAGCCCATCCAGGAGGCTGGACTTCAGCCTCAAAATGGGGCCTGAGACAAGTCTTTTGCCATTGGCCTTGATTAGCCATTTAAGGGGCTAAATTTGGTCACCCACGGCCACTGGCAGTCAAGTTATCATCACATCCTCACACCAGCTTGTTGAAAATGACCTGGGGATGGAAAAATGCTGGAAAAACAGCACGCCAGCTAGTGGCAGGAAATTGCTGGCCCATCCATCTCCGTAGCTGTTTAAAAATTCTGTCCTTGGTAGGAGCTCTCACCTGAAAGACAACCCTTCCATCTGGAGCAGTCTGACTCTGAAGTGCCAGCCTAGGGTAGGTATTCAAATCCCTTAAGTGGCATTCAAACTTAGAATCTGCTATCTCAGAAGTGAATGTACTACTGCTGGGTTAAGGCTGACAACTGTCAATGCATCTTTATTTCAGGAAACCTTTAGAACTGATGTATACAATACTGCAACATTCAGCCAAGAAACTTTCCTGTATCCAGGTTGTTGTACAGAGCATCTCTAATCATCCCTTATAAGAACATTGAAGTCAACGAGCTTATAATTTCTTAATACAGACATAACTGCTCTCTTTTTGAAACTCCTTACAGGCTTTGAGGCTAATTCTCAGCTTTAGTGTCTTCAATAAGCAAGGGGTTGTTGGCACAGATTTCTTTGAACATTGGGTCTTGTGAATGATCTTAGGACCACCAGTCTAGAGACCCCTGATTCTTCCAGAACTATAACTGCTTTCATTTTGGTACATGTTATCAGATTTAATTGCGCACTGCTGTGTGCATTATTGCCCTGGCTGCATTTCACACACCACATGCCTCCCTATTTAAATTTTCAAATTAGTCCTGATTCAGATACTTTAATAATTTTTGCTTGGAGTGTTTCATCGTAATGGTCCTCTTGACCCCAAAGGTTATAACAAGTGGCAGTAGTCAATTAGCTTGAATCACTTGAACCCAAATAGCTTCTGTTGTAGCTAATGCACCAAAATCTCGACTTTCTAGAGCAGCTTGGTTCTCATAACATTTAGGAACACGCCTCCTTCTTTCTGCTCAACTCCTTCCTGGATCCTGTTTAACTCTTTAGTTAAGTTTTAGATCATTCAACAATATTTAACTCTGTCTCAGAAATAACAACATTATCCCAAATTGCTGTATCAGATGGCAGTAACCTCACTGTAGTTTGACTGGGACAAAGTTGCCTTAAAGATTGTTCATCTGCAAGAGAAATTTGCCCTATTGATAACTTTATTGAAGAAGTTGCCAGGAGGACAAATTGCTGCAATGAAAACTATAGAATTCCTATAATGCAGAAAGAGGCCATTCGGCCCATCCAGTCTGCATCAACTCTCCAAAAGAGCGTCTCACCCAGGTTCTCACCTCTGCCCTGTCCCTGTAACATTTACCAAGACCAATCCTAACCTGCACATTTTTGGACTGTGGGGAAGAAACTGGAGCACCTGGAGAAAACCCACGCATACACTGGAGAAGATGTGCAAACTCCATGCAGATACAGCTATTAGTGAGAAAAGCTATACGTTAAATCGTTGTGCTGCCCAAAGCCCCACTGACAGGTTGACATCATAATTTTCTGGAAAAATAATTTGAATACGTCTCAGTAGGCACTATTATTTATCAGACATACCTCCCTGCAAGTTACAGAAAATAGCAGAATCCGAACTGTATTCACTGAATGAGAGTAAAAGAAATTCAAACTTATAGCTCTACAGAATCCCTCACAGAAATATGAAAACACAGGAGGAGACCATTCAGCCTATTGTCTCTGTGCCAGCTCTCTGAATTAGCGTTTCAATAAGTACTATTCCCCTGCCTTCTCCTTTTAACCTTGCGTATTCTGGACGGGATTTTACCGCTGCTTTATGCCCATTTTGTGGGGGGAAAATGCCATAAAATTGGACCGGGGTTTTCCCGACTGATGCGAATTTACAACACCTGGATTTCTTGAGATCAGTAGGGGAGGATGGTGGGGCCATGAATGTTGGGTGAGGGAAAGGTCAGTGGGGGCTGCATCTCTGTTAATGCGCATATGCAGTATCAGCAGTCTGCACATGCGCAGTACAGGCTGTCTGGTATATTAAACCCAGCCCACTGTATTTTATACTCACCCAAAATCCTAAAGATAAAGTGCATAAGATTGGGCCCAAAAAATGGATCCGGAACTCTCCCAGTTTCCGACATTAAGAAAAAAATTTCGTAAAATTCCGCTCTTTATATTTTCACTCTATTTGACTGTCTTTAGATGATTTCCCCAGTTGTAAATGCTGATGTGTTTGAAATGCATGACTGTAAAATCTTCCCGAGACATTTTCAAATCTCGAATCGTACAGCATAATAAGTGACCATTTTACCTGTTGTTCCTGTGTAGGTTTTTTGAAAGTGTTATCCAATTAGTCGCATTTCCTCATTCTTTCCCTGTAGCCCTGCAACTTTTCCCATTCAAGTGTCCATCTAATTCCTTTTAAGAATTATGGAATCTGCTTCTATCGCCCTTTCGACCGAATGCAGACAAAGCAAAAAAGACTGCAGCCTAATATTGCCTTAATGACTATTGTCTGCTGGCTCTGACATCCATCATTATGAAGTGCTTTGAAAGATTAGTCATGGCATAAATCAATTCCGGCCTCTCAGATTGCCTGAATCCATTACAGTTCAACAATTACAGCAACAGGTCCACAGAAGAAGTCATCCCCCTGGCTCTTTACTCAATGCTGGAATACCTAAATAACAAAAATGCCTACATCAGACTGTTATTCATAGACTACAGCTCAGCCTTCCACACTATTATCCCTACGAGACTCATCTGCAAAATCCATGGCCTGGGGTTTGGCTCTTCCGACTGCAACTGGATCCTGAACTTCCTAACTCACAGACCGCAATCAATAAGGATAGGCTACAACACCTCCTCCACGGTCATCCTCAACACCAGTATCCCCATAAGGCTGTGCTGTCAGCCCTTTACCTGTGACTGTGTGGCCAAATTTCCCTCCAATTCAATTTTCAAGTTTGCTGATGAGACCACTGCAGTGGATTGGATCTCAAACAATGGTGAGATGGAGTACAGGAAAGAGATAGAGAATCTGGTGAACTGGTGCAAAGACAATAATCTTTCCCTCAGTGTTAACAAAATGAAGGAGATGGTCATTGACTTCAGGAAGCATAGCGGAGGACATGTCCCTGTCTACATCAATGGGGATGAAGTGGAAATGGTCAGGAGCTTGAGGTTTCTAGCTGTCCAGATCACCAACAACCTGTCCTGGTCTGTCCATGCCGATGCCATAGTTAAGAAAGCTCACTAAAGCCTCTATTTTCTTAGAAGACTAAGTAAATTTAGTATGTCCATTATGACTCTCACCAACGTTTACAGATGCACCATAGAAAGCATTCCTTTCTGGTTGTATCGCAGCTTGGTATGGCTCCTGCTCTATCCAAGACCGCAAAAAGCTCCAGAGCAATGAGTGAGGCCCAGACTATCACTCAAATCAGTTTCCCATTCAGTGACTTTGTTTACCTGTCCTGCTGCCTCGAAAAAGCAGCCAGCAAAAATCAAGGATCCCACGCACCCAGACATACTCTCTTCCAACTTCTTCCATCAAGAGAAAGATATCATACCCAAAGACTCATACCCAAGCAACTCAAGAACAGTTTCTTCTCTGCTGCCATTAGAATTTTAAATGGACTTACCATTAAGTTGATCTTCCTCTGCACCCCAGCTCTAATTGTAACACTACATTCTGCACCCTCTCCTTTCCTTCTCTATGAATGGTATGCTTTGTCTGTATAACGTGCAAGAAACAATACTTTTCTCTCTATACTAACACATGTGACAATAATAAGTCAAATCAATTCATATTAAGTCTTATGATTGAATACAGGAAAATTATGATTTACCTGACGCAGTTTTCACGAGGCTCTATAGAAGGGTGAGTAGACTTATCTCTTGGTCACGGTGAAGTCCTTTACTTTTGTGATTTTGCAGCAATGAGTATCTTGCAGTGATCATGCACAAACATTCAACTCATTGGCAGGACCTGAGTTTAGAATCATAGACTGGTTACAGCACAGAAGGAGGCCATTTGGCCTATCATATTTGTGCTTTCTCTCTGAAGAAACACTCCCCCGCCTTCTCCCCATAGTACTGTACATTCTCCCTTTTCACATGACCAACCAATTCCCTCAACTGTCTAACTGAACCTGTCTCCACCACACTCACTCAGGCAGTGCAATCCAGATGCTAACTAATCAATACATGAGAAAGCTTTTCATGCTGATATTGCTTCTTTTGTCAATTACCTTAACTGTTCTCCGTTCTTCCATACTGGGAACAGTTTTGCTTAATCTGTTCTGGGCATCACAAGGATATACCTGTATTGGCCTTGGAGGGAGTGTAGATCCACTATATTGATACCAGAACTCAGAGGATTATATGATCAAGAGAGGTTTCGAAAAAATTAGTTTGGATTTCCTCAAGTATGGAAGGTTGAGGGGTTATCTGATCAAAGTGTTTAAAATGCGAACAGGATCTGATGGAGGAAAATTACTGAGAAATTAATAGCAAGGGTGATTGTCCCTTTAAGGGCAACACAGCAGAGAAAGGTTCACAAAGGCCACAGTAGAGTAAAGTTCACAAAGTCAACATAGCAGAGTAAGGTTCAAAAGGACAACACAGCAGAGTAAAAGCCACAAAGTCCAACACAGCTGAGTAAGGTTCACAAAGCCGACACGGCAGAGTAAGGTTCAAAAGGGCAACACAGCAGAATAAAGTTCTCAAAAGCCAACACAGAACAGTAAGGTTCACAAAGGCCAACACAGCAGAGAAAAGTTCACAAAGGTCAACACAGCAGAATAAAGTTCACAAAAGCCAACACAACACAGTAAGGTTCACAAAGGGCAACATAGCAGAGAAAAGTTCACAAAAGCCAACACAGCAGAGTAAGGTTCACAAAAGACAACACAGCAGAATAAGGATCACAAAGGCAACACAGCAGAGTAAGGGTCACAAAGGCCAATATAGCAGAGTAAGATTCACAAAGGGCGACATAGCAGAGTAAAGTTCATAAAGGCCTACTTCAGAGTAAGGATCACAAAGAGCAACACAGCAGAGTAAGTGGTCACATGGCCTTTGTTGCCCTTAAAGAGACAATCACCATAGGACACAATCTTAAAATTAGAGTGAGGTCGTTCAGGAGTGAAATCAAGAAACAGTTTTTCATGCAAAAAGTGGTAAAAATCTAGAATTCAGTCTCTCAAAAGGCTGTTGGTGCCAAGCAAAAGAAAACTTTCAAGATTGAGATCAGTAAATCTTCAGGGTATCAAGGGGGATATAGAAGAAAAATGGGAAAAATGAAGTTGATTGTCGGATTAAATATAAGTAATCAAAACGGATGCCAAACTTGTAGAACTGAATGGTAAATTCATGTTCGTACTATCATTATTTTTAACACTAAAGAATTGCAATTGGATAGGCGCCTGGTGCTGCCGCCAGGTCACCAGTGCTGTGTCAATTCAGCCTAACTAACAACAACAGGCCCAAAAGCAGCATTAATCTGACACATTGGGGATCGCTATTTATAGATGGAGAAGAGCACCAAATATCAATCACTATTTTGGCAAGCTACATGGCTCAGAGGGTCCTAGGAAATTATGGCATAGAATTAGTAATGGCTTGAGTCACTCATGCATAATTAACTAGATATAGGGATAATAGTACCACAGTGTATTTTTTTTAACAGATGATTTCTACTGATGTGTGAAATTTACCAGGAACTTCAATACACTTTTTCCCCCTCTGCATCTCCTTCCAAATAAACTACACAGTAAATGTCATATCATAGGAGATATAAACCTAGAAATGATCACATGAATGCTTAACATAGACAATTCAAATTTCTCCATGCATAATTTTAATTGAGATGTTAAACCAAGAGAAAACTCTTTAACATGGCTGAGTAATTTAATACAAAATTGTTAACTGCTCAAATTTATGTTGCGCCTTTCATAGAATCCCTACAGTACAGAAAGAGGCCATTTGGCCCATCAAGTCTGCACCGAACACAATGCCATAGTCCTACATACTTTACTCACTAATCTCTCTAACCTACACATCTCAGGACACCAAGGGGTAATTTTAGCATGGCCAATCAACCTAACCCGCACACCCTTGGACTGTGCGAGGAAACCGAAGCGTCCAGAGGAAATCCACACAGACACGAGGAGAATGTGCAAACTCCATACAGACAGTGATCCAAACCGGGAATCGAACCCAGGTCCCTGGAGCCGTGAAGTAGCAGTGCTCACCACTGTGCTACCGTGCCGCCCAAATGTAACATCACCACTCCAAAATTTGAGTACTTGCTTTAGAATGCACTTTGCGTAGTGACTGACATGGCAACATCTCAACAACATGTGCAATTCAAATCACTCATTCCTGGCCGTCCAAAGTTATCCTGCATATTTTGCAAAGAAGCAATTATACCCGATGGATTGCAATAAACCTCAAAACTTTCATCTCAAATTTATGAACATTCATAGGCACCATTTTATGTTTTCCAAATTATCATAATCTTGGTGCTTGCTGGGGTATAGCATTTTAGTGACAAGTCTGGACACATACTGCACCTGAAAAGTAGGTTCTACAGAAATCCTTTTCAAAGATCACTTGATTCTTTCTGTGTTTAAATACACTCTCATTTCAGACTTATACACATTCATTTGCAGTAACTGAATTTAAGTAGAGGTATGGATAACACAGTGTCACAGCAATTAGTACTGCTGTCTCACAGAGCCAGGGATCTGGGTTCAATTCCTGGCTTGGGTCACTGTCTGTGCAGAATCTGCACATTCTCTCCTTGTCTACATGGGTTTCCTCTAAGTGCTCCAGTTTCCTCCCACACTCTGAAAGATGTTCTCCTTAAGTGCATTGGCCATGCTAAATTCTCCCCCAGTGTACCCGAACAGGCGCCAGAGTGTTGCGACTAGGGCATTTTCACAGTAACGTTTTGCAGTGTTAATGTAAGCCTACTTGTGACACTAGTAAATAAACTTAAAAACTAAAAAGTAATAGAAAAGCATTGAAAATCTGAATCAGAAAGTGATAAAACACTCAGCCTGCCCATCCACATGTGAAAGAGAAATGTGATGGTTAACATTTCAGATGAGACCAGAGCAGTACAGTGTCATAATGGTTAGCACTGCTGCCTCACAGTACCAGGGACCTGTGTTCAATTCCCAGCTTGGGTCGCTGTCTATGTGGAGTTTGCATATTCTCCCTGTGTCTGCGTAGATTTCCTCCAGATGCTTTGGTTTCCTCTCACACTCCAAAGACGTGCTAGTTAGGTGTATTGGCTATGCTAAATTCTCCCTCAGTGTATCTGAATAGGCCCTGGAGTGTGGCAGCTAGGGAATTTTCACAATAATGTCACTACAGTGTGAATATAAGTCTAATTGTGACTAATAAATAAACTTTAATTCATCAAAGATTTTAAGTGAGCAGATCTTTGGGGAAGAAAAATATTGCTTTAAACACAGGATGTTGGCCTGGTGCTAAGCTTGGACCAGCTGCATTGTTCTTCACATTAATTCCATAATTGCATAGAAATGCTGCTATATTACTTCCCCATTGGTTCTTAATGCAGCGTAATATTCTAACATCTGCTGTGTAATATTAACATCCCGCCTTGTGAAGCTTCTTCTAAAGAATATGTGGAGGATTCTTATCAATATAAACATGCTGTCATTTTTAAAAAAAATACAGCAATAGAGTCAGCATCAGTCTGTGGGAAAATTCCATTGCCCTCTGAGTATTCAGTAAGAGATTTGATCCAGGAATGTGAAGGAATCTGCCATTAACTCATGTCGTTCTGTGGATTGTTGAAAAACAAATGGCTCGATCCTAATTTTTTTTTAGAACAATCGTTAACTTTGACATTCTTCTGCTTTTTTTAATTGGCAAGTGCACACTTTATCCAAGTGAGTGACACCATCAGGGTCAGCTGACTTTAAGGAGCACCACAAGGAAGATAATTTCTGCTCCCTATTTTCATCTTTTCTCTCTGGAAAACCACTGACTTTTGTTGGCTTTTTAGTTTAATGATGATCTCAGCTCTCTCCGAATACTCTACTCGGTGGCTGTTCTTCATGCTTGATCCTGGATAGGGAGTGTCGACAAGCCGTGATGGCGAGTTAGCAGTGTCAAGGCATTCCTGATGTAACTAGCCAGTTCTGTGTCGGGACGGAGACATTAAAGCGTGAAACCGTTTGGATTTGCTTCCTTCTGGCTTCCCACCTATCCCAACCTGGTAGTGATTTTATATTGGGGTATACTAGGTCAGCGTCCAGCTCAGAGCCCTGGGTGGTTATCGGAGGTGGAAAACTTTGGCTGACTTTTTATTTAATTTCTCCCGAGATGCAACATTCAATTGTACCAACTCCAGTGGGTGATAGCTGGGGACATTGCAATATCAGGCACTACATTTACCCAATGCTTCAACAGAGAACAATGGCAGAATTATGAATAAAGGCTTATAATGGTGTGGTAGATGTGAAACCCAAGGTCATAAAAATATGTAAAAGAGCATGTGGGATAACAAGGGCTGAGGAGTGCTTTCAGAGAATTTAGTTTGGCAGCTGGATGCTCAGGTACGCAGTGTCAAGTTTACGTAATTTGTGATCAGAACCTGGAGATTCAATTTCAGCCTTTATCTCATTGCTGAGCAAAGATAACGTACTCTCATAGAATCCATTCAGCCCCTTGAGTCTGCACCGACCACAGTTTCACGAGGCCCTATCCTCATAACCCTACTAACCCTCTGACAGTAAGGAGCAATTTAGCACGGCCAATCAACATAACTTAACCCACACATATTTGGAATGTGGGAAGAAACCGGAGCACCCATACGAAACCCACACAGATGCAAAGAGAATGTGCAGACTCCAAGTAGACAATGACTCAAACCAGGAATTGTCTCCGGGTCTCTAGCGCTGTGAGGCAGCAGTGCTACCACCGTGCCACCCAAAGGCCTCAAAAAGCTGGAACTCCCTCCCTAACAGTATTATGGACGTATGGATCAGGATATTGAGTTGAAAGATCAGCCGTGATCAAAAGAATGGTGGAACAGTCTCGAAAGGTCAAATAGCCTTCTCCTGCTTCTATTTTCTATGTTTCGACCTGCACCACATGGATTGCAGTGGTTCAAGGCAGTGGCTCATTTTCCCAAGGGGTAATTAAGGATGGGCAACAGATGTTGATCTTGTGGGTCATGCTCAAGTCCCATAAAGGAATTGTTAATAAAGCTGTTCCAGGCAGACAGTGGATAGCATTGTGCTACTCAAATTTCTGCAAAGCCTTTAACAATGCTCCAAATGAAAAGCTGCTCAATAGGCCAAAATTTGAGTGGATGGAGGGGTACACAAAATAAAAGGACACACATTATGGTTTGCACCGAGTTTGGTTGAAACATCTTTTATAAAAATAAATGAAACATTGTAAATTTGACTGAGGGAGTAATAGGAACCAGGGGAATTATTTTAAGGAGGTGCAAGTACTGAGTGGATTGTTCCAGGAACTGGTTTTCAAATCCTTTGTTCTGAATTTATATTAGTGACCTGGTTAAAAGTTGATGCAAAATAGTGAAACTGACAGTCAATATTAGCCCGAACAGCTAAATCTAATAGGCAAGGGTCAGGAATTAGCCCAATTAAAACTTGTAATGGAATAGTTTGGCTGAAGATAAAATTCAATTCAGGGAAATGTGACGTATTTCATGTTGGGAAAAAAAAATTAACACAAATATTCTGATTGGTGAAGTGACAAATCAGTGGACTTCATGTTGGAAAATGCCATCTTGAAACTATGATGTTTAGGCAGAGTTTAGAGCAGCACAGTAGCACAGCAGCACAGCGGCTAGCACAACTGCCTCATAACCCAAGGACTCGGATTTGATTTCTGACTTGGTTACTGTCTGTGTGGAGTTTGCACGTTCTCCTCGTATTTGCATGGATTTCCCCAAGTGCTCCGGTTTCCCCTCTCAATCCAAAGGTGTGCAAGTTCAGTGAAATCGTCATGCTAAATTCTCCCTCAATGTACCCACACAGGTGCCAGTGCGTGGCAATCAGAGGATTTTCATAGTAACTTCATTGCAGAGTGAATATAAGCCTACCTGCAACATGAACTTTATTTTAGATCATCTTAAGCACTGAGACACAAATGAAACATCAGAGGCAGTGCAGCGAAAGATCATGAAACCAGTCAGTAGTTGCAGAGGGCTGAATTCTAAGGAAAGCAAGAAGAAAATTAGGTTTCCCAAGCTTGAAAGGTGACATCTCACAACACCAACTGAGACGATAAATGGTACTTCTGGAACCTCTTCACAAGAAGAAATCAACATGCGAGTTAGGATTTGGGGTCAGAGAGTGCAGTGTATAAAACCCTGGAATCATTTGGGAGATAACAAGCAGGTTTGAGATTAGCAGCATGTAGGTTTTTTTCCAATAGAAATGGGTATAAGGTAAATGGCATTTGCACATTCACTTTGTAAGCAGCAGCAGTTAACATTTTCTACAGTGTGTATGGTGTGTATTACAGAGGGAACAGACACCAGGGAGCGATTACAAGCCAGTAACCTAATCAACAGGTCAAATGATGTCATAAACCACAAGCATGAGGCTTGAGCAGTTTATAACTGTCATCTAAACTGTGAGATGAAATTACAGGCTGGGAATCGCTCAGAGTGCCTCTTTCTTAGCAAATGTACTGTGAGCTCTCCCACTGACTTTATGTGTAAATATATCAAGTGGTGCCAGGCTGAACCATTTCCTGGTCTGCACTGAGTTAGCAGATCGCAGCTGGAGTGGGAAGAAGGCTGCTACGATCAGCCTCAAACAAGTTCAGGTCAGGCAAAGGAAATCAAGCCTGAATATATAAAACTGTAGTTGTGAAAGAAGCAAAGACTTAGCCCACATACATAAATCCCTCCTATAGATTTGAAACAGAATTCCTATTCAGTGATTGCATCATGAATCAATCTTGGAATGGTCATGAATTAAAGACACTTCACATCAGCAAAGGAGATTGAAGCTTTGCGCACAAAGCAATTTATTACACAATTTACTGACTACGTTAGGATTGTACCCAATATTCATACCATGTATAAATAAGAATGTAGTTCAATCCTTACAAAGAACAGTCTCTACATTTGTAGAATCATGTTGACACTGGATAACCCAAGATTCAAAATCAAGTATAATGATCTTATAAATGACACCCAAGTGAGGGACATCAAGGCATCTGGATTCTAGTCATTTAGATCCTGTTGTACAACATGCTTCCTTAGATTTCCATCATCCAAATAAAGTGCAGACATCCCCTACAAATGATGAGCTTGTCATGTTTTGTACCTTTTTGTCCTACTTCAACATATCTTTCCATTCTACATTTTAACTCTTATGGTATTGCATTCCATTTGTTGAGCTTGGATAGTAAACGGGCAGAAAAATTGCTTTTGTCATTTGGATCTAATTGCCAGCAATGAGCCATAGTGGCTGTGCGTGACCTTTATCCCTCCACCTAGGGAAGCACCTGACTATCAAGATCAGATACTTGCCATGTGAGGAACTGCAGGTTTAGACCCACATCCAACAATATATGGGATATGATATTGTTGCCCTGATGGTTTCATTATGAAGTTCACTGTTATGTGCAAGTCTAAGCCCACTTACCCTAAAACAGATGGATGCAAAATTCTGATTGCATAGTACAGCTATTCCATTCTTTGAAATATTAAACATATTGTGCAATAATAATTACTCCAAAATGATTACAACAATAAGGCATGAACCACAGGTCAATCAACTGCTTTACAAAAAAAAACTAGCCCTTGTTGAAGTACCTGAAAGGCAAGTTATGGAAGATGTTAGATAACTCAAATGGGTTTCTCCACCCAATAAAATTCACACTATTACAAGACATAATACAATTACAAGACATAATACAATTACAAACAAGATTATAAAATGTGATTATGGGATTATATTTAACACACGTTGAGTGAATTTGTATACTGAAGTCTTTCTCATTTGCTATAATCCAGTGCACGCAGCAGATTACAAAACTAACAAGCAAGTTACAAAATACCACAATTGATGCAGTTGTTTTCCTGCTGCTCTCCGCCAAAGTCCGTTTACGTACAGCAAAATAAAGATCCATCTTTGTGTAGTGCAAACATTCTCTGAAAGATTCTATTTAATTATATAACATTGGTCCCTTCATTGCAAAACTAATTTTAAAAATCACCCTTCTTTCCTAGAATAAAATGTACATTTAAATAAATTACTTAACGCTGGCTATCAATTTCTAAAGCTCTGGAACCTTCGACGGTACATGAATCAAGCGCTTATTTCAAATGCTTGTTTTTTCCTGAGGCACAGACATGAAAGATTGATAGGACAAAGTGTCTCAAGTGGTTGGAAGGAAATATCACCATACATCTGCTCTGGCATAAGTCACTTTTGTAAAGTGCCAAGCCCGTCGTAGTATTTTCTGCAGTGGTCTACATCATGAATTAATAATTAAGCCTCCCGGGTTCCTGCTGTAGATTCTGGACAACTTACACCCTGTGAGAGAAATGTGAAACTGAAACCCAAGTAAATATTGTGTCACCGTTCAATGGACTGCAGAGCCTGTATAAGGATGCTATTTCGTACCATTAATTGATCTTTAAACCGACACCATCAGTCACTAAGTTACAATTGCAAAATAATAAATAAATTGCCCTTTTTTAGTCCTGACAAACTTTAGATGGACATTAACACGTGGGCAATGCGGAAGTGTGTGAGTGGAAGCACTTGTACTCAGTATATGAGAGGCGGCTAATTGATTTAATGTCAACTCCAATGAAGTGAAATGGTAATTTTCTTCAAAAGAATCTGAAAATGCAGGTGATTTTTATCAAGTGGCAAATAGAAAATGCAACATATCAAGTGCTCAAATGAACTGATCCCTCAGCAGTTAGTAAGTAAAATTGGATCACTTATATTTAAGTCTACTAACTTCCATCGCAAAGTAAAACGTGCTAGGTTATCAATAGTTAACCACCAACAAGTGAATGCCCAAGGTAATACTGTAACCATTACTGGAGAGGCATAATCACCTCCCAGCATCTCAGAATTTAAATGTGATTACTGGTTTCTTAATGGTTAATGAATGGTGCTGACTGATATTGATATGAGCTAGGTTAGGTGCATTGACCCGAACAGGCGCTACAGTGTGGCAGCTAGTGAAATTTTACAGTAACTTCATTGCAGTGTTAATATAAGCCCTATTTGTGACTAATAAATAAACTTTTATTTTTACTTTAAAGCTGTGAATTAAGATAAACTTATCAGATTGGAAACAGATATAGACTAATTTCTTACATTTTCCCCAATACTATTTAATCAAATTAAAGATGAGTGGTTCAACAGTTCAATGAAGAGTGCAGGCAAACTTAAGAATGAGGGTTAACCTGGTGAAGCTGCAAAACAGGACTACTCGCATGACAAGCAGCAAAAACAGCATATAATAGACAGAGCTAAGCAAATAGATTTAAACTCCGCAATGCTACAAATCATTCATTATGGTAGACAGTTAACAACTAACAGGAGGGGAAGGTTTCACAAACCTCCTCATCCCCAATGGTGGAGGATCCCAGCACATCACGGCCTCCTCCTAATGGCAGTCTTCAGCCAAATCAGTTCAGTCCAAGTGGTATATAGACATGGCTGAAGGCACTGGACACTGCAAAGGGAATGAGCCTTGGTAACATTCCAGCAACATTACTGAAGACTTATGCTCCAGAACCAACTGCACCTTAGCCAAATTGCTCCAGTACAATTACAACATTGGCATCCATCCGTAAAGATGGAAAACTGCCTAGGGATGTCCTGTCCACAAAAAGCAAGACAAATCTAGGAAATCCAACCTAGCTATTTACTACTCCATCAATCTACTCTCAATCATTAACAAAAAGTGATGGAAAGAGTTATTAATAGTACTATCAAGCAGAAACTGTTTAGCAATAATCTACTCATGAACAATTAGTCTGGGTTCAGCCAGGGCCACTCAACTCTTACCTCATTATAAATTTAGTCCAAATATGGATAAAAGAGCTGAACTCATTGAGGTGAGAATGAACATCTTGATATCAAGACAGCATTTGACCAAGTGTGACATTAAGGAGCCCGAGAAAAACTGGAGTCAATTGGGATAAAAACATATAGAAAATAAGAACAGGAAGAGCCATTTGGCCCATTGGTCCAGCTCCTCCATTCTACGTGAGCAATGTGTTCTATCTCAACACTTCCTCCCCAAGCCTCCTGATGCCTTTAGTGTCCAGAAGAAATTTCTCCACTGATTGGAGTCACAGCTAGAACAAAGGATTATGGTTGTTGGAGGTCAATCATCTCAGTCCCAGGACATCGCTTCAGAAGTTCCTCAAGGTAATGTCCTAGGCCCAACTATCTTCAGCTGCTTCATCAATGAAATTCTTTCCATCATAGGACCAGAATTGGAGGTATTCACTGATAATTGCACAATGTTCAGGACTCCTCATATACTGAACGAGTCCTTGCCTATATGCAGTGATACCAAGACAACATTTAAGCTTGGGTTGATAAGCAACAAGTAACATTTGCTTCACACAAATGCCAGATAATGACCATCTCCATTAAAAGAAAATCCAATAATTTTCCTTTGGCGTTCAACATTACCATGGCTGAATCCCCCCACTATCAGCTTTCTGGAAGTTACCATTGATCAGAAATTGAACTGGACCAGCCATATAAATACTGTAGCTACAAGAGCAGGTGAGAAGCTGGGAATTCTGCAGAATAACTCACCTCCTGACGCCCAAAGCTTCTCTGCTCTTCTACAACATACAAGTCAGGAGTATGATGGAATAATCTCCACTTGCAGCTCCAACAGTCAAGAAGTTTGATACCATTTAGGACATACCACCACTTCGTCTACCATTTTCAACATTCCTTCCCTCCACCATCAATACAGCATCCACAACACATACTGCAGAAACTTACTCAGGCTACTTTGGCAGCACTTACCAAACCTACAATCTCTATCACCTGGAAGGACAAGGGCAGCAGATGATAGGAATACCACTACTTCTAAGTTCCCCTTCAAGCTACACACTATTCTGATTCGGAACAATGTTGTCAATCATTCACTGTCGCTGGGTCAAAATCCTGGGACTTTCTTCCTAACAGCATTGTGAGTGCATCAACACCATATGGACCTGCAGCGGTTCAGGAAAACAGATCACTACTACCTTCTCAAGGACAATTAGGAAAGGGAATTAAATACTGGACTAGCCAGAGACTCCCACAGCCCACGAAAGAATTATAAAAGAAGAATCTTTACTAAATCAGGTTTAATTATTTCTATACTGGTAGCATGTGTAAAGAATTAACTTTATATGGAACTGAAATAAGGCCCATTTCCTCATCTCTCACTAAAGTCTGCAGGGCTGTTCCCTTAGTTCAATCAGGTTTGATCTTCCACAGATTATAGCAATAATAGTACTAATTCAAAACTGCACATTGTACACTTAACAGGAATTCAATACCAAATGAAACAACTACGATTGGGGGGGGGGGGGGGGGCGGTGATGTGGAATAAATTACTGTACAACGCAAGTGGAAGCTATCTAAACATCAGTCATTAGTCTCTGAATTTCAAAATTATTATAATGTAACAATGTAAAATAATGAACCTGATCCCACTACTTCCACAATCTTTCAAATACAATTTGCTGCAAGTAAACTGATAGAAGGATATATCCTGTGAAAAAAATAGGAAATAAGTGGCTTTGTGCTTAAGCATATTGGACATGTTCAGTTACAGAACTATTCCACTGCAATCTTATTAAGTAATATTGGAATAGCCCTGTTAATATCCACTTGTTCCACAAGCACATGCATTTCATACAGCCAGCTACGAAACAAGACAAACATCAAACTGGCTAGACTAACTTAGACTGACTGCCACTAGACACGCATGCTAGTCTGAGCAAGAAATGTTTTTTTCAGGTTGCTAGATAATTCACACCTTTTTTTCCACTTTGTGAAAGATTGCAGAATCAGAAATGTGAAGGTGAAATTATAACCTTAGAGCAACTGCATGTATGTAATTCTGCAGCTAGTGCTGTGAATCTACTTGCAATATGAAGAGGCCTGGCTCTGAGCAAAGCAGGCTTTTGCAACATTAGGACAAAGTATGCAGTGGAAGAAGTTTTTAAAATGGGCTCAGCTACAGTTTGTTTGTGTTGCTGCACCTGCTAAGGAATTTGAATAATGTATTATTTTTGGCAGTGGTGAGTTTTACATTACAGGTAAAACATTTTGTTGGAACTGACACACATGCAATAATGCACAAAGTTACCAACCGGCTGATCGTATCAATGAACAAGTCTGACATCGACTAAAACGTCTCATGAGAATAGTTAATTATACGCATTCAAAATTACAACAGGAAATTCCCTGACAGGCAGCAACAGTTCAAGTTGTTGCTTAATATGGTGAACATGAATGAGGTTAAGCTCTTCCAGCTCATGGTGTGAAATGAAACACACACTGTGGCATAGGCTGCCTGTGTGGAGTTCACACAAGTAGACAGTCAATTATATTTTAAACTTAAAAAGCGCAATGCTAAGTAACCTCGGAGTCCAGTGGACAAATGGGGCAGTTTTAATTTCCTGTTTCCACTGTAGACTACTTCCCTTTCTGTCATCCGGGGCTACTGTGATTAGTCAATTGTTACTCATTAAATACTTTTTATTTCTATTTGCAGTATACTGACATACAGATTAGGGTGTGGTAAGGTCAGAAGCAGTGCAATTCAGTGTTTCCCCCTCAATGCCCCAATGATGCTCAATTTTGACATATCCGTCCTATGTGCTAATGTTACATGTGGCAATTCTCTGGGATATGACTGACATCTTATACTTTCTAGTAAAACACTCTATTACTTCAATGTGTCATTTCCATTTGCTAGATTCTTTCTCACTCCAAGTAAGACCACAAAATTATTGGGCAGCATTCAAACATAGGATTCTGGTCAAAAAAAAGTGTTCTAGCATATTCTTCAAAATGAAATACTTGCATGAATAACTATCAAAATATTAAACTAATCATTGCTTTGAGAGGAAGTGTGAGCTGATGTGCCCAGGATTAGAACACAGTAAATATATTTTTCCCAACAATTGTATACTTTCATGGTTTGTGAGCACATTGTGAAGATAGAGGTCCTTCATCTCACTTACACACACTACATAAATATTATAAAGCAGTCTTTGATATTTGAGTGTTGCCTCATTAGATAAATGATGAGACTTCCAGGAAGTGAATTGTGTTCCAGGCAGTTTGATGAGAATATCAAGTCTTGTACCAATAATGTACCTTCCCAATGACTAAGCCATGTGCAATATTGTGTTCCTGTAAAAAAAACCACATAAAACTAAATATTTTGTCATAGCGAATGCTGTCCCCAACGTATTACGCCATATTCTGGGGTTGGGAGGAAAAAGAAGGAACAAGATACTGACTGATGTCTGATGTGAAATAAATAATAAATGATTTATACACTAAGTCATAACTGAAGCACTAAAGTGATTAAATGGTCTAGCAATGTGGTGTACATATTTAAAAATAATCTGACCTGATAGACATGTCAATATTACCATAAAAAATGCTTTGCCTCATGAAGCTGATCATGTGAAAAATAAATAGGTGGAAAGTGCTTTTTAAAATAATGTAAAATCCCGAAGGTTCATGAATAAATTGATCAATATGATGTAGGATTCTCCAAGTTAACTAGCAGTGCTGTGCCCAAAAATATTAAAAGTGGTTGCATCAAGCAGCAAAAAAGATCCCTGATAACTCTCTCAATTAAAGTCAGATCTCCAGCGCAGGGAGGGACAAATATAGGGGGTAATTCTCCCATCCCGCTGCATTAGTTTTTTTAATGCAGCAGGCTGGGAGATTTCAGTGGGGCCAGATTAGCGTGATCCACACTGGGCGCCAGCGCTGAGTGTGTCTCCCATCATCAGATTTCTGGCGCCATCAGCTCCATGCCAGAAATAGGCGCGGCGCTGCGTTAGATTTTCATGCTCCTTTGTATGCCTAATTTAAATTTAACTAGTGGACCCGGGACTGAAGTCGGGTCTGCTAACCTCTCTCCTCTCTCGGCCAGGAGTGGTTCATTCCAGTGGGGTTTGCTACAGCTCTCTACTTTCGGGAACTAGTAGCTGTCCCTGCTGGAAGGGGAGATTCTGGGCCCCCCAGAGGGTCAGGTGCTGGAGAGGGGGTGCTCCTTGGGCATTGGCATCCTGGCAGTGCCGGCCTGTGCCCCTGCCACTGCCCAAAGGATAAAGTGCCAATGTCCAGGGGAACACTGGCCATCAGGCATAGTGGGGGAGCGAAGCCTAATGGGTGTGTGCCCTGGTGGGGTGGGACCTCCTACTGCCATCGTGCAAACAGATCGCGAGAAGCGAGCAGAGGCCAGTGATCGAGGCTGGCTATTGGGGGATCAGGGCTGAGGGGGCTGTGATTGAAGCGGGCTGGGGATGGGGCGAGGGGGTCAGGACTGGGCCTGGACATGCGTGGGGGTACAGCAATCGAGCCGTTGGGAGCAGTGGGCCGGTGTTTATGGGGGTCGCGGGGCTGGCCAGCAATCAGGAGGCCAGCAGGCAGGAGCCACTGAAATCAGCATTTTCAGATCGTCACATGCACAGTGGCTGCTCAGCACAATGCTTCCAGCCTCCCAGTCAGGAATAGATGTCATCCACTACTCATTTGCACAATTCACGTGAGTGCCCTTTGCGGTGCACAGAACTCCCACTGGAAAAAAACAACAGGATTTATTTCATGCAAATTCAATACTTAGAATTTTTTTTGGGAGAATCATCCCCATAAGTTCACAAGTCTCTGAAGGTGTCCTCACATGTGGAGAAGGTGATAAAGAAGGCATATAGTATGTTAGCTTTCATAGAAAAGGGCATAGAATACAAGAGTAGGAGTTTGATGTTGCAGTTGTATAGAACGTTGGTTAGGCCTCACTTGGAATACTGCGTCCAGTTCTGGTCGCCGTACTATCGGAAGGATGTGGAGTCCTTGGAGAGAGTGCAGAGGAGGTTTACCAGGATGCTGCCTGGTATGGAAGGACTGTCTTATGAGGAACGATTAGATAGACTGGGGTTGTTTTCCCTTGAAAGACGTCGGCTTAGAGGGGATCTCATAGAGGTGTATAAGATTATAAGGGGTATAGATAGAGTAAATGGAGGTAAACTTTTTCCACCTTTAGAAATGGATAGGACGAGGGGTCATGGCCATAGGGTGAGGGGGGCTATGTATAAGACGAATATTAGAGGGCAGTTTTTCACACAAAGGGTAGTGGGGGTGTGGAATGCACTGCCGAGTAAGGTGGTGGGAGCAGGCACGCTGGGGCTGTTTAAGGGTCTCTTGGACAGCCACATGAGCGGTATGCAGATAGAGGGATATAGTAGGACTGTTTAACTACGGCTTTTTCCACAGGTAATTCGGTCCATACTTGACCAACATTGAGCATGCATTCGGCAGGTGGTGCGGGTACAGCTCTTGGATGTTGATTCATGGGTTGCCTGGTACCTCATGTCGTAAATGAGTGCTTTATGTAGACCATCTGAAGGGCACCATGACAGCTCAGAGACTATCGATGTGGCTGTGCAGACACTTGGAATTGGGCCAGTGTTTCTGGTTTCCTCCCACAACCCAAAAATTCGCTCTTAGGCTGATTGGGAAACAAATTGTCCCTATAGTGAGAGTCTTCCATATTAGGAATAACCTAAATCTATAATAGGATAATGGAATTGCTACTATATAGTTATGACGGCAGCGTGGGCTCGTTGGGCCGAAGGGCCTGTTTCCCGTGCTGTGTTGCTCTTAATCTTAATCAAAATAATTTGGATTCTTGGCACCCTGGAAGAAGAACATAACGCACATGTTACAAAAGCCTGAGGTCATATACGAACTGACTCAAGAACTGCTTCTTCGCTGCTGCCACCAAACTTTTGAATGGACTGGACCTGTCTTATATTAAGTTGATCTTTCTCTACACGCTAGCTATGGCTATAACACTATATTCTGCATCCTCTCCTTTCCTTCTCCCCTAAGTACTCTATGAATGGTATATTTTGCATGTATAGCATGCAGGAAACAATACTCCCTATATCCCAATACATGTGACAATAATAAATCAAACCAAATCAAAATGTTGTTTGAGGGCAGTCATACAGATCCAACCAAACTTCTTCATGCAGCACAGTTGGGCTATTTTGGAAAGATGCCACCACAGCTGCTATGGAATAGTGATGTCCTGCTCTGGATATTATCCCGCGTAAGACACTGGATCCACAAAACATTTCATGTCCTGCTATGTCTCACATGATTCCAAAAGAATTTGCTATGAATAGTAAAACTCCGTCTGATTCAAGGGGGAGCCGGCAGGGAGTGGTGCAGGCCACCACTGTGAACTTTTAACAAAAGGAAAATTGGCTAAAGGAGCTCAGATTGATTGTTCCCTGGATATTTTTGCAGTTGAACACTGCTCAATGAGTCAGTGAGTTAAATCATTGGAAAGAAAAATGCAAGATGTACTAAATGTGACCCATGTGATTGATTTCAAAGCTCTCTCGGTATGACAGTGAATGGAAGTATGGGACTGCTGGCTTCCAGCTCCAACGCAGTCAGAAAATATTCCACAGCTTCTTCATTTTTCCCTTGGCTTTGCACCACCTCCCCCAGACTGTTCCAGGCCTCGTGGGATGTCGACTCAGCCTGCACAGCATCTCTCAGGAACTTCTCTGCCAATTCACTCCGGCCCATTTTGTGCAGTGTCCGTCCCTACAACAGAATAAAAGACAAAGATCAGGGCACCATGTGGAGAATTAACACAATTTATGATGCACAGGCCAAGGACATGTAAAGCATTCATTTAGAAAAGAAAGTGCTGATGTTTAGACAGAAAAGTGCTGGAAATACTAGGCAGTTTATAATTTTTAAATTCATTCATGGGATATGGACATCACTGACTGGCCAGCACTTAGTGCCCATCCCTAATTGTGGCAGCAAGTTAATATTTCAACTTCCAAAGTAGTCATGTTCAACTCAAAATATTTGCTCTGTTTCTATCATCACAGAAGTTGTCGATGTGTTGAGTATTTCCAGCATTGTTTGAAGATAAACAAATGATCTGTTAATCTGTTTGGTGGATTGAACAACAGAGTCATGTCAGCCATAACAGCAGTAGAACTAATAGAATCCATAAAGTACATCAAGTCAAGCACCGAATCTGAGCATCTTCCCAGGCTCAACTCCACCCTATCCCCTTAACCCTGCAGCTTTACTATGGCTAATCCACCTAATCTAACCTAACCTACACATTCCTGGCTTGAAGGTGGGTATGAGACCTTCCTGTCCCAATGAGGTAGGTTGGCATTCTAAATATCATAATAAGGCTGTTAGCCTACGCTCAATCATTAACAAAATGATGATGTTAATAATGATATAACCTTACCCCAAATATGAAATAAAGAGCTCAATTCCAAAAAGTGACTACCAATGTCTGACAGAAAGTGGTACCAATGAGCCGTAGTAAATTTTTTAATAAGAATCAGGGAGAAGACTTGACTGGTTGGCGTCATATCTAACACAAATGAAAATGACTGAGAGTTGTTAGAGGTCAAGTACTTCAATGACATGTATTCCTCAAGGTAGTGTCCTTAGCCAAGAGATCTTCAACTGGTTATCAGTGAACTTCCCTACAGTTTAAGGTTGGAAATGACCAGAAACTTAACTGCACCAGTCACATAAACATTGTGGCTACAACAGTAGCTCAGAGATGGAATTCCACAGTAACTCACCTCCTGACTGTCCAAATGCTGTCCACCATCTATAAAATCCAAAAGGTTTGACACCAACCATGGCAAAGCAGCTCGCTTAATTGCCATTCCATCCATCACATTCAATTTTCACTCCTTCTACTGCTGATTCACCCTGACAGCAGTGTGTACCAAGCTACAAGATAGACTGCAATAATTCAATCAAGTCTCCATCAACAGCACCTTCCAAACCCCTGACTTCTGTCAGCACCTGCAAATTCCCTTCTAAGCCATATACCACTCTGAAGAAGTAATGATATATTAATCAAAGTTCTGGGTTAAAATCATGGAATTCCTTTCCTAATGGATGGCATGGGAGCACAGTGGTTAGCACTGCTACTTCACACCATCAACACTGGTTCGATTCTCAGCTTGGATCACAGTCTATGTGGAGTTTGCACATTCTCCTCGTGTCTGTATGGGCTTCCTCCAGGTACTCTGGTTTCCTCCCACATTCTGAAAGACATGCTGGTTAGATGCGTTGAACCAAACAGGCACTGGACTGTGACGACTAGGGTAATTTCACATTAACTTCATTGCAGTTTTAATGTAAGCCTTACTTGTGACCAATAAATAAACTTTACTTTTAACAGCACAATGGATGTACCAGTACACATGGCCTGCAGTGGTTCAAGAAAGCAGCTCACCATCACTTTCTCAAGGGCAATTAGAAAACAAATGCAGTGAATACTACATAGGAAATGCACTGTAACAGCCTGATAAGGTTTCTTCAACAGTTCATTTCAAACCCACAACCTTTACCTACAACAAAGACAACAGGAACAAGGAACATAAGAACATAAGAAATAGGAGCAGGAGTAGGCCATCCAGCCCCTCGAGCCTGCCCCGCCATTCAATGAGATCATGGCTGAATTGCAGTGGTTCAGTACTACTCTCTCACTTTTTCCTCGTAACCTTTAAATCCCTTGTCAATCAAAAACCTATCCACTCTTGACTTAAATATATTCAGCAAGGAAGCAGAATTCCGAAGATTCACCACGCTTTGCGTGAAGAAATTCGTCCTCAACTCTGATTTGAACTGCCCTCCCCAATCTTGAGGCTGTGCCCTCTAGTCCTGCTATCTTTGTTAAGCGGGAAGAGTCTCTCAACCTCTACCATATCCATCCCCTTCATTATCTTATACATCTCTATAAGATCCCCTCTCAACCTTCTAAACTCCAACGAGTACAAAGCTAGCCTATTTTGTCTCTTCTCATAATCCAATGCTCTCATCTCCAGTATCAGCCTAGTAAACCTTCTCTGCATCCCCTCCAAGGCCAATATATCCTTCCTCGAATGCAGCGATCAAAACTGCACACAGTACTCCAGCTGCGGCCTCACCAGTACCCTGTACAGCTGCAAAAGTACCTCCCTACTTTTATATCCTATCCCCCTAGCTATAAAGGCCAACATTGCATTCGCCTTCTTAATCACCTGCTGCACCTGCAGACTGTGTTTTTGTGATTCGTGCACAAGGACCCCCAGCTCCCTCTGCATCGTCGCATGCTGCAGCTTTTTGCCATTTATACAGTAATCCTTCCTACCGTTATTCCTACCAAAGTGGATAACCTCACACTTGCTAACATTATACTCCATCTGCCAGGTCCTCACCCACTCACTCAACCTATCCAGGTCCCTCTGCAGGCTTTCCACTCCCTCCACACAATTTGCTTTTTCACTCAGGAAACATATCACTTGTATGTTTTCCTCCAATCATGCACCATCTTGACTTCAAAATTTATTGCCATTTCTTCATTGTCAAAATCCTGAAATATCCTACCTAATGGCCTGCAATGGTTTGAGAAGACAATTCACACATAATTTGGGCTGGGCAATAAAGGCTGACCTTGCCAGCAACACCCACAGGATAAAAATAAAGAAGGAAAATAAAGAATTAAAATATCTTATTCTAAGAAGTGGCAGAGGCTTCTGGGTAATGGATGCAATCCAACATTCTTAGTTTCCAAAGAACAGCCTACAGAGGTATGTATGCATTTCTGGAATACAATGGGAATGAGTCATTCAATTTAGGCATGCATAACCTGAGTTTATAAAGCAGTAATTCACCAATGTAATTTCAAATCTTCCACCTTCAACCTTTCAAAGTTAAAGTATATGGATTAGGCATTACTCTCTCTCTTTCCATTTAAGTTTTTGAAAATGTTCCCACTTATACTTCCCTTTCTATAGGGCTGGGATATTTCATCAACAAATGCTATGGTATTTGTTGACTCTCCACATTTGATTATGCTGTGAGGTTGGTGATACGTCACATGCAAGCAACATCTGTGTGCTTAATTCCAACTCTAGTCATTGTTTATTTACTTAGCTGCAATATCTGATTTTTAAATATATTATAACTCTTCTCCACCTCGCTGCCTCGCTCCTCAAAAGGCAAATAGGAACAGAGTCTGCATTCAGTCCCTTGAGCTGTTCTGCATTTAGTTCAACTAGGACCCTGTAAGGTCACATAGTGGCACAGTAGTTTGCACTGCTGCCTTACAGCATCAGTGACCTGAGTTCGATTCCTGGCGTGGGCTACTGTTTATGCAGAGTCTGCACATTCTCCCTGTGACTGCGTGGGTTTCCTCTGGGTGCTCCAGTTTTCTCCCACAGTCCAAAAGATGTGCTGGTTAGGTGCATTGGCAATGCTAAATTCTCCCTCGGGGCACCCAAACAGTGTTGGGGTGTGGCAACTAGGGGATTTTCACAGTAACTTCAATGCAGTATTAATGTAAGCCAACTTGTGACACTCTAATAAATAAATCAATAAAGTGAGGCACAGTTCTAACAGCTTCTTTCTTCACCTTATAGGTCAAACTAAAAAGCAATGTCAAGGATAGAGAAAAGACATGTCTGGATAGTGAGGTTCACTTGTTCACATTGCTGTCACATTTTGAGGGATTCGCTCTTGATCGCATTAAGGCTATAGGGACACTGGAGATATAGAAACAGGGGTCTGACGTAGCTAGGGGGAAACAAGTTTCAACATCTTCCAGTTCAGGAAGTGCACAGAAATCCTCCTTGTGTGGCAACTTGTCAAAGCCTAAGCTGTCATCTCATTATTTGAAACAGCAAAATCATCTGTTCATTGTGCCGATTTCTCATGACCGCCTTTTTCTTGCATCTCCATAGGGCTAGCTGTAGAAGGGGAGGAGCTGACACACTGGCAACATATTTTGATAAAGAGGAATCTTGCACCATCGTACCGTCCTCAAATACTGGCCAACAGAGCTGATCTTAGCACTTCAGTGGATCCTCACACAGTATTACAGAAGTTGGCTGCAGCATGTGTGCCATCTATAAGAGTATCAGGCTTCTTCAACAGCACCTTCCAAACCCACAACTTCTGCTGCCTGGAAGAATAAGAGAAGCAGGCGCATGGCAACATCATCTCAACCATATACAATTGATGGGTCAAAATTCTGGCTCTCCCTCAGATTTTTGTGCCTGGCACATTCTCAAGGGCAGTTAGGGATGGGTAATAAATACTGCCTTTAACAGTGACACCTATATCTCACAAAGAAATAAAATGAATCTGAACTCTATTTACAGTCTTTTATAACATTAACAACAAAAATTTGCCACTTTGGGTCTTGATATTTCAGATGACCCAACACTCTCAGCCTTTTTGGGAATCAAGTTCATGATTTGTGTGAAAAATACTTTCTAATTTTACTCCTAAATGCCTAGCTCCAATTTAAGAATATGCTTTCCTGTTCTGGATTCTATCCCACCAGAGGAATTAGTATCCATACTATTAAAATCATTCTATCATTGTAAATATCTCAATTAAATCACCTCTCAATCTACGAAATTTAAAGGAATACAAGTCGAGTTCACACCACTTGTTCTTGTAATTTAACCTGTTAAATCATTTGTACCATACTCCCTCCAAGGTCAATATCTTTGCCCTGAGCTTTGGTGTCCAGACCTGAAAGCAATATCCCAGAATCTGACAAAGGTTCTGTCTGTAAGGTTTTCCCATCACATTCATCCCTTCCAATCCAACCTCCTTGAGAATAAGATCAACATTCTATTTGCCTTTTTATACTTGTAATCTAGCTTTTAATATATTGTGCACTGGGCCAGACATCCACAGATCCCTTTGCTCCTCCACATTTTCCAGTTTCTTACCATAGTGAAAATATTCCGATTTGTCTTTCCCATCTCCAAAATGGATTCTATTAGTCACAGTTGTGTCCACTAACTTCACCTTTACATGCCTTTGTAATTTTTGTTTCCTATCCACACAACTTACTGTGGCTCCAAACTTAGTGTCACCTGCAAACTTGGAAATACACCTCTCGAGTCCTTCATCTACTCACTAACCTTGTGAAATTATCTTACTACATTTGGGGTAGGTTTTATTCAATTTTAAGATACTCTGCATCTTGGCTAATTTAGATTGGCTGTCAAAGAATACATTAGGCAAGTTCACAATGCTCATTTGTAAGTTGATTATCTCTATTGCACAAACCTCATGCTACCTTTAAGGGTACCTCCGCAGTCTGGGTGAACACAAATTTGCCACGTTTTCTGAAAGCGGCCTTTCAGAAGACAAAAAATAAAGAAAACTATAGCACAGGAATAGGCCTTCTTCAGCCCTCCAAGCCTGCACCGACCATGCTGCCCAATTGAACTTAAACCGCACCCCCCACTCTTCTGGGGACCATATCCCTCTATTCCCATTGTATTCATTTATCTGTCAAGACACGCATTAAAAATCACTATCATAACTGCTTCCACTACAACTCCCAGCAGCGAGATCCATGAACCCACCACCCTCTGTGTAAAAAAATACTTACCCTGTACATCTCCTTTAAACTTTACTCCTTGCACCTTAAACATATGCCCCTCATAATTGACTCTTCCACCCTGAGAAAAAACTTCAGACTATCCCCTCTGTCCATGCCCATCATAGTCTTGCAGACTTCTATTCTATCAGGTCACCCTTCAATTTCCATCTTTCCAATGAGAACAAACAAAGTTTCTCTAGTCTTTCTTCATAGCTGATTTTATTATGACAGGCTCTTCCAACAATTAGCCTTAGAAGTACGCCAAACTTATTTTGGGGTTTTCGCCTCTGCTTGAGACTTGTGTCAGGAGCTGGTGGTATAATATGGCACTTTATCCAGACTAAAGGCAGTTAAGTATATTTTTACACAAAGACAAGCAGCATGCTAGCACAGTGGTTAGCACTGCTATTTCACAGCTTCAGGGACCGGGTTCGATTCCTGGCTTGGGTCGCTGTCTGTGTGGAGTTTGCATATTCTCCTCGTGGGTTTCCTCCAGGTGCTCCAGTTTCCTCCCACAGTCCAAAGATGTATGGGTTAGGTTAATTGGCCATGCTGAATTTGCCCTTAATGTCTTGAGATTCATAGGTTAGAGGGATTAGTGGGCAAGTATGTAGGGATATGGGGATGGGGCCTAAGAGGGATTGTGATCAGTGCAGACTCAATGAGCTGAATGGCCTCTTTCTGTGCTGTAGAAATTCTCTTCTATGAAAGAGAGTTCTAAGCTGCAGAATTTAACACTACAGTGCCAAAAACCAGTGCCAACAATCATTACAGAGTGAAGTACTTTTAATTTGCTCTCACATTAAACTTTAGTTTTAAACCTCAGAATAGTAGGTTTTGAAGAAAAAAGAACAAGTACAGTACAGGAATAGGCCTTCAGCCCTCCATGCCCGTGCTGATCATGCTGCCTAGCTAAAGTAAAGAAGACCTTCTGAAAGAACAAAGAAATATTCAGTAGTATTTTCCATTTCCCATAAAAACCATCACTTGTGGCTTCTCTGCACCTTGTTGCCAATTATTGACAAAGAAACAACATGTTGCCATGGCCCCAAACCTGCTTGGTCCGAACAGGTTTGAGGCCATAGCAACAAATTATTCCTAAATGTTGTGAGTATGAAGACACATCTCATGTAGGAACCTTACTACAAAACAGAAAGACAGAAGGGACATTTCATTCCATCAGTCAGGGCTGGGTTTAACCCAGGTCTCATAAGGAAGAAGATAATCTACTTCTCCAGTCACACAACAAAAGAGCTCACTAGACTAATCAAAGTCTTGGGTTACAATCAATGCCTTTTGGATCAGGAAGGCTCAATTGATAGGCTGCGGTGCATTGATTTGACTTTTACTTTCAAAACTGGGACAGGATTCTTAAAACACATCAGGTAGAGTTTCTGTTTTGGATGCCGTCATCAAGGGCATAAAATGCTCAAGATTATACATAACAGCCTGATCTTTGTTTAGTAGTAAATTCTCCAAAATGCTATGGCAACAGCAGCTTAACTTCAAGCCGCTGGTTTTGTTATAAGAAAACAAGATTACAGAAGCATTCTGGAATGAAAACATCCAGGTCAGGCAATATAGGTAAAATGGAAATTACTACATTACCTCTCCTCCCTTGTTTACAGCTACCACAATGGCTTCTCAGTTTAGAGTCAGTTAAACCTCAAGCCATTCAAGCACAGCCAAGTCTGAACAGGAGCCAAAGCTGCGTTGAACTTTGGAAGAAGAGGAATGCAGCATTCTGGCCAGCTAAACAGCCCTCGCGTCCCACCCCCCCACCCAAACTACAAATAGCAGTACGTCATACCCAATAAACAAAACATTGCCACGGTTAGAGCGCTAAAAACAGAGAAGTCTTTTGAGAAACATGTGCTCTCTGACTAGAAGCCATAGTGAATTGAACAAAGCGTTTTGTAAAAAAAAATTCTGAAAAATTGCTGAACTTCATTGAAACAAGAATAACTTGAGAGATCTGTAAAACTGTACAAGCTCACTCATTCTCTACCTTACAGTTTCAATTCTAAAACAATGGGCAAAGGAAGTCAAAAAGTAAGCCAAAAATAGGAACAGTAAGTGCTGGAATTATACAAGTCAATCAGGTTCCAGAAGAGAAAACAGGTTAACATTTCAGAGAATGCTTCCAGATTAACAGTAAAGAATTGCAGAAGCAGACAGTTAGGGCAACATCTCCACCACTTTAGGTGGGATCTGGATGTAGATGGCTGACAGTATATAGTCAATGCGAACAACAATTACTTTAGTATTTATTTTTGTATTCCCAATCACTTATAGTATTGTGTTTCAATTCGTTTCTCCCGATATATAACAAAATATGGAGAAATAACATGTTGTGGAGATGCAGCGTTGGACTGAGGTGGACATAAGAAGAAGTCTCACAACACCAGATTAAAGTCCAACTGGTTTAACTGGTATCACGAGCTTTCCGAGCGCTGCTCCTTCATCAGATGAGTGCAAGGAAACAACAGGCATCTTTACATTGCTTAGAATGTAGCTTAGTCCACTGGCTCCCAACCAGAGTGTCATAGCATACTGGTATGCCATGAACAGCCCTCCAAATGTGCCACAAAAAAAAGCTACAATATGATTCAAAGTTTGCTTTATTAAACTAAGACTAATCTTCCTCTTCAGCTCTGTGGTCTGCATCTCCAAAATCCTCAATGGATCTTGGACCTCCCATGTATGTGCTGGCTGGGAAAGAGCCACACATGCGCAGTTTTGATTTGTTTATGTTGGTCAGGCCCATGTGCATGACCAGCAGTCTTGGAGCTGAAGATAAGGTTCCCCATGCGCCTGCACAAAATGTGAAGCCCAACAAGGGTGCAAAAACCCAGAGAGAAGCGAGAGAGACAGGAAGAGGTTAACAAAAACAGGCGAGAGGACAGGGCGGAGTTAAGAACAGTTTCCAGGAAAGGAAGAGTACAGAGAAATCAGGAGGTACGCTTAAGAATGTTTTTCTAGTACAGTGGTGTGCCATGACATATAAAAGGTTGGATCCCAGTGACTTAACCTCTCGGTTTGCGTTTGCTTGCAATACTGTCCTCCCACCTGAAACACAATTCATCTTTATCTATTTGCCATTAATTAAATGCCAGTTGTGGCGAACTGGTGCTTTTTTTTACATCATTTTATTCATTTTCTTGCTGGCAGATACATTTTCCTTTATCTAATTTTCCTTCTGGTAAAAACTTCTGAACTGTGGTTTACCTGGGTAAACAACATTGATTCTCAGGGCTCGTGGATGGTTGCTCTCTCAAGAATGTTAAGATTCCCAAAGTTTCATACCAGAAGCTGCAAAGCACCACCAGTGATGAGCCTCTCCCTTTTGATTTTTCACTTTCAATGTTGTGGTACCTGCTTATTGTTAACTGAACATTAAACAGCACCAAATGGGACACAACCACGCTCTAATTCTTTTTACTCTTATTTCTGAGAACAAACAGATAGTCATTACAGCAGCAACTTGAGTAATTATTCAGGCATTACAATCCCTCTGGTTGCATCAGCTTCCATTACACTCAAGAAGGGTCATCCAGGCTCAAAATGTTGGCTCTATTCTCCCTCCACAGATACTGTCAGGCCTGCTGAGTTTTTCCAGCATTTTCTATGTTCCATTAGACATGACTCAGATCGAGAATGCAACGCCCGAAACTATATTCAAGCTAACACTACATCAGAGCAGTGACATTCAGAGTCCAGGTCTTACAACATCACCGGAACCAATTACATTGTTAGAGAAAGGAATGGAGGCATTGTTTACCAAACCAGAGGAGATGGCCATTGTACAATAGGAGATTGCCCTATATGATACCAAAAGAGAAAATGCTGGAAAATCTCAGCAGATCTGGAAGCATCTGTAAGAGAAAAGAGCTCATGTTTCAAGTTCATATGACTCTTTGTCAAAGCTGCCGGAAATGATCACTGTTTGTGCTGAGGATCCGTTCCTGATATTGTTATATATTGAAGACCAGTGGCAAACTTTTACTGACATGTCCGCCTGAAGTTCATACGATCCTGCCTGAAGCCAATGGAGGATGCCGTTCTCCAAGCCTCGCCTGCCCCCAGAATCTAGATGAGTATACCTGTAAAATTCCTGTTAGCATACAGAGGCAAGTGGCAGTAGGAATGAGTATGAAATTGACAGAACATAAAAATAAAGGGACTGAGCAATAATGGAAATAAGTTCAAATTTCCAGCACATCAATTTTGGGATGGGAAGAAACTCGCACTGATTCCCACATGATGATTTAGCGAACTATGGGTGAAGAGAGAAAAGAGAGAAAAGGGGTTTTGCATCATTACAAGTAAATGAAAAGGGCAAAGGTTCTCAGTTCTATGGTCAGAAAAATCTTGAGAGAGTGCTTTGTATGAATATCATTAATGCATCCTTCTCAAATAAATTAATTATTTAAAAAAATACAAGTTCTGTGACAGCAAGCAACTCGGGTTTGTGCTTGCTGACTGAGTGGAGATGTTCTGCAAAGTGGTCAGCTAATCTTCGTTCAGTTTCCCCAGAATAGAAGACACCACACTTGAGCAACAAATATAGTAATACTAAATTAAAAGAGGTAAACCGCCGCTTTGGCTGGAAAGAGTTGTTGGAGCTTTGGGGGTGAAGAGAAAGGAGGTTGAAGGGGCTACTGTTAAGCTTCCTATGATTGCACGGGAAGGGGGAAAATGAGATGTTGGGATGACTGAGTAGCAGACCAGGCTGTCATGGAGGGAATGATCTCTTTGGAATACTGACACAGGAGGGGGAGGGAAAGATTTGGTGATGGCAGCATGCTGGAAGCGGGTGGCAATAATGATGTAGGATGGTCCTTTTAATATGCAGCTTGGTGAAGTGTAAAATGAGGAACATTCTCACCATTTTGGGAAGGAAGGGTAGGGCTGAGAGCAGAAGTGTGGGAAATGGGTGAAGTACAGTTAATCCATTTGTAGACTGGAATCCTTGATTGAGGAAAAAGGAAGACCTATCAGAAGCACTGTTGCAGAAGCTTTCATCATCAGAATCGGTGTGATTGAGAAGTTGGGAAAATGGAATTGGTTCTAACCGAAGGCACAATGTGAGGGAGTGTAGTTGAGATAGCTGTGGGAGTCATTGGGTTCACAATGAAAATAAAGTTCAATATTGGGCTTTTAAAATAGGACAAGAGGAATTGAACATTTTAGCATGTGAACTCTAACAATGCTGTAGTTAATGGAATGCAGTGCCATGTGACATTGTAAAACATTCTGCTGACCTGATAGCGGAAAGGAAATTGGATTTGTATTTGATCTAAAGTGAAATCATGACTATTGTATTTGAATAATGGCTATGCGGGGAAATGATAATTTCCCATCCACGTTTTATAATGCGACTTGAAGAATTTCCAGAGCTGCTCTTTTAATTACTCACTTTTCGGTCCTTGATTTGCTGCAACATTCCAGTGAAGTTTGAGGATCAGCAGCTCATCTTCCGATTAGCTATTTTATTTTCTGCTGGACTCAAATATAACACTGAGTTCAATTATTTCACACTATGAACTCTGTCCCCCATTGTGATTCTGCTTTTTTACCACGGGGCAGTCTTAATCTTCTTTTTCATTTCATTTTCAGGCAAATCTGTTCATTATTTTGCCAATTACATTTACTCAGGACAAGGCTTTGTTTCTTTTCTATGATCATTACAACTCCCTTTGCCTTTTGCTCCACGACATCTTTGTCATTTCCTCTCTCTCTCTCACCCTCTGCCCTATCCCAGACTTTCCCTTTCGTTCTTCCTATCCTCTCTTCAACGTCATAAAACCCATCACATTTCTACTTCCTTTTGTACTGAAGAAAGTTGATACTCATCCTGAAATGTTAACTCTGCTTCTCACTCCACAGATGCTGCCGGACCTACTGAGTATTTCCAGCACTTTGTTTTTATTGCAGATTTCCAGCATCTGCAGTATTTTGAATTCTGTCTGCTGGACTATCCTATATGAGATAGCAGTTTCCTCCCACATTCTGAAAGACTTGCTGGTTAACTGCATTGACCCAAATAGGCAATGGAGTGTGTGACTAGGGGAATTTCACAGTAACTTCATTGCTGTGTTAATGTAAGCCTTATTTCTGACTAATAAATAAATAAATCAGCACTTGCATTTTCTCCATCATGGAATCAATGAAATGCATTCAACTTTTAAAGGAGGGAACTAAGCAGCCAATTGGCACAAAAATGAAAATCTGGAAAATTTATCCTTGGACATTGCAGGTAATAAAGTAAAACTCTATGATATCAATTCAATATTAGCAATGTACATTATTCAACTCACAGCTGACAGGTAGTGTACTCGTGATCCAGCAACACTGCAATCATCTGTCTCCCGTTATATTTGATAACCTGACTTTCCTTGTCCTTGTACTCTTCATTCCCATTGCTAAACAAAGATTATGCAGCTACTTATCTGTTGCATTGGTTATTGTTCATGTTGTGCTTCCATTCTCCTAACAATAATTCTAATGATACATCCTGATGACCGATTTACCAATCATGGAAAAGTCTGTGCCCTCTCAAAATCCTTTCTGATTTTGCAAACTTTTACTAGCTTTCTCTTTCCCAGTCAGAAAAGTTCCAATTTTTCAAGTCACAAGAGACCAGTGGAATGTGAAAGGCCATAGGTCTCTGGGGTTTAGCCTCAGTGGGGTGATTGGGACTCAAGAAATTCATTTTGTCGCACTGTGTTTCAATCTGTTTCAAATTTACTTCATTTTGTTTTTCAACACAAGGAATATTTTAAGAGCTGTTCATCTTATACGTAAACTGTCCTAAAGTTGGAATAAGTAATACATCGGTTACAAAACATATGTGAATTGCTGCAATTGGACGGTTTTGTAAGTAAGTAGGTAAGAAACAGAAATAGGCCATTCAGTACCTTGGGCTTGCTCCACTATCTAATAAGATCATGGTTGATTTCCTAGTACAGTGACACATCACTATACTATCTCCACATCCCTTGTTTCCCCCTAATTCCAAAAAGTTGTCAAATTCCAACTGACTATGCTCAACATCCAAGAATCCACAGCTCTCGATGCCATAGAACTAAAGTTTACAACCTTTGAATAAAGTAACTTCTGCTCATCTCAGTCCTAAATGTCAAACCTTTTATTCTGAAACTATAGTTCTAGACATTCGAGACAGTGGAATCTGTCTGTTAAAGAGCCCTTGAAATTTAATCTTGGCCTATCTTGTTGGTGGCATCCAGTTCACATATTATACATCTACTCCATCTGAGCTGAGCTCTGACTGAGTGTTTCAATTCCATCCATTTCTGCTCTTTGAAGTACCTCAATGTTGAGCACTTAGTCCTCCCATATGATGCCCATAATGTTCTTAATGCATCTCAAGTACAGCCTGCCCAACTGCTTAATATGTATTGAGTAGGTAATCCACGTCTCACAGGCACATAGGAGGATAGGTATTTCGACAACTTTGTACACAGCATTTTTTGTTCTAAGTTTCATACCTTGCTTCCTCCATAGTCTCTTGAATAAATAGGCAAATTGCTCTGACAACTCTCTGTCAATGCAAGTGTTTCTGGAAATTGTGCTTTTGAAATAGGTGAAAATACCTTGCACCTTCAGCATTGTCTCATTGATAGTTACAGGAAGCGTGTAGTCAGAATTTGATAGTGGCTGATGGAGTTCCTCTATCTTTCTTAAGCTGATGGTTAGCCCATAGTTGTTAACTGCTTTTGAAAAACAGTCCGCAATGTTATAAAGGCCACACCCAGAGTGTAACACAAGAGCACAGTCATCGCAAACAGCAATTCCCATATTGACATCTAGTAGTTGAAGTTAATTAATTTCAAAGATGTGCAGGTTAGGTTGATTAGCCCCTGAGTGACCCAAGATGTATAAGTTAGGGGACTTAGCAGGGTAAATATATGGGGTTACGGGAGATAAGGTCTGGGTGAGATGCTCTGTTAGAGATTAGGTGCAGATGTGATGGGCTGAACTGCCTGCTTGTTAAAATTTATTTATTAGTGTCACAAGTAGGTTTACATTATCACGGCAATGAAGTTACTGTGAAAATCCCTGGCCACCACACTCTGGTGCCTGTTCCAGTATAAAAGGATAATTTAGCATGGCCAATGTAACCAGCACATTTTTTGGAATATGGGAGGAAACCCACACAAACACTGTGAGAATGTGCAGACCCCATACAGACAGTGACCTAAGCCGGGAATCGAACCTGAGTCCCTGGCGTCATGAGGCAGCAATGCTCACCACTATGCCACCGTGCCACCCTGCAAGCATTCTATGATTTCTGTTCTGAATTGGATGTATATTCGATCAACATTTCCATTAAATGCCCCAGAAAGCATGGCAGCAAATATGGAAAAGAACAATTGCCGCGACATACCCTGCTTCACACTGCTTGTTATGTCAAAGGTGTCATTGTTTTCATCACAGTCAGCATCTTTTGCTGTCATTCTATCATGGAACTGCTCTTTCAGAGTTACGACCCAATAAAAGCTTAGGAGAGATTCCTTGTCAGCACTGAGAACAGATGAATGACCACTGATGGAGGACTGTACACAGTCTTCAGGGGTTTATAGAAATTCCCCATGTCAAGCAGAAACTTGAAGCTCTCTTGAGTTGTTTGGTGTACCATGCCTTTTCCATCCTTCACAGAATTTGTTGCAGGTTCCTTTTGCGTTTTAGCAGCAATTGTATCTTTCCTTCCCAGTCATGCTGCAATTTTCTCCTGTAACAGTTTCTTAATTTGATCCTCGTTTATTAAACCAGTCTTAATGATTTCTTTTTTGTGCCCTGAGAACATCATTTGCAACTACCAGGGGTGTTAATTTGATGGTTGACCGTATCATTTCAAAATCACCACTTAGTTTTTCATTGGATGACAGCCCTTCCTCAGGTGTAAGCCTGAATTGTTTGCAACACTCTGCAAATGCCAATTTTGATACATTTAGCTTCCTGAGGGGGGTGGTTTAATGCACTTTGGTTTTCTTTTTAGTGAGATAGTAATTTTTATTTTGGAGTGTAGCATCCTGTGGATTTTACAGCACTCACAGTAATACATTTTATGTTGCTCTATCAATGATGATCAAGTCAATCTGATGCCCGTGTATTGATCTTGAGCGTATCCAGGAGTTTCAGTACTTTCCCTTCCGTTTAAAGACGGTGTTGACATATTCCAGCGGGTGCAAAGGCTCAGGAGAAGCATACCACTGCTGTTACATTTCTCCACATCTTCAACTTCCCAGGATACCATTCCAAGCCTTTTCGGATCCCACCCATGGCTGAAAGACTCCCATTACAATGAGCTTGTCCTTCCAGGAAGTATTTGCAATAGATTTGTCTAGGTCATCAGAGAATTGGTCCAATTTTTCCTCAGTTACTGATGGAGCATATGCACTGATGGTGATCACACACTTGTTGTTCACATGAGTTGTGAGGTCATCACTCATGTCCTTCAGAGAATATTCAAACCTTTAGCAATATCAGACTTGATAGTAAAGCTGACATCTGCCTCTGGCCCATACTCTGCTATTCAGAAGAATCTGTGACTGGCTGATAGCCCTGTTAGCCTCCTCTGTTCACTTAAAACAGCAATGTCAATGTTGTGTCACGATAGCCCCAGCCAACGAGAGTTGCTCTGTGCTGGGGATGGGAGCTGTTGTCTTCATCAAGTATATTTTGTGAAGCTAAGCAGCGTTTCAGTGGTCAACTGAAGGAAATTATCTTCAGCATCTTCTGTACCTGTGCCAATGAACTTTACAGCTGTGCCGTGATGCTTTCAGTACAAACAACAGAATATCATTTCCTCTGCTACATCTGTCAGGGCAGCTTTCTTTAATGCCCTTGATAACAGATGGTTGGAGGTTTGCAATTTTCCTCCCCTATGGGCACTAGCCTGTGTGTTACTCTTACCTGGTTTAACATTTGAACTGACATAGTTATGGGGATGGGGCTGCTGCTATGTACATGTTCAGCCACAGGTGTGAGCTGGGTGAGTGATGATGATGTAATGACTCATCCAATTGTGAAGTTAGATGTGGAAGATTCCTGCAGAAGCAACTACCTCTGACACATACCCTATGCCTCTTTAACTATACTGATACTAAAATGATAATAGAAAGCTGCAGACTTTTAAATCAATATACTTAACACGACAACTTCTAATAACCACAAATATAATGTGTTTTTAAACACAGCTCTCAAACAGTGCCCTGTTTCAACAGGCAACAGAAAAATCACTGATCTCTAAATTACAGTTCAAATTGCTCTTCCCTGAGGATAACAAGTAATCTTGAACAGTGGCACATTGTTCCACAAAGCATGTCACTGTTGATAACCTGTGCCACATAAAGGGAAGATGTTATAGTTTGTAGCTTTCCCCACAACATTCAAGACTAAAATGCCTGTGAATTGAACTTTACATCAAAATTCACTGAGCATTCCCTCTTCACAAACACTAACTCAGTAATTCAAATGGCACTCACAGAGGCTGAAGGGAGAAAAAACAGGCACTGAACCACAGGCAGGATTAGGAGAGGTGATCAAAGGCTTAAACAACTGATAGGATGTGAGGGGGGTCTTCAAGTGAAATATGGGGGGCTTAGAGAAATCAAGAGATTAACACCCACACAAGTGAAGCACAACAAGCAGAAGGGAGGTAAAGTGGAGGAAAGCACAATGACCAGAGTCAGGAATGGAGTCTTGGGAAGGGTGGTGAAACGAGGCGTGGGGTGAATGTAGAACTACACACGATTAAGGATATTAAGTGAATCAGTAAAAGTATTTAAACATAATGTCGAGAATTTTCAATTCGATGTCTTGGAGGAATGGAAGCCAATATGAATCAATGAGAATAGGATGCTGTGGGATAGGCTAAAGGCTGGATTGCTTAGGTGAGCTAAAGTTTATGAAGGGTGGAGGATGAGAATTCAACCAGCACACAATGATGAGTTAGAATTCCTTGATGATGCAATGCTTGCTCATGAATAGAATTTAAATATTCTCCCTTTGCTATTTGGGATTGTGCTGAGAACTGGACTACACGGTGGGTTTTAAAATGTTAAAGGAATGTGGCCCTTGCATATTGAAACAGACATAACATTGGTTTTAGGAGCTTTAGATGGGACATGTTGCGATTAATTATGATGTAGAGATGCCAGCGTTGGACTGGGGTAGGCACTGTAAGAAGTCTCATAACACCAGGTTAAAGTCCAACAGGTTTACTTTTTTCGGTAGCATGAGTTTTCAGAGCATCACCCCTTTATCAGGTGAGGGGGGGATGCTCCGAAAGCTCGTGCTTACGAATAAACCTGCTGGACTTTAACATGGCATTGAGAGACTTCTTACTGTGCTATTAATTACACATTATATTTTTGGAATGTCTACAATTTAGAGAATTTTACCTCCTATTATTTCCTTAAAAGCATGAGGCATCAGTGCCTGGGCGACAATTTGGTAAATGTGCCTATGTCTGTTGAAATCTAATACTATAGCCATTTATACAGGCATAGTTAGAGCAGCCCTCTCTAGAGATTAGGCCAGAAAAGATACACGACTGCGTCCATAGTAAAACATCAATATTGATGCCATTATAGTATCCTCACGCAAACAACACAATTTCTCAGTAAAAATTTATTACCAACTCCAAACCTCAACGAGTAAATGGTGAAGAAATTTCTTCTTGAATCCATCAATCGCCAATGTGCTTATGGTCATTCATAATTTTAAAGAAATAATAAACAGTTGTGGAATTCAAACCCCAAGCACCAAAAAAATTATAGAATATCATTTAGTAAAAAATGGGAATGTGACCAACTCAATTACTGTAAATTAAGTGTTATCAACTACATGAAATGAAACTCCTGTTATTTCAACATATTAAAGCATAGATCTCTTCATGTGTGCAAATTCATATGTAAATAAAAATGTTGCAGCATAAGACATTCCTTCAGAAACAGCTGTTAAAACTAGCAATTCTTAAGGCCCCAATGCAAAAGAAAAAAGACAGGACTTCACTGATGCCCAAATATGGTCTCAGTAGAGCCTGCACGTTCCCTAGTTTTTGCAGCAGATATAAATGGAGAAAAATGTCTCACTGCGATTGGCTGACAATCCAATGTTGTTCCATTTTAATCTTGGGAGAATCGGAGGGTGAAAGAGGTTAATACAACAGTTACGTAAAAATATTAGAGGGAGAGTTATTCTGACCTTGTGCCATACTATATCAATTGTCAATTGATTGGAGTTTGTTGCTGGAGTCTGTGCTTATACATTAAACTCACTGACAGGCTATCTCCTATGTACGAATCCGCTGAGGCCCATTATTTGTGCATTTCCACAACTTACTACCTGGCGTAGATTCCTGCTATTACAGGTTAACCACCAGTGAATTTCACACAGTTGCTTCCTTACAAATAGTAATAACTACATGGTTAACACTCTGAAGTGAATCTGAAATAAAACCTTGTTCAATTGTAATATTGCATTGATATTGCAGTACTCATTGCAATCAAATTAGTGGCAAAAGGATCAATAGCCATTGCTCCAAGTGACTGTAGCAACGTGAAATAATTAGCATGTACTTTACAGTTTACATCCCCAGTGTCAGGGAGGGTCTCAAGCCAAAATGACTGCACGTGCACAGTTACTTTGACTGATATCACCAGTGCATCAATATTAATCCTGCAATGGAAACAGGATATATTGCAGGGCACCACAATTGAGATAAACAGGATAATTTCTTAGCATTACATTAAATCAATTTAGTCCACGCCTGAGAAGTTGTTAGCATGCACAAGTCGTGACTTGGGATAAACTGTTAAATGATAATTAAGGGTATTGAATTATTTATTTCACTGCAGCGAATTCACACTCTGCTGGGCAGTTACAAAGTCATCAGTTACAATCATGGAATAAAAATCTATCACATTACAATTTCTTCTTCAACAAGTACTCTTTTGCATGACAATAATCCCATCCATAACTCCATGCCATTATCACGCCAGTATGAAGGAAGATTAGGATACTCTTACCCATCACTCTTTGCTGTTTTACTGTCAGTCTAAGTATTGACAATGCAATTGGACTGCAAAGCCAAAAGCAGAGCTACCGTGTTATAATGTAATAGTACATTAAACAGCTAGCATTTTTGTTTATTTCACTACCTCTTGGGTTGTACTTGAAAATACAAAATGCCCAGGGACTTAATTATGCAGTAACTGAACTAAACAAATGATTAGAGGGGTCAGTAATTGGTTGATCCACTTTATAAAGTTCTGTATGTATTTTGCCAATTCTACTGAATAATGTTCAACACTAGCACACTGGGCACAATCTTATGACCTTGTCCCACTTGTAGCTTGATGAGGTGAAATGTTAAGATTGAATGAGAAGTGAAAAATCAGGTTGGCACCCAGTTTCTCACCTCTCCCGATTTTATCAGCTCTGTTCTGCTGGTAAAATCTTCATGCCCTTAAATATTTATGACGTCATTAGTGAGTGCTGGTCACTATTAGCAGGAGGTCTCCAGTGAACTGGGAGATCGGGGCACCTGTGCAATGGTGCCCCAAGAGCTAGCTTCACTGATGAACATAGCACCCCCTCCACCACTGCCATAATAATGAGAATCATATCCTGGTTCTTTTTTTATACAAAGTGCCATAAGATTGTGGCCAGAATTCTACCAGCATGCCTGCCCCAATTCTGGACAAGGCTCGGAGACGGGATTCTCCAGTGGCCTCGGGCAGGATCTATAAACCTTGGGCAGAGTGCCAGTAAATTTCTGCCCTGTGGCTCACAGCTGGCTGAAAAAAAACCAATGCAATTCTCTCCCATATGCTCATTCATTCGGCACTTAGTATCTTTCTGTAAGATTGCGCCCACTATTACAGCTGAAGCATTGTTGTGATTGGTTGGTTTAGCAATATAAACTATAAGATGGCTAACAGATGGAAAGGAAAGAAAAATAATATACTACACCTTGTATCTTGAAGCATTTCACAAAATTAGTTGCTTTGAAGTGAATCTACTGTTTTTATGGAGACAAATTGGACAACAATTGTTTTGCATATAAAATTTCTCTGTTAGATGTGGAGAAATGTTGACCAATACACTGCAAACACTCTGCTCTCCAATCTTATTTAAATAGTACCATGGGTTCTGGAACATTCATTCAGAACAAGCTGAGAGAGCCAAAAATATATCTGTCTTACTTCAGCATTCTTTTACTGTTGTGTATATTTTTCAAAGGCTTTCTAAATAAGACACAACTAGCCCAGTTTCAGATCACTTTCAAGAGCAAAGATAACCTTCTACCAAATGCATTATTAAATCTCTCCTGCTGCGTTCACCCTCACTATGAAAACAAGTGTGAAGAGTTCAAGAATTTCCATATCACTAAGAAAGTCCATTATTCAATTGTCTACGCTAGTGTTATCTTCTCCATTAAGCCAAATACTCTTCCTACTGTTGCCTTTTTCTCTCTACCTTTTCACATGTCTGCCCTCAAGATCTCTCCAAGCTTATTTTATTCATGCGACTTGCTGTATGCTCACATGATCCATTCCCACTAAACTCCTGTTCACCTAAATTCCTTCAAACTAACTGGCATTGCAAATTCTTTTTCTTGGGGCTGTTCTGTTTCTTTTCAATACCTCCATTTTTTTAAAAAATAAGTGCAAAACCCTCTATCCTGGGCAAGGGCTATCCTATCTTAAAACTTTCCTCCCTCTCCAAGGTCCCTGATTCATTTTCACCTCTTCTGCAAATTGTTTGAATCTCTCCAACTAACTTGGAACATAGAAATTGGCTGTTCAGTCTCTCATTCAATGAGATCATGGCTGTTCTGTGACCTAACTCCATTAACTTGTCTTCGTCCCATATTCCTTAAAGCCCTTGAACAGCAAAAATGTATCAATCTCAGATTTAAAATTCAGAGTTGATCTGACATTGCAGAAGTATTTATTAAGCCCACCCCTGAAAGATCTGGCTCAATTGTTTAGATTATACTCTTTAGTACCATACTATCCAACCTGAGGAAATCATTTCCCTTCATATACCAGCTCTAATCCCTTTAATGTTTTGGTCAGGTCAGCTCTTAACCTTCTAAGTTCCAGGTAATGTTGCCCTAGTTTGTGTAATCACTCCTCATAATTTAACCATTGCAATAAATGTATAATTCTGTAAACCAATGTTGTGTTTCTTCTTAGGTGATATACCCTTCTTAAAGTGTGGTTTTCAGAACTGTTTATAGTAATCCAGTTATGATCTAATCAGGATTTTGCATAGCTGAGGTGCGACTTCTGTACCCTTCTGTTATAGCTCCCTAGGCATAAAGGTCAGCATTCCACTAGCCACTTTTATTATTTTCTATACCTGACATTTTAATGACTCTGCAGTTCCAAAATTCTTCGGACCTCTCATTTCTAGTTCACCACTATTAATATTCTATCCATTTTAGGTCCAAAGTGAATGGCCTCACATTTGCCTATGTTGAAATTCATACACCACAGTTTTCCTCAATCACATAATCTTTCCATATCTCTATGGTTTTATGCTACTATCAATGGTGTTTACAATATCACTTACCTTCCTGTCATCGGTAAATTTGAATTTGAAGCTTTCTAGCCTATCATCTATTACTTGTCACATCTTACCAATTATTGTACGTGCCATGAACACAATTCTCGGTCTGTATTTAGTCAATATCCTAATTCAGGCCAATAACCTGCCTTTAATTCCATGGGCTTCAACTTTAGCTAACAGTCTCAAATGATCAACTCTATTAAGTGCCTTCTGGAAGTACAGATAAATAACATTTGTAGATATTTCTCAGGCCACTAATCACCTCTTCAGAAAAATCAGGCTTCACTAATTCCCTACAAATCAATGCTGGTTCTGTCTGGTCACCTGAAGATTTTCAGAGCTTCAATTCTTCATTAAGCCATTGAGTCCTTCAATTACCTTACATCTTTCTAGTTTGATAAACTCTTCCAACCCTATAAACTTACTCCTGAATCCCTCACCCGATGCCCTGCCACAGATTGTAGTACATTCAGCTGGCTGGGTTCCATTCTTTACAATACAGTCCCTAAACTTCCCCAGCACCTTTTAAGACCCTCCTTATATCTGAGTGCTGATTACGCTTTTGGTTAACTCTTTACTTTTCCCCTCTTTGGTGCAATGTGCTTTTTATTTCATCCCGTGGTTCTGGCAATCATTTTGTGATGCTTTTTTTTACATTAAAGGTGCTGTATAAATGTAAGTTGCTGTATTAGGTAATGAACCTGACGGTGAAATGTGTCAATAATGAGAAGTTGAACAATTTCCTGAAAAATGCACTCGCAATAGGACCTTAAGGCTGACAAGTTCCCTGAATCTGAAGGCCCACATCATGGCATCTTAAAAGTAGTGGTTGCAGAGATAGTGGCTGGGGAAGCATTGGTTGTAATTTTCCAAAATTCTCCAGATTCTGAAGAGATTCCAACAGATTGAAAAACTGTAACATCTCTGTTCAAGAAAGAAGGGAGACAGAAAATGGGAGACTATAAGCTAGTTAGCCTCAAGTCTGTAATTGGAAAAATGCAAGAATCATTAGTAAAAAGACAATAGCAGGACATTTAGAAAAGCATAGTACAATCTTGCAGAGTTAACATGGTTTTGTGAAAGGAAATCATATTTCACAAATTTATTGGAGCTCTTTGATTATGTAACAAGGGGTAGATAAAGGGGAAGCAGGAGATGTAGTCTATTTAGATTTCGAAAAGATATTCAATAAGGTGTCACATAAAAGATTACTACACAAATGAGACTTTATGGAATTGGAGATGATATATTAGCATGAATAGGAATTAGTTAATAACAGGAAACAGGATGATGGAATAAATGATAAATGGAGAGACTACATTCCATCTGACTTCCTAATTATTTGCTGTATCTGTATGCTAACTCTTTGTGATTTATATACAAGGACACCCAGGTTCTTCTGAATCCGAGAAATTCAGAGGAACCTGGGTGTCCTTGTACATAAATCACAAAGAGTTAGCATACAGGTATAGCAAATAATTAGGAAGTCAAATGGAATGTTGGCCTTTATTGCAAGGGGAAATGGAGTATTAAAGTGGGGAAGTCTTGCTACAACTATACACGGCATTGGTAAGACCACACCGAGAATACTATGTATAGTTTTGGTCATCTTACTTAAAGAGGGACATATTCACATTGGAAGCAGTGCAGGGAGGATTTTCAATTGACTGATTCCTGAACTGAGAAGTTTGTCATATGAGAAAAGGTTGAGCTGTTGAGCCTATAGTTATTGGGGTTTAGAAGAAGATGATCTTATTGAAACTTACAAGATTCTGAGGGGCCTTGACAGAGTAGATGCTAAAAGGATGATTTACCCAGTGGCTGAACTTGAACTAGGAGGCAAGTTTCAAATTAAAGGGTGAAGAGGGGGTATTTCTTCTTTCTGTGAATTGTTAGTATTTGGAATTCCCCTCTTCAGTGAACAGTGGAAGCTGAATCATTGAATTCAAGGTTGAGTCAGATTTTTGATGAATAAGGAAATCAAAAGTTACGAGAGCAAATAGTAAAGTGAAGTTAAGGCCACAGTTGGAATAGTAGAGCAAACTCAAGGCACCAGAATGGCTTACTGCTGCTCCTATTTCTTGTGTTCTTATGTTCTTAACAGTAGCATTTAGCATGTTCAGGCCTGATAGTTTAAAACCTGGTGCAGAATAGAGCTATTTCTATCTTGTTAATGAAAATACCTTAACAGCAACCACTGTGGCATATTGTTCCTAAACATTTCTGTGCTCCCTCTCGTATAGAAATTGCAAGTTCAATTTTTGCTGTAGTGTTGAATTATTTTTATATAGGACTCCTAAAGTTAGCAGAAATAAGAAGATATTTCTTCCAACAGACTAAGTTGTATTCAAACCCAGAGGCAAAAGGGCGACATGCTACTACTTCTGGTTTCCTTCTGTTGGCTCACAGAGACAAAGGTCTCACTGTATAGTGAAGCCACTTGTTTAACTCTGGTATTCATGACCTAACTCCTTGCTACGTTTGTCTTCCTCATTCCAGTGATAGAATAGGAAGTCGAGTTCCTCGTGGAGGATTTGGTACTATAAATTCAAGCGGTATATTTAAACCATAAATTCATAGTTATTGGCCACCCAGAATTACAGCTGAAGAAGTGCCAGTATTAGTTGATGTCATAGAGGTTATAAAGTCATAAAGGTTTATAGTATGGAAAAGGTCCTTCTGCCAACTTGTCCATACTGCCCTTTTTTTAACCACTAAGCTACTCCCAATTGCCCACATTTGACCCATATCCCTTTATACCCATCTTACCCATGTAACTGTCTCAATATTTTTAAAAGACAAAATTATACCCATGTCTACTATTAACATTGGCAGCTTGTTCCAGATACTCACCACCGTCTGTGTGGAAAAAAGGGTAGTACAGGATAAAAAACACTTCACTATGCCTTTGTAAGGTCTATGTATCACAAATGCCATGTCACAAATTCTCTCTTCATGATTAAAGAGTGACAAATTCTGCCCTCACTCACAAAAGCTGTTATAAGGTAGAAAAGTTACAATGTGAATAATTGTTTTGCTAAATTCATTTCCCAGACTTTGTCATGTTGCAATCATGCACTAATTCATTAATCACAGTGACTATATTTAATTTACCTTTTAAACTTTATGTCTTTTATTAACAGTTATACTCAATTAAGATAAAATATACAGTGTTGATAAATACAAAACACTTAAAAGATTAAGGCTCATGGGATTAATGGCAATTTAGCTAGCTGGATGGATTAAATACTGATTTGGCAACAGAAAGGAGAAACAAAATAGTGATAAATGGAAAGGACCTGTCTGAAAATAAGTGGCAGAGTTCCACAGTCTATTATTTTTGAGTATATTATTCAAACATTTCACAGACAATTTAGAAGAAAGGCATTCTTCATATTTAAAATTTGCTGCTGATATTAAGTTTTGTGGCCAGGTGACATAACACAGAGATAGACAACATTCTCAAATAAAAATAAATCATAGACTTGTGTAGGATGTTATGGCAAGAAGCAGGCTGTCCAGCTAAATTGATCTATGATACTATTAACATTCAAAACAAGCTTCCTCCTTCCTTAGTTCAGTTCAATCTATCAACACATCCTCCTCCTGTTCTTTATTTCCTTGTACTTATTTCTTTGAAATCTATCCAATGTTATTCTCCTTAACCAATTCATGTAGTAGCAAGTTCAACATTCTAACAGCAGATAGGCTAGATAAACAACAAATAGATTTTAACACTGATTCTATACACACACAGACATATAAGCCATGTTTCTCCCATCCTGCTGCGCTAATTTTCTGGCACAGCAGGCCAGGAGATTGTCACATTGGCCAATGCACGTGTTTGCTCCCTCTAGCATCTCCCAGTGCCTGATGTCCGGCAGTGTCTGCTCCGTGTGGGAAATTGGCGGGGAGATGCAAAGACCATTAACAAAGTCATTTTCATTTAATTTCAATGAGATTAGTGGGTCCAGGACTGAAATCTCTGGACCAGCATCCTCTCCCCAGCCATTCCCCCGCCAGTGTATTTCACTCCAGTGGGGATAACAGTAGCTCCACACTTTCAGAGCGCTAACGACCCAACCCCGCTGGAATGAAGGGAGGCAATCAGGGTTCCCCAGACAGTCAGGCAGCAGGGATGTGCCCCCTGGGTATTGGCACTTTGGCAGTGCCGAAGGGGCAAAATGCCAATGTCCAGGGGGCAATTTGTCACCTCCCATCAGGCATGGGGCAGTGCCTTAGGGGTTATGCATATGAAGGGTGGTGCCAAGGAGGGCAGAGCCTAGGGGACGATCAATGGGGGTGAGGGTACTCACTGCCACGCTGCATAGGGATCAGTGGGGGAAGGAGACAGGCCAATGATTGGGATTGCGGGAGGGTGGAGCAGTCCACACTGTGGGAGGGTGAGGTGGTCGAGGCTACAGGGTGGCTAACTGTTTGGGGGGTGGGAAGTTGGGGGGGTATGTGAGGAGGAGAAATTGGAGGAGTGGTGCCAGGGCTCAGCCTGGGAATGGTTGGGTATGCCAGTAATTGGGCCATGGTGGGGCAGAGAGCTGGTGTCATGGGGGTCGCAGGGCTGACCAGCAATCAAACTGGTCAGAAATCAGGCGGCTGGCAGTGCAGGGTCATTGCACATTACACCAATCTAGGCATTGACAGATTGATACAAAGTGCAGTGGCCCGCTCAGTACGCTGATTTGAGTCTCTCCAGCAGAGAACCCCTTGAAATTTAATAATATTCATGCTGATGGCACTTGCAGTGTACAGAATGTTGGAGATTCTTCTCTGAACTCCCATCAAAAAAAAAATGTGAATTACTCCAGATTTCAAGTCAATTCAACACTTGGAATTTTTGGGGGAGGACTCCATATATATGTATTTGTGTGAGGTAATGCTTATTAACTTAGGAAATAGGAAATGTGTATATGACAAAGGAGATTTATTCTGCTGAGTAACAAACCCTAACCTCCATGGAAATACATCACCAGATGACTTCATATACAAGAGGGTACATCAATAATTCTGACCAGAATCAGATATCTAAATTGATATTAGTAAACTGAAACAAAGCTTTTGGTTGAAGTCAAATCAACTGTCATATTGATGGGAGAAGGAAATAAAACAAACGTTTTTAAGCAATGATTAGCAGTCACAGAAGTAGCCAGTGAACTCCTACGTATCACAACGGCACCCTGGCACAAAGATTTGGAAAAATTATAGTCAGTGAAGATGATCTGCCAATTAGCATAGGGGAAGAAAGAAAAGGTATGAGAGTATTTTTTGTCAAAAGTTGGCAGAAAGAATGGGACTGTTGTCAACAAGGCAAATACTGAAATTTTTTTTTGTAGTGTTTAGGTAGAAATTTAAACAAATGATTATAATCTAGAATGGATTATGGATGAGCCTAATGTGGGCAACACTGATGTACTGGTAAGGGGTCACAAAAAGCTGACTAGGATGATTCCAGGTATTTCAAGCACCAAGGTGTGAGGAGAGATCCTCATATCCGAAACATGTTTCTATTGCTGAAAGGACTACAAAGAGGTAGGAGGAAGGTATAATCTAAGCTTTCAAGTCATTGACAGATATTAAATGATATGGAAATAAGTAGTCTGTGGCTTAGACTGTTAGCAAAAGAATACCATCAAAATTGACAGAGAATAAACATTTGGTCACATGAATTGTATTCATGATAGAGAAGTATGAGGTACAAGTTGAAATCATATTGAGATCAAAGGAGGTTTGTGTGGTTGTTGAAGTTATCTCAGTTCTCAGGATAGTGTTCTAGGCCCAGCCATCACTGGCTGTTTCATAAATCTCCCAATACAAGGTCAGAAACAGGGATATTCACTTGATTGCACAGTGTTCATAAGAACTTAAAAAATAATAGGAGGAGTAGGTCATTTGGCCCCTTAAGCCTGTTCCACCATGATTATGGGCTGATCTGACTATGGCCTTAACTCTTTCATCTGCTTGTCCTCGTAATCTTAGGCTTGCTTGTAAACAAGAAATCTGTTTAACTTGGCACTAAATATATTCAATGACTCAGCTTCCATTGTTCCCTGTGAAAGAGAATTCCAAAGATTGATGCCACACAGAAGAAATTCTTCCTCATTTCCATCCTAAATGGGAACCCTTTAGCTTAAAACTGTGCCCTTATTCTAAATTCCCCCATGAGGGGAAACATTCTCTCAGCATCTATCTTGTCAAGCCCTCTTAGAATCTTATATGTGTCAATAAGATCTCTCCTCATTCTAAACTACAACGAGTGCAGGCCAAACCTTCTCAACGTTTCCTCATTAACAAGCCTACATGCTTGTTAATGAACTGCCTCCAATATATCTCCTCAAGTAAAGAGACCAGAATTCTGCAACTACAGTAGTGATCTCACCAATGCCCCGTACAGTTGTAGCAATAGAAATCATATAGGAGGACAGCCAGAACTCTCTGATACATGGCATTCCAGAGTCTTGCTTCATTTAAAAAATATTCAGCTTTTCTATCCTTCCCACCAAAGTGGACAAGTTCACCTTTTGTCACATTATATTCCATCTGCCAATCTTTTGCCCACTCGTTTTTTTTCTTTATTCATTCATGGAGCATGGGCGTCACTGGTTGGCCAGCATTTATTGACAATCCCTAGTTGCCCTTGAAGCTTGCTAGGCCATTTCACACTGCTGTCACTCAGGAGTTGCATGCAGGCCAGATAAGTAGGAATGGCAGTTTTGGCAGTAGGCAGTAAGAATGGCAGTAGGAATGACAGATAAGTAGGAAAAGTAGGAATGGCAGATTTCCTTCCCTAAAGGGCATTAGTGAACTAGATGGGTCTTTCTGACCATCAACAATGGTTTCATGGTCATTAGTAACTTTTTAATTCCAGATATTCTTTATTGAATTCAAATTCCACCATCTGCCGTGGTAGAATTCAAACTCAGGTGCCCAGAACACTGGCTGAGTTTCTGGATTAATAGTCTAGCAATAATACCACTAGGCCATCAACTTCACTTAACCTATTGATCGCCTCCATTGATAATTATATCCTTTTGCAGACTCTTTGACCCTGATTTTCAACCCCAAGAAATATCACTGGGCTGCTGGATTTTTGGTCTGGTGGGTTGGCTGTGTGCTGGTGTCAGAAGGACACTTCAGAGGTGGCCAAAAGGGACGCCAAGTGCCAAGGCAAGCCATTTAAAAAGTCTGCCTGAAAAAATTAACTCTGCTTTTCTTTCCACAGAAACTGTTCGATCTGCTGAGTTTATCCAGCATTTTCCTGTTTTTAATTCAGATTTCCAACATCCACAATATTTTTCTTTTATTTGTTTAAAAGACCTGCCTTGGTGCTCTGGGATTTCATCTCAGTTGTAATAAAAGCTGATAAGCCCCTTATCCTCACCAATTCCCCATGCTACATTCATGCCAATTCATGCCCCCACTCAACCCAGTTGCTCCTCATACCCTTCATGTCAATCTACGGACAAAATCTTACCAAAAACTGGCACAATGCTGTTTCTGGCGAGAAACCCCGCATAATCAGACACAATCTTTAAAGTGTGCCCTGATCAGAGTCTGAGAAAACCTCCCCCCTCAACCCAACATAGAGGTCTCAGGGACTCCTTCCTTCTCCCCACCCCATTTGAAGTCAGCACTTCTCTACATGCAGCTGGAGAGAAGCACATCGGTTTTCAGTCAGAATATGACACTTCTAAAAAGTGGGAAAATTCCACCAATAGATTATATGCATTTGACTGAAAAGTGATTAATTTCTGTATCCACAGGTACTAAGTAACACAATTTATACAAATTAAAACGCAACACACAAAACAAATACTTGCCATTAAACCCAGTTGCACTACTTCTGTGGTAAACATGTTAAGTGGCAATTATGTCACTTAAAATAAAATCAGAAAATTCTGTTAAACTGCAGCAACTGAGAAACAGGCTAACATTTCGAGTAAACACTTCAAAGTCATGTCAATACTGTTGCATCAGGAGACCAGGATGCATAGATTAAGAATAGTCAACAAACCTATCAAAAAGTATTGATGTCTCCTTCTTCTAATAAAGAGTCTCACCCTACCCTACAATCTGCTGCCTCATTCTACACCATCCAAACCGCCATGCAACTCTGACCCACTAAACATATCCTATTCTTTCGTAGTCATATCCCTTCTGCCCTCCCACTTTCCTCCAACATTCTCACTGCAGAAGCCTCCCTGAAACTTTGACTCCTCAACACACACTTTTGTCTATCTTCTCCAATATCCTTAGTCCTCAGGTATGACCCCTGATTTATAGCACAGACATTTGACAACTTCACTGAAAATATGTGCAGTTGTTAACCTCATCTTTTTTACATGCTAACAGGCTAAGCTTGACTTTTCCAACTTTTTCCTTTATTGCTGATTATTTTTTTAATGTTGGCATACAGTGTTAAGTTGAGTTACCTGAGAATTATGGTGGTAATTATCCAGAAATTACCATCTGGAAGTAAATATATCTTGGTAACAATCAAGATGAGATTTGTTAAGGTACAAAGACAAAAAGCAGAGAAGAAAATGCCTTTTCTTTTATATAATTTAGGCATATGTGCAGTACTGTCAAAATATTGGATTTTTCAGATATGACTTCAAAATTTTGGACTTTTCCTTCTGGAGACAAAGAATCACAGAAATCCTACGGTGCAGATGAGGCTATTTGGCCCATCGAATCTCACTAGCAACAATCCCACCCAGGCCTCATCCCTGTGATCCCACATGTTTATCCCACTAATGCCTCTAACGTATGTATCCCAGGACAAAGTAGCATGGCCAACGTACCTAACCTGTGTTTATCTTTGGACTGAGAGAGGAAACCAAAACACCTGGAGGAAACCCATGCACACACAAGAAGAACATGCAAGCTGGGAATCGAACCCAGGTTCCTGGAGCTGTGAGATAGCTGTGCCACCGTGACGCCAGCATGTATGTACAACAGTAAATGTTAACGTAGGGAAAGGATCTGGAGAATTTATTTCAACAGCAAGGGAATATAGGTTTGAACTATGAAAGGCAACTTTTGAACTGTTATAAGGAAGCTCTTCTTAACACAGAGAATGATCAGCACTTGGAATTAATAACCCAATAGAATGGTGGATGCAGTTAAAAGATCTTATATTTATATTGGTCTTTTAACATTGAAATATATTCCAAGGTATTCCAAATAGATAAGATCATCCAGGGAGGATGAAAAATAAACCCATAGGATCAATGCAGCTCAGAAAGCTGATCCAACACGCAACAGTAGAGTGGTGAGGATTACATAAGCTCAGGAGCAGAAATACCAGCTTAAGGAGACAACTCAACTCAGTCCAGTAAAGGTTGATGGAGGAATTCTGAGGATAAATCAATAATCAGTGGAAGTAAACAGAAAGGAATAAAGCAGAATCAGTATCAACTGTTTGAATTTTGGACTTTCCAGTGGAGAGTTTGAAGGGGGACATATAAAATCCAGCAGATGGTCTTTCCGTCACCTGCAAACCTGACCTGTATGAAGTTTTACAGGCAATGGGGAGGCATTGAACAGTCTGGCTGACAAGCTGCGTATTGAGCCCTTAAGTGACCTCCTTTGCAGGTATTTTGGGTCCATCAGTGCCACAACCACAGCTAACCACCTCGCTGAGACTTCCAATCCTGAACTTATCTTGGCTCCTTGCTGTAGTGGAACTCACTGCAGTGCAAAAACAAAGATTCCAAACAGAAGAACACAAAACTCTGCTCATTGAAGCAGATACAAGTTAATCCAGCAGAGCATTCAGTCCTAAATTGATGGTGGGAGTCATAGTCAAGCCCAAGGCCAGTGGGAGAAATGGATTCTGTCCAGGATCTAACACAGCAGCAGAGAAAAATAACCACAATCTACATTGAGGGGACTGCAGGTTGCTTGGGGATCAATGGATTGAATAGTCTTTCTCATTCATAATTATCTTGCAGTTTTGAAAATTAGTAGGTGGCTAACAATGGTAATTAAAAAAACAAGTTCACAGATGTGTAACTGAAATACCTTTAGCAATTACAGCAGACCTGGACTGTGATAGCAACAGATATGCTGTAATTTGGATTTGTCAGCTACTCCTGAATACAAGGTATAAACTTTATGTTTAACTAATTTGCGATATCTAGGAGTGCTGTCTGTTGTAACAGTCTGAGATAAGATGTTATCTCGTAACTTGTCTTATCAATTTCAACAGTATGGTTTCTCCTGATAAGTTCACTATGTTTAGCTGATTTGCCAACTCACAACTATTTACACAATTAACATTCCAATGCTTTTAATTACACAATAGTATTTAGATTAATGAATGATTATTTTTGATCACAGGTAGCACGTTATAGTTATTGTAATGGCAATTTTCCAGATCCTATTCACTCTTCCTATAGTTCAATCCTTCACTGTAGAAATTGAATGACACATGTATCCAAGTTCCTCTTTTATAATTACCTAAGGATACACTGCATTATGTATTACACATTTATGCAAGATAACATTACGATTTCTTTTTCAATTATCTTCAACAGCGAAATCTAAAATGCAATGAACTAAAATCCTCATAATTAATAATTTGATCCAAGCAAGGAATTCCAGTGAATCCAGATCCCTTTCCATTAACACCCAAAGTACAGAATTTCAATGGGTCCAAGGTTTCTCACTTAAAGTTTATTTATTATTATCACAAGTAGCTTTACACTAACACTGCAATGAAGTTACTGTGAAAATCCCCTAGTCGCCACATTCCAGTACCTCTTCAAGTATACAGAGAGAATTTAGCACGGTCTTTCAGATTGTGAGAAAAAATTGAATATCCAGAGAAAATCCATGCAGACAGGGGGAGAACATGACTCCGCAAAGACAGTGACCCAAGTTGGGAATCGAACTCGGGTTCCTGGTGCTGTGAAACAGCAGCGTTAAACACTGTGCCTTCGTACTGCCCACTACTAACTTACTCCTACTATCTAAAATTTCAATAACTCAACTAACATCCAATTCACTCCAATCCTACACAATTTCAATTGGATCCAAAGCACTTCCCATTTGCCCAGTGCAAATGGATAAACAAACCATCTCTTTTCAATCTCATTCTGCACAAATTCAGAACCAGCCACTTAAGTGTCGCACTATAACAGTTCGTAGTCCAAGTAGACAAGTCTGGGTATTCCTGAAATAGATTCAAGGAAAAATGCAACAATCTTTATCATTCCAGACATTGGAACGAAAATAATTCACAGTTACTCCTTTAGCTAACTCACTTATTGGCTGCAGGAATATTAAATTATAAGATGGAAAAATAAAGTTCTCCCTAAAATCTAAATTTTACTTGCACTGGGTTTGACAGGTTAGAAATCCAATCATTTCAGTGATATATATTTTCATTCAATGTTTTTCTTCAGGCTGAGATTGCTGAATCAGTGAATAAATGGGCAGTGATACAAAGATCTATCCTGTAGTTATTTTTAAGCCACTGTTTATTGAGATTCTGGTCCTAAATGACACTTCATGGCTTGCCATTTCTTTATTTATTGATTGTGGGACAAATCAAATGACATCATAAACCATCAGAGTAAAACTCCAACAGTCTAGACAATACATCTGATATTGGGCAATGTGCATGAAGCAGAATTTTATTCAAGCATTGATGTTGCAGTATATGAACAGAAGCAACATACTTAAACACGTCAGAAGGTATCTTCCAGCCGTTCATATCAGTGGGATTTTCTGGTCCTGCTGCAGTGAATGGAGATTTGGGTGAGCACCAAATTCTCCAACCTCACTTGCAGCGGCAGCGGGGCGTGAAAGGCTGGAAAATCCCTGCCATTCGGAACCCACTATCAGATCAGCCATGATCTTACTGAATAGTGGAGCAGGGTCGAGAGGCTAGATGGCCTACTCCTGCTCTTATTTCTTATATTCTTATGTAAAGTCAATTCCCTCATTTGATTTGATTTATTATTATCACATTTATTAGAATACAGTGAAAAGTTTTGTTTCTTGAGTGCTGTACAGATGAAGCATAGCACACGTAGAGAAGGAAAAGAGTGCAGAATATATTGTAACAGTCATCAACAGGATGTAGAGAAAGTTCAACTTAATGCAAGCTAGGTCCATTCAAAAGTCTGATGCAGCAGGGAAGAATCTTATTTTTGAGTTGGGAGGCACGTGACCTCATACTTTTATATATTTTCCTGACAGAAGAAGATGAAAGGAAATATATCTGGGGTGTGTGGGGAGAACAAAGAAAGGATGAGGCATGGGGGACAGTGGTAAGACTGATAGAACATAGCTCCAGATTCAATGCACAGCGTATTTCCAGGTGGACCAACTCCCACTACCTGGAATAAGGCAGTCATTTCAAATAGACAGGAGTTACTATTTAGACTTGTATTATTTCCAACAAATTCTGGCTACAAAATACACAAGCATTTTTCAAACCATAATCCAAATGCCACTTCAATCAATAAGAAAGTTCCTGGAATGCAGTTGGCAAGGTGCATCCTCTGATTTGCACGTCCCTCAATAACATAAGATACTAACAATTGAAGTAACAGCTTAGTACTAAATCGAGCTTTGTGTTCATGAATGCTTAATGATAATTTTGTTTTTAGTTTTTTTTGTCTCACTTATGTATACATTTGTTAGAATTAATTCTAAAAACGTTTAAAAGTGTTGTCTGCAGTGCTGTAACAGCCGAGTAAAAATGAGCAAGTGTAGTTTGAACTTAAGTAATAAGTGAGATATTAACAATATAATGCATCCAGTATAATACTTTAATGCAATCAAACACAAAATATTGAACCTGAACTACAGAGCAATGAGTATCTGAAAAGAAAGGTAGGCCCATTTTGTGTGCATAAATCTTACTGCAGAACTTGATTTATTTTATACATACACATATATATTGTCGGACATGGGCATTGCTGGCTGGCCAGCATTTAATGTCCCATCCCTACTTGCCTCTGAACTGCCCAGGCCGTTTCAGAGGGCAGTTGAGAGTTGACCACACTGCTGTGGCTCTGGAGTCACGTGTATGCGAGACCAGATAAGGACTGCAGGTTCCCTTCTCTAAAGGGCATTAGTGATCAAGCTGGGCTTTTTTATGACAATGGACAATGGTTTCATAAAATTTTACCAGCATGCCTGCCAAGACTCCTAAGATCATGCCTGAAGCCAATGGGGAATGCTGTTCTGTGAGCCGGTAAAATCAGGGTCATGGTAATCAGTAGATTCTTAATCCAGATTTTTTTTTTAATGGAAATTAAATTCCACCAATTGCCATGGTGGGATTTGAACCTGGGTCCCCAGAACATAATCTGAGTTTCTGGATTAATAATCTAGCATTAATACCTCGAGGCTATCGCTTTAATGAAGGCTTCTAAAATTTGAAATTTCAAAAATAATTGCTATTCTTATTGGAAACTGAACCCGTAAGCAGATTATATAGCAAAATGTTTGCTAACAGTGATTACCACAAAACAGTGCAATACATCATGCTATTCATTGCATTTGTACTACTATAAGGAGTGTGGCATGCTCTTTACCTTAACTATCTTAAAAATTCTAAAAATGTGGATTAAATATTAAACTCTATGGACTTATCCTACATTTTGTATCTTCACTAGTATTAATAGTTAGTATTCTGACTCAAAACTCTGCAATTCCATCGCTGTGCAATAGGAAAGGTATATTTCACAGGAATAGCTCTCACTGAGAGACAGCTCTTATTGCATATCTTAGTTGAACATATTTAAAAAGCCTGAAGCCTGTCAATGTTGATGTTCAGAGAGACTTGGTGTGCTTGTACAAGAACTTAACAAGCAATTAGGAAGGGAAATGGCATGGTGGCTTTTATTGCAGAGTAAAGGAATAAATAAATCTTGCTCCAATTAGAGACCACATTTGGAATACTATTTTTGCAGTTTTGATCCCCATACTTAAGGAAGGATTTAAGAAAGGGTATACCCACATTGAAGAAAGTACAGTAGACCAATCCCCGGCATGAGAAGATTGATGTAGAGATGCCGGCATTGGACTGGGGTAAGCACAGTAAGAAGTCTGACAACATCTGCTGACACAACAGCGCAGAGCTGTAAGTAGAGACTGATAGCCAAGTTCCGCACACATGAGGACGGTCTTAACAGGGATCTTGGCTTCATGTCACACTATCTGTAACCCGCATGACTTGCCTGGGTTAGCAAAAAACCTCACTTACTGTGCTGTCTGGAGACAACACACATCTCTTTAACCTGTGCTCAATGCTCCTTCCACTCACACTGTTAGCCACTTTTAAGACTTGTGTAAGGTTAGGTGTAAAGATTTGCATTCTAATCAGTAATCCGTAAACAATCTGTGCTGTTATATGTGCTGTTTGAGACCAGAGCATCTCATTCACCTGATGAAGACTAGAGGATCGAAAGCTTGTGAGTTTACTATCAAATGAATTGGTTAGATTTAAACCTGGTGTTGTCAGACTTCTTACTATGAAAAGATTGTCCTATGAAAAGAGGCTGAGTAAATTGAGCCCTTATTCTCTGGAGTATAGAATAATGAAAGGTTATCTCATTGAAACATACAATATTCTGAAGGTATAGAACAAATGCTGTGAGATTGTTTCCGCTGACTGGAAACCTAGAACATGGGGCCACAGGCTTGGGATAAGTTACTGAGCATTTAGGACTGAGGTGAGGAGAATTTCTTCACTCAAACGTTTGCAACTATTTGGAATTCTATATGCCAGAGAATTATGGAAGCTCCATCATTGACTTAAGGCTGGATGCACAGATTTTTGGTCTCTCAGGGAATCAACAAGTATGGGGAGCTGGCAGAAAATTAAAGTGGAAACCCAAAGTCAGCATCATTGTCCTAGATAATAGAGCAAGCTTAAGAGGTTGTATGGTCTAGTCCTGCTCCTTTTTTTGTGATCTTGTCTTTCCTGTTAACTGTGCAAATCAAGATCATTTCCATAAAAGGAGAAAAAAAGTGGAGCTAAGTCAATCCTGAGTCACTGCCTGAGAAAAGTAAGTACAGCATCCAAGACCGAACATGCTTAGTGATCTGCTTAAGGCTCAAGAATCATAGCTTCTCCCATCTCACTTCAAGATAAACTTTTCAATAGCCCATGTGATTACTTTTCATACTTGAGCACAAACTTTTAATGATGTTTGCACCTGGAAACCTAAATCCCTTTGCTCCTTCAGTTCCTAGTCTCTCATTGTTAAAACATATTCTGGTTTTGTCTCCTTTTGTCTCCATGTCTTGCATGGGTTTTCTCCAGGCGCTCCGGTTTCCTCCCACAGTCCAAAGATATGCAGATTGGGTGAATTGTTCATGACAAATTCTCACTCAGTGTACTTGAACAGGCACCAGACCGTGGTGACTAGGGGATTTTCACAGTAACTTCATTGCAGTGTGAATGTAAGCTTACTTGTGCCTAATAAATAAACTTTATTTTACTTTTACTTTTGAATCCAAAGTGGATAGATGACGTTACAGTTTCGTACAAAGGACATAAACTGCCAACATTAAAAAATATCTTTTTAACAAACACATCAGGTATAAATCATTGCTAAAACTGCTTCATTGCACATTATAATACAACACCAGAGGAAAGTAGCTGTCATAAACATTAGCTGTGTGTTAAATCAGAATATCTTTTGCAGATCTTAGATGAATAGTTTGCTTTTATATGATATAGATAAACTTCTTTTTAGCTTCATTCTTCTGCTTAATCCCCTAAAGTCACCGACTTGTGCTAATTCGACAGCCAATTGCTGTTCTTCAATACCTATCTCCAGGGACATTGAGACAAGAGTGGTAAGTATCACAGCTGAGCCCCAAGAACACATGTACAGTTTGCAGTAGAGGTCACCGGATAATGATTGTCTCAGACTTTTCCTTTTCTTTGTTCTCTCTCCTTACCATAGTCATCATTTTAATTCTAAGCTATAAGTTTGATCCTGCAATACAACAGGGAAACAACTTGCTTTATGTTGTTGACTCAGGTACTAAAAGCTATTAGTTGATTAATCAGTCAATCAGCATTTCCCCTAAATTTTGGATGAAGTATACCCCTATGCCATTTAAAATGTGATAACATCTTTAATAAGATGCAGGTATTGATTTGATAGTGCAATGAATTCCCAAAACAGATTCAACTTTCCACGTACTTAATTTATCTCAGCCAATTTTTATCTGATGAATTTGCAGCAGCATATGTGGAATCAATGTTAGGGAGAGTGCTGCTGTTATAGCCAGATGATACAACACTGGAGAATAATGAGCTATATATTTTTTCTCTCTGTCCAAACTGCTATTTGTTCCACTTCTCTCCATCATTTTGACCAAGACAGAAAATTAAGAAAATTGCTTGTGTGTGTACAACATAGACATTGAGATATTTCTCCCTATTATTTTGTCACATATGCTGGAAATTAAATTTAAGCTAAGTTTATTTATTAGTAACAAGGAAGACTTACATTAATAGTCCAATGAAGTTACTGTGAAATTCCCTTGGTCGCTACACTCCAGCGCCTGTTTGGGTCAATGCATCTAACCAACACACCTTTCAGAAAGTGGGAGGAAACCGGAGCACCCGAAGGAAACGCACGGAGACATGGGGAGAATGTGCAAACTCCACAGCGGCACAAGCTGGGAATCGAACCCAGGGTCCTGCTGCTGTGAGGCAGCAGTGCTAACCACTTGTGCCACTGTGCCGCCTACATACTGAAGTTGATGTTGGTCCTAGCACAAAATTTAATCACTGTGTAATTAAAACTTCAAGCTGCTAATTTCTCAAAACTAAATGGCATCTTATCGCCCAAGCAATATCAGGCCCATTCTGACCTTACAAGGAAATGTTAATAGTTCAAGAGAAAGTGAGTTTAACATGGTCTGTAAATATTTTATTGGTGGTGATGAGCATGTCAGCTACCTGCTGGAGAGTACTGCAGGAGGCCTACCCCATGGAATATCTCTCAGTTGGGCCTTCTCTAGGATCAAACAAAAATCCCACATCCAGGAAGCTGCTGTGTCGCAAATAGCTGTACATTGCTCCAGGGCACCACTGAGAGCTGGCAGCACATGCAACTGAGGCCCAGGGTTACGGGTGGACCCAGCCCATAGGTGGAGCAATGGCGAGGTTGGAGAGGAGGCATTGGATTTCACAAGGAGCAGTGCAGAAGGTTTGGCAGCAAGAGTAGAGAGTGATTCTCAACAAACCCCTCACTCCCAATACTGATTCCTCGATCATCATACGAAGGGGAAGTGCTCCAAAAGCCTGTGGCTTGAGCTACCAATAAACTTGTTGGACTTTAACCTCGTGTTGTGAGATTTATGTGCTCATCTCAGGAGCCTGCAAGCACCTCCAACACAGCAAGCACAGGATCTTTTGGATCCTGCATGATAAATTAATATAAATGGGATATTAATTTATCATGGGATGAGGCGCTTAAATAGGCACTAATCCTCCACTTTAGGGCTTTAGTTGGCAGCAGGATCCCGGACTTGATAGGGGAAGAAGTGGGAAAGCAGAAGAGACTCTATCCACCACCCTCCTGCCTGTTTAAATGCCTTGTGCTACCAAATCAGCCATGGGGAGGGAATTAAACTCCAATTGACTGGCACATCATGCAAGTCAATTCAGTATAGTGATATTCCAGTGCCAAGGCCTCATAATACATGAAATAGTGCAAGTGCAATTATACAAGTCCATTTTCAACAGACCTGGGAAGTTTCATCTACCTACAGCAAAATACATTTATTTTGATTTAAAAACCGGAATGCATTTTAATTTTAATCTTCTCTCTCTTCTTACTTTCTCTTCAGTTTTCTTGGTCCACAGACAGGAATGTTGTTGTGGAATCCTGCCATCATGGTGCAACCTTACATCGCCTTCTACCCAACATAACTGGCTTTGACCAGTTAATGGCCAGTGAGTCTGATTAATTTGACCAATTAATAACCAGTGAGTCTGTTTGCTGTTAGCTAAGGATGCTGAAAGCAAGAAGTGGGGGGGTGGGGATGGCCCTAGCGAGATGTTCATCGTCAACAATGATATGTTGAAGACTCCGGAGAAGATGTCGTAGCTTTTCTGCTCCGGGGAAGTACTGGACAACAAAGGGTACTCTGTCCACCGTGTCCCGTGTTCGTCTTCTGAGGAGGTCAGTGCGGTTTATCGTTGTGGCATGTCGGAACTGTCAATCGATGAGTCGAGCGCCATATCCTGTTCTCACGAGGGCATCCTTCAGCGTCTGGAGGTGTCTGTCACAATCCTCCTCATCTAAGCAAATTCTGTGTATACGGAGGGCTTGTCCATAGGGAATGGCTTCTTTAACGTGTCTAGGGTGGAAGCTGGAGAAGTGGAGCATTGTGCGGTTGTCTGTCGGTTTGCGGTACAGTGAGGTGCTGAGGTGACCGTCCTTGATGGAGGTGCGTGTGTCCAAGAATGCAACTGATTCTGGAGAATAGTCCATGGTGAGTCTGATGGTGGGATGATGGAGAAAATACACAATTCTCTAACCAATGCTCAGGATTCCCTTCACACACATTGTTAGCCACTTTAACACTTGAATAGCAGGTTAGATGGAAGGATTCACATTCTCATCAGCAATCTCTGACTGTCTGTGCTGATGTGTGCTATTGCAGACCAGAACACTGCATTTGCCTGACGAAGACACAAGAGTGTTGAAAGCTCGCAATTTTACTATCAAATAAATCGGTTGGATTTAAAATTGGTGTTGCTAAATTCTTACTGAGTTCTTACCACCCCAGTCCAATGCCGGCATCTTTACATCATGGTTACCTATGTCATATGACCCTCTTGGCAGCTCATCCCTCAGAAGGGGACAAACACCATAGTTCCCTCTCAGAATCCTTCAAACCTGTTTTGTTCCCCTTGCAGCTTAGTGAAGTGTGTAAGTTGGTGGCCTATAGATTACACTGAGCAGTGTAACTGCACCTTTTTATTCCTTAGCTCTGTCTTAAATTCTGTCTTTGATTCCTTCGGGAAGTGCTCTTTCTCCAGGACAGCAACACTCTCAATCAAATTTGCCACTTCCTCCCACTTTTCTTCCTTTCCTATCTTTTCTGAACATCTCATAGTCAGGAATATTTTAACACCCAGTCCTGCCCTTCTTTGACAGGTTTTGTTATGCCTACAACATCATATTTCCAATGGCAATCTACACTTGTAGCTCACCAATCTTAATTAACATACTCTGTGCATTCATATGCTTGCACAGTAACCCCAATTTAAACTTTATTAGCTTTTTCTTTACTCTCACCCCAACTATTAACTTACTATTCCTTACTCGAGTGCCATTAGTTCTCCCAGTACTGTATGTAAGTCACTATGCCTCTCTGACGTTATCTCCTGGCCCCCAACACTCCTGCCAAATTAGTTTAAAACTTCCCAATAACACTAGCAAAATGCCCCAGTAGGAACGCAGTCCTGGCTCTGTTTAGGTGCAACCCATCTAGCTATATACATGTTCCATCTCTGCCAGAGTCAATCCCAATGTCCCAAGAATCTAAAGCCTTCCCTCCTGCACCATTTTTCCTGTAACGCATTCATTTCCTTTTCCTCCTAAAAAGTTTATCCCTTATCCTCAAACTATTATCTGGACTCCCAGACTGTGTTCTTGCTTTCTCTCTCCTTGCTCTTTGTAGCCCCAGTACATATGGTCCTCATGATGAGATTTAGTTCCATCTGACAAAATCTCAGCCAAGTTCACTAAAATGGAATGCTCCCATAACCTGCCATCACTCAACATGTGGCCACATCGCTTCAGGTTGTCACAGCCAATGAAATACAGTCAGTATTGTAATCCAATTTGTACACAGCAAGATGCCACACACAGTAGTGATAAGTTCACATGTTTGAGTACTGGACTAAGTCCTGCACCTCCAACTACCATCTGAAATCTTACATCTGATTACAAATCTATTGTTTTCCTAGTTTTAGACTATTCAAGATGGATATTGCAGAATGGTTCCCATTCCAGTGAGAACATATTGAATGGCACCTTTTAAAAGCAAAAATACAGCATTAACTAAAATCAACAATTTCTATCAGATGCTTTAAATATTGTGTAATTTAGTAGATGCATTTACAGAAATCAAGTTTCTATGATGATCAATTAATAATGTAAGTACAAATCATTGAAGGGGAATGGTATTAAAGCTGAAATTAATTAAAGATTGTCAAATCTTGTGACCATTTGCAGTTTACGCAGTTTGCTACATATTAAATATTTAAATATTGTGTAATTTAGTAGATGCATTTACAGAAATCAAGTTTCTATGATGATCAATTAATAATGTAAGTACAAATCATTGAAGGGGAATGGTATTAAAGCTGAAATTAATTAAAGATTGTCAAATCTTGTGACCATTTGCAGTTTACGCAGTTTGCTACATATTAGCCTAAAACTGGAAGAAATACAAATACTTCATTCTCATGCATTACAAATGGATTTTCTGTGAAACACAGAAGTTTGTGCTTTGCAGATAAGCCAGAGGTATACAAATGGAAATTTGATAGAGTGTGGGGGTGTATTCTTTATCATCCTCCTTCTCCAGTTTCTACCCTCCTTATTGAAGATGGTGACTTTTATCAGTTTTTAATTCCAAAGATGGCAGCCAGCTTTCGGTACTTCAAACAAAAGATCTCAAACAGATCTACCACATCTTCATTACTGCCAAAACTATCTCCAAGAAGCTCATTCATTTTATGATTACCTTTTCATTCTTTAATATCTGTACATTCTCCATGAAGTTCAAATGTTTCTGAGGCTTAAACATTGCCCCACCCCATTTCAAGGGAGGCTACACCAACACCTCCCTCACACTGCTACAAAGGCACAAAGTTGCTCATCTGATGTCCAATCTCTCTCACTCAACTCTAACCTCAATTATTTCACTTTCTGTTGTCACAAACTTTCTTGTTTCTCTCTATCTTACCAATACTAGTATTCATGTTTCTTTTACATATAAGATCATAAGAAGCAGGAGCAGGAGCAATTCTGCCCCTCGAGCCTGCTCCATGGCTGACTTTTTTAGGCCTCCACTCCATCTTCTTGCCCATTCCCCATAATCTTTCATCTCTCCACTATTTAAAACTATCTATCTCTTTCTTAAATTTGTTTAGTGTTCCTGCATCCACTGAACTCTGGGGTAGAGAAGTCCAGATTCACAACTCTTTGAGTGAAGTAATTCCTCCTCATTTCTGTTTTAAATTTGCCACCCATTAACCTAAAACTATAGCCTCTCATTCTAAAACATCTAACAAAGAGAACTCTCCATTCTATGTCTACCATGTCAATCCCTTTTAGCATCTTATATACCACAATTAGATTTCTTCTCATTCTTCTAACCTCCAGCAAGTATTGGCCTAAGTTGCTCAATCTTATTTCATAAGACAAGTCCTTCAACCATGGAATCAATCTAGTCAACCACTTCCAATGCACTTACATTCTTCCTCAAGTAAGGGGACCAAAATTGTGCTCAATTCTCCAGATGTTAGATCTTGCAACAGAACCTCCCAATGTTTATATTCTATTCCTTTAGCAAATTCCATTTGCCTGCCTTACTTGCTGCACCTGCATACTAACTTTCTGTGATTCACGTATGAGGATAGCCAGATCCATCTTCACTGAAACATTTTGAAGATTATCCTCATTTAGATAATAAGTTGCAACATGACTTGCCAATTTTTAAACTCAACGCCCCAGATGAAAACAAGCATGCCGTATGCCTTCTTGATTATCTTCTCCATCTGCATTGTCACTTTCAGTGACCTGTGTACCTTTTCACCCTTTTCCCTTTGCCTATCAATGTTCTTGAGGGTTCTGTCATTTATTGTATATTTCCTATCTGTATTAGGCCTTCCAAAATGCATGACCTCACATTTGTCTGGGTTAAACTCCATCTGCCATTTCTTCGCTCAAGTATCCTACTGAATCCTCTGATGGTCCTCATCACTATCCGGAAATCAACCAATCTTTGTGTTGTCCTTAAATTTACTAATCAATCCAATTACATTTCCTTCCAAATCATTTATATGTATTGCAAACAACAAAGGTCCCAGCACTGATCCCTGAGGAACATCACTTGTCACAGCCTTCCATTCAGAAATGCACACTTCCATTTCTACCCTCTGTCTTCTTTGATCGAAATGTAGAGATGCCGGCGTTGGACTGGGGTAAACTCAGTAAGAGGTCTGACAACACCAATTTTAAATCCAACAGATTTATTTGATAGTAAACTTGCAAGCTTTCGGCCTTTGTAGCCTTCGTCAGGAGAATCAGGTGTTTTGGTCTGCAATTGCACACATATCAGCACAGACAGTTTACAGATTGCTGATTAGAATGTGAATCCTTACACCTAACCTGCCATTCAAGTCTTAAAATGGCTATCAATGTGAGTGGAAGGAGCACTGAGCACAGGTTACAGAGATGTGTATTGTCTCCAGACAGCACAGTAAGTGAGGTTTTTTGCTAACCCAGGCAAGTTGTGGCTCTGGCAGGTAGGATTAAGGAAAATCCTAAGGCATTTTACACCTATGTAAGGAGCAAAAGGATGGTTAGAGGCAAGATTGGACCTCTCAGGGACAGAGAAGGGGATCTATGCTTAGAGCCTGAGGGAATGGGGGAGATCCTGAATGAATACTTTGCGTCGGTATTCACGCAGGAGACTGGCCAGATGTCTGCTGCTGATGTTGACAAAGTTGAGGATCGGTTGAGGGAAATAAAGATTACGAGGAAAGAGGTGTTGGGGCTGTTAGGCAGCTTAAAGACATATAAAGCTCCGGGGCCTGATGGCATTTACCCCAGGCTGCTAAGGGAGTTGAGGGAAGACCTAGCTGGGCCTCTGACGCAAATCTTTGTCTCTTCCTTGGACACAGGTGAGGTCCCAGAGGACTGGAGGATAGCAAACGTAGTACCGTTGTTTAAAAAAGGTCAGAGGGATCACCCAGGGAACTATAGGCCGGTGAGCTTGACTTCAGTTATAGGTAAGCTAATGGAGAGGATCCTCAGGGACAGGATGTATGAGCATCTGGAGCGCTGCGATCTGATCAGGGATACGCAGCATGGCTTCGTCAAGGGGAAGTCTTGTCTTACAAATCTAGTGGAATTTTTTGAAGAAGTGACAAAAACAGTTGATGAAGGACATGCTGTTGATGTCGTCTACATGGATTTCAGTAAGGCTGAGGTCTCCAAGGACAAGGTCCTTGGAGGAGACAAGGTTCCTCATGGTAGACTGATAGAGAAGGTGAAGGCGCATGGGATACAGGGCCGGGTATGTAGATGGGTCGAGAACTGGCTCGGGAGGAGGAGACAGAGGGTAGTAGTGGAAGGCTCTTTTTCCGACTGGAAGCCTGTCACTAGTGGAGTGCCACAAGGCTCAGTACTAGGTCCTCTTCTATTTGTGGTCTACATAAACGACTTGGAAGTTGGGGTAGGTGGTGAGATCAGCAAATTTGCTGATGACACTAAGATGCTTGGATTGGCGGGTACAGAGGAGCAGTGCCAGGCAATACAACAGGACATAGATAGGTTGGTAGACTGGGCAGATAGATGGCAAATGGAATTTAATCCGGATAAATGCGAGGTGATGCATTTTGGCTGGAAAAATGTAGAAGAGAGTTATAGGATAAAAGGTAAAACTATTCGGAGTATAGAGACGCAGAGAGACTTGGGGGTGCAGGTTCACAAGTCTCTGAAGGTGTCTTTACAGGTGGAGAAGGTGATAAAGAAAGCGTATAGTATGTTAGCTTTCATAGAAAAGGGTATAGAATACAAGAGTAGGAGTTTGATGTTGCAATTGTATAGAACGTTGGTTAGGCCTCACTTGGAATACTGCGTCCAGTTCTGGTCGCCGTACTATCGGAAGGATGTGGAGTCCTTGGAGAGAGTGCAGAGGAGGTTTACCAGGATGCTGCCTGGTATGGAAGGACTGTCTTATGAGGAACGATTAAATAGACTGGGGTTGTTTTCCCTTGAAAGACGTCGGCTTAGAGGGGATCTAATAGAGGTGTATAAGATTATAAGGGGTATAGATAGAGTAAATGGTGGTAAACTTTTTCCACCTTCAGAAATGGATAGGACAAGGGGTCATGGCCTTAGGGTGAGGTGGGCTAGGTGTAAGACGAATATTAGAGGGCAGTTTTTCACACAAAGGGTAGTGGGGGTGTGGAATGCACTGCCAAGTAAGGTGGTGGGAGCAGGCAGGCTAGGGCTGTTTAAGGGTCTCTTGGACAGCCACATGAGCGTTATGCAGATAGAGGGATATAGTAGGACTGTTTAACTATGGCTTTTTTTTCCCACAGGTAATTCGGTCCATACTTGACCAACAAGGAGCATGCATTCGGCAGGTGGTGCGAGGACAGCTCTTGGATGTTGATTCATGGGTTGCCTGGTGCTTCATGTCGTAAATGAGTGCTTTATCTGGACCATCTGAAGGGCACCATGACAGCTCAGTGACTATCGCTGTAGCTGTGCAGACACTTGGAATTGGGCCGGTGTCTGCGGGAGTTTGCGCGTTCTCCCCGTGGTTGCGTGGGTTTTCTCCGGGCGCTCCGGTTTCCTCCCACATCCCAAAAAATTCGCTCTTAGGCTGATTGGGAAACAAATTGTCCCTACATTGAGACTCTACCATATTAGGAATAACCTAAAATTAGAATAGGATAATGGAATTGTTACTATATAGTTATGACAGCGGCGCGGGCTCGTTGGGCCGAAGGGCCTGTTTCCCCTGCTGTGTTGCTCTAAAAAAAAAGTCATGGGGGTTACAGATAGTTAAGTTCCGCACAGATGAGGACGGTCTTAACAGGGATCTTGGCTTCATATCACACTATCTGTAACCTTGTTAGCCACTTTAAGACTTGAATAGCAGGTTAGGTGTAAGGATTCGCATTCTAATCAGTAATCTGCAAACTGTCTGTGCTGATACGTGTGCAATTGCAGACCAGAACACCTGATTCGCCTGACGAAGGCTACAAAGGCCGAAAGCTTGCAAGTTTACTTTCAAATAAATCAGTTGGATTTAAAATTGGTGTTGTCAGACCTCTTACTTCTTTGATCGAGCCAGTTTTGTATCCATCTTGCCAGCTTACTGCTGATCGCATGCGACTTCACCTTCTGCATCAGGCAGTCATGAGGGACCTTGTCAAAGGCCTTACTGAAGCCCATGAAGACAACATCTACTACCCTACCCTCATCAATCACCTTTGTCGCTTCCTCAAAAATCTCAATCAAGTTTGTGAAAATAAATCCTGTATCAAAGAATCCTCTCCAATAATTTCCCTATCACTGATGTAAGGCTCACCGGTCTGTAATTACCTGGATTATTCTTGCTACTCTTCTTAAACAAAGGAACAAAATTGGTATTCTCCAATCGTCTGGGACCGCCTCTGTAGCCAGTGAGGATACAAAGATTTCTCTCAAGGTTGTAGCAATTTCCTCCCTTGCCTCTCAGTATTCTGGGCTACATCCCATCAGGCCTTGGGGACTTGTCTACCTTAATGAATCCCAATACCTCCCCCTTTTTGATTTCAATGTGATTCAAACTATCTACACATCCTTTCCCAGACTCATCATCCATTAAGTCCTTTTCTTTCGTGAATAATGATGCAAAGTACTCATTTAATACCTTACCCATTTCTCTGGCTCCATGCATAGATTCCCTCCCTTGTCCTTGAGTGGGCCAACCCTCTCCCTGGCTCTCCTCTTGCTCTTTATAAATGTATAAAATGCCTTGTGATTTTCCTTAATCCTATTGGCCAATGCTTTTTCATGACCCTTTTTAGCCCTTCTTACTCCTTGCTTAAGTTTGTTTCTACTTTCCTTGTATTTCACACTTGCTTCATGTGTTCCCAGCCTCCTAGCCTTGACAAATGCTTTCTTCTTTTTTGACTAGACTCAAAATACCTCTCAGTGTCCAAGGTTCCCAAAACGTGCCATACTTATCCTTCATCTTTACAGAAATGTGCTGGTTCTGAATCCCTATCAACTTACACTTGAAAGCCTCCCACATGCCAGATGTTGATTTGCCCTCAAACATCTGCCCCCAATCTACTTTCTTCAGTTCGTGCCTAATATTGTTATAATTAGCCTTCTTTCAACTTAGCAACTTAAATTGAGGACTACAAGTACCTTTATCCATCATTACCTTAAAGCTCATTGAATTGTGGTCACTGTTCCCGAACTGCTCACCTACTGAAACATCGATCACCTGGCCGGTCTCATTCCCCGATACCAGGTCCAGTATGGCCTCTTCCCTAGTTGGATTATCTACATTCTGTTTCAAGAAGCCCTCCTGGATGCTCCTTACAATGCCCCTAGCACTAAGTGCGTCCCAGTCAATACAGGGGAAATTAAAATCTCCCACCACAACAACCATGTTATTTTTACACCTTGCTTTATGGGCTTGATGGGCCGAATGGCCTCCTTCTGCATTGTAGAGGTTCTATGGCTTCATGAAAAGTTACAGGCCTTTACTATTCAAGCCATCTCTAATCACTGTTCCCTGATTTCCCTTTTCAATTCTTTTTCACCTTGCTGATGTCCTACAGCATGGGGAGTTGGGTTGGTTTCCCAATAATTGATTTAGAAAATGCAGCATAGGCACTATGAGTTGGCAGCCAGAATGAGCATAAGGTATACTGCAGCTGAGGTCAACCAGATTTTCATCTAGCATCCAAACAAACTTTCCCACAGGGATCCACGAAGCAATCTGGCTGATATATACCTGGCAAAGGACATACAATGATCTTGGTTGTCCCTGGGTATTTGTAAATCTGATTTTGCAGGTTTCATTTACTCCTTTGGAGGCTTCAGCAAAGAATTCAGTCTTTTGCCCTTCAATGTTGGAAGCTTCACTGTGGTTCCTTGGTCTCCTTGACAGGACTTCAGGATTAATATCGGAAATTCAAAGAGGTGGTGGCTGCAACCAGTACTGCTCAAATAACAGAGTTTTTGTGATTCTGTGAGGTACATATATTGCCTGTGCCTTCTTCATGAAGAAAATGTTTTCAGAATCCTGTTGATTTGAAGCTGCGGATACCTATTGCCTTGCAAGACTTCCCCAGGTCTGGATACTTCGATGTGACCTCCAGGAATGTTGTGGCTGCTTGCGTGACAATCCTCAAAGTGCTTGAGGAGAAGGGAGAACTACCACAGATGAGTATCCTGATTCAAATGGTGCATCCTGAGAGAAACGTCTCTCAGATCCCATTTGTGGCTGTAAGCCAATTGTCAGAAAAATCATCTTACACTAGCCATTCCTTTATGCTACCCACCCGTCCCTCCCCTGGCTCTAACAGCTTTCACCACCATCTCCTCCTCTAACACAGATTTTGGGGTTACAGCAATTTCCAAGTGTTAAGACAAGGCCACAATAAGAAAAAGATGCGGAGCACCCATTAATTTATCTTTTATTCTCAGATGTTGAATAACCCAATGTGCATTGCCAATATTTTTCATATTGGTGAAGAGAATTAATTGCATATTGTAATAACATCCTGACTGTAATAATACTCAATATATCAAACTGCCAGTTCTGATGATGTTGGTCAATGTAATTTCATTCGATTTGTAAGGTTTATTCTGTGTTCATAGGGAAGTCTAACAATGGCACAACCACAGAATCACAGTTTTCTCCTAAATCCAGTTACAAGTGCATCTGTGGGTGTTCTGTATATGTAGACCCATAGTTTTTGCTCTGCTCATTGTTGGGATAAAAGATCAAAGTGCCCGACTCTGCCATTTCCTGCTTTGGCAGAAACGTACTTCCAACCACTCCAGTAAGCAACTCATGCAAATCAAAGAAACCTGACCTCTTCTAGCTGCACAGTCATTTTTAGCATCAATAATGACAGCAAAAGCAACTGAGAAAAGCAGGAACGACAGACTTAAAAATGCATGGGAATGAGCAAACAAAAAAGAAAACACTTTAGGTAGAGATAGTAAAAACAGTGCAAATGCTGGGGTGCGAGAAATTAAAACAGAACATGCTAGAAAGACACAGCAAGTCAGCCAAGCATTGAAAAGGAAATAACATTGTGGTTCATTGAAAAGTGAACCCATTGTTCCTTGTTCAGTGCCTGACCAATCCACTTTGTATTTCAAGCACTTTCCATTCTTATTTTGAGAAACAAAACTGAATTAATGGGAAGAGATTATGGGAGAAAATAACAGATTCATTTCTTCTTCCTTGTGACCCAATTTCTGATGTAGTAATTGAGAAAATAAAAATCTCAGGCATTGAGAAATAGAAGTTGTGGTCCTTTTTTGATATTCCCCCCAACCTGAACAACATTACAAGAGGACGTCTGACAGATTTAAGTATCACCTGTTACAGACTTAAGATCTGACAACGTATCAAAATGAAAAATAAATGGCAAAAACAGGAAAGGAATTGGATGACTTTTGTCCAAGGACAATCCTGCATTTTATTTTCAGATTTGTCTTGTTTGACAGTTAACGCGGTTCCTAGTCTATCCTTTTGAAAGAAAGTTCATTGGAGTTTGACAGCCAGGCCCACAATTGCAGCAAAAGGAAGGAAGGTTTAGTCTACATCTTTTGGGCTATCTGGGATCAGATAGTGGGAGAGTTTACAGGAGTAGGCCGGAAAATGCTCAACATCTTATATTCTTCTCATCAATACGAATGTCCATTAGCACCATAACAGCATTAAACAGTACAGTCTACTCAGGTTTTCTGCTGCTGAAAGCTCTTTCCGTATCTTTGTTTCCTCTAGACTTGACCACTGCAATGCACTCCAGCCCAGCCTCTCACATTCTACCTTCCATATGTTCATGGCCATCTAAAATTCTGCTGACCATATCCCTGCTTGTAGCAAGTCCCATTTACCTCTCTTCCTTATGCATGCTGACATACATTAACTCCCAGTCAATCAATGTCGCAATTTTAAATTCTTATCCGTGTTTTCAAATCCCTCCAGATTCACCCTTCTTCTCTGCAATCACCACCAGCTCCAGAACCCTCCAAATATCTGTGCTCCTTTAAGTCTGGTCTCCTGAGCATTTTAATCCTGTTATCAATAGTGGCCCTACCTTCAGATGCCTAGGCCCTAAGCTCTGGAATTCCCCTCCCAAACTTCTCCTCCTCATTACCTCTCTTACCTCCTTTAAGGCATTCCCTAATGTATATTTTATTCAGAACCACAGAATTGTTACAGCGCAAAAATCATTTGAGCACAGAAAGAGGCCATTCAGCCCATCATGTCTGCACAATCCAAAAAATAAATATACTAGCCTCTTAAACGATTCCCATTTTCCAACACCTGGTCCAAAGCCTTGCACAGTAGAACCTGTGTGCACAAGTACACATCCAGACACCATTTAAGTAAGTTGAGCTTTTCAGCTTCAACCACCAATTCAGGCAGTGATTTCCAGATGTCTACACCCTCTGGGTGAAAAAGATTTTCCTCGTTTCCTCTCTAATCTTTCCACCTATCATCTTAAATCTCTGCCCCTGATAATTGATCTCTCAGGTAGGGGAAGCAGGCATTTCCTGTCTGCTCTGTCTGGATTCCTCAGTATTTTGTAGAACACAGTTAGGTCACTCTCAGTCTCCTCTGCGCTCAGAAAAACAGTATTAACCTATTTAACTTTTCTTCATATCTGCAATTTTCAAGCCCCGTCATTATTCTTGTAAATCTCCTCTGCACACTCTCCAGGGCAATTATGTCCTGCTTGTAATGTGGTGAACTGTACACAACCTTCCAAAGGTGGCCTAACCAGTGTTTTATATATTTCCAGCATTACATCTCTGCTATTGTATTTAATACCTTATCCAATAAAAGAAAGCATTTCATATGTTTTCTTTCCCACCTTCAGGAACTGGTGACATGCTTCCAGGATTTTCTTACTTCCTCTACTCTTCTCAATATCCTTCCATTAATTTAATATTCCTTTGTATATCCTCCCCAAATTCATTATCTCACTTCTCGGGATTGAATTGTATTTGTCACTTTATTGCTCACTCAACAAAATCATTGATATCATTATGGAGAAAATAGCTAAGCTCTTCACCATCAACGTAGTGGGCAAATATTGTGTCATCTGCAAATTTCCCAATCATGCCTTCCACATTTATGTCTATGACCTCAGAAACATCTGTCTGTTCATCTAAGTAATGAATCCCCTATCACTATTGCTCTTCCTTTCTACTTTCACCTCTCCTTACACCAGAGCCATCTGTGGTGCTACGACCTTTGACCTGACTGCACTCCTTTGAGGGACGAATGGACTCACCAGTATCCAAAATGGAAAACTCATTAGTGAACAAGATCTCAGGTGACTCCTACTCAATTCTCTTTAAAGTGTTGTTTTAAAATGAGTGTTACAAGTTAGTTTACATTCACACTGCAATGAAGTTACTGTGAAAATCCCCTAGTCATCACAGTCTGGCACATATTCAAATGCACTGAGGGAGAATTTTGCATGGTTAATACACCTAAACAGCAGACTGTGAGAAAGAACTGGCATACCCGGAGGGAACTCACACAAACATGTGGAGAATATGCAGATTCCGCATAGTGACCCAAGCTGGAAATTGAACGCAGGTCCGTGTGCGGTGAGGCAGAATGCTGACCATTGTGCCTCCCTTGGACTGCCTGAAGGTTACCTATTTTCTTTCTGTTTCCAGTGGACACAACAGTCACTCCAGCCAAAACTGCAGCTCAAGTTTCTGCACCTGGTGATGCTTCCTACACATGTAGTCATTAGTAACAATCCATGACTTCCTGCATATTACAGCATAATTTTTGCACAACATTGAGCTGTCCATCTGTGGCTTTACTATCCTTATATTACTTTCTTGCACTTTGGATTATTTATACTACTCTATTTTATCTGGCCTTATTTTTACTTCCCTATTGTTCGTGTTTCTTACTTAAATCTAAGCTACATCTTTTTTTAAAAAATAATGCATTTTTCTAATTTTCAGCTACTTAAAGATATCCCTGAATGGCAGCACCAACCAAGGAGCTTATGTTGCTCCGATTATGTTAGTCTTGGTTTTATTTTCCAAATTCAGTCTTTCCATTTTAACTCTTGGTCTCCTGGAGACAGAGACAGGTAGAAAAATAAAAGAAATCTCCCCATATCTCCCCACCCCATTACTTTACGCAGCAAGCTCACAGTAATTATTCTGCATGTCACTGCACTTGACCTCTCTTATTTATATTACTGCGATCCAGGTGATTCTACTACCCAGCAGCTACAGAAGCAGATTAAGTCAGTTATTTATCTAGCTGACCTCACCTGCTCTCCAGGAGAGAGCTTGATTAGCCCGGCCCCAGTCTGGAAGAAACTTAAAATAGTCAATTTAAGTTAAATGTTAAATTGCAAACAAACATTAAAATAAATCCCCCCTTAATACTTAAAATTTCACCCCTTACTCACTAGACATGCAGTAATTGTACTCAGTACCAGCTGCAGAAGGAGGCTGTGTGGCCCATCGTGTCTGCCCAGTTTTCCAAATGACCAATTCACCAAATACCATTTTCCTGCACTCTCCCCATATCCTTGCACATTTTCTTTTCCGATAACAACCCAATTTCTTCTTGCGTGCCTCGATTGAACCTGTCTTCACTACACTCTCAAGCAGTGCATTCCAGGTCCTAACCAATTACTTTGCAAAAAGGTTTTTTCTCCTGTTACCATTGCTGATTTTGCCAATTGCTTTAAATCTGTGCCTTCTCACTTTCGATCATTGCACCAATGGGAACAGTTTCTCCTTATCTACTCTGCCCTAACTTCTCAGTATTTTGAAAAGCTCTATCAGATTTCCTCTGAGTCTTTTCTTCTCCAAGGAAAACAGTCCCAATTTCTCTTTCTAACTGAAACTCTTCATCTCCAGAATCATTCCCATGAATGTTTGCTTCATTGTCTCTAAGGCCTTCAAGCATTCTTAAAGCCTGGATGCAGTACTCCAGCTAAGGCCAAACGAATGTATTATTCACATATATACCCAGGACTCTCTGCACCTGCATATCCTTCAGAGTTGTATTCCTTACTTTATATGCCTCTTCATGTTCTTCCTACTACAGTAAATGATTTCACAGTTCTCCGCATTGAACTTCACCTGCTACTCGTCTGCCCATACCACAAAATTTCCTTTTGAAATTCACTTAGCTGATGAAGGGGCAACTCTCCAAAAGCTCATGCTACCAAATAAACCTGTGGACTTTAACCTGGTGTTGTGAGACAATCTACAGTGCCTACCCCAATCCAATGTTGGCAACTCCACATTTTTTGAAATTCGACACTATCCTCCTCATAATTCTCAATACTTCCAAGATTTTATTTACCTGTCCAAATACCACCATATGTTACTCCTGTGTGTATCTCAGGATATTTTGTTGCATTGAAGGGGCACAAAGGAGATTCACCACATGCTGCCTGGGATGGAACATTTAAGTTGTGAAGAGAGGTTGGGTAAGCTTGGGTTGTTTCTGTTGGAGCAGAGAAGACGGAGGGGGTCACCTGATTGAGGTGTACAAGATTACGAGGGACACGAACAGAATGAATAAGGAGGAGCTGTTCCCCTTAATGAAAGTCTCAGTCACGAGGGGACATAGGGTCAAGGTGAGGGGCATGAGATTTAAGGGGACATGAAAAAAAACTTTTTTACTCAGTGGATGGTGACGATCTGGGATGTGCTGCCTGGGAGGGTGGTAGAGGTGCATTGCCTCACATCCTTTAAAAAAAGTATCTGGATGAGAACTTGGCACACCATAACATTCAGGACTGTGGGCCAAGTGCTGGCAGATGAAATTAAGTGGGAGTTCAGCTGCTTCTAATGTGGTGGTGCAACTTGATGGGCCAAAAGACCTCTTCTGCACTGTTTGATTTTATAAATACAAATTGTTGTTCTTTAACTCAACAATCACAAAGATGAACACAAAAATTGAATAATTTATAATTATCTTTTCTGCAACTGGAAAGTTGACATAGTACCAAGTCTCTGCAAGGAAATTCTATACCAGTTGATCTTGGAGAGATAGTATACAGGGCAAACTCTGTCAAAGTGAGATAGAGATGCAAAGAGATGTAGAGAGGAAATTTCAGAAATTGGGACCTGGGCAACAGAAGGCATGGTCATCAATGGCAGAATGATTAAAACTGTGGATGCACAAGAGTCCAGAATAAGAGAAGTACAATATCTTGGAGAGTTGTTGCACTTTTAGCGGATTACCCAGATAGGGAGAGGTAAAGCCAGGAATGGATTTGAAAACACTGACAATTTTTCATGAAAATATTGCCTGACAGGGAGCCAGCGTACATCACGTGTGATAGAGAAATAAGACTGCAAGTTAAACAGGGGTAGCAGAGTTTGGAATGACCTCATGTTTACAAAGAATAGAAATGAGAGAGAAGCCAGGAATGACCATCATACTGGGTTTCTATATAGCTGCTTCTGCTGCTTTCCCAAAGAGTACCTCTGAAGATTGCATCTATATTATGAAAATGTACTTGGCAATGAGTAGTGTTTTACATTCTTAGTAATACTTGACTGCTTCATGGAATTATGGGACTGATAATTTGCATATTTTCAATTCTGCAGAAGAACTTGCTTTTTCTCCTCCTTAATGCCAATATACAGTCACAGATTGAACCTCAGGCATTCTCGCCTCTACTTATTCAACTGTCAATATTTTTTCAGTGACATAGTTTCTCACTCAGAAGGGACCACAGGAATTTGGGCCATTAAACTCAACCTTCTGAATGCTTCTGTTATTCTAAAGGAAATGTTTATTAGCTAAGGGCGTAGAATATACTGTCAACCTCGAGATATGTTTTAAAATTCTAGATGAAGAGCTAAGACTCAAAATGACATTATAGACAAGGAGATAAAATGAGGAAGTATTGGTAAATCTCAACAAAAGAAACTAGAAATTTGAGAAGTAATTGAAATAGATCTTCCAGAATTCCCTAGATGTTAAAACAGACCCTATGAATTGGAACGTAGCAAATGTAACTACTATTCAAAACTGAGAGGCAGAACAGGAAATGAGGGGCCAGTTGGCTTGACTTCAGCATTTGGGAAAATGCTAGAATTTATTATTAATTACAGGGTACTTAGAAAACTATTTATTAAGAAACAACATAGTTTAATGAGGGGGAAATCATGTTGAACAAACTTAGAGTTTTCTAAGGATGTAACCAGCAGGGTAGATTAAAGAGAAAACTGTAGATATTGGGATTTTCTGGCCATGCTCACCCCAAAACTGGGGAATCCCACCCGAAGACTTCGCATGGTCCGTCTCTGCCCGCTACAGTTCCCGTGGTGGTCATCATGTTTGGAATTTTAAAAGGCACTTAATAAGGTGTGACATAAGACATTATTACACAAGATTAGGACTTGTATGATTACAAGTAATATATAAGCATGGGTCAAAGACTGGTTACAGAAAATAGAGAGCAGAATAAAGGCATCATTTTCAGGTAGCATGTTGTGGCTAGTGATGTTGCAAAAATCAACTATTTAGAACCCTGATCAGTTAGATGAGATGAGTAGAACAAGTGTAATGTATTCAAGTTTGCAGATGATGTACAGCTAGGATGAATGTAAGTTGTTAGGAAGACACAAAGTGATAGACAGAGGCAGGTTTAAGTGAGCTGACATGTAATTGGTACATGGAGTATTATGTCAGGACAAGTCACATTATCCAAATTGATCGGAAGAAGAGGAAAGCAAACTATTTTTAAATGACGAGAGACTAATAAAATACTGACATTCATAGCTGTCTTTTGCAAGACTTTCATTCAGAACATAAACACTGGCATGGATCAGCTTGGTTGAATGGCAGGTTTCTGTGTTGTAAAGTTCTATGTAAATCTTCATTACTTGAGTATTTACTGTAGCAAACAGAAAGTGCTAACCAAACTACCAATTCTTCAGCCATCACTACTTGTCGGTTGTAGGTTGATTGATCACAGAGCAACGAAGCTTTTATACAGCTGTTCTGTGCAATTCTCTCTTTTCCACAAAGGCAAGCCTCTGGCTAGATCACACCTTTAATTTGAGTATTACTTGTTGGTGCACTTGAACCTATGCCAAAATGTAAAAGAGACCAGGTACTGGAACACCACCAGCTAAAATAAACAGAAGCAGACTTATCTGTAGCCCTTCTGTGCAATGAAGTGAAGCATTAATCTTCAATGTACTTCAAAGAATTACTAGTAACTTAACTAAAGGAGAACATTGTTCTAGTAAGTACGAGGTTATTAATTTTGCATCACAGAATGATCAAAAACTGAAAATGACTGCTAGGAAAGGTGGCTGATGCCAAGATACTAGACTCACTTATATAACATCGTATATTGTCATGAAATAAGGTAGAGTTAGTATTTAGCAAGGATGGAATTAATTAAACTAAGGGGTCTATTTCATCATTCAAATGGCACAGTAGTTAGCACTCCTGCTTCACTGTGCCAGGGACTCAGGTTTGATTCCTGGATTAGATCATTGTGCAAACTTTGTGCGTTTCCTCTCTGTGTCTGCATGGGTTTCCTCCTGGTGCTCCTGTTTCCTCCCACAGTCTGAAAGACATGCTAGTTAGGTCACTGACCATGCTAAATTCTCCCTGTGTACTTGAACAGGAGCCGTGGTGTGGCAATTAGGGGATTTTCACAGTAACTTTATTGCAGTATTAATGTAAATCCATTTGTGACATTAATGAATAAACTTAGACTTAAGATCTTATGATGTACTCCTATCCACTTTGTAGCTAGAGAAGTGTCCAATAAAGCAAGAAGGTCACCAATCACAATTATGTTTGAAAGCTGAAATTTCAGCAGAACAAACATTAAAGCACGTCAACATATAGCAATAGCCTGTGCTTCAGATCATTCACCAGTCTATCAGTCTATGACACAGCACTTCAGAAAACCAACATATTGCACCAAGATCCATGCAGAAACTTCTCTCCCTTAGTGCAGTCGGCAGAAAGAGATATTGATGCATTGTGTTTCAAAGAGACAAGGCTCAAGCTGTTTAAATAATTTATTTGAAACTCTTAATCAATTGAATACTATTTAGCAGCTTTGATCAAATATAACAAACAACTTGCTGCCATCTAAAGGTGAATATGCATAGTCCCACCTCCTTTAGAATTCAAGACCTGACCAGAACCTCGCTGTACTTTCACACTGTAAGCAAGTCAGTACAAATGAACAAACAATTCACATTACATGACTGAAAGGAAGTTTAAAATGATACCTTTGGGGAGGATAGAAGGGATAGGGTGTAAATATGTACTTCTGTTTTTTAATATTGTCAGGATACATTTCTTAGACCATTTAAAATACCGATCGTATTTGATAACCAGAAGGGGAACTCTTATGTAACTTTTACCCCTTTATGCGGGGGATAATTTGATCAATTGTAGTGCCCTGCATGTATCCAACTGACGTTGGCTAATACAGCGGTCGCCGAAAACCAAGCCTCTAAACTTCAATGTTATTTTGGCCCTCTGGGCTATTAAGAAGCATTGCAGTATGAATCTATAGTCAACACTGCAACAAGAGAGACAGCGACAGAGGAGCAGGAAAGAGTGGTGAAGGCAGTGATGGGAAATGCAAGAGAGCATCAGCGAGAGTCAGATAACAGGGGCGCGAAGGAGCAGTGAGATGAGTGGGTGAGAAAGTGAGAACTGTGTTAAGCACTCTGTTCTCTTTGTTAGATCTGCACCTACAATGACGGAGGCAGCTGCCTGAGACATTGCTGTCAGTTACACTACAGCTACTGCAACTGCATGTGCGCAGAATGCACCTCTGCAGTCACAACATCATCCAACATGCCCTTTTTTTAATCTTCCTGCCTCTTTTATTTCCCGAATTGCTTCTTTCTTCAGTTATGTTCCCACTCAGAATCACCACATAGCTGGGAAAGTGGAAGGGAAAATGTAGTCAAGAAGAAACATAACATATTGAGATTTCTGTTCACTTGCTGTCCAATTCTCTACTTCCCAATTAATTACAGTTCATCCCTAGGTGCAAGAGATTTTGTAACTACATCTATGTCTTTTTTTGATTCTCATGATTGATTGGAAGAAGCACAACTTGACAGATTAAAGGAACATAAAATTTGCAAGAAATGAGGGCATCATATAATTACACTAAATAGTGATAAAATGCCATATCTACTTCAAATTATGGCAATTATTTACTTCTACTGTTATTTTTAGTGCACTGTTTTCGCTGGTATAATTGCTATTGTGTTATAATCAACTGGAACAATATTTTAATTAAAACAAATGACACATTCTTCCCATTAAAAATGTCTGCCCTTAAAATATAAAATATACGATACTATTGACACTGCGGACAAAACAACTGCCAAATAAATCAAGCTGCACAATTTTCTAGTTTCAACCTCTTACTTTGTGAAACTGAGGAAGCAGCAAGGTCAGAAGTGGCTACAAAGCCTGAATCTGTGTATCTCAGCAACCAGTATTATAAACGGAGATTTAGATAAATAAGTTTCCTTTTCCAAAGAGTAGTTATTTGACTTGAATCGTTAACTCTATTTCACTCTCCACGAGAGCTGCAAGACCTGCTGAGTTTAAAAAGCACTTTCTATTTTTATTTCAGCCTTTGTTTGTTGTCTATTATAAACGTATTTAATACAAAGTTCACCTTCTGGGGCATAAGCACAATTCACTGCCATCATTTTAATTTGGCTCTGGAAAAGTTTGTGAACTGCCAATCTAGCATCTGTATCATTAACTCCCTTAAACCTGCAGCAGATTCATTGCCACAGCATTTAATGGGCATATAAGATTCCTGTATGGATAAGGAAGCTGCATTTCATAATGCAAATGCCTGGAATCAAACCTTCTGAAATATTAACTAGAACAACAAGAGCAAAGAATAGGATAGCTGATACATATTATTCTCTCATATTGTGGAATTCAGAATGAGATTAAAAAGAAACTGGATATCTGAGATAAAACTTCTAAAGCACCAACATTTTCAGAACTGTCTGTCTTTAAGGTATTTCCGTAAATTAGCTGACGCTTTCTATTACTGAAGTTTATAGGAAATCAATCGAGCAATAACAGATCAGAATGCTGAATCTCAGAACTGTCACGGTTTCAGCAAATTTGACAAACACTAATTCAATAAATTCACTCCATTGCTAAAACCTACTTTAGGAAGCTCATTGGTGCCAAACATTTACAGCTCAATATTACTCAAAAAACACAAGCCTGATGACTACAACTCAATTGTGATTCTCTAAACTTGTGAAACTCTCCCCCATTCTTGCTTCATTGACAGTTTACGAGAAATTGTATCAGACGCCTGGTAATCTTTCGCAAACACCCTACCAGCAAACTCATTCTCTGTCACTGTCTCTTGTTTCGATGTTACACTAACTAGTATTTCTTGGAATAAACTTCCACTGTTTGTCCTAGGTTCCAACTACATCTTTTCCCCCTCACTCCATTCTCACTGCACTTGCAATCCAGATCAACTTTCAATCAGCAAAATCATTAACATGAATTTGGAAAATACTGCAGGGTGGCATTTTGTGATCTTGTCCTTCCAGCAGGGAGCCATGATTCACAGGAAATGCAGATTGAAAAGTCAGGTGTGCCTCCATGCTTTTTGACTATAGTTGCCTGTTCTGAATGATTTAAATAATCTAAGTAATTTCAAAGATAAGTAGTTTGTTCCTTTTTTTAAAGAATGCAAATCTTGCATGAATACATAGAATCTGTAAAGAAATAGGACATTTGGCACAACAGGTCAAATGCTCTACTAGTTAATGCTGTGTTTGTGATGCCTCCTACATTATATATAAATCACTTCAGAAGACTCAAATCCAAAAGAATGTACAATCATTAGCAGATCAAAACGCTGCTGAAATTCAATCCTTTGAAGACAGTTTCATGACCCAAATATCAAAGGCACTCATAGGATGGTTATATCAGTAAAGCAAAATATATTGACTAATAGGGTTTTTATGCAAAATTCACTGACCTACTAACTGAAAGGATTAGCTAATTTACTGAAACAAAACAAATTAAACAGGAGTGAATCAGATAAATTAAATGACTGCAGAGATGTAGATGGGCAGTGTGATGTGGGAGTTGTCCTTAAAAATTTATCAATAGCAATCTCCTTCCCCTTTTTCTTCAAATTTTACCTGATTGTACTGAGCTGTCAAACAGAGTTCTCACAGCAGCCCCAAAGGCTGAATGACTTTGGTGTCATAAAATATGTCAATAGTTCTACTAACTCTAACTGTCTAATACAGATAGGAAATATACAATAAATGGCAGAACTCTTAAGAATATTGATAGACAAAGGGATCTGAGTGTACAGGTACACAGGTCACTGAAAGTAGCAATACAGGTGGAGAAGGTAGTCATGAAGACATATAGCATGCTTGTCTTCATTGGCTAGGGTATTTAGTTTAAAAATTGGTAAATCATGTTGCAGCTTTATAGAACCTTAGTTAAGCTGCACTTGGAATGTAGTGTTCAATTTGGGTCGCCACACTACCAGAAGGATATGGAGACTTTGGAGAGAGTACAGAAAAGATTTACCAGGATGTTGCTTGGTATGGAGGGCATTAGCTATGAGGAAAGACTGGAAAAATTTGGTTTGTTCTCACTGAAACAACGGAGATTGAGGGAAGACCTGATAGAAGTCTACAAGATTATGAGAATCATGGACAGAGTGTATAGTCAGAAGCTTTTTCCCAGGATGGAAGAGTCAATTAGTAGGGAGAAAGGTTTAAAGGAGATGTACAAGGCAGGTTTTTTACGTAGAGAATGGTGGGTGCCTGGAACTCGCTGCCAAGGGAGGTGGTGGAAGCAGATACGATAGTGACTTTTAAGGGGCACCTTGACAAATAAATACATGAATACAGGGATGTGATACATGGAGGGGTAGGGGGTTTTAGTTAAGTTGAGCAGCATGGTCGGTGTAGGCTTAGAGGGCTAAAAGGCTTGTTCCTGTGCTATAATTTTCTTTTTCTTTGTTAACTCCTTTTAGGGAAGTAATAATTTCTTTCGTGCTGTGGCCTTTTACATTTCAAGATGAATTTTGAATTTAAAGCAAATTCATTAAAACAAGTAACTAGAAATTCAGGTCAGGTCAGTCAACTGAAAGAGAACATGAGTTTAAGATTAGTAACATATGACAGTCATAATGGCACAGGAGGCAGCTATTTGGCCCATCAAGTCATGATATCACTCTGAAGAGCAATCCAGTCAGACCCATTCCCTACTCTACCCATGTATCCCTGCAAGTTTAATTCCAAAAATGTTAATTCAATTTCCTTTTGAAATCATTCACATCCTCCACATCCAGCATCCTCCTGGTAATTACCATGCAGTGTAAAAGAAGTTCTTCCTCACGTTCCCCCTGCATTTCTTGCCAGAACCTTAAATCTGTGTCCCCAAGTACTTACACAAACAGCTCATGAGAACAGTTCTTCTTTGCCCACGTTATGTAAACTATATTACTGAACACCATGATCAAATCTCCCTTCAATCCCCTTAGTTCCATGGAGAATAACCCTAGCTTCTCAAACCTAACCAGCAGATAAAATCTCCAATTACTGGAATCATACTAGGAAATCTCTTGAAGAAGGCCACAGGGACTGAATGTCAAGCCATTTAGAAGGCCTGCCTCAGTTCTCTGGACTTATCTCAGTTGTTTTCTTAAACATTAGGTCTCTGGCCCTTACCTCTTATTATCCCCACCCACATCTAATGCCCACAAATGCCAACTCATGACAGCCCACTCATTCTCTTTTTCCTTTATTTTCCCTATGTCAATTTATTGCCAATTCGTGCCATGCCCACCCACTACTCTGCCCTTACACACCCCATGCAAACTGACCCAGTATCCACCACGAGCAAACCTCAGTCGTCATGCTGAAATGGCATAAAACAAAGTTTTAAATATTGATTACTACATATAAATCCCTCATTCAAGAAATACTATTCAATACATTTAAATTCTTGCAAGTACTTAATCCCTTATAAAAATAAACATTTGTAATCATAAACCTACAAGGTTTATTAATGACCTCTGAGTTGCTAACCAAAGTTAGAACCCATCTGTGATAATAATAGGTTGTAGAAAGTAGTCAAGGATCAATTATGCTATAATGGTAGAACTACAGCTTATGTTAACAAGCAAACAAACAAATTATTCTTTTCAAATCAGCCACAGACAGGCAGTTTATTTCAATTGTCAATAGGCTGGGTATTTAAATAACTTGATAATTATACAGACCTCATTCAACCTCTACAAACATTTATATGTCCACCTGCATGCACAAATGCAGGAACTATTTACAAAGAAAATCTAAAATCCTATTACATATTACTGGGATTAAGAACATAAGAATGAGGAGCAGGAATATGCTATCTCAAGTTTGCTCTGCCATTCAACAAAATCATGGCTGATCTTTTTGTGGACTTAGCTCCACTTTCCTGCTCAAAATTTTATCTGTCCCTGCCTTAAAAACATTCAATGAATTAGCCTCTATTGCTTCACTGGGCAGGGAATTCCACAGATTCCCCTTGTGTGAAAAAGTTCCTCCTCAGTTCAGTCCTAAATCCGCTCCCCTTTATTTTGAGACAATGTCCCCTAGTCCTAGTTTCACCGACCAATGGAAACAACTTCCCTGCTTCTATTTTATCTAATCCCCTCATAATCTTTCATGTTTCTATAAGCTTTCCTCTCATTCTTCTGAATTCCAATGAGTATAGCACCAATCTATCAGTCTCTCCTCATAACCTAACCCTCTCAACTCTGGAATCAAACTAAAAAATTTTCTCTGCATTCCCTCCAGTGACAGTATATCCTTTCTCAAGTAAGGACACCAAAATTGTTCTCCAGATGTGGCCTCACCAGCACATTATACAGCTGCAACATAAGCTCGCTGTTTTTAAACTCCATCCCTCTAGCAATGAAGGACAAAATTCCATTTGCCTTCTTAAAAACCTGCTGCAGTTGCAAACCAACTCCTTGTGATTCATGCATAAGAACATCCAGGTCCTCTACACAGCAGCATGCTGCAAGATTACCCTGACTGCATCCACTGAAAATAAATAAATAATTCCATTTTAAGGTGCTGAGATCACTTACTGCTCCCTTTTGGGAATTTGGGGTTCAGTTCTAAAGAGTTTACTAAGCAGCACCTTAAGTTAAAAGCTAATTGAATGTTGGATTTTATAGCAAGAGGTTCAGGATACAAATGCTGAGGTGTAAAGGTGCATTAATATAAAACCTTATGAAGATGTCAAGTGGAGGGGTGTGTATGCAAGTTTGGGGTTTATATTCTCGGAGAAATATTGAGCTACAGATTCACTAGGATGCTGCTTGGTATAAAAAAACACAAATGCAGAGAAAAACTTGAATAGTTTTTGAGGATCATGCTCAATTGATAGAAGTGTACAAAACTACAAAACAACTAAATAGAGTAGATTAGAACAGATTATTTTCTATTGTTGAGAGGTCTGGATAAATGCAAATGCAACATATTTTAGGACAGGTGGAACAAGGATGTTTTCTAGAGGTTTGTAAAGCTGTAAAATGTACTACTGGAGTTACAAATAATAGCACAGAGCTCACAAACATCTAATAATTGGTAGATATATAGAACCATAAGACATAGGAGCAGAAGTAAGCCATTTGGCCCATGGAGTACACTGTGGCATTCAATGAGATTATGAGTGATCTAATATGATAATCCTAAACTCCATTTTCCCACTTTATCCCATAACCCCTGATCCTTTACTGATTAAAAATTAATCTCAGCCTTGAACATACTTAGCAATTCAGCCTCCCCAGCCCTCTGTGGCAAAGAATTCCACAAATTCTTAATCCATCGGGAGAAGAAATTCCTTCTGGACTCTGCCTTAAATGAGTGACTCCTTTCATTAGAGATTATGCTTCTGGTCCTGGCCTTTCCCACAGAGGGAAACAACAGACAGAATTGTTTCACATAAAGGAGGTCATGTCTCACTAATTTAATAGAGTTTTTTCAGGAGGTGACAAAAATGAGAGACGAGAGAAGGGCTGTGGATGTTGTCTACATAGATTTTAATAAAGCATCCAACTAAGCTCCCTCACGGCAGGCTGGTGCAGAAGATTAAATATCAGGGAATCAGGGATGAACCAGCTAGATGGATTCAGAATTGGCTTGGCCATAGAAGACAGGGTAGTGGTGAAAAGGTATTTTTCTTAATGGAGAATTGTTCCACAAAGATCAGTGCTGGGACCTCTGCTGTTTGTAATATATATAAATGACTTGGAAGAAAATGTGGCTGGTCTGATTAGCAAGTTTGCAGATGATACTATAATTGGTGGAAACGCAGACAGCAACGTAGATTGTCAGAAAATACAGCAGGATATAGATATGCTGGAAAATTGGGCAGAGAAATGGCAAGTGGAACTTAATCTGGACAAATATGAGGTAATGCATTTGATAGATCTAATTCAGGTGGAAGCTATAAAATAAATGGCAGAACCATCAGGAGCATTGGCACAGGTCCTCAGATTCTCAAAAGTGGCAGCATAGGTGGAAAAGGTGGTGAAGAAAGCATATGGCATGAATGCCTTCGTGGGCCCAGACATGAGTACAAAAATTGGCAAATTATGTTGCAGTTATACAAAACGTTGGTTAGGCCACATTTGGAATACTGTGTCCAATTCTTGTTATCACACCACCAGAAGGACATGAAGGCTTTGGAGGGAGTACAGAAAAGGTTTACCAGGATATTCCTGGTCTGGAGGGTATTAGCTATGAGGAGAAATTGAATAAACTGGGATTGTTCTCCCTGAAAAGATGGAGGCTGAGGGTGACCTAAAAGAAGTTTATAAAATTATGATGGGTATAGACAGGATGAATAATTGGAAGCTTTTTCCCAGGATAGAAATGACAATTACAAGGGGCACAAATTCAAGATAAGGGGGGAAAGGATCAGTGGAGATACGCAGGGGAAGGTTTTTACAGAGAGTGGCAGGGGTCTGAATGCATTGCAAAGTAAGGCAGTTAAGGTAAACACATTAGTGACATTTAAGACTTATGAACATAGAACATTACAGCGCAGAACAGGCCCTTCGGCCTTCGATGTTGCGCCGACCAATTATGAAAAAAAAAGCAATGACCCTCCAAACTAAACCATTCCCTTCTCTTCCATAAACTTATCAACTAACCTCTTAAACGCCACCAAACTTGGCACATCTACAACTGCCGCAGGCAGGGCATTCCACTCCCTAACCACCCTGATGGGGAACAGATGGGGAATAGAGGGATATAAGCAGTTAGTCTAGATTGGTAAACATGATTGGCACAGGCTTGGAGGGCCAAAGGGTCTGTTCCTGTGCTGTACTGTTCTTTGTTCGTGAAACAAAGCATCTACCCTGTGAAGCATCCTGAGAATCCTATATGTCTCGATGAGGTCACGTCTCATCTTTTTAAACTTCAATGAGTAAAAGGCCCAAACTGCTCAACTTCTCCTCATAAGAAAATCCCTCCATAGCCAGGATCAAACCTAAGCCCACCATCCTTTTTCTCAGATAAGGAGACTGAAACTGTTCACAGTATTCCACAAGTAGTTAACTAATGCCTTGTATAGTTTAGCAAAACTTCCATTCTTGTTGAAATAAAGGCCAACATTCCATTTGCTTTCCCTACTACAGCTGAACTTGCATGCTAGCTTTTTGTGATTTATGCACAAGGACCACAAATCCTTCTGTGCTTCAGTTTTCTGCAGTTTTTTGCCATTTAAATAATACTCAGTTCCTTTATCCTTCCTAATAAAGTGCCTAACATTATGTAAAATCTGCCAAGTTTCTGCTCACTCTCTTAATCTGTTCATAATCCTTCAGTAGATTCTTTGTGCCATCCTTACCACTTGCCTTCCTACCCGTTTTTGTCTCAGCTGCTAACTTGGCAGTACTACATTCGCTTCCCTCGTTCAACTTATTAATATTAATTGTGGTTCCAGCACTGATTCCTGTGACATTCTACTAGTTCCAGGCTGCCATTCTGAAATGTTCTTCTTATCCCAACTTTCTGTCTTCAATCAGTTAGCCAATCCTGTATCCAAACTAATATGCTACCCTAAACTCCATGGACTTTTAATTATTAAATAGCTTTTTGTGCAGTAACTTTTAAGATCCTCATGTGCTTTCTTAAGTCCAAGGAATGCACATTTGAAAGGATGTTATGACAACTGATTTATCCATTCAACTCAGATTTGGTTGAATTGTACAAAAACACTATTATTATCTCCTTTCATCTGCTGAAGCTGTGCACTGTTCCAGAATCTTCCTGAAATACAAATGTAACCTTCATCTTTTCCCAACTGCATGCCATCCTTTTAAATTGGACACGGCAACCACACTCCACACTTTCCTGGCACCGGAGTTTACGAATAACAGGAAACTTGGTTGGCAATAGCAGGATCATAACATCCCGCTCATCAAAATAAGCAACCATAAATCCCACCATCTTTATTTTATTCTCCAACATCCTTGGACATGTTGTGGCCTATTCCAAAGCTCCATGTGTTACTCCCTCCAGCCAGATTTCTGTCACGTACTGAAACAGTTCTTATCAAAATCACAAATGACATCCTAAGTGACTGTGGCAACAGAACTTATCTGACTTGATCCTTCTTTATCTGTCTGCAGATTTTGACATGGTTGAACGCATTATCCTTCTCCAATGCCAGCCCAACATTAGTCAGCTGGTTCTAGGATTACCTTTTTGTATCACTTGCACCCCATTCGTACACTGTTACTAAACATTAAACATTACTGGCATTAAGCTGATCTTTTTCTACACCCTAGATATAACTGTAACACTACATTCTGCATTCTCTTGTTTCCTTCTCTATGAATATATGCTTTGCCTGTATAGCAAGCAAGAAATAATATTTTTCACTGTATGCTAGTAAACGTGACAATAATAAATCAAATCAAATTAAATCAAGAAAACTAGTGGTGTTTTCCAAGGGTCTATCCCTCACTATCCATTGCTCATCTACATGCTGTCCCTTAGCGATATAATCTGAAAACATACTAATTGCAAAACTGTTCATCTGGCATCCAGTACTGGGTTAGGAGCAATGTTCACCAATTACACATTCTACCTTGTATTTGTTCAATCACACAATATACCACCATGAAACCTGAACACAATTCAGATGAAAATCCTTTTACTGTTCGGCTGTCGTTTCCTTTCAACAAATTTGAATTGCTTTTTTAACCCCACAAAGGACCAGAAATTGAAATGTGTTTTAAGCAGTAGAGATGGCCACCATTGGCCAGCGGTGGGATGTTCTGGTCCATCACTGTCAATGGGGTTTCCTGTTGTTGTTTGCACCCTCTGTCGCCAAGGAATACATGATAGGTTATCACATCAAAGGGGCTGAAAGATCCCATTGGAGGGGAATGGTCAGAAAGTTCCACCCTTTGTCTTTGGTCCCTCTTCCAAACATTCATCCCTAGCTACATATTCCATCCCTCCCCCGGCAACTGTCAGAGACTATACTACATGTTTCATATTTGGCTCCTAGATAAACTTCGAGCCACATAGTCTATTTCTATTTCAGTAGCATTGGCCAATTTTGCCCCCTATCAGCACTGCTGCTTCTGAAATCTTCCTTCATGTCTTTATTACCTGCAAATTCTATTCTAATAGCTGGCCTCCCACATTCCAGCCTCTGTGAACTTGAGGTCATCCAAAACTGTTTGACATGTCCTGATTCATAGTCAATTCCATCCATGCGTTATCCCTTTATTTGCTGATCTACACCAAGTCACAACTAAGCAAACCTTTGATTTTAAAATTCTTGTTGTAGTTTTCAACAAAATGGATAGCACTGGGACTTCAAGGAGAAAAACCAACACGGGTTAATTAGACCAGTTGCTGTTAAATGGCGATAAAAAAATTCCCCACTCCCACCCAATCCAAGTGGAGGTTGGACTCATTTCCATTTTGATCACATCAAAACAAGTGATAACTTCAGATAACATTCCAAAATGTTGCTGAATTATTAAATCTCTAGTACTAAAACTCAAGTTGTTCAATTACTGAAATTTGTGACTTGAGAGTTAATTGGCAATCTGTTGAGTGTGATTTGATTTTCATTGACCTAAATTAGTACATTGAATATGTATCCAGTTATTATCATGCTTTGTGCTAAATAGTGTTTGTTTAGTTTTACTGCCCAGAATCTCAGAGTCACAAATTCAGTACCAGGTCTATGAAGTTTATTTATCTCCAGCTGACCCATGTGCAGGGGGAGGGGCGGGGGAAGAGGACGGAGAGGGACATGCCAATATTGTCCCCAGTATATTATACCCTAGGAAGCAAGAAAGAAAAGAATCAGGCAGGATCACTACCTAGTTGGTTTGGCCGGAGATTGCACTTATGTGGATAGCAGGCAACAACAGTGTTCCCCCATTGTGAAACAGCTTGCTAGTTACAGGCCTTCTGGCACAGTGAAAATAAGAGTATCACCTTCAAGAATGGCCTGGGAAAAAGGAGGACACTCTGCATGTGTGTTTGGGGGACAGTGTAGGGAGAAGGGGGGGAGAGAAGGGAATTAATTTCCCATTTCATTAAACAGTTCAATTAAAAATAACTCACCAAGTGTTCCATGATCTTTGCACTTCTTGGATTCATGGCAAGAGCCTCATCATAAAAGTGCTTGGCTCCATTCAAGTTGCCTCTCACCTCTGCCAGCCTCCCACGCATAAACAGTTCATCATGCGACGCAGGGAAAAGACTTGCTGCTTCTTGGATACAGAAGGAAGCTTCTTTGGTTCTTTCAAGTTCGATAAAAAGTTCAGCTAGTTTAAAAAAGTGAACAATATTGATTAATCAAATTTTTCAAAGGAAATTGTAACCAAACAGCAAAATGATTTTCATTGGAATTTTTATTATGTTTCACAGTGGTGCATTGGATAACTGAACAAATATGAGGTAGAATTTTAAAGATATTCCTTCATGATACGTGAGTGTCACTTGCCAGTTCAGAATTTACTACCCATTCCTAATTGTTCTTGAGAAGGTGGTAAGCTACCTTCTTGAACCGCTATAGTCCATCTGGTGAATAGTACATCCACAGTGTTGTTAGAAAGGGAATGCCAGGATTTTGACTCAGCGACAGTGAATAGTGATATAATTCCGAGTCAGGATGGTGTGTGCCATGCAGGTAGTAGTGTTCCCATGCATCTGCTGCCTTTGCCTTGTTGGTGGTAGTGGTATGGGTTTAGAGTGTGCTGTTAAAGGAGCCTTGTGAGTTTCTGCAGTAAATCTTGTAGTATTCTCCAGTAAATCTGGTATGAACTGCTTTGTTAGTGTGGCTATTGGAATGTTGAATATGGTGGATAGGGTGCCAATCAAGTGGGCTTCTTGCCCTGGATGGTGTCAAGATTCTTGAGAGTTGTTTGGAGCTGCATTCAAACGTAAAAGTTATGAGTATTCCATCACATTCCTCACTTGTGCCTTGTAAATAATGGCCAGGCTTTGGGAAATCATAACATGAGTGATTCACTGCAGAATTCCTAGTCTCTGATCTATTCTTGTAGATACAGTATTTACATAGCTGTCCAGTTCAGTTTCTCTCAATGGTAACCCCCAGGATGTTGATAAAGAAGAATTCAGCGATGGTAATGTAACTGAATGTCAAGGGAAGATGGTTAGAATCTCTCTTGTTGGAGGTGGTCTTTGCCTAGCACTTATGATGCAAATGTTACTTACTACTTATCAGCCCAAGACTGAATCTTGCTCAGCTCTTCCATATGGGCACAGACCGCTTCAGTATCTGAGGACTCGTAAATGTGCTGAATATTATGCAACCATCAGCGAACATCCTCATTCTGACTTATGATGGAGGAAAGGTCATTGATGAAGCAGCTAAAGATGATTGGGCCTAGGACGCTACCCTGAGGCATTTGCACAGTGATATCCTGGGACAACGATGATTGACTTCCAACAACTACAGCTTAGGCCTCAGAGATAACAGTGTTCGAACTGAATAGTGCTGAAATGGTGAAAGGTTCAAATTTGTTTTCTTCTCCTTTGCTCCCAGTTTGCTGGATAAAGTTCTGTGATGCACAGACACTCAACTAAAGTGGATCCAACTTTTATAAGATAATAAAGGCTTTCACCATGTGATTATTTTAATATGATCAACTGTCATCAGGAATATGTCCAACCATAGTTGACAATCTTGATTGATAGCAATAGATAGATTGCTATTCAACCAGAGAATTTGAATATTATGAAATGAATTGCATTTTCCAATCTAATAAGATTTCATTTCAAAATGTTTTCTTCCTACATTAAAGAAAGTTCTTGAAGCTGTTTAATTGGGTATTCTATCAATTTGACATTTTGGACGAGGTCTTGCTCATTTGTCATTCTAATGTCTTCAGCTGGAGGTGAAGTATCTGCAGTGAATTAAAGAAAATATTGAAAAGAGCTGTCAAAGTCAATGAGAAATTTTCTGTAAATTTATATTTTTGTCCTCATTCTTCAGCTGGGAGTGTGAAGAATAGTTTGTGAACTCAGACACAGTTTTCAATCCTAATGTTTATTATACCCAGGAGTTCAGCACTCTAATGCTCTCTCTAAGTCTCGCTAGTTCATTGATGTTCCAGACAAAGTGCTTCCACTAGGAAAAGGAAGTGTTGTGATTGCAAGAAAATGGAGAGTTTCCATTCAATATTGTTTACCTAACTTCCCAACAGGAGTTCAATTGAAGGCCATTTTCTTTTCCATCATCCAGCTCCATCTCAGTCATCATCAACAACACAGTGGCACAGTGATTAGCACTTCTACCTCACAGCACCAAGGACCCAGTTTCGATATCTGGCTTGGGTCACTGTCTGTGTGGAGTCTGCATATTCTCTCTGTTCTTTCCTCTGACTTCTTCCCATAGTCTGAAAGATGTACTGGTTAGGTGCATTAGCCATGCTAAATTCTCCCTCAGTGTACCCGAACAGTTGCTAGAGTATGGCAACTAAGGACCTTCATAGTAACTTCATTGCAGTGTTATGTAAGCCTACTTGTAACATGAATACATAAACTTTAAACCATCTCAGTACTAGAGTGAGGATTTGGCAACTTTAATGGATATCTCTGTTCAGATCTGAAGCAGACGCAACATACAGCATCCTTAATTTCCATTGACAATGTACCACTCCTCCTTGCTCTAAGCAGTGAACTCATTTGTGCCTATTCTTACAAGGCTTGTCTGAATGACATGGCCAAGTGAATGCAAGCGAGTGCCAAACCTTGACAGAACTTTTACCATTGAGAGTTGGACTGAAAGCAAGCACAATTTTTTTCACTTCGAATCTTTAAAGCCTTCAGAAAAGAAAGACCTTTATGTGCTGTCTAGACTCAAAATAAATCAGTCACAAAATTGAAGGCCACATTCTATCCCACTTTACGTGGAAGCCCTCAGTGTCATATTTTTACAGAGGTGGTTCATTTAAAAGTTATAGCATCCCATAAAAATTGATAAAGCATCAGCCAAATATATACTCCTGGGCATTGATTATTATTTAAAAAAAAGCCTCTTTTTAATGTGCAACTTCATGTCCTTTCTCTCTATGTAGCACACATTAGTCATCCAACAACGCACTATGTCCTTCCCTCCTGAATCAGCGATCTTTGCCAAGCACTGTACTCCTTGAACAATCAGGCTGCTTACCAAATTTGGTCATCTATGGAGGCTGCAGTAATCTGCGTTTGAAAGTGATTTTTTTCTACACCATTTAAATTTTCCAGGATCTTGCATATTATCCCCACTAATAGAGGTAAAAAGTCTTAACACAGGATTTGAAAAAGGGACAGGGATTTGAATTACTGCACTATTAATGATCATTTATCTGAAGTCATCACTTAACCCTTGCCAATCCAGGCTTAGCAAACCAAACACCGTAAACATCACAATTGTTAAATCAGCTGCCTTTAACAAAAAAAACTGGAAGCAAAGGCTGCCTTTAAATGTGTCTGGATATCAGTAATGCTGCAGATTCCCCCTCACTCTTGAATTTTCTTCCCTTTCTCTTCTAAATAAGTTGATACTTGCTGGGTACTGTTTTGTGAATGCAGCCAACTCTCCCCCTCCCCCCCCCACCCCTCACTTTATCCAAATGCTTAGCTTATCTATGTGAGCTCAGAAAGTGTGTACTAGCAGACTAGATGATGAGCACGGAAAACTTCACAAACAAGGAGAATGCCAGCTTCAGTCAATATCAACACACACAAGGTATTTTTTGATAAGGGCCACTGGATAAAGATTTGACCAATTTCCTCTCTTCTTTACTGAAAGATGGAGTTCAACTGTAGCATTCCTATAACCATAACTTAGATCAGTTAACCGAGCTCAAACGAGGTATTGAACCTGAGGTAATCTTTGACTGTATAGTTCAGTTATCCACTAAGCAGTGCTTTAACCTACGTTATTTTTCTAGTGAATACCATGTGGCATGAAAGTGAGTGAATACTGAGCAATTACTGCTCAAATTCAAAACTGGATCGGAACCTGAACAGGGCATGTGTTATACACGCATGCATGGGCATTACCGAGTTCCAATTCATCCATATTTCTTGCACCCACCTTTATTCCCTTACTTTTTATTTAAATTCATCTATTGGATGTGGATGTTGCTGGTTAAGCAAGCTTTTATTGCTCATCCCTTCATGTCCTTCAGAAGGTAGTAAGCTCCCTTCTTGAATCAATGCATTCCAAGGTGTAGTGCTGTTACAGAAGGAATTTCAGGATGCTAAATGGCTTGGAGGGGCATTTCCAGGTGATAGCATTCCCAGGTATCTGCTGCTCTTATCTTTGACAGTAAAGATCCTGAGTTAGGAAAATGCTGTTTAAGGAACCTTGGTGAGTTACTGCATTGCATCTTGTAGATGATACACACTGCGGTCATTGTCAGTCGGTGGGTGCTGGATGGATTGAATGTTTGTGGTATCAATCACGTGAGCCTTGTCCTGGATGGTGTCAAGCTTCTTGAGTGTTATTGGAGTTGCACGCATCTAGGCAAGTGGAGAATAGTCCATTACATGCCCGATTAATGCCTTGTAGATCGTGGGCAGGGTTTAGAGGTCAGAAGGTGAGTTACTTACTGCAGAATTCCCAGCCTTTATCATATTCTAATAGCCACAATATTTATATGGCCAGTCCAATTCAGTTTCTAGTCAATGGTAACTCTCAAAATGTTAATAGTTGGAGATTCATTGATAGTGGGGGGTTCAGCGAATGCCAATTTAACATCAAGGGACAATGGTTAGGACCTCTCTTGTTGGAGATGATCATTGCCTGGCACTTGTGTGGTGCTAATGTTACTTGCCACTTGTCAGTCCAAGTCTGGATATCGTCCAGGTCTTGCTGCATTTAGAGATTAACTGCTTCAATGTCTGAGGAGTTGTGAATGGTGCTGGACACTATCCTGAGGAACTCCTGCAATGATATCCTGGAATTGAAATAAATGACCTCCAACCACCACAACCATTTTCCTTTGTGCCAGACGTGACTCCAACAAGCAAGTCACAAGCAGAGAGTTTTCCCCTTGATAGCTATCGGTTCCAGTTTTGGCAGGGCTTTTTGATGCCATACTCGGTGAAATGCTATTTTGATGTCAAGGGCAATCACTCTCACCTCACCTGTGACATTCTGCTCTTTGTCTATGTTTGAACCAATATTATAATGAAGTCAGGAGCTGAGTGACCCTAGCAGAGTCTAAACTCAGTGTCTGAGACCAGGTTATTGCTGAGCAAATGGTGCTTTGATTGCACTGTTGGTGGCCTCTTCCATCACTTTGCTGATGATTGAGAGCAGACTGATGAGAAGGTAATTGCCTGGGTTGGACTTGTCCTGTTTCTTGTGTACAGGACATATCTGAACAATTTTCTACATTTGCTGGGTAGAAGCCTGTGTTGTGGCAGAACTGGAACAGTTTGGCTAGGGGCACTCATTCATTGCTCATGTCCTTGTCAAATTCTACTGAATTCCATTTCCTGGCACATTTGTTTACAAACCTCTCCAAAGTCTGTCTGTATTGGATGTATTAAACTTCTCCCTATATGTCCACATCTTTCCAGAAAGCATTCCTTCTATCACAGGTTGGTATGGCTCTTGCTCTGACCAAGGCTGCAAGAAACTACAAAGGATCATGAACAAAGCCCAGTTCATCACATAAACCAGCCTCCCGTCCATTGACTCCATCTACATTTCACGCTGCCTCAGAAAAGTAGCCAGCGTAATCAAGGACCACACGCACCCTGGATTTATTCTTTCCCACCTTATATAAAAGTCTGAGGTCGTGTACCAACCGACTCAAGAACAGCTTCTTCTCTCCTGCCATCAGACTTTTGAATGGACCTCCCATATATTAAACTGCTCTTTCTCTAGCTATAACTGTAACATTATATTCTGCACCAGCTCCTCTTCTTCTCTATGAATAGTGTGCTTTGCTTGTATAACACGTAAGAAACAATACTATATACTAATACTTGTGACAATAATAAATCAAATCAAAATCTCCAATATATTCAGCTTATAAACAGTCTCTTTGTTATCCATGTCCCTGAAAACATATAACAGATAGATGACAGAATGTAGCATTCTTTTCCTAAGATTCAGGTTCAGTTTTTTTGATGTTTACACATCATTCATTCTGACAAAACTGGTCTTGACTTTCTCAATTCTCCACAAATCTTGCCATCATATCTTCCATCATTTGTAATAATCTTCCCAATTCTTTGCTATATGGCCTAGAAAAGAAAATCTCTCTCCCAATTCACAGATGGTACAACTGCGCTTTCAAAAATCCTACCGTCTATCATTTGGTTCTCCATTCATTGCAATATTTATGCAGCTATCAGTCTGCTCAATTGTGATCTCACTTCCAGTTCTGATACCGTGACCCCCATTAAAAACATTCATCTCCGGCACCCTGGACATTTCCCTGTTTGACCCCTTTTTCAAGTCCTAGGCACAGAGGCAAGCGAATATGATGGACAACTGGTTTAGCTATTCACTGTCAGATTTGACTAGACCAGGTAAATTACTATCAGATCCTGCTTTCCCTTGCAAAAACCGCTCAGTAATTCAGGGTCACGATGAAATGCAAATGCTTCTTTTCCCTAGTACAAACTACCTTCTTGTTTTGTTTTTCATGGGATGGAAGTATCAATGGCTAGGTCAGCATTTTTATTGCCTATCCCTAATTGCCCTTGAGAAGGTGGTGATGAGTTGCCTTCTTGAACTATGTAGTCAAAATGTGGTTCATTTGGTCTAGGTACACCCACAGTTCTGTCATGGCCTTTGTCACTAACATGTCCTTGCAAACTACTGTCCCATTTCTAACTTTTCACTGCTTTCCACAAATCCTTGAACATGCTGTTACTTCCTAAATGTGCACTTATCTACCCTGGAATAACAGTCAGATTTACAAAGCTGCCACAGTACCGTAATGACTTTTTGGAAGGTATTCTATGTGAATGTGACTTTGGTAAACTATTCCTCCTCATTTTTCTCAACTTGCCTACAGCCAATAGCATAGTTGACTACATCATCCTCCTCCCATTTCCACTATCTCCAACTGGATGGGACTGCACTTGCCATTCCTATTAAGTCACAAACAGTGTATCACTTGCAATTACATTTTTTCCTGCTCCTGCACTGTTATTGTGGTGTCTACCCCACACCCCAATGATCTATTCTTGATCCTCTCTTTTTTTCATCTAAAAGCTGCCCTTTGCAACATCATCCAAAAACACAATGCCAGTTTCCATATATACATTAATGGCACTTTGCCTTACCAATATCTCAATATTTTTTATGTTTACAAAATTACCAACAAAGGAATTGTATCTGTTGTTCTACAGCTAAACAATCCTTTAACAACTGACAGTCCTAATATCGATGGGTTTGTTGGGTGGGTTATTGAAAAATGACAACCTCTAACACCCACATAGGAGTTTATTTTATGAATGGTTAAGTTACAGATTACTCTAGATTCTTTCTCTACTCTGCCTATTTTAAAATGTAGTTTGCAGGAATGAAAAAAAGTATTTTCAAGAAAATGACTGCCAACCCTCAGCCCATCAGGTTTTCACACAGTCATTTTAACATCTAAACAGTTTACAGTTGAAGGCTTTTCTAACCACTAACAGTTTCTAAAGAATATAAACCAAGCCAACAAAGCTGTCAAACATCTGTAGAGGAAGAGTTCTTACTTCCCTCACTCATTTTGCTAACTCTACCACATCATCAGATATATAAATATCTGTTCACTGGAAATTTGATAAGGCAAGGAAGAACTTAGATAATAAACTTCACTACGATTATGACTCAGAGGCAGACAGAATGATTTACAATACTTTGCTTTTTATATTAATTTATTAATATGACAAGTTTTGATTCCAAAACTGCAGTCAAGCAAATGGCATCTTTTGTGCATGAATATGAAATAGCGCATATTGTTCAATTTTATATTGGGCATTCGCAGATTGTGAAAAATAAAAAAAACAGACTTGCATCTGGACAATGCTTCTTATGAATTCAGATCTTTTTAAAGCGTTTTACAACTAATGAGGTCCTATTTTGAAGTGCAGTCACTGTTGCGAATGAGAAAGCTATAATATTCAGTTAATTGTGTTACTGAACATGTTTCAGTTGCTGTGGAACATCTGCACACATACCTGCCTGCAGCCAAATCTGCTCCAAAATGATGGACAGCTGCTTGGGGGCATGTTTCACACTGTTGCTTTGAGCGGACACATCAGACGTGGCTAGCTCGATTCGGGAAGCAGCAGTTGATGGGACACGCAGAGAACCTGAAGGAAAGATAAAGAATTTTATTTTGAGTATTTCTAATTAAAGACCGATAAGTAAAGGTAGATTGTAATTAGGTAGCCATGTGCTTTGTGTTCAGATGGAAGGCTTTGTCCTGTCATTATGCACGCAAAGCGAAAGTGTATACTGTCCATATCGCATGAGAAAGACACAACTTCCGAAGAAAATCAGAAGTTAAACACAGATGAGGAAAACTATTGCCTTCAAAACTCTAGTTAGACGTCAATGTAATTTGTTGATCACTCTTGGCAAGTAGTTCATTTTAATCTTCTTTCATGGCTGGAACACCCAAGTTCATCCAATCTCCTAATAAATCAGTCAGTGGATGCTAGCGATCAGCTTCAAAATCTTTGAACTACGTTCAAAGTCTGAATCTCTTTCTTGTCTCCCACTGACCATAACAAGACACAGCAGTCAGACCAAAGCATAACTTCTTCTGATGTTAACTCTTTATTTCTGGCTAAACAGTTTAGTATTTTATTTTCCTTACTGGTTGCTGCTTCAGTGATTTGATACATTGCATTCTGCACTATTAAAACCCTTGAAAAAAATTAACTTCATTCCTAGAGGTAAAATTGGATTCTCTAGCTTCAGGAATTGTAATTGACTAAGTCCCAGGAGCAACTTGTAAAATACCTCATATTCTAATAATGCTTTACATGATTTAATTTCTAACACCCCTTTTTATGGCTATAATATTTTCAAATTTGTGCTCTTTGATCTGGAGAGAAATCTTTCGTTATCTGTCGTGATAATTTAAAAAAAATTCTGTTAAATCATCTCTTAATTTTTTTTGTGCCAAAGTCAACTGCTCTACTTTTCTCTCCCTCAATGTTACACAACCTTTCATGCAAGTATTGTTCTTGTGGAACTGTTTAGCACTTTTCTCATGGTTCCAATATCACTTCTACAAAGAAATGACCAAGAATAGCTCGAGTAGAACAGCGGGCTGGCAGACATCAACAGGGGGCCTTTGGCAGGACTCGCGACTGCGTCTGGCTAATCACGAGTCTCCCAAGGCCTTTTTTCAAATAATTAGCATACTGAAATTTCACTTTCAATATGTTTAGTGGGCCCAAGTAGTAGTCTTTAGGCTTGCTACCATTTCTTCTTTCTTCCCACCCTTCCCTCTCACCCTGTGAGAGGTCCCCATCAGTTTACAACTGCTTCCCAACCACAGGGAATAGGCCTGCTCACCCTCTGATGGGTTCAGAGTCCACTGAGGCCCCCCCTCAGCGGTTGGGGGGGGGGGAAGAAGAGGTTGCCCCTTGAGCTGTGCCGTTTTCCATCTGTTGGGCACGGAGCTTTTTTAGGGAGAATCGGAACCTACACAGCATTTCAAATGTGGTTTTCTACAGATGATGAATCATCATCTCTTTGTTTTTGCATTTAATGTTCCTGCATGTCAAATGCAGAGTCCCATTTTGTTTCAACTTCCACCTGAAAACCTGTTTTTAAAGATTTGGGCTCCTCGGATTTGTAGGGATTATCTTCATTGTCTGTTCTTTTCTCCTAAAATATGCCAATTTATATCTATCTCTAGTGACCATAATTTGAATACTCTTCCTTTTATCTACTCTTCCATAAACACAAGCTCTGCTCTTCCCTTGCTCTCCTCCCCACTACCCCAATTCTGTTAAACCAAGTAGATAATTTGGGTCTTCAAAGACACTTCGGTGTTTCAAAACTTCTACATTCTGATGGCTACAGTTATTAACATTAAAGTTGACAACTTGCTTTATTCCAGTAACAACGGAAACCCACTTGTTTGAATCTGAAAAGTTGCTTTGAATTCACTGGTATATCTTCCACCAGACACCTGCAGGACAGCAGTGCTAATTGGATATATAAACAGGGAGGAAGTAACTCTTCCAAAAATGTAAAAGTACCTCACGATTATTGCTATCCATAATCAGGTCCATTAGGTCCAGTAAGTCATAATAAAATGTGTATCTGATGAACAAAAATGGTTATTTTACTGTGTTTGAACAAGCCAAGAGAATGTTTTTAGTAGAAGAGCGGGGAAATAAACACAACTACTATATTTCTCTCTAGGTAGTGACGTAACCTACATGCTGTCAATTCCAACTCTCTCAAAAATCATCACAGAGTTCAATGTCTTTACGGTCCACCACTCATGCACACGGTCTTTGCTGATTGATTGTGGCATGGTGACTGCTTACCATGAAAGTCAAAGCTCTAATCGTATAAAATTAAACTAACTCATGGCTATGCGTACTGATACGATCCCTGTGGGGGTCCTCTAAACCAGAATAACAAATTTACTAAATGATCTTCAAATTAAGATACTATCAACAAGATTCCACTCTTAGTGGCTTTTACTTTAAAATGAATCAGAACCAATGCAGATTAAACAAATGAGGTAAATGACAGTTCAAATGAAAAGGCAAGCATCACTTTACATAGAAATGACTACAAAGCTACATGTTACCCAAGCACAAACACCTGCATCACCCACTGCATAAACACAGCACCATGTGCAATGTCACAACATTTCCAACTTCATTGATTTGCTCTTTGAATTACGCTCACCAGAAGGGGTATTTCATCCAAGGTTCTGGGGTATAGTTAACACTGACATGTCACATGTTTATAAATGTTCCCTAATATGAGTCCTAACAATCCTGATGGTGCAGCTTTTCTGAGTTCCTTTACAACCAAGCAATTAACAACTATGGTCCCAATCCTGCCCTCGACAGCCCTGACAATACAATATCCCCCCCCAAATCTGGATTGCCAGCCCCGATCACCCACTTCCCTCTCTACCCATAATCTCTATACAGAATGGCAGCAGAACCCTCCCAACTGATCGCTCCCTATAGACTCTCCCTGATGGTTCATTGGCATTGCTCAATGCCCCTTGGCAGTTCCAGAAGGGCCAGGCTGGCAATACCCAGAGGGCACCCCCCCTTTACCTCTGGTCTCTTGGGAGGTAATCTCCATGGCCTCGCTTCATTCCAGTGAGGTCAGCCGTCAGCTCCCCGATAGCGGGGAGCAGTTATAAACATCTCCGAAGTGAAATCACTGGTGTGAAACTACCAGGCAATGGTTGGGAGGTGGGGGGGGAGGAGGGGGGGGGGGTACATTAGCCAGCCCAGAGACTTGAGCCCAGGCCCACTAATAACATTTAAATACATATTTTAATATGGAAATCAATTTCATGCAATTTCCAAGGTGGAGCTGATAACTCTTTAAAAAAAACTTAGCCATGCAGATATGTGAAGAATGTGGCGCACAATGGGGAGCCACTAAATGGCCTCTGCTGATGTCTCCTGTCCTGTTGCACTGCTAGAGCAGCACAGCGGGCTGGGAGAGTCGCCCCCATATTGTTTAAGTTCAACTCAATGCAATTACTGTTTAAATATGCATAAGTATAGTTTTGAGATCTTTTTATAGAAGTCCATAAATTTAGATAATGATGATGCAAGTTTTTCCAATGCACCATGCTGGTGATAACAAAAACAGCTCCTATTAAATTTATAATTTTTTTTAGAATCAATGGTAGTTTTACCAAACCACAAGCAAATCAAAACTAAACTCCGACTGGCTTGCCATCCTGCAAATTTCAAACTGGCTGATTCCATCTCATATACAGAACAGATGGTCAGATGTGAACCACAGTTTTGAATGATCTCAGTTTGGTTTTACAGATGAGAGGAACCTGGCGTGGGACTCTCTCATTAGCAATGCATCTCCTGACCATCTGTTAACACACAAGATACTTTATCTATCCTATTTGTTAAAATTACAGGTGAACACGATACACAAATAACATTGCTACAAGCAATACGAAACAATGTCACAAAGGCATATAAGTATATATTACAGGTAGAAAAGTACCGTAAAGATAATCTGCAGTACCTTATGTATAACATGCGTTGTACAGGGACACAAAGGAATAATCACATTTATAATAATGCATTGATTTAGTACCTTTAATAGCACTTCAAACAATCTTCAGATCATAGTACATTTATCCGCATTTAAAGAGCATTTGCACCTCATCCATCAATTCCTGACTCTCACTGTGGGTTAAGACTTTTGCCCTTAAGGAGTGAGAGGTGGCATAGTGGTTAGCACTGCTGCCTCACAGCCCCAGGGACCCACGTTCGATTCCCGGCTTGGGTCACTGTCTGCGCAGAATTTGCATGTTCATCTTGAGAGTTTCCTCTGGATGCTCCAGTTTCCTTCCGCAGTCCAAAAGACACACTAATTAGGTGCGTTGGCCATACTAAGTTTTGCCTCAGTGTACTCGAACAGGCACTTGAGTGTAGCAACAGGGGAATTTCACAATAACTTCATTGCGGTATTAATGTAAGCCCGCTGTGATACTAATAAATAAACTTCAAAATCAATCAAAATGGGATTGGTTTGAACTATGACCCTGCTGAGTTCAGGTTTCTCTTCTATGTGAATTATCTGGTGTGTGCCTGAATTATGTACTGCCCCCTATCCTATTGGCAAAATTTGGGTCTGTTGAAAATGGGGATGGGACTTCCACATCCAACTTGGATAGAATGAACATTTCAGTTTCATTCCTCCCTGTCGACTAAGGCCGCCAATCTCATCAATCCTGTGCAGAAAGGTGTATGTTCCCCCAACTTGATGGACAGCAAGGCAAGAGTGATCCAGGTCAATTTTCATTTTCCCAGCATTAGCCATTATCTGATAATTGGCTGCCTACCAACCTTATTCTCTGATGTAGGAGGTTAAAGGCTCCAAGCAGAATCAATGGGGGAATAAGCTGAGAGAAGGAATACAGTGCCACCCTGACACAAAAATAAATAGGTATTTAAACATGAAAGAACAATCTGAAATGATACAAATAATGTGTACAAAACTCACAGCACATATTCATATGTCAACAAGATCATGATTGAGACATCATGGGTTGCTGCCACCTATGAAGCTGTAGCCTGGAGTGACCCAGTCATATTCAGCTTACAAGGTTAGTTTTGTTCCTTAATTAAGTTCTGATTAATGTCCAGGTGCAAGAAATTTAAATAACAAAAGAAAACTTGTAAGAATTTCTCCATTCTGTACAGGATTTAGTAATATTTGACTTTAAAGTCTATTTAAGCCACCTTATTCACCAATAAATGTTAATGCAAGGTCGCTGAGCTTTATGTGCCTGCTAAATATATACATGTATGTAGCTGGAACACATGAGTAGAAAAATCAATCATAAAGTCTCTCCACTCTCCTTACCTGAATCAGCCTCATGAAAATCAGGGAAAGTGAGGTGAGGAGTGCTCCGCTTCTCAGGCGTTGTGCCCTCAGCTACACTACTTTGAACAGTACTCCGTTTCTCCATCAGCGCACCCTCAGCTAGACTGCTTTCTTTGTCACAATCACTGTAAAAAAAAAAGAGGAATTTAATCACAGAGGAAATATGTGAGTAAGGTACAGCCTTTATTTTAAAGGACTCACTCCTCTTAATGATAGAGGATTCCCTCAATGATAATTCATTCCTATCCAAACACAATGCCTATTAAAACAACTGTAGGATTGTTCAGTGCAAGCTATGAGAAATGCAAGGTACTTGGCTAAATCATAAAGGACACCAACTCCAGTCGTACGTAGATCACCAAGGTTGTTAGTGATTCTACAATGCTCTGATATTCAGTTCCGGCCCCCAGTCCACTAGTTCTTCATCAGTTCCTGGTGTCGACAGGTCAACACTGCTCACAGGAAAAAAAAACACAAATTCTAGAGCACTTGAACCACATCTTCTATCAGACTTCATCTATCAACAAAACAGCAATCACAAGCCACATGTTGCTATCAACTGCTTCTTAGATGACCTGAACACACTGTTAGAAATGGTGAATGCAATCAAAATACTGTGTAGCAGCAAAGCTCCAGAAGCTGATGCTTTCCCAGCAAAGCCTACAAAGCTAAAGATCTATGCCTCATCAAGATTTCACTGAATTCCTTCAGGCTAAGAAATATCCTGCAAGAATAAAAAGATGCCTCCGTTGATAAACAGAAGGGAACTCACCAATCTTGCAACCACAGGGGGATCTCATTCTTCTTCATTGCCAACAAAATCTTCACTAGGATTGTGCTGAAGCATTTAGTGTAACACGTCAACAAAATCTGCTGCCAAAGGATCACTGCCCATTTTATAAAAGATGTGAAGATGCCGGCATTGGATTGGAATAGGCATAGTAAGAAGTCTTACAACACCAGGTTATAGTCGAGCAAATTTATTTGGAATCACGAGCTTTCAGAGCGCTGCTCTTTCATCAGGTGATTGGAGAGGTAGGTTCACAAATACAGCATATATAAGCAAAGACAGAATTGCAAGATAACGTTGGAATGCGAGCTTTTACAGGTAATCAAATCTTTACAGCTACAGACAGTGTGAGCGAAAGATAACCACAGGTTAAAGAGATACGAATTGTCTCAAGCCAGGACAGTTAGTAGGATTTTGCAAGCTCAAGCCAAATGGTGGGGGTTGCACGTAATGTCACATGAACGCAAAATCCCAGTTGAGGCCATCCTCATGAAGAACTTGGCTATCAGGCCTGGGTTTGCAAAATCACACTTTGATCAGGTGAAAAGAATCTAGTGAATGGCTAAGTTTATCCAAAATAGCTGACATACTTATTTTATTGTGTGGGATGCTTGTGTAATTGACTTCTAAGATGAAGGGAATGGTTATTGCTAAACATCCATATAAATGGCTGCCTGTCTTAAAAACTCAGTAAGAATTTAGCAACACCAATTTTTAATCCAACCGATTTATTTGATAGTAAAATTGCAAGCTTTCAACACTCTTGTGTCTTCCTCAGGCAAATGCAGTGTTCTGGTCTGCAATAGCACACATCAGCACAGACAGTCAGAGATTGCTGATTAGAATGCGAATCCTTACATCTAACCTGCTATTCAAGTGTTAAAGTGGCTAACAATGTGTGTGAAGGGAATCCTGAGCATTGGTTACAGAATTGTGTATTTCCTCCAGACAGCACAGTAAGTGAGGTTTTTTGCTAACCCAGGCAAGTTACGGGGGTTACAGATAGTGTGTCATGAAGCCAAGATCCCTGTTAAGACCGTCCTCATGTGTGCGGAGCTTGGCTATCAGTCTCTGCTCAGCGACTCTGCGCTGTCGTGTATCACGAAAGCCCCCTTGAAGAACATTTACCCGCAGGTCGGAGGCCGAATGCCCATGACTGCTGAAGTGTTCGCCCATAGGAAGGGAACTGTTTTGCTTGGTGATTGTTGAGCGATGCTCATTCATCCACTGTCGTAGTATCTGCATGGTCTCCCCAATATACCATGCTTCAGGACATCCTTTCTTGCAACGTATTAGGTAGACAATGTTGGCCGAGTTGCAAGAGTATGTACCGTGCACCTGGTGAATGGTATCCTCACGTTTGATGATGTCATCCATGTCTATGATCTGGCATGTCTTGCAGAGGTTGCTGTGGCAGGGTTGTGTGGTATTGTGGTCACTGTTCTCCTGAAGGTTGGGTAGTTTGCTGCGAACAATGATCTGTTTGAGGTTGTGCGGTTGTCTGAAAGCAAGAAGTGGGGGGGGTGGGGATGGCCCTAGCGAGATGTTCATCGTCATCAATGATATGTTGAAGACTCCGGAGAAGATGTCGTAGCTTCTCCGCTCCGGGGAAGTACTGGACAACAAAGGGTACTCTGTCCACCGTGTCCCGTGTTCGTCTTCTGAGGAGGTCAGTGCGGTTTATCGTTGTGGCACGTCGGAACTGTCGATCGATGAGTCGAGCGCCATATCCTGTTCTCACGAGGGCATCCTTCAGTGTCTGGAGGTGTCTGTCACGATCCTCCTCATCTGAGCAAATTCTGTGTATACGGAGGGCTTGTCCATAGGGAATGGCTTCTTTAACGTGTCTAGGGTGGAAGCTGGAGAAGTGGAGCATTGTGAGGTTGTCTGTCGGTTTGCGGTACAGTGAGGTGCTGAGGTGACCGTCCTTGATGGAGATGCGTGTGTCCAAGAATGCAACTGATTCTGCAGAATAGTCCATGGTGAGTCTGATGGTGGGATGCAACTTGTTGATATCATCATACAGTTGTTTCAATGATTGTTCACCATGAGTTGGATTAAATCGGTTGGATTAAAAATTGGTGTTGCTAAATTCTTACTGAGTTCTTACCACCCCAATCCAACGCTGGCATCTTTACATCATGACTACTATCGACACCGCATACTGTCGGATCCAAGTGGAGAGGATCTCCAAGAGGATTGCACATATCGACACAGACATCAAGTTTCTACAGAGATGCAAGAAAGCAGACAGGATACCAAAGGGACTACAGATCACGAACCCACTCAGGTCAACCTATAACACGGACTACGCTGAGAGGCTTTGCCGTCGCACCTCTCTCACACTCCTCAATCACCTCATACACCAGCTCTATAGCAAACGCCACACCCTGGAAAGTAAAATGGAATACATATTCTCAACTTGCACTCAGGACGCAGACCAGCTGCAAAACTTTGCCAAGCAGATGAGACAAAGAAACTACACCATTTACATGCACACCAAGAACAGGAAACTTGAAAAACTCGGCATCGCCACCAGCAACAACCAAACCTCCCGTGGCACCACAGTAGAAAACAACACTACCGCAGGGAGGTCCATTGTTAACTTGTCGGACTACACACTTCAATCAGAGGAAATCGAAGTTCTCAGCCGAGGCCTCAATTTCTGTCCCACCACCAAAATGGACCCCATCAGTCTCGCAGCCGACACAGAGGAATTCATCAGGCGAATGAGGCTGCGTGAGTTCTTCCACAAACCCCAAGAGGCCAATAGTGGACTCAATGAGACAGCTAATGAACCAGAACAGCCGACAGAGGGATCCGCAGTGCAGCAACCGAAGAGGAATGAATCCAATTGGACTCCTCCAGAAGGCCGCTGCCCCCGACTGAATATGTATGCCCAAGCCATCAGGAGGTGCGTGAACACCAGATTTATCAATCGCACTTACAAGACAGTCCCGAACATCACCCAAGCACAACACAAGGCCATCCATGCTCTCAAGACCAACAGCAACATTGTCATCAAACCAGCAGACAAAGGAGGCGCCACTGTCATACTGAACAGAATGGACTACTGTGAAGAAGTGTACCGACAACTAAACAACGAGAAACACTACAGACAGTTACCAGCAGATCCGACCAAAGAACACACTCATCAACTCAACACTCTGATCAAACCCTTTGATCCGGACCTTCAGAACACCCTCCGGGCTCTCATTCCACGTACTCCCCGCATTGGAGATCTCTACTGCCTCCCAAAGATACACAAGGCAAACATACCTGGCCGTCCCATCGTATCAGACAACGGGACCCTGTGTGAGAATCTCTCCGGCTATAATCGAGGGCATCCTGAAACCCATTGTAAAAAGAACCCCCAGCTTTTGTCTTGACTCTACGGACTTCCTACAGAAACTCAGCACACATGGAGCAGTAGAACCAGGGACACTCCTTGTCACAATGGATGTCTCGGCGCTCTACACCAACATCCCCCACGACAATGGTATTGCTGCAACTGCTTCAGTACTCAATGCCAACAACTGCCAGTTTCCGGATGCAATTTTACAACTCATCTGCTTCATCTTGGACCACAATGTCTTCACCTTCAACAATCAGCTTTTCATCCAGACACATGGAACAGCCATGGGGACCAAATTCGCACCTCAGTATGCCAAGATCTTCACGCACAGGTTCGAACAAGACTTCTTCACCACACGAGATCTCCAACCAAGGTTATATACTAGATACATTGATGACACCTTTTTCCTTTGGACTCATGGTGAACAATCATTGAAACAACTGTATGATGATATCAACAAGTTGCATCCCACCATCAGACTCACCATGGACTATTCTGCAGAATCAGTTGCATTCTTGGACACACGCATCTCCATCAAGGACGGTCACCTCAGCACCTCACTGTACCGCAAACCGACAGACAACCTCACAATGCTCCACTTCTCCAGCTTCCACCCTAGACACGTTAAAGAAGCCATTCCCTATGGACAAGCCCTCAGTATACACAGAATTTGCTCAGATGAGGAGGATCGTGACAGACACCTCCAGACCTGAAGTATGCCCTCTGAGAACAGATATGTTGCCTCGCTGCTCGATCGACAGTTCCGACGTGCCACAGCGATAAACCGCACTGATCTCCTCAGAAGACAAACACGGGACACGGTGGACAGAGTACCCTTTGTTGTCCAGTACTTCCCCGGAGCAGAAAAGCTACGACATCTTCTCCGGAGTCTTCAACATATCATTGTTGACGATGAACATCTCGCTAGGGCCATCCCCACCCCCCCACTTCTTGCTTTCAGACAACCGCACAAACTCAAACAGATCATTGTTCGCAGCAAACTACCCAACCTTCAGGAGAACAGTGACCACAATACCACACAACCCTGCCACAGCAACCTTGCAAGACATGCCGGATCATAGACATGGATGACATCATCAAACGTGAGGATACCATTCACCAGGTGCACGGTACATACTCTTGCAACTCGGCCAACGTTGTCTACCTAATACATTGCAAGAAAGGATGTCCTGAAGCATGGTATATTGGGGAGACCATGCAGACACTACGACAGCGGATGAATGAGCATCGCTCAACAATCACCAGGCAAAACAGTTCTCTTCCTGTGGGCGAACACTTCAGCAGTCATGGGCATTCGGCCTCCGACCTGCGGGGAAATGTTCTTCAAGGGGGCTTTCGTGATACACGACAGCGCAGAGTCGCTGAGCAGAGACTGATAGCCAAGCTCCGCACACATGAGGACGGTCTTAACAGGGATCTTGGCTTCATGACACACTATCTGTAACCCCCGTAACTTGTCTGGGTTAGCAAAAAACCTCACTTACTGTGCTGTCTGGAGGAAATACACAATTCTGTAACCAATGCTCAGGATTCCCTTCACACACATCTTCACACACATTGTTAGCCACTTTAACACTTGAATAGCAGGTTAGATGTTAATCAGCAATCTCTGACTGTCTGTGCTGATGTGTGCTATTGCAGACCAGAACACTGCATTTGCCTGAGGAAGACACAAGAGTGTTGAAAGCTCGCAATTTTACTATCAAATAAATCGGTTGGATTAAAAATTGGTGTTGCTAAATTCTTACTGAGTTCTTACCACCCCAATCCAACGCCGGCATCTTTACATCATGCCTGTCTTAAATACAGGAGAGTTAATGTTTCCTGGTCGGTCAACACAAAGATGCTGATTATGCGGAAAAGTAGTCTTAGTGAACTGTCTGTATTCCTTAAAAATAAGATTCAGCATCGGAATAAAGGAAGGCATGTCCAAAGAATGTAACAGTAACTAACGACTCAATGTATTTCCTCTCCTTGTTTCTATGCTGTGCATAGTCCTTTTTGGCCTGGCAAACCTACTTTTAAAACTTCCTCGCTGTTACCAAATATTAACCTAAAAAATATTTTCTGCAATGAAACCGCAGAATTGGCCAAACTCTTCTGACATTGTTTGCAGCTGGGATTTTCCAGTGAATGTAGTTTTGACTGGAACATCAAATTTTCTGTTCTTGCTCGCAAAGGATCTCACCAAGGACAAGATCAGACAAGCCTGCCCGTCATCTTTAGAAAGGTAAAACAAGGCTTGTTGGTAGCATGTCAACAGTTACATTGATTCCTCTAGCGGAAAAGTTTAAAAATCTCTGCCTTAATTAAAACTCCCTTTTAAAAGTCAATGGCTTCTGGAAAAGCAACATATTGATATGTGGAGTCAGGATGAAATGCTGATGTCTGGAGCTACGATGAGATACAGATTGTGAGATTGATATGTTAAATTTGATCGTTATTCACTTCTACAAAAATAAATTGCTGTAAACTTTCTGATACAACTATGAAGGATTTTGCTCCCAGAATGTAAAATATATTGGTGCAAAAATTGTAGTCAAAGTAATGGTGAGGTTAAGAATGCTCACCATTATTTATGTGCAATTCCATATTAATTTCAAGCAGGTGTACACTTGAATGTGGAAATCCAAAAGTTGCAGTTGAAGAAGTGATGCTTCATTGATGGCTTAGCAAAAACAGTACTGTTTTCTTCTGGTTTTCCACTCACATGTATTAACTGGTGTGAAGTTGTCATAATACATGGTAAACTTGCCACAGAAATGTTAAGCTAACCATTTTAGATTTAACTATTATTCTAATGATGTCATATGCATTAATTACCATCAGCAAACCTTGTTGGCACTGAGAATAAACAAATGTGGAGCCTCATTCCTTCAAGGTTTAACAGTTACTAGAGATCATTTTTAAATGTATTTTTTTTTCTTTTTTTGAGTTCTTTTTACAGTCTCAATCTGTTTAATCTTTCCCACATTTGATTTAACGAGTGAGCACGCCATTCTAACTTTGGTTCATGCCTAGACATTGCTCTGTTAACTCCATCAGTTTGATTGGTTAAGGAGATACATCTTCTTGCTCTATTTGGCAATGTTCCAAATACTCTGCGGCAATGTTTCCATCTCACACTTGCAACAATTTGCAGGGTAAAAGACAATAAAGATTAAATAGAGACGGGCAGATCTCCTAAAAGTAGGCACTATTTATTGGAATGTTTGGGCCATTAACAGCATTTTTAATAAGGGACCAAATCCAACCAAAGTAATAGTTCTGAATAATGGATCTGCAGAGACAAATTGTTTTCTTGGGAAGCATCAGCCAACAGGCTTCATGAAGGAAGGATAGGTCTCATCCAACATTTACAAAGTCTTGTTCCCTGAAAGGGTACGATATGTTGTGCATATCAGCTAGCCTATTGCTGTCTTCAAAATGACTGCAGCGGAGGAGTAAGAGGATCAACCAGGGTTCTTACTCTTGATCACCATCCAGTGAGCTCAAGTGAAAACATACATCAATATTACAAGTTCAATACCTTGCATTCATGCCCACATATCCATTATTTAGGTAGCATGCCACATATTCTGCTCTATGTGAAAGTGGCAAAATTTTTCCTATTCTGTATTTTTTTCCCTGGCCTATAAATGAGGGGACTCCCAAGTAGATAGAACAATTCAACTGACTGATGCAGTAACATCCACATTCAAAACTGAAGAATTATATGATTGTTTCATGCTCATTGGCTGAAAATCAAAGGGGTCGCCATGAAATGTTACTATTTACACTCAAACAGTTTTTGGATCATGGTGCAGGTCATAGTTTATTTTTCTATTGTTATGGCAAAACTTAGATTCCTTAAAAGAAATACCACAGACAGAATTTTACCATCCCACCCACCCACCCGGGAATTGGAGCAGGCAAGGGGTTGATCATGGAAAGGTCTGCTAACCTTGGGGAGATTTTACGGTTTCGGGACGAGCAAGGCTGTAAAATTCTGCCCAACTTGTCTGATTTGTACAAATCATTGCAGAGATTCAAGTTTTAAAGATTGTGGCCACAAACAATCAATGGTTAAAATTCGCATGCAAGTGGAGTGCACAGCCACGTGTGTTAATCTGGTTAGCTACACAAATTCACATAGATCAAGATCCCACAAAAAGCAATGATCTTTCAAGAGTTATCAACTAGAAAGGCTAAAGCTTTGACAAAGGATCTCCTGGACTCAAAACATCATCTCTTTTCTCTCCTTGTAGATGTTGCCAGATTTGATGAGATTTGCCAGCATTTTCTCTTTTGGTTTCAGATCCCAGCATCTGCAGTAATTTGCTTTTAACCAGAAAGGCTAATTCTGCTTCTCTCTCCAGAGATGCTGCCTGAACTTTTGAGTCTTTTCCACCATTTTCTGCTTTTGTTTCAGATTTTCTAAATTTTTTGGGCAAATATGTGATTGCGATGTGGCCCTATCAGATAAAATGGGTTGAAGACCTGCTTGTTTTATTTCATCGCATATTGCAGGAGAATGCCTTATAACACCAAAGTATTGTAACACATTCACATGCCATGTTACAAACCTAGCAATTGACTGAAACCGATTCTGCTTAGAAGAGGTTTACATTTACTGTGAATTTCTTGTGACAGAACCCACCTGTAGTGTAAAGCGTGTGCTATCTGCCACATTTTTAACATGTGCTTGCACGTTTCAAGAGCTTCCTCAGGTCCTTTGTGAACAGCCTCAAGTTTGACTTTTGTGAAAAATAAACTACAAAAAGAGAAATTAAAACAAAATTATTAATTACTTTCATGGAATGCATTATCACCAAACACACATTCTTGCAATCCACTTTCATCAATTAGACGTTTGATTTGTTTTATTATTGTCATATGCATTGGTATACAGTGAAAAGTATTGTTTCTTGCATGCTAGACAAAGCATGCCATTCATAGAAAAGGAAAGGAGAGGTTGCAGAATGTAGTGTTACAATCATAGCTTGGGTGTAGAGAAAGATCAATTTAATGCAAGAAAATAGTGGCGATATATTTATTTCCCCTTCGAAGCATCACAAAATTTAAATTACTCCAAGAAGGAAAGAAGGTGCAGTGAATTAGGTAATGGTGGTTATCTTTAATCAATTCTTGCACAAGCTGACAAGATTAAGTCTTCCCTCTGATTTGGATTGATGGAAATGTATAAAATTCTAACAGGGTTGGACAGACCAGATACAGGGAAGACATTTTCCCTGGTTGAGGAATCTGAAACCAGGAGACACAAGTGTTGGGATATGGGGTAAACCATATGAGGTGGAAATGAGGAAAAATTTTGTCACACAAAGCATAGTGAACCTGTGGAATTTTCCACCACAGAAGGTGGTGGAGTCAAGTTACTGTATGTTTTCAAGAAAGAGATAGATTACTTTTTATATCTTAATGGCATCAAGGGTTATGAGGAGAAAGCATGAATTCCTCACTGAATATGTTCAAGTCAAGAGTGGATAGGTTTTTAATTGACAAGGGAATTAAGGGTTACGGGGAGAAAGCTGGAAAGTGGTACTGAACCATTACAGATCAGCCATGATCTTACTGAATGGAGGAGCAGGCTCAAGGGGCTGTATGGCCTACTCCTGCTCCTATTTCTTATGTTCTTATATTCTTATATAGAATCCCTACATTGCAGAAGAAGCTCATTTGGCTCATCAAGTCTGCACTGACTCTCCAATAAAGGATCTTCCAGGCCCTTTCCCGTAACTCTACATATTTACCACACTCATCCTCCTGGCTTACACATCTTGGGACGCTAAAGGGACAAATTAGCATGGTCAATTCACCTAACCTGCAAATCTTTGGACTGTGAGAGGAAACCAGAACCCTAGAGGAAACCCACGCAGACACCAGGAGAACATTCAAACTCTGCACAGACAGTCACCCAAAATTAGCACTGAGATAGAGGATCAGTTATGATCATATTGGCAGGGCAGGGCAGACTCAAGGGCTGAATGGCCTACTTCTGCTCCGAGTTTCCATGTTTTTATTTGTCAAATGATTGGAGAAGGCATGAGTACACAGCATAAAATAATTAACACAGGCAACCACATTCACTCAAATATCTGAGGACAGCTCCATTTGTAACCTAACAAAGAGGTTATACCTAGTAGAGGTTGCAGTTACATTTCATTGTAAGCTGTATTAACAATTTGTGAGTATAATACAAAACCCTTGAATATAAATTATCATGTCTTAAAAGGTATATATAATGAAATACAATAGGCAGGATATTAGGAAAATGTCATACCTTTTTATCCTTATTCTTCATATTATATACAGAAAAGGTAATTATTTTATTTTTTTCACTAAACTGAAATACCCATTCAGGAGAGTACATAATCAGAAAGTTTTGGCCTGTGAGCAATTAGCTTATCACTGTAGTAAATTACTAAGTGCACTATAGTATGTGAACCTAGCACTAATTCAAAAATAAACCACACTTTGAATGACAAATGTTTTAGAAAAATGGCTTATTAATTAGTGATGCATTTCATATGGACTCTATTTGTGAAAAGACCATAAAATTGTGTACTACTTTAGAGCTTTATGGCATATAAGATGTGTTACAAATGGAATATATTGGATTTTAATGGGCAGTAAGGGATCAGTTAAGCTGCATGGAACTTGCATAGTCACCTGTGGTTGACCCACATGTCCCTGGTTGGCAAATCTAAGCCATGAAGCTAACTGGAGGAATGCCTGTTGGCTCCAGTTGTCAAGCGAAGATTGCTGAATTGGCTGCAACTGAGAAGTACTGGCTCTAACTCAGTAGAACACAGTCTCTGGCACAAAGTTCCTCTTGACTTCAGAGCCAAAGCTTATCCCTTGGACACCTGTCCATATCAAGAGGAACCAAGAATTTAAACTCTGACTATCACAGCAAAACAGTATCAATACTTCTTGTAAAAATCTATAGCTCAGTCCTGCTAGTTTTGAAATTAGTTTTAGGGCAAACATATAAGACTGTAAGACATAGGAGCAGGATTATGCCACTTGGCCCATTAAGTCTGCTCTGCAATTCAATCTGCTATTTTTCCTATCCCCATTCTCTTTCTTCTTCCTATAACCCCTGATCCCCTTATCAATCAAGAATCTATCTGTCTTAAAGACACTCAATAACCTGGCCTCCACAGCCTTCTAGGCAATGAATTCCACAGATTCACAACTCTCTGGCTGAAGAAATCTCTCCTCATCTCTGTTTTAAAGAATCACCCCTTTAGCCTGAGGGTGTACCCTCTGGTTCTAGTTTTTCCTACTAATGGAAACATCCTCTCCATATTCACTCTATTCACGTCTCACAGTAAGTTTCAATAAGATCCCACTCATCTTTCTAAAACTCCAATGAGTACAGATCCAGAGTTCTCAACTGTTCCTCATATAACAAGCTCTTCATTACAGGGATCATTTTTGTGAACCTCCACTGAACTCTTTCCAAGGCCAGCACATCCTTCCTTAGATATGGGGGCCCAAAACTGCTCACAATACTCCAAATTGGGTCTGACCAGAGCCTTACACAGCCTCAGGAGTACATCCCTCCTCTTGTATTCTAGCCCTCTCGACATGAATTCTAACATCGCATTTGCCTTCATAACTGTTAATTGAACCTGCACATTAACCTACTGAGAGGGTGCAGAGGAGATTTATTAGGATGTTGCCTGGATTGGGAGACATGCCTTATGAAGATAGGTTGAGGGAGCTAGGTCTCTCCTCCCTGGAGAGACAAAGGTTGACCCGATAGAGGTTTGTAAAATGTTGAGAGGAATAGATAGGGTGGATTCTCAGAGGCTATTTCCCAGGACTGAAATGGTCACTACGAGAGGACGCAGGTTTAAGGTGAAAACTGGGCAGCAAGTACAGAGGAGATGTTAGGGGTAAGTTTTTCATTCAAAGGGTGGTGAGTAAATGGAATCGGCTGCCATCAGTGGAGGTGGAGGCAAACTCATTGGGGTCTCTAAAAGACTTCTGGATGAGTACATGGGATTAAATGGGATTGTGAGTTACAGATAGTTCTATGGCCTAGCAGGTATGGGTATGATCGGTGCAACTTGTGGGCCGAAGGGCCTGTTTGTGCTGTAGTGTTCTATATAAACGCAATAAGAAGTCTGACAACACCTGGTTTAAATCCAACCTATTTATTTGATAGTAAACTCACAAGCTTTTGGGGTTTGCGAATGGAGATTCTGGCCTCAGACAGAGCATATAACAGCACAGACAGTTTACAGATTACTGATTAGAATGCGAGTCTTTACACCTGACCTGCTATTCAAGTCTTAAAGTGGCCGACAATGTGAGTGGAAAAAGCATTAAGCCCCAGGTTAAAGAGATGTGTATTGTCTCTAGACAATAAAGTAAGTGAGGTTTAGCAAACCCAAGCAAGTCATGGGGGTTACAGATAATGCGACATGTAGTCAGGCTAACTGGTCTATAATCTCCCATCTGTTGCCTCCTCTCTTTTTAAATAGCGGTGTAAGATTAGCTACTTTCCAGTCCTCTGGTACCTTCCCTGCTTCCAGTAATTCCTAAAAGATCACCACCAATTTACAACAAACTACTAATCTTTGCCACTTCATATGCTTTTTCTTTTGCTTTTATGTTGTCCTTGACTTCCCTCATCAGCCATGGATGCCTCTTCCTTGCCTTAGCATGTTTCCTCTTCATTGGAAAGCATTTCTGTTATCCCTCCTGAATAACTCTCAAAAACTCTTTTCAATGCTGTTCCACTGTCTTCCCTGCTAGGCTCCCTTTCCAATCAACTCTAGCCAGCTCCTTCTTCATGTTTTTATAGTTACCTTTATTTAATTGTAATACTGTCACATCTGATTCCAGCTTCTCTCTCTTAAACTGCAGAATAAATTCTATCATATTGTGGTCATTGCTCCCTAAGGATTTCTTTACTTTAAGTTCCCTAATCAAGTCTGCCTCATTACACATTACCAAATCCAGAAGTGATCTATGACAAACTGCTCCAAAAAATCTTGCACATTCCACAAATTCTTTTTTTTGGGATCCACTACTTGCCAGAATCTCCTAGTCCACCTATATATTGAAGATCCCCCATGATTATTGTAATATTGCTTTTTTTTATATGCCTTACCTATCTCCTGATTTATTTTCTGCCCATATCCTGATTACAGCTAGGGATTTTATAAAACTTCCATCAGAGTCTTTTTGTCTTTGCAATTCCTCAACTTTACTCACACATGTTCTATGGTTTCTGATCCTATGTCACTTCTTGCTATTGATTTAACTTCATTCCTTACTAGCAATGCAATCCCATCCCCGTTGCCCATCTGCCTGTCCTTCTGATAGAACACATATCCTTGGATATTTAGATTCCAGCCCTGATCCCCTTGCAGCCATGTTTCTGTGATGGCCACAACATCAGACAGCCAATTTCACTATGCTCAACAAGCTCAATATGTAACAATTCGTGCCTACCATGGCTCAGTGTGCTCATCCTAACTTGGGTACATACTAGTATAAGGATGAGGGTAGTGCCCAAACCAATTCCTGCCACATACAAATACAGAATGCCTACACATCTACTCATTTCCCACTACACTCATTGTCACCATTGCACCGAGAAAAACATTTCAGAAATTCACAATCGCTGACAGCTTTTTAAAAACTAAGCTGCTGCAATCTATAAACTAATTCTGCTGCACTGAACTACCTTCATTGAGTTACACAGAAAGGAAGGTAACACAAGAAAATAGTTCCATTTATTATCAGTAGTTTAGATCTGACCCCTCGCACTTTACAAGTGAATTATGGATCCACACAAATCACAAATAAATTATGTGACGGCGTAAAAATAAAACATTCGTACAGGACAAATCAGCATCAAACAAAACTCGTCAGGAGGAATTCCTCCTCCTGCAAACCACCTTGCCCATTCTATGTCATAAATATACAGACTGGACTCTCAGGTACTGCAAGTAACTGACGCTTTTTCATATTTCTAAAGTTATTTGTGCTGATGAATACAAGGTATGTCTAGCAGCCCACAGCAACAATTAGAATTTGCAGATCTAAATCTGCAGTTGTCTGCAAGTTTCTGATTATTCACCTTTAGCGCAAAAAGGAAGTTGCCACTCATTTTCAGCTTTGGTGAAAAGTCATCCAGACTCAAAATGTCAATTCCGTTCTCTCTCCACAGTTGCTGTCAGAACTGCTGAGATTTTTCAGAATGTTTTTGTTTGCCACATTGCCGCTTTGTCATTTAACGTGTTTACGTAGAGGTGGATGAATAGCTGGTTAGAAATAAGACTCAAAAGGATTCAAAGATAAACATGAATGATGGAATGATATGTGAGGCACCAAGCTCTGCCAGCTTTTGGAACATGAATGTTACGCCAGGAAAAGGAAGGATGTATAATTTAAGACGAGGAGTCATCTGAATTTTTATCACATTTAAGGGTTAGGGGAGGAAAAATCTTGCAGAATTTTCCTGCAGGAGATTAGATGATCAGAGTTCAACATATATACTTGTCAATGTTTTCTGCACAATAATGCTCAGAGCCATGGAGGTGGAGATGAATGTCAGTTGAGGCCTGCTCAATTCCCCATCTTTGCTCAATTGAGTATAGACTGAGGTTTCTCCTAGTTCAACAAACAGAAAACAGAAGGGAAAGCCCTGCTTGGCTGATCAATGGTACTTCCTGATACCCAGACATAGTGCACTGCCAATGGCCTGAAAACATTCATACTCCATCCCTCTTGGCTGTAGAGATGTGTTCTGGATAGACAAAGGGAAAAATACAAAATACAAAATTTCATCCAGTACTTCCCACACAAACTTACAAAGCCGGGGGGAAATAATTGAAAAAAGAAATAGATTAATATACATAAACACAGCATTACTAAAAGCACAACTCTTCCTTGCTTCCAGTTATAGTTTATTATTCTCATATACTTCCACGAACCATAACAGTCTTCATGAGGAAAAAAGAGAATACAATAGTAGAAGTACAGATAAGATGAGGGTCAGGATTTTGCAGCCTTGATGCAGTGCATTCCACTGCAGGAGACGCAGCAGGGCCATTCAAACTTCCATTCACTTCAATGGGGCCAGAAGATCTCGATGGGGAGGATCAGAAAATTCCGGTCTGGAATTTGTAAAATTAAGAAACTGACGAACATTATTATCAATTTAAAACTGGTAACTACTGAAACTAAACACATTTTCAGGTTCAGATGTTTGCACCAGAGATGAGGAATGCATTTATTGTAACTTGTTAAATTTCCTTCGATTCAGGGATAGCTACTGGGAGCATTGGAAAGTGACAAACATTTCATTCATTTCAAAAAGTTAATTAAGAAGATAAAATCCTCATATTTGAAAGCAGCTCCTTAAGAATGTGAAGAAAACGTAAAGAACCCAGATTAAAATGACAGAGTTAACAAAATATCAAAAGGTTAATAGAATCCGTAGAATAGAATTCCTACAGAGCAGGAGGCGGCCATTCGACCCATCAAGACTGATCCGATAACAATCCCATCCAGGCCATATCTCCAAAACCCCACATATTTACCCTGCTAATCCCCCTGACACTAAGGACAATTTAGCATGTCCAATCAATCTAACCTGCTCATCTTTGGACTACGAGAGGAAACCAGAGCACCCGGAGGAAACCCACACAGATACGGGGAAAATGTGCAAACCCAACACAGTCACGCAAGGCCAGAATCAAACCCGAGTACTTAGCGCTGCGAGGAAGCAGTGCTAACCATTATGCCACTGTGCCATCCAAGAAATAGAAAATGTTGCATATTCACAGCTGGTCAGTCAGTATCTGAAATGGAGAAAATACCTTTTTTAAATGTTTTCTTTTCTGATTTTAATGGGCTGACTGTGCAATTAATTGCAGCATTTATAGTTTTTATTCTCAATATAAAATACATATTTTTGTAAAATGTGTATTTGCGCTGCAGCAATGCTCCATGAAGAGTTAATCTGTCCACAATTAATTAAATTGAGTACAGAAGTGATTTACTATGCAAGGATCACTGAATGTAACATTCTGTCACAAGTTCCAAAATTTATGGAGTTGAACACAGCAGCTGAGACAAGAATGCGGGGAATGTGATCGGAATGATACTTCTCACCGCAGCAAGTAGCAGTGGGTGGTTTTCTTTCCATTTTATAGATGCCAACCCTGGATTGGTATTGAAAAGACTGAGGTCATTGGGTAAAAATAAGTTTTCAGAGGCAAGGAAGCATGAAGTTCAAAATCAAAGCTGCCGGCTTAGAAAATACTCCAGCAGCCACTTGAGCACAATTGCAGCTTGTGCACATCTGTGCTTTTCAACACTTTTTGATCGAAACCTTCTGCTCTTGCAAGAGGTGAAGAAGGACAACCCGAGAATTAAGTGGGTTGGTGCCAGGACCGATACTTGTCATCTTCCTGTCACCACTTGAAGTGGGCTTTGAGGATGGATGGCTCATGGTTGACTTTCCCACTCCACCTCCAATTGAGACACTTAAGTGGCCAAGTAACAACCACTTAAGGGTCTCTTGCCTTCTTGCATGAAATTTTCACAGCTCCGGGCTGGTCTGCTGACACACAGTCTCCACGGCTGCTAAGGATGTGTGGGCTGCATGTCAGTTGGAAAGTGAGGGGACTTTGAATCTGTGCATGATCGAGGGTTTGGACATTGGGCACCCCTTGCTATCAGTCCATATTATTTTTGGTGCACCTGCTTTCATCATAAAGTCCATCCATTTTACAGTCCATCCATTTCCCCGCTGCTGTTACATTATCCTGATAATGTTTTGTCAATTAATATAGACCAGGCCCCTTCTTCATAGAATCCCTAAAGTACAGAAGAAAGCCATTACTACAGATGGTAGAGTCTGTACCATCTACAATTCCACCCAGGCCCTATTCCCATAATTCCACATATTTATCCTGCTAGACCCCCAACACTAAGGGCCTGATTTCACCAATAAGTTGCATATATTTTCAGGTAACTTGGTAAAGTCAGGCATGAGGCAAATAGTGCAATCCTCAACCACCTTGATGCCTGTTCCTCCTTTACCAATGGCTGAAACTGGCAGTGATCAAGACTGTACCTGAAACAGATGCAACAGCAATTTAAATGCATTTGAATGCATTTAAATTGACTTAGTTGGCTGGATGCCCAAACTCCGGTATTTCCCCCATTTACCATCGTGTTTGCTCATCCAGATTTGGCGTGAAACAGATACGGTCCACAAAGATCCAATTCCGGCGCTCCAACTTCTCAGGAGCTAAGTTCAGAACTTCCAGTGGCTCTCTGATTGGTGATGGGGGACGTGGGGGGGTGATCTCTGGTGAGGGGAGTGGAAGGGGAGCCTGCTGCCACTCTGCGTGCAACCGGAGAGGGGAGGTGGGCAGAGGCAGTGATCGGTCTGAGCAGCAGGGGATGGGGGATAACGGGGACAGTTATGTTGTAGAGGTGAGACCATGTCTGTGGGGGCCGGGGAAGCATTATTGGGCCAGCAATTTGTCTTTTTTTTTTTACTGTGCATGCGCATTTGAAGGCTCGGATAGGGAAGCAGGGATTTGGGTGCGAAAGACCCGCCAACAGGCTTCTGCAGCACAATTCAGAATCGCTGCTTTTTTTTCAGACAGAGTACCTATGGAGGTATCTGAGAATGGATCTAAAAGTCAGACCTGAAACACTCGCAGATTCAGCATTTAGAATCAAAATGGTAAAATCAGGGCTTATATTGTTCTTTTCTAGTTTCAGATTGATCTTAACATTCCTAATTGTGGCCCTGTTGTCTTAATTTCCCAGAAACCAACCAAATCATTATGTCTTTTCACGTTGGACAAAAAGCCTACTGAAGAAGCAATCTTCCATGTAATCTAAAAATTGGTTAATTTTTGCAATCTTGACCACAATTATTCTTGTCTATATTGGGCTGGTTAAAAATGCCCAATATTATTTGCTGTATTATTCTGGTTTTTTTCTCTGAATCATTTTTTTTTCTGTTGTGTTTAATGACTTAAAACACACATCAAGAATGCTACCATTTCACTTCCCATTCCTTAATTCTATCCACATGGCTTTTTCTTGCTATAGGATTACACAGCAACTACACGTCCAGTAGTTCTAATCTCACCTGCCAGCCCTGTTCCCATCTCCCTGTTTTAATGCGACATCCAGAACATCCTCTACTGCTGACAAAGAATTTATAAATATTTTAAGTTTTAGGTATTCGTCCCATGGGGAATAAGTACTATCAGCACAATTTAAGTTTTTATCTCAACATGCAAAACAAGCATTGTGCTAAGACTGCTGTTTTGCAGAAGCATTACTTGATTACCGATACAATCCAGTAAAATTTACATATATATTGCAAGATTGATAACTCAGGTAAGGTTTTGATCTATTTGTATTTTTAAAAGCCATATATATAATGCACTATAAAGTTTATAGCAGTCATTATTCAACTAACACTGTGCTTCAGGCAATGCTGAGCTACAAAGTGTGGCAGTTACCAGATGCACCCTTGGTGCAAAAATGTTTAAAAATGCTTTCAAAAGTTAATGGCATGAAGGATGCCATTTTAATTTGAATAAGGGCTTTTTATCTCCTGCACACTTAAGATGGAGATTCAACAACAATTAAGATACATCTGAGGGCTAATAGAGGCCTTTTAGGTGGAGGGAAATGAGGCAACTCATTTTGTTTTAGTCTCTCTTTGTGCTATACGTGATTCTCGGGAGAGTCAGACAACTCCGCCCCACCCCCAACCCCCCCCCCTCCCCCCAACCCCCCCCCCCCTCCCACCCCCCCCCCCCCACTTCCAAGCTGCTCAGAAGTGTACAAGATAATTTGAGAGTCAATCAACCAAAAAAAGGAAGTTCCCAGCCTTTTCCGCTGAAGACATTACAGAATGATGCCACTGAAGCATTGAAATCCTGTCCTTGTACAGAGAAGTGCAGCACAATGCACTGCCAATTTACCGGTTCCTAAGCATAGCATGCCCTAAGCAGCAGCATCTGCTTAAAACTAGCAAAGGCAAAAAAAACATGTTCTGCAGTGCAGTTATAAAAAAGCCCAATTATATTAAACTGCAACCACAGGTAGAATCTGAGCAACCCATGGACATAAATTTCTAATCACAGGCTTTAGAAACATTCATTTATTTTCAAGTTAACTATTTGCCAGTTATAGGCAAAGACAAATGCATAGAAATAAATATTTGAAAAAAAATCCTTGCAGACCATGTAAAACCTACAATGAAAGACACAAAAACACTCTGTACTCACACAGCCCTAATACAGTATGAGGGAACCACTCGGCAGGTGCTGCAAATAACCTGGTGACGCAATCATACAGAAATTAAAATGGGGATCAGCGAGTGTCAGCACAGCAGCTGCAGCACTCTGCTGTCAGACGTGCTTTCTGCTTAGCCTGTCCACCAGCACCTTATTCCTGCTGATATCGCTGTTAAACTGCAGTGTTTCTCTTTAGTCGTACTGCAGCTCCGCCACAGACTGAATCAGCAAGAGTGAGCACACAACAGGACACAGTTTGCAGACATTGAGTGAAACAATACTAAAAAGGAAGAATGCCACCTCCTTTCTAAATGGGACATAGAATGCGCATTCCTTACCCTTTCCCCCCTCCCCCCCACCTGATCATTTTCCACATGTTCTTTTCCCACAGGAATTAATAATCACAGCGAGAATAATGAAGTATATCCGACATATTCCAGAACATTTAATAATACATGTGAGATCTGGTGTAATTCAAAGGCTTTGCATCCTGGCAGTTCATAGCAAATATAAAGGCACTGAAATGAGCTCAAGTGGTTTGGATTATTAAACAGTAGATTAAACAAAATGAATTACTGTTCCTGCATAGTAGATCGTCTGTTCTATGCTCTGGAGGGTGAGGAGAGAGGTGAGGGGACAGGTTTGACAGGTGGCACTCTTGTCACTGAGAAAGTCATTGCAATTGGGCCCATTCTGTGGGTCAAAGAGTGCCCCCAAAAAGGAGGTTCACCTGCACCCTGGAACCTACCAGGATTCATTAGGTGGTCTCTCAATGTGGTGCTGTGCATCCACCCCCATCACTGTTATTGATAAATGCCAGCAGAACCAGGAGGTGAACCCTGGTCAGCAACTTGTGCTGATAAATGGCCAGTAACATTCATGCATACAAGTGGCAGGCAATGACCATCTCCAACAACAAAGAATCCAACTGCCTTCCTTTTGATATTTAATGGCATTGCCATCACTGAATCCCCCATCATTGACATCTTGAGGATTACTATTGAGCAGAAACTGAACCAGACAAGCCATACAAATATTTTTGCTACAAGAGCAGGTCAGAGGCTGGGAATTCTGAGACAGTAACTGACCTCCTGTCTCTTGAAATCCTGTCCACCATCTAAAGGCACAAATTAGGAGTGTTATGGAATACTCTCCACTTGCTTGGATGAGTGCAATTCCAACAACACTCAAGAATCTTAACACCATCCAGCCAAAGCAATCAATCCACTTGATTGGCATCCTGTCCATTACCTTCAATATCCACTCCCTCCACCATTAGTGCTTGGTGGTAGCAGTATGCATCATCTAAATATGCACTGCAGAAACTGATTAAGGCTATTTTGACTGAATCTTCCAAACCCCTGACTCACCCACCTAGAAGGACACGGATAGCAGATGCATGACAGGTGTTATCCAATTCAGATCCACTATTATCATTTCTTGCTCCATTTTCTTAGAAGATGTGAATGAAGTTATTGATGACTGAATCATTGAATCACTAAGAGCAGAAGGAAGCCATCGGCCCATCAAGTCTGCACTGACCACAATCCCACCCAGGTCCTATCCCTGTAGCCCCATGTATTAAGTCTACCAATCCCCCTGACACTAAGTGCCAATTTAGCATGGCTATAGTTGACCCTATTATTCAGATTGACGAGGTAAAGATTGTCCTCGCTGAAGTTCAGAAGAATGAGGGGAATCTCATGGAAACTAATAAAATTCTAGCAGGTTTAGACAGAATAGATGCAGGGAGGCGATTCTCGATGGTGGAGGAGTCCAGAACAAAGGCTCATAGTCTGAGGACTGAGGATAGACCATTTAGAACGCAGGTGAGGAGACAATTCTTCATCCAAAATGGTAAGCCTGTGGAATTCATTACCACAGGAACTAGTTGATGCAAAAACAGTGAATGCATTCAAGAGGTAGCTGGATATAGCACTTGGGGCAAATGGGATCAAAGTTAATGGGCAAAAAAAACAGGATTAGGTTATTGAGTTGAATGATCAGCCAGAATCTTAATGAATGGCAGAGCAGATACAAAGAGCCAAATGGCCTCCTCCTGCTCCTATCTTCTACATTTCTATGGCCAATTAATCTAACTTGCACATTTTTGGATAGTGGGAGGAAACTGAAGCACCAAGAAGAAACCCACACAGACACAGGGAGAATGTGCAAACTCCACACAGCCAGTGATCCGTGTCCTTGATGCTGAGAGGCAGCAGTGCTAACCACTGCGCCACCATGCCACTGCTAATTGCTATTTAGGTGGTTACATGATCTGTCAATATTTACTTCTCAAAATAAACTGTTATTGTGACTAATGGTGCCAACTCTAACCCACTGAAGAAGTAAAAAAAGCCAAAAAGTAAAGCTTATCAACACTCCACCACAAGCTGTGCTCCTGTCACCAATTCCATCCCACAGACTGGTCACTGCAATAGGCTGAATCCAACTGTTCACTAAAAAACATCGGCATCCTATTTGACCTCAAGCTAAACTTCTGTTCTCATATCCTGTCTCATTTGCTACTGAAACATTCATCAAATCCATTTATCACTTCTAAGCCATGCTATTCCAATGCTATCCTGGTCGACTTGTCGCTCTCCAGATTCGTTAGTCTTCAGCTCAGCCCTAACTCTGCAGCCTATGTCTTGTCGCACAGCATTTCCCTTTCACCCAACATTCTTGTCATCACTAGTCTACATTGGTTTCTGATAGCATCATCGCCTCCTTTAATTACTTTTGCAAAATAGAATTCTTACCTCATGTTTAAATCATTTCATTGCCATTCTCCTCCTGCATCCCTTCCCTTTCACCCACATTGCCACCTTGAACTCAAACTTTGATCCATTTACATTCTCTGTACACTTGCAGCAATCTTTAATTTTGTTTAAGTAATTGGCTACTAAATTCTAAAAAGCACCAATCACATATTTAAACAACTGTAAAAACATGTTTGCCTTTTTGAATTGAATGGTTTAGTTTCTTTACCAGGCAGTTAGTTAAGACAAAAAACTAATTGCTGCAACTATTCTATCACGATTTACTTCAGTATGATGTGAATCTTTTTTTATTCATTCGTGGAACATGGGCGTTACTGGCTGGCCAGTATTTATTGCCATCCCTAGTTGCCCAAGTTGAGAGTCAACACATTACTATGGCTCTGGAGTCACATGTAGGCCAAACAAGGTAAGGAAAGAGACTTCTTTCCCTAAAGAACATAGTGAACCAGATGGGTTTTTCCAACAATTGACAATGCTTTCATAGTCATCAGTTAGATTCTTAATTCCAGATTTTTTAAATTGAATTCAAATGCCACTATCTGCTGTGACGGGATTCGAACCTGGATCCTCAAAACATTAGCTAAGTTTCTGGATTAATAGTACTAGACTATCGCCTCCCCAAATGAAAACTGCTTGCCCTTTGTTATAGATTATGCACTGACAGAATTTAAGAAACCTATTATTAAGCTACATCTTTGATAATAATGCTTTATTGCTAACACCATTATCACATTCAAACAATCTCCTAATAATGACTATCTAAGCTCACTCTGAGGCAGTTCCTTGGGATTGAGGATCTCACTACCAATTGGTTCCATTGGATTCTAGGATGGCTGCTAAGTCCCATATGCGATCTACAGACTCTGCAATACATAGGTAGATGGTACTTGGACAGTCAGGTACACAGAGGAAATTTAGCATAGACAATACATCTAACGAACACATCTTTCAGACTGTGGGAGGAAACTGGAGCACCCAGAGGAAACCCATGCAGACACGGGAGAACATGCAGACTCCAAACAAACAGCGACCCAAGCCAGGAATTGAATCAGAGTCCCTAGTGTTTTGAAGCAGCAGTGTTAACCATTCTGTCACCATGACATTGCGGTGGGACTGCTGTTCTTGCCACCAGATTTGGAGGATCTTGCAAAAGCACTGCTGGTGGTAATTCCCCAATGCTTTGAGGTGTTGGCTGTAGGTTGTCCAGGTTTCTGAAAAATATAGGAGTACTGGGGTCACAGCTGCCCAGTAAACCATGACCTTAGTCTCAGGTTTGAGATCCTGGTCCTCAAATATATATCACTTCAGTCAGCCAAGACTGAGCTAACACACTGGAGGCACAGATGAATTTCATTGTCTATTTCTGCCTTCAGCAAGAAGATACGTAAGATGACCCACAACTCATCATTGTTCTTAATTGATGGTGGGGGGAGGGGTGGGGTGGAGTATTGAGAAAGGTGGTTGGAAGAGGATCTTAAAATCACACATGGAAAATGGTTACTGGGGTGAGATGCATGAAGGCATTTGCCCATGAGATCCATTTAGGAGCTAAATAACATTTATAAATGAATCACGCAGATTCTTTGATTTTGGATAAAATGAACCCCTAGCTGACTGCAGCATCTAGCCATGAATTGGATTTTCCCCTCATATTTCATGGATAGTTTCTTTCTTTTAAAATAGGAACTACCTTTCCATCTAATGATTCATATGTTGCAGATGTCAAAAGCTGGAAAACATCCTCTGCTACCACAGAAAAGCAGACCGCAAGCCAACCTACTGAGCCTGCCAGCTGGATTTAAAACATCCTTATACTGACTACAGCTGCTTTAATAACCACATTAACAATTTATTGCACATTGCAGTTAAATTTCAAATTTATAATAGATTTATTTTTCTGCTTTTTGAAAGAAAAAATAGGTACCATTTCAACATATTGGAAAAAAAAAACAGAGGCCTGAATCTTCCTGTTTTTTTTGGTGATTTAGCCATTCATCAATTACATGGATTAAAAATAACAAAATATTGTAGGTGCTGGAAATCAGTGATAATAATAAAGTACTGGAAATACCCAGCCTTGATAACATCTGTGCAGAAAAAAACAAAGTTAGCATTTCATGTTGATGGCATTTCATCATACAGTTAACTGTTTCTCTTTGACAATGCTGTCAAATTTGAGCATCTCCAGCATTTTCTGTTTTTATTAATAATTATGCTGAGATTAGCTTGAACATAAAAATGACTCAGCTGCCTCAGTAAAGCTAAGTAGCAAATACACTGAAGTATTTTTAAGGACCAGTAGAACGAAAACAGAAAATATTGTTAAGGTACTGGCCAGTCACATTTGAGAGTAAGAAGCAGATTAATGTCCCCACGTGATCCTTATCCAGAATAGAGTTCAATAATTTTGACAGAGTCAAACTTTTTTTTTAAATCTTTATTCCAATCCAATCAAGTCAAATTAAAGCCAATTCAGAGTCCTAACAAGTTTGGACATTCCCGATCCAAACTGACAAGACAGGGCTCTCACCACCTGTCTTGGGCTTGATCTACGTGATCCAAGCTGATTGAATAGGTATAGCTCCTCCTCCAAGGCTTGATCTTATTTTCATCTTAGCCAAAAGGCTGAGATGCTGCTTTAAAAAATTGCTTCAAATGAAGCTGAAATGTAACCTAATGACTTCAACTAAGTGCAGCATGTCAATGCCACACTTGATCTTAGCCAAAAGGCTATAGGAATGATCCCTAGGAACAAATAATAATGCACTCAGTGCTTTATTCTTTGTCCTGGTATCAGAGTCAATTAACCTTTTAATTCCTTCATTCAAGTTCCAAACTGACTTAAGGTGATACCCTTACTGGTGATTGTGGTTATATTCTATTCAGTATGAGCATAATTTTACACATACTCGTGTCAGAGCAATGGTATCAAAGCACAAAGGCATTACTGCAATGTCCTTGGTGGAAAAAACAATCTCCAATTGACATCACAACGTGGTTGTTTTTCTACCACCGTTGCCATAGTCATTTATGGCTCCTCCACCAGCCCACTCTCTTTGGAAGGTATGTCTGTGTAATGGTTCCAAATCCCTGGTCAAATATCTCTATACTTCAGGTGTTAAGAATACTCTTTTACAAAGCAAAACACCAGGACTGTTTTAGCCCAATCACTGCCTTGCTACGACATATGCTGTCCAGTTGCAAGCAATGTCATCCAAGGCAGGTCTCGTGATCCCTGACATCTGTTTCTTTTTCTGCTTAGTCCTTTATCTGCACATCGACATTTCAAAACAAGTTTGTGATTAACTAAGTGCCAATGCAGGTCAGCAAAAGAGGGGTGAAGGTCAAACAGAATTTGGCGCCAGATAAGACATGCAGCAGAGTTTATATGAGTTCAAGTTTACAGAGGTGATAGGTCTGTCAGGAGTTCATTGGAATAGCTGAATCTAGAGGCAACAAGGACATGGATAAGGGTCAACAGTTGATGAGCTGAGGCAGAGGTAGGGACAGGTGGTGTTATGGAGGTGGAAGTCAGCAGTCTTGGTAATGGAATTTGGAAACTCTTCAGATCATTTAGGGAAGTCCAGGTTGCAAATGGTCTGATTCAACCTCAGACAGCAGCCAGCAAGAGAGAGAGTCAGTGGCTAGGAAGTGGAAGAATTTGAAACGTATAATACTTCTGGATCCATAGTAGCAGTAACGTAAACTAAATCTTTAGCTGAAATACTTTGTGTTCGAGCAGGCTGAGTGAAGGGATATGTGTAGTCAGCGCAGAGCCAAAGGCAGCAGTTATTTGACAGTTTGCAAAGCTTTTAACACCTTTAACGCTCCGTGCATCAGTAGTCATTGCAAAGACAACCACAGGAAATAATAAGGCTAACATATTAAGTATGTAAAGAAAACAGGTAAGTTTTCTTTGCCGTTTCAGGAGGTCTGCAGTTCAATTGTTGAGTATTCATTCATATAGAACCAAAGAAGAGGACCAGGAGTAGCCATTCAATATGATTCACTATATTATACCATATCCCTGCACTTCCTCCATATCCCTTGACAACGTTTGGAGTAAGAAATCTGTTTCCTTAGATACATTCAGTGATTTGATCTCCATTTCTGTGATAAAGAATTTGACAGGTTCATCACCCTCTGAGTGAACGGTTTCTCATCACAGTCCTAAATGGCCTACCCTGTATCCTGAGAATGTGCACCTTGTTCTACAATACCCCAGCCAGAGGAAATAACATCCCTGAATCCAATCTGCTCAGCCCTGTCAGAATTTTAAATGTTTCAATTCTATCTCCCTTAACTTTCTAAATTCCAGTGTATAAAGCCCAGTCAACTCAACCCCTCCTCATGCAACAATCCATCCATCTCAGGAATCAGAATGATGAATCTTTGCTGCACTTCCTCCATAGTAAATATATGCTTTCTTAGGTAAGGAGATAAAAACTGCACAAAATACTCCAGGTTGGACTCACCGAAGCCCTGTACAACTGCAGTAAGACATCTTTGTCCCTATACTCAAGTCCTCTTCCAATGAAGGCCAACATACCCTTTGTCTTCCTAAGTGCTTGTTGTAGCTGCATGCTTGTTTTCAAAGGCTGGTGTACTAGGACAGCTAGGTCCCTTTATAGCTCAACATTTCCCAAACTATCTCCATTTAAATAATACTCTGCCATTCAGTTTCTCCATCCAAAGAAGATAATCTCACATTGAGTCCCATAATACTGCACCTGCCATATATTTATCCACACACACAACTTGTCTAAATCACCTTGAAACCTCTTAACATCCTCCTCACCACTCACATTCCCAACACGTTTTGTTTCATCAGCAAACTGGAAATATTACTTTTGGTTCTCTCATCCAAATCAATGTTGTATATTGTGAACAGCTGGGGCCCAAACACTGATTCCAGCAGCGTCCCAATAGTCACTGCCTGTCACTTTGGAAAAGACCTATTTATTCTTAATCTCTGTTTCGTGTCTGCTAATCCATTTTCAATCCAATTTTGTTTGCAGTTCTGAGACAGATCTATAGATCCAACCATCATGACAGTGTCAGAGATGTCAGAAGATTTTCTTTTACTCTAAGTGCTGGAATACCTGATGAGAAAACTGTGTAGCTGGGAAGCTGCTCATAGGTTTTCCTCAGCAGAGGCAGCACTTAGAGGAAATTTTGGAAGATTCTATCAACTAACTCAATGATGAGACATTGTGTCTTGCTTTGATGTATGCATTCTATACTATGGATCGTGGCTGAAGGATATAATCTACAATTCATATGAATGCATTCCCTGCACTGCATATAAACTTGAAGCTGCGATCATATTAGCATAATTTTAACATGGTGATGGTGAACAATAGGTGGTTTTAAATTATTCACCCATCATACACTACACCCAATTTTTCTTGGTGAAAGTAATTTCAGCTTCATATCAGTTCTAATCCCATGGAATGTATAAAGGATGTGAAAGACAAATTCACTGCAAACTGAAGTGTAAGCAGTTCTACCAGGACTTTTACTCTCCAGACCGAAGTCGTGTCCTGACTTGGAATTCAAGGTATATAGCTATGGGGAATGAAAATTCACATTAATATCACAGTTGTAGCGTTAATTCACCATTAGCCTATACACAAAGCCTGTGTGTGTGTGTGCGCGCGCGTGTGCGCGGGGGTTGGGGGACACACCCAGAATTCAGAATTAATTTCCTTCTAAGTTGTTCATTTATGAACGTGTGACAACTGGATGAGGAAGAATGAACTGAATCCCCTTAATTCAGTCCTTTACAGGGTTTTAAAATTTATTTTCCCTTAAATGCTTTTTTCACTCCAAATGTATTTACTTGTTAACAAGGGACCAATCAAACCAGGTTTTCTTGAGTCAAAGAAAGAATTACTTTATTAAGTACTAAACAAAAGAAAAAAACCTATGACGCACATATACACAGATCTCAGAAGTGAGACGCAAGAGAATCCAAATAACAGTTAAAAGAGCAAATGATCAAGTCTACTGCTTGTCCTTGAGGCGTTGATTGTGGAATATTACAGCCGTTTGAAGTTAGCTGGTTTCCTTTGAAATCTTGGAGTTGATTGAAGTTCAGGTAACTGCACCTTGCTGGAGTCAATTTTAGCTTCAGAACAATTCCTTACTGCTTTTTTGAGCAACATTTCCATATGATTTTGATTTTTTTCTCTGTTTCTGGCTTAGTAAACCCAATTCTTAAACCTCTTGTCTATACATTCCAAGAGGTAATTTAACATGTCTTACTGTCATTATTTTCAAACAAGTAATCATATCTTTATTTCATCACATTTCAGATTGTAGAAATGAACAGGAGATGGGGTCATTTTATTCTCTACAGGAGGTTTTGAACATATATGGGTACGTGGTTAGTTGGTAGCTTTTATTGTCTTGACAGGACTAAAGTCGATTATAGTCCAGCATTTTATTTTTCATGTCTTCTTTTGAAGAGTCTATTTTTGAAGTGGATCTTGACATGCTAAAGGTATGCAATTCTATGGAACACATCAAGATTGATCAGCGGTATAATCCATATAGGAATTTTCCAGAAAAGTGATCAATTTACAATACCACATGTCAGATGACTCATGGTAGCCTTCTTTGATCAGTGCATCTTTTTTTTTTAATAATTCCTCTTTTAAAAATTCAATGTGTCTTTGGTTATTGGTGAAGTTATAGATAGAAATCACTTCGTCAAAATTTCCTGTAATCATGACTACCGTTTGGTACAACAGCAAGGCCCACAGGTAGAAGCAAGCATTAGCCACATGGAAAAAGGGTTTACAAAAATAACGCTCTATACAATGATGAGTTGCCAACCTAAGTTTAGGAAGATGGCTCTCTTACATCTCTTAGGGACCAAGTTCACCAAAATATTGCCAAAAACTGACAATAGGTCACCAAAGCTCTCCTTTTAAGACTGAAGCACAAAGGAGAAAATATTTATCTTTTTCCTCATAGTTCTTCATTGCTGGGAGGACAGTTTATGTCGATCAAGAAAGTCACAATACCAACAAGTTCTGCATCATGAAAGAAATGTTTTTCTATTTTGCCATATTGGCAGCCCTGATTTGGCAATCTGCCATCCCTCACTGCAGCATTCCTTTCCACTTCAACTCCTTGTCTTTTTACACAAATGTGAGAAACTCTTTACCTTGCTTTGTTGTTAACCTTTCATAGTTCAGCTGTGAACAATGACCTCTCTCCTTCCTCTTAGTGGTACACATGTTTCTGTTCCACTTTTGTTTGACAAGTAACTGTCTAAAGATAAAGATTTGAGTGGACTCTAGGAAACAGATTCTCCAAGGGCAGAGGAATAAGAAAATCAGCAGACGTTGCTGCACAGTGATGTTTAAATGAATTAACAGGGGACTCAAAGATGACAGCTCAGCTAATTGTTGTTGTAATACAACACCAAGTAAAATACTGCTGACTTTGATAAAGATCATTTATACCCACCATAAAGTTAAAATTATAACACTGTAATTAAATAATGACTCTTATTGTTGCTCGGTTGGAATCCTGTCTTTCAACTTTGCTTATTTTGACAGCTTAGCAATTCACTATATTGTTAGCTGGTAAAAAAATTGCTCAATCATTACTATAGAAACAGCCTCCACAGCAAAATGACAGCCTTTATCCAACCAAACTTCAAAACAGGGACCATTGTGTACATTGACTGATTAGCAGCAACAAGCAGGTAAACTTTCCTCTGCTATTTGTAGAAAAATCAATTGCAGTCAATTCTGTGTTGGAACTCATACATTTGCCCTCGAATTTAACCAACACAGATACCACATTGGATACTTCACCCCAACACAAACTGCTTCAGCACAAAAATGTTTCTGTAGTATAAAGTGGATTGCACATAATGTACTTCAATTATTGAAAAGAGCAGTATGTGCCAGACAGGCCTTGTTAGCAGCAGAATTAAAAGTACATTGTTGCTATCCATTACAACCTGAAAGATTAATCTGCATACAACATCTGTTTAAAATAGGGAACTCTTCTGCTTCTCACAAACCCTCACAACAAATATTTAATTTGAACAATTTGATATAACTATAGCCAGGATCAGTTTAACTCCCCTCCGTCACTGTGAGCCCAAATCAGGATTCTGCAGCTAGTCATGTCATTAGATCATGTGCTGGCAAAGCCTGCAAAAGGAGATCTCCAATTGGCTGCCTCTGTGTTCACTGTTCCATAATGGACTGCGAGCAGACAGTTAATCCTCCGGGCCCAATCAGAAGGCCTGCAGCAATGCCAGGCTGAAAGAAGTGGGTGCTGCCAAGACAGGTAGTCAAGGGCAAGGGAGTTCAACATAGCACTGAAATAATGAACAAAACAGGCCTGAAGCTGGTCTGGTCATTGGTTAGGAGAGGTATGCCCTCCACAAATCTATCCACATACATGGCTGTGGCCTTTCATTCCCATGGCCCTGTCATTAGGACATGGAGTCACTGGCTACCATGATCTATTGGCCTGCCACTGGACAGCTGCGTTGATTCAGCAATCTGGCATTGGTAAAATTGGTGTCTGTGTCCATAATTGGAGCGGGTGAAGAGGACCCAGAGGCAGTAACCACCACCCAGCAGAGTGAGAGGGGGGCAATGGAGCATTAACATTGAGAAAGGAACAAAGAGCCATTAACATGAGAGAGGAACAATGGAGACAATAACAGCAAGAGAAGAGCAATAGAGAAATTAGCAGCGAGAGAGGAGCAAAGAGCCACTGTGAGAGAGAATCAATGGGGACTATTAGCAGAGAGAGAGGAGCAATTGGGCCATTACAAAAGTGAGAGAAGAGCAAGGCGCCACTAACAGCAAGAGAGGAGAGAGAAGCCATTAACAGCAAGAGAGGAACACTGGGGTCATTAAGAGCGAGAAAGAGGAGCAATGCAGCCATTAACTTCGAGAGAAAAGCAATGGGCCATTAACAGTGAATGGAGTAACACATTATTAACTGTGAGAGGTCAGTGTCACTCCCATGAGTCTACAACTGCATTTTATGAATCTAGGGGAAAGAGTCCCATGGGAAGGAGAACAGTTGGAATAGATCAGCTTGTTTGGCCTAGGCCCAGAAAGTGAGCTGATCTTTGTCATGTTGTCTTTCACCCCTTTGCCAATGGATCAAGATCTTGTTCCATTAAGCCAGTATAGTAGCTGGTTTACAATGGGTGCCCCATTTTAAAAGAACTCACACATACGCATTCTGCACTCTTTAAAATGAAGCTTGAGACCTGAAACGTTAGGACCCTCATGGATAATCTCGAGAATGACAGACTGGAACCCGTATTGCTACTGTTGCCTGGGAGCTCAGGCATTCCAATATCAATGAAACCCAGGAGGCAGGCAGAAGATAAGCTCAAGAAACAAAGTGGCAGTTATAGCTTACAATAAAAAGGTACACCAGAAGAAAATTGCTGCCTCCACGGAGTCGGCTTCACCATTAAAAACAAACTAGTTGGCTGTCTTAAAGACTTTCCTTGAGATAAACAAATACCTCATGACTCTTCAGCTCACTATAGCCCAGAACTGGGGTTAAACAGGGTCACATCATCATACCAACACTACCAATTTTCAATCTTCCTTGCTGCAATTGTGAGTTCCTGCACTGCATCTTGTAGATAGTATACATGGTTACAACTGTTTGACGATAGTGGAGGGAGTGAATGTTTGGGATAACATGAAGCAGGCTGCTTTGTCCTGGATTGTGTCAAACTTCCTGAATGTTGTTAGAGCTGCACTCATCCAAGCAAATGTGGAGAATTCCCACGACTCCTGACCTGTTCCTTGTAGAGGGTGGACAAACTTTGGAGAGTCAGGAGATGAATTACTCACTACAGGAATCCTAGCCTATAACCTGCTCTTGTAGTCATAGTATTTATATGGTTACTTGAATTCTATATCTGGTCAATGTTAATGCCTACAATGTTAATAATGGGGGATTTAGCAATGACAAGGCCACTGAATGTCACGTGACAATAGTTAGATCGTCTCGTGTTGGAGATGATCATTGCCTGGACCTATCTTGTGTGGTCTCTGACATTCAATTTTCCATAATCTTGAGGCCATTCTAAACTTTGTATTTTACTGTGTGCACGCCACTCAACTAGTCCCATTTTCCCATCCTTCCCCCAAGATCCTGCAATTTTTTTGTTTCTTCAGGCACTTATCCAATGCTCTGCTGAAGGCCATAGTTCAATTTGCCTTCATGGCACCCTCAAGCATTGCATTCCAGATCTCGCAGCATAAAAGGGTTTTCCAGGTCAATGATGAGGCTTTTGCCATTCACTTTGAATTAGTATCATCTCATTATTGAGGCATTGGCCAAGGGGAATAATTTCTCTTTACCTACTCTGTCTAGGCACCTCATGATTTTGAGAACATCCATTCATCCCCACCCAACCTTCGTTTCTCTGTGGAGAATAACCCCAGCTCCTGATCCCTGCATGCCTGCTTATAGCTGCAGCTGCAGGCTGCCCTGTGCAAGGGTTCAATTCAATCCACAGACTCAAAAACCCATGACTCAAATCCTGTTTACTACATGCAGTTGGCAACAGTAGTACAGTTTCCACCCTTTGCTTTCGGAAACAGATAATCCGGCTTAGGGCTGCTCATTTTGTAATTTTCGGAATAGAAAGTAACAAAAGTCAGTCTTTTATTGAGTGTCCATGACTTTAAAATAACTGCTCTACCCGTGGGGCAGAAATAGTCTTACTGCGCAGATACTAGTGAGTCAAGATTCTAAGTGGAAGCAATATTTGTGAACCTGTTATTAAAAGCTGAAAACCTTTAAAAATATAGTAACAGCAGGCCCTAATTACACAGGTCTCTGTATTCTCCAACTTGTGTATTTGTTGGAAACATCAGATCTGAAATTAAGTCTTTAATGTTAAGGTGTACTTTAACCATTGATGTGAGATACAATTATAAATCACAAAGTGATGCAGATAACATAAAATAACTTTAACCATCTGTTCCTTTCTAAACAAGCATTTGTGAAAAAGCCACGTAAAAGATTCTAACATACTAGGTGGGATTTTACAGCCTCGCTCATCCTGAAAAAGTAAAATCCCACCCGAGGTCAATGGACCTTCCCATTGCCTAGCCCTCACCCGTTCCAATTCCCCACAGCAGGCGGAGCACTAGAATTCTGGCCATTGAAATTATTGTTCCCAGCCCTGCCCTTGATCTGAACTCAAATATTAGGGTTTTCTCTCAATTAGTTCATGACAGGCACATTGCGATCTTGTAATAATTGTGGATCTAAGATGGTACATTTTGCAATTTAAGAAAAGACTGGAGAAAACTGGGTGCAGCAGAGTTGGAGGCATGGACAGGGGGCTAGCTTTCATGATGCCAGGGTCCTCAATCGGGCAGAGAATGGGAACAACAATGCTTTCCCATCTCCTACGGCGGGAACTAAACCTGCGCTGTTGATGTTGTTCTGCATCATTAACCAGCCATCCAGTCAACTGAGCTAAACTGACCATACCAGTAATTATATAAGAATAGCAGTTATTGGCTGATTATAGCAATCAATATCTAACAATTAATAGGAAGCAAGGAAAACACCCTTCAGCAGAGTGTTTTGGGAACCATAGATTCAAGATCATTTTCTCTCAAGCTTACCAAACTTAACATATGTTATCTTAAAATATTCACATACTATTCCCAGATATTAATTTTTGAAAGCAAGTTATCAAATTTGCTTTTGAATTAATCAATACTACTTACTTCAATTGATTCCATTGATGATGGAACAGGGAAAGGTACCAATCGTAGATAACTAAGCATCTCATCAAATACGAGTGATTAATATATGAATAAATTATTCAGTATTAATACCTGAAGTTCTCTGGGTATTCATTGACTGCCATATTGATGACCTCCAGAGCACGTTGATAATGTTTTTGGGCAGAAAACAGAAGTGTCAGCAAATGGAGAGAATGAATGTCATCGTGCCTGAGCTTAAGTGCTACTTGTAACTGTTCAATAGCTTCAGAAATCTGCAAAACAAATTTAAAAACATCAAAAATATTCATAATGGTCCAGTTACAGAGTCAATGAAAAATCCAGGTCTGTTATTGTTAAATTGTAGACTGAAAACCAGCCTTAAATTACAGTAACTCACAGACAAAAACACTTGTTCACCTTTCGAGCATCACGTTGATTTTTCTCTCACTCTTCCACATAGACACACTCTAACCAATAAATGGGATAAAGGCAAGAAGGGGCAACTATAAGGACAATCAGCTTTTAACAACTAAATGGCATCAGCAGAGGATAAAGAGGATGACTGCTGCCACCTGACATAAAGCATCGGAGGAGGAAGCAGCTAAGACAAAAATGACTTTTCTATGAATCAATTAAAACACAATTTTTGCTTGTTAATTCACAAGAGACAACGGATTCCCCTTAGTATCACAATCAATTCAGATAAAGATATGAAACTGCTCAAAATTAGTGTCAAGTGTATCTATGCAACACTTTCTGGTAACAAGGAAGTTGCAAATTACATTTAAACTGAGGCACAAATGATTTAATAAAGCCTATTTTAAAAACATCACATGAACTCTTCATTTTATTTTCAATCACTACATTTTGCCCACACTAGTTAAGAAGTTTAAATGGCATTTTAATTGTACCCCTTTTGGGTGGAGCATCCAATAAAGAAAGATTTATTGAAAGAACATAACTTCTATCTTCAGTAAAACACAAACCACTTTGAATTATCTCAATCACTCCAATATCAGTAATGAGATGAAAGAACAAATGGAAAGAAGTGGAGGCCAACCTAAAAATCAGAAGGAAATAGACAAACTAAGTAGGAGCAAGTGTAAAACACTTCCAAAGCAATAAAGAACTTAACCTTAAGAAAATGAATAAAGAGGAAAGAATGTGCAGGAAAGAGAACAGAGAAGTATTCTGTCAGTAAATAAAATATTGTCTCCATGAACAGTATGAAAAATATTTTTATGTATCTCGTACTTCAGAGGAAATATGTTAATTAATTTTGAGCTGAAAGGAATGTTAACATATTGGATACTCAACCAGAAAAGATCTACTTCGGACTGTTTCCAGCAAGTCTGTCTCCAGACAGCTGGCCATCTTACTGATGATCAGTAAAAATCCCAGTGTATTCAAAGCCAAATCAACAATCAAGTGATGAAAGATACTTGGATTATTTAAAACATTAATGTACTCATACACAAAAATGCTTTTAACAGGGTCATATTTTCTGCATGAAAATCCTACCCGAATAACATCTTGCTTTAATGCATTCATAGTAATACCTGCAAAATGTTTCAAGCGTGTCATATTTGTTAGACCCAGCTTTACTATAGACCAGCAGCCTAATTTTACCATTTTCATTCTACGTGCTGCGCGGACTGAAACTGGGAGTGTTTCAGATCCAACTTTTAGCCCCCATACGCACTCTGTCTGTAAAAATATCAGCGAGTCCAAATCACACTGCACAAGCCTGCGGGCAGGTCTAAACGCGCTCAAAACTCTGCAGCTCCAATTGGTGCATGCACAGGAAAAAGAAAAGATAGAATGCTGTTCCCCTGCCACCCCCCCCCCCCCCCACAATAAGGCACTAATATTGTGCCTTACCCCCACAATATTAGTGACCCCCTTAACCCCTCACCACCCAGAGCAAATGTGGGCCCTTCTGCTCCTTTCCCCCTCACTGATCACAGGCAGAGTGGCAACAGAAACGCCCCCACCACCTCACTGATCACTGGCAGAGCCACAGCAGATCCACCTTCTCTCCAAACTCCAACCCCCTCACCACCAATCTCAAGCAGGGAGTCATTGAGCACTCAGCACTTTTCTCCCAACTCATCCTTACTAATGGAGCACCTGAATTGGACTTATATGAAGCATGTCTGTTTCGGACCTATTCCAGATGGGCGAATGCAGTGGTAAAAGGAGAAGTGCTGATAAAGTTGGACGTGCAGCCCATTAAGTCAATTCAAGTACGTGCAATTTTTGGCTATTTCAGGCTTCGGTAAAGGGGGAACCAAGCGGAGGCGGGTTCAGATCGCGTTACTTGCCTCACACTTTTACCAACTTTCCGCGCCTGAAAACAGGCCCAACGTGATGGTAAAATTGGGTCTAGCGTGTTATTTAAATCCGGAAAGTTTAAGACATTTGACAGGATGAATCTGGCTGCAAAATTAGATGTAAATTGTTGCTATTGCTGCAGATGTTTTCAGAAATCTAATGACTGCATTGAGGAACAACTGGTTGACTATAAATAGAAAAAAAATAGTTGGATGATGAAAAAGTTGTCTCCAACAACCTTTTGATTAGTCAACACACCGTTCTGTGCACTAAGGATGCAATCAGTATCCCAGAAAGGAATGAAAGTGAAGACCAGAGGAGATAAATGAAAACAAACATGAACTAACTTTATATCTGTCTCTTATTCAAACTAACACTTCAGATTTAAGGTTATTTTATAGATAACATTTTCATCATTTTTTTCAAGCTCCATTATTATGCTGCCACTGATATGCCTGTGTATAAATGCATACCATTTAAGTTGTGAACGTTAAGGATTTTTCCAATCACTATCAATTGAGTACATTTGACATTAATTTTTACTTGCAAATACCAATATGTTTCAAATATTCACCTTTTCTTTCAAGGTCAGACAACCTCTTTTTCTAACTTAACTAATTTGTTTCTTAAAATGAAAACCTTGAGATTTATTTTGAAATATCTCTCTCACCAGTGTCACCCATCTGTCCTTAGTCAACTTGAAGCTAAAATCCACAACACTAAAAGAATGAATTACATACAAATGGAAAACATCTTTTTGTTTGAGCAACATAGTAGCACATTGGTAAGCACTGCCGCCTCACAGAGATAGGGACTCGGGTTTGATTCTCCGCTTGGGTGACTGTCTGTGTGGAGTTTGCATTTTCTCCCCATATCTCTGGATGCCCTGGTTTCCTCTCACACTCCAAAGATGTGCATGTTAGGTTGACTGGCCATAGCAAATTGATCCTTGAAATCAGGGGACTAGTGGGATAAATACGTGGGGTACAGGGATAAGGTCTGGGTGAGATTGTTGTTGGTGCAGGCCCGATGGACCAAATGGCCTCCTTCTGCATTGTAGGGATTCTATGAAATCAGATAGAGGAATGGGTCTTTCTGAAAGAATTTTTGCGAAAAAGCTTTATTTATCTGGGAAATAATCTCTTATTTAGAAAGCTATCAGATGAATCACTACTATGAAGGGAGGCAGTGGAAGAGTAGTATTTTGCTAGACTAACAATCCAGAGACAAAAGGTTTGAATCCCACCACAGCACATGGTGAAATGTGAATTCAGTATAAAAAAAGCTGGAATGATTAGGGGCAGCATATTGGCACAGTGGTTAGTACTACTGTCTAACAGAGCCAGGGGCCCGGATTCAATTCCGGCCTTGGCTAACTATTTGACACTTGCACAGGCTAAGTGGGTTTCCTCTGGGTACTCCAGTTTCCTTTCACAGTCCAAAGATGTGCAGGTTAGGTTGATTAGCCATGCTAAAATGCTCTTTAGGTTAAGGGATTAGCAGGGTAAATATGTAGGGTACAGGATTACTGTCTGGGTGAGATGCTCTGTTGGAAGGTCGGTGCAGACTCAATGGCCAAATGGTACGTTTCTGCATTTTCCAAGTACTTTAACTGTTAGTGTCGCTTGTCCTAAAAAGCCTAATATGTCATTGCCTGAGCAGAAATATTACACTAATGGCACGTGCGGGAATTAGGACAATTACACCCACCTGCCTGTTGAAGGCCAATTGTAGGGAGAGGTAGAGTGCAATCTGATGGTCATCAGCATCCAAGCGGTGTGCTCTATAAAAAAGGGACAGAAAATCAGAATTATAATGCTAAACACCAAAGTGAAAATATAGAAACTCAATATAAAGGAAAATAGTAAACCAAAAGAAGATTTTTCTTCTTCAGAATAAATTCTTCAGATTTAACATATTTATAAAATCTCAAACAGCTGTTACATAGCAATAGTTTTCAGGTGATTCAATTGCTATGATTGAATGCATTTACAGGTGGCATTTCCACAGTAAAACACCAAGCATTTTACTTCTTCTTAAATACCCTAGTCAATAATATTTTATATTTAATGCTGCATTATGATCGGTTAACCGCAGCACTCTGAAAACTGAATATATAGTTTCTGATCTGTCTGGCTCACTCCTACTATCAAAACCAATTATTACAGGTCACAGGTAAATATTAACAAAGCATAAATAACACTGGTAACAAAAATACAATTTTTTCTCCCAAGATACAATAACGTTGCTGAAGTACTGAAAACAAACCTTTTCCTGAAAATTAGAGAATATATAGAAAGATCTTCATTTTTGCACAATTGTTTTTAGAAGCCAGATTTCCCTTGCACTTGTTTTATAATGCACTTGTTTTATATTATGGGACCTTTCTTCTTTAAGGATTCTTGCTGTCTGTTGGAATTGATCGGATGTTTCATTCTATGAGGAAACAAACGTGGCCTCAAAGATGTTAAGTTATATAGACCTGGAACAGACAGATTTATTCTTTTTTGTTTTAAGACCTTTAGTCTATACTCCACTGGCTGATTTGAGTGGAGAGAGCAAAAGAGGCAAAATCATAACACTCAAGGTTCCCTCTCCTGCCTGCAGATTATTTTTCTCAAAGCCATTTGTTCTGAAAAAAAAACATGCTGTCAAATCTTTTCATCCTGCTCTCATTAGGACAGGCAGTAGAATGCCAAATTTCAAAAGGTTCAACAATTGATACTGCACGAAAAAAGGGTGCTGATTGGTCAAAGCACTGCCACAGAGAACACACCATTGAACAATTGTACCCCACACTTTAATTCAAATTATTTAATTCACCAGAGAAATGATGCCTAGACATATTCCTTTTGCCTTCAGAGGGCAGATCCCAACATTCAAATATATGTAGCTTCAAGCAAGCTCAAGTTGGCAACACTTGCTAAAGAAGCATGAGTATACCAAGAATTACAAGCCCTCAATGTTACTTATGCAAATGTGGCTCACATACAAACAAATTGATTGCTTGTATTAGCAAAATTGGGCTAGAAAACCAGAATCAAACAGCTGAACTAGTCAGTGTAAACAGATCAGTTTTTGTTTTATTTCTCCCTTTGATCACTTGTTTCCCCTTCTATCTACACCTTTTCAAGTTTGATTTGATATTTTATGACCATTCATTTTTGTTAATGGTTAATATTGCAATGTTGATTGCTTAGAAATATTAGATTCCTTAGATGTTCAACGAAACTACTGAAAAAATCATGACATACAGAACAAGTTTTCAATGAGGCATTATTATGAGTCTTTTACTTAGACAAGACAATCAAACACAGACAAATCCGCACTCTGATCTATAGAATGTGACTGGCATTATGTTCCACATAAGTAAACAAATGAATGAAATATGAAAGATGATTTGTATGAAGTTAAATCTGTGTTTATTCTCTTCTCATCTTTGTGTTTAATCCCTTCTCAAGTCTAATGAATTGTCAGAAGTTGTGAAATTATAAAAATGTGTTTCATTAAAAAAAGACAAGCATCGTATCTAATTAACATTCTAATTTCATCATTCTCTGAATTTTGGATTTCCAACTCCCATTTCATTTTTTTCGACTATTCTTTTTATTTAACTTTGTGATTTCCAATCCTGCACACTCACATCCATTTGTTCCTTGACAGTTTTTAGCCTTTTGTCATTAAGAATGCAATCCAATTTATCTTTGTTAGATCAAGTTTGAACTCCATTTGCTATAGTTTTGCTGACTTATTTACTCTATGCCCTTCAGAACTTTCTGCTCCCAACTACATAACATATCTCCTTAATGACTGACCAGTCCAGCCAGTGATGAAATTTACTATTGCAGCCTGGGAGTTTTCGCATTCTGCTCCAGGTATGCCTGATACTCAGTATTCTGAAAGCAAGGGTAGTTCTGCAGATAGGCATAGGGTTGTGAAACATTCATCAGTATCCTATGCTGATAATCTATATTACTTTGGTCAGTTAAGCTCTAGCATTGTTCTGACGCGAGGTGGGGGTTTTTAAGCTTCAACTATTGCCAATCTGTGTCAATGTACTCCATGATGTGGAGATGCCAGCATTGGACTGGAGTGGGCACAGTAAAAAATCTCACAACACCAGGTTAAAGTCCAACAGGTTTATTTGGTATCATAACCTTATCGAAATTAATCAACATTACCTTATCGAAACATATAAGATGACAATTAGAGGTTTAGATAGGGTGGACAGTGATAGCCTTTTTCCTAGGATGGAGAAAGCTAGCACGAGGGGACACAGCTTTAAATTAAGGGGTGATAGTTATAGGACGGATATCAGAGGTAGGTTCTTTACCCAGAGGGTGGTTAGGGAGTGGAATGCCCTGCCTGCTGCAGTTGTAGATTCGCCAAGTTTGGTGGCGTTTAAGAGGTTAGTTGATAAGTATATGGAAGAGAAGGGAATGGTTTAGTTTGGAGGGGCATTGCTTTTTTCATAATTGGTCGGCGCAACATCGAAGGCCGAAGGGCCTGTTCTGCGCTGTAATGTTCTATGTTCTATAAGCTTTCGGAGTGCTGATCCTTCACCAGGTAAGTGATGAGTGACTCATTTGATGGAAGGAGCAGCACTCCAAAAGCTTGTGACACCAAATAAACCTGTTGGACTTTAATCTGGGTGTTGTGAAGACTTCTTATTATGTATTCCAGTATGAGGAATGTGGGGGATACAGTTTACAGTATCTTTAGGCTCTTATTCAAGGTGGTGGATTTTCTCTATGTATTCAATGCTCAACTATAGAACATAGAACATAGAACAATACAGCACAGAACAGGCCCTTCGGCCTTCGATGTTGTGCCGACCAAAATAAAAGCAATGCCCCTCCAAACTAAACCATTCCCTTCTCTTCCATATACTTATCAATTAACCTCTTAAACGCCACCAAACTTGGCGCATCTACAACAGATGCAGGCAGGGCATTCCACTCCCTAATCACTCTTTGAGTAAAGAACCTACCTCTGATATCCGTCCTATAACTCATACCCCTTAATTTAAAGCTGTGTCCCCTCGTGCTAGCTTTCTCCATCCTAGGAAAAAGGGCTATCACTGTCCACCCTATCTAAACCTCTAATCATCTTATATGCTTCAATAAGATCCCCTCTTAGCCGCCTCCTTTCTAACGAAAACAACCTCAAATCCTTCAACCTCTATTCATAGGACCTGCCCTCCATACCAGGCAACATCCTGGTAAACCTCCTCTGTACCTCTCCAATGCCTCCACATCTTTCTTATAATGTGGGGACCAGAACTGCACACAATACTCCAAGTGCGGCCGCACTAGAGTTTTGTACAGTTGCAACATGACGTTGCGGCTCCGAAAATCAATCCCCCTACCAATAAAAGCTAAGACTCCATATGCCTTCTTAACAACCTTCTCGACTTGACTGCCTACTTTCAGGGATCTATGCACATATACACCAAGATCCCTCTGTTCATCAACACTATTAAGAATCCTACCATTAGCCCTATACTCTACACATTTATTATTCCTGCCAAAGTGCATTACCTCACACTTTCCACATTAAACTCCATTTGCCACCTCTCGGCCCAGCTCTGCAACTTGTCCAAGTCCCTCTGTAAACTAAAACACCCCTCCTCACTATCTACCACACCACCAACTTTAGTATCATCTGCAAATTTACTGATCCATCCCTCAATACCCTCATCCAGATCATTTATAAAAATTACAAACAGCAGGGGCCCCAAAACAGACCCTGAGGCACACCACTCGTCACCGAACTCCACGATGAATATCTCCCATCAACCACCACCCTCTGTCTTCTATCTGCCAGCCAATTCCTAATCCAATTAGCTAAATCACACTCTATTCCACACATCTGCATTTTCTGTAGAAGTCTTCCATGGGCCACCTTATCAAACGCCTTACTAAAGTCCATATATACTACATCAACCGCCTTACCCCCATCCACCTCTTTGGTCACTTTCTCAAAAAACTCAATGAGGTTAGTAAGGAATGACCTACCCTTCACGAAACCATGCTGACTATCCCCAATCAATTCATTTCTCTCTAAATAACTATAAATCCTATCCCTAATAATTCTCTCCAATACCTTGCCCACAACAGAAGTAAGACTCACTGGCCTATAATTCCCAGGAAGGTATCTCTTCCCCTTCTTAAACAATGGGACCACATTCGCTATCCTCCAGTCCTCCGGAACCACACCCGTAACCAACGAGGACCTGAAGATCAGAGCCAGAGGCTCTGCAATCTCCTCTCTAGCCTCCCAGAGAATTCTAGGGTAAATCCCGTCCTCCTCTCCTACTATCCAAGAGTAAAGAAAATTTCTTACTCGTGCAAATTATTAATGTTGATGTCAAATCTCTAACTTGCTGCTTTCTTTGTAAATGATGACACAATTACAAACGGCATTAAGCAAGAACTTCCTGAATTGAACAGAGCAACCTACCCAACTCTGTAAAATGATTGCTGGCAACAAAAGAGCTTCACGTTATTTCAGTACATCCCAAAAAGTCAATATTGACATGACTTCATCATCAGAAATCAAGTGGTCTGTGAATCATTTCCAGAAAAATGTTTGGAAACAAATCACAATCTTTTTAATTGGTCCCTATAATCACAGGTTTATAATCATGTTAAATGGTTTACAATAATAAAGATAGTAGCTGGCATATTGCAAATAATATTCCTTAAATATAAACTTAGATGCTTATAAGTTAAATAAATTTTGAAGGGGGGAAAATTATTTCAAATTATTGGTAACTTCTGAAGAATGAGTAGGAAACAGAAAAGCTTTTATCAATCAGGTCTAAAATACCTACAATGAATTAATCAAGTTTTGTACTGTACCTCATGTAAATGCTTCTATTTTGTACAACAAAATGAATTGGCATCTACATACACGGGATTAATCTTCCTCCCTGATCTCTCCCAGAATTTCTCTAACTATAGTTAAACACTAGTCCTCAAGCCCTGCAAATGCAATTTATTAACTCTGCCCATCTCTGCTAAAAGTTTGTATTTCCTACAAAACAACAATGACTACACTTTAAAAGTTCTTAGTTGGCTGTAAAGTGCTTGACATTACAGACTTGCAGTATTATAGAACATAGAACATAGAACAATACAGCACAGAACAGGCCCTTCGGCCTTCGATGTTGTGCCGACCAAAATAAAAAGCAATGCCCCTCCTAACTAAACCATTCCCTTCTCATCCATATACTTATCAACTAACCTCTTAAACGCCACCAAACTTGGCGCATCTACAACAGCTGCAGGCAGGGCATTCCACTCCCTAATCACTCTTTGAGTAAAGAACCTACCTCTGATATCCGTCCTATAACTCATACCCCTTAATTTAAAGCTGTGTCCCCTCGTGCTAGCTTTCTCCATCCTAGGAAAAAGGCTATCACTGTCCACCCTATCCAAACCTCTAATTATCTTATATGCTTCAATAAGATAAATGCAAGATAAGATAAGATAATAAGATAAGATAATAAGATAAGATAAATGCAAATTGTTCTTTCTTTTATACTTCATTTGGTCTCAATTTCCCATGTACAATACTATAAAAGATTGAGTGGCAGTCTAATATTAACAAAGTGCCTGATTTTAATTCTATGATCTAGCTATCACAACTTACTGCACCCATTTTGGTGCAATCCAGGGGAGCCGGATGTGGGATGAAGTTTGGCCTGGACACAGACTGGGGCTGCCAAAAAAATCTGCACTTGCAGTTTCAATAGTCATTTATTGAGATAATGCCAAAGTTCTTAGTATCATGCTTACATTATTACTGTTTGATTGCTTCCACAGTTAAAAGTTCTCTAATATATCATCCTATTTGTTCTGTTAAGTATTAGGCCCACGAGCTCTCACCATTTATGCTTCCACTCATATAAGCAACTCATGCCCCCCATTCATCCAAATGTCCCTTATAGCTCTGTTGCCAACTAAGTGACGACTCCTGCCAATTTATGAATTCCCCCTGCCGTCAAAGACCTTTATAATCCCTATGCAAACTTAGTGGTGACTCATGGCAATCCATGCTCCCCCACCCACCACCATTTTCCCTTACACTGTCCAGGCAACTCACCCACCAAATATCCACCAAGTGCAGACCTCGGGAGTCATGCTGAGATGAACAAAAATAAAGATCTAATATCTATTATACATTTCATGATAGACATAAAACACTCATTCAAAAAAGCCCATTCAATACATTTAATTCCTACAAGTATCCAATCCATTGTTAAAAAAGCAAACGCAAATGGATATCCCCACATCAAAGACAGCAAATCCTATGATAACCAGCTTGTTCAAACCACCATCAATGGTAGTTGGACTCTCAATTCTAGTTTATTCTAAAATAAAATCAAACATGCATCTTACTTTTTGAGAGCTGTCAATGATTTCTTGTGGAGTTTATCTCGGGTGCTCCTTAGAATAACTGCACAGTAATGACACAGAGATTAGAATGATTCAACAACTTCAAAAAAAATTCTGTGAAAATGGGAATGACCCATTTAGCTAGAACCATTTTATCTTCTTTTATTAAACTCAATAACATGGTTACTGCACGAAGCTGCTCAACTTGTGGTACTCTCTGAATCACACGGCTCAAGATCCAAGTCCCAGCCCAGGGCTTGAATATAAAAGTCAAGGCTGACACTCCAATGCAGTACTGAGGGAGCGATGAGGCATCAGAGATGTCCACCTGAATTCTATCACCCCACCTGAAATCAGAGCGGGCAAGTAGCCAACAATGGAAACATCCATTGACCTCGGGCAGGATTTTCCAGTCTCGAGTTAAGCGAGGCCGTAAAATCCAGCCCGTCATCTTTTGGATGAGACTTTAAACCAAAGCCCTAGCTGGTATTTCTGGTGCATGCAGAAGATCCCATGGCAATATTTTGGACAAGAGTAGGGGAGTCATTCCTGGTATCCTGACAAAACTTCAACCCTTAATCAGCACCACAAAACAGATTACCTGGTCATTGCCAACTTACTGTTGGTGGAAGTTTGCTATTTGCACATTGGATTCTGAGTTACGTAAAATAAAACGGAAGTATTTCATTGACTGGTAAGTGCTTTGAGATGATCAGTGATGTGGAAGCGCACTATTTAAATAAAGCTTGTTTTTTATTTCTAATGTATTATTTTAGCACACAGTACAATAGCCAATGTGGTGCAACAGCTGTGTTCTTAATTTCTATGTCTATAGTATAGTGAATTTATTTTTAAAAAGCATCCCTTGAAAAGATCCTTTGGTAAACAAACTCCCAATTGATGTTTTCCTCCATAAAGTAGTCTCAGAAGTTTTGCTATGAGAAATATCCTATAAATACAGCTCACATTTTGGTTGCCATTGATTTCCCCAATTTTTCAGGGGCTCACTAAAGTAAGCAATTCCCAAGGACTAGCAGATTTCAATAAAAGTGATGTTAATAGGACTATGATTCACTTTGATGCCCATAGATTAGGGAAGAGAAAAAGAAACCCAAATCTCCTGCACCTGATCATGTTCTAACAACTATTTCTGAGATGCTTAATATTGCATCAGAATTAAATACTGTTTATGTTGAAATGGTTGAGGTAATGTATATGGATGTATACATATCCCATATATCCAGGGCAGCACAATAGCACTGTTGCCTCACAGCTCCAGGGACCTGGATTCAATTCCTGACTTGGGTCAATGCCTCGGCGGAGTTTGCACATTCTCCCCGTGACTTCATGGATTTCCTCTGGGTGCTCTGGTTTCCTCCCATAGTCCAAAGATGTGCAGATGAGATTGATTGGCCTTGTTAAATTGCCCCTTTAGTGTCCTGGGATGTGTAGATTAGGGGGATTAGCGGGATAAATTTGTGGGGTTGTGGGGGGAGGGCCTGGGTTGGGATTCTTGTCGGTGCAGGCTGAATGGCGTCCTTCTGTACTGTAAGGTTTCAATGGTATCTATGGATATTGGCCTATTTGAAAAGGAACCACTGGATAGGAGGGAGGTAGCAAAAGGTGAAAAGAAGGCTTTTTTTAACTAATGATAATGAACTAATTATTCATTTTCCCTCTTGGCAATACCATTAACTCAATTAAAATTAGTTAACAAGCAACAATGGCAGTGAATTAAAAATATCTGATCATCTGCAATCTGGCCTCTTTTTATTCAGTGGATGTAGTGCAAATACCACAAACAAACAAAGGGATAGACCATTATCAAAATACAAAAGCCCTTTTGCTAATTTGCAGCTGCAATACTAACACAAGGTTTCTTAAGCTACGTTACACATAAATGCAGCACAAATCAGTTAATTAGAACATTAGATACTGACACATTAAGGAAATTACATCCACAAAAACATGGTCCATATTACAGAATAAAACCTGGAAAAAATATTCCGTGTAACAAAAATCAGAATTTATTGGTTGAGATGAACTACATATTGTAGCCTCTACAATGTACATCCCTTTATGAAAGTAAACTTCACATCCCTCCGCAATAGTTGAGAACGACGTCAGTATCCGGGTAAAGCAGGGAGGTGATGATTAGGAAATTGGAGGCCTAGATATTGGTTTGAAAAAACACTTATCTTCTGAATCTAGAAAGTCCCTGCTGGGATGAGACAATCAGGTTTCCCAATCCTTGGGGAACCTGACCAACAACATGTATCCTAATGGCGCAATCGGTTAGCATGTGGTGTTTATACAGCAGTCCAGCCAGCGGGCTATGCAACATTGTGAGTTCGAGCATCAACTGGAACAAATATTTGAGGTGACACTGTGGTTAGCAAGGACTCAGGGAGAACATGCAGACTCCATGCAAATAGTGACTTGAGGCCGGAATTGAATCTGTGTCTGCGTGAATTTCCTCCGGGTGCTCCAGATTCCTCCCACGCTCCAAAGATGTGTGGGTTGGGTTGATTGGCCATGCTAAATTGACCCTAGTGCCAGAGGATTAGCAGGGTAAACGTGTGGGGTTACAGGAATAGGACCTGTGGTCAGTGCAGACTCAATGGGCCTTATGGCCTCCTTCTGCACTGTGGGGTTTCTATTCTATGATTCAATGAACAGCTGCAATTGTGAATCTGCATAACAATGAGGCTTGTAGACTCAATAACATAATTAAAGTTCAAATCCACAGAGCAGGTTAGTGGTCTGCCCTCCTTCCAACAAGAAATGAGTGGGTTGGTGGTGGATTTGGTTGAAATGGTAGGTTTCACAGATTTTAAACAGCCACCCGGCCCCAACCCAAACTACTCACTTCCTTGGATTAAGCCCTCTTCACACCCCCAACCTCACCATGGTTTCGGGATTGTGTTTTTATCTGAAAACAAGAGCTCCTACAAAAGTGAAATAACGTGGATAAAGAACACTGGAAATACATTTAAAAAAAACTGGAAATATTCAGCAGTTTCGATAGGATCACATTTATCATTTGAATTGTTCTGACAAAAAGAGATAATTCATTGTGCTTTGTAGAAAGTAAAAGGAATATGTGCAGGTACAGTTGCCAGATAACACTAACCAGTCAATTATCATGGTCTTCTGGGTTATAAACGTATGTTTAGATAATAGGCTGCTGGTCAAGGGTCAAATATCTACCAGGAAAAGATACAAGTAGGTGCTTCTTGTTTTTTCAAACTGCCAGTTATAGGGAACATTGGCACCAGTCTAGAAACAGCCATTACCTGATCGAAACATATAAGATGATTAGAGGTTTAGATAGGGTGGACAGTGATAGCCTTTTTCCTAGGATGGAAAAAGCTAGCACGAGGGGACACAGCTTTAAATTAAGGGGTGATAGTTATAGGACGGATATCAGAGGCAGGTTCTTTACCCAAAGGGTGGTTCGGGAGTGGAATGCCCTGCCTGCAGCAGTTGTAGATGCGCCAAGTTTGGTGGCGTTTAAGAGGTTAGTTGATAAGTATATGGAAGAGAAGGGAATGGTTTAGTTTGGAGGGGCATTGCTTTTTATATTGGTCGGCACAACATCGAAGGCCGAAGGGCCTGTTCTGTGCTGTAATGTTCTATGTTCTATTGGCCAATCCTCTTTGTCTTGAGCTGACAGAATGAAGAATAAAACAAACAAAAATAGGGAAAAAAAGAAAACTTATTTTTAGAAAATAAATGTATTTAAAGATTTGCATTTTCAGAAAAAATTGTGTGCGGAATTTTCCCGTCCCACCTGCCACCGAAATCGTAGCAGTGAGCCAGGACCATGCAAAGATCCATTGACCTTGGCAAGATTTTCCAGTCATGGGCGAACACGGCCAGGAAATCCCGCCCTGTGTTTATTTAGAAGCTGGCAAACAATTAAGCACTTGCCTTTGACTACAACAAAACAAGCATCGCTTTGCTCAAATACCTGCAGAAGCAATCTCTTGGATGTGATGCTGTACTTACACCGCCTTGTTCATTATCTTACCGTCTGTAGCTTGGAGACTATAGATCAGCCCGAGGCCCAGATAGCTTTTGGCAAGAAATTCACCAGCTTCTTCCCCCATTGTTGTTACAATCTTGCAAAATTGCTCTCCTTCTTCTAGCTGCAAATAGAAAACATGCATCACAAAAGTACAAAAATGAGAGACGGTGTTACACAGTTCAAGTGCTAGAAAGTTAAAATCCACTTCAGCATTCTATTCTCACATTTAAGGCTAATGCCACAAAGAGTGAGGCATAAAACCACGATCAATGAGTCACAAATCAGAACTGATTTTCCTTGAAGAAACAAAATTAAATCAGTTAAATCCATTCTTTGTAATTCTCTACGCTCTTCTCCTTCATTTGCCGCCTTAATTTCCCTTTAAATGCATCCATTTTATTTCACTTCAATTGTCCCCTATGCTACTGAGTTCCATATTATCACCACTCTGTGTTGAAGAAATTTCTTCTGAATTGTCCATTGGACTTCTCAGGGACTATATTATGTTGATGATCTCTAGTTAAACTGTTCCCACAATTGGAAATATTCTCTCTGCATTCATTCCATCAAAACTCTCGCAATTTCAAAGAGCTTTGTTAGGTCATCCCTTAGACACCTTTTTTCAAGAAAAAGAGAATCCTAGTCAATTCTTTCCTGATCTGTATATCCATCTGTTTCGAGTGTCACCTTTGTACCTTCTCTGTATCTTCTCCAGTGCCTTTATGTCCTTTTAATAAAATGGCAGCCAGAACGGCATATAATATTCATAATTGTGGGTCTAAATAATATCTTGGCTCTATTCTCTCCACAGGTGCTACCAGACCTACTGAGATTTTCCAGTATTTTCTATTTTTTGTTTTAGATTCTAGCATCCACAGTATTTTGCTTTTTCTTATAGCTTAAATTCCCTATTTTGCATTTCTATAAATAAAACATTGTGCTCAATTTGCTTTATTTATGGTCTTCCAATCTGTGGTGCAACTTCTGGTCATTGGCATAATGCATTCTTGAGTTCCCTTTGTTCTACCCTACCTAGATTTGTACTTTTTAAATATAAAGTGACACCTCTGTTTTGTCCTACCCAAATTCCTATCTCGTATTTATCTATGTTGGACTTCATTTGCCACTCACTGGCCCATTCTGCAAGTTTATTAATGTCCTTCTGTACGTTGTTATACTTCCCTTCTGCTTAACCTACTTCACTTCACTAAAACCCCTGCCCCACCCGCTCATTACTCTATTATGGGGCACCATTTTGAAGACATTTTGAAAATCTGGATAAATTATATCCACTGCATGGACATTATCTACTCTATTACATCCTTAAAAAAAAAATCAATAATATTAGCCAAGCAAGATTTTCCCTTTTGAAATCCATGCTGTTTGTTAATGATTATATTTTTGATTTCTAATGTTCTTCTAATTTCTCTTTTTTAATTTATTTAATTTACACCGATGTTAAGCTGACTCATCTACAATTGCCTAGATGTTACTAAATGTGTGTAGTAATGCCTCAGCTATACCTTCCCTAGATTATTTTTAAAATGCATGGGTGCAATCCATCTTGACCAAAACCAGATCCATTTTGAATTTATTTAATTTCTTCAATACAGCCCCTTTCATATTTTAAACATACTTCTCATTGCTCATTTCATCATTCAATGTCATGACTAGCTTTTTATTACTCTGTTAAATACCAAAACTAATGCCATCCATAGCTAACTGTCTACTTGTCATATAGTCATATTCCCATCATAGCCATCCTGTTTTATTGAACTGCTGGCAAAATATTTGACTACATTGTTTTAAGCTCTACAATAATTCAATTCCATAGTTTGTCTTTGCTTTCTGAAATTTACACCTAATCTCCTCTTATTCTCTGCTAAGGAGTTGGTTAAATGTAGTTTTGATTTGATTTATTATTGTCAAATGCATTAGTATGCAGTGAAAAGTATTGTTTTTTGCATGCTATACAGAGAAAACAGAGAAGGAAAGGAGAGGATGCAGACTGTAGTGCTACAGCCATAGATAGGGCGTGGAAAAAGATCAACTTAATATAAGATAGGGCCATTCAAAAGTCTGATGGCAGCAGGGAGAAGCTGTGCTTGAATGGCTGGTACATGACCTCAGGCTTTTGCATCTTTTTCCCAAAGAAATAAGGTAGAAGAGAATATGCCCACAACATGTAGGGTCTCAGATTATGCTGGCTGCTTTTCTGAGGCAGTGGGAAGTGCAGACAGTATCAATGGATAGGTGGCTGGTTTGTGTGATGGATTGGGCTTTGCTCAGGATCTTTTGTAGTTTCTTGCAGTCTTGGTCAGAGCAAAAGTCATATCAAGCTGTGACACAACCAGAAAGAATGCTCTGATTCAAAACAGAGCATTCTTTTGTTTGTTGGTTAAGTCTTTATACTAGTTTACTTAGCTTCGAAATTATTTTAAGAAAGATGGTTAAAAATGGCTTCTGAAAATGCATGCTGGAAAGTTCGTTCCTCTTCTTCTAACCCTGTCAAAAGTCTGTCAGCAAAACGCCAGTGAAGCCAATGTTTTTGATTACCTGCATCTAGAAGCATTTGAGAAAACAATCAACTAAATGATGGAAACAACTGACATGTTCCACCAAACTATTAAGTAACATTACAATCTAAACAGATGGCCAGCGGCTGGCAACGGTTTTGTATTTTTCAAAAGGGCTTCAGTTGCCTGGGTTATCTGTTTAACCTTTCATGACCTGCTTCAAAGCTACTGTGTTATTTGAAATGACTTTGACAGCTGGCTGTTACTGCTGCTACTGCACACAATTACCTGTGAATAATCGCGTTTGCTACTTTAGTCTGGTTCTGATGTGGCTGATGTTACTCACTGCATGAACTGACAAGGCTGAACCATAAAAATCCAACATGTAGAAACAATAAAAAAAATGTATTTTACAGCCAAGTTACTTTCAGCAAAAGATCGCTCTGTGAATTTTGTCATTAGTGAGCTGGTCCCATGCATGTCAGAATGAATTCCAGGTTGGGAACTGGAAAAACAGGTAACAGGATATCAGGTACAATCTTCCTGGAGATGGTTAATTAAGAAGCCACTTGTACATAGAACATAGAACACTACAGGACAGAACAGGTCCTTCGGCCTTCGATGTTGCGCCGACCAATATAAAAAGCAATGCCCCTCCAAACTAAACCATTCCCTTCTCTTCCATATACTTATCAACTAACCTCTTAAACGCCACCAAACTTGGCGCATCTACAACTGCTGCAGGCAGGGCATTCCACTCCCGAACCACCCTTTGGGTAAAGAACCTACCTCTGATATCCGTCCTATAACTATCACCCCTTAATTTAAAGCTGTGTCCCCTCGTGCTAGCTTTCTCCATCCTAGGAAAAAGGCTATCACTGTCCACCCTATCTAAACCTCTAATCATCTTATATGTTTCGATTAGGTCCCCTCTTAGCCGCCTCCTTTCTAACGAAAACAACCTCAAATCCCTCAGCCTCTCTTCATAAGACCTGCCCTCCATACCAGGCAACATCCTGGTAAACCTCCTCTGTACCCTCTCCAAAGCCTCCACATCTTTCTTATAATGCGGGGACCAGAACTGCACACAATACTCCAAGTGCAGCCACAATGATCCCCTGAAGCTGCAATAATTGGCCTCCACCAATCACAACCATTTTCCTTTCTGCCAGATATGACTCTAATCAATGGAGAATGTTGCCCTGATTCAATTGTCTTCCATTTTGCTAGGGCTTCTTGATGCCATGTTTAGTCTAATAGTGTCTTGATGTCAAAAGCCACCACTCTCATCTCGTCCCCTGGTTGTAGATGTGCTAAACAAAATCTTTATGTTCATTTAAAGATAACTCTGCAATTAATTGCAAGGCACTAACTGCCCTCTCGAGCTGAAGAAATTGCTCCTCAGGCAAACTGTCATTGCCCCAGGAAATGCTGATTAATTGGTGCTACAAAGACCTTAATTAGCTCCCTTCTGCTGTCAGACAGGCTGCTGTTTAGGTATGCAGCCTGACCCTGAGAAAAGTGGCCGGAGGTGAGTAAAGTTGGGAGAGCCAGCTGGATGTCGCTTTTTCTAATGTTCCTGGGCCCTGTCCCCAAAAGCTGCCTGCATAGGGCTAGGAGAATTATAAAGAGATAGCATACCCATCCATATAAGCTAACATTTGTACTGAGCAGGGAAAAGTGCCAAAAAGAGCAAAAATAGTAACAGGAGTTAGCAATTGAAACATGATTGAAAAATGCAAAAAACAGTTATTTTGCATAAAAAAGAGAGAGGGTTTAGGATAAAAACGTCAAAATATCTAGTTAGAACTAACTAGCGGTAGGGCAGCACCACTAGTTTGCAAGGAATGCAACTGCATTTCTGTGTCCAATTAAAAGATGAATTCACAGAAAAGAACCTGTAGTTTGAATGTAAAATGTCTATGACATCAATCACTTATGCCTACTGTTTATTAATAATTAAGCTATCAGCTTCTTTCTTATGCCAGTTAACCTGCTATCTTACGTTGTGGACTAGTCTGCAGTACATAAATTTTCCTTATTGAAAACTGAGCTGGATTTAATGAAAAATATCTTCTTTTATTCTCCCATCAGCACGCTTGGACTCCTTGTGCTGCACTCCATCTGCAAGCAGGAGAGGAGGAAGAAGGTGGACAACCTGCCCCTGACTAGCTGCGAATCTTACAGTTTCTATATATGAGGTGTTAGCATTCTCAGAGTAGCCCACTCATTTTGTGACATGTATCTATTCCCCAGCTCCAAAAAGGTTGTACATCACTGCTCTAGGGAACAAAGCTGCAGATTGATTTGTTTCCATAGCAACTCTTTGTACCAGTGCGAATTCAATGAATTCGCAAAACATAGCACTCACTATCACACCCAAGGGAGCCTGCAGTCTTTTAATGGAGCATGTTAATACTTATTTTTTTTATTCAAAAAACTCTCCTGTAGGTACCAAACACACTGACTAGGAAACCTGATTGAATTTTTTTAAATCAAAATCCTTCCTGGAAGTGTCAATTCACCTCCAGTATCTTACCCTCAGGTCTCAATCCTTTGTAATTTATTCAGGTAGTGTGTATCATCAGGCTGATTGCAATCCTAACCCCACAAATGGCAACTTTAGAGCCACATTCACTGGAGAACTATCAAGAATTCCAGATAATACACAAAGCATTGCATGGATATGCCCAAAAGCATATAATTTAGGAGGAATTAAATGGCCCTATTATGATGGTTTATTCTTAAGGATTTACATTACAACCGCAATGCAGTCAAATGGGGATCCCCATGCAATGATTTCCTGTAAAATATACAATGCATTACATTGACAAGGGGACTTTTCAATATATTCAGTGCAAGAGTGAATCTGCTGGTTTATCAGTGTTGTCATTCTGTGACCCAAACACTGCAACTCGATTGTAAAAAAAAAACATTCAGCAAAAAAAAAAAAAGCAGAATATGCTGGAACTGTATGTCAGAATGATCAGCAGCTGAAAGTGCAAGATTGGTTAATGTCTCCTGATGAAAGCTTTCATCAGAAGTGACAAGGTGGTGCTGAATCCATTCTTTTATAAAATTAAACAGAGGGGAGAGCAATAGAAAGATACAAGATTAAAATATATAACTATTTTTACCAAACTGAACATTGGCTTTTTTTTTATTCATTTGTGGGACAGAGGTATTGCTGGCTAGCCAGCATTTATTGCCCATCCTAGTGGCCCCAGGGCAATTGAGAGTCAACCCCATCATTATGGCTCTGAAGTCATATGCAAGTCAGACCAGGTAAGGATGGCAGATTTCCTTTCCTAAAGGCATTAGTGAACCAGATGTTTTTTTTCCCCCAAACAATCAACAATAGTTTCATGGTCATCAGAAGATTCTTAATTCTAGATATTTTTTATTGAATTCAAATTCCACCATCTGCCATGGCAGGATTTGAACCCGGGTCCTTCAAACATGAGCTGAGTTTCTGGATTAATAGTCTAGTGATAAAACTGCCAATCTTTCGTCCCCTTCTTTTGTGTTTCCCTCCACACCCCAAGTTTATTTAAATTTAAATCTATTAAAGGGATTTCTTCACCTTCACAATACCAGCTCTGAGCCAGGCCAAAAAACTGGCCTTTTTTCCTCCCCCTTTCAGGTGCTGAATTATTTGCTGTGTACTTCCCATATTTGCTGATTTTATTTCTGACTTCCAGCATTTATGATTTTACTCTCAGATCACCACCTGAACATCCAGTGCTGACTAGACGAGAACACAAAAATAAAACATAAATCATCAGGAGGACAGGGCTCTTATTCACTTTTGTTGGAACAAGGCCAAGATGATTGGAAGCTTTTAAATGCAGGAGTAAAAAAGGAGTATTTGAAACAGCTTTCAAAGAAATCAATTTTTTTTAGTGTAAATGTAGGGGGAAAAAAAATCCACAATTATTCTTACACATCCAGACTGACTACTCAATGAGCAAAAGCCAAGGAGCAATAAGATTACCTGATGACATGAAGCCAGACTGTTCCTGAGATATATTAGGCCTTCAAAGCCAAAGCAGCTGCCAAAGTACAGTTTAACTATCATATTTTCAGCATTTATTAGCACTTCTCTCCCATCTCAGACTTTATTAAAACAGGATAATTAATTAATGGCATTTAATCTTCTTTAATCTACCAGCAGTTTCTCGAAATTCTTTTTAACCAACCCCTGATTATGGTGTTGATTTATTTATATATATTAAAAAAACTCAGAAGTCAGCACAAGCTGCTTTCCTTTTGTAGAAAACAGCAAACAATTCCAGAAGGAGCTTTCAAGGGCAAAAGCATGAGTAACGGGCACAGCCACATTAGTTCTCCTCATATGCAAACAACCTGAAAACTATCCAACCTGGCAGATGTGTTTGAGAATCCTTTTGGTTCACATCTTTCTTTTCACACCCACTCATCTCTACATCACATTCCTCTCACTCAGTAAACCTGTGCAGCAGCGTCATCATTTGCAGCTCTCAGAGAGAGTATAGATGTCACATATGAGAGGAATTGAATTCTTCTGGCTTCATTTCAGATTTCCTTGAACTCTCCATTGTGTATCATGGAAGGATTGCTGGTATTGATAACGCTGCGGGTGAGCAGTCGTCACATGTTGCAGAGAGAGTGCAGTCACAGTGGATGGAAAGACACTGAGCAGAATTTAATGCCCTCTCCTGAGGTGTGTTTAAAAGTGGGCGGTAGGGCAGTTAATCAGGCAGGTGGGATCTGTCTAACAACCACCCGCTACCCCAATTAAGACGGGGTGGAAAGGCACAGGGATTGCTGTCATTGTAGGAAAGGCAAATGGAACATTGCCTTTGAAATAAAGGCCAATGGATTGTAAAAATAGGAAAATCTTGCTAAAAATATGCAAAGCACTAGACAGACCACATCTGGAATACTGGAATATAGCTTTGGTCTCCTTATCTAAGGAAAAGTATACTGAAATTGAAAGCAGTCAGAGAAGGTTGATGCTGGGTATGGAGAGATTTTCTTAATGAGGTGAGGTTGAGTAGGTTGGGCTGTATTCATTGGAATTTAAAAGAATGAGAGGCAACCTTATTGAAAAGTACAGGATACTCAGGGGAATTGGCATCTCAAGGGATGCAGGGAGGATGTTTCCCCTTAAGGAGGAGTCCAGAGAACGGTGTGGGTGGCCCTAGTTGTTAGGAAGGTAGAGGGGTGGGACCCTGTGGAAAACTAACACCCTGGCCTTTCTTCGGTGTCCCCAGTACCCTTTAGCCAATGACTGTCCCCACAACACTCATCCCAACCTCACTCATCTGTGGCTTAGGTCCTTTATGGATCCCACCTCAGGTGGAAGCATTAAAGGCAGCTACAACTGTTCCTCCGGTGGCCATGGTGGCAATGATGAGCAGATGATCTCTAATATAGCCCCCTGATCCCAGGGAAGGCTCATTATGGTCACTGGCCACTTAATTGCCTGAGTGGGCATTAATAAGGCAGATCTTTCCCAAAAAGACGTGCCACAGGGCTCTCACTAGCTTTCCAGCTGGCCAGTGAAACTCCCATTGCCTAGATTAAATTCTGCCCACTGTTTTAATTGCCAGGCAAAGCAGTGATCATAGCAGGTTAAATACATTACTTCCCTTTTATCTCTCAGATCTGAGTTGAAATTTCACTAGACACATTGGATGAAGCATATAAGTTGTAACATTCAAATTTTTGAAAACCATACAATTCAACAGAAATCATTCACAAAAACATGCCATTTGACTCAACTGGGCTATACTCCCCAGCTTGTCATCCTGCAGCATCCTAATTTGTTTTGTGCATCTTCACACTTTTTTCCCCTTGGAAATGAAATTTTGCAAAGATTTTTTGCAGGCTGCTCAACAGTCTGCTCTGATCCACACGGTTATTCCTTCCATGCCAACAAGCCCTTGAGCGGGATTTGAACTCGAACTTGTGGCTCAGTAATGTTACCAACTGAGCCACCTGAGCTCCATATCTGAATGCTTCTGTGGCATAATCCTCTTATTGCCTCAACATCCTCCCCATTGACTGGAATACAAAACTGAACACAGTACTTTAACAATACTCCACTCAAGCTTTATACAGATCCACAATTGCATCATAACTATTATATTCTAAGTTATTTTCTGAACTTTTTCAGATGCAATATTAATGCCTTATGAATAGGAACATTAACAGCCTTTGCTCTTCCAAATCATCTCACTTATCCCTTTCAAAGTATAATTATTAATTTCATTATTTTGACCGGTAGGTAGCACTTTATATTTATGGAAATTAAATTCCATCTGCCATTTCATAGAATACTGCAGTGCAGAAGGAGGCCATTCGGCCCATCCCATCTCCACCGAGAACAATCTCACCCAGGCCCTATAACTGCTACGCCATGCATTTACATTGCCAGTCTGCCTGACACTAACAGGCAATTTAGCATGGCCAATCAACCTAACCTGCACATCTTTGGTCTCCGGGAGGAAACCGGAGCACCTGGAAGAAGCCTATGCAGACACAGGGAGAATTTGCAAACTCTACGCAGTCACCTGAGGCCAGAATTGAATCTGGGTTCTTGCTGCTGTGAGGCAGCAGTGCTGACCACTGTGCCTCTTCTCTCACACCCCTCTCCATTCCACTAACCTATCAATATCTTTTGGTCCTCATAATTATGCCTCCAACTTCAGAATCATCTGCAGGTTTAGACACCAGTTCCTCTAGTCCATTTAGCCTACATCCAAACCTTTGATTTATACAATGAACAGAAGCAGACACAGATTGAAGCTTCCAGAACACCCACTATATCCCCTGTTGTAGATTCATCTGCTGATTTGGGCACCACTCCCTCTAGCCCATTCAGCCTACATTCAAATCATTGAAGTACACAGTGAACAGAAGCAGACACAGATAGAAACTTCCAGAACACCCACTATATCCCCCGTTGTAGATTCATCTGCCGATTTGGACACCACTTCTTCAAGCCCAGGCTTAGCCAACCTTTTAACTTGGGTTTGTCATAAATACAATTCTTTTCATTCAAGGGACAGATGAGCAAATTCAGGCACAATTTTAAACATGAATATTTTAAAAATCGATGTCAAAGCAATAAATTGATAATTTTTAAAATGTAATTGATAAAAATGGCCATTAAAAAGTGTCAGAGCAGAATTAACTAATAAAACCATGTTTTGTATTTTTAAGAAGCAGACCTAGAGAAATAAAGACTAGGCCCCAATTCGTGGTCACCAAAAGAGGGGTTGGGTGCCAGTCCAAGCTAAGGAGTTGGATTTAACTGACGCTGACCATGCAGGTGTCTCTGGTGACACACATTCCATGCTGGCCTTCATCAAATTCACACAAAAGTTGGAGTCGGAAGTGGGTTGTCTCTTTTCCTGGGTTTTACTTTTCTCCTGACCTGCTCTGTGGATAGCATTTGGGGAGGCAGTAGGAAGAGAATACAGTGTGCGCATGTCTGGATAAATACTAGCCTCAGGATTCCCACTCACTGACATAGCCAGACTACTCACTGGCTGGGATTTTATGGTTTTGTTTGTCTCAAAACCATAAAACCCTATGAGGTCAAAAGGCCTTTTCCATGGCCTGCACTGCTCACCTGCTCCAATCCCCATGGCAGCAGGACAGCAACATTCATGCCATTCTCTCATCTAAACCACACATTCTCTCACCCAAACTTTCTCTCTCTCAATCTCACACAAAATTGCTCATTTACTCTCCCAAGTTTACTCAGTCACTTGCTCTTGCCCAAACTTGCTCACTCACTAACTTTCCTTCACCCAAATTCACACTGTCAATCCAGGTTCTGGAGCTGAAGGCCTAGATGTGGATTTTTGGTAAAGCCATCTGAAAGAAACACTTGTGCGGAAGAAGATTTCAAAGACTGTTCATGACAAGTGATGATTGGAAACTCTCATGTAGAAGGAAGCCAGAGTTCCAGCGAGATTAGTTGGCTCATAGTATGACAAACATCTGGGGGGGACATGGTGAGAAATTCAAAGAAGTTGCTTTGGGTGGCATCTGCCATTTGGATTCAGAGCGTGGTATGTCTAACCACAGTTGGCCTGACATGGACTGCCCCCTTGGCCAGAACATAATAATGCAAGATATATTTTCTCTGTTGTGTTATTCTTAAAAATTTGTGTATGATTGTGAAGATATAGGTGGGGTAAAGGAATAGTATGTTATAATCAATCTTGTCTTTTTTTTGTTAGATATTGATTGGCAGTCCTGTGAATCTATTCAACCTTATCTCTAAACAAAAAAGTAATAAAGTCACAGGCCACTGAAACAGGATTCCGTTTTAGGGCCTAACTGTTCAGTGGTAACATCAGTTGGGATCAGAACAGCTGGTTAATGTATACATGGGATAACAAGACGACAAATTAAACTGACACCAGCTGCATTGCTAGATAGAGAATTTAAAACAGACTTCCATTCCCATACGGTTAATATCCTTCTGACAATTACAGTTGTTACATTAAAACAGGGCAGTTGGGTTGCCAGTAATAAGCACTGAAAAGACATCCATACCAAAAGCACTATGACACACCAGAACCTTCGAAACAAGTCTTACCAGTGGCTCATGGTAACACTTGGCTGAGACAGAAAACCCTTTAAATTTTTATTAAGCAATTTGAAAATTTTTTCTCCTAAAGGCAGTGACCATGGCAGGGCAAAGGTCGAGGTATTAGTTACCATCTACCATTCCAAACAAGTAGTCATTCTTACGTGATCATATTCAGTGAATATTCTCAAGCTGTTTCACTATAAGGCATAATGCTGTTTATACTCCCATCCTTGCGCTCCCTAAAGCGGCTGCCACTGCTTAGTAATCATCACTGCTGATGATTTTTTTCCCCAGCCTATAGTGTCAATCTAGCAACAACGGCTAACTTCCACGTCCAGGAATCACGTTTTATGGCCTTGCTACACACTGGGTGAGATTTCACCAACCCTCAAGTGACAGGGTAGGAAGCACAATGCAGTTCAGGAGTGGGGGGAGCTGTAAAGTGCCAGAGAATCTTATCAGGATGGCTTGCTGGCACAGCCCCAAAGTTAGGACATTTATCAGCAATACGAGTGGCATTAGCCTAATCCACCCCACCACCAACCAGAGGCAGGAGAAAGGTCAATTTGGATTATTGTACATCCAAATGAGAGCCATTTTCCCAGATGCATGGAGGCAGCATCCCAGAAACTTTCAGGAGGATTTAAAATTTATTTATTAGTATCACAATTAGGTTTATATTAGCAGTGCAATGAAGTGAAAATCCCCTAGTCGCCACACTCCGGCACCTGTTCAGATACACTGAGGGAGAATTTAGCATGGCCAATGCATCTAACCAGCACGTCTCTCAGGCTGTGGTAGGAAACCAAAGCACTAGGAGGAAACTCACAAAGATATGGGGAGAACATGCAGACTCCACACTGCATGTGGAGTCACATGCACGTGGAGTCACCCAAGCCAAGACTCGAACTCTGGTCTCAGGTGCTGTGAGGCAGCAGTGCTAACCACTGTCGCCCCCAGAAGGGCAAAGATCGGGTTAAAAACGAAGGAATGAAGGAAATGTGATTCCAGACACAGTGGTTAGTTAAGGGGCAAGCTCATATTTTAAAAGCCTGCGGATTGTAGAAGGAAGGGAAGATTGAGGGAACTGAATTTGGAAAATGGGTTAGAGTCGAAAGCTGCACAATAAATCAGTTCTTAATATTGACTGAAACAAGGATACAGGAAGAACATCTTGTTAATAGAATATTTGATACCTGGACAACCAAGAGAGAAGAGTTGGAGAAATATTACTTTGCATAGACAGTGACCAAAGCGGGGAATCGAATCTGGGTCCCTAGTGCCGAGAGGCAAAACTGCTAACCACTGTGCCACCCAAGAGGCAAAAATGGAAGACAAACTTATATTTACATAGCATCTTTCATGACCTCAGGAGGCCCCAAAGTACTTTCCAGCCAATTAAGTATTTTTGGAATGTAATATTATGGTAATGTTGGAAGTGTGGCAGCCAATTGTGCACTCAACAAGGTTCAACATCTGAGATGAAGACCAGGTTATTTGATTAAGTGATGTAGATTCTGTGAAAAATATTGGCCTGGCCACCAGGAAAATCTCCCTATTTTATCGTCCAAATAGTATCACTGGGTTTTTTTTTGCCCACCTGATTCTTGACTTGATTTATTATTATTAGTATACAGTGAAAAGTATTGTTTATTGCATGCTATACAGACAAAGCATACCATTCACAGAGAAGAAAAGAGAATGCAGAATGTAGTGTTACAGTTACAGCTAGGACATAAAGATCAACTTTATGTGAGGTAAGTCCAGTCAGATGGCAGCTGGGAAGAAGCTATTCTTGAGTCAACTGATACATGCCCTCAGACCTTTGTATCTTTTCCCTGACTGAAGAACATGAAAGAGAGAATGTCCAGGGTGCATTGGATCATTAATTATGCTGGCTACTTTGCCAAGGCAGCGGGAAGTGTAGACAGAGAGTCAGTCAGAGCCTCAGTTTAACAACTAATCTGAAAAACCTCCTTCAGTATTGCCGTGGAGCACTAGCCTAGATCATTGTGCACTAGTCTCTGCAGTGGAATTTGAACTCACAACCATCCGACTCAGAGGCAACCAACTGAGCCGTGGCTAATACAGAATTAGATTTCCAGCCACATTTTGCACCACAGGGTAACTATAAACTGTGCCTGGGTTTGTAATGGGAGTCAAGAAGAAAAGGAATTAGCCAGGGTTCTGCTCCTACATGTTGTACGTTACCTCGAGTAGATGCCAGGCAAGGATCAGACAAGCAATCAAGTAGCCTGATAGTAGTCACTTAAAAAGGACTCTTCGGAATGGTCCCTTGATAATGCGTCAGCATCCATGGACACGTGAACAGAATTTTCTTGGGTTTGGAGATAAGGGAGGCTGGAAAATGACAGAGAATCGCACAAAGAACAAACAAAATTACAGCACAGGAAGAGGCCCTTCAGCCTTTCAAGCCTGCACCAACCATGCTGCCCGACTAAACTAAAACCCCCTACTCTTCTGGGAAACATATCCCCCTATTCCCATCCTCTTCACGTATTTGTTAAGAGACCCCATAAAAGTCATTATCGTATCTGCTTCCACTACCTGGCTGGCTTCTCGACACATTCCGGCCGCTATGAAGATTTTCCACAGCAGGCAGGAATGGGGATTAGCTGCCCGTTGCAAGGTGGTGAGTAGCCAATTTACATAATTAGAGTCTTACATATGGACAATTTAGTAGGTCCACTGCAGAGCAACATTTCCAGCAACAGAGGAGACTAGGGCTCTATGGAAGACAGATGCCAAAACCTCTGAGCTTGTCCACAACTGAGATTCTCCACTGCCACCGCAGTGAATGGAATTTTGGCTGATCACTGACTTCTTCATTCTTGTTGGCAGTGGGGTTGCCATGGATGGGATCGGAGAATCCCACCCAGAGGCTCCAAACCCCAGACAGGCCAGCAGCATAAACCGTACCAGCAGCCCAACATTACATCTGGAGGAATTTCTCTCCATTGCCAAGGGCCTGCCTGCTTAAAAACCCTCAGAATTTATATTTAAATTTATGCCTCCAAGTGTAGCCCCATTTAGAGTCATAAAGGTTTACAGCATGGTAACAGGTCCTGTTTGAGATCCTTGAGGTCTCCAGCCTGCCTCTGCAACTTCCTTATCTCTCGGTGAGGCTATCAAGTCTCTACAGCTGTGACCATATCTTTAGCATCAGGAATCCACCTGCCATCCTTGCTAGGAGGGTGAACTTGGAGACAGCCATTAAGGAGCTCATTCTTGGAAAATAGCTCAGTAGGGATTGCACAGAGAATGACAGTAACTGCAGGCAGGGACATCTTTTCCCATAGGGAGCAGAAAAAATGTCCTCTCTCTCTTGTATTTGGGGCAAGTTAGACACTAGTATTGACTGGAAACAGGCCATCATCCAGTTTCTCTAAGTATGTGAGCCAGGGATGGCTCAGTGGGTTGATGGGGGAGTGGGGTAAATCTGGCAGAAATAAACTCTGCGCACACCATCTTTTTTTTTTAAAAAAAAGGTTCAGCACTAGGCCTGGTATGACCAAACAACTAATTAATTACATTACCCTTTAGAGAACCAAAATGTCAATTTTTCTCCCTGCTACCCAGAGAGAATCAATCAGAAATACTAATTATCCATTCCTCATGCCCACAAACTTTTAACAAGACTGCACATTTGGAAGTGCTGACAAAGAACACAAAAGTAGTGTTTCTCCTTGAAAATTTCAAGAGAAGGTTTAGAATTGCAGGTACTGTTTGATTATACAACAGAAACTTTATTAGGGACTGCAGAGGCCAATGCAGATCCTGTCAATAATAATTAACCTTCCCGATTCTGGCTATCACCTCTGCAGCATAACTGATACGCCCATTTGAGTCTCTCTCTGAACTATACATGATTAAAATAGATGAAATGCTGACTACATATTCAGCTGAGAGCCTCACATTGCACTGCAGACGGCAAAATAGGCAACTTGCCAAGTTTTTAAATGCATGTGGTCATTTTTTTTTTTTAAATCCTTTAGCACTTCCAGTTAATCTGCCTGCTGACAAGAGATCATAAAAGTAGCAGAATTAGTAAAGGGGTTATCATTTAAAAAAAATGAAATAAACAGCTTTGCAAGTTTTCATAGATTTGCTTTGGGAATAGATCACAAAAATTACATGTAAAATTGTTTAATACAGGCCTGATCTCAACCTACAATTTCTATTTGGTGTTGGCCCTTCCCATTTTTCCTTCATTCTACAGAAGCTCCATTCCTCTTTATTTAAAAAAAATCATTACACCACTCCCAATGTTTTCACGTCTCTTCCCTGTCCGGCTTTCCAGAAAAGGCCAATGTACTTAGAACACCAACATTAGAATACTTGGAACATCTCTTGACCTGTACCATAATTAACCATTCTAACATGTCGTATGCAGCCTCTTAAGAATGCTGCTCCCAAGACTGTGCGTCACTTGTACCATCACAGACATTCATCGTTTTTTAATTGCAATGTTGGTGTAAGGCGGATTGGCAGGGTGAACAACCTCAATAACATTTCCACAAAACCAAGGGTAAAAGTCTAATACGCTCTCAAAACTCAACTGAATGAAGTTCACAAAATCAACTTTGGAACCTATCAGTATGTTAGCAGACTTCAAGGTATCCCTTTCATTGGTGGCAATTTTATCACCGTACAAGAGCAAAGAAACCAATTTCTCACCTCTCGCAATCTTACTGGCACCAAATGTCCAGTGCATTCAGCCTCCCACCTATCTGCAGCAAGAGGCTGAATAAGTTATTTAAATATATTTAAGTTTCATTTTAATGTAATTGACACAATTGTCTGGGCTTATTTGTCTTTGTGGCCTCGCTGGGAGAGGTTCTCGAATGGTCCCCGTGAACGGAGACCAGTTGTAATGGCCTCGCTGGTAGAACAGGTCATGAAGGCCTATCCCCCACCTTGGGACGTTGAAGGCAAGAGGTGGAGGACCCTTGGGCAGTTCCTGCCTGGCACCTTGAGTGTCAACAGGTATCCTGGCACTGCGGTGTTGCAGCAGGGCCTATGGGGGGACTAAGGAGGTGGGACCAGGCCAATCAGGTAGAGCCTGCTGCCACTCTATTTCATGATCAGTGGGAGGTTGAAGGAGGTTCAATTTGGGCACTGGGGGTGAGGCACAGGGTGATTGGTCTGGGCAGCAAGAGGGGGATGGGGGTGAAATTTTCAGGTGAAGTGCACTCATGATTGGCCACAGACCCCCATGATAGCTAAGGAAGAGGTGTTAGACCATAGTCGGTTGCAGCAGCAGATAGCTGACAATTACTGTTCTGTCAGTTCTCTGTTGGCTGCCACTGCACATGTGCAACCACAGTTCTGCACATGCGTAATGGCACCCTCTATTGCCGCTGCAACCTTGCTGGTGAATTAAGCCCCATCCTCTCCCTCTGATGACTACAGACAATCTAGTCCAAGTTCTTCTTCTCCAAGTGCGTAAGATATGCAATTTGGGCTCGACCAAAATATGGATCTGAAACTCTCCCATTTTCACGCTAGCTAAACACTTTGAATTTCTCTCATAAAATTGCCATCATTGTTTTTAAACTGTAGAGCATAAAGAAAGCAACAGAACGTACAAACTGGACATGTTTGGTTTGTTAACAGAAGTTAGTGGATGCGTTGTGACGTAGCTCAGAGAAGGTCAACACAAACCAGATTCCCCTCAGAGTGCGTTAGTGATGCTGCAGCTCTGATAATCTGCAGCTGTTCAACTCTATGGGGCCCTGTCTAGCAGTGGAAGTGTATAGCCGCTCACGCCACTGTGTGTCACAGAATAGTGATTCCCAAATAATAGGTGTAGAACTGTAATTTCCTCTCCCTGCTACTAAGGTGCAATATGTAAAACAACTTAGGTTGTGTGTATGTGGAGGGGGGCGGGGGGTATACTTACCCATTGCAGAGATCCAATGCAAACCTTGGCAGCCATGAGCGGTATGCTAGGGTCGTTAGGACGGAGTCTCCCACATTCTCGGAGAGCAGACACAGCCCAAGTTGACTGAAAATTAAAGAGGATCCAAAATTATTTTTTCCTGGAGAGTTCTTTTCACATCATTTAGTTTCACATCATTTCAGAAATAAACCATTAACAAGCCTATTGAAAGAAACGTGTTATGATTTCCATAGAGACCATTAATTCTTAACAAGAAATTCAAACTTCCAGTTGATAGCTGAATGAATGATGCAGCAAGCTCTCACATACTTTAAGACTTTTGCTCGATTAGACTGAGAGAACCAAGATAAAAGCAAATGACTGTGGATGCTGGAATCTGAAACAAAAACAGAAAATGCTGGAAAACCCTCAGCAGGTTTGACAGCATCAGTGGAGAGAGGAGAGTTAATATTCAAGTCTGGATGGCCAGAGTTGAAGACAATGAAAAAATAGAATTAGATTTATACTGTTGTGATGAGGAAGTGGGAAGCTGTGGGAGCTGGGTAGAGAACCAGCTGTTAGCGGAAATAGGGGAGATTGACAAAGGTGTCTTAAAAGCACTTTTAATAGAACCACAGAATCTCTACAGTACAGAAGGAAGCCATTCAGCCCATTGAGTCCATACCAACCACAATTCCACTCAGACCCTTTCCCTGTAACCCCACACATTTACCCTGCTAATCTCTCTGACACTAAGGGCCAATCAACCCAACCTGCACATCTTTGGACTGTGGGAGGAAACCTGAGTACCCAGAGGAAACCCACACAGACACGGGAAGATAAATAAATAACAGGAAGCATAACTGTTGACAACCCGACATTCTCAACATCTTCAGAGACTACCAGTCAAACCACTGTAAACTCAAATGATAAGGTCATTGTCTCTAAGTGTGAGCATCCTGCACTTCCTTTCTGCCAGAACACAGGCCTCCCTTTAACCTATAACAGTCACACTACCCATACATGTTGGTAGCAGGCTTCAGAACAGGTAACATGATGATTCCCCCTTCATTTACAGTCAATTAAAAATAGTCTTATAAACCTCAACTGTAACAAATAATTAAAATGCAGAATGCAAAACTTGACATTAGTAATGGCTATGAAAAAAGCCTTGACTGCATCCAGTATGGAGCCATTTTCAGTGCAACATATTTAGCAAAAAATATGTTTACAGCATGAAAGAATCAGATTAGCTGTTCTCTCCTTCTTCCTGATTAGGCTTCTCTTCTTTAATATTCTTTCCTATTTTTGAGATGACTAATACTGCCCTACTTTTCATAGCCAAAGCTGTTTTGGCACAGCTCACCCAAATAACCACAACATGTGTAGGGTTGCACAGCTAGTGTTAGCACACTATTCAATAATGGATTGGGGGCAGGGACTTTGGAGGATATTGCAACTAGCTCTTGTCCAATGTCCACAAAAAAATTCCAAAGAGGAAATAGTTACAGAGCAATAGGAAACTGACTCCTGGATTATTTTTCCATAGCTGAAGGAAACTTTATGCCTCTATACCCACCCAGGGTAAAATTAAAATTTATTAGTCACAAGTAGGCTTGCATTAACAATGCAATAAAGTTATTGTGAAAATCCCCTAGTCGCCACACTTGAGCACTCGTTCAGGCATAGTGAGGGAGAATTTAGCATTGTCAATGCACCTAACTTGCACGTCTTTGGACTACGTGAGGAAACTGGAGCACCCAGAGGGAATCCATGCAGACACGGGGAGAATGTGCAAACTTCACACAGGCATTGACCCAAGGCAGGAATTGAACCTGGGTCCCTGGTGCTATGAGGCAGCAGCATTAACCACTGTGTCACTATGCTGCCCAAAATTGGCTAAGTTAGACTCAGTAATAGAACAGGTCATGGGTTTACCCTGAATCATCTGGGTGTTTCTTTCTTCATCATTTATTCCAATACAATATTGTGCTCGTGTTACTATTGATCCCCTTTAAAGAACTAAAAGGAATGATTAGCATTCTGACCTTGAATTTCTCAATTTCCTGCTATAATTTTACACAGAAATGGTTCTTCAGGGATATACTGATCTCTTGTCAAAGTTACAGCAGGAATTAGGACAACTGTTGTGATAATTTGGGATCTGTCTCTTTCCTTCTATTAACTGTTTTGAAATATTTGCTTGGACAGTTAGTGCTGATCATATAATTGGATCAGCTAACAATGAGTTGTTGCTGAGCCTGACATTGAGATTTCTGAATGCATCAGGAAACATGTTCATCAGAGACAGCATGGTTTGATGAAGATAAGTTGTTTGGCTTATTTTCTGGAGTTCTTCGAAGATGTAACAAAGTGGATAAATAAAATGTAATATATAAGGATTTCCAGAATGTATTTGAAAAGGCGCCATACAAAAATTTAATGCACAGTACAAGGGCACATGGGGTCAGGTGTAATTTATTAATTTGGATAGAGGACTGGCCAACCAACAGAAAGCACAGAGTGGGGATAAATGGGTCTTAGTTTGGTTTAGATGCGTGCATGCATGATAAGGGTTTATGATGTGAAAGCAAACAGGGTTTAAAGAAAAACTAGGTTGTTACTTAGCAACCAAAGCCACCATAGGACAGCAAGAACTTTTGAACTGGTTGTAAATGGATGCCAGAAGAAGCAGGACAGTACAAGAGAGCTGTAAGGAACAGACTTCTAAAAATAAATGTCCTTGAAACCAAGGCATTGGCACAAAAATATGCCTCAGAAAGACAGCTAAGTTAAAGAAACAAAGAACATGAAGGTTCTGTTCAGGAAAACTCAAGTAGAAAACTGAGAAAATGCATGGAATTAAAGAGCAGCTGCAAAAATCAAGTTTAAAGTCTGCTGAGAGAGAAGCTCAACATCCAAAGTACATCAGAAGTTTGGAAACATCTTAATGCAGTCTGTGAAGTAATGTACTATTGGTAAGGCTGGATATTTGAAAGATTGTGTGGAAATTTGAATGTACATGCGAATCTAAGGGAAAGGAGTACCAAAAGGAGAGATTGAAATCTGGAGGTGGATCCTTGATGGAGACATCCCAGAAATGCGTTCCATGGGGTAGATTGTAAGTGAGCTCTCCAAGAATGAATTTGGAAAAACTCATGTGGAAGTCAGATTCCAGTGAGACCAGATGGATCAGTGAGACAAGCATTTTGGGGGATTTAATGAGAAATCCACAGAAGTTGTACTGAGTGGCATCCATCACTTGGTTTTAGATGTAATGTATCAGACCCACAGTTAGCCTGTTTATCTGGAATGTGTACTTACTGAGAACACTCTAAGAGCATATACTTTTGTAGTGAGTGGTGCGGTGGTACAGCTATTCCCACTATTGCCTCAGAGCACCAAGAACCTGAGTTTGATTCCATGCTTGGGTGACTTTTTCCCCAGTATCTGTGTGAGTTTCCAATGGGTACTCCAGTGTTTCCCCTTTGAGTCCAAAAATGTACGGCGTAGGTGAATTGGCCATGTTAAGTTATCTGTTGGTGTCCCAGATGTATAGGTTAGGTGGATTAGCCATGATAAATGTGTGAGGTTACAGGATAGGACTTCGGCAAGATACTCTGTCAGCGAGTCAGTGCAGACTATCAGCCAAATGGCCTCCTTCTGTACTGTGTGGATTCTATGGTAAGACTATGAGATATATTTTGTAACTTGTGTTAGCCTTACAAATTTGCATACATCTGTTAAGACATAATGAAAGTTTTGTTCTTTTGTTAAAAAGTTATTCAGCAGTCCTCAAACTCTGTTTATCCATGTCTCTAAACAAAAAAAAAACCATAAGTTGTGATTTATTGAGCCAGGATTCCATTCTGGCACTGGACTGTCCAGCAGTATCAGCTGGATCATAACAAACTGAATAGTTGTAACTAGCTATGATTTACCTTGTAGAATTTCATTTGAAATTCTTTTCTGAGGAAGCAGAACTTACTGTTTCAAAGCAGGTTCATAAACAACATCAACGTAGCACTTACTGTCCAAGTGAAAATATCCCAAAAGTTAGGGGGAAGTGACAGGCAGAAAATGATAGGCTGTTAGCATTTAATTATAATTCATTCAAATGGTTTGACTTTTATAAATGAGGCAATGGTGGCATTCAAAATGTAAACAGTTATTTGTACTGGAATTTTTTTTCTCAGTCAGGACAGCATTTGCTTTCTATAGAAATTAAGCAAATATAAAAAGTTAGCATTTGAAAAAGAATGTTCTAAAGGAGAATAAATACATCCTTCACATCAGGCATCTGGTTCTGCTTGACGGATGAGGTAATTTCAGCCCAACATACAGCTCACTCTGCTACTGCTGCCATATTACTGTGGACTGCCCAAGCCAGCAGATGTGTAAAATGTGCTGTTGCATAATCAGATCACAATGTTCAATTTCTCGCAAAATTTATCTGTTGAAGGCATCAAGTCCCTGCTGTGGTACCAGTCTGTAGGTTAAAGTTCTTTTAGTAGTCACTAGTCGGCTTACATTAACACTGCAGTAAAGTTACTATGAAAATCCCTTAGTTGGCACACGCTGGTGCCTGTTTGGGTACACTGAGGTAGAATTTTGCATGGCCAATGCACCTAACCAGCACATCTTTGGGACTGAGAGGAAACTGGAGCATCCAGAGGAAACCCATGCACACATGGGGAGAACGTGCAGACTCCGCACAGACAGTGACCCAAGCAGGGAATCGAACCTAGGTCCCTGGCGCTGTGAGGCAGCAGTGCTAACCACTGTGCCACCTTGCCACCCTTCTACATGTTCTATACTTTAGCTCAATTAGATATACATAAAAAGATGCTGGAGAGCATAGGAAGCCAAAAGAGAAAGGGAACATTGCAATGGTAATCAATTGCATCATGTGGGCATTTTCAGCAGGAATTCATTCATTCAGTGGGAGACAGAAATCCAGTACTGCCATATCATGACAGCTATCAGTTCTATATCCTCCCCATTTCCCTCACTTCCACGAATGAAACAAACTCTAGGTTCCAGGCCTCAGCTCGGCTAAATCTTAGCTTCCTCTTCGACAATTCTCAAAATTCCCCTCCATATTGGAGAGTCCATGGGAGCCAATCCTCATCCTCACCAAAATGCTGCCGAATCTTTCAAACCAGCCCCTCCATGCCAGTGCTGACAAATTCTATTTCAAGTAGCAGAAGGGTTGGTAGCCACACAATGTAAGTTACAGAATTTTGAAAAAGAAAATTTTGTACAGGAACACTGAGGCTTTGAAGAATGTATACAATTTTAAGAACTGGCAGGACAAGTCGATAAGATTGTTAATAAAACATATAGGTTACTGGATTTATACATAGATGCATATAATATAAAATAGAGGGTAAATGTAAAAGGATGCTAGAATTTTCTAAACCATTGGTTAGGTCTCAGCTGAAATATATGAATATTTTTGACACCACAATTCAATAGAGATGTAAAGGTCTTTGAGACAATTGAGGAGTGGCATAATAGCATTGCTGCCTCAGTGCTAGGGACTCCGGTTCAATTTCCAACTTGAGTCACTGTGCAGAGTCGGCACGTTCTCCCCATGCCTATGCAGGTTTCCTCCAGGTGCTCCGGTTTCCTCCCACAGTCCAAAAAAATGTGCTGGCTAAGTGGCCATGCTAAAAAATCCCCCCCCCCCCCCTCAGTGTATCCAAACAAGCATCGGAATGTAGCGATGAGGGGATTTTCACTGTAACTTCACTGCAGCGTTAATATCAGCCTATTTGCAACATTAATAAATAAACTTTAAAGAGATTCAGCTGGGCATAAGCTGTGATGTAGGGTTTGTTATAAGATTTGGTTTCAGTCCCTGCCACAATACAGAAACAGCTCTTAAAGTTACAAATGACATCCTGTGTGAATATGACAAAGGAAAACTGTCCCGTGTCCTCCTCCTTTTGGCCTGTCCCTCTGACACACCTCCATTGTCAAGGTGCTGGTTGGAGCAGTTCTTATCTGGTTCCATTCTCACCTGATCAACTACAGCCAGAGCATCTCCTGCATTGATTTCTATTCCTCAATAGCGCTGGTGTTCTCGAAGGATCAATCCACGTACCCTCCTCCTTCTCACCCACATACTGTCCTTTGGCAACATCATCCAAAAGCATAGCATTAGTTTTCACATGTAGATTGACAGCAACTGGCTTTATCTCTCCACTCCTCGACTCCTTCACTCTCTCAAAATTATCAGACAGCTTATCCCAACATTCAGTATTGGATGAGCAGAAATTTCAATTCAATATGAGGAAGAGGGAAGCTATATTGTTTGGCCTTCCCACAAATTCCTTTTCCTAGCCAATCTCTCCCCAGATAACTAAGGCTAAACCAGACTATTTACAACATTGGTGTCACATTTTACCCCTAGATGGGTTTCAACTATCTGTCTACACTATGATGTGGCCTGAGTCTGCCCCTGCATTAGCTCATCTGCTGCTGAAACCTTCATCCACATCTTCATCACGAGACTTGAGTAGTCCAAAGAACGAAGAAAATTATAGCACAGGAACAGGCCCTCAAACCTGCACCAACTATTCCAGTTCACCCATTCTACCCTCTATAAATCAACGGTTATGCCATACTCTGCTGTCTGTGTCCTTATTCCTCTCCACTTCTCCATCTTGCTTTTTTCTTTCCTTTAGTTTGCTCCTTGAAACTGATCTTTTTGAACAAGCTTATCATCTGGTCTAAAGTCTCTTTATGTGGCTCGAAAGATTATTAGACAAAATCAAATTTTGTCTAATAATAATCCTTGGGACACCTTATAATGAAGGTGCTATAAGTCCAAAGTTGTGCGGGTTAGGTTGATTGGCCATACTTAATTGACCCTCGTGTCAGGGGGAATAGTGGTGCAAATATGAGAGGTTATGGGAATAGGGCCTGGGTGGGATTGTAGTCAGTGCAGACTCGATGAGCCAAATGGCCTCCTTCTGCACTGCTATTCTATTCTAAGTTGCATTTGGTATTGAGAGGTTGGTAAAGTTAGATATGTTCTCCATGGAGAGGAAAAGGTTGAGCGTGATCTAATAGAGATTAAAAAGAGTAGAAAGAAGGAAAAAATCCTTCTAGTGTGCATTCCCTCCAGTATCTGGAGACATAAAATTATTCACAAAAAAAAAAAAAATCAAAAATGGAGGTGATGGGAATTTTTTTCATTCGGATTTACTGAGATTGGAATGTTCCACTTGGGAACCTGGACAGTTCCTCAAAGATGTAGAATTTACAGAGTTCAGAGAAAAATCAGGACGTGTGACTAAACCAGATTCCTCGTTCTTAGAGCCAGGCACAATGTCCTGCAGGTTTCTAAGATTCAACGAACCAGAAAACACAGAATTCACGTAAGCGGCAAAAGAACCATAGGCGACAAAAGGAAAAAATTACAGTGCACAAAGAGTTGTTATGATCTGCAATGGACTGCCTGAACAGATGGTAGTAGACTGAATAACAACTTTTAAAATGAAATTGGTTAAAAGCCTGCAACGGTGACATTTTCAGAGCTATGGGTAAAGAATAATGGAAATGGAAGTAATGTACAGCTCTTTCCAATAGCTGGATAGGTGGGAAAGGCCAAATGAGTTCCTTCCATGCTGTATCATTCTATGATTCTATTCACTAGTTGGTTGCCAAAGTGAAGCGTCTACATGTGTGAACAGGCTTAAAGCATTTCCCATACAATTATACGTTATGCAGCATGTTCTTCCCTTCTTCCAATCACAATCACCCAGATCTGTATGTCTGGAAAGTTGGAGGGTGGATATATTCCTCCCTCACTCACCACCATCCTCTTCACCGCAACTCTTCCAACCATCCCACCCGCACTATGAGACCCTCCAAAAAAAAAGTCTCCAACTCGGAGTTAGAATCAAGGACTTCAGATAGTTCCAATTTAACTGATTGTTATACAGGAAGTTGTTAGATAGAAAACTCTTGGTCCAACTCCTGGATAATTATACTCCCATCAGTCATACTGACCACTCAACCTGACCCTTTGACTACCCCTTAACATTTGTCCCATGCCCCACTTCACAAACACCAATGCCACTCCACTGACTCTCTCGTCTTTCTCCATGTCCTCCCAACTGAGTTCCCTTCCAAATCGCTTATAACCCTGACATGGAAATGTATCACCATTCCTTCAATGTCATTGGATCAAAATCCTGGAACTTCCTCCTTAACAGCATTGTGCACACACACCTACAACTCAAACAGCTACCACTTTTGCATGGGCAATTAGAGATGGGCAATAAATGCTGGCCTGGCCAGCGATGTCCACATCCTGCAAATTAATAAAGAAAAAATTGACCAAGGCTCATGAGGGCCAGCCGGAAAAACACAAACAAAAGCTAAAATACACAAAAATGTATATTACTGATTGGAATGTTCCACTTGGGAACCTGGACAGCTCCTCAAAAGTCAGGACGTGTGACTAAACCAGATTCCTCATTCTTTGCAACCTCTGATATTTATTACAACCATGTAACCTTAGTCATTATTTTATGCAGGCAAAATATACATCAACATCCTGCATGTTTCTAAAATATTTAAATGAATTGCTGTCTTTCCTCCATCGAGAATCTCACTGACCAGAAATTGTATTTGGTGCAGTGTAGATGTGTCTGAAATGGAGAAAGACATCAATCCATTTCCTGTTCTTGATGGTGCTGTAAAAATTGCTGGAGCGGCATGGTGGCACAGTGGTTAGCACTGCTGCCTCACAGCGCCACGTACCTGGGTTCGATTCCCAGCTTGGGCCACTGTCTCTACAAAGTTTGCATGTTCTCCCTAGGCCTGCATGGGTTTCCTCCTAGTGCTCTGGTTTTCTCCCAGAGTCCAAAGATGTGCAAGTTTGGTGAATCGGCCATGATAAATTCTCCCTCAGTGTATCGAACAGGCACCAGGATGTGCGGACTAGGGGATTTTCACAGTAACTTCATTGCAGTTTTAATGTAAGTCTACTTATGACTAATAAATAGATATAAATAAAACAATATGGAGTAAAAAAATTCTGGCCCATCCAGAGCTTGCATCTACCCTCTCAACCCCATCTCTCTTCACTGCTGAGTGCCGTGCAGCACCAGATATTTAGAATCATTACTGAATGAATGAAGGGAGTAGGAGAAATGTCATCACGCAGACTAGTTAGTGCATGAAAATGCCCTACAACAGTGGAAGCAGTGCCCATGAATGCATTTTTAAGAAGCGGATAAATATTTGAGAAAGAAAAATGTAAATAGGTTTGGGAAAAGGGTAGTTTTTTTTTTAAAGAGAGGAGGCACAAGGATGATATGCTACGTATTGTGGTCAGGAGAGATCAGTTTGTATATTAATAATTATGCAAAATAATTAATAGTATCTCTCTAATTCCCCAACATTTACTTAATTTCCTATTAACGGCTTCTGTAGTATGACTAATCAACTGCAACTATTGATGGCAAGCGTCTGGACAATTTAATATTTGGCAAGACCTAAGATGCACAGTCATCTTTAAACTGCCTCAGAGCTGATATCATTAATTCATAACAAAAAAGAAATTAGGTCAGCATTCAGGAAGCATTTTCAGCCCAGTCCCTTGCTAAAGTAGGAAGGTGTTATTCGAGGACAAATGTTCACTGGAGAAAGTAAAGTTTTGTTAGTCATTTTAGCAAATGTGCGTAAAAACATTGACATGCTTACACAATTAGCAGAATGCTAATGTTTTACGTCAGCATGCAATCCTAGTTCACTTTTTGGATCAAGTATTTCTAATTACTCAAACAACACTGCCTCCTGCCAACGTAATATCGCCATGCAAGATGGCCACCAATACCCGTCCGTGCATGCACACTGATTGGATTTCTGCAGATGTGCCAATGGTATCACTGCTGAGCCTGCAGCCTGAAATCCAGAGAATTGTTATGGCTCAGGAGGAGGCCATTTGGCCCATCATGTCTGCACCAGCTCTTCAAATGAGCAACTCGCCCAGTACCAATAGCCTCCTTCTCCCAGTAATCTATGATCCTATAATCCTGTACATTCTTCCTTTTCAGATAACAGTCCTATTCACTTTTGAATACTTCAATTTATTCTGCCTCCGACGCACTCTCAGGCAATGCATTCCAAATTCTAACCACTGCGTAAAAATGTTTTCCCTCATATTACTTGTACTTCTTTTGCAAATTACTTAATTTGTGCTCTCTTGTTCTCATCCTTCCATGAGCGGGAAGTGTTTTTCCCTACCTACTCCTTCCAGTTTCCTCTTAATTTTGAATATCTCTATCAAATCTCCTCTCAACCTTCCTTTCTCTAAGGAAAACAGTCCTAACTTTTCCCATCTTAATGACCTGGAATCATTTGTGTGAACCCCTTTTGCATCTTCTATAATGCTTTTGTATCTTTCCTAATGTGTTGTGCCCACAACTGGATGCAATACTCCAACTGAGTGCAAACTAGTGACTGAAACAAATTCAATACAACTTTCTTGTTCTTGTATCCTATATGTTTATTAATAAACCGCAGGATACTGCATACTTTTTTAACTGCTCTCACAACCTCCCCTTCCACCTTCAATGTTTTATACACATGTACATCCAGGTCCCTCTGCTCCTCCACTCCTTTTCTTAGTTGTACCCTTTATTTCATATTGTTATTTGTCACATTATTCAGTGATTCAAAATGAATCACTTCATACTTCATTGAACTTCATCTGTTTATTCTACCAATTTTTCTATGTCCCTTTGGAGCTCTACACTCAAGTTCATAATTCTGCCAAGTTTTGTATCTGCAAACTGCAAAACTTTGAAACACCAATACCTACACTATTAATATACATCAGGGTAAGCATGGGTCCCAACACTAACCCCTGGAAATTCCATTACAAATATTCCTCGAGAAAGAATATCACCCATAAACCACTATTCTCCGTTTCCTGTTGTTTGGCCAATTCCAAATCCATCTTGCCACTGCCCCTTTTATTCCAGGAGTAGCATAAGAATGAGGACAGGCAATATAGCCTAACACTCACAGCAATCTACAATCCACTTATATGACTGAGACGGTGAGACAGAGTTTAAAAGCACTGAGTGGCGTGACTGCAGTGAAATATCCCACAAGGAAAAGGTACAACTTCCCCATCTGCAAATTCTTCCCTTCTACCCTGCTGTAAAGAGGCTTCCAAAGTTCATCCCGATCAGTCCAAGAAAGAAATTCACCGAATTCTCTCCTCTTGCTGGACTTTGGCCCTAAAATGATGGCAGCCATGCAAGCACTCTGCTCCACTTTGCACCTATAAAGATGGAGGCCATGCATACACCATGCTGCACTTTGCCCCTATAAAGGCGGCAGCCACTAACCCGGCTTTACGATCAGCACAATGGCGCTTCAATAGCATTGGCAACAAACACAGTCCTCAAACAACACTTACAAATTTCTAAGGGTCGATAAGGAGATTCAATTCAATAAATAAAACAAACCTGAAATCATTAATAATTTATTTCAATAGCTGATTAAATCTAACAGACATGTCACAATCAGCAGGATTTCCTCCCTATAGGAATGCATTTTCAATTTCATTTTCCGTCATTTAAAAAAAGGCAATTTTCTGTATTTCATTAGTGAATCAGAGTGCAATAAATAACAAATAGATTCAATACTTCTTGATATTTTTATGAAAAAATAGAAACATTATATAATCATTTGTGTTGTATGTCAGGAAAGGGAATACAAGTCACATATTATTCCCAATTTTGTCCTTTCCTGAAGGCATCAGCTATTGCTAGGATATAATTCAACAGTTGCCAGAAACAGCCTTTCATTTGCTCACTCAAGTGGCTATTTTTCATGTTGAGGTTGGACAATGTACTGGTGAGTTATTCAGCCATGGCTAACTCCATCCTGTTCTCACTTGCTGCTTGTTTATCTAGCTTTATGTTACAGTGGATTTGTATAGTTCCTTTCAGTTCAAGGCACCCTTTCCCCTTCCCAATCTTTTCACCTTAGTGCACCCTCGCCGTTCCCCTCTTCTTCAGTTTGAAGAGCCTCCTTCCCTTTTCCACTCCTTTCAATGTTTCTTTCTTCAACGTAGAATGATTCCTTCCCTTTCTCTCACTAGCCCACAAGTGTAAACAGACCTTACACTTTCTTTCACTGCCCCCCCTTCAGTTTAACACAATCCCTTTTTCCCCTCCCCACTCATTTCAATTAAACGCATTTCCTTCTTTTCCTCCGCATCCCATTTGTTAACAGATTTCAGTTCTGACAAAATGATTCTTATTGACAATAAAACCATCATAAATCTAAGTTGCAATCAGTTACTGCAGATAGTCTACCTCATTGCTAACCTGGGGAACAACCACATAATACACCCATGCAGTCAAAGAAGAAATACATTAAAATGTTATTAGAAGCAGAATAAAATAAATAAAACTAACAAACAATAGGTAAGAAGTGCACGTAAAAAAATCAGATTATTTCAAATATTAAATTGGATCTACTGAGAATTAAGCAACTCTGGGGAAATAAAGGATAAGCATTATGAAGTAGGAATCAGAGAGTATACAAACAGAATTTGGTGCAGTCCAAAGAAATAAGTAAATATTTGAGACAGCAACAGTAATTATACAACAAGAACAAATGGGAGCAGATTTCTGTCCTATTCTGCATGGATAATCACAAAGCTAAAGCAAAAATCCACATGGCATATTTTTAAATGATGGACAGGACTTATGCAACAATTCCTCACTAAAGCTGTCCAACAATTAGTATCTCTCTCCTTTAAAGGTATTTTACTATTGCAACAGATCTCTGTTGTCTCCAGTGCTCATTACTGAGAGATTGGCCATTCCTTTCCCTTTCTCTCCTTCTCCTGTCACCTTACCAAGGAAGCCATCGAAAAAATGACCTAATTATTACACTGAAACTTAAACCTTGCTGTCAGTGTGCACAATCTTTATGTGCTGATCAGAATTGCTTTATCCAATCATTATAAGTGTAATGTTTTAAATGACCACTTTATACAGTTACTGGAAAATAAAGCATTAATTTTCTGGACAAAAAAAAAATCAAATACACAACTTGGGTCAAGTGTAGTAAGTGCTGTAGTAAGATTCCATTATTCAAAATAAAGCTTGTAGATAAGTTGTACACCTTCTGCCTTGTTAATGCATTGCAGAGTCTGAAAGGAATACTTCAGGCCAGCTGAGGATGGGAGTGATAGAGGGATGGGAGGAGAGGAGAGATGAGAGGAGGGAGGGGGAAAGGAGTGGAGCAAGGAGGGTTAGAGGCAGGCATTGGGGGTGAGGTGCTGGGAGGCCGCAGGGTGTCAGGGAATGGATCAACGTAGCTATTCCATGCGTGACATACTAGGACTGATGCCAGAATGGAATGGACACTCACCCTTGCTGCCCAAACAAGGTCATTCATTTTCTTGTAGCACTGGGTATAATCCTCCACGCCAGTGCATGGGCACAGACAGTGCTGCCCCTGCTTTCCAAGTCGCATTGCCTGCCTGATGCCTGGGCCACTAAACATCTCTGGAGAAGATGATGAGCATCATCTCCTCTACAGTGTCCAGTAGCCATCCCAGCTACCCCTCTAAGTTTTGGAGCAGCTCTACGAAGTGCCATCATCCTGGCGTGACTACAGTCAGTGTTTAAATGCAGCTCCCCCTGTGCTGATTGCACACAGCTGCGGTCACTTTGGGCGAGTAATGCGACTGGAGCCTCCATGACAGTGTGATTCGCACAGTGGCTGTTTAATTGCACCTACTGTCAAAAGATTGTGACGTGGAGCATACCGAAAAGACCAGCTCCTGTTTTCTTGCCCTTTTTGGCATTTAGAAATTGTTTGGGAAAATTCTGCCCTTTATCATCTTCTTGTAAGACGACTGAACAGTAATAGTTTAAATCTAGAAAAAAACTAAGAGCAGTTTGTGCTGAGCAACATTAGCAATCTTCAGGCAAATACCTGTCTAAAATGCCCTATTACAGTGTGTAATTAACCCACTGGGCAGTCGGTCAAGCACTCAGTCCTTGATGTTACTATGTTCAGCACAGCAAATCGATAAAAGTGGACCTTGAAAGTTCAGACAAATTGTTCAGATGAAATCAGAATTTTTTAAAATATAATTTAGTGAATCTATCTGGCAGCTGCATTACAGAGATGTTAAATGGAAGAAGTGTTGTCACATACTCCTTATAAATTATTGTACAGTAATAGTTTAAATCTTGAAAAAAAATCACATTGGCACTCATTGAGCAAAATCAACAGTGTCTATGCACATACTTTGTATACTGATTAATTTTACCATACTGCAGCTTGGCAACTGCCTCTCTTCCTTTACAAAAACATAAAGAAATCTCAAAGAGGGAAGCAATTTTGACAGCACTTGTGTTCGGTGATAATCAAATAGATCCTGCTGGAAAGTCTATGCATGATATGAGGAGGTAACAGGGTTAGGCTTGATTCTGGTGACCTGCTCTTTTTTCCTCCCTACCCAGGTCACTCTCTGTGCTTACATATGCCGAAGTGGCATATCAAAGGCTGTTAACACCTATATAGAGTAGCAAGAGTCGTTGGTGAAATGGCAGGAAAAGCAACAAAGGCATAGGCCTGAACTTCACACCCTCCTGCCAGCTAGGGGTCTCAGAAAGGGCCATGAGAATGGAAGGAATGGGATTCCCTCTGGGTTCCCACCCATATCAATCTCACAGCGATCTTACACTGAAGCAGAAAAGGTCCAGTGGTCATTGGACCTCCTTCCCTTCTACTTCCTGACCATTCCTTTTGTGCCCAACCACTGCCCCCCAAACCTTTGTTGCTGTTCCCATCTTCTTAAACTTACATTGTCCTCCGGGTCCTGGGACTTTGCCCCCAGCATGTTCCTAAGGTTCCTCTTCAGTCCATTTTGTGTAGTTTGGCATCTCATGTTCTCATCTAATTGATATAATATTTTGTACTGGTACCACATTCAGGGCTAGAACACATATCTTGGAACTTACCCCCAACCAAAAAATCCCTGATTTTTTTCCCACTTCATTCCATGGGACAGCAATGCCAGTTGGAGTTCCAATTACGTAAGTGACAATGGCTTTTAAACCTATTTTGCCTACTGAATATTAACAGTTAGTAAAAACCAAATCCAAAATTGTCCTTAGTGAGCATTATGGGCAAGGGATTCCTAGATAATGAGCAAAAGTTTAATGATTAAGTTTGAACCTTGTCTTTGGAAGCCCTATAATTGAATGAAAACAGTCAGTTAACTAACTTCCACAATGCACGAGTATCACTCTCGAGAAGAAACATTGACCACGATTTCAAGAATTCAGATAAAGACTGACAATCTTCCAATTTCAACAAACACATTTTGTGGATGGGTTGGGGAATAGAAAACATAACAAAATTTACATTTTAAACAGCAAGACAGGCCATTGACAGAATATGCCAAAACTTGTAGATAAGCTCCGTCCATTATTCCAAATGTACAGACAATACAGAGCCTGGGTGCTTATAGCATATTAACATAACTATATTTCATTTGATATACATTCAACTAACTAAATGGAAGGGGTTTATTTTGAAATTGGTATATCAAATTAACCATGATTCCTCCTATCATTCTGTTCATGCTCTTGGGAGCACTACCATCCTTGAGCTTTATGTATACAAGCTCAGATCTAAATAGAGCGTGAACAGAATGAGTTCTAGAACCATCAGACTCTGCATGAATAGGCCCTGTCCCTCTGAGTTTTTAATGAGATTCACAACTGGGACCTCTTCAATGCACAGAGTGAGGAGATTCAGATAAAAATTTTTACTGACAGAACAGTCGGGATTTAGAAGTTCTCCCACCAATTCAGCACTTTTGGGAGAATTGTGGCAACTGGTTCAGTTTCATTTTTAAAATACAAGCAGTTTACTGCCTGGTTCTGAAAGAAGCATGTCCCTCTCTCTCTCTCTGGAGGGTGTGAGAGAGCTCCATGGCTGGCCACCTAAGTACATGCAAGTAAGCCTGTATTTTGCTAACTGATTTTAAAGAAGGAGCTTAAGTCTATAAGAGGAATATTAGTTGAATTGGAACACTTTAGTAAGAAGTTACCAGTTAAGAATTGTATCTTGTCCTGCTTACATGTTGTTCAATTGTTAAAAGTTAAGCTTTTTCATTTGAGAGAGTCAAATTTTGTTAAATAAAAACTTTGTTTTGATAAAAGCTTCCCTGCGTGTCAGAAGAATGTGTCTGGAATGAAACATTATATCGTCACATTAATGCCAATTTGTTGCAGTCTAGCCTAACTTCGTAATATACCACAGGGTTTTTAATCAGTATCATAACAATAGGATGTAGCAAGGAAACGAACTTAAAGCTATACAACACTATACTGAATGTAAGTCTCAAATGTTATTTCAAATCAAAACAAGTTGGCTTAGATTAATTATCAGAAAGATCTTTTGCACACAAAAACTAAATCCTATCTGTAATGGAATTGTAATAAGCTACAAGAGACAAAACTCTGAAATCATTGTGAGAAATGGATGCAATGATTGGGAATGTTACATTTTTCTTTATTCAAGATACTTCAGAAAAATGGTATTCCTTATCCATGTTTATTTAATGATAAGAAAAAACAAGAGATAGAAAGATATACGGTATCAAATCGTTGGGACTATTGCACCTTTTCTGTGCAACAGCCAATTACTGTAAAGCACACTTTAGTCCTTATTGTAGTTAATACATGCATGCAATTACTGATTACTACATTGTAAAATGTCATGTACAGGTGACAAATGTGTGCACTGGAGCCAACACTATAGCAACTGGTATTAACAGCAGCACAAATTAGTTCACTAACACTCTAAATACATAGGGCAGTAATAAAAGCATTTGTGTACTATAGTGTATAGTATACATTATGTAACTAGCACATACATAAATATCAACACAATGAGAAAATAGAACATAATCGATAATACATGCTTTGTGCGTTAAATTAGGCATCTATCATGCAATATCTCTGGTTTATACAAATTGTTCTGGTTTGGAATACAGCTTTGATTGTTAAAAGGCACTAGAACAGCTTTGAACAGTTCGGAAAGGTTGAATAAAGGAATTTTATGCTGCAGTTGCCAAGATTCAATCAGGAAGAGCGATGTTTAATCCTAGCTTCCTCTACCAAACCTAAAAACTAGTTCCTGGTTAGCCAATATGCAAATATTGTATTTACACACAGTGAAATGAAGGTGTACAACTTCAGAGGGAAAACTTGAGAAATTACAGGTTAGTCAGAGAATTGTTAACTTCATATACAGAAAACAATCTACGCCAGCAAAGTAAATATCCTTCAAAAAAATAATTTGGAATATATTTTAAATATCTATTATGACCGCATATGTCCTGATGTTGCATCAGTAAGAGGAAATGAATACAATGACAGATACTGCAGTTAGAGACCTTACCTTTCCACAAGCCACCAGTGAAAGTGCCAACTGATTCCACATGTGGAATTCATCGAATGCAAACTTCATCGCCCTCTCCAAACACTGAGGAATAAATTATTGCAATGAGATGTATTTTTGATAAATAAAATATTAAAGAAAGTGGATTAATAAGCTTCTATTAGTTCAATATACACAACAAAGCTTAGAACACTTCTTACAGTTTTATTCTGACATAAAATTTATGTTGGTCCAGCAATGCAAGGGTCACTCTTAGTTTCACATTATAATTATGCCATCTAGTGGGAGTTTTACCAAACTCTTATTTAAATGCTTGGTTAGAAAATTGTGTATGTAGAATTGAGTTCAATTAAAATTACTAAGCAAATGCAAGACAGAAAAAGGCCATTTGGCCCAACTGGCCATGCCAGTGTTTATGCTCCATACAAATCTAAAGCTACAAAATCTGCTTCAGTGATTCTTGGCCAGGAAGATAATTAAATTGGACACATGTTGAAAATCTTCATCCCAGTCAATGGGATTCTCCAGTGTTGATGCAGTTAAATGGAGTTTTAGCTGTAACGTCAAATTCTCCATCCTCACTTGCAGCACGGTGGGCACAGACAAGATCAAAAGAATCCCACCAAGGGTATCAACTCATGATCAATTTCCAGACAGCCCTGCCAGAAACTGCATGTGTGGCTATCAGATGTGAACAGGACTGGACTCATCCACCATTTCGTCCATGACCTTCCAACACTCACTGTCTTTTTACACATGTGCAGATTACCCTCCAGCGCAAGTTGCCAGCAGACATCCCAGGATGAAGCAATAACTATTATTTTAGTTACCAAAGGAGAAGACAAGAAACCATCTTCCTACCAATTATTGCCATTACCACCCAACACCTCAGTCACTTTTCATATCCTGCGGAGACATCACCAAGGAGTTTGACTTTGTGTTTCAACAGACTGGTTTTCTTAGAGTAGCACTCCCTGCTATAGCCAGCATAAAAAGCTCACAATTAAGTTGTCCCTGACAATGGAGCAGACAGAGAGCTGGATTTTACGGCTTTGCTTGTCCCAAAACAGTAAAATCCCACCTGAAATCAATGGACCTTTCCATTGTCCGCCTCTCACCCACTGCAATTCCTGTAGCAGACAGGGTGGTAAAGTTCTGGCCAGAATCTACGAGGAGTCACTCCTTCAATCACAGATTCTGCATCTTTCTTGCTAATCTTCCAGCTCCTCCGATTACAGATTTTGTCCCTACTGCTCTTGTTGTGCCTCTAGAAACAGAATCTATGATTGGAGGATCAGCAAGAGCAGGAGGGAAGGAAATTGTGATTCAACATTAAAGGAGCAATTATAGCCTATCCTGTTGCCCCAATGGCTGCGGCATTTCCAATTACTTTGGCCAGCAACTAGACGATCAGAAGGAGGAGGAGGAGGCAGAAAACACATTAACAAGGCGCTGAGTGCAGATCAGTCAGGTTATGTTTTCACTATGATACATGTAACTCCAGTATTTTTTTTCTATTTCTCAAATCACCTTGGTTCCATGAACTTTGATTTTGATTTAATACACCAATCAATCTTCTGTATAAGTTGCATGTGGGGCATCAAGGTCAAGTGCAGCATTCAGGCCTAGCACTTAGAGATGAGGGAGTTCTTAGGAAAGGGATTTTGCTACCCCAACCTTCAGGCAAACAGAGATTATTAGGAAAGTTGGGTCTGGCTACTCGGCCTTCAGGTTTCATCTTCAGGGCAACGCTTTATGTTGTGTCACCTGTTGAAAAGCACTTGGGGAGATGATGTGGGATTAGCTTGTCTTCCCATTACTGGCCAAATGACTCCCTCAAAAGGTGCAGCCTTCCATTTCGAAAGTTTCTCTTCTCAACTGTAGAAGGAGAAAGCCAAATGTGAACACAGCAGGTGGTGTGCCCATGTAATATGGAGGTCATCTGGAATGTTACAACATGGGCATATCTGCCAGAGATATTGCTTTGATTACTTCTGAAATATTGAGGTGTTTCGCAGCACTTTGCCAATGCTTGAATAGCCATTGAAAAATCATTCACATAGCCCATGCTTTCTGTGGCCATGAATAATCTGTAGAATAGGCCAAGGACAAAAAAAACTATCCATCAATAAACAAAATTTTAGGTAGTGGTGTTGGGGCCACCTTACACCTAATTAAGATTGTTAGTTCAAGATGATCTTCCAATTTTGCACACCAGCCATTTATATGGCTTGTCAGAAGGAGGGTGGCAATCTGATGTAGGCCTCAATTTGTAGGCCTGGTGGATACCAAACCCAATGGGAACAAGGTTTAAAGGTCACCAAGTATTGTTCCATGTGGTAGCCTTCAAGTAACAGAGAGAGCATAGGGGAGTATCTCTCCCATAAACCAAAGATGAGATTAAATATAGATGAAAAGGTATTTGCATAATCGAGTTCCCTTCAAATTTATTCACTCCCTCTTCACATCCCACTCAGAGGAGCAACATCCAAAACAAAATATCTGGTCATTATCCATTTTCTGCTTGTAGGAGCTTGCTAAGCATACACTGGCATCACCTAATGAAGTAATTTGCGAAAATGAGTTACTGAAAACAGTAAAGTAGCCCCCAAAAGTTTATAGTCTTCAAGAAAGTGAAGCTAGCAGCTTTTGTTCTCAAGAAGAGCCCTTGAAAAAAATTACAGACTTGAGACAGATACCCAATAAACTAAGAAAGATGCCAAGGAGCAAATATGGCTGCTGAGGGAAAACTGAGCATGTGACCTCACCTGGAGTGAAAAAAGGCAGAACGTGTTAATGAGTATCAGTAAAATGATAATATCGCCCATTAACCCCAAAGATGTTGGCCTGCCAGGAAGATAAGCAGACAGTAAGAAAAGTCTTGATGCAATCTCTCATGATTGAGCTAGAACAGGCCACCCCTTTTCCTCAAGAGGACGTGGACAAAACCCTCTCAGCAACTAAATCAGGCACAGCAGCTGGGATTGATGGAATTTACCCAGAATTCCTGAAGAACATCTGATCTTCGGGAAGTAGCTAGGAAAGCTGTTTACCAACATCTAGAAAACAGCACTATTCTAAACATCTGGCGCTAATCCAAGGTTGTGGTCATTTCCAAGCCAGGAAAGCTATCAATTGTCCCAAACAGCTACCACTCTAGCCACTGCTCAAGTTCCGAAACCTATTGCTCAAATTCCTCCAGTTAGTGATACTTTCTGCATATTATGCTTGTTTAGGACACGTATAGCATCATGACTTCCCACATATTACAAGAAAACATTCTACACGATTAAGCTGTCCTGCCAAGGCTTCAATTTACTTCTGTTATGCTTAATTCTGTTTTAAATTTGTTTACTTGGTCTTAACTTACCAAAAGACCAGTTTCAATACAATTTTAAACCTTAGGAATAGAATAAATCTTAAAATACTTATTAGGTATTTACCAGATACTCAACAAACAGCTAGCTACTTCTTCAACAAAACAAAAATTACTTCTTTGCTGTGATGTCTCTCTTTTTTTCACCCTTCTTTCAAATTCAGCAGAAGCTCGTTCCAAGCAACTGACTGGTCCTCTTCTCCAACTGCTAGGGGAATGATGTGGCCCCAATTTATACTTTGCCATGCTGGGCCGCTCTTGTGTACGTTTGCTGCCTTGGAAACTGCCAAGTAAATGATGTAGGCCTTGGTCCTAGGCCCCAACAGAAATAACAACCAAAATTTTACCATCCCGCTACCACAGGAATTGGAGAAGGTGAGGGGCGGACCACGGAAAGGTCCATTGATCTCGGGCAGAATTTTACGGTTTTGGGATGAAGAAGATCATAGAATCCTGCCCAAAGTATTCATTTAGCTCCTCTGCCATTTTTCTGCCACACCTGGATTATTGTATGCAGTCTTGTTATCCTTCCTTAGGAAGGATTTCTTTGCTACAGAGGGAGTACAACAAAGGTTTACCTGGGATGGCAGGTTTGTCATATGAGGAGAGACTAAGAAAGCCAGGGTAATATTCATTAGAATTTAGAAGAGTGAAAAGGGATCTCATAAAAACTTATAGAATTCTAACAGGGTAAATTCAGAAAGAATGGTGGTGGAGGATGCAGAGCTAGGTATCAAAGCTTGAGGATAAAGGGGTAAACCATTTTAGGACTGACGGTTTGGAGAAATATTTTTCGCCAGAGAATGGTGAATCTATGGCATTCCCTAACACAGAAAATAGTTGAGACCAAAACATTATGTGATTTCAAGAAATTGGACATAGTCCTTGAGGCTAAAGGAATCAAAGGTTGTGGGGGGATGGCAGGGGGGTGGGGGAGTGGGATCAGGATACTGATTTTGATGATCAGCCACAATTATAATGTATTGCAGAGCAGCTTGAAGGACCAAATGGCCTGCTCCTCCTATTTTCTATGTTTCTGTGTATCAATTCCCTATTCTAAGTTCCCCTGATTCTGCCCCCACATTTGTCTTAGCTAGCAATTTCCTTTCTACATACCTATAGAAACTTATACAATCCATTTGTATCTGCTAGTTTATGTTCATGTTCTATTATTCTGTTCTCCATTTCTTCATCAGTTTTCTTAAATTAAATCAATTAAATAAATCAGTTAAGGAATTCTAAAGAAATGTCTTTACCTAGAAAGCGATTATGATGTGAATCTTACTACCACACAATAATTCGGACAAATAGCAGAGATGCATTTAAGTGGAAGCTTAAGGATTGAGCAGAACTGAGATGTGAGAAAAAAATTTAAATCGCAAACAAAATCTTACCCACTTAGCTCCAAGTTTAATGGAGGCAAGAAAGAAAGCAGACAGTCAACGTTTCACGATTCAATTATAGGGCTGGGAATCCTGCCAGCTTGAGAGGTGAGCATAGCTTCAGAAAAATGACAGATAGACTAAAATCATTGCTTCTCGGTCAAGAGGAGGAGTATCTTCCCCAGCCCCACTAAAATTCAACTTCTCCTGGGGGTTGAGCACACCCTGAGTTACGCATTTGTCTCCTTTCCCAACCCTTGCCTGAGGCAGAATTCCAGCTTTCAGGAAATAAAATCCACGTTGTTAATATTGTAGTGATTAGTTAAATTAATTTATTAGTGTCACAAGTAGGCTTACATTAACACTGCAATGAAATTACTGTGAATATCCCCTGGTCACCACACTCTGGCACCTGCTCAGATACACTGAGGGAGCATTTAGCATGGTTAATACACCTAACCAGCATATCTTTTGGACTGTGGGAGGAATGTGGAGCACCCAAAGGAAACAATGCAGAGTCCGCACAGTGACCCAAACCGGGAATCAAACCAGAGTCCCTGGCTCCGTGAGGCAGCAGTGCTAACCATTGTGCCAATTCATAAATCTAATGAAGAATTCTGGAGAAATATCTTCACCTGGAAAGTGGCTACAGTGTGGAATATGCTACCATACATAGTTGAAATGAAAAGCATAGTTAACTTTATCAGGAAACTAGCTAAGTAAGAGAGGAGGGAATGGAAGGATATACAGATTGGGTTAGGTGATGAGGGTGAGAGGAGTGAAACGTAACAGCAACATAGGCCAGTTATACGAATGGCCTATTTCCGTGCTTTCAATTCAGTATAATTTTATGATTAAAATAGAAATGCGATGGTCCTTAATGTTTAAGAAATTAACTCATTTTTTAATAACTATACATAATTTTTTTGATCACTTACAAACAGGCTTTGAAAATCATCACTTGATTCATTATTAACATTGTTTTGCCTGCACAGCCCTGACTGAACAGATTCAGGAAATAGTTTACTGTCAACACATGGTTAGCAAGGGATTACATTAAAGATGCACTACATGTTTGAAAATTTAACTGTCAGCTGGATGTCTCATTGTGGCATGGCTGCTCTATTGTTGCTGCTAAGAACTGTGACCAAGCCAAACAACAAAGGGCAAAATGATAATTAAAGACATGAAATATCAGGTTTGGAAAATCAGCTATTTGGGTCACCCAAGTTTACTGGCAATTAAAGAAACTACTCGCACATGTCAATTCCTAAGCTACCACCCAACTTGCACTCAACTATCTGCAATACGTTCCTCTTGTAACTGCAATCAAGTATTACAGGAACAAATTCAAATTTGAAACAAGATACTTAATCACAAGGCGAGACTACATTGAGAAATGATTTGTTATATGTCACTTTTTTTTTCTAAGACTCGCTTTTAAATGACAAGTTGTACAAGAGTCAGAAGGGGAAAAGATACAAAGTATTTTGGAGGATGGAACACCCATGGCTAATGTTCCATTAAAGTACTAAGTCAAATGAGTCTGCACCTATTTGATACAAGTTGTAGTGGATATTCATCCACAACAGAACTGCCGATGTTTTGACATATTGTTGTCTTTTCCTTCAGTCATCCATGGGTCATCTAAACTCGAAATATTGGCTCTACTCTCTCTCCACAGATATTGTCAGACCTGCTGAGATTTTCCAGCATTTTCTGTTTTTGTTTCAGATTCCTGCATTTGCAGCATTTCGTTTCTCACATATTTAATTGATCTTTTTCTACATCCTACCTATGACTGAAACGCTATATTCTGCACCCTCTCCTTTCCTTCTTCCCATGTACTCGATGAATGGCATGTTTTGTCTATATAGCATGCAAGAAACAATATTCTTCACTGTTTCCCAATACACGCGACAATAATAAATCAAAAATAATATAATGGTTTGTCGTTTGATATATTCTTAGTCAATCACACCTCAAGCATACATCTAAAAATGTTAGCACCATTTTTCAGACAGAGTGCTCTATATAACCTATTCCTAACTTGCATAAAGCTCAGAACTGTTTCATTATTTTTTGAAAACATAAAGCTAATTAGCTACTCAATGCTAATTCCTTCCTCTCACAAAATCAACTATTACAAAAGACAAATATTACAGTAAATGGAAGATGTATATGATCAAAAAAATCAAGACTGCACAGGTCAATCGTTTTATCTTGCTCCTTTATTCTGCAGCCTTTACACACATTAAAGATGTACACAGTTAAGAGAGGCTCAGCTGTCTGCGCCAATCCTTCATCATGGGATTCTCGACATGGTCTGTGCCCATCCCGCTCCCAGCGGGAATGGGAGAATTTGATGCTAAGCCAAAACTCCATTCACTGCAGCGATGTTGGAAAATCCCAGCCATGGACAAAATCGGCGGTTTACAGCATATATTTCCCTCCAGCTAATTCTAGATAGTAATATTTGGCAATAATATGAGAACCACTCCATCTAGCAAATTACATAATATACCAATTGGAATGCAATTGATAGATACCCAGAAAGTATCAATAGAGTAAAGTGAATCTTAGAACATTTCTTTACTTCTTCGCTGCTTTGTAGCAACATTGCAAGATGCACTCTTGTCATTCACTTGAGCATTAGTATTCCCATGGTCTCTGATTAGCTGCCAAGTTACCCCAAAGCCTATGAAACCCAACCAGCCAGAATTAAAGCATGAACAGAGATGAAATATGAGGCTTGCACTGATTATTATAATATTCAAATGAACAACTCTGTCCTCAAAAGCAGATTGGCTGCATTTCCCCTACCCTACATCTGGAAGTGGGAGGGTTTGAGGCAGGGTGGGTTTGCGTTTGAGATTTTGAAAACCTTTAAACGTTAAACTTATCCCTACTGAACTAGAAGTACCAACAACAAAAGGACAGCTTACCATATTAAAACAAATCTATGATTAAATACAAAGTGAGATTTGATGGCTGGAAAGAACTAAATTCAGATCTCAAATGCATATATACAAAACACTGGTCTCCGAACAATTGCAAATAGGTCATGAAAAATGATAAACAGCAACATGAACTTAAATAAAATTAGATTTCAATTCAATATCAAACAATGGCTAAATATGTTCTTTATGTGGGACTAAGACCTAAGCACAACAACCAGAATCGCAGAGTCATAGAATCCCTACAGTACAGAAAGAGGCCATTCAGCCTATCAATTCTGCACCAACTCTCTAACAGAGCATTTTATCCAGAACCTATTTCTGTAACCCCACATATTTATCCCACTAATTCCCCTAATCTGTATACCTTAGGATATTAAAAGGCAATTTGGCATAGCTAATCCACCTAATCTGCACATCTTTGGACTGTGGGAGGAAATTGGAGCACCCGGAGGAAGCCCATGCAGACACAGAAAGAATGTGCAAACTTCACACAGACAGTGACCCAAGGCTGGAATTGAATCCGGATCCCTGGTGCTTTAAGGCAGCAGTGCTAATCACTGTGCCACCATGCACAGGATAGTGCCTGGTATGGTGGGAAGGTCTTATGAGGAAAGGCTGAGAGACTTGAGGTTATTTTCGTTAGAGAGAAGGTGGTTAAGAGGTGACCTAATTGAGACATACAAGATGATCAGAGGGTTACAGGGTGGACAGTGAGACCCTTTTTCTTCGGATAGTGATGGCTAACACGAGGGGACGTAGCTTTAAAGAGAGGGGTGATAATTATAGGACGGATGTCAGAGGCAGGTTCTTTATTCAAGGGTAGTAAGGGCGTGGAATGCCCTGCCTGCAGCAGTTGTGGACTCACCAACTTTAAGGGCGTTCAAATGGTCAGTGGATAGGCATATGGATAACATTGGAATAGTTTAGGTTAGAGGTCATTAAGTTCAGTGCAACATAGAGGCCAAAGGGCCTGTACTGCGCTGTAATGTTCTAAGCCACCTCAGCCTCAGAGCATTTTTCTTTAGACAACAAATGTTTCTGGATGTATAAAAAGAAATTAAAGTAGAGATGAAAATTAAGAAAACGTAGCAATAAAACTCTTGATGAAACTTAAGAAATGAAAATGTGTTTGCAGGGTATCTATTTTGGGTAACTGGCTGCTCAGGAAATTGGAAGAACATCATTTGTAGCAGGCTGAGCTTAGAGAATTTGTCTACACTCTAAAATTAACTTTACTTTTATCCAATCCAAACTGTTCTTACCAGCATTCAGCTCACTGTTATTATATCTTCTCCTGTAGTATTTGTTCCTGTACATCTGTTTGAATTCATTACACTCTCCTTCACAATTACTAATAAAGACTAATTTTCAATAGACACCTCATTTTACACCAACCATTCTATGATTCATGCATTTAACTTCCCCCCACCCAATCTGTGTATAATTTATGGCTAAAATTGTGCATTTTAATCAATTGATGCGCCCACCTCGTGCTCTTTTCAAAAAAAAAAAATTAATTGCTTACTTCTGACAGCATTTCATACTGTCCCCTTCTGCCCATCGTTATACTTAAGAGATCATACAAGGCAGAGGCACTCTGGAAGCTGATGCTGCGATCCTCTCTCTGGTCTGGCGCACGACTTATTACACCATCTCGATTTGCCTGCACGAATGTTGAGGGGGAAAAAAAAATTATTTTTAGATATAAATGTATAAGTTGTCACTGTTCTGAATTATTTTGTTGAGGCAACAAGCTGAAAAGCCAAATTATATTTTGCAGGATGGTCATAAATTTCAAGTGCAAAGTGAAGAAATCAATCTGATTTGAATAGTGATCAGATAAAACCAAGCTGCAAATTAAAAAGAAACTGTAGGAGAAAAGGTAAGATATCCTCAATGTTGAAGTCCTGAAGTCTTGTCTTAGGACTGGGAAATTGTACATTTGATCCAAATGATTTTCTATACACATCCACTGATTTCAATATAATTGAAAAGCAAGGAGGAGGAAAACTTTATGGCCATGATTTTTTGATTGCACTGCACACAGCATTGAACATATTAGAGTGGAGCAGGATTGGAGAATTGCGGTTGAGTGGTTTAGGGCATTCTGCAATGGCACAAATTCATCGGTATATTCCCACCCACCACTCCCAGAAATAACCTGGTTCCCAGCCAGTAAGAGCGGGAACAGATCAGCATATTTATATGTTCATTTAAATATGCTGAGTCCGCTCAAAGCCAGATCTTCCCTGCTCTCAGGATTTTCCGATCCTCGGGTGCAGCAGAAACCCAGAATTGCTACTGGTCTCCACAAACGGGGACCAGGAGTGATGGCCACATCTCTGGAGGTCATTAATTTTCTTGATGGTCAGAAATATTGCTGGACATTGCCCATCTATGCCCAGGATGCTAGTTGCCAAGTAGGCTCTGCCAGGATCCCGAGGACAGATGTGTCCTGGCATGAAGGCCATTATCTATGAGGAGTGGTTGGAGAAACTTAGTTTGTTCTCACTGGAACAATGGAGATGAAGGGTGACCCAATAGAAGTCTACAAGATTATGAGGGTCATGGACAGAGTGGATAGTCAGAAGTCTTTTTTGGAAGAGACAATTATTAGAGGGCATAAGTTTAAGATGCAAGGTTTAAAGGAGATGTACAATGCAAGTTTTGTTTTTACAGAGGTTGGCAATGCCTGGAACTCACTGCCAGGAGAGGTAGTGGAAGCAAATACAATAGTGAGTTTTAAGGGGCATCTGGACAAACACATGAATAGAGTGGGAATAGAGAGATATGGTCCCCTGAAGGATAGAGGGTTTTAGTAGTTGGGCAGAACAGCAGGTGCAGGCTTGGAGGGCCAAAGGCCCTGTTCCTGTGCTGTAACTTTCTTTGTTCTTTGACAGTGCCAAGGAGACTTGGGCATGGTGGGGGGCTAGAAAGAGAAACCAGTGAGAGGGCCCTAATGCGGGCGATCTTTGTTGGGGAGGGCAGTGGGTAAACATCCCTTCAATGAAGGGAGGGCTGTCCCTGATATCCTTGGGGGAGGAAGGGGGTCCTCAATTTCAATTTGAGATCAGGGCACCCAATCTCTGAAACCAGGCTTACTGGGGTATTTCAGCCTCTCCCCTCAGAATCGGTGCAAAATTCACCACTATTCCAAAAATGAGTAAAAGTGGGAAAATTGCTATTTGATTCACACTGGCATGTCCAGCATGAATCACATCAGTTTTCTCGGGAAGGTGGCGGGGGAAGAGGGGGGTAATGTCCACCAGGAGCTCCCACCCCCTCCAAATGTAATAACATTTCAGTGGACAGTCTCTCCATAATTAGAAGTGGATTCAACATGCAACTGTCCCTTAATAGTTCACTTAAGGATCTCCACTGATGTGTGGGTAGGAAGGCCATCCTCGATCTTGCCCACCCCGACTCAATCGGAGGGGGCTGGGAAAGCAGTAAGCTCACTATTGCACACATTCCCACCCAATTACACAGAATCTGGGAAGAACAGTAATATAAATACAAATTTTCTTAACATATGGAAATCGTTTTTGTTCTTCCATCATCATTTGAGTTTGGTTGCAATGTGTCCGAAGATGGCTGATCAGGCCAATTCCAGCACAGAATGTCCTGGCACATAATGGACAGACTTGTATAGACACTGTAGTTGTTGCACTGGTGGCTCTGGACTTGCGCAGCTCGCACTTAAGTTGTGCCTCAGCAATACACCTTGCTTTGTGAGCTTGACAGCCTTTGTGGATGAGGCAGCGTCAGGTAGGGCAGTTTTGTGCCAGCGTTTCCCAGGTGGTCATGTCTACATCAAGTGACTTCAGGAGGCCTCGAGTGTGTCTCTGAAATGTTTCTTCTGGGCTCCATGCGAGCATCTTCCAGCAGAAAGTTCCCCAAAAAGGAGGTGCTCAGGTGCATGCTTGTCTGACATACAAATGACATGACCTGTCCACCGAGTCTGCGCTCTCATCAGCGGTGTGTAGACTGATGATAGACTTGCTCTAGAGAGAACTTCAGTGTCTGGTACTTTGTCTTGCCATCAGATGTGTAATATTCTGCAAAGACAAATCATGTGGAACCAATCAAGCTATCTTGCATGGCCTCGATATGCAATCCATGTTTCACAGGCATACAGGAGGGTAGTGAGTACTGTGGTGCTGTAGACTTTCAGTTTTGTTGCTGGGCTGATTCCTCAATGTTCCTATACAGCACAGCATAGTCTACTGAAAGCAGAACTTGCCTTTGCTATTCTGCAGTTAACTTCTGTATCAATAGTCACTACTTGGGAGAGAGTACTGCCAAAATAAAAGAACTGGTCCATTACCTGTTGATTGCGATTATGGGTTCTGTGTACGGTGCATGAGGAGCAGGCTGGTGCATGACTTTGGTCTTTTTAATGTTGATGCGAATCCAAAGTTGTCACAAGCTGTGAAAACTTTGTCCATACTGACTGGCATCTCAGGCTCCGAGCCAGCATACAGGGCGCAGTCATCGGCAAAAAGGAAATCTTTCAGAACAATCTCTTTTACATTGGAAATAGCTTGAAATCTCAGGTTGAAGAGTTTCCCATCCATTCTGTACTTGAGGCCGATTCCAACAACACTGTCCTGGAAGGCATCATTCAGCACGGCAGTAAACATCATGCTGCACAATGTGGATGTGAGCACACAGCCCTGTTTGACACCACTGGTAACTGGCAATGCCTCAGAGGATACTCCGCCATTCAATACTCTGGCCATCATGGAACAGACGTACCATTTGAATGAATTTGGGGGAGCAGCCAAACTTTGACATGATCCTCCACGGGTCTTATTGGTTTACAGTGTCGAAGGCTTTTGCGAGGTCAACAAAGAGTTGTGTACAGCTCGCGATTCTGCTCCTGAACTTGGCACGCAGCAAAAATCATGTCAATAGTCCCACTACCTTTGCGAAAGCCACACTATGACTCTGGAAGCAGGCTCAGCTCCAGATGAATGACCAGACAATTTAGCAGGACTCTTGCCAGGGTTTTTCCTGTCATGAAGTGCAGTGAAATTCCTTGGTGGTTGTGGCACACTTACCAATTGCCCTTCCTCATGTAGAGGTGTACGATGGAAGCATCCAAGTTCCTGAGGAATGGATCTTTGCTTCCAAGAGGACTGGAATGACTCAGTGAGCTTCTCCATAAGTGCAGGGCCAGCAGCTTTATAGATCTCTGCAGGTATGGGAAACTACTGCTGAACCTATACACTGAATTTTGTATTAACTGATTAATCAAACAGCACATTTATTCCACTGCAAATCCAAGTTTGAAAGAGTTTTTCAGCAACAATGGTTGACTGTGTAAATATCATAATCATTGTCATTTCTCTAGGGACTGCAAACTGGGCATCATTAACACTATTGAAGATGTAACAAGAACTAAGGATAAAATCTTCTCTGTGCACACTAAGTAATAAAATTACAAACCTGTCCTTTAAAGTCTATAGATAGAATTTTACTGGTTAGCTAGTAAAGGGGGCCTGTAAAATTCCCAAGAGGGTCTGCCTATCACCTTAACCATCTCAACCTATTCATCATTATGCTGGGGATTGGAAACGCCCAGCCCAATCTGCCCATCCTTGCCTCAATTGAAAACATTAAGTAGATAATAATGACTATTTAAAGTGTAGTCTCTTGCCAAGACTCATTTTGGGGCATAGAGTAGCCTGGGAAGTCACCGTGCTTGGGTCTCAGGTGGGAAGAGGGGCCTCACCCTCATCGACCTCTTTCTAAACCAGGCACCCTTCCAGAAGGTCTGCCTCCCTCTCCAGCCTCTCTGTCAAGACCGCCCCTTTTTCCCCACCACCATATGCCTTCCCTTCCATTCTGCCGTGAGACTACCTGCATTACCCAATCCTGAACTCTGAACTTTGACTCTGGAGATAGCCTGTAGTTACAGTCCTGCTACACGTTCTGCTGGGACTAGAGTGCTCCCACTCAGACTAACCGGCATCTGTCCGAGTAGGACTTCCGTGACTTCCTTTTCAGTGAGAGAATCCAGCTTCCAGTCAATTAAAACTCCTTGGAGCATTAAAATATATAAAATCATATATCCCTTCAGAGCAGAAGGCCTTTGGCTCATTGAGTCTGCACCAACCACAATCCCACCCAGGCCCTATTCCTGTAATCCCATGTATTTACCCTCCTAATCTCCCTGCCACTAAGTTCAACTTAGCACAGCTAATCAATCTAACCCAACTTTGGACTGTGGGAGGAAACCAGAAGACCTGAAGAAAACCATGCAGACACAGGGAGAACGTGCAAATTCCACAGAAACAGCAACCCAAGCTAGGAATCAAACATGGGTCCCTGGCACTGTGAGCTGCACTGTACCTCCGCTGGCCGCAGAACAATCAATCAATCTTGATGGGGATAAGCTCCCAGCTGAATCTTGAGATGGCCTGACAGGTTAACACTCTCTTCTGAAAAATCTGCCCTATGATTTTATTACATATACTGTACAGAAGATCTTAGAGTGCTGTTCATAATATAGGCATTCACAAAATTCAAATCAAGAGACAGAGTGGTATTTAATGGTGGGGATGGGGGTCATGTCGACAGCCCCGTGTCACCTCTTTCAGGATAGTCCCATTGAATTAAGTACCATTTGGGCACTTGACAGGCCAGAGGGAGACCATTCCCAAGATCAAGTATCGTGACCTACTGGCAAATCAGTGTGGCTGAGTTAATCCCAGCATTGGCAGAATGATGCTCTTAGGTGGGCACTAATTGACAACTTAAGGGCCTCAATTGGCAGTAGGGCATGAAGACTGTCCATGGGTGGGAATGTGGGGAATGTGGCAGCTTCCACCAAACCAACCACAGTGGGGGCATTAAATTGCACCCAGGGTATGCAACACTTTGCTAAGCTAGATGTAGCCTTGAACTTCATAAATAGAATCCTAGTGCAGAAGGAGGCCATTCAGCTCATTGAGTCTGCATCAATCACAATCCCACCAAGACCCTATCCCCACAACCCCATGCATTTACTCTAGCTAGTCCCGCTGACACTATGGCAATATAACATGGTTTATCCACCTAACCTGCACATCTTTGGACTGCGGGAGGAAACTGGAGCACCTGGAGGAAACCCAAGCAAACACGGGGAGAATAACTTCCTCTGATAATTTCCATAAAATGCATTTTCTGGGTTGCAAAGGGGAGCTGACTATCTGCAACTGCATTCAAAATACCCACTAACAACAACATTCTGAACTTAGTGGTTAGAGGTAAAATCACCTCTCAAGGAAAGCTTTGGTGCCAAATGGCATTGGCATTGGCATCAACAGGTTACTGTACATGGTTATCTCAACTAACACTCATCACCAGAAGCAATCATGTAAAGAAAATAGGGCATATAAAGTGAATTATTCAAAAACGCATAAAGGCATCCATCCACAAAGTGGAACTGTGAATGCATTAGAAATTATGTGAATGCAGTAGGCAAATGTGTAATTCAGCGCATGGGGAAACAGCAATATTGAGAAATAAATACAATGATAGAAGGAGAAAGAGAACATAGTTGGGCAGGTACAGAGAGAATAATAGGAAAGCAAAAACAGCACAAGAAAATAGGAATGCATGAAAAGATGTAACAAGGGCAAGAGAGAAAGCGTGCAAGAGTGAGTGTGAAAATGACTATCAATGAGTTTCAAGGTAAAGATGTCTTAAGCATAACCAAAAGAATTCCAACCCTCACTTTCTCCCAACCCTCACAAATACTTAAAGCAGCTGCAATTCATGCCAAATTTATATCACCATGTCAGTTACTGGATTCAGTGCTCATAATTCACAAAGCTATCTCTCACTGCAAAGGTAGGTTGGGTTTGTTATGACTGCAAAATGAATGTTTCTTGCTTGCCTCCTCCTAGAAAGGGTTTTTAGTATTGATAGCCTTTAATGGTCTTTCATTGGAAATCAAAGAATATGGGCAGAATTGCAAATATGAGTTTGAAATTTGAGATACCACATATCAACAAAATTCCAACATATGCCATTGTTCCACTATTGCTGACAGTGGTAAATCTTCATTAGGCCTGGAACAGTGTCCAATCCTTTTGAGACAACCTTAAGGCCTCGGAAGGGATTCAGAGGAATATTTACCTAAAAATGATTCCTGGGATAAGAGATTTCAGTTTGTGAAGAAACCACTGAAGCTGAGATTGGTTTCCTCTGTATTAAAATTCTGAAGAATTTTAAAATAAATAAAAATGCATTCAGCAGCAGGCAGGTTGCTGTTGATTTGATTACATGTATATAGTGAAAAGTATTGTTTCTTGCACACTGAACAGGCAAAGCATACCATCCATAGGGAAGGAAAGAACAGGGTGCAGAATATAGTGTCATAGTTACAGCTAGGGTGTAGAGAAAGATCAACTTAGTGCAAGGTAGTTCCATTCGAAAGTCTGATGGCAGCAGGGAGGAAGCTGTTCTCGAGTCGGTTACTACACGACTTTAGACGTTTGTGTGTCTTTTTCCCGATGGAAGAAGGCAGAAGAGAGCACATCCAAGGTGCGTGGGATACTTAATTATACTGGGTGCTTTTCGGAGGCAGCAAGAAGCAAAGATGAAGTTAATGAATGGAGGGGATGGGTTTGCAAAATGGATTGGGTTACATTCACAATCTTTTGTAGTTTCTTGCAATCTTAGGCAGAGCAGAAGCCATACCCAACTGTGATACAACCAGAAAGAATGCTTTCTATAGTCTATGTTCTATGTTCTATAGTGCATCTGTAAAAGTTGGTGAGATTTGCAGCTGACATGCCAAATTTCCTTAGTCTGCTGGGAAAGTAGAGCCGTTAGTGGGCTTTCTTAACTATACTGTCGGCACGGGAGCAATAAGGACAAGTTGTTGGTGATCTCTACATCTTGAAGCTATCATTTCTGCTCCATCCCCACTGATAATAGACAGGAAGCATGTTCTCCACTACCCTTCCTGAAGTCAATGAGACACAATGACTGAATAGCAAAAAAAATTAGTGGGAAGATCAGGATTTTTTGTTATGAAGAATTAGGATCTGAATCTACACTTTGACTATGTGAAAGTGCAGATTCAGTAATAATTTTCATGGAGGAATTAGATATATACTTGAAAAGGCACTTGTTTTGGACTTTTGAACTAATCTTGAAAGTGCTGAATGGTCTCCTGTTCTGGATGTATGAAATTTACCCCACAATTAAACGAGTGACTCCAGACATAAGTAGAAACATCATACTGTAGAAACACTCTTACCACTGGAAACCATTCCAAAAATATTGCAATCAGGGATGGGTGTTCAGCTCTGTTCCTGCTCTAATCAAAATCTGTGCTCACTGAGCTGCAAAATCAAAGCTTCACAAGCCACAGCATTATAACATTAAATTCTACACACAGGAACACCAAGCACTAACTTCCTTCATATTAGCACACTGCAGAATGACAACACTGCACTCATTTTCAGCCCCTTTATCCTTGACTCATGACATTTTGCATCACTGCAATTTTCTTTAATCAATGCAATACTCTTAAAAAAAAAAATCAAATGACTAATACTTAAAAACAGTCACCATGATTAAAAAGATCCTTCCTTCCAGTCAAATCAATTGAAATTGATTGTCTGGGAAAGGAAATCCAGATATGAAATATTTGCTATTCCACAATCAGACTAAAATAAATTAGCACCAATGTGATTTAAAATAAAATGCAGAATCCTCCCCAAAAAAATTCAAAAGTCTGAAAATGGGAGTGTTCCACACTGGTACAATCTTGCAACAATCTTTTTTTCTGACAACTGGGAGCTTTGTGCTTTTGTGGATTAGGAGGGGGGAATGGCCCAATCTCTGACTGAACCTAGAGACCTCCCCCGCCCCTCTATCAACGGCAGCATTGCTATCCCCCATACCAACACAGCTCAACAGGACCCTCCCGTGAGTCCCCTAGCGAACCCCTGGGATGTGTCCCCCCCATGTTTGAAGTCATGTTTTACAGGAACAAACAGACCAAAAGCATCAACTTTGTAGGCAATTTCTACTTTTAACCTGGAACCCAACTTTTCCCTTTTACTTTCAACACAACTATAAATCCACACCACAAATATGCTTTATACTGTCCCTTAAGTAGTCATTCAATTTTCCCAGACCCAATCCAGAGAGATTCTCAACCTCCCTAAGATTTCCTTCTGTTCCTTTCCAAACGGTAACTATAGTCCCAGAAATGTTTTTCATGATGATGGTTTGTTTCCTGGTGGTTCTCCCTCAAAGAAAGGCTGGACAAATCTTTCAGCTACACTTCAAATCCTCATGAATTCAGTCTTTTCAATCCAACCCAAAACACACTTACTGAATCAGAGATTTTCAGTCTCTAACTGCTTCCTCTCTCCTGAATCCTGGCAGATTAAGTGTCTTTCAAAAAAAAAAATGCCTTAAAAATCTCTTCCTCTCTCAAAGCCCATCTCATGGCACCATGAATCACATAAACCTTGTAACCAGGCAAAAAGACTGATTATCTATCCATGGGACTGCAACTCTCTTCTATCCTGGAAGTAAATGAACAGTTCAAGACATTTACATTTAAAACTGACATTCTCAACACCTTTCTGAGTCTTAGGTGAGTAGCAGTCCAGCCACTATAAATACAGATGCTTCTATCATAATTCTCAAGTGTGAACATCCCATATTTTCTTTCCAGCAAAGCAACCCAGGGTTTCCTTTAAACACGAATCCCATACTACCCAGGCCCGTTGATTTCAAAACAGGCAATATGACCCCCTTCATTTTACCCTAAAGGCACAACCACAGAACAGAACAATCTTACAATCCTCATATTTGTAATATTTATTCTATAAAACCTACTTCTTTGACCATTTTTCATTGTCTTACCTGGCTCGTTATGTGAAGCACCTTGGAAAGATTTAATTACTTTAAAATTGCTATGTAAATAAAAATTTATTTATTGTTGTGACCTCACTCTTTTTTATTGGAATTGAATTTAGTTACCAAAATGTTAAGCAATGAAAATAGTTCCTTTTTACTTTTTAAAAATCACTCAATTATTAAATCTTCTCTTAAACTTTTTTAAAATTCTAAATAAAAGAAAGAGGTCCAGTTTCTCCAATCAATGCCATTATTACCCCGAGGAAGTTGAGAGCACTGTTCACCGTCCTGGCTGGGATTATCAAACAATCATCTCTAATCTAAAGGTTCCGTATCACAACAAATTGTCTATTTACTCAGTGAGCTCTCTGAGGAATTCATTACTGAAGATGTCTTTTATTGGCAGTGCACATCTGAGTAAAAAGAATGGCTGTTTATATTTTTTAATCCTTTCATAAGCTGACTTTTTTTTTAAATGCCATACTGTTTGACCTTTAACTTACATATATATTTAAAAATATTATGTAATCTGTAATATAGCAGGGACTCTTATTGAATCGTGCCTTGGAAGAGCAAGCATATTTCTAAATCAGAAACAAAATTAAGAAAAGCAAAAGGAAAAGAAGCATGGATGATAAAGCACTGGAATGAGTAATCATCCTTATTCATGTCCTATTGTATTGTTGGATGGGCAGAAATCTATAAAACGAAGAATGAACACACGACCAGTTCACGATGAGAACATTTTTCCAAATTAGAATCAATTTACTTAGCACCAATTTATATTTATGTCTCTGAACCTACTTTAATTTGAACATAGTCTCAATTTACTTTATCAGTATTACTTAATTCTTTGTGGAGCTGAGATTCTCTACTTAACCAATTTTTTTTCTAAACAATAGAGCTGTAGCTTTTCTTTTCATTCCTTTTTCTTATGAAATGACTCTTGTACTGAGGGTGTGCAGAAACCCAACAAGATTGGATACTTTTCTAAAAGCTGCTGCTATCTGTTAAGTGCATTATAAAGTCTCGGCATAAATCTGTTGCCTTGTTCTATACTGCTCTGATTGTAAAGCTAAAATGCTTTTTCACAATGTATTGATCCTTTGCAAGTTTCTTTTCAGACTTAAATCTAATTTAAATAAGGAAGGCTGTGGCAAAGGGGGTATTGTCGCTGGAATAGTAATCCAGCATAATGCCCTGGGGATCTTAGTTCAAATCTCATCATGGCAGGTAGTGGAATTTGAATTCTGGAAAATCTGGAATTAAAAGTTTAACGATGACCATTAAATCATTGTCAATTGTCCTCAAAACCCATCTGGTAATTTTTTTTAAGAACAGAGATGAGGAGGGTGGTGAATCTATGGAAGGCTGTGGAGGCCAAGTCATCAAGTAGATTAAAGACAAAGATAGATAGGTTCTTGATTAGTAAGGGGACTAAAGATGATGGGGAAAAGGCAGGAGTTGAGAACCTTATCAGCCAAGACTGAATGGCGGAAGACTCAATGGGCCGAATGGCCCACTTCTGCTCCTATATCCTATGGTCTTTATAAAATAAACTTTTAACCCTAAGCCAGTGCTCTGCACATTTACATTTATTTCATGCTTCAAAACTTTTCCTTCCGCTTGCAATTTTCAATTTTTTTTCTACCCTCTGTTATAATTCCACAGATATCTTGCACCCTCGAGTATTTAACTAAAGACACTTGTTACTGATATACAGATGTATTGAGTGGCAGGAAGGTTTTCAATCATGAGGGAAATGGAAAGCATTGTAGCCAAAGGTTAATGTTCCCTGACCTTAACATCCACAAACTTTCCAGCAGTTGAAACTGGTAGTGTGATTGTTGTACTCTACACAATGAAATTAAATGAGCAGAAAGCAACAAAGAGTTTGTACAGAGTCAGTACATATTTCATCACAAGAGAGAGAGAGATTTGGAGCTGCAGGGTACTTTTTGTTTAAAAAAGGCTCTCCATTATAAATGCAGCCAGGCTTCTCCTGATGGCTCAGTTGATAAGCATAAGACCAAGTGCATGAAAAATTTATGATTCAGCAGAAAAGATTAGAATTTTTATTCTCAGTTAACTGTGTGGCTTACCATTGACTCGCTGATTAGAAGTAGAAGGAGTGCTTCTTCAACAATGTCCCGTGGGCAGAAGAGACTGAAAAAAAAAAACAAATACTGTACTGAACTAGGTCAAATTCATACTGCTTGATTTCTTTCTTTCACTGTCAGAACAAGGCCAGTAACTATTCATCACTGATAAAATGCCTCCTTTGAAAATGACATAAACACATAATTCAGTCCCTTTCAGTGAAGCACCTCTACATTTTGTCTTTGTTCCTTGCTACACAATTGATGATGATTAAAAGATACAGGCACTTACGGATTTAGTGTACAAATGAACCATGTGGTGGGGTATTGATAAGTACAGACCAAGATAGCTCCAAGTTTGATTGTTGCATTGTGCAGAGTTGGCTGATCCCAGCCACAGAAGGCTGGAGGGTCCTATTTCTAGATCTCAATGTCCTTGGGCTGAGGAAGAACGAAAAACCAACATTGCTATTCCTACAAAAGCAAAATACTGTGGGTGCTAAAAATCTGAAATACAAACAAAAGTACTGCAAGTTCTCAGTAGAAAAGGCAACACTTGGGAAAAGAAACAGAGCTTACATTTCAGTTTGAGATTATAGATGCTTCCTGACCTGCTGAGTATTTTTGTTTTTATTTCAAACCTCTACTTCTGATGCACATCCAATAATAACTGTCAGAAACTGATTGCATACCAGATGAGTATAGTATTCATCTCATCTACTATACATATCCATTGTCAAACAGTTGTTTTTCACGGTTTAGGTCCAAACGTAAGAAACAAACAGAACAACAGCCAATGGAAAAGGAGACAATTGTAGAGGAAATATGGGTGATATACATTTTCCAAAATAATGGCTAGTTATGGAATATGTTTGCAAATTCCCTTCCTTCATCTTCTAAAATTGCAACCCCCTAGCTGAGAGGCACTATCTGTACACAGACTAGAAACGGAACCTGAAACCTACGCCTTCAGATATCATGCCCTAAAAGGAGATTGGCTAATCATGGACTTGTATTAGATTAGTCCATGGTTTTGGTTGGCAAAGTAATGCAGTAGTCTGCCATTACCTTCTCCAATATGGCGGACCAGGAAACTCTTCCAATCTTCCCCCCTAGCATCAGACATATAAGGAGTGGTTGGCATGTGGAATGCACTGCCTGCTGTGATAGTGAAGTCAGATATTTTAGGAACTTTCAAGCGGTTATTGGATAGGCACATGGAGCACACTAGAATGATCACGAGTGGCATAGCTTGATCTTGGTTTCAGACAAAGTTTGGCACAACAACGAGGGCTGAAAGGCCTATACTATGCTGTATGTTTTATGTTCTATGATTTACAAGCTTGAAACAAAGTCAAAAATGTTAACTTTGCTTCTCTTTACAGATGCTGCAAGATCTGTTGAGTTTTTAAACATTTTCTGTTTTAAGATTATCAGCATCTGCAGTATTTTACTTCTATGATAATTGACCTTTTTGGCCATATTATGGACACATCTTCCACAGCCATCAAGACCAGAAGTGGCACTTGAACACAGAGCTTCTGATCCAGAAGTACAGGGACATTATAAACGTGCGACAAAACTTCTCCTTCTAGCTCTGCATGTCTCAAACATACCAAGTGATACATTTACTCATTGACTAAAAATTTCATTCTCTGTAAATTTAAGAATTGGGATTCCTTGAAATCCCACACCTTCATCAATGCCTTTTTTGGGTTTATTTTTTCACAAAATAACCGAGTACAGCAACAACATAGAACACTGCAATATAAATTGTAAAAAAATGAAGTTAACCACGAGTGATAAAGTATACATTAAACTCATTGATAATGAGGAAAGACTCCACTGAACCTGCAGAGAAATAACCAAAACACAAATTGATAATAAAATTAATCCAGCTGTGTAAGATGAGGAATTCAACAATCTTCTAATGTTTGTGTCTGGGAATCAAAACTGCAAACTTTAGTTATTGCTTTCTGCTAAACCTAATAGGGCAGTTAACATAAATCATTGCCAACCACAGTTCAAAATGACAATTCCCCTTACTATTCTTTATATCAAATTAACTTCTATGTTAAAACTGAGAAAATATCATTTCACACTTTACATGCTGAAACATGTTACATAATTGGAAGCAATATGAAAATATTTGTGTACAACTGCTCCAAACTTGAAATAACTAAACAAATCAAAATTTTAAATATAAATTTATGGAGAACCAGACAGCCAGGTTAATGCTCTGGGGATACAAGTTCAAATTCCACCATGGTCACTGGTGGTATTTGAATCCAATTAATAAATCTGGAACATAAAATTGGTAGTGGGGATTGTGAAACAATCTTCAATTGTTGCAAAAGCAAAACATCTGGTTTGCTAATGTACTTCAGGGAAGGAAATCTGTTCACTTTATCTGGTGTGGTCCACGTGACCTCCAGACCTCCAGCAATGTGGGTGAACTGCCCTCTGAAATGATCCAGCAAGTCTAATTATCCAGTTCAAGGGTAATTAGGGATAGGCAGAAAATTCTGGCATTGTCAGTAATGCCTACATCCGATCATTGTCAAACATAACCCGGTATGAGATTTATTAATTGTCATGAGAGACATGCTTCACAATGAAGTAAATCTGCTTCTTTTTGCATTTTTGTCATATTTGTCTCCTTGACTCTATGCCCCCTTGGGACAATTTTCCTAGGTCACTGCGCTGCTTTTGTTTTGCGGTCTCCCCACTGGGTGCTACAGCCTTCATGTGTCTCTGGCAGCCAGATTTCCAGCACGGTTGGGGCTGTAGCGTGGGAAGGAGAGAGATCAGAGCTGCGGTTGTTGAGGCTGGCCCAGGCATGTTCGGGGGCCAGCAATCGGAGATTTTCCAGCATTTTCTCTTTTGATTTCATACCTTCCATTGCAGTAAACAATATACATCTCCCAGCATAATTGAAGTATCCTCCCCTTGAGGTAGAATTTTCATCCCATTGTAGCACTACATAGAAAAAAAATTTAAAAACAGCAAAACTATGGGAGTGAATGTATTATTTCTTTGCAGAATGCTCAGTAAGTTGCTAACAGGAATGAGCTAACCTGCCAGAGTTTTATTCTGTCCATACATGTGCATGAAAGAGACGAGAATATGTTTTTGTGATACTGATGTGGAATTTTTTTGTACGTGGGTGTGTTTTGTGGGAGGATATAAAGAGAAAGTGACTTGAATTTGACATAACTCACAGCTAATGCAATCATCTTAACATTCTTTTAAGCACTTTCTACCTCCAAGTCCTTTTTATTCATTTGTTGAACGTGGGCATCACTGGCTGACCAGCATTTATTGCCCATTCCTTGGAGGGCAATCGAGAGTCAACCACAATGCTATGGATCTGGAGTCACATATAGGTCAGACCAAGTAAGGACGGCAGATTTCCTTCCTTAAAGGACATTAGTGAACCAAATGGGTTTTTCCGACAATCGACAACGGTTTCATAGTCATCAGCAGATTCTTAATTCCAGATTTTTTTTTTTTATTAAATTCAAATTCCACCATCTGCCATGGGCGGATTTGAACCCAGGTTCTCAGAACATGAGCTGAGCTTCTGAGTTAATAGTCTTGCAATAATACCACTAGGCCACTGCTTCCGATTTCATTTCCAAATCATGTAAAGCATTTTAAAAACACCAAAATAAAAATCACATACTTGTCTCCTTCGTAGAGCTGAGGACTACTGGTTGGCATGGTCTGAAAAGGGCTACTGTCCTCACTTTTGAGCAGATCAGGAGGTGGGTCTGAAAATGGATTCCAGTAACTGTCCTCACAAAGATTGTGTAGAAGCACCTCAGCCAATTGCTTGGCTATTGTCTAAGATGAGAAAACAATGTAGTTGTTTAAAATACAAACACAACGCTTTCCACAATAAATCACTGAAAAATGCCCCAATAAAAAAAATGTTAATATTGCAATTACAACTGCTATAAAAAATGGCTGAATGGCTTTGTGTTTAAGAACAGAACTGAAAGTTAAGATGTGGATATAGACAAGAGTGATCCTAAACAATATGGATCACTTTGTATTCTATGCTACTGTGGCCATCAAAATAATATCTAGAAAAAAAACAGCCATTCTTAAGCAATGGAGCTGTAGAATTTCACTCAACTATTTTGTGGTCAGGAAAAGTGCAAAACTTAATTCAGATGTGTAAATAGTATGGATAGCACCCATGATACCAATCAATGCAAAGGATAGCGTGAAAAGACAAAATAGCTTTTTGAAATTCCGTGTTATGTTCTTGTCTCAGTTGCAAAGTGTTTGAGGTTTTGTACTTCAAATATTCTAAGGTTCATAATATATTGAAAGCTTTATACTTCAAAGTTTACTCAGTGACTGCACACCCAACTCAAGACAGAAGATTGTTAATTTAAGCCGTACTCGAGACTTTGGGTGGAACTTTACCAGCACCTCCACCCAAGGTTCATACAATCTCACCCAAGGCCAACACAGAATGCCATTTGCTGAACCTCAGCCAACTTCAGAATTGGGGCAGATGTGCAGGTAAAATTCCAGCCTTTATCATACAGAACAAATATTATGCTGTCTTTTAAATGAGAGGTTAAGCGTGGCCCATTTGCTCTTTCAGATGGTTACAAAATAATCCAATTGCACCATTTAGAGGAACAATAGATCTCCCAATGTTCACCAAATTTATTCTTCAAATCAACATCATTTGGGCAGCACGGTAGAACAGTGATTAGCATTGCTGCTTTACAACGCCAGGGACCCAGGTTCGAATCCTGGCTTGGGTCACTTTGTGTGGAGTTTGCACGTTCTCCCCATGTCTGCTTGGGTTTCCTCTGGGTGCTCCGAATTCCTCCCAAGTCCAAAAATGTGTGGATTAGATGGATTAGCCATCCTAAATTGCCCCTTTGTGTTTGGGGGGCTACTTAGGTGAATATATATGTGGTTATGGGGATAGGACCTGAGTGGAATTGCAGTCAATGCAGATTTGATGGACCGAATGAAAGAAGGGAGAGAGGAAATTGCTGGGGACTGAAAGAAATCTTTGTATCCTCACTGGCTACAGGGGAAGTCATGATGTGGCGATGCCGGCATTGGACTGAGATAAGCACAATAAGTCATCTCACAACACCAGGTTAAAGTTCAACGGGTTTATTTGGTAGCACAAGCCACAGTTCTGCCATTTACTGCATACTTCCTGTGTGTATTAGACCTTCCAAAATGCATTACCTCAAATTTGTCTGGATTAAACTTTAACTTTCATCTCTCTGCTCAAGCCTCCAACTGATCCATATCCTGCTGTATCCTCTGATGGTCTTCATCGCTATTTGCAAATCCACTAACCTTTGTGTTGTCCGTACACTTATTAATCAAACCAGTTACATTTTTTCTCCAAATCATTTATTACAAACAGCAAAGGTCCCACACTGATCCCTGAGGAATGCCACTTGTCACAGCCCTCCATTCAGAAACACACCCTTCACTGCTACCTCAGTCTTCTATGACTGAGCCAGTTTTGTAACCACCTTGCCAGCTCACTTCTGGTCCCATATGACTTTATCTTCTGCACCTGTCTGCCATAAGGGACCTTGTCAAAGGCCTTATTGAAGTCTATGTGGACAACATCCACTGCCCTACCCTCATCAATCATCTTCGTCACTTCCTCAAAAAACTCGAGCAAGTTAGTGAGACATGACCTCCCCTTCTCAAAATCATGTTGCCTCTCTCTAATATGTCCACTTATTTCCAAGTGGGAGTAAATCTTGTCTCAAAGAATCTTTTCCAATAATTTCCCTACTATTGACATAAGGTCACCAGTCTGTAATTATGTGAATTATTCTTGCTACTCTTCTTAAACAAAGGAACGACATTGGCTATTCTCCAATCTTCTGGGACTTCTCTCGTAAGAAATCTGATAACACCAGATTAAAGTCCAACAGGTTTATTTGTCAGCACAAGACACAAGCTTTCAGAGCACAGCTCCTTCATCTAGTGAGTGGGAGTTCTATTCACAAACAGAGCATATAAAGACACAAACTCAGTTTACAAAATAATGGTTGGATTGCGAGTCTTTACAGATAATTAAAGGTGCAGACAATGTGAATGGAGAGAGGGTTAAGCACAGGTTAAACAGATGTGTATTGTCTCCAGACAGGACAGTTAGTGAGATTTTGCAAGCCCAGGCAAGGTGTGGAAATAGTGTGAAATGAACCCAAGATCCCGGTTGAAGCTGTCCTCGTGTGCAGAACTTGGCTATTAGTTTCTATTCAGCAATTCTGTGTTGTGTGTCGTGAAGGCTGCTTTGGCAAACTGTCTCACTAACTATCCTGGCTGCGGACAGTACACATCTCTTTAACCTGTGTTTAACCCTCTCTCCACTCACATTGTCTTTATCTTTAAGACTTGATTACCTGCAAAGACTTGCCTTCCAAATATTATCTTGTAAATTGAGTTTGTGTCTTTATATGTGAACAGAACTTAGACTTAACTGATGAAGGTAGTCAAGGCAGCATACAGCATGCTTGCCCTCATCGGCCAAGGCACTGAGTTTAAAAATTGCAGCTTTATAGAACCTTAGTTCAATTGCACTTGGAATGTAGTGTTCAATTCTGGTCGATACATTTCCAGAAGGATGTGGAGGCTTTGGAGAGGGTACAGAACAAAAAATACCAGTGAGTTGCCTGGCATGGAGGGCATTAAATATGAGGAGAGGTTGGAGAAACTTGGGTTTGTTCTCACTGGAACGACAGAGGTTGAAAGGCGACCTGATGGATATCTACAAGATTATGAGGAGCATGGACAGAGTGGATAGTCAGAAGCTTGTTACCGGAATGGAAGATTCAATTACTAGTGGGCATAGGTTTAAGGTGAGAAGGGCAAGGTTTAAAGGAGATGTACGAGGCAAGTTTTTTTTTTTACACAGAGGGTGGTGGGTGCCTGGAACTCACTGCTGGGGGAGGTAGTGGAAGCAGATACATCAGTGACTTTTAAGGGGCGTCTGGTCAAATACATGAATAGGATGGGAATGGAGAGATATGGTCCTCAGAAGGGTAGGGGGTTTTAGTTCAGATGGACAGCATGGTTGGTGCAGGCTTGGAGGGCTGAAGAGCCTGTTCCGGTGCTGTAATTTTCTTTATTCTTTGTATGGCCTCCTTCTGCTCTGTAGGATTCTATGTTTCTATAAGAAGGAATGAACTGGTCATTTTTCTCACTGTTGTTTCTAGGCATTGCGAATGAACTTTAAGAATTCACTTACAGGATGTGGACATCAATGCCAGCATTTTATGAGCCAACTCCAACTGCCCTCGAGAAGGTGTTCATGAGCTGCCTTCTTGAACCACTACAGTCCTGAGGTTTAAGTACAACTCATAGGAGCATAAGATATAGGAGTAGAATTAGGCCGTTTGGCCCTTGAGTCTGCTCCATCATTCAATTGTGGCTGATAAGTTTGTCAATCCCATTCTCCTATCTTTTCCCCATTAGCTCTGATAATCACCTTACCAATCAAGAACCTGTCTATCTCGGTCTTAAATACACTCAATGGCTTGGTCTCTGTGGTAATGAATTCCAAAAAGTCACCACCATTTGGCTGAAGGAATTCCTCCTCATCTTGGTTCTGAACGGCTGTCCCTTTACCCTGAGGCTGTCCTTAGATCTCCTACTAACAGAAATATCTTCCCTACATCCACTCTATCCAGGCCTTTCAGTATTCTGTAAGTTTCAATGAGGTATCCCCCTCATCTTTCTAAACACCATTGAGGGCAGCACGGTGACACAATGGTTAGCACTGCTGCCTCTCAGTGACAGAGACCTGGGTTTGATCCCATCTTGGGTCACTGTCTGTGCAGACTCTGCACATCCTCCCATTGTCTGTGTCAGTTTTCTGGGTGCTCTGGTTTCCTCTCCATCCAAAGATATGTGGGTTAGGTAGATTGGCCATGCCAAATTGCCCTTAGTGTCAGGAGGACTAGCTAGGGTAAATATGTGGGGTTATGGGGATAGGGCCTAGGTGGAATTGGTGTCAGTGCAGACTTGACGGGCCAAATGGCCTTTCTTTGCACTATGAGATTCTATGATCTGTACTGTGTGAGTATAGATCAGAATCCTCAATCAGTCCATATATTCCAAGCTTTTCATTCCTGGGATCATGTTCTCGTGAACCTTCTCCAGACCCTCTCCAAGGCCAGCACAGCCTTCCTTTGATACAGGGCCCAAAATTGCCCACAATACTCCAAATATGGTCTGACCAGAGCCTTATAAACCACAGGCAGTATTTTACGACCTCGTTTGAGCAAGGCACGTAAAACCCCACCCGAGGCTAACGGAGGATTCTGTTCTGCAAGCTGTGCAGGGTTTTGGGATATCCTGAGGCCGCGACGTGTGCTCTATAAATGCAAGTTCCTTCTTCACAAAGTGCAAATAGAATGGAATGAATTAAATTTCTTGTGAGCAACCAGCATTTGCATACTATTTGCATTTAATGTCATGAAGAGTTTCCCTAATGAATGTGAAACATTAGTGGAACTAAGCCAAATCAATTGTAAAGGTATTGTAAAGACCCAACTAGAAAACAAACAGAAACTTCCCAATATATTCACAAAAATTCAAACAAATACCAAAATTCTAGTTATTCAAGAAAATTGCTGTTTATATACTTATAACACGTGAAACCAAGTCTATACATGGGCTTTACAACTAAAACTTCAAATATTTCCAATATTTCTTCAATTGCATTAAACTAAAAATTTGAAAGGGGAATCCTTGCTGAAAGCAGAAATTGGAAATATTGCAACTAGAAAATATCAAACTTTTACTTTAGAATTGCTAACTCCTGTTTAATTTGAAACCATTTGATACTTCAAGATTCGTTGCTTCACATTTTTAATCTTAAAAAAGAGGAAAAGTAAACTGTATTTGAACTTTCCAAAGATCAGCTTGACTATAATTTCATAAAATTTTCATATGGGTGGCACGGTAGCACAGTGATTAGCACTGCTGCTTCACAGCTCCAGGGACCTGGGTCAATTCCTGGCTTGGGGGTCACTGTCTGTGCAAACTCTGCACATTCTTTCTGTGTCTTCATGGGTTTCCTTCCATAGTCCAAAAATGTTCAGGTTAGGTTAATTGGCCATGCTAAATTGCCCCTTAGTGCCCTGGGTTGTGTAGGTTAGAGGAATTAGTTGGTAATATATGGGGGTAGGGCCTGAGTGGGATTGTGGTTGGTGCAGACTTAATAGGCTGAATGCCTCTTTTTGCATTATAGGATTTCTATGATTTCTATGAAAAGTGACCTTCACAATCACAATCTCACACTATTTAGCTTCACTATCATCAAGCACAGAGTCACATCCTTAACTCCCCATCCTTTCACTGAAATTCTCATCCTTCTCTGAAGCAACTCAAGGTTGTTCTCTTCTTCCACTCCTCCTCCTGAAGCTTCTTCCCATTTACGATGACATTTTTTGCATGTCCTTCTCACTCAAACTGACAAGCTTCACCCCTCAAACAGCACTATTTTTCTTCTCAATTCGTGCTGTCACTCTTCCCTCTTCCCTCCCAATAACCATGGCCCTCTCCATTCCTACTTCATATTCTGATTCCTCTTCCTCTCTAAATAACAACCTGCACTTATATAGCAGCTTTAGCATAACCAACATTCAGGTTCCACTTCTAGACTGTCTTCTTTCCACCTCACCTTTATTACCATCCGTTTGTTCCCCACATTATTTTTTTAACTTTTTATTACTGTGCCAATCTTGGAGTCTTGTACACTGTCTGCAGAAACTCTGTTCTCATGAGGATCTCCACCTGAACAATGCAATAGCCAGAATCTATTCCATTAGCAATAGGATTCCAGGTACAATACTGAGGAAAAGGAAACCTATTATGTTAGAAATCAGCATGCGAGTTCAAACCCCTGTCTGTACCAATTTCTGTGAGCTCATCTGAGATGGTATATTTTTGGCTAATATAAACTGGCTTCCATGTCCCTAGAGTTGCTGGAAATGTAATCTAAGAATTTCATTCCCAATCCCTATCTAGTGACTTCTTCTAAAGAGGGCTCATGTCGACCAAACATGTAGCTCGATCAGGTTTTGCTGTGAGTTCTTCTAATCTTCAGATTCAAATAAGATCTAAGCTTACAATTCAAAAACAGTCTCTCGCATGAGCTATTAGAACTGGCTAACATTCATATGGTTAAGGGTCATATCAGAGCACTTTTAGAAAAGAAAGATTCTTTAAAAATCTAATTGTTCTTCTGAAAAAAAAGAGGAAAATGGAATTTTTTCTCAAAGATAATCATACAAAATTTCAAACCTGTCTAAACTGAAAATTAAAAAATACAAATGAACAGAAAATAAAATGGCTACACGAGATGTCAGTGAATAAGTCAATATTTGAAGCCTCAAAAAACCCCTCCAGAAAAGGTAATTGATTTGATTTATATGCCAAGTTTGAAGGTGAACTGCCGATGTGTGTGTGACCATTTTAAAATATCAAAGGGTTGACATGTCATACTCCCACACATTTTCACAGGACAGATCATATTGACTGCTTGATCCCTTTCACCCAGTCATCAGGTACAGTAAGTAAAATACACACTTGTGGATTGAAAAATTGAGACTGACTATTGTTGTGAACATAGCATGTTGTAGCTCAAAAGGGGTCAACTTAAACATGCACAGAAAACAGAATTGGTACTGTACAGAAGGAAGGTTTTTGGCTCATCGTGTCTCTGCCAGCTCTCAAAATGAGCATCATGACTAAGTGCCATTTTCCTGCCTTTTCCCTGTGGTCTTGCACACTGTCTCTATTCAAGCAACCACCGAATATCCTCTTGTCTGCTTCGATTGAACCCACTTCCGCCACACTTCCAGGTAAGGCATTCCAGACTTGAATCATTCTTGGTGTGAAAAGATATAGGTTTTTCTCACATCACAATTGCTTCTCTTGCAAATTACTTTAAATCTGTGTCCTCTTGTTCTTTGTATGACTGGGAACAATATCTCCCAATCTACTCTGTCTAGTCCCCTCATGACTTTGAACATATCTATCAAATCTCCTCTTAGCCTTCTGCTTTCCAAGGAGAACAGTCCCAATCTCTCCTCATAACTGAGTACATCTAAAAACTTAATTTTTGGGGCTGCAGAAACAGGACTATCTTGAATGCCAAGTTGACTTCACGGTAATAATAGGTGTGCTTAAGGAACCTCTTATTAACACCACCTACTGGAATGAGAGTATATTTACTTCAAACAAAGTCTTAATCATCAAAACAAAAAATCCTTTACATTTGCTTCACACTGAATTTCAATCACTATTCTTCACTACTTTAAAAAGGCCAGAAAAGTAAAATTTAGGCTTTAAATTAATTCAGTCGCAGCTGCATTAATAAGTCTCATAGAATCCCTATAGTACAGAAGGAGGTCATTCATTGAGGTTGCACTGACAACAATTCCACCCAATCCTCATAACTTCACATTTTTATCTTATTAATCTCTCAAAACTAGGGTCAATTTAGCATGGCCAATCAACTTAAACCACATTGTATTTAAAATTGTGAGAAGAAACTGGAGCATCCAGAGAAAACCCATGCAGGCACAGGGAGAACATACAAACTCCACACAGACAGTGACCCAAGCTGGGAATCGCATTCGGGTCTCTGGCGCTGTGAGCCAGCAGTGCTAATCACTGTGTCACCATGCCGCTCCCTTCTTACGTACTCACTTAAAAGATATCCAGGAGAGTATGGAAAAACTGCAAATACATTGACCAAATACTGATCACATCAACACCCTTTTGGCAGTATATAAAATTAACCCCACTTTAGTGTTACATCACTAACATCCAATCAAAAGAAGAATGCATCAACTCAGATGTCAAGCTCTAACACGTCACTATTTGCACAATGAATGACTTTAACTGAATCCACTGCTACCAAGCCTTTCAGAATTTGCAAACTATACAAGTAGGATGAAAATACTGATTCTGTAAACAAGCATGAGGCTATGTGAAATGCCACTGAAATTAATAAGAAAAGTCTGTGATACCCATGTGAAACTCTTCAGGCTTATGGCTAATTGCTCAGACACTCATAACCTCCCGCAATTGAGACTGCCTGATCAAAATCTATTATGTCAACTTGTAGCTAATACAAGTTTTCATAAACATTATTGAAGAATAATTGCTCCACCTCATGGGCATAACCAGACATACAACATTATGACATTCAGCTTCAGGCTGCACCATGCATCATCAACCACACATCAAAAAGGTTTGTATGACATAAATTAGTTGACATAATAGTGCTATATGAAACATTGCATGAGGAGCTGGGAATGGTGCATATTGTCCAAACCTGGCCAGTTGCTGTGGAGAGTTGAAATGGGATATCGGTCAGTGTGGAGATGCAGTCTTGGCTCTTGCTTATCTTATTAAGGAAGGTGCTGAATACATTCAGTTGCTTCAGAATTAAAAACTTTGAAAAATGTTTCTTCTCAGTCTTACCATTCTGAAATTCTGTGTGGCTCTCGTTTCCATAGCTCTTAAAGTTTCCCGAATTCGTTTTACTCCCTTGACTATGTTCCTGTGAAAAAAAACACGAGATGCATCACTGTGATAATTCTGAAGAATCGTTTCCCAATATTACAGCAGTAATAACTCAAAGATAATTCATTATCTATAATGGACTTTGGGACATTCCAATGTTGTGAAAGACACTTCAGAAATGCAAGTCCTTTCTTTACTTCCACATCTTTCAATAATGACTAAAAGTTAGTGAAAGGCACAGTTTTTTGTTATTATTTCACAGGTTATAGGACTCAGTAGTTAGATCAGCATTTATACTGCCCATACCCAACTGCCCTCGAGAAGGTGATGGTGAACTGCCTTCTGGAACTGCTGCAGTCCATGTAGAGTGTTTGAATTCATTGCCACAGAAGGCTGTAGAGGTAAGGCCATTGAGTTTATTTAAGATAGAGATAGATAGGATCTTGATGGTAAGGTGATGAGGGGTTATGGAAAAAAGGAGAATGGGATTGAAAAGGCAGAGTAGACTCAATAGGCCAAATGGCTTAGTTCTGCTCCGATATCTTATGGTCTTGTGGAGTGCATTCACGTATAATGCTGGTAGGAATGAGTTCCAGGAAGTTGATCCAGCAACATTGAAGGAAGAGGAACAATACAGTTCCATGTCAGGAAAGTGTGCAGTTGGGAGGGAAAGTTACAGATGGAGGTGTTCCCATTCATATTGGAGCTACCCTTGTTTTTCTAGGTGGTACAGATCACAGATCTGGAAGGTACCATTGAAGAATCCTTGTTGAATTGCTGCAGATGGTACACACAGTACCACTGTGTCAGGTGCAGAGGGAGTGGATATGGTGCCAAATAAGTTGGTGTCAGGTTTCTTGAACATTGTTGGAGCTGCACTCATCCAAGCAATTGTAGAATATTTCATCATACTCCTGACTTGTGCTTTGCAAAAAGTGGAGAGGCTCTGGGCAGTGAGAAAGCAAATTATTCTCCACAGAATTCACAGGCTGACCTGCTTGTAGCCAGTGTTTATACAGCTGGTCCAGTTGCTAGTCAGTGGTAGCCCCCTCATGATGTTGATGGTGGGAGATTCAGCAATAGTAGCGCTATGAAATGTCAAGGGGATATTGTTGGATTGGCTTTTGTTGGAGACGGTATTTGTCTGGCTTTGTGTGGCACGTGTTATTTGCCACTTATCAACAAAAGCCTGAATGATGTCCAGGTTACTCTTCAGTCACAAATAGTGCTGAACATTGTGCAATCATCAGCAGCAAATATCTCCACTTCTACAATAGAGGGAAGGTCACAGAATCATAGAGTCACTAGAGTGCAAAAGGATGGCAGGTCAGCCTAGAAATTCTGTAGAGAGTAATTTCTCACTGTCCAGAGCCTCTCCACTTTTTGCAAAGTAATTTGGCCCATCATATCGGCACTGACCACAATCCTGCCCTTGCCCTATCTTCATACATTGACCCTAGCTAGTCCCCCTGATACTAAAAGGCAATTTAGCATGGCCAATGCAGCTAACTTGCACATCTCTAAACTGTGGGAGGAAACTGGAGCAGCCAGAGGAAACCCACGCAGACACAAGAGATTGTGCAACCTTCACACAGACAGTGACCCGGCTGGGAATTGAATCTGGATCCCTGGCCCTGTGAGACAGCAGTGCTAACCACTGTGCTTCCAAGCTGCTCTTCAAACATATACCAATGACAGACAGACAATGAGTGGCAGAGATTCCTGTCAGTCACATGATGGAAACAATTTGGACCGTCTCCCAGCACTATCTTTAGCTCCACAGGTAGTGGATATAAAAGTTTCTGTTGCAATAGCAGCATGGATTCTTTGGAGGGGTCTGGGTGGCGAGTGTGGATCAGATTGGTGCCGACAGCACAGGGTTCAATCCCCATTCTGGCTGGGGTGGATTTGGGTTCTGTCTCTTTGCTCTACCCATGGTGGAGATCCTGACATTGTGGATCAGCACAGTAGGAAGTCTGACAACACCAGGTTTAAGTCCAACCGATTTATTTGATAGTAAACTCACAAGCTTTCCAGGTGTTTCAACTTCTTCATCAGATGAATGAAGTGTTCTGTTTGAGACCAGAACAGCTCATTCACCTGACAGAGATTGAAACACCTTGAAAGCTTGTGAATTTACTATCAAATAAATCGTTTGGACTTAAACCTGGTGTTGTCAGACTTCCTACTGTGTTTACCCCAGTCCAGCGCCAGCAACTCTACATCATGACTACATTGTGGGTCAGACCAGCCTTCAGGTAGAGAACACAACAATAAGAAGATTGTGTGTTCATGGCTCCCTGTATTAGATAGATCAAAAAACACTGTTTGTCATTGATGAAACAGTTGAAGTTGGTTGGGCCTCTGAGACTACCATGACAAACTCATGCAGTGATGTTCTGAAACACAGGTAATCGACGTCCAACAATGACAATTATCTTCCTCTATGCTAGTTATGACTCCCACAGCCAGCAGAGAGCTTTCCCTCTGACTTCCAACAACACCAGTTTTGCTAGGGCTCCTTGATGTCAAAGGTAGTCAGTTTCACCTCTCCCCTGAAGTTTGTGTGTTTAGTCCATGTTCAAACCAAGGCTGTAATGAGGTCAGGAGCTGAGTGGCTTTAGCAGAATCCAAACTGTCCATCAGTGAGCAAGTCACTACTAAGTAACTGCTGTTTGATAGCACTACTGATGACCCTGCTAATTGAGCATAGGCTGATGGGCCAGTAATTGGCCAGGTTTAATCTATGCTTTTTGTGGATATAACATGCCTGGGCAATACATTTACAAATAGATGCTCAGAACAGCTTAGCTGGGAGGACAGCTCTTTTTGAAGCGCAACTGTTGCCAAAATTCTGTCCGAGCCCATAGCCTTTGCATAGCCAATGCCTTCAGCCATTTCTTGATATCACATGGAGTGAACTGAATTAGTTGAAGATTGCATTTGTGATGGTGGGGATCTCAGCAGGAGATAGATCATCCATTTGACGCTTCAAATTGAAGATTGTTGCAAATGCTTCAGCCTGGGTCTTTTGCATTGATGTGTTGGGTTCCCCCATTAAGACAACAGGGATATTTGTGGAGCCCTCACCTCCAGTTGGTTATTTAATTGTCCACCATCATTGATAACTGCATATAGCAGGACTGAAGAGCTTAAATCTAATTTGTTGGTTCCAGGATCACTTAGCTCCATCTATCTCATGCTGTTTTCCCTGCTTGGCATAAAAGTCACCTATTTTAACTTCATCAGGTTAGCACCTCATTTTTCGATAAGCCCGCTGCTGTTCTTGGCGTACTGTCCTGCATATTCCATTGAACCAAAGCTGATCCCCCAGCTTGATAGTATCGAGAGAATGGGGGATATGCAGGACATGAGACTACAGATTGTGATCCAGTACAAGTCTGCTGCTGTTGATGGTTCACTGTGCATCACGAATGCCCAGTGTTGAGTTACCAAGTCTGTTGGAGATATATCCCATTTAGCACAGTGGTAGTGCCACACAACTTAAAAGGTATCGTCAACGTGAATGATGAGCGTTCTCCAGCTAATTAACATTGAGCACATTCCTATGAAATTCCCATTCCTGAGGTGCTGACGCAATCCATACAAACTCAGCTCTGAGTTACTATGTGATCTACATAGGGAATTTGTTGTCTTCAATAAACATCTACACAAGAACACAAATACATGTACCAACAGGGAAAGGCTACAGGGCAGAAGTCAGTTCCTGATCTATCCATTCAGCACATCATTCAACTCCTTCACACTCTCTATAAACCAGTCTGATGTTTCTTCAAACTGTCAATATATGATGCACAACAGACACCACTTACACCATTTGAGAAACCATTTTCTGATAACTCGTTTAACTATGTAATTAAGTAAGCTAAAGCTACGTTATATTCAATTATCCCCTCACCAATAAAATATTTAGGACACTAGTGTAAAACCACAAAGTCATGTTTATCTACTAGTGTTTTGGCCTTTTGTGTATTCACAGAGTATACCTTTGGGAATACGCAAGTCCTGTGCATATTTCGGGTACATTAGCACAATTGGAATAATAATCATAAAATGAGACAGAAAAGGATAGAAAAGGCTCTTTCATACCCAATTTGTTTCACTTTCCTGCTCTTTCCTCATAGTCCCTTGTAATTTTTTTTTCTTTTAAGTACTTATCCAATTCCCTTTGAAAGTTAGTGTTGCATCCACTTCCACCATCCCAGCAAATCATACACTCTAGAGCGTAAAAATCCACTGCAATAAAAAAATTCTCATAATATAATTTTTTAATTCTTATCTTACTACCAATTATCTTAAATCTGTGCCCTTTGATTATTGACGCTTCTGCTCCAGAGCTTAAGAATAGTATGAGATTAAAAGGAGAAGCTTATAAATTTGCAAAGACTAACAGTGAGTTTTGAGGATTGGATACATTTTAGAAACCAGCAAAGGGCCACCAAAAAGTTGATAAAGAAAGAGAACTGAAATATATGAGAGTAAACTAGCCAGAAGTATAAACATAGTTTGAAAGAGCTTTTACAAGTATTTAATAAAGAAGAGAATAGCTAAAATAAACATTGGCCCCTTAGAAGCAGAGAGAGGAGAAATTCTCACAGGCAAATGAGGGGTAGCACTGAATAAATATTTTGAGTTTTTCCTTCACGGGAGAAAACACCTCTTCACTACATTGGTCTCTGGCATAAGGCGGCTACCCTATTCTAACAGGCTGAGTAACCTGGGTCTGTGTTCTCTGGAGTTAAGAAGAATGAGAGGTCATTTCATTTAATTAAATTTGAATTAAAACATTCAAGATTCTGAAGTGGCTTCACAGAGTTTATAATCAAATCTAGAACAAGGGGGCACAGTTTCATCATTAGGGGCTGATCATTTAGGTCTGAGATGACGAAATAGCATCGCGAACCTCTGGAATTTTTGACCCTAGAGGATTTGCCATCATTGAATACATTAAAGGAATTGAGAATATGGAGAATGGGGTGAAATGAGAGAAAACTTAAGCCCAATATCAGCCTTGATATTGAGTGGTAGAGAAGACTTAGAATGATTTTCTCTCATTCCTATTTTACGTATTCATATGGAAAAGATTCTCCTTGATCTACACCATTTGTATATCTCACCTTTACTTTCTCTGCTCTAAGGACAACAAACCCAGTGTCTCTAATCATCACATAACTGAAGTCTTGGGTCCCTGGTACCATTCATGCCTGGACTTGCAACATCGCACCTACTGTCCTGTCTGGAGACAGCACACATCTCTTTAGCCTATGCTTAATGCTATCTCCACTCACATTGTCTGCACCTTTAAGACTTGATTAGCAGCAAAGACTCACATTCTAAATCAGTATTCTGTAAACTGAATATGTGTCTTTCCACGCCCTGTTTACGATTAGAACTCCCCATTCACCTGATGAAGGAGCAGCGCTCCAAAAGCTAGTGGCATTTGCTACCAAATAAATCTGTTGGGCTTTAACCCGGTGTTGTGAGACTTCTTACTGTTTACCCCAGTCCAATACTGGTATCTCCACAGCATGACCACCATTCATAGAATCACAGAATCCTGGCAGTGCAGAAGGATGCCATTTGGCCCATCATGCCTGCACTGACAACAATTTCAGCCAAGGCCTATCTGCGTAACTCCATGCATTTATACTGCTAGTCTCCCCTGTATTCTACAGGGCAATTTATGCCAATCAACCTAACCCACACTGCTTTGGACTGCAGGAGGAAACCGGAACATCCATCCAAAATAGCCACTTTCCTGTCTGAATCAAGGTAAGGAGCATAAGTGTGTATATTATTGATTCATGTTTAAAAACATGTTCAGTAAGTTCTTCCTGTAAATGTCACCATTTCCAACCACGCCACATTCTTCCAACTTGCTAATAGCACCCCTACTGTTAGAAAACGTTAATGGAAGCCAAGGTCACATTTTATTTGGAAGAAAATGGCTTTTGCTGGCTAGACACATATAGTAATGCTACCAATGACATTTCATTTAGTTTGGACAAACCCCTCCCATCTTCTTCCAAGGACTTTGAAAAGCATGCAGCCTACTCATTGGTTGGTCAAGGAGGGAGGTTAATAGCATGAATATTTTTTGCCATCCTAGGCAATGCTGCATTCCCAAACATGTGAAGTCTTTAAATGTTCCTACAGTTTACAACTCAGTTTCTTTTTTTTTCCAAAGGTGTACAAGTGGTTCCCCTGAAACAAACTGCAACAGAATAGGATTTTAAAGCTCTAAGTTGATTTTACGTTAGACACAAATTTTCTGAATTGCTTACCCTTTTTTGAAGTAATGCACATAAGCACTTTGCAACGCAGCTTCAAGAAAGTAAGTGAGCTCCATCTCCTGAACAAGCACATTCCCTTTGTTAGCTCTAGGCTGAGTGCTGATCATGGTCTTCAGGGAGCAAATGAGAAACAAAATGAATTAAGATAAAAGAAAGAGAAGGGTCTGTTGACCATTATATGCAGCTTTACACTGAACTCTTGTCATCTGATAAAAATACATTTTAAAACTAAGCAGGTAATATTTCCCAGCATGTTTACTCAACTCTCATCATCAATTACATCAGCAGCAGCTTTGTAATGGGCATCAGGTTTCAACATGATTGGAGGACCTATGTTTGTAGTATGCCAATGTACTACAAGCCATCCAGTCTAATAAAGCATTACAGACTTACCACTAATTGTTGATCCAGGTCCTATCATGAAGAACTAAGCCACAGACAAGCCTACCTGAGGGACAAGTGAGAATGACTGATTGATATAAACTAAAGCTTTCCCTTCCTGCCAGCATTTTGTTATGGACCCTGGACTTTATAATAGTTTAAAACATAATTCTCTCTCTTTTAAGATAAAATTAACTATTTGAAGAGGGGAATGTGACCTTCTATAAAATAGTCTAAAACAAATACACAATGACCTTCTTGTTATGGAGTTAGAAACTCAAATTTTATCAGAAGTGCAAGTTTTAACATCTTAAGAAAAAGGAGGCCTTTGCTGCCTTGCTGCATACAAACTCTCAAGAGTGAGTCACAGCAATCTGGAGGAAGAAGACCCTCAACAGGTGTTACCATGCAAGACAGAATTAAGAGGACTGTTTTGGGGGTTAACCGCCTGGCAGAGTGTTGGTGAGAACAGATTTCCGATTCGAAGAAACAAAGCTGTGGAGAATTTAAGACCAAAGTGCCTTCAAATGGTGACTTGTTACTGGAAGTCCACTTGAGAATACTCAAAATTCAGTGAGAGAAATGTTTTAAAAGGAACAATGAAAGATTCATCATGTTGGGCAGAGAGTCAACTACATGTAGAATTATATTAGTGTTCTCGTCAATAGAGCCACAAGTATGCACCACTTCCACTTTTTTGGTTTCTCCCCATTTTCCTATGAGATTACAATTAAACTTTAAAGCACTGATGGCATGAATGGGAGACATTGTAATGACATGTTGGGGAAAGCTTTTCAGTGGTGAGACCTATCATCAGCTGACGATTCATGGTAGGCTCTTGGTCATACAGAAAGGCTCTAAATTATAGCCAAAACTTTCCTATCCAACTCTATTGCCATTATTAGACTACAGAGCACACAGGTGTTTTTTTTTTATTTAAATTTCACATTATATTGGTTTCTCTTTATATATGTGCATCAATGTTATTTGTTCTGACTAACATGATCAAAGATCTAAATGTACCGACGTGCCTAATAGTTGCATGCACTGATGGCTGCAGGGAAGTTAGGAACAGTTTGTTAATTGTGGAAGAATGTGGTTTTTTTTGTTCACTCTTTATTGAGTGTTGATATTAATGTCCAACGGCAGACTCGCCACTGTAGAACACTGCTGAACTGACAGATTCAATTGGCCTCTGTTCTATGCATATTATAGGCGAACTCAAAGCTCTTTGCTAGCCACCAGCCTGAGATGAACCTAATTGTGATCCCATCTTTTAGGTTCTCATTTTCTTATCTTGACTGATTGGCCTCTCCACTACATAATCCCTCCCACAACACCATCCTCTCCATCACACTAAGGAATTTTCCACTTCATTCCTCCATCCCCTTAATACCACCCTATATCCTCCCATGAATCCCTCTTCGATGCATCTATGCCCCAACTTTTCAATCCACACCCACATTTCATTTCAATGCAAGCTGCCTTTCTCCTGCTCTGCTCCCTTGTGCACAGAACTCAACAAGGAAAATAGCTGAACTCAGACATAACTGCACAAAGCCGACTAGTGCACCCTATCAATGAATGTGAACCAGATACCATAAGATTCTTGTATATAGCTGAGTATCTTGAAGGTACAATTTTTTTTTTTACACCAATGAGAATTCATGGCATGCAAATGCTTTATAAGTACCAAACCCACCAAAGGAGAGCATGAGACCCAACATTCTATAAATACACTGCTGACTTACATCTGCATCTCATTCTGTCATTGGGAAATTGGAATTACAGATCCCACCTAATTCAGCCACTGTAATTGAAATATTTCCAGCTCTTGCAGACTCCTGATAACTGATAAATCTCCAGGGCCTGATGGCATTTATCCCAGACTGCTGAGAGAGGTGCGAGGTGAAATTGCTGGGCCTCTGACGCAAATCTTTGTCTCTTCCTTGGACACAGGTGAGGTCCCAGAGGACTGGAGAATAGCTAATGTTGTACCGTTGTTTAAAAAGGGTGGTAGGGATAATCCCGGAAATTATAGGCCGGTGAGTTTGACATCAGTGGTAGGGAAGCTGTTGGAGGGGATTCTTAGAGGTAGGATGTATAGGCACTTAGAGCATTGCAATCTGATTAGGGATACGCAGCATGGATTTGTTAAGGGGAGGTCGTGCCTTACAAATCTGGTAGAATGTTTTGAGGAGGTGACGAAAACAGTGGACGAAGGGTGAGCCGTTGATGTTGTCTATATGGATTTTAGTAAGGCGTTTGACAAAGTCCCTCATGGGAGGTTAGTCGAGAAGGTCAAGGCAAATGGGATACAAGGACAGGTAGCTAGATGGATAAGCAACTGGCTTGGTAATAGGAGACAGAGAGTAATAGCAGAAGGGTGTTTCTCTAGCTGGAGGTCGGTCACTAGTAGTGTGCCGCAGGGCTCGGTACTGGGACCACTTCTATTTGTAATATATATAAATGAGTGATCAGCAAGTTTGCAGACGATACAAAGATGGCTGGACTTGCGGATAGTGAGGAGCATTGTCAGGCGATGCAGCAGGACATAGGCTGGTAGCTTGGGCAGACAGATGGCAGATGGAATTCAATCCTGATAAATGTGAGGTGATGCATTTCGGGAGAAAAAATGTAGGGGGGAGGTATATGATAAAGGGTAGACCTATTAAGAGTATAGAAACACAGAGGGACCTGGGGGTGCAGGTGAACAAGTCTCTGAAGGTGGCAGAGCAGGTGAAGAAGGTTGTGAAGAAAGCATATGGTATGCTAGCCTTTATAGAAAGGGGTATAGAGTACAAGAGCTGGCCTTTAATGTTGCAGTTGTATAAAACGTTGGTTCGACCTCATTTGGAATACTGCGTCCAGTTCTGGTCGCCTTATTACCGGAAGGATGTGGAGACTCTGGAGAGAGTGCAGAGGAGGTTTACCAGGATGCTGCCTGGTATGGAAGGTCTGAGTTACGAGAAGAGATTAGGCAAATTGGGACTGTTTTCCTTAGAAAGACATAGACTTAGAGGAGATCTGATGGAGGTGTACAAGATTTTGAAGGGGATAGATAGAGTAAACAGGGCTAAGCTTTTTCCTAGGATGGAATCAAATACAACGAGGGGTCACGGGCTTAGTGTGAGGGGGGTGAGGTATAATTTGGATGCTAGAAGGAGTTTTTTCACACAGAGGGTGGTGGGGGTATGGAATGTGCTGCCAAGTAAAGTGGTGGAGGCAGGTACTCTGGAGTTATTTAAAAAATACTTAGATGGGCACATGAACAGAATGGGAATGGAGGGATATAGAAAACTGATTTAAAATAGGGATCATGAGCCTTAGGAGTCCCTGGGAAGTGTGTAAATAGATGATGATATTGATGTACTTGTTTTTAATCCTACAGGTGCTTTGGTCCACCTTGTTGTCTAACGAGGGGCATACACGCGATGGGTCGTGAGAGGACTGCTCTTGGACCTTTTTTGAGAGTATCCTACTGCTTCACATCGTTAGTGTATGCTTGACCTGGACCATCTGATAGGCAACACGACAGCTCAGTGACTATCGCTGTGCTGTGCAGATACATGGATTTGGGGCCTGTGTCTGTGGGAGTTTGCACATTCTCCCCGTGCTTGCTGGGTTTTCTGCGGGTGCTCCGGTTTCCTCCCACATCCCAAAGATGTGCTCTTAGGCTAACTGGCAAAACAAATTCTCCCTAAGTTATCTCAAATTTGGTTTTTAATCCATAGATCTGTAAACATGGACAGGGATCGCGTGTAGAAGTGGGAACATCGAGGTGGTGGCGCGGGCTCGTTGGGCCGAAGGGCCTATTTCCCGTGCTGTGTTGTTCTTTGTTGTTGTTCCATAAAATCTCACCTACATTAATCCTGGAGTGCAGTGTAACGTATAAACATGGCATAGGGTTTTAAGAAGTCAACAGGAAAGGTATTATTTGCCTATTAGGTAATGTTTAATCAATGATGATTTTAGATTTCTTGTCACAGTAAAAGTCTTAAGTAGTGAAATCCTGTTGTGCAATTCTTTAAGTTGGTCACTGTGAAATTCATATTTCTTTTGAAGAGTTTTGTCTCTACGAGATTCCTATTTTGGAATAAATTAATGTCATACCTTAATAATTGTTCTCACCAACGGGATGAATAATATACTTGTGCAAAATTTATTTAGCTATCAATGGAGAGGGGGAGGGTCTGTTGACAATGCATATCATTTTTCTGAAACAATAAATTCCGAAATTCACTGTCAGTGAGAATGATGTAAATGTTGCCACTTTCTTTCTCTGTACATTTAAAAAACAGAAACCCAAATGCCTGCTGGCACACTGCCTTTAGCATATTCCCTTTTTGCTTCTGAGACCTGGACAAACAAAAAGTAGAATTGCAGAAAAAGGAAGGGGAAAAAAAAGTCAACAATTCAGAAAATTGTTGTTCTATTGTTGCCTAGATGTTCTGGTTTGTCAATCGATTAGCAAATATCTACAGATGGTGGATTTTTTTTAAAAAATATTTTCCTTTGAAAAGTATTAATTATATGCAGCATTTCAAAAGACAAGAAAAGAGAAAGAATGACAATAACCAGGAGAACATAAACACATTAAACAAGGGGAAAATGTAAAATAAATAATAGATAGAAGGCTTTTCATCAGCAGAAGAAATGCAGCATCCCTTTAACTTTATCTCCGTCTTTTCAGTATAATCTCAGTGAAAACAAATTTCATTATATAAGTTCTATTAGACTTTAAGGATCCAAATGACATTAAACAGTTTGCGGTGTTTAGTCAAACAACAAAGGATTCTCCCAATGTATCAGGCAACACCTCTTCCTCAGTAGGCAAAACCTACATCACAGAGAGCCATACAGACTAGGAAATGTCTGTATGGCCGTGCTGCATTAGTTGCATCAACTAATGCAGCACAGACTTGTCTGTGCTGCATTAGTTGAAGTCAAAACATGAGGCAGTAGCAATGTTAATGAACTATTAAAGAGCACACAATAAAAAACACATCAACTAATCTTGCTCCTGATTGCTATCCAGCCAATACTCAAAATGCATAATATAAACATCAGTGAGAACAAGATCTGGTGGACTGTAAACACACTCTCGTTCCTCCAAAAGATCTCCCTAATCTCTTTGTTCACAACTAACCATGTTAGAGGGCTGCTGACATCCATGGAGCTGTAGTCCAGGAACAGTCATCATCATTAAGAGAGGAGGGAGGAAAGGATTTGGGTACTGGGAGAAAACAAAACATCCTGTTCCAGCTTCACAGCCAAAATGCGAGGTGGCAGGCACAGAATCTGTGCTGGATAGGCAAAGCCAAATCAACACTAAAGCATTGATGATATTAATAATGAGTTGTTCTTTTATTCTCTTATTAACAGATCTCAGGATGTCAGCTGCAATACTCCAGAGCATCGAAGGGATGACTTCATGTCAAATGCTTTCTAGAGAAAGTCTTCCAATTCACTGACGTAAATTCAACACCAAGTCCCAAAAGAGCAAGAAAATATGCAAATCTACTGCCATCAAATTTCCTAAAACATCTCAGACTTCTTCCCCTCACTCCTACTTTATTCTAATTTAAGGCAAAGCTTTAAATTGAAAGGGTTTTGCTTACCCGTTCTACTTCTTGTAAATAGACCAGAGTAATGTCACCAGCTTTCTCAAAACATGAGATTATCTCTTCCTCTCGTTCAGACAGACGAACCCGTGAGGTAACAGATGAAGCCTGTCGCTCGAGAGACAAGCCTGAGAAATGGAAATGCTATTAATAGATTGCTCTGATTGAAGATTCCACATCTTTTTCTGAGCATAACTCATTAATAAAAATGAATGAGGAGTTCAAAACTAAGTATTTTTTATTTACAAGACATTCCTTTACATAATGTATAGGCTCCATTATTTAGTTTTAATATTATATGTTAATAAATATTATAAAAGCTTAGGAATAAAATCTGTTTTCCTGAATTTAAAGTGTGCAGGATTCACTGTGACAAGTGCAGATGGCATTGTAAACTCTGATGGTGAAATTTGAGTCGTTTCTACTCACCCACAACTGGAGGATAACAAACATTTCATAATTTACTAAATACTTGCTCATGGGCCCAGATCTTCTGAGAAGCAATCATCATCTTTGGATTGCCACTCCATTCAAACTTTCCCCTACCTTGATGCTGCTTCTCATTTCTTGCTGGGTCTTCCAAGCCCAGCTTTCTCTGAACTGCGGAGCGCAGAAGCCATCAGGGAACAGTGTTGAAATGCTATAGTCAGGGAGAGGTGGGAGAGTCAGAGGAGGCACTTAGCTGCCATATAGAAAACTTGAAGTGCGAATGCTTGTGAGTGGATGATTAAATGAATGTTAGTGAACAGGTGAGTGGATGAATGAGTGAATGGATAGATTGAAGGGCAGTTAGGTGAACAAGATGAGTGGGTAGGGTGGAAGACATGGTAGAGTTGGTGAGGTGGCAGGTGAGTGCTGGGTATTTGGGGAGGGGGCAGGAGGAGAGAATAATCAGGAGGCCAGGAGGGGTAGTTGCATAGTGGTTGATAGAGATAGAACGAGTTGGAGTTCAGGAGGGCTAGTCAGGGGGATTCGAGGGAAGTAGTCAGGGTATGCGATCCACGTGATGAATTGCAAGGGAGTCAATTCTGGAAGTTACCCAGGAGTAAGACTAGGTTTGTTTTTGTCTAACATTTCCTAAGTGACTATGCAAGTAAGTCCCATGAAACTGTTCGAAGTCTCAGAGCCGAGACATTAGCATAGGGTCTCGGGCAGAAGGGGAACTGCCCATCAGAAGATTAAACTTCCCAGGCAATTACCATGGAGGCCAACGCATCAGAACTTCAATAGGATTCATCTGGTCATATGCCCAGTCTATGTTGACCCAGAGACTAACCCATTTTAAACAGCTGTTTTTTTTTTTACTTAAGATCATTTTCTCAATCTTCACCTACAAAAGCTAAAAATATGAATTCCAACTCCAATCATTTGTAATATAGCTCTGTTGGAATATGCTTTCATGCAGATGTCAAGCAAAGACATGATCAGGAAATGAAATGTCAGAATAATCTGTGGTATTATCTAGACTCACATGTGGTTAGTATGTTCTTTCTGACTCAATGGGCCTAATGGCTTTCTTCTGCACTGTAGGGATTCTCTTGATTCTACGAAGAATAGTTTTGGGGACATGGATTCAAAAGCAAGACGCAGAGATACCGATATAGTAGCTAGAAAGAGTCACAAGTTTCCAGAGGATGAAGAAAAATTGGGGGAAAATTGTAATTCCTAATTATTGCTAGTGTCTCTTTTCATGTAAAAGTTTTACTTACATTATTTGAGCTTGGAAGTACTGTAGTATCTCAGGAACAGTTCATGATAAAGATGACTACTAATTTTATAACATTTGATCTGATGATACCAAATCCCACCAATCACTATTACTTCACAGCAAACGTCACTATCTGGCATTTGTAGTATTTTTCCAAATAATTCTTGGGGTATTACAATAACATAGCTTTTGATTTCAAAATATATTTCAAAAATTTTGAAAATATTAAATCCAAGTCTTTTATTTTAACACATACACAGCAAATATATCAGCTCAGTTTGATGCGGATATCCTCGGAGAGTAAAGGCTAAATGAGAAACTAGCAGATGGGACACAACGCTATTAATAGGCTTATTTATTTAATTATTATATCACAGGACTTTGTGTAGTTTTAAAAGAATTTAGAATTTCAACCTTGCCAAACTGAACAATTTGCTCTTTTACCCCCACCACTGTGTGGTGGTCTTCCAACCCTCTTCCCCTCTACCTGGCTGCCTAGGTAATTGTATGTTGTCTTTATTGGCAGGCTTTTCAATACTGACAGTAAAGGAGACCTTAATTCTGTTTTATGCTCATAAAAATCAATTTTAAACATAGAGTATATACATCTATAGATACAGCATAATCTAGATTTACTAATCTCCAGTATGATCATACAGTATACAAATCAAATTGTTCCAAAACCATTTGCCTTCCACGTTAGCCTTTGCTTGCAATGTTAAGCATGTTACCTTGTAAGGATTGGAAAAACAAGTGATTTACATCAACATCTTAATAAACCTAAAAGCTCAAGAGAATGGCAATTAAATCATTAATTAAAACTGTAATAACCTGCTTTAGACACATTGGACAAGATTTTCCAGTCATGCTTGCCCTAAACTGGAAAATCCTGCATGTGTCCTGCTATCTGAAACAAAGTAGAGATATCAGTGTTGGACTGGGGTAAACAAATTAAGAAGTCTCACGACACCAGGTTAAAGTCCAACCTTACGTCCAAGGTTCCTTCCACATACCTGACAAAGGAACAGCGTTTCCGAAAGCTTGTGGGATTACTATCAAATAAATTGGTTGGACTTTAACCTAGTGTTGTGAGACTTCTTCATCTGAAACAAAAACAGAGTGATGGAAATATTCAGTTGCATGACCTCAAACGGCAATTTTGCTCCTCTCCACAGATGCTGTCCAACCTGCTGAGTATTGCTGCACTTTTGTGCTTTCACTTTAAGTAAAATATCTGGCAGAACTTGTTTGGTGTTTTCCATCAAAAAGCAAGGTGCAGATTTTTCAGACCATTGGAATGCTGAAGGTATCCAAAATATAGACACTCTGAGAAGCGGCCTACTGCTTTTTTTTAATTCATTCATGAGACATGGGTGTCACTTGCTGGGCTCAGCATTTATTACCCATTCCTAGTTGTCCTTGGAGGGCAGTTGAGAGTTAACCACATTGCTGTGGCTCTGGAGTCACACGTAGACCAGACCAGGTAAGGATGATAAATTTCCTTCCCTAAAGGACATTAGTGAATTGGATGGGTTCTTCCGACAATTGTTTCATCGTTATCAGTAGATTCTTAATTGCAGACATTTTTATTGAATTCAAATTCCACCATCTGCCATGGGCAGTATTCGAACCCCAGTCCCCAGAACATTACCTGAGTTTCTGGACTCAGTCTAGCAATGATACCACTGGGCCAATCACCTCCCCTTGTTAAAACAGAAATGGGCAAGTTTGATTTCAAACTAGCCACAGAATCTGACTTAAATTCTGGAAAATGCAGAACAGCTTTAAAGGCATGCAATATGATGTTTTCATCTCCAGCAGGAAAAAAATGGGCCCCGCCAGGAATGACACATATCATTTATCATGTTGTAAAACTCAGGGCACAATTTCCCCGCAAGCTCAAGACCCCACCATCAGATTTAAAAGGGAGTCAGAAGCCTGTATTGTGTAAGTATCAGTCATTCATCTATAATTTTTCCACAAATTAGCCAGTTGGTGACCTGAAGGTGAACTCATCAGCTTGAAAGCAGGATGCATTTCCTGTGAGAGAGAAGGTACCCCAACATAGAACATTTTCTCTCACACTTTCTTACATTTAATGCTTAAAAAGAGTTGGCAATCTTACCACTTTGACAAGGCCCTTCACAGGTTACCTGTGGTCACAACTGTAGCCAGGCAAGCTTGATACTTCAAGTGTAAAAAAAGGCCTTTACACTTGCCTAGAGTGCTGCCCACCCACTCCTTTGGTCTGTTGGCAGGAGGCCATCTGTAGAGAGCTTCCCTACCACCTTCGTGTGTGAACACTTGCTGGGAAAAAAAATCACTCAAATTGGCAACATGCCACTCGTAGGCAATCCTGCTGTTCCTCCATCCAGCCACTGGAAAAGTGGCCTGGGGAGCCAGAGAATCACGAAATTCAGTGCTCACTAGGGCTTAAAACAACAACCCCTTATGTCCATTCAAATTTGAATAAATTATTTGTTACTCATCTTAGGTCTAAGAACAGAAAACTATAGAATTAAAGCAACCAGAATTGAATTAACAAAGGGAAAACGATTCGTATATTAGCACTTCAAGAACGTGTGTCCATTGATTCTGCAACATCTTAGGAATAAAGAAATAGCATTTCATTTTGCTGACGGGCTGGTAATTCATTACTGAGAGAAGCTTTGACCTTTGAATACTAAACAGGAGAAGGAAGTTAGATATTCTCAGCATTAACACTTTTAACTAAGTTTCAATCCCCTTTCTGACATAAGAATGTTTAAATTAATGTTTCTAATAGTGTGCTCAGTAAACAAGATCAATAAAATCTCATTTACCAACTTCCCTGCATTGCTGCCACTCTGACATTTGACTCAGAAGTTCATACATTCAAAATCAGTCTTGTGCAATAATTCTGGTTGGACTTCAGCGGGGCATTGAGGGAACAATGGACTCCAAGGTGCACAAATGTGGGCATAAAATATTTTAAGACACTCCTTGAATAAAGTGCAAGGGAGCTTTGGGACATCAGATGTTAGCCTTGCATTAATGAGATAATGTGCAAGGCTTATTTTGGAAGGGAATTCAGTAAGTGATCTGGCATCCCGTTGAGCCTTCTGCCACATTAACTATTTTAGTCTAAGCCCAAGACATTTATCTGAACTCATTTAATTGATTTTGCTCTGGTTAGACTGTATCTGGAAGACAGTCTCTCGTTTTGGTCACAAAGAAAGACATTTGAGTGCTGGAGGCAGTGAAGAGAGAAGCTGAAAGATTGAGCCCCTATGTCAGGAGTCTGACTTTAAGAAAAGGCTGGATAGATTTTGAACTTGAAAAAGGAGTTTTCCTTCAAATGACTGAGAAAAGGTTAACACAGAATCTTATTTTAACTTAAGCAGTGGGAGTAGAACCAGGAAACACAGGTTCAAATTAGCAAAAAACAATTTCAAGACCATTAACAAGAATGTCTTCTTCACACAAAAGCCATCAACATGCAAAATGAGCTTACAGATAGAGCAAAGTAAGCAAAATCCACATAATCATTTAAGAAAAAAATAGATGCTATAACTGGTGATTGGTGGGGTCTTCCTTGATGGATTAAGATGAGTTGAAAGGCCTACCTTATTTATAATTAACTTGCAATCATTGTGTGGTATTTCTGTCCTTATAATAGTATATGCCCATCCTGGCTGCTGAAACCCTTAGCTCAGGTTTTGTCACCATTAGACTCTATTTCTCCAATATCCTCTTCCTTGCTGGCAGGGGAAGACTCTTAATAACCTTTAGGCTATCACGCATGAGGAGAATCAAAACCAAATGTAATGCAGGTTTAAAACATGGGGGAACTAGAATGTAGAAACATAAATCAGTCCCCATTTTCAAATCATAAACAGCTAGTCAGTCCCCTTGTGGTTATGGCACCTGAGTAGCAAAGATGAATGGTTCAAATTTCATCATAGGGTTAGTTATTTAAATAAATCTGATAATTTGAAAAGCAATGAAAACATCCAAATTATCATCAAAACTTAATTGATTTATTAATGTTTTTCAAGGAAGGAATCATCCATCATTCCTCTGGCACCTTGAAATATACGATGGATTTCCTTCAAATTAAATAAGTGCAGTCATGCATTTGCGTTTATGAAAAACAAAGTGTGTGCATTGGGTACCCACTAAAGTTCGTAGATTAAGGGAAGAATTTAGGATCACTAAAGATTAATCAGTAATGATGCAAAAACCACTTGTTAAAAAGCCTTTGGAAAATAACAGCTTTCATAGGTTATATTGTTTGAATCAGTGCATTTTATAGTAAAGGAAATAAAGACCTCAAAGAGGGTCTGAACACCCAAATTGATACAGTCAAGATCTCTTCAGAATTAAACTAAACTTCAACAGTATCACTAGGCCAGATTTTGTGCAGTAAGAGGTCTGACAACACCAGTTTTAAATTCAACCAATTTATTTGATAGTAAACTTGCAAGCTTTCGGCTTTATGACCTTCGTCAGATGAATGAGGTGTTCTGGTCTCCAATAGCACAGACAGTTTACAGATTACTGATTCGAATGCGAATCTTTACACCTAACCTGCTATTCAAGTCTTAAAGTGGCTAACAATGTGAGTGGAAGGTGCACTGAGCACAGCTTAAAGAGATGTGTATTGTCTCCAGACAGCACAGTAAGTGAGGCTTTTTGCTAATCCAGACAAGTCATGGGGGTTACAGATAGTGTGACATGAAGCCAAGATCCCTGTTAAAACCGTCCTCATGTGTGCGGAACTTGGCTATCAGTCTCTGACAAAGGCCATAAAGCTGAAAGCTTGTGAGTTTACTATCAAATAAAATCAGTTGGATTTAAACAGGTGTTGTCAGACCTCTTACTGTGTTTACCCAGTCCAACACCGGCATCTGTACATCCAGATTTTGTGGTCAGCAGTGAAAGAACAGTACTCACCATTCACTGTGCCAGCTGATTGCAAAGTGCCTAATCGAAAGACGAGATACAGTTTCTTGAGCTTCATTAGAACTACATAGCAGGCCAAAGACAGAGAAGTCAGACTGATAATGGAACTAAGAGTTTAAGTAGCAAGCGAGCAGAAATTCAGAGTCATGCTTGCAGACTGAATGGAGATTTTTGGCAAAACAATTCTCAAACCTAATCAACTGCAGGTTGGGTAAGAAGAAAAGGGAAGTCAAAAGGAAGCTGTTATAATACAGCAAGTGAATTTATTGGTATAAACTGGCCTGAAAGTAACTCATTAATGGGTAACCCTACCAATAAACAGTGGGAAGCATTCCAAGATGTATTTGATATGATACAAAACCAATATATACACTAAAAAGGCAAAGGTTCCACTTGTGCAGGCAAGTAACTGTAGTCAACAAACAACACAAGATACAACATGCAGCCAAAGAAAAGGTTTACACAAATGCAAGAAAAGGTGGAAATTGGCAGATGTTTAAAAAGCTACAAAAAAAGTGCAAAGAGGTGATGAAAGGAAAAATGAAAATAAAGCTCGTAAGATTGCATTTGTGGCTTAGAAGTACCTTCCTCTGAGTGTCTCCTTCGGCCCATCTCAAACCAGCATGGAATGTCTATCCGATACTTTCAGTAACTTGGAGGTCCATACATCTGTGAAGCATGTCTCCCTCTACTTTATATGGCAAACTACTTTTCTTTCTACATTATCAATTTCCTAAACTCTCTCTTAGCTCACCATATTCTGGAGGGCATCTACCAGAAATTCTTCATTCTTTGAGGCTATAATGTGGCAAATTACTGCTCGAGCATAGAGTCTATGCTGTTCAGTTTTCTAATATTTAATGCGCATAATTACCCACAAATTGTATTAGACACACACCACAAGGACAGGTTGCAAATGCTATTCCCAATATCAAACTATCTAACAATCATATTCACCTCACACAAGTATTAATTCGGAGAAAGAAAAGCTTGTGTGCGATGACCCTACTGAAGCTAAACTCCATCATGTTCCTCATCTGTCACACCCCATTGGTTTCTTGCCGTTTAAGATTGGGTTCTCAATATTCAATTCAAATTTACACAGTAATAAATTCATCTGATGGCCCAACTGCTCCAGGACAAAAACAAACTGGAGATCAGTTAATTACAACTCATTTATAATCAATTAATTACCTATTACCACCTCACACCACAGCTCACAGTTAATTACTAAATATAAAACTTTAAACAGATGCTTATATTAAGCAGCTAAAATGAAGTAAAAGAAAATAAAGTTAAATTCAAATGAAGTTAAATATCTTAAAAATGGCAATTTCAATATTTATGCTCAGTTCAGCTCCTCCAATCTTGCACGCCAGATAAATGAAAATTATTTCACCATAATTGTCATTTCTAGACGTGGAAACAATTAAAGATAGTACAAACTCTAAAATCTTTGCTCTGAGAAATGGAAAACATGGGGCAGCATGGTGGCACAGTGGTTAGCACTGCTGCCTCACAGCATCAGAATTCAATTCCTAGCTTGGGTCACTGTCTGTGTGGAGTCTGCACATTCTCCCCACGTTTGCATGGATTTCCTCCAGGTGCTCCGGTCTCCTCCCACAGTCTGAAAGACATCCTGGTTAGGTGCATGCTTGGCCATGCTAAATTCACCCTCAGTGTACCCAAATAGATGCAAGAATGTGGCAACTAACTTCATTGCAATGTTAATATAAGCCTACTTGTGACACAAAACAACAAATAATTTTCATATAAAACGAAACAACAAAAGCTTTGTTTTAGGACAAACATTAGTTTGGGAATGGAAAGAGCACAAAGTAGTGGTCATTTTCATCAGAATCATGTCCCACACAAGGAGGAAAACCAATTGTTCAGAGGTAATGAATGACATTTTCTGGGAAGATTCAGACTATCATGGATCTCCTGATATCCAACAACAATCTGTATTTATAGAATTTCATTGATACAGTAAAACTAAATTCCCATTAGTCCAACTGATACTTTTCTAGCCATGGACTAGATAAACAAACATTATTTTACATTCATTTAGGAAGGTAGCTATGAAAAAATGGAGGGTACGGCTCTGTTAATTAAGGAAGATGTTTGTAGAGAGAAAGATGACCTTAGTTCGAAAGGTCAAGATGGAGAATCAAAGAACAGTATTAAAGTTCTGTACAGTCAGCAGAGGCAAGAAATAGTAAAAAGGTAGGAATTCACTCGTGGAAGTAATTTGTCGGCATCCTAACAATAACCACACTGAAGGACTGAGTATGCAGGAAGAAATGAGAGCTTGAATGAAATATATGGTGAAAGTCATGGATGATTTTAATCTGTATATCGATTGGGGAAATCGATTCACAAAGGTAGCCTGGACGATGAGTTCATAGTATGTTTTTAGGACATTTCTTAGAGAGCACATGCTAAAGCCAATCAGACAGCAGGCTTACTACATATGGTGATGTGCAATAAGACAGAACCATAGAACACTATAGCACAGAAACAAGCCTTTTGGCCCTTTTTGGCTGTGCTGAACCAGTTTTCTGTTTAATCCCACTGACCTGCACCTGGATCATATCCCTCCACACCCCTCTCAACCATGTATCTATCCAAGTTTTTCTTAAAATGTTAAAAGTGAGCCTGCATTTACCACTTCATCTGGCAGCTCATTCCACACTCCCACCACTCTGTGAAGAAGACCTCCTCCTCAATATTCCTTTAAAGTTTTCCCCCTTCACCCTTAACCCATGTCCTCTAGTTTTTTTTCTCCCCTAACCTCAGTGGAAAAGGCCTGTATGCATTCACTGAATCTATACGCATCATAATTTTATATACCTCTATCAAATCTCCCCTCATCCTTCTACACTCTAGGGAATAAAGTTCTAACTTATTTCAACCTTTCTCTGTAACTCAGTTTCTCAAGTCCCAGCAACATCCTTGTAAACCTTCTCTGCACTCTTGCAACCTTATTAAGAGCCTTCCTGTAATTATCTGCCAGAGCCCCTGCTCACAATACTTTAAATTTGGCCTCACCAATGTCTCATACAACCTCACTATAACATTCCAACTCTTACACTCAATACTTTGATTTATAAAGGCCAATGTAGCAAAAGCACTCTTTATGACCCTATCTACCTTGTGACATCACTTTTAAGGAATGTGTATCTGTATTTCCAGATCCCTCTGTTCTACTGCATTCTTCAGTGTTCTACCATTTACCTTGTATGTTCTACCTTGGTTTGTCCTTCCAAAGTGCAATACCTCATACTTGTCTGCATTAAACGCCATCTGCTATTTTTCATCCCATCTTTCTAACTGGTACAAATCCCTCTGCAAGATTTGAAAACCTTTCTCACTGTCCACTAAACCTCCAATTTTTGTATGATCAGCAAATTTGCTAATCCAATTTATCACATTGTTGTTTATCATCCAGATCATTAATATCGCTGACAATGAACCTGCCACTGATCCCTGTGGCACATCACTAGTCACAGGCCTCTACTATTGCTCTCTGGCTTCTTCCGTTGAGCCAATGTCTAACCTAATTTACTTCCTCTCCACGTATACCCAGCAAGTGAACCTTCCTAAATAATCTCCTATGCAGGACCTTGTCAAAGGCCTTACTGAAGCCCATGTAGACAACATCCACTGTCTTTGCTTCATCCATTTTCCTGGTAGCCTCCTCAAAAAGCTCTAATAGATTGTTTAAACATGACCTACCACTCTGATTTGCCTCAAGACAGCAAGCACCTCCTCCTCTTTAATCTGTATAGGTTCCATGACCTTCCTACTTGTTTGTCTTATTTCCACAGACTCCATGCCAGTTTCCTTAGTAAATATGGATGCAAAAATAAACCATTTAATATGTCCCCCATTTCTTTTGGTTCCATACATAGCCAGCCACTCTGATCTTCAAGAGGACCAATTTTAGCCATTATTATCCTTTTACTCTTAATATACGGGTAGAAGCTCTGAAGATTATCCTTCAGCTTTACTGTCAAAGCAACCTCATGTTTTCTTTCAGCCCTCCTGATTTCTTTCTTAAACCGTTTCTTGCACTTTTTATATTCCTCAAGCATCTTATTTGCTCCCTGTTGCTTATGCATGTCATAATCTCTCTCTTTTTCTTTATCAGAGTTCCAATATCCCTTGAGAACCAAGGTTATTCTTATTCACTTTGCCTTTAATCCTGACAGGAAGATACAAACTCCACACACTCAATATTTTTTCTTTGAAGACCTCCTATTTACTAATCACATTCTTGCGAGAGAACAACCTGTCCCAATCCAGGCTTTTTAGATCCTTTCTCATTTCTTCAAATTTGGTTTTTTTCCAGTTTAGTACCTTACCTGAGGACCATCCCACCACCCAACCCCCCCCCCCACCACCCACCACCAACCCCCCCACCCAACCACCCCCCCCTCCGCTCTGGTACTCTGGTTCCCATCCCCCTGCAAATCTAGTTTAAATCCTCCACGATAACAATAGCAAACCTCCCTGCAAGTCTATTGGTTCCCTTGTAATTCAGATATAACCTGTCTCTCTTGTACAGGTCCCACCTGCCCCAAAGAGGTACCAATGATCTAGAAATCAGAAACGCTGCCCCTACAGAATTAATTAATTGTTTCATTGTAATAATGAAATTGACATTACTGTCATTGACATTGTCATTACTGTCATTGACATTGCTGTCCCTTGGCAGCAGTGGTCATAACATGACTGAATTTTGCATTTAGTTCAAGGGAGACAGCGTGAGCCTAAGACAAGTGTTTTGAATTTAAAGGCAATTACGAGGCTATGAAGACAGAGCTGACTAAAGTGAACAGGGAAATTAGTATAAGGGATAAGTCAAAAGAAATGCTGTGGTATTTAAGGAAATTTTTTTTTGACTCGCTCCACAAAAATACATTCCAGTGAAAAATAAATACTCTAGAAGAAAGTTGAACATCGGTAACTAAACAAGTACTGTAAGAATAGAAAAAGCATACAATTCCACAAAGACCAGTGGAAGATTGGAAAATTGGAAAGAATTACAAAATGCAAAAAAAAGGGACAAGTATGATATAAAACTAGCTAGAAAAACAGATAGCAAGAGTTTTAACAGACATTTAACAATAAAAAAAATGTACAACGAGCCTTGGTCCTCTCCAGGTTGACTGAGAATTAATAATGGAAAATAAGCAAATGGCGAATGAATTGAACAGATATTTTGCATCCAATTGTAGAGGATACAAGTAAATCCCAGAAATAAGTGTGTATTAAGCGGTGAAAGGGAGGGAGGAACTTAAGTCGCCAGAGAAGGGATATTGTAAAAATTAACATATCTAAAAGCTGACAAGTCTCCAGGCCCTAATGGACTTCATCCTAGGTTCATAAAAGAAGTGGCTGCTGAGGCAGTAAAAGTGTTGGTTTTAATTTTCTAAAATTCACGATGTACTAGAAAGGTTCCATCAGATTAGATGAATGTAATTCCTTTAATCAAGACAGGAGGAAGACAAAAAGCAGGGAATTACAGGTTAGTTTAACATCTGTCATAGAGAAAATGTTGAACTCTATAATTGAGGAGGTTATAGCAGGCACTTAAAACCTCAAGGCACAGTCAATATGGTTACGTGGAAAGGAAATTATGTTTGACTAGCTTAATGGGGTTCTTTCAAGTAGTAAGAAGCAACATGGATAAAGGGGAAGCTGTGGATATTCTCTACTTAGGGTTCCAGAGGTCATTTGACACAAGGTGCCACATCAAAGATTACTACAGAAAATAAGAGCTCATGGTGTAAGTGAAATTTATTCACATGATTTGGTTAGTAAAGAGTAAACATAAATGAGGCATTTTTTCAGTTTGGCAAAAATATGACAAGTGGGATGCCACAGGGATCAGTGCTTGGACCTCAACTATTTACAACCTATATCAATGACTTGGATGACAGGACCGAATAGTGGTTGCTAAATTACCTGATCAACACAAGTCAGAAAGTATGTTGTGGAGAAGACATTAGGATCCACAAAGGGACATATTTATAGGTTAAATGAGTGGGCAAAAATTTGTCAGTTGAAACATGTGGGAAAATGTGAACCTACTTTATCAGAAGAATAGAAAAGCAGCATATTATTTAAATGAAAAGATTAAAGAATTCTGAGGTACAGAAGGATCTGGGTGTCTTTGTACATTAATGACAAAAATTAGTATGTGGGTACAGCAAATGAGTAGGAAGGCAAATTGAATGTTTTTGTTTATTGCTGGGGGATACAAAAGTATGGATGTTTTGCCACAGTTATATAGGGTATTACTTAGATCACAGTTGACACAAGTGACTTGCTCCCAAGTGATCTGTTCTTCTATGATAAAATGGGAAACGCTCCTGAACCTGACAAGTAAGTTGTTGAAAAGGGGAACTGAAGCATTGTTTATGAAATGCACCATATTCCCTGGAATGTAGTGCAAGTAAAAATGGGAAGCAAGAGGAAATATGGTTCATAGTATTTCTTTCTTTTTCTGTCACTTTCTTTATAAAGATCTCAAAGAATAATCAAGCTTTCCATAAAAGTTATGCCTTCTATGGTAATGCTGTGACACAGATAGCTGTTCCTACCTTGATGCCATTACAATCATCATTATTTCCCCAGAATCAGACTAAGGCCTTTCACCATGATACTCCCATTCTTCACAATCAGCTAGGATCCCGAGGAGCCCAGAATTAAGAACTCTAATAGGTAAAAGTTCTACTGATCTTTAGCAAGTTAACCTAACTCCTAAATGCTATGGGTGGTGCCACCACTGAAGAACACCAAATATATTCCTGCTGTGTGGGTGAATTTTGGCTTGCAGATCAGAAATATCCAGATGCTGTTCACCCTCTTTAAAACTAATGAAATAAAATCATGCAGAAACAAAATTTGACACAAACAAATTAAATCCAATCCACAATTACCAATTTTGAGAACATTGCTTCTAATTCAGACTGGTTTCATCTTTGATGTAAAACAGATGAATTGTAATTTGGGACAACATAAATTTACCTTCTGTAGAATGTTTGGAACGATAGCCCCACCTTGTGGTAAAGAACATTTTTTAAAGGTAATTGTGGAGCAACCATTCTGATTTCAAAACATTAACTTTTTTGTCTTCATGGAGGCTTTCTGATATACTATGTAATTCTATCAATTCCTGTTTTTGTTAATGAAGCATTAGTCTGTCTATGAAAACAGATGGTATGGCACCATCTGCACCAACAATAAAAGCTTGTGCACTGTTTTTGGATGGGACAATTTAGTTTTTGAATGAGTCATGTGGAAATTAGGTAACAATATCTTTTTGTTAAAAAAAGGTAAAGACAGCAGCGACATTTAACCTGAGAAAATATCTGACACAGATCTGAAATTTGCAGTACAAGCATCCAAAACTTGATCAGTAAGTGATTACGTTTCCCGACATGCCAATTATTCTACAGTCTCAGCAAATTAAGCAATATTAAGCAGTGTAATTTCAGCAAAAGGCATTTGATGCGTAATGTATACATACCATTGTAGGACCCCTCCTCAACGCTGTGCTCTCATTGGCGAAACAAGCTGGACATGCTGAAAAAAGGGCAGACAGCAGTGGACACAAAGCAAGATTAAGCAACACTTACAACAGAAGTAAACAAAATGATTTTCTTATTTGCAAGAATAGTGTGAAATTTTTAAGCAGAGAAATGTACAACTTTTCTCCTGTGTGCATAAAGCGATTGATTAATCGAAGTGGCTGCTAATATTGAGCAGTGGGTGCTGGTTGGTGATTGTATACAGAACAAGCTAACAAAGAAAAAGCTTCATGTACCAGGGGTGATGTATTTTAAATAAAAAAAAAATCACAACAGCATGCATTGTTTAATCATTTGAAAGCTACAACTGTATTTAATAATGCTTACATACACAGTGAAAGGATTAACACAACTCCAAAACTCTCAACACCATGAAGCCGCATATAACTGTTTACATTACTTAAGTGAAAATGGTACATTTCCACATTTAAGTCCATAGCTTAGATTATCTCAAATTAAACAAACTTCAATTTACAAATGCAATAAACCTTGCTACGTGATTTCAATTTGTTTGAAATCTTCAGAGTACAACATCAAAAACTCAAGAGATCGCACAACTGCGCAATTAAATCACCATCTCTAATACCTAGGGTAATTTAAAATACTAATTTGCCTATTAGCAATGTATACCCGATCAAGTGTACAAGGTAATGTACATTATTTCCATTCCCTTTATAACACACACATAATCTAAGCATAAAGTTATCAATTTGTTTAATCTTACAACTGTGTTTTAATTGACAATTGCATTAGAAAAACATTTGAGAAATCATTTTCCTATAAGCATTGAAATGATCACAAATTCCTAAATTGCGATGTGATATGGTCTTAAATCTAAGTGAGAGAGGCAAAAGAAGCAACAATCAGTAGGTTATGCCATTTCCTGAGCACTGATGTATATAATTGTGTTGGACATCAATTCTTTTTTTTTTTAAGGAAGGGTCTTGTTCATGTGCAGTATTCTGTGAACATATCTAATCTTAATTCTCATGGTAATTTGAAGCATATACTTAAATCGTCTATTGCTCTTCAGGATAAAGTTCGAAGTGCAGAGTTAGATGAAGCAGAGTGGAAGAAGGTTCGTGTGGATCATAAACATCAGAGTTGGGCAAAATTGTGCTATTATTCTATGTAAAAGTGTACCCAATTCATTGGAATAAAGTTTAGTGCTATTTTAGTTCATTATGATTTAGCGTTTGTCATTTTGAAATTATTTATAATAGTCAAATATTTAAGGGCTTGAAATAAATAGGCTTAAACAAAATTGGAAATTGCAAAAAGATATATATGCATCCTCAAACTCTAATAGATTTTATTAGTACATCTTCATGAATATGGATCAGAACTTTCTGGATAAAGTGTAAATGGTTAAAACTGTGCTTTGAAGTGTTTAAGAATGAAAGGTGACCACTCACCAATATTTCCTCCTTTCATTACGAGGACAGTCCTTCAGTCCTGAAGTACACTACTGCCTCCCAAAACCGTGCTCATCATTCCCAAAACTCCATGTTTAAATCCTTCTAATTAGATTCTACCTTTGCCACAGCACAAAGCAGTTCTTATCAAAGTCACAACCAACCAGGGTAGCAATGGTCTCCAATCCCATAATGAAGCCATCATGTCTGTTCCCCATTGGAGGGGGTCATACATGACTCATGCCAGTGAGAAAGTTGACTGGTGAGCAGGTAAGTTTAAGTGAGCCCGGATGATAACATCTGGGATTTACTAAGAAGAAATAATTTAGTGTTCAAGCTAAGCATTCTTATTGACAAGAAATCCATTTATGGCAATGGTACTTATAATACAGCCAGGGGTAACTAATGGCCTGCCTCCTGCTTACCACAGTAGCCTTTAACAGACCTGCTACTTTTTAGGTTTGTGTGTAGAACGTTTACATGACTGAAATTCTCTACTTTCCTTCTTTTCCTGACAATGGAGCTCAGAATCATCCTCTCTCTCTCTCTCCTGTAAAGTGAAATGAAGTACAAAAATAAAAGCCAATTTTGTTGTTGAGAGAACTCCAACTGTCCACAATAAAATTCTTGCAAGGGATCACACAACAGAGAAAGCCTGGGTGCAATCTCGCTTCACTCCATAGCGCAACACATTGGTAACATTCCAGTGTGTTCCTGAGCAACGCATTACTTGGGAACTCTGTCTCCCAATAAAAAGCTGAAGTTAACTAATTTCTGCTATTACATAAATAATGTGTATCTTCTCCCTCAGCTCAGGGACATGGATTTTATGTTCATGAAGATAGGAATTGTCATTTTTATATTGGTTCACTGGAAACTACCATTAATTCTAGGCAAACTTACACAAAACACAAGGTAAACTACAGAGAATGGCATGCCCTATTTTTATCCTGCTTTGCAGGAGAACAGTGAAAACATTATTTTAAATGTCTTCTTCTATATGATATCAATGTTGTGAAGGTACAATATTCATTATTAACCCATCAACTATACAATTTTTACTGAACACTTACAGAACTTCAATATCATTACACTGCAAATAATAATTTGCCATAGTAGTATTCTACTTGTCCCCAGTGACAGCCAAGCAAATTTCCCATGTCCGCAATGCTTTCAAATAAAAAGGAAAGCACAATACTACACATGTGCGCAATTCCAAATCTGGCAATGTTTTGGATGTCAAGTGAAAAATGATGTTCCGTTTTATGCCTTGCTAATGCAAAAATATTGAAAGAGCAATTAATGGAAACTTCTTAAACTTTGAAATTGAAGCTTGCTTGTTTGTACTATTTGGAATACACTGTGCCCAAAATAGTACCAAATTTAAACACGAACTGAAGTCTATATATTTTCCTTTTGCTGCTCCATTGAACCCACTTTGCAGTACTGGAAAACAAGTGTAGCCTACTTTTCAACAGTCTGCATGGGTTTCACTGGAGCTTTGCTAACAGTGGTGGTGGACAAATAAAATGAACACATTTCTAATTGATTGAACAAAAGATAAATAATTATTTTGTTATATGCCAACTCGTACGAAAATAGATCAAATTCCTCCTGTTGTCTTATATACAATCATTTTCTTCAGCACAATTCAAGAAACTATTTTTGCATTAAACTGCAATGCTTCTAAAAGTTTTGAAAATGGATTATTGAGGCATACTATTTCAATATCTTTAGTAATTCCAATGTTATTTAAACCTTGCAATTAACGTCATCAAGTTTAGTATGTGATCACTACTCAATGCAAGCAATAAAGTGCCTGAGGATAAGAATATTGCATTAAAACTACATCCATTTGAATGAGGTACAGAAACAGGGGATTGAACTTCAAATTACTCTTACGCCCCTAACAAAGACATGTCTGATTTGATGAGTTCAAAATAAACCAAGTTGTTATCCATAAATGCTTCCTCCTTCATTAGTGGACTGCTGCTGTTGACTCCATGAAAAAACAGGCAGTGACGGCATTAATCAGTGTTGGTTAACTATACAGTGCTATTCCCCCCCCACCGCCAGGTTCATCTCAGAATTCCTAAAATAACAGATAAATGATCAGAGTTGAACTGAGGTAAACAGCAAGGACAAAAAATTCAGTACCCAGTCCATACTGAGTTTGTTGATCTGATTACTCTAATTAGCCTCAAATTCCCATCGTTGAGGGAAGAGCAAGGAGGAATCAGTCAAGATCACACTTCCAATGCTTATTAACTGATTCCTGCTAGATAGAGTTCAACCATTATATCCTAACAGTTCTGCAGAATATCAATACTGATTACCAAGATGTCATTTGCATAAGATAGCTGGCATTTATGGATTGCATCCCAATATGAAGACGAGAGTAGGAGAAAATTGGCTTTTATTTTAATAAAACAATGAAGAAAATCATTGGGCAGTATGGTGGCACATTGGTTAGCATTGCTGCCTCACAGTACCAGGAACCCAGGTTTGATTCCCAGCTTGGGGAGAAGGTGCAAACTTCACACAGTCACCCATGTCTGCATGGGTTTCCTCTGGTTTCCTCCTACGGAAAGACGTGGGAATTAGGTGTATTGGCTATGCTAAATTGTCCCTTGGTATCGGAGAAACTAGCTAGGGTAAAATGCATGATGTTATGGCAATAGAGCCTAGGTGGAATTGTTGTGGGTGCAGACTTGATGGGCTGAATGGCCTCATTCTGCACTGTAGGATTCTATGATTTTAGAATTAAGTATTAGGGTCATTTACCATTGGGATTGCTCTGAACAATTGCACTAGGAGCCAAGACACATTTTTCAAAAATGTTTGTCCACATTGCAAAAGATTAACAGCACAAAAAAACATTTCCAAAGGTTTTTCAATGCCACTCAATACCCTAAAACAATGCAGCTACACTACTATGAGATTTCACCTTAGTCTTTCAATTCTCTGCGTATGCACTAAAGTTATTATAAGTATTGTACAGCAAAATAAAAGTTAATTGTAGTTACCTTTAATAACAGAGGCTTCTGCTAACAGTCTTTTTTTATAAAGTGGTTCATCTTCAATGCAAAGATCATCGATTCCGACTCGAGCATACATACTGAGTGCATCACGATACGACCCCTCAACAAAATGCAGTTTTGCTAAGATAAGAATGGCTTCAGTCATCAGATTGTGCTGAAAGAGAAGAACAAAGTTGTTGGTGCCCATTATAGTAAGTTTCTGCTTTTTTAAAAATGTTTACTACCTTAATTTACAAGTAAATTCCAAGAATAAAAAATCTTTACCCAGTCTCAAGTTTGCTTTCAGCTTCAATAATCATATACTTATTCTCTGCTTGCAAGACTGGCTGCAAGCCAAATTTTTTCATGTTCTATATGTAGAATATAGAATGTACATGGAGGAAATGTGACTTTTGGTACTGTCTGTGATAATATATTCATTCAATTCTGTTACAGCAACCGCTCTTGCCATCAAAGTAACATTTCACGAAGTGTGGCATCAAGAAGGGATGGCAGAATTGAATCTAGTGAAATTCAGGTGAAAAGTCACCACTGGTTGGAATCATATCAAGCATAAAAGGAAGATAATTGTGGTTGTTGGAGGTCAATCATTTCAGTGGCAGGGCATTATTGTAGAAGCTATTCCATAAAGCCATAATGATCATTCAGCCCATTGAGACTGCACCATATATAAAAACTAGTTACCCATTCTAATCCTATCTTCCAGCACCCCATTCATAGCCAGGTGCACATCCAGGTAATCCTCAGTTGAGTTCATAGAATCTCTACAGTGCAGAAGGAAGCCAATTGGCCCATTGAGTCTGCACCAACCACAATCCCACCCAGGCCCTATTCCCGTAACTGCACATATTTATCCTGCTAACCCCCCTGACACTAGGATCAATTTAGCATGGGCAATCAACTTAAAACAGCACATCTTTGGGACTGTGAGAGGAAACCATAAATGTTTACCAAAATAAACCCATGAAGATACAGGGAGAATGTCTCCACACAGCCAGTGACCTGAGGCTGGAATTGAACCCAGGGCCCTGGAGCTGTGAGGGAGTAGTGTTAACTACTGTGTCATCATGCCAGTGGTTGAAGATTTCTGCCTCAACCACCATTCCAGGCAGAAAAGTCCAGATACTTACTACGATTCGTGAGAAAGGTTTTTCCTAACATCCCCTCTAATCCTTCTACCATTCCAATTAAAGTTGTGCCCCATGATAATTGGCCACTCCACTAAGAAAAACAAGTCTTTCCTGTCTGTTCTACCTAGAACACTCAATTTTGCATACCTCATTCTAGTTACCCCACAGCCTTCTCTGTTCTAAGGAAAACAACCCTTACCCAATCTTTCCTCTTAGCTACAACTTTCCAGCCTTGGCATCATTCCTGTAAATTGCTCTGTATTCTCTCCAGAACAATTATATCCTTCCTGTAATGTGATGACCAGAACTGTATGCAAAACTTCAACTGTGGCCAAATCTTCATTTTATACAGTTCCAACATCACATCCTTGCTTCTATTTTCTACACCATGTACAATAGAGGAAAGCATTCCATGTGCCTTCTTTATCATCTTATCTATCTGTTCTGCCATCCACAAGAACCTGTGGACCTGCACACCATGGTATGTCACTTCCGCTATCCCTGTCAATATCCTCCCATTTATTAAATATTCCCTTGCTTTGTTTGTCCTCCCAAAAATACTTCAGGATTGAACTCCATCTGAAACTTTTCCACTCACTCAATCAAGCTATTGATATCATTCTGGAGTCCACAGCTACCCTCTTCACTATCAACTGTACAAATAATTTTTGTGTCATCTGCAAATTTCCCAATCATTCTATCACATTTACAATCCAAATCATTAAAATATACCACAAGGTCGGAAGTGAGGATATTTATTGGTGATTGCATAATGTTCAGTACCATCTGCAATTCCTCAGGTTTTCAAACAGTCCCTGCGCATGTGCAGCTGGACCTGGACAACATTCAGGCTTGAGCTGATAAGTAACAACATTCACACCTCACAATTGACAGGCAATGACCACCTCTGACAAGAGAGAATCCAACCATCTTCCCTGAACTTTCAAGGACATTACAATACTATATCAACTACCATCAACATTTGAAGCATTACTATCAACCAAAAATTTAGCTGAGGATCATCTATATAAACACTGTGGTTACAACAACAGTTCAAAGGCTGCTAATTCTTTGGTGAGCAACTCTCCTCCCAATTTCCACCTATTGAAATTGCAACTCCAGAGCTGTCAGGGAGAGGGACAAAGCTATATTCCATGTTTCCATGTCAGGATGTTGTGTGGCGTGGAGGGGAACATGGAAGTGGTGGTGATGCCATGCTTCTGCATCAGTGATGAGTGTAATGGAATGATCTCCACTTGCCTGGATAAGCACAGCTCCAACAACATCCAGGAAGTTCCACACCATTCAAGGGAAAGCATTTCGACTGATCAGCGCTCCATCCAACACCATAAACATTCACTAGGCAGCAGACTGTGCCATCTACACAACTCACAAAGCCTCCTTTGACAGGAACTTCCAAATCAGCAACTTCTGCCACCTAGAAGGACAAGGGCAGCAGAAGCATGGGAACACCACCACCTCCAAGTTTCCTTCCAAAGAATTGGAGGCATTGGTAGTCACCTTTTAGGAATCAGGAAGGATACCAGAGGACTCCAAAGTAGGTAATGTAACACCGCTGTTAAGCGGGAGGGGAGGCAGCAGACAAGAAATTATAGGCCGGTTAGCCTGACTTCAGACATTGGCAAGATTTAGTGTCCATTATTAGAGACGAGATTGCGGAGTACTTGGAAATGCATGAAAAAATAGCACTGAGTCAGCACAGCTTTGTCAAAGGGGGTCATGTCTGACAAACTGTTAGAATTCTTTAAGGAGTTAACAAGAAATTAGATAAAGGAGAACTAGTGGACATGATTTATTTAGATTTCCAGAAGGCCTTTGACAAGGTGACACATAAGAAACTGTTAAATAAGAAGTGCCTGTGACGTTAAGGATAAGATCCTGGCATGGGTAGAGGATTGGCTGACTGGCAGAAGGCAAAGAGTGGCGATAAAGGGGTCTTTTTTAGGATGGTAACCAGTGACCAGTGGAGTGCCTCAGGGATCAGTGCTGGGACTGCAACTTTTCACAATATACATTTACAATTTGGAGGAAGGAACTGAAAACATTGTTGTTAAGTTTGCAGATAACACAAAGATATGTATTGGGACAGGTAGCATTGAGGAAGCATTGGGGCTGCAGAAGGATTTGGACAGATTATGAGAGTGGATAAAGAAGTGACAGATGGAATATAATGTGGAAAAATGTGAGATCACGCATTTTGGAAGGAGGAGTGGAGGCATAGAGTATTTTCTAAAAGGAAAAATGCTTAGGAAATCAGAAACACAAAGGGACTTAGGAGTCATTGTTCAGGATTCTCTTAAGGTTAACATGCAGATTCAGTCGGATGTTAGGAAGGCAAATGCAATGTTAGCATTCATGTCGAGAGGGCTAGGATACAAGGAATATAGGAGCAAGAATTACTTCTGAGGCTGTATGGGGCTCTGGTCAGGTCCCATTTGGAGTGTTGTGGGCAGTTTTGGGCCCCATATCTAAGGAAGAGTGTGCAGACCTTGTAAAGGGTCCAGAGGAGGTTCACAAGAGTAATCCCTGGAATGAAGAGCCTGGAATGAAGAGCATGAGAAGCCGTTGAGGACTCTGAGTCTGTACTTGTTAGAGTTTAAATGGAAGAGGGGCTATCTTATTGAAACTTACAGGATACTGAAAGGCCTAGAGTGAATGTGGAGAGGATGCTTCCACTAGAAGGAAAAGCTTGAACCAAAGGGCACAACCTCAGACAAAAGGGACAATCCTTTAAAATAGAGATGAGGAGGACTTTCTTCAACCAGAAGTGGTGAATCTGTAGAACTCTTTGCCGCAGAAGGCTGTGGAGGTCAGCTCATTGAATGTCTTTAAGACAGAGATAGATAGGTTCTTGATTAATAAGGGGATCATGAGTTATGAGAAAAAGGCAGGAGAATGGGGATGAGAAAAATATCAGCCATGCTTGAATGGTGGAACAGACTTGAAGGAGCCGAGGGGCCTAATTCTGCTCCTATGTCTTACGGTCTGATGGGTCAAGCCACACAACATCCTAACGTGAAATCACAGCACCATTCCTTCACTGTTGCTGGATCAAAAGCTGAAACTCCTTCCTGATATCTCTGGAGGTGCAATTGTAACAGGGGTGGACTGTAGCAGTTTAAAAGGTGGCTCACTATTGCCTCTCAAGGGCAATTAGAGATGAACAACAGATGCTTACTTGCAATGTTCATGAATTAATAAAAAATACTGAAGTTGAATATAATGAATGAGTTTCAATAAATGGTGCAGTAGGTTTTTTTTATGTCTGACACATAGGGTGAGATTTTCCAGCTCCAGCATGGCAGGTTGCCCCACTGCAGATAAAATGAGCCAGCAAAAGTTCATTAACTTTGGAAAATTCTGGCCATGGGCTTAAATCAAGGCTACTGGAAAAATACCTCTTCTGTCTGCAAAAATTGAAAGGAAAGAATTTGCAAAGCTTCAATCCACAGTCTTGTGCTTGGAACCACAAAGACAATCTAACTCACTGGAAATGAAAAAAATGTAACACAGGTACAATAAAGGATACTTTCCTGGTGTTAGTGTCAAGTGGAATGAGTTTCTCTGTACATCTTATCATAATATACTTGACCCGGGAGTGCTTGATACCGAATAGCCACAATGGAAAATATTCATTCCACAAACTAACATCACTCATTAGAACAAAGTCAAAACTAACTTTTTTCAGTATAAAAAAAACAATGCTCTCAGAGTTTGTATACACAGGGGATTAACATCCATCCTTCACCCCAAAATTATGATGCATCACTGAACCAGCCTCCGTAGCAAAGGTCAACAGCTAAAATCCACAAGAAATGCATTCCTGAAGTTAGTCTGTAACTGTGGGGAAGAAATTTGAAAATTCTCTAGTGGATGGATCTAGGGAACATTTTTCGCATTTCTTGGATATCAGCAACATCGGCAACAGGAAACAGCTAATGTGGAAAGCTTGCAAACTTTATCTCTCTGTAATTCACTGTTTTAATTTAATTAGTTCTATTTAAATGATCTATAATCATTTTTGTTCCCTTTCCCATCCCACAGAAAATTACTTGATTGCCATTCAGTGCAATGTGTCCAAGATCAAGAACTGTATGAAGCATGGACGGGAGGGATTAAACAGACATTCCACTACTCCAGTGTTTTTTTTAAATTTATTACTCTATCCTTAAAGTTACAAATGTTTAGAGTGGACCAGGCAAACTCAAATTCATTACTTGCTTTGCTCCAGAAACAAAATTCAAATTCCAATTGAATTCAGTTCAAGGTACACAAGGAAAACAAACAAAATCCCAGCTGTCAAGATAAAAAACTTAGGCCCATTTTGGGCCTAGTCTGATGCTTGATCTTGTTAATGCTGGAATCCTGTTACAAATAGCATGCGCCACATTGTAAGTGAGAATATGGTTAATAATTGGGGAAAGATTAGGGAATTATTCCTAAAGGAGTATGCTAGCATTGCTGCATCACAGCACCAGGGACCCGGTTCAATTCCTGACTTGGGTCATTGTCTGTGCAAAGTCTGCATGTTCTCCCCAAGTCTCCTCAGGATGTTCCAGTTTTCTCTTACAGAAGAAAAGACATGCTGGTTAGATACGTAGACTATTCTAAATTCTCTCTCAGCATCCCCAAACAGGCGCCGGAGTGTGATGACTAGGAGACTTTTGCAGTAACTTAATTGTAGTATTACTTTAAGCCTACTTGTGACACTAACAAATAAACTTCAAAATTTTAAATACATAAAAACAGATTGACACCTGTGTATGGGAAGGAAAGTGCTGTCTTTTTATGACTAAACCTGTACTAAGGGAAAGACAGGCTCCAGCTTCATTCTTCACTCAATGTATGAAAAGTGACTTTAACAATTAGGGCCTGTATAATGTGGACCTTTAATATTTTGCTTATTGAAAACAACAAAAACAGATGCAAACCATCAATCTGTCCATAGTCCTCTGTTTGCAAAGTATATTTTAGTAAACACTGAAGATTTACAACAGATTAGTAAAAATACATTTCACATGTAGGAGGAAAATAAAACCTACTGAAATCAAATATTCTTGGTCCTAAATACAAGAGACAGCTTAAAGAGAATTATAGATCACTAACATTCAAAATTTTTGGCAGAAGTATATTTTATAATCTTAGTGAGATTAAAGAAGAACCCCACATACAGTCAGGAATGATCATTAGTCCCAAAATTGCTTCTCATTCAATAATCTATTATTTTCTGGTGCTACGCTTTAAATGCTTATTATATAAAACCTGAAGTAGCAGCAGCTTTCTCTTATGTGTTTTTCACTTATCACTCCTTGCTATAGGAAATGAAAGAAACATAGGCTTCATATACAAAAGTGTGTTTTATATATGTGTATGTATGGCATGGTAATGGATCATTGTCTGCTGATGCTACCTCCTAAGTTGCATTTGTGGCAGTTTTTGTCAGCGTACATATGTATGAATATCAGTGCTTTGTACTCACTTGTAATTTGCCTCTGTTTAAAATACTGCTCAAGTGCTTCTTGGCTTCTCTCATTTTGGGTTCATTTTTTTCCATTAATGGAATGCAATCTTTCAGCTTGCTTGTATTTTCCTTGAGGCATTGTTCCAAGAGAGCTTCGGCAAGCAGCAGATCCCCAAAATCATCTTTTATTTGGTAATTCAAAAAAAAAAGAATATTTAACAAGTTACTTCGGTGTTAGCATAGAACAGAAGCGAGTTAATTTTATTCCAGTGCCAGCCTTTATTCGCAACCCATTCATATATTTACATAACTGGCATTTGCACAACACTGCTTCTTACAAATAGCATCTGAACATAGGAAATATTCCAACATGCTTCGCAGAAATGTAATCAAACCAAAATGCACACTGAGCCAAAGAAGGTGCTATTAGCAAGCCTTTAAAGGAAGAAGGTTTATGCAAAGGCTTAAGCAGAAAATCCAAAAGTGTATGTCGAAGACTAGGCCACCTACTGAGGTTAGTGTGAGAAATTTGAAAACTAAAGTCTAGAATCAGAGAGACAGAAAGTTTAAATGGAGATACAGGATTGTGAGGGGAAGCTGCAAGGCCATGAGGGAATTTAGACATGGATTTTAATTGGAGTTTTGGGGAACTGGCCATAATGACAGGGATGAGAGGAAAACAGCACTGTACAGTAGCTTCACTGAGTTGATGCTTCTTTACACTATGGCATTTGTTATTAATATACCCTTACCTTAAAGCCTTTAAAAAGGACCTTGGGTTGGTTAGTAGCAATTTATATACTGTGCAACGGGCATCTAAGACAAATGAAAACGCAGCATCTTTTCATGATTCTTCAATGGCACCAGATCTTGGGCTTCATCATTTGAAAGGCATATCAACAATGTGTTGCAGTATCGGGGCAGGGGTGTACTCTGATGAACAGATCACCTTCTTTCTTCTCTAACAGCTACAAGGCTCAAATTTAGAATGTAATGGAATATTCATTGACACATAACTTCATTGGCGTGGAAATTACCAGCCAAGGAGGGTGGCCATCCTTCATTTACCTAGGACCCAAGCTTGAGAATTCCTTCCCTACACCTCTCTACCTAGCTTTTCTTCTTGAAAATATTTCTTAAATCCTAACTTTTGGTCATTTGATCTTGGCCTGAAATTTCGCTCCCAAGTCAAGAATGCAGTGTTGGGAAAATTCCCAGCTCTGCAAATGCAACTGAGGAAAACGTCTGGATGGTTTATTTTCATTCCAGGAGGCCCATCTAAGTGATATGCAATTTATTTGCTGTTAAAGAAAATACAACCCCCCAGGCTCCCATTCCTTCATCCATCCCACTTTATGTCTCCACCCTCCTCATTGCATGGCCCTTCATACCTGCCTTGATAACCTATACCACTCTACCCATCTCTAAGGTCCTTTATAACCCATGTCAATCTATACCCTCCTATCCACCTCATGTCCTTTTGAAACAACTATACCAAGTGCCAAATCATGCCAACCCACATTCACCACTCTTTGCCCTTACATCTGCCATGTCAACTCATTCAGTATTCATTACAGACAGACCTCAGAACTCATGCTGAAATGAAGTAAAGTTCTAATTGCCTATTACATACTTTATTTTTGGAAAACTCTCGTTCATTAAATCTCATTTACCACATGATCCTTTTTAAGAACATAAATTTCATTCAAGTGCTTAATCCCATATAAAGACAAGCCTTTGTATTCATAGCTCCATATCAAAGAAATTTTAATCACTTGGAGATGTCAGTCAATCTGAACTAATAGGTACTCCACTGTGATAATTATGTTGTGAAATCAGCCATACAGCATAAATTCTATGATGATAGCTGTCAGGCATTTATCAACAGAAAGAGTGAAACAGCAAGCACTTTTTTTTTTAAAAGCTCCAGAATAAATGTTTTAGAAAAAAAACAAAGGCTAGGTGACTTAAACACTCTGACAGTTCTAGCGAATTTGACAGTTCCAATCGAACTTAAATGCCTTGACAGTCTAAGAGTTCTCTTGACGTCTCCAATGAGTTTATCCATTCTTTTCCTGCATATTCCCAGCAACTATTAACAATCCCAAAGAGCATGTAACCTCTTCAAAAGGACGTCTGACCTCCCTCAAAGGATATCCTAGCTCTCAAAAATAGTACCCCACTTCTCTAAAGAACACAGACAGCTTTAGAGATTCTCCTGAAAAGTCTAAAGCCCGCAAGTCATATTTTGAAAACCACCACTTATGGTAATTGGACCTGTTTGAAGATAGCTACACTTCTACATGTGCAAATACTTCTGTGAACTATAGATATGCAAACTATATATACAGCCTCTGTTTCCCCTGCCTGGCAAAAAGATGGGTGCCAGGTTTTGAGACAGGACTTCCAGGATGACCATTACTGCTACACCAAAGATCTCTCCAGCTTTATAAAGACTCAGCGTAGCCTATTTGGCTCAGTGTCATACTTTGTTTTATGTTGTTCCAAGGATGCTGTGTTACATTAAAGTAGACAAAGACTGCTTTGTCTACTTCTGATCATTCAGAATTGATTTTGCACTAAAAATACTGAATAATCCAATAATTTGAAGTAAGAAAATAAGTCATGGAGCAATGTGGGAATTAATTAAAAAGCACTGAGTCAACAAATAATTTAAAATAAACAATTTCAAATTAAGAGGAAGGGAATGTATATCAGTTTCCTTTTATTTCAAACATTCTTAGAAAGAATTACTATATTGGACAGTAGTTGAGTTGGAAAGTACCCGATGCAAAACCACTGTCAGAATACTAAATGCATTCATGTTAAGTTTCTCTATCTGCTATTTAAAAATAGATTTAAACCAGTGATCAAGCTGTGTACAGATTAATTTGATTTGAATGTGTTAATTCTTATCACAGCACCCTGAGATTTAAAGGTTGATATGTAACTATCACAGAGATTTTTGAGAGACAGGATGAAACATTATAGAAATGCAAATCTTCTCTTTCTCCCTATGATTAGTAACAGTGGTCCTCAGCTCTGTTTTAACACTCCTCCACTTAAAACACTGTCATTGGCTTTGTCCCATGTGAGACAAATCTAAATGTTCCCAGGTCTACCTGCAGTTTGTGACTAAAGATATCGCTGTTTGTTTTTTGGTTACTATGGGAATGAACATAGCATAGGTACCAGCTGGTACTCATGCAGTCATTATCTGTCACAAAACAATACAAACATGCCACAAAAATTCACAGCTTCTTGGCCATTGAAAACCACATGTTTTCTTGATGTATATGACCAGGTCACTTTTTCCCACTCCAGAATTTCAGCCCCTTACTTAAAACAGAACCAATTTGGACTGAGGAATAAGTCAATGGCCAGCAAGTGTAATGGCTTCATGTCAGGACATTGAGGTTGAAATATGAACTCCCTGATTAAGGAGTCAATTGATGGGCCAATGAGGGAGTCTTTTCCTTGTATTTTACTGGGAATACACACAGTAAGAAGTGTCACAACACCACGTTAAAGTCCAACCAATTTATTTCATAGTAAACTCACAAGCTTTCGGAGTTTGCCCCTTCATCAAGTGAACTATCAAAGGAACTGGCATTCCCAAAGGTACACTGTTGATTGAAAGCACTGAGTGCTGCTGTTAGAATCGTAAATAAAGGAATTTTGGTGAATGGACTTCTGCCACTGAAGACTTAGTACAGCAACCACTTTCCAGTATTCTATAATGTGGTCACTTTTCATTAGTGAACCTCAAAATCAAGCTATTCATTCAGAGTTCACAGAAAGCCCAAATGTTTTCTGCACTAGATTTTCACAGAAATATACCATCAGGATCATTGAATTAGCAGCCAGATGACTCATGAGAGTTTTGCAATCAGATAAACAGGACAGAACTTTAATAGTTCTAAACAAAGAAAAGGGAAGAAAATGGAGTAACAGGCAGAAATTGTGCTTTAGGCATTTTTTTTTAATTCAAGGGTGAACATGGGCATCGCTGGCTGGCCATGATTTATTGCCCATCCTTAGTTACTCTCGAGAAGCTGGTGGTGAGCTGCCTTCTTGAATCTCAGCATGCAGTTCACGTGCTGTGGATTGACCCACAATACCATTAGGGAGGGAATCCCAGGACTTTGATCCAAGTTCTATGAAGGAATTGTTGGATATATTTCAAGGTCAGAACAGTGGGTAGCTTGGAGGGGACCTTGCAGGTGATGGCACTCCCATGTATCTATTATTCTTGTCCTTCTAGATGAAAGTGGTCATGGGTTTGAAAGATACTGTCTGACAATCTTTGGTGAATTTCTGCAGTGCATAAAGGAGAAAAGGGGAACCTAAAAGATGTAATTAAACCAGGAGAGAAGTAAGAAATATGGGAGTAAAACATTAGAACAAAAGCACAGACTGGGATATGGAGCCCAAATAAGTGTTCTTTATATAAATGTACAGAACACAAGGTACAAATTGAACAAAGTGCAGGCACAAATTCAACTTGAAGTGTACGACAGTTGTGTTGAGCTGCTAGCAAAAAAAGACAAGCAGGTCTAACACCTTGATGCACATATACACTGATCTCTTAAGGTAGTAGGGCAGGTGGATAAAATGGTTAAGACAGCATGTGATATACTTGACATTTATTAGCTGAGGTAAAGAGTTTAAGAGCAGGGAGGTAATGCTGGAACGGTATAACATGTTGGTCAGGCCACAGCTAGAGTATTGTGTGCAGTCCTAGAATCTACATTATAGAATCTACTGCAAAGAGTGCAGAGGGGATTCACCAGGATGTTGCCTTAGACAGAGAGTTTTAATTATGAAGAGATTCGATAGACTGAGGTTGTTTTCTTTGGAGTACAGCAGACAGAGGGAGAACATGACTGAGATGTGTAAAATTATGAGGGGCATACATATGAGTAGGCAGGAAGAAATTTCTCTTCTTGGTGGAGAGATCAATGATTAGGGAGCATGGATTTAAGATAAAGTGCAGGAGGTTTACAGGGGATGCGAGAAAAAGCTTTTTCATCCAGAGGGTGGTGGGAGTCTGGAACTCATTGCTAGGAAGAGTGGTGAAGGCAGAGACCCCATTAACATTTAAACTCTGTGCAAATGCGCATTTGCAAGACATAGAAAACTATAGACCAAGTGCTGGAAAACGGGATTAGAATTGTTGGATAGTTCGCATTTGACTAGTACAAAGATGATGGGCCAAAGGGCCTTCTCCTGTGCTGCAGACCTCTATATCTCTATGTCTACATAAATACACATACAGCAACACTGCCTCAAAGCAGAATTACTACCATTCATCAAGCTCAAACTAAATTAGAACACAATCGGTTTGAGAACAGAGTTGAAAAAATTACAACAGAACAGAAGGTCATTTAGCCCATCTCACATCCATACTACTGCTGCCCTCCATCTGGAGCTATTTCCTCAGAAACAATCTTCCTACCACTCTCCCATATCCTTTGACAATTTTGTTTTTTATAACTGTAATCAGTTTGTAACAACAAATTGTGATCAAACATTAATAACCTATTACCCTTCTGTATGATGATGTGACAGTGTTGTGCCTTTAAGATATTTTAGTCATGTTTCAGTGCTGAATGTGTTTATTAGTCCTTTCCATTTCATCAGAACCATTTTGTCTGGATCCAGCAGCACATTACCATTTCTGTATCAGCATAATTCATCTTATTAAAATAAACAGCAATGTTTTTTTTAATCTGAACTAATGCAAGGTTCTGTTGTTTTGTGCTTTCCCCGGAGATTTCAGACTAGGGCTTGATTATGTTGATTGACAGGCAAGGTCATATAACCGGGTACACATATGCTTTTGAGAATGCAGGGTAGTCTGCTTTTTGGGATCTTTAGAGAGGGCACTTTCTCTGTATCTATTGTTCTGTCCGAAGTGGAGACTGAAATCTACCAAGAAATAAGTCTTTTCCTGAGTTTCTACAGTCTGGGGATGGAGCTTTCTCTGCAAGTTATTGCATGAAAATTAGAAGTCAAAGCCAGAATTTTGCTGTCCTGTCTGCCAAGGAAATTGCATCAAGTGAGGGACAGACAACTGAAAGGTCCATTGACCTCAAACAGGATTGTTTCAGGATGAGCGAGGCCCACCCTAAGTGTCTATCTGAAACACTCTTAAAAGTGTAGAAATCTTGCACCCATGTAGGCATGTTTGGTTTCTGTACTAACTGGTTCTAAAGAAGGAATTTATATCTACATTGGGATACTGTTAAATTGGAACAATTTAGATACCTGTTATTTTAATTGGTAAAAGTTATGCTAACTATTTTTAATATATTCTAACTATGCTCTTAAATTAAGTTTATTGTGATAAAAGTTTCTTCGCAGATCACTTGAATTATACCTGGTGTGAAATATCTTATGCTCACCCTAATGCGAAAGTTAGGGTCTTGACTAACTTCATCTTTCACCCGCCTGAAAGATGCAAATGAGCCCAACCCGGGAAACCCACGGGCCAGCCCCACTATTCAGAGAGCAATAGCACCCAATCTCCACAGTTGGAGACGTGCCACCCCCGCCCCCCCCAAATCAAAAAAATGAAATGATGACCCCTCCACTCTGAGGCCCCCCACAACCTCCCTCAGACCAGTCACTCAGTCTCCCCTATCCATCAAACCCCTTAGTCATCCCCTTTCAGCCCCACTCCATCCTCAAGCCACAGTCTCCCCTGGATCCCATCCCCCTCAGTCCATCTCCCAACTCAAAACACAGAGAGCTTACCCCCACCCGACATATGCCCTTCTTCAGGCCACATGCCTTGGCAACCGTGCACTGCCCCTGGCACTACCTCCCTCGTCTGGCACCTTGGGCCCAGGAGGATCAAGGCAATAGGTCCTGTAACAATGTGCTTCTTTGATGCTGCCAGGCTGCAGGAGGAGGGTCCCCCGGGGTCTTGAGGGATAGCCTTACCACTTTCCCTGGGATGAGGATCTTGTGGCTGGACTACCCCTTCTGGCCCTGGTAAACCTGAAAATCATCCTACAAGTGATAATTTCAAGCAGCTCTATGAAGTGGCCAGGTCACTTTAATACCTGTACCTACAGACAGCTGGCAGGCTTTTAAAGGAATTTCCTTTCCATTCTGTCAGAAGCTGCAGATGTGATGAGATGCCTTTGAACTGCTCCGACAGGGATATGTCAATTTCACTAGGGAGGTGGGGGAATCACTTTTCCACATCTGTGCCTCCAGCCCAAGTGTATTCACACTGATTTATCTTACGTCTCTGAGCCTTCATAGCAAGTTGAAACCATCATAATTCCATTGGAAACATTTGATCACTTCAGTTTGAAGGTGCTTTGAAATAGGTTTCTATTGACAACTAATGGATTTCTAGTCAGCCTCCAGTCATTCTATTTACATATCCCTTCATGCTTGAATGCATCTCAGGTGCCCCCCACAGTTCTGAACCAATGTTTACAAAGTCTTTGTGCCCAACTGACAGCTGTGGTTTCTCCAAAAGGCAGAAGTGTTATTATTTCCTCTTTTTCAGACCACATTTTTCCAAACCGTTAATTACAGCATAAGGACAGCCACGTGTGAAAGCAAAAACAGACACAGATACAATGTCTCCTCAATGTGGAGGAGACTGCAAATAGAGACTGGATAATCATTTTATGGAGCACCTCCACTCAGTCCATAAGCATGACCCCAATCTTACAGTTTCTTGCCATTTTAATTCACGGATTTGTTCACATGCTCGCATTTCTGTGCTTGACCTGGTGGAGTGTTCCAGAAGCACAGGGAATAGCACTTCGAGAAGATGCCTTTTGGACTCATTGAATTCAGCAACTTCAGGCAATACCGTACAGTTTGATTCTTTCTGCCAAGTGCAGTCTATTGCATCTTCCCATGCTTTGCAATCTTTGCTTTATCCCCTTTTAGGGGCAGCACAGTGACATAGTGATTAGCACTGCAACCTCACAGTACCAAGGACTTGGGTTCAATTCCCAGCTTGGGTCACTGTCTGTGTGCAGTTAGCACATTCTCCCCATGTCTGCATGGGTTTCCTTTGAGTGCTCCAGTTTCCTTTCACAGTGTAAAAGACATGTTGGCTTGGTGAATTGGCCGTGCTAAATTCTCCCTTACTGTACTTGAACAGGCTCCGGAATGTGGCATCTAGGGGATTTTCACAGTAACTTTAATAAAGTATTAACGTAAGCCTACTTGTGACACTAATAAATAAACTTTAAACCTCTTGTACTCTGCTTTCCTCTCCACAGATTCTCTGACCTGCGGAGTGTGCCTCCTGATTTACTGCCAACTTTGACTTGAGATTTCCAGCATCTGCAGCATTGTCCTTTCCCAGAACTCTAACACCCTCGCAAAATCAAAATCAGTTGGCACTGACGTTACGGTTACAATTTAACTGCAACTTCATTCGTTCCAACATGGTAAAGTATTGGTATGAATGGGGGAGGGGGAGGGTGAGGGGAAACTCACTCAAAATTTAAATGACCAAAAACACCTGAAAACTCCTACTTGTGAAGAAAAATCAACGGCAAAGGAGAAGTGAAACACGTCTCTGTAGCTTCAAACACGATGCAGTAAAAGCGGAAGGTCAGAAAACACACGGAAAACAAAATTCAGGCAGTGCACAGCACCTTGAAGGTAGATCGCTGCACAATTTTCACTGCAATTACTCCAAATTTTCACACCCTGATCTCCTGGGATTGTCCAAAGTTAACCTCCGTCAACTTGGATTTCATTCTTCAGCCGGTATTTTTTTTTCCAAGATGCCAAAGAAATATGTTGTTTGATCAGCAGCAAAGGTCATTAAACTCTTCCCAAGCACTCAGCAAAGTCACCTACCTGATCATCAGGGCTGTGTAGGTGGGGAAAAGCTCAGCAGGACTTACCGTTCCCCGAAGTCTTGGGAGGCAGTTGCCTCACCAGATTTTGAACTTTGTCCCACTGACATTCTCCCCGGCACTTTTCTATCTCCGCTTCCACTTTGTACTGTGAGAATGATATCCTGGAGGCCATTGCCGTTTCTGCCACTCAAATAGGAAACTGTGGTCAAGCGCTCCCCCGTACACCCCTCGCAGAAAAATGCCACTGCGCCTGCGTGGCCACGCAGGGCACGCTGGGAGTTGTAGTTTTACTACCCTCCGCCAGCCAGGAACAGAAAAGGCAATGCTTAGGACTGATACCAAAGTCACCTCTCAAAGAGAAAATGTCAACCAGTGCAAGGCATCACAGAGTCGTAGAGGCTTATAGCATGGAAAGAACCTCTTCAGCTCAACTTGTCCATGCTGTCCTTATTTAAAAAAAACACCTAAATTAATGCCAATTGCCCACATTTGGTCCATATTCCCCTATACCCATATAACTGTCTAAATCTTTTTGAAAGACAAAACTGTACCCGCTTCTACTACTATCTCTGGCAGCTCATTCCAGACACTCACCACCGTCTGTGTGAAAAAAAATTTTTTGTATCTCTCCCTTCCCACCTTAAACCTGTGACCTCTAGTTTTAGACTCCCCTACCTTTGGGAAAAGATATGAATATCTAGGCGATCTGTGCCCCTCATTATTTTATAGGCATCTATAAACCCCTCAGCCTCCTATGCCCCAGAGAAAAAAGTCCCAGCCTATCCAGCATCTCCTTATAACCCAATCCATCAAGTCCCGGTAGCATCCTAGTAAATCTTTCCTGCACGCTTTCTAGTTTAATAATATCCTTTCTACAATAGGGTGATCAGAATTGTACACAGTATTCCAAACATGGCCTTACCAATGTTTTGTACAACTTCAATAAGACATCCCAACTCCTGTATTCAATGTCCTGACCGATGAAACCAAGCATGCTGAATGCCTTCTTCACCACTCTGTCCACCTGTGACGTCACTTTCAAGGAGCTATGAACATGTACCCCACAATCTCTTTTTTCTGTAACTCTCCCCAACGCCCTACCATTAACTGAGTAAGTCCTGCCCTGGTTCAAGCTACCAAAATGCATCACCTCCTATTTGTCTAAATTAATCTCCATCTCCTATTCATCAATCCACTGGTCCAATTGATCAAGATCCCGTTGCAATTGGAGATAATTTTCTTCACTATCAACTATGCCACCAATCTTGATATTATCTGCAAACTTACTAACCCTGCCTCCTATATTCTCATCCAAATCATTAATGTAAATGACAAATAACAGTAGGCAAAGCACTGATCCCTGAGGGATACCGCTGGTCACAGGCCTTCAGTTTGAAAAACAATTCTCTATAATCACTCTCTGGCTTCTATCAAGAAGCTAATTTTGAATCCATTTAGATACCTCACCCTGGATCCCGTGAGATTTAACCTTATGCAACAACTTATTATGCCGTATCTGTATGTGGTACACTTTCTCCCAATGAGGGAGACACTCCCTCTTTATGGGAAACACTCTTTCCCTATATGGGGTACACTCTTTCCCTAAAACAGATTTAAAAAGTCAATTTTCTGACTGTTGTTTTTGCATCTCCTAGGAATTGATTCACAATTTAATTATCATGATGTTAAAATGTAACAATTAAGATGCCTCACAACAGGTTTATTTCTTGGCACGAGTTTTCAGAATGCTGCTCCTTCATCAGATAAGTAGGGGATTGGATTCACAAACAGGGCATATATAGACACAGACTCAATTTACAAGATTATGGGTTGGAATGCAAATCTTAACAGGTAATCAAGTCTTTGCAGGTGCAGGCAATGCCAGTGGAGAGAAGGTTAAGCACTGGTTAAAGAGGTGTGAATTGTCTCAAACCAGGACAGTTAGTGAGATTTTGCAAGCTCAGGTAAGTTGTGGGGGCTATAGATAATGTGACATGAACCCAGGATCCCGGTTGAGGCCATCCTCATGTGTGTGGAACTTGCCAGGATAAAAACTAATTATTGTGGATGCTGGAACCTAAAATGTTAGTTTTAGTAACGAAATGTCCTTCCAAAACTTTTTAAAAACTCCAGTCTGTGAAGTTATGCTTTTTCCAACAAAAACATGCACTATCATTATTTGTATAGTGCAGAAACTTGGGCAACATTAAGACAGAAACAATGCTTTGACACTAATGAGATGTGAATGCTGAGATAGATGTCTGGAGCAATGAGAAAGACAAAAATAAAAAAAAATCAGTAGATCAGGGAATGAGTGATATTGTGAATTAATTAATCAATTAAAGTAGCCAAGAAGAGGCTGAAATGGTATGGTTATATGCTGCAGAAAGGGAGAGGATTTGTGATCAGACAAGCGATAGCAATGAATTGCCAGGAAAAAAGAGAAGCAGTATGCTAAAGAGCAGATCAGAGTATCTGGTGATGAGACACTTAATCATAGTGGAATTGGAAGAATAATGCATGGGTGGCAGGAGGTGATAGAGAAGTCTTGTGACTACCTCAAGTAAATGGGGAGAAGTTGAAAGAAGGAAAAAGGTAAAACATGTACTGATATATGTAAGCAGAAACAACTGTTATGGACAGGAGTGAGGTCATTTAAACAGCTCTCTCTCACTACCTTTCTGTAACCAGAATGATGGTTTTGGGCTTTGACTTACCCTTTATAAGTGGTGGCATATTTTCCTTGACCCTTAAATTTGAAGTGTTCCAGGCCTTTGTGAATAAAAACAAACTTGAGCTAAGATAAAACAAAAGGGTCAGTTTATTTCACACATATACACAAAACGTAGGCTTTTGCAACATCTGTCCCTTTTGCACTCATAAGAAGGATGAGGGAAAGAAAGGGTTATAAGGCCAGACCACAAATATATAAATGATGTATTTGGTTTTATGTGAATTCACAATCAAAAGTCTTTTGAGGGTAAGTTAGTGATTATCGCAGAATGATCTGTCTTTCCAGAACTGATACCTCCACAAGGGTAGAAGACACGTAGAGTTAAATTAATCTTGAAGGCACCAGTTCCAATGTTCCAGTAATTCACAGTGTAAATGAGGGTCAGGTGATTGTACCTGGACAGAGCTCCTTCTGCTGCTACCTGTTTGATAGTAAGATGATAGGCAGACACAGGCTGCTGCCTGAAGTCCTGTTCTTTCTGGAAATCTAACAATGATTGAATATAAGATCTGAAGCTTATTAATTAAAGGAATTCAAATGGCTTAAGTTTTGGTCACGTGATGGTGAAGTTTTGTGTTGGCTATCAAGGTCCCTGATTGAAGCTCATTGTGTTCTGAAGCAGATAATGGTCAGGTCATTAACACCACATTGGATGTAAGGAGTCACAAGCAGCTGCCTTAGTCCTTGGGGATTCAACCCCTTTGGCAGCTATAATTCTTCTTAGAAATGTAAAGAAGCTTTGTACAGCTCCAAGAAAGGCACTGGGATTATTTTTTTAAAAAACAATACACAACTGGTTCGCCTAAAGGTTAGGAATTCCTCAGGCATGAGTCATGGCTAGTCAAGATAAAGCCCTGTCCGTTTTAAAAATAAAAATGCTCATTTTTACGGAGTAGACTGATTGAAGTAGATATGCATTTATTTTCCTTCCTGTCTCAATCAGAAAACCTTAGAGAAAATGAAATTAATTCCATTTCACTTCAATTTTTTTCTAATATAGTCTTTGGGAAGAAATGATGAGAACTGCATATATGCAGGAATTCTCATTCATACTGGTATATGCAGTACACAGCAGGGAAATGATCTGCAAGGATGTGTCAGATTCTGGGATTTGAGTGGGTTTGAGGTTCATCTGCCTGAGGAAAATCTTCAGCGCTTGAATTTTGACTATACTCCCCTTTGTTGGGGTCAGGCATGCCAACCTCCAGATTAAGTATCTCTGAATAGGTTTAGGAGTTTTACAAGGTGAAAGATGTGGCAGAATATGGGGAGGCATAATGCACTGGTAACAGAGGGAAAACCACGTGACATCTAATTACAATTAAGTTTATATTCCTCAAACCTGTCTCCTCAGCTACTACCGAGGCTTCTTGTAGCCAGAAAAGGCCATAACCAGCCTAATCTGATTCTCTTGTCTGATTTTCCATTCTCCCTGCACGTTTTCATTTCCCTCATATCCTCAACCCCTGCAGATGGGAGATACTTCAACTTCTTCTAGGCAATTTAGTTCAAGAGATCAGAATGTGCGAGGAGCTGTGTCTGTCCGCATGCTTTTGGACATCAGCTCTCATAAAATTAGTCTTACTTTTCTATGAGCTTTAATTAGTGGTGCTGTTTTGTGGTATAGCTGCTGAGATGAGAAATGTGTGAGACATCTAAGTTGACAACTGTTATAGATGCAGAAAAAGAAAAGAAGCCAAGGGAAGCTCAACAACAAATATACCCTGGCTAATGGGATTGAGGAGTTGATGGCAGAAAAGCATGGGTATGGGTGGAACCCTTGAGAGAGCACAGGTAAATGACATGGAATGGGGTGAATGCATGCAAGTGATTGAACAAACATAGAAATGAGATAGGAAGGAGGGCTTTGATGGGAGATGGGATGGGGAATTTGAGAGGAACAAAATAGAGTGGGTATAGCATGACAGGAACAGCATGGGAACCATGCAATGGGATTTAAAGAAATACTGTAGCAATAAAGATATTAATTTCTTCACAAATGTTTTGTAGATTGTCGTGTGTTGAAGGTTGCATTGTGCATTTTGTCCATTTAAGTCTATGATACACATATGTACCAGAATAGGGAGTCTATTAAAGAATCTATGTTTTAACAGCATGTACATTTTCCATTCTGAAAGCTTCTTACTGAGTGTTAGAGGGTTAGGATAACCTGGGACCAAAAAGAATGATGGATCAAGATAGACTAATTTAGAGTGAATATAGTATTTAAAAAGTACAAAGTACCAGGAGTTTGATGCATTCTGCACATACAACCACTCTTAGAGAATTTAAACTTTTTTTAAAGCTATCATATTCTGTATTAAAGAATACCGCTTGGCTAATGATACTCTAAGACATGATGGGATACTGCATATGACAAAAGCAAACACAACTCCGTAAAACCTGCACTCACAACCAATTCTGTACCCAAGAAAACATTTTATACAAAACAATTGTCATCTGGTGCACTATGTAATAAGTTAACAAGACAATTAACCAATCTTGCACATGATTGAGGCAACTAGCAACCAAATGCAATATTGATGATGCTGAACATGTTGAGCAGGAAATCAAAACAAATAATTGAAGGTTGTCTCTCCAATCAACTAGGCTGCAAAGCATTTGAGAAAGAAAACTGTCAGAGCTGCTGGAGTCAGCAAAATCACAATTATCACAGTAACAAGAGTTACTGAAGTTATTGCTACCAACAGTAATTACCATACTTCAAATTCAACTCCTTCGAACACTGTTCATTACTCACGTGCCAGGAAACCATCTAAAAAGCAACACCAGTCTCACAGAGTTGACACTGGGCCAAAGAATATTTTGGTGGTGCTGTTTAACTACAGCAGATAGAATGTCCTATAACTGGCAAACAGTGTCAACTGCGTTGAAAACTCAATTGCTTTGAATCACAAAACTATAAAGACATGATTCAGAGAGTTTCTACAAAATCTTTCCAAGTTCAAAATGAGTTACAACAACATCCAATCTTGTGTTACACAATAGCTGTATTGTCATTTCATATTATTAAAGGAATGTGTTGTGGATATAGCAAATGAAGGTTTCCAGGGAACTGTTGAACAACTCCTTCGGGAAAAATATAGTTTCCAGGAATTAACCACATGATAGAGCACAAAAATCAATCAGTGCTTGCCATGTTAAGTAACCACAAAGCCAAATCTTTGTGATCTTATCAAAATGTGTGAGCTACTTGCAGTACCATAGATGGAAGTTAGCGTGGATTTTACAGATCTGCAAAACGTCAATCGTAGGGTCGTAGAGTCATAGAGGTTTACAGCATGGAAACAGGCCCTTCGGCCAACTTGTCCATGCCACTCTTTTTTTTAAACACCCAAGCTAGTCCCAATTGCCCACATTTGGTCCATATCCCTCTATACCCATCTCACCCATGTAACAGTCTAAAAGCTTTTTAAAAGACAAAATTATACCTGCCTCTACCATTACCTCTGGCAGCTTGTTCCAGATACTCACCACTCTCTGTGTGAAAAAAATTGCCCCTCTGGACACTTATGTATCTTTCCACTCACACCTTAAACCTGTGCTCTCTAGTTTTAGACTGCCCACCTCTGGAAAAAGATACTGACTTTCTAGCTGATCTGTGCCCCTCATTATTTTATAGACCTCTATAAGATCATCCCTCAGTCTTTTGTACTCCAGAGAAAAAAAGTCCCAGTGTGTCAAGCCTCTCCTTATTACTCAAAATATCAAGTCCCAGAAAATCCCAGAAAATCTCTTCTGCACTATTTCTAATTTAATGTTTTTATAATAGGGTGATCAGAACTGTACACAGTATTCCATTGGCCTTACCAATGTTTTGTACAACTTCAATAAGATGTCCCAACTCCTGCATTCCATGCTCTGATCAATAAAACAAAGCCTTCTTCACCAATCTATCCACATGTGACTCCTCTTTCAAGGAGCTATATATCTGTACCCCCAGATTGAAAACGAGAAGGATTTCCCTGCTGTTATAAAAGGTATATTGAAGCATTTTTTTTAAAAAAATAACTATTTATTTTAAGTAGCTAATGCCATTGTTATTGACTCATTTAAAAAGTTTTTTTAACGATTGAAGATAAGTATTATTTAATGTATCAGTAGGTTTCATTATCTGTTCTAATTTTGTGAAACTACTATTTAAATCTGCATTATATAAGTTTACATGTGGCATGCTTATAAGGATCAGTAGGTTTCAATTTAGAATATTCTAAATCTGGGAGACTATTTGAATCTGCATTATATTATTATTAAAGTTATATAAGTGTGCATGTGGTTTAGTTTAGATCATGGAAATTGAAAATTTAATTGGGAAGATGAAAAGTCAGAACTTCACAGACCATGATTTGGATACCTGCATGAGATTCACCAGAGTTCACATTTTGGGCCATGGAAATCAATGTGTTTGTCATTTGTAATCTTCTGCCTTGCTTACTTCATTTATAATTCTCATATTTAACTATTCTGAATGCTTCAATAAGGCATTTATATAATTTCATATTTAAATGTTTTGTTTCGGTAAACATTAGTAAAATTTAATAGTTTAATGGAAAATATTTATTAACAAAAATAATGTTATAAATACAAAACTTTGATACTACTTTAACATTTAACCAAACATTTTATTTTAGCAGCTGCATGAACTTGTTTAATTGTCTCATTTTTTCAAGTTTCTTACAAAGTACACATTTTTCTAACAACAATCAATCAAATATTTTTATACATAAACACAACAATTCTGTTATCACTAAACAAGGAGAGTGAGGAAGGAATATGAGAAGGGTAAACAGGGTAAGGGGAGCATAAAGCAGGGGGAAAGGGAGAGAGAGGGAACAAGGAGGCAGAAGGGAAAAGGAAGGAGAGGAGAGAAGGAGAAAGGAGAAAGTGGGGGAAGGGAGAGGGGGAAGAGGTGGAAAGGCAGAAGAGGAGAATGTGAATGAGGGAGGGGGAGAGGGGGGGAGGAGGAGAGGGGGAAGGGGGAGCAGGGTAAGGTTGAGGACAGGAAGGGATAAAGAGGGGAGAGTGGAAGGAGGAGGGGAGAGGGAGGGGAGTGAAAAGCTGATGTGAAAGGGGGTGGAGTGAAAGGAGGCAGGATGAAAGGACGGCAGAATGAAAGGGGGGAGAGGGGGAAAGAAAGGAGGGAAGAGTTTAGATTTGACAAGTATCTTGACTCTTCTGTGGCTACATCCAAGCCTGAAAAAGAACTTCAGTTAAGAATCAAGCCAAAAGCATGATGTTCCAGTGGTGGTGGAACATAACTCCAGATTTTCAACCTGTACTGAATTCTGTAATACCTATCAGAGAAACAGTTCACATCAGCCTGCTGGAGACTTATATATGCCAACTTTCCTGAAGCGTTTGAAGTTTAACATTGCACTAGGGAGGTTCTTAAAATAGGGTTAAATATTGCCTAAAATATATTGCAAAATCCAAATGTACTTCTGCTGAAATTTATTCTAGACCTAACATCTACTTTGTTACTATGAATGTATTTTTTTATTGGAATTAGTTATCATGATAAAGTTGTAAAGATGTTTTTCACTTTCTATATATTACATATATATTAAACATCTTTTTAAAACACTTACAAAAAAAACCCACCCAAAGAATGTTCGCTGTCTCTACTCATTGCAGCTAGACCAAAAAATAACAATTCAAATAAATAAGGACAAAACCTGACCTAAAACCCAAGCAAGTGACAGAAGTTTTGGCACTATTACAGCTCAGCACTTCCATAGTGGCAGCTTTCAGAATCTCAGTAAAAGGTTCTAAATTGGTGCCCTTTCAGCACACATGCACACATGCACTGGCACTTCCATGTTGTCCTGACATTCATGTGTGGGGCACAATCAATTTAATCTGGTTTTCGGGCATGAAGTTACTCGCCTTTATCTACTTCAACTAAAGCAGTCATCACAAAGCTTGCAAGTTCTTCACTTTGATTGGAGTTCTTCAAACAATGAGAAGTGGTGGGGGATGCTCATTCAGTAACAACGAGTTTAGTAAATTTGTAACCTGGATTTCACTCATCAAAGAAACATAGCCCAAAATTGAGAGATTTATGTGCATCTAATAAAAGTAGTTCAGACAGTTGCAGATGAGTGCAAGACTTTGAAGGAAGGGTTCTATCACTTTCTTCACATTAAAAGGTGACTCTTCACTCAACTATTGGAAAACTTCCAACATTCAAGCTGCTATCATAGATCAAAGAACCCCTACCAGACAGATGGAGGTCATTTGGCCTATCGAGTTTATACCAACCGCAATCCCTCCCAGGCCCTATTCCCACACATTAACCCTGCTAATTCCCCCAACACTAAGATCAATTTATCATGGGCAATCAACCTAACCCGCACATCTTTGGAGTGTGGGAGGAAACCAGAGCACCCAGAGGAAACCCATGCAGACACAGAGAGAAAGTGCAAACCCCACATAGACAGTGACCCAGAGACCGCAATTGAACCTGGGTACCTAGTGTTGTGAGGTAGCAGTGCTAACCACTGTGCCATTGTGCAAATGCAATAGAGAACAGAAGAAATGAATAAAAGAAACACAAAGCAAAACATGAAGTTTACAGCTCCGCCACAAAAAGCAGGAGATAAAGTGCTTGTCAAACATGATGCTTTCAACATTGAAAAGCAAATTATCCCTTTTGATATCTAGCCACAGTTGTGATTAACACAAAAGGATCAATGATCACTGCTAGTTGTAGTTTGTAAATCATCACATAAAATGTGTAATTTTTCAACACTAGTGAAAATTCGTAAGCATTAAATCCGATTCTAACATTGACATCTCAGATGAAAAACATGAGCTAAATGAGACCATACCCAATGTCAGATGATATTCTACTCATGAGAGAAAACATGCACCAAACTTAAAGTAATGTTTATTTATTAGCCACAAGTGAGGCTTACATTAATACTGCAATGAAGTTATTGTGCTATTCCCCTGGTTGCCACACTCCGGTGCCTGTTCGGGTCAATAGACCTAACTAGCACGTCTTTCAGACTGTGGGAGAAAACTGGAGCATCTGAAGGCAACCCACTCAGACACAGGGAAAACATACAAACTCCACACAGGCTCAAACCCGGTTCCCTGGCACTGTGAGATAGCAGTGCTAACAATTGTGCCACCCTGATTAAATGACTATATGATAAAGTAACCTATTTTCAGTTGGTGAATAAATCTTTTGTCACATTGTACATGACTGAATGCGTTCTTCAATTATTATAAAAATTAGTCCCAGAGGACCATAGGCTGTTCTCCCCTTTGAGAGAGAGCTAACTGATGGAGATTTAACCTGAGGATTACCATACCACAGGTGAGAGACAAGGTTGAGAAGGCAGAGCGTTCATGAATAACCTCAGTAAGTACAGGAATTGAATCCATTGGCATTGCTCCACATCATGAACCAGCCATCTAGCCAATTAACTAATCAAATATATAATAGTGAGGTGTGACACAGTGGTATTGTCACTGGACTAATAATCTAGAGACCCAGAGTTACGCCTGAGAATTGAGTTTCAAATTCCATCGTGGCAGATGGCATAATTTGAATTCAATTAAAATTGGAATTAAATTCCCAGTGAAGCCCATGAAACCACTGTTGCAAAGACTCATCTGGTTCTGTAGGGAAGGAAATCTGTAGTCTTCACCTATCTGGTCCACATGTACATGATGTCACCCACTGGCCTACATGTGACTCCAGACCCATAGCAATATGGTTGACTCTTAGCTGCCCTCTGAAATGGCCAAACAAGCCACTGAAGTCAAGGGTAATTAGGGATGAGCAACAAGTGCTGACACATCCCGTGAATGAATAAAACATTGTGTTATTGGGAAAGCTGAATGTTCAGGTTATGCTTAATTTTATTGTTTACACTCATTATTTACATTTTTAAAACATACTATGTCTCATTTGCTTTGAAGGAAGGGGATGCGATGTATTGAAAATTAAACACATTTTGTCCACACATATACCAGCAGAAGTAGTCTATAAGGACAATAAGGGAATGCATGTTTCAAAAAGAAATTCACACAGATCTCTGCTAGTATTATATGTGGTGCAATTTTTTTGTCAAAAACAGAAAATGTTGGGACGTCTCAGTAAGTCCGAACTGACAGAGTCATCCAGACTTGATTTGTCGCTTCTTTTCTCGCTCCACAGATGCTGTCAGATCTGCTGAGATGTTGCAGCACTTTGCAATTTTGCTTCAGATTCCGGCATCTGCAGTATTTTTTCTTTATCTTAGTGCAGATTTTTAATACCTGATGTGACAAACCATGCAATGGGATTTTAAAACCCTGCCGTGATGCAAGGCAATATATTTCCAATTCAGTCCCTTTCCAACTTGCGCCTCTCCTCTTCCGAAGGGACCCAATGACGTCATTTGTTTGATGTACTACAATTCCCAGAGTGCACGGCGGGGTCGATGCGTGTGACGTCATAAGTTTGCGTGGCAACGCATGTTTCCCATGGCAACGAGGCCTGGGCTACTTGTCTGGCTTTGTGCGGAGCGGAGATTCAGGTTAAAGCGAGGTCGGGAAGCGGGCGGGTCTTTGACTGTGCAGGATGCCCCGGCCGAGGTGAATGGTTAATGGTGATTGTTGCTGAATAATTGAATTGGGGGTGTGGGGGACGGAGGGAGTAGCAGCCTGAAGCAGGGAACGGCCCGAGGTTGGACATAAACACACTTACTGTCAGCAATCCCAACATTCGTGTAGTCTGTGGGTGAAGATACACTCCTACTCAATCCCCACAGCTTCGCTTTATAACCCCGACCACCGGTCTTCGGTAACCACTTGGGGCCACGAATGGTCAGACTTCAATAACTGTGAACTAAGAGTGATCATGATGTGGCGATGCTGGTTTTGAACTGGGGTAAACACAGTTAAGAAGTCTCACAACACCAGGTTAAAGTCCAACTGTTGGACTTGAAACAAATTTTTTGGACCTGGTGTTGTGAGACTTCTAAGGGTGGCATACTGACCCAGTGATTAGCATTGCAGACTCAAGTGCCAGGGAGCTGGGTTCAATCCTTGGCTTGGGTCGCTGTCTGTGCGGAATCCGCATGTGCCGCGCTTGACTTCGTGGGCTTCCTCCAGGTGCTTCAGTTTTTCCCCTCAGTCTGAAAGAGATGCTGATTAGATGCATTGGCCATGCTAAATCCTCTCTGTACAGGCACCGGAGTGTGATGACCAAGGATTTTCACAGTAACTCCATTCCACAGTTAATGCAAGCCTACATGTGATACTAATAAATAAATTTAAAAAAATGTTTTCACACCCAATTACTTCCACTTTTATGTTCCTAGTAATCTTTTGTTTATGCCCCTTGTCACTTTTTTTTCTCTCTGAATTCGGAATTATTATGTGATAGAAAGTGGGGGACACACAACTGCCTTTAACAAAAACAGAAAATGCTGGAATATCATAGCAGGCCTGACAGCATCTATGGAAAGAGAGTAGAGACAATGGGCAAGATTCTCCAGCCTACCACCATACATTTCCTTCCTGCCTGCCAGAGGTGGTGCGTTGTTTGCTAGCGGCGGGATTTTCTGGTCCTGCCACTGTTAGTGGGAAATTCTATTGACATCATCCACGCCGACAGGAAAACGGCAGAAGGGAGTATGCTATCAGCAGGACTGGAGAATCCCACTAGCTTGAACTATCAGAGAATTCCAGCCAATGTTATGAGTCTGGATAACACAATGTCAGAACTCAGGGCATAGAAAATCAGACAAGATTTATACTGTGAGGGTAGGGGATCAGAGGGGAACTGTAATTGGACAAAGGAAGTGTAAGCCATGATGATAAAGGCTGAGAAAGGTGGTAAAAGTGTTCATTAATTGATCGGAATGTGTGAATGGCAGAACAGAGGTACACAATGTTCAGGGACTACCTAAGGAATGTGACAGTTGCCTTGAAGCCTGGGAGAGTGTGGGTTGGGAGACGAGACAGAGAGCGAGATTGGAGAAAAGGAAAAATAGAAGTAAAGATGAAAAGTGATACTGTCCTTTACGTTTTTGGGATGTTCCAAATCACTTGACAGCTACTGAATTGTTTGAGTTATAGTCCTTATATCAGAGGCAATTACTCACAGCAAGTACGTAAATGGATGAAGCATTTTATTGGTCTTGATTTGGCAATGAAAGTTGAGCAAGAAATTGAGAAATTCTTTCAATAGTGTAATGACAGATTTGCATCCACTCAGATGATCACATTGAATATATAGATCTCATCCTAATCACTGTCTTAACGTGGAATCTGAAATTTTTTTAACAGTCTTACCTTGTCCTTAGAATCAGTCTTTCTCAAGTTGATAGTTTTCCCTACAGAGTCAAATGTTGCCCATGTTTTAAATAAGAATCAGGAGATGTCATATTTTAGATGTAAAAAGAGAAAAAAAACCTGAAAATATTTGAAAATGCAAATACAAATGGGAAATGCTGATAATACAAAGTGGTTTTTAAGTATTTGAAAACAAAACAATAAGTTAACATCTTGGATGGGAACTCATTTTTAATTTTTAATAAACTAAAATATTCTTTTTGCAGTATAGTTTTTTTGATGATTGGTACAATGCTCAGAAATATCATTGCCAAAAGATAAAATGGCTTGTTCTGAAATGTTCTTCATGTATGTGCGTTTCCTCTCATCTACAGTGACACACTCTGGGATATAGCTGTGACTCAAGTTTCGAAGAAGAATGAGGAAAAAGAAAATGAAGAAAACTTGGAAGTCAAGGAACGATCTGTATTTTTCTTAGGAAATAAGAGTGGGGTAAGCTGCTGGGTTCACTTTCAAAGTTAAAGAACAATATTTGCAGTATGTCTCCCACAAGAAAAACACTGCTGTGGAACTGCAGGAGTGGATTCTACTGGCCATGGTATGTTACAGAATAGAAAGGTACAAAACTGCATTTGTAATTCCAATCCAAGATTAGAGTTGATGCTGATTGAAGGCTTATTTATTTTTCCACAAATAGGAAGGGAAAAATCAAGTGGTCAGATGCTCACACACTGGTGAAACAAGTACACAACTGTTTGCATCCATCCAAGTGTCAGTGAGAGATGCTACATAATGCTCCACAAAATTTTGGTATCAAAATGTTATTTGAAATAACAGTTAAGGTCTATTGATTTCTTTGTCTCTGATGTACTACATTAAGTTGGAATTTAGGTTTTTTTTGTTAATATGCTGTTTTGCTAATTGATGCCAAGTAATAAACATTCAACCCTGTGATACCTACATCAGATTCACAATAAGATTAGGTTTGTTTGCAAGAAACATCTGTCTTGCTGTCTTTGGCGATGAACAGAAATAAAAAATGTTGGAAGAGGTGACAGTGGTATCTCCTCTTTCTTTAAATGTCTCCATGTAACAGTCTACTTCCAGATCAAGACCTGTTCTATACTCTAAGTATATGCCACCTTTTGACAGCCTGAAGAAGATTCATTACATGGAAAATTCTAGGGAAGATCACAAACTGAAACATTTCTGCTATTGAAGATTTTGACATCCATTTTGAAAAGTTCACATTTGCATCATTTTGAAAGATGGTGATAATACCGTATTGTTTATTCTTTCCTCTCTCTCACGTTGCAGAAATTCTGAGTGAAATGTAGGTTCAGTGTCCTCCACGTACTACTCCCCCATAATATTCATAACTGTGCGAACCTACCAAGGAAAGTGAGGTTCTTCTGGAACGTGTGAGAGAATATAAGGGTGTGAGTTTTCAACCAGTACTGAGTTTAATGTGGCATTAGTAGGGATTAAAATGGCAGATCACCACCCTTCTCAGTTGCATTGTTCATGTCAGTATGGTGCAAATTATCACACTGACTAAAGTTTCAATAATCTATAAATTATATTTATATGCATATTTTGTGTAATTTAATTTTAGTAATTTCTGCTACATGAACAATTTCCAGAGCAAATTAATTGTGAGAATTGTTAACTTTGCTTATTGACAAATATATGCATACATATAGAAAATTACATACTTGTCATTTGTGTTTTATTTTACAGGGAAAAACGACAATTATACTCAGGTTTCTTGACAGGTATGTATTAGTTTGTGAAATTTAGAGGACTGATTAATGGCAGTTTACGAGAAATGGGGTTGGAGCTACTCCAAATTAACGTTTGAAAGCTGGGCAGAATTTTACTTTTTGAGATAGGACTCTGAGAAATGGCTTTAATTGCAGAAAGTAGCCAATTCTTACTCAATCTGGCCTCCAAGAAAAATAGTAAGAAGTCTGACAACGCTGGTTTAAGTCCAACCGATTTATTTGATAGTAGACTCACAAACTTTTGAGGTGTTTCGACCTCTTCGTCAGGTGAATGAGGTGTTCTGGTCTCAGACAGCACATATAACAGCACGGACAGTTTAAAGATTACTGATTACTTTGTTTACCCTAGTCCAACACCAGCATCTCTACTCCAAGAAAAATAGCAGGAACCTGTACAGTAACATGGAATCAGCATTATAGCTGGCATGGGGAAATTCCACACCTTCCAACTCCAAAGTTTAAAGTTTATTTATTAGTATCACAAGTAGGTTCACATTACTATGAAAATCCTCTAGTTGCCACACTCAGGCACTTATTTGGGTACACTGAGGGAGAATTTAATATGACCAATGTATCTAACCAGCAAGTCTTTCAGATTGAGGGAGGAAACCCATGAAGATATGGGGGGAGAACATGCAGAGTCCACATAGCCAGTGACCCAAGATGGAACCCACATCGCTGGTGCTGTGAGGCAGTATTACTAACCAGTCCATCTTTATAGTTGGGAATAAAAACGTGTTAGAATTGGGCTTATGATTATTTTGTTAGATATAAGTGCAGACAAATATATAAATTTTTCATTAATAGTTTTCCAAATAAATATGATTTTAATGCTTGCAATGAACTTACCATTACAGGGATGAACTGCCAAAGCCTACTTTAGCTTTGGAATATACTTTTGGAAGAAGAGCAAAAGGACATAACACTGTACGTACTAGCATTAGTATGTTAAATGCAGATTCGTTCCAAACAGGAAAGCAACTGGCATTTCTGCCTGTGGATCAATCTTTTGTTGCTAAGTTTCCCACTCACAGTTGTCACAAAGATGTCTGAACTAAGACTGAGATTTGCCCACCCTTGTAAATGGTCAGATGAAGAATAAATAGGGGGACATCAGGATATTATGGATCAGAATATTAATTATTAATAGAATACTAACCTTCTTTCTATGAAGTAGAATATTAAGTTAGCCTGTACATTTAAATACATAGGGGCAACACTGTTTTAATTACTTGGTCTTATTCAAGATGGCCTGAGAGTAACCATGGCAAAGACCTTCAAAATTTACCTGATATGACTGTCAATATTATGGGACGATATTCCAGAGTAAACCAGTACTGAAGGTCTTGAAGGTGAAATATACATATTTGTTTTAGATTTATTACTTCCTTGTAAGCCCTCACCATTCAGCTCCCAACAAAAAACAGCAAAAAATTATTATTGATTTGCTGATTGCCCTTTCACGAGCTACTGGTCCAATATATCTTCTTGCTAAATTATGTTAAAAGCTTTCATTTGATCCTACTTAATTTGGACAGTGCTTTTGCCCTGAAAGTCCCCAGGCTATCATTCTAAGACTTGTAACATGTATTCTGTAACAAGTTACAGATTTTTTAAAATCTGACATGTCTCCAAAGAAATAATAGATTTGACAAAGTCATTGAATGTAGTTATGATACCATTATCTCTCAAACAGCCTGTCTAGCTTTAAAAGTAATATTTTGCTACTTGTAATATTGTGTGGTGAACTTGTTATCCTAATGTATGAATAGGTGTATTGATTCAACATGTATAAATAGAGGAATCTCAGAGCAGTCATTTTGCATAGTATTTCATATCCAGATGTTCAAGAATAATCAACTGAATGGGAAATGCTGTCAGTTACCCACTTCATAGATCAGTGGAGCAGAACTTCATAACATTATGTAGAACTTTCTACAAAGTGGTGTGTTCTGAACTGTCTCTCCATAACATTTAAAGATACATTCAGGGAGAACTGATCAAAAATTATCTGTACACTGTTTCTGAACATATATACCCATCATCCAAATAATATGTGCCTTTCAAACCTCTGAAAAGGTAGTTTGTTCCTATTTGTGAAATTTTATTGCGTCTTCACATTATGCATCTATGTGGTCAGGGATTTAATAATTACAGTACTTTATAATTTATAATCATGAATTCAACTTTTTCTTAAATTTGTCTTAAAATAAATTATAACTGCATTTCTAGTGATAATTACTTGATCAGTACTAGCAATTTTCTGCCACTGGAGGGCATTGGCATAATTTGCTATTACTATATAATCTACCGAGCAAAGAAATGCTGGAAATCTGAAATAAATTTGGGATGAACATTTTGGCTGTGGACTGATCAGGTGGTTTGAAGCATTGAGTTCTGATAAGGGTCTACACTCATAACATTGATGTGGTAACATGGAATTGTGGTGCATTTCCTGGCATTTCTATTTTACTGCACACAGCAAAATACACTGCTGCTACCTAGTGGTAGAACGTTCCAGAAATCTCACTGACATATAAGGATTGCTGGCAACCATTTGTCCAAATCTGAAACAGTTGCTGGATTGGCACAAGAATGTGAGAAAAAGGTACAGAAACAGCAGTCCGTATGGTCCCGCAATGAGGCATACCCCACCATTGAATAAAATCATGGCTGACCTTACCTAACTTCCTTGTCAATCAAAAATCTCTGTCACTGACCCTTTAATATATTCAATGACACAGCCTCAGCTGCTCTTGTGAAGAGAATTCCAAAGTCTAACAATCCTCTGAGAGAAAAATAATCTTCCTCATCTTTGCCTTAAATGAGAAACCAGTTGGGGGTGATCTTACTTTCTTGTTCTGCGGAGTGAGCCAGTAAGATTACGAGCGAGATAGGTGAAAAATCGGGTTCACGCCCGATTTCTCACCTACCACATTCTTATCTTGCCTGGATATTTAGCAAGATCAGCCTTGCATCCAGAAAAGGCGCAAAACTGATCTTAATATTTAAATCTGTTTAAATGGAGGTTTAAACTTTATTTGTGAGCCGGCTCACTTGCCTTAGTGGCCTCACCAGTAAAGATCCTCATTGGTGGGGATCACGCATGGTCTCCATCACTCTACCATGATGGCCTCACCTGTAAGACCAGAGGCCATTGAGGCCCCCTTAAGAGGTTGGGAGCTGGAAGGGATGAGTGCCCCTTGGGCAGTGCCAACCAGGCACACTGTTAGTGTCCACTGGCATCAGGCATTGCCAAGGGGCAGAGTCTAAGGGGAGAAGACCTGAATGGCAGCTGGGTATAAGGGGAGGTAGGCAGGGACATGCTGCACACTCGGCAATTGGCGATCAACTGGGCCGGGGGGGGGCGGGAGGGTGTGATCAGCTTCAGAGGCTAGCAATCCTGGGCGGCAGGGGGAGGATTCGAGTGCTGTTGGTGGGCAGGCAGAGAGATCTGCACAAGCGCGATTGTACTTGTACTGCCAGCTGGCAGCTTTCCGGCGAGCAGAGGCCCAGCTTTCTCCCTTTTCTAGCAGGAAACAGATTTAGCAATATTTTTTGCACAGAGTGGCGTAAGATTGGACTTGTGGTCTTACTGAAAAAAAGATTTGAAATTCCCATTTTCACGTTTGCTTGGGACTTAGAATTTTAGAAATGATCACTCTCTCTCACTACTTTAAAACTGTGCCTCCTAATTCTACGCCCCTCCAAAAAAGGGAACATCCTCCCAGAATCACTCTGTCAAATCCCCTCAGGATTCTTTGTTTCAATAAATGTTTCATTCTGCCACCAATGAATATATGCTTAACTTGTTGTATCTTTCCTCATTAGACAACCCATTTATCCCTGGAATCAGCCATGCAGACCTTCTCTGTATTGTTTCCAATGCAATTCTGTTTTTCCAGGAGACCAAAACTCTACACAGTACTCCAGAATGAGTCTCACTAAGGCTCTGTACGTCTGTAGCAACACTTCTCCACTTTGATACTCCATTCCCCTTGCATTAAAGACCAACATTCCATGTCCCTTTGCCAACAGTTGGTCTTGTTGCATACAAGCTTTTTGTGATTCATGTAACAGGGCACCCAGATTCCTCTCCATCATAGAAGCGTCTCGATTTAAATGAAATTCTGCTTTTTTATTCTTCCTGACAAAGTAAACAAACGTTTGAACTCTTTAGAAAATAAAATGTTAATGTAGTTGAAGCCAGGGGTAGTCGTCAGCATGACATTATGTATGGTAGTTTGTTACTCTAAATTTGTTTTCTATCTTTGCACTGTTTTGCAGCCAAAGGATATTGCTCACTTTTGGGAACTAGGTGGTGGAACATCACTGTCTGATCTCGCTCAGATTCCAATTAACATCGACAATATAAGGTTTGTGTTCATGTCTTTCTGAAGTTAACTATGACTTGCAGGATATTAGAATACAAAACAAAATTCTGTTTTAATCAGAATGTTGTAATTTTTTATATTGATTTGCTTTTTATTTTGCTGAACAATGGTGAAAATATCTGACAACTGCTTAATACTTCACTGCACTGAAATTGCTATCCTGTATCTTATGGCCTTTGTTTTACTAGTCTGATGCTCCTATGGACTTTTCCACTCATGTTTGTAGCAGTTTTCCTTAAAACCCATTTTTTTATAAACTCAAAGCTATATTATATATTTATTTATTATGTAGCTCTTCATTCCACTGAAAATATGTTATGCCCACATTGCAGGTTTTTCAGACTGTTAATATCCTTTTCTTTTTTCTCCCCTTCAGTTTTTTCCTTCAATAGTTAGGCAAGTGAGAAAATAGCTCCCACAATTCTACTAATACTATTGTAACCCCTAGAATAATTCACAAGACTAGACAGCTAACTAGACAAATACCTTGCCTATTAGTTGATATTTTTTATATAAAGAATTGATTGGATTTTGGTGCCTTTTGTATTTAGACTTTGTATAATGTAGACTTTGCATATTTATCTTGTAGGGAATCAGAAGTGATGTTCTTCGATTGGTTGTACGTTGCAATATTACTATATTATTCATGTAGGTTCCCCATATCAAAGATGCCAAAAGTAATTTGTAAATACTGGGTTTCTTGATGGAACCAACAAGTCTAGAAAGAGGGCAATTATTCCCATTGGAGTTGTACATAATTCATGTGCATCCCAGAATCAAACAGTTGTTTTGAACGTAAAAAATCATTAATTTAAATCTCTATCCAGGACATTCTAGGAGTGAGCTTGCTATGGGGATAGGTTACAGTGAACTACCCATTTTTGTGGGATTCATCTGTGTGTTTTCTCAGAGAAACAAGCAGAATTAGCTTAGAAGACTGTGAAAAACATGCCAGCAGTTAAGGGTTTGGGAAAGGAATTCTGTACTTGCCAGCAGCCAGAACAAGAAGCATAAAAAGTCATTTCGAATCAGTGGTGTTCCTAATGTTGAGTCACCAAGCAGGAATTGCGCTTGAGCTCCATGCTTGGAATGAAAAGTGTAAGTGCATGAGGAATTAAAATTGTCGGATCAGCCCGGTAAAGCAGTGGAAGCGATTGGCAGTAGAATGCTTGCAGTGAGAGAGCAAGTTCTAGAAATCTTAAGTGCCAGACTGGAGAACTGAGGAGAATTAAAATGAATCCTGAAGAACTGTGGTACCCCCAGCTTGCTCGCAGGTGAAGTGAAAGAACCTCAAGATCCTGGAAATTAAAGAGGAACTCTTGATTGGAATTAAATGAGGAATGGAAAGTGTTCTATTAAAATTTTTGGCTATAAATAATAAAAGTACATGAAATATAGTGTTAAATTAGTAGGACTTGCTTTGTTTATTTTTCATACAGAAAGTGTTTTTTGTTTAAAACATGAAATCTTGTGACATAGCTTCTTTCAGGCAAAAACTGAAAGTTTGATTTTTCTTAAAAGTTAAAGGTCTTCCTTGAAATCATAACACAAAAAGAAAAACTTTGCTACATAGATGAGATACCATATCTATACAATTTGCTGGCTAATCAATTAGAATTTAAAACTTTGGCATGTGTATGTTCTGTAATGGGCTTAGACGGATATAATTTGATATGTGCGACATCTTCTGAAGAGAAAGATCCTACTATTTTACAACTTTTAAATGCATTGAAAGCAATTGAAGGCATTTGTGTTGTTCTATTTGAATTAGGACCCTTTCTGTTGTTTTGGTTTTGGATCTCTCCAAACCCAATGACCTCTGGACAAATATGGAGAAACTGCTAAGTGTGACAAGAAATCATATAAATACAGCTATAAATGAGCTGAGCAAAAAACATTCCATAAATGTGAATGACATCAAGCAAAGGACCTGGAAAACTTTGCAGAGGAATCATCCGGTGAGTCTAGAAAACTCTCTTTAACGTCAGTAATATAGCATTCAAAACTACAAAATTATATTGGTTGTTGAGTGTATTTTGTTTAGTGCATGAGAAGTTCAAGACCAGGTTTAGTCTTTAGCTTAATCATTCTTGAACATCTCAATATGAAAAACTATGCAATTATCCTCTAGAGTATAGAGGATAATTGGAGCAGGTCACATATATGTAAGTTTATTCTTGCTTTAAAGTCATTCATCTGTAATTTTTGTATAATACTTTCATCTTTATATAATTTAAAGTTAAATAGCCAACATTAAAGGTTATTTATTAAAGTAACAAGTAGGTTTACATTAGCACTGCAGTGAAATTGCTGCAAAAATCCCCTGGTCGCTACAATCTGGCACCTTTTCAGGTACACCAAGGAAGAATTTAGTATAGCCAGTTGCACCTAGCCAGCACCTCTTTTGGACTGTAGGAGGAAACTGGAGCATCAAGAGGAAATTCATGCAGACATGGGTAAAACGTGCAGACTCCACACAGTGACCCAAGCCGGGAATTGGAATCTGGTGCTGTGGGACAGCATTGATAATCACTATGCCACTATACCAGCCTCACTCTTAGCAATTTGCTAAGCAGAAAAATAGAGTTTCTATGTAGTGCAAATTGAGAAGCTAAAAAATGTGTGTAATTACATTGTGATTAATTTACAGATGCATTTTCAATTATTTAAATGGATATAAATATAACAGAAAAGTAAAATTAACAGAAAAGTAAAATTAACAGAAATAAGCTTAGGTAGATAGAAAATGTGGACAGACAGAACTTTTCCACATATTTATTTGGGTCAGCATGTTTCAAAATGATCAATTCCCCCGTCTGTGTCAGTCATTATTCTTCAATTCATCCTTCGAAGAAACTGCTTATTTACTAGCGATTCATGTATAATCTGGACTGCCCGGATGATCTATAGTCCTGATTGTAAAAAACAATGCAGCTCAAACAAATGTTATGACAGTTATCTGTGGAATTATCTATGAATCTAGCACATGTGTGGGTGTATTTCCCTTTTTTCCATTTTTAAATTATGTACTATCTATGGCCAGGCTTTTAGATATGGGAAATGGTGATTAGCCAAACCTTGCTGCCTGTACTTGTCTTGAAAAGTGAGTGTCATTTTTTTTTCCCTGTCCCTTTTCTTTAAAATAACAATCAAATTGTCATTAAGCTCTCCCATGAGCAGCAGTATTATGATAAAATCCTATCAGACACACACATGCACGCAAATACGCTATTGATAATTTGTCAGCTTGCTACACTTTGGTAAAGATTTTAAAGAAGCTAATATTGACTTCAAAATATTCTCTCTTTCACAGTGATATTCTGAATTAATTGTGAATATCAAAAGATATTCCTTTGAAATTAGTACCGCTCTTGGTGATGTACACCTTCCATCTCAAATATTCTAGTATTAGATAGCATCAGTTTTAATCTTTTATTTTAATCATAATTAGGTAAAATAAACTGGAATTTATCAGTAGAGGTTTATAGCACTGATGGTCTTTTGTGTTCCTGCCAGCTCTTAACTAGAGCTGTCACCACATTTTAGTAGCATGTTATTTGATTTTAGCCTTGGATGTGTTTGAGTTGGGTTTAGGTACGGATAGTTTTGAGTTTTTTTTAGCTATTTTGTACAGATGTGTCTGGGTGTATGTATTCCTTAAGCATCAAAATACATTTTTTTTTCTCTTTTAAAATTCCAACAGGACTGGGAACTAATTGATCCATTTCCCATTCCTCTTGTTATAATTGGGAGCAAGTATGATATTTTTCAGGTATGGTGCAGATTACACTATTAGTTTCAATTGCTACATTTTCATAACTTAGTTATTATTGTGAACATGGTCACTGTTTTGATTTGTGAACAGCTGATTCTTTCTATAGGATTTTGAGTCTGAAAAGAGAAAAATAATCTGCAAGACACTGCGCTTTGTAGCCCATAACTATGGAGCTTCATTATTGGTATGTTTGGATTATTTACGTGATTGTATTTAGAATCTGTCTGTTTTTTGGGTAAATGCTGATTTATTCTTCATCAATATAAGAAGATCACAGAGACAGGATCTCATTTAAGAGCTTTGCTTATAATTATAAAAGCAATTTGTCCCTTTTGATTTGCATACTGAATAATCAATGTTGATCCCAAGGTGACCAATACTCAGTCATCCACTCCAGTTCTTCCTGGAATGAGAGATTTTTGTAATCACAAATTTTGATGATTTTTACTTTTGGAGATAATGTTACAGAATGGGCTACATGCAAAGCCAAGTTTATTCTGTCCTGCCCCAACAATATGCTGGTCTCAATTTCAGAAGAAAGCTACCTCTACATTTTCTACCAGTCATCTGTCTGAGATATTTGAGTAAGATTGCTGGTTTTCTCAAAACATTTGCTAGTTAGTGCTGTGGGGTCTCAATTAGTAAGAATTAGTTTAGGACCGCTAAACTTAAAGAATATAATACTCTTAACCTTCATTTCAATATCTTTGAAGGTACAAGAGTTCCTGCACATCATGCCCCACCAGATCTTAGGAGATCAAAGGAAAAAATACCTAATGGTGTCAAAATAGTTTCACATTTATATAACTTTGTGTTTCAATCTTACTAATATCTATTGTGTCCAATGTAAATACATGAGTGGGTAGGAAATTAGAAGAGGAATATTCATGTCAAATCCTAAAAGAAAACATCTATTTAGTTTTTCAGCAATAAAACGGAAAGCACAATATCAAAGATGCGGACTGTTCTAAACCATTTGGCATTTGGTACTGACAGAAGGTGAGCAACATGTATGTTTTACTTGCAGTGCCTATATCTTTGCATATTGATTACTTAATAAGAAAAATAGGTCCGAGATAAAAGGTGACCAACATGTACATTTTACCTGCAGTGCCTCTGCCTGGGCATGATGATTACTTAATAAGGAAAATAGGTCTGAGATGTAGTGCCATTCTTGAAATGTGTTTGTGGCACAAAATGCTGACTCTTATTCTTGTCAAGAAACAAAGATAGTTAAGCCTCTACACACCTCTGTGGTTTGCTATCAGCTGGTCTTAACCTTCCAGCCTAAAAACATACCAGCACAACACCGGAAGAGAGCCTTCTGCCCACAGACAATTTTTCTATGCCAACTTTACGTGGTTTTGAACAGCCTTTCTTTTAAACAAACATGTAATTCTTTGAAATCTCTAATGCTGTTTTGTGTTTTGTAGCAAAACTGTAACTGTAGAGTACAACAAGCCATTGTTTGTTCCGGCAGGACTGGATTCACTGAGTTTGATTGGTAAGTAACCAAAAATTATTTTACTACGTAGTTTGTAGTGATGAGGGGCTACAGTTTGCAACAGGCTACATTAGCCATTATAATAATAATTCCTTTCTGTACGAAAGAAAATAAGAAATCAAAATTGTCCCTTTGGATTCAGTTCCTGACTTCCCAATAACTGGAAATGTTTTGGGCAGAATTTTCCTGTCCACCCTACCATGGGTATCACACCAGGAGGTACAGGACCACGCAAAGGTCCATTGGCTTAAGGCAGGATTTTGCAGTTTTGGGGCGAGCGCGTCTGGGTCTTAATTTGCTTAACTCCAGTTGTGTGGCCTGAAAGGAAAATAGAGTTTCCTTTCAGAAAATACATTTTCATTATTTAATGAGGTCTTATAATAAATTACCCTTATAATAAACTACAGTGCATGCAAGTAACAGAAAACTGAACAAACAGTCCTTAGGCACACATTGTGACCAACTCTTCTGTCTGCGATATTCCAGCCAGTTGTATTTTTTTGTGTCAGAATGACTGTGCATATTTTGTGCCATAGCCACAGTAAGGACCCAATTTGAAAATTGGTAGATCAAGACTAAATTTCTTTGTAACCTGGTTTGGAGACACGAAACACTTGAATGTGTACATTAGCTGACCAAAAATAAGGCGCAATAATTTTGAAATAAAAACAGAAAATGCTGGAAATACTCAGCAGACTGATGGAAGTATCTATGGACTGAGAAAGATCCAGGAGCGACTATCCCAAAAAATTTCTAAGTGTCAAATTCGTGTAAAAACTGGAGTATATCCCACTAGTTTTTTTCAATGGGACTTTAAAAATGAATCTCTCACACTCTATGCACGAGAACACTGGCGTAAATCAGTTCAGAAATCAGTGGGCAGAGCCAACGATATAGTGCTGAGTGGGCCACTGCTCATGCACTGATCTGTCAGCGCCGAGATTGAGGAGGCGCAGTGGTCCCTATCTGCTGGCTTCGCGATTGCTTGTCAACCCTGCAACCTCTGCATCAGCAGCTACGTGACACCCCCACTCCCCTCTATCCCAAGGCCCAATTGCTGGTCCCCCAGATATGCCTGCGCCAGCCTTGACCCCGCCTCAATATACGCAACACCCCCCTACACCGGTGGCCTCAATCCCGTAGCAAGTTGATCTTCCCCCACCTCCACCCCAATGGCCAGCCCCAATTGTTGGTCTTCCTCCAGCTGCTCGCAATCCTGAGTGCAGAGTGGTAATGGGAGCCCTCCCCCCACTCACTGCTAATGATCACCCCCAAAAGGCCCTGCACCCGTTAGGCCCCATCCCTTGGCACTGCCTGATGCCTGTTGGGCAGTGCCAAGATGTCCCCTGTGCATTGGCACTTTGCCCCCTGGACATGGGGGGTACCTCTCTACCCCCAACCCCCTCCCTGCGCCCGATCCTTTTGGGGGGCCTCAGTTGTCACCCTTCACTCCAATGGGGCTGGGCTGTCAGCTTCCTGCAAGTGGGGAGCTATACTAAACCCTGTTGGAGAGAAATATCCTGGCTAGGGGGAGAGGCTAGCATGCCTGGAGACTGCAATCCCAGGTTCGCTAATGAGATTCATGTGGTATTTAAATAGTGATTTAAATAAATTATGCAGTTCCGAGCCGATTTCTGACGTGGAGCTGAAGGCGCCAGAAATCAGGATGCTAGAGACATATGGGAGCAGCGTAGCAGGAGTGGAGAATCACCCCCTCAATGTTTCAGGCATTCAGATGAAAAGTCATTTGATCTGAAACATTAACTATTTCCTTTTCCATAGATGCTGCTAAACATTTCCAGCATTTTTGGTTTTTATTTCAGATTTCTAGCATTTGCAATATTTTACTTTCATCCCATTAGTTACTGTTGCAGGTAATAACTTCTTACCATATGCTCCTAGTAGGCAAGACTGTGCAATGGAAGTGTGCTCAAAAAACTTGTCCTATTGTTTCAGGAATGTTAGAATCCCTCAAGTGACAGTTCTTCATTTGTGGTTGACTATGAATTTCATTAGGGCTATTTCATGGAGGACAGAGTGTTCAACTCCAGCTCACCTGACATACAAACAAACAAGTCTTGACCAGCTGTCAAGACTAGGAATCCTGTTTTTTTAAAAAATCTTTTCTGCCTTATAAACCAGCAAGTATTAGTGTGAGTTCTTGCACTCCAGCTGAAAACAACATGGTGATGAAGGATCAAACCTGGGACCTTCCTGACATATGGAGCTCCATGTCATGCTGAGCAATACATGCTGTGTGCTTCCAGATATTTCATACTTAGAACCTTGCTTTTTGTTTGCTATTACTTGTATGTTCAACATTAATCCGCTGATTTAAAATTCCAAAAATCCAATAACATTAGTAGGTAGATCCATTTGATCTGTGAGAGCCAAAGATATTAAATCTACAATCAGGCACCACAGCAGAATCATTGGAACTTCCTAATGTTATATAACTAACGTATTTTATTTAACTTATACGCAGGGTCTCCATCAGCTGCTGAAGTTGACTTGGGAAAGATAAATGCGCGGAATCCAATTGATCTGTGGAAGAAAATATATGAGAGGCTATTTCCGACTGAGGTAACATCGCCATCTATTTGTAAGCTAATGGTCCAGTATATTATTTTGCTGCATGCTGATATCAGAGTGGCACAGTGGTTAGCATTGCTGCCTCAGTGCTAGGGACTTGGGTTCAATTATTGGTTTGGGCTATTGTCTGTGCGAAGTCGGCACATTCTCCCTACGTTTGCGAGGGATTTCTCCAAGTGCTCCAGTTTCATCCTGCAGTCTGCCGGTTATTACGTTGGCCATGCTAAATTCTCCCTCAGTGTACCCAAGCAAGTGCCTGAATGTGGCGATTAGGGAATTTTCACAATAACTTCATTGCAGTGTTAATGTGAGCCTACATGTGATAAATAAGTAAAAACTTTAAAACCTGCAAAACTACCATGTGAACCACATTATTTCTAAATAAATAATTTATTTCATAACTAGAAATATTATTTTAATTGCAGTAGGGGTGTTTTTTGAGGTTGAGGTGGAATTGTATTTTTGGGGCAACGTATTAGATGCATAACTGTACACTTAGCTATATTATATGTCACCTGAGAATACTTGTTTCTGCCACCGGGGCTTGGATTTTCATACCTAAGGAAGGTGCACTGAGTCAGGAGCCCTTCTTACTCTGCCTTGAAAAAACATTACCTGAATGACAAGATCTTTGTTCCGAGGGCTCGGATGCAAGATGGGCTTGGTCCAGTTGCCTTTCAGAAACAGTTCAAAGGTCGATACAGAAGCTGTTCAGTGCCTAGACAGGCTGGTTAAAAAGCTCATCTCCATTTTCTGGGACTGTATCCCAACTGTGTTATTAAATATTAGACACTCCAGCCCTCACATGTTCACCTCCCTATACATTCCCCATGAACCCTGCCCTTTCATCTACCCTTAATGGCCTGTCATATCCTGCATGCCAATCTATGCCCTTCCACCCATCCCAATAGACCCTCGCACCCCTCATTCCAATCCACATTCCTGTACCGACTTCAGTGCAACTCACTCTCCATGCCAACCCATGTCCCCCTTATAACCTCCATGTCAACCATCCTCCTCCACCATTCCTAAAGCATCTTGTATCCCTAAACCAACAATGCGACTGAAGACCTCCTATCCATCCTCACGACCCGTTATGGCACCTATGTGAGCAACCTATGTTCCTCACCTCTCATCCTTTGCCATTATACCCTCCATGCCAACCCACCCTGTATCCACAAGGTCAGACTTCAATAAGTCATGGTGAGTTGAAGTTAAGTTCTAAATATCAATTACAGACTTTTCCACATGAAAAGAAACTTTTAATTATAAAATCCATTCAATGCATTTAAATTAATCCCTTATAAAACAAACATTTGTATTCATAGCCCCACATCAAAAATAGATAATTGTTTAAAAACATCTTGGAACTGTCAGTCAAAGTATGAACTTCTAGCTGCCCAATGTGATAATAATAGGTCATGAAAAAGTCAAGCAGTAATAATGTTATAATGAAAGCACTTAGAGTTAAATGACCAAATATTTATTGAAACTGAAAGCACTTTTTTTTCAAATCAAACCCAAGCAAGCTTGTTCTTTGCAAAATTTAAAGGGTAGTCATTTAAATACCTTGACAGCTTGATAGTTCCATAGACCTTTTCACCCTTTGTGAGATGTCCATTCTTCAGTGCTAACATTGCGAACCTTGATAGGCATGAAAAAGGTCTGAGAGCAGACGCATGGTCCCTCAGTAGCTTAACAGCAATCTGAAGTATTCTTTGAATAGGATGTTGAACCAATATTCTGTCCACTTGTTTCATTGTCTCGGGTGGATGTTCAAAAATCCATGACACATTAAAAGAGCAAGGAGTTCAGCCAAAACTCAACTTCTGTCCAATTTAATTAGTAGATTAAATAACAGACTTGTAACTGGCAATCATCTCATGGCTGCTGTGTTTGTCTACATAACAGCTGTCATAGACTTCAAATGTAATTCATTGTACGAAATGTTTTGAGATATTTTAGTATTATGAATGCTTTATAACTGCAGTTTTTGAAAGATTGGACATCCTAATCAGTGTCACAAGAGCAGAAAAGTGATAGCATTGTGGAAGGAGGAGGATCCACCTAAAATGTCTTCTCATAAGCTGCCTTCAGCCAGTTTTAAGGTGCTAAAGACTAAATGGACACTATTAAGAAAACAGATTTAGATTATACATTTGGGCTTCTCTTCCCAAACCCCTGCACAGTGCTACTTCTTCCCCTATTATTAAAAGGGCTCCTCAATACCTATACATTAGAATCATATTGTGCAGTGCAGAAATGGACCATTTGGCCCATTGAATCTGCATCAACAACAACCCACCTCGGCCTTATCCGCGTAACCCCACGTATTTACTTTGCCATTCTCCTGACACTAAGGGGCAATGGCCAATCAACATAATTCGCACATCTTTGGAGTGTGAAAAGAAACCAGAGCACCTGAAGGAAACCCACGCAGACACAGGAAAAATGCGCATTTGAACAGATACATGGATATGAAAGCTTAGAGGAATATAGGCCAAACGCAGGCAAATGGGGTTAGCTTTGATGGGCATTTTGGTCAACATGGACCAGTTTGGGCCGAATGGCTTGTCTCCATGCTGTAGATTCTATGATTCCAAACACCTGAGTCACCTGAGGCCAGAATTGAACCTGGGTCCCTGGCACTGTGAGGCAGCAGTGCTAACTACTGTGCCTTCATGCCACCCTATTTGAGACATCATCAGGCATTTCATTATTTGTTTCAAACAATTGCTCAGTGCCTATTCTCTTCCCACCCCCTTATGTGAAGGACATTGAATAGTGTAGTGTACATACATGTATTCCTTTTATTCAGTGTAAATTTGTTGTGAATACCACATGTGAAATCTACTTGTGAGTAATATTGTGTATAGGAATTCAGAAACTTAACTTTGGTATTGCTGTTATAAGTTTTTTTTAACAGGTTGTTTTGTATATATAGAATACCAGTGAATTGAAAGATATTAGGGACCCAGCTAAAGACCCGCAGTATGCTGAACCTGAAGTGGATGCAATGAGGACACAAAAGGATCAGGTAATATACACACTTGGAGTAATGCACTTTATGTATTTACTTGATAGACTTCTTGTCCATTCCAGTCCATGCTGCATAAAACTTATTAAAAGAGTATTTGATTTCCCTTAATAAGCTTTATTACTCATCATGGTCAGACACAAAAAGCCTCCAAAACAAACTGCTGAGAATCTTTCTCATGCTAGGAGACATTTTGATGTTATGAAATGACATTGTGATGCTATGTAATACAGTTTTTTGTTTAAAAGGACGGCCAATTCTCGATCACGAGAGCAGAAAGTCTTTTTTTGTTGAAAGAGGAAATTCAAATAAAATCTCCTAAGCCAACAGACTACTAATTAAGCATGTTGGCCACTTCCTTTCTGTTATAGCCTCACTCACATCTGTATTTAATAGACCCATGTTTACTTTTAACCACTCATTTTCTTCTTCATATGTTTACAAAATCTTTTGCTATTAGTTTTGACAGTCCTTTTTTTGCATCTCCTATTTCTATTTTTTTTTAATATAGCTCTCAATATGTTTCACTTCACTTCCACTTGCATTGTGTAAGCTTATTATTTTGATGTTATTACCTTGCTTGTTGACTATAGTTGCTTAACTATACAATGGAGCTTTTTGTTATTGGGATATATTCTGATTTTGTATCGTACTGTGTACTTTGACTATAACCCAATATTTGTCTGCAGGTTTACCCGATAGCTCAATCCAGTGTACTGTTGTCAGTTTATTTCTCATTTTTTCAAACTTTGCCTTACATAAGTTTCAATGATGTTAGCCAAAGTTTTGATTTTATCAAATTCCTGGGTGAAAATTGAAATCATAATTCATATCTTAGTATCTACATTATAAGTTTACTTCACAGGGCATGTTGTTTTTCATTTACCAAAATGACTCACCTTTTAGATAACTTGTGAGATAATTTAAAAAAATCACTACGGATTTTACTGCAGCAGTTCGCCTAGGACAACGTCCCCTAGTTACCTTTCGTAAAATCAATCAGTACTATCTGTTCAAAGGTTGGATGATAGAGGTTTAGTTAATCCAGATGGACTGTGAACTTACAAGGGATATATCATTTTATGTAAATTCAGCCTTGAACTAAAGTCTTTCAACTGTCTACAAGTTTGAAGTCTGATTATCCTTGGTTACTTCAGTTCATTTGAATTATCTTGCTTTTTTTTTAATGGATTTAATGGTGACGTCATACATGTTCAAAATGAACATGAACTATCAGTGGTTCATATGTGGTGTACAGCAATGTGTAAGATGTTCTTGGAGAGTTGATACTGGCTCGATGGGCCAAATAGCCTCTTCCTACATTATAGCACATTATAGGGATTCTGTGAATTCTATGGATCTACTGTTTATCCACAACACATGTTCCACCTGCTTAGCTATGTGTCCTATGCCTTCTGCTATTATCATTCTACAAACTGTACACAGGAGGTAAGTCAACAAATTATGGTGATTAATCCCCTCTTTTGGCAGTTATCAATCTGAAATTATTTTCAGGTTAACAATTGCATAGTTTAGAAGAAAAATGATTAACTATTGTTGCTGTCTGGTCTTTCCTGTTGGGTGTACTTGTCAGAACTATAGTGAGCTATGACAAATTTCACTTTATGATGAACAAAATGCTTAATCTTTAATAGGTGCAATAATACTGTGCCAGATAGTAAAAGAACTTTCTCATAACCTTTAGTAACCCATTGAATTGTCTCGTGATGATCCAGTGTATGAACTGAATATTGAACACAACATTCATGTACTTTAATCTTCCCAATTAAAGTGCAGTACACAAGCCATATAGGAAGACCAAGTCCACAGCTTCGATGGATATATGTCAGTCAGTGCTTTGATTTCTAAATATTGAAATAGATTTGTAGTCATCAATTTTAATGGAAGGTAGGAAAATGTAAATTAACCTTCCTTGAAGTTTTCCATAAGACCTAGGAGCAGAATTAAGTCACTCAACCATTGAGTCTGTTCCGCCATTCAATCACAGCTGATATTTTTCTCATCACTATTCTTTTGCCTTTTCCCCATAACCCCTGATCTCCTTATTAATCAAGAACCTATCTATCTCTGTCTTAAAGACACTCTATGACCTGGCCATTACAGCCTTCTGTGGCAAAGAGTTCCACAGATTCACCATTCTCTGGCTGAAGAAAGTCCTCCTAATCTGTTTAGAAGGATTGTTCCATGAGCCTGAGGTTGTGCCCTCTGGTTTTAGTTTTTCCTACTAGTGGAAACATCCTGTTCATGTCCACCCTATCCAGGCCTTGCAGCATCTTGTAAGTTTTAATAAATCTCCCTTCATCTTTCTAAATTCTAATAAATACAGACTCAGAGTCCTTAGCCATTCCTCATATGACAAGCTCTTCGTTCTAAGAATCATTCTTGTGAACCTTCTCTGAACCCTTTCCAAGGCCAGCACATCCTTCCTTAGATTTGGGGCCCAAAACTGCTCACAACACTCCAAATGGGGTCTAAGCATCGCCTTATATAGCCTCAGAAGTTCATCCCTGCTCTTGTATTCTAGCCTTCTCAACATGAATGCTAACGTTGCGTTTGCCTTCCTAACTGCCGACTGAATCTGCATGTTAATCTTAAGAGAATCTTGAACAATGATTCCCAGGTCCCTTTGTGTTTCTGATTTCCCAAGCATTTTCCCATTTAGAAAATAGTCTATATCTCCATTATTCCTTCCAAAGTCATAACCCCACATTTTTCCGAATTCTATTCCATCTGCCACTTCTTTACCATAGAACATAGAACATAGAACAATACAGCACAGAACAGGCCCTTCGGCCTTCGATGTTGTGCCGACCAAAATAAAAAGCAATGCCCCTCCTAACTAAAACATTCCCTTCTCATCCATATACTTATCAACTAACCTCTTAAACGCCACCAAACTTGGCGCATCTACAACAGCTGCAGGCAGGGCATTCCACTCCCTAATCACTCTTTGAGTAAAGAACCTACCTCTGATATCCGTCCTATAACTCATACCCCTTAATTTAAAGTTGTGTCCCCTCGTGCTAGCTTTCTCCATCCTAGGAAAAAGGCTATCACTGTCCACCCTATCCAAACCTCTAATCATCTTATATGCTTCAATAAGATCCCCCCTTAGCCGCCTCCTTTCTAACGAAAACAACCTCAAATCCTTCAACCTCTTCATAGGACCTGCCCTCCATACCAGGCAACATCCTGGTAAACCTCCTCTGTACCCTCTCCAATGCCTCCACATCTTTCTTATAATGTGGCGACCAGAACTGCACACAATACTCCAAGTGCGGCCGCACTAGAGTTTTGTACAGCTGCAACATGATGCTGCGGCTCCTAAATTCAATCCCCCTACCAATAAAAGCTAAGACTCCATATGCCTTCTTAACAACTTTATCCACTTGACTGCCTACTTTCAGGGATCTATTGACACATACACCAAGATCCTTCTGTTCCTCAACACGATTAAGAGCCCTACCATTAGCCCTATACTCTACACATTTATTGTTCCTGCCAAAGTGCATTACCTCACACTTTTCCACATTAAACTCCATTTGCCAACTCTCGGCCCAGCTCTGCAACTTGTCCAAGTCACTCTGTAAACTAAAACACCCCTCTTCACTATCTACCACTCCACCGACTTTAGTGTCATCTGCAAATTTACTGATCCATCCCTCAATACCCTCATCCAGATCATTTATAAAAATTACAAACAGCAGGGGCCCAAAACAGACCCCTGAGGCACACCACTTGTCACCGAACTCCACGATGAATATCTCCCATCAACCACCACCCTCTGTCTTCTATCTGCCAGCCAATTCCTAATCCAATTAGCTAAATCACCCTCTATTCCACACATCTGCATTTTCTGTAGAAGTCTTCCATGGGCCACCTTATCAAACGCCTTACTAAAGTCGATATATACTACATCAACCGCCTTACCCCCATCCACCTCTCTGGTCACTTTCTCAAAAAACTCAATGAGGTTAGTAAGGCATGACCTACCCTTCACAAAAGGGTAGGTCACCTACCCTTCACCCTTCACCTACCCTACCACTCTCCTAATCTGTCCAAATGCTTCTGCAGAGCCCTTGTAAAGATATGATTGCACCACTTTCTGGGAGGACAATGTTTTGAAAATAAAACTGTCTTTGATTGTAATGCTGAATTAAGGTGGAGGGCATTTTTACCAGCACACCCTCATAATTTAATATTATTTCAGAATCCTGTAGCACTCTGAAATTGAGCTTGGGAGGATTTCAGTCACAATTCTGATACAGAAATTGCAGTAAGGAAAGATGTAATAGAAATCAAACCTTGATTTATTAATTGGACAAAAAAAAACTTTTTTCTACACTTTTACTTCTGATTAGAAACCTGGGGGAGGGTGGAGATTTCTGAACGGCACATTTAACATTCACTGCTTTTGCAGTATTATTAAACAGTCCGCTTCTTGAGTCTTAGTTTTAGAATTTTATGTCTGATCCTTTCTACTTCGGTTGTGTTTTAATTGCCAGCTCAGACTGGGATCATGCTAAGCTCGCATTTCAGACTACCTGAAAGGTCTGGTAATAACTATGTTCTTACATGTTAATGCAGACTTATTACATCTTAATTACATATACACATACACATCAATCAATATATTAATTATGTAGCTATAGCCAGGGGACTTTGAGTTTAGGAAAGTTAGGTTTTACTGAAGTAACATTTTAGCTACTGAGGAGGACAAGGACAGATATTTGAGTATTGTAGTATTTTCTGATCATTAACATTTGTGCACTTTGTTTAAATAAATCGATTTGTAGGTTCAAATGTCCAAGTGTCTAATTTAGTAAATGAACATTTAGTTCACTTTTTGAAGATACATCCAAGTTACTAGTGTACAGAGTAAAGGGTCTCTGCAACTTCTTGGTCTCTGTATTGTTTATCTAGATATTGAGCAGAAAAGGATATCAATATTACTGAATTATTCAGCTGCATTTGGTGCTAATTGTTGCTAAACTAACAATGACAGTTTTCTAATGTCATTTTATCTTTCTTTTCAGGAACTTGAGCAATATAAAAGAAATGCTTCCAAATCATGGAAAGAGATGCAACTTGACACACGGAGATAATCTTACCTTCAGTATTTATATGCATTATTTTACATTTTAGTTTCAAAAATGCATAATTTTGTACATTTTGAAATGAAATATATTTTGACAGTATGTTAGTATTTATTTCCAAAAAGCATCCAGTGTTTTAAGCATTTTACCTACCACTTGTTTTTATAGTAATATATATTCATGTATTTTAGTTCTACTTTAGTGATTTTTTTCTGAACTTTTTCATGTTTATTAATTGCGTATTCAAAATGACAATTGTTTATTTAGTATATATTAAAAAGGAAGAAATTTGTCGTTCTGTACACTTGTGAAATTCATTGTCAAAAATTTGTCACTAAGATATGGGAAGACATGTGTAACCACATTAGCAAGAAACACAAGATTCAAACAGTGTGCAACACTCCTGCAGCTTATTTCAAAATCTAATAAATCTTGCTGCCTGGAAAGATTTTGAATCAAGTCTATATGGTTCAAAATTAATCTGTTATAACAATAATCAGGTGGTCACAAAAAACTATTAACCTTCAAGCAGATACAGGCTGTGGAACAGCGGAAGCATGACAGCAGATCTCTTTCTTACCTTCTATTCTGAAAACGTTTCATGATGTAAAGAAGTGAAAGAAAAAGTGAACAGTAAACAGTGAGAGGCAAATAAGAACTGAATGATAAGACCATATATAGAATATTCATTGTTCTCATTCACCATTCAAAGTGACATTGTTGTTGGAGAAGAACAAGAAGGGTAATTCCCACGTATGAAGCTCTAATTTACTTAGTCAAATTGGCAAAATGTTCTATGAAATATAATGCTAGCGGTCAGTGCATGCTTTATATAAGATGTTTACCAATTACTGATGTAAACAGTTCTGGCAAAAGATACAAGATTGCTCTGTTGCTGCAGTCAATTGCCATGCTACAGTTTGAGTTGATTTTTGATACACTTGTGGATTTTTATATTCTCCAATTTATCTCATGGTGAAAGGTCATTTGAAACCTTTGGATGATTGTCCATGCCCTTCTGTGAGTCATCTCAGACTTGGATAAGAGTTCCATGTTCAGAATATGTTGCTATGGCAACAGCACAACCAACCAAATAAATAATTTAGTGATGATGGTGCAAGTGCTAAAACTTGGAGTGACAATGATTGTTTACACATGAAAAATCCTTTGGGAAGAGGACTTGTGTTTCCTTTAAGCACATCTGAGGGAGGCAATGGGCATCCATCTTATGTCTCTTGTCATATTGCTCATTGAGATTGAATATGACTCTTATGTAAATGGGACTGGAAAGCACAGGACCTGGAGGAATGGAGAAATGAGAGTAGATGGCCTGCCCTTGGGCAGATCACTACTATACTGACATAGATCTTATCATAAATGTTTTACACGAGAAATAAATAAGGACATGCATGTATATGGCACTTTTCATGACCCTATTACCCAAATATATGCTATATCAGAGGATATTAAAAAATGGTATATCAAAAATTAGCTAGTCTTAGCAAATGGGGGAAGGAAAATGGCAATTGGCTTCAGCAACATAACTTTGTAGTACTGTCTGCTGTTAATAGTCCTACGTATAGTACTTGACATCTCAACGTGCTTTAAATATTTTTTGAAGTGTTATCATTTATTATAATATAGAAAAACCTCCATTAAAGACTAGAGTCTCATAGGACAGTCCATTGCATTTCACTGCAACAGGTCACTGTCAACTTCTGAAGGGTAATTAGGGATGGGCAATAAATGAGGCAACATAGTGATTAGCGCTGCTGTCTCACAGCACCAGGGACCTAGGTTCAATTCCCGTGTCAGGCGAATGTGTGGAGTTTGCACGTTCTTCCTGTGTTGGCATGGGTTTCCTACGGGTGCTCTGGTTTCCTCCTCCTGTCCAAAGATGTGCAGGTTATGTGGATTGGCCATGATAAATTACCCTTTAGTTCAAGGGGATTAGTAGGATAAATATATGGGGTTATGGGGATATGATCTGGGTAGGATTGTTGTCACGACAAGCTTGATGGGCCAAATAGCTTTCTTCTGCGTGTAGGAATTCTATGATTATATGTGTACATTCATATAATTACATCACAGTGATATAATTGGAACAAAATGAAATCATTTATTTGTTTTGTAGTGATGTGCTGTATTTGGAAACACATTTTCAAAACAACTGTTATGCTGAACATCACATTAAATAATATATCTGTATACAACTTAAATCTTCCAGATGGAAAGAAAGTAAATATTAAAAAATCATGCCTAATAGCAGCATTAGTTCTGATATATTCATAAGACAATCATATTTTTCAAAATAGCCTTGTCACCTTGTGCTACGAAGAATGTTTGAAAATGGGTTTGTGGTCATAATTTCCAAAAAACTTCATAACCAACATGCTCTGTCATTTATCAGCTTCTAACAACATTCAGTGTTAGAGCACACTAATAATTTTTCATTTGAATGTTACTAGAGGTTCCAATTCCAAGTCAGTTTGAATGAAAAAGATCTTTTTCACTTCTTCATGGCTCAGTGAGTTTGTTGAAAGGTTAATCCATAGGATTGAGAATGTCCTATCTCAGTCCATGCTATGTTACTAGATCTTAGCAGAAGTAACAAGAAAGGCCTCAGGAGAAAGAGAATATCAGATAGGTCTTCTCTCTATATTTGTCCCTCCCAGGAATGCATATTTGAGGACAGGATTGGATTTGGCAGGACTGTGTTGAGTGGCCTGGCACTAAGTACTCAGACAAAAATAATGGTCATGTGGTTCAAGATTGGGAGGGCAAAATACCCCAGCAGAAGAGGTGTCTGGATTGGAGAAAATTGATCATAAGGTCTAGTTTCCTTATATTATTTCAGGAGTGTTAATATTTCAAATTGCAGACTCACTGTTCTCACTACCTCTGGATGATTAAATCTCTAATCTTGAAACTAATAACGCCGAGGATAACTAAAGCAGGCAAGAAAGCATACAGCATTAGAAAGTCAAACACAAATCTGGAAGGCGCCCCAGGGTATGTTGAATCAAGATACTGAATCCCTTGTGTAAACCAGCAGGGAACATTTGTGGTGTTAGACGATGACTGTTCACCTGTGGGTATAATATCAAAGACAACTGGTCACAAATGATTTGAAATCTCAGATTACATATTATGCATATAATTTGTATGAACTTCTGCATGCCATGTAATAAATATTCAATTATTGTTCATAATTGCACTCAGGTGTTTTGCTCAATGTTAAGCTGTGGGTTTGGTGCAATTACTTTGAGAGATAGAAGACCAAAGGCATAAATGTTTATACCAAAAATGGTCTTTTATTATTTAAAGAGTTCATATGCAACTGTTTTAGGAAAAGCTAAGATATCTAAATGCTCCTACTTAGTACTAATGGATGGACATTACAAATTAGATAGTTTTATTTGTAACATATTATGATTACACTCTCACCAACATCAGTGTTCTCTTTCAATACCAAACTCAGTAAGAAGAGATATGAATCCAGTAGCTAACTAAATTATAAATCGACAATTAACAAGCTGTAAGAATGACCAAAAGCTGTTATTGCATGAAATATGTCTGTATACATGTTTCACAGATTACGCTGAATCTCTGGTAGAGGAAGAACCCTGTGAAATTCAGCCACATTCTCCAACTTTCTCCAAACACGTTTCATTTTAATATTCTGATCATCTATATACAATACCATCCAAAATCTTTGAAGACAAAGCATTTCATAGTTCAGAGAACAGACTGTAGGTTTCAGTTTTTAAAAAATTTGCTACCTTGCCAGTTTGAAAATAAGAGCGAACAAAAAAGTTGGAAATCTGAAATGAAAAGGGTGCTGGAAATACACTGGGTTAGTTAGCACCTATGGGGAGATCAGACAAATTGTTTCAAGCTGGGTCCTTCAGAAATAAAAACGGCAAAATAAGATAATGCGTGAATGGAATTAAAAAGGAAAGAGAAAAAGAAAAAACAAACAAACATTGGTTTGTATCATCGGAATCAGCGACAATCTGATCAAAAAAATGGAAGCTTGTTGGAAGGCTGAGATAACTTTACATCAAAGGCCATAAGGATGAGACAATAGGATGGGACAAATGAAAAATGATGTAGAGATGCCGGCGTTGGACTGGGGTAAACTCAGTAAGAGTCTGGCAACACCAATATTAAATCCAACCGATTTATTTGATAGTAGATTTTCTAACAAATGAAAAACCGAGACAGTGTGCAGATGAAGTCTGTACTTAAATCAGAAAATGCTGACAAGGGATCAGCCGAAACCAGCAGTAGTGAAGGTTGGACCGTGGAGATGGAGGTGGGGGAGGGGGAAAGGAGGTTTGGAGGTGGGGGGGGGAGGAGGTAGGGATTGGGGAGGTGATGGGGGGGGCACAAAGGATTAACGGGTACAGTTGCCTCTCAGAGCACTCCATTCCAAATGGCTCATCTCGCCTGGATGCTGACATACCCACCACACCACAGCATTTTTTATTGTAAAACTATGATCTGAAGTCTTGGAGCTTGTATTGAACTTCACTGGAATAGTAGTTTTATTTCTACTTCAATACAAACTTTTAAATATATATCTGGTGAGAATATAGCTTTCAGTCTTAACACTTATTTAAATACTTAATTTCAAAGCTATCAAATCCACAGCCTTAAGTAGTCACAGAAAAAAGTAACAATTTATTAATCTAATCTCTAAATGTATTATTTAATATGCTTGACTCTTAGTATTTATAAAGTTTCATGAAAGTAACCTGTGCACCTGCCAATTATGGCACACAGTCAGTACACCCTCTAGCTGTTTTTCTAGTTAAGGTTTTTCAAAACTTTATGAAACTTGCTCTTCCTGGATGTGAAACAATTATGAAATCTGTGGCCCTACTTATCACAGTCCTGACCTTGAATCAAAGTGGGCAATTTTCAACGTTTAAGCAATTGAGCTAATTCTAAACAAGTAAGGTGCAATATTCATAGCATTTTACTTTATCACAACTCCTTAAATTAAACACTCACCATTAGCACATGTGAAATTTAAACCATAAAATTCATTAACCATCAGGACCTCTACTCCATATTTCTGAAATGTGAGGTAACTCAGCCATTGAAATGGTTCAGGCATATCTTCCGCACTCCTAGAATTATGGAATCGAAACATGTCAATATTAAATCATTTTGTCTCACAGCAGCTTATTTAACCATTTGCTGAGATATAGTTATACATTTGTTTCCATTTCATCCATTCTCTCCTGTAAGAACTAAATATTCTGGTATGTTCTAAGAGTCCTAACCATTCAATAGTGGCCATTTTTCAAGTGCGAGTCTTGACATTGACAGTTGGCAATTATTAACTTGTGAGGGTATCATAGATAAACCCAATATTGTTTTCACTTATATTCCACTTTCTAGTAGGGAACACTTTTTTATTCATTTGTGGGACATGGGTGTCGCTGGCTGGCCAGCATTTGTTGCCTGTCCCTCATTGTCCAATGGCAGTTGAGAGTTCAGCCACATTGTTGTGCTCTGGAGTCACATGTAGGTCAGAGCAGGTAAGGGCGTCAGATTTCCTTCCCTAAAGGACATTAGTGAACTAGATTGGTTTTTCCAACAATCAACAGTGCTTTCATGGTCATCAGTAGGTTCTTAATTCTGGATATTTTTCATTTAATTCAATTCCCACCATCTGTCATGGTGGGATTTGAACCCAGATCCCCAACACATTGGTTGAGTTTCTGGATTAATAGTCTAACAATAAAACCATTAGGTCTTTGCACTGCATTGCAAGAATTTGCATTCATTTAGATCTCCCAAGACCCAAAGTGTTTCACAGCTAATCAAATACTTTAGAAGTATCATTTCTGCCATGATATGGGCAAATAATATTGATCGGGAGGCGAACCTTAGAAGATTTCTCATAGAATCTCTACAGTGCAGAAGGAAGCCATTTGGTCCATCAAGTCTGCACCAACCACAATGCCACCCAGATCTATCACTGTAAGCTCACATATTTACCCTGCCAGCCCCCTGATATTAAGGGGCAATTTTCCGTGGCCAATCAACCTAACCCACACATTTTTGGAATTTGGGAGAAAACTAGAGAGTTGGAGGATATCCACACAGACATGGGGAGAACAAATTCCATACAGAGAGTCACCTGAGGCCAGAATTGAACACAGGTTCCTGGCACTGTGAGACAGCAGTGTTAACCACTGTGCTATCATGCCACCGCATTCTCTTGCGCATGCTGTATTGAGGGTACGTATACTACTCTAATAGCTACTTCAGTCTTGATGATCTAATTCATCACTAGGATCACATCTGTCATTGTCCTAATCATGTACCTCAGTTACTCATTAAACCATTTTTTAAATTCTTTGAGAGCTGAGTGCCTCTGGCAAGTGCAGTTGCCCATCCCACTGCCCTAGAGAAAGTGGTGTGCTGTCTTCTTGAATTGCTGCAGTCCCAATGTATACACACAAAGCTGTTAGGAAGGAAATTCCTAGTTTTTGGCCCAACAATAGTGAAGGAACAGGGATATAATTCCAAATCAGGTTTATTGCTTGGAAGACAATCTGCAAATAATGGTGTTCCCATGCACTGCTGCCTTTGTCCTTCCTGGTGGTACAGGCATGGATTTGAAAAATGATGTTGAAAAGGCATGATGAGTTGCTGCATTATCTTGTATATGGTACACATTGCTGCCACTGTGCCCTGGGAATGGAGGATCCACATGGTGGATGAAGTGCCGAATTGTCCTGGATTGTGTAGAGTTTCTTGAATGTTATTGAAGTTGTATTCATTCAGGCAAGTGGAGAGTATTCCATCAGACTCCTGACTAGTATGTGATGGATAAGCTTCAGGGAATCAGAAGTGAGTTATCCACTGTAGAGTTCCCAGCCTCTGCCCTGCTTTTATAGCTACAGTATATGATTAGTTCAGTTTCGTTTTTGATCAATGGAAACCCCCAGTGTATTAATGGTTGGGGCTTCATGATGGTAATGCCACTGAATGTTAGGGGGAGATCGCTGGAGACGATCATTGCCAAGCACTTGTGTAGCATGAATGTTATTTATCATCTATCAGCTGAAGTCTAAATATTGTCCAAGTCTAACTGCATATACTCAAAGATTGTTTCAGTATCTGAGCATATGACTCTAAACATTGTGCTAACTTCCCCATCTCTGACCTTGTGATGGAGAAAAACTAATTGATTAAGCAGCTGATGATTGAGCCTGAGATGACTGGTCTATAACAAGTATATTTTTTTCTGTGCTGAGAATGATTCCAACCAATGGAGTTTTCTCTCCAATTCCCATCAACTTCAGTCATGCCGGGGCTCTTGATGCCACACTCAGCCAAATACTACCTTGATGTCAAAAGCAGTAACTCTCCCCTGCCCTTTAAATTCAGCTCTTTCGTCCATGATTGGACCAAGGCTGTAATGACATCAGGAGTCAAATGGCCCTGATGGGACTCGAATTCAACTGAGCAGGTTATTGTTATGTAGATGCTACTTGAAAGAACAGTGGATTACACCTTCCATTACTTTGCTGGTGAATGAAAGTATATTGATGGGCCGGTAATGGCCCAATTGGATTTATCCTACATTTTGTGGACAAGATGTAGAGATGCCAGCGTTGGACTTTGGTAAGCACAGTAAGAAGTCTGACAACACCAGGTTTAAATCCAACCAATTTATTTGATAGTAAAGTCACAAGCTTTCGAGCCCCTGGCCTTCATCAGGTGAATGAGGTGTTCTGGTCTCAAACAGCACACGTAACAGCACAGACTGTTTACAGATTACTGATTAGAATGCGAATCTTTACACCTAACCTGCTATTCAAGTCTTAAAGTGGCTAACAATGTGAGTGGAAGGAGCACTGAGCACAGCTTAAAGAGATGTATTTTGTCTCTAGACAGCACAGTAAGTGAGGTTTTTTGTTAACCCAGGCAAGTCATGGGGGTTACAAATAGTGTGACATGAAGACAAGCTTCCTGTTAAGACACATGAGTACGCACACATGAGGATGGTCCTAACAGGGATCTTGGCTTCATGTCACACTATCTGTAACCCCCATGACTTGCCTGGGTTTGCAAAACCTCATTTACTGTGCTGTCTGGAGACAATATACATCTCTTTAAGCTGTGCTCAGTGCTCCTTCCACTCACATTGTTAGCCACATTAAGACTTGAATAGCAGGTTAGGTGTAAAGATTCGCATTCTAGTCAGTAATCTGTAAATAGTCTGTGCTGTTATGTGTGCTGTTTGAGACCAGAACACCTCATTCACCTGATGAAGACCAGAGAGTTGAAAGCTTATGAGTTTACTATCAAATAAATTGGTTGGATTTAAACCTGGTGTTGTCAGACTTCTTTTTGTGGACAAGACATATATGGACAATTTTCCACTTTGTCGCTTAGATGCCAGTGTTATAATTGCTCTGATTGTATTATAAAACTGTACAGGGGTGAGAGAATCAAAATCATTTGCTAAAATGTTTTATGCAGGTTTGCTTTCAGTTCCCCTGAATACATTACATTAGAGGCGGAGCTCACAAGGAAATGCAGAAACTTGAATGAAAACAAGTTTTAACAAAATATCAGTCCCTTTAAAGATTTCTGGTTAGTCACTCAATGCCTACATTCAAGGTATCTTAAAATTACATTGGATTCTACATGACATACAGGCAAGTTGCATATTGTACGAAGGCCTGAAACTGGGGTATGCATGCTCTGCCTTCCTGAATGTTTTGGTAAATGGTAGTGGCCATATAGTGAGTGGTGGTGCAAGGCACTTTCATCCCACTACCTTCCCTATTTCCATTTTGGGAGGTCATTAAATTTGGCTCTAATGTGTCCACGAGTAATTAATCCCTAATTGTGACAATTAGATTTTGCGACAATAAAGGACAGGTTATGCACAGCTCCCCCTTACGAGTAGAATCTTATATTGAGTGTTATATGATATAAAACTCCATCAAACATAACAGAATATCCTGCATGCAATAGTGTTATTGTTTCATAGAACAAATTCCAAAACTTCTCACCTTAAGAAACCTGATCCAAGTAGAATTCCTGCTATATTAATTAAAGCAACGGCGCTGTTTACTATATTTGGATTCTGAACAACACCAAGTAAGATCAGTGTTAGAAGTTCACCAACCACATGTGGCACTATAAGTACAGCAAAGAAACACCCAAAACGCTCCCACGATGGAAATAATCCCAAAGTCCTGAAAAACAGTCAGACAATTAAAATAACCTCCTGTCTATTGATAACATCTGCAGAGGTAAAATCTTCATAATCTATATAAATAGTTAATTGTACACACTATCTGTGTGGGAAATTGATGCAGAGGAAAAGATAGGGTTAAGAATAAGTAATTCTGTAAATCAAAACTTATATCTAAAGCCCATCTGTATTTTCAATAAACCAGATTTTTTTTTGGTATCTGCTCTAAATGTATTTTCCCTAATTTTCATTTAAGCTTTCTATTCTTACATACGTAGTGTGACATGGTCGCGGGGCCAAGGACTTGGGTTTGATTCTTGGCTGGGGCCACTGTCTATGTTCCTGTGACTCCCTGTGTCTGCGTGGATTTCCTCCGGGTGCTCCAGTTTCCTCTCGCAGCTAATTAGGTGCACTGTCCATGCTAAATTTTCCCTCAGTGTACCCAAACAGGTGCCAGAGTGTGGCAACTAGGGGCTTTTCACAGTAACTTCATTGCAGTGTTAATGTAAGCCTACCTGTGATATTAATACATAAACTTTAAACTTAACATACATCGAAGTAAAAAGTTGTATTTCATTTAGAACAAAGAACAAAGAAAATTACAGCAGGAACAGGCCCCTTTGGCCCTCCAAGCTTCCAACAACCATGCTGCCCAGCTGAATGAAAACCACCTACTCTTTTGGGGACCATATCCTTCTATCCCCATCATATTCATTTATTTGTCAAGATGTCACTTACTTTGATAAAAATCCAAATAAACCAATTTTCTTTCTAGATTTAATTTTGTGATTTCCTCATCATCCTCCTTGCATTGCCTTCTATATCTTCTGTAAAGTTTTTCTTTGCAAATTGGCAAAAATAAGCATTTTATTTGGAAGCTTTAGCTCAACAGCTGCAAATTGCCCAAAATTGGTGAAACCAGTACAAAGGATTAAGAAATTTCCAGCATAAATTGTGTCCCATGCAAACTGAGATTCCACAATCTTTGCTGCTGGTTTGAAAAATATTGCATTAAAAGTCAGGTATGTCCACAAAACTGGCTGCACCTTCAGGGTGAAATAATCATCACTAGAAGCTTCTGTTAGTTGTACCTATATGGAAAAATCCTAAAATTACATTGGTGTTTTTCGGTGTCAAAAGGAATGCATTCAAAACTTTTGAAATTAATTTCATTTCAATTCATTAAGAAACCTGTTATTGTGTTCAAAAATAAAAATCATAAAAATGGTTCTGTATATTTAAAAAATCATTAATTATTTAAAATCAGATTATATATAGGTGGTGGATTGACACTAATTAAAAATGATTTCTCTTGTCATAAATCCATTTTCAATTACACTAATCAACTGCACTCTTAAATGTAGGAAGGAATAATTTTATCAAGAATAATTTTCATAACAAAATTATATTTAACAATGTTGCCCAAATGCTCGTAGGACAGGGGGCAATCTTACCAAAGAAATTCTAAGAGGTGAACAAATGCAAAAACAAGAGAGTTTCAGGCCCATTCTCTTGGCTAGGTCACAAGTCCAATTTTATGCCACTCTGTGCATTGCACAATCTGTTTTCTGCTAGTAGGATAGAGTGCAGAGCTAAGCTCACCAGAAAGATAGCAGCTCACAGTAGCAGGTGCAATTGCACATGCGCAGATCTCTCAGTCACCCAGTCCTACCATCATCCCCTGAATTTCACCCACCTCCCCCTGCAAACACCGACCTTCCAGGCCAACTGCCACCCAACACTGGCCCAATCTATTGCAGAGGAATCACACATGTTTCATGCCAATGAAGACTTCCATTGGTGAGGCCGCTAAGGCAAATGAGCCCGGATGATTGCATCCCAAGCTCACTAATAATATTTAAATTGTATTTAAATGGATTTTAATACTATAATCAGCCTTACACCTTCCCAAGTGAAAGACTGATCTCGCCAGACCTCCAAGCTCATAAAGATCGCTAGAGATGAGAAATCAGACACAAACCCCTTGTAGACAAAAGTTGTAGATAGAAGAAGGACTTGAATAAAGCACTCACTGAGTGATAAAATGGGCAGTGTGGGCTTGTAGGGCCAAAGGGCCTGTTTCCTGTGCTGTTCTTTGTTCTTTAACCCAATTTCTTGCCGCTTGTGTGATCTTACCAACTCACCCCGCCCATTGATCAGTGGGAAGGGAAGGGAAGATCAGTGTTTTGTGTTATGTAAATATGTTTGAGTTGAAATGCTAGGAGAAAAACCTGTGCATTTTGGCCACAATTTGTACCCAAATTGCTGATGGTGCCCAAAATAAAACCTTGCCCCAATATTCTAAGTAAGGTCACTATTGAGTTCACATGGAAATGATAAGCTAAGTATTTTTGCATTTTTCTCCATACAAAAACAAATTAAATATCAAGGAGAGAATTTGTTCAAGTCATTTGGCATGATTCTAATTTTGGCCATTAGTGTGGAATGCGCCCTATGGAATCAGCCATCATCTCTTCTGATTTCCACTTCCATATCTTCAGTAGCAACTGATAAGATATCAGCCATGTTGCATTGTCATCCAAAGTCTAAATTATCCCCACTGTTTATTAAACACAACTGTCTTATCAAGATTTATTACCTTTATTAGAGAACTCAGAGAGCAACTGGGGAAAATGTCATATTCAAAAGTTCTCCACTATATCACAGACTGTACTCTTACTGTAATTATACTGTTATTTTGTGTGTGACAGCTTGCTTTGACTCTCACGATTGGGAAATTAATAGTATACCATATATTTGAAGAATGTAAAGTAACGAACTTCAATATTAACATTTAAAAACCAAATATACATTTAATGAACCTCATTAAAATAAAACCACAATTTTTTTTACTTTATATCTTCCTTCTGTACCAACACAGCACACTCATTCTAAAATATTCCTGATTGGTAACTAATAAAACAATTCTTACCAATAGACAAAGAAGCTGAAAATAGCCACACTGAGAATGCTGAAAGGAATGATGTGGATGATATAAGCCACCAACATCAGCCATTTCTGATACAGTCCATCTGAACTTTCCTGATCACCAACAGCCCGTAATGAAGGATCTTAAGTGTTCAAAATAGAAGGTAAATATTTTTATGATAAATTTTATGAATTTATGAATTTTACTAAGGTAAATTTTATGAAAATAAACAATTAAACAAAAGTAAATATATTTGTAAATACTAACTTACAGAATTTTTAGTAGTAGAAATACCACTGAATATTTATTTAAAAATGCCTGCATATCAGCAATTTCTGTATAGCTGCCAGAACTCTGAAATCTCCCTCAATGTGAAAGGGCGGATTTCAGAGCATCCCTGAGTCAATATACTCAGAAAGGGCCATTCCAATTTGAAGACATTCTATACAAATCTGCTGACTATAATCTGATCTGATCTGAAAGAGCTACAAACAAAATTCAACCTTTTTGTTATCCTCAGAAAATTTATATTTGCACTGAATACTCTGAAATACAATTTATTTGTATTATGCCATCTATTTATTCATATTAAACGGGCCACTTATAAAGCTATAAACTAAAACATGATTACTGACTTACATAAAGCAACAGCATTCAGCATCCCAGTGTAGGGCGAGGCACCTATGCTTTGGTAGATCACCCCAATTCGATCTTGAACTGCACCTTTTGCTGGATCACTATTCAGCTTCATCAAAAAAAATACTACAAACAGGCCATACAGCAGATTTTGGAAGAGACGCATAATAATTCCAGTCTTGTTTCTAGATAAATTCCTTGCAATTCGTCTGCAATGAAAATGAGAAGAAATAGGCTCTCTTATACTAAAGAATGCAAAATATGAATTTCACTAAGAAATACAAACAATTGTTGATTATATAATAAACTTGGAAATTATATTTTGTTAAAATATCCTAATATATTTGTACTCTATTCTCATTTTTCTAAATGTACATTTTCCTAAGTGGATAATAGCACTCTGACATGGAGCAGGTTTATACTAATAATTGGCTACTTGGTGAAATCCTGTCTCAGATCATGCAGCTGTGGGAAAGAGTCAAAGTGGGAAATAAATTACATTTCCTCACAGAAAGGGAAAGAGGACTGGGTGATTGGAATGTTCGACCATATCAATTGGCAGCCCACAGTGTATCAGCTCTGCTATCTCTTCTCTTACCCCACTACAGCATTGTCCATGGGAATACTAAGGTAGGGTAAATAAGACAGGAATATAATTTACCTGTAGGAGTTCAGCAAAAGTTACATGGATTAATTTCACCCAGGACTTCTGTCTTTTTTTTAAGGCTTGTGCATTTTCCCAACTCAACACATAAGCAGTTAATAAACAAAGTTTTCTACCATTCACTTCCAAGTAACAAAACACACAATCTAAGTATGCATATTTTGTTCAGTAAGATTCATGCATTTTGATAAAATAGAATCTTGTTAATTTGGGCAAAATCAGCTGCGTGCACAGGTGAATTCTATATTATATTTCCGCAGTGTTGAGATTATGTTACTGGACCCAGATGAATAATAATCAAGAGGGATAGTAGCACAGAGATAATGTAATTAGACTAGTAATCCAGTGTTTTGGACTACTATACCAGGAACTTGTATTCAAATCCCACCGTAAAAGCTGGAACATATTAAACGTAATTAATTCATTGACAATTTGAACAAGTTCAATTAATAATGACAATGAAGCTACAGGATTGTCATTCAAAACCATCTGGTTCACATGGCCTTCAGGATAGGAAGTTGGCCATCCTTACCCAGTCTGTCCTACATGTGACTCCAGATCTACACCAATGTGATTAATGAAATAATGTAAGAAGCTGCTCAGAAAGAAAAAGCACTCTGCGTGTACAAGAACTCCAGTGGTTCGAGAAAGTAGTTTACCATCACCTTCTCAAGGGCAATTAAGGATGCTAATCTTGCCAGCAATTATAACATACCAAGAACAAATATGTACTTTTTTTTTTTACATCTTGTTAATCTTTAAAAATGTTTTTATCAGTATCTATTTTGAGGTGCCTTCTCCCTCACTAATGGTCATGATCAATGTTGCTACTTCCTTGCTGGAGGGTCTTCAGTTGGCCATCCAGCTTTGATCCTCTCACTGTCCTTAAATGAACAGTAAGCCTACCTTTTGGCCAATTAGCCAAGTTGGGGACAAAGCAGGGAAGTGACATTCCCACAGTACAGGGGCTTCAGAGCCACACTTAAGCTTCTCAGTGAGGTCCTGAAGCCCATGGGATAAGTCCTGCCCTTCCTCTCTCACTACTGAAATTTCTAAATCTGTACCAATTTGATATTTAATCAATTAAAGTTAGATAATATTTGCATTGTAACATTATAAATGCAGGTTGTTCCCCTAGTTATACCTGATCAGTATCAAGAATTTAATAGCTGTGTTTGGAGATTCTCTGCTCTTGAAAGGAATGGATGATGACTTCTTTGTTTGCTTCGCTGCTTTAATATTTTCCAGTGCATTATTAAATATTTTTGAATTTCGGTATGCAAATGAAATTTCTTGGACTCTGCTGTAAGTCTCAAGTTCTCTTTCCTTGTTTCTAGTGTCAACGGAAGACAGATCCACTGCAAAAGTGAGAATGAACAAATTAACAGACACGCAAATGTTTCTCCAAATGTGTTCAGCTTCTTTCAAATAAACTGATGTTAAGCCGGTCATATCATCTCCTGCCTCGAAAACAATTTCAAGCAAGAGTCCAGAACTAGAGTTTGAAAGTGTGCATCATTAAAAGTGCAGAAACCTCAAAACTGTGGAAAATAAAGTTCATAAATTTGATCATTTTCTGCCCATTCAGAACTTTGTGCTATAATCCTGAAGGTGCCATTCTACACTTACAATTAAATCTAATGTAAAACAGTTATTAACCGGAGATCTGTGACATTCCAGATATAGGGTAGACAAATCTGACCCATTCAAATCTTCCTCTGGCATCTGGCAAGGCGATTCCTCATCACTGCACCATTCAATTGCAAACTCAAGGAACTGCTTTTCTTGCTCTGCTTATGCACCATTCAATATTCTGCAGAATCTGTTACAAGGACATTTGCAACCCCCAATGATCACTGCAGGGACTGGACTGCCAGCAGTAATTGCTGCCAGCAGTAATTAAGGAGGTTGTATTCCTCAGTGCAGGGGGTGAGTAATATTGGAGATCTACTCCTGATTTTAAGCCACAAAAAAGCTATAAACCCAAAAGCAGGTACCATTGAGTTAATTTAGTCATTAAGCTGTTAATGCTTTCACAGAAAGTTCTGCATTGTTTCGTTAACCTATTTTCTTTTTCACCCAATTCCCTGCTCGTAAGGAGAGCATAAGAAAATTTAATGAAAAGACAAAAATCACCAAGCATTAGTGTCCAGGCCAATTAGTCTCTTGACCATGTAACTGTATGGCAAAGGATGCCCTAAAATGTAGCAAAAAATATTTAAATGATGGAGGGAGGGGACAACATCTTATAGTCGCAGTTGAAAGGCCATATGTATGTTTGAACTTCGTATTCTTGCAACAATTCCACTTTCCTCCCAAGCTGAACAAAGAGCATTTGCAATCTCAATGCCCTATTTGACCACTGGCCAACCATACAGGACCACAGAACTGTTACAATGAAGGAGACCATTCAGTCCATTGTGTTTGCACCAGCTCTTCAAATGAGCAATTCACTTAATGCCATTTTCCTGCCTTCTCCCAGTAATCCTGCACATCCTTCCTTTGCAGATAATAGTCTAATTCCTTTCTGAATGCTTCAATTAAACCTTCCTCCATGTAACTCCAGGACACTAAGGTGCAATTTATTAGTATGGCCAATCAACCTAACCTGCACATCTTTGGACTGTGGGAGAAAACCGGAGCACCCGGAGGAAACCCATGCAGACACAAGGAGAATGTGCAAACTCCACACAGACAGTGACCCAAGCCGGGAATCAAACCCAGTTTCCTGGAGCTGTGAAGCAGCAGTGCTCACCACTGTGCTACCATGCCGCCCTGTGTAGAACGGTAAAGCTTTTCAGTAGCAAATCTTTCTACGATTTCTACTCTCTCATTCTCAATCTTTATAACCTCAAATAAACTCAATTATAAGCCCATCTGTAGTTTCATCCACCTTCATCCCTGCTTCTGCACCTGCTGCTGAAACAATCATTCATGCCTCGAGCACATTTGGACTTGACAGGTCCAATGCTTTACTGGCTGGTATACCATTCTCCCTTGTAAACCTCAGGTTGTACACAGCTTGTTACCCACCACACCAAGTTCCTTTTCACCCATCCTTCCAGCCTTCGTGACCAGCATTGATTTGATTTATTATTGTCAGATTTATTAATATACATATCACAGTACAGTAGGAGGCCATTCGGACCACTGAGTCTGCACCAACAACAATCTCACCTAGGCCTTTTCCCTTTAGCCGCACACATTTACTCTGCTAATCCCCCGACACTAAGGGTCAATTTAGCTTGGCCAATCAATCTAACTGGCATAGGTCTGATAGCAGCAGGAAGAAGCTATTCTTGAGTCGGTTGGTACATGATCTCAGACTTTTGTATCTTTTTCTTAATAGAAGGTAGAAGAGAGTACGTCAGGAGTGTGTGGAGTCCTTGATTATGCTGTTGCTTTTCCAAGGCAGCGGGAAGTGTAGACAAAGCCAACGGATGGGAGGCTGGTTTGAGTGATGGACTGGGCTTCATTCATGACCCTCTGTAATTTCTTGTGGTCTTGGACAGAGCAGGAGCCATGCCAAACTGCAATACAACTGGAAAAAATGCTTTCTATGGTGCATCTTAAGAAATTAATGAGAATTGTAGCGGACACGCCAAATTTCCTTAGTCTCCTGAGAAAATAGAGGTATTGGTGGGCTTTCTTAACTATAGCGTCCACACAGAAGGACTTGGATACCTAAAAACCTGAAACTGTCGAACATTTCTACTTCATCCTCATTGACGTAGATAAGGACATGCCCTTCATTGCTTCCTGAAGTTGATCACTATCTCCTTTTTTTGACATTGACATTCTGCATCCACCTCAAATTGAATATTACCTCCATGTTTAAATCTCTTCAAAGCCTTATCCTTTCGTAGCTCCTTAACCACCCTTGCTCTCAAACCCAAACCTTAACTCCAAGCCTCTAAGTATGTGCTTTTCAGCTTCCTTCACCCTTTCCATCACTTTCCTGTTGATAGCTGTGCCTTCACTTGTATAAGCGTCACACTCTGCAATTCCCTCCTTAAATCTGTCTGTCTCTCCACCTCTCACGGCCTATTTTTAAGACCTTTTAAGCCTATCTTTTTTGATATATAAATATTCTGTTTGCCTCAATGTCCATTTTTACCTGATTGCATCTCTACAATGTTTTCTTTATTAAAGGAAATAAGTAAGTTTTGAACAGATTTTTAAAGTTTCTTGAATAACTAAAAAACCGTGCAACTCAGGAAATAAAATTATACAAAAGCAAAAAGGTGAACTCTTTGTACAGCCTGACCAAAAATGTCAGCCTATCTTTCTGTCTTAAAAGCTGCTAAAACTGTTTTTTATTTCCAGCCCACTAAGATTTGGATCTCCGATTTGCAGAGATAATGGCTTCTTTTCTTTTTACTAAGGATCAGATACTCGGAAGATTACCTACCATATAAATCAAAAGGGTTGCAGTATTCAGGACACTGATAGCCACAGCTGCTGAAAAACTCTACCATTTCTTCAGTTCCACCACAAAACACCATCTCTCCACACGTCATTATGCCAATTCTGTCAAACAACTTGAGAAATTTTCACAAGAGAAAATTAAACAGGACTGTACATGTGCTGTTAAAAACTCCCCCAAGTTGAGCTGAGTGCAGAAAATAGAAGTAAACTATCTTTTTTTGTTAGATCATAACTGTGCAACTGAGCATTGTGAACATTTTTTTTTAATTTCAGACTTCTACTATTAGTATTTAGTTCTTCATATTTCTCATGAAAATATATGTATTTTGGATATGCTTAATATCGCTTTTAGCATTCCGTCTACAGAGCTATTTAGAAAGTTGCTTAGGACATTGGATGATTGGAACAGAAATGATTTTTAAAAGTCTTGATGCCAAACGAGGAACAAATAAATTGTGTTATTCTGTTAGATCATAGATCATACATCATAGAACCCTACAGTGCAGAAAGAGGCCCTTCGGCTCATCAAGTCTGCACCAAACACAATCCCACCCAGGTCCTACCCCCATGTTCCTACATATTATATCCACTAATCCCTCTAACCTCCACTATCCTGGACACTAAGGGGCAATTTCTTAGCATGGCCAATCACCTAACCCGCACATTTTTGGATACTTGATACTTGGACTGTCAATACACGTATTTCAACAACCAGTGTGTGACCTGCTACATGCCCTGGAATTTGCACTTGTGGATTTTACTTTGTATAAAAATTGTCCTTCATATAATATTTTTAATGAATTTAAAATCTCACACATAAGAAACCTCACATGTCCGATCATATCCTAAAAATATAAGGAAGCTTCTCATACAGGGATCTCATTTATTTTTCAGAGATTATATGAAACTCAAAGGAAATATAAAGATTTCCAATTTTGCTTTAGTAATAACTAATTGGTCTGCTAACTGTATGAGAAAATTGGCACAAGTAAAATAATAAAAAAAGAGGATTTGACTCCAAATTGTGATGGCTAAATTTCTTAAATTTTGACTTATGTGGGATTATTGATACTTTTTAAGTATAAGTTTTATTCCTCTGATCTCACTCTAACCCTGTTTCATAACCAAGGTTACTTGACTCAGGAAATTTCTCCAATTGGCAAACTCATCTTGATTTAAAAGGTTCCATCAGACCCAATTTTTGTTCTGGAGTGGCGGGGTAGCATAGAATCAGACCCACTGAACACAAGAGTAGTTCCCGGATGAACACGAAGTTAAAATAACCCTACTGAGTTTGCCAGCAAAATATGAATCTGTTGGAAATGGATTTGGGGCTTCCAGGTCCGAGTCCTTCCCACCACTTTTAAAGGTCCGCGGACTCCATCTAATTCCAAGAAAATCCAGCCCTCTGTGCACTCTCTGGCAGCTTGGATATAGACGGCAGCCCTACAAGGCCTCAAAGCTGCAGCTGGTTTTCTTGAAAAAAATTTTGCCAGTCTCTGACTACCTTCTATAAAGCAGCAGTCATTATTTTTAGAGGTAAATATCCCAATAATTATTATGAAAGACAAAGCATGCACTAGTCACATAACTGCAGCAATTACAATTATTGGTCATCCTTAGACTTTTAATCCTAGATTTTTTGGATTCAAATTTCACCATTTCTAATGGTGAGATTCAAACCCAGGCCCTCATTAGCCTGGGTCTCTGGATTATTAGTTCAATGACACTAGCGCTAAGCCACCACCTCCCCTTGTCTATTGATTGATGAGGTGGTGGGGTTAGTATTATTGCATTTATTCTGACATTGGGTCCTTCAATTGGAAAAGATTTTCTTCAGTTGCCACTTACAACAAAATTGTTTTTCTAAATTATAATGTTAGGATTTTGACACAAGAATCGGCCAGAGACTCTTTCCCCCCCCCAATCCCACAGTAAAAATGCACTGCACAGCCTAGGGAAATAGATTATAAATTTGTAATGTGATCACATTCACCCTTCAAAGCCTTTAAACTGACAAAACTTAATCAGCTACATTCACAGCATACTCACCTTGAAAAGTTCTGATCTGGGTTGATGAATTGTTAAGATCACAATTCTATTTTTGTGAGCTAGTTGAGAAAGCAGGACAATAATTTGGTTGGATGTCATACTGTCCAGTCCTGTGGTTGGTTCATCGAGTAAAATTACTTCTGATTAAAAAACAGATGGCATTTATTGAAATATAAAATAAACTGTACAGAACATCCAAGTAATGCACAATAGTGTCAATATTACAAATTAAGCATTAGCCATTCAGAAGAAGTTTCAATTTAAAAAGCTGTACTGCAGAAAAATGTTAGCATCCTCTTGTTAAAATAGCACAACAACTTGAAAGATAGAACTATAGCATATTTTAAAAAGTCACTGATATAGAATCTTACAGTGCAGAATGAGGCCATCCAGTCCATTGGGTCTACAACAACCACAATCCCAACCAAACTCTATCCTCATTAACCCAAGCATTCACTCTAGCTAGTTCCCCCTGACACCAAAAGCCAATTTAGCGTGGACAAATCTTTGGACTGTGGGAGGAAACTGGAGAACACAGAGGAAACCCATGAAGATAGGAGGAGAATATGCAAACTCTATACAGACAGTGGGCCAAGGCAGGAATCGAAACTGGATCCCTGATATTATAAGGAAGCAGTGCTAATCACTATGGCACTGTGCTGCCATTGTACAGGAATTGTTCAGAAACGTCAAATAGCACACTTTTGTTGCTGATTCTGAAATATGACTGCTAAATTAGCAAAAACGAAATTATTCAAACAATCAAATATCAACCACATTTAAATACAAAATTGACTTCAAAATCAAAGTTATGGTCAAACATTGTGGGTTCAGACTAAAAGAAAACCATTCTCCCATTATATTTGAATTCACAACCCTCAAATAAATTACTACTTTGTAATCACATCCTAGGTAGTCTTTGGAATATTACAAGATAAACCATTCTATTAGATGACTGATTATCGTTAAACCTAGTATTCATTATTTTCTGTATAATCCAGCTGAACTTATCAATTTGGAGGTCTGAGATCAGGAAATGCAAGTCCTTCCTTTGGCATGGGAATGGGATGCAATTACAGCTTGTTAAAGTAAAATTGGATTAAAGTTATAATTAAACAGGATCTTACTAGGATCTTGAAGAAGCTGTGCTGCTATGGAGACCCGACGTCTTTCACCACCTGAGATCCCCCGAAAGACATGGCCTCCAATTATATGATTGGCCACATGACTCAAGCTAAGCTCCAACATGACAGATTTCACCTGAAGACACAGGTATACAAGAGCTATGTAACATATTTTTCTTTGTACTTCAATTGTATTGTCAACCTGAGTGTTATAATATACTTTCCAGGTAAATTGCAGTTTTGAATCATCGAAGCATCGAAGTATGTACTCTTGTGTCTAAACCAGGTGATCTTACAACAATGTATGCTATCTAATTCCTCTATTTATACTAATATAATTCTCCAACAAATCAATCAAGAATTAAAATCTGTGTGTAAAGGCTAAGTATGCTTTTGTCTGAATTTACTTTAGGCACTAAGGCTGCAAAATTTGGCTTCGTAATACAGCTAGATCCAGTGCTAAAGAAATGAAAGGCCCTCAAAAAGCCAGGTACAGCTCATGTTTTAGGTCACTTCCTGCACCCTCCATGTAGGTAGGAACATAAGTACAATCACGTGTTATACATGCGCCAAAAGTATTGATGATTAGACCGCAACATCATCTTTGGATTACTATGAGGCAGGTTGCTTGGAGATAAGAGTTCTGTGCCAATGGCTCATCTCTGCCACCCTACCATGTGGGTACAGGAGCCATGATGCCATCAGGATCATCATGGGACAGCAGAACATTGATGTTTTTCAGTAATGGCCTTGCTATCTGGGTCACTTAGAGACAGAGGAATTGTGGGGAATGGGGTGCTTATCTTGCCAGAATGTATCTCCAAATTTGTGGCGTTCTGCTGTGTCTATCACAGCCTAACTATGATGAAGGTGCAGCAGCTGCCACCTGGAAAACACAAGGTACCTTTTTTTTGATGGCATCAGAACTTCCACGTAGTGCTAGTAGCCCTGTGTAAGTTAGTGTTTCTTCCACTGTGAGGTAGCTGAGTAAATTGTCACTCTGCAAAAGAGAAGGGATTAAGTATAATGAGTTCACCTTAGAAATTAAATAATTCACTGCATTTTCATAATTCTTTAATAAAATCTTGCACTAAAAGTATATTTTCTCTTTCCCTCAGGAGTGATCCTTGTCATGTGTGTGAGATGTATAAATGTATTTGTGTGGGTTCAGTGAGATAAGGGGAGTGGACGGTGCAGTGGAGGGGCAGAGATATGGCTGGAGGAGGGTGAAGGTATAGTCCACATGTGGCAGCACCCATTCTGGTGCCTTGTCCAGGAAGCCAACCTTTCAGTGCCAGCTCTGATATGTGCTGGTTTGGAGTCTGAGCACCAATAAACTCCTCAACTGCAAAATATCACTTCAACTGAAGGCATTGTGATTATTTACATACAAATCTTCATATTTTGAGGCTTAGCCCATCAGTCCACTCATAATAGTCTCTGTTTGTGAGGATTACATTCATGTGATGTCAACCTCACTGAAGACAGTTTCTGCATCATTGTTTGATATCAGGGATGTGTGTTAAAATCTTTAATGCGCTGATAACCTTCTTCCTCATGACACAGTTGTGCAAGATCTGCTCGGCAACTTGAGGTTGTATCTCCTCTTGAAAAAAGAAGACTGATTTGTGTTCTCATAGAGATCTTTAAAATCATGAAAGGTTTTGATAGAGTGGACACGGAAGGAATTTTCCTCTTATGGGGTAACATGTAACTGGAACCTGCCAAAAAAGACAGTCACCAAGAAATTAATAAGGAATTCAGAAGAAATATCTTCGCTCAAAGAATGGTAAGAATATGGAACCACAGTGAGCGGTTGAAGAGACTGGTATAGATGCTTATGATGGTAAATTTAAATTAGAAAAGATGGGAGATGGTTTGATTCCACTGACATGGACTGGTTGAATCAAATGGTTTATTTCCGTGCTATAAACCCTATGTAACCTTATGTAAATTGAAAAAAAATCTGTTCTATACTCAAAAACATTTGCAGTGTTGTAAATTTTCTATAGGTAAAATGCACACTATTACAAGTTACTGTTTAAGTTCATTACTGTGCTATTATTACCTGTAAGACGTATGAAAAGCAGTCATGAAATTCATCCTTTTTAAGTTTGCACCCATTCACATATACATCACCAAGTAGGTTTGTTTGCTTATATAATCTTCCCGCAATTGCATCCAACAAAGTAGTTTTTCCAGATCCTAAAATATTAAGTCATAATACTGGCATGACAATTTTAGAACAAAACAACAAACAAAATAATTAAAGCCTTTAATGCACCTTACATTTAGTTGTCTGAGCTCTGATGTCCCTGTGTGGTAGAAGTGCCTGATGGCATTCCTGGCTACCAGACCAGCAAGGTACAATTTCAACGCACAACCTATGCTGCGTTAGTTGGTCTTGATTCTCTGCCAGGGTGGCAATAGATTATTTGGGGGGAGGGGAGGAGGTGGAGCGGCGAACATACAATAAAAATTCCCACTCTTTCCATTTTGGGCACTTCAGAAATTCAGGTGCAATCAAATGTACACTAGTTTTCAAAAGTGATTCATTTTATTCAAGTTGCTGCTCTAACTCTAATAAATGAATAAATAATAACTGCTTTAATTTGTATATCTCTGAATGTAAGGTCTTCTGTGAACTGACATAATCAAATAGTGCTTCAAAGCACAATATGTTTTTGTTTTGAAAATATATTCTTTGATATATTTAAGAATGACAAATTGTTGTAGTTTTATTAATTCAGTTGAAGATGACTTTATCACAAAGCTGTGCATTTTTAATTATGTCTCATCCATAAATAACTGAAGCCAACTTTGAAAAACTGCACAGAAACATTTTTCTGGCTTAATTGATTACGTTAGTTAGTTTCTTAGTAAATTATTTCTTACTATTTAAAATGTTTTAAAAGGTGCCTACTAATGTCTTGCATCTAGTAGCAATTGCAAACCATAATCTTTAACCAGTCCCTACCAACCCCCACCCATCAGACACTCCATAGTCTTCAGCTTAGCTTCCAACACCATTACTCTTATGAGAATCATCTCCAAACTTTGTGGCTTTGGGCTCAGCTCCTCCCTCTGCAATTGGATCCTAAACTTCCTAACCCACACACCACAGTCAATAAGGATATGCAACAGCAGCTCCGCCACAATTATCCTCAATACTTGTCCTCAGTTCCTTATTATATACTCCTGATACACCTCTGACTGTATGGCCAAATTCCCCTTCAACTCAATCTTCAAGTTCGCTGATGACACCACTATTGGGGGTCAGATCTCAAACAATGATGAGACACAGTAAAGGAAACAGAAAGAGAATCTGGTGAAGCAGTGTGATGACAATAATCTCTCCCTCAATGTCAACAAAATGGAGCAGATAGTCATTAATTTCAGGAAGTGTAGAGGAGGGCATGCCCCTGTCTATGTCAATTGGTTGAAGTAGAAATGGTCGAGGGCTTCAAGTTTTTAGGTGTCCAAGTCACCAACAAGCTGTCCTGTTCCTCCATGTGAACACTGTAATCAAGAAAGCCCATCAACAACTCTACTTCCTCAGGAGACAAAGGAAATTTGGCACGTCTGCTAAAATGCTCACAAACTTCTACAGATGTACCAGATACCGGTTGTATCACAGCTTGGTGTAGCTCCTGCTCTGTCCAAGACTGCAATAAACTACATGAACAATGCACAGTCTGTTATTCAAATGAGCTTTCCATCCATTCATGCTCTCCACACTTCCAGCCTCAGAAAAGCAGTGACCATAATCGAGGACCCTGACATCCTTCTTCCATCGGGAAAAAGTGTTGCCATCAGACTTTTGAATAGATCTACCTTGCTTAAGTGATCTTTCTCTACATCCTAGCTATGACTGTAACACTACAGTCTGCACTCCCTCCTTTCCTTCCCAATGTATGGAATGCTTTGTCCATATGACAAGAAACAATACTTTTCACTGTACACTAATACCTGTGACAATAAATCAAATCAAACCCCAGTCCAGGTGGGTTGAAGAAAGGTTCAGCTGCAACACCTGAATGCATAGCCAACATCACTGTCTAGGATTCTACATAAAGAATTAAGTTGTAAAAAAGGTTGATATCATTCAACATGACCAAAGTTGTCAGTGGAAGGGAGTAGAAAATTAAGGAATGTGGTTGCATGAAATTACTCCGAGGTATTAATTCAAATAGTGAAATAGTTTCATCCATGACTCGCCAACCGATTTACAATTTCCCTGAGGAACCATTAGGGGAATGTAGCAACTTAACAGCAAGAGTTTCCTTAAAAAGAAAGTTTAAGTTATGAGTCAGGAGGAGATTGACTGCTCAGTAAGATCTTAAATATCTTACTAAAATACAAAAGATAAGTGTCTTCAGCAAAATTCTAAGTATCTTACTAAGATATTTAGTAAGTATCTTGCTAAAGATATTTACTTTAACAAATATTGTCCACTTGCTAATGGCAAGTAACAGAATATTGTCAGAATAGCGCTGACAGTATCACACTAGGTCTACAGGAATATTGTATGATGGAGAAGATCTACTAAAAACAAAATTCCTCACTGACTTCTATGAATGACTGAAATTAGTCCAGCTGATGACATTGGGACAATTAGTAATATGTTATTGTAGAATTCAATTTTCCCCATAATTTGCTAGGAATGAGCCCTTTATCAGCTAAGTGAGACTTTGAGAAGAGTTTTATGGCAATGCATTCAGAACAGGAGAACTCTGTAGCATGTATGGAAACAAAGATTTCTGCAGCACATTTGTCCATGGCCTTTTAACCCAGCCGTGACATTAGCCAGTTAGTCACTACAGTGACCAGGCATGATGGTGTCCCGCATCTGTCTATTCAACACAACTATTTAAAGGAACACTACAATGGGGAAAAAAAATGAAAATCAAAAAGCAAATTTAAAAAAACTAAAGCTGAAAAACAAAACAAACTATTTGCATTAATTACCAGAATTTCCTAAAATTCCCATGAGTTGTCCACTTTCCACATAAAACGAGACATCTTTCAGGATATGCCTTGTCCACTTTTTACGGTACGACTGAACATCCCACCAAGGCCCAACTCTCTCACTGCAAGAACATAATTTTAAATATAAAGCAGCGAATAGTCAACAGGTCACATAGCTGCTGCAAATTCCCATTGGCATTATTTTTGAACATGTTCACATATTTTCCCCCACTAAAAGGAAGAAAAGTTTGGGTGAGGTACTAATCATAGGTGCAGTTTCAATCTTTACTGGTCCCTGATGGTATGGTTTTATCAATTATTTATTTGTCACTTCATTTTGTAAATTTTGTGCTCGTTAACATGAGGACTTTAGCACTGGATAGTATATTGAATGGTAGGGCAGGCTTGTTGGACTACTCTTGTTTCTGTTTCTTGTGTTCTTTCTATTTGCAGTTTTTCTTTTAACTGATACTCTATTGAAACAGCTTTTAAAGACTGCCACAGTGGTTAGCATTGCTGCTTCACAGTGCCGGGGACCTGGGTTCGATTCCCAGCTTGGGTCACTGTCTGTGTGGAGTTTGCACATTCTCCCTGTGTCTGTGTGGGTTTCCTCCAAATGCTCCAATTTCCTCCCACAGTCCAAAGAAATGCAGATTAGGAGGATTGATTATGCTAAATTGCACCTTAGTGTACAGGATTAGCTGAAGTAAATGCATGGCGTTATGGGGATAGGGCCTGGGTGGCATTGTGATTGGTGTAGACTCGATGGGCTGAATGGCCTTCTTCTGCACTGTACGGATTTTATGGGGCGTGTTGTAATTTAAACAAGCGCTGGCTTTCCAAGTCAAAGATTGGTGAATCCCTGGAATTCTCTGCTCCAAAGATTGTTAGAGGCTGGATCATTAGAAGTATTTAAAGTAGAGGTGAATAAATATTTGATAAATTGAGAAATAGAGAGCTATGAGAAAATGATGCAGAAAAAAATTTAAGACTGGCATAGATCAGCCAAGATCGTATTGAATGGAGAGGCAGCTTCTCCCCCTGTCTGCATGGATTTGTTCCGGTTTCTTCCCACAGTCTTAAAGACGTGCTAGTTAAGTGCACTTTACCTGAACAGGCTCCATGCTGTGGCGACTCAGGAAATTTCACAGTAATTTCATTACAATGTTAATGTAAACCTAATTTGTGACCAATAAATAAATAAAATTAATACATCGTGCACGCAAGTAGTGGCCCACATCCCAATCATTCCTACAATTGCAGCTCTAGCACCCATTATCCTTACATTGAGAGAAAAAAAAGTAAGCTGAAAGTTCAGGAAATTTGAAATTAAAACAACTTATTGGAAATGCGCAACAAGCAGATCCAAGTATGAATGGATTAGGTAGGTTAACATTCAGAGTAATTCCCGTACACTAGTTGTATTAATCAAGTAATTCACTGCCTCTGAAATGTTCTGAGGTTATGAAAGACATTCATTCATTGATAGGGTCACACCGAAATGACAATCTATTTTTCTGTTTTGGATATTGACTGGGTTTTCTTGCTCTTCCTGTTTATATTTAATTTTTAGAAAATAAAAGTTACATCTGACACAGTGCAATGAACACATTATTTACTAAAACTGTTAGCCATTTATTAATACTTTCTTCCATTGGGAAAAGGTACAAAAGTCTGAGAACACATACCAATGTCTCAAGAATAGCTTCTTCTCTACTGCCATCAGACTTTTGAATGGATCCACTCTATATTAAATTGATCTTTCTTTGCACCCTAGCTATAACCGTAACATTATATCCTGCACTCTCTCCTTTTCTTCTCTCCTCTGTACTCTATGAATGGTATGTTTTGTCTATCTAGTACACAAGAAACAATACTTTTCACTGTATCCCAACATATAAGACAATTATAAATCAAACATTTAAACAAACAAATTTCAATAAACTGTAACTGATTGAGAAGAAAATTGTATTTATAGATTGGGGGGGGTGGTTTAAACTTGTGGAACACATTAATTGTAGTGCTCTGCATCTTAATCCTTTCTAAATACAACATTATATTTCTCACAGTGGTTCACACTGCTGTCTCACAGCACCATGGACCCAGGTTCGATTCTCAGCTTGGATCACTGTATGTGTGAAGTCTGCACATTCTCTCCGAGTCTGCGCGGATTTCCTCTGGGTGCTCCAGTTTCCTCTCACAGTCGGAAAGAAGTATTGGTTAGGTGTATCAGTCATGCTAAATTCTCCCTCAGTGTACCCAAACAGGTGCAAGAGTGTGGCGACTAGGGGATTTTCATAGTAACTTCACTGCAGTGTTAACGTACGCTACTTGCGATACTAATAAAACTTTAAAGGGCAAATCTGTCAAAATCTCAGGATTGATCGGTCAGGTGTGATTTAAACAGAATCGTAATCACCTTATACTTATTTAAACAAATATCTGCTTCTCAGATCAGCCTTTGGAGTGTTTGCTTTCTGAAGAGCTGAGCTTCACTTGTGCAATGATTGATTGTTTGATTGACAGAAGCCGTCTCCGCCCTCCCTGTGAATTAAAGTGGAGAGAAGCGATGGTGTTTACCTGACGGTGTAGTTGAGATGACTGACACACACTGTGCAGGCTGCTTCTGCTGTCCGACCGCCACAACTGGGGCCGAACTCTTCTCCCGGCACAACAACAACCCCACCGCTTGTTTCCTCCATGCCTCCTTCCCTAATCCCCACCTCACGCATACACACACACGCGCACCAAATTTAAAACAAAAAGGGTTTTAAAAAATGCAAAACTTTGCAAAGCAACGAAAAAGACATTTACATTAAGTTAAATGGTAAGAGTGGTCTTTCTCAGCCCGGCTATGTGAGGGTGAGCGAGCTGTTGCGTTTAAAGCCGCAGGCAAGGATGTGGCAACCCTTGGACCGGTGGATCGAGGCGGTGCCCTGGTAAAAGGGGGCGGGAGAGCGGCTCCTTTAAAACCCACTGGCTTCCCCCATTGCACAGAATCGGTAGCCAGGACGTGGCTTAGATGCACCTGCTGTCCGTCTAAACATTGCTGCTGTTTGTTTATTATTGTTCACTTTTCCTCAGCATGTCCAAAACTGTGGAGGACAATTGCCCAGAGAAGGTGAGACTGAAACTCCGTTACTGCCCCAACAATTTCCTCCTGATCTTTCTTTTAGACAAAACTTGTTACTGTTCTAGGTTTTTATTGCTTTGTTTTTCACTCGTGGTTATCATGCGTTTGTTGTCTCTTGTTCCTTTTTAAATCAGCCCAGTCGCCTCAGGAAGCAGCTCTTCTGTTCGTTAGAAGAGGAAAACAGCCTTTACTTCACCTACAGTGGCAAACCCAACGTCATCCAAGTGCAGGATCTCAGTTATGAGGCGAGTGACATTTTTTTTACATTGACAAAGCCAATGCTCAGAGTGGATCCGCACACAGCCAAATTCATTCCTTGCTTGCTCCAAAAACCAAATTCAAAATCCAATTGAATCCAATTCATGGTCCCCACAAGATACATAAACAAGATCCAAGCTGACAAGATAAGGCATTGCACCAATCTTGGGTTCAATCCCTCCCTGGATCTTGGAGACAGATTCCTTCAGATTGTTAGTGGTCCCTTAAACAAGTCTTTTTCACAACAAGCAGAAGTTGGATGAGAGTTGATTCTCTGTTGTTGGTGTGTATTTTTGTAGAGTGACTATTGATAATGCAATGCCTACCTTTATATTAAGTTGATCTTTCTCTATACCATAGCTAAGACTGTAACATCATGTTCTGCACCCTCTCATTTCCTCCTTCTCTATGTATTCTATGAATTGCATGCTTTGTCCGTATAGTGTGCAAGAAACAATAATTTTTCACTGTAATAAATCAAAATCAAGTATTTTCAATTCTGTATCACAATAATACAAAAGATAGCAGCAGAACTAAACCATTCAGCCTGCCAGGACTGCTCCTGGCTTATCTGAATGTGGGCTTAACTTCATTTGTTCCCATAATCCTTGGTTCCATTAATCAAACATCTATCCTAACTCAGTCTTTAATATTTTCAATGATCCAACCTCTTCTGCTGTCTGGGGAAGAGAACTTTAAACACTAATAATCCCTTGAAGAGAGAAATTCCTCCTCATTCTGTCTTCTGCGGGATGCCCCTTGTTTTTAAACTGTGTCCCTTAGTTCCAGATTCTTCCACGAAGGGAAATATCCTCTCAGCATCTACCCAATCAAGCTCCCTCAAAATGCAATCGGTGAGATTCTGCCAAAAAATCCTGTTGGGATTTTTTTTTTTTTTGTGGAATTTTCAAAATGAATCTCCCACACTCTGCATCACAGAGTGCTCTAGTGTGAATCACACTAAAAATCAATGGTGGAGCCTCTTCCCATTGGAGACCGGGTGGCATAGCGCTGAGTGGGCCATTGTGCATGCACTGATCTTTCAACACTGAGATTGGTGCATGTGCAATAGTTTGCACTGCTGGCATCTAGATCATTGGTCAACCTTGTGACTCTGCATAGCTGCCCCTCTAACCCACACTCCACCTCCCCGTGGTCCAATCGTGCCCCCCTCCCCAGGTGTTTCTGGCCAACCTCGATCCCAGCCAGCCTCACTCTTTCTCCCTTCCCAGTCCCAATCCCTTACTGACAAGCCAAACTCATCCTCTATCACAATGGCCAGCCTTAATTGCTGGCCTCCTTCCCTCTGTCACTAAGCCCAAGTATGAGGTCTCACACAACACCAGGTTAAAGTCCAACCAGTTTATTTGATAGTAATCCCATCTATATCATGACTAAGCCCAAATGCAGAGTGACAGCAGGTACCCCCCCCCCCCCCCCTCTCACCCTTTAGAGGCTCCACCCCTTAGCACCACCTAATGCCTTGAGCAGTGCTAGGGAGCCAGGCTGGCATTGTCATGCCGGCAATGCCCAGAGGGCACCCACACCACCCCTAACTTCCTGGGATGGCCCCCTTCATTCCAGTGGGAGTGGGCTACCAGCTCCCCTCTAGTGGGAAGCTGCTGTAAACCCACTGGAGTGAAACACTCCTGGCATGGTGGGAAGACGCTAACAGGTCTGGAGATTTCAGTCCTAATGGAATGCTAATAGTGAAGACGATAGCAAAGATTGACGAGGGGAACTAATTTGATTTGTCAAGGATTTTATTGAATGTCATTAAGACCAGAAGACATAAGAGCAGAAGTAGGCCATTCAGCCCATTCAGCCCATTCAGAGTGCTCAATAAGAAACTTATACAGCGTCTGTAGCATTTTGTCTTGATTTGTTACAGACGAAGTGGAGCCTTGATAAAGGGAGAAAGTTTTGAACAGTAAGTGATATGCCTGCTCGAAAGCACAAATGTAGTTTCCATTAGCCAGTGATCTCTGCTGCTGTGAGTTCAGCTTTCATGGATGCCTACAGTAAAGTTATGACAATGAATATACTTCAAAAGTATTCCAGTGGCTTTAAAGCTTCTTGGGACATACCGTGATGTGAAAAGTAGTATATAAATATCAGATTTCACTTTCATTTGGTATGTTACACTGGAAGATAACACCAGACAATGTCCTTTGAGCAACATGAGCAAAGTGCAGTGAAACTTGAGGTTTTGAAATCAGTCAACCTTGTCTGTAAATATTTTGTAACTCAATGCACTGTGACATTTTTGTTGACAATTTTCCTAATTCTAGACGTGGTCCTACTACAGAAAGCTAGCACGAGGGGACACAGCTTTAAATTAAGGGGTATGAGTTATAGGACGGATATCAGAGGTAGGTTCTTTACTCAAAGAGTGATTAGGGAGTGGAATGCCCTGCCTGCAGCTGTTGTAGATGCGCCAAGTTTGGTGGCGTTTAAGAGGTTAGTTGATAAGTATATGGAAGAGAAGGGAATGGTTTAGTTAGGAGGGGCATTGCTTTTTATTTTGGTCGGCACAACATCGAAGGCCGAAGGGCCTGTTCTGTGCTGTATTGTTCTATGTTCTATGTACAACTGCAGCAAAACTTTTTTATTTTTTTATTACAACCCCCAGCAGTAAAGGCCATTTGCCTTCCTAGCCATTTTTTTTGCAGCCAGTTAATGTTCAGCAGGGTGTTATCTAGCTAAGGGTGAGACTCCCACCTCTATCTGGGCAGCAAGTCCCATATTTGTTGGCAACTATCTCATCCCAGCTGTGCCAGATTTGAGCAGTGGCCACTGCTGGTACTGCAGCCTGATCCCCAAAGAAAAGAAGCTCATAGAGGGTAAACAGAATGTAAATCTGGGATATTGATGAGACCTGGCTGGCAGACCTCAGTGAGGAGGAGAAGGTGCCAGTTTTGAGAAGCTGGAAGGGGAGATTTAAAGGAGGATACGACCTTCCAGAGGCTGCCTCCGATGGACCCCAGGAACTCCCAAAGCCCTCTCGCCAACACTAGTTGGCCAACAAAACGTTGCTGCACCACCAACTTGACATGAAATCCCCCTGCCACAGATAAACTAGCAATGGGCAAAGTAACACTTAAGTGGCTATTAATTGCAGATTGGAAAATGGGTTTGCAGTAGGTAGGTCATGCACTGTGGTTAAGAACTCTGATGTGGAGATGCCGGCGTTGGACTGGGTTAACACAGTAAGAAGTCTCATGACATCAGGTTAAAATCTAACAGATTTATTTGGTAGCACAAGCCACTAGCTTCATCAGGATTTCAGTTCACAAACAGAGGATGTAAAGACACAAACTCAATTTACAAAATAATGGTTGGCATGTGAGTCTTTACAGGTTATCAAGTCTTAAAAGTACAGATAATGTGAGTGGAGAGAGGGCTAAGCGCAGGTTAAACAGATGTGTATTGTCTCCAGCCAGCACAGTTAGTGAGATTTTGCAAACCCAGGCAAGTTATAGGAATTACAGATAGTGTGACATGAATCTAAGACCTTGGTTGAGGCTGTCTTCATGTGTGTGGAACTTGGCTACAAAAAATTTTTGGAGCTACTAACAACAAAATATGACCCTCTGTGATTGATGCTATCAAACTTTTTATTTAAAGATGTTCTTTGGAGACCTTTAGAACATGTAGGCAAGCAACCATATTGCCTACATATGGTTTCTGCCTTCCTATTTTCATTATCATACCAATTTAGACATTAGAAATACACAAGAATGGAACAGTAAGAACAAATACTCATCATGATGGTGTAAAATTTATTTCTAATGCTGTAGAAATTAACTTAAATAGATTGAATGTCAATACTTTATATTATTTCAATAGTGATTTTGCTATATTTTATACATATGTGGCATGGGAAGTATATGACTAAGCTGAAGAGATTTTAGGGAGTTAAAATATGCAGTGGCATTTTAGAATATGTTTACGAAAGCTGAAATTAATCTCCTGTAGTAAAGCAAATAGGGAGCTGCAAGTAAATTTCTGAATTATCCTTTCAGCAAGTGAAAGGTATATTGCCATGAATCCCACTTCCTTCTTATCAGCAAGGATTAACATGTTGCGGGAAGAAACTTTTTATTCCCACTACATGGTTGCAACTTTAAATTCACCAAGTGGTGTCCTGAGGAACTGCCATTTCCTGTCTCAGACATTTAAAAAGAAGATTAGACTACTCTGATACTGAGGAATAGTCACATTTGATTGGAAAATCAGTGAGAGCTGAAGACTAGTTTTAACAAACTGCCAAACAGTATGAAGTTAAAGCCATTGCCTTTGCATTGATTTTAAATTTTATGGCATCTGACAAATTCTTGTGCTGTCACCCAGTGGCATAGTCGTGGAACTACCTAATAAGTCTTGGGGCCCAGATTCCAGCATCTGAAACATAGATATAGAAACCGTACATAAGGAGGCCATTTGATCTATCGGGTCTGCACCACAACAATCCTACCTAGGCCCTTTTCCCCATAACCCCACATATTTATCTGCTAATCCCTGTACTTACACATCCCGGGACACTAAGAGGAAATTTAGCATAGTCAACGCATCTAACCCACACATCTTTGAACAGTGGAAGGAAACTGGAGCACCTGGAAGAAACCCATGCAAACATGGGGAGAATTTGCAAACTCCGCACAGACAATGTACCAAGCTGGGAATTGAAACCAGATCCTGTGAGACAGCAGTCCTAACCACTGTGTTGTGTGAATTTATGACAAATGTTACATGCCTGCACTTTTTAACATTATAAATAGCAATCAAAATATTGCCTACATATGCAACTGGTATTTCAATATATATTTTTTCATAGAACCTGACATATGAGCTATCAATCCATTTTGAAATAGAATTGTCAAGGATAAACTTTATCTCTTTTACTACAATCTGTGATCCATATATTTGTATGTAGATTTCTGTCTTTTCTTGAGTGATTGTCCTATCTTAAATAATTCCAGCAGCAAGCCTTTTGTAAGTTTTCAAACATTAATGGTGATTTATTATCAAACATTTGCCCCATAAATTTAAAATGTAATGCCCTGCTCAGTCGCCTCACACATGTTGCCACTTACACAGATTAGATGCAGATGAAGAAAAATACAATGCCATTACAAAGTATAATTGTCTGCAGACCCTGTAGTTTTTTTAGACAAGTTGATGCTTTTAGTTGAAGCAATAGAATTCTCAGTAAGAAGCAAATCTTCCATTTAGTTGAATTTCAAGAAGTTGGTTCTCAGGTAAACGGAATTCCTTCCCCACTGTTTTTTTGAGATATTGCTATTTATTACCCTTAGCTGTGTAATTGATTTGCAGCTGATTCAGTGGCTTTTCACAAGAATTTGGATCAGTCTGTCTCTGCCAGCAGTTCCATATAAAGTGGAAGATGGCACAAGAGTGAGGAATGAACCAGACGTGTGCCACCTACAGCAACATCCAGAGTGCTTCTCACCTGATGACCTGGTTCTTACCTGCAATGTGGAGGAAGCTTTGTTCCCACGTGTTCAGTTTTTTGATTTACCATAGTTAATCGCTCTTTCCAGTTTTTAGCACAACTGGTAAAGGTTGGAAACCACAAATAAGATTTGAAGAGCTATGCGAGACCTCAAGTTGTCAATCTTTGTCCTAGTCAGATACAATACAGTCAGATTTAGTGTCAAACATCCAACAAGAGTCAAATGACAGTGATCAGGAAAAAGGGTGCTCAATCACCTTTTCTCTCCCTTAATCCATGAACAGTGAAGTCAACAGCAGCAGCAGATTATTTGCACCAACCAAGTTCAGACAACTCAATACTTTCCATCTGACCATGCAGCATATTTACGCATTGAACCACTGGAGAGTTTATTGTATTTTTAAACAAAAAGTGCTGTTTGAACAATTATTAACTTCAGTGAAACTTAAGACTTCTGGTCTGTTTTGACATGCATTTCTTGCCTACAAAATGCAGGTCAATTCTGCAGCACAGATTCCTTGGTATGAGAAGCTAGCGGAATTCCAAATGCCTTGGCAATGGAATTCCAATCCAAATGGACAGATAATGGCTCTGAAGAACCTGAATCTGAAAGTCAGAAGTGGGCAGATGTTGGCTGTTATAGGGAGTTCTGGTAAGTCATTCAATTTGGTGTTCTCTTAATGGGATAAATTTTCTGATTTTCATTATTACAGTTGTTTGGTGTTCCAGAACGTGAATGTCTCTCTTTTCCAGCAACAATCTTTGTAGTCAAAGCTTTTTGCCGAGCACTCATCAGGATGATTCGCAAAAATACCAAATGTAAAGAGAACAGCAATTTATGCTGTGTGAGAAAAGGGTGTTGATTGGCAAGTAAATTCTGATTGGTAGAGGTGTTGGCAGGGAAATGCAGCAGGTGATGGTGACTTGACAGTTAACTGCCAAGCATTGTTTGAAACGTAAACCAAGCAACTTGACTCTGAAAAATGAACCAATGAATAGATGTCATTTAGTTTGTGTCTGTTTCAGTTAACACAATGTGTCACCTGTTTTTTCTGTCTGAAAAATGACAGAGTTCTGTGTATTAGTATATGTAGCTTCCAGTACATGCAAATGTGCTATTTTAAACTGTCCTACAATTTTAAATTGGTTGTCACTATAATTTTTAGCATATGAGGATTATTTAGCAAATGTTGTCCAATCATACCTAATATTTATTCTTATAGCATGTATTCATTATTGCATAGAAAATGCTGTTCTGGGCTTGTGCAGTTTCATGATGTGAGCTCTGGGAATTAGTGCAACCAGGAAGTCTTTATTAATTTAACCCTGACATTTTGTGTTGAATGAAAACAAGGCAATGCCATTTATTTAAGTTTCTAACAGATTTGATTTCTTAATTGTATCACAGGGACATGAGCCTTTGAAACAAGTTCTAAGAATGTGATTTTTGTTAACATGCTTTTTTAAAAATGTATTATTTCACAGGATGAGAGCATCATTGGTGAGTCCAGCTTTTGTTTCCCATCCTTAATTGCTGCTGAGGAAGTAGTAACTACACAACTGACCACCCCAATCGTCCTCTGGCGCATCCCCCATTCCTTCCTGAACCACTCAGTCACACCTCACCTCCCTCAATCCAACCTGACAAACCCCCTTCCCCTGACTTGGCCTGAGTACTCGAACTGACCCAACGCAACTATCACCTAATCCACCTGCCCCCCCCTTCTAACCACCTAACACCTCAGCACCCACTTTCACTACAGTACATTACCCACCAACCAGCTCATCTATCTACTCCCCCGTTCACTTACCTACTTGCCTCCCTCATTCACCTACCCATTTATCCATTCACCTATCCACCACCATTCAAACTGAACTATGGTAGCTAACACTGGAAAATGAAGGTGATGTGTGGTACTGCCCCAACTCTATTCTGCTTCAATGAAGATTCCTGATGGATGCTGTGCATTTCTGAGTAAGCCAGGTTTGTAAGATCTCGAGAGGAATGTTCAGCAGCAGTTGGGGGAATTTTTGATCGCAGTGGCAATCCAAAGATCCTTGCCAACTTTGGAAGTTCTGGGACATTTCATGTAAATGCTGATATACTACTAAGAGCCCCAGGCCTAATTTCCATTAAATGTTGGCCGCTTTCAGGAAGACAAGCTGTTGTTGCAGAAACCAATTTTATTGTGATGGAGCAGGCCTGAAGAAAAAGGTCCTTAAAGTACATTCAAATAATATTATTTTTCTTAATTTCTGGATTAACAGGCTGTGGCAAGACATCTTTGCTTGACATAATCACCTGCCGAGATGAAGGAGGGAAAGTCAAATCTGGCAAAATCTTGATCAATGAAATACCAGTCAACAGACAGCTAGTTAAAAAATGTATTGCACATGTACGACAGGATGACCGGTTATTACCCAATCTCACCGTCAGAGAAACATTAACATTTGTGGCAAAACTGCGTCTTCCAAAGCACTTCTCAGAAGAACAAAGAAACAAAAGGGTAAGAAATCTAGAGGCCTCCAGCACAGAAGGAGGGCATTGATTCTTCATGTGACTGTCAACTTTTGCTAGAGCAGTCTAAAACCTGTTATGGACAGGAGCGGGATTAACTTAAACATCACTAATTTCTCCCCTCATCATATGTCCATAAACAGATGTTGGTTTTGATTTGTTTCCCTCTTTATAAGCAATGAATATTTCCCAATACTCAGTTTTGCTGCAATCCAATTCTCTGCTAATTACCCCACAGTAACGTCAAGATAGGATGAACTCAGAACTTAGTTTTTTTGCCTACACTCAAAGCATAAAAAGGAGTGTTGCAACAGCACCCCCTCACATTAATATAATTAAAAAAAGATAGAGAGAGACAAAGTACAAAGATCACAAAGAAAATAAATATTTTTTCACCTGGGTTCCAAAATCCAGAACAAAAGCCCAATGAAGCACTCCTTCACAGTGATTGGCAGGTTGAAAACTAATGCTGTGTGTAATTATTTTTCTGGTGGTGCTGACTTCACACAATGAGATAGACACACGGAGATGAATCAGTTCCATAGCAGATGGTACAGGATTTCCAGCAGAAGCAGTGCAGATGGGACGTCTGGACGGACCACCTTTTTCTTATGAAGCTGCTACTCAGAAGTGACTGAGCTGTTTAGCTCAGCAAAGCAATATTAACGAATTCAACAAGCCAGAGGCCTATATCACATAACCCTTTCAAATCAGTCAGCAGCAAAGGATGTGTACCCATTGATTAGAATGTGGCTGGGTTTCTAAGATTGCTCAATGTCTCAACCATTGTGAATTGAAAGAAAAGTTGTGATGCCTTTTAACTTAGCAGAGTATCTGTCTCCTTCTGACCAGTAAAAGGTCTGACAACACCAGTTTTAAATCCAACCGATTTATTTGATAGTGAACTTTGCAAGCTTTCGGCTTTATGGCCTTCGTCAGGCGAATGAAGTGTTCTGGTCTGGAGTAGCGCACATATCAGCACAGAGTTTACAGATTGCTGATTAGAATGCGAATCTTTACACCTAACCTGCTATTCAAGTCTTAAAGTGGCTAACAATGTGAGTGGAAGGAGCACTGAGCACAGCTTAAAGAGATATGTATTGTCTCCAGACAGTACAGTAAGTGAGGTTTTTTGCTAATCCAGGCAAGTCATGGGGGTTACAGATAGTGTGACATGAAGCCAAGATCCCTGTTAAGACCGTCCTCGTGTGCGGAACCTGGCTATCAGCCTCTGCTCAGCGGTTCTGCACTGTTGTATGTCATGAAGGCCCCCTTGAAGAACATTTACCCGAAGGTCGGAGGCCGAATGCCCATGACCGCTGAAGTGTTTGCCCACAGGAAGGGAACAGTTTTGCCTGGTGATTGTTGAGCGATGTTCGTTCATCCGCTGTCGTAGTGTCTGTATGGGACATCCTTCCTTGCAACGTATTAGGTAACAATGTTGGCCAAGTTGCGTGTACCTGGTGAATAGTATTCTCACGTTTGACGTCATCCATGTCGATGATCTGGCATGTCTTGCAGAGGTTGCTGTGGCAGGGTTGTGTGGTATTGTGGTCACTGTTCTCCTGAAGGTTGGGTAGTTTGCTGCAAACAATGGTCTGTTTGAGGTTGCGCGGTTGTCTGAAGGCAAGGAGTGGGGGTGTGGGGATGACCCTAGCAAGATGTTCATCATCATCAATGATATGTTGAAGACTCCAGAGAAGATGTCGTAGCTTCTCTGCTCCGAGGAAGTACTGGACAACAAAGGGTACTCTGTCCACCATGTCCCGTGTTCGTCTTCTGAGGAGGTCAGTGCGGTTTATCGCTGTGGCGCGTCCGAACTGTCGATCGATGAGTCGAGCGCCATATCCTGCTCTCACGAGGGCATCTTTCAGCGTCTGGAGGGGTCTGTTGCAATCCTCCTCATCTGAGCAAATTCTGTGAATATGGAGAGCTTGTCTGTAGGGGATGGTCCCTTTAACGTGTTTAGGGTGGAACCAAGGCTGGTCCTTCTGACCAGCCTTAGTTAGTAAATGGAGGTGATCTTTTTATAGTTCTCTTTGAAGTTGGACAGAGCAATCCTTGCTGGCTGCTCAGAGATAATGAGGCGTGAGTTTCCCCAAAATGGCAACATGGCTTCTTTTGTTCAGGGGATCACAGAATGACATGGGATCAGCATTTTAAGGATTTTGGTCAGTTTTAAAATTTACCAAATAGCATTGAGCATATCTATATATATTTTAATGAAAATGTAGGATGAGCTTTTAGTCTGTCTCAAACCATACTCACTGCCTTTCCCTGTCTGTATATTTCTGACTTACTATGGCAGAAGTTGTTTGCTTACTACAGTCTCTCAATGGCTTATTGTGGAACTCAGTGGTTTAGAGCAAGAGGGTTTTCACTATCTGTACAGTGCCCAATGACCTCTACCCTGGATATGAAGGAACATTATACAGTGTCCCTGCCTAAGGAGGGGAATACCTTAATTGGGATTCTTGTTTTTGAATACTATAATATTGTGGAAAAAGTCTGTTTGCAAGGACACCAGTTGGTATCAAAACCACACTAGTCTATGATTCTCTGAAAAAAGAAACAGCCAACAGCTACAATTTGGAGCTCAGATATAATGGGATCATCAGTTGGGTGAGTTATGAGAGGAGTCACATTTGGATAGAGGGAGTAAGGACAACTGGTTTCCTTCCCAAAAAGGGAACTGTAAATCCGCAGAGTCTTTACTACAAATTCATTTTACTAATACTATATTTTTATTATTAGACAATATTGAACATAATTTTAAGTCACTTATAATCAATATCCCTCCCTTTTCTGTAGATTTTTCTCTTTGGTTTCAGTGTTAGTGGTAAATTCAAGTTTTTCTCACGTCATGGGTCCAGAACTCCGATTTGGCCATTTCACAAGTTTAGTGAAATGCAACTCTGTCTGCACCAATCTGCCTTTGCCCAAAACCCATGTCACCATTCGGGTATTTTTCATTTTCTACATCAGCCATTCTGATCAGTCCTCTAATGATCTATTCCAGCTAGGGTTAGTTTTATGCTATGGGGGTTGCCCCTTTTTATATAGAAATATCACACAATCAGTTCAGAGACAAGATTATCACCCCACTGTCGGGATCCAATTTTTACATCAATTTCTCATCCTCTGTAAGCATGGATTGCACAACGTTCCAAATACATTGTTTTCTTAAATAATATGTAGAAAACTGCTGTTTCAATATTATAATTGTTTTGGCTTTATGATTGAATTAAGGATAAATGAGAAGGCAACATACATAGTTTTAAATTTGATTTCTATTTTTCAGATAGAGGATGTTATAGCAGAGCTCCGACTAAGACAATGTGCTAACACTAGAGTCGGGAATTACTTTATCAGGGGAGTCTCTGGGGGTGAGAGACGACGGGTGAGCATTGGAGTACAGTTACTGTGGAATCCTGGTAAAGAACCATTGTTTGTTCCTCTGTTAAACTTACTTTGTTCTCTAAAGTGCTGAGTTATGCTTTTGCAAGCATCTGGAGCCATTTACTAAAATATTAAGTGACCATTATTCACATGTGAACTTAGGTAATGAATGTTGGCAAGCCATTTATTCGCAATTATGTGGCTAAATTTTACTATTCTTAATTGGATTCAATTTGAATTTGATTTTTGGAATAAGAAAGGAGATGGATTAGGGTTCACTCTGCACATTAGCTTTGTGGCTTTAAGAATAGAGTAAAAATGTTAAAGTGCAAATGACAAGAGCCAACTTCATTCACAATTCTTACTTGCTTTCTCAGGTTTAGCCAATTTCTAACCCACCTAAAAAACCTGTTCTAGTATGGCACAAAGTCTAGGTAACATTTGAATGGATCACATCCACATAAATTCCATTACAAACAGGGTGCATAATTTTTCTGAGCCTCAATTAATTTTACCGGCAAGATCTTCCTGTGATTAATGGTGTCTCTCGCATATGAAAACAATACTTATCCAGATGCTTTGTCATTTCCGTTTTTTTGAATGCTTGTCAATATTCTATCCACAACTCATTCTGATGTTGCTGGGTGAAATCTTGTGAAATTCCTGAGAGAAGAATTACTTAGCTGTGTGAGAGGCAGTTTCTCAATGTGGAATTAAATAACAGAATTATGTTGCAGCAGATCAATGATAGATTATCATCAGGAACTTTTTTTTTAAAAAACATATCTTCTGGCTGCACTCGGCCCAAGGCTGGAAGTTCCTGCCCAAGGTCAATGGACCTTTGCATTGTCCCCTCCAGCTACGATTCCTGTGGTGCGCAGGGTGGGGGTGAAATTCCACTCCATATGTTCTCATTTATAAGCCACCTCACTAGAATTAAATGTACATTTCCAATAAAGTCAGCAGCAAATGACAAACTTTCAAATTCAAAACTGCTTAAGTGTGATGTGCAGCAGGCAGTCGTCTTCATGGTGATTTGGAGTGACTGGGAACTGCTTTTTCTTAATGATGATCTTGGTTCAATGGCTGAATAGGAGGCAAAGGGGACCAGGCTCTGGCTGCCCAAGGGAGGGAGAGATGTGGTAACCCTATGAAGTTTCGTAGGAGAGAGAGGAAGATGCTGGACTGTACGGTAAAAGGTCAATGTTCAAAGACAGTAGACCGAGCATGATTGTGGAAGGATCAAAAAAGCCATTGTTGAATTCTGAGAGTCAAGGGTAACAGAGAGAAGGTCCAAGATGACAGAGAAGATTGAGAATGAGGGATGGCAGGTTGAGGGTAACAGGAGAAGTGGGCAGGAGACAATACTATGTTTGGGGGAAAGCTCAAGGGTCAATGTTAACTGGTCAAGGATAATGGGGGTTGGGTCGTAGGTCATCGAAAGCAGGAAAGGCTAATGGAGTGAGGGTGGAGGATGATTGTGGGAAGGTCAATGAAGATTGAGGGAAAGATGATGGCTTTGAGTGTCAAGGTTACTGTAAAAATGGGCACCAGCATGGCTGTGTTAACAACTGCCATTCCTGGGAAACAGGATCTCCTACTGTGGCAAGAGGAGAGGGACTGGCAGCAGCTCTAACGATCCAGAAGAGGAAGAAGTAGAAGTAGATGGGGCAAGGTGGTGGCGGTGGCAGCTGCTATGGAGATCCTAGGAGGCAGGTGAAAAGGACCATCCCTAAATGAGTAGAAATCTGAAAGTATTAGTTGAAAAAGAAGCTGGATGATACCCACCTAAATATTGTTTCGCTTTAATAACCTGCCGCAACTGATAAATATTAGCTAATGAAACCAAGGAAATATTTGTGTTTTCAGGTATTTTAATATTAGATGAACCCACCTCTGGACTTGACAGTTTTACAGCACACAATTTGGTGATGACTCTTTCAAGACTTGCAAGAGGAAATCGATTGATCCTAATGTCAATCCATCAGCCACGGTCAGACATATTCCATTTGTTTGATCTGGTTGTCCTACTTTCTTCAGGAGTTACAATGTATTGTGGAACAGCTAATAATATGATTCCATATTTTACCTCGCTCGGATATCCTTGTCCAAAGTATTGCAATCCTTGTGATTTTTATGGTGAGTATTGGGTATACTGAGAATAGTTCTCGGCAGTAATGCTGGACATAAGGTTGATTCACCCTTGCCGTGCCTCGTGATCTGCAACAATTTTTTTCAATTGTAATTTAACTAGAATGGAAAATAAGACTCATCGTGGTTCTAATATTTCTGAAGTATTCCCGGAATTGCTCTGATTGTCACGGCTTGTAACCATAACCTTACTTGTTCCACAAGAACTTGCATTCCGCCAGAGTTTGTCTTTTTTTTAAAAAAAAAAATTTTCATGGGATATGGGTATTGCTGACTGGACCAGCATTTATCACCGATCCTTAACTGCCCTCGAGTCAATGACATTTCAGTGGGTCTGGAGTTACATGTAGGCCAAATCAGGTAAGGATGGCAGATTTCCTTTCCCAAAGGGCATTAGTGAACCACATGGGTTTTTACAATAATTGACATTAGTTTCATGGTCATCATTAGAATTTTATTTCCAGATTTTTATTGAATTCTGTCATGGTGGGATTTGAATCTGAATCTCCAGGGAATTACCCTGGGTTTCTGGATTACTAGTCTAGTGAGAATACCACTGTGCCACCATCTCCCCACAATGATTGAAAATAAAAGAGAATTTGTAAAACATCTAGCAGCTCAGTTAATATCTAAAAACAAAATAAGGTTATTATTTCAGGGTGTGACTCTTAATCCAAACTTCAGGGTAACCCATTTCCATTTGTCACCAGTTCTTCAGTATTTTTAGTTAAATATCTGCCTAAATAAGTCTTTGCTACCTGACCAAAAATCAATTATGGCAAATTCTTGCTTTTCATAGAAGTATAAACTGTGCTGATTTGTGATAGAAGTGATTTTAATTTGAGGGATGTAATAAATGATTGCTGTGCAGTGAACCTGCTTGCTGCTGAGTATTACCACCTGAAATTTCCTGGAGGTTTCTTCATATCACTTACTCCAGATTGTGGCCATTAGTTAGCCAAAACATCCATCCTTATGACACACTTTTTCCTCCAGTTAAATGGAGAGCGCGGAGACGCATTTGATTGTCAGCCAAACAACCTTTTATTTCTCAGTTTCAATGCATTTGTATCTGGGAAAGGGAAACGTTCAAAGCAGATGTTAAAACAAAATCTTGTTTTAATGTCTGAATGACTTTCCTCGAGGGTAGCCATAGCAATATCTTGAAGATTTGATTTCAATTCCTGGAGACTCCAGGCCAGAGTTGGTGGGTTGGCAACCCTACAAATGCCTATTGTTACTGCAATAAGACTGGACCAACTTTGAAGCTCAGGTCTCATTTACATACTAATCCAATGTTTTAAGGGAGCTCATTTGTTGAGCCTGGCAGGAATTGGCTGACTCCTATACCATTGGACTTTTAATGGGTAAGGGTGGGAGGGGCTGAACCAACACTCAAGGGTCTTGCACAGAACAGCAATGGGCCAGAGTTCTTTTACCATTTTTAAGGAACCAGCGTGAGCAGGAATACTTCCCCAGACCTTGCGGAGATAAACTTTAAGAAAGTCTTCAGCCATTTCCTGAGCATGAGTGTTTTCTTTATAGAATGCTGGTTAGCCTGCTTAATGTCAGGACAAATGGGCACAAGTCAAACTTAGTCCATTTGTTGTTCAAAACTGCATTGTATTGAACAATTGAATTGGCATATTAAATGTGCCTTTGCATCTGAAATAGAGGCTCCAGCTGCCTATCTCTACCCTAGCCAAGGTGGCTGAGACTAATACACCTGTGAACCAAGGTGATATGTGATTTGTGAGCTAGTTTAAACTGTTGTTGTCCCATTTACAATGAATGGAAGCAATGCAGATTGGCCCCAAATGGTATACTAAAGGAACACAGAGACAGTAGATCAATTAGTCCATTGAACTTACTCCACCATTCAATACAATCATGACAGATTACACACTTCGATATTTTTTACACACTTTTTCCCTTTAATTTATGTTAATGTTTAATTAATGTTAATCGGAGATTTATCGATTTCTACCTTTAAACATCTTCAATGACTGAGCTTCCACAGTTGTAGTAGCAAGCCCCTTTTAGGAGCAAATTTTCAGGAGGTCACGTGACCTGGTTGGCCATTTAGGCTGAAGAACTCACTGCATGTGGTAATTTTTGCAGATGCCAGTTCTGAATTGAGACCACTGTTGAACTCTGTGCCTTCCAATTCAAAAGACTGCTACTATTAAGGCCAAAGGTCTGTTAATTAAATGAGTAATACCCTAATAATTATCTTTTTTAGAAATTCATTTCAGTCCTTCTGATATTGGATGTTTGTCTAGTTTATGGACCAAAATACTCCAGAAAGGCTGCCTAGAGGTCACATTATGCAATTTGCTGTAACACATAAATCCTAGGGCTGAGCACAGGCTTTCTCAATCAGTCTGAGACTGGAGTCAAAGATGTCAATAACATATTTCTTGCACACTGTACATTGATTATTCATTACAATAAATAGACTGTTTAGTTACTAAACTTTGTCGCCAGTCCATTGAGATTTCACAATGGCCTTCTGGGGTAGAGAATTTCAAAGATTCACAACCCTCTGTGTAAGAAATTTCTCCTCATCCTAAATGGCATCCCCTTATTTTGAAACTATGCTGCCTGGTTCTAGACTCCCCAGACATGGGAAACATTATATCTGCATCTATCCTGTCTATTCTATTTTGTAAGTTTCAATGAGATCACCTCACATTCTTCCAAACTCGAGTGTTCATAGGAAAATTTAATTGACTGAGGCACTTACGTGTGAATTATCGATAAATCAAACAAATCAGTGCCTGCACAGATTGAAATGCAATTATGTACTTGGTATTTTGTGCTCAAAGTTGTGCTTATGGTATCTTCCCATTCTTCCTTTGGAAGATAGTCCTGAATAGTAAAAGAAATCATGTTCCAATTGGTGGTTTGACAAACTGGAATTGGACACTTCTTTCCAGCTCTGTACCTTGCTCAAGGTGCTAGAGATTAATACACCTGCGAAAAAATGTGACATGTCATAACCGTTGTTATACTATCGATTGAGTCAGGGGTGTGGGTTTAAGTCTTTTGAGGCAGGAGGGTTTTAATGGGCTCCCACTGTCTATAGGTTGGGCACCTACACTCACTGCATGTGATAATTTTTGCAGATGCCAGTTCTGCATTGAGAGCATTGTTGAACTCTGTGCCTTCCAATTCAAAAGACTGCTACTATTAATTATGCAATTTGCTATAACATCTGAAAGTGTTGCTAGATCTCAGGATTTCTTCCATGTTGAGTTGTTGATGTGTTTCTTCTCTCATCATGGTAATTCTCCCAAGATCAGACTGTTCTGCATGTTATTAGTTGGTTCCTATTGGTATTCTTGAGGTCAACTGATCCCCCTCCTTTCGGAGGAGAGAAAGAACATAGCCATTGCCCCTGCTACTGTTACTGGCTAAATTGGTGATGGCCTAGTAACATTATTGCTCGACTATTAATCCAGAAACTCAGCTACTGTTCTGGAGACATGGATTTGAATCCCGCAATGGAATATGGTGAAATTTGAATTCAATAAAAATATCTAGAATTGAGAATCTACTCATAATTATGAAACCATTGTTGAAAAAACACATCTGGTTCAGTAATGACTCTTAGGGAAGGAAATCTGCTGTCCTTATCCGGTCTGGCCTACATGTGACTTCAGACTCTTAGCAATGTGGTTGAGTCTCAACTGCTCTTGGGCAACAAAGTGTGGACCAGCAACACCCATGTCCCATGAATGAATATGTTTAAAAAAAGGGAATATTGATTTCCACTATATTAAGCAGCCTTGTCACCAAAGATCCCCCTTTTGGCTTCTTAATGATGTTGTAATCTCAGAAATATAGCAGCATTCCTGTCAGCCAGTGTTACTAAAACTACAAATGATAAGTAATACACGGGATTGGCCTTTACTCATCACTAACTGACACACATCCTATCTACGTAAAAGAAAACGTATTCAACTTCAGTTTAAATGGAAGGTATTAGAAATGGTGTCAACATCTGAGGAGCTGATAGAAAGGCTCCCTGATAATTTCCAAACTATTCACTCTGAAACTGACGAGATTTCAGGTTTTAATAAAGGGGAGAAATTGGGTGCCTTATATCCCATAAATCTTGTTTCTTGTTTTTCACTATATAACGTCATGTCTCCCATATGATTTAGTTAATATTTGCTCAGCCGCTCTTCCATGTGACTCCTGCTCTGTTGAAGATAACGAAGGATGTTACACTTGACTGAAACCCTGGAGGGATATTGACACCTCTGGAAGCACAATCTGGCTCCTTCAAGAAAAGGAGGGGAAAACATAAAATTGTGTTCAATTCCAATGAAAATATTTCTGTGATAAAATAAATATCATCTTTTTAGACTGTCACTTAATCAAGACTCATAAGAGTTAACTATCTCTTATTTACGTGACACTCCTATATTCATAAAAATTGTTCTTCGATTCCGCTGGTGCAATATGGATTTATTTTTAAAGTATTCTTAACTGGTAGCTTATAATTCAAGTCACTCTAGAGAGACAAGAGAAATTCCATGTTGAACAGTCAAAAAGTTCTTTCCATGTGATTTGTGGTATGCCCTTCATTATAGAATCATGGAATCCCTGCAATGCAAAATGAAGCCATTTGGCCCATTGAGTCTGCACAGGCTATAATCCCACTCAGGTCTTAATCCTGTAACCCCACACATTTACTCTGCTTAACACCTGCCAGTAGGGTTAATTTAGCATAGCCAGTCAACCTAACCTGCACATCTTTGGACTGTGGGAGGAAACTGGAGCACCCAGAGGAAACCTACACAGACATGAGGAGTGTACAAACTTCACACAGACACACAATCAATCAACAGAAAAGATTCTATTTTTCTTCAAGCTATTAGACAGCAACTATTGACATCATGTGGTAGTAAAATCATTAATCGGTGTTTCAGAACCTCCTATCATTAGCAAACTTGTCATATTATCATTAAAAGACCGATTGTCATGATCTAACCATTAATCAGCCTTTAGGGCCCTCCTATCTTTAGACAGTTGTCAATTTTTAAAGCTGTTCTATTAGTTTGTCAATCTTCATTTGAGGTCCTCTATCATTATCCTTGTTACAGCAGCAGTCATATCACACATTATTAGCATGTAAAAGTAATACTTATTTTGATGTGTATGTGCCATTTAATAGTAACACAGCTTTATTTGTTTAAGCGAGCTTACAGTTTTCATCAGTCTCACATATGCCATTTCCTTAATGGTGTTTCCTTACTTTGATAGTTCTGATTAGAGCTGGGGGGATCATACTTTGAGGTATTGGCTCAACCCAACAACTGGAAAGTCAGGGGACGAGCCCACCTCTGCCAGCCCTGGAAACCATGACTCAATCTTTTATTTTACTGGCAATTGCTTGTAATTGTGGCTTCAGCTCCTCCAAGGCAGGATGTCCCACCTCCAAGAGCTGATGCCAGTTAGAGAGCGGACAGATCTTAGGTCCCAAATAATGCCATGGGGAAGGATGGCACTGCAGCAGGGCCCAGATAAACCATAATGAGTCAAACCCAAATTGTAGATAAGTGGTTTGGAGCTCAGTGGTGTAAATCAAGCAAGAATTGGAAAGGGGAAGGGTGTCAATTGTGAGGGTAGTGGAAGGTCTTCAACAAGGGTGGCATTCTGTGGGTCACTGGGTGCCTAATAAGGAGTGACATCTCTCCTTTCAAACATCATCTTCAGAGCCCACAAAAAGGCAAACAGAATATTTTTACTGAAAAGCCTTCCCAGGAGAGGCGACATGCCCATCCAACACATAATGATGTAATACACCGGCATGAAAGGAAAAGGCTTTAAAACCACAACAGAGTCTCAATTAATCTCAGGCCAGGCAGGCTGCCCATCACCTACCCAATGACTAGTAAACTACCAGCAGAGATGGAAACACACACAGCACCCTTTACCATCATACCTGATTTTGTTACCTTTCCCACTTTGCCACTTTCCAGCTTGCTCCAAGTAGTGGAGTAAAATCCCAGCCTAGATGTGAGTGTAAGGGTAATAGAGAACATTGGGCATAGAACTGAGGCTCTTAGAATCTGAAATAGATTTTTCAAATACCCCTAAGCTGAATAGGATCTGGAGAAGACCCACTGCAGGGAAAGAAGTAGTGTGAGTTTCCTTTGCCTTTCTGATTTTTCTATGGGCCCTCTGGCAATTGTGAGTCTTTTTTAAAAAATCCTTTTAAAACTTGAAAATAGCAGCATTTTTTTTCTGAGCATTTTTTAAAAAAAAATTTCTGCTGGTTTTATTTTGACTGTCCCTACACTTTGGGAGGTTTAGTGGGCACATGCTTTTTTTTAAGTTATGAGTTATCAACTCCACTGCATTTTTCTCCTCTGTACAAGAAACCAGAAGCATGGCTGAAAAGTTTTCCTTTCTCTTAAACTCCTCAGGCTTTAATCCTTTGTTCTTCACCCTGCAGGTGTCTCTCTTTCGCACTGTAGTTTTTTAACTTCAGCCCAGCCACCAGATGTTATGGTATCAGCTATAAACTCCTTCTGCAGCTGCTCTCTGCATATTGAGTCCTGGGTTCGTCGCTTTTCTACAATGTCATTGCAGTTTCTTTTTTTGTAATTTTGCTCACCATCTGGTGATCTGACCAGGTTCTTTTGACTCTGCAAGTTTTTTGAATTTTTGCTTCTTTCTTTGTGATTTGATCAGGTTTTTTTTATTCTGCATCACTCAGGAGTTTAGCAATGATTTCCACTCTGGTATATTCTTCAACACCTAAGTCTGTAGTGAAGCTCCTTTAACTTTTTTTAAATTTTTCTTCCTAAGTGCACATCTCTAATCCAGCTTCAGCTGTTTTTGAACTTCTTTATCTTAGGATTCTCTTCTGGGTCCATTGTTTAAAATGCCATTTTTTTATATCACAGTTGACCATCCATGGTGTGTTCCACCGCTTATCATTACACTGAGTTATGGATTCATTTGATACCTCAGTGATAAGATTTAGAAGTTTATATGTTTAAACATGAAACATTTATTGTTAATCATTAACTATGTATAGATCCCAGTTAATATCATACACAGTGCTCCTATTTATTCTTCAAGTTACTTCTAAATTATTCTCTCAGCCTATTACCATGTGATTTGATATGTCATACATAGGCAGTGCTATTTTCCTGTTCCACATTCATTCTTGCTCTGCCGAGCACCTGTAGAAGTAAATGACATTAAAACTGATGTATTTTTATAAGAGAATTATTAGGGGAAATGGGAAGTAAACAATGACTGCAAATGTTATAAATCATATTGTTAACTTAATAATACTTGTTCTATTCATTTTTTTCCATTTTTTCTATTTCATTTTTTTAAGAAAATGAAATCTTGTGGCATAGTTCTACTGGGTTAAACAAGTTACATAGATTTCCTTTTAAGTAATTGTCCCTAAACAGAATATAATAATGTAATATTAGACCAGATTTTGTGGGCAGTGGCAAACAAATGAGCTGTATGTTACATTTAAACTTGCCCATGCCTTTTTGGGATTTTGCCCTTGATTTGAGAGAATTAAAAATCCAAAAAGCACAGCATCTTTCCCAAGAGATCTGGAATAATGTGTTAATAGGGCAAACAACTGCACATTTCTAACCAATTAGATAGGAAATTCCTTCATGTACTGTCCCAACCAGGAAATGTGAATTTCAAGAATTAATTCAAATGGCAAATTCTCTACAGAAAAGAGAGGGGAAAGAACGATGAGATTAGGAAAGAATGGTAAAAAAAATCAACAAAAGTAAAGAAAGTTGCATTTTTGAATATAGTCAAGAATAATTTAAAACTGTGGTTCCACACAAACACTATTTACATTTTCAGTATCACATAAACCGGTTGGCATTAATTAAAACCTAACACAATGTTAAAAATGCATTTAGGCTAGAATAAACAGATCCAATAACATTTTCTGGCATGCTTATTGGTAGTTATCATGAAAGTAACCCAATTGCAATCTGTTGCATATACTTCAGTGCTAAATCTCTAGTGATGTTTCTGGAGGAGCAAAACAACTGAATCAATGCTTCCTGATTTCCACATTTAAGAACACAAGCACAGTTGCTGGAAATTGCCATCCAATTTGCTCTCTAATAACAATGAACATTGGGCTAGCATTATTAAAAGGTTGTGTCTTTTTACAATTTGGGTTTGACTTCTGCCTGCAATTGTTGATAGTCTCTTGAATCATCAGTGTTGACCCTCAAAAGAATCTTATTGACTCTTACAGTTGACCTAACCAGTATTGATAGGCGTTCCAAAGAGCAGGAAGCCTGTACACAGGATAAAGCAAATACACTTGCCTCCATGTTTTGGGAACATGTTAAAGACACTGATGATTACACTTGGAAGCCTAATGCCTGCAATCCCTGTCCAAACATGAGCAGCACAACAAGGTACCATTATGAAAATAAGCTTTGATATTAATAGAATTTGTTAATAACAGCAGCATTTTGTATTCTTATTTGTTATTGTAGATCTTCAGTCTAACATCAAACAGTTAGTTATTCATCTTAAACATTGAATGGAATAATCCCTTTAAGAGATTGTACTTGAAAAGGCCCAGTGGATCAAAACATATTAACTGAATCAACTGCATAGGCACATAGGAGACTTGCATCTTCGCAATTTGTCTATTGCTCCAGTTCTGTGAAATCCGCCATACAATATAAATACCATGAATCCATGTTATTGACAATGTCAGACAATGGTCAAAATCAAAGGGATGGTGCAATTCATAACATTATGTAAAAATACACATTACAAATATTATAATTTTGTATTTCAAAGAATGGTGGATGAAATGAAAGACCAATCATTTCATTAAATCATATGGGTACTGTTCCAAGAATAAGTCTTAACATTTTTTCATCTTCTTTTAACTATATTCCAATTCCAATTCTCTTCCCGAACTTACTGATGCGCTAAAGCAGACATTTTTCCATACCTAATAAATCCTAGAACTGGTTGCTAGTCTGTTACCAGAAGCTTATAGCTTGAGAGGCCCCATTCGACATCAAGTGTAGCCAACCAGAGTCTCTCCCACTCTTAGTGCCAGCTATTTAACCATCAGGTTAACACACACAAACTGCTTGACCATGTTATGGATGCACCTCACTTAGCCATTACTCAAACTCTTGAGCTTTTGGCTCTGCGGTCACTGCACCGCAAAATCTCCGATTCTAACCATATATCTCCGTGTTTTGTTGGATCAGGAAATGATCCAGTTACATTTCTGCTATGTCTTGCTTGAGTTAATATTTAATACATTATTTGCATAAATGAATAATTTTAAGTTGCTTTAAGCTTACAGTAAGTTTAATCCTTTTTACGTTAATCACGGGCCACTCAATTAAAAAAAATCTCTCTAGCCTCCATGTGAGAGCAATCTCATTGAAACTTATAAAATACTTAAAGGGATAGACCAAGGGTAGATACAAGTATAATGTTTTCCTTGGTTGGGAAGCCTAGAACCAAAGGACACAATTTCAAAATAAATAAGCCACTTATGACCAAGATAAAAAGAATGTTTTTAACTCAGAAAGTTATGAATCTTCAACTCTCTCTACCCAGAGGGCTGTGCATGCTCAGTCACTGAGTATGTTTAGAGAGAGGTTGACAGATTTCTAAATACCAATGACATAAAGGAATATGGGAATAGTCTGGGGGAAAAAGGCATCGAAATGGATGATCAACCATGAACAGTGCAGACTTGATGGACTAAATGGTCTGCTCCTATTTTTCTACGTACTTGCCTTGCTGCTTCTCTCACATTTTGCATTTTCTTCCATTTTTCTTTTTGCTTTCTGTTCCTTAAGTGATATCATTTCTTTGTATGCTTTTGGCACAATTTCTCTAAATGCCACATCTTTTTGCTTTGACTTTATTCTCCATCTGTTTATGTTGTTCTCCATCTAAAATGCCCATTACCTTTTCTCTTGTTCTCATTTAATGCCATTTGCTCTCACTTTTTCTGACCCTTTTTTCTTTTTGCTCATTTTTACCCTCCCCTTTCTCATTGCCTTCGCTATCTCTGAGATCAGGTCAGACCTTTTGCTTCTATAATCAGTGATTTCATATATGCCCCAAAGCCTGTAAAACCAGCGCTCAGGAACATTTGCATTGTACACATTATGGTGACACAAAAAAAGGCATTGAGGTCACGTATGTGTGCAACAGAGGAAACTATTGGAAGTTAAACACCACCTGAACAGTGCCAGTACATACTGGAACAGAGGACAAGTTCTAAGACCTTGAGTAAAGGATAACACCAAAGCAAAAACTGGCTGGGTAAAAATAACAGCAGGATTAAGGTGGAGATCAAAGATTAAGATTTATCCTTGGAAAGCCCCCAAATGGCAAGAGGTTGTGAATTAGATGTAACTCTTCATTTTTTGGATTGTGTGAATAGATAATAACTCTGCATAATAATCCCATAAATAATTAATAAACCAGATAATTTAGTGGACTTTTTTTTAGAAATTACGAAGTTTATCTATTGACATCATACAATAGACAAGAATGAAATGATTGATTTCAAACTGGTGTTTTGCAATTTTATGATATCTCTAAATATTTCTACTCATTTATGTAACAAAAATGTTTCAAACTGGCAGCTCATGTGTGTATTTTTGAATCTCATTTGGAAATTCTTCCAGTGCCTCTCTGACTTCCGACGAAACTGTTGTTAACATTAAACCAGAAACCAAGGACAAGCTGGCTGGGCAGTTGAGACAGTTTTCTGTCTTGTTAAGGTAAAATGCATTTAAAAATAAATAAATAAACTATTGACATTGAATTGAATGTTTTTCTGAAAAATTTGCAGGGAATGTCTAAAATGTGGAGTGACTGCTAATACATTGTGTTTTGTGCTAGCCGGCAGGTTTCGAATGATTTCAGAGATGTACCAACACTGGCTATCCATGGACTTGAGGCGCTCTTGATGTCTTTACTAATTGGGTTTTTATACTATAGCGAAGATGGAAAAGAGCTGTCCATCCAGGACACGGTGGCACTGTTATACTTGATTGGAGCTCTGACCCCGTTTGCAGTTGTGTTGGATGTCATCGCTAAATGTAAGCTGTTTTTATTTTGAAAGATATGCTACTTCCAAGTGCTAAAGTACTGAACCCACAGAAAAACTTGGAGAGGACTTGTTGGACTTTAGACATCAAGGGAGAACTTTTCCCAGGCAAGGGCAAGGCAGGTTTGGGTGCATGTGCAGAATCGGATCCTCCAGAAGTGATGTCAGGTTGGATTCCCAAAATCATCCCAAGCTCTTCTGGATTTCACAAGGAGGATGAGCAAGGGATTCCCCTAGATCTGTCAGGAAATGCGTTGAATAGATCGTAAGCACTTTTCTAGCCCTCATTTCGGCTTTAACTGCCAGATCTTCTGTCAATAACTGGGCAGGGTTACAGAAACGAGCACAGTTGGTAAGACCCATTTCTGTGAAACTGACAGGGTTAGGAAGCCATTTTATCAATAAACTGAAGAGCTCCAACCATGACTGGATGAGAAACTGCTGTTCAAGCCTTTCTTCTCTGAGAGTGTGCCATCACTCCTTGACAGGTGGTTGCCAGGTTCCTGGAAAGAACTTCACTCACTGTCAGGTGCACAGGTCAGCCTTCATGGCAACCCCAATGGCAGGGATTAAGGGAAGATGCCTCACCTGTGTACGGTGTCATATGTGGGAGTTCCTGGAGGTGAGACCTCTCCTGAAAGTCCATGTATGCGTCAAGTGTTTGGAGCTGCAGCGTCTGAGGGCTCGGGTCAAGCAACTAGAGCGCCAGTTGAAAGATGCATTTTTAGTCAGGGAGAACGAGGCGATCATGGAAGGGAGGCAGAGTAGGGTGGTAGACCTGGAGCCTAAGGGGTGGGAACCTGACCCTTCCAGGTGGATTACTGTCAGGAAGGGGAAAAAGGAGAGGGGAGACAGTCCAAAGACTTCCCCAGTGGCAGCCCCCCAAAATATTGAGGGCAGAGGGTTAAAAAAGGCAAGGCACGAGGACCAGAGTACCTCAAAAGGGGAGGAAAGGGGCTAGAAGGGAGATAGTGGTGAGGGATGGGAGGGTTAAAGGAATAGATAGGCGCTTCTGTGGTCCAAGGCGGGACTCCAGGATGGTAGTTTGCCTCCCTGGAGCAGGGGTGCAAGATGTGTCGGACAGGGTAGAGGGCATTTTGAAAGGTGAGGGGACCCAGGCGGATGTGATTATTCACGTAGGAGAGAAGGATGTAGGAAGGAAGTGCAGGGAGGATATACGAAGGCAGTTCAGGGAGTTGGGGGATAGGCTGAAGAGAAGGGCCTCCAGGATGGCGATCTCAGGGCTGCTTCCAGGGCCAGGTAATAGCGGAGCCAGGAGAAATGAGATCCTGCAGCTGAATGCGTGGCTGAAGGACTGGTGTAGGATAGAGGGTTTCATATTTGTGGATAACTGGGAAGTCTTTGTGAAAGAAGAGCATCTGTATAGAAGGGACGGGGAACATTTAAATGGGAAGGTTGTGAATATCTTAGCTGGGAGGTTAGCTGCAGTGTTTTGGCAGGATTTAAACTAATATGGAGCGGGGTAGGGGCCGAGACCGATAGCTCAGTAGAGAGCGAGATGGGAGATAGAGTAAGCTTGGATGAGAAGAAATACACGAGGGAGAAGGAGGTTCCGAGTGGGCTAGGAGGTCTGGAGTGTGTCTGTTTCAATGCGAGGAGCGTAATGGGAAAAATGGATGAACTTAGGGCCTTAATGTTTGCGAGGAACTTGGATGTGGTTGCAGTGACAGAGACGTGGTTAAAGGAAGGGGAGCAGTGGCAACTGAACATTCCTGGGTATAAGTGTTTCAGGCGTGACAGAGGAGGGTCCAGAAGAGGTGGGGGAGTGGCGTTGTTAGTTAAGGAGAGCATCACGGCGTTGCAGAGGGAGGACAATACAGAGGAGTTAGGAGTGGAGTCGCTGTGGGTGGAGTTGAGGAATAGAAAGGGGGCAATTACTATGCTAGGGGTGTATTATAGGCCACCCAACAGCCCACGGGCAGTTGAAGAAGGCATATGTAAAGACATTTTGGATAGGTACAGAAAGAACAGAGTCGTTATAGTGGGAGATTTTAATCTCCCTAGGGTGGATTGGAAAGTACCTAGAGCTGGGGATTTGGATGGGCAGGAATTTGTAAAATGTGTACTGGAAGGATCGTTGGAACAGTATGTGGCTAGCCCGACTAGAGAAGGGGCTATGTTGGATTTAGTTCTGAGTAATGAACCAAGGCAGGTGGTTGATGTTGTAGTAGGGGAACATGTGGCTAACAGTGACCACAATTCTGTCTACTTTAGGATTCAGATGGAAAAGGATGCTTCTTGCCCTAGGGACAGGGTGCTGAATTGGGGGAAGGCTAACTACGGTTGGATTAGGCAGGAACTTAGGGAAACTGATTGGGAACGGTTGTTTGAGGGTAAATCCACGCTAGGCATGTGGGGCTCTTTCAAGGGAATACTGAAAATGTTGCAAGATAAGTATGTGCCAGCCAAGAGGAAAGATGGGAAAGGTAGGATTAGAGAGCCGTGGATTACTAGGGATATTGAGGACTTAGTTAGGAAGAAAAGAGAAGCGTATGATAGGTCGAAGCATCTGGGAACCGAGACAGCATTGAAGGAATATAGAGAGAGTAGGAGGGAGCTCAAACAGGGAGTTAGAAGGGCAAAAAGGGGGCATGAAATAATTTTGGTGGATAGGATTAAGGAAAACCCAAAGGCTTTTTATTCCTATGTTAGGTGGTTAGATAAAAAATCGGACCTCTTAGGGACAGAGGAGGGGAACTGTGCTTAGAGCCCGAGGGAATGGCGGAGATCCTGAATGAATACTTTGCGTCGGTATTCACGAAGGAGAAGGGCTTGTTGACAGCTCCTGTCTCTGAGGGAGCTGTGGACCAGTTGAGGGAAATATCCATATCGAGGGAGGAAGTGTTAGAGCTTCTAGGTAGCATTAAAACTGATAAATCTCCTGGGCCTGATGGCATTTATCCCAGACTGCTTAGGGAGGTTCGAGGTAAAATTGCTGTGCCTCTGACGCAAATCTTTGATTCTTCCTTGGACACAGGTGAGGTCCCAGAGGACTGGAGAACAGTTAATGTTGTACCGTTGTTTAAAAGCGTAGTAGTGATAACCCTGGAAATTATAGGCCGGTGAGTTAGACGTCAGTGGTAGAGAAGCTGTTGGAAGGGATTCTGAGAGATAGGATGTGTAGGCACTTAGAGTGTTGCGATCTGATTAGGGATTCGCAGCATGGATTTGTTAAGGGGAGATCGTGCCTTACAAATCTGGTAGAATTTTTTGAGGAGGTGACGAAATCAGTGGACGAAGGGCGAGCCGTTGATGTTGTCTATTTGGATTTTAGTAAGGCATTTGACAAAATCCCTCATGGGAGATTAGTCGAGAAGGTCAAGGCAAATGGGATACAAGGACAGGTAGCTAGATGGATAAGTAACTGGCTTGGTAATAGGAGACAGAGAGTAATGGTGGAAGGGTGTTGCTCTAGCTGGAGGTCGGTCACTAGTGGTGTGCCGCAGGGCTCGGTACTGGGACCTCTTCTATTTGTAATATATATAAATGACTTGGAAGAGGGAGTAAGTGGAGTGATCAGCAAGTTTTCAGACGATACAAAGATGGCTGGACTTGCCGATAGTGAGGAGCATTGTCAGGCGATGCTCCTCAGGACATAGCAGGACATAGATAGGCTGGTAGCTTGGGCAGACAGATGGCAGATGGAATTCAATCCTGATAAATGTGAGGTGACGCATTTCGGGAGAAAGAATGTAGGGGGGAGATATATGATAAAAGGTAGACCTATTAAGAGTATAGAAATGCAGAGGGACCTGGGGGTGCAGGTGAATAAGTCTCTGAAGGTGGCAGAGCAAGTGGAGAAGGTTGTGAAGAAAGCATATAGTATGTTAGCCTTTATAGGAAGGGGTATAGAGTACAAGAGCTGGCCTTTAATGTTGCAGTTGTATAAAACGCTGGTTAGACCTCATTTGGAATACTGCGTCCAGTTCTGGTCATCTTACTACCAGAAGGACATGAAGACTCTGGAGAGAGTGCAGAGGAGGTTTACCAGGATGCTGCCTGGTATGGAAGGTCTGAGGTACGAGGAGAGATTAGGCAAATTGGGACTGTTTTCCTTAGAAAGACGTAGATTTAGAGGAGATCTGATAGAGGTGTACAAAATTTTGAAGGGGATTGATAGAGTAAACAGGGTTAAGCTTTTTCCTAGGATGGACTCAAATAGCACGAGGGGTCATTGGCTTAGGGTGAGGGGGGTAAGGTATAATTTGGATGCTAGAGGGAGTTTTTTCACACAGAGGGTGGTGACGGTATGGAATGCGCTGCCAAGTAAAGTGGTGGAGGCAGGTACTCTGGAGTTATTTAAGAAATACTTAGATGGGCACATGAACAGAATGGGTATGGAGGGGTATAGAAAACTGATTTAAAATAGGGATCATGAGCCTTGGGAGTCCCTGGGAGGTGTGTAAATAGATGATGATTTTGATGTATTTGTTTTTATCCTACAGGTGCTTTGGTCCACCTTGTTGTCTAATGAGGGGCATACACACGATGGGTCGTGAGAGGGCTGCTCTTGGATCTTTTTCGAGAGTATCCTACTGCTTCACATTGTTAGTGCATGCTTGACCTGGACCATCTGATGGGCAACACGACAGCTCAGTGACTATCGCTGTGCTGTGCAGATACATGGATTTGGGCCTGTGTCTGGGGGAGTTTGCGCATTCTCCCCATGCTTGCGTGGGTTTTCTCCGGGTGCTCCGGTTTCCTCCCATATCCCAAAGATGTGCTCTTAGGCTAATTGGCAAAACAAATTCTCCCTAAATTGTCTCAAATTTGGTTTTTAATCCATAGATCTATAAACATGGACAGGGATCGCGGGTAGAGGTGGGAACATCGGAGTGGCGGCGCGGGCTCGTTGGGCCGAAGGGCCTGTTTCCCGTGCTGTTTTGTTTTTTGTTCTTTGTTGTTCATCACAGCACATGGGTAACTTCCGTGGATTAACCTCACATACATCCACTGAAACAAAAGAGGCTGCATACTGCTCCATAGTAAGAAGTGTGATAAGACAGGTTAAAGTCCAACAGGTTTATTTGATAGCACAAGCCACAAGCTTTTGGAATGCTGCCCTTCATCAGGTGAGTGGGAATTTTGTTCACAAACAGAGCATTCACAAACTCAATTTACAAAATAATGGTTGGAATACGAGTCTTTGTAGGTAATCAAGTCTTAAAGGTATAGACAGTGTGAGTGGGGAGAGGGTTAAGCACAGGTTAAAATAAAGGTCTCCAACCAGGACAGTTAGTGAGATTTTGCAAGCAAGGCAAGTCTTGGCTATCAGTCTCTGCTCAGCGACTCTGTATTGTCATGTGTCATGAAGGCCACCTTGGACTTTAGACATCAAGAGGAAACTTCAAGGTGGCTTTCACGACACATGACAACCTAGAGTCACTGAGCAGAGACTGATAGCAAGTTCCACATACATGAGGACGCCTTCAACCGGGATCTTGGGTTCATGTCACACTATCTGTAACACCCCCAACTTGCCTGAACTTGCAAAATCTCACTAACTGTCCTGGCTGGAGACAATGCTGATCTCTTTAACTTGTGCTTAACCCTCTCTCCACTCACATTTCCTGTAGCTTTAAGACTTGATTACCTGTAAAGACTCACATTCCCACCATTATTTTTGTAAATTGATTTTGTGTCATTATATGCGCTGTTTGTGAACTGAAATCCCACTTACCTGATGAAGGGGCAGTGCTCCAAAAGCTTGTGGCGTGTGCTACCAAATAAACCTGTTGGACTTTAACCTGATGTGTGACACTTCCTACTGTATTTACCCCAATTCAACGCCGGCATCTTCACATCATACTGCTCCATCGGGCAGAAAGCTTAGGCAACTGGAAGGAGGTGAGATACTAGCACAAAGTCTGCATGCACAGAATCAACTCTCCTGCATATCTGAGCACCAGACGGGTTAGGCATTCATGCAGGTCACAGCTGATAGTTGCAGTCTTCTGGAACAGATGGGCATGCATTTCCTCCATCACCAGTGGCTGGTACAATCTTTCACAGATGTGTCACTCCCTACACCGCCAGTCACCTTTCCCATCCTCCTGAGGTCCTGGGTCCTCTTGGTGCATGACCTTCAGAATGAAGCAACCACACTTCTGACTTTTTCAGCCACTTCCACCCATTCTTCATCTTGACCTTGGGAGAGCATGCCTTACAGAAGTCCTTCAGATCCTGCAGAAAGATCTCTATCTAGGTAAGCAAGGGAGAACCAGGGCCAGCCTTCTGAATGCTGGTGAAGCATTCTCACCCACATTGTAGTCCCTCTAGTTAAAAATTCTTCCTTTGAAAGAATGTTATCCTGCCTGTCCTCCCTGCATGTAAACCCTGTAGCTCATGTAAAAGCCTCCACAAACCTCACTCCAGCTACAAAGAGGTTTCCACCCACGAATGGTCCTACTTTTTAGCTAAGTAAGTTTGGAAGATTCTGCTCCATATTTCAGTGTGTCCAAATTTTCCAAAAAAGAGTAGGTAAGTTAATTTAATGTTTTTCTTTTTCAAGTTGAAAATTTATAAGGATCATATACTTTGTAAATTGCCCACTAAAAAAAAGAATCCAGTTGAGTTTAGGTTATCTTCACCTATGGCAATTAGACTAAGGATGAAGGAGCAGTGCTCTGAAAGCTAGTGGCATTTACTGCCAAATAAACCAGTTGGACTTTAACCTGGTGTTGTGAAACTTCTTACTGTGTTTACCCAAGTCCAACACTGACATCTCTACGTCACAATTAAACTAAGAGGCAGTTCACATATCATTCTACTTCAGCAGGAGAGAAGAAAATGCAAGAAAGAATAATTTTTACATTTGTCATGAACCCAATTAATCTGTATATCTGGGTATTAAATTAGCAATCTATAGAGATTGAATTGTTCCATTGATACTTGCCTGGCAACAATTGTGAGACCCTCCTTGGAATGTTTTGCTAGATCTCCAAATCACTTCCAAGAATCAGTGCATAGCTCTTCTTAAAGAAGTCAATTTGAGGCAGCCTGCCAGCCCAAAGTGTAAGCAAGCTAAAAGAATGAAGCAAAGAAATAGGCTCTGAATTCAAGAAAAAAACTGCAGCTAACTGATTGACTCTGTATTGTGGGTCCCTGGGACAAGATACTCCTTTAGATCAGTGTTGTTCTGCTTGGCATGACCATAGAATGCTTGTGAGATAGTGTTTGAGTGCACCTAGGAATCCAGAGAGAAGGTATTTCAGAAGGGGAAGGGGACCATTTCATAAAGCTGCCCCACTGGGAGTAACTTTTACAGAGAATTCCAAGGAGAAATCTTCAAAGATGGAGATTGGAAACCCTTGTGAGAAAAACAAAGTTTCAATGACATTTGTTGAGAAATCTATGGAATCTGTTCTGGTTGCAACTCTAATTTACTGTGCAGTATGGTCTGTTTGACCACAATTCATCTGTTAATTCCTCACACTTTCAGAGTATAAGATGTATATTACAAATTGTACTTTCTTCTTGAACTTGTATAATAAGTTTTATTTTTGTTTGTTCAAAACCCATGGAATCTTGTGGCTTTATTCCAAAATCAGATATCTTGAATCTCAGCCTTTATCTACTTTAAACAATAGATGGGATTTTGTGCTTTCACTTGGCTTGAGACTGGAAAATCTCACTTTGGAGGTCAATATACCTTTCCATTGTCTTCTATAAATATGTGAGTTCCCGCTGCCACTCTACATGGGGATCAGTCAGGAATGGAGGGAGGCCAGCGATCGTGGGGTGGAGGAAGGGAGGGTGTCTGCCACGGAGGGTGGAGGGAGGGATTCTGACTTCTGGGGGAGTGGGATGCTGGAGATTGGGGCATTCCAGGATGGGAGAGGGGTCAGGGCTGGCCCAGGAATGGCTGAATTAGTTGTACATTGCAACTTGAATCTGTCGGTCAACATTATGTGGAGGGCCGTGATAGGGCTGTGGGGATATCGGAAGGGGCAGCACTGCGATCGAACTGGCCAGCAAAGTGCAAGCTGACAGCCCAGGACCACTGCGCATGTGCAGAGGTCCAGAATTGTGAAACTCTGGTGTGAACAGGCCCCGCCCCCGTGAGCTTCAAATGAAAATCATGATTGCAACCTCTCCATTGCACAGAGTATGGGAAATTCAAGTCTGAACTCCCACTGAAAAAAAATTGTCATTTTTCCTGCAAATTCAGCACTTAGAAATTTTGAGAAAATTGCCCCCATAAGGTGGAAACTAGAAGCTTCCTCACAAGATTGGGGAAGCAGTCTGCCCATTCACATTCTTCAGTGGCCAATTCAGAACAACATTATGAAGTTCTGTCATTCATTCTTCTAGCTGAGACATTAACACAGATGACCAACAAAGGAGTGAAATACTTTTATGTTAATAAGTGGAATTAGGCTGGGTGCTCATTTTTTGACTAAAATGGGCCAAGAGACCTCTTTCTATTGGGTAAGCTAAGTTTTTTTTACATACGAGGCACTGTCTCCTGTCTGAGGTGGATGTAAAAGATTGCTTTCTACAAAATCAATGAAGAGCAAGAAAGTTCCCCCTGGTACCCTGATCAACATTTATCCTTCACTGAACATTACTAAAAAGCAGATTATCTGTCATTATTGTGACACATAGCTGTGCTGTTTCCTGCATTACAATAGTGATTGCAATTTGAAGGTCCTGAATTGGCTGTAAAATGCTTTGATCCTTCCTAGGTTGTGATAAGTGCTGTAGTGATTTTTCTTTCTCCTTTATTTTAAACTCCAGAATACTGGTATCCTCTCGGGTTGTTAACTTCTCTCCAACTGAACGCAATTATCTCTTCCTAGGTCATTCCGAAAGGGCAATGCTTTATCACGAATTGGAGGATGGGATGTATTCCATTACTCCTTATTTTTTTGCAAAGGTAATTTAATTTTCACATTATTGATGGTGTAGAAATAGAAATGTAATGAACCTCAAGAGTGAAAAAAAACTATACATAAAGATCTGTTGGGAAAATCATGAAAAGAAAATATAAAGAAATAAAGCCATCTTCATAAAGGGTTTGATTTATACAAGAGAATGATGTACAATACACCAAATTTTTATGAGTATGCTATCAATGTCTTTTGTGTATCTCCACACTCTTGCTTTAGAGACAAGTTGAAATAGTAAAAAGATTTACAGGCTGATTAGCAGCCTAACAGGCTATACATGAACGTCATAACTCTTTATAGCTAATCTTAACTCTTTATGGGGCAAGGGTGTTTTGATTGACACCAGAGGAGAGAGAGCCGCCCCCACCCATATGGTCTGAGTATTCCACTGGCCATCAACCCAGAATTCAAAGCTAGAGCTTTGATCTCTAATCGCTGGAGCTGTCTGGAGCAAGGTTCAATTCCGGCACCTTCTGAGTCAAAGATGGGAATGTTAGCACTGAGATGAAAACTCTCTCCAATATTCTAGAAACGTAGAAGCTGGAATTCGCTATTCGGCCCTTCAAGCCTGCTCCGCTGTTCATTTCGATCATGGCTGATCATATTCAATATCCTGATCACTCCTCTCCCACCCATATCCTTTGACCCCTTTAGCCCCAAGAGCAATTGGTGGGTAATTCAAGCTGACACTGCACTGTAGTACTGAGGGAGTGCTGCAGTGGCAGCACCGGCAGCGGTGCTGTTTCAGGTAAGATGTTGAATATCTGTCCTCTCGATTTATGTGAAAGATTCTGTAACTCAATTTGAAAAATAAAGCAAGGAAATTCTGCCAGTTCTGCCCAATATTTATCTTATAACCAGCATGGTATGGTCATTTATTCCAGTGGGGTTTGTAGGATCTTGTTGTATGAAAACTGGATGTTGTGTTTCTTACATTGCAGCAGTAACTACTCTTCAAAAGTATATAACTGGCTGTAATTGGAATATCCTGGGATTGTTCTTTCCTGTGGTCTCGTTGAATGAGAGAGATAATACCCCTTTTCACAGTTTGCTTCTATTGCATCACCCCTGTGGTAGTAGCCAACAAACTGGGTGCTGGTTGCTCCATTACCTTCCTGCAGATTCTTAATTATACCATAGGTTTGCTTTCCTTAATTATGCTGTTCTTTTAGTCGCTTGAATTGTCAGCCTAGGCAATGGCTGATAATGGATTGATATGCTCTCACTATTTCCAGAGACCCAACTGTAATGTTCCCCTTTAAATTGACTGAGCTGCAGTTTTGTGTTTGCCCACTTGAGGTGCATTGTTCACACATCTCGGTATGTGGAAGACCTCACAGCAATCAATTGGCAGTGAAAATTTAGGCTCTAAAAACAATTATACTTTTCAGTTTGCCTAAAATCCATCAGTAACTACTCAGATGTAGAAAATACATGGCGGCATGGTGACACAGTGGTTAACACTGCTGCCTCACAGTGCCAGGATTGTGTGTGTGTGTGTGTGTGTGTGTGGTGTGTTGGTTGTGTGTGTGTGTGTGTGTGTGTGTGTGTGTGTGTGTGTGTGTGTGTGGGGGTGTGTGTGTGTGTGTGTGTGTGTGTGGTTTACATGTTCTCTCCATATCTGCGTGAGTTTCCTCTGCGTGTTCTGGTTTCATCCCACAGTCTGAAAGGTCAATTGGCCATGCTAAATTTTTCCTCAGTGTACCCAATAGGCTTCAGAAATGTAGTAACTTGGGGATTTTCACAGTAACTTCATTACTTGTTAATGTAGGTTTGCTTGTAATACTAATAAACAAACTGGATTGTGCTATAACAGACAGCATTTTAAAAGTGGGGAAGAATTTCAGTTAGACCATCTTTCCAATGTTTCCATTAATCTTCTGCAAAAGTTATAGGGCACAAAACCACACTGTTCTATGGCAGTATTTAATTGGTAACCATAACTAAGTTGCTATAGATCAGAAACTGTGGTACATCAGGATGTCATAATATGATGGGCAATATTCATTATATTAACTTTAATCTCAATTTGTTAATAACTAGTTGATATTTTCTTTCTACCCACAGCTTTTGGGGGAACTCCCAGAACACTGTGCTTTTGTAATCATCTATGGCGTGCCAATCTACTGGATAGCAGCTCTCAAACCTGCAGCTAGTCCTTTCCTCCTGAACTTTCTACTGGTGTGGCTTGTGGTTTATTGCAGCAGAGTGATGGCTTTGTGGGTCTCAGCATTGCTACCAACACTGCAGTTATCTTTTTTAATTGGAAATGTCTTTTTTACAATGTTCTACTTAACAGGAGGCTTTGTTATTAGCCTAAAAAATATGTGGACAGGTAAGCATGTTACAATTCAGTACAGAATACCCTGCAAATAATTTCTTATGTGTGTGTAGTTGTATAATTCTTAATGTGAACATAATTTCTTGCATGCTATGTCTCTGGATTTTCCATAAGATGCCTTCCGACTGTCACTAAATCAGTTTCAGCATGTCGATCTATTACATATTATTCACTTAATTTAAAACTCATTAATTTGGTTTAAAAGTGTAGCCTATTTCAATGTATCTCAGTCTGAAATAAGAGAAATCCAATACAATAGCAAATGTTGTAGTAAGAGGCTACAGGGAGGAGAATTCTCATCTCTGTGTTCAAATCCCTCCACTCCTTTAATTCCTTTATGTTTCTCAAGCCCTACAATCCTTCAAGTACTTTGTTGCTCCAGTTTCTATTTTCTATTTCCTTCACCTCATCATTGTTGACTTAACCTATCTAGGGCCTAAGCTCTAAAATTTCCTTCCTGAGTCCTTTTGCTTGCCACCTCTTTCTCCTCCTTTAAGATTCTCTTTAAAGCCTATCAGTTTGATCAAGCTTTTAGTCAAACATCCCAACATCTCCCTGCGTGTCAATAATTGACCTTTGAGGTTTTTCTTGTATTAATGAGGCTATCTACATAAGCCCAGACCTTCTGGTACTTGGATTGTCAGAAACAGGATGTCTGACTCAAGACGCATGTGGAGACCACACAGAATTCCTGACAGATGAACCTCCATGGGAATTTCCCAGGAAGTTTGAACTTACAATGGGATTTTTCTGCTTCCCAAGGATTCTCAGTGAATATTTCTAACTTTGAGTTAGAGTGGAAAACTATGTGCAGTTCTGTGCGACATAACTGAACGGTTACCAGGAAATTTCAGACCTAAAATCCTAATATAACTCCTCAGTAACCACAAAACTGATCCCCCAAACATTCTGGCTCTATGACTATCCTCTGCCCCAACCAAATTTGACTGCTCCCCTTTCCCCCCAACACACACACACACACACACAACAACACCACACACACACACACACACACACACCACACAACCCACACACACACACCACCGGTTGTCAGGTTACTCCTTCACCCCCCGACTGGGCTGACTACCCCACCCAACCTGACTTGTCTACTCATCAACATACCTACCATACCATTCTACCCACCTGCCACAGTACCCTGTTGTCACTCCACCCACCTGATACCCTGCTGATCTGCCACTTCTCCCACCTACTATCTCACCCTGCCTACTCACCTGACCCACTCTACCACCATACTCCTTTCCACTCATCCATTCACTCATTTACCCAGTCACAAAGATTCATACTAGTCCTTAAACTTAACATAGGACAACTATTGCAGTATAAAGGGAGTATATCATGCCTTGCCTCTGATACTAAAGTGCTGCAATGGAGTTCTCAGATGGATGCTGCACTCAGTATTTCTAGAACAGCCAGAAGACCTGGTGAGAAGTACAGAGCAGTAACTAGTGGTGAAAAAGTTCAAGCAGTGTGGCAGTTGACAAATTGCAAGTTGCAAATTGATGTTCAGTGTTTGCATGAAAGATATTTACTAACAGTAATTTGTAAAAGTAAAGTAAGCTTAACATATACTTATGTATTTGTTCCTTCATAGTCCATTGCAACTTATTCCTACATTTCATGTTGCAAAAGGACATCAGAAATTGTTGATCATTCAATTATTCGAAATACTAAACACCTTATAATGGCCAGATATTTTACATTCTTCATACGGGTGCCTATTATGAATTTAAATAAGATTTAATAAAAAATGCTTCAGCAATGATTAGAAATGTACTTTTAAGAACAGAAAATTGCAGATTGATGAAAACAGCAGGTCTGTTTTAGTTGAGATCGTTCATCACAACTTATCTTTTTGTTCCAGTACTGAACAACAAAGTCAATTTACCAATTTTATTCAAAAATTCCAGTTTTTCTTTTTAGATCTATATTCTGTGCATATGCCTAGATCACTTCATTTTATTAAGGTTGATGTTTAAGAAGTTTTTTATTTAGTGCTGTTAAGGATAGGGTATTGGAACAATTTTTACATTAGTGTTTAGGATGATAAAGATAATGCAAAATCACATTTGGTTCAGCATAACACTAAAGTTATATATTCCCCGAGTCTAAATCTTGAAAATGATTGAACCCTTTTCTCCAGTGATGGCTTCACATTGTACCAAGTGGCTTTTCTCATTTTCCACAATTTTGACAGATTCTGCAAGATGACACTTGTGGAGATAAAATTCATTTTTATGCTGTGGATTTTTCTTTGCCAAAGAGAGAATACTTCAATCATGACTTCACCTACAATATAAATGCTTAATCCCAGGAATTGACTGCACATTACTACTAGATAAGCTTGCCACAATTATGTTACAATTGTCAGTCTTTCAATCAGGATGTCATCAGATATCAGCTACATAAAGAATGTTCTACCAATTGATATTCAGTATGATTTCACAGGTTCCTGCTGGCAAAGGCCAGAGAAATGAGTGAAAACTCAATTATACTGTCTTCACCTATGGCATGCATTCTGAGCAATGAAAGCGACTACAAGACCTGTGTCTGCGGGAGTTTGCGCGTTCTCCCCGTGGTTGCGTGGGTTTTCTCTGGGTGCTCCGGTTTCCTCCCACATCCCAAAAATGTGCTCTTAGGCTGATTGGGTAACAAATTGGTCCCTATAGGTCATTAAGACGTTAGGACGGCAGCGCGGGCTCGTTGGGCCAAAGGGCCTGTTTCCGGTGCTGTGTTGTTCTTTGTTCTTTGTTCTAAGACAGTACAATACAATCCAAACCTCTGAAAACCTTGATGTGATTACTGATGGTAGTCACTCCCAAGTGGTGCCAAATCAGATTTATATACACATGTTCTGTATCAGAGGTTGTACCGAAGGGTAGACAGACAGCTAATGTTGGCCCTGTGTATGAAAAGGGAAAATGAACAAAACCTCAGAATTACAAACCAATCTGTCAACTTAACATCTGTGATCAGAAGAATTCATAGAAATTCTACAGTGCAGAAAGAGGCCATTCAGCCCATCAAGTCTGCACCGACCATAAATCCACCCAGGCCCTATCCCTATGTCCCTACATATTTACCCACTAATCTCTCTAACCTACATATTTCACAATTCTAAGGGGCATGGCCAATCAACCTAATCCACACATCTTTGGACTGTGGAAGGAAACCCATGCAGATACAAAGAGAATGTGCAAAGTCCACACAGACAGTGACCCAAGCTGGGAATCAAACTCAGGTCCCTAGAGCTGTGAAGCAGCAATGCTAACCATTGTGCTATGTGCCAGCCTAATAAAATAAAACCAGTGAAGCAAGAGTGTCTAAAGAGGGAAAATACAATGAAACATAACATAGATTAGATTAGAAAAAGTCTAAATAATGCTTAACTAACCTGATAGAATAATTTGAAGAACTAACAGAAAGAATAGAGAAGGGTAATATAATAAATGTCAGACATGTAGATTTTCAAAAGGCCTTTCATAAAGTTGTTCATGACAAAATTTAGGGCATGTTGAATTGGGGAAGAATAGCTGAATGGAAAGCAAATTGGCTAAAAAATAACAGAAAACATGCAAACTCCAAGGCTGGAATTGAACCCAGGTTCCTGGCATTATAGGGCAGCAGTGCTAACCACTGTGCCACCATTCCTTACTACTGCTTAAAGCACAATGGATTCAGTGTGGGGACCATTTAGTGATGGCACAGTGGTTAGCACTGCTGTCTCACAGCATCAGGAACCCGGGTTTGATTCCAGCTTTGGGTGACTGTATGGAGTTCGCATATTCTCCTCGTATCTGCACAGATTTCTTTTGGCTGCTCCCACTGTTTCCTCCCACCGTCCAATGATGTGGATTGACCATGCTAAATTGCCCTTAGCGACCTTAGAGTAGGTTGGGGAGATTAGCAGGTTAAATGGATGAGGTTACGAGGATAGGGTGGGGCTGGTTAAGATGCTGTGTCAGAGAATCGGTGCAGACTCGATGGGCCAAATGGCCTCCTTCTGCACTGTAGGGATTCTCTGATAGACAAGTAATCTTTTTAACATAGAACACTACAGCACAAACAGGCCCTTCGGTCCACGAGTTGCGCTGATCATATCTATACCTACCAAGCCATAGACCTATCTATAACCCCCTATCCCATTAGTTCCCATATACTCATCCAGAAGTCTTTTAAAAGACCATAGCGAGTTCGCCTCTACCACCACCGACAGCAGCCGATTCCATTCACTCACCACCCTCTGAGTGAAAAACTTACCCCTAACATCTCTGTATTTGCTTCCCTGCACCTTAAATCTGTGTCCTCTCGTAGTGACCATTTCAGCTCGGGGAAATAGCCTCTGAGAATCTACCCTATCTATTCCTCTCAACATTTTATAAACCTCTATCAGGTCGCCTCTCAACCTTCGTCTCTCCATGGAGAAGAGTCCCAGCTCCCTCAATCAATCTTCAAAAGGCCTGCCTCCCAATCCAGGCAACATCCTTGTAAATCTCCTCTGCACTCTTTCAATAGCCTCTACATCCTTCCCATAGTGAGGAGACCAGAACTGCACACAGTATTCCAAGTGGGTAATGAAAATTTTGAACCACATAGGGTTTTTGTATGGGATCTTTCACTTTCTCTTGGCCATGTAGTAACTTCTCTGCTCAGTGAAGCTGCTGGTCCTCCACTATTCTGTCTTCTACAGGGCAGCATCAGGGCTCAAGTAAAACTTCTGTCAGCCTTTGACAATCATGCTCTGCACACAGCTTTCACTTTCTTGATGCCAATAATTGGGCACCAAGCTCAACTCTGGCCCAATCAGAGCATTTATGTTTGAAGATAGTGCCAGAAATTATCCAGGCATTGGTTTCGTAACCTAATCACGTATCTTTATTCAAAGGCAGGTTAGAATATGGAATTCACTACTACAGGAGATAGTTTGGATAGGTATGTTCAAAAGGAAAAAATGAATACATGTGAGAAAAATCAGTGAAAAGATATGAGGTAGATGGAATGGGAGGAGAATTATTTGGAGCATGAACACCAGCATTGAATTTTATACAAACTCTACACAGTCACCCAAGGCTGGAATTGAATCCAAGTCTCTGGCATCATGAGGCAGCAATGCTAATCACTGTGCCGCTGTGATGCTTATTAATGCACAGCTGTGGGTTCAGTGTGGCAAACAATTAGGTGTGGCACAGTGGAATGAATCACATTGCTTTAGAGATAGCATAAGTCAGAAATATTACATTGGCCCATTTTGCTGTTAGGTGCCTTTTACTGAACTGGATTTGAGTCTAAACTTCCACAAGTTCAAGGATGGTTCATGTGGAATAATCAACACGCACTTTCTGTCTATTTTTCTTAAACAAAAAAGGCCGTGTTGCAGCTTTTTAAAATCTCAGTTTGTCTTGAACAGGCGGAAGGGTGACTATGGAAGGGAAAAAGAAAAAAAACTTGGTTTAGAAAATTAACTCTTATGTTTATTTGTTTAATCACAGTGGCTTCCTGGATTTCCAAAATATCCTTCCTCCGATGGGGTTTCGAAGGGTTGATACAGGTTCAATTCACAGGACATCCTTACTCTGTTATGATAGGGAATATTACCATTCCGGTCAAGGGCACAGATGTAAGTAAGAGTAGTGCTGAGACAAGCAAAATTATTGCTAATTATAATGAGGAATGTAATACTCGACGTTTCTTAGCATTTGCATTTCATCAGGTATCACTTAAAAGGACTTATGGCGAAGACCATTGCATGCAGGGGAGCTGGTGGCATCATGGTATTGTTGCTGGCCTAGTAATCCAGAGATCCAGGGTAACAGTAATTCAACTATAACAGATGGTGAAATTTTAATTTGATAAAAATCTAGAATTAAAAGTCTAGTAATGACTGGTTAGCAGACAGAAAATAAAGGGTTGCAATAAATGGATCTTTTTCCAATTGGCAGGCAGTGATTAATGGGGAACCTCAGGGACCCCATGTTCATTTTATGTATTAATGATTTGAATAAGAGAACTAAATGTTTTTAGTCCAAATTTGCAGATGATAGATACAAAGTTGGGTGAGTGGTGAGAAGGTTGCAGAGATGTCTCAGCATTATTTGGACAGGCTGAGCGAGTAGGCATTTGCATGACAGATGCTGCATAATGTGGATAAGTGGGAAGTTATTCACTTTGGTAGCAAGAATAGGATGGCAGATTATTATTTGACTGGGTGTATTATTTGAGGGAGGTGGATACCCAGTGAGACTTTGGTGTTCTCGAGCATCAGTGGCTGGAAGTAAGTGAGCAGGTATATCAGGCAGTAAAGAAGACAAATGGTATGTTGACCTTTATAGCAAAAGGATTTGAATATAGGAATAGGAATGTTTTACTGCAATTGTAGAGGGTGTTGGTGAGGCCACAACTGGAGTTTGTACAGTGTTGTTATCTAATGAAAGATGTTCTTACAATAGAGGGGATGTAGCGAAGGATTAGTAGCTGATCCCTGGGACGGCAGGTCTGTCAAATGGCTTTCTCCTGCTTCTGTTTTCTAAGTATCATCATGAAATGATTGTCATGATCTGATTCATTAATGTCTTTTAGGGCAAGAAAATTGTCGACCTTACCTGGTCTGGCCTGCATGTGACTCCAGATCCATAGCAATGTGGTTGACTCTTAACTGCCCTTAGAATTGGACAATAAATCCAATAAATGGCCCATCCAGCAATGCCCACAGTCCAAGAACAAATATATTAAAAAAAGAGGAACAGGCCTAGACAGCTGGGAATAGAAAACAATGAATAAAGCTAGAAAGAACTATCTTGTACTGAAATATCTGGTGAGTAGTTCACAGGGATCTGAACTGTGGCTGTTCTTATTTTCATAACTTATTTGGACATCACAGCTGAGGAAGCAGTATCAATTTTTTGATAACACCAAATTAGGGAGGGTATGGCATATTATAATGAGGATTGTGAAAGACTGCAGGAGGAGATAGAAGGTTGGATGATAGTTGCAAATCACTGAAGAAAACGTGAACTAATATACTTTGAAAGTAAGAGTAATAAAAAGAAATATACCAGGACTTTGAAGGGAGCACAAAAGAGCTGTAAAACTCTGTAATTGTAGGAGAAAGGAAGGCTGAGGAAGGTGTTTTTAACATGCAGACACTGAGTAGTCGTAATGCTCTCCAGTGCCATCCTGCAATCAAATAATTCAACCCAAACCAAAGGTTGAAGCTGGGACCTTCTGATCTCTGTGACTCTATATAAAGTTGCTGTGCCAGGGTCAATGAAATGGGGAGATTGAATGGAATGTGGGTGACATTACTCGGTGGTTTTTACTCCATATTAACAAATGCAAGCGCATTATGTCCTCTTTATGTTGTACACCCTAGCTGTCTTGACCATAGATTTTATACTTTATAAGATGCCACATTGTTCCTCTCCATGTTTTTTAGAAGTTAGTGTGTACTTTCAATGAAACTTTAGCTCTTAAACCTTCTTTAAATTGCTTCTCATTGACTGTTGTTGCGGGGTGAACACGGATTCTGAAAAGATGAGAGAGAAAGAACAATCTAAAGAAGATTTTGTGTTTATATGTCAAAGAAAGACAGATTAACTGAATTAAAGATGATACATTATAGCAAATTGTTGTAATCTCGACCTTAATTTAACTGTATTGTACAGTTAAACCAAATGAATACAGAAGTACCTAAGATAGTAATCTATCTAACAAGTGGGTTAGATATTTGTGTGGCTCTGTGTTATATAAATAGGATCACAATACACTGGATGTAAAATGCAAACTTGACAGAATGACAACTAACAATTTTTATCTCCCATCTTATAATCTGATTTTCTAGATAATTAAATCAATGGATATGGACTCGGAACCGCTGTACATGTGTTACCTCATCTTGATAGCCATATGTGTTGGATTCCTGATTCTCTACTATTTGTCATTGAAGTTTATCAAACAGAAATCAAATCAGGATTGGTAAAGATACAATTACCAGAGTTATTTCAGACTCAACGCACTCAACACCATTTCAAATAACTCCAAGACTTTGTGTTTCCTTCACCTGGAGAGTTGAAGGTGAAATATATCAGATATATGGCGGTGTTGTGATGGTTTTTTGACATTATCGGCAGTAGTGCAATAACAAACTGATGATCAGCTGAAATAAGTTTTCAGATTGAAACTTTTAAGTATCACAAACTAGAAAATGTTTCCAATGAACTGTTTCTTCCCATTATATGGCTTGAAGGAGCTGACTCATGTCATATCTTGTTAGGAAATAGAGGTAGTTTAAGGGATCTATATTTATACCGTGTGTTAGAAATAAGGTTTGGTTTTAAAATTAAGCTTACTTTGTGTTTTTGTTATGTGCTAAGAAAGTGTTAAAACTTCAGTTTACTTTCATGGTAAATAAATGTGCTTACAAGTCTATAGCTTAGTTTCAATTTAAACTTTGAGATTTTATGACCTAAAATCAATTACAGACTTTTGAAGAAACTAAGTTGTTGCTTAGCGATTAGAGATTGACACTGAAAAGTAGAAGCAGTTAATTAGCCTGGAAGGCTTAGGATCAATTCCGAAACTTCAAACCATGAAATTAGCCTATTTCTTTTTTTTTTTTGTTTTGGCATTAGTGAGAGGTAACCAAGAAGCAAGAAGTTTTCACAGAAGCTGTCAGTACAGACAGGACAATAAAATAAGGGACAGAAAGTGAATTCTAGAAGCAAAAGAAGAGAAAGTTCTAGAAACCAGGGAATGAAAAGAGGAATCCCAGGAAGACTGAAGTCAAAGGAACAAAGAACTGGAATTTGAACAATATATGGTTCACTGAGGTGAAAGAAATTGATAGAGAAAGGCTCCCAGTTAAAGGAGCTGCAAGGTGCAGACTTGGAGAAGTTGTCTAGTGAGAAGCCAGGCATCTGAAGTAATCCTAAGGTTGGTACCATCTTAATACAGCCTGTAAAGCAATGGTGTTCTACTGGCTGTAAAGTAATGAAGGGCAAAGATAAATCAACACCTTTTCCCAAAGGTAGGGAAAAGTGAGAGGGGAGAGATGCAAAAGGATCCAGAGGGGCAATTTTTTCACACAGAGGATGACGAGTGGCTGGAATGAGCTGCAATTTTGTCTTTTGATATAGAGGGATATGGCCAAACACCTGCAATTGGGACTAGTTTAATGGTTAAAACTGGGTGGCATGGGCAAGTTGGGCTGAAAGGCCTGTTTCTGTGCTGTGAACTCTTTCTGAGAGAGTGGGGAGGGGGGCGCTGTGGAAGGGATGGTGAGGAATGCATTCAATGAGACTATAACATCCCACCAGTGGGAAAGGTAGAGCAGCACAGCACGGGAAACAGGCCCTTCGGCCCAACGAGCCCGCGCCGCCATCATGACTATATAGTAACAATTCCATTATCCTATTCTAATTTTAGGTTATTCCTAATATGGAAGAGTCTCAAGGTAGGGACAATTTGTTTCCCAATCAGCCTAAGAGCGAATTTTTTGGGATGTGGGAGGAAACCGGAGCGCCCGGAGAAAACCCACGCAACCACGGGGAGAACGCGCAAACTCCCGCAGACACCGGCCCAATTCCAAGTGTCTGCACAGCTACAGCGATAGTCACTGAGCTGTCATGGTGCCCTTCAGATGGTCCAGATAAAGCACTCCTTTATGACATGAAGCACCAGGCAACCCATGAATCAACATCCAAGAGCTGTTCTCGCACCACCTGCCGAATGCATGCTCCTTGTTGGTCAAGTATGGACCGAATTACCTGTGGGAAAAAAAGCCATAGTTAAACAGTCCTACTATATCCCTCTATCTGCATAACGCTCATGTGGCTGTCCAAGAGACCCTTAAACAGCCCGAGCGTGCCTGCTCCCACCACCTTACTCGGCAGTGCATTCCACACCCCCACTACCCTTTGTGTGAAAAACTGCCCTCTAATATTCATCTTATACATAGCCCCCCTCACCCTAAGGCCATGACCCCTCGTCCTATCCATTTCTGAAGGTGGAAAAAGTTTACCACCATTTACTCTATCTATACCCCTTATAATCTTATACACCTCTATTAGATCCCCTCTAAGCCGACGTCTTTCAAGGGAAAACAACCCCAGTCTATTTAATCGTTCCTCATAAGACAGTCCTTCCATACCAGGCAGCATCCTGGTAAACCTCCTCTGCACTCTCTCCAAGGACTCCACATCCTTCCGATAGTACGGCGACCAGAACTGGACGCAGTATTCCAAGTGAGGCCTAACCAACGTTCTATACAATTGCAACATCAAACTCCTACTCTTGTATTCTATACCCTTTTCTATGAAAGCTAACATACTATACGCTTTCTTTATCACCTTCTCCACCTGTGAGGACACCTTCAGAGACTTGTGAACCTGCACCCCCAAGTCTCTCTGCGTCTCTATGCTCCGTATAGTTTTACCTTTTATCCTATAACTCTCTTCTACATTTTTCCGGCCAAAATGCATCACCTCGCATTTATCCGGATTAAATTCCATTTGCCATCTATCTGCCCAGTCTACCAACCTATCTATGTCCTGTTATATTGCCTGGCACTGCTCCTCTGTACCTGCCAATCCAAGCATCTTAGTGTCATCAGCAAATTTGCTGATCTACCACCTACCCCAACTTCCAAGTCGTTTATGTAGACCACAAATAGAAGAGGACCTAGTACTGAGCCTTGTGGCACTCCACTAGTGACAGGCTTCCAGTCGGAAAAAGAGCCTTCCACTACTACCCTCTGTCTCCTCCTCCCGAGCCAGTTCTCGACCCATCTACATACCCGGCCCTGTATCCCATGCGCCTTCACCTTCTCTATCAGTCTACCATGAGGAACCTTGTCAAACGCCTTACTGAAATCCATGTAGATGACATCAACAGCATGTCCTTCATCAACTGTTTTTGTCACTTCTTCAAAAAATTCCACTAGATTTGTGAGACAAGACTTCCCCTTGACGAAGCCATGCTGCGTATCCCTGATCAGATCGCAGCGCTCCAGATGCTCATACATCCTGTCCCTGAGGATCCTCTCCATTAGCTTACCTATAACTGAAGTCAAGCTCACTGGCCTATAGTTCCCTGGGTTATCCCTCTGACCTTTTTTAAACAACGGTACTACGTTTGCTATCCTCCAGTTCTCTGGGACCTCACCTGTGTCCAAGGAAGAGACAAAGATTTGCGTCAGAGGCCCAGCTAGGTCTTCCCTCAACTCCCTTAGCAGCCTGGGGTAAATGCCATCAGGCCCCGGAGCTTTATATGTCTTTAAGCTGCCTAACAGCCCCAACACCTCTTTCCTCGTAATCTTTATTTCCCTCAACCAATCCTCAACTTTGTCAACTTGAAAGGCTTTAAAAACTTGGGCATTGTGTGGGAGAAGATTCCAAAGTGTGTCCTTTGAGAGCAAAGTTTGAAAACATTTACTTAAAAACAGCATCCCAATAAGATCAGTTGGCTATCAATATGACAAGCATCTTATGGGGCCGGATTTAATGTGAAACCCACATCTGTCTCTCAGTTTCAGAGTGTTATGTGTCTGACCACATTTCGCCCATTGGTTTACACAGGCTGTGGACTTACTGGGAACATTAGAGTACAAGATGGATTTTGGAACTTGTGTGATCCTCACAAATCTATGTCTATCTTTGTTTCTTGTTCAATAAATATTTTGTTCTTTTGTTAAAAGTTCATTGGAATCCTGCAACTCTGTTCAGATTATATCTGGGACCTGTCTGTCCAGTAGTAACATTAGCAGGGATTGTAACATTTTCTGGCTTTATAGGGTTTAACTTCCTTCAGTTATCTCAACCAAGTTACCGTACATATTTAGTGTGTAAGTCTAAGCATTGAGGCATGATAAGCTATTGGATCTGTGACAACACCTTGGCTCAGCCTGATTATTCTTATTGTCCAGGTTGAATTTTCCAGTAGGATTTACTTGCTAGACTGGGATCAAATACTGCATAATGCTAAAATTAGCGCCTGGACATTCAAAACTGAACTCAGACATGTGAAATCCCTCTCCCATATGGCTATAAATATTGGCTCAATTGAAACATCCATGGTGGGGTTATCAAGGCGGCATGGTGGCTCTGTGGTTAGCACTGCTACCCCTCACAGCTCCAGGCACCCGTGTTCAATTCCAACCTCAGATCATTGTCTGTGAGGAGTTTGTACATACTCTCCACATCTGTGTGGGTTTTCTCCTCGTGCTCCAGTTTCCCCCCATAGTCTGAAGATGTGTGGGCTAGGTTGATTGGCCATGCTAAATTAACCCCAGTGTCAGGGGAATTGGCAAGGTAAATATGGGGAGATTACGGGAAAGAGTCAGAGTGGGATTGTGTTTGGTACAGATTTGATGGACCAAACGGCCTCCCTCTGCATTGTAAGGATTCTATTTGTTAGATCAGTGGATGTAGAGCACAGGTTGGTAAATAGAGTTTATGGTAAATCGAATGAATTAGTTTAGCCCTGAATTAATGGAATAGTGGAACAGCTTTGAAGGGCTGAATGGTCCACTCATGTCCATGCATGGAGTTTCCTGGTCTATAATAGGCCCGAAGTACATGAACTTGGTCAGCAGGGATTCTCGCACAAGAATAATCACCTTTCACTATGAATGGTTAAAGTACCAGAGGGATTTTTCTAGTTCTCACTTTTCTGCAAAGTAAGCAGTCTCCAATGTGATGCCGCTTCTGACATCAAATTTATAGTGACTAGGTGCAATATTGGAAAGTGCATTCAATTTAGTTATTCAATTCTGCACATGATAGAATATCTTAACATTGATTTAAACATATGTTTAAACAGAGGAAATTTGGCATATCAGCTACGACTTCCACCAACTTTTACAGATGCACCATAGAAAGCATTCTTTGTGGTTATATCACAGCTTGGCATGGCTCCTGCTCTGACCAAGACTGCAAAAAGCTCGTGAATGTAGCCCAATCCATCATGCATACCAGCCTCCCATCCATTGACTTTGTCTACATTTCCCGCTGCCTTGGCAAAGCAGCCAGCATAATTAAGGACCCCAAACACCCCCGACATTCTCTCTTCCACTTTCTTCCTTTGGGAAAAAGATACAAGTCTGCGGTCATGTAACAACCAAGTCAAGAACAGCTTCTTCCCTGCTGTTGTCAGACTCTTGAATGGACCTACCTTGCATTAAGTTGATCTTTCTCTACATCCTAGCTATGACTGTAACACTACCTTCTGCACTGTCTCATTTCCTTCTCTGTGAACAGTATGCACTGTATAGTGTGCAAGAAACAATACTTTTCAGTGTATATGATTACACATGACAATAATAAATCAAATCAAATCAAATGTTGCCTGTTATTTAAAGAAACTGCACATTATGTTGAGAGTTCAAGTTTGCTATGAATGAACTTCAAGGAGTGTTGATTGCTTTTTCTGAATGTGTTTCCCCATTAATGTTCTTGAAATCTTACTGTAGGAATTTCCATTGAAATATTTGAAATATTTTAAAACATGATTTTGAACTTGATATAAAACACTCAAGTACTTTGTTGTCTTCTTCAGGGTGCGGGAGGTTGAGGATTGAATTGCAGTTTATTTCAGCCCAAGAGTTTCAGTATCAGTCATTTCCAGGGTCACGTTCCCTCTATTCTCACCAACAATGTGCCTTTCCTTTCAATATTTGAAAAGCTTGTCTACAATGTGACTTTTTTGTTCACTTCCCACACCAACAGTTTATAGGCTCTCAAAGGGAGAGTGCAAATTAATTTCATTTTTGTACCTTAAGTTAGTCGCTTTTGTAACTGAATAGAGAACTCAGGGAACACATTGCATGTTAGGAGAGCCCATCAATCTGGAATGGTGTTCAGCAGCAATTTACTGAAGAGCCAGCAGATGGCAGGAAAGTATTACGTAAAAATCTCACTGCCTGCAGCATTGTAAAACATTGTTGTTGAATACCTTTTGTCTCCCTACCATGTGAAACAGTAAGATGACAAGGGATGAAACAAAATTAGAATAATGATTTCCTTCCTTTCCTTCCAGCTCTGTGGGCCTACATCACCACTTAAACTGAAAGACTGGCACACATTTCAGTCAGGGAGGTCATGTGTGCATTCCTACTCCGTATTCAAAGCAAGGGTGTGATGGGTTTGGAGGAGAGGGCTTGGGTAGGAATGTGGGGTTGAAGTTACAATCAGGTCAGCCATGATCTTATTCAATGGTGGAGCAAGGTTGAGGGGTCGAGTGGTTGGCTCCTATTCCTAAGCTGTCTGTCTGTTTGTAGGTAAAACCTCTTCAATGTGTGTGAGGATTGATGTTCATACAAATAGTTTTTGATTTTGATTTGATTTATTATTGTCACATGTATTAAATACATGTGAAAATTATCATTACTTGCACGCTACACAGACAAAGAATACTGTTCATTGAAAAGGAATGGAGAGGATGCAGAGTGTAGCATTACAGTCATAGCTAGGGTGTAGAGAGAGAACGATTCCATATTTGTTCCATGAAAGTCGTATTGCTGCTGATTGCCTGACAACTCAATGGATTTGTGTATTGTATCTGCAGCCACTTCCTGAATTCAGAATAGCTAATTAAAGTTTATTAGTGTTACAAGTAGGCTTACATTAACACTGCAATGAAGTTACTGTGGAAATCCATTAGTTGCCACATACCTGTTTGGATACACTGAGGGAGAATTTAGCATAGCCAATGTACCTAACCAGCACATCTTTCAGACTGTGTGAGAACCCTGGAGAAAACTCACGCAGGTACAGGAAGAATGTGCAACCTCCCCACAGGCAGTGACCCAAGCTGGGAATGAAACCCAGGTCCCTGGCCCTGTGAGGCAGCAGTGCCAACCATTGTGCTACTGTGCCGCCCCAGCTAAATAAGAACTCAGAAAGCAGGAGATCTTTATAGTTAAGAGCAATATAAATTTTTAGAGCTGTGAAATATTGTCTCTGTTAGTCAAAAATAAAATTTATGAGTATCTTATATTTCAAAAGCAAAACTATCACCCAATATATCTTTGTTAGTTAGAAAATACTAAGAAACTTCAGGGTCTTTGTTTGTGTACAAAACTAATTTGTATTTTATGCAATTTGACCTTGGTTTTAGATAAGCAAAATTATGTTGTCTACGCTCCCTTTAAATTTTTCCAACTAAAATCTCTCCAACACTGAAAGGGAAATACAAACGTGGACCTGCTGCATTCCTCTTCTAACTATCAAACATATGGAGGAAAGTGAAGACATTTCCCCTTCTTCTAAGTCATACCTTCACCCACTCAGGATCCAACCAAAATCAATGTGATAAAATCTGTACTTCATCACTCCACGTGATCCATTATAAACGTTAATTTTACGCATTGCAAGTTCTATACCAATTGTTACTAATTAAACTTACAACTGGCAATTTGGGTTAAAACCATGAAATGGACACAACATTTGCTAAAGGGTAGAAAATAATGCGAAGGGTACTATCTGAGTGGGGGAAGTGGGATGTCCTGCTCCTCTGTTCTGGGCTCACTAATGCTTCTGTTTTGCCATTTCTAACTTACATCCATTTAGGATTTAGGAATTCAATGCGATTTGATCAAACTTACAGACACAGACAATGAGGTAGAGCAGAAAGAGAGTTTCAAAATTACAGAGGATGCAATGGATGAGAAAAGTGAGCAGGTCAAATCATGATAGGCAATGTTTAATGTTCTTTTGTTCAAAGGTGTTCAAGTTGAAGAGACCAGAAAGATTCAAAGATTCCTTTATTCTTAAGGTGTAGGCACCATTGAGAAGGATGGCATTTATTGTCCATCCCTAGTTGTCCTTAAAAAGCTGATATTGGATCTTTGAATTATAAAATCCTACTGTGCAGAAGGAGGTCATTTGGCACATCGAATCTGCACTGACCACAACCCACTAAAGTCCTATTCCTATTAAGTCCATGCATTTACCCTAGCTAGTTCCCCTGACACTGAGAGGCAATTTAGCATGGCCAATCCAGCTAACCTGCACATCTTCGAAGCAGTACTGTCTATGCAGTGAAGGTACTCTCACTTGCAGTTAGGGAAAGAGTGCCAGGATTTTGACCTGCCTGCTTGCTTGCTACCATTATCCTGCTCGATGATAGCGATTACACTTTTGGAAGATACTGTTGAAGGAATTTTGATGATTAAGGGTTACAGGGAGAAAGCAAGAAAGTGATACTGAACTTTTACAGATCAGTCATGATCTTATTGAATGGCGGGGCAGGTTCGAGGGTCTAGATGGTGTACTCCTGCTCCTATTTCTTATGAGTTGCTGTAGTGTATCTTGTAGATGGCACACTGCTGCCATTGTATATTAGTAATAAAGGAAGCAAATATTTCAGATGTTAGACAGGGTGTTGATTAACATGCAACAAATACACAGCAGCATAAACATTACCTCAGACGTGATTTATTTTGTCACCAATTGGTATAGAGCATTATTTTTGCATGCAATACAAACAAAGCATACTGTTCATAGAGGAGAAGGAAAGGTGAGAGTGCAGAATGTGGTGTTACAGCCACAGTGAGGATGTAAAGAAAGATAAGTTAATATAAGGTAGGTCCATTCAAAAATCTGATGGCAACAGGGAAGAAGCTGTTCTTGAATCAGCTGGTACATATTCTCAGACTATTGTATCGTTTTCCTAATGGAGGAAGGTAGAAGAGAATATGTCCAGAATGTGTGGGGGTCCTCAATTATGCTGGCTGCTTTTCCAAGATAGCGGTAAGTGTAGACGAACTGGATGGGAGGCTGGCGTGATGGACTGGGCCAAGTTCGCATTCTTTGTAGTGTCTTGTGGTCTTGGTCAGAGCAGGAGCCATACCAAACTATATGTTCAGAAGAGAAGCTTTCTGTTTATCATCTGTAAAAATTGGTAAGTCTTGGTAGACATGTCAAAAGAGGCCAACTCATTACTTGAGATTATTCCCAAATCATGCTTTCTTTTTCATTTTCCTTCCAGTTCATTGTGGACATGCTATAGTTCCCGAGGTTTGCTTTCAGGGAATCCTTGAACCTTAATCTCATCTTAACTTACCTTGTAATCATTACTTACATTTATGCATGCCTGTCTGATTTCAGAGTTTCATTGTCAGTTGTATGTACATCTCTACTTCACCTGAGCTGAACTCTGACTGTGGGTGTTGCAATTCCAGCCATTTCTACTCTTTGTAGTACCTCAGTATTGGAAACTTTATCCTCCCATTTGATGTCCATAATGTTCCAAAAGCAGCTCATGTGGAACTTGTCCAAATGCTTAATGTATTGGGTCTGTGATCCCTGTCTCACAAATATACTGGAATGTAGGCGTTACCACAGCAATGTACACAATAAATTTTGTTGTAAGTTTGATATCTCATTTTCTCTGCATGAATGGGCAAATGCTGAGCTTCCTCTAACAATGCCATTTACCACCTCATTGTCAATGTTGCAAGAGAGATGAAGTTATCTACAGTGTTCAGATTGTGTTATTGATAATTATAATGGGTAAGGTATAATCAGCATTCAGTGGTGGTTGGTAGAATTTTTCTGCCTTCTATAAGTTGATGTTTAGCCCATAGTCACCAACTGCTTTTGAAGAACAATGTATTATCCAGATTTTAAATAATTCTTTAGTAAGAAAATTGGTGGTGCTAGCTAGGTCAGCATTTTTATTTCCCACCCTCAACTGCTCTTCAAAAAGTGGTGATGAGCTGCGTTTTCAAATCTATTAGGTATATCTGTAGTGCTGTTAGAGGAGTTCCAGGATTTTGACTCAGTGACATTGAAGGAACAGTGATATTGTTCCAGAGCATGTTACTTTAATTTAAAGTTGCAGCTGTTGGGTACTGAAACATGGTTTAAATTAGTGAAAGTTGACATTTAGGACTGATGTGAGGAAATTCTTTCTGCAGGAAGTGGTGAATTTCTGTGCCTGAAATTTCCACAAGGGTTTTCTGGTGACAAAATCAGTAAAATCCTAGGGTTGCCACTGGCACTCTTCTTTGGGGATTCCATTGATCTCTCGCTCAAATAATGGCAGAGAATTAGGACAAGCCTAAAGAAATAAAAATCTCTGAATAATTTAACAAACAATTAAATTAACCAGTAAATAATGCAGAGTACAGCATAGGAACAGGCCCTTTGGCCCATCAAGCCTGCAATGGTCACATTGTCCTACTTAGACTAGCCTGCATCCCTCTATTGTTCATTTGTCTATCCTGATAAGTCTTAAATGTTGCTAGTGTGTCTGTCTCAACCACCTCACTTGGCATTGCATCCCAGACCTCCACCACTGAGTCTGTAAAAAAAAACTTCACTCTTGTAATTGCCATTTCTGACCTGGAAAAAGCTTCCAACTGTTCACCTTAACTATGCTCCTCATAATTTTATAAACTTCTATCATGTTGCCTCTCAGACTCCATCTTTCTGGGAGAACAATCCCAGTTTATTCAACCTCTCCTCATAACTAAATCCTGCCAGACCAGGGAACATCCTGGTAAACCTTTTCTCTACCCCCTCCTAAGCCTTCATGTCCTTCTGGGAATGTGGTGATTAGATTTGTGGCCTAACCAATGTTTTATACAACTAACACAATCTGCCCACTTTTATACTCAATACAAGGCAAGCATGCCTATGCTTTTTTCTCCCACTGTGCTGCCATTTTTAAGGATCTGTGGACCTGTACTCCCAGATCTCTCGATCTGTCAATACTCCCGATGATTCTATCATTTATTTTATAGCTCCCACCGGAATTGGATCTACCAAAATGCATCACCTCGTATTTGTCCAGATAAATTCCATCTGCCCCATTTCCCAACCTATTTTATCCTGCTGTATTCTCTGACAATCTTCATCACTATCTGCAACTCCAGCAATCTTAATATCATCTACAAACTTGCTAATTAGATGTTTTCATCCAAATCATTTATATATATTACAAACAACAGAGGTCCCATTGCTGATCCCTGCAGAACACCGCTAGTTACAGACCTCCATTCAGAAAAACACTGTTCCACAACTACCCTTTGCCTTCTATTGTCAAATTAGTTTTGAATTCATCTAGCTAGTTCACCCTTGATTCCATGTGATTTAACCTTGTGCACCAGCTTGCCATAAGGGACTATGTCAAATGCTTACCAAAGTCCATGTAGACAACATCCACAGACCTTCCCTCGTCAATCATTTTTGACACTTCCTCAAAAAAATTCAACCAAATTAGTGAGACATGATCTCCCTTGTAAAAAAATGCTGCCACTAATAAGACCATTTAGTTTCAAATGTGCATAGATGCTATCCCTAAGAATCTTCTCCAATAATTTCACTACCATTGATGTCAAGCTAACTGGCCTACAATTACCCAGGTTATTCTTGCTACCTTTCTTAAATAATGAGACAATATTGGCTATGCACCCCTCCAGTCCTCTGGGACCTTATCTGTAGTCAATGAAGAAACAAAGATTTCTGTTAGACGCCCAGCAATTTCCTCTCATCTCCCTCAGTAATCTGGGATAGAAGCCATCTGGCCTTGGGAATTTGACTATCTTAATTTTTTTTAATACACCTAATACTTCCCCCCTCTTGTACTGATGACTTGCTCTAGAGGGTTTACATACACTTTAATCAATGTGACCCTCTCATTTGTGAATACTGATACAGAATACTGAAGGATCTCACCCACTTTGATTCCATGCATAATTTCCGTCTTTTATCCTTGAGTGGACCAGCTGTTTGTCTAGCTGCCCTCATATATATAATGTCTTGGGATTCTCCTTAATCCAATCTGCCAAGGACATTTCGTGATCCCTTTTTGCCCTCCTAGTTCCCTATTTGAGTTCATTTCTACTCACTTTGTATTCAAGTGTTTCATCTGTTTTTAGTTGCCTAGACCTAAAGTATGCATCCTTTTTCCTTTTGACCAGATTTGCAGTTTCTTTAATCATCCACAATTCTCAAACTCTGTCTTTCCTGTCCACACTCCAATCAACTGCTCCCTAAAAGGCTCCCACATGCCAAGTGTGGATTTACTCTCAAACAACCTCTCCCAAACAACAACCTCCAAATCCTGCCTAACCCAGTTGTAGTTAGAATCATAAAGTTTGTAGTTAAGCTGTATAGATAATGCAATAAGGGCTAAATAACCTTCCACAAATATCTGCTATTCTTCTGATGCCATAAACAGAATATCAGAAATAATTTATCACACATATAGGTTTACCTACACCAGAATCATAATCTCTAGGATGATTGAAAGAAATACATATTCCCCAGATCACTCACCAAATGGTTGACACAGGTTATATTTCTGTCTGCTCCAAAGCCAACTCCAGAACCATCTAACTGAATTGCCCCAGTACTACCAAACTCTCTATATCTGATTGCTTTATACAAACAATTTAACTGGCTTAGGTTTGGAATGTTCAGTCCCATTTGCGTCCATTTTTACTCCAGTTCAAAATGCAACACTCAAATCTTGACACATTGAGACTAGCTCATCAAACCATCAGTCCATAGTGTACGGCATTGTTCAGATACCCTTCTTCCTTCCCTATTCACTTTAATGCAGTGTGTGCATCTACAATTAGCAACAGCCCAAAGGAATTCAGATTCCTCAATACTGGAGGCAATGACAGGAATGAGACCCAGAATGAAAATAGGGAGATAGATCACAGACACATTTAAAGAGAATGACAATTATTTTGAAGGGGGTATTTTTAAAGACAGAATGAGTCTTATTTCAATGAGTAAAACAGTGCTGGTCAGATTACTGAATATATAGCCTCCATACACAATGGCAAAATTATCAAAGGTGTGCTAATCTGGAACAGTACACACACTGCACAAGTATCTGAGTGTCCAGATGGAAAATAATGATCACTCAAGTATCAGCTAACGGTTTTAATCCGTCTTGTGAGTTTCTTTTCTAAATGTGCTGGCTACAGATATGCGTGCTAATTCTGCCTTGTTTGGTAAACGGGAGATGCTCTGAGAATGTGCATCAGTTAGCCAGCACAGCAGTAAAGATTCCAAAATAAAATGGGATTTATTTTCTCCCTGATTCTTTCAGGAATTTCATTATATTTGATGAGAATTCACTGCGTTTTGTTCAATTAAAAGTGTTGAGGACCATTTGCTTCCCCCATCCCTGCAGCACAATGCATTTGTTTTTAGTTATCACTCTGATACTGAAAGATGTGCCTTTTAGCATTTGGAAGTTTCATAATTTAATTGCTACATGTCCAATTGAAAAATGTCAGATTCCAAAATCAGTTCATATATTAAAAATGAAATAAAAGATGAAACAATTAAGTACGCAGAGATATTGTAGAGAAATATTTTAAAAAGCACAAGAAGAATAGCTATCACATTGGGATATGCAGCAATTCTGCTGCTTATTAGCTTGCGATAATGCTTGTAGGTGGACAGGAAGGATAGAATTATGCAAACAATGGCCTTTTTATCCAGCACTTGCTTCTTACGATGCCATTCTTACTGCTACTCTACAATGATAAAGTCCTTCATTTTCAAGCCCCCTTTATAAAACAACAAGAGGAACATCTAGTTAGAAATTGGATTGAGGGTTTTGAAGAGGAGAGGGAAAATCAATATTGTGAGGAAGTTGGTGGTTCCTAAGCGGCTGGAACTATCAAAATGTCAAGGCAAGGAATGCAGCTGTCAAGAACATCTTTTTGGTAGAAAGCAGTGCTTCAACACTTGATCTCTGTAACAATTATAGTTGCCAAGAATCAAATTCAGGCATCCATATGGAAAGTGAGGATTGTGAGCAACTTGAGTCCACCAAGCAGTACAAATTCACAAAAGAATTATTCAAGTTTTACTGAAGTTTTATTTCACCTTTCTTAACAATTTTGCAAAACAGATTGGTAAAATCCACCGACAATTACAGACCTGGTCTGTGGAAGGAATAGGTTTGGCAAATCAAATAATACATTCTTGGTCCATATAATTTAGTATTGCTGAGCAAATAACGTAAATATTTTGAAGTACCTTTGTTATATTGATGACATAGTAAAGACCAAAGTAATTCATAATAAAACCATCAGTGATTAAGGGATGTATTATTATACTGCCTAAAATCAGGTCAGTAAGAGGGAAAAATGGGATAGCAAGGCTCAAAGGATCCTGCTGACTTAAGCTTGTGCTAAAACATTTTCTTCCCTCAGAAGCCAGCATGTTGGTCATTTAACATTTGACCTTTGCTCAGGCATAATCAAACCGAGGGAGGATATAAAAACTGGTCTGTTTGCTTGCCATCCTGCCGCACCTCTGCCAAGGGCAGGATACACTGGCATGGGTAGCGGTATTGTCAGCTGGTCAAGCAGCATCTGTGAAGAGAGTTGATGGAAACTTTGATAAAGAGTTGCCGTCCAAAACGCCAATCCATCTGCCCTCCAAGTTGTTGGTCTGACCTGCTGAGTGTCTACACCATTTTATGACTGTGCAATGGGTGGACTGCAAGAATTAACATCTTGAGGAAAGAAAGAAATGAGGGCAGAGGGTTTGGAAAACTAACATTCAACAAAAAACTTGTGTTTATGTGGCATTTCTAACATAAAATGTCCTATGGCATTTCACAAGGTCATTTTCAAACATTTGACACCAAGCCACAAAGGAGACAGTACAGGTCATGCTTGATCAAACGGGTAGACTTGAAGAAGCATCTTAAAGGAAGAAAGAATCCCAGAAATGCTCAGCAAAGAAATTTCAGATCTTAGAGCCCTAGTAGCTAAAAGCATGAACGGTCAAACATCTTTCATTTTATGACTGTCCTTATTTGCATCTATCAAACCAAAGCCAGATTGACGCCAGCAATGTCTTCCTGTCTCTTCATAGTTACCTCTGAAGTTCCTCAAGAATCGGTGCTTTGTTTTCTCACTTGTAAAGTCTATCTTTGATTGATGTTGGCTTTGGAAAGGGAAAAACCCTAATATTTATCCATGCCCATGAGACAAGGTGCAGAAGTATTAGTTCCAGACAGACATGCATGAATTCCATGGGAATAAGATTTTGGCCAGGCTGCTGAAGTTTTGCTCATTTTTGGAAAAAGTGCAAACCCTGCTGTCTTCCCTCTAAAATTCTGTGGAGCTTCCAAGATCCCAATTCTGTAGCCAGAAGGGGGAAATAGCACATCCAAGCCTCTATTTCCCCTTTTTAATTCTGACCAACAAAGCAAACAAATGTGGGTCAAATGCCACATAAAAAGGGACATTTGTTACTTCCCAAGCTTGTATTAGCTCACTGCTTAATAACATGTCATCAACACTGTCAAGATACATCTTCACCAGAATCAGTGATGTGGCTTATATGAATGCTGACATGCAAAGTAAGTTTTTCATCACACCATACAGATAATGTTTAAATATATGATTGCATTGTAATCAAGCACAATTAGAATAACCTATCTGGTCTGATCCTATTGCTTTGTGTGTGACATTTCCCACAACTGGAATGAGAACTTGCACTCATTCAGGATCTTTCATGACTTAGCATAGTCCAAATAATTTCAGAGTCAAAATAGTATTTCTGAAATCTAGTCACAGTACAGTGGTTAGCACTGCTACCTCAGTGCCAAGGACCCAGGTTCAATTCCCATCTTGGGCCACTGCCTGTGTGAAGTTTGCATGTTCTCCCCATGTCTGTATGGTTTCCTCTGGGTGCTCCAGTTTCCTCCCACAGTCGAAAGATATGCAAGTTACATGAATTGGCCATGCTAAATCCTTATTGTATCTGTGCAGGCATTGGAATGTGGCGACTAGGGGACTTTCACAGTAACTTTATTGCAGGCAACGTAAGTGTACTGTGACTAATAAATACTTACTTACTAGTCATTGTTATAAGCAAATACAGCAGGGTATTTTACCCACAAGGGCTGATAAAGAGCAATGAAATTAATGACCAGATAATCTATTTGGGAGACGTTGATCGATGACTAAATATTGGTCAAGGCAGAGAATTCCCATGCTTTATTAACAGTGCAGTGCTCCCTCAGAACTGCACAGGTGTTAACTGAGATTATCTGCCTTGTGATTGTTGCCAATACCAGAACGACAGCAAAGGGTTTTTGTAAATTGATGGGGCTAATGAAGATTATTACCTAATGAGTAAAACGGCAGAAAATGTCAACAACTCAGGAAGAGAGAACAGGGAGCACGAGAGAAAAGGTTTATCCCCACTAATGTTTTTATTCGTCACATTAAATATTCCTGTACAGTCAAACATATCATTAAAGTCACCATGTTTCAGCAATACACACATTGATCAAGAATTGTCTCATCGAAAATATAAAAAATATCTGGTCGCCTCAATCTTCATTTTAGTTTTCAAGGGAAGATCTTGCTGTTTTTTCTAGCTTCAGCTTGTCTGCATAAAATTTAAAACTTTCCTATTTGGAGAAGAAAACATGCTCAATAATTTGTCTGAAGAGTGTTGTATCCTTCTATTATGTGTGGGCTTTGTGCTATTATTTAAAACATTGCATTTAAAAATAACATACATGTACTGATGGAATAACTTTCAACCCCACAGAAACAATCCCCTGAATAACATTGTAATTATGTTTTGAAAGGCAAAGTATGACTAAATACTGACATGTCACATTCCAAAGTGTTGGAGCCTGAACATTTAAGTGCGTTGACCTTTATAGCTGTGATGGTATTTAGTTTTATTAAAAATCAGCACAAACTGAAGGAATACTGTGCAGCTTCCTCCCTCTTAAGCAGAAAGAGGCAAAATATGGCAAAAAAGCTTGCTTATAATGCTGACTTCCCAGGATTAGAAATGGAATAGCTTTAATGTTTTCAACTTTAAAACTTCAAATTCAACTCCAGTCCAGACTAATATAATGAATGTCTCTCCGATCTGCAAGAATCCTACAGAAAATGGGATAAGAATTGGGTCTCTGCTGGGAAAATACCAGCTCGCTGAACAGAAAATTGTAGTGCAAATTGGGGAAGTCTCTCTTCCTCTCCCTAGCGATTTGTGAAATGCCACGTTGCGCTGGTCTTTTCTGGATTTGGGGCTGGGTATTAGTGTTAGGACAGTTCAGGCAACATTTTAATCAGCTTTCATATTCTAAACCTGGCCTCAGAGCACACTGTACTGATAGTGAGTAACCAAAATATTAAGCGTCTCAATCACGACATAAAAGCATTCAGAACATGAGTAGCCCATTCAGCATCTCGAACCTGCTTTGGCACTCATTTAAATTAAATAGCACCTCAACTTTATATCTATATAGCATGCCTTATCTTGATGAGCCTATTTTAAAAATAAACAAAATGGGGATGAGTGGAAAATAACTAGCTAAGCACTATTTAGCTTGGTCTAAAGAGCTAAATCTCGCTTTACTATCAACTTGATTCACTATGTCACCATTGTAAAATAGCAACTCCAGCTTCTTCCAGTTTCCTCTGAACTTTTTTTTTTTACATGATATTATTAGCCCTCCCAAGTTTTCTTTCTGACTTGGGGGATGTTAGGGTAGGGATATGTGTTGGCGAGGTGAGGGATAGGGAGGAGAAGCTTAGCGTTGATCTCAACACCACTACATCGCCAATCTTAGTTAAATTATCGTGATGAGAACAAGTCAATTTTAGGCCATTGTTATAGATTCTCCAAGTCCCCTCTCATTGTCTGTACTTTTAAGACTTGATTACCAGTAAAGACTTGCATTCCAATTATTATTTTGTAAACTGATGGTATATCTTTATATACGCTCTGTTTGTGAAGAGAAGTCCCACTTACATGATGGAAGTGCAGTGCTCCAAAAGCTAGTGGCTGTGCTACCAAGTAAACCTGCTGGACTTTAATCTGGTGTCAAGAAACTTCTTACTATGCTTATCCCAGTCCAATGCTGGCTTCTCCACATCATGTAATCTGATCCCAGGAAAAGACCTTTCATCAGTTCTCAAGCGCCTGACTGACTCATGGTTCAGCAAGCTTCCCCAATGGAGGCAATGCAGCTCACTCATTAGTTTGCAACCAGCAGCTGAGACCTTCACTTCATCTACTGCCCCATTCTATTTCTCTTAATTCACTACTCACATTCTTAAAAATTTCAGGCGATTTTTCTGATTTTGCTTTCCATTGGTGGTCATGTAATTCCAGTGAGTACATTATTGCGATAAACATTAAAATATTGTGGGGAAATCACAAGCAGGAAGTTGCATCTTGCCACTTGTGGCATAACGATTTTGCTCACTGATCTGCTATCACATAGTATTTAATTGTGCTTACTTTTTGTAATGCTGGAAAAACAGCATTGAATCCTGCACTGAGGAATGCCATTCAAGGCTTCAATGATACCTAACGTGTCACCATTTCCAGCTACGGTGTTCCATAGAGAATTTTGCAATAACATCCTGGGTGTGCTTCAGTAATGGATCAGAGGCTGAAACTTCAGATAATGTGGGATGGGAATACTCACAGGAGGCTCAGTGAATGGGAGAGGTTCCCCAGAATTTTTCAGTAGCACAGCAAGACGCTTCAGAAACAGATCATCCAGTGTCATATTTTCATCTTTAACCTTTTCGTACAAAGCCTTTGCAGAAGCCACATCATTGTCTAATGCTGGAGAAAGAGTGTGAAATGGAGACATTTAAAACGGCTTTAACAGGTACATGTAAATTTTTATTACTCAAGATAAATATAACCTTATTCAACAAGCAAAGCATTAAGTAATTTACCATAACATTTCATTAGATATGAATATGCGACTTCTCTCTCTGGAAAATCTTTCATCAGGTCAAGGAGCCCAATGATCTTGTGGGCCTGAGGGGAAAAAAGGACAAACAAATTTAACCTGATGGCAAAATTTTGGATAAATCTTGTCCATGCTGTTGGGTAATTAACAATTGCAGTAGATAATACCTTTAATCTCATTTTTCTACATGAATATCATTACTCTGAAAGGAAAGTCATAGCTTTTTCCCTGCAATTCTACAAACTGAACAAAAGATTTATTGGAAGTCTAATAAATATTTTGTAAACCAAGATGTACAGAATTATGTAAATAATGCTGCTGAAAGCCACGAAGAGAAAATAGCACAAATTGGCACATTAGATGATTTTAGTGGTGAGGGAAAGATTTTACAGATAATGATGAGAAGCTAGTATTAATTTGTGCAAAAAGGTCATTAATAACCAACTGCTCTTTATGCGCCAAAATTCCTTACATTGTCATACCCTTGTCTGGGTTAATTATTATTGGGCAGCCAATCACTCTGCAAAAGATTGTTAGAATTAGAAGATCGATCACACTTTATTTCGAAGACATGTTGTGGAAAGTTGGCTTGGGAATTACCCCTACACTTTCCACTTGAATGACAAATTTACAATCTTAGCTAGAACTATTTATTGTGAATTGGGTGGGTGAAGGACCGGCAAGAGGGTAGCTCAAAGAAAAAGGAAAATGAGTTACACACTGTGTTCATAACTTTCAACAGACAGCTAAACTGTATCACTTGTTACCGATAGCACCTGAAGAGATTAAGTCCTTCTCTAATCCCTTGGTTAGAGGGCAGCATATGGCTCAGTGTGAAAACATTTTGAAAATAACAAACATTTTGTTCCCTACTCATTTTGTTCCTACAGAACAGTTAAAACAGAATGCTGCAAATGTTTTAAAGGTTCTTTAGTGCACATACCTGCCCAGGTTTCTGTGCAGCCTTTGTAATGAATGAAACCAAGTTTATTTTCTGTTCTGCAATTGCCGGACATCTCTGAAAAACATCAAATGAGAGAGAGACATTGGTGGCATTTAAGTGGGTAATGTGTTGAAAGAGATGGCAGCTCTTGGGGGAAATACTTCACTGCTTTTACAATGGGTCCCATAAATGTGATTTAACAAACGTGAAATTTATATTGATCAAAAACTTAGCATTTGAATAAATAAAAGTCAAGTAGATGAATATTGAAAAATGTAATTTGCACTTGTTACATATTCTATGACTTAAGGTAAGAATGTTTGTGATGAATAACTTACATTTTTCACTGTGTAATATCTAGTTTGATAACATCAAAATCAGAGTAGTGATTCTCCATTCTAACCAATGACAATAATATATCTATTGCATTCTATAACTAGCTGTCTCTGTGCCCTGCACTGCTAACGTTAATTTGTGGAGTATTATGCAGTGCATCTCCACCCACTTCAGACAGTCTAAGCTGACCTTATAGAAAACATCTGTAACTAACAGATAGGAGATTTTCACCCTCCAGTCTGGCTAGATTTATTACAAGTTCTGTTATTGCAGTTTATGCAATTCTTTTAGAAACAGTTTTGTGTCAATGTGGGCCATAATTTCCTCAGAGTGGCAGAACCATCTGAAGTTATTGATTTAAATCACTTTTCTCAGATGGTGTCCAATACAGTGGAATTGTCCAGAGAAAGTTAGCCCTTCTGGACAATTGCCAAGTACACCCTTACCTGGCAACTTCTAAGGGGGATTCCCTACAACATCTTTGAGATACTCCAGCAAATCTGACACTGGGGAGACAGGAAGTTCTGGCCATTATCTTAAACTTCTGTCTTTCACTACTCTGACTTTTTATTTGGCAATTTGCCCAGGCTTCTTACACATTCTCTTCCAAATGGCCAATCTCCATCACCTAAACAGGAAGGCAACAGATGCAAAGGAATCCTCCAAGTCATTTTCCTCCTGATTTAAAATTATAATTTGTACGCCTTCACTGCTGCTGTCAAAACTTTGAAACTTCTTCCCCAACAGGATTGTGGGTGTACCTATAGACTGCAGCTGTTCAAGGAAGTGTCATATTTTCATCTTCTCGATGACAATAAGAGATGGGCAATAAATGCTGGTCTTGGCAGTGATGCCTACATCTGAGAAGTCTGAATCAAAACAACTTTATTTGATAATACCGTTGAACTACAAATTAATTAGCTTAACTTTTATCAATTAAAATACATAACCATAACTGTATTGCATTGAGAAGATGAAAATATGACACTTCCTTGAACAGCTGCAGTCTGCAGGTACACCCACAATCCTGTTGGGGAAGAAGTTTCAAAGTTACAATTTTTGTAACCCATCAAAGAACAAAGAACAAAACAGCACGGGAAACAGGCCCTTTGGCCCAACGAGCCCGCACCGCCACCCCGATGTCCCACCTCTACCCGCGATCCCTGTCCATGTTTATAGATCTATGGATTAAAAACCAAATTTGAGACAATTTAGGGAGAATTTGTTTTGCCAATTAGCCTAACAGCACATCTTTGGGATGTGGGAGGAAACCGGAGCGCCCGGAGAAAACCCACCCAAGCACAGGGAAAATGCGCAAACTCCCACAGACACAGGCCCAAATCCAAGTATCTGCACAGCACAGCGATAGTCACTGAGCTTCAATTCAAAAGAGTTCCAATTCAAGCAATATTGGGAAATTTGACAACAAGAAGCATCTTACAGACTTACATTCCTCTTCAAGATAAATTAGCAACATAAAGTCTTATGTGCTTGTACTGGGGCTGTCAGTCCTCAAGGCTCTCATCAAGTCCCAAACAGCAGCCTCCAGACACAGCAAGAGAGAAAGACACATCGTGCTTATTTCAGAACTGTTTAGTAACTGCCTGCTTATCCCTGTAAGCTTAATTCCTCCCCTTCAGTACATGATTCTGCCAATCGACCTAATCAAAACCACCTCTGAGATGCCATGGGAAAAAGCAAATAAACGAAAATGCATTAATTAGTTAGGGATGTTTGTTTTAAGCTATCATTAGCCTGCATTCCCAGCATGACCGCTGCCTGGTACGCAGAAAAATTGATACCATATAAACCACAGCTGAATTTTAAACATACTCCTCACAAGAAACATGAAATGAATATACTTCTTAAAGGTACAGTATCATCACAACGAGGGTCTAATTTTATCATTTTCATTCTAAGTGCCAATTTTGGGCGTAATACAGTTCCAACTTAGAAATCCGCTTTCAGGTGCTCCCATACACTCTCAGCCATCTCCAGTCTGACTCACGCTGTGGGCAGGGCTTAGCACTGCCAGAACGATCAGAGCTCTGAACTGCGCATGTGCAGTTAGAGGGAAAAAAAAAGTTGGAAAAAGCACGCCTGTGTCAGATCGCTCCCAAGTTGGGGAGCTGCCCAGAAGCAACAAGTGGGAGCAAAGATGGGGGAGGGGGGTGGGGGTTAATCAGATGGATCTCTGGTGCGGTGTTCGGGGGGGGGCTGCTGCCACTCTGCAGATGATCGGGAAGAGGGTGTGGGGGGAAGGGGACAGGGACAGTGATTGGTCTGGGTAGTGGAGGGGTGGATAAGGGGGACACATACACATCACTGCCTCCCTTGTCCACACCTCCACTACCCAGACTGATCACCATCCCTGCCCCTCCTCTCCACCACAATCGATCACCCACGGAGTGGCAGCAGACCCTCCTGTCCCAAGCCACCAAAAATCCATCTGACCTGTCTCCCTCCTTCCCATCCCTCTAAGATAATGATCTGGCCTCACTCCCTTCACCCCCAAATAATAATCAATCAGTCCTTCCCCCCTGCCGGAGATACATCTGACCCACTTCCTCCTCCTCTCCCCCCACCAGACAACGATCTGACCTCACTACCCTCCTCGCCCCTCCAACCAGAGAGGTGATCTGACCCACCCCCACCACTGATCTGAGTCAGAGAACAATTACAAACACTGAATGCGCTCTTCAGAGACTGGAGCACCCGACTCAGACTTTTATTCAGCAGGTTGCTAAAAGCATGGTTCTGGATTGGTAAACACAGTGACAAAAGGGGGAAACGCTGATAGAGTTGGGCGGGCAGTTCGTTAATTCAATTTAAATGCATACAAACACATTTAAATAGTCATTGTGCCCAATTTGCATCCGATCTGCCCAGGCTCAGGTGCAGATTGTGATAAGGGCCTCACAACTTTACCACAATTTTGCACCTGTAAACGAGCACAAGTTGTTGTTAACCTAGTCCATTACAATTCTCCACGAATGGTGTTTGACTAAGACATTGGTTGGAATTTTGTCCCCAGATTAAAAAGTTCACACCAGTTTTATGCAAGAGAAATACAAATGTCTATACACATGCACCATCAGAATGAATGAAAATAGCTCAGGTCTGAGTACAACAGTCCTAAAGAAATGAAGCTTTTTACTAGAATGACTGTCTGCACTTCATAAGCAACGCTACAGTATGATGACTTCAAGAAAAACAATCCTTAATCCACACCTAGTTTCCACATTCACCATATTACACTCTCTAAGGAATTTCCTCCCTTCCTTTGAGAATATCCAAAAACTCCAAATCATGCTGATGCCATTATGAAGACAGATAATTGAATGAACAGAAAGTATTGGAAATGGACATATTGGTCACAGTCTATCTGCATGAAAAGTTCCATCAAAAAGCCTCTGAATCAGCTGTAAGCTTTTTAGGAAGCCCAAGTAATAAATAACAATACCTTCAAAGTGGAGACATACTCCTGCCAATCTCTTCCACCAAGTTCATCTGAGAATCAACCTTTTGGGAAATCTGACATCAAAAAGCTTGCTGAGAACCTCTGCTTTACAAGACCTTTATTTCAATTAAAGCATCAACTCATCTAAGAAACTACAGAACTGCTGTGAAAGACTAAAACAATTATGAATTCTGTTCACATTGTTTTAGCTTGAGCTCCTAATCTATTCGTGGGTGAGAGTTTGAGAGTGGGATGACGTGTTTTAAACATTCATGGCAAGTGAGGGGTAATAAATAACCTTTGTTACTTTTTAAGACTCTCTAAAAGTTGGTAGCAATGCTATTTAAATTGAAGAAAATATGGACCTTAAAGTTTATTTGTTAGTGTCATAAGTAGGCTTACATTAATACTGCAGTGAAGTTACTATGAAAATCCCCTAGATGCCACACTCCCGCACCTGTTCGGTTTCATCGGGGGAGAATTTGGCACGGCCAATGCATCTAATAAGACATTTTTCGGACCGTGGGAGGAAACTGGAGCACCTGGAGGAAACCCGCGCAGACACAGGGAAAATGTGCAAACTCCATGCAGAGTGACACTAAACCAGGAATCGAACCTGGGTCCCTGGCGCTGTGAGGCAGCAGTGCTAGATGCTGTGCCACCGTGCATTTACATACAATTGTTGATCATGGACAACAAAAAAGATCACCCAAATTCTGATTTGATTTAATTTCATTGTATACTAATACGTGTGACAGTAAAAATATTGTTTCTTGTGCACTACACAAAGCATACCATCCATATTGTGATAGCTAGGGTGTAGCGAAAGATCAACTTAATATGAAATAGGTCCATTTGAATGTCTGATGGCAGCAGGGAAGAAGCTGTCCTTGAGTCGGTTGTTACGTATCCTCAGATTTTTGCATCTTTTTCCCAGACATGCTAAATTTCCTTAGCCTCCTGAGAAATTAAAAGTGTTGGTGGACTTTCTTGACTATAGTGTTAGCAATGGAAAGGCCAGGACAGGTTGTTGTTGATCTGGACACCTAGAAACTTTTAAGTTCTTGACCATTGCCACTTTGTCTCCATTGATGCAGAGAGGAGCATGCTCTCCACTACACTTCCTTATGTAGGAGACTAGCTTTTTCATTTTGTTGACATGAAGGAAGAGTTCATTGTTTTTGCACCGATTCACCAGATTCTCAATCTCCTTCCTGTACTCTGCCTCGTCGTTGTTTGAGATCTAACCCACGACGTGGTGTCGTCAGCAAACTTTGAAAATCCAGTGGACTTGGCCACACAGTCATAGGTATATGAAGAGTATAGTAAAGGGGTGAGGACACAGCCTTATGGGGCACCGATGAAGAGGATGATTGTGAAGATGGTGTTGTTGCCTATTGTTGGATTAGTAAATTTGCAGATGACACTAAAGTCGGTGGAGTGGTAGATAGTGAAGAGGGGTGTTATAGTTTGCAGGGAGACTTGGACAAGTTGCAGAGCTGGGCCGAGAGGTGGCAAATGGAGTTTAATGTGGAAAAGTGTGAGGTAATGCACTTTGGCAGGAATAATAAATGTGTAGAGTATAGAGCTAATGGTAGGATTCTTAATAGTGTTGATGAACAGAGGGATCTTGGTGTGTATGTGCATAGATCCCTGAAAATAGGCAGTCAAGTCGAGAAGGTTGTTAAGAAGGCATATGGAGTCTTAGCTTTTATTGGTAGGGGGATTGAATTTTGGAGCCGCAACGTCATGTTGCAACTGTACAAAACTCTAGTGCGGCCGCACTTGGAGTATTGTGTGCAGTTCTGGTCCCCGCATTATAAGAAAGATGTGGAGGCATTGGAGAGGGTACAGAGGAGGTTTACCAGGATGTTGCCTGGTATGGAGGGCAGGTCTTATGAAGAGAGGCTGAGGGATTTGAGGTTGTTTTCGTTAGAAAGGAGGAGGCTAAGAGGGGACCTTATCGAAACATATAAGATGATTAGAGGTTTAGATAGGGTGGACAGTGTAGCCTTTTTCCTAGGATGGAAAAAGCTAGCACGAGGGGACACAGCTTTAAATTAAGGGGTGATAGTTATAGGACGGATATCAGAGGTAGGGTCTTTACCCAAAGGGTGGTTTGGGAGTGGAATGCCCTGCCTGCAGCAGTTGTAGATGCGCCAAGTTTGGTGGCGTTTAAGAGGTTAGTTGATAAGTATATGGAAGAGAAGGGAATAGTTTAGTTTGGAGGGGCATTGCTTTTTATATTGGTCGGTGCAACATCGAAGGCCGAAGGGCCTGTTCTGTGCTGTAATGTTCTATGTTCTATGTATTCTTACTGATTGCAGTCTGTCGGTTAGCAAGTCTAGAATTCCTTCACAAAGGGACATGCCGAGCCTCAGGCCACAGAGTTTGGAGCTTTTTATAGGAATAATGGTATTGAAGACTAAGCTGTTGAAGGTTGATAATCAGGAGCATGAAACTGGTGTCTTTGTTGTCTACATGCTCCAGGGTTGACTGTCGGGTAAGGACATGTCATCTGCTATGGACCTATTGTGGAGGTAGTCGAATGTCATGGATCCAGGCAATCTGGCACTTCTGCTGTCTCGTAAAACTAAAATTTCAGAATAGTATTTGCTCAGATAGGTTAACGGATTGATCTCTTAAAAAGGAAAAGGCTTGTTGTACCTGAATGCTTGTTCCTGGTGAAGATTGATGTGCTCTATCTAGAACAGAATTCCATCTCTCCAAAGACAAAAGTGTTACTTAAGATTTATAAGTTGCACTGTTCACATTGAATACATCAATGCTGCTGTGTTTACAGCTGAGATAAGAAATACTCAGTCAAAATGTGCAACAATGTTTGACAATAGATATTAATTGTGGGCTGTTCCAATTCAACGTTTGGCTTGGCCTGCTTTAACTCGTTGCATTTATTAATCATATTACATTACAAGCAAAAGCTGTGTTGTTTACTGTCAGAAGAGAAAAATGTGCAGAGGCTGACAGCGTGAGTACCCATGAACCCAGCAATCTACAAGATCACTGATTGTTTGGCTGCCACCTGCTGGGAATAGACTCTTTGTCAGTGCATGTGTGTACACTGTCAATGGCAGCTTTTATTCCCCACAGACTGCTCAACATTTGCTCTGTTTTACATCTTAAACCATCAAAAAACCTGAATGCTGTTGTCTCATTCCCTGAAGATTACCACCCTGTCACTTACTGCAAATGCAGAACATCTAGCAACAGCAACTTATGAATTTATGCATTTGAGTGTTGTTCGAAAATTGCAGACAGAACATGACTGATAAAAAGACTGTATGATGCAGCAATAAATCTTTACAACTTATAGTCCCAATTTCATGTCCTAAGCACTGATGCACTGAAAATATGCAGACATTTCAGCATCAAAAAGAGAAAAGTCATTATACCAACATTCCATGAATAAATATTTTAAAAATGAAACCATGGCATCAGGATTCGCTTGAAGAATCTGGGTATTTCCAGCTTAACTACAGAACCAAGTTTTACTTTACTGGTACCAAACATTGAAGAGTAGATTGTGCTTGTAGTTTTGTCAGCCAAGTGTGTATTGTTGTGTACATAAGCTTCATTTCCAAGGACAGAGTGTTTAGAATTTTAATTTGATTGTAAGCACCAGTAATTTTACACTACATTTACAGTAAAGAAACTGATAACAGTGCGATAAGTGCTTTATTTCAAACGGGAAGGCAAGATGCACTGAAATTAGAAGAGTAGTCTGAGAATCAATAAGGGAAGAAATCTAAACATTTGTACCAGAGATCACATTCAGAAACAGAAGATCTCCAATTTAATTATAGGAGTAATCTTTAACTATCCTGGTTGCTTATTACGGAATACAGATATCCACCTTCTACAAGCACAGGAAGGGTTTTGTTTTACCGTAATATTTTTAAATGGTCACGCTGCATATCAGAGCAGAATACACAGTTGTCCACTTGCCCAATTCTGAGCATTCACTCAAATGCAGCACACCTCAGTGATGACAGCTGCACTCAGTATTTGATTTTATAAAGACAGACTCAAATAAAGTTATATAACCCCATAAAAAAAATCAAACAATTGAAAATAATTGCTTTATAGCCTTAAAAAAAAATCTGTGTTTTTCTGGTGACTTAATTTGCTTCTTTCAGCACTAAGCGTTGAGGACATAATGACGAAGCTAATAAGGAATTGTGCTCAAACACTGTGGGTAGAGTTGAATACACTCTTGAAACCAAAACTCCCAAGTTATTAAACACCTCCCCTGATTGTTCTTCACAGGGTTCAGCACAGTATTTCTTCACATTCTTAAATATTTGTATTTAAGTATCGATTTCAAAACAGAAAAAGTTCAAGACAAAGTGACCATTAAATCAACTGTGAGTACAAAAAATGGAGCATTGCCAAATTATGAGTACATACTTGCAAAAGGAACTTGGCATCTTCTGTTTTGTCTAGATCCATATATTGTAGGAAGAGATCTGTCACAGGCTTATACACTTCAAAATGTTTAGCTAAACGTTCAGCCATGGCACTCACTGCAATATAAAAACAACAAAATGCCAGAAACTTACTATCTTTCTTTTAAATGTAGCACAGGAAACTTATAATTGACTCTATTCACATTCGACAGGCGAATTTTGAAAAAGTTACAGAATTTGAAATGAACGTTTCAATCACCCGAACATTAATGTGAAAGTAAAAGAAAAAAAGTGAAAAAAGAAACTAAGTCCTGTTTTCTTCAGGCGAACCTGCTGTTCAGACAGTTGTGTGCTGAATCGGCCTCCTGTCCAAGGAGGTTCACTTGACCACCTGAAGCAATGTTACAAAAATAGGGAAAGGAAATGAGAGGAAACTGAAGCTTTGTATTTCAAAGTGCATATTTGTTTCTTTCTAGATCATTATAGGAAAACCACAACTCTTCCTTATTGCCACAGCTTGATAAAGCAGTAAGCTCAGATAAGTGAGGTGGCAGATTTAATATCTGCCTGTGCTAATTATGGATGCCAAACAGGAAAAAGCAATTAGACTCAGCACTCTTCAGATAGACAACACAAATGAACTAAGAGCAGGAGTAGACCACTTGACCCCTCCAGCCTGCTCCACCACTCAATAAAATCACGGTTTCATGGTTGATCTTATGGAGAAATGTTTGGCCAGAGATACGACTGCTCATTACAAACCAAAAACCATGCTGGAAGCACGTATGTATGTGGACAACAAGACAAGATAGAGATTGGCTTTCGTACCCTTCTTAATTAAAAATATTGCCAATACTCACTGTAAACAGTCACTACTAAAAAGGGTAAACTCTGGTAAGGCACTGGCCCGTTAACATACTCACAAACCACATTCCCGCAGAATTTTGTAGGGTGAATGATATCCCTAGTAAGGCACTGATGATTGACAGTAGCCTTGCAACCAAACCCAGAAAGGCATCAGAGGGTAATCAGTAACTGTGGAACTATACCCATCAAAGAGTCAATGCTTCTGGGCTGGAGGGAGAAAAAGGACAAAGAAACATCCCACTGACTAACTGCTTTTACAATGACTACGGGGGAGGCTATTCTTTGGAGCTAATTTTATGTTAATTTTCCAAAACTTTGTAACCAACCATCCATGTTTGAACTGCATTAGCCATGATTTTTACATTTTGCTTCCCTTAAAGTGAAGGTATGGGATCAATTTATACAGACAGACTTTAAACAGGAAAAAAAAATGATACATACAATGAAAGATCAATATGTCACTGCAATTGTGGCAAACGGATTTTAAAAAAGTCTGCCTCTTAACAATATGGTTATGCATTAGGGTTAACCCAAATCACCCCACTATTACCTGTTAAACTTAGCCAAAACTGCTAGCATTAGTAATTCATAATTAACAGCAGATTTTGTCTCATCTGTTCCAAAAGAGGCAGATGATTGCAACTGATGTTACTGGATCTTTCGTAAATTGAGCTGAAATGATTGTTGCAAGACTCATGAGTAGAAATGAGTAAATAGGAAGGTTCAAAACATAAAAGATTTTAAACATAAATCTTGATAAGTCTCCTGCCTTTTCTGCTGTTGCTCTCTCTTTACATTTCCACATTTCAAGGATATGAAATGTCCCACAAGTGGCACACAACATGCAGAACGCAGAGTCAGATAAACTTACATTTATCTATTGCTTCTTCACGATTTTCCTCTAATACCTTTCGGAAAACATAGGCCATACTAGTTGCTTGCTGCTGAGAACTATTTTCTCCTGGAATGTAGAAGGGCTCGACATATTCCACTGCCATATCAATATTATTACTAAGGCAAACAGAACAAAAAAAGTTGTATTGCATCTTTTAAGTTACAATCTTAAAAATACCTGCTTGACACAAAAAGCATGAATATTTTTCTCTCTCAAGTATTATAAAATGAGAAAATTATTGAAAGCTTTTTTGTATAGTCATTACTGCAATGAAGCAGAAATTATGAAATGATAAAATATTTCACAGCCAAATAGTCACAATCAACAGTAATCAGATATAATGCTGTAACGAACTATGACCTTGAAAAGTCTAAGTCACCATGATGCACTTTCAAGGGGAGAGAAAGTTATGTTAATTGACATGGGACTGTTTGTGGTTATCTGAGCACTCAGTTTACAAGGTGCACTGAATTCTTAAACATGCAAATATTGCACTAAGGCATCATCTCTAAATAATTCACACTGAAAAGACATAACAACGTTGATCACTCAATTAAATATTTATTAACACATACCCTTCTGCAAGCTTCACTCATTTTGCAAGCCACATGCAAGAGTTAACATTTTTCAAGAAAGGAAACTAAAAATGTTTTACAAAAATGACTTTATCTTAATAAAAGCCCAAGACTGAAAGTTACAATACTCAAAGTATTTGGCAAAAAGAGAAAAACAAAGAAATGGGCTAGATATCTGGATTTGGCAGAAAGAGGCAAGCAGAGATATGGAAACCTTTCTTTAACTGCAGTCCAGAATCAGAGAAATACCAAATAAGCTCCTTGCCATCAAGAAAATCAAACTACCATATTTCAATAAAGCATTATCCCACAATTTTCTCACAAAAATGTTTTTTTAAATCAGAGAACAAATACAGAAAAATGAAAACCATTTATAATAATGTCTGCAACCTCTACATAAATGTAGTTTGCATTTAAAAGTGTATAAAATCTGTCCCAAATGGCCATTTTAATTATTAAGCTAATATGTAGTATTAAGTGGGTGATCAGCAGCCATGAGATACAATTTATATTCAACTCATAACACTGACAGAGATTAACTGGTCGGCCAGCCCACTTCTGAAATACAAATAGCATTCATTTTTAACCAAGTTGAAGTCGCAACAGGAATGACAAAACAAGAAGCTACAAATTATTTTAGCACTGTATGCGATCTTTTAAATACAAATCTTGAGAAAAATTACTTTTAATTTGTTGTTACATTAAGTAATTTTCATAAATATTTGATTTTGGAAATTAAAATGGAAGTTACAACCATTAACCAATTTAAATGATTATAACCATTTCTCACTCCATTACATTTTTAATCCCTCACATTCCAGGTTATAAAACAAACACTTACTGAATGAGAGTCCTACTGAACATCAATACTATTCTGAATAAACAGAGAAAGATAATTTGCACTTTTTCAGGGAAAATAATATTTGTAGGGAAACAAGCAAGAAAGATTGCAGGAAAGAATTACAAAATAGAACAGTAGGGGCTAGTTAATTCAAAAAAATCCACTTCAGTATGCAGGTCAGAAAATTAATAGACATGTATGCAAACAGTACACACATCTTTGACTGTCAAAAATTAAGCAATGTCAATTTAAGCAATTAAATAAGCAATTAAAGCAACTGGAACTGTGCAGTCTTCAAGAAAAAAAAGTTGCAAATACCTCAAATGTATAGAATAATCTTGCAACCAAGAAGTGATATTTTAAAAAATGCTTGAAACTTAAGTTTATTTAAGCTTCCAAAATTATTAGAATTTAAATCTTACTTGGATTCATAGTAGTTCAGCACGCTGTAATATCTGAAGAAAACATTTACTTACTTATTGATGTGAGCCAGGACTAAGTTATTGATAAATAGCATCCTGGACAAATTGATAGGCCGTGCCAAGTTTTCCATTAATTGTTCAACAAACTGAATTTTCTCCACGTCACCTTCGGAGGCCAGAGCTTGCACTAACCGTGCAACAGCGAGCTGGCTAGGCACCTGATTAATGTGCAACATCTCTTTCAGGGTGGATACAGCAGCTAAAAGGAAATATTTAAACAAAAAGAGTAAAAAGAATTCATAAAGTTAATGAGGTGTCAATCACTATTTCTTCCAAAAGAATTTCACCAATCACTGCAACTGCATTTTCCCCTCCAATAGTTGCAAACACTGGTCAATAGTTGTACAGAAAATTCTTGTGTTTGGAACGTGGCGATAAACTGCAACGGAATTATTTGATACTGAAATTAATTGAATCTTGTGATTTTAGTTAACGCTTGCTATGCAAATGGTCCCTTCAGCTAATCAGGTTTATATGTAGATTTTTTAAAATAAGCTTTACATTTTTCTCCAGCCCTTTGGAGACCCATTTTCTTTGATTGAAACTTTGCATTCTATTGGTGGTGGAGAATTGATGTCGTATATGGATGACTTTAAAATGTTATAGATTCAAATCTAGTCAACTTTATTGCCATACTTAAAAGTTTTGGTCATTGAATCATCAATAGTACACTGTCATAGAAGCAACATTTCCGAGTTTGCTTCCTAGGTTACTTACAAAATTATCAATTACATAAAACAAATTAATTTCCACTGGGTTTAAAAATTATATGCAACTAAATTATTTCAGATATTTTCCCCAAGCACAAGATTTTTTTTAATAAATTGACCAAATCAACAGCACATTTATCTCACTTTTAAAAGCTGAAGATCTTAGTTATAGAGGTGCATGAAAAGAACATTTGATTTTGTGAGGCTAAAGGATTTAATAGCAAGTGCAGCAGCATGAAAATAAATTTTGGTTAAGCACATTCTTACATACTTTGTCTGAAATGCACTTCATTATTAAAATGAAAATGATTTCATTGTTCTTACTTTAAACAAAGCATATGTGCTGCAACTGTTCAAATGCTACCTGACAGGGCATTTTACAAATATACACCTTGCTGCAATTCAATTATGTTTAAATGTCTTTAAGGGCAATTAGACTTCACACTTGCCATTTGCTATAATTATAAAATTAAAGCATAAAAACTTAACATACTTTTCAGAAAAATCAGCAGGAAAAAGATGAAGATATTAAAATAGATTATGATATCAGAGGCAGAGATAAATTAAAAGTGGCTTGAGCTCTCATCTATAAAGCTTCATCTTTTAGTTGCTTAAGAAAGTACAACTTAAACTCAAGTTTAAAGAAGCTGCTGCATACAAAAGTAAAGTTTCCCATTTTTGTACATTTCATTTTGTTAACAATACACAATTGCAATTGTTATCAGCCTTTTCAGCAACATTTTAGTCTGTGCATTTAATTTACCCATGAGAAAATAACTTTATTAGTCAATAGCTTAACGGAAATAATAAATGTTTGAATTTTCCTTACCTATCCCCGAGAAAAAGTTCTTATCCAATCTTAATTTTCAACAAATTTCATTAGTTGACATTGCTTTGCTGCAGTATTTTCTATTCTTTTGTAACTATTTAAAGGTGAATTTGCTCATTCATCCATTTCTAAAATTCTTGAAAGCTTGTACTTTCACCCCCCCCCAACCCACCCCCCCTAAGTCTACAGCCCACTGTTTTAGCTAAGACAAAACCATCCTCTGTTAAATGGAATGGAAACTGGACTAAGTGGCCAAATGACAAGTACATTCATATTCAGCTTCAGTTGTATTATAGATGCATATATAGTAATTTATGTCTCTCAGCTACTACAAAAGACTCTTGATAAGCAGGTAATTTGCTAAATGGACTCCTTTATCACAGCTTACGAAAGGCGTTACATGAAAATCTGCAGAGGCATTAACATGATGTAAAGGTCATAATGTGTGACATACCTTTCAGATTATCCCGCCTAACTTGCGTTATGATGAGTAGGCTGTTGGCAGCGTCGTTCAGTGTAAAGCCCTTGATGCGGGTCTCAACTCTAAAGAAGCAGACATTTAGAAAGGAATTACTGACATGCTTCTGATATGATAATAAATGGTTGAGACCGAGGTGAAATTATAAAAACTACCATTCCAATGTTAAAAATTTTGCCACAAATGTCGACCTGTAGACAGCTTTTATGTTAGAACGTCAAATACTGAAATAGTGTTTTTTCTCTCCCTTTCTTTCTTTTTTTGGTTCTGACAGCTGCCATAAGTAGTACTCTAGGCAGCAGAGAGAGAGAGAGCAATGTTTAAGCAAGTGGTCTAGCTTCCAGAACATTATCTCTTAAACATAAAGATATTAGACATTGAAAAAGTCGCAGATCAGACTCTCAGCCTGTAGGTGATTTTGGTGGGGGTTGCCGGCAGAGAATCATGTCTTGCTGTGAAGTCAGCATTACATCCAATACCCATCACTGACAGTGAGTAACGACAGTTGCTCTTATGCATCTAAACAACCAGGACACATCGTCATTGGCAGGAAATGTAGTTCATTTTGAAACATAGTTCCTGTGACAGAACCACCAGTACTTCTTAAAAATCAATCCATATAACACCACATGCAGCCATTAAGTGGCATCTGACATGCAAAAATCGGTTGGGTTTTTTTGTACTGGTTTTCTGGCTGGAAATTAAGCAATATGACCACAAAATATAATGCACTCAGCCTGAAAGCATTTAAAATCTTTTACCCCACTGTGCAATCAAACTGTACAATTCACAGCTGAAATTCAACAAATCTCAGTCAATCTGTTACACAGCATTGTCAGCTTGGCTCAGTTGGCAGTATTCTCCCATCACATGGTTGTAGGTTTAGGACAAAACTTAATGCAAGGCGTTCACCAGATAAAATGTGTCATTTTTCAGTTCAAACACTAAGCCATGATGAAATCTGCCTGCCCAAGCAAATTAGATGGGTACTGTGGATTCCTAGATGCCTACTGTCCTGTTCTGACTAATAGTCTTGCTTTCCTTGAAACAATATCAAAAGCAGATAAACTGAGCAGTTATTTTTCTCCTTGTCTGTGAAACATTATTCCTGCATAAGTGCATTTTAAATCTATTTATTATCGTAAGCATTTTGTAGACATTACAACATGAAAAGAAGCTACAAAAATGTACATATTATTATTAAATAGTTGGCAATTATCCTCTCAATTATATATTTACTAATTCAGGTAAGTTCTATAAGGTGCCATTTAAAAATAGCCTGAGAAATAGTTTTAGCCATGCCATTCCGATACTTTCATATCATGCATGATAGCAATCATATCTTTTACACTACTTCTGATGCAGTTTGATTATGTGCAATGAAATATAGCATATAACTACAGCTTCCTCAATTCAAATTTATGAATTATAAAACATCTCAAGGAATCTTGAAACAGTTGTCCAATCTCAGAGTTCATTTGATGCATTTGGATTATTTGAGCTTTTGCTTCAGAATCAACATTAGAGGAATGCCCCTGTTGGGCACTGACAATGAAAAACTATTATAAAATCAAAAAGATCTGTGCCTACAACAGTTTGTGTCAAAAGCTTCTAGACCTAAAAATGCAGCAGCTTTCCCCTTATTGAAATACATTATTTGAGATGATTATTCATTCTTTTAAATTCAAGCAATTGGTTTTTGTATGTCTGACCCCAAGATGTGCATCAGGACCTTGTGAAATCTTGATGCACTAACCTCTGTGGGAAACGTCCAGGAGGTTTCAGCTTCCAACGGGAAATGCACTTGCTCCTCAGTATCCTCCGCAAATGTCTCCAAATCTGAAATAGTCACCCAAGACCTTTGGACTGCCTGTCCACGTTTCTCCAAATTAGCTAATTTTGCTCTTGGTAGTTTTGCTCAGCTCTTCCATTTGCCCTATATCCCTATATTCTTCTGATTTTCTATGATGCTACAAACATTACTGCTCCAGAATTTGCCTCTATTACTTTTAAGACTACGGATTACACAGCAACTCCATGTTCAGATCCCGATTACTCATGCATTTCTTCAGTCAGCCAATTTATTTCAATTTCCTCCATCCTCCCTCAGGTTTCCTGGTGGAGTATTCCACATTCGGTTGATTTATTCTCAGTTTGTAACAAATTCACTGTAGATTCCTCTCAAAGAGGAGAGCTGACTGGTGCTGATTTAACCCGAGGATCATCATATAGCAGGCCAGGCTGAGAAGGTGGGCGTTCACGAACAACCTCAACCAGTGTGGGATTTGAACCCGCGCTGCTGGCATCAGTCTGGATCACGAATCAACCGACTGAGCGAACCGAATCCCCTTTTATCTCAGTTAGTGTGGCAAGAATATCAATAGTACTGCAGGCTAACATATCCAACTGCCAACCACAAAGATAACAGCTTAATGGAATGATCCAATACTGTAAAATAATGTTCTTACTGCTATAGCTAGAAATTTTGGGCAATAGACCTCTACTTTCATGTCTGATTCATCTCTGCGATCCAAAATGAACTACACTGCCTAGCATTCTACCCATAACTTTGTATTTTTATCTTATTCAAACATTCATCCAGTTTCACCTTGCAAGATTTAATGATTTCTGGCTACGCCACTCCCTGTGGTAAAACATTCCATACTCAAAGAACCCTGTGTGTAAAGAAATTTCTTCTTGGCTCCCTCTTCACTTTCAGTGATAAAGCTGATGGTGTCTCATCAGTGCATTACCCAGAGGAAACAGTCTTTTCATAAATCACCATCAAAACATTTTAGAATTTTCAAAGCTTCTTTCAAGTCTCTTGTTAAACCATTCCCCGCCCCCAGCATCATCTCATCTTTTCTGCAGGGATGTGCCAAAAACTGAACATAATTGTGCAATTGTGGCCTAACCCAGGTTTTGAATACATTAATTATCCCTTTTCTCTGACTCAATGCCCATATCCTCATCTATTGTCCATTTTATGGTTTTATCTACCACGCCTTGCATTTTAAAGGGCATGATGTATTTAAACGCCCAGAAATTTCTGGTCATGCACAGCCTTCATGGCTTTCAAATAAGTATGGACATCCTTTCCTTGTTTTCTTCCTCTTGTAGAATACATTTCCTCATAGATATCTACATTCTACTTATATCCTATATCTCTCTCTCATAGATCTTCAATTTATTCTTCTGTCTGATTATCTGTGTGCAGTTCTTTTTCCTCTGGGGCATGAGATCTTCAACAAAAAACTCTTTCAGGATTAAAGCTTTCCTGTGTTAAATGACATCCCATGCACTATCATTCAAACCTTTGAGGGAGGGGTTTTTAACCTTGGAGAAATTAAAAACTTTTCATGAAAAGGATATCATCTTTTAAAACCAGAATGTGTCAGTCTACACAAGACATTATCCACATTGTGTAATCCCCATCCACTGAAAAATTGTACAATTTATCAGAGGGTCATTTGAGCTAAACTTGAACAATTACCTCCCTGTACCAAACTGAACAACCCTCCTCCACTGCAGGGAGATTACTTGACCTCAAGAATTCTAAAGACCCGAAGAGAATCAGGGTCACATAAGAGTTACAGCGATCAATCCCAAGAAAATCCATCACACAGCACAGGGTTAAAACTATCCCTCTCAGTCACTTTCAGCCTCCAGCGTTCAAATAATATAGCATCAGTCTCTGGATTTTCTTACTTTCAAGAGCCAATCCTCTTAATCCCTGCCTAAGTACCCATTGCTCTGTCGTGATTTCTCCTTTTCCATCTGTCAGTCTTAAATCAACAATTTGTACATGAGAGTGTAATGCTGACAATAAAGGATTTACATTTCACTATCTTCAAATCTTTTCCTACAATTAAAATGCTGAACTACTGTTAGGGTGACTGTTGGAGATTAGTACTGAAACATTTTTTCACTCCACTGTTTCCCTCAAATCGATAAAAACTTACTTGGTTTTGACATCCATGGCTTCCTCCAGTAACCCATTACCCAGAAGAGTGTTCATGAAGCTTGAATAAGCAGCTAAACTAAATAAGAGACCCTTCTTTTCAGCTTCAAGGAATACGTTTTGGGCTTCTAACAAGAATGAAAAGAATTTCTATTAAAATAGGATTATAATGAAAAAAAACATTCTGCAGATATTTGTTAGTCCTTAAAAATCAAATGTCAAAGAAAATCTAGTTTTCAACAGTTTAAAGAAAACCATCTGGCATCTTCAGTCATTTGTATCTTTCAGTATTAAAGATTAAATTTCATAAATTCACTTAGAGGTCAGCAAAGTACTTTATGTACAGTATTGTAAATGATTTCAAAAATAAACAGCAACCACCAGTGTGGGTTTGAACATTATCTTTTTGTTCCTGGGACTTTTGACAGGTTTGATTGAACTAAGAATGAGAATAGTGAAGTATGAAAGCTTTTATGGTACCTAGAACTTCAGTTACCTTAATTGTACAATGCGAGGGTGAGAGGAAAGAACTTTCATTTTTTTAAAAAGTTAGTTTATTTAGTCACAGGTAGGCTTACATTGACACTGCAATGAAGTTACTGTGAAAATCTCCTAGGTGCCACACTTTGGCACTTGTTTGGATACACAGAGAATTTAATATTGCCAATGCACCTAACCAGCACATCTTTTGGACTGTGGGAAGTAGTGTCTTCTAATATCGCAGGATATCCCAAAATGCTTCACAGCCACAAAGGTCTATTGAAGAATCAATCTCATTGAGATAACAAGGGAGCCAACCTGCCCACAGCCAGGTCTCACAAATAGCAGTGAAGTAACTATCAGAAAATCTATTTTACAGATGTTGGAGATGAATAACTGTTGACCAGATAACCAAAAAAACTCATCTGACTCTTCCTTGCTTAGCTCCATGGATTGATTTATACCAACCCAAGAGGGTAACTGGGTCCTTGATTTAATATCTCTTCCAAACAGTGATACTTTCTGACAACGTAACATTCCTTCAATACTGCACTGGAATATCAGCCTGGACTAGGTGCACAGGTCCTGGCGTACGGTTTGAAACACAACCTTCAGGTGAAAGCACCACCACTGAGCCACAGTTCGTACTTGGAGGGTAAGTAAACAACAGGCAGAAGAATATTGTCAGAAACGACTTCACAGCTGTGTCAAGAAAGAGCTTGCTTACACAATATAATTGTGTGCTCTATAAGAATAGACATAAACTAAAGGTCAGATAAGTCAGAAAAGGTGCATATTTTAAGAATTACTTCAGGAGACAAGAATATGGACTTCCAGATTTGGTAATCAGTAAACAGAGTTGAAAGGAACAGCCTTCAAGGCATAGAGTGGAATTTTATGAGAATGATTCTAGCTATCGAACTAGGTGAAAATGGGAGAGTTGCAGATCCATTTTTGGGCAAGTTTTCATGCCAATCTTGTGCGTGAAAAAATTGACTAAATCATTTATAATTGCTACAGGCAGTGTGTTGGGCTTAATGTGCCAGCCAGCCTACAAAGGGAGCTACTGTGCATGCACAGGCCTCTGAATCTGCACATGCGCAATAGCAGCAGCAGAGGTCTGACAGACAAACAGACAGGAAACTGCCAGGTCCCTGCTACTATAGAACATTACAGCACAGAAACAGACCTTCTGGCCCTTCTTGGCTGTGCCGAACCATTTTTTTGCTTAGTCCCACTGACCTGCACCTGGACCATATCCCTTCACACCCCTTTCATCCATGTACCTGTTCAAGTTTTTCTTAAATGATAAAAGTGAGCCTGCATTTACCACTTCATCTGACAGGTCATTTCACATTCCCACCACTGTGTGTGAGAAGAACCCCCCCCCATATTCCTTTTAAACCTTTCCCCCTTCACTCTTAATCCCTACATCCACTAGTCTTTTTCTCAAACAATCAACCATTCAACGATTTGTTGAACTTATCCATAAATCTTAAAATGGTCTCTGCTTCAATCACTAATGCTTTGGTTTCTCAATCTGTTGAACAAAAATGTTTCACTACAATCGTACAGAGTCTTAGCTTTTATTGGTAGGGGGATTGAATTTCGGAGCCGCAACGTCATGTTGCAACTGTACAAAACACTACTGCAGCCGCACTTGGAGTATTGTGTACAGTTCTGGTCCCCGCATTATAAGAAAGATGTGGAGGCATTGGAGAGGGTACAGAGGAGGTTTACCAGGATGTTGCCTGGTATGGAGAGCAGGTATGAAGAGAGGCTGAGGGATTTGAGGTTGTTTTCGTTAGAAAGAAGGCGGCTAAGAGGAATCCTTATTGAAACATATTATTTGATTAGAGGTTTAGATAGGGTGGACAGTGATAGCCTTTTTCCTAGGATGGAGAAAGCTAGCATGAGGGGACATAGCTTTAAATTAAGGGGTGGTAGTTATAGGACAGATGTCAGAAATAGGTTCTTTACCCAGAGGGTGGTAAGGGTATGGAATGCCCTGCCTGCTGCAGTTGTAGATGCGCCAAGTTTGGTGGCGTTTAAGAGATTAGTAGATAAGTTTATGGATGAAAAGGGAATGGTTTAGGTTAGAGGGTCATTGCTTTTTCTTAATTGGTCGACGCAACATCGAAGGCCGAAGGGCCTGTTCTGCGCTGTAATGTTCTATGTTCTAAGCTGAAATCTCTTACATTTATACAACCTTATTCTACTAAACAGTGTTTTTTCATATCCTGTCACCATCCTCCAAATGCCTCAATCAATCACCATGTCAGATCCTACATTCAATCTTCTGTTATTTGGAGGTATCTCAACTCAAAAGAACATAAGAACTAGGAGCAGGAATAGGCCATCTAGCGTCCTGAGCCTGCTCTGCCTGTCAATAAAATATGGCTGATCTTTTCATGGACTCAGCTCCACTTACTGGCCTGCTCACCATAATCTTAATTCCTTTACTTTTCAAATAAGAAGCTCTATATCTACCCTTGCTTCAACATTTTTTTGTAACTCAAAATTGCAAAATATACTCCAACTATGGCCTTATAAAGTTTATTATGGATTCACTATTGCACCTCAATTTGTATATTCTGCATGCCTTGTTACAGCAGCACAGTGGTTAGCATTATGCCTCACAGTGCCAGGGACCTGGGTTCAATTCCCAGCCTGGGTCTCTGTCTGCAAGATCTCCCCATGTCTGCAGGGGCTTCCTCCCGATGCTCCGGTTCCCTCTGAAAGATATGTTGATTAGGTGCACTGACCATGCCAAATTCTCGCTCAGTGTACCCAAACAGGTGCTGGAGTGTGGTGACTAGGGGTTTTCACAGTAACTTAATTCCAGTATTAATGTAAGCCCACTTGTGGCACTTTACAGAACTCAATTGCTAGCTATTTTATGGTCTTTTCAATTTGGTGAATCAATGACTCTGCAGACAACCTCAACAAACTTCTCCACTCCACAATTGAGGGCATACGGCCGATTGCAAGCTCCATACTGCCCAAAATGCAGTCTCTGCCACCTTCACCTCCCCTCCAACCATCAGGATGCCAAACGGGTCCCCCCTCCCCCATACCGGCTGGACCTGCAGAGTGGTAGCGGGGCCCCCCCTTCTCTCCTGCATCAATAGCATCTGCAAAGTGGCAGCTGGCCCTCCCTTTCCCTCACCACTTTAATCCCATGACTTTCTTTTAAAATCTGCATTTCAATAAATTAACAATTTAGTCAGCCTCTCGCCCATTTCTGGTGAGAAGCTGACCTCGCAGGAAATCTGGCTCTCATAAGATCGCAAAAGCCAAGAACTCGGGCTTGATTCTGATTTCTCAGCTCTCGTGCAATTTTACCAGCTCACTCCGCCCACTGGCAGGCAGGGCGGACTGGTAAAATTCCACTCGTAGTATAGTTTGTGAACGGGGCCACTACATTTCATCCAACATAGCCGAAAGATATGACCAAAAAAATAGCCAACAAGAGAAACCAAAAATAGATTGGAAAATATTTGCAATCATTTAAAAATTATTAACACAGATTCTCATTCCCAGGGTATCAGCAAGTAGGTACTGGACTATATTTCTCTAATTGCAAGCAAATCAGGTTGCTGCAGGAATTGGCAGAATAACTGCTCTCATTGATGGGAATCTCATGGACAGAATTAATTTCTCCAATTGATTTCTATTCTCCACAATAAGTTACAAGTATGATATCAAAATTTTTTTTTTTACAGCATAGAAGGGGGCCCTTTGGCCCATGATGTCTATGTTTTCTCTTTGAAAGAGCAGTCCAATTTAGTCCCATAACATAAACCTTTTCTCCATAACCATGCAAATTAGTTCTCTTCCAATGCATATCTGATTGCCTTTTGAACATTGTTAAGAAATTTGATTTCATCATCCCTTCTGCATTCCCGATCTTAAACAACCCAAATAAATAATCTGCGAATAGTTACTTAACTAGGTCCAATTTAAATCAAACCTTCCTTTTACTTAAAAAGGTACAAGTTATCAGTGAGGCAAGAATAGCACGGTCAAATCAAAAGAGCTTGAACAAACAGAAAAAAAATCATTTTCTAAAGCAGACTTTCAGAAGGGTGCATCAGGGCATGTTACATTTTGTCTCCAATGCAATCTTCTTCTCCCAACACGATTAGATGCTGGGAGGGATATCTCGTGAAGTCATGATGCTAAGGGAGCATCACTAGTTCTGGGCCAGATACTCATGGATCAAGTTCCATGGCAACGTTTGTTGGCCAGAGGGGAACGTTCATGACATGGTTCAAAGGGCTGATAATCAGCCTGGGAATCCTTCCATCACCTCCCCACTATTCCTTAAAAGGTGAAAAAAAGGTGTGAAGATACGCTGAAAAAACTGCTGAACTGCTGTCGTCCATCTGATCATTAATACAGCTGACAGTCAATGTTTTATTAAACTCTACAAACATACAATTAGTCTAATGATTACCCTGGCCTATTCAGTTCAGTACCATACAAGACAGTCTTTTCTAGTTTAGTCAAATTTAGTAAAATTTCCAATTATAGGCAGCTGACAACGTGTAGGAATATACTAATAGTTGGCACCTGAACTAAATTCTGCCACCCAGTATAAATGTTCAAATTTATTTTGAATCTTGAAATCAATAAAACAGTAACTTGTTTTAAAAAGCTGTCACAAATTGTACCTTGAATATTGTTCTTCTTACAAAGGATCAGCAGTCTGCGCTGATAGTCACTGGCAGAATCAACAGGCAAATCGGTAGCTCGTTTTTGTGCAGCTTGGTTGACAGCAGCAGACGAACCGGATCTTGCCACATCCTCATACCATATCTGAGAAACAATTTTTTAACAAAATTAGAGTGTATTAAATTCAGGCAAAAAGAGAGAAACAATAGCAGACATACAAAAGAAGTCAAATGACCGGATGGCCTTTTCTTATTCTCTAGGTTAGGCATTGTGTTTTAAAGACATTTTATCTTCTTGTTTTGACTTTAATCGCACACATGCTGCTAACTGACAGCTAGTGCAGATGACTCCAGCAATGCTGCTCAGATACTGGCAGCAATCTACTTTAACATTCGTTATAGCCTATAAAAAGCTACATTAAAAAAGCACTTTTAACATACGAACATTATCAGGTAAAAATTGACACTGAGCCACATTAGATGATATTGGGTAAATGGCCAAAAGCTTGATTTGAGTTAGGTTTCAAGGAGCACTTTAAAGGAGGAAAGGAAGTTCGAGGTATGGACAGAGTTAGAGAGGGAACTTCAGAGTTTAAGACCTTGGCAGCTGAAGGCATAGCCATCCATGTTTCGGTGAAGAAAATGGGGAAGGCTTTCAAAATTTATGTAACAATTTCAGTACCACTGCCTAAGACAGGTAAGATTGCAATTTTATACAGAAGTTTCATTCATTTACAAATTCTTGCCTGTCAACAGATGACTATGGTCAGTCAATGGCAGAATCATTAAAATTGAGAACGCAAAGACACCAAAATTAGAGAAAAATGGATATCTCAGAAGATTATGGGCATAAATTAAATTACAAAGATAGGAAGCAGTGAAACCAAGATTTGAAAACAATAATAAGAATTTTAAAATTGAAAAACTGCTTAACCAGGACTGGTGAGCACTGTTGCCTCACAACACCCGAGACCCAGGTTCAATTCCAATCTTGGAGATTGTCTGTGTAGAGTTTGCATATTCTTCCTATGCTTGCATGGGTTTCCTCCCACAGTCCAAAGATGTGTGCATGACGTTGATCGGCCATGTTAAATTGTCCCCCAGTGTCAGGGGGATTAACAGGATAAATACATGGGGTTACAGGGAAAGAGTCTGAGTGGGATTGTTGTTGGTGCAGACTTAATGAGCTGAATAGTTTCCTTCTGCACTGTAAGGATTCTAAGATCTAGGAACCAGCTTAGGTCAGTAAGCATAGTGGTGATCAGTGAACAGGTCTTAATATGATTTAGGACACGGTCAGCAGAGTTTTGGATGACCTCAAGTTTATAAGTGGTATAGAGGTTTAGGGACAGGATTTCAGAGTCCAAATGTCTCTGCAGCTGAAGGCAGTCACCAATATTTCAGCAAAGTAGTGAGAGAAGCCTCATGGCTCTGTAGCATTTTCAAGTTATGCAATCATCCCAATTCTTTGTGCTTAAGCAGATAAAGTTGATTTTATATGAAGGTTTCATTCATTTTTGCAAGTCGCTGTTTGCGAACAGTCAGCTTTCAGTAGTTTCCACATTGACATTTGAACTGCAAACGTAAGTTATATTGGCTCGGTAATTGATTAGGAGGTAGTGTACCAATAAAAAGAGTGAAAGATATCTTCTCTAGTTGGTGAAATGTGACAAGTGGGTTCAGTAGGAATCTGCATTGGGACATCATCACTGGAATACTCAGAAGAGTTGAAGGAATAGAATTTCTTATCTATACTGGTAGATGACATGCTGCTTCCTGACTTCTGATAAATACTGTCAATGGGAAGAAGAAATTATAAAGGGAAAAAAGGAGCAAGTAAATGGACAAAACTAGGGTAGATGGAGAAAAATGTAGGGAAATAGGTTATCCCTTTCTGATGTGGGAAAGGCAAGTCAGAGCATTTCTTTAATAGTATGAGACAAACGTCTATGTAGGAAGAAAAGTATTTAGGTGTCTATTATCACAAATAAAAAAAATCTAGTGCATAAGCTGTAATCAGAGAGGTTATTGGCTTGGTGGCCTTCATCTCAAGAAATGGAATTCCAAAGTAAGGAAGTGATGCTTGAGTTGTAGGCAACCATTGTCAGACCCCATTTGAAATACTAAATTCAGTTTGGGCTCTAAACCTCAAGAAAGATACATTAATTTTGAAAGGAGTACAAATGCAGATTGATTGGAATTAGTTTCAGACTTACAGGGCTAAATTATGAGGACAGGTTGCATCAATTTGTCTTCCTTTCCTTGAATTTGTAAGATTGAGAGATATTGATATCAAAGTACTTTAAAAGATGAAGGGATTTGTTTAGGTAGATAAAGAGAAATTCTCTCATTTGCTGGAGGAATCCAGAACAAGATAGCTCTTCAAACTAGATATAGACAATTTAGGATTGCAATGATGAAGCATTTTTCCCCACAAAGGGAACTGAAAAATTGGGATCGCACCCACCCCTCTCCAATCCTCTTTGGGTTGCTGAGTCCTGAGCCAATTAAAATATTCATGGTTGAGATCAGACTCTTTCAGGCAAAAGGTATCAAGGAATCATGGAAGAAAAGCAAGCAGATGAAGTACAGATCAGCCATGAGCTAGTTGAAGAGCAGAACAAGCTGAAGCAGCTGAATGATCTATACTTGTCCTTACATAAATTTGTGAAGTAGGGTATTAAGTAGAAATTCAATAACAACTGTATATTTTGATTATGCTTTCATTAAAATTTAAGGAATGCAAATTAAATCATTTTTGGTTAAAAATAAGTACCTCAGGAACTTCAAATGGAATCTCCTGGCCATTGGTCTTGAGGATTTCAGCAAGTAATCGAAGTGTCCTCTCTCGAGGTATCACATTTTCCTCCTGCATTTTGGTCCATGTTGCATCAGCTTTCCGCCAGTCATTATTTTCCTCTGTTTAAATCAAGATGTTCATTTGAGACACAAAAGAAAATAATTTTGGGGTCACTTGGAATAAAATGTATAAGGAGTGAAGTTCCATCCTGAGCCCATGTATTTATGACTCTTAAACGATCTGCATTGGGAACTGAAGGAATAATATAGTTTGATGACATCAAATTTTGGGAACAGCAAGCCACGTGTGACTTGGGTTATGAAAGACTGAAGGAGCTAATAAGATTAGCAAGGTAGTTGTTGAGGTCCAGTGCAGAGAGATGTGAAGTGATGCATTTTACATTAAGGATAGGAAAATAAAGCAATGTAAATAACAAGATTTTGGAGGGACTTTGCAATATAGATATACAGGTTATAAAGATGGCACCACAGTAGACACAGCCTTGTTTCTGGAGAATACAAAAGCAGAGGCAGTGTTAAAATCCATGAAAGTCAAATTGTGCAGCAGCGCAGGGAATTTTCAACTGCTACAGCAATCCACCTATCATTGCTGTTACACAGAAGATCTGGACCATTCTCTCTGTTTCCAATCTATCAGATCCTTTCATAATTTTAAAGGCTGCTATCAAGTCACAACTCAACCTTCTTCTTTCTAAGAGAAAATTCAATTTTCTAATTGAATTCTAACCTTCAATTAGAAAAGTTGATTGCGGTAAAGCACCAATTGAATAGTTTTGAGAGAAGGCATAGACCAGGTGATTCAAGTCATGAAAAACATTAGAATGGACTTGAGACACCAAATGACGACATAAATCTTTGAAAGAGAAGAACACTAAAGATAAAAATGGTAACAGGAACAAATAAATTCCCATTATATTTTTATATATGAATCAATAGAAATTTCCTTGCAAAGGCAAGGCTTTTCATTTGGTACTCGGTGATATCAAAGAGAACTTCCACAGTAAAAGTACATTGAATGTTAAATGCAATAAACAGAGGCCACCCCCATACTAAGCACCATCTGTCAGGCTTCTTGTGACATTTTCAGTTTCCATACCACCTAACCTTTGTAGCCTTCTGGAAAACAAATTAAAGGCAGATTTGTGTTGTTGGCTCATGTCCAAGTGGATACAGATTGACCCTGCAGAAATCAGTTTTCTCTTTGGTCTTTTAACAGCCAGAGATATGGGAGACTTTCCTCCAGTCAAGAGTGGGATTATGCAACTTCAATTCTCAATGCAGTATGCTTTGACAGTTAATATTCTCCAAAATATCATTAATTATACATGAAAAAAGTTTCAGAACTCATTCACTATCCACAAGTCAAAATTATAATAAAGAGAATATCCTGTGCCATGCATAATTGTTGCAGGACTTAATTAGCCTGCAAAATTATACTTCAGCCAATAGGTTAATATTAAAAAGACAACTGACATCCCTTGAATTATATCCCACCAAATGTCTTCTCTGACTCATGCACCATGCTTTTCTGTGCAACTCAGTAATGTCAGAATTCAATTTGTGTAGTCTCTTTCTCTTTCTCCCTTGTTTTTGCACCTCCTGTGACCTTCAATTTTCTCTACCTACCTGTTCCTTAGCGCAGGTCTCGTTTGTGGCCCAAATCCCATTTCCCCTTCCCGCAAACATTTTCAATTGCTTGTAACTCCTCCCAATAATCCATCATACGATTTCTGTCCTTTCTCAAATCATATCAGTCCTACCTTGGGTTTGGCACAATTATCCTCCTCCCTGTTTAATCTGAGTACTGCACTTGATCCAGATTTCCACATGCAACACTACACTAACTGACTAGCAAGTTATTAAAACATTGTTTTCCATTATAAATTGCTATGCCCACATTTGTTATGGAAACTGCTTATGCAACCTCGTTTCACATTGAAGCTTGTCAGGCTGTAATTGTGCTTTCATGCCAGTGCGATGCTATCAAGCCTCAGATTTGCACCTCTCAGCTGCTGAGTTTGTACTGCACAGAAACGCATATGCTCCCACCAACTGTACTTCCCAAATTGCTTTACAGTTTGCAATTTGATAATAAGTAAAAAGTATTTCCAAAAATAAGGGTGAAATGTCTGATATTAAAAAAACTGACTCTGGAAAGCTGATTATTTATCAAATTGCATCTGGACTGCGAATATCAAGGTATTTAAATATGGAAAAGATGAAGGGAATGGAGCAGAAATCAAACTGAATTTTAACTGGTCTACATTCAGATTCATAATTGCACTTTTCATAGCTGAGGAATAGCGAGCAGGAGTGAGAATTCCAGCTTATTTCTCCTGACTATAGTTCAGTTAACTGGTGACTCCATCAAAAATCAGTTAACATAGCAGAGACCAAACTATATTTGTGTCAGGGAAACACCAAAAAGCCAGCCTTTGCAGTATCCATTATAATTACCTCATCTTCTTTATTCACATCCCTATCGTAAACTCTTGAGTAAAAAAAAACTACATTTTATGTCTGTTCTTCAACAAGTTGCATTTGTAATAAAAGCCATCTTTGACATAGTTAAGTCACAAGGCATTTCACATGAGAATTATCAACCAAAATCTGACACTAAAGCGCAGTAGGTAATATTAGAATAGATGATCAAATCTTGACCAATTAGTTTTATGAAGCCTCTTAAACGAGAAGAGGTGTGGTAATGCAGCGAGATTTAGGGAAGGAATTTCAGAGCTTATGGCCTGAAGGCCGTTAGTGATGCAATTAAAATCAAGACTAGACAAGAAGCCATAATTGGAGGAGTGCAAAAATACACAAGGTAATTTGCAAAAACTTATGAACTGTATATGAAGTGTTGACATAATAAATTTTGTTCAATTTGTGACTAATGCACTGATTATTGACACTTCCGAACAAATTACCTGCAAAGGAAACATCACAAAGTTCGACAGATTGTAAGACTGGAAAATGGCTTCAGAAACTGCTTAGAAACTGTTCATAGGAGATTTATTCTTACTAGTTTCCCAACAGTAAACACGCAGCATGCAGACTACAGCTGTGTAACAGTAATTGCAATGCTCACAGATTGCACACAACGTACACATGCCACTTAGCATAAAGCTAACTGCTGGAAGAGCCTGCAGAAGAATGATCTTTGAAAGGAAATTGATTCTAGATTCATAGCTGCATGTTACATGAACATGCAACAATTTTTAAATAAAAACTTAACAACAAATCTGACTTTGGAATTTAACAGATTGGCGACTACTAGGTACTGAAAGATCAGTAACAATCAGCTGCCAATTCTTGCCTTCTACCCCACCCACTTCACCCAAGGGGGGCAGAAAAGAAAGCATTAGATTTATACTGGGATGAACCAACTGTCAGTTGTCAAAAAATACATTATAATTACACATTTTAGCTCACTCCAATGTTCAAGAGCTTGAATGCTGTCGTCAGTCTTACCTACTCTGAAAAATTATCATTTCAGATTGCAATTAACCTATGTTGTGCTTGAATACTTAAAAAACATGCACTATACTTTGGGCACAGTATTTTATGTATAATTTTCAAGCTTAGTATCCAATCAAAAGTTCACTCACTGAAAAGCTTCAGAAGATAATAGTACATCTGATCCCGGTCACATTCGAATAGCTTCTGGGTCATTTCCACCATGTTCTCAAGTGCCTCAATCTGAAGCAAATTAGGAAAATATTTCAGAATGAAACAAAGTTCTTAATGGACAGGTTTTGTGAATATGAAAAATAAGACTGTTCCAAAACAGTCTAATTATAATCAATCTTAGAAGGAATGCACAGCCTTATTTTACTATTTAGATTATTTGATTGGATTAGAAACACGCTTGCAGATGAAACCATTCTCCTCTTTTTCCCTCCCCAATACCAACTTTCTTTTATAAGGTCACAGGAGCGTAAGAAATAGGAGTAAGCCATTTGGCCCATCAAGCTTGCTCCACCATTCGACTAGATCATGGCTGATCTGATTGCAGCCTCAACTCCACTTCCCCACCTGTCCCTCACAACAAGTGATTCCCATGTTAATTGAACATTTGCTCAACTCAGTCTTGAACATACTCAATGACCCAGCCTACACTGCACTCTGTTGAAGGAAATTCCAAAGACTAATGCCCTCAGAGAAGAACTTTTTCCTGCTCTCAGTCTGAAAAGGGAGACACCTTATTCTGAAACTGTGACCCCTCATTTTAAATTCCCCCCCTTCCCACCTCCCGAGGGGAACATTCCCTCAGCGTCGATTCTAATTGAGAAACCACACAGCCAACTTACTTGATTCATGGCTGTGCATTTATCTGCAAACCACTGAAGCCTCCCTGGACGGGCTCTTAAGCCAGGCGTCTGTAGGAAGGACAACAGAAAAAAGGTTAGATTTGTAAAAGGCACTTGGACAAAATTAATACATTTCTTAGAATGAGTGAGCTTTAACACCTGCGTGAGATGATCACTTTTTATATATAGAATTACTGAAAATATAATTCGTAACTATGGTAAAACAGCATTTAATTTGTCTACAATTCAAAACTACAATTTAAAAAAAACACACTAATCACAACCAGTTTGCTGTGCCACAATTAGCATGAATTATCAAATATTTTTATGCCTGTTCTGTAAGCCGTTTTTGACTTAGTCTTTATATTCAAGGCACTTAATACAACCATGTTAGTTCAGGTTATTATAGGAATAGTTTAATATGGACTTTCTACAAATTCATTTCACAAGAAAGGAAGCTTCTGCTATGCAGTTCATAGTTTATATATAACAAGGTTCATAAATATCCTCTTAAAATGTATTTAAATATTACATTTACCAGAATGATGTGCTGAGCTTCCTTTTTTTAATTTATAAGGATTTAAATAAACAAAGTAACTCTCCCAATGTTCTAAAAATCAAATAAATTTGGTAATACTCTCAAGTTCTCAAGTTCATTTTTCCTATATTGAGGTTGACAGAGCAGATAAATTTTCATGCCAACTTTAGCAAGTAAGTAAGCTTACATAAAAAATATAGCTTGAAATGAAATATTAAACATCCCTGAATCCCAAAAATTAAACAAAAGAGTTTGATTGTAGGTGCAGAACAAATAGTACATTTGATTACAACTTTCAATATCTTCACTTATCCAAATGACATGGATCTCAACAACACAAATCCACAACATGAAATGTATTAAATCTCCTGTGTTTAGACTTGATTGATGTGCCTGTCATTTCAAGGACAGCTAAGCAATAAATGCAGATATCCTTCAGTTTCATCTGATATTGAGAACAGTTTTCACTTACAATAAGACTCAATCCTCAAAAGAACATCTAGGTCAGCTTAACTAAATCTCCTAACCTCATGGATGTTCTACATTTACAGCTTATTGCTCAAAGACTAAGTAGTGCTTTACCAGCCAAGGCACCTTATAAACTCTAGTGACAATGACATAAAACATTCATCTTACAGAATTTTGTAGTTTAAATTATACCTCTTGTGGCAGGGAGTCTGACATCATACATTAGTTTTTCTAAACATGACTTGAGTAACAACATATCTTCCATTGATTAGGGCACTTTCAATTCACACCATTACATCTTTCTCATCTACTCATTTCCTTTTATTCAAAAATCCATTAGGGATTCAAAACTAAACAGTCACAAACCCCGTTGAAAAAAAAATTATTATAGCCTAGTCGACATTAACACTAAATTGGAATATTTTCCCCAGAGGTCCTCGGCACCCATTTTCTTATCTGCCAAGTTGAAGTGCAATTCTTTGCAGAAGGGGAATGTGATTGCATAGCTATACAGCAAATCCACAGGCATGATCATTCTTGTATTGCAGATTAAATACATTCAAAGTCTTGCAGGTTTTGTAAAACTAACACCAAATAATGCATGCTATTAAATGCATCCACAACACCATACAAACTGCAATTTCACTGTACATCTGTTAACGCACATTTTTATTTGAGTCGGGCAAGCTCTTTTTTGTCCAAGTTGGAGCTGAACTAAGTTCATACTTGTTAGATTAGGATTTTAGCCTCAGTCTATGACTGATTGATTTTTTGTTGGAGAACTATGTCATTCCAAGTCAACATTTCTTATTGTTCCATCCTGTCTGCATGTTTCATGAAATAGTGCATCATGACCATCCAACAGCTTCTCATACATAAAGTAAGGATCTGAGAAAAAATGAAACATAAGGGAACAACTATACCAGGGATCAACGAAACAACCTCACTGCTGGTCTTGGATGCTTGATTATTATAGCAAATAAAAATATTCAATAACAAAATTTATTTTCTAGGTCCAAGCATTGCAAGAAATCATATAATTTGTCAGCACATACCTATCAGTCAACAGGCCTTTCTAACTTATTAAGGACCACTATCCTATGATTCAGTAACTAACTGGGTGATTATTATATTTTATGTCTACTATTCTATTTGTCTTCCTATTCATATTCATTTTCTTCACTGTGTTGCAGATTTCACTTAATTTCAAGTTCTATTGATAACTTCTCTCTCCCACTCCTTGTTTTTCAATCTCTTTCTCTCACATTTGCTTAATACAACCCATTTCCACTTTGCTTTGACCTTTTAATCTATTGTTGGGAGGTCCTTTGCCCCTTTGAATCCTAATCTTAAATAACTTAAGAGAACTCGTCTCATTTCCGACGCTCAGTTGAATTTTTTAAGTTGCTTCAATTGATATCATCTGCAATGAGCAATGCAACAGGGAAACATTTGATACATTATATGCTATGAAGACATATTCTTCACTGCTACAATTTGCACCATCAAGACTTGTTATTTTTCTCTCTAATTAGTTTATTTCATCAACAATCTGACAGTAAAACTAATGATGGTTAGTCTTCCCAAGTTAAAAGCAGCTTTGTTAGGATGTTTTATTTCAAGGGTATATCTCTTGTTTCATGTGGGTATTGTTGCATAGCTGCATGGAATACAATGAACTGAAAATAACTTCTTTGGTGCAACATGACCTTCTGGTTTAATGCTGTTGAAAATTTTGCTTTCACTTGCTTCAAAACATCATGTGTTATGGTGCAAGTTTCTTTTTTAAAAAGAAAAGGGTAATTAAAAGGGTAATTTAAAATAATTAAAAGGGTAGTTTGCTACATGTCTAAAATCATGGCATCAGCAAGTTAAAGAACGTTCATCACAGGAACTCTCAGACAAAAACGGGCCAAAATTCATCTAGCTCCAGTTCATCGATTATCATTCTAGTCATCACACTGCACAGTTATAATGGGATTGTTGACTAATAATCACAATAAGTCAACAACAGACCCAGACATGGGGCAAGGACACCTGTAGTGCTACAGAACTTTCGCCTGTACCTCCCAAGCATAGCTCATACTGTATCCCAAATATACATATTTTCCAATAACTCTATTTAATTTCAATTTGATTGAGTCAAAATAGATTGCTTCCACTATTTCCCCAAGAAGCCAGTTCCAGGAAACACATCACCTTAATTCTTGGCCAGTTAATTTTCGTTAGAAAGGAGGCGGCTAAGAGGGGATCTTATTGAAGCATATAAGATGATTAGAGGTTTAGATAGGGTGGACAGTGATAGCCTTTTTCCTAGGATGGAGAAAGCTAGCACGAGGGGACACAGCTTTAAATTAAGGGGTATGAGTTATAGGACGGATATCAGAGGTAGGTTCTTTACTCAAAGAGTGATTAGGGAGTGGAATGCCCTGCCTGCAGCTGTTGTAGATGCGCCAAGTTTGGTGGCGTTTAAGAGGTTAATTGATAAGTATATGGAAGAGAAGGGAATGGTTTAGTTTGGAGGGGCATTGCTTTTTATTTTGGTCGGCACAACATCGAAGGCCGAAGGGCCTGTTCTGTGCTGTAATGTTCTATGTTCTATGTTCTAATTGCTTACTATGTTATCCTTATGGTGCTTCAGAACACAATATAAGGATTTTTAAAAAGGAGAAAACCTTTTGCTTTAGTTCCAAAATACTTTCTGTAGACTTGATTAATGCGTCTCTTCAAAAGCTTGTCGGTCTTGCCAGTTTTTGATTGGAACAGGTTGCAAACTAGTATTGTTTTCTGATGAGGACACTGCTGAAATATCGCAATATGCTCCTACCTTTGCACAGAATCTAAATGGCCTGATGTATATTTGCAGTATTTTTTTGAACAGCTTATTTTCTCTTATTTGCTAATTTGCACATCTTCAAAAAAATTGGAGTGAAATTTATATAAACTATATGATCAATATCATAACATTTAACAACAAGGAACTTGATTATGGATAGGATTTCTAGATAGGTTTGAAGATCGGCATCAATGGTTTAGTCTTGCAAAACATACTGATGCAATAAATTTCTTAAAGAGAAAGAAAACTAAAAATGAAAGCATATTGTTCAGATTAGTAAAAGATCATCAAAAGCACAAAGTGACTTGAGGTTATGGTGGTGATGGGGCCATTTGGTTTCTTTATGATTGGCCACCATGCTGTCTGTTTCCTCAGTAAAGGCTGGAAGAACGTTAATACTGTCTCTTGAAGCCTCAAATGTGCATTACATCAGTAGAGAGGGATCCTGCAATGTTGTCACTTGGTAAACGAGTATGGAAAAATACTTGAGCCAATAAACTGTAATATACTATGCTCTCAGGTTATTGCCTCAAGTTTCTTCCTTCACCAGAGATCCATGAGTTTACTTACATCTCAAAAAATTCAAACAAACAATCTCTGCAGTCAGGATCAAGAATCAGGAGATCAAAATCTATAATTATTGGCTTAAGATGGACCAAATCGAGGTATTTAAAAATGTCGAGGGATTTGCATGCAAGCATACCGAGAAACGATTTCCTCTGAAGTGGAATCCAGACGTAACTTTAAAATTAGAGCAATAGCATTTAAGAGTGAAAATGAGGTACTTTTTATACAAATGGTAGAGGAAATCTAGAGCTCTGCTCAAAAAGCTGCAGATGCTGGGTCAACTTTTCAAGATCAACATCAGTAGATTTTTGTTGGGGAAAACATTAACAGATAAGAACAAAGATTGGTACATGGAGTTTTGTGCTACAATCTAACCGAATGGCAGAACAACCTTGGAAAGAGTTTAGTGCTCTACTGCCGTTCCCATGTCTTCATAGGAAGTCTTGCAGCAAGATAACAATATGCTATAAAAATAATGATGATGGTTCCCTTGTTTCATTTATATGCATTATGAGGAAAATTAAAGGAGACAATTAATAAACAAAAATCAAAGTTCCAACAAGATTACTTTAGATCAAAATATCTACTGATGTCAGCAACCCAAAGAAACAATGGTAAAAGCTGGACAAGCTACAGTTTTGCTCCAACTTATCCCTTTATATTGCTAGAAAAGATTTTAATCAAGACCAGATAGAGTATGCAAAATTTAGTTGAGTGATCAGTCACCTTTGGCTGATCATAAGCTGCTTAAGGAATTACAGGAAGGAAAAGTTGAATTTAATATGATGCTGCAGCAGACTGGCTGATTATTTGCTCCCAGACATGCCCTACAGTAAATCTGACCAGATTCACCCACTGTCTGCAGCAAATTAAATTCCACTGCTTTTAAGCACAACAAAAGAATTGATCAGTAAAGGGGATTAAGAACTTTATACACCCAGGACTGGCAGTTTAATTTAATTGTTCCACAATCACAAGTTTAAAACGCAAACATAATATTTGGCATAAAAGGAACAACTCAATCAAGCAGAGTTAGAAAAATATTTAAATTTGAATAACATGTATCAAAAACAATGGTTGTAATTCTTATTGCAGTACCGTGCAGACATCAAAAGAAGAAATTCTATACTTATCACCGCTAATAAGGTTAACATTATTCAATTTGTGGACTAAATTGCATCAGTCAGAATTAGACTAATACTCATTTTAGGTTCAGAATATTAATTGACGCTCATTGTTCAAACTAAAATGGTTGTGTGAACAGCATAATAGGATGAAGTCTCACCTCGATAATTTTTCTGGCCTCTTTGTATTTCCCACTCTGAAGAAAAGCGAAAAAAAGGTCATACAGCATTGTCATTTCACCTCGCTCCTGGTTTACAAAATCCATAGCTGCAGGCAAAAGAGAAAATGTTAAAACCATGTATTCAACGATAGTTAAAACTAAAATCAAATCTTTATCACATTTCATTCCAACAATGCCATCAAAAAGCCACATTTTACGTATTGCACAATTCATAAGCTTCCACCTATCATCTTTGTTTGAGAGAGCGCTAGAAAAGAAGAAAAATATAATTCGACACAACTTTTAGACAATCACAATGTAGACATTGGGATGGGGGAGGGTCCTTTTAAGAATGGAAATTACAGGAGTGGAAAAATATGCTTTGTCCTAACAAGCTGATTCAACTTTTTTTTCATCCATCATCCTCAATTTCTCTGCAGGATCATGTTTAATTGCATCCAGATCCATTTATACAACCTATTTCGATCGTCTTCCCCAGTTACATATTCCACAGGATTAAAACACAAGCATCCCAGGAAAGGAAAAGACTCTAGTTGGTCCCAAAAATTAATACCTCCTGCAATTATGTGTTGCATGTGTCAATTATTCCCTAGGTTTGGTTGGGGGAATAATTTGTCTGGATTAATCCTCAATTTCCATTATTTTGAAAACTACTTTTTAGGTCATCTCAGATTCTCCACTTTTCCAATAACAAATTCAACATTCTTAGCAGCCATCCATACATAAAGTCATTAAAATACTGCAACCCCAACTGAATTTCTCCACTGAGCTGTTTGCATACTCACTAAATAATTTGATATTACAAATAATCTTCAGGTTTTCACCCAAAAAACAAGCCTTTTTCTGACAGAGTGGTCACTGCACTTAAGTGCTTTGAAAATTAAGCACTTGCATGTTCCCAAAATATTTGCCAAGACTCTAAAAAGATGTGAATCTTCTTTCTTTGTGATACTAGAACATATGATGTCCAGCACATCCAATTTCTAGGTTTTTTTTAGTTCCAATGTGAAACTTCTCAGTTCTATTAGAAACTGTTCACAAATGTCTTTCAGATAATATAGCAGCAGCTGGACACTTCCTAGTACTGATTTAAGATAAAGGAAAATTTTCTGCCACAGAAACTTGAGGCCCCATGCTGGAACAATCTTGAGAAGCAACAAATTCACCAGATAAATGAAACATGGCAGAGAACAAATTTGAAGAAATAACATTCAACATCAGACAAGTTTACACAGCTGCCACTGCATCATGTACAGAGCAGCAAAATGAGCATTAGCGATCTCACTATTCTGCTTAAGAATGGAAGACAACACTAAAATATTGGAAGACAAAACTAAAACAAGAAAAAGCTAAAAGGAGATTGTGGGGGTAAAGTACTTTACACCTAAAACACGTATCAAGAAATATTCTATACAACTGTGTCTACAAAATAATTTTCTATTTACCCATCACAAAGTTGCAAATAAAGTATGGAAAGCTTCATCCCAGTTTTGAATTCATAAATGAACAATACTGAAGTCAGTTTCCAGACTAACGTACAGTAAACTCACATCAAAATTAATCTAATAATTTATCACAGGGAACATTTCACAGGTTTTCTTTCGAAGGACACAGAATAATTTAGGTGTTATGATACAAATTCAACTGGAATGAGAAGAGGGGAAATCTGGTGAGAGTACAAAAAAATACATATCTTGGTTTGCTTTCATAGCATATCCTCCATCAATTACCTTTCTGTAAGAGATCAGTGTCGCCCTGCTCAACCAACTTGCACAAAACATCATGAAGCCTAGGCATCTGACCATATTTCTTGTGACAGTCAATAATTGCATCCAGTGCAGAAGATAGATTCCCCCTGAAATAGAAAACAAAACACCTCAGTAATATATTAGAAAATTACTTCCAGAGCGAGTCAAATGAAAGAAAGGTTTTAAAACATGTTTGACTTACTGAAATATAAAATTTTGTTCATGAAATTCATGCACATTACATGTGTGTAAAAGCAAGGTTAGGGCAATCGGAATATCAAATACCTCACTATTAAACTACCCAATTCAGAAAAATCATGTTCCTTTTTCCTTTTTAGTGACATGCCCACTTCTATTACCAAGAGAAACCAGCAACAAGTTCACAAGGTTTTCTGTAATCATTCTCCTGATTTGGCATTGGACAGCACATTGATGCTTTTTCTTAATACCATCTTTTTCTCACTATGGAGAAGGACCTAGCCTGACTACCTCCAATAAAACTGAAATGACACTGGGGAATTTAGTGCTGATAAACCCTATGCATAAACCCCATGCCATGTATAGTCCCAACTCCCTTCTCAAAAATCCTGTAGAATTAAATCCTATTCTACTTGCAATAGTTTCACTAAGCAATGCTTTAATTGCCTGAATCTTCATTTTAATTTCATTTACTCCTTACAGTGGAAAGTTGAGCACAATTTTCTTTAAATAAGGCTAATGGATTTTGAAGCCAGAGGGCAACAGAGGTAGTAGCCATCAATATAATGTAGTTGGTTGACACCACAACACGTGCTGAGTAGTAATGGTACTACTGATCATTGAATAAGCTACTACCTGCAATGGATCACTCAATTGAGAATGAATTACTGTATTCTTCCCAACTGTGAACAGAAATTGACAACAGCAATAAAAAGTAGCCCAATGTCCACCCACCCATAAAATTAGAAAAAATGGATAGTTTACCTCATATAACATTCTCCAATCACAACACAGTTGAAAATTTAAGTAGCACTAAATATTTAATAAATCAAGTTTTAAGAACCACTTTGCAAAAGCAAATATGATCAGCATGCTCCTGAAATCAGTAAACCTCAAACTTAATTCTGAACATGCGCAGATAAACAGAAACTTTAAAAACAATGGGGATGGGGGAAACAGATGTGCCCTTTTTGGATAACTTATCCGATTATGTCGGGTGGTTTCTGCCAGCAGAGGGAAGTGGGTAGAGCCTATGTCACCTGAAAGCTAGCTGACAGCAGCAGAGGGCACCATTGTGCAAGTGCAAATCTGTGGGCTAAGAGAGATCTGTCACTCTCCTCTCACCAACCAACACTCCCCATCCCTGTCTGACTACAGCAGAATTTCACCTCTCCTATCACTGTTTCAGCGTGGCAGCGGATCCACACCAGCCCCCAAGCAGCTCTTGCAGAATGGCAGTAGCTCCCCTCATCACCAGTGTTGCAGAATGCTGCCCCTAGCATTTAAATGTCACAATCAGCCTTGCTTCTCACTGGATATCAGGTGTTGGTAAAAACAGAGAAGGTGAGAAATCAGACAAACCTGATTCCTTGGCTCCCTTATGATCTTACCAGTTTGTCCTGCCCATTGGGATGAAATGGTAAGATTGCTTCCTACGAGTTTTAGCGTCACCAGCCACATATCCATGATAGAAATAAATACCTAAATATGTACTGCACAAATATCACACATTCTTTATAACTTTTAGATGGAAACATGCAGTTGAGAAATGTGTTGTGTTAATTTCAGAATAAAACTGCAAACCTTGTTGCAATAACCCCAATAAAATCCTCTGCTATAGATAGATATTGAAAATCTTAAAAGCAGAATACATTTGGGGATGAGTGGAATAAACATCTCTGCTCAACAGATCACAATGTGCATTAATCTCACAGGGCTTCACAATTTGATATGGACGCTACGCCACGAAAGGAGATTAGGAAGGGTGACTGAAAATTCGACCAAAATTATAGGCTTCAGAAAGAGGAGTGATCGGCTTCGGAAGACAGATTTGGTCGAGGCAGCTGATAACTCTGCCATCTGAATGTGGCAGGATGCGTGCTAAAAGCAAGGAACCAAGAATGCAAGAGGAGATATGAAGCTGGAGGAGGTTACAAGGATAACTGAGGTGAAGCTAGTGTGTAATTTGAGAATGAGGAGTTTAAATTGACATGTTGTGACACAACAGTGAATGCTGATCAATAAAGGCAGGGATAATGATTAAGAATATGAGAAAATAAGAAACAGAGGCAGAAATAGAACATATAGTCCCTTGAGCTAACTTTGACATTCAAAACCATCAATGTTGATCTTCTGTCTCAACTTCCTTTTCCTATCAGCTCCTCACACTTTTTGATTCCCCCAAGAAATCAAAAATTTCAGCCTTGAATAATGGTCAATTCCTTACCCTGAGGCTGTGTCCCCGTGTTTTAGATCTCCCAGAGAAACATTGCTCAATTTAACCGTATCAAGCCCTTCAAAATCTTCTAAGTTTCAATGTGATTGCCTCTTATTCTTCTAAGCTCCAGAGAATCTAGGCCCAATTTTCCCAGCCTCTTATCATAGGACAACTCTCTCAATATAGAAACCAATCTAGTGAATCTTAACTGTGTTGCTTACAAGGCAAATTATAATTCTTCCTTGGATATGGAGATTGAAACTACATGCAGTACTCCAGGTGTGATTTCATCAAAGCCTTACCTTGAAATAAGGGCCAACATGCAATTTAGTTTACCTGCCAAATTGCCTTCTGGACCTTTATGTTAATATTTGATATTCTGGTAGAGTGAACCCAAGTTTCCCCAAATGCCAACATTTGCAAGTTTCAGATCTAATTAAAAATATATTTTTTGTCCTTATTACTGAAGTGAATAACTTCAGTTTCCCATACTACATTCCCATCTATGAACTTGTTGCCCACTCAATCCTTTGTGCCCTCCTCTCAGTTTACATTCCCATCTAGCATTATATCACCAGCAAACCTAGATACATCAAGCTCGTGCTCTTCAGTTAAATAATTATCATGAATTGTAAACAGCTGAGGTCCCAACACTGATCTTTGCAACACAAGTTACAGTCTGCCCATTTGAAAATGTCCTATTCACTTCTATTTATGAACAAATCCTCTATTCATGCTGATACAGCATCCCCAACTCCATGAGCCCTTTAGGTGACATCAAAAGTCTTTTGGAAATCCAAATAAATTACTGGTTCCGGTTCCTCTTTACCAACACTACAAGTTACAAATGGCTCATTGGCCTGCAGTTCCTGGTTTTCTCTCTCTTGCCTTGCGTGAATAGCAGTGTTACATTCACAAACTTAGATTCTGCTGGCATCTTTCTAAAATCTGGAGAATTTTGGAAAATCATAAATAGTTCATCCATTAACTCTACAGCAACCTCTATTATAACACGAGGATGTAGGCCAATAAGTCCTAGATATTTGCTTGCTTCTAGTCCAAAAACTTTGCTTGATATTAATTACCAAGTTCCTTACTCTTATTAGTACTCAGTTATCCCCCATTTCTGATTTACAATTTGTATCTTCTGGCATACAAACAGACACAGAATATTTAGAACATAATAAACATAAGTAGGTAACTGGACTAGAAAATGGAATCGAGGCAAGACATTGGAATTCATGGAAAGGTTGAAAAAAGATTCATTCTTTCTGATGCTGCATTAAAGAAAGAAGTGGTACATACATAAATAAAATCATGCCAGGCAGGCAATCTATGGACATGGAGATAATCATTAAAATGAACTTAACGTTACTCGTACAAGGTGCAAAAGTTATACAACAATGTAATGATTAAAAAAAAGCAAAAGGGTTGTAGGGCATATTGCAGAATAATTCCACTCATTCCATTTTTTAAATAAAAACATACCTAAATAATTCACTTTGAATCGACAGCTGTATTTCCAAGTAAAACCCTTGACTGTTATATTACTCATCATGTGAATCCACTAATAGTCAGTCCTCAAATCACTATCTGCTTCATTGCTTTTCAACTTGAATCAAACTGCCTCTCCCAGTAACAGTAGCAAATACAAACTATTCAGTATATAATCTCTAACAACAAATTGAAAGCAGTAATTTAAGTTTGGAGTTTCTGCAAGTACTTAAGCCATTGTGTCCGACTTACAATGCTGGAGGATCGCGACTGAATTAAGTTTTATGACTCACTGCGTTATATAATTTTAAAAAACTTTTATGCAACGTGGGTGCCCTATACCATAAGGCTGCATTACAGCTCCAAGAACAAGTGTTTAGAGCATAATCGCATGTATTTTTGAAAAATTATTTCAATTTTTTTTTAAACCAGTCTTTCTTTCATAATCTGACAGTTCAAGTGACACAGAAATGCCCAACATCTAAGTCTGTTTTCCCAAAACCAAATCTGCAGTTTTTTCCCCAATTTGCTTATCCAGATGGAGAAAATAATGAGTGCATTCTTGAATTGTAAACAGAGGAAAGGCTTTTAGTTACTGCCTCAAAGCAAGGGTCTAAGAGTGAAGAAATTATTAATATAGTGTACCAGTTGTTGTTTGTCTTTACCAGTCATCACTCATATGTAGTTGCTGGTGACCATGAAGAATCCTGGGTGAAAACTGCCTCTTCTGACTATTTGTAATAAAATCCTGAAAGTGTTTATGGGTTTCATTACTAATGAGTAGCCAAAGCTACCACTACCATCACCATCTCTCCCCGCTCCACCGCCCAACAAGATCTAGATTCTCTTACCCTCTTGGCTGCATGAGAACAGCTAACGAAAATCACAAAATAAAACTATAAAACTTACTGCCTCTATTTCATTTAAAGAGCAGGCTATGTTGTCATTAAACATTTGTTCAGGCAACCCACTGAACACTGCAAAATAAAAAAAAGTCTCAAGTACTAAAATGAAATAACTAAATTGGATCATTACAATCTAAACACAGTGCTATTCTTCCGTGTAAACGGGGCTTCACATGATAGATATGTACCTTATACCCTTCCCAAGCCATGTTTACAGTACAGTGAGTGGAACCCTACTGAGACATTCAAATTTTTGTCATTTTGTATGAAGACAAAATTATAGGTTAATTTTTTATCTGTGAATAGATGGTGCAACTAAATAAAAGCAACAGACTAGACAAACAATGAAGCACTGCCGTGAAAAGCTTACAGCTGCTATTCAACAGCTTAGCCCCCATTTGCTTAGTGAAGAAGAACTTTACAATGGTAGAGCAAGAGACAGTTCACTTTTATATAATGTAAGAAAACATTGTGGACTGTTGATTTTAATTGCCATGTAGTGTGGTAACGTTATGTTAAAAGCTTCACTTAAGTGGCAATTCATGGCAGGCTTACTGATTGAAAAGCTCGTCTTTTGAATCTGAAAACCTCAGAGAAAGGAGCAAAATAAAATGGGATGGGAGGCAGGGTGGAAGAGAGAAAAAAAGACTGGAAGCCAAAAAAAGACACTTGTGTAACAAATCCCAATCTGCAAATCTAAACCAGATGTTAGTGTACAGGGAAATCAATTCTACATGGTACAATCAGCTTTGCACAATCATACATTTAAAGGACTGGCTCTTTACTGAGCTAAATGTTTCTCTGTTCATTAGACATAATGAGGAATCTTCAAGGAGACTGGTGTTGCAATTACAACTAATCCTCAAAAAATTAACTGTGTTGAAGGCTTTATAATTTCCCTAGGTACAATTTAGCTGTCACTTACTTTAAAATTTACTCAAACACGCTTTCGAAATAGCTGTAACTTCACATGTCAAGTGCTTTCCAACCAATTAAGTCTAACTGGAAGTCACTGTTAAACAACTGAATGACTAGACAAGATAGCTCATTTCCCTGCTCTTTTGTTCGGAATAATATGCTGCATTTACATTATCAGCCTCAACAGGATTTTCTGACAGGGACAGAAAAAATTGCTAACGCTGTCCATGCTAAGCACATGAAGCCTGTCATTTACCAATCATCCTTCAAAATGCAATAGCCATGAATGCAACTTAATTACAACCCAATGATCCTTGACGAAAAATCATCTTATCAGTGTCCTGTCTCCGCAAAGCAAATGAACTACTTTTGTCCTTCAGCGCTGGTGATGCTAAATTCATAATTGCAAAAAAAAGAGTTTAAAAAATAAGGCAAGCTACACTGAAGTCTTCACTATCATTAGAATGCAGTTTGAAACGGGGGTGGGGTGGGGAGGGGAAGGAACAAGCTTCAGACAACAAACTTTTTCATTTTTGTGCTGTGACTTGCTAGAATAAATATTAGAAAATTTAAACCTTGGAGATCAAATACTTTCAGTTTGAAATGCTTTGTTCTTAAGAATAGCTGCCTCCGGTCAAAATATGCAAAGTGGATAGAGGAGACCATGTCTGCAGCTATTAATGCATTTTATATCTGTCAGCCCTGCTAAACATCACAACAAGATATTTACAATAACACTTCGTTCTTAATTAGTTGTAGCTGATAGTTGTGTTCATTTGGGAGAAGCTGGTGTCCCTTTTATTTTTTATCTATGCATTGACTCGCTCCCCACCCCTCCCCCATCAAAATATTTCATTAGCAGCTACTTAAATATAAAGCCCCATTCTCAAAACAATACCTTGAATGGCACGATAATTTTACTCAGTATACCTCATAGAACAGAGCAAGCTCAATTGTTTACATTCTGAATTGACACTTCAATCATGCTCCTGAAGTGCTGAGCTGACAAGCTTGACAATCTGAAAAGCTAATTAAGGACAGGAATGCCTGAACTGAAGAATGGAACACCTCTGCACTTTGTATGCACTGAACACTCCGAGAACACAGAGGTGAGCAGTAATCCTGAACATTTCCTCCACATTGCCACAATGTATGTCAAATTTCCCCCCCTCCCAATTTACAAAACACCTGTTTCTGACTCAGTACCACATTTGTATGTTCAGTTCTGTACCACTCCAAGCAAGGCTCTCACAACAGAAGTCCTATTCATTAGAAAATGCAATCCTGATGAAATGTTACTAAGTGTGCCTGCTTACAGAATTGAATGATATTGAGTAGAACATGTCTAGTTCAATTTTCAGTTCACACTGTTAGTCAGAGAGAACGATAGTGTACTCATGAGTTGGCCAGTGAGAAAATAATCAAATCTTCAGCTGATGATTTCTATCCAGCAAACTCTGATGTAAAGGATAGGATCAGGTTTGTTGTGATAGCATTGATGTATGAATAGTCTCACAACACAATTCTTAAACTCCCACATAAACATAACTGGCCAATCTTAAGTACAAAAGTGAGGTAGCACCATAATATGTAAAATGGAGGTAAATTGTAAAGAAAACAGATCAGAATGCATTTGGCATATTGTTGAACTGATTTACATATAGTTGTGGTTTATTCCTGCAGGATGCTTGCCAAAAATTTGTGAAAATGCACATTGGATTTGTCCTTCCAACAGATTGATGTTGATTATCAATCTGTAACTCATTCCTTTCTGCTGCCATTACTGAAAGTCTTGTTCCATGGGCAAAAGGCAATGACTAAGACTACTGCTGAAGAAAAATGTTACATCCATCATTAGAAACAAAAAAACTGTCCATTTTGTACAGCACAGCTCACTTAGGCTTAGTAACATTTCATCAACAATCCTCAAAAAATTAAAAGCATGTGTCTACTAGTGCACATCTGTGCAAGTTAAAGTAAAAATTGGCATGTTGATGACGACACAAGGGGAACCATCTTGAGGAGATACTAAATCTCGCAGTATGCAAAGAAGTTGAATTAACGTCAGTGGATACTGTCATTAATGCAGAGTGGTTCAACGATCATGTCATTTCAATTGTATATGTAAATTTGACTGTTCAGCACTGCAAGACCTAGTAATGCACAAGTTAGCTTCCCTGATGTCATCATAAGCTGTCATCCTTTAAATACATATTCAAATAGAAGCGGGATAAAAAAATCCAAAATATTCATTTCCGAATGGTTACTAGAGTTTTTACGGTCAACTGATCAGATCAAATCCCACTTCAAATAAACATTCTACAGCGACAATGTAAGGTTATAACACAAATGAAAAATTCACCCTTGTCTATTACAAAAGATTTAAAGCAAGACATTGTGCATCTAAAATTGTAATAAAATGTTATCTTCTACGTGTATGATTGCTGCTTGTAAAGTCTTTGACACATCACAGTAGCTTACAGATAATAAAATACACATTTCAACAGAGAATGACTGCAGAATTCCAAGGTGCAGGGGATCTAGGTATTTGAGTGCACTAATCACAAAAAGCTAGTATGCAGATACAGACGTAATCAAGGCAACAAATGGGATGCTATCGTTTGTTACAGGAGAAATAGAACATAAAAGTAAGGATGTATTAATGAGACCACATCGCAAACAGTGTGCACAGTTTTGGCCTCTATTTAAGGAATGATGGAAATGCATTGGAGATAGTTCAGACTGATACCTGGAATGAACAGTTTGTCTTATCAAGGAAGGTTGGACAAGTTGGCCTTGCTTCCACTGGAAGTCAAAAGAGTGAGGGGCATCCTGATTAAAGTACGTGTGATCCTGAATTGTCTTGACACGGTGGAGATGGAAAAGGTGTTTCCTCTTGTGGATAATTTTAGAACTAGAGGCATTGTTTTAACAGGAAGGATTAAAGGGGCAACTCTTTACCTCTGAAGGCATTGGAAGCAGGGTAATGGAGTATTTTTACGGCTGAGGAGGTAGGCAAATTCTTGTTACATAAAGGAATCAAAGGTTATTAGGAGTAGATGGCAATGTGGAACTTGAACAAGAACAGGTCGCCATGATCCTACTGAATGGCACAGCTGAATTTTGTATGCTCCTATTTTGTATGTTTGCATGCTCTTCCAACTTCAACAACTTTTTCAAATATTGGGGAAATTAACAATAGACATCAGCATGTTTAGTCTACAGCTTCTACAATAGTGATAAATTTTGTACAATTAAAAAAAATTAAGAAAATGAACACTGGAACAACCTAGAGATCAAAGATCAGGTGGCGTCAGAACAGCTTTTCTCCACTTTTATAGAGCTCTGCCCTCGTTTTGAAACACAGACATAAATAGACAGAATTCAACGACAACTTTTGAGACAATTTTATTACAACCAAAGTGTTTGCGTCCGTGTGTATATAAAAATGTAGAAAAAAGTGCCAAGGCACTTAGAGATGAGGAAAAAAATAAATCTAAGCCAAACAAAAATTAACTGGAACGAGCAACGGTTTGGTCAAAATATCTTAAAGGAAGGATCTTAAAATGAGAATAAGGAAACAGAATCATGAAAATAAGGCAAAAAATAAGACAGAAACAATTGAAGGCACAGCAGCCAATGGTACAGTTGTAAAAGTCGCTAGAGTCAGAGGAAAAGAAATACTATCAAGTTGGAGAAGTTTATACAAATATGGATTAAAATTGTCCTTATATTTCAATCATGAGGCACTGGGGCAAGAATGAGCTGTTTGGTATAGGACACAAGCAAAGGAATAGGCACTTGTCCGATGGAAACTGCATACTCATCTCAGGGCCAAAGTAGATCTTGAGGTTGTGAACAGTCTGGTTCAAGCCAAAGTAGTGATGGTGTGGTGGTGGTGGTGACAAGTAAGGGGAGTGAGGAGGCAGTGATGGAGTTGGTAGTGAAGTCACAGTTTGTCATGGCTGTAAACCATGATTTTCCAAATATTTAGCTGAAGAATTTTATACCTCATCCAAGACAAGGAGGCTTGCAGCACAGATAGAATCTGGGTCAACAGAGGCAATGGAGAGGAAGAGTTGGTGACAGTGGAATTGAAGTGTAAGGCGATCAAATAGTTCTAGTTTACAACGTTACAATTGATGTTACAGCTCAGATTTAAAAATTAAGAAATAGTTGAATGCAAGTTCCAATATCATGGGATTAATTACTTCTGACCACAAGTACAGGGAGATATTTACATAAGATTTGCTTATTTGCAATAAAGCCAGGAAACCTAGAATATGAGGTTACAACTGAATTGAATGACCCATTACTTGGAAATAATTCCCCATCTTAAGCTCTACATTTTGAAAATAAAATTCATTGCCTTGCTATTGATCTTTCACATTGCTGCATAATATCTTTCAAAAATTCTAATTGTCATCTTTAATGTGCAGTTATGTCAAAATGTTTGCTGAAATATATCTCGACAGACAAATTTTTCACCAGATGTTCCAAACTCTATGCTTAGCTAATAACTGAAAAACATACATTAATCTATACTAAGCCAATTAAGTTTTCCTTGAAAAATTTTGTAAAATAAGCGTGCACAACATTACAACAGTGGAGAATCTTTTGCTCAGCAGAACAATAAGTTGATTGCTATGAGGAAATGTTGATCTTTGTATTTTCAACTTACTGATCAAGATGGACTCCAATCAGTGGTGAACACAGGTTGGCAGTAGGCTTGGCCAACCCCAAATTCACAATGGATTCATGTAGCTGTTTCACTGTGTCTGCTTCTCCCTTCATTGCTACAGCATTCAGGATATGGAAGAACGAAGTGGCGGTGGTCTCTCTTTGAACAATCCCTTTCTCTTTCATCTCCTTTAGGATGAGAATAGCTTCTACAATGCAAAACACCAAAGGTTCCCAGCTAAAATTTATTCAAGAGAAAAACAAACTGGCTTTTTTTTTTAAATGGCATTTTAACTAAGCAAGAATGCAAATTCTGGAGTATAATGCAGATTTCAAGTTAATTACTACTTGTATATCTATGCGAGACTACAATTATATACCACAATGGCATGATTTTATCATTTCTCTGCTACTGTGACTACAAATTATAGGCAGTATCTGTGTGCCCACTCTGCACTGTATAACCCTGCACAGCCTGCCCTGTAGCTGCACAATCTCACTAAATGGATGCTTTTATCCTTCAATGATAACATCTGCTAAATCACACTATTGTTTCTCTAGCAGATGGTTTGTCACGAGGCCAGATAATTAAGATGTGTTTACACTGTATTTACATCTAGACTAATGGCTTGATACCGATACAGCCTGTTTGCAGAGCCGATACTAATTATCCAGTCTTAGCGAGGGAAAGCTTTCTAACAGTCTACATTAAAAAAATAAGGTTTGATAATCTGAACAAATTAGTTCTCCTTATGGAATAGATCTAGTCCATTCTCATATTTCAACAAAAGCAAGCATTGTGGCTTTTAGCAACTAATCCAGCTAAGTGAATTATTTCAAATGTTTTAATAAGTTCCAAATATAATTCTGAAATTGAACTGAACATTTATTTCCAAATAGCATATTCAGACTGTTTTATAAATGTCATGCAACTTTGCATTCAAGTTATTATGCATTACCATACTAAAACAAAAATAAAAACCATTAGTGTAGGCACAGTAGGCAATCTATGCCACAAGTCATGTTCCTCAAACTTTGAATGGCTATGTTAATAAAAAGAGCTGCAAAAAAAAAAAAGCAAATGCACTGAGCTGTGCAAAATATAAATGACAAGCTTGCCAAGCCATTATAACTACTGTAATGGCCTGCACTGTCCAGCATTTTTATGTGAATTCACATGAAAATTATCACACACCATGCTAATATAACCTTTGAAGGCATGGTATAGACCATCAAAATAAAGTCACATTCTCATTTACTTTACAGTAAATGCTTAATTGTGATTTAAAAAAAACTAATTAGTTTACACAAGCAGACAGCTTACCTTCTAATTTACCATGCTTGGCTAGGACTCTCACTAGTGCCAAGTACTTATTTGTGTCAAGGGCAACAGACGAATCTTTACGGTCCCTTAAATTTCAGAACAGGGAGGACAAGGTTAGTTTTTCACAACTGAGCAGAGTTTTATTTAGTACATCAAAATGTTGCAAAAATACAACGCTCAACTTCATGCTACATAAAAATCAATGTGCAGCAACTCTCACTTTTAATTTATCCATGGTACAGGCCCTGATTAAGATTTTATGAAGGGAATCTAAAGATTTCTACCTGTTTAATTCAGGAAGGTCCTTATATCAGCATAAATTAACCTGACATATTTCTGCACTAGTGTACTTACACTTCTTGTTTCAGGTTCATTGCCTCTTCTGCATTATCGTGTCGACAGCAAAGATTTATTAGTGCAGCATAGCCACCGATAGCCATGTCCGATTCATACTGAGCTTTCACTTCAAGGGCTTTTTGCATATTCTAGAAAGAGAACGAAAGTGGTTCTTCTGAAGATAGCATTGCCCATATAAAATAAGTCTAAGATTTCCTCTCTCACTGGAACCTTGACTGTTTTTGTTACTATTTAATACCTTTAATTATTATGCAGATGGATTCACATCACGTTTTTAAAGATAAAATATGACTGGCAAAACAGAAGATTTTCTTTTCAAAAGAAATTAAGCAGCCAGAAAATATCAAATACTAATTATTGGAACAAGTATTGAGTAATTGAATACATAAATATACTTCTAATGTACTTTTAGTAAAATTAAATTATGGCCCTCATTGCAATGAACAGAATATTGCATTTCCTGAAAAACATTTTCCTTCTTCAGTTTAAATACAACAAAATAAATGAACATGAAATATACATCATTCTATTAACTTGTGACTATGTCTCAATTTCTTATATAGCTGCACTTAACCAGTTATATTACCTCGAATGTACATGGGAACATTTTCACAGAATCCCAACAGTGCAGAGGAGACCATTTGGCGATCGAATCTGCACCGACTCTCTGACAGAGTATATTAGCTAGGAAAGTGATGTAGGGTGGGGAAATATTAGATTTAGCTCAAATATTACGCCTGGCAATACAATCCCAATAACCTTTTTGAATACCCTGCCAATGTCCGTTGTCAAAGTTCATATGATCACAACAGAGGTTGGAAAACTGATCATAAAATTAAACAAAATGTTAAAAGGAAATAGTGCATGCATATTGTGTTTCCACTTCTATTGCTTTGTAAAAAGGGAGCTCCTCGCAATTTAGTGTACACTTCTAAAAGATGGATGAGACATAGTTATGACTTCAAAAATAAACATGATACCACTTACACTGACATTAATCATTATAGAAAACATGCTTTCAAGTACTGCAAATTACAAAATACACTGGAAAAGAGTAATAAACTTTGACATAACACTGTTCTTCATAATTTTTCCTTCATATAGAGAATTACATGGAGAATGACATTATAACCCACTGAAGATTTACAACTAAAGCATGAAACTTTGAAAACAATTGCAGCTAATAAACCAACTAGAGGGAGATGGCGATAGTGATAGTGATATCATCATTGGACAAGTAATTCCAGAGGCCTAGACTAATGGGAACATGGGTTCAAACACTACCAAGGTGGACTTAATAAATCTGTAACATAAAGCTAGGCCAGCAATGGTAACCATTAACCTATCTTCAATTGTCATAAAAGGCCCATCTGGTTCATTAGCGTTCTTTGGGCAAAAACGGCAGGTTTCCTACCCTAATCTGGTCTACATGCAACTCCAGGCCCACAGCAATGTGGTCGATTCTTAACTAGCATCTGAAATGTTCAGTTCAAGGGCAATTAGGAATGAGCAAAGTGGCTTTGCCTGCAATATTCCATGAACGAATCAAGAAAAAAAATGAGATTAAACATTGACTAATACTTTGCAGTGATAATAATAGTGAAACATAGCATTTGCTCTTCAGAATCCACAGCAATTTCTGAAGTCAACATATGTGCAGTTAAACACACAAATCTGGAAGTTACTCTCAGTTTCCAAGAGGGTGCGTTTGAAGTATCCGCAGATTGCAATCAAATAGTAATCACTGAACTAGCAAGAGCTGCTCAATCATTATGGCACAGGAGGAGGCCATTCAGCCTATTTAGTTCAAGTCAGCTTTGAGAATAATTCAGTTAGTCCCAATCATCCAATCTATGCCACTAACCCTACAAGTTTATTTCTCTCAATAGCCTATCCAGTATCCTTTTGAAATGATTAATAACCTTGTCTTCCACCATCCTTGTTGGCAGCTAGTTCCAAGTCATTACTCTGCACTATTTGCTGTATAGAAAAGTTCTTCCTCTCAACCCCCAAATTGATGCCCAAAACTTTAAATCTGACTGCACTAGTCCTTGTACTGTCAACTATTAGGAACATTTTATCTGTCATTATCCTGTATTCCTCTATCGAATCTTCACTTCTCTCCAAGGAGAAACAACTCTAGCTTTGCACTGCAAACCTTAGAAAAAGTTACACTCTTGTTGAAAGAGGTATTAGTGTTTTTCTTTATTCGGTCATAGGACACAGATGCTGCTAGTTCAACCAGCATTTATTACACGCCCCTAAGTCTCCCTTGGGAAGGTGGTGCTGAGCTACCTTCTCAAACTACTGCAGTAAATGTAATGTATGTACACCCACAGTGCTGTTAAGACAATAAAGATAATCTCAGTTCCAGGATTTTGACACAGCAACAGTGAAGGAATGATAGTACAGTTACAAGTTAGGATGGTGTGTGACTTTGGGAAGTGTAGTTGATGGAGCCTTAGTATGTATATGACTAGTCCAGTTCAGTTCCTGGTGAACAGTAATGGTGATTTTAGAAGATCCAGAAATGCTAATTCCATTGAAAGTAAAGTGAAGATAGCGAGATTCTCTCTTATCGGGACGTAGTCATTGCTTCTTGCACCGTGGTTAGCACTGCTGCCTCACAGCGCCAGGGAACCAGATTAAATTCCCAGCTTGGCTCAGTATCTGTGCGCAGCCTGCATGTTCTCTCCATGTCTGCTTGGGTTTCCTCCGGGCGCACCAATTTCCTCCCACAATCCAAAAGACATGTTGGTTAGGTCCTCTGATCATGCTAAATTCTCCCTCAATGTACCCGAACAGGCACCAGTAGCGACTAAGGGATTTTTGCAATAACTTCATTGTGGTGTTAATGTAAGCCTACTTGCAACAATAATAAAAGAATTTGTATGGAACAAATAAAGTACCAAATTCATAATTACTAAACAAATCACCAGCCCCGAAAACAAATTTGTGGAATATCAAAATTTTATATTTTTTTTGCTTCTACTTTAATCTCACGTGAGTGACCCAATCGTTTATTTTACTCTAAAATGTTAATAAGTGAAATATTCAGAGCATTTTAATTAACTGGTTTGCTGCCTGCAAGAATATTTCCATGCAATTGACTGCTTGATGATACAAGTGTTGCTGGACACCTTTACTTGACACCAGACTCAATTTGACATCAGGAAACAAGAACTATACTCCATGAGAGATTGCCATTTTTTGTAGGTAGCTTTCTTTGAGGTCAATGACCACAAAAATCAGATTATTTTTGAGCTAAAATGCTTTAGACTCTCAGTCTCTCTGTAGTTTTATGGCATCTATAATTATGGAGAACAAATTCATTTCAAGATACCCTCCCCGCAATGGATGCATTGACAGAAAGCAATTAGGCTCTAAAAGAAACAATTTCCACTGCAGTTAGTTATTTTCATAAGCATTACTGCTTCCAATTAAATGTCAACAGGTGTACCTGCTTTGGCGGTGGGGGGTGGTACGTGTGTGTGTGTGTGAACATATTAATATGTGCTTCACTACAGCTCCTTTATTTCATGACCTTCCAAATAGCTTGTGACAAGTCTTTACTGGATACTTCAATACATGGTTTTAACTGTATTTTCATCTTTTGAAGCACAATAATGTCATTAAAAAAACACAAATGGGACTATAGCTAAGTAATTTATAAAGCCATCGTATGGTCTATTGCTGGACGCATGCTCGCCTAGAAACATGTCACACACACACTTGATTCTCAAACTTCTTTCTGCTTTGGGTTGAAGTACATGGCAATTTAGGTTTCCAAGTTTCATAACAGAAAGGCCAACATTCCTTCAAACCTCCTTCCCCCATGTTTTATAATCACCATACAACAGGTACTGGGGATTACAATTCCAATTGACCAAGACAGTAAAGAACTTGACAAAATGAGATGTGGAACGTGTACCCCAATAATTGATTTATAGAGCATAAAGTATTTTTCATCAAGGATTTCACCTATCTTTAGCTTTCCCTGGAAGAATAAAATATAAATAACTTTGCACATTTTTAATTTGTCTTTTATTTAGAAAATTGTGCAATGGTTTTCCTCTGTTGGAATGATAAACGCTTGGGTGCCTGGCACTTCCTAAAGCTGAAGATTTTGTGTGAATTGCATGCTTGGACTTAGTATTAATAGATGCTACATTTCCATCAACAAACTGCCAAACAAACGTTTCTTAACTTTAACACTCAAGGTTACCTTCCCAAAGTCACCAGTTTATATGCGGTCAGACTGAACAGTTTGTAGCTGCATGCTCCCACCTACAATCCGCACTGGGTTTCCAGGCACAAAATAACGGATACAGCTGGTTTTCTTTGTCTATTTCTCCATTGCAAAGCAGATGAGGTTTGGCCATTAGGCTAGAACTGTGATGAATAACAATGTCAAACTTTCAGACTACTACATTTGATCGAAGGTCACACAGGCACTCTAAGTTTTATCCCACTTTCAGAGAATGACCAGAAGATCAGCCTATTGTGAACCTGAAAGAACAACCCAACTCAAGGCCTCAAGTTCTACTGATGGCTGATGGTTAAGTTCAGCAAAAAAAAACCCATGACCCAAAGAAAAGATGTTGGATGCAAAAATCATAGATGATTGTTAGCTGTCAACATTAATGCATAAGGCTTCTCTGCATAGTCAAGACCATCTATAGCCTAACCACTCAAGGCCCCATTCCACTTCTGGCTAAAAATGGAGAGGCATTAATCCAAGGAGAGACTTTTGGAGGAGCACTTCAACGACCTCCTTAACAGAGACTCAGAATTCAATAGACGTGGTCTCCACTACATCCATCTGTCATCACCATCTCAGCATGAGGTACAAAGGGCCTTTTGACAACTGAACGATAACATGGCATCTGAAGTGCAAAAGCACTAAAACAGGTAGAGAGACACAATTATATGAATAGATAACCTCATTTCCATTAGTTGAAAGAAAGAGAACATGCTAGGATATTTCAGAGATGCTGTAATGGTGACCCACCTTTAAGGAGAGAAATCTGACTGCAATAACCCCAGTGGAATTTCCCTACAGTTGGTCACAGGGAAGGTCACTACAAGAGGCTTCCATAAATCACCACCGTGTTGCAGCTTAAGAGCTCTTCCCAGAGCTGCAATATTAATTGTACCTGCTATGAGGCGCAATGAACATGGATCTTCACTGCATGGTAATTAAAATGTGCAAGGAACACCAACAACCCTTGTACATTGCCTTCATTGACCTCACAAAAGCCTTCAATAGTCAATCATGAGGGGTTATGGAATGCCTCCTGTTTCAGCTGGCCCCAAAGATTTGTCCCCATCCTTTGCCTGCTCCACGACAACATGGATCCTAACCAACTATTCATCATGGACTTTATTCACATTTTCTGGACTGAAGTCAGCAAGGCAGTGTCATCACAACAACACTTTTCTTGATCTTCCTTGTGACAATGCTCCATGTCAGCCTCAGCAAGCCCCTCGCTTGAATGGAGTTAAACCCACAGCACAAACAAGAATATGTTCAACCTCCACCGCTTGCAGGCACACGAACACAGGCTGTCTCATCCTCTGTCATTATCTGCTTGCTGTAATTCAATGTTTGCATCTCTGCAAGCACTAAGACGGAGCTCCAGGTCATTATCAACACCTTCACTGAGGTGTACAACAACATGGGCCTTACACTAAACATCCATCTAAGACAAAGGTCCTCTACCAACCTACCCTGTCACACAACACTGTCCCTATGATATCAAAATCTCAATGTGATTTTGGACAATATGGTCCATTTTCCATACCTTGGGAGCCTACAGCCACCACGAAGAAACATCGATGATGAGGTTCAACACTGCCTTCAGTGTTCCAGCACAGTGATCGACTGCCTGAAGAAGAGTGTCTGAAGATCCAGCACCAAACTCATGGTCTACAGAACAATATAGACACCTGTCATCCTATATGGTTCAGAAAACATACACCAGGCAAAGTGTCATCAGCATTGTCTGCACTAAATCCTGCAAATGTTCTTTCTCAGGCCAACACCGAAGCATCGACTACACTTGATCAGCTCCGCTGGGTGAACCACATCGCTCGCCTGACACAAGACTTCCAAACCAAACGCTCCATTTGGAACTTTGGCACTGTACACGAGCCCCAGAGGGCAAAGAAATGCTTCAAGGACACCCTCAAAGCCACCTTCCAGAAATACAACATCCCTACCAATAACTGGAAATGCCTGGCCCAAGACATGGAGGAAAGCATCCAGGAGGAAACTGAACACCTGTTTCTTTCCATTGGGCAGGAAAAAATATTCAAGAAATGCAAAATTACTAAGTATATGGTTCTTAAAATCAAATAGACACAAACTGATTTTCCGGAGGAAATCCCTGTTCCAGCAACTCAACAGCAACCACAAGATCCCACATTTATAGGCTGTGAGGGAAAATTTGTAGATGGTCAATGAGGTCTTCTGGCAACAATGTCATTCACTCTAATTAAGTGAATGATTGAAGAGAGCCCTGTCTTTAAAATGAAAACAAATGTGCAAGATTGCACATTCTTCTGTTAGTTTATTAATCGTTCGTCAGGAGAAGTAGTAATGGATATTTGGCTATGGGGAACAAAGCTGTCTCTTTTTGGCTTTATGAAACTATCAGTTTCTATTTGCTCATTCAGGCTCGCTTTCTTCTATAAGATTGATCTTGAAAAGTGCCTTTACCAGGTACAGTCTGGAAGAACAATGAGTTAAAAGGAAGAAATGTGAGCTGGTCAATGAGGGTGTATCAGCCAACTGCAGACAAAGATCAGTTAACATTAGAAGAAATTAAGATCAGAAAAGGGGTCCAGGGGTGGAGAACCACAGAAGTTCTGACTGTTGTTAATCACACACACAAGCATCAGCTATTCAAGAAACCAGCTATTCAAAGCAAAGAGAATTCAAAATTAAATTTTCAGCCGTGCAAACAATTACTCAACACAATCCCACCAATTTGCAACATCAAACTCCCTGATCACTGCTGTAGTTAATGTTCAAAGTTTATTCAGTGATATACTACATTGCCTGTATAACCTTCAATTTTTAAAATATGTTTATCTCGTAATGATTTGCTACCCAGGAGGCAACTATTTGACACGGTGTGCTTGTGCTGGCTCCTAGAAAAAGCAGCCATGCTTTCTCAGATATTCCTGCTTTTTATCCAAAACCTTTTGAGTTCCTCATCATCATGCACCAGTCCAATTCCTTTTTAAAATTATTTAAGGAATTAGCTTCCACCAGTTTTCCAGTTGTGCTCCAGTTCACTGCAACTCAAGTTGGAAAAAAGTTGCATCACTCTTACAAATCTTTTCCCAATAATGTTGAGTCTACTGTTTTTCGTTACTGATCCAATTACCACAGGGAATAATTTTTCTCCATCAGAAACTCTCATTAGTTTGGAAAAGTCAATGGATCATTTCTTAACCTTATCTGCTCTGAGAAGAACAGTCCAGATAATTCTATTGCTCTCATGGTATGGAGTATCTGTGTAACCAACATTGTGACTTTAACCAATAAAGAGTATTTAGCGCTTTACTTTTTGATGAAATGGCTTTGTGCAAACCTTTTTTCAATAATACTCATTTGTGAAATGCAGGCGTCACTGGCTAGGCCAGTATTTATTGCCCATTCCTAATTGCTGTCAAGAAGGTGCTAGCGAGCTGGCTTCTTGATCCACTGCAAGTCCATCTGGTGTAGGTGTACACTGTAAGAAGTCTCACAACACCAGGTTAAAGTTCAACAAGTTTATTTGATAGTAAACCCACTAGTTTTCAGGGTTTGCCCCTTTGTAGGTGAGTGGAGAGCTCTGGTGACAAGCAGAACAGATGGACACCAACAGTGCTATTAGGAATAGAATTCCAGGTATTTGACCCAGTAACAGAAAAGGAACAGTGATACGTTTCCAAGTCAGGATGGAATGTGACTTGGGGAACTTGCAGATGGTGGTATTTCCACCTACTATCCTTGTGTTAAGTAGTGATTGCAGGTTTGGAAAATACCATCACAAGAGGTTTGGTGAGTTGCTGCAACGTATCTTGTATTTGCACACAATGAATGTTTAAGATGTAAGATTGCATTCTCCCCTGGCTTGAACAAGGGCCTAAGCAAAAAGAATGATCAACTGGTTTCCGATTGGAATTATAACATTTTTAGTCATTTTTTTTTGCAAATAGGGCAAGATGTTTTCTGGGCTTCTCTATGAATAGGGATTTGAGAAGAAACGGCTTTATCTTTTTGGAATAGAAAAGTATGACTTTCTAAAACCGATTCAAAAATCAAAAGGAAAATGAATCTTTTAAAGTTTATTTATTAGTCACAACCAGGCTTATATTAACACTGCAATGAAGTAACTATGAAAATCCTTTAGTCACTACACTCTGACGTCTGTTTGGGTATATTGAAGGAGAATTTAATATGGCCAATGCATCTAACCACTGCATCTTTCAGACAGTGGGAGGAAACCGGAGCACCCGGAAGAAACCCACACAGACACGGGGAGAAGGTGCAGACTTGGCCAGACTGTGCCGCAAACCAGGAACTGAACCCAGGTCTCTGACACTGAGAGGCAGCAGTACTAACCACTGTGCCACCAATACATCCTAGACTCTTTGAAAACATTTCAAAAGCAGCTTAACATCATTTCAGAACTTGGATGCTACAGGTGCAGATCAGATTTATATTGTTAAATTGGTGTTGGTCATCAATGCATCAATAAAACTAAGTGTGATGCCCTCTGTATATAAATGCTTCCAAATATATGAAATAAAGATCAAACATTGATGTCAAAAAATCAGAATGTAAAGTATCTAAAAGGAGACCAAAATATGGCAAAAGTTATTTGGAAAGAAAAATCATGTCAAAACACTGGAAGATGGCAGAAGCAACTCAAAGTAAACAGGATTAAGCTTAGAATTATACACTGGTTAATCTTATTTCACACGTTTGTACACTACTGGAGTCTACAATGAAATTATTAAGCCTCTGGAGAATAAGAAATTGAATGAGGGCAGTCAGCCTGGATTTCCAAAGTTCCACTTGATCCATCTTACAAATTGAATTAAAAGGGAATAGAGAAGTCTATGTGATTTAAGGATTTTGAAGAAGCTTGTGATGAACTCCAAAGAGAAAAACTGTGAGCTGGCATTTCATTACCTCCTTCACCGGTACAATCATTATACGGCCCAAAGTCTGCTTGTGACATGCACTTCGTATATGGCCCTCAGCAGAGCTTTTACTCCAATATCTCCAGGTTTTTATTCAACATTGTCAGAGCAGCCCATTCAATGCTTTGCCTCTTACTGCCCAGTGAGAGGAAATGAGGATTATTGCAAACCATCAACATAGTTCATAGAAAATTATAGTTCAATACATTGCGAACTTAGCATTTTTTTAAAATTTATTTTCCTATGAGAAAACACCTGGTTTCCACTTGGCAATGACCTAGAGTTGTACATTTTAAATCAGTAGCTTTCTATCAAGGATCTGGGATATCATTCAAAACTCCATAGTCCAACATGTTGATGCACTTCCAAGATTGGTTCCAGAAAGAATTCAGTGGAATGCACTGCAGTAGTTAGTAGTGCAATGATTCATCAGATCTCTGAATAGATTTGGCAATCCAAATCCATTTCCTCTATTTTACACACTGCCCTGCTTTCTCATCAAAACTGTCTTCCTCTGATTCAAATATTTACCCAATTTTTCCAATTGCCTTGCCTCAACCAATCCTTCAATGACCAACACAGATTACCACAATACTGCTTTCATTAACCATCCTACTATCCTAAGAAATGAACTTGGATAGAATGATACAGAAATAGTGGTTTGGTGGAACAGAACTTCAGTATTGTTGAAAAGAGATATGCTGTCAAAGCTTTTCGTCTTCTACTCAGCAACAGATTTCTGAGAATGCCAGTTGTAAAAGGAAAAATAATTTATAATGCATATTAAAATGCTGATTGGTTGGCAAGTAGACTCTGATTGGGACAGGCATTGCCACAGAGAATACACCAATGAACAGTAATACAAAGTAAATAACCATCTTGACTGTTAGTTCAAGTCACTTTAGTCTGTTTTATAATGAAATTGTTTTAAATAATAATGCCATGTCATGTGCGCTCTTCCTGAAAGCAGATCCTGGCTCATTTCTGTTGATGCTCCATCTTGAGTTTTCTTGTAAGTTTTTGACAGTGGTGGCTTGCCAAGGACAGGTCAAGGAAGCAGGGCCTAAGCCTATCCCAGCTCGAATAAGAATCAAACATAGGCTTATGGTGCTACTCTGATCTGCATGCTCGCTATTCCTAGTTTGTCCCGTGGCAATGCCTTGACCAATTGAGTCGACAAAAAGCTTGACCTGTCCTTGGCAAACCACCACTGTCAAAAACTTACAAGAAAACTCAAGATGGAGCATCAACAGAAATGAGCCAGGATCTGCCTTCAGGAAGAGTGCACTTGACATGGCATCATTATTTAAAAAGATTTCATTATAAAACAGACTAAAGTGACTTGAACTAACAGTCAAGATGGTTATTTACTTTGTATTACTGCACATTTCAAACCCATTGAAATTAAGTACATATGTCTGCAAAGACCCAAAGACAATATCCTCAGGGGAGTACAAATGAACCATATTTCCTATTTCATTAGCCAAAGCCATGATACCCAAACAATTGGGGATTGTTCAAAAAGGAGGCGTTCCTCATTTAACACCGAATGGGCGAGAAATTTCTGAGGATTGAGTGTCCCTGGAAAACTCTTCCTTAAAAAGCAATAGAAGCGGTGTCTTTGACTATTTTTGAGAGCATTAAATGGATTCTTCATTAATAAGGGCATGAAAGGTTATCAGGGTAGGAGGCGCAGGTAGGTAAGAATGTGGAGTTGAGGTTCCAATTTTTGATTTTTCAGCCATGATCTTATTGAATGGCAGAGCAGCCTACTCCTCCTACTCCTTATCTATGAGACAAACCATTAAATATAATTAAAGGAAACCTGGTTAAGAAGGGAAATTCCCAAACCTTACCTGGGAATACACAACCAAGTTTAAAGTACTGGTCATTTGGAGAGGGCAGTCACAGGCAAGCCAACCTTTTGAATGCTGTAAGCAGAGATTTTCTCAGAGAACTGAGGAAACACAGCTGATGAAGACAAATGTAGTTGGAGTCCTCGTGCCTTCTTTTTTTTCTTGAATTCACTTGATAAACTTCAAGCTTGGTTGCTAATTGTAATTGCCCAGCAATGCTGCAGGCAAAGATTTCTTAGAAGAGATGGACAGAGCATGACATTCTCCTGAATAACTATCAACTTAGCCATTTACATCTTTACATTAGAAGCACAGACCATTGAATTCAGCTGGATGCTAGTCAAATCACCAAACCACAGATTGCATTCTCTTTTCCTTTCTTGTGGACTCTAATTTGGTCAAACTATTGTAGCATTTGTATCAGAGAACTTTGAAAGCATCAGCGTGGGCATGAGTGAGAATGTCAGTACATATTCTATTATTTTGTTTTGATCGATTTATAAAACAAACCCTTTTTCGCAAGAAAACGTACTCTATTGATACTTCATTGAGTACTCACTGAATTGGCAAGTATAACTTGTATAAGCAAAAAACCTGTTGCATTCAAATGATAAGACCAAGAGGGGAGCCATTCAACTCCTCATCCGGTCATAAGAAATTACCATTCTTACCTCAGTCCCACAAAGCAATAGGATCAGTTGCTTCAACGTCTCTCCAATAGGCTTGTTCTCCATTTTTAGTTCTGCCAATTTTGTTTCTAGAGCAGCAATTTTTGCCTCAGATCCCTATAAAACAAACTCATGCACGTTAGGGACTTCTTTTAACATTAAAAAATAGTAATTTATGTTACAATAAATAATTTGAATCCTTAATTAAACCCCAACTTTTTTTTTAAACTAGACAACAGGAAGACTCATCACTTTCAATCTCCAAACTCTGTTCTATAGCTATCCATTCTATTCCTATTCCTGGCAACACAGATTTAAAAAGCCTGTTCATAACATTCGTGTCACAGTTGACCCAGAGGTGAGCTTCTGATCTCAGATTCATGCTAATATTAAAACAACCAACTGACACCTCTGCAACATCATTCAACTTTGCCCGGGTCAGCTCATCTGTTGCAGAAACATTTCTTCATGCCTTAATCACCTCAAAGTTTGATTCCAAAACGCTCCTTGCTGGTCTCCCATATTACATTTTCTATAAAATTCATGCAATTTAAAACATCTGCTCCTGTGCTATGCCAACTGATCTGCACTGGCTCTTAATCACACAGTCTTGATTTGAACATTCTCATCCTTGTTTTGAAATCCTCCCTGCTCTGGTATTCCTGACCTTACAATCCTCAGTTATTTATGTCCTCTTGAGATTTCCAATTTCAGTGGTCTCCACCTGCTTCCCTACTTCTACCTTTTTGGCTAAGCTTTTGGTCATCTGACCTAATATCTCCTGATGTGGCTCATTATTATATGGTATTTTGCTTTGTTACGGAAGTGCTTTGGGACGTTCTATCATGATAGAGATGCTATATCGGTGTTGCAAAAACAAAACACATTCACCACCCCAACATCTGTATTTTAATTCAGTGGGCAAGAAATATAAAACTGCTTATATATCCATATATTTGAGGCAACAGTACACATTGTCTAGTTAATAAAGAAGTGTTTTCTTTGGGACAATACATCGAAGGCATCAAATCCCCACAAAAAAGCGATTAGGCATTTTCTCTGGAAAATATCAAGATACCCAAAGTGGCAACTTGTTTGGTTCACAATTTGTATCCTAAACGAAGCGTGTAGTGTCATCCACTTTAGAACATAAATCAGAGACGCTGTAACACCTGCATTATCTCTGGTAGTTTTGGTAACTAGCTACAAGCATCTTAGGCATCAGAGTTTCAGGCATTACAGTCAGGACAAGGAAGGGGAGAATGAAAACACATACAAAATGCACAGACAAACAAACTGAGTTGAATATGCTCAGACAAATGAAAAGTAACATAACACCAGGCACCTTCAGGCTAGTTGATGATCTACCTAAGAATAACTGCACTCTGCATGAATAAATTGGCCTCATTACTCTGTTGGACTAACATTCTAATTAAACCAGACTTTAATTTACAACCGAACATGCTTTTTTTTTAAAAAAGCTTCATTTTCAATCTAAACTTCTTAACTCACTTTTGGGAGGTCAGCAGCAGTCAGCTTATCCTGTTCATTCACCAAATGAATGACATCCTGAAAAATAACAGTTATTATATTTAGAAACTTAAGAATTTGATGCTTTTCATTCGATTGTACATGCTGGCATAGAGTGAAAAGGGGGGGCATGTAGGGGAATGGGGTTTGAATGCCATTATAAAGAGTAATACATTTCAAAATTTGATTTTAAATTTCTTCAAAGTTCAGGCATCCTTATTTGTGGAACTTTTAAGTCAATTCGGAAGAGTAAAGGAAAGATTCACCCAAGGAGCTGTACAGTAATTTTACTCAAATTTCTCATCTCACTGGTTCCTCCCAGCAAAAGGAAATCTCCAAGTCAACACTGATGCAAGTGATGGCTCTTGTTTTGGATGCTATTTATTATTAACTTCATCCTGCCTCTTCCAAGAGGGAAATTGGGGGAGGCAGTGCTGCAATAGTATTGTCACTGGACTAGTAATCTAGAGATCCATGATAGTGCCCAGTTGGAATCAGACCACAGCAGATGGTAGAACTTGAACTCAATTAAAAGTGTATTGATGACCATGAAACCATTGTCAATTGTCACCAAGAAAAAAAGGACACCTAGTTCACTAATGTCTACTAGAGAAGGACATCTGCTGTCCTCATCTGGTCGAGCCTACATATGATCCCAGCCTCACAGGAATGAGGTTGACTCTTAAATGCCCAACTGGTTAACACTGCTGCCTCACAGGGACCTGGGTTCAATTCTTGGGTTGGATCATCGTCTGTGCAGAGTTTACACATTCTCCCCATATCTGCATGGGTTTCCCCCAGGTGCTCCGATTCCTCCTATGGTCTGGAAGGTATGCTGGTTAGGTCATGCTAAATTCTCCTTCAGTGTCTCTGAACAGGCGGAGTATGGTGACTAGAGGATTTTCACAGTAACTTCATTGCAGTGTTAAAGTAAGCCTCCTTGTGACACTGATAAATAAACTTAAGCCAGTCAGTTGTATCAAATTGCGAGAAAGCCAATAAGGAATTAAGCCAGACTGTTCAGAAGCTCCAATGTATATTATGAAGTCAAATGAGTCCCCAACAATTTTCAATTTTGGCACCATGTGAGGATAAGGTGTTTCACTCCAGGCATGATCTTGACACGCAGAAAGTTTTTATTAGAACAAACTTTATTAACAATATAGTTAAGTTATAACAAGTGAATGAGCTTAACCTTTAACAATTGAACAATGCTCAAACACGATAAGATGCAAGTCTGAATTGCTAACTTATCACTATGAATTCCAATCAAGGAAACATTTCCCTACCTTGAAACTTTCAGAACACTTCTGGAGGAAGGGAGGGAAGGGGAGAGGAGGGAAGGAAGAAGCGAGGCGTGAAACTTTCAGAACACCGCTGGGGGCATAGGAGAGTGAGAGAATGAGAGCAAGAGAGAAAGGCACTGCTTTCCTCTGGCAGCCCAGCAGCAACTGCTGGAATTTAAAAATGAAACTGAAACACTTTCCTTCCTGCAAGCTTAGCTCCTCCTATTAATTGCATGACCATCTCTGTCAATTAACTTAATTAAAATGCTACTCAAACCTCAGGAGAATCTAAATAAACCAAAGATTCATCCAAAGTAACACATTCCTAGCTAAAATCAATTATCAGCCTGCATTCTTAGCATCTGCAGCATTTACCAGCCAAATCAACTCTTGTAACAAAACACTGTCTCAAAGCAATCCCACCTTAAATACAAAATATAGCAACAATACCACAGTATTGTCACAAAATGGACCAGCAGGGATTGAGCTAGGTACCAAAAACAACAATTCCAGCCCCGTCAAAGTCCTCCTTACTAACATCTGGGAACTTATGCCAAAATTGGGACAGCTGTCTCATAAACTAGTCAAGCAACAGCATGACATTATTATACTTGTGGAATCATGTCTTACAGACAATGTCTCAGATACCACTACCACCATCACTGATGTGTCCTGTCCCACCAGCTGGATATACTCTGCAGAGCAGCATACAGTTGGAAGGGAGTTGTGTTGAGAGTCCTCAACATTGACTTTCGACTCCATGAATTCCAGGAACCTTCAGCTGACAACCACATCACATCATCACCCACCTGACTCCCTCCAGCTGATGAATCGCTATTCCCTCCATGTTGAACATCACTTGGAGGAAACACTGAGGGTGGCAAGGGTGCAGAATTACTCTTGATAGGGGCTTGTTCATCAGCAGGAGTGGCTTGGTAGCATCTCTACAGATCAAAATCCTAAAGGGCATAACTGCTACATCTGTCTGGAAAATAATGTGGGAACCAGTAACAGAGGAAAAAAACATACTTGACTTCACCCTCACCAATTTACCTGCTTCAGATGCAGCTGTCCATGACAGCAATCAGTAAGAGTGACCACAACATGGATGAAAGGGGAATGGTTTAGGTTAGAGGGTCACTGCTTGTTCCGAATTGGTCGGCGCAACATCGAAGGCCGAAGGGCCTGTTCTGCGCTGTAATGTTCTATGTTAACACAGTCCCTGTACTGACAAAGTTCCATCTTCACACTTAGTGAAACACTACCAGCATACTAAATGGTATAGATTTCAAACAGATCTATCAACTCAACACTGGGCATCCATAAGGTATTGTGGGCCATCAGCAGTAGCAGAATTGAACTCTATCACAATCTGTAACCTCATGGCCTGGCATAGTCCCCACTGCACCATTACTACTAAGCTAGAGGATCAACCCTGGTCTAAAGAATGCAGGAGCAACACCATGCATACCTAAACATGGGGTGCTAGCCTGGTGAAGCTACAGGACTGCTATAAGGAACAAGTAATATATAGAGCCAAGCGATTCCATAAACAATGGATCAGACCTAAGCTGTGCAGTCCTGCCACATCCAGTCATGAATGGTGGTGGACAATTAAACAACTCAAAGGAGGGGGAGGCTCCACAAATCCCTCACCTGAAAGATGGAGGTGCCTAGCTCATCTGTGCAGAAGATAAAGCTGAAGCATTCACAATGATCTTCAGTCATTTCAGCCTCCTCTGGCAGTTCTTAGCATCACAGGTGTCAGTCTTCAGTCAATTTGATTCATTCCAAAAAACAACTGAATGCACTGGATACTGCGAAGGCAATTTCCCAGCAAAAGTACTCCAGGACATGCTAAGCTATTCCAAAAGAGTTATAACACTGGCATCTATTTGGCAATTGCAAAATTGCCCGAGTATGTCCAGTCCACAAAAAGAACAAACCCAACTATCCAATTACATCTCAGTTTACTCTTGATCATCGGTAAAGTGCTGGAAGGGATCAGTGTCACCAACAGTGTCATCAAGTGGCATTTATTTAACAATAACTTGTTCACTGACATTTGGAATTCTGCCAGGGTCATTCAGCTCCTGACATTATTACAGCTTTGATTCAAACATGGATAAAAGGAGCTAAATTCCAGAGGTTGGAGCACAAGTGGCTGTGCATGACATCAAGGCAGCATTTCACCAAGTGTGGCAGCAAGGAGCCCTGGCAAAAGTGGAGTCAATGGAAATTAGGCAGAAAACTCTCCACTGGCCAGAGTCATACCTAGCAGAAAGGAAGACGGTTGCGATGATTATGGGCCAACCATCTCAGTTCCAGGACATCACTTCAGGAGTTTCTCAGGGTAGTGTCCTTGAGCAAACCATCTTCAGCTGCTTCAATGACCTTCCTTCTATCAAATGATCAGAAGTGGGAATGTTCACTGATAGCTGCACAATGCTTAGCACCACGTGTCATTTCTCAGATGCTCCAGCAGTCCATATCCAAATGCAGTAAGATCTAGACAATATCCAGGCTCAGTCCAACAAGTGGTAATCAGCATTCGCACCTCACAAGTGTTAGGCAACAACCACCTCTAATGAGAGAGAATCTAACCATTGCCCCCTGACATTCACAAAAATCAGAAATCTGATGGAACACTCTCTACTTGCCTGGAAAAGCACAGCTTTGAAAACACTCAAGGTCAACATCACCCAGGACAAAGCAGTTGCTTAACTGGCACCTCTTCCATCACCAGTTTATTAAGTTTACTTATTTAATAATAAGTACAATTACATTAACACTGCAAGCAGTTATTGTGAAAATCCCATAGTCGCCACACTCCGGTGCCTGTTCGGATACCCTGAGGAGAATTTAACATGGCCAAAGCACGTCATCAGCACATCTTTCAGACTGTGGGAGGAAATTGGAGCACCCAGAGGAAACTCAAACATGTAGAGCATGTGCAAATTCTATACAGACAGTGACACAAGCTGGTCTCTGCTGCTGAGAGGCAGCAGTACTAACCATTGTGTCACCGTACTGCCCTCAGCAGCAGCAGCGTGTACCATCTACAAGATGTATTGCAGGAACTCACTAGGATTCCTTTGGCAGCAGTTTCCAAATGCATGAACTGCTACCATCTAGAGCAAGAACAACAGATACATGGGAACACCACCACCTGTAAGTTCCCCTCTAAGTTTTCACTATCCTGACTTGGAAATATATTACTGTTCCTTCACTGCCTCTGGGTCAAAATCCAGGAACACACTTCCTAACGGCACAGGAGGTGTACCTACATCACATGGCCTCCAGCAGTTCAAGAAGTCAGCTCATCGTCACTTCCTCAATGGCAATTAAAGACAGACAATAAACGTCGGCCTAGCCAGCAATGTCCGGACCCCATAAAAATAAGTAAAAAAATAACCACAGCATCTGGGAGAAGCCTGGTTATTGATCCAGGAATAATAATACTGACTGGATATTGGTACATAGGATTCAAGTAATGCCACCTCAAAAGCCTTCAAAATCAGCAATATTAAAACATTAGGTTTTAGATGAAGTACAGTTCTTAGGTGACACAGGAGAGCTACATATTGTTCTGATTGGCCCTGAAACTAATTATGACCATATACTTAACGCAAAGTAAGTCCATTATCAGGAGAGAGAAAACTGTTTTCAAAAATTATTATACTCTTCATTGCTGAAAAAAAATGTTACTATGTCAGTCCTAATTACCAGGCTGGTCCGAGATATCAAACATTTCATAAATGCATAGAGACACAGGCATTAGTTCAGGTGGGTTAATAACTTTCGGCTGTCAGGTTGGGTTGATTTGGAATTTAAGAGCCACTATGTTAGCCAGATTTGTTCCGTATACAAAAGGACATTTTTACATTATTTATACCAGCTGAGTGCCTTTCAGGATGGACCCATGTCAAGTATATGAACCTCATTTTTCACAACAGTAGTATCAGAAGTAATGCAGAAACCTAGTCTACACAACAGTCTAGCCAAGGACAAAGTGGACTTTAAGGTGATTAAATGTAAGAAGTGGCGATTCTGCCTCTCTTCCATTCCTAATTTGTTGCCTTCTCTCAAAAATTGTGTCACTTCTTTGGGTTCATATATGTCAGAAGACTGTCAAGGATCTGCTCTTCAACGATAAACGAAGATAGGGATTGGACACAAGCTATTCACCACAAGGGACATCACAATAAACCAAATCCTTTCTTTAATCAGTGACCAGTCCTGTGGTGCACTAACTTATTCAGCCATTGTTTCCTGATCCACTATGTAGAATACAAGTTTGGAAAGATATGTAAAACTGTACAATATCAGTACTTGATAGCACATCACTGGTAGAAAAAAAATGCGTACATGAAGGAAAAGATAAGACTATCATAAACTACCTTGATCAACTCAGGGACATGGTAAGCATCCAACAAATTTCTAATTCCTCTGTAGATAGTTGCTGGGATTACTATATCCTGCAAGAAACATAAGTTTAAATTAAATGCTACTGAAAGAAATGTGTGGAAATTCTGTAACTGAATAACTTGAAATGTAATTTATTTATACAATTCCAGCCAGGTCATTAAATGAGATATCGTGTACTTAAAAGTAGCATTTTTAAGAATAATAGATACATGTCATATGTGACATGCATTATGTGGCTAGAATGAAATGGTACCATCTTGTTCAACTGATGGAAGTATTGTCTCAAATGCTCCTCCTTGGCCTGCACCTCAGAGTCACTCATGCTGTCAATCAAGTTATAAAGAAAATAGCCAACAGCTTCTGCAAGAAAGGAAATAAAAAGATAATCATGCCACAAATTGAGATTGTTGCATTATCAAGATTAATCTTACACAAATCATTTATAAAAGCTCAGGTTCGAGTGTCGAAAATGGCAACAATCAATGAGGCATGTGGATTGTGATGCTTTAGTAGCATACACGACAAAACAATTCAGTGCAAAGAATGCTAAATAGAAGACAAAAAAACTCATGATGCACAGGAACATACTTCCAATATATCATAACTGCATCATCAATATTTGGCACAAACACTTATTGCTTCTCAGTAAACCCATCAATTTCTTATTTAAAATTAAGATTATCAAAAAGCTACCAATACAAAAGCAACTGAACTTTTTGATTAATAAGAAAACTCAATGGAGCGAAAAGATACTTGAAGCTTTTCTGACCACACACTTTAAAAATTTCACTTTAAAAAAAAAGCAATCAGTGTTACTCCTGTAATCCTTCGAGCCCCATCATTAGATAGAACGGATTTGTGGACGAGTTACAATCAAGGAAATTGAAACACTACCAGACGGTCCTGGTGGATTCTGACAATAACGTTCATCTTTGTACAACAATTCCGTTATCTGAGAAGAAAAAATAATAATATATTGTAGGTGATAGAGGAACACAAGAACAAGCAGTATTTGAAATTGTATCCTCAAAATAACAAAGCACTTTTCTATAAAGGTATTAATCAACAGTATATTGTGGCATTTCATCTGTAAAATGCTCACAGAACAAGCTCAATAGCTAAACTTGCTTTCGAAAATAAAACCCAACAAAATGTGAACATCTTCCAAGGACAGGCACTTCCTTACTAACAAAAATATATTTGGCCATCCTAATACTGAGTTAATGGCAATGTTTTTAAAAAGACAATGCTTAAAATAATGTTTTGGTGCATGTCAGTTTTAAATTAATTACAGAAGAAAGTACCAAAGGGTTACAAGCAATCCATTTAAATAGTACACCTTTTCATAACAAGAGTCAATGACTTATTAAAAGGCAGAAGAAAATTTACATGCAGAAAAGGCTTTTAATGTCTCTTAAAATTTTACACATTTCAAAGATGAAAACAAGAAATTGATATTTAAAGCGTACACTGCTGTAATGCAGCCAAGGGAATTTATTTGTTAGCACTTACCTTGGCGAGGAAATCAATGTCTTTAGACCTGCAGGGGGCAGCAGAACATAAAGAATCATATTTCAATTAATCTTGATAACCTGAGTTTTACATGAAGTGTAGAGCAATCTAAAAGCGTTTTTAAAAAAAAGTAGAAATACAAGTTCTTTGAAACAAAGTATTCAATTCCGAACTTTCGCTACATTGTCCAGCTTTATCTTTATCAAAACTTTGCTGGATCAAAGTCAAAAATCACGTTGGGTTCTGTCACCAAAATAATCAAAATACGTCTCCTCTTCTAAACTACTTGGTTAATTTTGTATTCATGAAAATGGCTTGTAGCTGACTGATGATCGACACCATCAGCATTGGGGCAAGAGAATGAGAGCCATACGGCACAGGCTAGCCTGGAAGACAAGAATAGTATCAATTTGATGAGGGGCAGGGTGAACAATACTAAGCAGCAGACTGGGTCTGTACTGTATGAACAAGTGATTAGATGATGAAAGGCAGTGGGAACAAAGATTGCATAGGGTGGACTCCCTTCTGCATTCCCAGAATCTGTTACGTCAGACATTTTTCCTTATTATTTCAATTTCCCTCACCAGCAGCTTTACACAACGAATTGTTAATCTATTAGTAAATAGTGAAATGCAGACTTTTACTAACCAGTTGTTTTCAAACTGCTCAAATTCGTGTCAGCTGGTGCACCTGCAGTTCCTACTATTCTTCCTTTCCATTTTAATTAAATCATCAAGTTGACCCAAATGCAAGTTTTGGTCACAACTCTGGAGTCCCAGCAAACACAAGGAAAATGCAAATTCACACCCCTAAAATGTTTTTCATAAATATGCAGTTGAAAATACATTCCCAAAAAATTTCCAGGAACTAAAATGAAAGACCCTTTTACTGGTAAAAGACTGGTATTAATGTTCAATTTAGGAGCAGAGAAGGATAAATAAGGAAATAAATTCTGCAATCTGCAAAGGAGGGGGAGTCATTCTGCCCACATGTAGGTGAAAGTCAACCTGCTCGGTCACATGAAGATCCACGGCAGAAACTCTCAACTCGGGATATCATCCTTGAATTGAGGGACAGCTGACATGACCATGAACTTTTACAGAACCCTTACCAAAAGGTGCATGCACTTCAATTGTTAAGAGTTAAAATCTGGTTCATTCTCATTTGCATCACAGATGATTATAAATCACATTTTTTGGGCTTCAGTTTTAAAATTAAATGGAATTACTTGGCATTCAACAGTGTGAGAAAGGGCTAATCAGATACAGCATGAGCACAACAAAACCAAGACAAACATTCGCAAAGGCAAAATTCTGACATTAAATTAAATGCACGTTATGTTGATGACTGCATGCAAGATAGCTGTGCAGCTGTTTATAGGTAATAACTCAAAAAAGGCAAGCTGTCTTATCTTATAATCATTTCCTATAATCTCAGAGTACGGGCATAAAATTAAATATAACAAGCATAGCATGTTTTCAATTTAAACTTAGTGGGAAATCACTGCTACTATTTTGTACTTGTCCTGGCCTATAAAATTTGCCATTGTTCTTACTAAGTAAGAAAGGGTGAACCAGCTCCACTGTGTTCCACTTCCTTGGTTGGCTACAACCAAGTTTGAAGCTTCTTTTCCATGGACATACGTCCTTTTCCAAACCAGAATGCAGTTAGCTATTTAACCTCTGAGCAAGCCAATCACACACACACAAAGGGGAGTTAGAGTCCAACCAAAAAAAAGGTAAAATAATACATGATTAAGTGTCTTTTGACTGTCCTTGAGATGCAAGTTTTGAAGCTGTGACCAATTTGGGTGAACTGTTTTTTTGGATGCAGTCAGATGTAGACGATCTTCTACTTATGAGATCGCTTTACCATTGGTAAGTTTCAAATAGAGTTGGTTTCTTGAGCCTGGTAAGACACTATTCTCAAAAAGGAGGGAGCAGCCCTCAGCCTGTTTCTCCCCTGAAGACTTTCTTGACAATTCCTGTGCCAACTGCAATCTTCCCTTGCAACTGTGCAGCTTAGTGTATTTTGAGGTGGTTTTGGGTGCAGCTATTTGTTATTGCCATTCCTTCAAATATGCAGTGTTTTACATTAAGACAGTTTCAATGGGTGCCTGAATTATAGGAAACGTATTTCTCTTCACACTTTAAGAGTGATCACCCCCTCAGGGTGATTTGTTTCTCACCTTCACCTTGGAATGTGGCCTGGCACTTTTACACAATTTATTCTGTTTCATTTCAAATAGTAAAACTTCCAGTGAGCTGAAAAATTATGTTTTCAAAAATAAAGAGGCATAGTCTCCTGACACCATGAAAACCCAAATACATGTTGAGTGAACGAATGTCAATGGGAATATGTACAGTTGATCTGGATGCCGCAATGCTACAGTGGAGAAAAGAAAAATTGCCCAGAGTTCTAATTCCTGATCATTCTCCAGAGATCTGGCATGTAACCATTCCCATGTCTGAGTTCTTCTAAAACGTTCCAGAGCTGGAATCAATCACTTATGTCATCTCACTTTTCAGGTCTCTACCCTCCACCCCTCTGTTCTTGAAAATCATCAACTCCTCCAACCTTACTTTCCCCTCCACCTTCAAATCTCAAATCCATTTCTCTCTCTCTCTCTCAGCTCTATTGGAATGCCTCCAATTTCATTTTTGCCACTTACACGTCACAATAACTCTAGGTAGTCACAAATTACTTTCTCTGTGATTGTGATAATGATTAATTAATACTCTTCAACCTCTCTTCAGTCTTTGTTATTGTTAATCACACCACCTACCTCTGCTCTGTGTCCAGCTCAATGGCACCACACACAACTGATTGTTTGAGATGTTCCAGATACACTATGGAACATCTCAACAATTATTCTCTTATTGCTTCATATCACCACCTTGGATGATCCCAATGATCTACATGTGTCCCTTTCTTCATTGCTTAGTGATAATTGTCTGATATGTAAGCTGACACACAGGTCAATTCTGTGAGTTCTAAATCCTCCCTGCTTAAAGTTTTATTTATTAGTACATAAATAGGTTTACATTAACATTTCAGTGAAGTTACTGTGAAATTCCTCTAGTCACCACACATCAGAGCCTGTTCGGGTACACTGAGGGAGAATTAGGCATGGCCAATGCACCTAACCAACACGCCTTTTGGACATGTGGGAGGAAACCCACAGACACGGGGAGAACATGGTGATTCTGCACTGACAATGATCCAAGCTGAAAATCAAACCATGAGGCAGCAGTGCTAGTCACTGGGCCACTTGCCTTTATGGCAGAGACATTTCACTTAAGAGTTATCAAATTACCAAGAAACCAACATGCAATTCAGTTCACCAGAACAAACATTCAACTTCATTGCTGCATACACCTGGCCTGAGTTATTCAGAGCCTATTCTATGGAAGACTGAGTTGATACAGCAAGAATGCCATCAAGCACAGAAATCTTTGATCCAAAATTCATTAGATGGGTAGCAGAGATATATATATTAGTGAATAAAGAAATTCAGACTAAATGAATCGGAGTTGTCATTAACATGTTAACATATTACTATAGAAAATACAAAAAGCAGCCATGCCAGAGGTTGCACCATTTAGAATACCTGAATGATTGACCAAACAACATTTAAAAATATGAAATTTAAAATACGCGTGCTTCACTGGAGCGTGGTATTGTAATTGCTAGGTAAATGTAAAAAGCACATTTCAGTAGTCAGTCAATGTTGGTTTTGCTACAGATGGGGCCCTAATAGAAACAATTTCTGCTAAGTAATTGGTGGAATATTTGATTGCAAAGCAAGTATTTACACAGTCCCATTACTTCAATGTAACCAAATCAATCAAATCAATAATAGTATTAATGGACTCCTCAACTGTAAAACATTTGTACAAATGCTAGAGTTTTTTTCTGAAATAACGTATACAAACAACTTACCTTTTAAATCCTAAAATAAGACTGCCTCTGAAACTACTTAAATCCACTGCAGGATTTGTCGGCGATGACACTGCCAAGGGAGAAGTGTAAACCACAGATTCAGCAAAATAACAAATTTAAAACAGTCAACATCAAATTCATTTCAGAATGTGCTATTTTATTTTCAATGAAGAAATTATAATAGGAGAATATTCTATTCATCCATCTTCATACTGTTGTTGATAAGGTGATAAGGGCACAAACTGCATTGTAAGCCCAGCAGCATATTAGAAAAGCAGCAGCTGTATAGCAACTTCCATAGATACTATTAGAAAAATATCATGAACCTGCATTGGCATAGTTTGACTCTCATATGTAGATTATAATATCAAATACATCAGATTCCTTGTCAATTTTTTAAAAATGCTACATATTTTTATGGTGTAATTTTAATCAACCGATCAGTCTTTTTTTTTATTAAAAGTTCCAAGTTATATTCACAAGCTAATACATCACAGTCAAATAAAATGTCAGTACCAGTTCTGTGTTTTTGATTATTTTATTACTTGCATCATAACAAGTAGCAAAATCCTAGAGGGTGCATTTTTCTCCTGCTGCTCTACTGTTGTAACTTCACTAGTAAGAGGTCTGACAACACCAATTTTAAATCCAACCGATTTATTTGAAAGTAGACTTGCTAGCTTTCAGCCTTTGTAGCCTTCATCATTCGCCTGACAAAGGCTACAAAGGCTGAAAGCTAGCAAGTCTACTATCAAATAAATCAGTTGGATTTAAAATTGATGTTGTCAGACCTCTTACTGAGTTTACCCCAGTCCAGCACCGGCATCTCTACATCGTAACTTCACCAGACATGCAGAGGAAATCTCAGCTGAGCAGGAGTACCTCTAAGGAAATCTTCATCTCATGTTCAAGATCAATACTTTTTATAAAATAGCCAAATCAAACTCACTATATATCACAATATTTGTAACATGTTTAAAAAGTCTGATTAAAAAAGGTAGTTGTGCTGGACATTACAGTACTTACACATAGAATAAACCTTGTCCATATGTCCATTTAAAGCTTCTGTTCTGAGTTCAGAGGCGTAAAACCCAATCGTATTGACCAGACATCCGTTTTCCTTTACAGACAAAGCAATCGGATTAATGAGTTTTTCTTTTCTTTAAACTGGTAATGTTAAGCTTTTGTTGACCCATTAATTAGAGCTACCACGTTACTGAAAAAAGTTAATAAAAAAAAGGCTTGCAAATTTGCAAAGTTTATGCAATGGATATCTATCTATTCAAAAACAAATCCTTTAATAAGGCAAAAAAAAACGTGGACGCTGGAATCTTAAATAAAAACAGAAAATGCGGGAAAATCTCAGCAGGTTTGACAGCATCTGTGGAGAGAACAGAGCCAACTTTGAGTCATGATGAACTGCTGAGATTTTCCAGCATTTTGAACCAAATCCTTTCTCCAGCTATAAGCTTTTAGAACCAGCAGTGAAATTTAATGCATACAACCTTAGTGAAAATGAAAAAAACTACAACAATTAAGGCAAATAGCTGCACATGAAGTGAATGAAACAAATTTAAGTGATTCAGAAACATATCCAATGATAAAAAGAATTCAATACATATTGTTAATTTTGATTCTTATTCAATTCTTAAAATGTTTCTGTTGGTTTATTTAGGGATCAAAACCATTTTGTCATGGAATCACAGAATGGTTACATTACAGAAGAAAGTAGCCCTTTAGTTCATCCTATTCGTGCCAATTACCTGCAAGAACTACTCAGTTAATCTCATTTTCCTGGTAGCTCTGCAAATTTCTTCATACAGATAATTATCAAATTTCAAAACAATCACATACAGCACATGTCAGATTCCAATCACTCATTGTGTAAAGGTTTTCTCATGTCTCTACTGCTTCTTTTGCCAATTACCTCAAAATTGGTGTCCTCTGGCTCTTGACCCTAGTGGTCTGCAATTTCAATGGCAGCAAGCTTATATAAAGTAAATTTATTGTATTTGTCACAATCTCCAGATGCTTTACTACCTCGGAGATGCTATATAAATGGAATTTGTCAGTATTAGATGTCAATACATACCTCAAGTTGGGTACGAGCTACCTCGACATTATCAAATGATGACTGCACATAGTTTGCGTATGTTTCCACATCAGGTTCTACTCCTAAATTCTGCATGGCTTTCAGCACTTCTATAGTCCCTGTAAGTTAATAGTTATTTATCAATATATGTCAAGAGTGAAGCTGCCTGGTTTAAATTTCAAATAATGCTTGGCAATTAACTGACAGCTACCAACAACTGGTGCATTCTGCACATCAACGTATTTACTTGCCAATAAAATGAGCACCCTCTTTTCATGTGGTATAAAGTTATACCTTCCCTTGAAATTTGTATTCTTGCATTTGCCCTGATGAGTGCAATACAAAAAAGTTTTGATAAAATTGAGCAATATGTCAATATTTTATTTAACAGTGAATGCACATGTGGAATTTCCACTTAAATATATTTCCCTATCTATCTTCTTGAGAAATACTAAGGTACAACATCATCCTGAGTTTTTAATGGCACTATATTGTTCACAACAACACAGTTGCTTTTTCCATGGCAACACATCCGCCATTCAGAGCTGACTTGCCCACAAATCAACACGTTTTTCTCCTGTAAAATAATCTGTTGTGATCACTTGAAATTTTGTATTCTTACATTTGTTCTAGGTAGTGCAACACAAAGCTTTGGCAAGACATCTCTCTTCAGCAAAGCAAGTGGAATCACTACCACAGTATGAGCAGAGGAGATAGCCAATTTGCACGTTGCAAGGTCCCAAAAACAATGAGATAAACAAGCAGATAATCAATTTTGATGTTGCCAATTGAGCAAAATCAACTGGGACACCAGGAGATCTTCATTGCTATTTTTGGGAAAAGGCCACAGAATGTTCTACAGCCACCAAAATACAGAAATTGTCCTTGGTTTAATGTTTCACGTGAAATCAATTCTAAAATTAAAGATGAAGTTAAACAGCGTCACAGAAATATGTTTGGTACTTAGCAAAATAATGACTGTGGACAGCATTCAGAACAAAAGAAATCACTCCATTAGAGACTAATTTGAAGAAAGTCAACTGTTGAGTGCTATTTTCAGGTCTTGTCTTGAGGACCACACCTAGTTCTAGTCAGGGATACACAAGTTTTGAAAGCAAGGCTAAATAGCTAATCTGTAGAATCAGAGGATGGACTTTTGAGATGTGACCATTTTGAAGTCTTGAAAGAAGACAGACAGCTAAGTAAAATGTGGAGATATTTGAAAAACGGCGTAGAATCACTAACTCTGGACTATCACCATAATTAAATCATCACAAAAGGACAAGGTTCAAACGAAGTGCGGAATGGGAAGTGTTGCGTTCCTTCACTGCAAATAATCGGCTCATGAAATGGGCTTCCAGTATGTCGTGCAGGTTATAATCCCACAATTATTGAAAAGAATATTTGGGATGATATATGGAAGTGTGGGGTGGGGATGATCGGATCTCTGAGTGGATGAGGTTAGGTCAGGTAATTTTTCAGTTCAAATTACTATCTTGGAGATTAAAATTGCATTTGCTGGATCATCAACTCAAATTACTACTGATTTTGTCTATCAGTGAGAAACTAACAGTTTGGGATAAATAACTACTATATATTCTCCACAAGATCCCCCTTCTATATAACTGATATATTTTGGAAGAAGGAGCAGAAGAGGAAGAATACCCTTTCCTGAGCTGAATAAATGTTTTGATTCTGGATGATAATCATACAATTTCAAAATCACCATTGCAAATCAACAGGTCAGGAGAACATATAGCTGCTATTGACAGCCACTGCCCAATCTAGACCAGCTTTAACTGTCATCTTACAAACAAATGTTCTCTCTAATAATTAGCTACTGTTAGAACAGCAATGTTAGCAGCTTCAACTATTGAGACAGATCTGAATCTAGCTCCTTTAAATATTTCACCTCTAACTTCCTGTCACTCACTGCGAAAAGAGAGAAAAATAATCTCAGTGCAAAAAAAGTAAAACAATTAACGAAGCTGTCCTTTGAATTTACATGCTATTTTCAATTTAACTTGAAAGATGGGTTCAAACACAACAAAACTTTACAGCTCACTCCCAACATTGCAATAATGCTCCCCTTCCTCTTAAATCACATCAGAGGCAAATGCAATAACTCTGTTATTAAGAAAGGACATGTCAGCTAATGCGACATCTTCGAAGTAAGGCAGCATATGCTGTTCACAGCTCATCAGCTACCTCTGTCAGTTATTTGTAAATTTAAAATTTGCTCAAAGCTCTTCTAGCCTGGAGTGCCACCTTTAGAAAGTAAAGTAGCCTTCAATATTTTATGCAGTGTGCTACAGTGCTGATAATCCAAAGTGATTTCCCTTTGAGCACAAATGTATATGTGGGGCTAAGTCACTCTAAATTAAAGTCACACCACTTTTCCTATTTTGCCCTAGAACAACTCCATATTCAATTTTTTTTATGTACACATTTTTTGTGTGTGTGGCAGGAATTGGAACAGAGAAAAAATTTAAGGTAAACCAGCACATGCTTGCAAAGCTGTTTTACAGTCTAAAGATTATTTGTCAGATTGGTCTTGTAATTAAACAAAAGCAGGATCATTCAGGGAACATTATTAACAACCTATATACCTAAAAATAACAGTAAATTTAAAGCTACTTTTCTGGACATTTTTCATAATAACAAGAGGTGTTTTTGTTTTGATTGAAGACAATGAGGTTATTCAGGCATTTATGCCTTGGATTCAAACATTTTAAACATTGCACATTTTAAATCTTTAAAACCATGTTTTGCATACTCTTCACAGTGCAATGCAGTTCCTAAAAAAAAAAGAAAGCAATTTATAAAGCAAAGTTCTGCTTTTTTACCACTGACATTTTGCTGAAAAATAGTTTGACATAAATCAACCTAGATATGCTTTCATTGTTTCATTTATTATTCTCTCATTGAAAAAAGGCTCATCAAGTTCTATCATAATTTTACGCCAGGAGCCAGTATCTTTAAATTTCAAGGCAAATCTTATTTTCTGAATGGTGGTCACATCATGTTAAGAACATATTTTTTAGCTGCAGTTATATTTACACTCAGATGTCGCTCAGCAGTTCCACTTAATCTAAAACTAATGGCATGATAGTTTATTTGGAAAGAACTTCTCCACTTAATGAAAAACTGCTGCTAATTAGCAGTACACAAACAATTAAGTCAGTAACCTCTCTCGATAATGACGCTCATAACTACAGCTACAGAACAGATGCAGGATTACTAATCACTGTCTGAGAGGGAATAAAAAAAATGACCTTTTCTCAGACCCAAAGCTTGTTCAAAACAGATGCCAGTCAATTAAATTCTATTTAAGACCTTGTAAACAAAAAAAATCCAGACAGCTTCATAATGCACACAAATTATTTCTACAGCAACAATATGAACATGAACAAATCGGAATGGTGAAAAGGGTCAACTGCAATGCTTGGCAGACAAATATCTCAGATCTGAAATGCTTTAATTCAAAGCCCGAGCATCAATCCCACCTTTAGGAAAGAGAAAAATCCATTAAAATTACTTCACATTTTCTGTTGTTTAATTTGAGAGGTTAAATTCAATTATTTCACAGTAATTTCTCAAAGTTACAATTTTACTGATGTAATTTCCAACATTTCAGAGTATAGTATTTGTGCAGAAGTGTAATACACTGATTATGAAATTTTTTTAAAACCATAAAATTACCACTAGTTCTGATGATTATCATGCAATTGTTATTCTTCTAACCATACACTATTTAAACCCTTTTTTGATTAATTTAAATTAATTTTTAGACAAACTGGCAACAAGGCCAGACTTATGAAAAATTGTCAAATCATACCTGAGGGTGAAAGTATGGAAGTTCAGTATTCCATATCCATTTTACATTTTATTGTGATGCTTGCTTCCTATAATTTGTAACAGTCTCATTTCACCACCTCGTACTAATACTTGAATTCTTCAATCCTTCTCAGCTGATCCTATTGACCCTCAGGAATCAGCCAACCAGAACAATTAAAAGCCAACTGCTTCTCAATCAAGGATGACCATGCTGGCTCATTCTTGCTAATAAACACTCAAAACTGCCAAGCAAATTACCATTTTATTCAATCAATAGCTAACATTTTAGTGACCCTAATCCTGAATTTATTTTCAAAATGCACAAATCATTCATTGCTGTCACAAAAAATCTGAAAAGTTGGACATGCAAAACTTCCACAGGAGCACATGAATTTCGAAAAACACTTGGTTAGGATGTCCCTTTCCAAATTTTGGATTTTTTTTGTCCATGTGTAACCTCAGTAACATACAACAAAATTAGGATTTTTGTGACAGTAATGGGAGCAAGTTGAGATTGAGAGTTAGCACACAAGCAGCATACTGGTACAACAATAAAGCACATCTGATTAAGTGCAATTTTTCCTGAAAACATACTGGTGCCAAGAGATTAGGTAATCCTTATGACAACCATGTCACAAGTAACACATTTGAATCAAACAGGCTACACAGTTGAAACTTCAGGCTATTCTGTCAAATTCATTTTTTTTTTATTATTTGCAAAATCTGCAATTCTTCTGGCATAAAACACAATTAACTTTTTCCTTCCCTCAACAGATTTAATTTCTGCCACATCATTTTCCTCTCGAAGAGAGTAGGTAGGTGATCTGCCTCAGGTAGGACAAAGTTGAACACCTCAAATTTGGGCACTTTCCAAAGCTAATAGCTAATTTAGAAGTCCAGGGAGCTACAACATAATTGTAAATTTCAGACAAATCCCTATAAACAACCAGTAAGATATTCAAACAACAAGCAGCCTGTGTTTTGAAAAACAATGCCATTTCAAAAGGTGTTTGGCATTTTGCAACCTAAAGATCAAAAAGTTTCAGCACTGTTGTTGGAGTGATGAACAATTCATTATTTAATATTGGAAATAATAAACCAGTAACACGATTTTGTGCAAAATCTAATGCCGTAAATCAGAAGGATTAAATGTGCTCATGATAATAATGCAACTCAAGTTACAATCGACCAGGTGTGAAAATATTTATTTTCTGAACAAGTAGAGGTTTGAGATTGCCACAATGAAGCACAGTTAAGTCGCAGACGTGAAACATTGTGACCCTACCAATGCAACAGGTAAGAGAGAGTTAACCAATAGTGGTTTAAGTGTGCATTTCAAAATACATCGCATTGCTAAACACAGATTCTACACGTCAGACTGAAGAAAACATTTAACATTCATTGCTTCCAGCTCTGTTTTATTTGACTGACATTTCCTTCCTTCCCTGGACAAATTCCTACCCGTTATAGGCGATTTTGTTCTTAGTCCTTGTCACAATAATAATAAAAAAACAATTTAAATGCAGAATTTTAGTTGAACATCTAATAAATCAAAGTAACCACAAACCAACATTTTCCTGACATTTGGCAATTCATTTCCTCCTATTTAATATACTTTACGATTCAGTTTCTTTAAAAAAAGAACAGATTTATCAAATGTTCGAGTTAAGTGCTGCTTCTCTTTTTAACATTTTATAATTCTGACAAGCATAGGAACAGATGTGCCTTCAACTAACAGTGGTGAAAAGCAGTTATGGGAAAGAAATGACAGTTAAATTAAATAACAAAGAGCTAGAAGCAACAAGCTTTCATATTTTCTTTGTCTGATGTACAGTGTCTAGGCTGAGACATGCGATCCACTTCATAATATTTACTTTAAAGCTTACAGACTCAGAATAGACATGAAATTTGGGTGACAACATAAAGTCAAAATTGGCTAAACTTGTATTTTAAAATTGAGAGATAAAATTTAAATCTTTCAAAAATGTGAGAACCCAATGTAGATCTTGAACTATGGAAAGATCATATATTTCCTTGTGAAATTAAGTTATGAAAATGACCCTTCGTTGACCACGTGTTGAATTTTGATCAAACAAGATCAAATTTAAAAAAATGGTCAAATATCATTTTCTTTTAATTAATCAACGTGCAGATATCAAAATAATTCAAAGAATCTTTTACATTAGGGGAAGGGATCAATCTGGGACTCTTGAAAGCTGTGTATGTTGACTTCATCAATGAATGATTTACAACAGAGGAAGTAAAATTTCAATTCTATATTAATTGTATTTATCTGAATGGGGCGGGGGGTGCAAGTTGAGAATCAACCAATGTAGGCCAAACCAAGTAAGGACAGCAGATTTCCTCCTCTAAAGGACATTAGTAAACCAAATGCTTTTATAAATAGCAAGAGACAAAAACTGCGATTGTTGTGTTTGGAGGTGCAGGTTTGGAACGTACACCTCTAAATAAATGCTTATAAAAATGTGTAAAGATTGGCTTCAGTTTTATCCTTCGCAAGCTGGCTTTCTGTCATACAATATGTTAACAAAGAATGGATACCTAAAGAGGACGCTTGGAAATGAAGAAAAATCCGAGTACTATTGTGGAAAATAACAGAAGGCAAGTGCAAACTGTCAGGGTATACTTGCCCTCCGATGCTTATAGAGTCTAACGTCCTTTTTTCAGATAGCCATAGCACTACTCAGTCGTAAATTTATTTGTGGAGTTAAATATTACAAGCATAGATCTAACTCAACCATATCACAGTTTCTATAAAGTGCCTCTTTGTAGAAAACTCAGTAAAATGTCCTACCATCTGCATGCAATTAAACACAATTAGCATATAGATAACACCTGAACCACACCAGTGGAAAAAGTGGCTACATGTCCTTATCAAAGATGAAACAAGGTAAGGCTTTGACATTGTCGCTTCTAATATGTAAATGATAAGAAAAGGCCAGAATTTTTCAGTTGCTGACATCAGCGAGATCTTCTAGTCTGCCAACAGTGCAGTTCTGTTACAGATTTCTCGGTGGCAAGGTGCATTCAATGGGAAACTGCTTTAACAACTGGACCAGAAAAACGGGATCACTAGCGAACAGGAGGCCATGAGTTGCATGGAAAATCCTACCAAAAGTGTCTTGTGAGATGGATATCCATCAGTGATTTAGGTTAGGAATGTCCATTAGCGTTCTTGGATTAAATTTGCTACAAAGATGAACTGCTAAATGCCCAACAGATATGGTTAGGTTCTGATAGCTTTTAGAAAACAGGTGGCTATCCATAGAATAGATTCCATCAACTCAATGTGGGATCCCTCAATCAATATTAATTATGCTAAGGTGTTTGCATATTGACAAGTAATTGTTTCCAACAAATGTTGGTTTTTAGAGAATATCCTTTTGGATCATGGTCAGATTAAAACAATTCCTGAACATAGAACATTACGGCGCAGAACAGGCCCTTCGGCCTTCAATGTTGTGCCGACCAATTAGGAACAAGCAGTGACCCTCTAACCTGAACCATTCCCCTTTCATCCATAAACTTATCTACTAACCTCTTAAACGCCACCAAATTTGGCGCATCTACAACTGACGCAGGCAAGGCATTCCATACCCTTACCACCCTCTGGGTACCTCTGACATCTGTCCTAAAACCACCACCCCTTAATTTAAAGCTATGTCCCCTCATGCTAGCTTTCTCCATCCTAGGAAAAAGGATATCACTGCCCACCCTATCTAAACCTCTAATCATCTTATATGTCTCAATAAGGTCTCCTCTTACCCGCCTTCTTTCTAACGAAAACAACCTCAAATCTCTCAGCCTCTCTTCATAAGACCTGCCTTCCAAACCAGGCAACATCCTGGTAAACCTCCTCTGTACCCTCTCCAATGTCTCCACATCTTTCTTATAATGTGGGGACCAGAACTGCACACAATACTCCAAGTGCGGCCGCACTAGAGTTTTGTACAGTTGCAACATGACGTTGCGGCTCCGAAATTCAATCCCCCTACCAATAAAAGCTAAGACTCCGTATGCCTTCTTAACAACCTTATCAACTTGATTGCCAACTTTCAGGGATCTATGCACATATACACCAAGATCCCTCTGTTCATCAACACTATTAAGAGTCCTACCATTAGCCCTATACTCTACACACTTGTTATTCCTGCCAAAGTGAATTACCTCACACTTTTCCACATTAAACTCCATTTGCCACCTCTCGGCCCAGCTCTGCAACTTGTCCAAGTCTCTCTGCAAACTATAACACCCCTCTTCACTATCTACCACTCCTCCGACTTTGGTGTCATCCGCAAATTTACTAATCCATCCTTCAATACCCTCATCCAGATCATTTATAAAAATTACAAACAGCAGGGGCCCCAAAACAGATCCCTGAGGTACACCACTTGTAACCGAACTCCACGATGAATATCTCCCATCAACCACCACCCTCTGTCTTCTATCTGCTAGCCAATTCCTAATCCAATTAGCTAAATCACCCTCAATCCCATACATCTGCATTTTCTGCAGAAGCTTCCATGGGCCACCTTATCGAACGCCTTACTAAAGTCCATATATACCACATCAACCGCCTTACCCCCATCCACCTCTTTGGTCACTTTTTCAAAAAACTCAGTAAGGTTAGTAAGGCACGACCTACCCTTCACAAAACCATGCTGACTATCCCCAATCAATTCATTTCTCTCTAAATAACTATAAATCCTATTCCTAATAATTCTCTCCAATACTTTGCCCACAACAGAAGACTCACCAGCCTATAATTCCCCGGAAAGTTTCTCTTCCCCTTCTTGAACAATGGGACCACATTCGCTATCCTCCAGTCTTCCGGCACCATACCCGTAACCAACGACGAAAATGTAAAAAACGTAAAACGTAAAGACGTAACCTGAGAACACTAATTTCCTTCAGCCTTCACCAAACACAAGATATGCCATGGTGAGACAGAGTAGAAGACTTGATTGCTAGATTTAGAAGTGGTACAAAATCGACATAGGTGTCAATCCAATAGAAGGATTAAAGGCAGGCAGAATGAGGTCGACTATTACAGCAGAAGACAACATTTGAATAAAAACAATGGCTGAATGTAAACATGAAACAACAGTTAATACATTTTTGCAGTGTTATCTCAAATACAATGAGCAGCCCAAAGCAAAAACGCAAGGTTCCCAAAATGATACGTGACGAACTCTGAGGCAGAGGGTGAAGAAAGTGATGAATCCAAACAAATTAAACATGTCAGTCATTTAACTGTGCAATACATGATAGTACTTGCACTTCAACAGTATGTGGGGCAGACATTTGAACATTATCTTCATTCACTAAGTATTGAGGATTATCAGAGAGATAAGAAATATTCAAGGAATACTTGCTTTAAGGTTTTGATGGAAACATTGAGGCCATGAAAATATGTCCTAAATCCATTTAAAATCCCCAGGGGAAGCCATTTTCTAAATATGAATGCGGTTCTCCAGAGAGGTACCTATGCTGTTGAGTAAACCTTCTTTTGACAGGCACAAATTAAATTTGACATGAAGTGTGATACAGCAAATATTTTTGGAAGACAGTGGATCTGCAACTGCCTCCATCAGGGTATTATCACATCCAAAGACCAATTGCTCAGCGTGGCTATTGGAGTGACATATATTGTAGAAAGCTCCAACGAATGGAAGGATCCAATAATTGTGGGGCATGTAGGAAAAGATACTGGTCGGACTTAGAAACTTAATGAAAGGCTGATTGTTTGAAACAACAAATGGATGTTACCGATGTTAGAGTGAAGTCTCCAATTCTGGGCAATAGTATATACTAATTGAATGCTATGATATAACCATTCCTATTGTGATAATGCACACTGTATGAAATACATGAGCAAGAAAGGTTACAAACTGACCTTGCTGATTTGTGACAAATATTGGCGGGAAAGGAAATATCTAAAATTAAATGGGTGGATGCAAGTCATCAACTGTCAAATTGTTTTGCAAAAGGAAGTGCCTATTGTCAAAATTTTTAGGGAGGATGCCTTGCTGTGCAGGGTTTTGTGCAGCATATGGAGACATTTGATTTAATTTGTTTTGAAATTTTGGTTACACACATTCACTCTAATTTTTTATTTAGCAAGAAAGAAATCCGTTAACTGTAATAGATTGTAATTATTAACTGTATAATTGTATGCAGGTGGCAGGCGTTAATTGGGGATTCATTTGTATTGGCTTAGGAAGTCAATGTTTGTAATGTACATCTCTATTTAAAGTGTACAAAGATTAGCTACAGTTCTTAATCGCCTGCATTTTGAGCATGCCAGATATTCCAAGTCAACAAATCAGGAGCAGGGACACAAAAAAATTCAAAATGAGATCACTGAAAAATGAAAATAAGGTGACAGTAATAGTGAAAATAATGGTAGCAAAGAGTAGAAAATCCCCAGAACCAGACATGTTTCCACTCCAAGGTTTTAAAAAGTGAAAACATTGTCTATGGTGAAGGCATATACAAACTTCTCATGATTTTGGATCTGGCCTTTCAAATTGGAAAACTGCACATGCCACTCTGCCATTTAAGTAAAGATTACAGAGGAAAACCAAAGAATTACAGGCTTGTTAACAACGTGAAAACGTTCAGCTGATCAAAGAGACAGCATGGATCTGTAATGGCCAGTTAAGGCCCAACAAATACAATAGATTTTTTTTTCTCCAATACATGATTAAGTTAGGAGAGAAGAGAAAATTTAAGGATGTTATTTTTGTAGATTTCAAGGCAACCTTTGACAAAGTTTCTGTCAGTTCAAGTTGAAGCTCATGGAACTGAAAGCAAATTACTAAACTGATTAGGATTTTGGTTTGATAGAGACTAGTCATAATAGTTTTCAAACTTTATTTATTAGCATCACAAGTAGGCTTACATTAACACTGCAACGAGGTTACTATGAAAATTGCCGTACTCCGTCACCTGTTAGGGTACACTGAGGCAGAATTTAGCATGGCCAATCCATCTAACCTGTACATCTTAGGACTGTGGGAGGAAACCAACACACCTGGAAGAAACCCACAAAGACTTGGGGTGAAGGTGTAAAGTCCCCATGTGGACAGTGATCCAAGCCAAGAATCAAACTTGGGTCCTTGGCGCTGTGAGGCAGCAGTGCTACCCACTGTGCCACCCCAGGCAAGTACTCTCGTTGACAAGGTGCACCTGCTGATGTCCCTCAAAGATCAGTATTGGGGCCTCAACTATTCACTGTACTCAAAAAACTTAGATAACACAATCAAAAGCCGCACACTCAAACTTTCCAATGGCACAAAGATAGCAAGCAATGTAAGCAATGCAAACGGAAAGATAAAATTAGCATACTCAGAGCCAAAAAGACAGCAGGTGCTACCTGACCTGGTATTGTACAACAAGATAGCTTTAATTAACTAAGCATCCACTAGATAAAAGCAATTGTAATATGATTGAAGTTTCCATTCAGATTGAGGTAGAGAAATGCAAGTCCAAGACCAGAACTTCAAACTTAAATAAGGACAATTATGAAGACATGAAAGCAGAGCTTGTTAAAGTCAACTGGCAAATCAGTTTAAGAGACAGGTCAATAGAGATGCATTTTAGGCTAAACATTCCAACAAGAAAAATTCCAAGGACCCACCACAGTATTCATAAATAAAGTTAAGATAGTATCAAACTTAAAGAAAAAACATAATTGCACAAGGGTGGCTGGCAGATCAAAATATTGGACAGAATATAAAAACAGCAAAGAATGACTAAAAGATTAATAATGAGAGAAAAATTAGAGTATGTGAGACAGCTAGCCAGAAATAAAAAACAGTAAGAGTTTCTATAGATATTTTAAAAAATTGACGAAGTGAGCATTGGTCCCTTGGAAAGTGAGTCAAGGGCATCAATAATGGAAAATAGAGAGATAACAAATAAACAGAAGCAGCATTTTGCATCAGCCTTCATTGTGGAGGGGACAAGTAACATCACAGAAATGGTGCAGATCATGAAATGGAAGGGAGCGAGGACCTCAAGAAAATATCACCAAAAAACTTATACTGAGTAAATTATTGGAGCTATGGGTGAATGAGTCTCCTCTCGCAAATTGCAATTTGTGCTCGATTAACTGTTAATGTTAAAAGTTAGGATTGATGGATTTCTGTTTGCCAAAGTTACCAAAGGATATGAGGCCAACATCCCTTCTAATGTTTGCACGCAGAATCTTCAAAATTTTAGTTAGACACAGCTATTTACAGAAGCCAACTTACGCTTGTCCTAGGCAGAAACACCCAGGTGGCTGTGAAGCCTGAAGAGAGCACTGGCAAAGATAGCTATAAAGAATCAGGTAACTATGATTTCATTGATTAGTGGAAAAGGATCAAGTGGCTAAATGGTCTACTCGTTTTCCTATGACTTGATATACACAAGACAATTAAAGTCATTAATACATACCTCCATGCCACTAAAGTACAGCAACATCCAACAATAATACACACCAGGAAAATAAATGCATCTTTATAAAGCACCTTTGCAATGAGTTGCTAAGCTACAGCAACATTATATTTTCACTATTAATACTAATTTGGTTCACTTGGTGGAATTTGTTTTGAATCCCATACCAGTGTTCAGCACATAATCTATGCAAAGATATTCAGTGCCTTTCTGTGAAACTGCTGAATTGTTGGAGACACCAAACATCAAGCAAAGTCCAAACTTTAAGTTCAGACTGATATTGAAGATTCATAAAACAAAAAATTCTCAAAGTGCATTGCCTAATTTAGAACTCCTTATTCAATACCAATTAAAAAATCTCCTTCATGCGCTTAGGACACCTTTTGGTGCAAAATGACTACAATGCTTCCCAATATCAGACACTGCATTTGAAAAGATTAATGAATTATGTAAAAAAAAAATCAAACTCTGCTCTTTAATATATTGCTTAAAGAATTTTCAGTGATTAAAAATGTGAATTATACAAAAACAATCAGTATTAAGAAACAAATTTTAATTAGAACTACATGCCAAATAAAATCAATGTTCATCTTAAGGGTAACACTTATGTCCAGATTTTACCATTTTGATTTTAAGTGTTAGGCAGATTTGATCAGCAAGTGTTTTAGATCCAACTTTTAGACGCGTTCTCTGGTGCCCTCGTAGGCACTTTGCCTGAAAAAAATCAACAATTCCGAATTGCGCTGCACAAGCCTGAGGGCGGAGCTAAATGCACCTGAAACACTGCTGCTCCAATTGAAGGCTTCAACTGCACATGCACAGTAAAAAAAAATTTTAAAAACACTCTTGTCACATCACTCCCCAGACAGATCGTGCCTCCCCCCAACCCCACAAAATAACTGACTCCCACTCCCCTGCCAACCAATTGCATGCAGAGTGGAACCCCCACCCCATTTAAATCAATGTTGCGTCCCGACAGTAACCATTTTAGCCCTTGGTAAAGGGGGAATAGGTGCAGATTGCACTACTCGCCTCACGCCCAACTTTACCAAGTTTCTGCACTAGAAAACAGGTGCAACTTGATGGTAAAATTGAGCCCTTAGTTATGAAACAATGACAGGCACACAAGCTACTCGGGGAATGAAATAGGATAAGAACCAAAGATTGAATTTTAAATTATTGCTTTAGAAGATTTTAAGCCATTGATAATGAAACATACTTTGCACTTAAGATCAGTCTCATTTATTTATGAGACTTTTCACAACTTATTTGAATTCTCAATTACCCCAACCATGACAAATAATTGCTATCTTATTGCAAATATTCAGCAAATGAAATGTTAGAATATCACAAACCTTGTACGTTCTTTTCTTTCTGATGTTGGGCTAACATAGGCCAAAAATAATGGGGCCTGACAGGTAACCCTTTCTTCTGCATGATCGTCATCAGCTCAATTGACATTTCTAGAAATATAAAATGAAGCTACTTAATCATCACAAGTGCTAAACAGAAATATACCAGAGTAAAATAATATCCTACCCCAAGACTTTTGATAATAAATTACGAACAATTAAGCTTTAAGTGCAACCCATACTAAGGGCACCATGCAGCTGATTTTTCCTCCAATTAGGTACAATTTTATTTTCAGGTAGATGAACAACACTGGTTCACACAATATTTAATTTTGGTTGATGCACTGCCTTTCTTTCACTTGTTCTCCACTAACTCTGACACAATGCATAAAATTAAATTTACTTTGAAAATAAGAACACTGCAAACAACTAAACATTTTCTTTCCCTGCCATACTGTGAATTTAGCATCATGCAAACAGAAGGAATTATATTTGGATCGTTACTACTTGTCACTATGGTTGCACTGTGTCAATCACACAAAACCTACATTTAAAATGGTTCAATTAACAACTCTGCTTAGAGGCCCTCTACCTGCGTTATGATGTTGCAGATTTTTTAGTTATGTCAAAGGCAAAACTTGGATGTGTGATGTTAACAGGAATGCTATTACTCCTATATGATTCTATATCAGAAGCTTACGAGATGAAGAGAAACCCTCTTTTGGGAAAGTACTTTGAAATTCTTGTCCACCCATCTAAGTCTCTCATACATGTCAATTGCATTTATTCATACAGTCTTAGTGCTTTCTTTTACTCAAACTGAAGATATGGTAGTGACTTTTAAGGAGAATCTTGACAAATACACAAATAGGATGGGAATAGAGGATTATGATCCCCGGAAAGGCAAGGGGTTTTGGTTCAGGTGGGCACCATGGTTGGGGCACGCTTAAAGGGTCAAAAGGGCCTGTTCTTGTGCTGCAATTTTATTTGTTCTTTGAATTTATAGAAATAAATGCAAAGTGTAGTTTTGCTATCATTGACATGGTCCCTAACTATATTTCCCATCGACCAGAAGTAATCATTTCAGATCAATGAGCTATTTTATCAGTTCCGATTAATATTTCCAGTATTTACTTCAGATTTCCAGCACCTGCATTAATTTGTTTTTATGTAAACATAAGTGTTAAATTGAGACATACAAATCCTACTCAGCACATCTAAGATCCCAAGTTGAACTCAGCAAATGCAAACCCATTTATAGAAAGTAGAATTTGTTATGAATGCGAAGTTTCCTCTGCAAACTAAAGACTATATTCTAACACCCCACTCCCTGTGCATGCTGTATCATTAAGCTTGGTTTGACTTTGACAAATATTTGCTATCAATCGATGTGATTGCCTGCTAATTTTAGGAGGCAATTTAGCATTACAAAGGAGATCTCGGGTTGGAAATAAAAATAGAAAGAGGGAAACAACTCATCCATACGCTCCTGCGTAACATGTTCTAAACATCTTTCTTTAAAGGTATGGAAATTCCCTCAAGAAAGTTGACAATTTTGAACGTCACACAAAACCTACGATGACTGGCTTTGTCAGAAAAGACCAACAATTTTCATGCAATCAATATCTCCCAATCATCAAGTTTTACATCAAGTATAACTTACATCAAGTTATAATACATACTGTTTTTTCTGGCATCTAGTGCGCAATGAAGAGCAAACTGGAAAGGAGTTGAGTGCAATTTGGCCTCCTGTAGTCCCTCACAGAAGTGACACAATTTCTCTATTGGCTAGAATACAACGGGAAAAAGTAGAAATCATTTTCTTCCTCAAAGGAAATAGCACCCAAATGACAAATGGAAATGGTTCAGTATGATGTAATAATGGGTGGGTGATTCTTTTTCTCATTCGCATTTGTCCAATCAATTGTGAAAAGCATCCAGAAGAAGAATCAACTTACACCCAGTGAACAATTACGAGTTCTGTAGCACACCTTTAAACAAGAAAATGTCCAAAGATACTTCATATTACAGAAATAGACATTAAGAGTAGCAAGAGGAAAAAAAAAAATATTTAATTGACAGCAAGATTTTATGAAAGCTTCCAACCTTGATGGAAGCAAGCAGCACTTGAATCTGTTCAGGGTACTGACTCTAAGGATATGGCTGAGTTACCCTCAGACTAGTAGACCCTCTGAAGCCTTGTGCCTATGCAACTACATTACAGTTCTATCACATACCATATATCTAATTACTACAGCCGCGTCCATGATGGCTAAACAAAGTTTGCTTGCCACTCACTGGAGATGGCAGGGTGGGGAAGGAGGCAAGTTTAGTTACTTTTCAATTATTAATTGAAAAGTACTAAGTGAAATAAATGCCACTATTTCACCAAAGCAATCAACAATACTTCTCTCTCCAGGAGTTCCATTTATCTTCATCACAATGCTCTTCCTCAGATGTAACTTCTATCTTCAATATTCATTTAATTTGAAGGGACTTTCTCTGATCTTCACTCTCAGTTCACAAAAGGCAAACTCTCCTCAAATTCACACTTATTTCTGCCTGATTGTGTTTTTTGATGTGAAGCACTGACTGAGCTAGTTACCTCACTATTCATAGCCGGTTTACTTTTTTTTAAACATTTTACTTAAAAATCTTTACTTTTTTTGAGCTTGTCAAATGAAAACAAAAAAGCCTCGTCTTGAGCCATTGCTATCAATTCAATCTCTCCTCTGTTAAAGGACCAAAATACAAGCTATAATACAAACACAAATGCCTCTCTCATGTAAGGTGATGCAGTGGTTATAGTGCTTAACTTAAAACTCGAGGTCAGAATTTAAATGTCACTATGATAAATTTAAATCAATAAACTTTTTAATTTTTGTATTCACATGTTATCATCTCAAAGGTTAGTGATGTTGTTCTTTGTTTTCCTTCCATATCTATGGTGACATTTTGAAGATGTGTAGGTTTTTCACTCTACCTTGATACAGGCACATATAAAATCCATTCTGCACGTGGATGGAAAAAATTAAGAGAGCATTGCTAGAGACTGAGATCCTATACTGAACAGGCAGCTAGGTCATCCAAGTTTTGCTATTGGTCATACAATCCAGTAACCATGATGGCTGTGACGTCAAGTAAATAACAAAGTGGAATGGGGCTGGATATCATCACCATGCATATGGAAACAGACAAAATGTCCATTAATATCACAGAGCAACAACATGTAAACAAGAGAAAAGGAATGAATAAAGAATGGAATTTGGGGTATTCTGGAGACAAAGTTATAGTGGCAGAACAAAAATAATATTGCTGGTGTTGTGCTGTGCAAGGGGAGAAGTCAAAAAGAAAGCATGTTAAGAAAGTTCCAGAGGAAAATGGAGTATTTGAGGCAGAGAGCAATTTGGATGCTGTACAAATTGAGTGAAATGGTATTCATTACAAAGGGAGCATTATGATGTTGGGAACTAAGAATATAACCCAAGCATAAATTATTGTGCATTGACTTGTGCAGAATTTACAGTTACCAATTTATGTGACAACAATACGAACGTTGATTTGGTAACATAAAATTATGTGCTTATCACCAAATTACTTGGTCTTACCTTGTCTAGATTAACACAGTGCCGGATAAAGAAGTTACCAAGGTCGAATGAATCGCCATTTTGATTCTCAGGCTGAAACGTGGGAAAGGTTTTCAACACCTGGAAAGCTGTTTCTTCCAAACCTTGTGTAATCAGGCTCAAACATAGATTCATAGCATCTGTAACAATAAATAAATTAGAAAAATAAGCTATTCTGCAACAATTGCTGAACCACAACTAACAAATTGTAATTATGAAGCACACATCTGCTTTGTTTAAATGCTCACTAAGGATGTTTTACAATGTGTAGGTGAGAAGTCTGATCAGCTATTTGAGTCTGCTTTTATTGTGCATTATCTCACATAAGCAGTGCGTAGTATTGCAATCCAACAACCTGAGTCACAAGAATGAATTGAATCTTGCAAAATAAAATCAACAAAATCTAACTAAAAACAGGAAACGTTATAGACCCACATGTACCCATACAATTGCAAAACCTATTATACAGTCCTCCCTTTTGTTAGTTTGTTTCAGCCCTATACATCCAACTCAACTTTCATGTTTCTACTTATGGTGCACTATTTCATTGCCCAGAAGTACCAAACAACCTTCTCCACTTCCAAGCAAAAATCAATCTTACTTTTGATTTGGCTACTTGGGCGAGTACAATGGAATCCTCCAAAAGGATGGTTGGTTATGCTTCACATTTGATAGGAAGCCTTTGTTCAGAAATTAGCCCTGGGAAGGAGTTGTGAATGTGTCCAATGCTAGGACACGTGTTTCCCCCCCTCCCACCATCCCACATCCTTCCTCCAAAGGGACCTCTTAACCAATACGATTTCTCAAGCCTTTTTGTTTAATTGACCAACTAGCAAGGCAAGTGTACTGTTAAAATTTCACAATACTGCAAATGAACTGCACTTTTGCACCAGCTGATAAAAAGGACTATCTCAAAAGGGAAACAGAGCCCCTTAAATTACACCATGTTCTTGCATGTTGTGACTTGAAATACCTGAAAACTGCACTTGCATTATCCTGTGTTGTCTTACTTTATCCTTCAAAACTAATAAAAGCATCTGAAAGCAGACATTTTATGCAGAATGTTTCCTCACAATATACATATAAATGTAAATGATGCCCAAGATCCCTTGGTCGATTCATAGAAATCCTACAGTGCAGAATGAGGCCATTCAGCCCATCAAGTCGGTACTGACAACAATCCCACGCAGGCCCTATCCCCATAACACCACACATTTACTCTGCCAATCCCTCTAATCTCAGGACAGTAAGGGGCAAATTAGCATGGCCAATCAACCTAACCTGCACATTTTTGGACTCTGAGGAAATTGGGGCATTATGCAGACACAGGGAGAGTGTATAAACTCCACTGAGACAGTAACTCGAGTCCAGAATTGAACCCGGGTCCCTGGTCTTGTGAGGCAGCAGTGTTAATCACTGTGCCTCCGATTCATTGTCAGGAATAAAAAATTTAATAATTTCATACAAGTACAAAATTCTGCACTGTTACCAATCCACAAAACAAAAGCATGAAATATAACCACTAAAGGATATTACCAAGATGCTAAAAATAGTTACTTCTTTCTTATGAACTAAGAAATCACAGAATCACATAAGTGACACAGGAGGTTGTTCAGCCCATCATGCCTGCACTGACTCTCCAAGTGGTGACTTTGTGACATTCCACTGCCCTTTTCTCCATAACTTTGCATATTGTTTACAAGACAGGCTTTGAAAGAAAACCAGTTAAGAGTATAGGATTTTAACTATTCAACTCAAAATATACAAGTAAAATAGAAATAATCGGAAGACAACCAGAAGTCCAGACACTGGACAGGATCAACAAAGGATTCGGCAACAGCACTTAAGATCAGACCATCAGGCAAAAAGAAGGTCCCAAGTTAATTAAACCTGCAGCTGAGGAGTTCAGGCTGCAGAGCTCACCATATATACCACTGGAATAGGCAAGGAGGTAGAGTGGCAGAGAAAAGATTTTTGCACTGCAGTAAGTCTTTGGAGAAAAGGAACTGCTACAGTTGGTTCGCACTGCCATAGAATTGAGACCAATGAGAGAAGTTCAACTGTCACTCAAGATTAAACCAAACAACCAACTGAGTCTCTAGGTTAGAACAGTGCCTTATGCTATACATCCAAAGGTAGAATTATAATTGAAGAGACTTGTAAACACAGGAATCTTAGAACCCATCACTATCAGTGACTGGGCAACCTCTATAATGCCTGTAGCGAAACAGAACAGCCTTGGATGTACTTGCAGAGATTTCAAGACAACAATCAATCCAGTTCTCTATGCAAATCAATACCTGTTACCATTGATTGTGGATTTGTTTGCTGGCCTACTAAGGGGACAGAAGTTCAGCAAAATCACTTGTCATTGGACTTGCAAATGAATGTTGCAGTTGAGTCTCAACAACTGCTTATCATCACCATCCTTTTTCCTAGGATGGAGAAAGCTAGCATGAGGGGACACAGCTTTAAATTAAGGGGTGATAGTTATAGGACGGATGTCAGAGGTAGGTTCTTTACCCAAAGGGTGGTTCGGGAGTGGAATGCCCTGCCTGCAGCAGTTGTGGATGCGCCAAGTTTGGTGGCGTTTAAGAGGTTAGTTGATAAGTATATGGAAGGGAAGGGAATGGTTTAATTTGGAGGGGCATTGCTTTTTCTATTGGTCGGCGCAACATCGAAGGCCGAAGGGCCTGTTCTGTGCTGTAGTGTTCTATGTTCTATCCATAAAGGTCAGTTACATTACAAACAAGTACTCTTTGGAATTACATCAGCACCTGCTTTATTCCAACAGTCAATGAGCCAGATTTTGAGTAGTCTAGAGGTATAACACTATCTTGACGGCATCTTAATTATGAGCTCAAATTTTTTTTATTCATTCATGGGACAAGAGCACTGCTGGCTGGCAAGCTTTTATTGCCCACCCTGAATTGCACGAGGGCAACTGAAAGTCAACCACGTCAAATGAAGATGAACATTAATGTAATCTTGAAACAACCTTACAACGTCTTCTGACGCATGGCCTTCATGTCAGGAAAGATAAATGTGATTTATTCCAGATAACTATTCAATATCTAGGCCATATCATTAACAGTAAAGGTTTACACAATATTCCTTAAAAGATGAAAGCTATCACGGAAACTCCATGAGCAATAACTGTTACACAGTTAAGATCATTCCGAGAGTTAATTAAATTCTGTCGCAAATCTAGCACAGAATTTATTAAAATTTATTTATTAGCATCATATTAACATTACAATGAAGGTACTGTGAAAATCCCCTGGTCGCCACACTCCGATGCCTGTTCAGATACACTGAGGGAGAACTTAGCATAGCCAATACACCTAACCAGCTCGTCTTTCGGACTGTGGGAGGAAACCTTAGCGCCTGGAGAAAACCCATGCAGACACAGGTTGAACATGCAGATTCCACACAGACAATGATCCCAGCCAGAAATTGAACCAGGGACCCGGGAGGTAACTGTGAGGCAACAGTGCTGATCACTATGCCATCGGGTCACCATACTGAAAAAGTCAGAAGAGTTGGTACATTTCAACCCAAAGATATCACTACAAATTGTTTGTGACGCATCACATACTGATTTAAAGCAGTGGTGTCACACATACTACCTTCTGGAGAAGAAAGACCAATAGCTTTTGTATTAAGAACCCAAACAAGTGCTGAATCAAACTAAACAGTTAGGAAAGGAAGTATTGTTTTTGGACTAAGAAAGTTCGATCAATATTGTTATGGCCATCATTACACATTACTGACTAAGTATGACCTTTAACAATCATCTCCAGGCCACACAAAAGTATTCTGTTGTTGCAAGCAGACTTTAGCAACAGCCGTTAATGCTGTTCCAACTATTTGCACAAAATCAGATATTGTCGATCTGAAAGCCATGCCAATGCAGATGCATTGTGATGTTTACTTTTACCTGATGGATACGTACCACCAAGTAGTACTTCCAGTATTTTCTGCTTTTTGCAAGTATGCAATTTCCCAGTAACTGCTGCTCAAGTCTAACAACATATCAGAAATGATCCTGTGATGGGGAAGGTACTGGCAATGGTATTGAAGGGGAGGATGGCAGGAATACATCCCAATTTAAAAACAGATGTTTCCAAGAAATTTGAGTTGACAGTACAGTGCGAATGTCTGTTGTGGAAACTGTGACAAAGAATACTAGAACACAAATACTAGAACATGAAGGACACCCAGGTACAATTTGAAAGAACAAACTTGCGAGGAGGTAATAACCTGGACTTGATGCCCAAATACGGCCAGACTATGCCAGTCCTTTGCACAGTTATGAAACGCACTGCCAATGTCCCCATTACATTTATCGGAAAGGCCTAAAATGCCATGACAACATTTACATATCGACTTTGTGGACTCATTCATGTTCATGGTTGCCACTAACTATGACTTTGGACCAATTAGCCAACACAGAGATCACTGGTGAGCATTTTGCTGCTAGTCTACTTTCTGCTGAAAAGACTGTTGCACCTTTCAGGGTGGTAACACCTACTACAAACAGAGTGTACCTCTAAGGTCAAGGAAAATCAGACTCCTGAAGTGTGCAGGCATCCAATGCAGAATAAGTTGTCTCCAGATCGCCTTTCCTGTCAACAGCATTATAGTTACTGTGTAATGATAACTTGCCTGCCAATGTATGTACATGTTTTCTGATAATTATGTAATGGGATCATAATTCTTGTTAAGGGACCTTGGAAGTAAAAAAGGAGGCGTGTTGGATATTAGAGTTGTGTGTTGCATGGTCCATTTTAGGGTTTGGTCACATGCTCAATCCATGACACTACTGGCCACTTTGCAGGCTTTATTTGGTCTAATTCCAGCTACAGTGGGGTGAACAGCTTCCTAATAAACCTGTTGTTGCACCCAAAACCCAAATGCTCTCACTTTCTATTCTTTTATCGTGCAACAAGTGCTACAAATATAACACATACCTCCTCCAAGTACTTAAATAACAAAAAGCTAGAGATTTAGTCATAAGTCTTAACTGCAGGACAGGGTGTTTTTTTTCCCAATATTCACATTTAGACATCCCCAAGAGGATACATCAGGATTGGATGGTATTTTTCATCCATGCAAATACAAAAGAGGATTTATTTTAATTTTCAATTCTTTAATGTTTAATACACTCTTACCAAAATTCCAAGCATTTCAAGGTAAATAAGGTTTGAGGAATCACAACTGAACACCATGAATAAGCACTGCCAGTGTGGAACTTGCCTGGTACATATCCCCTGTCATGTCTCATCCGCTCCACAATATCCTGAACATATTGTGGATAGCCAGACTTGGCCAGGCTGAAGATAATTTGCATCAAGTCCCTGTCCATCAGGCTGGCATCTGTCTTTTCAACTTTCTCCAGTGTCTATCAACAAGGGAAAGATTAAGCACACAAAAACAGGTTTTAGATTCAAATCACACAAATATCTTAGGGCAGCGCTGAGAGAGATTTTTTTCTTTCCTTCAACACCTTTTAATCTTTTCCCTATTCCCCAACTTGACATAATCAGCTCTTTTAACCTGTTATCTTATCAATTACAAATCAGGTAACTACTTAGACAATATAGTATTTATGGAACCTAAATCAGAGAAGAAAATAATTTTGAAAAATGATTACAAACTTACCATCTCAGATTTAAATTCAGGTTAGAAAATACATGTATGAGATTTTTTTTAAAAATCACAAAAAAATCAGATGCATTACATTTGAAAATTTGAACCTATCTACTTCCCCTCACCTCTGTTAGTCTTTGCATAGCTATTTTTTTACAACTCAAAGGACAACAGGGCAGGTAATACATATATTGAGCAGGAAGAGAGAAAGAACTGTTTATTAACTTAAATATTTATGCAGTGAGCATACAAGAAATTGTGCATCATTATAACAAACCAATGGCAATTTTAATCAAAATGCAGACAAGTATTTTCTCTCATAGTATTAATTTAATCAATGGAGGTTACAGGAAATTTCATTATAGGATAAACACGTATGCTACAAACAGTGACTTCTTTTCACATTTTTAAAACGAAACTGATTCAATGTCAGAGAATACCTGCACTTAAAGACAAGTTATGAAAGACTGAATATAATGATTTTGATAGTTGAAATTAATGTTAATTAATTAGAGAATGAAAGCTTCACATAGGGAAAGCGCAAGCAGGCATTTAGATTTTTCATTTGTCTGTTCCCTCTTCCCATGCCTCTAAGCACATCCACTGCTTCCCCCAGCAAACAATGCCTAGAACTCCCTTCCAGCAGGAAAATGATACAAAAATCTGAGGACATGCACCAACTGACTCAAACAGCTTCTTCCCTGCAGTCAACAGACTTTTGAAAGGACTTATCTCACATTAAGTTGATCTTTCTCTACACTCTAACCATGACTATAACACTTCATTCTGCACTCCTTTCCTTCTCTATGAACAGTATGTTTTGTCTGCATAACATACAAGAAACAATACTTTTAATTGTATCCCAATACATGTGATAATAAATCAAATCAAAACTCTGCTAATGATGTGCTAAATGTTTGCTTCATGTCAGAGTGATTTGTCTTCCAATTCCTTCCCTTCATCCTCATGGGGGGATGGATAGATACATCACTCATAACGAAGAAAATTAACAGTAAGAATTGCATCAATGAATTAGGTTTCATTCTACATAAGAGAGTTGCAGAAGGTGCAGACTAATGTAGCGCAGCAGGAACCCTTCCTGACCTGACCAAATGAAAACATTTCTGTGCTGGTCGAAAGGATACTATGTGAAATAAGTTTCATCATTGTCAATACAATTGCTAATGAGCATGGATTAACTGGGTGATTCAGCCCACAATTCTGCACTCATCAGCAATCAATTGATAAAGGAGACAGAACATTTTCAGTAGTGCAGCAGGACGTTTTCTTCTAACAGTGGGGCCAAAGTAAATGCTCTGCTGTTAAGAAAATTGAGGACTCAGCTGCATCATACCAACGTTACGCATCTCCGCCTGCTGCAGAAATGGAAAAATATTTCTTCCTCAACACCATCAACCTTTAACTACATCATGCTTATACAAGGTACAGATTTTTGCATCAGTGAAACCAAATTTTAGGCATGCTTTCACTCAAAGACATTCTCAGTTATGAAAGTCTATATTCTTGGGTTTTCAATATTTGGGAATGGAGGCAACTTCAAACTAATGACATTTTGACTAATGATTAAATATTAAAAGTAAAAAATAAACTGATGCTCAAGATCATAAGTGTTACCATAATTACAATGTTCCTGAATTTTTAAGATTTTTTCAAGCAAAAGCTAACTATACATTCTGGAGGATACATAATGTTTCTATATAAATAACATTATATTCAATGCCAGGGTTTGGACAGCATGAATAAGAGTAGCTGTTCCCTTTAGTTGAAGGGTCAGTTAAAAGGGACACTAGTTCAAGATGAGGGGCAGGTGGTTTGAGTCCAGAAGCTGGTGGCAGTCTGGAATGTGTTGTCTGGGAGGATGGTGGAGGTAGGTTACCTTAAATCCTTTAAAAAGGATCTGGATGAGTACCTGGTATGACATAACATTCAGGGCTAAGGTTCAAGTGCTGGTAAATGGGACTGGGGGGAGGTCAGGTGCTTCACAAGTGTTGGTGCAGACTCAATGGGCTGAAGGGCTTCTTCTGTACTGTATGATTCTATGAATTAAGTTGGACTCAAATTCAAGAAACAGATGTTGTTCTGTTTTTTTTTTTTTACCCGTTTCACGTTCTCAATATCTCCCTTTTCAGCGTATGCATTCAGCAGTGCGATATAGGTATCAGGACCGGGCTCAATTCCTGCACCACTCATTACGGTTAGAATGCCCTCTGCACTTTCCATGTCTCTGAAATAGAAGTTTATGAATTAAAATACTAGATAGATGCAACAGAATGTACAGAAAATATGTACTTCTTCCATTTGCATTAATCCATTCAATAGAAGCTTTGCTATCACTTTAAACTGAACAATGGTGATATCAAATACTCAACAGTATATTTGTTCAGAATACAGAAAGCATTTAATTAATTCATTGAGCAGGAGCAAAACAATTTATTTTTACAATACCAATACCAAGTCACTTTGAAGTGCAGAAACTGTCATGTAGCTAAATATTTTATTCATATTTAGATCCAACTAACAACGACAATTAATCAATCAATCTTATTCATTATTTATCATATTTTCTCAGAGGGAAGAATGTTAATCAAGAGAATAATTGTCAGGACCAGAAAAATTCCCAATTTCTCAATGAATGGGATCTTCATTTGAGGTTTGAGATATGTGAGCTGGTTGAAGTGTTTAATTTTTCTAGACAACCAGGGACAGTAGTATTATTGAACGTATACAACTATTTAGCATAGGCATTGTATTCTTCTTGATCCCAGTCAAATAAATTCCAACATCATTGCCTATCAATTCACAAATTCCTTAAAAAAGTCTGCAATCTGGTACAGAGCATCATGAACAATAGAAATAATCTCGAAACATGTATCTAAGAAGTTATTTGGTTGTACAGAATTTGAATATTGCTGAAAAGAGGCACATTGGCAGAATTTGTAGCTTTGCACTTATCAGGACAAACTCAAGAATGCCTATTTTAAATGATCACAACAATTTATACTATAGGTGAAAAAGGTGCAATTGGTTGGCATATTAACGCCAATTGACCAAGGTACTCCTTACACACTTCAATAGTCTCAATCCCCATGTTCAGATGGAGCAATCTAAAGCACTCCTTTCCCTTGATGTGTTCAGAAATCCATTCATGGGCTCTCCACCATCTACCACAAGCCTGCTTTCGGTGATCAAAACATACCTTGGGATTCTACAGTTCCACACAAAGTATGGGCACATACAAAATCTTGTTAAAGGGTTCTAGGCATTTGCTCATCTTGCAAGCCTGTCGTTCAGATTTTAGAAATAGCAAACTTCGGGGGGGAAGGGGGTGTAAATACAAGCATCAAGGTCAGTGGTAACATGTTAAATGACTGAAAATATTGTAATGGGGAAGCAATTGGAGAGAGAGGAAAGCATTGAAAGCAGGTGGATGTATCATCCAAATCTTCAGCACTCCAATGAGGGTGCAATTGAATGCTGACAAAACGTATGGAGATAATTTCCATTAAAAATTAGAAAAGGCCAATCATTTGTGCCCAACTCTTATTCCCACAAGATGACAACTGTCGGCCTTCCTGAACAATTGTGTGAACAGAGTGACTCACAAGGACAGTTAAGAATCAAAATCACAGTCACTAAGTGGAGATGCAAAGACCAGACCCGGTAAGGACGCAACCAAGTTTATCATGCAAAATGTTGACAGAAAGTTCACACTGCTCTAATGTCCATACATATATATGGGCAAGATGTTTTTAAGCAACGTGTTTCCAAGTCTTAGCTACAGGACTTTACCTACCCAGCCCGTGCATGTCCTGTTACTAGTGAATTGAACACTACTTCAGTAATTGGTAGATCTTTGCTCTTCATGAAGCCGAGAATCTTACTAAAGAGACAATAAAAGTTACTATTCAGTTCTGTATTCATTAACATAAAACCAAATAAAACATCATCCACATCAAACTGATTAAGTACCTTTTCCCTTTTTATTACAATTATATATCATTTCAATTTTTGCTCAGATGCACCCAGTCAAATTGTTAATATATTTATACATTTTAACATAATTCTATGCATGTTAATATTTATTTCAAATATAAATACCATAATACATGATCATACATGCATGAAATTGTTTTTGAAATAGCACTGCTCAAGTCAATATTTTAAAATGCATCTTTGCATTTAAAACCAGCATGTCCAAATTGTTATCATACCAAATTACCACCACAGAACTATTTTTTTAACTACAACTAACAGCTAGGTAAGTCATCGGCCTCTCCAACAACTACGTACTACAATTGTTGCTCTGTGAATTTTTAAGTGTTCATCGAGACAACTAGTATGCCAAATTGCACAAGAACAATTTTGTTGTTCCCCTGTTTTCTACAATTTGCACCTGAAATACCACAACACAGTTTCACAAATATCGTAAATGCAACAAATCCACCCAAGGATCAATACACTTTGAGGGGATTTGTGTGACTTACAAGCAAAACCACCTTGATGGAAATTAAAAGTTGAACCATTTGAGATACTAGTTAATCTTAAAACACTGCCAGGAATGCAAAGAGGACAATGAATAGTCAATTTTAGCAAAGCTTGAACCAATGAAGGCTAGAGATTAAACTAAGATCCTGTCCGCTTAGTCAAGTAAATATCTTGTAGACTGTTCAAAGCACAAGTGGAAAATTCTCCTTATTGCCTCGCAGGATATTTATCTCTCAACCAACACCATCAGATACATTAACAAGCCATTAGCGTTGGGTAAATCAGCTATTACCTTTGTTAGATAATTATAATCACATTTCTAAAGCAATATACTAATGGTGAAGTACTTTGGCACATCCTGAAAGGTACTAGATAAATGCATATCCTTTCCTTTGCACGCACTACTCTCCCCCCCCCTCCCCAACCACTTAAGATATCCAAAAAAGGAATTGTACAAATTTAAGAGTTGATTTGATTATCATTGCAAATGTCATGACATTTCTTATTTTTTTATTATTTATCCATTCTTACACATTTAGCAATATGTAAAGTCCAGAGTAAAAATTTTCTCAGATAAACTTATTTTAATGAAAGAGGAAAATGAAAAATGTATTATTCCCAGAATTATGCTTCCAAAATACAAATATTTCAGCACAAAATTGATGAAAGGAGGGGGAGTTAAAGATTTGTTGAGCATTTGCAATCATTTGAATTGTATTCTGGATGGCATTCTGCATGAAGAATATTGCACTTTAACATCTCGCTTCAATAAAATTAAAGTGATAATCTTTGTCCTTAAAACTCAGAGCACAAAGAATACACCATCAAAAACATTATTAGTAATGGTAAACGGCAAAATATTGCTTAGAAACCATAACTAAATGCAGTAATCACCTAATAAAAAACTGAGCCTGTTACCTGGTGACACATCTTCAAATCACCATGAAAACCATTCATGCTCACTGATCTGACTTTCGAACTTAAATTAATAATGCAAAAGAGATCAAATATTTCATGGCAATTCCCAGGCATACTATAATTACAGTACATTAAGAATCATTTTAAAAACAATACCTTGCACCCTCAATATCTCCTTCATTACAATATGCAGATATCAGCCTCTGGAAAGTAACCTGCAAATTAAGGGAGAAAAGAAACAAACACGAGGATTAGCTTCATGTATTTAAGAAAAATGACCAACGCATATAACATTACACCAATATCAAACCAATAAAAAGATTTACGCATAATTGCATTCGCAAAACCAAATCAAAGTGTCAAAAAAGTACAAGCAGCAATCTGGTTGCATTTCTAAAGGTAAAATGTGTTTTTTTTAAAACTGCGAAATGACTTTTTTTATTTTAATAAGCTTTGTAAAATGAGCAGTCTCCAAATTCCAAACCCCCTTCTTCAAGGGTCAAAACAGAAATGGCTATAACTGCTGTAAAGTATGACACTAAAGTGCATATTTCATGTACTCTCACATAGGAAATACAGCACATTTTATGAAAATAGTAGAGAAACAATAGATTTTGAAACTTTAAACTGCACAGGGTAATAACTTACTCTGTTAGGTTGCACATTTGCAGATTCCATTTTTGCCAGAAAATCAGTAGGCGAAAATTTGTGCTCATTCTGTAGATAGACTTTCAATAATGCATTGTAGTGGCTCACATCATAAACAGCACCTATGCATTGATCAGTAGAAGAAAATAATCAGCACACCAACCCAGCCACTGGTAATTAATTGTTCTATACAATTTGGAAGGTAAAAACACTCATCATCTTTGTAAATTAGGATCAAATTCAGCCCAAATGATAACACAGAAACTTATCAGCTATGAAAGTCAAACACCAAACATTTTCAGTCTATCTCAACTCAGTGGGCATGCACGCATAGCGTAAAACTGTCCATAATTCAGCACCACTCAGCAATCTCACAGGATCACTCAGGTGGGAAATGGAAAAACATCAGGGCTATGTACCTCTGAGGCAAAAGTAGAAGTTTCACTATGAATGTAACTCTGCTCTACCTAACCGACAGATTTAAAAGTAAAAGCACTTCACTCTCCCCACTAACAACCATCACCTCAATGAGCATGAATTATAATAAAATTTGAAGACAATGATGATTAAAGTCAGTTCATTGCCAGTCACGGCATGGGCTATAATACATATTAACTTCCTACTTGAAAAGTTACAGCAGTTATTGTCAGCTATCATTTCACAACACATTAAAAATGATCAAATTGACTGTTTTTATAAAATTTAAAATAACAAATTTACTAATAATAAAAGTTCAACTTGCTATATTCTATAACTTAGGATGATGAGTCATTTGTATGGTGCCATTAGCAGATTCCAATTCTGAGCATTCAACCTGACAATAAAACAGAGTAAATTTGACCACTTTTCATGTGCCCTAGAACTTGGCAAGTTTGATAGATGGCAATAACTGTGTGCTTTCAAGTATGAGGCTAATATGTATGAAAGCCCACGTAGTTGATTGCAACAGTTGAGGGTACTTATCCATTTGTTGAAGTTGCTTTGACCAGATAAACAAAGGAAGTGTTTAAAAAATTCAAGCCTTTGTATCTTACTTTGTATCTTTGTAAGTTTTATTCCCCCTTGAGATTTTTTTTAAATAAAACAATATCAGCATACTTGCTTTGTGTTCATTGTGTCAATGCAAGCAAAGGGTTAAGAGCTGATAGCATCAGCAGATATAAAAATTGTGAAAGAAACATAACGGTGCTATGTGAAGGTGATTTACTCCGGGAATTTGAGATTAAACATCTTGTTGGCACAGAAGCTCAATACATCATAAAACAATTCAACAAATTATATGATTTATTCAAATCAAATTGAGGAAATGACCTGGACAGTTACAAAGTTTACTTCTGTGCCTTTACAACAATAAAGATGAATTATATAATCTAGCTGCCACCTAGATTTTTCAAATTTATTTAGAAGTGTTTATGAATATAGTAACTTGCCTGGAGCTACTGCCATTTTAGATATAGTCACACAAAAGAAATGGAAGCAATCTTTTAGCTTACTTGCGCATACACCGTAAAACAGGATAAATTCACAGCATCAATATTTCACATTGGTGAGATAATGAACAGACTTGTGACAATGGAAAATAGAGCATGTCACAACGATGTTTAACTGTTGCAAAACAGAATAAATCTGGAAGACTGTGATTTTCACTGGCCAAACATGGATAAGAATCACAAAAAGAGGTGCATTGTGCCTAAAATTAAACAGACTGGATTTTACATCAAGGATAGCTGAGGCTAACAGCGCTCAACCTTTTTAATGGAGAAAATAAGACTGCAACTTCTAGAGACCACACAAGTGCAATTAAACATGGAAATCTGGATCTTTTTACCAAATGTCTCATACACCTAAACAGACTGCACTATACCACTGCCTCGCTGGGAGATACAACATCGAAATCCACACAGAGGTGTGTAGCTACTAAATCACTACACATGCAGAACATATTAAGACTGGTATATTCAGGTATAAGCAAATTTTTATGTCTTAATTACTCCCAAAAGATCTCCCTGACCTGAAATTTTAGTTCTACAATTGTGGATACTCATTCCTTCTTTTTTTTAAAAAAATACTTTATCTTCCACCTTTTATCTATCAATCCTATTTTTCTTTTCCCCCGATTTCATTTTTTGCATATGACTTTTACAACAAATTAAAATATAATTTATACTTTTGGTTTACGTTCTGCATGTCTCAGTATGGATTTTTCAATCTAATTGGTTGAAGAGTCATGCTGCTCCTTCCCCTACTCTCATATACCTCTTAGAGGGCACTATGCAAGGAAAGGTGTTGAGTTGTCCAAAAGACTGCAAAAAAAAAGTCAAAGTGCGATTAATAGTAAATTCAGTTCTTTCGTCACTGCAAATTCTGGGCTAATGTTAGCCTGAGATCTTAACGAAAAAGATACAGGAATATTGTGTGCATGAGCTATCAAACAATAAATGAATCTCAATTGTTTCTTGCAGGGAGGATTTATAGTTGAAATTATAATTGACCGATAGTATAAGTATTTGAGTATTGCTGAAAAAAGGCATTTGGTCAAAGCTTTTTGTCTTGCCCTCATTAGGGCAATAATTTACCTGTCTTAATGGGCTCCATCCTGCGCTCCAATTCACCCATCAAATGAATTTCTTTTCCTTAATGCACTAGTTCAAAGATTTGCCAAACGATTCTCTACCATGATCTACTGCAAGCCTATCTTCACTGTCAATATACATGTTGGGATTCATACAATTTTAAGTTCTGTAAGATTAGCCTTACTGCCTTGTAATTAGGGCCCAAGCCATTCGCTCACTAAGCAAGTTTGATGCTGAAATAGGAGACGTCTAATGCATCTTGACTATCCTAATCAGATCATTGCATGCTGTGTGTTGTGCAAACTCATGAAGTGGCTTAAGGCCATCACTTTCTTCCCTGAATAGTACCCACTGTACCTCAGATTGCCACGGAAGGACAAGATCTCAAAATTTGAGCAACAGATTAAACTAACTGTTTTATACTGCGTTGTGCAGCAGTGACACAAGTAGTAATCGACACTTGCAGGATACTGCCAAGCCAAAAGATGTTCTATCACACAAATGAATAATGTGGTACATGAATTTCAGCACCACTGTGATGCTCGGTGTGTAGGCCATAAGTCGAAAGTCTGACTGACCATACAGTATCCAATCAGCCTGGACTTGCAAAACTTAAAACATAATGTCCAACCATTAGATGTGACTTCGCAATTAGACAACGTTGCTAAGAAGTACACTGACAACCAACTTAAATTCACCATTTCTGTGCACTGGAAAATATTAATACAGCGACTCTATTCTTTGCAGACACAAAGAACTTGTACACACTTTATGCCATTCAAGCTAAACAAAATAAGTGATAGCCATTCCTTAGGGCAATGCTTTGCCACTGTCAAGCTGCTTAGTTTAAATTTAACTGTCAATAACCATCAACTGGTGTATCTGCCAATGGCCACACCTCTACCAATTAGAGCCCTTGAGCCAATCAGCATTGTCTTCTCATGTAGTATAGACCTGTTGTTTCCCTTACACTGGTATTCTTACAAATTCTCAGGAGTACAGGTTGAAAAGCTTTAACAAAATGGATTTTTCAGCACCTGAAATTTTTTTTTTTTAAAATGATCATTTCTTGGTCATTAGAGGTTCAGCCCACAATAGCCAAGCAATGAAATCTGTGCATCAGTTGTCCATTTTTGCAGTTAGCTGCTAGATCCTTTTTCCAGACAAAATCTTGTTCAAACATTGTGTCAATGCATTGTATAGCCTACTATCACCAATCTCCCCCTGTATGGTTGATAACTAAACCATTCAGTCCAGTGAGAAAATAAACCAAGTGATGTATTTTTACACTGCCTTCATTTGCATGTCATACATACACAACCAAACTCCGAAAATCTCTTGTAGGCTGCAAACATCTGAGAAGTTTCCAGCTGTTATTATTATCCATCAAAGTAGTCGGCTTAATTATGGCAAAGAAAAGAAACTCTACTCATGACCATACCTAGCTCTTGTAGTTTGTCCCAGATTCTGTGAGCCAAATCTGTTCGTTCAGGCAGTTGCATCTCTGGAAGCAGAGAACCGCAGCTACGTAGCAGCAGCAAGGCTTGATTGCCACTTGGAAAGCCTGGATTAAAAAAAAATAAATCTTAAAATACTTCAAGATATAACGCAAATACAAATTGGTTGTGGAGGGTAGGGTATAAAAAAACTCAATTAAGTGACAACAGATAAAATAGCTAACATTCCCATCTGTACCACATCACAGAGTGACCAAGGTTCTACCTGGAATATCAATCCAAGCTCAGATTTATTTTTAAAGTTACAGCCGTACTGTTACGTGTCATTTTTCCACCATTCAAATTTGTGATATCACAAACTACAAATGTCAACCAAACAAGAAAACAGTGTATTCAGAAGATGCTGTTTTTCACTGTCAACACAAGGATGGAGCTATACACGAGTAACGTAATTATACCAGAGCAATTTCAAAGTGTATTTTTCAGCATGAAAAGTAGAAGTAGGTGGGTGGTTACCATACCCACTGCTGGTATAGGCACAAATGCAACAAAATATTATACAGTCAGAAAATTGAAGTTTATTTTAAAATTCCAGACTAAACATTTCAAGAATTCCATTTTGCCTTTAGATCCATGATGCTCTGTAACAAATGTGAAACTTCCCAAAATATTATATACCCAGTTATTTTCGGTTTTTATGCCGTCTTGAGGCTGTTTGACAAGTCCTTTGAGGGAAGCACTTTGCTGAACCGCATCATAGCCTAATTTAAATATCAACTTCAGAGCTGTGGAGCATGTGAAGACAAATTTAAAAACAGGGCTGAGTTTACAAACCACTTGCTAGTTGAAGCTATGAATTAGGGCACCAGACATCTATAACATCCCTACTCCATCCCAGTCCACAGTACGATTTTATGGGTGGTCAAGGAGGTATCAGGTAGCCAATTAAGGGCCTCATCTCACAGCCTCACCAATATGATGGGCAGCAGGAGTGTTGCATCCAACTTGTAGCCCAGCAAGTTTAACCCGGTGTACTACTGGTCAATGAAAGAGGGAGGGTGCTTTTACCCTATGCCCTATGTCAAATGGAGGCCCACCACCCATGTCTAACATGCTTCCTATTTCCCTTCATTGGAGCCTGTCAGTCTAGCCCAAGCGAGAACATTGATATACCTGAATATCCACATCCATCACTGAATGCCATGCCCTTAGCCAACCAGCAGTGGCCATCATATTACTTGACATTATCCACATGCTAGTCTCCTACTGGCCAATCATCTGAGGCGCCAGTATTCCTCCTGGAGTTGGACAGAGGTCCTGACTCATTAATTAAAGTGCTATCACCCAAAAAAATTCAAGTGGGGCAGAGCCAGCTAAGCAAAGGCAGGTTTTTTCCTGAAAATTATGCTGAGGTGTGGAAAGCTTGCCGTCAATATAAAATGTAAATCCTTAATTCAGTTATAACGTCACTTCCATCTCACTTAGTGCTAGTCCCACTCCTTCCATGCACAGTGATGCTAGAATGTGATGGTAGTTGCCTTCCTTCTCCATCCAGCTGACAATGGCACTGAAGGGATTCAGGGAGATATTTGTCAACCTTTCTATTTTGTGCTTGAGTGGACAGAAGAGAACAGAGGATGACAAAGAAGAAACATTTCTAACCTTCAAAACAAATGTGCTTAAAAACAATTACGACCATCACTTCATTCTCTTTTCTTTCCTGTGATTGTTTTTTGCTTATCATCCAAAATTGGTATTGCCCATCCTAATCACACTTGGAAAGATGGTGGTGATCAGTCTTCTCAAATCACTGGGAGTCGGATGATGTCAGTACACCAATAATGCTGTTAAGTAGAGTGTTCCAGGATTTTGAAGGATTAAAAGATGCCATCGAAGGAGCCTTGGTGATTTGAAGTGCATCTTCAAATGTAGATGGTACACACTGGTGGAGGAAGTGATTATTGAAGATGATGGATGAAGTGCCAGCCAAACAAGCCACTTTGCCCAGCCGGGCATTGAGCTTTGAGTGTTGTTGAAGCTATATTTATTCAGGCAATTGGAGAATATTCAACCACTTGCCTAACTTGCACCTTACAGATGGTGAACAGGCTTTGGGAAGTCAGGAATTGAGTTAAACTATATTTTATCACTAATAAATGAGACATTGACAAACACCATCATGACAGAGTTACTGACTAAACAATCATCGATTCAATTAATCTATAGCAGATCCAGAAAAGACACGAGAATTAATTTTTTGCTCCAATCAGCTCCCAAGCATGCTAACATTTAGCATATATTATGCCTCAATTTACAGACAACTTACGCAACCTTGAAACCAGTACTCCATTCCAATAACACCAAAACTTTCTGACACAATGCATTTATAGAAGGAACATAGCCGTCAAATCCAAAAATAATATGCTGAATGCAAAAGCACAAAATATATTCAGAACACAATGAATGGGAAGACTACACGCAAGTCCTTCTATCAATTTTCCATTTACCTTCTTCCTTCGAGCACCAGCCTCAACCTATCATTGGAAAGACAGAGTACAGCATAAACCCTAACAACAATGGGAAGTGAATACATTCAAAATAACTGACTTCCCAATTATAAGGGCTGCCATTGATTTACAGAGGCATAAGAGGAGAAGGAAATTGAAAAGCACTATTATGTATAGAAAAAAAACAAATTGTGTCAGCAATGATGTTGCACACAAACAATGCAGGCAGCATTGTGAAGCCAGGCAACATAGGCTCAATCCCGGATGCAGAAGGTACAGTTAAGATTTAAAAAAATCAGCCATGAATATGCCAAATAGTGGAGCAGGCTCAAAAAGCCAAATGGCCTATGGCTTCTATTTCTTATATTTTTTGTCACTTCAGCTCAACTGGCTGGTCAGCTAGTTAATGATGCAGAGTGATGCCAACAGCACACATCTAAGGTTATTTATGAAGGCCCCCTTCTCGGCAGCACCGTAGCACAGTGGTTAGCACTGCTGCTTCACAGCTACAGGGACCTGGGTTTGATTCCCGGCTTGGGTCACTGTCTGTGTGGAGTTTGCACATTCTTCTCGTGTCTCTGTGATTTCTTCCAGGTATTCCAGTTTCCTCCCACAGTCCAAAGATGTGTGGGTTAGTTGATTGGCTATGCTAACATTGCCCCTTAGTGTCCTGAGATGCGTAAGTTAGAGGGATTAGCAGGTAAATGTATAGGGACATGGGGATAGGGCCTGGGTAGGATTGTAGCCGGTGCAGATGGCCTTTTTTTAGCACTGTCGAGTTTCTATGATTCTCAAACCTTGTCCTTTCCCTGAGGTGTGGTGATTCTCAGGTTACCAGCAGTCAGCACCTCCCCCATCTCCCTCCTTCAAAGGGCAGAGCAGTACATGGTCAGATAGGACTGTGGCAGCTAGAGGTTGATTAATTCAGCTGGCTGGATGGCTGGTTTGTGATGTGAAGTGATGCCAAAACAGTGTGGGGTTAAGTTACCACCAGACAGCTCTCTCTCTTCTCAAAAAGGGAAGAGCAGTCTATGGTCCTACTGGACTTTGGTGACTTTTGTTTTCAGTTCACACCATCATACTCAAGCAATCATTTTACTTTTCAATGGAAATGAAAATTGGAGCCTTTAAGAATAGCAATTGCTTTATTACGGGCATTCAGATTTTAAATAGATTCTGGTGTGCTACTTTATTTATATCAGAAGCAATTCTGATCCTAAGACATCATCAATATGTTATCTTTGGTAAGCAAAACAGTATATTGTCATCAACTTTCTCTTCAACAATTGTAATACAGCATTTTGTTAATAAAACATCTGACAACATTTTATAATTTTTAAAGACTTACCTGACATGCTCGTTCTGTATATTTTTACAGCACTGACTGAAATTAAAAATACGCATTTGAAGGTTCTTTAAATATGTGGCCGCACTCTGAGGCAAGGTTCAAGTTGCATTCAAGAGACTTCAACATAATCTAGGCTGACAAAGTGCAAAATGAAGGAATGCTGTACTGTCAGATGAGACATTAAAAGGAAGCCCAATTTCCAATCTCAAGTAGATGTAAAAGATTCGATGGTTCTATTCTAAAGAATGAGTTCTCCTTGATTTGCTGACTGAGATATATCCGTCACACAATTCCACTGAAAAAAACAGATTATCTGCTTTTCACATTGTTATTTGTGGGACCTTGCTGTGTGAAAATTGGTTGCTAGTTTTTTTTTAAAACTTGGCAAAAATGCCTATATGATGACACCAAGTTTCCTGCGGCATGCCATTTTAAATATCTACTTTGCCTTTATGCTAACACATCTGCCCTCAGCCTACTGCAGTTTTCCAATCAAGGTCAACACAACCTCAAGGAACGGCACCTTGTCTTTCATATTACAGCATTCCATAATTAAACAATGAGTTCAATAATTTCAAACCAAAATGTTGCCGCTCCACACAAACTTTGTTTTCTTTGCCTGTGTTCATCTGTATCTTGTTTTTTGGCCGTCAGCTCTTCTGCCACTCACTTCTCCTCCAGATCCATCTTTTGCTCCTTTACTTGTCCTCATTACTACACCCTACAAACACTTGTCATTTAATATCTTCCACTGCAGACCTTTTGCTTCATTTTTTTCCCCTCACAGTGCCCCATTTCACCTCCTTAATTTTAAGGCATTTCTAATTTTTCCCTAGTTCTGACAAAGGTCACGTTTCTCTTTTCACACATGATACCAGCCAGAGTATTTCCAGCATTTCCAGTTTAATTTTAGAAGGATATGCCACAAAGGCTGGTGAAACTAAGATGACTGCAATGGAGCCTAAGTATTAATATGGGCCTGATGGTCCGAATGGATGTAGGTACATTGTAACAGTGTAGTTACTTCAGTGAAGCGGAACTAATGTTTGTGTTTCAACAATAGTAAGGAATTGGATCCCTGCTTGCCAAACGTACAGTAAGTTTCTATGATCCTATCGAAAAAATGGCAACATGTTGGCATTCAAAAAGCACAGGCATGAGGGGCCAAATAGCTTTTCTTCAATGCTACAAGTTTTCATCACTTGAAACTCTCTGCAAAATTACCTATTTACCATGCTTTTGGTCAGCTGTCTTGATATTTCCTCTGCCTCAGTGCCAAATACTGTTTGATAATACCCCTGTGAAGCACCTTGGGATATTTTGTTACATAAAAGATGCAATGTAAAGACAAGCTGTCGTGCTTTAAATGTCAGGAATTGGACTGTCATAAAAACTCATCTGGTTCACAATTTTATTAGGGAAAAAAAACTTACTGTATCTGGCCAGGTTTACATGTAATTCCACACTCTCAGCAATCTAGTTGACTCTTAATTGCCCTCTGAAATAGCCCAGCCAGCCACGAGAGAAAAGTTAGTCAAGTATAAAACTTAGATGGATCACTTGGTTTTGACCTCAACATCAAATTATACCCTGCCTATTCACCCTGCTCCAAGCCCTTCTCGACATCTGGTGACTCGCGCCAAAATTGAAAGAGTGGTCCCATAGAATAATCAAGCACCAACCTGACGATAGTCATACACACCGTAGCACACCATACACCAAATGTTCCAGGCTCTCATCACTATACTTGGGCATGAAGGACAACCCGAGGTGAGGGCATAGAAAGACACAATCAGAAGGGAGTAACCCTGGGAGTCCTCAACATTACCTCTGGGCCCCTTGTTTTATCTCAGGCCATTAAACTTCATGGACAATGAAATTTTGGTGACTTCCATCCTCCCTTATCCCGATAAATGACTAGTCTTCCTAGTTACACATTACTTGGAAGATGCATTGAGGGTTGCAAGAGGACAAAATATACTCTCGGTGGGAGACTTTAAATTACTTAACCATCAGTGGCTCAACATCACCACTACCAACCAAGTTCTGAAGTACACATCTGCCACAGTGAATCCACAGCAATTGATAAAAAAATCAAGAGAGGAAAAAAACTCCACTTCAGTCCACATCAATATACCTGTTGGAGATGCACTCAGCATAACAGTATCGGTAGGAGTGGCCACCATATTATCCCTGTGGAGACCAAATCGTGTCTTCACATGGAGGACATCCCCCACATTTTGACTGGTACTAACATTGTGCAAAACAGGATAGATTCAAAATAGATTTAGCAGCTCATAGCTGAGTACACACAAGACAGTAGGTCACGAGCAGCAGTAGAATTGCACTTGCACACAAACTGCAACCTCAAAGCCCAGCACAACCCCAACTTTACCATCATCAACATACTGGACCACACTGGTTCAATGAGGTATGTAAGACAGCATGCCAGGAGCAGCACCAGGCATACCTAAAAATGAGGTGCTAACCTGGAGAAGCGAAAAGACAGGGCTACAAGCATACTAAAGAACAGATTGAGGTAGACAAAACAGGGTCATAGCCAACACTGTACTGGCATATTATGTCATGAATGGTGGGGGGACTATTAAACTAGTTCAAGGAGAAGACTCTACAAACATTTTACTTCCTTTATCGTTTTAGGCAATGTGGGCATTGTTGGCAAGGGCATCATTACCTATCCTTAATTTGCTGTTGGACTTTTCAACTTGCTAGGCATTTCAAAAGGAGAACAGTGACCACGATATCACATAATCTTGGTATAGCAACTTCTGCAAGACGTGCCTGATCGTTGACACGGATGCCATCATCTCACGAGAACACCATCCACCAACATGGTACGTCATCTTAACTACCTGATATGCTGCAGGAGAGGATGTCCCAAAGCATGGTACATTGGTGAGACCATGCAGACACTACGACAATGGGTGAACTAACACTATTCAACAATCATCAGGCAAGAGTGTTTTCTTCCTGTTGGGGGAACACTTCACCAGACACGGGCACTGAGCCTCTGATCTTCGGGAATGCATTCTCCAAAGCGGCCTTCACGACGACACAGAATCACTGAGCAGAAGCTGATAGCCAAGTTCTGCATGTATAATGATGGCCTCAACTGGGATTTTGGGTTCATGTCACACTATCTGTAATCTCCACAACTTGCCTGGGCTTGCAAAATTTCACTAACTGTCCTGGCTGAAGACAATACACATCTCTAACTTGTGCTTAACCTCCTCTCCACTCACACTGTATCTTTAAGACTTGATTACCTGTAAAGACTTACATTCCAACCATTGTTTTGTAAATTGAGTTTGTGTCTTTATATGCCCTGTTCGTGAACAGAACTCCCACCCACCTGATGAAGGAGTAGCGCTCTAAAAGCTTGTGCCTTATGAATCTGTTGGACTTTAACCTGATTTTTGAGAGACTTCTTACTGTACAGAGGAGGTCCAGAGGATTGGAGAATAGCTAATGTTGTTCCTTTGTTTAAGAAGGGTAGCAAGAATAATCCAAGTAATTACAGACTAGTAAGCCTTATGTCAGTGGTAGGCAAATTATTGGAGAGCATTCTTCAAGATAGGATTTATTCCCATTTGGAAATAATGGACGTATTAGCAAGGGGCAACATGGTTTTGTGAAGGGGATGTTTCATGATTGAGCTTTTTGAAGAAAATGATTGATGAGGGTAGGGCAGTGGATATTGTCTACATGGACTTCAATAAGGCCTTTGACAAGGTCCCTCATGGCAGACTGGTGCACAAGGTGAAGTCGCCTGGGATCAGAGGTGAGCTTGCAAAGTGGATACAGAACTGGCTCCGTCATTAGAAGACATAGTAGCACTGGAAGAGTGCATTTCTGAATGGAAGACTGTGACAAGTGACATTCCTCAGAGATCAGTGCTGGAGCCTTTACTGTTTGTAATATAAAAATGATCTGGAGGAAAATATAACTGGATTGATTAGTAAGTTTGCAGATGACACAGAAGTTGGTGGATTTGCAGTTAGCGGCGAGAACCATTAGTGAATGCTAAGGGCATAGATTGGTTGGAAGCTTGGGTGGAGAAATGGCAGAGGGAATTTAATCTGAACAAATGAAGTAATTCATTTTGGAAGGCCTAATACAGATAGTAAATGGCAGGACCCTTAAGGGTATTGATAGGCAGAAGGATCTGGATGTACAGATACATAGGTCAGTGAATGTGGCAATGCAGGTGGAGGTGGCAGTCAAGAAGGCATACGGTATGCTTGCCTTCATCTGCCAGGGCACTGAGTTTAAAAACTGGCAAGTCATGTTGCAGCTTTATCGAATCTTAGTTACACCACACTTGGAATATAGTATTCAATTCTGATCACCACACTACCAGAAGATTAGGGAAGCTTTGGAGAGAGTACAGAAATGATTTACCAGGATATTGTCTTGTATGGAGGGCATTAGCTATGAGGAGAGATTGAGAAACTTGATTTGTTCTCAAATGACAGAGGTTGAGGAACAACTTGACAGAAGTCTACAAGATTATGAGAGGCATAGACAGGGTGGGTAGTTAGAAGCTTTTTCCCAGGGTGAAAGAGCAATTACTAGAGGTCACAGGTTTTAAGGTACAAGAGCAAGGTTTAAAGGAGATGTACAAGGCAGTTTTTTTTTTTACACGGAGGGCAATGGGTGCTTGGAACTCACTACCAGGGAGATAGTGGATCCAGATAAGATAGTGACATTTAAAGGGTGTTTGGACAAATACTTGACTAGGATGGGAATACAGGGATGTGGTTCCCCGGAAGGTAGGGGGCTTTCGTTCAGTTGGGCAACATGGTCAGTGCACGCTTGGAGGGGTCGAAGGGTCTGTTCCTGCGCTGGAATTTTCTCTGTTCTTTGTTCTAACAGAAAGGAAGATGGTTGTGATTGCTGGAGGCCAATCATCCCAGCCAAGAACATCACTGTAGAAGTTCTGCAGGATGGTAGCCTGGGCCCAACCTGATGCTGCAACGATCTTCTCTATATTATAAGGGTACAAGTGTTAACTGATGATTGTACTGTGTTCAGTCTAATTTGCAACAGTTTAGTTGGTGAAGCTCAAATGTAACAAGGCCTGGATAACATTAGTTCTGGCTGATAGATGTCAAGTAACATCCATGGTGGTGCAAATCCCAGGGAATGACAATCACCAACAAAAAGGAATCTAGCCATCTCCCTTTGATGTTTAACAGCATTACCAATGCCAAATCCCACAACATCAACATCCACATCCTCGGGTTACTGTCAACCTGAACCTGAACAGGACCAGCCATATAAATACAGTGGCCTCGAGTCAGAGGCTGGGAATTCAGTGCTCAGTAACTCATCTTCTGATTCTCAAAAGTCCATCCACTTTCTGCAATTCAAGTCAGGAGTGTGATGAAATACTCGCCTCGTCTGGATTATTGCGCGTCTAACAATATTTTACATGCTCAACACCAAAGACAATGCAAATTGCCCATTCACCATCTTAAACATTTACTCCTTCCATCACCAATGCACAGTGGCAGCAATGTGAACACACTGCAGCAACAACCAAAATGTCGTGAAAAATCTTCAACAACGTTCTTGTGATGCGACTGGTTCTCCTAACAGATTTATTTTTCTCACATGTATTAGCATAGTGAAAAGTATTGTTTCTTGCATGTTATACAAAGCACACTGTTCATAGAAAAGGAGAGAGTGCAGAACGTAGTGTTACAGTCATAGCTCGGGTGCAGAGAAAGATCAACTTAATATGAGGTAGGTCCATTCAGCAGTCTGATGACAGCAGGGAAGAAGTTGTTCTTGAGTCGGTTGGTATGTGTCCTCAGACTTTTGTATCCTTTTCCCCATGGAAAGTGATGGAAGAGTCTATGTCCAGGTTGCATGGTGTCCTTAATTATGCTGGCTGCAGGTAGCAGGAAATGTAAAGAGTCAACAGGTGGGAGGCTGGTTCGAGTGGTTCGACTGGGTGTCGTTCATGACCCTTTGTAGTTACTTGCGATGTTGGACAGAGCAGGAACCATACTAAACTGAGATACAACCAGAAAGAACGCTTCCTATAGGGCATCTGTGAAAGTAGATAGAGTTGTAGCGGACGTGCCAAATTTCTTTAATCTTCTGATAAAGTAGCATCTTCCAAAACCATGACTTCTATCATCGAGAAGGTCAAGGACAGTAGATGCATGGACATATCAATATTTGCACGATACTCTTCAAACCACACACCAGTCAGGCCAACTTGCAACTTACCCACCGTTCCTTCACTGTTGCTTAGTCAAAATCCTGGAACTCCTTACCAAACAGCACTATGGATGTACCTGCACCACTTGTGCTGCAGCCACAGCTTTCCACCACCTTCTCAAGGACAATAAATGCTGACCTTCCGTGCAAAGTTCCTGTCCCATGAACTTATTATTTGAACTTCACTGGATGTATCAAAGAAAATTGCACTGTTGGTTGGCCACCGCAAAGATGCAATTAAACCAAACCAAAAAGGAAAACTTAATTTATTAACTAAAAGCAGCCTTTGAAACTTATCAGCCCACATGGAAGACCAAGCAGATAAATTTCAGATCAACCTCAAAATGGGTGAATGGAATTATTTAATAAAGTTATTTAATAAAAACTGATCATTTAGATAATCATATGAATCTCAAAACACACATTAGATGGAAAGAAATCACAAAGTTTTACCCATTTAGATTTCCAAGTACTTGTTTAGTCATGGCATGGGAGGAGGAGGGCCTTGTACAAATCTTTATTAATTGGAAGTCTTTTTAATCTGTTACACAAATAAACGTAACAAAAACAGACCTGTTCGACAAATGTCGTGGAAAATCTTCAACAATAAGGTTCTTGTGATGCGACCGGTTCTCCTAACAGATGAGTCCAACTTGTTCAAGGCCCAGTCAAATTGCATGGACTGTTTGGCCCGAACAGCTGTGCTTCCTTCATCTTTGGCAGGTGTCTTCTGCTCTGTGGCAACAGCATTACTGTTCAGAGATCTGCAAAAGCTAAAAATTATAAATAGTTTGAGAGAGTTGCACACATTTACAAAATCCATCTTTAGTGCTGTCAAACATGCTCTTTTCAGAGAGGTTCTCTTAATTTAGTGGTAAACTGGAAAACTAAATTGAGGTACAGCAAAAGTGGAAACCAACAATCAAGCAAGTCAATTGAATTTGAGAAAAATCTTAGCAGAGCCTCTGATTCAATGGATGATGGCATTGCCAGGCCTAATACTTAGCCATAGTGTCAAGGATCCCCTGGATTTGAATCTTCATTGGCAAAGTTAGCATATCTTAGACAAATCACCCGTAGAGGCACCAACCAGACTGACCTCAGCATGCCTCTGTTTGCATTCAGTGATGAAAGCAAGCATGCACACAGCTTGGGGGGCAGTGGCATGGTAGTACTGTCACTGGTTTAGTAATCCAAAGACTCTAGGCAAAGACCTGGGGACCCGGGTTCAAATCCCACCGTGGCTGATAGTAAATCTGAATTCAATAAAATCATGGAATTAAAAGTCTAATCATGACCATGAATTGTCAATTGTTATAAAACCCACCTGGTTCACTCATTCTTTAAGGAAAGAAATCTGTCATCCATACCTGGTCTGGCCTACATGCAACTCCAGATCCACATCAATGTGGTTGACTCTCAATTGCGCCCTACAATGGGTGCTGTCAGCTCAAACGCAATTAAGGATGGACAATAAATGCCAGCATAGTTCACATCCAATGAGAAATAAAAGTTATTTGGTGAAGTAGAAAGTGTACCAAAAACTGTGCCTTAAACTTCCTTATTGTATTATTTCTAAGTATTACATCCTCAGCCATTTTGTTTTACTGCCCAATATCTTTCAATCTGCAGTTAGGCCCATTTGTTTGGCTATTTCTACTTGTCAAATCTTCAATGAAAATTTGATAAATATCATAGATGATTTCCATTGTTCAACATGATAGACTTGGGACAAGGCTTAATTTTGAGTATGATAGCTCATTTATAGAAAATGCAAGGACACAAGTTTCATTTCCTATTACGTTCAGTCCATAGAGCACAAGGTAAAAGCATTGGGAGAAACCTCGAGTTTTGTAAAAAGATTTTAGCTGAGTTAGCTTTTCTGAATGGGCGGAATAACCTTTTTCTGATGTTGCATTGCATTGCATAAATCACTCAATATTTACTTGATGTTTCATGCTGGTTGGTTACAGCTTTCTTCAGTATATTCATAATCTCTGCTGCAAATCACTAAATAACTCTGTGGCAGCCTTCTGCTTCACAAGATGATGGTTTGATTCATGGTAATCAACTGTTTGTCTTGTGTGGTTCATGGATCCCCATTCTGGCATTGGAGACTCTGATGCATTTGTTGTAATGTAAGACAATGGGCAGAGAAGCTACATGATTCAGTAGCCTTGGTTTTCTCAGGACCCTTTCTTGGAAAGCTGAGCTTTTTGTTTCTACTTGTTTTTTCCAATGCCCTTAAACAATTCCCTCCAAATGTCACAGATGTCAGCAACTGTCTCCCAGTTATCAGTATCAATGCCCACCATATTCATATGTCTCTTGCAGGTGTCCTTGTAACGGAAGTATGGATGCCCACATTGTCATGACCTACTGGTCAATTCGGTTATATATAGCCACCATCTATCCGCTGAACCTCGGTGGCTTAGCAATAAGTGGATGGTGAAGGAATTAGCATCTTCCAGGATCTTCCATGTTGTCCTGCCAAGAGATGGTGAGATGCATCTGAAAGCAAAGGTGGAACCCATTCAGCCTTTTCTCCTGCCTAACATACGTTGCCTAGGTCTCACAAATTTAAGCAAAAGTGCTTTGGATGCAGATTTAGGGGACTTTGCAGTTCGATATTCTCAGTCAGTTTGTTATTGTGTAAAACTCTCTTGCTGAGATTGGACATTATGAGCAGCTGATTTGAGCATCAAGGAACAAATTGCTGATTATTGTGAAGCTTTGATATGTGCAACTACAACAAGCTCCAGTAGCACATTGTTAATGCTGGAAAACGGCAGTGTGGCCTTATCATTGACCAGGACATTTGATTAAATGATATCAAATGATTAAGCTATACTTTTTTTTTAAACAGGTATGACAGCGCCTATCCATTTACCACTGCAGGTGCTCCACAGTATGGAATGTTAGTCTGGCATTATGCAGACTTGGCATTCCTGCGTCTTGGTTATCACACAAGCAAAGCTGGACAGCTTCTCGTCAGTTCTGTGCATCAGTAACATCCTCTATGATCTGAAGGCATGTGATAGCAAAATGGTGCTAAAACACAAACCCTTTTGACTCCACTGTTAATCTCAACAGATCCCGAGATAGCTGAGAAATCCAAGCGAGAACACTCAATGCACAAGGAGCCATGAGGAGTCAAATACAACAGATTATTCAGTGGTGTGCCAATAACTATCGGTAACAACACTGCCAGAATTTTCAGATGTCCTTAAACACAGGGAATGTCAGAGACATGTACGAAACAATCAAAAGGCAACATTAAAAAGAAAAAGGCTCCGCTGAAAACAAAAGATGGGGAGCTCAGTATCAAATGCCATAAACAGTTGGAGAAATGTCGGGAACACTATCTTGAGTTGCACCATAGACAAAAGCTCAATCACAGAGGAAGCTCCAGACACCACAGAAAGGCCACCTGTCATGGCCGAGCTGGACCTTGAACCTACAACGAAGAAGCTGATTAAAGCTTTTGCTTTATTTACCATGGGCAAAACTCCAAGTCCGGATGCTATGCTGCCTGAACTGATCTGAACATTGGAAACCAGCACCCCGGCAACATCTGCATGAACTCTGTCTCTATTGGAGAGAAGGGTGCTGTCTCCATATCTGATATAAAGGTTATGACTTTATACAAGAACAACATGACTCCAGTGATTACATCGACTCGCAACACATCACCCTGCTGAACACCTAGTGAAATTCTTTGCCCATTTTGTCTGTAATTCTTGGCTAAATGCTTCCATCCAGAATCTGTGCATAGTTTCAGAACTAGAAGATCTACAACTGGTACGATATTCTCAGTCCCGCAGCTGTAACAGAAATGCCATGCTCAAAGGGTTTCATAAGTATTTTCTTTTCTGATACTGACAATGCTAAAAAATTACATCTCAATAACTTCCCTGGGCAAACCTTTATATAGTTGCATCTATAATGATTTCATCTCATGATAACTCTGTATTAGCACATCCTTTATCCAACTATTCCCGTCTCAGAATAATTGATATTTCACCTTATAAGTCTCACCAGTGTAATCTTGAGTTAGCAGTTAAAATAACCGTGACCAAGTCTAATACTGCATTTAAGTCATTAGGAATCCAATTTACAATTAATCTCCCCTTGAAAATCTTCTCTCTCTTCCTGACAGTGCCCAATTTCACATTTATTGGTCACCTTTCATCGTCAACTGCTTCGTTATGAGATTCCCTGAATAGTTTACCATCAAAACACTGTCTTCCAGCAAGAAGAAACTGAGAATCTAATAATTAGAAGACAAAAGGAAGACAGATTGATTCATGACTCTGTTAATTTATTGTTGAGATGATTAGAGAGGGTAGGAGTACAGAAGAATATATAAAAAAGGAAATCTCATTGGGTTGAAAGTAAACAGTTCTAATCTATTTCCATAAGACTGTCTGTTGGATTCAACAATACGTTGAAGACTCAATTCATGTTGCACTGAGGCGCTATTGAGAACACTATTTACGATAGTTTTCAGATCTCTGGAGAAATAACAGTACGATGGATGAAGCAGGGATCAGATGTTCTTGGAATAGATGTAGCAAATTTTACTGATAAATGGACATGGGATGAGCTAGAATTGTCTGCTTGTTGCACTATCTGGAAACAAGAGGAATTTCAGTTTCCATTGACAGGTCTGTTTGATTGATCACTAATATTACCCTTCACTACATACCTGCTGACTCAGTTCAGATTTGAATTTTCAACTCTAACATTTGACTCAAAGATGAGAACGTCACATCACAAAATCCAAGCAAAGCAGCTTGAATAGTGTCAAACGACTTCACATTCAGGGCAGTCAAGATTTATTGATCTACAGTTTAAGCCAGGCATTCATCTGAGAGACTTAGATTTTAGAAAGAACTGGCTTCAGTGGAGAGGGAGATCTACTCACCTGCTCCAAACATCCACAGTGATGCCAATTTTCTCTCCTAAATACTCAGCAATATTTTCCTCTTTGTTAAAATCCATCTCATAGTTTTGTCCTGGCCAGAGGAAATTCTTCTATTAAATGTCTTAAGACATGAATAAAAACTATTGTACTCTAAGGTATAAACACAAGCTACATTGTAAATTAATTGCAAAAGGCTTCTATCCTCTCACAGCATTGCTCAGAAGGACTTTAGCCAGATTGAAGGTGATGTCCTCTAAAATCCCCAGATACTCAGAAATCAAAGTTAGGACAGATGCACCTGGAACCTGAATCACTAAACCTACAATTTGCTTACACGTGGTGCAGTTACGTGAATAGCACGCCAATGCCGATTTAATCTTCACGTGTAAACAAGCAATGTGAACAAATTAGGGTGGGAAACAGCTAACGAGACTAAAGTGTGTGAAGGAAAAAGAGATGGGAAGTGAAAGAAGAATTGAATAGGAGCATAAAGGAGGAGAGGAGGAAGAAAGCATTGGTAAGTGGAATGAATGGGCTGGGAAAGAGGTTGGTGAGATTTATTACCAATTGCCCTGGCGGCGGAGCCAAGGGTAGGATGAGACCATTAGGATTGCGGTTAGCAAGTAGGCTCACAGTCACAGGCAGAAACTCCTGGAAGGAGTCAAGCATAAAATGGAGAAGTGTGGGAAAGTCATAGTCAGGGAAGAGTATACGTAGGGGGCAGACGTAGATCATCTGGAGCGAACAGAAATCCCACCTTAATGACCTGAGCCAAATCTTGTAATGGTACATGAAAGATTAGAAAATTTACAATCCTTGCCCCACTCCACAACCACACTTCTCATTGTTGTCCCTCAGCCTCAAGGTCAGAAATCTGTCAGAAACGGCCAGCTTGCCGATTATCTCAGAAAGTTATTGTTTCTGTAATCGCTCCACCATCACTTTTTATTTTAATTTTAACTTGAGAAGGGAAATGAAGTGACGGAGACTCGCGGAGTGGGGGGTGGAAACTGCAGGCAGTGCGTGGCCGAGTTATTAGAACTTAAAGCCGGTCGATGCCCTTCACAGCTGCCCCTCTCTCCTCCCCTCTTACCCCGGATTAATTACCGCAGAGTCGCGGTGTCCCCCCCCCCCCCCCCCCCCCCCGGAGAGGAGGAGGGAAGAGTGTCTGCTTCTAGCAGGGGATCCCTGTCCTCATTCACAGCCCCTGGGGGAGGGGGTGCCACTCACTCACCTGGTACAAGCGCCGCTCCGACGACGAGCAGCGACGCCGTGAGCCAGCTGCCTGTGTCCGGCTGCGAGGCAGGGCCGGAGGAGGCAGCGAGCCAGCGGCAGCCGCGTGAGGAACCGGCCCGAGCGGATGAGTGCCGCCATCTTAGCGGAGGGAAGGACCAGGAGCACGAGGCTGCGCAAAGGTCACTGGGCCAAACTACCTGGCAACAGGCAGGGGGGAGCAGTAACATCCCATCATTGTCAAACAGTTCACAGCAGCGTGACTTAAAATTGTGTGAACTTGATATGAAGTGGGATTATCATGTTATATCACAGTTATGCTTCATTTGTCATGTTGCTTGAGATTTCAAACCATTATTTAACTCCAAACGATTCGCGCACACCCCGGGTACTGCTGGTAGAGTTTGCCTGAGTGATGGGCTGAAAGTTTTCCCGGAGTTGGGCCATCCTCTTGATTTCAGAGCTGACTCTGAGGAAATGTCATCTATCCGCGAAACGTTGGCTCCAATCTCTCCCCGCAGATGCTGTCAGGCCTGCTGAGTTTTTCTGGCATTTTATGTTTTTTTTGTTTCAGATTCCACATCCGCAGTGTTTTGCTTTCAACTTTTCTCCTGGTTTCAGTCTTGTCTTAAGTGAGGGCAGAGAGATGGCCGATCAAAACTGCATGAACTGACAGTAACCATAGGAACCAAGTTTCTCCACTTCTGATTCTGCATTCTCACTTTCTGCATTGACTGGGATTTGCTTTTTTTTCCTCCTTGTCTGGCAGAACTAGAGGTCATAGTTTGAGGATAAGGACTGAGGTGAAGAGAAATTTTCTGACCCAGAGAATAATAAATGTATGGAATTCACTGCCACAGAATATAGTTGACACTAAAACATTGTCTGATTTCAGGAAGAAATTAGATATAGCTCCAGGGACAAAAGGGATCAAAGAATTCAGGACAGATAGACAGGATCAGGGTATTGATTTTGATGATCAGCCATGATCAAAATGAATAGCGAAGCAGGCTTAAAGGCTGAATGGCCTACTGCTTCTGTTTTCGTTGTTTGATAGGGTGGGGGTGGTAAAATTTTGGAAAGACTCTATTTCTGTATCAAGAATTCATCATTCCAATAATACCCTCACTTCTTCATCCCACCATCCCACCAGGCTTAAAGGCTGAATGGCCTACTGCTTCTGTTTTCGTTGTTTGATAGGGTGGGGGTGGTAAAATTTTGGAAAGACTCTATTTCTGTATCAAGAATTCATCATTCCAATAATACCCTCACTTCTTCATCCCAGCAGAACCTTCAGCTGCCAAGTGAGAGTCCTGGAATTTGATTTGATTTATTATTGTCATATGTGTTAGTATACAGTGAAGAGTATTGTTTTTTGTGTGCCATAGAGACAAAGCATTGTATTCATAGAGAAAGAAACGAGACAGTGTGTGAATATAGTGTTTCAGTCATAGTGAGGGTGTAGAGAAAGATCAACTTAATGCAAGGTAGGTCCATTCAAAAGGCTTGACAGCAGCAAAGAAGCTGTTCTTGAGTCAGTTGGATGTGACCTCAGACTTTTGTATCTTTTTCCTGACAGAAGAAGGTGGAAGAGAGAATGTCCAGAGTGTGGGGTCCTTAATTTTACTGGCTGCTTTGCCAAGACAGCAGGAAGTATAGACAGAATGGATGGAAGGTTGATTTGTGTGATGGATTGGCCTACATTCATGACCTTTCATAGTTCTTGTGGATTTGGGCAGAGAAGGAGCCATACCAAACTGTGATACAACTAGAAAGAATGCTTTCTATGGTGCATATGTAAAAGTTAGTGACAGTCATAGCTGACGTGCCAAATTTCCTTCGTCTTCTGAGGAAGTAGAGGAGTCGATCGGCTTTCTTAACTATAATATGAACATGGGCAGAGCAGGACAGGTTGTTGGTGATCTGGACACCTAAAAACTTGAAGCTCTCGACTCTTTCTACTTCGTCCCCATTGATAGAGACAGGGGCATGTTCTCTTTTATGCTGGTGTCCTGATTTCTCTCCCTAAATCCCCTCCCCCCTATTTTTCTTCTCATTCAAAACTCTTCTTAAAATTTACCTCTTCGACCAAACTTTCAGATACTTTATCACATTAAGAGTGCTATGTAATTGCAAGTTGTTATCATAGGACTCAGATTGGAATTTATCATTAAAATTCATAAAGGGCAGCATGGTGGTTAGCACTGGTGCCTCACAGTACCAGGGACCTGGTTTCAATTCTGGCCTTGGGTAATTGTCCATGTGGAGTTTGCACATTCTCTCCATGTGTGCATGTATTCCCTCCCACAGTCAAAGATGTGCGATTTATGTTAATCAGCCATGCTAAATTGCTCTTTAGTATCAGCGGATCTAGCCAGGATAAATACATGGGGATACGATCTGTGTGGGATTGTGTTCAATGCAAACTTGATGGACTAAATGGCCTCCTTCTGTGCTGTAGGCTTCTATGATTCATGAGTAGTTTTCTGGGTCTCCATACAGCTACAAAAAAGAAAATGAGATCCAGAAGTGGAAACACTGTACACCACTGCATCCATCACTCTGTAACTTAATTTTCTCAAACACCAACTCAACAAGAAGCAAATTGAAGGACAATAACTTTATTAAAAAGTGATTCAGATCAGAGCTGGATAGCTTCCCCCATATGCAAGTTGAACTCTCAGTATGCTACAGTATAGTTAATTTGTGGAATGTCAGATATCCTTGCATCTTGCTTGACTCAAATTCATAGACAGTTCATAGAATCCCTACATTGGAGGAGGAAGCCATTCAGCCCATCAAGCCTGCACTGACAATAATCCTATCGAGCCACTATCTCCGTAATTCCACATACTTACCCTGCTGGTTGCCCAATATTAGGGGCAATTTTGATGTTATTCCATCATTCCTCTCCCTCTTTTCTTTTGACAAAAGTTCAAAAAAGAAGTTAATTTTAAACTGTCAATGCACTTATAATATGTAATAAATAGTAGTACTGGAGTCAATAACATTTTTAATAATAAATGGCTGTAAGAGAACAAGAGCAAGGAGGTTATGCTGAACTTATACAAGACACTAGTTAGACTTAAGCTGCAATATTGTGTACAGTTCTGGGCACTGAACTATAGGAAGGATGTGAATGCGTTGAAGACAGTGCAAAAGAGATTTATAAGAATAGCCCCAGTGTTGAGAAACTTCAGTTATGAGGATAGATTGGAGAAGTTGGAACTGTTTTCCTTGGAAAGAAGAATGGCAAGAGGAGATTTGATAGAGATATTCAAAATCAAGGACAGAGTAGATCAGGGAAAACTGTTATCACTCAGAGATTTGCAAAATAAGCAAATGTAGTGGAGGAAAAATTATTTTCTCACAGCGAATGGTTCAGGTCTAGAATTCACTGCCTGGGAGTGTGGTGGAAGCAGGTTCAATTGAGATATTCATAAGGACATTAAATGATTATTTTAATAGAGTCTATGTGCAGGGCAGGAATTATACTAAATCATGATGCTCATTTGGAGTGTCAGTGCAGACACGATAGGCCAAATGGCCTCCTGTGCCATATCAATCTGTAAAACTAATACTGCTCTGAAACTAACAAGAAATTCTGCAAGAATAAACACAAACTGGTCTGAATCATAAGAATAATTTCTGGCACAAGAGAATGCCATTTGGCCCACTGAGTTCATGTCAGCTCTTTATGAAGCAATCCAGTCAAACCTTCTAAATACTTATAATCCTACGGATTATTTCCTTCAGATGCCTATCCAAACTCTTCTTGAAATCATTGATTGTTTCTACTTAGAATCATAGGAACTCTATAAGTGCAAAAGGAGGCCATTTGGCCCATCGAGTCTGCATCGACCACAATCCCACCCAGTCTATATTTTTGTAACCCCACATATTTACCTTGCTAATCCCTTGATACTAAGGTGAATTTAGCATGGCCAATCAACCTATCCTGCACATCTTTGCATTTCCACCATCCTCATTAGTGAGTTCCAGTTAATTACCATTTGCTGTAAAAAAAAAAGTTCCTCCTTGTATTGCTCTTGATCTCTTAAACCTTTCTCCAGAACTTATACAATCACCTAATTTGAACGCATTTTCCTTGTCTACCTTATCTAAACCTGTCATCATCTTGTACACTCCTAAGAAATTTTCCATCAAGCTCTTTTGCTCCAAGGACAACAACCCTAGCTTTTCCAATCTCACTTTGTAACTAAACTGCCCCACCCCCAATCCCTGGTAAACCTCTTTTGCACTTCTCAAGGACCCTCATATCCTTCCTAGTGTGATGATCAAAATTGGATGCAGTACTCCACTTGGGACCTAGCCAGAGCTTTATAAAGATTTGGCGTAACTTTCCAGTTTTGATACTGAATGCCTCCGAGATCCCATAAGCTTTGAAAGAGAATAACAATATGTCCTTTAAGATTAAGACAAATGCACTCCAGATACCTCTGTTCATGCACACTTTTTAGAACTGTACCATTAAATCTTTATTGCCTGTTCCTACCACTTCTGCCAAAATGCAATACCTCACTTCTTTATATTAAATTTAATCTACCACTTGTCTATTCTGCTAGCCTATGATTGAGACAACTTGTAGGCAGATTGTATCATTCTCCAAATCTGGAACCATTGGCAAATTTTGAAGTTCTGCCCTATATTCCAATACCAAAAAAGTAGAGAGGTCTGCCCACTGACCTTTGGGAACATCCTTTCTATCATCCTCTAGGCTGAAAAATAACTCAGAAATTTTTTTGTCCTTAACCAAGGAGTATTCGCAATAAGGGGGAGAAACTTGCAGCTTGGACCAGTACCTGGAACTTCGATGTTGTGGCCATTTCAGAGACTTGGGTAGAGCAGGGACAGGAATGGATGTTGCAGGTTCCGGGGTTCAAATGCTTTAGTCGGAGTAGAGAAGGAGGTAGAAGGGGGGGAGGAGTGGCATTATTAGTCAAAGACTGTATCACAGTGACAGAAAAGAAGTTTGATGAGGACTTGTCTGTTGAGGTAGTATGGGCTGAGATTAGAAACAGGAGAGGAGAGGTCACCCTGTTGGGAGTCTTTTATAGACCTCCTAAAAGTTCTAGAGAGGTTGAGGAAAGGATTGCAAAGTCAATTCTGGTCAGGAGTGAAAGTAATAGGGTAATTGTTATGGGGGACTTTAACTTTACTAATATTGATTGGAATAGCTATAGCTCTAGCTCGTTAGAGGGGTCAGTTTTTGTACAAAGTGTGCAGGAAGGTTTTTTGACTCAGTATGTAGATAGGCCAACTGGAGGTGAGGCTACATTGGATTTGGTGCTGGGCAATGAGCCAGACCAGGTGTTAGGCTTGGAAGTTAGTGAACATTTTGGTGATAGTGACCACAATTCGGTTACGTTCACCTTAGTGATGGATAGGGATAGGCATGAAGCTGGGGGCAGTAATTATAGCTGGGGGAAGGGTAATTATGAGGCCATCAGGAGAGAATTAGGGTGCATAGATTGGACTAGGAAACTACAGGGACTGGGAACATCTGGAATGTGGAGCTTATTCAAGGAGCAGCTGCTGCGAGTCCTTGATAAGTATGTCCCTGTCAGGCAAGGAGGAAATGGTCGAGTAAGAGAACCTTGGTGTACGAAAAAAGTTGATTTGCTGGTTAAAAGGAAAAAGGAGGCTTATGTCAGGATGAGGCTTGAAGGCTCGGTTAGTGCAATGGATAGCTATAGATTAGCCAGGAGGGAGCTAAAGAGTGAATTGAGGAGAGCTAAGAGAGGACACGAGAAGACTTTGGCTGATAGGATTAAGGAGAATCCTAAAGCTTTCTTTAGATATGTTAAGAATAGAAGATTGGTTAGGGCAAGATTAGGGCCAGTCATAGACAGCAGTGGGAAGTTGTGCGTGGAGCCTGAAGAGATTGGAGAGGCACTGAATAAATATTTCTCTTCGGTATTCACGCAGAGTGCTGGAAATGTAGCTGTGGAGAGCACTGAGGTACAGGGTTGCAAATTGGGGAGTATTGTAGTAGATAGGGAGGATGTGTTAGAAATTCTCGAGGGTTTGAAGTTGGATAAGTCCCCTGGGCCGGACGGGATTTACCCTAGGATTCTCTGGGAGGCAAGAGAGGAGATTGCAGAGCCTCTGGCTCTGATCTTCAGGTCCTCGTTGGTTACGGGTGTGGTTCCGGAGGACTGGAGGATAGCGAAAGTGGTCCCATTGTTTAAGAAGGGGAAGAGAGACCTTCCAGGGAATTATAGGCCAGTGAGTCTTACTTCTGTTGTGGGCAAAGTATTGGAGAGAATTATTAGGGATAGGATTTATAGTTATTTAGAGAGAAATGAATTGATTGGGGATAGTCAGCATGGTTTCGTGAAGGGTAGGTCATGCCTTACTAACCTCATTGAGTTTTTTGAGAAAGTGACCAAAGAGGTGGATGGGGGTAAGGCGGTTGATGTGGTATATATGGACTTTAGTAAGGCGTTTGATAAGGTGGCCCATGGAAGACTTCTGCAGAAAATGCAGATGTGTGGGATAGAGGGTGATTTAGCTAATTGGGTTAGGAATTGGCTAGCAGATAGAAGACAGAGGGTGGTGGTTGATGGGAGATATTCATCTTGGAGTTCGGTGACAAGTGGTGTACCTCAGGGGTCTGTTTTGGGGCCCCTGCTGTTTGTAATTTTTATAAATGATCTGGATGAGGGTATTGAAGGATGGATTAGTAAATTTGCAGATGACACTAAAGTCGGTGGAGTGGTAGATAGTGAAGAGGGGTGTTATAGTTTGCAGAGGGACTTGGACAAGTTGCAGAGCTGGGCCGAGAGGTGGCAAATGGAGTTTAATGTGGAAAAGTGTGAGGTAATGCACTATGGCAGAAATAATAAATGTGTAGAGTAGGATTCTTAGTAGTCTTGATGAACAGAGGGATCTTGGTGTGTATGTGCATAGATCCCTGAAAGTAGGCAGTCAAGTCGAGAAGGTTGTTAAGAAGGCATATGGAGTCTTAGCTTTTATTGGTAGGGGGATTGAATTTCGGAGCCGCAACGTCATGTTGCAACTGTACAAAACTCTAGTGCGGCCGCACTTGGAGTATTGTGTGCAGTTCTGGTCCCCGCATTATAAGAAAGATGTGGAGGCATTGGAGAGGGTACAGAGGAGGTTTACCAGGATGTTGCCTGGTATGGAGGGCAGGTCTTATGAAGAGAGGCTGAGGGATTTGAGGTTGTTTTCGTTAGAAAGGAGGCGGCTAAGAGGAGACCTTATCGAAACATATAAGATGATTAGAGGTTTAGATAGGGTGGACAGTGATAGCCTTTTTCCTAGGATGGAGAAAGCTAGCACGAGGGGACACAGCTTTAAATTAAGGGGTGATAGTTATAGGACGGATATCAGAGGTAGGTTCTTTACCCAAAGGGTGGTTCGGGAGTGGAATGCCCTGCCTGCAGCAGTTGTAGATGCGCCAAGTTTGGTGGCGTTTAAGAGGTTAGTTGATAAGTATATGGAAGAGAAGGGAATGGTTTAGTTTGGAGGGGCATTGCTTTTTATATTGGTCGGTGCAACATCAAAGGCCGAAGGGCCTGTTCTGTGCTGTAATGTTCTATAATTCTATAATTAACCCAATTTTTAGCCAATTGGACACTGTCATGAGAGTCAAGTCTTTTTTATCCGGTCTTTTATATGTATAAAAACAAAGTACTGGAAAAGCTTATCAGGTCTGGCAGCATCTGTAGGGAGAGAAGCAAAGTTAATGTACTGAGTCCAACATGGGGTCTTTCAAGCGTTGAGTTCACAATTCAGAATGTATTGTTTTATTTATTACCATTATAAACTTCCTGCTTCCAACCATTCCAGTCCTTGTAATAACAACTTCAGGAAGAATATTTGTTGACCTAATGACATCAGAGAATAATTTGTTAGCAAGCAGAATCAGGGAAGACACCAATTCCTTTAGGATCTAACTCTGGTTGTGCAGAATTTTGCTGAAAACATGAACCTTTCTCTTTCAGCTGCTTTATATTTTCTATATACTTTTACTTCAGAATTCTTGCATTTGTTGTTTTTTTTAATCTTAAAAATAATGACGGATGTGTGATAACACTTACACTCTCCCACTCAAATCCATACTATCTGTTTCCATTGCTGCTAATTTTTAAAACTCCTATTCCTTTTGGCTCCAGTGAGCTAAAGAATAACATACAGTACAATTCTAGCAAGCCCAACACATAATCCAGCCTCAGATAGAGGTTCAATTCACCTCTCCCCACACCCTGCTTGTGAACAAGAGAATGAACATGGCATGAGGCTGCAGTGTCAAGGAAAATAGGATCATTTTGGACAATCAAATGGCACAGAAATTATTTCTGTATTGCCACTGATTCATCATAAGTGTTTCTTTTTAGATCTTCGCTTAGGAACCCCAGGGTGACTTGTTCCAGTACGGTTTGATGGCTATATTTTTTGGCCTTTGGATTGCTGGAGTCCTGAAGTGTCTGCTAAAATGTGCTATTGAATCCCTTGGAAGTCCCACATACTGCGTGAATTTCCCCACTGTGCCCATTGGGTTTTCCTATCCTGTGCAGGATCCTCCCATCGGACGATTGGCCAGAAAAAATGGAGGAAGTTAAGTGGACGGTTTTATTGTTTGAACAGATTTGGAAACTACTTCAGTAGTTTGAACTTCCGAAGGGCAATTTCATCCATTCCTTGGGACCCTCTGAAAAAGTCTCCAAATCCAAATTAGAGTTGGAGACTTCAGATAATTCCAATTTGCTTAAAAATCCTAAAGGAATTGGTGTCTTCCCTGACTGTGCTTGTTAACAAATTATTCCCTGGTGTCAACGGGTCAACAAATATTATTCCTGAAGTTGTCTATTATGTTGTCATTCACAAGGACTGGAAGCAGGAAGTTCATGTTGGTAACAATACAACCCCTTTGATCTCACCCCCCTGACTATTCTCCTGACCCCACGACTTCCACCCTCCTCACTCCACCTGACTAGTCTACTACCCCTTGACTTATGAACTCTCATGCCCTGACTCCCCCCTTAGCCGCCGTAATTGATCTGACTAACTCCCACCTCCTCCAACACAGCCCTAACAAGGCAGCATTATCCAATTGCCCTTCTGACCTCCTGTCTCCTCCTACCGACTCCCCTCCCCAACATGACCTTGCCTGATCTTACCCAGTTACCACCCTTACTCACTTACCTCACCCACCCTACCACTCACACACACATTTTACACATTCACCCAAATACTGCCTAACACATTGAGCTTAAATGTCCCAAAGCTTCTCAGAGTGCCAGAACGTGGCAGGTAGAGCCATACAAAAGAGTATGGCTTCTGCACAGATTTTCTCCACTGTGCCCATTGGGTATTCCTATTCTGTGCAGGATCCTCCCATCGGACGATTGGCCAGAAAAAATGTAGGAAGTTAAGTGGGCGGTTTTATTGTTTGAACAGATTTGGAAATAAAGGGTCTGACCCCAATAGAAAGATTTGAGCTAATGACCTCTATGAAGGCTGGCAAGTCCAGTGTGTGATCTGCAGACTCTGCCACATGCAGGGCAACTGATAGTTGAAGGGTCAGGAATATGAGTTGATGGGAGATATGTGCATTCTCGCCAATGCCTTGATTTTTCCTCTTTATGATCCCAATGAAGCCTTTCAATGTTTTTAAGTTTATCTTTTACTATGACAAGTAGCTTACATTAACATTGCAATGAAGTTACTATGAAAATCTGGTCACCATACTCCGGCACCTGTTTAGATACATTGAGGGAGAATTTAGCATGGCCAATGCACCTAACCAGCACATCTTTTGGACTTTGGGAGGAAATTGGAGCACCCGGAGGAAACCCACACTTATATGGAGAGAACGTGCAAAATCCACCCAGTGACCCAAGCTGGGAATCGAAGCCAGATCCCTGGCGCTGTGAGGCTAATCACTATGTCACTGTGCCACCTAAATGAACCTTCTCTGTTTAAGGCAGTCAGAATCCAGGGACTCGCATGTGACTTCACATGACCTGAAGATGTTTGACCTCTTCAGGGATGCTTTGTGGATGTCCTTAAAGCTTTTGCACTGTCATTCTGGGACCCTCCTGCCATCATCCAGTTCTAGGTGGAATAGTTGCTCCAGCAGTTTGGTTTCAGACATACAAACAACATATCCTGTCCAAACAGGTGTTTCAAGTGAATGATGCTAGGCATGTTGGCCTGGAAGAGAATGCTGCTGTTGGACTATCTATCTTGCCAGTGATTTGGAGGATTTTGTGAAGGCACAGGTGGTGGAACTTCTCCCCTGCTTTGAGGTGTCTTTGTAGTTTGCCTAAATTGCCAAAGCATATGGGAACATAGGGGTCACAATAAACTATGACCTTCGTCTCAGGTTTAAGATCCTGATCTTTGTACGCTTATCTTCTTTTTGGCCAAAGGTTGAGCTGATGTAGGAGAAGCAATGGTGAATTTTGTCTGCTTCAGTTGAAAGAAAGCTCCGAACATGTGGGAAATTGTCCACCTTTTCCAGGATCTTGCCATTGATTTTAATCGGTGGCTGAAGATTTTATGCATTTGGAGATTAGAAGCAGATCTTAGTTTTTGTAAGTTTAGTCAAAGGCCCTTTTTCTCAAAAGCAAAATGCTGCAGATGCTGAAATCTGAAACAAAACCAGGAAATGCTGGAAAATCTCAGCAAATCTGACTACATTTGTGGAGTGAGAATAATGAAGAGTTCTGACGAAGGGTCATCCAAAATCGAAATATTGGTTCTATTCTCTCTCTTTCTACGGATGCTGTCAGACGCACTGAGATTTTCCAGCATTTTCTGTTTTGGTTGCCTTTTTTCTCACATTCAGAGAAAGAGTCAACAATAACTATGCTGACACCGAGGTGGTCCTGTTGATTTAATCTTTGATAGGAATGAATCTGTTTCTATCTCTTTCCAATGCAATACACAGATCCATATCAAAAGATGTTTACTCCTGCGAAGAGAACAACAACTGGGGGAGGATTGTATCGACTCTCAGTTGCCTTTCTAACGGTGAAATGGATCTATGTGACTGCTGTGTGCCTCCTCTGACGGAAGACTGCACTGCTTTCCAATGTGCTGTGGGTGGTGCTGTGGTGTTAACTTTGCCTTAAATCGCTAGCTATTAAAGGAGCTGTGCTTTAAAATTCTATGAGGTGTGTTTAGGGTCTGACCTGCACTCCAACAGGTTTCTTTTTGAAGTAGTTATTACTGTATGCATGAGTCTAAAGGTAATACGGCACCAACAGGGAAATGGAATATTTACAACATAATTATGCCACTTTTAAATGTGATAGTTTTATAATATACCTTGATCATGATTTAAAAGTTCCTCACTGCTGCCCTGTAATCGCTTAAAAGTATCTAGTTTTTTGTTCCATCTATTCTTAATCTATCCTGTCTGACTCATTCCTGCAATCACTTCACTGAATTTAATCTTCCCTTCCTTTCTCTGCAATCTCAAGAAGAAATTAGATATAACTCTTGGGGCTGAAAGGATTGAGATATGGGGGGACAGAGAGGGGAAATCGGAATATTAAATGTGACGATCAGCCATGATCATAATGAATGGTGGAGTAGGCTGAAAGGGCCGAATGGCCTACTCCTGCTTCTAGTTTCCATGTTTCCTCTCTCTGGACTGTAGTCAACATTCTTTTGTGGCCACATATGGAAGTCAATTTATGTATGTTCCTTGCCATGATCACGTACCAGGCATATAGCATGCCTCGATAGCTGCAGGCGAACACATGGATGGTACATGATTTCCCCCCCCCCCCCACACTGACAACAAAATGTTAAGAATATTTTTCAATTGTTAGATTTATATACATCTGGATTTTTTTAGATTACAACTTACACATTTCATTCAATCCATATAAACACTGAATAACCGAGTGAAAGGATTCAGGTCCCTATTTGTGATTCTGAGGCTGTGAACTCAGACTTGCTCGAATGGACAGTTGTCAAGTGAAGGGCAAGCACTTTGCCACAGGAAAAAGGGGGTTAAAGTAAAGGACCAATATTTGATCGAATTGTTCTTTTTTTAATCCAGATATTCCATTTGAGATATGACAGTTTATACAACCCTGCTTCTTAAAATGAATTCCTTTGATTCCCTTTTCCAGACTTTTGTATCCCAACTCTATCAATATTGCACAGCCAGGAAAGACCTTGAAAAATACCATTAGCAAATGGAGCAGCAAGTCTATCAAAACCCAAAAGGTTTCAGGGCCAGATTATGAGTACCACTGTGTTAAAATATTGCATGTAGGTGGAACTAGTGAATAATCTGACTTTTAAAATATGTCGACATTTAAACTGATGTTGAGCAATTTGATGTAAACAGCCAGAGTGAGGGTCAGTCAGCAAGATCACAATAAGCGTGATTAATAACAGTGAATACAAGTCAAAGCATGGAAAATTGCTGACAAAGTATTACAAACATATGGCGTATGGAGAAAATAAGCAGAGCAAATTGTATGGAAATTGCAGTAAGTGTCAATAGATTAGTCATGATTCCAAGGCATATTTCAATGATAAGTGGCCATTTCTGAATAATTTAAATAATAATGAGAATGGCGATTTGTTCACGCTGCAACTTGGCATCGTTAAAAGGCAAGGTTTGTTTTTTGGTAATTATTCTGCATTTTACAGAAGCCGACAATTAAAGCTAAAGCAAAAAATGTGGCTTAAAAATGGTGAGGGCTGATCACTTAATATTCATGGACACAAAGTGCTCAGCAAAGCTCAGGAAGGAGAAAGGAAGGCAACTGAAATGATTTGTAAAGATACTGTAGTGTTGGAAAGAGCACGTCCTTGAAGGGACAAAGATGGAATTCATTTGGTTGGAGTCAAAGAGTAAAAAGGGGAGAGCAAAATGATGCCATGATCAAACTGAATGGCACGGCAGGCTTGAAGGACCTAATGGCCTACTCCTGCTTCCATTTCTTGTGCTGTGAACATTATAGACTGGATCTACCACCTCAGCTTCACCTGAGATTCTCCGCTCCCGCTGCAGTGAATGGAGTTTGGCTGAATGCAAAATACTCCATTCTCGCCTGGCAGCTGCAATAGGGCATGAACAGACAGAGAATTCTGGCCTGGGAGGTCTCAAGTAGTGAGAGAGGAACAGAGGTACAAATCTGCAAGAAAATCACAGAAACATGCACAAACTATAAAGTAGCAGGAAAACTTAATTACCTATCTATCGATTAGAACGATATTGGTGGACTTTAATTACATATTTCAATTGGGATAATGTTAGAGCAAAAAGGAAGGAGGAAGAGGCATTTCTGAAATATTTTCAGGTGAACCTCCTTGAGCAGTATGTCCTTGGTCCAATGAAGAAGGTGCATTGCTGGATCTGATGCAGAGGAATGAGGTAGGGCAAGTGGTTTAAGTGTCTGTTGGAAAATACTTGGATAAGGGTAATCATTGCATCATAAGGTTTAAATTAGTAATGGAGAAGAGTGAAGGACAGTTTAAAGTAGTGCTTCTAAATGGAAGAGGGCTAATGAAATGGGATGTGAGGTGACCTAACCAAAGTAAAATTGAACCAACAATTGACAGGAAATATGATCTTTAAGGAGGAAATGTTTCAGGTACAGGCTCAGTCTATTCTAACAAGAGGGAATGTCAGAAGAACCAAATTGTTGATGATAAGGGAGATAGAAAATATGATGAAACTAAAAAAGAGGACATATAGTATTTGTCAGATGAATTCTTCAAGCAAGAACCAGGTCAAATACATTGTGAAGAACTCTCCCATACTGGACTAAGTGTTTCCTGCTGTGAAGGCTGATAGGAAATCATGCTGTATCTTTTGCCTCAGCAGAATTAATTATGCACCCGATGGCTTTGCACCATCTCTCATGGTAGGGAAGGATTGGTGCACGTCCCACTGTGATACCCAGGCGCCATATTAAAAAGAGACCCAATATCACTAACCCATGATTAAAGAAAGAAGACAGACCTCCAGGAACACACAGAGGCTGGAAGATGGATCTGCTCAAAAACACTGAAACTCGAAGATCCACCCCTATCCACTGCTCTGGTGTTTCAGGGTCACTGGCTTCATCCCAAACTACAAAGGTAGCCCCAGACCTCCTTTAGGTAAGACCTGATTTCTGCACACAGCACATTGATCCAGACTTGAGTTGAGGAGGAACTTCTTCATCCAAAGGGTTGTGAGTCTGTGGAATTCCCTGCTCAGTGAAGCAGTTGAGGCCACTTTATTTGAATGATTTTTAAGGCAAAGAAAGACTTTTGAACAGTAAAGGAATCAAGGATTATGGTGAGCAGGTGAGTAAGTGGAGCTGAGTCCATGAAAAGATCAACCATGATCTTATTGAATGGTGGAGCAGGCTCAAGGGGCCAAATAGCTTACCCCTGCTCCTTATTCTTATGTTATCCCACTGGCATAACAGAGAACCAGGAGTGGGGGGGTAAAATTCCAGTCAGGCTTCATTTGCATCAGTAGTGAAATTTCACATTGGAATTCCCAATCTGTTGTGATCAGAGCATACTGCTATAAATTCATTCCAATGTGAAACCAATATTTGGGCACCTCAATTCTCCCCTCCCCACCCACCACTGAACCCACCCGTGAGTGCAAGGGAGAATGCACAAATTAAGTTGAGAGGGAGAAAGTGGATCAAACAAGTGTTTGTTCATAATCAATTCTCAATGTTTCCTTAGCTCTCCATAGTGGAGAATCTCTAACAATGCACTCAACTGATGCACTTCTCAAAAAACAGCCCTTGGACTCATTTGCATGGATCAATATCTCCAAACCTGATCATTAATTATTCGGCCACATTCCATTCACAAGTCAACTTCATCCCACTACATTTATTAACAACGTTTAAAAAAAAAAAATCATGTTTTCAAAAACAAAAAAGCATTATCTCATGACATCATCTGCAACTCTGCCAATTGCAAAAACAAGCAACAGCAAATGGAGCAATGGTTTAAGCCTTGAGAACTAGAGTTTAATTTGCTGATGAAAATTTTTCATAATCTTTAATAACCTTAAAATTAATATGGCCCCATTATATTAGACATGAAAACTAAATGGAAAACAAGTGGATTTCTGTTTGAGAAGAAAATAAACATTGGGCTTCAATTTACATGGGTGAAAATTTGACACTGGAGTGGCAGAGGAAATATTGAACTCACATGACCCTATTGGAGTGTCTCCCTGGACATCTGAACACCTGGCTCTCATAACCATCTCCCAGGATAATAAGAGAGGCAAGTAATGGAACAGGGGTCATCACTGTCAGATGAGGGAAGAGGCGTGTAGCAGGACAGGACTAAAGGTCCCTTATGGGGCCCAGAGGAGTGCTCCTGGTCTTCCTGACACACAGGGAAGCCCAAAAAAGTTCTCAACTCTTTTTTCTTTTTGGTTCTCTTCCAGAACTGTTCCTTGGTACAAAGTTTTATTATTTTATTTGGGATACAGCATGAAACATGCAGAGTTAAAATGGGGCTGTGGTATCTGCATTGTCATTGTTGACTTTTGCATTTTAACGAAACTTCTGCCTACTCAAGACAAGGGCTTCTTGTCTTGTACCTGTTACAATGGTACAAAAAGTGAATGTGACGTAAAAATGGCGAATGCATTTCCTCAAATTTAATGCTGCAGAAGCTCTATCTTTATCAAGTGTGGGACTATCAGAATTGTCTTTCTGATGTCTGGTTTTTAATTCTGGACATATTGTTCAAAAACTGGATAGATGACAACCTTAAACTGGGATGTTCAGTAATGTTTGATACACTGATCCGCATGTGAGATCAGCCCTATATATTGGAGGAAGACAACAGTTTCCCTACTGCTTTTGTCAAACTAAAATTACTGAAATGTATAACTAATACCTGGTCAGAGTGAGCTTGCAGAGAAGTAAGAGTGACTAGGCTATTTTCATTTCAATTGTTTAGGGATTGACCGTATTGGGATTACATGTAGAACTTGTCATATTCACAGTGGCTGTGGTTTGTTTGAGTCTGCAGGTGGTCTGTATGTTCCTAAGATTTCACTGATATAAGTGTGAAAACTGAAAAATGTTACTATTTCCCATAGGGTTGTCACTGCCTGGCTGGACAAATTGCATAAACTTTCACAGAGACATGATTTTCCTTTCTGTGTTATTCAGATAATTATTTATAATGTACAATCTTTTAAAAAATTAGCATGAACCTTTTCACGTTCTTTTTAAACCACAAGAACTGAGAACTAAATTCCGGACATTGAATCAAGTCTAGCAGTAAGACAGCTTTAATTCACAACTCAAACAAATGGTAAAAATGTTACTAACATTTTTGATTATTTCACACACTTTTCCACTTTTGTTTTTATTACCGGAGGAGGTGGTGCAATCAGATTCTATAACAATGTTCGAGGCATCTGGATAGATACATGAATAGGCAGAGAATAGAGGTATATAGACCACATCGAGGCAAGAAAATATTAGACTAGAGAGTTATCTGTGTCAGCACAGACTTGGTCGGCCTGTTCCTGGGCTGTACTGTTCTGTGTTCTTTCTTTGTTCTTTGCAGGACATGATCTCATTTTAATTTTTCATGTAAATGGGGGCTGATAGCTGTGGGAAATGGAACGCATTCCCATTTCGGAGCCTATAAGGCCTAACCTAAAATGAGAGTTTGAGTAGTCTTAACACACCTCATTGTGGCAAGGATCCAAGCACAAAAAGGCATTTGGCGTGAAGTTGGCAGTCTCATCTTAGGGAAGAAATTACAAAAATGCTTGTCAGCCTTGTTTGCTATTGTTCCTGCAAACCAACCCTGATCTTAGTACATTCGCCAGCATGTCAAACCAGGGCAGTGACGTGGATAATGCATTCTGAACTGCAAATTGACTGATTCTTGCCAAGTCTTCCGTTAGTGCCTGGAAGGGGCCTGCGGCAAAATGCTGAGTGCTGTTGTCACTTTTTACTGCTCCTGGCAGCATGTTGTTGATTTTCCTGTTTGGTACCAAGAGATGGTAAAATTTATCTCTGGTTTCTTTGCTGAGGATTGGCTCCACAGAATCCTCGGTAAGTACAAGGCCGCTCTGTTGGCAGTAGTCCCAATAGTACGTGTTGGACTTGCTCAAACCTCTGTTGTACTGACACAACACGTGCAAGTGGAAAAGAAAAAATGCTGGAAAATCACAGAGGTCTGACAGCATCTGTGGAGAGAGAATAGAGCCAACATTTTGAGTCAGGATGAAACATTTGCTCTACTTTCTCTCCACAGATGTTGTAAGAAGTCTCCCAACACCAGGTTAAAGTCCAACAGGTTTATTTGGAATCATGAGTATTTGGAGTGCTGCTCCTTCATCAGATGAGTGGAGCAGTGGACCATTCACATGAAGAAGGAGCAGTGGACCATTCACATGAGGAAGGAGCAGCGCTCTGAAAGCTCATGATTCCAAATAAACCTGTCGAACTTTAACTTGGTATTGGGAGACTTCTTACTGGGCCTACCCCAGTCCACTGCTGGCATCACATCATGACTTCCACAGATGCTGTCAGACCAGCTGGGATTTTCTGCTTTTGTTTTAGATTCCAGCATCCACAGTATTTTGCTTTTTTGCACATGGGATTGTCCTGTAGACAGTGAGAATCGTGATGGACATTTAAGGCAAATCATTTGTGCGACGTGAAGACCTTTGACTTGCCAGACAGGACTCCAATGGCATCTGGCTAGAAGGAGGTGTGAGAGACTTGAGGTTCAGGATAAGTGCTCAATCTGAATAATCAGCTGCTGATGGTGGCTTGGCTCCTGGCAACAGGTGACGGCAATTGCATACATACTGGTCACAGAGGCCACCACATAGCTGTTGGACTGTCAGGCCTGTCTTTGACCACTGCTAATTGGTGGTAGCCACATGAGATTTGCAAACAGTCTGTTTGGTCTGGTGCTAGAAGACATTGAGAATGGGTGGGTTTATCAAACACTCCAGTTCAAACCATCCAGAATACAGATTCACCAATACCAAGTATTGGTTGCTTGCCATCTTATTCAAAAATGTCTGCTACCGTGAACACCCATGGTCAATCTGAGATCTCATGTAAGTGTAGGAGCTCCTTTGCTTGGTTTAAGCATTTTGTAGGGGGAGCAATTGGAGACCTCTCTCTCAATGTAATCTTGCATAGAGAATCAATACTGTGATTCTTAGTTGCACACAATCCAGGATGCCCTTGGTGGACTTGTTGGATATGGTACCACTGGAGAATGGACGGAATGACAAATCACTGACCTCACAGGATTAGACCATCTTGAATGGTTTGTTCTTTTCAGTCCATCGTAGGTTTGAGGTCAGACAGCTGGTTGGGACTCAATGTTGTCTGTGGGTCTGTTTTTTGCAGTTTGTTCCTGGATACATTGGCACTTTGCTCCAGTGTCAGTTCTGACTTTTAACTTGGCATTGATTGAGGTGATCAGTAATTGAATGAAGTTCTCCTTGTTAGGCGGCCAATTCCACACTTTTGCAATGTAGCATGGATGATTGTGTTGATGTTCATTTCATTCAGATGGCACTAACTCACTGGCTGGAATTTTACTGGCACACCCTCCTGAGGTTTGTAAGATCATGCCTGGGACCAACGGAGAATGCCATTCTTCAAGCTTCGTCTGCCATGATTTTGAGCCGGACATGTCAATAAAACTAGGGCTGATGGACCTAGATAAATGGTGTCCCTGGGAAAGTGATTGGCAGGGCTACTGCTGGCATAGAAGACTGTTTGTTTGTGTTTGGATCTGCAGCATCTGGCAAAGTAATTCCAATTGCCACAGAGATTATACTTTATTCCAACGGCAAAACATTGTATCCTGTTTGGAGGGTGCTGACCACTGCAATTGGTCCAGGGCAGCCCCTGAAATGGTGCCACTTCCCACTGAAAAATCTTATGCAATGTTTCAAATTGTTCATCAATCTGAGTTGAATTGAACACAGGATGCTGGCTGTTTTAGTTGATGCAGAGCATCCCCTGTGCCACAGAGAGTTCCATTTCCCTCCATGATGTTTCCCGCCCAAATTCTCTGTTTGATCTCTTGGATATCTCATTTAAAATACACATTTCTAAAGCAGAGTGGAAAGTGAAGTCCTTTTGTTTCAGTAGCTGTTTTCGGATGACATTGTTTTCTATGCTCCGTACTAGCCACTCTCTAACAAATTTGTCAATAAACAATCCAATGCACATTTTTTTCTGCAAGGATCATTAGTTTCTCCACATAAGATTGAAATGGTTCAAATGGCATCTGATTAGTAGATTGGGATATGCAGTCTAAAATTATGTTTTTTAAATGGGGAGCATACTTCTTCAAACTTCTGGAGGGTAATTGCAGGGTCCTCTTTATCTTTTTGCGAATTGAATTTAAGCAATCTAAACTTCATGACCACTATGGGACTTCTTAAATTCAGCAAATTGTAGGCTTGTACCTTTCTCTCGTACAGCACTGCACCACAGAGAATGATCCATCTCGGCTTGGGTCTGTCCCAGTTATCTGCCATGTTCTCACTGAAGACAAATGGGTCAATGTTTCCAAATCCCTGTGCAATACTACCAGTCCTGACACTATATAATTCTGCATAGTCCACTGAATCATCGATTGCACAAGGGACTTCTAATGAACAGGAGGTTTATTAATGTCACGATGGGACTCAATGTTGTCTGTGGGTCTGTTTCTTGCAGTTTGTTCCTGGATACATTGGCACTTTGCTCCAGTGTCAGTTCTGACTTTTAACTTGGTGTTGATTGAGATGATCAGTAATTGAGTGAAGTTCCCCTTTTTGGGCGGCCAATTCCACACTTTTGCAATATAGCATGGATGATTGTGTTGATGTTCATTTCATTCAGATGACATTAACTCACTGGCACACCCTCCTGAGGTTTGTAAGATCATGCCTGAGACCAACGGAGAGTAGGTGCAAGGTGAGGCAGGTGGAAGGATTGTCATTGCCAATAGATCTCCCTGTGGGCTTCACAGAGTAAAAATTCCCTTATTCAGTGAGCAGAGGCTCACCCAATGGGAAGAGAGCAATGGGCAGTGAAGACCTTGCTTCTACCTAGGCCACTATTCGATATTGACTGGAATGCTGTAAGCTGCAGATGCAGCTCTTTCTTACGTTATGATTAACGGGTTTTTGGTGTTGAAAGACTGGCCTTATGGGATTATTACATATAAATATACAAATTCTCATTAACACACCTGGGTCATGTGGTGACCCAGTTCAACAATCTTCCGGACAGATTGCTGAGACGAGTCCTCAGAATACAGATACTTGGAGGAGTCATAAGTGGACTTCTGTAGGTGGTGCAAACTAGTAATTTAACCAGGATAACATCTCTGCAGATTTTCAAGGCCGGTGTTTCTACTGAAATTGGTATGTCAGCAAAACATGATGCAAATGTTTGTACTTTGTCAGAATTAATAAAATCATACTTAATTGAGTTTAGCTTATTGAATAAAGCAGAAAAGTACAAATTACCAATAAGTCAGTCAGCATGTGAAATAGGAAGAGTTTTGAGTGGAATTTTTCAACAGAACTGGCATACCCTATGTGGCAGGCGGTAGGGGAGGAGCAGATGCAGGGTAAGTTCCTAATGAGATTGCCCAAAACAAAGAGAGTATGGGAGAATAACAGGAAGATGTTAACATTTTCAGATACATTTGTTAATTCACTAAAAGAAAATTCAGTTGCCATAAGTGGATTGTTGGAGGGACACACAGCATTGCAGGTTATTAGAATGTCATCTCGATCAAGGCAAATGACATTACAAAGATTAAAAAGTAAAAGTGGCTTTAATTTGGAAGAGGAAGGGAAGAAAACAAGAAGAATATCAGGCAGGCAACTGAAGAGTTGTTGAAGTTAATGTTCAGATCAGGAAGCTGATAAGGATTGTCCAGGAAGAGTAAGAATAAACGTTTCTGAGCTAAATTATTTGGGACTTATTTGCACTTTAGAAAGCTGATGAACTAAACCAATCTCACTCATGTCAAATTCAGCTGCCAAAACAAACTGGTCAACCCAACCTCCAAAGGAACAGGGACTAAGATTTAGAATAGACTATCTTAAAGCAGCTGAAGGTTGTGGCACAGTCAGCTGCTTCAGGAAGGAATGTTTGCAAATATTTGCTCTCCCTGATGTATCAAGGTTAGACATATTCTCTTAAAATTGTTCATCTTTTATCACATTCCTTTTGAGAATGTATCATTACCAGTTTAACCTCTCTATGGTTTTCAAGTGCTATTTTATTTGACTGCACTGCCTGCAGCAAGTTCAGGCAATGATTCCTCTAGTGGCCCCTGTGAACTCCTCTGCCGTACATAAAGAATACATTATGTGTGAGCTGGCCTTGAGAGTTTTGAAAGATCTGACGTCTTCAGAGATTTAAAAAAAAATGTGGATGCACTGTGTATGCGTTTTTTTTTACCTACTTTAGCTAGAACTTAGGAACTGTTGACATTTTGAAGATCAACTCAGTCAGGTCCACAGGGATGATGCTAATACTGGGAGTGTTGAATCTCTGGGCACTCTCCAGTTGCTCCTGCCACAACAATCTCTGTCATGTCAGTGCATCTCATAAGCTTCATGGATAAAGGGAACCGCTTTGCAGTGCCATCAAGCATCATCATGGACTTCCATTGCGAGGAGTAATAGCCAGTTGCTATCAGTCTTATACTCCTCAAATACATGGTGCCAGATTTTACGCTGTTTTTGGAAATTAATTTGACTGCTAATGGGACCAGAATGAATCTTTTTGGCAACAAATACCCCCAACTAAAATTCTATGTCTTTAGTAACGCAAAATGCAATAGTTTTTTTTTTTCAAGGTTCTTACAAATTCAGATCATGTTCATAGTCTGAAAAGGGCTAAATGGCAACATTTTCTTCTATATACTCATGTCTGAGAATTTTTTTGTGTCCATTATTATGGTAGCTAGAACTAATGGGTCATTTTAATTAAGTACATTTAACTGAACACAAAGGACTATTGTTGATCTGACTGCACTCTGTACTCAAGATGAAGAGAAATAATTGGGAAAATTGCTTTAATTTTCCAATGTCCATGAAATGATGGATGACATTACTCACACAGACCAATATTCTGGAATAGAAAGGACACTGAAGGAATTCATTTTTTTATGATTCTTGGGTGTCTTTTCACCAGCAGAAAACAGGTTGGACCTTTAGGACAATTCTGACAATTTATCTTTTCTCGTGAGAGTATTTATTTATTTTTATTGCCATACAGTGGAAAGCAAATCAGCACGGTATTAAAAACAAGAGCAGCAAAAAAAAATCACCAGACAATACACGCATAGAAATTCTGATAAGTTTTCTAAAGGTCACAACGTTTTCAACATTGGGAACAAAATCAGGCAAAAAAACCTGATTTGATTCAGGCAAAATCAAATCATACTTGAAATGATACATTTCAAGTATCAACAATTCTACGAGAAAGAAAAATGTGAGTATCAAGATGGGACCAATTTTTTTGATTTAATGTAGTATTGTCATGTATTATTATACAGTGAAAAGTATTTTTTCTTGTATACTATACAGACAAAGCATACTGCTCATCGAGAATGAAAGAAGAGGATACTTTCTGGGGCAAATGAAATGAAATCAAGAAGGGGCTGAAGGCACTGGATAAAGAAAAACTATGGCCTTGATAACATCCCAGTTGTATTTCTGAAAATGTGCACTCCTGAACTAGCTACACGCTATGCCAAATTGTTCCAATGCAGCTACAACTGGCATCTAACTGAAATTGGACAATTGCCCAATATATCCTGACCATGGAAAGCAAAACAAGTCTGGCCAATTACCACCCATCAATCAAATGGTGAAGCATATAATCAACAGTGCAATTGAAAAACATTTATTCAACTATAACTTGCTTATCAGTGCTTAGTTTAGGCTCCACCAGTGGTATGTAGCTCCAGACTACTGGTAAAAACAGAGACAAAAGAGCTGCACTCTGGAGGTAAATGGCCATGATGTCAGGACAGCTTTTGACTGAGTATAGCATCAAGGAATTCAAGCAAAATTGATATCAATGGTAATCATGGGGAAAGTTCTCTACTGGGTGTAGTCATACCAAGTACAGAGGAAGATGGTCAGGTTGTGGAGACCCCCAGCACCTGAAAATCCATGCCGTATAATCACTGCTCCTTCACTGTTGTCAGATCAAAAAACTGTGAACTACTTTCCTAACAGCACTGTGTGGGCATTCCTGTATCAGATGGATTGCAGTGTTTCAAGAAGGTGACTCACCATCATTTTCCAACGGCAATTGGAGATGGGCAATAAATGCTGGCCTTGCCATCAATGCTCACATCCCATCAACAAATAAATAAAAGCTTTGGATCAATACTGGAGAGAGCAATTGCCCACAAAATAGCAGGATATAAAATCTATGCTGTTTTGAGGTAATGGATTGTCATGAGGAATGCAAGGTTGCAAACAATAAAATATTTCATACCTGCCCCAATTTCACCCTTACTTTCACAGCTTCCGGCATACGGAGTCTTAGCTTTTATTGGTAGGGGGATTGAATTTCGGAACCGCAACGTCATGTTACAACTGTACAAAACTCTAGTGCGGCCGCACTTGGAGTATTGTGTACAGTTCTGGTCCCCGCGTTATAAGAAAGATGTGGAAGCATTGGAGAGGGTACAGAGGAGGTTTAACAGGATGTTGCCTGGTATGGAGGGCAGGTCTTATGAAGAGAGGCTGAGGGATTTGAGGTTGTTTTCGTTAGAAAGAAGGCGGCTAAGAGGAGACCTTATTGAAACATATAAGATGATTAGAGGTTTAGATAGGGTGGACAGTGATAGCCTTTTTCCTAGGATGGAGAAAGCTAGCACGAGGGGACATAGCTTTAAATTAAGGGGTGGTAGTTATAGGACGGATGTCAGAGGTAGGTTCTTTACCCAGAGGGTGGTAAGGGTATGGAATGCCCTGCCTGCTGCAGTTGTAGATGCGCCAAGTTTGGTGGCGTTTAAGAGATTAGTAGATAAGTTTATGGATGAAAAGGGAATGGTTTAAGTTAGAGGGTCATTGCTTTTTCTTAAGTGGTCGGCGCAACATCGAGGGCCGAAGGGCCTGTTCTGCGCTGTAACGTTCTATGTTCTAGCTTCCCTCAAAATGACAACTGCTTTGTCTTCGGTTCCCAAGTAAGTTACCTAACTACTCAGCCTTGATACTCATAAGTAGATAGAAAATACCTTTGCTTTTCAACTTTTAAGCAATAATAAAATCAAGAAAACATCTTAACCATTGCTGCTGGAAATGTTGGTGTACCTCCAGAAAAACTGAGGGGGAAAATTAGTTGAAAAACCTGGCCTAAACTCTAAACCCAAGTGAAGAACGGTGAGTTTGCTTGCAGCATTATTTGAACAGGCAATTGGATAATGGATCCTTGAGATTCTCAGTCCTGATACAGTCTGTGCTTAGCACACCCACCATGCTCCTGCCCACCTATTTAATTATTACAACACATTTGGGGCTATTTCACTCCCACAAACATGCAAGAAGTATTAATGTTAACATGAGACCGTTTTGTCCCAGAAAATGAATCTGTTCGCTGGCTTAATGAGCTGCTACTGCTGTGCGCAGGAGACACTTCTGAGCTGTCAGGTTAAACAAATAGCATTCAGGTCACATTTTATTTCATTTATACATAGATTTATTTCTGCTGCTGAAATGCAAGTTTGATCCATGTTTTAAAAAAAAGTTTTGTAAGTTAAAAAAGAGAAATGTTACAACATATAGGCCGAATTCTCCAACTTCGCCCAGAACTGGGATTCTGCGGTCTCGCTGGACGCAGTGGTAGGACATATGACATAAGAAAATTCCAGCCCTAATCTTTTTATTTATCCCAGTTTTTTTCCATTTTTGCCCTGAATCTAGAGACCCATGCTGTTCACTGATGTATCTCAAGACTCAGACTGGTCACTGATGGATCTCAAGACTTGGACTGGTCATTGGTGTTTAGTTTAGGTTCTGTCAAAGTCACTCAGCACCTAACCCCAATACAGCCTTATTCCAAGCATGGAAAGAAGACCCGAACAAGAGTGACTGCTGTTAACATCAAGGCAACATTTAACTGAGTGTATCAATAAGGAGCCCTTGCAAAACTGGAGTCAATAGGAATAAATGGGAAAACCCTCCACTGATTGAAGTTCTATTTATCATAAAAGAAGATGGTTCTGGTTCTTGGAGATTAATCATCTTAGTCCCAGGATATCATTGCAGGAGTTTTTCAGAGTAGTGTCTTAGCACAACCACCTTCAGCTACTTCATCAATGACTTTCCCTCCATTATAAGGTCAGAGGTGGTGATGATTGCACAATGCTCAGCATCATTTGCGACTCTTCAGATACTGAAGCAGTCTGTGTCCATATGCAAGATCTGGACAACATTCAGGTTTTGAGTTTTGACTGATAAGTGACAAGTAACATTTCATCCAGTCAATGACCACCTCCAAAAAAGAGAATCTAACCATTTCCCCTTGATCATTCCTCTATTGTGGCTCTATCATATTATCTTACGACCGAGTGGCGCAGATTTAAAAGTACGTGGGTCAAATTGGTTTAGCCATTTATTGTCAGGTCAGGCTGGGCTATATCAAGCACTTCCAAACCCTAATTTTCCCTTGCCAAGCCTGTTGGTTACTCCAGGATCATCACTGAATGTAAAAATATTGCCTAGCTTTTTCTTTCAGTTTTTGAAAATTCTTTTTTCACATTACCTCTATCCTCACTCCAGCACTCCAAGGATGGACTTTTTGTTACTACCATTGAAGCCACCCATTCAGCTTTCTGCCCCTTCCCCTCTCTCACCAAGACAGGTTTTTCCTTGCACTAGATGTTGGCTTCTTCCTCTAATTTCTTTTCTCATGCCCCCCCTGAGTTCAGGTTGTCATTGAAATACTCCTCGTGTTTTCTTGACCCCATTCTCAAAAAGAAAGTTGGCCATCCAACTTCCTTCCCTCTTCTTTGACATTTCAATCTGTCATCAATCCCTTCGGAAAAAAACAACAACCTTATTCTGATTATCCCATCTCCAATTACCCATTTTTCTCAAATCTTTGGTTTTTGCCTTCCAAATATATGTTCTATTGTTGGTCTCTTCTGTTTCTCATTGACAGGCTGCCCCTCAGCAACATCATCCAAAGACTTGACATGAGGTTTGCCTGCAAACCAACCAGCAGGGAACTGTAAAATTCTACCCTTTTCTACTATAAGACCTCTTATCTTCCTAAACTCTCTGGCGATTTTTGCATTTGATTTGTTTGAAGTGTTTGGGGCTTGCCCAGAAAGATAGTTCAATTTGGATTAAACCATATTTTCCCTTTTATTTTGAAGGTGGCATCAGTCATACTGACTAATGACAGCACCCCAGGGTCATATACATTTACTGCAATGAGATTGAAATGACTGGCGCAATTAGTTTGCTCTTCAGTATGCTGCCAGGCAAATTAGAGGTTTTTGTTTCATGGTACAAAGGTGAAGAAAAAAATAACCACTAGAACCATAGAGTTTTACAGCAATCAATTAGACACAAGGACTGCACAGTATGTTGTGTCCATATGAGTCATTCTCCCACCTGTTCTGTATTTTCTTCAATGTTTCCCTTTTCTCAGGCAACTCCTAAGTCCTTTTGAGAGAATTATCGACTCTGTGTTATCATAGTTTGTGGCTGAGCATTTCATATTCCAACCATCATCTATGTAAGCAACATTTTTCTAACATTCCCTTTAATTTTTCTTTTGGTGGTTGACTGAAATCCATTTTCTTTTTATTAGCATCTCACCCACCAGAGGAAATCATTGTTCACCTTCTTAATGTTGAAGATAGCTATCAAATCGTCCCTGAAATTATGTCAGCTTGATAAAAATGTGATAGCATTATAAATATCTCATCATAAGTGTAATTTTTCATCCCAGTTAATGGCCTAGTGAATCTATGAAGCATCATTCCTGTTGTTTTTATGGGTAGAATTTTAAGGCCCTGTCTCAGTGCGGGGGAGAGGGGTGGAAGGGCTGAAACATAAAATGCAGAGAGCTGATCAAAATTGTTTGACTTTGACAGGACCATAAATTTCCACTGGCATAAAGTTCCACCCTATATCTTTCCAATAGAGAGGTAACCCAAAAGTGTACCATGTAGAAACAAGGCATCTGAGTATTTTTCTTAGAAGATCAAAGGGACAGAGGACTTAAGAGCAGGCATAGACCATTCAGGACTTATAGTCTTCTTTACTATCTAATAAGATCATTGTTTTGATCAATTTGTGGTCTCAACTCCTTTGTCTTGTCTGTCCTCATAACTCTCTTGACTTCCTTGTCTATCAAAAATCTATCTAATTCAGCTTAGAATAAATTCAGTGACCCAGCCTTTAATGATATCTGGGGAAGAGAATTTCATTGATTAACAACCCTCTGAGGAAAAAAAATTCTCCTCATCTTCAAGGGGATATCTCTTATTTTTAAACTTGTGCACACTAGTTCTAGTCTCATGCACAAAAGGAAATGTCCTTCCACAAAGAGGAAATATTCCACCCTATCAGTCCCCTCAGGATCTCATATGTTTTAATAAAATCATCTCTCATTTTTCTACTGATAGACATTTTTCAACTGATTTAGGCCTAGGACACCGAACTTTTCTTTAAAGGAAAAGCCCTTCATTCTAGGAATGAGTCGAGTAAACCTCCTGGGGATTTGAACGCAGTTATATCCCTTTTCAAATAAGGAGATCAAGGTTGCACACATTCCATCAGATGTGATCTCACCAAGGTCCTGTACAGCTGCAGCGAAGCCTCTTTATGTTTATATTCCAGCTCCTTTTCAACAAATTCTATGAACGTTACTAGTCACCTGCAGTACCTACATATAATAACATTTTTATGATTCATGTGCCAGGACACCCAGATTCACCTGTACCAAAGAGTTTGGCAATCTCTCATAAATCATATACTGCTTTTCTATTCTTTCTGCCAAAATGGACAAGTTCAGATTTTCCCTGTTTTACTCCATTTCTGGATTTTTGTCCTCTCGCTCAAATATTTATTTGATTTATTGTTACATATTAATATGTAATGAAATGTATTGTTTCTTGCACACTATACAGATATATATCCCTTCTTAGACTTTGGTTAGGGTTTCCCAGTCTTGATACTGACAGGTATCATTGTGGGCTCCTCAGATACAAGGTTTATTACGCTGGCAAAAAATGGCCCAGCGGGATTGTGAATGGCCCACTACCAGACACAATCCACATTTTTAGCCTCCCATTCAAATTTCCCACCCCACTATATTAATTGACCACTGCAAGTAGAGTAGGAAGATCACACTTTATATGTTTGTTTCTAACTGGCTTTCTCTCATACTCTAATTTCACATTTTGTTTAGTCTTTCTTTGCTTGTTCTTAAATTCAGTTCAATCTTCTAGCTTATTATCAATGTTTGCCTGGTCCAATTTACTTGCAATGCCATTTTTAACTGTCTATTTTTAAAATATTCATTCATAGGATGCAAGTATCACTGGCAAAACCAGTATTTATTGCCATCCTAAATACACTTGACAAGGTGATGAGTCACCTTCTTGAACGACTGCAGTCGATACAGAAAGGGAGTTCCAGAGTTTGATCTATCAACAATGAAGAAACAAAGCTATATTTCCCAGTGAGGGTGGTGTGTGACTTTGATTGCGTTCTTGCACCTACTGTCCTTGTCTTTCTCAGTGATAGATGCCACAATTTGAGAGGTGCTGTTGAACAAGTCTTGGCATTGCATCTTAAAATCAGTACACACCACTGCCACTGGTGGTGTAGGAAGTGAATGTTTACGGTGGATAGGATGCAAATTCAGCAGTCTCCTTTACCTAGATTACCAAGAAGCTGAGCTTCTTGAATTTTCTTGGATGTACCTTAACCTACGTATCTATGTTACACCTATCCAGGCAACTGAGGAGTATTCCATCATACCCTGACTTATACTTAATAGGTAGTGAAAAGACTTTGCTAAGTTAGGAAGTGGATCACACTGCAGAATTCCTCACCACCCACCTATGCTTTAGGCACAGTATTTACGTGGCTGGTCCATTTGAATTTGTGCTATTTACAATCTATGGGTGAATTCTCTCAAGGACATGCAGCAGGTTCAATGGCAGATCGGGAAACCATGGAGGCCAGCATGAAATTGATTTGCATCCTGCTAATAGGATGCAGGTGAAGGTCCAAGAATCTTTCATCCATGCCTGATTCTCTATGAAGCTGGTAGGAAAATGTCAGTCCAGAACACATCAGGAACAATGTGGTGGGCAGAAGATGGGACTCAGCTGAACAATGCTTGGGGCCATCAGCATCCTTGGACCTGGTAACATCACAGCAGTGGGTGGGAAGGAAGCATCTACAGGTGGATCTTCCAGATTCAGTGTCATCAAAGAAGTCCACCTTCCAGCCTGAGGATGATCCTGGAGGTCCACCCGAGAGTGATCCTGGAGGTCCATCTTCCAGCCCGAGAGTGATCCTGGAGGTCCATCTTCCAGCCCGTGACTAATCCTGGAGGTCCATCTTCCAGCCCGAGAGTGATCCTGGAGGTTCACCTTCTTTCTTCAGTGGTGGATCAGAGATGTTGGGTGCCCTTTATAAATGATACCCAGATATGATGGCAGAACTCACATGACGGTGATATCTCATCAGCTTCTGCAGTACAAATCACTCCCCATTTCATACTCCACTGTGGGACTTATTTCCGAATGGGAGAATTCCACCCTAGATTAATGATTTTGATGATGGGAACAAGTGTATCAGAGTTAAATTTACTGATAACACAAAGATTGATAAGAATACAAGTTGTGAATAGGACAAAAAGAGTGTGATTTTCTGGTCACGCTCACCCCAAGACCAGAAATCCTACTCAAAGTCAACAGACCTTTGCATGGTCTCCCCCCATCCCCCCCTCACCTGCTATGATGCCTATGGTGGGCAGGAAAGGAAAATATCTTCCATGCATTAAAGTAGGTTAGTAGACAAAAATCTGGCAGACACAGTAAATTGTGAGAAAATGTGAACTTGTCCATTTTGGCAGGAAGAATAGGCAAGCAGAATATTATTAAAATAAACAATGCTTATTTATTGTGGTTAGTGCTGCTGCCTCACAGCACCAGAGATCCAAGTTCAGTTCCAGCCTCAGGTGCCTGGTTGTGTGAGTTCTCACATTCTCCGTGTCTGCGTGGGTTTTCTCCGGGTGCTCCGGTTTCCTCCAATAGTCCAAAGGTGTGCGGATTTGGGTGATTGGCCATGCCAAAATTGCTCCTTTGTGTTTCAATATGTGTAAGTTAGTGGGATTAGCAGGGTAAATGTGTGGAGTTACAGGGGTAGAACCTGGGTGGGATTGTTGTCAGTGCCGGCTCGATGGGACAAATGGCCTCTCTTTGCACTGTAGGAATTCTATGATTCTATACTTGATTCCTACAGCTGTTAAATCAATTTTATCTACTATCTATTTAATGTTTATGAAGGGTCTCTATTGATCATTTTCTGAAGAATTAAAAATATAAATTTCACATTAGAAGATAGTAAGAAGACAGCTGTAATGTACAAAACTGAACCATACGGTACTATCCCTGTTTGCACTTGACCTGATAAACTGACTGATGTAAATAGAATTGTCAGTAACCTCACAGCTCGCTCTGCTCCCTGTTTGGCGGTGAGCAGCCTGAAGCTCTTACTACTGAATGTGAAATAGACTTACTCCACACTTTAAAAGCTAAGTGACATATTTTAACATACATATCTATATTACGACAGGGGGTAATATTTATATAGACAAAGTGAAATGGTTCCATAAATGGAGAACATACTGATTACATGGAAGTTGCATTCGGTCTTTAAGCTTACCCAGTAGGTATTAAATGAGGTACAGACAAACAAAGGGTGAAGAATAATAGATTCTAGGCATCTCGTCATGGAATTCAAGATGTTATAAAGCACAAGATGAAACTTGAGCTGCTTATAAAACTCACGATCAGCTTTACTTCGTCACAACTCCTGAGCTATAATTATTTTGAGAAGACAAAATGTAGAAACAACCAAAAATTTGACAAACATAAATAATTTGCAAATCTGTGGAAACTATGATATGCATCATACTATTTATAGGTTTGATGGTCTCCACAACAGAAAGATAATAATCCCTGATGTTGATGATTTATCCCTAGTTTTTTTTAGGGCATGTCTCCCTGATTAACTATTCAGGTTAAAAGAACAGTTCACATTAATTTAGCTTTGAAATTCCTCCGCGAAACTGGGACATCCCGGTTAAATCAATACAGCTGAGAGCTGTACATCCAAAGTAGCCCACAACCCCCCTTCCTAAACTCCCACAATGTAGAGTCCCAACTCTGAACTAGCTATGATTTTCTTCACCTGAAATGAGAAAAGACATATTTCAAGTCAAAACCTTTATTAAAAATGATTGAAGAATAGAGCTCTTTAGGACTAATTAAAATAAAGAGGACAACACAATACAAGTATGCAGAGCAGGAGAGGCTTGCAGGGTACAAAATTCTATGGCTCTTTCAATCGCTCCTGGAAAAGGTGTGATGAACAAAGGCTGTAAATTAGTCCATGATTCAGGTTAAGTTTGGCCATAGACTTTATTTGCTGGTGGTCTTTACTCAGGGCAGAGTCTCTACCTGACAATGTTTCCTCATCACTGGCCTGGCAAAGCATTGTTTGAGATCAGGTTCACCTTTGCTGAACAAGGAAAGTAAGCTTATATCTTGACATTCCTGGCTTGCGATATTCTGGGGCGACACAGTGGCACAGTGGTTACACCTGCTACTTCACAGTGCCAGGGTCTCGGGTTTGATTCCTGGCTTGGATCACTATCTATGACCTATCTATGCAGAGTTTGCATGTTCTCCCCATATCTGTGTGGGTTTCCTCTGGGTTATCCAGTTTCATTCCACAGTCTGAAAGATGTGCTGGTTAGATGGATTGGCCATGCTAAACTCTATGCACTCGAACAGGCGCTGAAATGTGTCAATTAGGGGATTTTCACAGTTAACTTCATTGCAGTGTTAATGTAAGCCTACTTGTTACTAATAAGTAAACTTTTTAACTTTATTGAGGTTTTTCCCTTTTCCTCAGAAAGGAGCCTCAAAACACAAGATAGAAATAAAACAGGAAGTGCTGGGAAAACTCAACAGGTCTGGTACCATCCATTCCATAGAAGAGTCATATGATATTCAAACTGTTAGCTCTCTCCAGGTGCTGCCAGACCTGCTGAAATTTTCCAACACACTCTTGTTTCATACCTCCGGCATTTGTAGCATTTTGCTCCAACTTCAGGCACAAGATAGAGGTGTTTCTCCCTCAATGGTATTTTGATGCCCATTGTCAAAGGCAGCACTTTATGTTGAGCAAGCATCTGCACCAGTCATGTGATTTAGTTGACCTTTCCTTGATCTTGACCACTCATACACGTTGATGAGTGGTAGGGCGATGTTATAAATGAGGAAACAGAAGCTGGAGGGCAAGAGGAGCTTGTTCTTAGTGTAAGTGGAAAGGAAAAGGGTTGACAAGAGAGAAATTGGGCTAATGTATTGAAGGATTTTCTTAACACAACCAAAAAAAAGTCATTGTTGATGTAGAAAATTAAGTCCACAACAATAATAATTACCATTTTTATAGCAACATTTATGCAATAAAATGCTCATACAATCGTACAATGCAGAAGAAAGCCATTCAGCTTATTGAATCTGCACTGATCACAATCCCACCCAGGCCCTATTCCCACAATCCCATGCTTTACCCTACCTCGTCCCCCTGACATTAAGGGACAATTTAGCATGGCCAGTGCGCCTAACCAGCATATCTTTTGGACTGTGGGAGGAAACCGGAGACCTGGACGAAACTCATCCAAACACAGGGAGGACACGCAAATTCCACACAGTGACCCAAGCTGGGAATCGAATCCAAGTCCCTGGCGCTGGGAGGCAGCAGTGCTAACTACCTTGCCATCTTGCTGCCCTTGGGTGGTACAAAGATGCTTCATTAGTAAATCAAGCGGCAGTGGAGGATTTAAGACAGTTGGCCAAAAGCATGGTAAAAGAATATATTTATTGGTAAAGGAGGAATTCCATAGGATTGATATTTGATAGCTGAAGGCTCTGACATCAAGGAATAGTCTATAAACAATGGGACTGATGGAACCTATGAATACTCCAGAGGTAACCTCATGGGAACAAGGTGAGAAGCTATTATTTAAGTTGGGCTAACACTGGTTCAAGTCAGAATGGAGCAAGGAATGGACCTTTCTCCAGCGAATGACCAGCAAGGAGAATTGGTGGCAGAATTGGAGTGGTTGATAACATAAGAGGGAATGAGGAATGTGAGAAGTCAGGAGGATCACTGGTGATTTGACTCAGGTTGTCTCTGTGCTGCGGACAAATTGCAGCAATTCAAAGATGGATTTTTTGTTAAGATGATCCGGGAGCTGAAAAGTGATAATATGGCCAAAGTCTTTAACAAAGGGAGGTTAGATATTGGATCACAGCTGGAAACGTCAGAAGGAAAACATATGCAAAATAATGTGACAAAAGCAGCAACTGAGATAAAGGCAAGTAGACTTTGCAGAAAGTTTTCTTGTTGTAGAGTAAGCATTCTAATCCACTCTCCATTTTCTATTTTAGAACAAAACCAAGCTTATTATAAGGAAAATGTATCATTAAAGTTACAAGCCAGCTTTCCAAGGAAATAAATTCACAATTACTTAACAAGAATTCTCGCTGAGTAATTCTGATGACATCACAATAGTTTTTTTCTGCGATCCAGAAGTGGTTGTCTCCTAATACATTTAGCTTTGGTGAATTATGTTAATCTAGATAAGGACTGCTTGAATATAGTTAGAATCAAGCCTCTCTCTTTGTTGATTTTTTTTTTAGAAATTGAATCTTGTTACTGCAAATGCAGGAAGATCTGATAGCTCCTATGAAAACATTCTTTGTAACAGGGAAACTCAACTTGATCTGGCTACCTCTTCAAGTTATCCCATATTCCACTCTCTCTTCAGAAACACACTGATCCACCTTATACACATTTATATTGTCCATGGTATACATTCGTGATAACCTGTCGATTTAGTTAATGCAGTTATTCTTAAAAATTTCTTTTTTCTAAATTCTTGGGATCTGAAATTCCATGCTGCTTCCAAATTTCTGAGCTTTTAAGATTGAGCCAGTTAAGTTAACTGGCCAACAAATTAGGTTACTGACTGTTTCTGCTGACTTTCCATTTCAAGACTACTGGAATTTCCCAATGTGACTTGGTGTTATAGAACTATTGGGTCAAATGGCCTGTTTCAATGCTGCAAATTCTAGGCAAGTTAAAAAAAAGATGCTGTCAGTCTGGAACCCAACCCACCTTGAATCTGCAGAGAAATCTAAGAAAATGGAATAAAATTGTCACTAGCTTTCAGCTCTTTGAACTATTTATTTGTGGTGTGATATATTCAATATTTTGCATCTCCAAGACTGGTAATTTGGTATTAACTCTATCAGAGTTTAAGTTTTAGAAGTGCCAGCTAAGTTCACAGAACATGGTAAATAAGAATGAAATAGTGGGTAAGTTGCAAGGTTGGCTCCCTAGCCCCTCCATTTGATGCCAAAACACTTGTATGCAAGTTCATTCATCCATCATCACTGTCTCTGATACCTCTTCCAGGCTCACTGCACTTCTGCACATTCTCTTTCGCCATTCTTGGTACCACCTTTGATGGCAAGGTCTTCACTTGTTAGGCACAAGCATTCTGGACATCTCTTCTTTAACTGTCCTGCCTTGTTACCTTGCTCCCCACCATCAAAAACTTCCTTGCAGCTTTTTATCTTTAACATTCCCTTTGGTATATGCCCCAATTCTTCTGCTTCTAAATCACATGTGAATCATTGAACTAATATTTTCTCTTCTCTCAGACCCCGTGACACTTTTTAAAGACAATGTATTTGGCATTGAAGTCCCATCCAACAGTTATTCCTCAATCAAACCGACTAAAGTTTTTAATTCGTCTCATTTATCTCATTATCTTTTGTGCAATCTCACTAAGTGTAAACATTTCTCTACATTATGATAATGACAACATCTCAATATATTGACAACAACAATGCAAGATCAGGGATGCACTTCTGTGGCTATGTAAGGCTCTGGTCAGACATCATTTGAAGTACTGTGAGCAGTTTTAAGCCCCGCATCTAAGGAAGGATGTGTTGCTTTGGAAAGGCTCCAGGGGAGGTTCACAAGAATGATACCTAGAATGAAGAGCTTGTCATCAGGAGAATGGTTGAGGATTCTGGGTCTGTACTTTTTGTAGTTTAGAGTGATGAGGGGGGATCTTATTGAAACTTACAGGATACTGCGAGGCCTGGATAGAGTAGTCGTGGAGAGATGTTTCTACTAGTAGGAAAAATTAGAACCAAGGGGCATAACCTCAGGCTAAATGGACGATTCTTTAAAACAGAGATGAGAAGGAATTTCTTCAGCCAGAGAGTGGTGATCTGTGGAATTCTGCCACAGAAGGCTGTGGAGGCCAGGTCATTGAATGACTTTAAGACAGAGATAGATAGGTTCTTAATTAATGGAATCAGCCATTATGGAAAAAAGGCAGGAGAATGGGGATGGGAAAAATATCAGCCATGATTAAATGGCAGAACAGACTCAATGGGCCAAATTGCTTAGTTCTGCTCCAATATCTTATGGTCTTATCTCAAAAATATTTAATTGGCAACAAAGCACTGTTACTGGGAAAGGCAGTTGGTAAGTGCAGCTTCTTTTCTTTTGCTTTATGCAAAAAGACTGGCTTTTATAATTGCACCATTCATCATCTCGGATGTTCCAAAGCACACTACAGTCAGTGATATAGTTTTGAATGGTAAGTAGTCACCATTTTAATGTAATCACAGGGTGGGATCGAGATGAAGTTTGTTGAGGCCGTACTTGGGTAAAAGGGACACCAAAATTCAAAGAATTAAACAAAAAGAGAACACAAGGGTGATGAACCTCAAAACCTATCCCCGATGAGCTCAATTCAATGATAGATTTATCTTTTGGGGATAAAGGCTAGAACAATAGAAATATATATTAGTCTATGTCAATAATGTGGTTAAGCAATAATGAATGTGAAGGAAGCTATCAGGGAAAAAAAGCAGGGAGTGGTTTACAATGCCAGTAGTTGTTTTGCCACGATAGCAGATCTAAATGATTTTTAAACAGAGTATGGATTTGTAGTGATAATTCCAGCAGCAGGAGATTGAATCTTTAAGCAGGAACACCGGGAGGATGCCATAAAAAAAAATCTAAAATCAATGTTCTGCATGTGTACACTAGGGGTCTATAAACTCATAAGGACAAAATCATAGCTTTGGTATTGATTCAACAATGATCTGATTTATTATTTATTCTTAAACAGCCTAGCTCTGTTCATTCTTCTCTTTTTCAATTGTAAATCTGTTCAGATTGTGAGGGAGGGGAGAGCCAACATTGCTGAACTGGGTTGAATCTTTATTTAACCATAATCATCACGTACTTACATATTTTGTTTTACTGTCCGGGTCACAGCTACTTGTGCTAATGCCCAGACTATGGGCAGTTTGCCTGCATAGCACAAGCATGATTCAAAATGCTTATTCAAGAACATTTAAGAAGGAAAGAATATATCAGCAGCAAAGCATGTATTTTTAATTAAGATAAAGTGACAAGCTTCCTAATATTAGCTAGTGACTGTAACAAACTGTGCCAGGGAACAATTGTGACCTAATCTCTCCTGCATTTTTTTTAAGTTTATTTATTCCTGTCACAAGTAGGCTTACATTAACACTGCAATGAAGTTACTATGAAAATCCCTGAGTCACCACACTCTGGCACCTGTTCGGGTACATTGAGAGAGAATTTAGCATGACCAATACATTTAATCAGCACTTCTTTTAGACTGTGGGAGGAAACTCAGACACAGGGTGACACATACAGACTCCACACAGACAGTGACCCAAGCCTGTGGTGCTGTGAGGCAGCAATGCCACCATGTTAAGCTTTTGATCAGAAGCATCCTGCATTATGGAAGTGTTAGGAAGAGGATACCATTGTCCTGCTGAAGGATAATCATAACAGGCAGGGAACAGTCATTCCTGCGGTACTCTCCTAATGAACACTTCACTGTTACATTGCCCGGGGCTTACAAGAGTTACCCATCTTCTCAGCCACAAATGATGTGAGACACAAGATGATCACGAAAGGAAAGTAACCTTCCAAGATAAAAAAAAGAAAGAGAAACCATGGAATTATAGGCCAGTCAGTTCAACATCTGTTGTCAAGAATAATAAAGACTATAATTAAGGATGAAATGACTGAACTCCTCAAATTTTCAGTTGATCAGAGAACGCCAGCTTGAATTTACTTGATAAATCTGTCTAAATTCTTTGAAAAGGTGACTAAAACACTGCAAGACATGGCAATGGCTACGGGTGTTATTAAATGGACTTCCAGAAGACATTTCATAAAATCCCTGTAAGAGGCTGTTAGCCAAAGTTGTAGCTCATGGAATTGAAGGCAGATTGTTGACCGGGTTGGAAAATTGGCAGAGTGGCAAGAGAGAGAGGTAAAGAGTGGTGGGCAGGTACACTAGTGCAATGTGATTAAGAATGCCCTGCAAGAATCTATGTTGGGGCCTCAACTATCCACCATATTTATTGGTGGTTTAGAGGATGGCTTTGTCCTTAACTATCTCTATTTCTTCCAGCCCTACACACTCTTGAAATATATACACTCACTCACTTTTGGTATTCCCAATTTTAATTGCTCCACCATCGGTGGCCATGCCTTCCACTGCTAAGGTGCGAAATTCTGGCATTTTCCCCTCCAAAGTTCTCTGATTCTTTGTCTGTTTCCATTTTTTCATACCAGTTCTTAAAACCTACTTCTCAAATCAAGTTTGTGTCCATCTTGGGTGCAATCATACCTATCGTTCATGGCCCACTGCCGCTGCTAGCAAGGATGGAGAAGTTGGTGCTTAACCAAATCTCCTTTCACTGCAGAGAGTCCAGAAAAATCCCACAGGTATGAACACCAGAAGATTCTGCCCCTTATGTTAATAGATTAGTGCCAAATCTTGCTTTTATGGATAACACACATGCCAAGCAACTTGAAACTTTACTGTGTTAAAAGCATTATGTAATTACAAGGTACAGTTATTATTATTGATAAAAAGCCACATATCCAAATTTTTTTTTTAGAGCAACACAGCACGGGAAACAGGCCCTTCGGCCCAACGAGCCCGCGCCGCCGTCATAACTATATAGTAACAATTCCATTATCCTATTCTAATTTTAGGTTATTCCTAATATGGAAGAGTCTCAATGTAGGGACAATTTGTTTCCCAATCAGCCTAAGAGCGAATTTTTGGGATATGGGAGGAAACCGAAGCGCCCGGAGAAAACCCACGCAACCACGGGGAGAACGCGCAAACTTCCGCAGACACCGGCCCAATTCCAAGTGTCTGCACAGCTACAGCGATAGTCACTGAGCTGTCATGGTACCCTTCAGATGGTCCAGATAAAGCACTCATTTACGACATGAAGCACCAGGCAACCCCTGAATCAACATCTAAGAGCTGTCCTCGCACCACCTGCCGAATGCATGCTCCTTGTTGGTCAAGTATGGACCGAATTACCTGTGGAAAAAAAGCCATAGTTAAACAGTCCTACTATATCCCTCTATCTGCATACTGCTCATGTGGCTGTCCAAGAGACCCTTAAACAGCCCGAGCGTGCCTGCTCCCACCACCTTACTCGGCAGTGCATTCCACACCCCCACTACCCTTTGTGTGAAAAACTGCCCTCTAATATTCGTCTTATACATAGCCCCCCTCGCCCTAAGGCTATGACCCCTCGTCCTATCCATTTCTGAAGGTGGAAAAAGTTTACCATCATTTACTCTATCTATACCCCTTATAATCTTATACACCTCTATGAGATCCCCTCTAAGCCGACGTCTTTCAAGGGAAAACAACCCCAGTCTATTTAATCGTTCCTCATAAGACAGTTCTTCCATACCAGGCAGCATCCTGGTAAACCTCCTCTGCACTCTCTCCAAGGATTCCACATCCTTCCGATAGTACGGCGACCAGAACTGGACGCAGTATTCCAAGTGAGGCCTAACCAACGTTCTATACAATTGCAACATCAAACTCCTACTCTTGTATTCTATACCCTTTTCTATGAAAGCTAACATACTATACGCTTTCTTTATCACCTTCTCCACCTGTGAAGACACCTTCAGAGACTTGTGAACCTGCACCCCCAAGTCTCTCTGCGTCTCTATACTCCGAATAGTTTTACCTTTTATCCTATAACTCTCTTCTACATTTTTCTGGCCAAAATGCATCACCTCGCATTTATCCGGATTAAATTCCATTTGCCATCTATCTGCCCAGTCTACCAACCTATCTATGTCCTGTTGTATTGCCTGGCACTGCTCCTCTGTACCCGCCAATCCAAGCACCTTAGTGTCATCAGCAAATTTGCTGATCTCACCACCTACCCCAACTTCCAAGTCGTTTATGTAGACCACAAATAGAAGAGGACCTAGTACTGAGCCTTGTGGCACTCCACTAGTGACAGGCTTCCAGTCGGAAAAAGAGCCTTCCACTACTACCCTCTGTCTCCTCCTCCCGAGCCAGTTCTCGACCCATCTACATACCCGGCCCTGTATCCCATGCGCCTTCACCTTCTCTATCAGTCTACCATGAGGAACCTTGTCAAACGCCTTACTGAAATCCATGTAGACGACATCAACAGCATGTCCTTCATCAACTGTTTTTGTCACTTCTTCAAAAAATTCCACTAGATTTGTAAGACAAGACTTCCCCTTGACGAAGCCATGCTGCGTATCCCTGATCAGATCGCAGCACTCCAGATGCTCATACATCCTGTCCCTGAGGATCCTCTCCATTAGCTTACCTATAACTGAAGTCAAGCTCACCGGCCTATAGTTCCCTGGGTTATCCCTCTGACCTTTTTTAAACAACGGTACTACATTTGCTATCCTCCAGTCCTCTGGGACCTCACCTGTGTCCAAGGAAGAGACAAAGATTTGCGTCAGAGGCCCAGCCAAGTCTTCCCTCAACTCCCTTAGCAGCCTGGGGTAAATGCCATCAGGCCCCGGAGCTTTATATGTCTTTAAGCTGCCTAACAGCCCCAACACCTCTTTCCTCGTAATCTTTATTTTCCTCAACCGATCTTCAACTTTGTCAACATCAGCAACAGATATCCGGCCAGTCTCCTGCGTGAATACTGACGCAAAGTATTCATTCAGGATCTCCCCCATTCCCTCAGGCTCTAAGCATAGTTCCCCTCCTCTGTCCCTGAGAGGTCCAATCTTGCCTCTAACCATCCTTTTGCTCCTTACATAGGTGTAAAATGCCTTAGGATTTTCCTTAATCCTACCTGCCAGAGCCACTTCGTGGCCCCTTTTTGCCTTTCTAACACCCCTTTTAAGATCCCGTCTACACTCTCTATAAGCTTCCAGCGCTATCTCAGTCCCCAGTTGCCTAGATCTAATGTAAGCCTCTCGCTTCTTCCTGATCAAGTCCTCAATCTCCCTGGTAAGCCACGGTTCTCTAATCCTACCTTTCCCATCCTTCCTCCTTGCCGGCACGTATCTTTCCTGCAGAGAGTTTAGTTTTCCCTTGAAAGACTCCCACATGTACCTCGTCGACCTGCCCTCGAAAAGCTTATCCCAGTCGGTATCTTTAAGATCTTGCCTAATGTGGCTGTATCTAGCCCTCCCCCAGTTAAATACCTTCCCTTTTGGGCAGTCTCGTCCTTTTCCATTAATATCCTAAAGCAGACAGAGTTGTGATCACTATTTGACACATGCTCTCCTACCTCGACGTCAACCACCTGCCTTGGCTCATTCCCCAGAACCAAATCCAGTATAGCCCCCTCTCTAGTCAGGCCATCCACATACTGCTCCAAGGACCTTTCCAAAACACACTGTACAAATTCCTCCCCGTCCACTCCTACAGCTCTGGGCTCTCTCCAATCTACTCCAGGAAAATTGAAATCTCCCACTACTACTACCCTATTTTTCCTACACTTATCTAAAATGTCCTTGCATATCCCTTCTTCCACGGCCCACGGGCTGTTGGGCGGTCTGTAGTAAACACCCAACAGAGTAATCACTCCCTTCCTATTCCTCAACTCCACCCATAGAGACTCAATTCCTAAATCATCCATACCTCCCTCCCTCTGCACTGCTATGATGTTGTCCTTAACTAATAAGCCACTCCCCTGCCTCTCCTCACACCAACTCTGTCATGCCTAAAACACTTATATCCTGGAATATTCAATTGCCAGTCTTGCCCCTCCTTCAATCACGTCTCGGTCACCGCCACCATTTCTAAACTCCTCATGAACATTATTGCCTTCAGTTCATCTGTTTTGCCAGTCACACTCATAGAACATAGAACATTACAGCACAGAACAGGCCCTTCGGCCTTCGATGTTGCGCCGACCAATATAAAAAGCAATGCCCCTCCAAACTAAACCATTCCCTTCTCTTCCATATACTTATCAACTAACCTCTTAAACGCCACCAAACTTGGCGCATCTACAACAGCTGCAGGCAGGGCATTCCACTCCCGAACCACCCTTTGGGTAAAGAACCTACCTCTGATATCCGTCCTATAACTATCACCCCTTAATTTAAAGCTGTGTCCCCTCGTGCTAGCTTTCTCCATCCTAGGAAAAAGGCTATCACTGTCCACCCTATCTAAACCTCTAATCATCTTATATGCTTCAATAAGATCCCCTCTTAGCCGCCTCCTTTCTAACGAAAACAACCTCAAATCCTTCAACCTCTCTTCATAGGACCTGCCCTCCATACCAGGCAACATCCTGGTAAACCTCCTCTGTACCCTCTCCAATGCCTCCACATCTTTCTTATAATGTGGGGACCAGAACTGCACACAATACTCCAAGTGCGGCCGCACTAGAGTTTTGTACAGTTGCAACATGACGTTGCGGCTCCGAAATTCAATCCCCCTACCAATAAAAGCTAAGACTCCATATGCCTTCTTAACAACCTTCTCGACTTGACTGCCTACTTTCAGGGATAAATACTCCTAGCATTAAAACACATGCACTGAAGACTCTCAGCTCTCGGATATTCCTTTCTACCTTCTGGTGTTACCCTATCATCCCTCTCTCTCCCACTCCCAGTTCCCTCTCTCTCCCCACCCTCCCTCCCTATTAGTTTAAACACTTCTGAAACACTCCAGCTAACTCCCAGCTAAAATATGTGTTCCCCTCCCAGTCAACTGCTCCCTATCCCTCTTGAATAGATCACCCTCCCTCCTGAAGACTTCCCAATGATCAATGAATATGAAGCCTTCTGACCTACACCAATCCCTCATCCATGCATTTAGTTGTAGTGTCTCATTTGTTTTTACCCAATCGGTCCCAGGCACAGGCAGCAGCCCAGAGAACGCCACCCTGGAGGCCCTACCTTTCAGTTGAGCCCCCAACTCCCTAAACTGCCTACATATGTTCCCCCTACGCTTTCTTCCTACATCTTTCTGTCCTATGTGAACTATTACATTTGCCTTAGACCCTTCTCACTTCAAAATTCCCTCTACCCTCTCTGAAACATCCTGGACCCCTGCTCCAGGGAGGCAGACTACCATCCTGGAGTCTCTCTTTTGCCCACAGAAACGCCTATCGATCCCTTTAACCATCCCATCCCCCACCAATATCTCACTTCCTGCTTTCCTGCTGTTCTCTGTGGCATTCTGTTCCCCTTCACTTGCCCTCTCCATCACAGCTTTTACCCCTCCCTTGGTTTTCTGGGAATCCTCCTTTGAGATGGCCATTGTGCCTTGATTTTTATTCTTGTTCCTCATATCTATAACCAGCCCATCCCTACTACTAGATCCTGGGGTCCCCGCAGGACTACCTTCCCTATTCATTGTAACCTCGTTTTCCCTCACTAGACACATGTCCTCCAAGCACAGCTCCAGCTGCCTCACCCTAGCTCTTAAACGTTGCAATTCTAAACATTTTGCGCATATGTGGGCCTTCGGGAGACGTGATGCCTCCAAGAAGGTCCACATATGGCAGCGTACACAGTGGACGCGTTTGGCCAAGTGTCGTGGCATTTTGTAAACCCCCTTTAAAGTTGTTGGGAAAAGAGTGTTGATTAGATAGGAATCAAGGTACTCGCCGCGTCCAAGCCTGTGCTCGCCCAAGCCCAGTGAGCTTAAGCCCTTATTGCTCTCACTCTAATTCCCATCTCACTCCACTGCCCGCTCCCGACGCTGCCCACTGTCTACCTTGGCCTTCCTTTTATACTCCCGCGCTTCCTTCCCTGCAGCCCCCCGCGCCTATCTCCCGCTACGGAGCACCGAAATAAACACTCTAACAACTAAAGTGAAAGACAGAAATCGCAAATCAGGAGTCTCACCAGCCACTCTCCAAAAAACTCTGCTCCGGAGAACAGTAGATTTGCTAATTTGCTATTTATCATTTGCTAATGATAAAAAGATAGGTGGCATTTTAAGTAACATAAAGCATAAAATTCCAAAGCGATGGTGAGCAATTCAATAAAAGGGCTAAAGTGTGGCAAACAGATTTCAATGTGAAAAATGGAAGGTCTTGTATTTTGGACTCGAAAGATAAGAGTACATTCCAAACGGTGATTACTAGAAACAGTGGAGCTCCAATCATATCTCAGGGTTCAGATATCCAGTTCATTAAAATGTCTTGGACAAGTAGACAAAATAAACAAAAAAGCTAATGGAATGCTGGCCTTCATATCTAAAATATAAGTGAGTAGAAGTCATGATTCAGCTGTACAAAGCCCTGGTTGGATAACTGGAGCATTGTGTCTGTTTAGGAATCATACTTCAGGTAAGATTTATTGACCTTGTAGGGAGTGCAATATAGACTTCCCAGAATGATGCCTAAATTATGAGGACAGATAGCATAAATTTGGCTTGTATTTTCTGACATTTAGAAGTTAAGGATAATTTGATTGCAGTTTTCAAAATATTAAAGGGAACAGATATGATAGAGAAACTATTTCCATGCTTCAGAAGGATAAATTAGGCCAAGTCCTTTCCAGGAATGAAATTAGAAATACATCTACACCCAAACGATGATAGAATCTTGAAACTCTTTTCTTTTGGGTGTGGGGAGGTCTGGATTGCTGGGGGATAGGGCAGTGATCAGGCGATGGGGGAATTGGGGACCAGCAGTGGGAGTTGCAATCAGGAGGCTGGTAGCGCAGAGCTATTGCGCTTGTGCCAATCTCTATTATGACAGCTCAGCAAGTGTGCAATGGCCTGTTCAGCATTATTCCTGTCGAAAAAACAGCTGGATTTACTCCTGTTCTTACACGAATTCGACACTTAGAATTTTTTGGGAGAATCCCACCCAAGGTGTTGTTCATTTAAAATGGGGGATTGTTTTTCTCTCAGAGGCACACAAATCTTTGCAACTTCTGTCCTCAAATGATGGTGAAAGCAGTGTCCTAGAATATTTTTAAGGCAGGGTTTGATGGATTCATGAAAGATTGTCAGGGACAGATGATAATTTGGAGTTGAGGTTATAGTCAGATCATCCAGGATCTTTTTGAATGGCAGAATAGACTTGAGGGATGAGTGGCCAATTTCTACTCTGAATTTGCATGTTCATGTATCCTGATTTAGTTCATTTGGCTGTTCAATAATACAGGAAACTGAAGATTCCAACAAGGAATTGTCTGTGACTATTCTGAATATTTAGCATCATTTTGTTCACAAATCTCAGTGTTGACATTGATCCGACTGTGATCTAACAATTTATCTTTAACTCTTTCAGCCATAAAATTTGGAATGGCTTTTCTCCCATGTTGGTTAAACATATTAGCAATCTCCATCAATCCAATTGTGCTGATTACGTTGGCATAATAGGTTCTCAGCACACAAACTGTTCCAACTCATTTAACTCATCCTATTTTTAAATTTTAAACAAATAAATGTTTAAATCTGCGGGTAAGCATGAACATTGAAATTAAAATTTATTGTACAAAATGTACTATAAAATTTACTGCAGGAAACTTTCACCAGGAAGGAAAAGAGGTAATAAATGTTTGAACACATAATGAATTTCAATTCCACATTTGAGTAGATTTACAAGCTTATGATTTCAAACATGCCCAGATGGCACTAACATGAGATTTTGCTTTCATGTACGAGTTGCTCTGGCTTCTATAAGGAGCATATTTAGCTCATTCTCTTTCTCTTCCTGAATAAAGAAAACATGTAAAATGTCCAACACTCATCTGGTCCTGGGTACGGGGTCATGTGCTCTCTTACATTACTATGTAGGCGGTACTGTACTCAGTCCCACATTAACCCTGTATCTTCCAAACCCTTATACTACACTTCCCACTCCACTTTCTCTCAGTCTATCAGCATAATCTTTGATTCCCTCTTTCGCACATACTTACCCTATATGGTCCCTATATGGGAATCTTCAACAATAGGCATAGCCTAAAGTCAAGGATATGTCATTAAGACGTTAGGACGGCAGCGTGGGCTCGTTGGGCCGAAGGGCCTGTTTCCCGTGCTGTGTAGCTCTTTGTTCTTTGTTGTTCTTTGTTCTACCCGACTTCCCCTTAAATGCATTTTTGCTACTCACCTCAGCTTTCAATATGATGCTAAATTTTACCTTCCAACCCACTACCTCGGTAAAGAATTTTCTCCCAAATTCCTTTTCTCATAGTGAATATCTTATATAGATGACCCCTAGTTTTGGACAACTGTCCCAGCAAGAGTCAAAGCAACTTCTCTACATCTATCTTTTTCAAACCTTTGGTAATTTTAAAAGGTGTCTAATTGATCACTCAGTCTTTTTCCAGAGAAGTACCTCCTGACCGTAAAATCCTCTTATCCTTGCAAACATATTTTCCAACTTAAAGTTATACTTTCTTTCCAAGTGCCGGATGGTTTGAGTTTCACAGCAATAATGCACTAAACAGACTGAAAGTGGGATCACCACCTCTCAGTGAGATTTCAAATAGTCCCACAATGGATCCTGGACTCAGGTAAGTCCTGGGCTTTTAGGGAGTGAAGGGTAGATGGGGAGAAACAAAGTGGGATGCAATTCCTTTTAGGTTGGTGCCCTCAATGAATGAAAGGCAATCGTGCAATTCAAAAGTGGGCTCCTCACTCCCATCTGCATGCCCACACAAACTGTTTTACGGCATGGGCAATGTGAAATATATGTCACCTGCCTTAGTAACAAGCTCAATTGTCCATTCATTTTTTTAAATAGTGGAGGGAAGGCAGTGGGTTGCTACCCTTTGCATTCTGCATACCCTCCACCAAAAACATGCCTGCTGGGTGTTGTAACATCCAACAAACCATGGGTGGCATCTGTCAGTGGTTAGCACTGCTGCCTCACAGTGCCAACGACATGGGTTTGATTTCAAGCCTGGGTCTCTATCTGTGTGAAGTTTGCATGTTCTCCCCAATTCTGTGTGGGTTTCTAATGGATGGTTCAGTTTCTTCCCACAGCAAGATGTGCAGGTTATGTGGATTGGCCATGCTAAATTGCCTCTTAGTTCAGGAGGACTAACTAGGGTAATTGCATGGGGGTATGGGGATAAGGTCAGGATGGGATTGTGGCTAGTGCAGACTTGATGGGCCAACTGGCCTCCTTTGCCCTGTAGGTTTCTATGATTCCAACTCTTTCTTTCCCATGGCTTCAAAGCTATGGAATTAACTGCTGTTCTTAGCCCTTCTTCAAAGACAAATCCAAGGTTAATGCATCAAATTATAATTCCATTATGTTCCCACAAAAGTTAGAGCACAAGAAAAAAGGTAAATTGACTCCACATCTACCTCCTGACTGTTTTAAACTTTGATCATGTCCCTTCATGTAGGTTTCTCAACAAAAACATCTGACACATAGATTGTTATCATGTGTATTCAGTAAAATAATTTTGTAAACTAAGTGATTGTCCATAGAGTGAGCCAGTAGTATCAACTTCTGTCTCCTCTTCCTACTAAAACAGACTCCTGACTTTGGCACATTTTATGTATCGTTCCATTCTGGTGGCTTTGCTGAGAACAGATCAAACTCAGTGGAGAATATAAACTCAAAATCTACAAAGCAGCCCTTGGAATTAAACATCTGACCTCCTGGGAATAGATTGAAAGGGCTCAATCTTCGCAACCAGATACCCTCTTATTTTATTCTAACTCTATCTAAAGTGATGAAATTAAAATTTTAAGTCAAATAAATTAACACAGTTTCGTTCTTTCCTTCTTTCTGTCATCCAAGATCATGCTTCTGGTAGGAAGGTGAACTTTACAGTGTTTCGCGACTGATGCACTGTCTAATGTCAAATGTGTCTGCTCACATTACTTCACAGAGAGTTGAGAAGATTCCACATTATGCCGTTTCTTTGAGCCTGATTTGACAGAATCAGTCCCCATTCTGGCTCATGGCACTTATCAGATAGTCAGCGTTCCTGAGGGGAGAGAATTTCAAGTACGCCATATTCAGTTTCAAATCAAGCCCTGTCCCCCTTAGGAAACGGTGCATTGCATTATTAAAGCAGATGTCACCAGCCAAACCTTTATATCACAAGGCACATGCTAATGTACAGCAGACGGTAATTAGATGCCATTTATATTAACTAATTAATATCCCCTCCATCAAAAGTGAACAGTTACTCTTATAGTTGTGGAAACAATGAAACCTTTCTGCCCTCACTTCACTTTTTTTCTGCAGTCACAGCTTTGCCTAGATAAAAATGAAGAGCAAGGGTTCATTCTAAGCTTCCAATTTCCTAACATATGTACCACAATGAATATTAGATGGTGAACCATATCATCGTCATGACTTATTTACTTTTCCATGTGATAGGGTTTTGCATCAAGAAAAAAGGCTGTAGCTTCGCCGTGGAGCGTAAAACTCTTGCTGTAATTGAGTTCTGGAGTGGTAAAGCCACTCAAGAGGCTACAGCCCCAGAGATTTGCCTGAAACCTGCCTGTCAGCTGGTGTTAGATCACAGCTCAAACAGGGCATGCTTTCCTGTTCCCGCTAAAGACTTCTGCGGTGGAGGAAAAAAAATCGAAGCTGTTCCCAGAAAAAAAACTCTGCAACAGCTGCACTGTGTCAGCAGAAATAATGATCTGAAACTTGCCCTCTGAGGGAAGTTGGATTTGGTCCTTATTTTCAAGACTGGGATTGATAAAGTGTGCATCACCTATCTGATAGGAATGAGGACATAACACCTGAAAATAAAAAAAATTAAAATAATTTTTACTAAGCCATTTGATCTATCTCCATTTTTATGATGAAAAGTTATCCAACAGTTCCACCTATGTACATACTACTGTGTCAATTTAGATTAAGCACTTCCTTACAAAGTGCATATTCTTGTACTCTAGCTTCCCGCAAGCTATGCCTCTGTTTTCTGTATTAAAACACCATCTATTTTTATTTTACTGGAGGTTAAATTCTCTCTTGTCAAGAATCTTTTGCTTCTATATTGGCTTTGTTTCTTGACTGTGATTTTTAAGTTTTTTTAAACAGCCTTTAACTTTAGAAGTATTCATTTTGAAAGAATTATTTCAAAATATACGAGCGCCCATCTTGCCACCACTTAAACTGAGTTAAACTTCACTAATCATAATCATCTCTCACCACTTCTGTCTTGCTGAAACAAACTATAAAATCCAAAGGTGCATTTTAACTGTGTTTCTTTGTTGTCTTTTTTTTTGCTTGCTGTGTTTTAATTTTCTGGAATATATGTAAACTACAGCAGTTCTTTTATTTTAAAATATAATGTTTATTAAAAACAATTCAAACTAAAAGGTGTCCTGGTGAGGGGTGGGGGGAATGAAAAATAATGATTAGCATTTCAGTCATAAAGGAAAATGCTGTTATGGATCAAATTTGAAAAGATAATTACAATATTAACTTTGAGGTATAGTAAGTTATGTTAACAGAAGGAATTTTGTAACACTGTTATTGTGGTTTTTGGTTTTAAATGTGGTAGTCACAGAAGAAATGCAGAGCTGACACTGCCATCCCTATCTATTATAGTCCCCCACCCTCACTCTTACAGTATAAATCTTGTCCTATTTTCATCATCTTCAGCTCTGACGAACCTTTTGATTCAAACATTGGCTCTATTCAATCTTGACAGATGCTGTCAGACCTGCTGAGATTTTCCAGTATTTTGTTTTTATTTATCTGTTGACAGTTTTACATGCATATTGAAGCCTGTCACTAAGGATAATGACAGTAGAAGCTCCAATTTCTTCCCATCATATGATTGACCACAAATTTCTCATTAATGGGTTGGAGGGTTCTGGGGAGAAGGCAGGAATATGGGGATGAGGAGCTTATCAGCCATGATCGAATGGCAGAGCAGACTCAATGGGCCAAATGGTCTAATTCTGTTCCTATATTTTACAAGTTACGAATTCTCCTGCTCTTGCCATCTGCCATGTGTTGGAAGGATTTAGAGATATTCAACAATGTTTGGCCATGTTACAAATGCACCTTACTTGATCATCAAGTGTTGCAGTGGAATTTGAACTCAGAGCTTCTGGCTCAGGGGCATGGATGCTGCCATTGCAAGTCCTTCACAAACATCAGTTAAGAAATTTAAATGTGGAAGCCTCACCCTGTGTTAAGAGAACTGTTCTGAGGATAATAGTAGAGATTTTACAATTGACCTTAGTGCCACTAGGCTGGGAACAGGGAAAATCATCCAGTGAGAAATCTTTCGAAGAACAAAGACGAACAAAGAACAAAACATGGGAAACAGGCCCTTCGGCCCAACAAGCCCACGCCATCACCCCGATGTTCACACCTCTACCCGTGATCCCTGTCCATGTTTATAGATCTATGGATTAAAAACCAAATTTGAGACAATTTAGGGAGAATTTGTTTCGCCAATTAGCCTAAGAGCGCATCTTTGGGATGTGGGGGTTGCGAACTGCCCATTTCTATTTGCCCTTGACTTTGTAGCAATTGATACAATTTAATGGCTTGCTAGGCCATTTCGAGAGGACAGTCAAGAGTCAACCGCATTGCTGTGGCTCTGAAATCACATGCAGACCATTCCAGGTAAGGATGGCAGATTTCCTTCCCTAACGGGCATTAGTGAACCAGATGGGTTTTTCCCGACAATCGACAATAGTTTCATGGCTACCAGTATATTCTTAATTCCGGATTTTAAAATAATTTAATTCAAATTCCACCAGCTTGCAGAACGGCATTCTGTGCTTGGCGCAAGACTGGAAAATCCCATCTGAAGTCCTGTCTCACTGGCTGTGATTCCTGTGGCAGGTAAATTGGGAAAATTCTGCCCATTGTAAACCTCAGATCCTCTCCGCTTGAGGGGATAAAATCAGGTGCCGGGTACACTTCAACGCAATAAGCGCGAGCTATCAGGTTATTGTTTTCCACACAGAAAATTGAGTAAATGTCTTTTTGAGTACTTACTATCAAAGATATTAACTCATACAGATCACAATAACTGCTATCAGGACTCTTAAATATGCGACTGCATGTTACTCCGTTCACCTCAAGAGTAAACTATTTAAAAGTCATGATGTGTTGCTCAGCTATGTATTTCAATTGACTCATGAGAAATCTCTAAGTTAAGCAAATCATTATATGTACAAAGAAGAACAGAAACATTTTCAGTACAGACAATTCAGGTAGACTATGCATACATTTTAAAAATTAAAATGTTTTTGGCTTCACAGCTTACACATACACAAGAAAATATTATTTGATTCTTGTACCATACATAAATTCATCTTTCAGCCCAAAAAAGGATTGTGCATCACTGAAATGGACTCTATAAATGTACTCTTGTGTTTAATTTCCCACCATTCTCCCATCCTCCAGAGCTGAATTGATGTCATGGGCCATTACTTGACCAGTAAAGTGACTGTTAAGCTACTTGACAGGTGCCACAGGGTCATTAGTGCAGATGACTGTAATTGGCCTGCTTTTTGATGACAAGCCCATTGACCAAACTCACCCAATGGAAAATTGAAGTAGTTAGCATTAAAATGTTGTTAAAAGAACAGGAAAATTACTAAATTAACACACTGGTTTCAAAAAGCAGAAAACAGCCCCTTGATCTTTAGCAACCTTTCTGAAAATGAGACATCCCTTTAGCACCATGGATAATGACCCTCTCCAAGAGAATGAAGGAGCTCTACATAGAAATCCTTTTGATATGTCAGAGTCCTGGGTATGAAACTTTGATTTATGTTTTAACAGAGAATCAGGAAATGTGAAAGAAAAAGGGGAAGAAAGAATGAATGAAGTTCATCTGCTTTTATTTGGCTCTTGTAATTCAAAGAAGCAGTTGGGGGGGGGGGAAGGTTGTGGGTGGGGTGGGGGTGGGGGAGTTGTGGGTGGGGTGGGGTGGGGGGGAGGGTTGTGGTGGGGAAGGGGGGGGTGGGGGGGTTGTGGGTGCGGGGGAGGGGTGGAGGGTGGAGAGTGGTCATGTCACTGGATTAGGAATCCAGAGGCTAATGCTCTAGAGACATGGGTTCAAATCCCACCACTCTGGGTAGAATTTAAATACAATTAATACATCTGAGTTATAAAGCTACTAATGGGGACAATCATCAATTGTATTAAAAGTCCATCTAGTTCACAAATGGCTGTCAAAGAAAATTACTTACTATCCTTATATGGTTGAACCTATATGTGAATTCAGATGAGGAACTTTTTGATGCATTGAAGGCCTAAGCAGGTGAGAGATTCTCACTGCCTCTTTTTGGGCAAGTGTCTCAAACCATTAGCCAATCAGGCAACTGCAGTCTACTCCTGGGACCAATGCCCCTGGGTCAGATACCTTATCTATCAAGAGCTTGATAGGTCACCCAAGCAGAGCGCATCAGATTGTGTTCAACAAAGCTACAGAGGAGAGTGTGGCTGTTGTACCCCACTTCTTGATGTTAGATCCTCTACTATGCACTGAGGTGACAAGCTGACCACATGGTCTTACCAGTCATGCATGCTGAATATCCACAGGTCTGACTGCTACTGAGGTATGCAGGATAAGATCCTTAAGTGATGACTGGTCACTTCAGGGCCACAGTAGGCAATGGGGCAAGATGGTCAACCACAGGCCTTCCAACCCAGACCTCCATTCTGGCAGGGACAGATAGGCGACGGGATACCAGGACACCACTGTCCCACCTAAATGCACATTCCTCTTGCCTCCAGCACGAGCAAAGTTATATGGTTAACTCTGAAATGAACGAGCAAACCACTTCATTCATGGCTGCAACAAATGCTGGCCAATGTCCACATCTTGTGAAAGAATAAAGAAAATAAAAGCATCCCGCAAACAGTATCTGATTGCCATTGCTAACTCCTGCACACAATTACTGTGCATTAATTTCTGAATGACAAAGACTATAGGTTTGGCCTGCTGAAGCCAGGCAAGTACAATTCTACATTAACATTTGGACATTGACTTACATTCATCAAAAATACAAAATGTTAGGGAGAGAATTTTTCTTAAAAAAACAAAGATAATGGAATTGCTGCATTGATATTAATAGTGTCATGTGAGTATATTTTTAAGAAAGGTTTTTTATAAAAGTTATTCGGCTTACAGCTTCAGCAATATCACTAGGGGGCTAGAGTTGAGCTGTGGCAGTCAGGTGATAGGGTTTTCAGTTTAGTTTGTGGCTGTCAGGTGATAGTGGATTTTCCTTTGGATTTTCAGTTTCGTTTTGGACAGTGTGTGAAAGCAGTTTAGCAACAAAATAAGAAGCAGTGTCTTTCACTCCATGCTTTTTTTCTCTTTTTTTTCCTCTTCAGTTGGTTCTGCCTTTAAAGAAGCTGTGTTCTGGGAAACAAATTCGACTACAACCTTTCCTGAGTTTCTTCACAAGGGATTTTCAGCCTTCAACTAGGAGGTGGGATTCCTGTAACAAGTGGACATTAACCTATGCTGTATCATGTTTATTTGGAGAGTTTTGAGTACTGGTTGTAGGTCTTGATTGGAACACATTTGAGATTTTCCTTAATACTTAGACATTATTGTTGTTGCTGTATTTGTACTTGTTAAAAGTTCTTGTTAAGTGTCTTACTACACATGTCAACAATATTCTTAATTAAACTTTGTTTTTGATAAAACTCCTTGTGGATCAGTTCAATCACACCTGGAGTGAAATCTCTCATGCTCATTCTAGCCAAATTCAATGTAAAACGTTACTGGTCAGGTAAGCTTCATGGAACAGCATTGAAGTATCCAATCTGAATTGTAACAATTGAAACATACTCAGCCAGGATTTATGCTGCCAGTTATGGAATAGTAAGAATGGAAGCATTTGGTATCATAGAAACCTTGATGAAAGACCAAGGCCAGTAATGAAAGACACTGGATTGATAACAGAAGGAGATAAGTTTCCCCAATGGCCTTGCACACAAGACTCTGGTGCACTGCTAAACTGTACAGAACATTCAGTCTGTTAGACCCATTCATTAATGTTTAAAATTATCTTCAAAGACGCTTCACAATCAATCTTTTTTAATGGATTTCATAATAAGTCATACATTTAACATATAAAATGGTCCACAAAGCCGAAAACAAACTTCAATAGATTAACAGACCAGGAACCCGGGAGATAATGTCTGCATGGTGAGGTTGATTCTTGCTTCTCAGCCTCTCTGTGTGTAATCTGCTATAAATTTCTGATCTGAAACATTTCAGTCCTTACGAGGCACTTATACACATTTCATGATCATATCAAAAGCAAAGAGCTAAGCACAAGTCTGCAGGAAGCAGTAACAATAATAAATATACAGTTTCAGGATACAGAGTCAATCATGAGCAGAGTGTTGTGAGTCTTTGGAATACTCTACCCTAGAGGGCTATGAATGCTCCATCATTGAATATGTTTAAGGATGAGATTAACAGATCTCAGGGAATCAAGGGATTCCTTGATTCAAGAATCAATCTGGAGAGCAGTTGGGAAGGGGAAATGTGAGCCCAAAATTTAGCCAGTTTCATATTGAATAGCACTGCAGGCTTGACAGGTCTTTCCTTGTTCTTAATATTTGTTTACCTTTTTTTTCATGGATGTGGGCAACATTAGTAAGGCCAGCAGTCATTGCCAATCCCTAGTCGCTCTTGAACTGAGTGGCTTACTTGACAATTAAGAGTCAATCACGTTGCTGTGGGCCTGCAGTCATGATAAGTAAGGATGGCAGATTTCCTTCCCTAAAGGACATTAGTGAACCAGATGGGTTTTTATGATAATTGTCACGGTCACCATTACTGATATATTCCAGATCTATTAACTGAATTTAAATTCCATCAGACGTCATGGTGGGATTTGAATCCATGTCCCCAGACCATAAATTTTGGTATCACCAGTCCAGTAACATCACTGTTATTTCACTATCTCTCTCTATGGTCTTATGAGAATATGATCCTAATGAGAATATGATCATTTTTGTTCCTAGCCTCCATAGCATATTCTTTAAGCAGTGTGTTACTATCATCTTTGGGAATCACTGGGTCTCTGTTATGTCCTATTCTGTATTCCTCCAATACCTTGATTTAACATTCTCCGTCAAAATAACAGTCTCTAAGTCTCTTTTATTGACTCTTTACTTCATAACTTCTTTGCTCTAATGTTCATTTCACATGACCTAGATCATCGAATCCCTTCAATGCAAAAGAGGGCCATTTGGCCCATCGAGTCTATGCTGATGACAATCCCATCCAGGTTCTATTCCCATATTTACCCTGCTAATCCCCTGGATACTAGGGTTAATTTAGCATAGCCAATGCACCTAACTTGTACATCTTTGAACTGTGGGAAGAAACCAGAGCATCTGGAGCAAACCTGCACAGGCACAGGGAGAATGTGCAAACTCTGCACAAACAGTGACCTGAGGCTGGAATTGAACCTGGGTCCCTGGCACTGTGAGGCAGCAGTGCTAACCATTGTGCCACCATGCTTCACCTTGCTTCATTCAGTACATTGTTTCTACTGAGGACCAATGAGTTTTTTTCATTTTGTAAAAGCAGTTGGACACATACTTGAAAAGGCAAACTTTGCATGTCCAGGAGAGAAGAGTGGGAGTGTGGAAGTAATTTGATAACTCCTTCAAAGAGCTGAAACAGGCACAATTTAACAAAGGGGTTCCTTCTATGCTGCAACATTCTGCGACACTCTTAAAATCCCAAGTTTGAATCTCATTCTGCGCTGAGTTAAGTGATCACTGATATCAGTAGCAGTTGAGCAAGGAAAATTTGATTGCAATCCACTTTGCAGCAGAGTGCAATTGTAATGGTAAAATTGTACAGGGCTGGAATATACTGCAGTGACCCTTGCTGTCATAAATGAATTGCTGAAAGTCGTTTGCAGGAAGTTCTTTTGGGCAAAAATGGAAGAAAATTTAAAGAGTTAGAAAAGATTAGGTGAAAAAATAAATCAAATGAAGAAGCAGTTATTAAATGATATAAAACACGAGTTTTGGAGGCCTGGGCACATTGAAGAATGGTGTTTCATTTTATTTTTGGATAGAATGCAACAATGCATAGTGTGTAAAAGGTCAAATAAATTCGTCGCTCAGCTCACTGTATCTCTCTGAATGGCTCCAACATCTACTTAAATATTTTGTACAGCAAAGGTGTTGATGCTGAACCTATTTGGGTGAAGAAATTAGAAGCAATTTTCTTCAAACGAATCCTGTAGAGTGTGCACAGTTAGAAATTTTTACAACTTCACCCCAATTTTGTCAAAGTGTTGAGTGAACTGTGTTAATCACCATGCCCAAAATGTGAGATGTAAAAATAACACTGCACGTGACAAAAATGTAATCAGTCATGAAAACTTCAAGGTTACTCTCGTACCGGTAGTATCTGTAGGAATGTGCATTACAACAAAGTACATGCCATTTTTGAGAGTTAAGGCAAAAGGGAGAACTTTTGGACCATGACACAGTACTGACAAACAGCATCTTCCTAACAATTTCTGCACTCTGGCCTACACTCAGATGGACTAATAGTCATTTGCCCTGATATTTCATACCTGAAGTCCAGACTGTTTCACATCCACTGCGATGTCAATGCCATAATGATACAGAAAATTAGAAACATAGAAAATTCAGCCCTTCAAACCTGTTCCATCATTTAATATGATCATGCACAGCTGATTCTTAACATCATATCCAGTGCTCTCTCCATACCCCTTGACATCCTTAGAGTCTAGAAATTGGCCAATTTATTTCTTAAATATATTTAGTGATACGCCACCACAACCCTCTATGGTAAAGAATTCCACAGCCTCACTACCTTCCGCATGAAGAAATTTCTCCTTATCTCAATCTAAATTGGTCTATAAAATGTTCTCCCTTTTGCCTTAATTCTCAAAAATGGCATGTACTTTGTTGTAATGCATGTCCTGAGACTATGACCCCATATTCTAGACGCTCCAGCCAGGGAACCAGCACTCGTGAATCCAGTCCATCTAACCTTGTCAGAATTTTACATGTTTCAACTGGATCATTCTTCTAAATTCCAGTGATTAAAGATCCAGTCAACAAATCTTTCCTCATATGACAATCCTACCATCCTAGGAATCAGTCTGGTGAACCTTCACTGCCCTCTCTCGATGGCTAGTAAATCCTTTCTTAGATAAGGAGATCAAAACTATGCACAATACTATAGGCATGGTCTCAGCAAGGCCCTGAACAGCTGAAATAAAGTATCCTTCTGCAGTACTCAAGTCCTCTTGTATGAATTGATGTTCATGCTCCCTGATCCAATTCTACAGTGTTCTTCCATCTTTTTGCACAGTTCACCTCACTTCAATGAAGTTCCTTTATTTTATGCCATGATCTGTTTGCAAAAGTAATTAGCATCAATAAACTTCACAAAAATTACTTATTATAGCAAGACAAATTACAAAACATTGTGAATGTAGCCCAATCCATCACACAAACCAACGTCGCATCCATTGCCTCTGTTTACACTTCCTGCTGCTGTGGCAAAGTAGTCAGTATAATTAAGGATCCCATGCACACAGGACATTCTCTCTTCTACCTTCTTCCATCAGGAAAAAGATACAAAAGTCTGAGGACACATACCAACCGATCAAGAACAGCTTACCTTTTGCTATCATCAGACTTCTGGATAGATCTACTTTGCATTAAGTTGATCTTTCTCTACACCTCAGTTATGATTGTAATACTACATTGTGCATTCTCTTGTTTCCTTCCCTATGAACGGTATGCTTTATCTGTATAGTATGCAGGAAACAATACTTTTCACTGTGTATTAATATATGTGACAATAATAAATCAGAGTTAAATATGAATTGTAATTTTGGCACCATACCATCTTCAGCTGCTTCATCTATAACCATCCATCAAAAAGTCAGAAGTGGGGATGTTCGCTGACGATCCTACCATCCTAGGAATCAGTCTGGTGAACCTTCACTGTCCTCTCTTGATGGCTAGTAAATCCTTTCTTAGATAAGGAGATCAAAACTATGCTCAGCACCGTTTGTGACTTCTCAAATACTGAAGTAGCTCGTGTCCAAATGCAACAAAACCTGGCCAATATCCAAGCTTAGGCTGAAATCAGCAAGTAGCATTCGTGCCACACAAATGCCAGACAATGATCATCTTCAACAAAAGAGAACCTAACCGTCGTCCTATGACATGGAATGACATTACAATCCACTAAGGGTGTGATAGCATATGCCCCACTTGCCTGAATGAGTGCAGCTCCAACAGAAGTCAAGAATATTGACATCATCCAGGACAAAGCAGCCCACTTGATTGGCACTTCATCCACAAACATTCACTCCCTCCACTACCAATGAATAGTGACATCTACGAATTGCACTGCAAGAACTCACCAAGATTTCTTTAGCAGCATCTTCCAAACCTACAACTGCTACTATCTAGGAGGACAAAGGCAGCAGTTACATCGAACACCACCATCTGAAAGATCCCTTCCAAGTCATTCACCATTCTGACTTGGAAATACATTGCCATTCATTCACTGTCATTGAATCAAAAACCTGGAAACTCTTCTCTAAGAGCACTGTGGGTATATCTACACCACATGGACTGCAGTGATTCAAGTAGGCAACTCACTACTTGGAGAGAATAGGGATGAACACTAAATGCTGGCCTAGCCAGCGATGCCCACATTCCACAGATAAATAAAAGCAAACGAGACACAAAAGAAAAATACCTCAGCTGGTCTGACAGCATCTGTCTGAAGTTTGAATCTGGATGACCTTCATCAAAGCTTTGCAAGTTCAAACAAGAATCCAGTTCAACATAGTCAAATAAATATTGATTGCTCAACTTACCTATGATTGGTTATACTGAGAAATATTTTATAAGCTCAATTAACAGGTTGCATAGTAAATTCTTTGTTTTTTTCTCTCTGGAGCTCTGCTCACTGGCTCTCATATTCTCCAAAATATTATGATACCATTTCAGAACTTCATATTCAATCCAACAGATTTTGTGTAATTCAACTACACTTTCAATCTGAAGTATTCCCTTCCTAAAAGATACAAAGCTTATCTGTGCAAGAGAAAATGGATGGTAATCTTGTTTTGAAAAATATGTCTATTTAGACACTCCCCAAGTTGGGGGTCACTGACCCAGAAAAGAACAATCTGAAGACACATATGATGGGCTACGCTAGTATAGTGAGGCCTCTGGCACTCGGTGGCAATGTTGGAGGAGAGCATGGAGCTGGAGCATTGATCAGCCTCTAATGATCCATCCTTGCAAAGAGCAATGTCGTTGCACTTCTTCCCCATATTCCTTATTGTTCCCTCTGTTTCCCCATCCCAAAATAAATTCATGTGAATCTGTCACTGAGGTAAAAATCAACCAAGTGTACTGGAATGTTGGCTATTTTTTTTCGTTCATGGGACATCGGCAACACCGGTTGGCCAGCATTTATTGTCCATCCCCAGTCGCCCAAGGGCAATTTATAGTGAACCACATTGCAGTGGCTCAGGAGTCACATGTAGGCCAGACCAGATAAGGATGGCAAATTATCGAGCAAATAGAGAAATTCCTGTCCATTGTGAAGGTACCATGTGTACTGAGGAATATGTCTGCAATTGTCAACATATTTTCAAAAATATCATATAAGTAAATGTTATAAATAAGATGAAATTAAAGAATCAATTAAACATTGATTGGTGGCATTATATGTGAAAAGAGAGAATTTTGAAGAATCTGCAATTTTTAAAGAACCACTTTAATTTCACATTTTAAAACAACTTTTGCTTGAACTATGAAAGCCTTGTATTGCCTGAATAAGCCAACTGATTGAAACATTGACATTCTCCATGAGTAATTACTGTGAACAGCTACTCGTCTTCCACTTCAAATTTACAAAGCACTTGTCTTAATCTCCTAAGCCCATGCTAAAATTCTTATTAAACTCTTAAAATTGTAACCTTGGAATCATTTGTAAATGTTACTAAGCTGGCTCTGCGTTTAAATTTCCACACAAACTGCAGCAATGTACAAGCTGTTAGAGTGCTCAGATAGGTGCCACAAATGATATGCCTCCATCATATCGTATAAAAAATGAATGATTTCCATCAAGAAACATGATTTTATATGGCAGTAATATTGCTATGATTTAAATTTTTTACTAAATGCAGAGATGCCTAATGGCAAATCAACTTTTTTAATGCAAGCAAAAAGCATCTCTTACAATGTGTTTCAAAAGCAACAATTCAGCTTATTTCTTAAGTTACATTCCCCACCCCCACACTCAAAGTCTCTCTTGACGAATCACGAATTTGTTTCAGAGTCGTTCAGAGAGGTCAAATTGTACGATCAGAAAATTTGACCTGCATATCAATAAACTACCCTAAGGTATGGTTGGCAGACAACATGGTGGATATTATTTATTATTCATTCATGGAACATGGGCGTTGCTGACTGATCAGCATTTATTGCCCATCCCTAGTTGCTCAAGGGCAATTAAGAATCACATTGCTTGGCTGCAGAGTCATATGTAGGCCAGACCGGGTAAGAACAGCAGACTTCCTTCCTTCTGTAAAAGACATTAGTAAACCAGATGGGTTTTCCAATAATCGACAATGGTTTCATGGTTATCAACAGATTCTTAATTCCAGATTTTTTTTAATGTTCAAAAAAGTATGGTAAGGGATGAGGGAAGGGACATGATACAGTTTTATTCCTGATACAGAGCTGCCTGCCCCACTTGGGTAGCTTTTTCTGTCTTGGTGGGTGCATTTCTGACCTATGGAATGGTTCATTCCTGACCTAAGTCTTTTAGCGCAATAAATTATTTAACATCTACCGAGCAGTAAGTTAATCATAAATCATGAATGTCCTTCAAAAGGAAAACCCGAGTGATTATCCGATAATGAAGGTGCCATCTGGTTCAAAAAGAAACCCACTTGTCGTACCATTTCTCAATTCATTAAGTAATGCTGCAAGAATGACAGGGATTTTTTACAAAGTTATTTCTGCAACTAACAATGCAATAGGACCTAGCTGATGGCTTATTTAGAACTTGCTCTACTTGTGTGTGGAAGTCAGTTAAAGAGTCCCAGGTTTAATCACAGTCATTGCTGAGACACTTGTTCTCAGCTGGTAGGGCAGCTGGAATACAGGATTTAGCGTGCCCCTGCCGAATGTGCTGTGAACCCCACCAGCTTTCTGCCCATCCCCAAGTTCACCTCCATAATATGGAAGTTGAACATTCACTAAAATTGGCAGCCAGTTCAACATATTCAAATAAAGAATCAAGGGTCAATTCAGCTTGTTGCTATAACGTGGGAATGCTCAAGCTATCTCTTTTAAAACCCATTTAAAAGGGCTGGAAATAAGAGGGGTAGGCACAATCTTCAGGAGATGCCCATTGCACATCAAGGGGCAGCGCCCTTTTCTTCCTACCCACCTGCTATATAAAAAGCAAAAATCTCCAAATCCAACAACACTTTGTCCATCTCCCTAAACTTCCCAAAATACTCTGTGCACAAAATCCCAGATTTATCTTACTCCAGGATCCACGGACCTAATTCATGGGACTTCATTCCTGACCCTAATTCCTAAGCTGGCAGCATTCTCTTACATGCTCTTGGTGCTCCTAGCACTGCAGGTGTTGCAGCCAAAACAGATTGGAGGGACATCGTCCACAAAGGAGTAGAGGTCCCACAGGCAGTGAATTATGCCAGCTGTCCAACGAATCAGCCCTATGCTGATTTTGCTTCCAGGGAGAGCACCCTTCCACGTTCCCGACCCATAACACGCTGCCTTGAGTCTCACTCCAACCACTTTCCTGTCGTGTAAATTTCTGTTAGAATTTAGCTCATTCTTCCAATGTCAAGTTCAATTATGTTAAAAGGATATTTGGTAGTTATTTGAATAAAGAATAAAATAAAGAGAAAGCAGCTTGGAACAAATGGCTCGTTTGTAGAAAAACTCAGAGAAAGACTCAATTAGTTGTTTATGTTTTGAATGGGACTTATATATTAAGTTGATTTTTTCCTCACCATATCTGAGACTGCAACACTATATTCTGCGCTTTCTCCTTGTCTTCACCCCATGTACTCAATGAACGGTATGTTTTGTGTGTATAGCATGCAAAAAACAATACTTTTCACTGTATTCCAATATATGTGACCATAATAAATCAAATTTTAAAGAAAAGCCATGATACTGTAACATGCAATAGTTTTGACATTCTTTTTATCACCCAGCAAAATAAATCTCTATAACTTGCCTGGTCACTCTATATAAAGCTTGTTATCAGTGTGAAATCCTTCTACAGTATACAGTTGCTACTCTTCAAAAGGTACATCATTGTTAAGTGTTGGATAAAATCACACACTCTGGAGATTACTCTGAAGCAGGTCTGGATGACAAAAACTGGTTGACAAGCTTTACTCTGAAATTTATGATGGCATTTGACTTACTTGATGTTATTATTCCTGGTAATACTTCTGGTAGTGTTTTAATCTACAGTTAGGATAGAAGCTGTGCTACTTTCTCTCTCTTTCTCTGTGGTCGTCATGTGGGTATCATATTCTTCTGTTTGTATCTGGGAACAAAGGACTCACTTTGTCTCTCGCTTCTTTATTTAAACAGAAAAAAGGCTTTATGTGTTCCTGTGTTCCAAAGTTACTTCCAGCATAATTAACCTTACACCTTTTAAAACTGTAAACAATTTGCAAGTTACCATTAATGGAGTGATTATTAAATTATATTCTACTGAATATTTTTGTACACCTAATGTCTAAAATGATAGGCATCACTTTTTCACTCACTTAAGCAAATGGAATTTAAATGGAAGGTTTATGGCAATACAATCAATAGTTACTGAACACATGTCAAATTCACTGAAGGTCATCTCTTTTCTCTTTTGCCTGACAATAAAGCATTTATTTGTTAAATGATTTTCCAAATGAATTATTGTAAACGTAGGCTAAGGATTGACAGATTTTGTCATGCATTAGTGAGGCCAACTTGAATCAAACTTATTCAGTGCTGTTATTATATCATATGTTTCTACAGTTGTAAAATAGTTTCATCCATAATTCATAATGACTATCTTTCATCACCTGTGCCATTTTATGGTAATCTGTAATTTAGCTGACAAATGTGTTTAAAAAATAACTACAATATAATATTCATATTATCATAACACTTCATATCATAATCTGCTTTTTGTTATAGAGTTTATGACATGGCACGGTTTTGTTTCTTTCAGTTTCTCCAAACATGTATTTTGTAAATGTCGATTTAACATGCAAAATTATCAAATTGTAATTGAAAAACTTATAATTTCCCTGTGGCACAGTGAGCAAAGAGCAGTTCAGTCTTTTCTAAGAGCTTAGAACAATGGAATTGCTGACCTTCAATGTTCACCTCCATATACAAACTACAGTTCATACAATCCCTACATCCAAATTTACCTTTCCTTCTCCCCTAACATTATCAAACTTGCTAGAGTTCAACCCAATGATGTTTGGATCTTTACCCAAATATTTTAATGAAAATGTTTCAGCTTTTGTGTGATGCCCGGTACAGAGGCTGAACATCACGATGGTTAGCTGATCATATTAAAACAACATGCTCTGCTAACTGCTCACAATAGGCAGCATATTAACTATACTCAACCAGCATCCACTTAAAATCCGTAAAAATACATCGACTGGTGCTTCTCGATTTCTTCTTTGGATGTAAGGTTATCTTTCTACAAAGGCCTGGCCTTTGTTGAGCTGGGCCTCCTCTAATAGTAATAAAAATACTAATGTCCAATTTAAAAAATTTGAGTATGCTATCCTGAATGGTATTTCCTACTCAGCTTTATTCCAAACAAAGAACAAAAACAGAAAATGCTAGAAGTGCTTCAGCCTCTGAAAAAGCAAAGGAAGTCAATATGAGAGATAATTAATCTTCATTATCATCATGAAATCCTTACAGTACAGGAGGCGGCCATTTGGCCCATCAAGTCTGCACCCACTACAGTCCAACCCAGACCTGATTCCAATAACCCCACATATTTTCCAGCTAATTAATTTATCGTGGTCAATCTACCCAATCCGCACATCTTTGGACTGTGGGAGGAAACCCAGAGCACCCAGAGAAAACCCATGCAGACACAGGGAGAATGTGCAAACTCCATACCGCCAATGAACTGAGGCCAGAATTGAACCCAGGTCCCTGGTGTTGCGAGGCAGGTGTGCTAACCACTGTGCTGCCCCATTAGAATATTGAGGTACTAATGGATCTTTTTATTATGGATTGCCAGTGATCACTTTTTTTTTGTTTTACCTTTAATTTTAAAACATTCCTTCCAGAACAAAAAGTATCGTCCAAGTGGTTGAATTGTTATCTTCATTCCCTGCCCATCCCTGCTCCCTCCCCAGCCCTGTAAAAAACCCAGCAGTGCTCCAGACAGGAGTTAATTGTAATTTGGTCTGAGGAAAAGGGACATCCCAAATAAACTATCTCCAGTCAGATATCAGTTATCCTGTGGATAATTTCAGTGAAGCCTCTGTAAATGAGGATATTATGTACATTGCTGACAACTATCATTGTTTGTCACGTGTATGTTTGTCACTGTCAACGTGATCAAATTATCTGAATACCTGTGTGTTCTTCTCATTATAACAGGACCTGCAGAGCTGCTGAATGTCTGTAACCATCACTCCCACCCTCAACTCCAACCGTTGTGACCCCATTCCACCTCCCATTCCCTCCTTATACCATGATGTGGAGATGCCAGCGTTGGACTGGGATAAACACAGTAAAAAGTCTCACAACACCAAGTTAAACTCCAACAAGGTTTATTTGATAGCAAAAGCTATTCGTCTTTGGAATGCCAAATTCTGCACACAAGGACAACCTCAACCTGGATCTTTGGTTCATGTCATACTGTCTGTAATGCTCATGACTTGCCTGGGCTTGCAAACTCTCACCAATTGTCCTGGTTAGAGACGATGCACATCTCTTTAACCTGTGCTTAATCCTCTCTTCACTCACATTGTCTGTACCTTTAAAACTTGATTACCTGGAAAGAGTTGCATTCCAACCATTATTTTGTAAATTGAGTTTGTGTCTTTATGTGCCCTGTTTGTGAACTGAAATCCCATTCAGCTGATGAAGGAGCTGCACTCCAAAAGAACACAGAACATGACAGCTCAATACAGGCCCTTCGGTCCTCGATATTGCGTCGACCAATGGAACCAATCTAATGACCTTCTAACTTAAACTATTCCATTGCTATCTATATGCCTATCCACTGATCATTTGAACGCCCTTAAACTTGGCGAGTCAAGCTAGTGGCTTTTGCTACCAAATAAACCTGTTGGACCTTAACCTGGTGTTATGAGACTTCTTACTGTGTTTACTCTTCATACCATCTGGATGGGCCAACATTCAGATGACACTGTCTTTGCCTTGATTTGTGTTATGTTCAAAAATATCAGCAGCATTCCTGTTATTGTAAATGCTAAGTATATACAATTCGGTACATAAATAACAAAAACTATTTAGATTTATATAGTGCATTTATCGTAATGAAACTTCATCGGATGCTTCACGGGAATATTATAAAACAAAGTATGGTATTGAGTCATATGATTAGATAACCAAAGGTTTTATCAAAGAGATAGATTTTATTTTAAAGTTTGAAAATGAGATAGAGAGATGAAGAGGTGCATGGAGGAAATTCCAGAGGTAAAGCTCAGCCAAGGGAAGGTACAGCTACCAATAGTGGAGCAATTGTAATTGGGGATATACAAGGGACTAGAATCTGAGCCACACAGTTGCTTTGGAGGGTTGTGAATTTGGAGGAGATTCTAGAGATAGGAAGGCGTAAGGCTCTGGAGGGATTTGAAAAAGTTGAGAATTTCAAAATCAACATGTTACTTAACCAGGAGCCAATATAGATGAGCAAGCACAAGTAATTGGGGAATGGGACTTGATGTATGTTAAGGTGGGGGAAGCAATTTTTGGAATACATGGTGGCACAGTGGTTAGCACTGCTGCCTCACAGCACCAAGGACCGAAACTCGATTCCAGTCTTGGATGACTACGTGGGACGTCTCCCCATGTTTGCATAGATTTCCTCCCACAGTCCAAGGATGTGCAGGTTTGGTGAATTTGCCATGATAGATTGTCCCTTGGTGTCCCAAAATGTGTTGGTTAAGGGGATTAGTGGGGTAAATATATGGAAAAGGACTATGTGAGATGCTCTGTCGGAGAGTTGGTGCAGGCATGATGGGCTGACTGGCCTTCTGCACTGCAGGGATTCTGTGATTCTAAGCCATCAAATTTAGAGTGTGAGTGTGTGTCGAAATAATTGAATCTACAGAAAACAAAAGAAAGGATAAAGGTTTCATCAGCAGATGAGCTCAGACTAGGGCAAAGTTGAGAAATGTAAAATGGAAGTAGGCAGTTTAAGTGATTGCACAACTATGAGATTGAAAGTTCCTCACAGGATCAAATGTGGCTCAAAGGTTGAGAATAGACTGGCTTAATCTCAGATTGTTTCCAGGGAAGGATGGAATTATTAGTTAGAAAACAGAGTTTGAAGTGGCAACCAAAACCAATGGCTTCAGTCTTCCAGATATTTAATTTTTATTACTTCTCTATTGATCTGAACACAATTCGATCTTAAAACATAGCACCACAATGCCATCCCAATTGTGAATGTATATGAAAAACATGTGTCAGTGTGAGTTAAAAATCATACATCTATGCAATTCTTCTATCAGTTTCCAGCCTGGCCAAAGTAGCCTTTTTTTAGAAATACTTTCATGAGTTGCAATTTGGCTTGAACTGAGTGATTTGTGAGGTGATTTAAGCATTTAATTAAGCATCAATCAAATTACTGAGGATCTGAAGTCTCCATTAGTTCTGTGTCAAAATTGTGGAATCAGATGAATAAGGGCAGAAGATTGAGTAATTTAAAATGTACATGAGTGACACTCAAAATCTATTGTGCTCATTATTTCAACTTTCAGTTATCTTTTATTCTGGTTCAAGATTCAAACTGCCCAAATTGAGACCTTGACCACATAACTGGCCAGATTCCCGGGTCAAGATTGTGAGGTTCCACACAGACTGAGTTCATTCAGAAAAACCTTCCAATTGCATTCATCTTCAGAGACAAACAAAGACAATTCAACATTTTTTTTAAGGTTTTTCCTATCAAAAATTATTCAATTTATAAAGAAACCTACTGCACAGAAATGAAACAATTAAATGGCTCAGTTTAAATTCTGTATGTTGTTTCAAACCAGAATATTCATAAAGGAGTGGGAAATCTTGTTAAAAGTGTTTATGTTTGGAGTAATTTTCAGATGTATTATTAAGACTGCACAAGGTTACCATTCCTGTGTACTACGGTCACATTCGATGATTTTGGACAATAATGTCTGTGGGAAGATAATCACAGTTGAATTTCCAGTTCTGTTCCTTGGTACTTACACTGAAATGTCGCTGAACCATTCTCGCCTGACTTTCCAGCTCAGACCAGGTGTGAAAAGTGCAGTGCAGTGTGTTCCCAAGGCCTTGTGTCAAAGGCAACAGAGCTGGGAAAAGAAAACAACATCCCCTTTTTACAGCACAAGCAACTGTAAAGCAGGTCAGTTTCAAGGTCCAGACATTTGAGAAGCTATGGAGAAAGCAAGGTTTTCTCCAGGTAAAGTGTGTTAGTTAAGCAGGGATAGTAGACAGAGGAAAGGGCAGAGAGATAGGATAGAGTGAAGGGGAATCAGGTGATCAGTTGGTGAGGGGGCTTTTGGCAGTGGCAAGAGGGCGTTGGATGTTCAGGGTGGTGAGTCAGGGAGGATTGTGGTAGGTGGAAAAATGGTCAGTCAGTGGGGTGTTGCCAGTGGAGGTCAGGTGGTCAGCATTGGGGTGATCACGACAACTCAGTGACTCAACTCAGGGGCAACACGACAGCTCAGTGACTATCGCTGTGCTGTGCAGATACATGGATTTGGGCCTGTGTCTGTGGGAGTTTGCGCATTGTCCCCGTGCTTGCGTGGGTTTTCTCCGGGTGCTCCGGTTTCCTCCCACATCCCAAAGATGTGCTCTTAGGCTAATTGGCAAAACAAATTCTCCCTAAATTGTCTCAAATTTAGTTTTTAATCCATAGATCTATAAACATGAACAGGGATTGCGGATAGAGGTGGGAACATCGGGGTGGCGGCGCGGGCTCATTGGGCCTGTTTCTCGTGCTGTTTTGTTCTTTGATCAGTGGATGAATGGTCAATCGATGTAGTCATAAAGGATGGAGAGTGGTCAAGGGAAGGAGATGTCATCGTGGGTTGGACAGGATATTTGAAGGCTGGGGGTAGGGAGTTGTTGAGGATACACAGGGTGATTGGAGGTTGGGAAGGGTAGTTAAGGGGTGGGGTGGGGTGGGTATCCCATGAGGAGGGGGCCAAGAGGGTTGTTGGGAGGAATACTGGGGTTTGGCATAACTACAGTTACTCAGGAGTTAGAAGAGGATACTTCTCAAGCTTAGTCCAAGTACGTGGGAGGGAGATTTGGGCAGTCCAAATTTACTCTAAAATTACATTACTCTCAGTATTATAATTATACAGTTTTTAAAAGTCATTTTGCCCACCCCTTTGCTCACACCAGCCAGATATGAGCCAATCATATGGATTATTTACCATGGCTAATAACATTTACTCTCTGACAGCATGGGACTTTATGAGTTTGTGGACTTTGAAAACTTTTCTAACATTCCTTAGAATTCCTCTTATCTTGTTAATGTACAGTCTATGTATGTGGCCTGTTTGAGAACTCGAGCAGTCCTTCGAAGACCACATAGAGACGCTGATTAGAATTCGTTTACTCAAAAGCTGTATTGTTCCAAAGAACGTGATTCTTTTTACTTGACTAAGTCCTATCAGGCCTTAGAGCATCGTGCCATTGACCAAATAATGCTTTTAATACAGAATATTCAGAAATACATGTCTAAATTCTCCAATAGTAGTTATATAGATCATTATGCAAACAGATATCTTTGAAAGATATATTCCAGACATTTGTGATTTCACTCTAAATTAATCTACTCTGATTCATTCATCTTTTAGTCGCAAGTTTTTCTGAATTCCCTCTTACGCTCGTAAGAGGGAATTCTTACACTTGTGAATGGGCCAAGGCCACCACTTTGTATCTGAAAATCTTAAACAGGTTCAGCAAGCTGCTACTATACAAATAGTATTTTTCACTAAGAGGATGTTACTGTCAGTCCAAAAAAGACGTTCTGCCATTACACAACTGGGCAACAACGTGTATGAGTTTCAGAGCCAATGTGATGCCAGGTATGTAGGCCATATATCCCAGTGACTGACAGATTGAATCAAGCAGCACATTCCCTTGTGTTTGCGAAAGGATAGTGTACAAAGTGTACTCAATCAGCATGCGCTTGCAAAACCCAAAATAAAATATTCATTGTTAGATGTAATTTTGTGAATTGGCAATACTTGCTGAATAATCCTGAGCATGTCAATGGCTACATCAACAACTAATTTAAGACAATCTTGAACTTGGAACATGCTTTGGCTAGAAACGACATACATTCATGCATAGAAATCTGTTCTCAGCAAACAGAAGAAATGTGCTCAAGCTTGTGCCTTTTTTGAATTGGGGAATATGTAGTCTCTGTTGCTTTCTCCTTGGCAAAGCCTCAGCCAATCAAAGTCAACTTGCCTACAAATGAATCAGTACCCTCTTCTCCTATAAACTGTTGTGATAGTTTGAAATTTGGTATTCTTGCATTTATCCTCATGAATGCAAGGTTTGAAACTTTGACAACATAGATGGGATTTTATGGCATTGCTTGAGCGAGATCAGAAATTCTTGTCCCAGGTCAATGGACATTTCCATTGTTTGCTCCTCACCCGTTCCAATTCTGTGATGGGCAGGCAGTAGAATTCCAGTGCATGTCTCTCTATGATCTGTGCAAATAACAAAACAAGCGCCATTAACTAACACTACTATTTATAACTATTTCTGCAATGAACTCAATTCGACGTTTTACTATACTGAAAAATTCATTTATGCATTACAACAACCTTGGAGGTTCATGCACTTCCTAAGAGACCAATCCAAGGTATGTACCAGCCTCCAGAGGTCACTTTGACTTCTTCTGTGTTCCAGCTATTGTCCTTGCTAAGATTCTACAAGGGTTCTTTCATTGGCTTTCTAGCTATATGACCCTCCATCTTCTCCTTACAGACCTCATAACTGTGGATATCTCAGCTTCTTGCCTTCCCATCGTACTCCAAGCTAATTTTGACTCCTGCTTTCTGAGACAAGGCTCTGTGAAGATAACTGTAGATTTCTTCTACAGGGTGCAAACATAATTAAATATTCCAGCTATTTCTCCTTCATGAAATTCAAAATGAGATGGAATACAGCTGTATTCCATGTAGAAAATACCTGAGTATTTTCTTACGTGCAAGCCAAACTGACCACATCTCTTGCTGACTCCCACAGTCTGGTGAGATGCAGTCTACACTAAAGCAAATAGCCTCTGTCTCTTCCCAAATGGAATTCTTTGTTTCTATCAGCAAACATGTCTCCTGGTACAATGGTTAGCGCTGCTGCCTCACAGCACCAGAGACCCCGGCTCAATTCTGACCTTAGGTAACAGTGTGTGTGCAGTTTGCATGTTCCCCCCATATCTGATTTTCTCCAGGTGCTCCAGTTTCTTCCCACAGTCCAAAGATGTACAGGTTAGGTGAATTGGCTATTGCCCTTTAGTATCTCAAAATGTGTAGATTAGATCAATTAGCCATGATAAATGTGCAGGATTACAGGATTAGAGCAAGGTTGGGTGTGGGTGAGATGCAGAGAGTCAGGGCAGACTTGATCGGCTGAATAGCCTCCACCTTCACTGTAAGGATTCTATTTATGTATGTTTCCGATCTCATTCAGAAAAGTAAAATAATCTTTATGACCACGACTCCACTTTAAACAACTATGTCTGGGGCAATATGGCATGTTTTGAGGTGGTTCAAACAGAAATGCAAACAAAATATTTTACTTTCAACACAATTCATTGATTCTTCAACCCATACTCAAAAATGTGAATGCCAAATGTTTGAATTACTTTTTACCCAAAATGCTGGTTTTTATTTAAATTTATTTTACAGATTTCATCATGTAAGGTAGACTGATTGTTGCTCCACCCTGATTGTAGTGCAGTACTGCGGTACTCTGGACACTATGTATGTATGCACATGTGAACATATAGTACCTAAATTATATTGAAATAATGATTAAGTGTCAAACAGAATTATTGAGTGCAGCATATTTCAGCATAAAATGAGACAATACTTTGAATAAACACGTGCGCTCTCTCTCTCTCCCCATTCTTGCTTTCCCCTTTACCTAACATTCTGTTTTCCCTTTTCTGTAATATACCTCCCAGCATAATCAATAAATTGAACTCTAGACTGAAAGCCAGAGATATTTGAAATAGCAGATCTACTGAGGGTCAGAGATGAGCCGGGCTGTAGGAACCTCTCTGAGTACTACTTTTATTTCCTGATGAAAGATCTTTATTTGTTTTTATTGTTTGTCATTTTCTACCATAGTTAATTTTTTTGGCCAGCATTTTAAAGGTGTAGATTATATACAGATATATTTCAAGGTTAAATTCAGTCATTATTTGGACCAGATTTTAAAAGTAAAATGTTTTATACATAAAATTGAACATTCAATACAAAGAAGCTTTTTTTTAGTGTCATAAGTAGGCTTATATTAACACTGCAATGAAGTTACTATGAAAATACCCTAATTGCCACATTCTGGAGCCTGTTTGGGTACTCTGAGGGAAAATTTAGCATGGTCAGTTATACCTAACCAGCACGTCTTTCAGACTATAGGAGGAAACCGGAGCAGCCAGGGGAAACCCGTGCAGATGAGGGTGAATAGACTCTGCACAGTGACCCAATCTGGAATCAAACCTGGGTTCTTGGTGCTGTGATGCAGCAATGCTAGCCACTGAGCCGTTGAAGAGTGTAATGGGGAGGGGTTAAGGATATTTCGGTCTTAAGTATTTAAGTGTAGTTTTACTGCTGTGAATTTCTAAGCCTGCCGGCCCTACTTTCAGCAGCAGTATTTCCAACGTGTGAGATATATTGTTGCTAGGGATGCGGTGTTAAAATTCGACAAAGCTGCTCAGATGCGGGATAGGGCGGTTACCGATTCACAGACTGACCTTCCATCTTACATTTCTTACCGTCTCCCTATTAAACACACTGCATTAGAAGTTGGGGTGGTGACGGTCCGCCGGGGGGAAGGGATGAAGCGATACCGTGTGTGGCTCGAGGCAAACAGGAAAACTCTCGCAAACCCAGACCGCGGCCCCGGCCTTCGCTGCGGTTGCTATCCACGAGATGACGCTGTGCACCATTGAAGGCGCCTGCGCCGGGGACAGGGCGCCGATCCCGTCGCAGAGACAGGGCGCCGATCCCGCTGGGGGGACCGGGTGCCGATCACGACAGCGGGGCAATTTCTCCCTAGTCTGCCCTGCCATAAGTCTCACCTTCAGTATTGCCTCGGCAGACATTTAGAAAGTATCGACAAGGTCGTCCTGACCCTTATTGTGCAGTTAAACGATCACTGCAGACAACTCAATAACTTTGACGTGGAGGTGCCGGACATTGGACTAGGATAGGCACCTTGAGGAGTCTCACACAACACCAGGTTAAAAGTCCAAAGGTTTATTTGGTACAATAAGCTTTCGGAGCGCTGCCTAACAACTGCAGTGCTCCGAAAGCTTGTGGCTTATACTACGGATACTGGGCTATTGCAATATATTACATTCCATGGATCTACCCCACTACACGCTACCCTCTCTGGTTTCCTTCTGTCTACGGCATGCTTTGTCTGTTTAGCACGCTAGAAACAATAATAATAAGTCACCTTTTTAAAAAACTTATTAATTTAACTGTAAAATGGTACATGTGCATCATTTTCCACAATACAAAATAACTACATCAACATCAATGAATTCTGAAATTTAACAAGTTATTTATTTCCTTTTATTTATTAATGTCACTGGTAGGCTTGCATTAACACTGCAATTAAGTTACTGTGAAAATCCTCTAGGTATCACATTCCAGCAGCTGTTTGGGTATACTGAGGGAGAATTAAGCAAGGCCAATGCACCTAACCAGCACATCTTTTGGACTGTGGGAGGAAACCCACACAAACATGGGGAGAACATACAGACAGTAACTCAAGCCAGGAATCAAATCCAGGTGCCTGGTATGGTGAAGCAGCAGTACTAACCACTACTACTATGCTGTCCCCCTTCCCCACCCATTAGTACAGTAACAAAAATCCCACTGAAATGACGAGTACATTTTTTTTTCTTGAACACCTATGTCTTTAACAAAAATATCCCAATTTGACAGGGAATAATAAAAGATATCTACTTATTCTTCCAACATAATACTTCTTTCTCATTTATTTCCAATAGCTTGACACTGATCTCTCAAAATCTCTGATGATGACCGTTGACTTTAACTATCAACTCTACTTCATAGAAACCCTACAGTGCAGAAAGAGGCCATTTGGCCCATCAAGTCTGCACAAATCACCCATGCCCTATCCCCATATATTTACCCACTAATTTCAGGACACTAAGGGGCAATTTTAGCATAAGCCAATCAACCTAAACCACAAATCTTTGGGCTGTGGGAGGAAACCACAGCACCTGGAAGAAACCCACACAGACACAAGAAGAATGTGCAAACTCCACACAGACAGTGACCCAAGCCAGGAATTGAACCCAAGTCCCTACAGCTGTGAAGTAGCAGGGCTAACTACTGTGCTACGATGCTGTCCTAATGTTTGGGACTGTGACATTGATTGATTTGTCTTAATTAAAGACCCAGAGTGAAATTTTCCTGTTCCACTCACCATATGAATTGTTACAAGTTGTTGGGGGCAGGGGGCAGATCATGTAAAGATTCGTTGGCCTTGGAGTGGGATTTTCAAGTTTTGGGGTAAGCTTGTTCAGAAAGTCTTGCCCCCAGACTCACTTTGCATTGCAGTGGATTCTTTGATACCAGCAAACTTTCAGTTTCAGTGAAATTCACTTTCTTTCTGGCTTTCACTTTGGGCAGCATAAGGAATTTGATCAGTTGGAGGTTTATAAGTTTAAAGTTAACTTATTAGTGTCATTAGTAGGCTTACACTAACACTGCAATTAAATTATTTTGAAAATCCCCTAGTTGCTGCATTCTGGCACCTATTTGATAAACTGAGGGAGAATTTAACATGGTCATTGCACCTAACCAGCATGTCTTTCAGACTGTGGGAGGAAACCAGAGCACCCGGAAGAAATCCACGCAGACATGGGGAAAACATGCAAACCTCACACAGAGAATGTGCAAACTCCACATAGACAGTGACCCAAGCCAGGAATTGTCCCTGGTGCTGTGACGAAGCAGTGCTAACCATTGTGCCACTCCTTTGCCAAATTTCCTCTCTTGAGCAAATGATTTCCATGAAACTAATGGGGTCTTGTCTCTAATTTTCCACTAGATGTGCAGATGCACCTAATCTCTTGATAACAATTCTAATTACATAATTAGAATATGGTGTTTCACATGATCTTTTGATCAACGCTGAACTAAGTTTTGTACTTCATCTTCACTTGATCTTGCTTTTCTCTTTCTTTATTATTAATGTTTGGTCTAAGCAAACAACAGTTTGTCTGAGGCATAAAACACTAACCGGAAAGATGAGTATCTTATTTGTAGATTGTGGAGTTATTTTGTAAGAAAAAAGAAAATTATCTAGTGTTTATTGAAGAGAAATTTATAAAATATTGCCCTGCTTCTCACTGAGCCAAATACTTCTGTAAAGATCTCATCGTAATCTGTACACTTCGTTCTGCAGTACTATTTGATGCTGGGTGATATGGTGGGATTTAAATGTATTTGACTCTATCCTTACTCAGAAATATTTCAAACTCTTCTGATATAAAATGTGGACCTTCATTTGACACCAACACCTCTTGTAATCCAGAAATTGCAAACCACCTTCCCAAAGTCTCAATATTTTTGCATTTGGGGCATTGGGCATAATTTAATATTTATCCACTTTCTATAGGTATCAACCAAAACAAGATACTCTTTCCATTCCACTTCAAACAAATCAATGTGTACTTGCTCCTATTATTTTCTTCTGTTTGACCATGGAATGAAAGGTGGTTTGGTTGGATCATTTCTCTTACTGAAACACACTCCATAACTTTTCACCAACTTTTTATTATCTCTACCCACTTTTGGATACCAAAAATACCTTTCTGCCACTGCTTTCAAATGGACTATCTCAATGTGCTCTTGATTAAGTTTCTCCCACAATTTCTCTCTAAACATTGGCAGAATATGACATTTAAACTACATAAGGGAGCACAGATTTTCAATTCTCCTTTATCCTGATTTCCTACTTTATTTACTTTCAGACAAATGTGTAACCTTTGTGCATAATTACACTGGTCCTCTTTGTTAGGATTGAATTGCTCCATTGTCTCCAAACATTTAAAAGTGCAGCTGTCTTCACTCAGAAATATTTGGTCAGCAGCTCGCCGAAATATCATCCATGGGCATGAGACATTTAGGAAAATATTTTGGGGTTCCTTGGACAGGCCAGGCATCCCTTTGGAAAAGGGGAGGTACTATTAAGAGTAGACCTGAATTTGCATGAAAAGTGGATAAAGTCTATGGAATTTTCATATGGTCAAGTCATTTAACTAACCTATTCTTTCTTTTAAAATAACCTGCATTTGGAAGAAAAACAGATGCTTCCAGTTTCACTAGCAGTTTTTTCTTTTCAGCCTTAAGGTTATTATAGCATTAATGCTGCTTGCTAGCTTCCATAACCTGTGATTATCACCTATCAGGTGAGCCCTGTAAGTTCAGTTTGATTGACAAATCCAAATCATTGTAAAGAGATTTAATGTGAGGCGATGAAACAAATGTTTGTTTTTATGTGAGTTTAAGTATTTGAGACTTAAATTTACTTTATGGACATTTTATCATTTTTCTAAATATAGTGAAATCAGTAATAGATGCTAAGAACTTTATTACATTTCATCTTAGCATCGTTCTTGAGGTCTGCCAGCATTGGATGCTGGGTGAGTGGGCCTCGATGATGTAAGGGAAAAGAATGGTGGTGGGGGAGAGGGGGGAGGTCATGGGTTAGCATGAGCAGTCAGAAAGTTGACACAGGAGCTATAAAGTGCCAAAGGGGTATGGGTAGAGGCGCCGGATGTGGCAACCAGTGGAATTTCACAGTAACTTCATTGCAGTATTAAAATAAGTCTTACTTGTGACTGATAAATAAATAAATAATAAACTGTCTTCCAGAAAAAGCAACAGGTTTTATATATATAGTGCCTTTAATGCAGTAACACATCCAAGAATACTTCATAGGAATTTTAACCAGCAAAATCTGACAAGACAGATAAGGAAAGTTTTGGGTCGATCACCAAAAGCTCAATCAAAAAGGTAGGTTTTACAAAGCACCTTAAAGGAGGAAAGGGAGGTAGAGCAGTCCAGGAAGTGAATTTCAGAATTTTGGACTTTAGTAACTGAAGGCTCACACCAATGATTGAGTGATAAAAATCATGGGTGTTGGAGAGGTTACAATTGGAGAAGCGCTGAAATCTTTGAGGCTTAAAGAGTTTAGAATGATGGCGGGAGATACCAGAGGGACTTGTAAGAAAGAATGAGCATTTTAAAATCAAGGCAATGCTTCATCAGAAGCGGTGATCAGTGAGGACAAGGATAATGGATGAATAGGATTTGGTTGACTTAATATGTGACCAACAGAATTTTGGATGCCCTCAAGGAGGATGAAATATGGAAGCTTGCCTGGATTGCATTGGAATATTCAAGTCTCAAGACCACAAAGACAGTAATTAAAATTTTAGCAGCAGAACTGCTGAGGCAAAAGTAGCGTCAGGCACCATTATCAAAGTGGAAGTATGTAGCTTTAGTAATGGTGTGGATGTGTTGTTGGAAGCTCCTCACAGAATCAAATAAGATGCAAACGTTTTGAATAGTCTGTTTCTGACACAGATTGTTGTCAGAGTGAGGAATGGCATTGATAGTTAGGAATCAATGTTCGTAGCAGGGACTGAAAACAATAGTTTCAATCTTCTCAATATTTCTATTTCTATTATTGCAGCAGAGAATATCAGACAAAGACTCTGACAATTTAGGGAGAGTGAAGGGACTATGGAGATTGGAGAGGTAGAATCAGGTCTCCCCAGTGTATTTATGAAAACTGATGCTATGTTTTTGGATGATGTCATCAAGAGGCAGCATGTAAATGAGAAATAGGAGAGGACAATGGTAGGATCTTGGGAGTGATCAAAGGAAACTTTATGGGAGCAGGAAAAGAAGCCACCCTAGGTGATTCCCTCGCTCTGACTGGATATATAAGAATGGAACCAGGTGGAGAAGTTTTTGGAGAAGATGGTGTGTGTCAAGTGTTGCAGACAAACAAGACTTTGTCACTATAATTGAGGATGTTATTTGTAGCTTTCAAAAAGACTTCTTGATACATTGGTAGCAAACCTGATTGGAGGAAAATCAGTAGAAGGGGCAAATAATTTTAGCACTGCATACCAGAATTGTAAGGGTGATTTCATGCACAATGAAGCTTTAATATTAGTTCTATTATGTTTATTCCTGATCTATGATGGGAGTGCCTGTTACAGGAATATGTAGTCACTATTTACCATTTTCCATCCATTATACAATCAAATATTGCAATCTGAGAGTGCCCAGTTTTTCAATATTCAATGTACCACAGATGATCGTCAAATTTGTTGCCTAGTAGTTCCTTTGTCCAAACCTCAGAAATAAATCCCCTAACTACAAAACCAAAAATTGTTTTTTTCCCCTCCTTTCAACTGCCATCTCCGAGTAAGGTAATTTAGTATCAATGCGTACGTAAATATGCAGTTTATTTTTTTATGGTGATTCATGCCCATGAGGATTTGGCTTGAAGATTTGCCAAATACATTTTTGTCCCTGTGGTTAGTGGGCAGCTTGGAGAATTTCACCCTGTCTGTCTGGGTTGGATTTAACCCCAGATCCTAGAAATGAAAAGGCTGTGTAGTAAGCTGCTGCACTGTTCAACTCTCTCTTAGTCGATAGTTTTAAAGAGTCACCATCTTCACAAGAGAGCATTCAACAAATTTACTTGCAAACTAATTATTTAATCAGGAGAATTGTATTGAAACCCACAATTGCATTAGTTGTGTGTGATGTCATCCTTTCTGGCAATGTCAAAATGTTTGTTAAATCTTTCTAATGAAAACCAAAGTGTTTTCATGTAAAAAAAAATTCTGAGATTAGGTAAGGCGTATTGTATTGACTAAAACCAACAGTTCGGTTTAATGCATTGTGTTCAGCGGGAATGGGGGAGGGGCTGAGGAGGTGCAGTCAAAATCAATTGATTCAACCATTCCCACTGTAATCCATCCTCCCAGTTCTCATTTGTAGTGTCTGATTCACTAAAGCATCCATCAAAAGCAGACAGGTGCCTCATGAATGCATATAAATCACAGTCCTACGATACAATTAGGATCCTAATGCAATTTTAACTGGGCAGTTCAGAAGTCCTGCTTGGTTATCAATCGGCTGAGTAATGTTTTGTGGAAATTGGCTTTCTGCACCGGCTAATTGACAGGAAGCATTGTTTTAAAGGGAACTCAGCTCTGAGTACCAAACTCATAGGACCTGAGTTTAGTGGCTTTCCAGTAGATTTTTGAGCTGAATGTTTGCTCTTGACTTGCCTTTATTGCTTTGTTTGGAGGAAGAGGAGGAACATTCACCAGAGGCTGAATAATCAACTTGACAGCAGCTGGCAGGCTGTTAGAAACTGACAAGTGAGGGGCAATTGCTTGTGGAAGGCCTTCCCAGTTGCTCAGGTGTGGTGCAGTTGGGGAAAGGTATCATAAGCCACATTTCGCTTATGATACCTTTCCCCAACTGCACCACACCTGAGCAGCTCAGATATAGAAACATAGAAATTAGAAGCAGAAGTAGATTGTTTGACCCTTTTACACTGATCCACCATTCAATATGATCATGGTTGATTATTAAATTCAATATCCTGATCCCTCCCATTTCCTGATATCCCTTGGGAACCCTTTAACTCCAAGAGCTATATCTAATTTCTTCTTGATATCTCCCAACATTTTGGTCTCAATGTCTTTTCTGTGGTAGTGAATTCCACATATTCACCAGTGTCTGCATGAAGAAATTTCTCCTCACCTCAGTTCTAAAAGATATAATTAATGCCACACCCTCCCTGCGCAACATCTCATTGTTGATATAAAGATTTGGATGCCAACATTGGGGTGGGGGCTTGGCACAACATTGCCACATAATGTTGACTGCATCATTGTGGTGTGTTATATGTTGCAATATTTGCCGTAGATTGGAAAATACAGAGAAACAGGTCATCTGATGAGGAAAATTGGAGTGAGGGAAATGGAGAAGTAGGGCAGCCAGATATAACAGGAATCAGTTGATATAATTGTACTTTGTCCTTTTCCCTGACAAGTGACACAAAGCCACTCTCCATCAACTTGGGTGAGATGTTAAATGAATATTTCTCATCAATATTATGGATGAGATCCTAAATGAATATTTGTCAAAAATATTTACTATTGAGAAATGCATGGATGTTAGGGAACTTGGGGAAATAAATAATGATTTCTTGAGGAGTGTATATGGCGACCAAAACTGCACACAGGACTTCAACTGCGGCCTCACCAGTACCCTGTACAGCTGCAACAGAACCTCCCTACTTTTATATTCTATCCCCCTCGCTATAAAGGCCAACATTGCATTTGCCTTCTTGATCACCTGCTGCAACTGCAGACTGTGTTTTTGCGATTCGTGCACAAGGACCCTCAGGTCCCTCTGCACCATTGCATGCTGCAGCTTTTCTCCATTTAAATAATAATCCTTCCTACCATTATTCCTACCAAAGTGGATAACCTCACACTTGCTAACATTATACTCCATCTGCCAAGTCCTCGCCCACTCACTCAACCTATCCAGATCCCTCTGCAGGCTTTCCACACCCTCCACACAATTTGCTTTTCCACTCATCTTCGTGTCATCAGCAAATTTCATCACCCTGCACTCAGCCCCTTCCTCCAGATCATCTATGTAAATGGTAAATAGTTGAGGCCCCAGCACCGATCCCTGGGGCACTCCACTAGTCACCAGCTGCCAATCAGAATAGCACCCATTAATACCTACTCTCTGCTTCCTATTAGACAACCAATCCTCTATCCAGTCTAACACCCTACCCCCGACTCCCTGCACCTTAACCTTCTGCAGCAATCTTTTGTGAGGCACCTTATCAAACGCCTTTTGGAAATCCAAAAACACCACATCCACTGGTTCCCCTCTATCTACCGCACTAGTCACTTCCTCATAGAACTCCAATAAATTCGTCAAGCATGACTTCCCCTTAACAAATCCATGCTGCATCTGCTTGATCAAACCATTCGTATCCAGGTGCCTCGTTATTTCTGCTTTGACGATAGATTCAAGCATTTTTCTGACTACAGACTTTAAACTAACCGGCCTATAATTCCCTACTTTCTATTTGCTACCTTTTTTAAACAGCAGCATAACATTAGCCATTTTCCAATCTTCCAGCACTTTCCTGGAGTCCAGCAAATTCTGAAAGATAATTACTAGGGCATCTGCTATCACCTCTGCCATTTACTTGAGAATCCTGGGATGCATTCCATCTGGTCCCGGGGACTTATCTATCCTCAGCCCCGTTAGCCTATCAAGCACTACCTCCATAGTGACTGTAATCTCATCAAGGACCTCATCTCCTACCATCCTTCTTAATTTCGGGCAAGCTATTTATGTCCTCCTCCGTAAAGACCGACACAAAAAACTTATTCAAGGTCTCCGCAATATCCTTACTGTCTACCATTAAATCATCCCTTTTATCCTCCAAGGGTCCAACATTAACTCTGGCCATCCTCCTATTCTTTATATATTCATAAAAACTTTTACTGTCATTTTTGATATTTCGAGGTAGTTTAGCCTCATATTCTATCTTTCCTTTTTTAATCACCTTCTTAGTCATTCTTTGCTATTGTTTAAAACTTTCCCAATCCTCTGACCGCCCACGATTTTTAGCCGCTCTGAACGCCTCAGCTTTTGATTTAATACTCTCCTTAATTTCCCTTGAGAACCACGGCTGATTTTCCCTTCTCCTACAGTCCTTCTTTACCATCGGACCCTGAGCACCAGGGACCCTGGTTCGATTCTTGGCTTGGGTCACTATCTGTGGAGACTGCACATCTCCCCAAGTTTGCATGGGTTTCCTCCAGGTGCTCTGGTTTCCTCCCATACTCTGAAAGACGTGCTGTTAAGTGCATTGATCCGAACAGGTGACTAGGTGAATGTCACAATAACTTCATTGCTGTGTTAATGTAAGCCTTATTGGTGACAAAAAATAAACTCTACTTCTAAATTATTTGCTAAAACATCTTGGCAAGCATTATACTCCTTTGTGTAAAAATCCAGGGAAATTCCCTCTACCATGTTTTCTCGCTAATAAATCAACACTAAGTTTATTCATTAGTCACCAGTAAGACTTATTAACATTGCAATGAAGTCACTGTGGAATTCCCCTAGTCACTACAGTTTGGTGCCTGTTCGGGTCAATGCTACCTAACCAACACATCTTTCAGACTGTCGGAGGAAACTGAAGCAGCTGGAGGAAACCCATGCAGATACGGGAAGAATGTGCACACTCAACACAGGCAATGATCAAGCCAGGAATTGAACCCAGATCCCTGGCTGTGTGAGGCAGCAATGCTAACAGTGCCACCATGCCAATCTAACTTAGATACCATGGCTGTCTACTTCCTTAATTAAATTTTTATATTTAATCTTATACTAAACTGTACTAAATTTCTGCTTGTAATACAGCCTGGTTAAAAATAACTGAGTTGAGTTGATGGGAAAATATGCTTTGGACTTTAATTGCTTTATAGGCCCAAAAGTTTTAAGAGGATTCAAAGGTTAAAGTGCAACAGAAATCCAATAATATGTGAAAACAAGCAGCCTGCTGCATGCGAATTAAAAGGTAAACATCTTGGCAGGATGTCAGAGCCCAGATGTGGGAAAAGCAGGCACAAAATAGCCAAGTCCCTGCTTTTCTTGCGTTAGTCAAACATGGCATTGGAATGTTTGAGCTGATAAGAGTTGAAGCATGAGAGATTGGAGATCTTAAGAGTCTGAGCTGGCTTGGGTGGGCAGATGGCAGATCTTGTAATCAAATAACAACGTGATACTGATTGAGTTAAACTGCTCTCCACTGACCTTTGTTGCATTAAGGAAGTATAAGATGGGTGTCTCTGAGCAGACAGTAGAGATATTCAACCAGAGGAAATTTGGAGCCATCTTGCGAATGGACCTTCGCAGAGGACAGGTTGGCAGGAGAACTACATGTTGCATTAATAGGCATGAAGGTCCCTAGGGTGCAGTCCTTTGGCATTGTCATATGGAGGTCATGTTTCTACATACAGGGTGATGGCAATGCTGTTGAACTTAAATACTACTCAAACATTAGCACATGTCAAACCTTAGTTACACTGAACAAAATATAACACTGTCACCAATAATGCTATCATTTTTAATCATTTCAGAACTTGAGAATGAAGAGATTAAAATTGACTTTTACCCTGAATTCCAATACGTGTGAGGCCAACAATTCTCTTTGAAAAGCCAGGCTCCTGAAATCTCCATTTCTGTCTTCCTCAATAAAGTGAGAGCATATCTTTTGTCAAATGATATCTTTTCTGTATTGTCCTACTATGAAAGGTTGTGAATGTAGCCCAATCCATCACGCAAACCATCCTTCCATCCATTAACTCTGTCTACACTTCCCGTTGCCTTGGAAAAGCAGCCAACATAATTAAGGATTCCACTCACCCTGGACATACTCTCTTCCACCTTCTTCCATTGGGTAAAAGATACACAAGTCCGAAGTCACATACCAATTCAAGAATAAGTTTTTCCCTGCTGCCATTAGACTTTTGAAGGAACAAACTGTAAATGAAGCTGATTTTCTCTGCACCCTAGCTATGACTGTAAAATTATATTCTACCCCCTCTCCTTTCTTTCTCCTCTACGTACCATATGGACGGTATGTTTTTTTTGTATAGAACGCAAGAAATAGTCCTTTTCACTCTATGCCAGTACATGTGACAATAATAAAACAAATCAAATCAAAACAAATACAACCTACCTTTCGGAAGTGCATTCTTACTTTAAACTGGCTTTTGGAGACTAGATGGAAATTGTGCACACAAGGCAATATTTAATGGGGTGATTGGGGTCTCATCCACCAGCTAGTGAGCCAGTGAGAACTGCATTACTTCTTTTCGGGGAGGCATACCATTACAGAACTAGATGGTACAGAGAAATCTGGGTGACTGGCACATGGGTCACAGGAAATTAGCACACAGGCAAGCAAGCATTTGGAAGATCAATGGAATTTTGTATTTTTCACAAGGTGGATGAAATATAAAATTAAGGAAGTTTTATTGAAGCTGTGTACCATTTTGGTCTTCTTAGTTGAAAAAAGATTGCTTTAGAAACAGTTCAGAGAAGGTTCACTCAACTCACTCCTGGAATTAAAAATGAAGAAAAGTTGAATAGAGTGGGTTTTATTTACTAGTGTTTAGAAGAATAAGAGGTGATTTATTGACATATACAAGATCCTGAGGGAACTTGTTAGGGTGGATACCAGGAAAATATTTCCTCTTGTGGGGAGACTGGAACCAGGGAAATCAGGGGTCTCCCATTTAAGACAAAGATGTAGAGAATCTCTTTCTCTCAGAGAACCATTAGTCTGTGGAATTATTTTCCTTTGAAAGCAGCAGATGCTGGGTCATTGAATGTATTCAAGGATTTGTTAGATAGATTTTGATAGACATGAGAGTCAAGAGTTATGCAGGGGAGACAGACAGGAAAGTGGAATTGAGACCACACTAAGATCAGACATATTGAATGGGGGAGCAGGGTGGAAGGGCCTACTTCTGCTCCCAATTCCATTGTTACCCCTATAGTTAAACTGGCTGGTCAATGTAAGATTGACATTAGAGTCACAAGTTTAGTTATTGCAAAATCAGGCGACTGATCACTGACTTTGAATGACCTTTATTATAAACACAATGGCAAAAAATAGTCACATTTTATGTAGGAGAGTGGGAAGGAGTTAGAAGAGTGTAATACAGCTGGCAGGGTCCAATGACATCATAAAAAGTGAGAATGAAGCTAAAGCAATTTATAAACATCATCTGTCTGTAACTGAGCCAGCACTCATGCTATCATTGGCTAGACATTTTGTATATGTATTTCAAAGTTGGACATTTCTTTGTTTTGATTTTTAAGCTTATGCTCACTCATAAAATAATGGCAACAAGAACAAGATCTCATAATAGTTTTGGTACCATAACACAAACAAATGCATGTTCTAGGCATTGTCACTAAGCAGTAATATGATCCAGCATCGATCGCATGACTGGTGCTGGGCTCTTACGAGGTTTTTTTTTAAAGTACATTATTATTGCGTTACACAACTTCTCTGGTATGCATCTCCTTGCTCACTGCAGCTCTGAGATAAGTGTAAACATTTGTCAGTTTGACTTATTTGGTGTGTTCTTAATCCAGGGTTTCAAAAACATGTCCACATGTTTTCAGGTCAACTAAATAGCCGAAGTTTCTAAATATAACCTTTATCAAGAGCATGTTGAAATGATCATTGCAAGTGTCTAGCTGTTACAATAGATTTTGCACTGTCCTTTTGCCTTTGGGATCCGGGGTTGAATTCAGAGCATACTAATGGGATTAAAGTGGAATGAAACTGAGCGGTCTTGCTCCACTTCTTAGCGAGTACGCAGTTTAAACTACCCAAATTTGCCAGCAACTGGGACTAAATTCATGGCATTTCCAGAGAGGGCATCTAGATTCACTGGTGTAGATGATAGAAAGAAATTTGTCCCATAATCACCACTTCCTTATTGCTCGAATTAAAACACATTAATTGGCAAGTTACAGAAGAAATTTAACACTAATCTATTCTGTGCCATCTAACCTTGCCATTCTGTTTGTCTTTTTTATTGGAATGCCATAAAGTTTATTGGCTGGGCTATATTTTCTCAGAGTAAAGTGGGCAGTAAATATCCAGTTTTCTGGTCAACTAATGAGTCCTTTTTTTCTAGTGTGTGGCACTTCTCTTACATTGAGTTTACGATAACAAAATAAAACCAGTTTGAACTGTTTAATGTTTCAAAACAACTAGTGCCTTCCACTCACCTTCCAATCTGACTATTAGTAGCACTATACCTAAATCTGCAGTAAAAATCATGAAGTCTTAGATGGTTTGGAATACAGAATGTCCAACCAATGCAATGAGCAATCAACAAAACTGATAGAATATTGAACTGTATAGCCAGAAGAGCCAAATACAAGTGCACTGGTCAGATGGTTCCTTGCACACTGTGTTCTGGTCATCAAGAGCTACCCCGAAATTGATCTGTAGGTTTCAGCAATAAGTGATGAAACTAAGACAAGGACAGTGAACTGCAGTTTCAAACTAGAAAAAAACACGTATTAGGAAGTTTTTCACATATACAATGATCATCACATTCAGCTACCAAATACAGGCAAAAAAAAAGCCCTTGAAACATTTAAGAATCATTGAATGCATGAAAAGAAAGACTTTATGAGGAATAAACTGAGATATGCTGAATGGTTTCCCTCATCCGTAATAATTTTGTAACTTATATTAAAGCTGAAGAATAGGTGACAGCTAGGAAATTGTGCAACAAAACAGAATAAGGGAGAAACATGACAGTGAAATAAAGGCTCTCTTGTTTGGCAGATGATTCTTTTGAAGAGCTAGACCAGTGAGCTGAATGGCCTCTAAATTCTGTAATTCCATGACAGCTGAAATTTTTTTTTTAAAGAGCAACACAGCACGGGAAACAGGCCCTTCGGCCCAACGAGCCCACGCCGCCGTCATAACTATATAGTAGCAAATCCATTATCCTATTATATTATTCCTATATAATAATATATATATTATTCCTAATATGGAAAATTCTCACTATAGGGACAATTTGTTTCCCAATCAGCCTAAGAGCGAATTTTTGGGTTGTGGGAGGAAACCGGAGTGCCCGGAGAAAACCCACGCAACCACGGGGAGAACGCGCAAACTCCCGCAGACACCGGCCCAATTCCAAGTGTCTGCACAGCCACATCGATAGTCTCTGAGCTGTCATGGTGCCCTTCAGATGGTCCACATAAAGCACTCATTTACGACATGAGGTACCAGGCAACCCATGAATCAACATCCAAGAGCTGTACCCGCACCACCTGCCGAATGCATGCTCAATGTTGGTCAAGTATGGACCGAATTACCTGTGGGAAAAAGCCATAGTTAAACAGTCCTACTATATCCCTCTATCTGCATAACGCTCATGTGGCTGTCCAAGAGACCCTTAAACAGCCCCAGCGTGCCTGCTCCCACCACCTTACTCGGCAGTGCATTCCACACCCCCACTACCCTTTGTGTGAAAAACTGCCCTCTAATATTCGTCCTGTACATAGCCCCCCTCACCCTATGGCCATGACCCCTCGTCCTATCCATTTCTAAAGGCGGAAAAAGTTTACCTCCATTTACTCTATCTATACCCCTTATAATCTTATACACCTCTATTAGATCCCCTCTAAGCCGACGTCTTTCAAGGGAAAACAACCCCAGTCTATTTAATCGTTCCTCATAAGACAGTTCTTCCATACCAGGCAGCATCCTGGTAAACCTCCTCTGCACTCTCTCCAAGGACTCCACATCCTTCCGATAGTACGGCGACCAGAACTGGACGCAGTATTCCAAGTGAGGCCTAACCAAAGTTCTATACAACTGCAACATCAAACTCCTACTCTTGTATTCTATACCCTTTTCTATGAAAGCTAACATACTATACGCCTTCTTTATCACCTTCTCCACCTGTGAGGACACCTTCAGAGACTTGTGAACCTGCACCCCCAAGTCTCTCTGCGTCTCTATACTCCGTATAGTTTTACCTTTTATCCTATAACTCTCTTCTACATTTTTCCGGCCAAAATGCATCACCTCGCATTTATCCGGATTAAATTCCATTTGCCGTCTATCTGCCCAGTCTACCAACCTGTCTATGTCCTGTTGTATTGCCTGACACTGCTCTTCTGTACCCGCCAATCCAAGCATCTTGGTGTCATCAGCAAATTTGCTGATCTCACCACCTACCCCTACTTCCAAGTCGTTTATGTAGACCACAAATAGAAGAGGACCTAGTACTGAGCCTTGTGGCACTCCACTAGTGACAGGCTTCCAGCCGGAAAAAGAGCCTTCCACTACTACCCTCTGTCTCCTCCTCCCGAGCCAGTTCTCGACCCATCTACATACCCGACCCTGTATCCCATGCGCCTTCACCTTCTCTATCAGTCTACCATGAGGAACCTTGTCAAACGCCTTACTGAAATCCATGTAGACGACATCAACAGCCTGTCCTTCATCAACTGTTTTTGTCACTTCTTCAAAAAATTCCACTAGATTTGTAAGACAAGACTTCCCTTGACGAAGCCATGCTGCGTATCCCTGATCAGATCGCAGCGCTCCAGATGCTCATACATCCTGTCCCTAAGGATCCTCTCCATTAGCTTACCTATAACTGAAGTCAAGCTCACTGGCCTATAGTTCCCTGGGTGATCCCTCTGACCTTTTTTAAACAACGGTACTACGTTTGCTATCCTCCAGTCCTCTGGGACCTCACCTGTGTCCAAGGAAGAGACAAAGATTTGCGTCAGAGGCCCAGCTAGGTCTTCCCTCAACTCCCTTAGCAGCCTGGGGTAAATGCCATCAGGCCCCGGAGCTTTATATGTCTTTAAGCTGCCTAACAGCCCCAACACCTCTTTCCTCGTAATCCTTATTTCCCTCAACCGATCCTCAACTTTGTCAACATCAGGCACAGACATCTGTCCAGTCTCCTGCGTGAATACCGACGCAAAGTATTCATTCAGGATCTCCCCCATTCCCTCAGGCTCTAAGCATAGATCCCCTCCTCTGTCCCTAAGAGGTCCAATCTTGCCTCTAACCATCCTTTTGCTCCTTACATAGGTGTAAAATGCCTTTGGATTTTCCTTAATCCTACCTGCCAGAGCCACCTCGTGGCCCCTTTTTGCCTTTCTAATACCCCTTTTAAGATCCCGTCTACACTCTCTATAAGCTTCCAGCGCTGTCTCAGTCCCTAGTTGCCTAGATCTAATGTAAGCTTCTCGCTTTTTCCTGATCAAGTCCTCAATCTCCCTGGTAAGCCACGGTTCTCTAATCCTACCTTTCCCATCCTTCCTCCTTGCCGGCACATATCTTTCCTGCAGAGAGTTTAGTTTTCCCTTGAAAGACTCCCACATGTACCTCGTCGACCTGCCCTCAAAAAGCTTATCCCAGTCGGTATCTTTAAGATCTTGCCTAATCTGGCTGTATCTAGCCCTCCCCCAGTTAAATACCTTCCCTTTTGGGCCGGTCTCGTCCTTTTCCATTAATATCCTAAAGCAGACAGAGTTGTGATCACTATTTGACACCTGCTCTCCTACCTCGACGTCAACCACCTGCCTGGCTCATTCCCCAGAACCAAATCCAGTATAGCCCCCTCTCTAGTCGGGCCATCCACATACTGCTCCAAGGACCCTTCCAAAACACACTGTACAAATTCCTCCCCATCCACTCCTACAGCTCTGGGCCCTCTCCAATCTACTCCAGGAAAATTGAAATCTCCCACTACTACTACCCTATTTTTCCTACACTTATCTAAAATGTCCCTGCATATCCCTTCTTCCACGGCCCGCGGGCTGTTGGGCGGTCTGTAGTAAACACCCAACAGAGTAACCACTCCCTTCCTATTCCTCAACTCCACCCATAGAGACTCAATTCCTAAATCATCCATACCTCCCTCCCTCTGCACTGCTATGACGTTGTCCTTAACTAATAAAGCCACTCCCCCGCCTCTCCTCACACCAACTCTGTCACGCCTAAAACACTTATACCCTGGAATATTCAATTGCCAGTCTTGCCCCTCCTTCAACCACGTCTCGGTCACCGCCACCACTTCTAAACTCCTCATGAACATTATTGCCACTATTCAATTTTAGTGTTTTTCCTAAACCAAACTTTAAGCCCAACCTGTTTCTAGTGTTAGACCTTGCAACTCAATTATGTCGGAGGGGCACTCAATATTAGATTAGTGAATATATTCAGCTAGAGAAAAACTCATTCAGAAATTAATATAGGCATCAAAACTGCACCAAGGTTACTCTTATGAATTGAATGTTGAGAATTTATCTTACATATTTAAACAAAGCAGAAGTATAGACTGTAAATGTTGTGTAATTTGCTGCAGAGAGAATGTTGTCTTGGGAAAAATTATTTTCTGCTCATCATCTATTCAGAATCTTGCCATTGACCCACTCCTCTGTTGGAAAGTTGAGAAGTTATTAAAAACAACGAACTGGAGAATGAATCTTTACCTGAGGGCCTTATTTTGACTTTACCAAGAAACTAACAGAGAAACATTTTCAATATGGAAAAACATTCCAAAGTTCTTTAAGAAATGTAACTTGACAAAAATAGATGTTAAAGCAGCATCAGTAAAATTAGTTAAAAATATGGGTTTTAATGAGTGTCTTAAAGAAGGAAAAGTGGTGGAAATAGGGAGGTCTATAAGTGCAGCTGTGAAGCATGAATTTGTTTGGGTGCTAATATGCTTATTGAGCCTGTAATATGCCAGTGAGAAAAATGCACAGTTTTTAATGGAAAAGAGAAAAGAGATTTTGAGCAGTTCCCATGCTTGAAATAGGTGTAGGCCCTTTGTATTTGCAAAGAGGAGGTCAAATTCCTGTAAGGTCAGTGAGTACTGAGGCAGCTGGTACAAACCTGTTACTAACAAGGTAAGATTCTGAAATATTCTTACTGAATGTAGAGCTATGGAACTGGAATACTCCACATTTAAAGAATCTGTATAATCTCCACACTTGACCTCATCTCTCCCCATTGTTCCATGTTCCCTTCATGCTCAAATGCAACAGGATCTGGACAATATCCAGGCTTGGGCTGATAAGTGACAAGTGACATTCAAACTTCACAAATGCCAGACAATAGCTATCAATGATGAGACACTCTAACCACCATACCTTGACATTCAACAGTATTACCATCACTGACTGTCAGCATCCTTGAGGTTACCACTGACCAGAAAGTCAATTGGATTCATCACATAAACACAGCAGATACAAGAGCAGGTCAGAGACTAGAAATACTGCAGCAAATAACTCACCTCCTGATTCCCGTAACCCTGTTCACCATCTGTAAGTGTGATGGAATACTCCCCACTTGGTTGGATGGTGCAGCTCCAATGACACTCAAGAAGGTTCACACCATCCAGGGCAAAGCAGCCTGCTTGATTGACACCATAATCACAAACATCCATTCGCTCCACCACCATTGCTCAATAGCAGCAGTGATACTATCCACAAGAAGCACTGCAGCAATTCACCAAAGATCCTTCAACAGCATCTTCAAACTCATGACCATTCCCATCTAGAAAGACAACGGCAGCAGATACATAGGAATATCACACCTGCAAGTTCCCCTCCAAGCCACTCACCATCTTGATTTGGAAATGTATAGCTTTTCCTTTGTAGTGGCTGGGTCAAAATCCTGGAATTGCCTCCTTAACGGCATTGTGAGTCAACCCACAGCAACTCAAGAAGGCAATTCACCACTATGTTCTCAAGGGCAACTAGGAATGGGCAATAAATGCTAGCCAGCCAGCAACACCCATGTCCCATGAATGAATTAAAAAATGTTTATTTCTCCCTTCACTACCTCAGCTTTGACTTACCTAACGAGTACTAAACTGCTACCTCAGCCCAGTCTTCGTCGACTCTTTGCCAGCTGACTCTTCATGAAATAGTAGGATGCTGGAAAGAAATTAGTCTCCCTGCCCAATATGGGCACCATGGGCCTTACCTTCAGTTGCAGAATATTCTGAACGTTCAGAATATTTACTCTAGACCATAGAACCTATATAGCTTAAAGCATAACAAAAAGTGGTGGGACAAAGGGCATGTCAGGGAGTGGACACGAGCAAGACTCAACACTTTGGTAGCACACAATTCACATAAAAGCAGAAATGTTATTTCTGTGACTGGTTTTAACTCTTGAATCTGATGGCACAACAGTTCGTAAATATACTGTTCATTAATATTCCTTGAATTTGCTCCTGTGGGTTAACTTATGATGACTGGGCTTATTCTTATTGTGACAAACCAAAGTTACTTTTGGTTTTGTTAATTTTTGTGATAACACTAATATGAAAAAAGCAAACAAGTTTGATTAGTGCAAGACAGTGATGAGTCTTTCTCCTTGTTACCATGGTTTCCCCTGCCATCAGTACAGGTTGATCATACAGTATGCACCCATTATCAATCTGTGTGGTGTACTTAAGATCCATCTGCCCTCGATGACATCAATGATTTCATAAAAGCCCTTTGATTTTATTCATTTATTTATTTTCCTTGGATTTTTAGAATGAAATATGGGGAAATATTGTAACAGAGTCATACAGCATAGAAACTGGACCTTTAGCCCACTATTTCTATGCCAACCATCAAATACCAATCTACATAAATCCCATTTGGCAGCATTTAATCCATTGAAATTTAAATGCTTCTTAAATGCTGCAATAGGACCTGCCGCCCCATTCTCTCAAACAGTGCATTCTGTATTTCCACCACCCTCTGGATGAAAAACTTTTTCTCAGATCCTCTCTAAAGCACTTATTCCTCAACTTAAATGTATGCCATGGCAAAAAGATTCTTATGATCTACCCCATTCATGCCTCTCATAATTTTGTATATCCTTCTCAGATTCCCCCTCAGCCTTCTCTGCTCTTGGGAAAGCAAACCCAGCCTATCCAGTCCCTCCTCATGGTTGAAACTTTCCGTCCCACGCAACATCCTGCTGAATTTCCCCTCACCTTTTCCAGTACAATCGCGTTCTTACAATAGTGTGGCAATCAGAATTACACACAATACTCCATCTGCGGCTATTGTTTTATAAAGTTGTATCAAGATTTCCCTGCTCCTATATTCTATCCCCACGCTAAGGAAGGCAAGCATTCTGTACGCATTCGTCATCATGCCATCTATCTATGCTGCCATCTTCAGGTATCTATGGACTTGTAAACCAAGCTCCCTTTGTTCCTCAATATTCCCTAGGGACCTATTGTTCATTGCGTATATCCTACCTTTATTAGACTTCTCAAAATGCATCATCTCAGACTTATCAGGATTAAATTCGATCTGTCATTGTTCTGCCTAAATCAATATAATCAATCTAATCAATATAAGTCTGGACCTTAAGACTACCCTTTTAACACCACCAATTTTTGTGTCATCTGCAAACTTACTAATTCTCCCTTCTACATTCACAACCAAACAGTTGAAATATAACAAAGAGCAAGGATCCCACCTGCATCGAACCATGTAGTGCAGTCACAGACTTCCAATCACAAAAGCAACCATCCACCATCACCTTTTGTCTCTTCTTAACAAACTAATTTTGGATCCAATTTGCCAACTTGCCTTGGATCCCATGGGCTGGAACCTTTTGGACGAGCCTTGCATATGAGACCTTGTCAAAGGCCTTACTGAAATCCATGTAAATCACATCAACTGTACAACCACATCAATATATTTAGTTATCTTTTCAAAAAACTCAATTAAATTAGTTAGGATCTCTCACCAACAAATCCTTGCTGCAATCCGTGGGAAAAAAAATCTTCATCCCAATGTCAGTACCAAGCGGGGCAGGTATAGTTAAGATGGAAAATGAAGATCTCTTCATTTCATCCAACAATCAACTTTAATCTGAGGTTCTGAAACGTACTCTTCTGCTTCAGTATTTATCACACCATTCATTATTATGACTGCTATTTGGATTACCAATTTTTATGATGATGGACAGTTTTATACCATGTACCTCTATTGCTGAGAAACTGTGTTTAGGGTATTCAAATTTGCTTTGAGTAGAACTATTCTAGTTACAGAGAAAAGGGTACTTTCATCCTATCAAGCCTGACTGCGTTTACATTGAAGATCCCAGGTGCAAAAGAACATTGTTCTGGAAATTGCTGGAAAAGTGATGATGGCTTCAAGGTGCCTGCAATTATTAGTATATTTAAAAAAGCCTCATAAATGATGGGAAATTAGAGGTATGCCATCAATTCTGATTTGCCGCACATTTGCCGATCATTTAAACTGCTCCACCATTAGTCTTGCCAAAACCAAAAGTTATCATTCTGCCATGAACCTTCCCATTGTTAGATTTGTGCCTTTGATATAAATTAATGTAGCAGAGCCATTCTGGGCTGGCAAATTATGTCTTAAGTACCCTGCTTTCTGCTGCCCCTACTAATGATAAGAAGGGAAAGTTAAAGGAGATTGAGTGAGATAATAAAGACAGTGTATCTCAGGTTAAAAAGGAAATACATGAACGTGGAAGAAAAACAAGAAGCTTCAGATGTTTTCACTGTCATAAAATAGGCCATGCAAAATCACAGTATTGATGGTTTAAGAAAAGCTCTGTGAAAGCAGACATTGTAAAACAGGATAAGCCAATGGAGTTTGTTAAAGTGATAAAGAAAAGCCCAGTTGAAGCTAATGATGTGCAATAGGACTCCTGGTCAGGAGCTGATGATAAGAAGGTGCCAGATCTCATTAAAGAATTTACTTACGTGAATAAGGTTTATTCATATGTACTGGGAAGAGTAGACAGAGAACCTCTCCTGGCGAGGCCATAAAGGCAAGCAAGCCCTGATGATTCAGCACTGGGTTTGATCAACACATCCAAATGAAGATTTAAATATATTAACATAATTTATTCAGTTTCTACTCATTTCCAGCGAGAGACTAGCCTTGCCGGAAATCTAGCTGTTGTAAGATCGCAAGAGCCAAGAATTCGGGCGTGGTCCTGATTTCTCGGCCCCCAGGTGATTTTACCAGCTCACTCTGCCCATGAATTGTCAGGGTGAGCTGAAAAAATTCCATCTTAGGTGTTGTGTGGTTTAGAAGGATATTGCCAGAAAAGGTGGCAATATATAGCATTCAAGGTAAGAAGAGTGGTATTCCGTTGTACAAGAACGTCTACATTGTCTACATAAACGACTTGGAAGTAGGGGTAGGTGGTGAGATCAGCAAATTTGCTGATGACACCAAGATGCTTGGATTGGCGGGTACAGAAGAGCAGTGTCAGGCAATACAACAGGACATAGACAGGTTTGTAGATTGGGCAGATAGATGGCAAATGGAATTTAATCCGGAAAAATGCGAGGTGATGCATTTTGGCCGGAAAAATGTAGAAGAGAATTATAGGATAAAAGGTAAAACTATAAGGAGCATAGAGACGCAGAGAGACTTGGGGTTGCAGGTTCACAAGTCTCTGAAGGTGTCCTCACAGGTGGAGAAGGTGACAAAGAAGGCGTATAGTATGTTAGCTTTCATAGAAAAGGGTATAGAATATAAGAGTAGGAGTTTGATGTTGCAGTTGTATACAACTTTGGTTAGGCCTCACTTGGAATACTGCGCCCAGTTCTGGTCTCCGTACTATCGGAAGGATGTGGAGTCCTTGAAGAGAGTGCAGAGGAGGTTTACCAGGATGCTGCCTGGTATGGAAGGACTGTCCTATGAGGAACGATTAGATAGACTGGGGTTGTTTCCCTTGAAAGACGTCGGCTTAGAGGGGATCTCATAGAGGTGTATAAGATTATAAGGGGTATAGATAGAGTAAATGGAGGTAAACTTTTTCCACCTTTAGAAATGGATAGGACGAGAGGTCATGGCCATAGGGTGAGGGGGGCTATGTATAGGATGAATATTAGAGGGCAGTTTTTCACACAAAGGGTAGTGGGGGTGTGGAATGCACTGCCGAGTAAGGTGGTGGGAGCAGGCACGCTGGGGCTGTTTAAGGGTCTCTTGGACAGCCACATGAGCGGTATGCAGATAGAGGGATATATTAGGACTGTTTAACTACGGCTTTTTTCCACAGGTAATTTGGTCCATAATTTGAGCACGCATTCGGCAGGTGGTGCAGGTACAGCTCTTGGATGTTGATTCATGGGTTGCCTGGTACCTCATGGCGTATATGAGTGCTTTATGTGGACCACCTGAAGGGCACCATGACAGCTCAGAGACTATCGATGTGGCTGTGCAGACACTTGGAATTGGGCCGTTGTCTGCGGGAGTTTGCGCGTTCTCCCCGTGGTTGCGTGGGTTTTCTCCGGGCACTCCGGTTTCCTCCCACAACCCAAAAATTCGCTCTTAGGCTGATTGGGAAACAAATTGTCCCTATGGTGAAATTTTTCCATATTAGGAATAATATATATATTATTATATAGGAATATTAAAATAGGATAATGTATTTGGTATGACGGCGGCGCGGGCTCGTTGGGCCGAAGGGCCTGTTTCCTGTGCTGTGTTACTTAAAAAAAAAAGACAAGATTGGAGAGTCCAGTGAAAAGGAGTGAAGTGGAAGTAGGAGAAATAGGGAAATGATCTTGTCCAGGAATACAGTTTATTTTTAGTAATGGTATAGTTGGATCACCGGTGGGGATAATGCTTACTGTGATTGAGAAGCTAATGAAAAATCCAACAACTAAATTGTTATAGGATGCATATCCTGGGACTTTTTCCTGATTGTGCAGTTGCAAGGTCACAAACTCACGGGTTAAGACAAGAGGAGAAATCAAAAAGTGAAGATAAGAAAGTTGAAGTTCAATGAGCAGAAACTATTTTTGATTGGAAAACAAGGACAGGTGGAGGATGCAAAGGATAATTTTAGTTTGGGAAAATTAGCAGAGTTATAATAGAAAGATCTTGAAATAAAAGAGTTGTGTCAGAAAGCATACATGGAGTAAATAATCTGAGTGTATACCAGAATGTTATTATAGAGTCATAGATCAGACATTTACAGCATGGAAACAAACCCTTCAGCCCAACTTGTCCATGCCACCCTCTTTTTAAACCCCAAAGTAGTCCCAATTGCCTGCGTTTGGCCATATCCCTCTATACCCATCTTACCTATGTAACTTTCTAAATGCTTTTTAAAGATAAAACTGTACCCACCTCTACTACTACCTGTAGCAGCTTGTTCCAGACACTCACCACCCTCTGTGTGAAAAAATTGTTCCTTTGGACACTTTTGTAACCCTTTCCTCTCACTTTAAACATGTTCCCATCTAGTTTTAGATTCCCCTACCTTTGGGAATTAATTTTACATTAAAAATGATGTCTTAATGAGGAAATGGATGCCTTTGCATATTCAGACAGATGAGAAATGGGCAGTAGTTCATCAAATCGTATTACCAATAGGTTATAGAAAAGAGGTACTGCGGGTAACACACAAGGTACTAGTAAGCAGTCATCTGGGAGTAAGGAAAACTCGAGCTAAAATGCAACAACATTTTTATTGGCCTGGACTGCACACAGAATGTGATTGAATTATGCCAGGCATGTCATACGTGTTAGGTAACAGGAAAAAAATCAGTATCCTTAATAGCCATTCCAGCGTTTGAGGAACCTTTCACATTGATTGCATAGGACCCCTCCTAAAATGAAAAGTGGGAATCAATATCTATTGACCATAATGGATGTGTCTACTCTATTTCCATAGGCCATTCCATTACACAATATTACAGCTAAGAGGATTTTGGAGGAGTTAGTTAAATTTTTAACAAGATATGGACTACCGGCAGAAATACAATTAGATCAAGGATCAAATTTTACATCAAAGTTATTCAAGGAGATTATGAAAAACTTAGGAGTAAAATAATGTAAATCAAGTGAGGTGGCACGGTGGCACAGTGATTAGCACTACTGCTCACAGCACCAAGGACCTGGTCACTGTCTGTGTGGAGTTTCCTCCGGATGCTCCGGTTTCCTCCCACAGTGCAAAGATGTGTGGTTAAGGTTGATTGGCTGTGCTAAATTGCCCCTAGCGTCTGGGGGATTAGCAGGGTAAATATGTGGGCCCGAAGGCCCTATTCCCGTCACCTCACAGGATTCTGCACTGTAGGGATTTTATGATTATTCTATGATTAACCCAACCTGCACATCTTTAGACTGTGAGATGAAATCGGAGCACCCAGAGGAAACCCACGCAGACACAGAGAGAAAGTGCAAACTCCACACAGACAGTGACCCGAGGGTGGAATTGAACCTGTGTCTCTGGCGCTGGGATGCAAAAGTGTTCAAACATCTGAAGATCCAGTATCACGGGAACATGCTTGTTTTTGTGCTAATTCTGAAGAAGGGTTTATATCTGTGGGATATTTCTTCACATTGGAACAACGGAGATAACAAGCTGTTAAGAGTTACACGGTCTCATGTTGAAGTCTTGCAACAGATAAAAGCTATGCTAATTCTTTTTGTTATATTCTGAGTTCTTAAATAAACTTTATTTGATAAAAGCTTCCTAGTGGGTCACTTGAATCATATCTGGAGTGAAACATCTTATGCTTACACGTACCAAAATCAAATGTAAAACGTAGGGATGGAATTTTCCCGTTCTGCCCACCACAGTAATTGTATTGGGTGGGGGGTGTGGCTGGACCATGCAGAGGTTGTTGACCTCAGATAGGATTTTCTGGTTTTAGGGAGAATGCAGTTGGAAAATCCTGCCCTTAGTGTCAATACTAACATTGCAAAGCACCTTGGATTTCTAGCCTGGTTCTTAATAATGTTCTCTGCCATATAGAAAGATGAGAAATAATCTCATTGAAACATAATCTTTTAACAGCACCAGACAGGATACATTTTCTACCAAGAGTTAAAAACTGGGAATCATAGTTTTAGGAGAAGTTACTGGTCATTTAGGTATGGGATGAGGTGAAATTTCTTTGTTCAGTGGGTTGTAAATCTTCAGAATTCTCTATGAGACCATAAGACATAGGAGCAGAATTAGGCCACTCGGCCCATCAACTTTGTTCCGTCATTCAATCATGGCTGTTCTAGAACCAGGAGACATAGATTTGAGATAAATAGCAGAAGTGTAGAGGGGACATAAGGAAGAACTTTTTTACACAAAGGGTGATAACAGTATGGAATTTGCTGCCTGAGTTAATTTGATTTGATTTGACTTATTATTGTCAGATGTATTAGCATCAATGAAAAGTACTATTTCTCACACGCTATATGGCAAAGCATACTGTTCATAGAGAAGGAAACAAGAGAGTGCAGGATGTAGTGTTACAATTATAGTTAGGGTGTAGAGAAAGATCAACATAATGCAAGGTAGGTCCATTCAAAAGTCTGATGACAGCAGGGAACAAGTTGTTCTTGTGTTGGTTTGTATCTGTCCTCAGACTTTTGTATCTTTTTCCTGAAGGAAGAAGGTCCCAAGTGTGTGGGTCCTTAATTATGCTGACTAAAAAGCTGACTGCTTTGTCAAGGTAAAGGGAAGTGTAGACAGAGTCAATGGATGGTGGAGGTAGAGGCACTCAACTCTTACAAAGTATCTGGAGGTGCACCTTAAGTACTGTTAGCTACAGGGCTATGGGCCTGGTGCAGGAGGGTGGGAGTAGAAAGGGCACCTGAGTGTCCTCGGGCAGGCATGGTCAAGATGGGCTGACAAGACCCGTTCTATGCTCCTATGGTTCTGGATGCTCAATTGTTGAGTATAATCAAGATGGAGATCGACAGGTTTTTGAGCAGTAAGCAAATCAATGAGAATTGGTCGGAAAGGAGAGCTGATGCAAAGGTTCAGCCTTGATCTTGTTCAATGACAAATTAAGGCTTGAGGATCAGTATTACCTGCTTCTATTTCTTACATTTTTTTAATTTCCCAAATTCTCCAAAGATACATTCAAAAACATTTTGGCAATGGGTTTGGGAGCTTCTGGAATTGTTTGAATAATGGCATATGACAGGATTCCTGTATAATCATTCCTCAGAATGTCATGCAAAGGAAATAGAAATTGAGGCTGCAGTGACTTGACAGCTACAGGTGAAAATAGTGGCAAACAAAGATGGTGATTCCTTTCTCGGAATGCAAGTGACAGTATAAGTCAATAAGCCCAGTGCCTATGGATGGAAAACCAACATAGAAGGCACTGTTTTGTCAAAGCCTAACATTTGCTTCTTTGCCAGTGTGTTCTTCTGAAAGGATATGACCTAATTTCTAAATTCTCCTTCTTCTTTTCACTCTTTTCTACTGTAAGGCAGCTGGTGCCAAAATAAATACTTCACACAGATGAGACATTCCTACTACTCATTAGTGTAGCTAAAAGAGTCAGTGTACGCAAGCGATATTTTAACCCAATGTTGACTTGCGATTTCTGGCAAACGGATCATGGTACTATCCAATGCAAAAATTGCAGGTTGACTTTATTTTAGCCCGCTCTTTAATAATTGGTATAATTAGTGTTTTAGTTGTCATGCAGTAATGCATTGCAGCTGTGCTTAATTAACTGCAGAAAATATGGAACTGCAGTAATTATCCTAAAAGTAGGGTCAGCGGCAAAACAATCGTGCTACTATAAACAGTAAATGGATTTGCAACATTGCCGTGGTTAGAACAATTCCACCCCTGAACCCCTCAATTAGATTGCTGGTGTGTATCCATTATTCTTTATTTTGACACAAATTTTGAACCAAGAAGTAGTATTTACCAAGTGCAGCATTGCAGCTTTAAATTGCTCAAAAGGAGGGCTTTGTTATGGTGCAGCTTGAACACTCATTTGCAGCTTTTTCCCCTTGCACTAAGCAACCACAGTCAGTTCATTGTTCACTTCAAGCAAATAATACTTTGACTGACAACTGGAGTATTCTCCTTCCATTAACTAATGGCCGTAATTAGTATTCAGTGGCATGTCGTTTGGCAGAAATTCCTGTATAGCGAGTATTGTAACATCCAGAAAGTCACTGTCAAAAAAAAAGGCGCAGAGGCAAGCACACATTCATGAATGTGCAAGCACAGGGCTACTTGTGCCAGGTTGTAAGCTGCCATTTTAATTGTACTGGAATGACCTTCTTTGTCTTTTTTCAGTTTCATTTTTCCCTAGTATACATTTTCCACCATGCCATGAACTTTAACCCGCTGCCGGAAGAATGGTCAGGAGAGTTGACTCCAAGTCTTGTCTACATAACTGGGAGCTGGAATGCATTGAAAGAAGGGAAGATTTGCATATGTATAAAACCTAATGATAGCTTTCAGAAAAATTTCAAAGCACTTTGCATACAACGTATTACAGACAAATGTGCACCAATTTACACCTGAAATCAAGACATAATCATCAATTTTTGATTTGATTTGATTTATTATTGTCACATGTCTTGGAGTACAGTGAAAAATATTGTTTATTGCACACTATCCAGACAAAACATAGCATTTAGAGGAGAAGGAAAGGAGAGGGTGCAGAATATAGTGTCACAGTCAGAGATAGGATGTTGAGAAAGGTTAGCTTAAATTTGGTAGTCCATTCAGAAGTCTGATGGCAGCAGGGGAGAAGTTGTTTTTGAGTTGGTTGATACCTATTCGCAGAGCTATCTTTTGCCTGACAGAAGAAGGTGGAAGAGAGGACATCCGGGATATGTGAGGTTCTTGATTATGCTGGTTGCTTTTCCGAGGCAGTGAGAAGTATAGACAGAGTTAATGGATGGGAGCTGGTTTGCATATTGGACTGGGCTACGTTCACAACCCTTTGTAGTTTCTTGCAATCTTGGTCAGAGTAGTAGCCATAACAAACTGTAACAATTCGGAAAGGAAGCTTTCTTTCTGTGGTGCGTCAATAGAAATTGGTAAGAGTTGTAGTCGACGTGCCAAATTTCCTTAGCCTTCTGAAAAAGTAGAGGGACAAGTGAGCTTTCTTAGCAATCGATTTAGTGTGAAGGGACCAGGACAGGTTTTTGGTGATCTGGACACCTAGAAACTTGAAGAATAAGAATTTAATCTATTCTTTGTGGTATTGATTGGGCGAGGAATAGTGGCCAAGTGAATAAGGAAACTCTGTTTTTCAAAATATGTTATTGCATTTTCCACATTCATCTGAACCAGATGGAATTTTCATTTTTTAAAAAGAATTGCTTTTCAATATCACTGGAAATGCCAAAGTGAACAAGGAACAAAGAACAAAACACCATGGGAAACAGGCCCTTCGGCCCAACGAGCCCACGCCACCACCTCGATGTTCCCAATTCTACTGTGATCCCTGTCCACGTTTATAGATCTATGCATTGAAACCAAATTTGAGACAATTTAGGGAGAATTTGTTCTGCCAATCAGCCTAAGAGCACACCTTTGGGATGTGGGAGGAAACCGGAGCACCCGGAGAAAACCCACGCAAGCACGGGGAGAATGCACAAACTCCCACAGACACAGACCCAAATCCATGTTATCTGCACAGCACAGCTATAGTCACTGAGCTGTCGTGTTGCCCATCAAATGGTCCAGGTCAAGCGTACACTAACGACGTGAAGCACCAGGATACTCTCGAAAAAATCCAAGAGCAGCCCTCTCACGACCCATCGTGTATATGCCCCTTGTTAGACAACAAGGTGGACCAAAGCACCTGTAGGATAAAAACAAGTACATCAATATCCTCATCTATTTACACACTTCCCAGGGACTCCCAAGGCTCATGATCCCTATTTTAAATCAGTTTCCTATATCCCTCCATTCCCATTCTGTTCATGTGCCCATCTAAGTATTTCTTAAATAACTCCAGAATGCCTGCCTCCACCACTTTACTTGGCAGCGCATTCCATACCCCCACCACCCTCTGTGTGAAAAAACTCCCTCTAGCATCTAAATTATACCTTACCGCGCCCCCTCACCCTAAGCCTGTGACCCCTCATGCTATTTGAGTCCATCCTAGGAAAAAGCTTAACCTGTTCACTCTATCTATACCCCTCATAATCTTGTACACCTCTATTAGATCTCCTCCAAGTCTATGTCTTTCTAAGGAAAACAGCCCCAATTTGCCGATCCTCTCCTCGTAACTCAGACCTTCCATACCAGGCAGCATCCTGGTAAATCTCCTCTGCACTCTCTCCAGAGTCTCCACGTCCTTCCGGTAGTAAGGTGACCAGAACTGGACGCAGTATTCCAAAGGAGGTCTGACCAACATTTTATACAACTGCAACATTAAAGGACAGCTCTTGCACTCTATACCCCTTCCTATAAAGATTAGCATGCCATATGCTTTCTTCACAACTTTCTCCACCTGCTCTGCCACCTTCAGAGACTTGTGCACCTGCATCCCCAGGTCCCTCTGCATTTCTATACTCTTAATAGGTCTACCCCTTATCATATACCTCCCCTACATTCTTTCTCCTGAAATGCATCACCTCGCATTTATCAGGATTGAATTCCATCTGCCATCTATCTGCCCAAGCTACCAGCTTATCTATGTCCTGCTGTATCACCTGACAATGCTTCTCACTATCTGCAAGTCCAGCCATCTTTGAATCGTCTGCAAACTTGCTGATCACTCCACTTACTCCCTCTTCCAAGTCATTTATATATATTACAAATAGAAGAGGTCCCAGTACTGAGCCCTGCAGCACACCACTAGTGACCGACCTTCAGCTAGAAAAACACCCTTCCACTATTACTCTCTGTCTCCTATTACCAAGCTAGTTACTTATTCATCTAGCTACCTGAACTTGTATCCCATTAGCCTTGACCTTTTCAACTAACCTCCCATGAGGGACTTTGTCAAATGCCTTACTGAAATCTATATAGACGACATCAACAGCTCGCCCTTCGTTGACCATTTTCATCACGCGCTCAAAAAATTCTATCAGATTCGTAAGGTACGACCTCCCTTTAACAAAGCGTATCCCTAATCAGATTGCAACGCTCTAAGTACCTATACATCCTACCTCTAAGAATCCCCTCCAACAGCTTCCCTACCACTGACGTCAAACTCACCAGCCTATAATTTCCAGGGTTATCCTGACTACCCTTTTTAAACAACGGTACAACATTAGCTATTCTCCAGTCCTCTGGGACCTTACCTGTGTCCAAAGAAGAGACAAAGATTTGCGTCAGAGGCCTAGCAATTTCACCTCACATCTCCATAAGCAGCTTGGGATAAATGCCATCAGGCCCTGGAGATTTATCAGTTTTAATGCTACCTAGAAGCTCTAACACTTCCTCCCTTGGTATGGATATTTCCCTCAACTGGTCTACAGCTTCCTCAGAGCCAGGACCAGTCAACAAACCCCTCTCCTTCGTGAATACCTATGCAAAGTATTCATTCAGGATCTCCCCCATTTCCTCGGGCTCTAAGCACAGTTCCCCTCCTCTGTCCCTAAGAGGTCTAATTTTTCCTCTAACCACCCTTTTATTCCTAATATAGGAGTAAAAAGCCTTTGGATTTTCCTTAATCCCATCTGCCAAAACCATTTCATGCCCCCTTTTTGCCCTTCTAACTCCCCATTTGAGCTCCCTCCTACTCTCTCTATATTCCTCCAATGCTCTCTCCGTTCCCAGCTGCTTTGACCTAACATACGACTCTCTTTTCTTCTTAACCAAGTCCTCAATATCTCTCATAATCCACGGCTCTCTAATCCTACCTTTCCCATCTCTCCTCTTAGCCGGCACATATTTTGCTTGCAACATTTTCAGTATTCCCTCGAAAGAATCCCACGTGCCTGGCATGGACTTACCCTCGAACAGCCGTTTCCAATTAGTTTCCATAAATTCCTGCCTAATCCGAACTGTAGTTAGCCTTGCCCCAATTCAGCACCCTCCCCCGAGGGCAACAAGCATCCTTTTCCATCTGTATCCTAAAGTAGACAGAATTGTGGTCTCTGATAGCCACATGTTCCCCGAATACAACATCAACCACCTGCCCTGGCTCATCACTCAGAACTAAGGTGCTTTACGGACAATTAGGTACTTCTGAACTATGGTCGATATTGTAATGTAGAAATTTTATATAAAAATATTTCAACTGAAGGATCATCCAAATGAATGATTCAGTACAGTGGACTGTCAAGTTAGAGTACAATCCTAAAAATTCTTGCCTTGGAGTTCAAATCTTCAGCCCATGTATTATATTACACTACTATGTTCCCTAACCATCAAAACACATTAGGAGAGACTTTCTGGCCTTTCTCGCCAGCAAGATTCTCTGGTCCCACTGCAGTGAATGGATATTTGGCTGAGTGCCAAATTCTTTGTCCTTGCTTACAGCAGCAATGGGGCATGAACAACTAGAGAATTCTAGCCACAATTGGACAAATTCTTTTATCCATACATCTTTCAGAGATTTGTTTTTGCATTCCCTGTATTTTGTTTGTATGTACGCAGAAATCAATGCGTTTTACTGCATTGGTTGTATACAGTGAAATGTATGTGTTCAGCTTGTTCAAGTTAGTTTTTATTGATCAGAAGCTAATCTTGCGTGATATCAATCAGGATTTGGGGATCTTGAAGACTAAAAAGCATACAAGAGTTTTATCAAGATAATCTGACTTAATCTGAAGAGTACGTGATGACTTAATTTAAACTTAAGATACTGAGTGTCTTGACAGGGTGGATGTGGAGAGGATGCTTTCTTCTGTCTGATAATCTAGAACGAGAAATAAGGAGTTGCCTATTTAAGATGGAGATTAAGAGAATTTTTTTCTCTGAGGGTTTTGAATGTTTGAAATGCTCTTTTTCAAAAGGTGGTGGAAGAAGACAGATGCTGAAATTCTACTGCCCCACCCACCACAGAATCGAAGAGGACAACAGAAATGTTTGTTGACGTCAGGCGGGAATATCTGGTTTTGCTTGAGTGAGGCTGTAAAATCCTGCCCAGACTCTTTGAATATTTTTAAGGCGGGGCAGATAAATTCTTCAGAAGCAAGAGAGTGAAAGGTTAACAGAGTCCTGCAGAAATATTGAGTTGAGGTTACAATTTTATTGAATCGGAGGAGGCTTGGAGGACTGAATAGCCTACTTGGTTTTGAATTTGTACGTTCATACGTTGGAAAGAAATGAAAGAGAATGACAGTAACTCCTGAGATCCAAGCAATTTTATTGACATAATGTTATGAATTACTTAAGCATCACAGGGCCTCAAAACTCATTTCAAGCCCATTCATTTGTGCCAGTTAAAATTGAGTCCTATTTGTACGAGTGGAACCAGTTTTCTCAATTCGCCTTCATGTCTCCATTATTTTTACTTGCAGTCTCAGTTTAATTCTCTCTTTTTCTTGTTTTGCTTTGCTGTGTTACTTTCAATCTTGCTTTTTCATCTGTGGGTCAATTTTGACTTTTGGAAAACCAACCAGTTGTTGCCCATACTAATAGCAAAGAGATGGTCAGAATCCTGGGGCACCGGCTTCACTTGCATTAGAATTGTAAACTGCAGAGCAACAAATAGAAATCGAGTACAGCTCGTATTAAGGCTGGTTAACACCAGGTTTCCTCAGCCACTGTTCAGCTAGGTGCTGGAGTTGGGAGATTGTGAATGAGCAGACCCCAGGGCAGAAGCAGTGCAGATTTTTTGGGGGGGCCTGGAGAAGCTTCCTTCTGCCCTTCAACAGGATGTCAACTTTAAAGGGCAGGATTTTAGGGCTTTGCTCGGGCAAGACTGGAAATTTCCACCCACGGTCAATGGAGATTTCCATTGTCTACTCCAGTTCCATGGCAAGCAAGGTGGTAGAGCTCCAGCCAAAGTATAAGGATAGGATTGGGTCAGAAAAATTGGAATCAAAGGTTGACAGATAAAACTACAACTGACAATGGGCTGCTTGTCAGACAGTTCAAGCAGAGTCAGGGTATATTCCAAAAAAAGAGAAAGATAGGGCAATAGGGCAAACAAATCTAGAGATCCCTGTATAACAAAGGAGATAGGGATTAAGATAAAGACGAAAAAATGTGCTTATGACGAATATTAGGGAGATAATACAATTGAAAAAAAGATTGAATATAGAAGCCTCAGAGGGGAAGTGAAAAAGCAACTAAAAAACGCATAGAGAGAAAATGAAAAGAGACAATGATGTGGAGATGCTGGCATTGTACTGGTTTGGGCACAGTAAGAAGTTTCGCAATACCAGATTAAAGTCCAACAGGTTTGTTTGGTATCATGAGCTTTTGGAGCTCTGTTCCTTCATCAGTTAAATGGGAGTTGGGTTCACAAACAGGACATATATAGACACAAACTCAATTACAAGATAGTGAATGGAATGTGAGTCTGAACAAGTAATCAAGTTTTTATAGGTACAGACAATGTGAGTTGAGAGAGGTTTAATCACAGGTTAAAGAGATGTGAATTGTCTCAAGCCAGAACATGTTGGCTGATAGGATTAAGGAGAATCCTAAAGCTTTCTTTCGATATGTTAAGAATAGAAGATTGGTTAGGGCAAGATTAGGGCCAGTCATAGACAGCAGTGGGAAGTTGTGCGTGGAGCCTGAAGAGCTTGGTGAGGCACTGAATAAATATTTCTCTTCGGTATTCACGCAGAGTGCTGGAAATGTAGCTATGGAGAACACTGAGGTACAGGGTTGCAAATTGGGAAGTATTGTAGTAGATAAGGAGGATGTGTTAGAAATTCTCGAGGGTTTGAAGTTGGATAAGTCCCCTGGGCCGGACGGGATTTACCCTAGAATTCTCTGGGAGGCAAGAGAGGAGATTGCAGAGCCTCTGGCTCTGATCTTCAGGTCCTCGTTGGTTACGGGTGTGGTTCCGGAGGACTGGAGGATGGCGAATGTGGTCCCATTGTTTAAGAAGGTGAAGAGAGACCTTCCTGGGAATTATAGGCCAGTGAGTCTTACTTCTGTGGTGGGCAAGGTATTGGAGAGAATTATTAGGGATAGGATTTATAGTTATTTAGAGAGAAATGAATTGATTGGGGATAGTCAGCATGGTTTCATGAAGGGTAGGTCATGCCTTACTAACCTCATTGAGTTTTTTGAGAAAGTGACAAGAGAGGTGGATGGGGGTAAGGCGGTTGATGTAGTATATATGGACTTTAGTAAGGCTTTTGATAAGGTGGCCCATGGAAGACTTCTACAGAAAATGCAGATGTGTGGAATAGAGGGTGATTTAGCTAATTGGATTAGAAATTGGCTGGCAGATAGACGACAGAGGGTGGTGGTTGATGGGAGATATTCATCGTGGAGTTCGGTGACGAGTGGTGTGCCTCAGGGGTCTGTTTTGGGGCCCCTGCTGTTTTTAATTTTTATAAATGATCTGGATGAGGGTATTGAGGGATGGATCAGTAAATTTGCAGATGATACTAAAGTTGGTGGTGTGGTAGATAGTGAAGAGGGGTGTTTTAGTTTACAGATTGACTTGGACAAGTTGCAGAGCTGGGCCGAGAGGTGGCAAATGGAGTTTAATGTGGAAAAGTGTGAGGTAATGCACTTTGGCAGGAACAATAAATGTGTAGAGTATAGGGCTAATGGTAGGGCTCTTAATAGTGTTGAGAGAACAGAAGGATCTTGGTGTATGTGTCAATAGATCCCTGAAAGTAGGCAGTCAAGTGGATAAAGTTGTTAAGAAGGCATATGGAGTCTTAGCTTTTATTGGTAGGGGGAATTGAATTTAGGAGCCCAGCATCATGTTGCAACTGTACAAAACTCTAGTGCGGCCGCACTTGGAGTATTGTGTGCAGTTCTGGTCCCCACATTATAAGAAAGATGTGGAGGCATTGGAGAGGTACAGAGGAGGTTTACCAGGATGTTGCCTGGTATGGAGGGCAGGTCCTATGAAGAGAGGTTGGAGGATTTGAGGTTGTTTTCGTTAGAAAGGAGGCGGCTAAGAGGGGATCTTATTGAAGCATATAAGATGATTAGAGGTTTAGATAGGTGGACAGTGATAGCCTTTTTCCTAGGGTGGAGAAAGCTAGCACGAGGGGACACAGCTTTAAATTAAGGGGTATGAGTTATAGGATGGATATCAGAGGTAGGTTCTTTACTCAAAGAGTGATGAGGGAGTGGAATGCCCTGCCTGCAGCTGTTGTAGATGCGCCAAGTTTGGTGGCGTTTAAGAGGTTAGTTGATAAGTATATGGATGAGAAGGGAATGGTTTAGTTAGGAGGGGCATTGCTTTTTATTTTGGTCGGCACATCATCGAAGGCCGAAGGGCCTGTTCTGTGCTGTAATGTTCTATGTTCTATGTTCTATGAACAGTTGGTGAGATTTTGCAAGTTCAGAGATTACAGATAATGTAACATGAACCCCGGAAGAGGCTGTCCTCATGTGTGCGGAACTTGACTATCAGTTTCTGCTCAGTGATTCTGCGTTGTCATGTGTCATGAAGGCCACCTTGGAGAAAGCTTACCTGAAGATCCGAGATTGAATGCCCTTGACTGCTGAAGTGTTCTCTGACAGGAAAGGACAACTCCTGTCTGGTGATTGTCTAAAATTGGCAGCTAACATGAAAGGGAATCTGTTTTGTTGCCATACAAATAGTAAAAAGGTGGTAACAGGAGGGATGGGGCAAATTAGGGACAAAAAGAAGATTTACATACAGAGGCAGGGAGCATTATTAAAGTATTAAATCAATACCTTGCACCTACCTTTATCAAGAAAGAAGATGCTGCACAGGTCATGGTGAAAGAGGCAGTAGTTCAGACCCTTGAAGGATTTATAATTAATAAGGCAGATAGGCTATAATTAAAGTTGATAAGGCATTCGGACCGGATAAAATGCATCTAGTGAGACAAGAAATTGCAGATGCACTGTCCATAATTTTCCAGTCTTACTTATACTCAAGGGTGGTAGCAGAGGACAGGATAATTGCAAATATTACACTCTTGTCCAAACAAGGCTATGAAGACAAGCCCAGCAACGATAAGAGAGTTAGCTCAACCTCAGTTGGGGGGAAACTTCTGGGAACAAAATTTCTAAAAGTCTGGGACAAAATTTACAGTCACTTGAACAAATATGGGTTAATTAAGGAAAGTCAGCAGGGAATTGTTAAGAGCAAATCATATTTAACTAACTTGCTTGAGTTTTTTGGTGGGTAATAAAGAGGGTTGAGGATAGTAAGACAGTTGATGTAATATACATGGAGATTCAAAAGGCATTTAATGAAGTGTTGCACAACATACTTACGAGCAAAGTTATTACTCCTGGAATAAAAATGACTGTAACAACATGGATTTGAAATTGTCTGTTTCAGGAAACTGGGGGAATGTTTGGATTGGCGCTCCCCAGTTTATCAATGATAGGATCCATGATCTTCCTGACATATACTAATGACCAAGGCCCTGTTGTACAGGGCACAATTTCAAAATTTGCAGATGATACAGAACTTGAAATTATTGTGAAGAAAGAGGAGAATATTGCAGAACTTGGAAAGGCCATAAACAGGTTGATAGAATGGGTGGACAAGTGGTGGATGAAATTTAATGTAGGAAAGTGTGAAATGATTCATTTTGGTCAAAAGAACAGAGAGAGAGAGATAAAGAGAAAGAGAGATTACAAAATACAAAGTAAAAGATATAATTCTAAAGGGGTACAGCAACAGGGGGACCTGAGTATGTATGTGTAGAAGAATCCCTAGAGTGCAAAAAGAGGTCATTTGGCTTATCGAGTCTGCACCAACAACAATTCCACACAATCCCTATTTCTGTAACCCCACTTATATACCCTGTTAATTGGCCTGGCACTAAGGAGCAATTTAACATAGCTTGCACATCTTTGGACTATGGGAGGAAACAGGAGCACCTGAAGGAAATCCATGCAGACACAGGGAGAATATGTAAACTCCACACACACAATGGCCCAAGGCCAGAATTGAACCCAAGTCCCTGGCGCTGTGAAGCAGCAGTCTTACCACTATGCTACTGTGCCCTCATGGCAGAACAGTTGACAGCATGGATAATAAAACGTACAATGTTTTATCCATAGGGAAATCGAGTAGTAAGGAGGCTATGTTAAACTTGTATAGAATACTGGTTCAGCCTCATCTGGAGTATTGTGTCTGGTTAGGGCAGCAACATTTGAAAACATGAGAAGGCATTAAAGAGAGGCCAGAAAAAATTCACAAAAATAGTTCCACAGATAAGGAACTTCAATTTTGTAGATAAATTGAGGAGCTTAGGATTGTTTTCCTTGGGGAAGAGAAGATTGAAAGGAGAATTGAAAGAGGTAGTCAAAATCATGGGAGATCTGTGGAGAGTGGAAATTGTTCCCATTAGCAGAAGGATCGAGAGCAAGATGGCACAAATTTAAGGTAATGTGCAAAAGAAATAGCAGAGACATGAGGAAAAATGTCTTCACGCAGTGAATGGTTGGAATCTGGAATGCGCTACCTGAGAGCATTGTCAAGGCAAGTTCAATTGCAGAGTTGAATTATTATATGAAAAGAAACACGCTTGGGGCTGCAGGAAGAAGACTGGGAGTGGCATAGCACCAGGTGATTTGCTCCTTGGGAGAGCCAATATTGACAAGATGGGCCGTACAGCCTCCTTCTGTGCTGTAACATTTTGTGACTCAGAGAAGAATTGATTCTGCCATTTGATTGCTCCATGATAATAATGCTGGATTAATCACAAATATACCTTCTTAATTTCCTCCGATTTTCGTACTTTTCTTTCCTCTTGCCGACAACAACTTATGACGAAGGTATGGTTTCTGAGCCACTGGCAGTCCTCCATCGCCTAACACAGCCAGTCATGATTTGTTTGTGAGGCAGTGAATATCAGAATCATAGTCAAGCCTGATCCTGTCTCTCCCTGATATTTGTGCATGTGTAGGATATTGTTGGGAAGTGATTCGAAGTTGAAATCTTGACTGATTATTTCCTCTGTTGTAGTGTGGACATTGAAATCAGTCATAGCCTTTTAACTGTTATCCAAGATAAATCAACTACATTAATGGAGATATAAAGTGGATCCGTCAATTATCTTGGATTATGTGATTGGGTGATGTACTTAGTGTTTTGTGTGTTGGGGAAGGTTTTTTTTAAATTCGATATTGATAGAGGTCAGGAAGAATTAATCATGTATTTTTTTTAAATATGCAGTTTCAACCAAGCATTGCAAAAATATTTTGGACTGTTTGTCCAGTGTACTGTATACTTGTTGTCGTTTGTCTTTTCATAGCTCAAAAGCAAAGGAAAAATTTTGGATCCTGCTGCAAAGTAAATAAAATGGACCACCAGTAGAAATGCCTTGTAGTGACATTTAATAAAAGCCATTCTCTAGTCCCTTTCTCCGCACTCTGTGGTATCCTTTATCGTGGTGATTGATCAGATGTGCTGAGCTGTATCATCATAGAACCAATGCTTAGAACCTTCTTTCTGTCAGTTTTGAACAAAGCCCCAGTGAATGAATTAATACCCGCCATTGATTAATTCAAAAAGATGCCAATTAGAAAGAGGAGCCTTCTAGAAATTGCATGGGTCAGGTGGGCAGCTGTCCAGCTCTTGTTACCATCAACAGGGCAGCCTGTCAATCAAATGAAAATAAGGCCAGGAGTTAAAATCCCCTGGGCTTCATTTTTGGAATGTCATTGGAACTCCCTGCTCTGTCAGCTTATCCAATTCACACTAAGAGTTAAAACTAGTTCTTATGTTACCCCAGTTCTTTACGTAGAATTGAAGCAGGGAATGTTAATTATATATGAGAGAGATTCCAAGCAGCCAGGAAGAATCTTTGCACCCATTTGGTGAAAAGAGTCGTCATTGTTTATTGTAGTAATAGGATTCCATCATCATTTATTTTTACTGGTTTTGTGATTTTGTGAAATCTCTTTTATCAATTTATTACTACATATGGGGGAGGGAATTCTCTGCTTTGTAATGCTGGGAGATTCAAGCAGAGGCTTGGTTTATCAGGCTTCCTTTTGGGCACCACAGCCTCTGCGAATCTCCAGCAGCAGGATTTCTGGCACCGCATTATTTAGTCAAATCCTATTTAAATATCATTAATGGGCCCGAGACTGAAGTCTCCAGGCATGCTAGCATCTTGCCTCGCTTCTTGGAATGGTTCCCACCAGCAGGATTTATAACAGCTCCCACTAATGGGAAGCTGGAGGCCAGACCCCTCTGGAGTGAAGGGGGGGGCCAAGAAGGTCTCCCAAAAGGTCAGGTGCCAGCAGATTCCAAGATTGGTAGTGCCATTCCTAGCCCCTGGCACTGCCCAAGGAGCAAAGTGGCAATGCCCAGGGTACATCTTGCCACTGCCCACCTGGGCTGCAAGGGAGAATATCTGGACTGCGGGGGATTGGGGATTGGATAGAGAGAAGACATGTTCCCTTTTCTTCATGCTCTGCCTGTTTTTGTTTGGCTGATGTCCAATCCTTATTTTGTTGCTTGTTGTCTTCTTATCTCCTAAGCCTTTTCCTTTTTTTAATTATTACTCATGTTAGTTTGTTTTGTGTGGGATAGTGGACACAGGGTACATTTGTGTGGTGAGAAAAAAAGGCGGTTGGAGATGTTGGTCGAGACCTCTGGAGGAAGATGGTAGTGGGTGCATTAGTTCTGCCTATTTTGTTCTGCATATTAGTTCTGCATATTTTAGATGGTTCTGGAGAGGTGGTTGTTAAGCTAGTATGTGTTAGGGGGAGGGGGTTTTTAGATTGGATACTTTGCTGTGTTTCTGGGGGTTGGGTGAACATTGAGGTGGTATTTGTGTTCGAGTTTCTTTGAGGTTTCTTGGTTGGGAAAATTTTGTGTACCTGTTATAGGGGATATTGTTGGATTGGAAGGTGCACAGAGAAGATTTGCTGGGATGCTACCGGTATTTGATGGTTTACGTTATAAGGAGAGGCTGGACAGACTGGGATTTTTTTCTCTGGTATGTAGTAGGCTTAGGGGTGATCTTATAGAGCTCTATAAAACAATGAGGGACATAGATCAGCTAGATAGTCAACAGCTTTTTCCAAAGGTAAGAGAGTCTAAAACTAAAGGGCATAGGTTTAAGGTGAGAAGGGAGAGATTAAAAAGGGCCCAGAGGAGCAATTTTTCACACAGAAGGTGGTGAGTAACTGGAACAAGCTGCCAGCAGTAATTGTAGAGGCAGGTACAATTTTGTCTTTTAAAAAGCGTTTAGACAGTAAGATGGGTATAGAGGGATATAGGCCAAACATAGGCAATTGGGACTAGCTTAAGGATTTAAAAAAGGGTGGCATGGACAGGTTTGCTGAAGGGCCTGTTTCCATGCTATAAATCTCTATGACTCTATGACTCTAAATGAGGATTAGTTTTATGGCCCTGCATTGTTAAGATGGGTCCTGGAAAGGTATTTTTTTCTCTTCCTCGGGAGTTTAAGGTTTTCTTTTCTGTTTGACTGCAGTTTTGCATTTGTGGTTTTAGAAGGGGCATCAAGATGAAAAGAAGTGTCTCATTCTCTCCTCGATTTTTGAAATTCCGCAGTTTAGCTGAAAGCCTTCCTGGAGTAGAAATTATGTTGTTGGTGGCTTGACCAGAATCTGGAAAGCCTTTCTGACTTCAGACTATTCTGGGTATGACAAAAGGACTACTCGAACTTACAAGACTGAGAGTTTTCAATTGTCCAACCAAAGATCTCAATTCCAGCAAAGTGCAACAGACTTTGCTGTGTTGAACTTGTTTAAAGTGTTTTGTCTGTGGAACGTTTTGGTTTGATTAGAACATCTTAGATCTATTTGTTAAGGGTGAGATATTATTGTGATTGTTTTGTTTTGTTTGTACTGGATAAAATTAATTGCTAATTTTCTTTCCATACATGTTAATATTCCTTAAATAAGCTTTGTTTGATAAAAGCTCCCTACTGGGTCATTTGATTCATACCTGGTGTGAAATATATAATGGTTATCCCAGGCAAATTCAAAGTGCAAATCTTATGATCCAGGCAGGCTCCATAAAACACTGGAGTTTCTGACTTGAACCACGACATACCTAACATATTGTGTCTCACATATGTTGGAGCTTTGTGGTTTTATTATCCATCGTGGTGGGAGGGGGATGAAGGATTAGGATTATTTTTGAGAGGGAGTATTTAGATTAAAGATTGAGCATTTTGAAGTCTGTGTTTGGGGAAGAAAGAAAGAGAAGGATAGCTAGAGGCTTATAATTTTAGGCAGGATTTGCTAGTTAAGATGAGTTTCCCTTTGTTCAGGATCCCTTATACTATTTTAAAGTGATCTGAGGGTGAGGGGAGGGGGTTTATGGTTGTCCTTCTTGGGGAATTTCCTTCACCAGTCATGGTGAGTCCCCCTGTGGCCAGGGTACCTTCCATAGTTCAGGGAGTCTAGAAGATTGCATTTTTAAGTGAGAGTCCTTTTGTTAGTTGTGGTGAGCCATCCAAGATTTTCTTATTGTTTCAGGTGATTGAATACTTAAAGATTTGCACTTTTCCTAGACTTGTTTGTTTCTTATAGTGAGTCCCCACGTGGCCACCATGTCCTCTATTTTTACGTTCCTTGAGAAGTTGCAGATCCATATTTTTTGTTTTAGGGATTTATCTTTTTCAGAGTGGATTTGTTTGCCCAACCTAATAGGTTTTCATGTGTACCAGATTACCCCCATTGTTTCAGGTAAAGCTATAACAATCTGCGGACAGTATCCAGGGCACCATCAGAAAATTGTTATTTCTGAGTGGATGTAGAAGGTTGAATCCAGGTCCGGCTGGGGTTCCTTTGACTCGTTCATCTCAAGTCCGTGGCTACCTGCGAATAGAGTCTGGCCATTCTTGCATTTTCTCTCCAGTAGAGCAGCAATTTTGGATTTCTTTTCTCTTACATTTTTCAATTCTTGGCCTTTTTCTTTCCCTTTTGTTGGGTTTGTATAGTTGGAAGCAAGTTAGGCGTTTGCATATACAGTTAGTGTTTTGGAATTGGCCAGAGAAGACATGGGAGATGAAGGCTGTGGTGGGTGGAGGAGGGGTGAGTTTGAGGAGCCAGGGGATTGGAAGGGTTCGGGGCTGACCTGCAGTGTGAGGCTACTGTGCATGCACTGATCTCGGTGCTGACAAATTGGCGCATTGCGCAGTGGCCGCTCAGCACTATGCTGCTGGCCTCTCCACTGGATTTTCATGAGATTTACACTGAGGCACTCTGCAGTGCACAAGAGTTTAGGAGATTCATTTTAAAACTCCTGCTGAAAAAAACAGCTTTACACGAATTCGACACTCAGAATATTTTTAGGAGAATCACTGCCGTGATCTCCAAAGCTGATAGAATAAAGTTTTTCTGCAGAACTATTTGTAATACTCCTGATTTTTGAAACTTACTAAAGTTTTTGCAAAGCTAAGGTGATAATCTTCTGATTATAATCTTGGGAATTATCACAATTCCCTCAAAAAAACAGGGTTTATCATGGAATAGTTGATTTCCCACCTATCACTGATCTGTCTGGAATTCTAGCAGACAAGCGGGTGTGGAGACAGGAGGGTGGGCACTGGTGAAAGAGATGTGTGGGCCTTATTGATGCTGGCAAGGCCAACTCCTCCGAGAAGGTTGGGGTGCCATATTTAAACAGCGCTACGATCTCCAGCCAACGCTACCAGCTCCCCCTACTTGCTGGCAAACCCCCCCCACCCCTGAATTAGCCGCCATCTGTGCTCACCTCTCCCCTTCAATCACTGCTGCTACCATCTCACCATGTGAGAAAAATCCCACTATGGGGTCATCAAATGCTCCCCTTCGGATTCTCCTCATGCTCTGCTCCTTAGCAATGTCAACCTGGCAATGTAAGGGGCTGGGCAGTAGTGCAGGATACTGCCCAGCCATTTGTGGACCATCAGGAGGCTGCAGTGGCGTCTTAGCCCCCCTGGCATGGTCATCACACCTGGTCACTGTTTACGGAGCCCAGTAGTGATTCCACTGGCTTCCCATTTTGCTGGCGGGTGAATGAATTTGATTACCTCACCGACTGGAAGTTCTCTCCGGAGCAAATCACATTATGGCCTCTCTGATTCCTGGGTTCCGTGGTGTAATAGTGAGCACTCGGGACTTTGAATCCAGAGACCTGAGTTCAAATCTCGGCAGAGCCTTAATTTCCTTGGCCATTGCTGATGATTGTTTTGCAGAAGGGCAAAAATCTCTGGCCATAACACATTTGCACCTGTGTGCAAGGGACTGGAGAATTGCCCCCTATATCTGTAAAAGTTGTAGCATCCAACTTTCAGATCTGATGGAATTTTATGAGCCCTCATCTTCAAGTGACCACATTCACAGATTTTTAAAAGTGCTGAAGGTCAACATATAAGACAAGTCTTTCCCAGCGTTGGGATTGATTCATACCAATAAAGCCTTCACCAAACAGAGTGCTCTGCCTAAACACCCTGTCACAATTTACACTTGATTGACATTACCGAAGATGGATTCAAACTCTACTCTTATATCTGAGTATTTATCGCTAACATTTGATTTGCCCCTCTAGCAGGGACAATTTTAGAATCTTTCATTCGTTTTTTTTTGTTTTATTGCTTAAAATGTAAAATTTGATTTGTGGTTTAAATTACAGACTTCTCTGGTTTCACATTCTGTGTAATGCTAAGAGTAACAGAATTATTGAAATTTATAGCACAGAAGGAAGCAATTTGGCCCATTCTGCCTGTTCCCACTAAAAATAAGCTATCCAGCCTCATCCCGCTTTTCCGCTCTTGACCTGTAGCTTTTAGGTTACAGCACTTCCAAGTGAAAATCCAAATACTTTTTAAATTCAATTGAAGGTTTCTACCTCTTTCATCCTTTCAGATAGTAGAGCCCTACTATCTTCTGGCAATGAGAATTTCTTTTCAACTCCCCTTCAGTCCTTCTATGAACTACTTTAAATCTATCCTCCCTGGTTATTGATCTCTCTGCTCAGGGAAATAGATCTTACTGTCCTCTAGCTAGGCACCTCATAATCCTAATCACATAGAACATAGAAAAACTACAGTACGAATAGACTCTTCATCCACAAGTTGCGCCAAACATATCCCTATCTACTAGGCTTATCTATAACCTTCTATCTTACTAAGTCCCATGTACTTATCCAAAAGTCTCTTAAAAGACCCGATCAAACCCGCCTCCGCCATCACCGCCGGCAGCTGATTTCACACACCCACCACCCTCTGAATGAAAAACTTACCCCTGACATCTCGTCTGTACCAATTCCCAGCATCCTAAACCTGTGTCCTTTTGTGAAGCCATTTCAACCTAGGAAAAAGCCTCTGAGAATCCACTCGATCAATACCTCTTAACATCTTATACACCACTATCAGGTCACCTCTTATCCTTCGTCTCCCTAAGGAGAAAAGACCAAGCTCTCTCAATCTATCCTCATAAGGCATGCCACCTAATCCAGGCAACATCCTTGTAAACCTCCTTTGCACCTTTTCTATACTTCCACATCCTTCCTGTAATGAAGCGACCAGGACTGAGCACAGTACCAAATGGGGTCTGATCAGGGTCTTATACAGCTGCAACGTTATCTCCCGACTCCGAAACTCAACTCCTCGATTGATGAAGGCCTTCTTTATCCATAGATCTATAAACATGGACAAGGATTGCGGGTAGAGGTGGGAACATCGGGGTGGCAGCGCGGGCTCGTTGGGCCAAAGGGCGTGTTTCCCGCGCTGTTTTGTTCTTTGTTCTTTGTTCTTAACAACATCTTCTACCTGTGAAGCTGATTTGAGTGTCCTATGCATCCGGACATTAAGATCCTTCTGATCTTCCACACTGCCAAGAGTCTTATCCTTAATATTATATTCTGTCATCCCATTTGACCTGCCAAAATGAATCACCCCACACTTATCTGGGTTGAAGTCCATCTGCCACTTCTCTGCCCAATCTTGCATCCTATCTATGTCTCGTTGCAACTTCTGACATCCCTCCAAACTATTCACAACACCTTCAACGTTTGTGTCATCAGCAAACTTACCAACTATCACGATGTTGGGTTCTGAGTAGTGTAATTAGCAGGTTAATTAGGCAGCTATCCAATTCCACCATAAGCTTAGAGCTGGGGATTCTCCAAAACTATGTAATGTTTTTCCACTTGCCAAAAGTGTTATGAACTTCCTCTTTATCTTTCTCCTCTGATTTGCCTTGAAATCATATGGAGGATCTTGATGTGGAACTACCTGGATATGTGAAAGAAAATTTTTGTTATTTAACTGTTCACCGCTGATAAGCTGTAAAATGTTCCAATAGCTTGTTTAGTGATATAACCTGTGATTCGTTTCCTTATTTCAAGCACAGGAAATGATTATGCATATAGGATATAAGATCTGAGTTATTGAAAGAACTCATTAAATTTTATTAGCAAGCCTGTTTTAATAGCTTTTATGTGCACTGACACGATAATAAAAGTTCTTGAGAAATTTGGAAAGAGATGAATAACATCTGCAAGGATGAAGTTATACAGTGCTAAATCAGAGACCAATAACTCCAAAATTAATTTTCAGCTAGCAATAATTGATTGATATTGCCTGACGGAAAAGTCATCCCCATGGCCATGAGAGAGCTATGCACATGTGCTTGCATGTATGAACACAGCTTTGAACCTAAATGACAAATTTTGAAAAGCTAGAGAGCAAATATGGGATTGGCATTTTTTGAAAAGAAATGTAAAAATTCTACTTATTTTTCTAATGAGCCTATGAAATTTGAATTCAATAAAATATATCTTGAGTTAAGAATCTACTGATGACCAATGCTGATAGTTTGAAAAACTCATTTGGCTCACTCATGAACATTAGGGAAGGAAACCATAGAAGTTACTTAAAAATCCAGCTTTTAAGGAATTGTGGAAACTCATTTAATACTTTAAGGTGATGAGGGAACCACCTCTCCAAAGCATTTCATGCTGTCGTTTTGTGGGATAATAGCACAATCTGATCCCTGACTGATGTTCAAATGATGTAACCATGCTAATGTCACTGCACTCTTTGACTCTTTCAACTAACAACTTGCCTTTAATTTGCTTTGCAGTAAAGTAAAAACTGACATCAACTCAAAGAAGGAGATATCAGGATAGAAGACTCAGAAAGTCGATTAAAGTGTATGCTAAAGGAAGAGAGAAGATGCGACGAATTCTCATGCATAAAGACTAGGCAGTGCCTTAGAATTCTCGCGCCTTAACCCTGGAGAAATGATGGCTTAGTGGTATTATTGTCAAACTATTAATCCAGAAACCCAGCTCATAGTTCTGGGCACTTGGGTTCAAATCCTACGATGACAGGTGGTGGAATTCAATGAAAAAAATCTGGAATTAAGAATTTACTGATGACCATAAAACCATTGTCAATTGTCAGAAAAATCCATCTTGTTCATGAATGCCCTTCAGGGAAAATCTGTTATCATTAATCATCATGTCCTTTCCTTTAGAAGGAAATCTGTCGTCATTACCTGAGCTGGCCTACATGTGACTCAAGAGCCACAGCAATGTTGTTGACTCTCAACAACCCTCAGTCAACTAGGGATAGGAAAGGTCTGCCTCATGAATAAACAAAAAAAAGCTGATAGCATGGCTAAAGGGTGAAGGAAGTTCTCAAAGTGTTGTAGGGCTATAGGAGGTTGCAGAGTTAGCAAAGACTGAAATTATGGAGGAATTTAAACATAGAGAGAATCACAAATTAAATTCAACGAACAAGGGTCATGGGGAAATAGGACCTGGTTTAAGTTAGGACAAAGGGTTATAGAGTCATAGAATCCTGCAATGCAGAAGGATGCCATTCTGCCCATCAAGTCTACAATCCCATCCCCATAACGCCATTAATTTACCCTAACTAGTTCCCATGGCACTAAGGGGCAATTTAGCATAGTCAGTCCACCTAACCCACACATCTTTGGAATGTGGGAAGAAACCAGAGTACCCAGAAGAAATCCACATAGACACAAAGAGAATGTGCAAACTCCACATAGACAGTGACCAAAGCCGGGAATTGAATCTAAGTCTCTGCCACTGTGCGGCAGCAATGCTAACCACTGTGCCACCGTGCCCTTCCCCCCACCCCCCCAGCCCCCCGGCATATGCCACAGAGTTTTAGATGTTTATGAAGGGTGGAAGATGGCAAGTGCATCAATACCTCTTTAAGTAATAAGCATAGCTGTGAGTTACCATAAAAAATAAGAACATGTTTGCTGAAAACCTCCATTCTCATTTGCAGCTAGGACTCTCCAGTGCCACTGAAAGTGAATGAAGTTTTTGCTGGAATGCCAAATTCTCCGTTCCCAGTGTCAGTCACAGGTGTGATCGGAGAATCCCGCCCCTTACTTGCACACAGAAAATATGAAATATTTCCAGCATTTTCAAGAATTGCAAGTATCTTGCTGCTAACTTGACCATACATGCATGAGAGAAAACATAAAGGCGTCTCTCGACAAGTGACATGACAAATTCCAGGTTGATTACTCAGATTTCATGGACCTATAGCAAACCTTACATCTTGACACAATTTTTCCCTCAAAATATGAAAAAATACAGGTTTGGATTTTTATGTGCATGGAAGTGCCTTAACTAAAATGGCACCAGAGCCCCAAATCCAAAAGTGTTGCCCCCCAAAACTGGCACTCAACATTCTTGTCACAGGGTGAACAGGGACGTGGTGGGGTGGTCGTTATACTTTGGACATGATGATTAATGGAGGCAGCCACACAAATAAATGTGGAGCTGTGTTCAGTTAGGTGCCATTTTTGTCACTCAGGTTTCAGAAAGATGGCTCATGGGTTTTACACATTTAAAATGAAGGTCTGAACTTATTGGAGTTCTTTGGAGAGATAGGATATCCTTTTGGATAGCTTTAAAAAATGTAAGCAAGTGCCTTAGAAGATCCACTAATTAAATTGCAGACATGAGGTTGACACCCAAGGGAGTTGGACAGTGGTGCCAGTGGCCTCAGAAGAATGGATTGTTTTGTCCCTCTTAACTGGGCACCAGGTGGCAGAAAGGAGAGTGTGGCAGAGAAGGTACCAGTGAACTTTGTGACAAAGAGGCTGCAAAATGGGATAGCATCTTTGTGTATTCATGCAATAGGGGAACATGAGCGTATTTAGTATGAGGCCAGGGGGAGAAGGCCAGGCAAGATGTTAAAGGCAGTGCATCACACATCAGGGAGGAGGAGAAGAAGGAGGAGGATAGCTCTATCAATTGCGGATATCAAATCTACAGATGGCTGTGAACCCATACAGATTAAGCCAGGAATTGGTCACCTACATATGTACTGTGGTCTAGCAAGATCTTGAACCACAGTCAATCTATCCTCATGACCTATCAGTGACTCTCAAGGTCACTGCAGCTCTGAATGTTTCTCAACCTATTCTTTCCAGGGCTCAGCAAATTATATCTGCCGAATCTCACTGCAGCAAGGCATTCATTAATGCCGTCTTTGCTCAAGTGGGAAGAGGATAGGGGGAAGACACTGCCTTTCTGATGGATATGGCATTTCAGATACAGAGAGCTACGGTTTTGACTGCACCCACATCACAATAAGGGCAGCAACTCATCAACCTGACATCTTTGCGAACACAAAATACGTCTACTCCTTGAATGTGCAGGTAGTGTATGCCCACAGCAAGGTGTTCCTGCATGTCTCTGCACGCTATCATCCAAACTGCCACAACTCATTTATTCTGAGGAATTCCCAGCTGCATCAGTTTTTTTCACACACTGACACAGGTCCATGGCTTAGCTTTTGCTGAACAAGGCGAATAAACCCCCTTTGGGTGGACATAAATGGAGCCCAAACAGCATGATAACAACAGGAGGTTATTGGCAATCTCAAAATATGCTTCAGGTGCCTTGGTCATTCAGGGGATGCTTTACTATATTCCCCTGCAAAGGTATATTTAAAAGTAGCGGTGAGCTGCATCTTTACAATATGACACACTTTGGGTGTACAAAGGAGAGGAAAAGGCTGGATGCATAGCTACATCACCTGAGGAGAAGAATGATAAGGAAAATGAGAAGGAGCAGGAGCAGGTTCCTGTTCATGGATTTGACATGAAGGAGGAAGAAAGCAACAATAGTGGAGCAGCTAAGGGGCAATATATGGAATCATTGCTAATTCTTCACAGGGGGCAGCGGTAGACATGACCAGAAGATAGTTAATGCAGAGCGGATACACTCTAAACTCTTGAAAGTTCTCAATTCACACTGGTCAGTTTCTGTTAATCAGTTTCCATTTCATACACCTTTCATACGGAAGCCACACATCCTCAGGGAAACGCCCAGTCCCAACAAGAGAGAAACCCAGACCACATAATAAAAGTCAGTGGTATTAACAAAACTGAACCTATAACCATCATAATCTTTAGCCTCAACATAGTGCAGAACTATACCTTTGAAAGTCCTTCACAACCTGGACCTTGCACATGTCTGCTAGAGGCTGCAAATAAGCTGGCAAGAATACCATTCTGTGCCGACCCAAATCATGACCACCACACTGATAGTCCCTTCTGGAAGCAGGACTTTGCACTTAACATCTACAGGTATGATTGTATGTGCTAACAGTATTGCAGCTAGTGCACATTCTGCAGAGTGAACCGCAACTGTTCTTTCCCACAGTATTTTGCTGAAAACAAGTTATTTTTTTCTGAACTCATTGAACATTTTCTTAAAGGCTGGACAAAATTCTCTCTTGCGGAGTTAATGTTTCTTCCCACAATTCTAACATTCACAAGACATGGAATTTTTCGACATTGACCCAAAACTTGCCTCGATCACACCATTAGGTTTTCTTGATTTTTGCATTCACATTCTGTCCCTTCCAATCCCAAATAGATTTAAATTGTCCCCCTCTCCTTTTCATTCACCTTCAACAACAATTGATTCAGCTGTCAAAATAACATTTCTTGCATCATCGAATCCACAATTCCTAACACGGATTGGTCCTTGAGTACCTCTGGTGTGTTGTAGAAGTGAACTTGCATCCTTTAACAAGTCCTCACAGTGCTGTCCAACATTGATAGAATCCATAGAATCCTACAATGCAGAAGGAGGCCATTTGGTTCTTCAAGTCTGCACTGACTCCAATCCCACCTGGGTCCTATCCTCACAAACCTATGCATTTATCCTTGCTAGTGCCCCTGACACTAAAGGACAATTTAGCATGGACAATCAACCTAACCTGCACATCTTTGGAGTGTAGGAGGAAGTCAGAGAACCCAGGGAAAACCCACGCAAACACAGGGACAATGTGCAAACTCGACACAGACTGGTCTTATGTTTCCCAGCATTCTGCTTTCTTCTTTAATAAAAAGAGAAAATGCTGGATAACCTCGACGAACCTGGCAACATTTGTGGAGAGAGAAACAGAGTTAACGGGTGGGATTTTCTGGCTGTGCTTATCCCAAGACATGAGAATCCCACCTGAGGTCAACAGAATTTTGCATGATCTGCCCCCCCTCCGCTCATTGTGATTCCCATGGCGGCAGGACAGGAAAGCTCCCCCCAATATGTAGTGGTGCAAGAGCAAGAAGAGAGGACAATGCAAATTATATCCTGGTTATAAATTGGTAGTCATGAAAGGAACCAAGCATGTTCAATCCCATCCAACTGAATGAAAATGGAATGGCATTGGAGTTATGGTAAACCAAGTAAAAAGTTGCAGACAGGTTGAGAAAGGCAAGGAAGGATTTGTCACTGTGGCATAGAAAGTCATTTATAACTTTGACAGGAGCAATTTCAGTATTGTGGCAGGGAAATCTGACTGGAGAGACTAAAAACGGACAAAGATGGGCCGATTTGGGAAGCAACAAAGTGATTTTGGAGAGGTTGGAGAAGAGGGGGATAGTTTGTAGTTATAGTGGGGTCAAGTCAAGCCTTGGCCTCTTGAGAGGGGCGATGATGGCAGAATTAAAGGAGGGAGAAACAGGACCAGGAAAGGGAGAACCATTAATATCAACCAAACAGTTATGAACTTTAGGACTCAGTCATCTCAGCTAATAATTATGCTACCGAGCCACTCTTTGTGATTGATATTGAAGACTCCCGACCAGAGTTCATTCTGTGTCCTTGCCACCGTCAGTACTTACTCCAAGTGATGTATCAGCAGGAGGTTTTCTTGGCTACATTTGATCTGTTACTACGCGACTTCATGGGGTCCAGAGCTGATGCTGAGAACCGCCAGGTCAGCTCCCTACAACTTACATTTTATTGATTGTTTCTGACAGAATATAACTGACAAGTAAATGCAAAAGCTTAAATTTTTGTATGAAAACTGCATACAAATTAATGCAAACATTAATTTGGTCTTGTGTCCTGAGAACTATTTTTTGTGCCTTATTGATAACAGTGGAATGGTAACTTTCACCAACTTGGACAAGATTTTTCAGCTGGTAAGCACAATGTGGCTTGTTGCTTGACCATGCAGACCAAAAATATTCCAAGTTTAATTTTTAATTTGTCTTGAGTTAGTCAAAGTTGGCAGTAGCATGGGGCTACAATTATCTTATAATTCTGGCTTAAGGGACACACTAAAGCTTGATGCTGTCACCATAAGTACTCAATGAGGAACAGGCACGATCCGCCTGCCATTATACACAGAAGGACTGAAACCAGCATAAAATGCCTTGGGCTGTACATGTCAGGAAATGTTTAATAACATGTAAATGCAAATTGCAGTGTAAGTGGGTGAGGCATCCATTCATGTCACATACAGGATTTAACCAAACTGATGTAACAATTCACTTGTGTGAATTGCTACATTCAAATTGTACTGTGAGGTACCTTGACAGATTTTATGAGTCAGATGTATTTTTGAAAAAAAAGAACCACTCTGTCTTATCCCCGTCTATGGAGAAGCTTGGCTAGATTCTGCTGTTAAGTGATTCTCGTTCTCTCCATGATAAAGTACCTATTGTAGCAATGTTGTGAAGGCAGAATTGAAATGGCTTGTGCTTTACGACCATTTAGCCAGTGCTCAATACAGGCTTTGAGACAAAGAATGTTTCTCATGTTTGATGTGCTACAGTTTTTAAAGTAATTCTTTTGGGGCCTTAAAACTAATTCACTCAATAAGAAACGAAATGAGATGTTAGATCCCAAGACTAAGAAAAATAAGGATAGTTTCGAACAAATCTGGGAAATGGTTAACAATGCAATTCTGGTTAAACAGAGTCTCACTTTCAGAGAAAGCTCATCCCTGCTGGTTGCCTTGGCTGCTTCAGCGCAACTTAAAATAGAAACCTCAGTACGTCACACATGTGGTCACCAAAAGTCTCTCTGAGATAAATGTGAGGCAGGAAGAAGGGGGGGGGAAGAATGATTGAAATACGTAATCAAATGACTTGAGAGAGAAAAAATAATCGACGTATTCTTGCAAATGCATGATTTACAGCAAGTGAAAGGTTACACAGGGAGAGGAGAGGTGGCTCTGGTCAAGCCGAGATCATAGGCTTGCCATTGGCTGCTGGTGACTTCATGCTGGCAACATCTGGGCACAAGCTGCTTCCCAGGACACATGGGGCGGCTGGGCGGGATCGGTCTGTGTGACGTCACAGTGGATTGACACGCCCTCCGCCTCAATCGGCGCAGACGCTCCACCATTTTCGAACCAGCGATGATGAAAAAAGAGGAGGCGGGATTTGAAGTGGAATAAATTATATGTTTGACGAATAAAAATCGGGCCGATCCAAAGCACTGCGTCGGGCGGGGGAAAAAAAATCCACTACAGGCACACTTACAGAGAATTTCATTTTCTTCCCCTTCCCCCCCCATCTTTGGCTAGATTGTTAGCTGCGTGAGCCCGCCCGCTCCGCAAGCGCCCATCTTTCATGGAGTGAGCGGTCGTGGCGTCTGTTTCTTTTTTTCATCTCTCTCGGTCCGCACTTCTTGTTTTTTTTGAAAGGGATAATTCTTGATGTCCGCCTGAGACGTCATTAAAATGTCCGAAAATGTCCGCTGCTGTCAGCTGCAGGCACTGACGGGCAGCGAGATAGTGTAAAAAAAATAGTGTTTTTGCTGCTGCTGGTGGTGTGGGGGGGAGGGGGGAATATATTTTTTTAAAAAACTGATCTCGAGTGTAAATCTGAAATCGGGAACTTAAGAGCGGGACGAGGCAAGGAGGGAGAGAAACCAGTGGAGTAAGTAGCCGGTTTTAAATATCTGGGAGGGTCACCGTGTCGGTGAGTGTGTCCGTCCCACATCTCTATCCGGTCCTGCCCCATCTCCACTCCCCTCGCACCAACCCCCTTCTCCGATCCTCTTCCTGCAGCGCGTCCTCCTCCTACCGCCTCCCTTCCACGAGAGGCCGGGGCTTCTAGCAAGGCCTAAGGCCCGAACTACATTTTTGTTCCTAAAGTATGTGTGTGTGTGTCTTGCGATAACTCTGACAATTTTCATACCTTAAAGCCAGGGATCGGCAGATCATCCGTCGACTGCAGCCATAATCTGGATTTTTTTTGCATTCTCCCCCCCTCCCCACAAACAGTGAAGACTGATTTATTTGTTTTTAAATCTGTAGGAATTTGATTTTAAAAACGCGCTGCTCCTTCCAGTATTGATGAAAATGACATCCGTGCCCTTAAGCTGGCGGAGCAGGCTTGAGCAAGAGGCTGGGAGAAAGGTCATTGTAGGCCTCTTGTGTACGTTACCTACCCGGACTTTTATGTTTGACAAGCGTTTGCTAGGTTTTTTTTAAAAAGTGGAATTTTAAAAGCCTTTGAGAAGGAAATAACGGAAAAGTAAATATACGATGTATGCAATGGCATTTTTACTTAAAAACGAGCTGAATGTTTTATATTTCAGCTGATTTTTTTGGACTAAAATGTAACTAAGTTAGACACATCCCATTCCCTTTTTTAATGAAAAGGAAACTTTTAAATAATCTATGTTCTACATTTCTGTAATTGACAGCTTTGGGTTATTGAGATTCCTGACAGTACTTTACAAAAGGTTTGTTTTTCAGTTTTGATGGTTCCCATAAAATTTTCCCTGAATAATCTGTTTCTGTTTTCCATGATTTAAATATTCATAGTCTTATGTACTTGTTGGGTAGAAATTCTATTCTATTAGTTTAACCTTAAAGTACATTTATTGCATTACTTGTTGTTTTAAGATTTTATTTGCATTTTCAGATTAATATTTGATAGGTCGAAGGTGATGAATTCTGTCTATAATTTATGTTTTAGCCTTATAGATTTGGCAGGCTTGTTTGGGGAACTTTTTTTTGTTGCGACGCAGGTTGAGTGAGACTAATCTTATGTCGTGATATCACTCTTCAACCATTGTCATAGCCTTAAGACACTCACATTGCAGCTCATTTAAGCACTGTTATAAATATCCCAGCTTTGCCAAGTCGAAAACTGAAGTCATAATCTCGGGCAAAATACTGCAGATGTTGGAAATCTGAAATAAAAATGGAAAATATTGGAAAAACTCAGCAGGGCTGGCAGCATCGGTGGAGAGAGAAAGAGACTAAATGTTTCGAATTTATTTTGAGTTTTCCAGAGCTACTTTATACCTGAGTGGCAGTGATGTTTGATCACTATTTTGCTTAAGATGAATATGGATTAGTAAGTTGGGAGGGGGTTGATAAACAGAAAACTAAGAGTACAGGCAATGGATTTTTTCCGCTATGAAATGGGTTATAGGGTCTTTATTTGTGTGATTTGGAAATAGGCACAACATGGAGTTCCAAAAGCTTGATAATACGGTGGCACAGTGGTTAGTATTGTTGCCTCGCAGGGACCTAATTTGATTCCAGCTTTGGGTGACTGTGAAGTTTGCACATTGAGCCCATGTTGGCATGGATTTCTTCCAGGTGCTCTGGTTTTCTTCCACATTCAAAGATCTGCAGGTTAGGTGGGTTGGCCATGCTAAATTGCCCTTTAGTGTCCAAAAATGTGTAGGTCAGAAGGATTAGTGGGGTTATGGGGATAGGGCCGAGGTGGGATACTCGGACAGAGATTCTGTGCAGACTCAGTGGGCTAAATGGCCTTTGGCACTGTTGAGGTTTTGTGGTTTTATGATACCACAGATGGTTCAAAGCTAGGTGAGAAACATTGCCTCTCGCTCAACAATTAAACTGGGCTCTCTGCAGGAAGAGCTAAAAGTTGACAAGTGTAACACTTGGGACCACGTGGGGGGAGGTGAGGGATTTTTCAGTATACAAAGAACAAAATAGCATGGGAAACAGGCCCTTCAGCCCAACGAGCCCGCGCCACCACCCCGATGTTCTCACCTCTACCCGCGATCCCTGTCCATGTTTATAGATCTATGGATTAAAAACTAAATTTGAGACAATTTAGGGAGAATTTGTTTTGCCAATTAGCCTAAGAGCACATCTTTGGGATGTGGGAGGAAACCGGAGCACCCGGAGAAAACCCACGCAAGCACGGGGAGAATGCGCAAACTCCCACAGACACAGGCCCAAATCCATGTATCTGCATAGCACAGCGATAGTCACTGAGCTGTCGTGTTGCCCATCAAATGGTCCAGGTCAAGCGTACACTAACGACGTGAAGCACTAGGATACTCTCGAAAAAAATCCAAGAGCAGCCCTCTCACGACCCATCGCGTGTACGCCCCTTGTTAGACAACAAGGTGGACCAAAGCACCTGTAGGATAAAAACAAGTACATCAATATCATCATCTATTTACACACTTCCCAGGGACTCCCAAGGCTCACGATCCCTGTTTTAAATCAGTTTTCTACACCCCTCTATTCCCATTCTGTTCATGTGCCCATCTAAGTATTTCTTAAACATCTCCAGAGTACCTGCCTCCACCACTTTACTTGGCAGTCATTCCATACCTCCACCACCCTCTGTGTGAAAAAACTCCCTCTAGCATCCAAATTATACCTAAGCCTGTGACCCCTCGTGGTATTTGAGTCCATCCTAGGGAAAAGCTTAACCCTGTTTACTCTATCTATCCCTTTCATAATCTTGTACACCTCTATTAGATCTCCTCTCAGTCTACGTCTTTCTAAGGAAAACAGTCCCAATTTGCCTAATCTCTCCTCGTAACTCAGACGTCATACAGGATACAGAAATACATTGCAAAAAGAGGTAAGTAATTGTCCATGTTGAAGGCTAATTGGAAGAAAAATATTGCATGTAAATACATCATTTGAAGTAGCTTCAAACACTTTGAATCACTTTAATGGCAGAGAAGGAGACCATTGGGCTTAACTTGTCTGTTGTTTCTGCAAAAGAGCAAATCCCATAGTGTAACCCTTTCTCGATTCATCATTCTAAGTTTTGATAGTTCAAAAATTTACCTGCATTTCTTTTAAAATCTGGAAAGAACTCTTTTTTCACTGTAGTTTTTGATGAGACGTGGTAAAAACTCTCTGCATTACTTTTTCAAAATTTTAATATTTTTCTTTATTCTTTTCACTGTGGTCTTTAACTTATGTTCACCAGTTACTAACTTGATGACTAGTGAAAATAGTTTGTTAACCTCAATCAAATCTCAGCCTTCCCTACTCAAATGTAAAAAAAAGTTTTACTTCTTTGTCCTTGTAGCTAAAACTTCTCATCACCTGAGTGAATTTCTTGTGTGCTTTCTCCAGGGCTAGCATTGCTTGCCCTGAAAGGACGTATTCTTATAGTTGCCTAACACTTTTTAAGATGTATTCTTAGCTCTTTGTTTAAGTATTTGATGCCCTACTTTTAAATCCTGAATCTAGTATGGTTCAGTAGCATTAAATAAGAATTTCTGGCTCCTTGACTTCAGCAGTGAATATTTTTTTTCTTTATCTGCGCATCAGTTTCTTTCAAAATCCTAAAAGTTCTCAATGTAAGCCCCTCCGCCCCTTAACCTTCTGTTTTCCAGGAAATGCAAACCTTGTTCATGTAGTCACTCATGACCTTAGAGCTCTGCTTTCCTGGTAAATCTGCATTGCTCTCCTTCCAAGGCAGCTTTCTATATTTATTCTAAGGTGCTGGAACCAAAACTATGCACAGTGCTTCAGATGTGATCTAACCAGAATGTTGTATAACTGTAACAAATCCTCCTCCTTTACATTCTTGGTCTCTAATTATGTGGGCAAACTTTCTTTTGTACCTGATTTTTAGGTTTTAGTGATCCATACATGTGGATTTCTAAATTCTGCTTACATTGCTGTTATTCCTAGCTTTTCAGTATTTAAAAAACACATGGATCTGCCCATTTTTTTGCTCTAAAATATGTTTAAATCCATCTGCCTCCGTTTTCCCATTTCACTCTATCAATGGTTCTTTGTAAATTTGTGTTCCTGTTGACACAATTTAACGTTGTCATTAATCATTGGATATATGACTCTCAAGTTATCTAAACCATCAATAAATGTAGTGAATAGTTAAGATCCCAGCACAGATGATTGTGTCACCATTAAGTCACTTTCTTCCAATTCAAGTATGTACCCATTATCCCTACTCTATTACCATATAATCATCCTCCTAACCAGATCAATAATTTGCCTTCAATACCATGATCTTTAATTTTAGCCAAACAGTCTCTTATGTGGAATCTGATCAAATGTTGTTTGCAAGTCCACACAAACTATGTTTGTAGACATTTCCATGTCTACTACTTTAGTTACTTCCTCAAAAAATTCAGTTAGGTTTGTTAGACGTGATCTGCCTGTTACAAATTCATGTTGAGCTCTTTCTAATCAGCTCAGATTTCTATAAGTGCTTAGTTCTTAATTATAGCTTTTAATAACTTTCCCACAATGTATGTTAGACAAACACTTGTAATCAGTTCCAGTCCTTGATTCATTATTAGTTTCTGTGAAATGTCAGGTACACAGTCCTTTCTCTCTATCATGAAGACTGACGCAAAGTAATGATTCGACAAGTTTGTCACTTCCTGATTTTTCAATTGCAGTATTACCCACATCTGTTTTAGCAGCTTTCACGATCTTGTGATGCCTCAAAGCACTTTGCAACCAATGAAATATTTTTTTGAAATGTAATCAGTATAGTTATGTAATGTTGTAAATTTATGTATTCTTGACTTGCTTTCTGGACTTTAATGTATTTGAGGCCTTTTGAAACTTCACCATTAAGTCCTTTTATAGGGTGGCACAGTGGTTGGCATTGTTGGCTCACAGCACCAGGGACCTGAGTTCGATTACTGACTTAGGTCACTGTCTGTGCAAAGTTTACATATTCTCCCCTATCTGCGTGGGTTTTCTTTGGCTTCCCACCACTGTCTGAAAGATGTACTAGTCAAGTCCATTGGCCATGCTAAATTCTCCCTCACCAAACAGGCGTCAGAGTGTGGCAACTATGAAGTTTTCAGTGATTTCATTGTAGTGTTAATGTAAGTCTAATTGTGACATTAAGAAATAAACTTTCTTTGTGCCAGAATTTACTACCTCACATTTACTGCATTAAGTTATAGTTTTCCCCCTTAAATGTCTCAGTCTCTGTTTCCTCCTTTAACACCTTATGACCTATATCATTGACCAAGTTTCTGGCTATCTTCCCTAATGTCTCCTTTTCTGAATTGGTGTTAAATTATGTTTGATAGAGATCTTCTGGAGTACCTTGGGATGTTTTACTGCACCAAAACGTGCTATGCAAGTGCCAGGTCTTTTTTAAAAAATAACTTTTCATAATGTGGGCAAACTGGCAAGGGCCCATGTATTATGTGACACCAGTTGCTTAAGAAGGTGGTGGCCTTTCCCCTTGAACTGCAGCAGTGTTAGTGATGATAGTGTCTCTAGAATGATGTTACATTGGGAGCTTCTGGACTCAGTGATGATGAAAGTACCACAGCTAGTATTTATACAGTGATAACATAGGAAAATGTTCCAAGAGTTTTCACTTTTTAAGCCACATTCGGATATATTGGGGCAGATGATCAAAAACTTGGTCAAAAAGTAGGTTAAAAAAGCATCCGAAAGGAAGATAAAGAGATGGAAATTTTTACAAAGGAAGGCAGGGACCAATAGACTATGAATTAAAATTAGGGATTCTCAAGTAGCTAAAGGATTACATATTTATCTGAATTGTGAAGCTGAAGGAAATTAGAGTTTAATGGATGGTGAGACCATGGCGGGGGGATTTGAAAATAAGGATGAGAATTTTAAAATTGAACTGTTGTGAAATTTTCAGCAAATGTAGATCAGTGAACAAACGGGTGATAGGTGAAAGAGACTTGGGTGAGGTAAAACATGAGCAGTACATGCTCTCAAATAGACAAAACTTTGAATACGGTTGGTTGGTTGGTTGCTTATTGAAGTCGTCAAGTCCAGCGGTTGTTGGTTGTCTCAATTTGAGAATGATATCTACTCAGGGTTGAGAGTTTTTTGGTGTGGGTCTTTATGTGACTAAGCAGGCTAATTCTTGACAATCAGATCTTTGGTCATGTAAGATGTCCCTGAGGTAGTGTGGTCTGGACTGCAGGATTTGCTTCCTTTTTTGTTTCCTTCTCTGGCAAGTTAAAGCATTGGGACTCATAGAATCCCTACAGTGCACAAGGAGACCATTTGGCCCATTGAGTCTGTACTGACCACAGTTCCATCCATGTCCTGTTCCCATAACCCCACATATTTACCTGCTAACATTGGGGTCAATTTAACATTATCAATCAACCTAACCCGCACATCTTTGGACTGTGGGAGAAACGAATGCAAACACAGAATGTGCTAATTCCACACAAATTGTCATTTGAGGCCAGAATTGAACCCAGGTCTCTGGCGCTATGAGGCAGCACTCTGCTACCCACTTGAAAGTTTGATGGAGAATTTGTTACCGTTCTGAACAGTTAGTCATTAAGTTCAATGCCGGAGCACTTCAATGAGAGTTTGAGTGTCTTTGAAGGATTTTCTTGTGCTTCCCTGGAACACTAGCTGTTTAGAGAGCAGGACTTTGCAGCTGTGATACTTTTTGGCTGTCTGGACACAGCAGTTCACTGAACTTGATTAAGGAGGGATGTTGACTGAATGTTTGTGGAGCTGGCTTCGAGAAGGACATTAGCATTTGCTCTACAGTTCTTCCTTTGAATCTGTAGGATGTGACAAAGCGGTTGCTGGTGGAGCTTCTATTGCTCTCTTGTGTTTTGCTGACACAGTCTGTGTCACACTGCAGATGTTGCCATACTTTGTAGAAGGCTGAGCTGGTGCACCTGACCTCGTGATGGATCTTCTCAATGGCGATCTTTTGAGGGAGGTAGCTCTCTAGTTATGGAAAGCGGTCATCGTATTCTAGAGTCACTTCAATATATGCAGCAGGTGGCATATTTGGCTGACCAGGTATAAGTTGATACGAGTTTTGTTTTGGCAACTTTGAAGAATGGGCTGAATTCTTATGTGCAGAATTGAAGAGATTGAGAGTGACTTCCAAATCTTGGTGCAGAATGGGCAGTTACATGGTTTTAAAGTTCGAAGTTTATTTATTAGTGTCACAAGTAGGCTTACTTTAACATTGCAATGAAGTTACTGTGAAAATCTCCTAATCGTCACAGTCAGGTGCCTGTTCAGCTACACCGGTGCATGGCTGGTGTAATTGAACAGGCCGGTGCACCTAACCAGCACATCTTTTGGACTATGGGAGGAAACTGGAACACCCAGAGGAAACATATGCAGAAAAAGGGAGAATGTGCAGACTCCACACAGTGACCCAAGCTGGGAATTGAACCCAGGTCCCAGGTGCTGTGGGGCAGCAATACTAACTACTGTGCCACCATGTAATCATCCACAATCTGTATGTCATGTGTGTTTATGGTGATAATTTAGTTTTGACATAGGCATCGGAGAATAGAGAGTTTTCCTCTTCAGTGGTATTTAATCCAGATACCAGTGGACATTTGATATTTTCAGAGGTGAGCAGCCACTGTCAGGTAGGTCATAAATAGCACTGAGTGACTTCTCAGCCTTGCATGATTCCAGTCCTGATTTTGAAGGTATCTCTTTCAGATTGCGCACTCCAAATAGTTTCAGTGATATCGTAGTGAAATAATTGCAGCATTATGATGACGTTTCTTGGACATCCAAATCTTTGGAGCACAATCCCAAGAGCTTTGCAGTCAGGGTGATGAATGCAACAAAGAGTTCCTGTTGTTGTTCCTGACATTTTTCTTGGATTTGTTGGTAACAAAGACCATATCATAGATTTCTCTGGAGTGTCTAATGCCGTTCAAGAGAGTGTATGTCAAGATTTTTCCCTGTTTTGGACAAGAGGGAAATGTATCAGTAGTTTTCATAGCATAATTTAGCTCCTTCTAAAAGACAGTTACAATTGTCACATTACTGAAGTGAAATGTTTCGTCCTTTTTCCTCCCAAATTAATTGGAAGAGTCTTAATGTGAGCAAAAGTCTGTTAGCTTGGAGATCTTAGCTGGAATATCATTGGGACGACAAACTTGTAATTTATTAATTTTACACATAAAGGAAGTGATCCACGGAGAAGAAATCTGGAGGTAACGAAGCTGTGAATGAGTTTCTAGCAGCAGATGAACTGAGGCAGAGGTGAGTAGTATTCTGGAGATAGAAGTAGGAAGACTTGATGATGTGAAGATGTGGTTCGGAACTCTTTTTGGCCTTGGTTCAGCTTCAGATAGCTGCCAGGATGAGGAATGGAGTGGTCATGAGTCCCCAAGACAATGGTTTTGATCTTCCCAATATTTATTTGGATGTCATTTCTGCTCATTGAATATCAAACAGATCTCATAATTTAGCCACAGTGTGTGAATAGGGGGATGTTGACCTAGGTGTTGTCAAAGCGTACGTGTAAACTGATAGTGTTTCAGTTGTTGCCCACCGAGAGGGCAGCATGCAAATGAAAAATAGGAAGAGCCAAAGATAGGCCCCTAGGAGATAGATACCAAAGATAAGTATGCAGGAATGGGAAGAAAAACAAGTGTTATTCTGGGTATAGTTAAGATGGTGCAACACACCCAGTTGGAGAAGATGGAGAAGGTGGTTGATGAGTTGGTCAACTGTAATGAAGGAGTTCTAGGAAAGATATGCACAGATTTCGAAGGCAATAACAAGCAAAAGGGGGTTGAAGATGGGGTTGTAGTTTGCATTTGGAAATTGAGCAGTAGATTGCAAGGATAGTGTGTCAAGTGTTGAATTTTGGAGAAGGGGGTGGCAGAATTGAAGGAGAGAGGGGCACTATCTCAAGAAAGATGGTTACCAATATTGTCTAACATGTGAGTCAGGAAGAGGATGTTGGTATAAATATCTAAGTCAGCATGGTATATGTAAGTTTGAAAAATGTACTCGGTGATGGGCGATCCTATCAGCAAGGGAGGCTTGGCAGCATCAATGCTTGCTTAGTCCTGAAGAACAAATTGGGCTGAGGGCAGGTGGTCTGAGAACCAACAAAAGAGAAAAGAAATTATTTGACAATCACTTCAGCCTACCTGTCATTGGCATTGCTGTTGCTACAACTCCTATCATCAACATCCTGGCAATTAGCTTTGACCAGCAATTCAGAACTGGATCAGCCATTTGCACACTAGCTGCAAGAGCAGTTCAGAGTTTGAAGATTCTTTGGTGAATAGCCTCAAATCTGAATCCCCAAAACCTGTCCACCAGCCACTGGAAGTCAGGAAAGTGATGGGGTAATCTCACTTGCTCGGATGAGTTGGACTCCTTTACTATCCAAGAAGCTCCACACTAGTTAGGATAAGGCGTCTTCTTGATGGTCATCCCATCAATTACCACAAATATTCAGTCCCACTACACAGGTGCACATAGCAGCACTATGTACCAGTTATTCAATATAATGCAAAAACTGGTCAAACCTTCAACTTTCAAAAGGCACAAATTCCACTACTTAGAGGCATAAGTGCAGCAAGTGCAAGGGATTGCCAACTGTAAGTTCCCCTCCAAACCACACACCATCTTAACTTATAATGATATTGCCATTTTTTCACCATCACTGTGTCCAAAACCTGGAACTGCCTTCCAGACTGCATTATGGATATCCCTAGATTACGTGGACTGCAGCAGTTCAAGAAGGTAGCTCGAGAACACCTTTTTGAGCAAGTAAAGATAGGCAATGTTCACATCTCATGAAAGAATTAAAGAAACCATAGCATTTCTAGCTGCTCAAAATTGGGCACCCATGAGATGCGGTGGGACTAGCAGCAGAATTGTATTCAACTACATTCAAATGTTATGGCCCAGCGTATTTCTCACTATTGTCATCAAGTGAGGCAATTAAGCCTGTTCCATGAGTGTAGGAGAGCGTGCCAGGCACTTAAATGCAGTGCTAACCTGCTGAAACTACACCGTGCATGCTAAAGAGTGGAAGCAGTAAGTGGCAGACAGCTAAGCAATTCCATAACCAGTGGAATGGATCAGATCAAAGCTCTGCTGTCCATTTAATTTTGAATGTGCTGAACAACTAACTAGACGTGAGCTCAGCATGTCAGCGTGGAAAATAAGATTGAAACATTTGCAACTATCCTTGGCTGGAAGTGCCAAGTGGATGAACAATTTTGGCTGCCTCCTGACATCCCCAGTATTAAAGATGCCAGTCTTTAGACAACATGTTCATTTTCTGTGATATCAAGAAACAGCTGAACGCACTGGATACAGCAAACACAATAGACCTTGACAACATCCTGGCTTTGGCACTGAGGATTTGTGCTCCTTGTGCCCCATTCTGAGCTCTTCCAAAACTAACTATGTCAGCATCTTTTTGACATTGTGGAAAATTGCCCAGGCATGGCTGTCCACAAAAAACAGGACAAATTCAACCTGCACCATCAGCCTACTCTTGGTCATAGCATATTGATGTAAGAGTTCATTGACGGTGCTATCATGTGGCACTTGCTCAGCAATAACTTTTACTAATGCACAGGTTGGGTTCTGTCAGGGCCAGTCAGCTCCTGACCTCATCACAACTTTGCTCCAAGTACAAGTAAAAAGCCAAACTCCGGAAGCAAGGTGAGAGTGACCACCCTTGACATCAGTATGTAGCATTTAGCTCAAGTGTAGCATCAGAGAACCCTGAACAAAGTGTAAGTAATTGAGAATCAGGGCGAAAACTCTCCACTGAATGTATTATTATCTAGCATAAAGAAAGGATGGTTGTGGTTTTTGGAGGTCAACTTGGATACCACTGCAGGAATTCCTGACAGTTGTGTACCAGGCCATGCCATCTTCAGCTGCTTTAACAATGTTTTTTCCCTCGTAAGGTTAGAAGTGAGAATGTTCGCTATAGTGTTTGATCCTATTCAGAACTCATATTGAAATTGGTTCCTTCCCTTATGCAACGAGATCTGCAAACAATTCAAGCTTGGGCTGATGAGTAGCGAGTGGCCTTTGACCACTACTAGTACTAATATTCACTTCCAATAAGAGAGTATCTAACAACTCTCCTTGACATTATCATTGCTGAATCTCCTATCATAAATACAAAGTTTACCAATTATGAGAAACTTATTGGACCAGTCAAATAAAGACTGGAGGTACAAGAGCAGCTTAGAGACAGGAGATTTTGTAATGAATAACTAATCCTGATTTTCTTCGAAGCCTATCTACCAGCTACGGGGGAGAAATCAGGATTGTGATGAAATAATCTCAATTTGCCAGGATGAGTGCAACTCCAAGAAGACTGAAGAAACTTCACTCCATATTGGATAGTGTTCTTGATTGTCATCTCATCCAATACAACAAGTATTCACTCTTTCTGTTCTACTGGTGTATAATGACAGCAATGTGTCTGATCTGTTCGATACACTGCACAAAATTGCCAAGTCATCTTCAGTAGAATTTTCCAGATGTGTGACCAATACCACCTAGAAGGACAAGAGCAACAAGTTATATGAAAACCACCAGATATAAGTTCTCCTCTAAACCGCACATCATCCTGACTTGGACCAGATTGTGTTTTTGTAACTATTGCCGGGTCAAAAACCTAGAATTCCTTCCCTACACTACAAGACTGCAGTGGTTAAGGAAGGCAACTCTCCACCACCTCAAAGGCAATTAAGCTGGAAAACAAATGCTGGCCTGGATTGCAACACACTCATGCAAGCAAGGCCAGCATAAAAAAAATGGATCTAGCAGCTCAAAACTGTAAATGATGGTAATCAAGTGATGTTGATCTTATTTTTTGATGCAAAAGATTGTAGTTCTTATACGGCATCCTGTAATGTTTTACTGTTGTCATAACATGTCAATGGTGAAAGAATGGATATTGAGTTTATTAGCGGCATTGATTGATATTCTTGGTCTTGAGCTTATGCTGCTGTTGCAGCTGTATCCATCCAGGGAAGCTTGTGTATTTGATCAAGGGGAGGCATTTCAAAGTCAGCAAAGTTAGGCAAGTCACTCATGTTAGTCTTTGCCCCTCGTAACCACAAATAGAAACAAAAAATTGCTGGGAATACTCAGATCTGGCAAGAGAGAAATCTGCAGTATTTTCTTTTGTCTTATTATCACAGTATTGATATTATTGGTCCAGTTTAGTTTCTGGTTAATAGTGCTCCACGAGAACCAGAGGGGACATGAAAAATGTTTTTGTGGTTAGTTGTTATGACTTGCCAGAAAGACTGGTAGAAGCTAATTTAGAATACTTCTCTAAAAGGATAAATACTTTTAAAAGAAGCAAATTGCAGAGCTAGGGACAAATTAGATAAATTGGTTAAAGGCACGAACAGCTTACTTTTATACTTATCATTCTATGATTCTCAAATGGTGTGAATGGGGGTACTTGAGATGATGTTTCTGATGGAGAAAAGGCAGTGGTTTAACCATCTCTGCAAGATGACTTGCCATTTGGTGGTGTAGATGTAGCATACCATGCATCAGCCGAAGCTTGGAAATTATCTTGGTCCTGTTATAGGTTGCTGAGAATTACTTTACAACTGGAGGATTGTAAATAGACCTAATGCTTAGAGTCATCAGTGAACTGCTTTACTCACCTTTGATATTTCTGAAACATCTTCTTGTGTTTTGACTAAGGATACTGTCCTGAGGAATTCCAGGTCATGTATTGGTGATTGGCTCCTGACAAAGGTGATTATTTTCCTGTGTATCAATTGCAACTCTAGTCAATTTAAGGTTTTCCCATTGACTTCTGTTGACTTTAGCTTTTCAAGGGATTCTTGCTGCTATATGTGGTCAGATTTGATGTTAGTTGACAAAGGACAATTGATGGATATAGTATAATTGGATTCTCAAGGTTTATGATAAAGTCCTCCACAAGAAGTTGATGAGCAAAATAAAAACACATGAGATAGGAGGCATTATACTGGTATGGATTAAGGATTGGCTAACAGGGTGGGGATAAATAGGCAATTCTTGCATTGGCAGCCTGTGACTAGTAGAGTATCACAAAGTTTAGTACTTGGTCCCTGGCTGTTCACTAGATATCAATGATTTGGATGTGAGGACCAAATGTAATATTTCGAAAGTTGATGTAATACAAAGCTAGACAGGAATTTATGTTGTGAGGAAGATGGAAAGTGACTGCAGGAGAATTTGGACAGACATAGTGAAAATAGGCAAGAAATGACAGATGGAATACTATATGAAAATATGTAAGGTAATCCACCTTTGATAGTAGGAACAGACTATTTCCTAAATGTTAAGAAAAAATTGAAAGTGTAGATATGCAAGAGAACATGGGCAAGGACATCCTCATGTCTTTGAAGGCTAACATAGAGGTGCAGCAAGCTATTAGGGAGGCTAATGGAATGTTAGTCTGAATCGCAAGAGGATTTGACTACAGGAATTGAGAGGTCTTATTTCAATTGTGTATAGGTGCTTGGTTAGACCATACCTGGAGTAGTGCATAAAGTATTAGTCCCCTTACCTCAAAGGATATTGTTGCCATAGAGGGAGTGCAACAGAGGTTCACCAAACTTGTCCTAGGAACATGGTACTGTCTTATGAAAGGAGATTTGGCAACTTAGGCCTAATCTCTAGAGTTTTGAAGAATGAAAGGAAATCTACAAAATACTATAAAGGATTAGATTGGGTAGATGAAAATAAGATGTTTTCCTTGGTTAAGAACTCTAGAGCCAGAGGGCATAATTTCCAAATAAGTGAGGTGCTACTTAGCAACGGGATGAGGAAATTTCTTTACACAGAATTCCCTATCCCAGAGAGCTGTGAAGCTCAGTCATTGAATATGTTAAGGTAAAAAATATAAAGGTTATGAGAGAGTCTGCGTAAAAGGCATTGAGTGTCCAGTCGGCTTTGCTCATATTGAATGGCAGAACAGACGTGGTGAATTGAATGGCCTACTTCTCTTATATTTTTGTGTGCCTACTCTACCTCTGTACTTGCATTCATAAGGAACTTTTATTTATACAATAATTTCTTGGACAGCTGAAGGGCCTGTTCCTGTGCTGTAATTTTCTTTCTTTTCTCAAACACAGCATATCCTAAAACTCTTGACAGCTAATAAAGTACTATGCACTGTAGACACCTTCACGTGAGGAGCCACTGTCGCCAGTTTGTGTATACTTCAGCCCTACAACCGAATAAGATTAATGAACAGGTATTCAGGTGTTAGTTGAGTTGATTTTTTTCAGATAATGTCATGGAAACATCAACTGCGAAGGGCAGATGGGGTCTTGATATGACAGCTCGTATGATAGATGGCAAGTCCCACAGTGCTATTTCTTTCAGTACTGTAGTGCTGGGTTACAATGCTCAAGATTCTAAAGTGACACATGAACCCAGAATCTTCTCTCTCAGCGTTTAGAATTTTACCATTATTTCAAGGCTGGCATTAACATTTATATCAAGCTTATGATGAGATCTGAAACTGAGAGATTCTGGTGAAATCTAAACTCAGACAGGTGAGCAGGTTATTTGTGATTCTGTGTCACATACTCATGATATCCATCACTTTAATCATTGGGTGGGGGGGGGATGAATGAAAGAGTGGTAATTGGTGAGATTAGGCTGTGACTTTGATTTGATTTATTATTGTCACTTGTATTAACATACATTGAAAAGTATTTCTTGCACGCTATTACTGAGAAAGCATATTGCTCATAGAGAAGGAAACAAAAGTGTAAAATGTAATGTTATAGTCATAGCTAGGGTGTAGAGAAAGATCAACTTACTGCAAGGCAAGTCCATTCAAAAGTCTGACAGCAGTAGGGAAGAAGTTGTTCTTGAGTCAGTTGGTACATGACGTCAGACTTTAGTATCATTTTCCTGAAGGAAGAAGGTGGAAGAGAGAATGTGTGGGGTCCTTAATTATGCTGGCTGTTTTCTCAAAGCAGCGGGAAGTGTGGACAGAGTCATTGGATGGAAGGGTGATTTGCGTGTTGGATTGGGTTACATTCATGACCTGTTGTAGTTCCTTGCAGCCTTAGACAGAGTAAGAACCATACCAAGCTGTGATACAACCAGAAAGAATGCTTTCTATGGTGCATCTGTAAAAGTTGATGAGAGTTGTAGCTGACATGCCAAATTTCCTTAGCTTTCTGAGAAAGTAGAGGCATTTTTTGGCTTTCTTAACTATTGTATCGGCATGGGAGGACCAGGACAGCTTATTGGTGACCTGGACACCTAAAAACTTGAAGTTCTCGACCTATTTTGTTCCTGTTGGACACATTGAGCAATCTTCCAAATTACCAAATAGATTTCGGTGTCAAAATTGGACAGGAATTGCTTGTCTAGACCAAGGTATCAGCTGGTTTTGGTGTGCAGATTTTGTATTGCTGGGATGTTACGACATCTTGTGATATTTGCTGTATCCAGCTATTTCAAGTCATATGGTGCAAACTTTTGGCTGCAATAACTATTATGTTGCAGATCTTAGGAAGGCTTCTGTAAAATTTACACATTAGGCATTTTTGGCTGAAGGTACGTGTAAACCTTCACTCATGATTTGGGCTGCACTATAGTTGAGAATGGAAATATTCCTAAAGTCTGCTGCTGTCTTTTATTGCCATCCACCAGCCTCAAAATAAATGTTAGTGTAGTGGAGAGTTTTGCTCCAGTCCGTTGGTTGTGGGCTTACTTAACCTTGTGTATAAACTTCTGCTGCTTTTGTTAGTGTGCAAATTGATCTTGTTATAGTTTCATTAGGTTGTTGTGGGCCTGTACTGAAGCAAGATTGATCTCCCAGCTTGACGGTGAATTTGATTTATTATTGTCATGTATTAGTAAATAATGAAAAAATATTGTTTCTTGCGTGCTATATCGACAAAGCATACTGTTCATTGAGAAGGAAACGAGACAAGGCAGAATATAGTTTTACAATCATAGCCAGGATGTAAAGAAAGATCAACTTAATGCGAGGTAAGTCGGATCAAAAGTCTGACAGCAGAGAAGAAGCTGTTCTTGATTTGGTTGGTATTTGTGCCTTTTTCCCAAAGGAGGAAGGTGGTACTGTGTGTGTGGGGGCCCTTGATTATGCTGACTGCTTTTCTGAAACAGCAGAAAGTGTGGACAGAGTTAGTGGATGGGAGACTGGTTTGCATGATGGACTGGACTTTATTCATGACACTTTGTATGTTTTTGCTGTCTTGGATAGAACAGGAGCCATACTAAGCTGTGATATAACCAGAAAGAATGCTTTTTATGGTGCATCTGTAAAAGTTGGTGAGAGTTGTAGCAGACATGCCAAATTTCTTTAGTTTTCTGAGAAAGTAGAGACGTAGGTGAGCTTTCTTAACAATAGTGTCAGCACGGAGGAAATAGGACAGGTTATTGGTGATCTTTACACTTAGAAACTTGAAGCTCTCGATCATTTCCATGTTGTTCCCATTGATGTAGACAGGGAAGTGTTCTCTACTATGCTTCCTGAAGTCGATGGCTATCTCCTTTATTTCGTTGGCATCGTGGAAGAGATTATTGTCGTCACATCAGTTCACCGGATTCTCAATCTCTTTCCTGTACTCCGTCTTGCCATTGCTTGAGATTCAATCCACTATGGTGGAATCAACAGCAAACTTAAATCCAGTCAGAGGAATTTGACCATACAGTCATAGGTATATAAAGAGTATAGTAAGACGTAAGAATACAGCCTTGTGGGGCACCAATGTTGAAGATGGTGGAAATGTTGTTGCCTATCCTTACTAATTGTGATCTGTCGGTTAGGAAGTTTAGGGTCCAGTCACAGAGGAAGGAATTGCGCGCCAGGCCATGGAGTTTGGAATTGAATTTGGTAGGAATAATGGTTTTGAAGAATGAGCTGTAGTCAATAAATAGGAGTCTGACGTAGGTGTCTTTGTTATCTAGGTATTCCAGAGTTTAGTGTAGGTCCAGGGAGATGGTGTCTGCTGTGGATCTATGCAGCGATAGGCAAATTGTAGTGGACCCAGGCTGTCTGGGAGACGGGAATTGATTGGTGCCATGACAACTTTTCAAAGCACTCCATAATGCTGGATGTCAGAACCAACGGATGATAGTTAAGGCACAGTACCTGGCTTTTCTTTGGTACTGGGATGATGACATCTTCTTGAAGCAGTTTGGGACCATAGATTGATGGAAAGAGAGGTTAAGGATGCCTGTGAATACTCCTACCAGTTAGGCTGCGCAGGATCTGAGAGCTTGTCTAGGTACCATGTCCATGTCAGTTGCTTTCCGAGGTTTATTTTTCAAGAAGACTGCTCTAATCTCAGCGATGCTGACCTCAGATATGGGTTCAGCTGAGGCTTCAGATTAGAAGGCATGCCTCTTTGATCTTCCGCTCAAAACGAACATAGAACGTATTGAACTCACTGGAGGTGTGCATTGTTGCTAACAATTTTACATGCTTTCATCGTGTAGTATGTTATGTCCTACAGACCTTGCTGTAGTTGGGAGGAGTGAGGAATGTTTGGAGCCATGCAGATGTAGATTGGGCCATCAACAACAATGGATTGGATTCAACCACAATGTGCTCATGTATGTGCAGATCTGAACTGCTAAACATATTCTTGGTTTCATTGAATCAAAGGATCCTTACAGTGCAGAATGAGGCCATTCAGTCCATGGAGTCTGCATTGATTCTCTGACAGAGTACCTTACCCATGCTTTCTTTCCTGTCCTATCCCCATAACCCCACATATTTATCATGGCTAAGCCATGGAACCTATACATACTGGGACACTAATGGGCAATTTAATATGGCCAGTGACCCAACCTACACACCTTTAGACTGTGGGAGAAAACCGGAGCACATGTAGGAAACTTACACATACACAGGGAGAACATGCATGCTCCACACACACCCAAAGTCGGAATTGAACTTGGGTTCTTGGTGCTGTGAGACAGCAGTGGCAGTAGTGATTCACTGTATGATAGATGATCATGCTGCAAATGAGACTTTTTATGTAAGAGGTTGTGCCATGGTCACGATTATTGTGTTATCATGGACTGATGTGTTTGTGCCACATATGTTGATAATCATGGTAACGTTTAATGGTGGATGACAGGGATATGGTGGAGACCTTGATTAAGTTTTTTGTGTTGGTCTTTACGGAGGAGGATGTAAATAGCTTGCCCGCACTTAAGGATAGAAGGGTGGTCGGAGATGAGGTCTTTGATTTTATGGTCACTAGAGAGGTGATGCTTGATAGGTTAATGGGGCTGAGGGCAGATAAGTCCCCAGGACCGGATGGAATGCATCCCAGGGTCCTTAAGGAAATGGCAGAGGTGATAGTGGATGTCCTGGTAATTATCTTTCAAAATTTGCTGGACTCCAGAAAAGTGCCGGAAGATTGGAAAACGGCTAATGTTACGCTGCTGTTTTAAAAAAAGGTCTCGATGTAAAGATGCCGGCGTTGGATTGGGGTGGTAAGAACTCAGTAAGAATTTAGCAACACCAATTATTAAAAAAAGGTAGCAGACAGAAGGCAGGAAATTATAGGCCGGTTAATTTAACGTTTGTAGTCGGAAAAATGCTTGAACCTGTTGTCAAAGCAGAAATAATGAGGCACCTGAATATGGACTGTTTGATCAAGCAGACACAGCACAGATTCATTAAGGGGAAGTTGTGCTTGACGAATTTATTGGAGCTCTATGAGGAAGTCACTAGTGTGGTAGATAGACGGGAACCGGTGGATGTGGTGTTTTTGGATTTCCAAAAAGCATTTGATAAGGTGCCTCACAAAAGATTGCTGCAGAAGGTTAGGATGCAGGGAGTCGGGGGTAGGGTGTTAGACTGGATAGAGGATTGGTCCTCTAACAGGAAGCAGAGGGTAGGTATTAATGGGTGCTATTCTAATTGGCAGCTGGTAACTATGGAGTGCCCCAAGGTTCAGTGCTGGGGCCTCAACTATTTACCATTTACATAGATGATCTGGAGGAAGGGGCGGAGTGCAGGGTGATGATGAAATTTGCTGATGACACGAAGATGAGTGGAAAAGCAAATTGTGTGGAAGATGTGGAAAGCCTGCAGAGGGATCTGGATAGGTTGAGTGAATGGGCGAGGACTTGGCAGATGGAGTATAATGTTAGCAAGTGTGAGGTTATCCACTTTGGTAAGAATAATGGTAGGAAGGACTACTATTTAAATGGAGAAAAGCTGCAGCATGTGATGGTGCAAACGGACCTGGGGGTCCTTTTGCATGAATTGCAAAAACACAGTCTGCAGATGCAGCAGGTGATTAAGAAGGCGAAGGCAATGAAGGCCTTTATAGCTGGGGGACAGAATATAAAAGTAGGGAGGTTCTGTTGCAGCTGTATCGGGTGCTGGTGAGGCCGCAGCTGGAGTACTGTGTGCAGTTTTGGTCACCGCATTCGAGGAAGGATATATTGGCCTTGGAGGGGGTGCAGAGAATGTTCACTAGGCTGATACCGGAGATCAGGGCGTTGGATTATGAGGAGAGACTGAATAGGCTAGGTTTGTACTCCTTGGAGTTTAGAAGGCTGAGAGGGGATCTTTAAAGACGTATAAGATAATGAAGGGGATGGATAGGATAGAGGTTGAGAGACTCTTCCCGTTTAGCAAAGATAGCAGGATGAGAGGGCACAGTCTCAAGATAAGGGAGGGGGCGGTTCAGATCGGAGTTGTGGAGGTGTTTCTTCATGCAGAGGGTGGTGAATCTTTGGAATTCTCTGCTTGATGAGGTGGTGGAGGCTTCCTCGCTGAATATGTTCAAGTCAAGAGTGGATAGGTTTTTGATTGACAAGGGAATTAAGGGTTACGGGGAGAAAGTGGGAAAGTGATACTGAACCACTACAGATCAGCCGTGATCTTATTGAATGGCACAGCAGGCTCAAGGGGCTGTATGGCCTACTCCTGCTATTTCTTATGTTCTGTTCCCCCACACTCTGATGCAGACTTCATCTGACAGGTATTTGTTCAGAATTCAGTCAACTCTGTTAGTGATGACACTACTAAACCACAGTAAGTAGGCATTTAAGCCACCCAACCAAGTTATTTTCTTTCCTCAGCACTTTCTCCAAGAATGTTCAACATAGGCAAGTCCAATTTATCAGTTGACAAATGAGGATGAATAGAGTTGATAATCCAAGGTTTCCAATTTGTTCAACTTGAAACTTTGCAGTCTTATTTCTATCTGTCCAATTGATTGAGTTTGCTCTGTGGCATTAGATGATTCTCCGTCTTCCTGAAGTTGCATTCAGACCTTTTCACAGTTGATACTGAATTATTTTTGGAGTGCAATGCCTGTTATGTAGGCAAATGCTGATTCCATTTAAAGCCATCGTGCATATCCTGCTTGATACTAATTTAGTAATAGCATTCTCAGAATCACAGAATGGTTACAGCACAGGAGGAGTCCATTCAGCCTATCGTGTTTGTGCTGGCTATTAGAAGGAACAGTTTACTTCGTGCCACTCCTTGGCCTACATCCCACGGACCTGCATGTTCTCCTTTTTCCGGTAATCCAATTCCCTCAAATGAAGTGCCTCCCTACAACCTCAGGCAGTGCATTCCAGACCTCAACCACTCATTGCGTGGAAAGTTTTTTCACATCTTCATTGCTTGTTTTGTCAGTTACTTTAAATTTAAATTTGTGCCCTCTAGTTCTTGATCCTTCCACCCATGGGAACAATTTTTCCTTATCAGCTGTGTTCAAATCTCTCATGATATTGTGTACCCCTTTCAAATATCTCTCAACTTTCTGTTTAAAGAAACATTTCCAACACCTTGAGTCTCTCCATGTGACCTAATTTCTTCATTCCTAGAACTGTTTTCACTAATCTTTACATGCTGCACGATATTGCAATTGAGGTTGAACCAGCACTCTGCATGAGTTTAACATTAACATTATATCCTTGCTTTTGTACTTTGTACCCCTTTATTAGTAAAGCCTAGGATACGGCATGCTTTATTAATCAAACTTTCAACCTGCCTTCCACTTTCAATGACATGTGCACAAATACACCCAGCTCCCCTGATTCACATTTTTCCTATTTGGACAATTATCCCCCTTGAATATCTCAATTAGAATAGCCTCCATTACACCCTCAGGCAGTGCATTCCTAATTTCTTGCTGTTTGGAAAAGGGTTTCCTCAGATTGCCATTTCTCCTTTTATGAATTACCTTTAAATCTGTGTTGCATTGTTCATGGTCCTTCTATCAATGTCAACATTTTCTTTCCATATGTTCTCTCCAGATCTCCTCTTGATTTTCAGTATGCCTATCAAGCATCCTGTTAGCCTTCTCCAAGCAAAACCAGTCCCAACTTCTCCATTCTTTTGAATTAACTGAAATTGTTCATCCCTGGGGTCATTCTCCTGAATCTAATGCCTTCATATCTTTCCAAAAATTATACTATCTGTTCCTCACATTTTACTCCCATTGAGGCTGAACCAATGTTCTATACAAGTTTTAACATAACTTTCCTTGCATTTATGTTCTCTGTCCCTCAAGCTGAGGATTCTGTATGTTTCATTAATCACACACTCAACCCGTCTTTCAGTGATTCATACACATATACACCCAGTTCCTTCTGCTCCTACACCACCTTTAAAATTGTGCCCTTTATTTTACTTTGTCATTATCCTTCTGACTAAAATAAATCACTTCACACTTCTGTGCATTAAATTTCATCTACCACTTATCCGCTATCTCATCAAATCTTTTTACATCCTTTTTGAAGTTCTACGCAATCCTCCTCATGGTTCACGATGCTTCCAAGTTTTGTACCATCTGCAAATTTTGACATTGTGTTCTGTACAGAAGCCTAGGTCATTAACATAAACCAGGGAGACCAAAGGTCCCAAACTGACCCTGTGGAATTCCACTATAAACTTTCCTGCAGTCTGAAAAACATCCATTAATCACCACTTTGTTTTCTGTCTCTCTCAGCCAGTTTCGTATGTGGGTTGCCATTGTTCATGAGCTATAACGTACAAACTTGTTGTGCACTTCATTATCAAATCCTTTTGGAAGTCCATGAGCACCACATCAAGACTATTACACGCAAAATCGCGACTCAAGAATAGCTTGTTCTCTGCTGTCATCATACCTTTGAATGGACCTGCCTCATATTAAGTTGATTCTTCTCTACACCCTAACTATGACTGTAAAATGACTTTCTGCACTCTTTCTTTTCATTCTCCATGAACAGCATGCTTTGTCCGTATCACACTCAAGAAGCAATACTTTTCACTGTACGCTAATACATATGACAAATCAAATCTGTTATCTTAACCAAAAAGCTGTAAATTAGTTAAACATGATTTACCCTTTTCTCTCATTTGTTCAAGTGATTATTACTTATGTCCCAAATTACAATTTCAAGAAACTTTCCATCACTTATTAAATTGGCTTGTAGATACTGGACTTATCTTTACATCCTTTTTACTCAAGGGCATGATATTTTCAATTCTCCAGTCCTCTGGCATCATCTTTTGAGTCAAGGAGAGACTAGAAAATTATGGGTAGTGCCATTGCAATTTCCACTTTATTCTGTACCCTTGGATGCATCACATCCAGTTCTGCTGCCTTATTTTTTTTCATTCATTCATGGAATGTAGGTTTCACTGGTGGGACCAGCATTTATTGACTATCCTAATTGCCCTTGCGAAAGTGGCTATCAGGAACAGATAGCTAATCCAGTACCACCACCATATCAATTTTAAACAGGATATCCAAATCGCCTCCTCTTTTACTATGATCTGTGCAGCATCTTGAACTTGTAAAGTCAGATGCAAGTATTAATTTAATCCTCAACTATGTTTGCTGTCCCTACTCGTAAATCTCATTTTTTGTTCTGTACTTGGCCCCTTTTATCACCCTTTTGTATACTCATGGACTACTTTTACATTCTCTTTTGTGTTAGCTGCTCATCTCTTTCTTCTCTCTTTCTTTTGTCATCCAGAGTGCTTTGGATACATTTGCCCAACCTTTTCCCTTTGTGGGAAAATACCATGACTGCTGAAATTATCTGCTCTTTAAGGCAACCCATTGTTCAACTACAGTTTTGCCTGCCAATCTTTGATTCCAGTTTATCTGACCCAGATCTATCCTTGCCCCATTTGAAGTTGGCTTTTCCCCACTTCATTATTTTTACTCCAGATTGCTACAAGTCCATTTCCATTGCCAACCTAAATCTAATGATATAATGATCTCCCATTGACACTTGATCCAGTTAACTCACCTCATTCTCGAGAATGATGTCTAGAAATGTCGCCTTGTTAGGCTGGAAACATGCTGCTGTCAAAATTTTTCCTGAACTTGTTTTAGGAATTCTTTCTCCTTTTTGCCCCTTCCACCATCCCTGTCACTACTATTCGAGTCTGTGATCTGTTAAAGGAATCAGTTGGTGTCCTGGATGTTGGATTTTTCTGGAGCACTTGACACCATTATCAGGTTTTGTATCAATTATAAATTTATATTGCTTTATGGATTTAGTAATGTTGTGATAACAGACCATCAAGTAACAAAAGGAAATGGTTTCTCATGGAGCTGAGTCTTTTTTCAGGAATTGATGTATGATTGTGGCCTTTTTTTGCATGTCCAGTCTTCATCTTTGGATCCATGAAAAATACAGAAAAGGTCTGTTGATGAAGTTGTAGGGGTGTGCTATATTATTGCTAAACAGTGGCCCTAAATAAAACCTGTTTGTTCTACATTAAGCAGACTAGAGATGACTCGATTACTTCGAGCTAATATTCTGTAGTTAATGTTGGGGATAATTATAGATTGATAATATGAGCACTGAATGGGATCCTTCGATTTCTTTGTGTATAAATGTGATCAGGGATTTCTGACAAATATTGGAACAGGTCCATGCATTCAGTTATGGCGCAGGAATTTCAGTTGAAGGTAATTAATTTCCCTGAGAAGTACCTTGTAAAACTCAATATCACAGACATCGATCGGATCCTCAGTATTTCCCATAATGGATAACAATTGCTAACAGCTGATTCTGAAGTCTGAAATTGGGATGTCAAGCAATTGTGTACTTTCCTGGTAGACTTGGTGGTTGAATCAATGTTTGTGCAGTCCTTTTCCTGGTCCCCTGTCTTGGTCCTTGGGTGGAAGGAATGAAGTGTCATAATTTGTGAGCTATCCACCTGCCTATCTGATGCCATAGTTCTTGTGCAGCTTTTATGCCATAAGGTTTTTGTAAGTTATTTCATTATATTTGGACTTGGTATACCAGAGAAGTTTTGCAGCATCCCTGTATTTGGGTCCTTTCAGCACTGCAGCATCTTATGGGTAAGAAGTGGTAAGGTTTAATTTAGAACAGCCCTGATTCCGCTCCCCCTGCCCTGCCCAATTACCAGTCCATAAATTGTATGATACTTTTGATTTCACCCATTATAAGTGGTGACATATTTTCCCGAACGCTTCCGATTTGGAGTGACCCAATCCTCTATTAATAACTCCACAGCAAACGAGGTAGGGTTAAATCTTATGGTTAGTTTGTTTACACATCCTCGATATGGGAAGGGGTGTCACTGTATAGCCTCTGCTACATTCACGTTACAAAATAAGAGAAAGAAAGAAATACAGGGCAAAGACCACAGACAGAAATAAGAACTGTTGCTTCACTTGAGTCCAGTGTCCAGCATCAAAATCTTCCTTCAAGTAGGCGGAAAATGAACTGGGATAATCCACTTTTCCATTAGCACTGACTTCCATGATGGGAGAAAATTAGTGTTGTAGCAGGCACGAGTACAGATATTCTGGTAAGAGCATTGTTCGTGAGGGCCATGTTGCTGTTTTGCTAATTGAAGATGGCAAATTCCTTCCTTTGCTTTGCAAATTATGGATTTGAGAATTTGAGGTAGGGAGGATGTCACATGATATACTCACTTTTCCCCCTTGAGAAGGACAAAGGTTCTATATCCCTGGTTTGGATTCTTGAAATGGTTAATGTTTCATCCATTAATAAGATTGCCAGAGGTTTCAGGTCCTTGTCATCTCAAATGGATGGTCTCTGTTGATGAAGGCTTTGCCTCAAATGTAAAGAGGCCTTTGTGTGTTTGAATTTTATTTCTGTGTATACAGGGAGGTATTAGCGCATCTTTAGAGCATAAAGGTTGCTGAAGGTATTGTGAAGGCTAGTAATTTTTTTGTCTTAGTTGCAACTGGTCATGGCTTCAGTTTATGTAAAGCCATTGTTTATTATTTTAAGAACTGTATAATATAAAGTTGCTAAGATGTTTTAACATAGAACAGTACAGCACAAACAGGCCCTTCGGCCCACGAGTTGCGCCGATCACATCTACCAATCCACAGACCTATCTATAACCCCCTATCCTATTCTTCTCCATATACTCATCCAGAAGTCTTTTAAAAGACCCCAGTGAGGTTTGCCTCAACAACCTCCGACGGCAGCGATTCCATTCACTCACCACCCTTTGAGTAAAAATCTTACCCCTGACAGCTCCTCTGTATTTGCTTCCTTTCACCTTAAATCTGTGTCCTCTTGTAGTGACCATTTCAGCTCGGGGAAATAGAGTGGACTCTCAGACTATCTATTCCTCTCAACATTTTATAAACCTCTATCAGGTCGCCTCTCAACCTACGTCTCTCCAGTGAGAAGAGTCCCAGCTCCCTCAACCTATCTTCATAAGGCCTGCCTCCCAATCCAGGCAGCATCCTTGTAAATCTCCTCTGAACCCTCTCAATAGCCTCTACATCCTTCCTATAATGAGGCGACCAGAACTGCGCACAATACTCCAACTGGGGTCTGACAAGAGTCTTATAGAGCTGCATCATTACCTCCTGACTCCTAAACTCTATTCCTCGATTAATGAAGGCCAGTACACCGTACGCCTTCTTGACCACTTCCTCCACCTGCGAGGCCGATTTAAGAGTCCTATGGACCCGGACCCCGAGATCCTTCTGCTCTATAACACAGCTAAGACTCCTACCCCTTATATTGTACTCCTTCATCCCATTATTCCTGTCAAAATGGACCACTACACATTTATCCGCGTTGAAGTCCATCTGCCACTTCTCCGCCCAGTCTTGCATCCTGTCTATGTCCCGCTGCAACTTTTGGCATCCCTCCAGACCATCCACAACACCACCGACCTTTGTATCATCGGCGAACTTGCTAACCCATCCCTCCACTTCCTCGTCCAGGTCATTTATGAAAATGACAAACAGCAGGGGTCCCAGAACAGATCACTAGGGCATCCACTGGTTACCGACCTCCTTTTAGATGTATACATTTTCCTTCCTGTCTGCTTGGTATCACAAATGGCTCATGTATTGGGTCTCACAAAGTTTTTGTTTCAGGTCTTTCAGGGTCTTCACTGTCAGTGCCTTTTGGTGATGGTGGTGTTAAGGTGATGCTCTGATGACTGCTAACAATTTGGCATATTTGATGTTGAAAATGCCTCAAAAAATTTGAGGCAAATTGGATGACAAATATTCATAGAATAATTTGGATGACAACTGGAAGCAGGGTGGAAAATATTTTCAAGGCCAAAAGGGAAGTCCTAAGCTGTGGAGGGACTGAGGGCCATGGCTGAAATTTGTGCTAACAATATTGGGATGGGGAGAATGAATGATGAACACGAAGCTGGAGTAAAAGTGCAACAATGAGGTGGGTTAATGATTGACTGGAAATTCATGAAGGACAGTGTATGAAACCACTGTTTGTAGAAAAACACATCAAGTTCATTTTGGCCTTCTTACCCAGTCTGGCCTACACGTGACTCCAGATTCACAGCAATGTGGTTGACTCTTAACTTCCCTCTGAAATGGCTAAGCAGACAACTTAGTTCAAGGGCAGTTAGCGATGGGTAATAAGTGGCAGCAAGACAGTGATGCCCACATCCCATGAATAAATTAAAAAATTTTTAAGAAGCTTATTTATTATTCTCACAAGTAGGCTTAAATTAATACTGCAATGCAGTTAATATGAAAATCCCCTCGTTGCTACACTCCAATGTTTGTTCGGGTACACTGAGGGAGAATTTAGCATGACCAATGCACCTAACTATAAGTAGCTGAGAAGGAAACAGGTTTGGGAGCAATGTTAATGATTTTGGCTTAACGTAATAACGTAGGATGAGGGTGGTGGAGAAATACAGCTGCATGTTCTCAGTCTGTATTCTCAGATATGCTAGGTTTTGTAAATTTATTCTGAGATCAGGTTACTAAGTAAAATTAAGTTTCTCTCCTGATCTCATAGGAAGACTCTGAAATTGTTATTTTTTTCATTTAGAAACAGACTTTTGGTAGGCTTTTACATCTTATTCTTCCCCCAGTTAGATCAATGAGATCATGCCCAGTGAAGTGGTATGAAACCTGACAGAACTTGCATGTCCCCAAGCAAAATTGAAAAATAAAGAAATAACTATTTCAATGGCAACTGCTGGCTAGGGATATGCAGGAACAGGCATTTTAGCTGGATTTTGATTTTGGGTTAGGGATTAATAATACATTAATGGCTCAGGTGACCTTCAGTTTATTTAAGGCTGTGGTCAGGCCTAAAAGGTGATTGACCATGTGTGATGACACATTTGTGTGTTGATATTTGACAACGGGGAGCAACTCCACCAGGCTTGATCCTGTCCTTGTTCAACATTGACAGACCCATACTGGACAACATGTGCAAGGCAGCAGAAGAGACTGAACAGCTTCAACATTTGCTGTCTCAGACATATCCTTGGCATCTTTTGGCAAGATAAGGTCATCAACTTGGAAATCCTGGAGCATGCTAATTCCATCACAATGCGCTCGTTGCTAAGCCACTGATGTCTGTGTTGGCTTGGCCACATTCAATGAATTAATGATGGCTGTATTCCCAAGAACCTCTGTCATGAGTTCCTTGGCATCCTTACCTCTGGTAAAAGGACATCTGTAAGCGAAATAATATAAAGATGGCATACATTGACACTGATAATTGAGAGTTGGCTGACCTCTGGAGACTAACTCTTTGGAAGGGCATTGGAAAAGGCAAGCAGAAATGAAAACCTCAACTAACGGAAAAAAGGGCCCAGAGGAAGGGAGGTGTTGGCAGCAGTGAAATGGGACTAATTGGATAGCTTTACCAAAGAGCTGGCACAAAATACAGTGAACCAAATGGCTCTTTTCTGGGCTGAATTGTTGTACTGTGATGGGAGGGTAGATTCTTTAGCATGTATGAGGATAACAGGTAAGATTTTGTAAAGTGCTTCTAGATGCAGTAATATAACTTTTTATAATGAAGGTTGACCTGTTGGAGATAAAGTATGCTTTTAGTGAGGTCTGAAAACGAGCTGCCAATCTGTATTTATGTTTGGAAAAACAACTCTCAATTTTTAACCGATTGTCTCTTGATGGCTTTGGCATGCCTGGATATTTGAGGTCATACTGGTATGAGAAAAGATGACGTTGTTGAGGATTTCCTGACTCTGTTGGAACGTGCTTAGTCATGTAGATCTTGTATGTGTTCTATGGCAAAGGGACAAGATAGTGAAGCAGGATGACCAACTCTCCAAAAATTTGAGGAATACTTCAATGGTGGCGGCAATTGCTGGTGACCATAAGGACTGGGATTGAGAGCGAGGGCTCATAACCATAACAGTTGGTTGGCGGGGGAAAGAGTGTTGGCGATTGTCACAGTTAATGAGGGTCTGATCATCCCCCTCGTAGCCAACGAAGTAACAAACACTGGTAAAGGCAATAGGAGACTCCCAGGCTGTCTCCAGAAACTGTTCTGGAAGTAAGGGAGGTTGGAAAAAGTCAAAATCCCTTAAATTCAGGAAATTTGAGGAGGACGCTAGAGTGTAGCCACAATAAGTATGAACATAAGAGTTTGATATGGAAAAAAAAAGATTGGCGCCATGTGCAATGTATGATTTTAAAATATTTTGTGCTTAATTTATATCTAATGTTATGAAACAATAAAAACAGAACACATGACTTCAAAATGAGAACTGGATTACATTTGTGTGCCTGCTTTAATTAGCGATGGTCCCGTAACTTCACTTTATGTTCACTTTGCCCAAATTTCCTTTGGGCAAAAGCAGAGCTGCAAAAATAAGAACTTAAATATCTATAATGTATTGTAAATGGTGAGTGGTCTCAGGATTCCAAAGGAATTAATTATGCCTGTACATTGCACTGTGGATAGAACATTAGTTGCAAAGTGATGAACATGAGGCAATAACTAATGTTATGTGACAGGTTAAAACTTCACCTTCAGTAATGCCCAGCTAACCATTGCAGCAAAAGACATATTGCCATTTCCGAGCAATTTGGCAGATAGCCATTCTCTTCTAACTGAAAAGAAGTGGCGTGACTTCCATTTTCGCTGATCAGGAAAAGAGGCTAACCTCTTCCTTCTGCTCCCACCTTAACTCCTCTGGACCTGGGACCCAGGATAATGCACATTTAATGAGAGTGAGTTGTCTCTCGGGCTGTTTTGCTGAAGCAAGACAAGAATGGCATAATAAAAAGCATGCCCTGAAACATTTTCTGTCACTGAACTATGATGAGCACCACAATTGCACCCTCTCCTTTGAGTATCAGTGTTCTTGGTTTAGCTGTGTACTTTTCCTGCATCTGAATCTAAAAGTCATGGATTCAAGTCCTACTCCAGAGACTGAATACAATCTAGGCTGACACTTCAGTGCAGTGCTGTTGAAGGTGCCTCACAGGTGGATGTGGAGTTGGTGGGTGCCAGTAGTTGGAACATACCATAGCTTGAAGAAGAGCATGGAGTACACCCTACATACTGGCCAACATTTATTACTAAAATAATAAATCGTTCTTCATTTCATCGTCCTTTGTGGAACATTTGACTTTTGTGGACAATAACATTTATTTGTTTATCTGTGAATTGTTTTCTGATGGCCTGAAGATTTTGAACCCACTATATAAAGGTCCCTTAGAATCCCCAGATAAATGCTAGTGGTTATTCGCAATACCAGAGCAATATTTGAATGGGTATGGAACAGAAGGGCCCGATTAAAATGGGTTAGTAGATGTCAGTGAGCAGCTATTCCTCCTATCACTTTTCTATCCTCATCTTTTAACTTTTTTTCTCCCCTTGTCTCCCCTCCCTCTCATTATGTCTCCCCTCCCTCTCATTCTCTTCTCCCTCTATTTCGCTCCCCCATCTCCCTTCCTTCTTTCCTCTCCTCACTTTCCTTTCCTTGTCTCTCCTTCCTCCTTGAATTTGGTTGTCATATGTTTAAAAAAAAATACATTTATCAAGTGGCGTACATCACAGGCAGTTTGCTAGTTATGGAATAAAATGACAGATATGAATCTAAAGGTCGAAGACGGTCTTCAAACCACACCTGAATTATTATGTGCAGTTTTGGTGTCCTTATGTGAGGAAGGATATTCTTACTATAGAGGAAATGCAGTGAAGATTTATCACGCTGATTCTTGGGATTCCTGTAGTATGAAAGAAACTTGAATCAGTTTGGATTATATCCATTGGCATTCAGAGAAGAGATTTCATAGGAGTTTATAAAATTCTAACAGGAGTAGATAGGGTAGATTGAGAAAGAATGTTCTAGATGGTGGGGGAGTTCAGAATGAGGGACCAGAGTTTAAGGATAATGGATAAGCTTTTTTAGGACTGAGGTGAGGAGAAATTTCTTCACCCAAAGTGATGAATCCATGGAATTCACTAGCACAGAAAACAGATGAAGCCAAAACAATGGTTTCAAAAAGGATTTAGATGTAGCTTTTAGGATTAGAGGGATCCAAGGATATGGGAGGAAGGCAGAATCGGGGAATTGAATTTGATGATCAGCCATGATCATAATGAATGTTGGAGCAGACTTGAAAGGCCAAATAGCTTACTGCTGCTTTTTTTTTCTGTATATGTGTGTTTCTATGTAAACCTCACTCCATAAGGAAGTGGGATAAGCAGGAGGGAAGATTGGAACATTTGAAGAAATGAAATTGGTATGTTGACAGTATTCCAGAATGAATAAAATTTAGGAAAATTATCTTTTGACGTTACATATATTGAAATGTTCCAGAAGGTCATGGCTTACAGATCGAATTGAATTTGGTATGTAATTAAAAATATATAATGTTCTGTGGTGTTGACTAGAACAGGGTTTAAATTCAAAGGGTAGCAACAATAAGCTAACCAATGCATATTATGAATCTTAATTTTTGAGTCATCAGGGATTGCAATCTTGATTTTGACTGTTTCAGTTTCAGAAGGCTCAACAGTACAAAACCTAAATATAGAACAAAGTGCTTTGGTGTGTGAAGGCCCAAGGTTTGAATTAGAGAATCTTTCACGTATTACTGTTATACTTGAATGTAAATGAGTGTTTGTTTCTTAAATTTTTTTCAACAGAAATTGCTGATCATGATTACACTTGAGATAATCAACTTTGTATATTTAGTTTCAAGTAGAGTACTTGAAAGCGTAGTGATCTATCCAATTCAATAAATTACATAATGGTTTTGTAGGTGCTATCAAACTTAACATGATGAATGTGCATAAGATAATAGAATTTTTGGGAAGAATATTTAGGTGAACATTTTCATCTTTTTAGTAAATATATTAACTGAAATTGATTTAAATTGCTGGTGTTACAACAACTGGTGTGATCTGAAGAGGAAGAGGCTTGTCAAATAAATGACAGCAGGTTTCTATCTCAGAGTTGTCTCTTGTCCATCAGAGATGAATTGTTCAGTGACTGTGGCTTTTAAATCAGGTCATTGGTTCAAGATTTAAGCCAATCTAATGTTGTATTGAAGAAATGCTGATCTGTCAGATGTGTTATGGTTGAGACATTAAATTGCTGCCTGATCTCAAATACACATAACTAACCCTATTGCATCATTGGAAAAGTAGCAGATCTCATCCAGTAATGGGTCAATTATTTAATCCCTCAGCCAGTGTCCCATTATCTTGCTAGCATTCTCGTTGCAGTTTGTGGTTCTGCTGTTCACACTTGAATTTCCACACATGACAATAATGACTTCCAGTACCCCTCAAAAGGATTTGTTTGATTGTGAAGCATTTTGATCTGAGGTCACGAAAACAACTATTTTAATGAAAGTTCATTGTTTCTTTCCTTTATCAATTGTTTCAGTTTCCCTGGACTTAAGTTTGAACTAATTTGTATTGGATCCTGTAATGGAGTTTTGCTGTACAAAGCAAATATTGAGTTTGTATCATAGGAAGAAAGTTAATTTTCTTGTGTTAAAATGAAGTTGTTGTTTTAATTATGCAATTTCCAAATTAATTTAAAGATGTGATTGGCATGATCCTTTTATAGGTTGTGTGCGATCTGAGAAAGAGACATTGGGTTGACCACACTTGACTTCTGGCTTGGTACTTGAGACTATTTCATAGGATGGTGCCTTTATGAGCACTTCTGCTGAACATTCCTTTGAAATAGTTATGTAACTGAAATTGAGAATTCCATGGATGTGCAGACAGCAAGCTCTGGAAAACAGCACTCTGATAATTACCAGATAATTTGTTTTTCTGCTGTTAATTTGAATGGTAAATGTGGCCAATACACCGGGAATAGTTCCATTACTCTTCTTTGAAATTGTGCTGTAAGATCTTGAATCTTTTACATTCATACATACCTTCATACATTTTACATTCATTAACAAGTGGGGCCTTAGTTTATATCATCTGAAAGATGGCACCTCTGTGCATTGCTCCCTCAGCAGTGCATTGGAGTGTTGGGCCAGATTTTTGTGCTCAGATCCTGGAATGGAACTGGAGCATGGCTTTTTGATTCAGGTCAGTGTTGTCACACACAAGAAATAGAAGCAGGGGTAGACCATCAGGCCCTTCAAGTCTGCCCACCATTCAATACCATCATGGCGGATCAATGCCATCCTCAACTCCTTTTTCTGTGCCATTTTCTCATACCCTTCTATTCCTTGATCTATCAAATATTTATCCACCTCCACATTAAATACTTCTCATACTCCAGCCTCCACCACCCTTTGGGGCAAAGGATTCCAGAGATATGCCATCTTCTGTGAGAAGAAATTTCTATGCCCTTAGTTTTAAATGATTGGCTCTTAATCTTGTCGCTGTATATCTCCTTATTTGAGACTCTCCCACACTTACCTTGTAAGTCGCCTCAGGAATCTTATGTGTTTGAATAAGGCCATTCCTCATTCTCCTAAACTTCAAGGAATACAGACCCAGAGTATTTAGTCTGTTTTGTTAGGATAAACCCCTCCGTCCCATGAATTAGCCTGGTGAATCTCCTTTGGACAGCCTACAATTTTACTGTATCCACTTTAAGATGAGTGGGCCAAAACTTTATGCAGTTTTCCAGATGAGGCCTCATCAACACTCTGTACAAGTGCAGCAAGACCTCCCTATTTTTAAACCCCAATCCCTTTGCAGTAAAGGCCAAAATGCCATTTGCCTTCTAAACTACTTATTGTTGGAACTGCTTGTTAGCTTTTTGTGATTCATACGCAAGAACACCCAAGTCCCTTTGTACTTCACTTGCCTGCAGTCTTTTTCCATTTGGTAGCACTCTGCCTTTTGATTCCTCCTGCTAGTGTGACCTCACGTTTCCTCACATTAAACTCCATTTTCCAGGTTTTCGCCCAGTTCTCCAATCTATTTATCCTGTTGCAGAATTACAATATCCTCCTCGTAACCTGCTCTTCCACCTATCTTCGTCTCATCGGCAAATTTGGAAACCTTACGTCCTCCTTGTCCTTCGGGCCAAGGATTGATCCTCAAGGTATTCCACTAATTATATCTTTCCACTCTAAAAAGGACCCATTTGTTTTAACTGTCTGTTTCCTATATGACAACCAGTTTTCGATCCATGCGAATACGCTTCCTCCCATTACATGGGCTTTTTTGCACTAGTGTTTTATGAGGCACCTTGTCAAATGCCTTTTGAAAATCTAAAACATTATATCTTCAGGATTCCCTTGATTTATTCTCCCTGTTGCATCTCCAAAGAGTTCAAACAAATTTGTTGTTTAAGGGCACAGTGGTTAGCACTGCTGCCTCACAGTGAGAGGGACCTGGGTTTGATTCCCAGCTCGGGTCACTGTCTGTGTGGAGTTTGAACATTCTCCCCATCTTTGCATGGGTTTCCACCGGTTGCTCCAGATTCTTCACACAGTCCAAAGATATGCGGGTTAGATGGATTGGCCTTGCTAAATTGCCCCTTTGTGTCAGGGGAATCAGTTAGGATAAATGCATGGGGTTATGGGAATAGGCCAAGTTGGGATTGTGGTTGGTGCAGACTAGATGGCCAAATGACCTCTTGCACTCTAGGATTCTATAAAGTTGTATTCTATGAAATAGGATTTATCTTTCATAAAACTTTTGACTATGTTTGATTTATATTCACCTTTCCAAAAGATTGGCTATTTCGTCTTTAATAATTGACTCCAACATTTTGTCAATAATAGGCCTTGGAAAAACTAGCCTAAAGTTCCCTGCCTTCTTTCTTTCTCCTTTTTTGAACAAGGGCATCATAGTGGCTGTTTCCCAGTCTTCTGGGAATCTCCTGGAATTTAGCAAGTCATGAAAAGTTTCAACCACTAGGTCAACTAGCTCTATAGTCACTTCAGTTAAAACCCTAGCGTGCAGTTCATTGGGTTCTGGTGGCTTGTCCACTTTTAATCGCTTGAGTTTCTTTAATATTCTATCTCTTGTGATTGGGGTTGTTGTAAGTTCTGCCATGCTATTTGAATTCAATCTATCTCATAACTTAGGGATATTTGCAATGTCTTCCACAATGAAGACAGATGTAAAAAAAAAAATTGAGCATAACTGCCATTTCTTAGTCTAGCACCTGTCAGTTTTTAATAAACAATGTATCTGAATAGTTTAGCTGGCCACTGTACAAAAAGTTTCTACTAAATTTTCCACTTGATGGGCTAGAAATAACCTTTGTTCTTTTGAGTTTGGGTGGAAAAATGAGGATAATAAAAAAGAATTTTGAAGGACTGTTTCCTATGCCCCAAAAATAGTATAAATATGTTTGACTCCTCTTTGGGTTATTCAGACAACCACTAGAAAATACACATACTGGCCATTACAGCTGGTTTTAGGATACTTTTTTGTTTTTCTGAAATGAGCAACCCACTTAGGATACGTTGGTGGCAGGAAAACCTGGTGGGTAGCAAGTCAGGAGTGCTCCTCCTGCTGAACTGTAGACTTCTCAAGGATTGCTATTGGTAGGAAATAGATCAGAAATCCTAGATATATTATTAAGTTAAACTAAAGCCTAACTTTATTATTTTAACATTAGTGAGAGAATAAGTTGTTTTACTCCAGATACGATTCTATTGACATACTGGGAAGCTTTAATCAAAAACAAACTTTGTTTTTAACAATATAATTTAAATATAACAATTATCTTTTACCACTTAAAATATTTAAACATAAGATATAATTCTTCACTGCTAAGCTATCTCTGTTCCAATTTAAGCAATATTCTTCAAAGACTCAAACTCTCTTTAAAATTAGTTATTAAACAACACACACTTGCGTTTATTACTTGTTACCAGCCCTAGAGCCTTTGGACACTCCTGGACAGAGAGATACAGAGAGACACCTGTCTTCTGACATCCAAACAGCAGCCTCCAGAGCAGGAGGAAAAACAGCATCTGCATTTTGCAGACCCAAGCAGAATCTTGTCTCTTGTCTCTGTCAGTGTGGCTCTGAAAGTAGGCCTCACATCAGGCACAATTCATAAATGTTGCTTCACTTGGAGCTGGTACATAACAATATGTTGAGAAATGTATATTTTTTGATTTATTAGAACACCATTTCTATTGTTATATTAAGTTTATGCACTTGGGAGTGGGGAGGCGTGTATGTGATTTTCTGAGATTTGGAGACAGAATTGCATTTGACACAATCTCTCACAAAATCCAATACCTTCATTGAGAATGTTAAAGCAGTTTCAATTAAATTGGACAATTACTTCTCAGACTTAGGAATGATCTTGCTGCTTGATTTACTGAGACTCTCCTCATTGATACATGGCTTCTTTATTCGAGCAGTCCTGTCTTCTTTCTTCAGGCACTCCTTGTTGATTATGCACTTTCTGTCTTCTTTCATGAGTGTTCTTGTGTGAAACTTTCTTTTGAGGTTTCGATACAGAATACAATTTCAGAAAAAACTCAAATGCAGTCCCCTTCTGCGTTGATTAGTTGGGTGCATGATTGGCTGGTTAGCATATTTTGAAGTTGCCTTCCATTGGCTTAGCCATAAAAGAATCACTTCCCATCTTGCTGCGATTACTGTCTAGTTTTAGTCAACCTCTGTTGATTTTAACCAGTTTACTGTGGTTGACAGTTGTATTCATTTCAATTTGTTGATTAAATTCAGCATCACTACAACTGACAAATTTCAGTGTATTAGCAAATATAGCACCATCTGGTTTCCAAATAAAGACTGTTCTGCACTCGTAGCCGGTCCGTTAATCTTTGCTTTACAGCCGTGTCATTCAAAATGACATTCTGTATTGAAGGAGTAAGTGTGGAGGAAGAAAGGTGAGAAATTAGTCAGCTATCCCATGACTAATGCTTGGTAATCCAGCTTTCTTGCATGAGTTAGCAGTTATGCAAAGACTACTTTTGTTCAGATATAACAATTTTCAATGCTTAAAATAAATTAAGCCATTTAAGAAAAAATATAATTCTTTTCCTCTTATGTTTGGGGTGGGGTACAATTGAAACAATATTTTGAATATATCTTAGACATGGAAACGTATGTCTCGCTTTGGCACAAATTTGGTATGCAAAATTTAGTATAGGTATTTGAACTTTGCATGCATATAATTTAAATGTAGTCATGATGTGGAAATGCAAGTATTGGACTGGGCTAAACACAGTAAGAAGTCTCACAACATCAAGTTAAAGTCCAACAAGTTTATTTGATAGTCAACCCACAAGCTTTCAGAATGCTGATCCTTTGTCTGGTGAGTGGACGGTTCTGATTAGAAACAGAGCATATAAAAACACACACAGTTTGCAGAATACTGATTAGAATGTGAGTCTTAAAGATGCAGACAATGTGAGTGGAGATAGCATTAAGCATAACTTAAAGAGATGTGTATTGTGTCCAGATAGGACAGTAAGTGAGATGGTGCAAGTTCAGGCAAGTTATGGGAGTTGCAGATAGTGTGACATGAACCCAAAATCCTGTTTTGAGGCCGTCTTCGTGCAGAATGTGGCTGTCAGTCTCTGCTCAACGACTCTGCGCTGTCATATGTCATGAAGGCCGCCTTGGAGAATGCTTACCTGAAGGTCAGAGGCTGAATGTCTATGATCGCTGAAGTGTTCGCCAACAGGAGGGGAGCAGTCTCGCCTGGTGATTGTCGAGCGGTGTTCATTCATCCGTTGTTGCAGTGTCTCCGGCTATGTCAAGGGCATCCTGAAACCCATTGTACAAAGAAACTGCAGCTTTTGTTGCAACACAACGGACTTCCTACAGAAACTCAGCACATGGAGCAGTTGAACCAGGGACGCTCCTCGACTCAAAAGATGTCTCGGCGCTGTACACCAGCATCCACCATGACAATGGCTTTGCTACAACTGCCTCACTACTCAACGCCGACAACTTCCAGTTTCCAGATGCAATTTTGCAACTCATCTGCTTCATCCTGGACGTGATGTTTTCACTTTCAACAACCAGTTCTTCATCCAGACACACAGAATGGCCATGGGGACCGAATTCACACTTCAATATGCCAGCATCTTCAAGCACTGGCTCGAACAAGATCTCTTTACTGCACAGGACCTTCAACTGATGCTATACACTAGATACATCGATGACGTTTTCTTCCTTTGGACTCATAGTGAACAATCACTGAAATAACTATATGATGACATCAAGTTCCATCCCACCATCAGACTCACCATGGACTATTCTCCAGAATCAGTTGCATTCTTGGATACACGCATCTCTATCAAGGACAGTCACCTCAGCACCTCACTGTACCACAAGCCCACAGATAACCTCACAATGCCCCACTTCTCCAGCTTCCACCCTAAACACGTTAAAGAAGCCATCCCCTAAGGACAAGCCGTCCGTATACACAGGATCTGCTCGGATGAGGAGGATCGCAATGTATACCTCCCAGGTGCCGAAAAGATGCCCTCATAAGATCAGGATATGACGCTCAACTTGTTAGTTGCCAGTTTTGATGCGCCATAGAAAATAATTACACTGATCTCCTCAGAAGACAAACACAGGACATGGTGGACAGAGTACTTTTCGTTGTCCAGTACTCCCCCAGAGCAGAGAAGCTATAACATCTTCTCCAGAGTCTTCAACGAGTCATTGATTGAAGCAAACATCTTGTCAGGGTCATCCCCAACCCCCACTTCTTGCCTTTAAACAACTGTACAAACTCAAACAGATCATTGTTCGTAGCAAACTACCCAGCTTTCAGGAGAACAGTGACCACAATACCACACAACCCAGCCACAGCGAGCTCTGCAAGATGTGCCGGATCATCGACGTGGATATCATCATCTCATGTGAGAACACCATCCACCAGGTACACAAAACGTACTCTTGCAACTCGGTCAACATTGTCTACCTAATATGCTGCAGGGAAGGATGTCCCGAAGCATGGTACATTGGGGTGACCATGCATGCTACAACAACAGATAAATAAGCATCACTCAACAATCATCAAGCAAGACTGTTGCCTTACTGTTGGCGAACACTTCAGCGGTTACGGACATTCAGCCTCTGATCTTCGAGTAAGTGTTCTCCAAGGCGACCTTACGACATATGACAGCGCAGAGTCGCTGAGCAGAGCCAAGTTCTGTACACGTGAGGATGACCTCAACTGGGATCTTGGGTTTATGTCACACTATCTGTAATCCTCATGACTTGCCTCAACTTGTAACATCTCACTTACTGTCCTACCCGGAGACGATACACATTTCTTTAACTTGTGCTTAATGCTATCTCCACTCTCATTGTCTGCACCTTTTAAGACTTGAATAGCAGATTAGTCTCTTAGGTTTTGCCACTACTTTTTCTGTTACTAATTTCCTCACTATTTACTACTTATTTCTGGTATGAAACTTGTGCCTTCCAGTGTGAATACAGGTACAAGATGTTTATTCAATGTCTCCACCATTCCTCGATCCCCATGATAACGCCTCTATTTCTAAAGGCCCAATGTTTACTTTAGCTACTCTCTTCCAAATTATAAATTATAAAAGTTCTTAACAATTTATTTACTCTCATTCTATTTTTTCCCTTATCAACTTTTTGTTTGTCCTTTCCTGGTTTTCATGGCACTTCCAATCCTCAGATTGTTGTTCTGTTGTTTTTTGCAACAATGTAAATCTCATCTTTAACACTACCTGAACTTACTGAGTGAGCCGTGGATAGGTCCATCTCACTGAGTTTTTGTTTTAAATGCAATGTATGTATGTCTGTTGTTTGTAACACATATAAATGACTTGAAAGAAAACGTAGCTGGTCTGAATTGCAAGTTTGCAGATGATACAAGATTGGCGGAGTTGCAGATAATGAAGATTGTCAGAGAATACAGCAAGATATAGACTAGAAAAATGGGCAGAGAAATGGCAGATGGAATTTATCTGGACAAATACGAGGTGATGCATTTTGAGTTAGGCAATTCACATGGGAGCTACAAAATAAATGGCAGAACCATCAAGAGCATGGACACACAGATCTGCGAGTACAGGTCCACAGATCCTTAAAATTGACAGCACAAGTGGAAAATGTGATGAAGAAAGTATATGGCGTGCTTGCCTTTATCGGGTGAGGCATTGAGTATTAAAGGTGGCACATTATGTTACAGTTGTCTAAAATGTTGATGTGGTGATTTCAGCCTGGCTAATGAGGTTGGCTTGCTAGAATATGAACCCTCCTTGTGAACCTGCTTCTGGGCCTAGTGAGGTGAGCCATCATTAGGTCCAAGCAGCGGGCGATCAACAGGGTCGTCTACCCTGATTGCCTACCCTTCTACTGCAGCTATATTTGCGGCCAGGTGCTCAGAGAGAAGGAGCATGCGGTGTCCACGGGCACAGTTGACACTTTTCGTGCTGGTGGGCACCACAGGGGCTAGAGTGTATTATCGACCCTGATAATCACATTTTGATTTTATGTTTTAAGTTTCCTTTTTGCTTTGCTTTTTGGTTTGAGTGGGTCCCCCTTCTTTTGGGTAGCTGCCCCTTTTAAGTTGTCCCTCAGTTAATTTGATTTAGTTTATTTTGTTGGTGCCCAAAAAGAAGAACATGTTAATCAGTCTTTATTGATGGTTAAATCAGGGAGCCTCATGCTCCCTCTTTCAGGCAGTTGTGTCGGACTCCCAGATCCATTCAACAGGGAGCTACTGGAGAGTTGGCTGTGTGCAGATGTATGAAATAAGTAAAGTAACTTGGTGACTTTTGCCTCTGTGGAGTTATTACAGTTGGTTAGACTACATTATGAATACTGTGTCCAATTCTGGTTACCACACTAGTAGGAGAACATGGAGACTTTGGAAAGCATACAGAAAAGGTTTATCAGGAAGTTGCCTAGTGTGAAGGGTATTAGTTATGAGGAGAGATTGAATAAATTGGGATTGTTTTCCCTGGAAAGACAGATGCTGAGGGGCGATCTGATAGAAAATTATAAAGTAGTTGGAAGCTTTTTCCCAGGGCAGAAATGACAATTACAAGGAGACACAAGTTCAATATAAGGGGGAAAAGGTTCAGTGGAAATATGCGGGTAAAGGTTTTTTTTTACACAGAGGGTGTTAGGGGCCTGGAATGCATTGCTAGTTGAGACAGTTGTATTAGCCACATTTAAGAATTACCTTGATAGGCAAATGAACAAATGTGGAATAGAGAGGTATAAGCAGTTGGTCTAGATGGTGCAACGCGATCGCACAGGTTTAGAGAGCCATTTCTTTGTATTTTCATTGAAGTTTTTGAATTGTTTCTTCAAATGCTTTCCAGTGTTCATTTACCTCTATACCTTTTTAGTCTATTTATCCAATTGACTGTAGTCTCCTAATGCCTATGTAATTAGCTTTGTTTGTAGTTGGAGTGGATTTTTTACTTACGTTATTAATTAACCCTGCTTCATTACACAATTCTTACTCCAAGATAACTTTATCCCTTGTTGGTCCACAATGAACTGCTCCAATGAACTGTCACTAAAGCATTCTACAATCTCATCTTGTCAACCAGGCCAACTAGCCAACGATGGTTCCAGTCTATATGAAGATTAAAGTTCTCCACAACTTCTATATTTTCTTTATTACAGGCTCTAGTAATTTTTTGTTTAATGCTGTGTGCAACAGTGTGCCTACTGTTTAGGGACCTATGAACAATTCCCAGTAGTGTTTACTGAGTCTCACTATTCTTAATTCCCACCTATTCTGACTACACTTCTTGATCTTCTGAGGCCAGATCTTTTCTCATGAGTGTCCTTTTTTTTACTCCTATGCTATACTGTCAATCTTTCTGAAATAGTGTGTGCCCTGGAATATTTATTTCCTGTCCTCAAAAATCTTGTAGTCTCAGCAATGGTGGTTCAGTCTAAATCATTTACATTTTGCATGTGACTCAAGTAACAATCCAGAGATATTCTGCCTTTTAATTTGATCCCTAATTTCTCAAATTCTCTGTGCAGAACATCATGCATAGTTCTACCTGTATTGTTGGTTCTCGCATAGACCTTGACAACTGTATCCTCCCTATCCGAATCCAAGCTCCCCTTCCAGTCCATAATCCTGGTACTGGCATGCAACACAATAATCGGAGCTCCTGGTCCCAGCTTCAGAGAACAACATCTATCCCTATGATTATGCTGTTTCCTAACACTACCACATTCCTCTTTGCTACTGCAACTTGAATGGCATCCTTCTCCATGGTGCCATGATCAATTACTTTGTACACCTTGCAGTCATACTCTTCATCCACACAAGTAGCAAACACCTCATACCTATTGGACAAAGTTAGAAACTGAAGTCCCTGCATTACTACAAGGTGGTTCCTTACACCAGCCTACATTAGTCACACCCTCCTGTCACCATTTCTTGGATCCTACCTTATCTAAGGAGAGTGACTGCTTCCTGAAAAGCTATCGAGGAAATTCTCCTCTCTGATGTCCTGCAACGTCCATTAAGACTCTAGGTCAGTGGCTCTGAGCCAAAGTTGTCTCAAGCTGCAGATATTTACTGGAGATATTGCTGGGATTGTAGTGCATTGCACAGGTTCCCATACACTGCATTCATAACAAGCCACTAGCTCTGCTATTTCTTTCCAGCCTAATTAATTTAATTAGTCAATTAGTTAATAATTTGCGCAGATAAAGTAATAGGAAATTACACTTATTTAGCTTGTGAACATGGAAGAAAACTCAATCACTAGAGGTTGGAAAAGAAGAAAAAGGAACATCTCTTTCCTCCTGTGAACTGAATTCCCACTGCACATGTCTTTGTCTCACTTTGATTCTGCCTCTGGAGATTATGCTAATGTGGTTTTGTGAAAGGGAATCGTATTTGTCTAATTCAGAGTTTCCTCAACATTTTGAGCCACGCAATCATCAGTGACCTCCCTAGAGCTTTGTGGAATCCCAAGCATTTTCATAATGTCGATGTTACTTTTTGCAGCAAAATATGTGCAAATGCAGGAATCAAATGTAAACATGTCTATTCTAGCTATATCTATACATATATTACTAAAAGGCATACCGTTACAAACATATTTGCTAACTACATTAGCCCCAGCCCAAGCCACCTTTTGATGCCCCTTAACATTAAGAACATCAAGAAATAGTACCTACTTTAGGAATGGGTAATCTGGTAATAATGTGAAAGATTTCTTGTGAACGTAAAATGTCTTATCCTTACACACACACACACACACACACACACACACACACTTTCATTCACATGCACCTCTCTCATGTTCACCCCTCTGTCTCACGTACGCATTCACCCCTCTACATCACTTGTAGGCTACCTCACAGCCTGTCCTTGCCGTTGCTGCACTTCCTCATCACTGAGTTGTCTGTTGCCAGTTCCTGCCTAATCTTCCATCTTCAATTTTGGCCACAGGTTTTTTGCTCAGCAACAGCAGTATTGGTCCATTCATTCAATAAGAGCAAGACCTCTTGGAGTTGAAACTGTTGTGCTTTTGGATATCAGTCATGTGGGGGCAGGGATGGTAGGAGCATGTTGATAAGGGATCCAAAGTCGACTTCTGGGGGACACCAGAGGTAATTGCAGAAATGGGAAGAAAATTTAGTTTATAGCAGTTCTCTGGCTATAATTACATGGATTAGAATGGAACCAGGCTAGTGCAGTCCCATCCAGCAGGGTGAGTTCCAGGTCTTCGTTTAAAAAAAAACAGGCTAAGTAGAACCATGCAGGATGTCATTTGTGACTTTGATAAGTACTATTTCATTGTTATTGCAGAAACCATGGAGTTCCGGAAAAGATGGGCACAAATTTGGGATTCAGCAAGATATGCAAGCACTTGGAAAGAGAGGTTGGAGATGGGATGGTAGTTTGCAAAAATGTGGGACCAAGGGTTTAACTGTAATAACTGGAGAGTGATTCAGATTCTGAGAGAATCATTAATGTTAGGTAATAAGGAATCAGGCAGGAAATGGGATGGTCAGTAGTTTAGTGGGAATATGGTTGAGAAATAGGAGAACAGTGAGAAATACAAGGGACTGAGTGGCGAAGGAAATGGCATAGGCAGTTGGTGACAAAGAAATTCCTGAGGACTTCGCATTTTTTTTAAAGGTGTGATTGGAGGACACTAGGAAAGAGGTTTATGAAAAGCAACAATAAACTAGGATTATTTTTGTGTTCCCAGTTGTTCCTAAAGTGTAAGCAGTTTTTACATACAAGGGCAAACCCCAAGAGTGCTTTTAGAAGACCATGATTTTCTGAACTCATAGCAGTAGCTGATCATGCTTGAGATTAAATTTCCCCTTTTTGGCGAACTGTGGGTATGAATCTGAATCTACTGCCCTGTGATTTATTGTTTAAACCTAATTTGTGTCTCAGGTGATCGTTTAAGAATTATAATTAATTAATTTGAGAACCCCTATAGTGCAGAAAGAGGCCATTCAGCCGATCAAGACTGATAATAATCCCACCTAGGTCCTATCTCCTTAACCCCATATATGCTAATCCTCTAACACTATGGGGCAATTTAGCATGGCCAGTGCACCTAACTGCACATCTTTGGACAAAACTAGAGTACCCAGAGAAAACCCATGTGCACACAGGGAGAATGTGCAAACTCCACACAGTCAGCCAAGGATAGAATAAAACTCAGGTCCCTAGTGCTTTGGGACAACAGTGCAAACCACTGTGCTGCCCCAAAATGTTTAGTGTACTCTTTATCAGATTAGACTATTCAGAATTTTTCTGATAGAACATGATAGACTAATTTTATCCTATATTTACAACCACATTGAGTTCCTGATCTACTGGTGTCAGCTACAAAGTAGAAAAGTGCTGTTTGCACTAGACCGTGAGAAGAGGCAGCTAACGCTGATCAGTGCATGTTACTTTGGCCAGTAATAATTACTTGCAGTCACATAGTAACCCACACTTATCCACTTTGTCTGACTGCCCACTTAGAGGCAAATATGTAGAACTGAGAAATATACAGAAGAAAATAGAGATGGATGAGTGAGCAACACGAATTATCTTTTTAATTTTCTTAATATTTTATAAGTTACCCATCAATGTTTTGAATGTTTTGACCTCTTCATCAGTTGGAAGACAATAATGCTGACAAATAGTGGTAACAGAAGATTGACAATATGTTCCCTATTGTGTGATCTGGCCCTTATTGATAGAATTTGCATGTTCTACCCATCAGATATCTTTATTCTTTTCATTCTTCTCTTCAATTCTCAAAAACTCCCAAAGTATCTGTAACATTGTGAACATTATTTTTAGAATATTTCATATGGTTCGAACACGTATAGGCAATCATTCAGATGTTTTTACTATTCATTTCAGGGGATGTGATCTGATTTATTGTCACATGTATTGGGATTCCGTGAAAAGCATTGTCTCTTGCGTGCTAAACAGACAAAACATACCATTCATAGAGCACATAGAGGAGAAAGAAAAAAGAGGGTGTAGAATATAGTGTTACAATCATAGCTAGGGTGCAGAGAAAGATCAACTTCGTATATAGTAGGCACTATGAAAAGTCTGTCAGCAGAGAAGAAACTGTTCTTGAGTCAGTTTGTATGTGATCTCAGACTTTTGCATCTCCTTCCAATGGAAGAAGATGGGAAAGACTATGTCCAGGATGTGCGGAGGCCATGATTGTGCTGGCTTCTTTTCAGAGGCAGCAGGAAGTGTAAAAGGCGTCAGTGGATGGGAGGCTGGTTTGTGTGATGATTTGGGCTATTTTCATAATCCTTTGTAGTTTCTTCAGTCTTGGTCAAACTGGAAGCTGTGCCAATCTGTGATACATCCAGAAAGAGTGTCTTTTATGATGCATCTGTGAAAATTGGTGAAAGTTGTAGCGGATATGCCAAATTTCCTTAGTGTCCTGAGAAAGTAGAGGCATTGGGGGGTTTTCTTATCTATAGCATCAGTGTGGCGGGATGAGGTGGTGATCTGGACACCCAGAAACTTGAAGCTCTGAACCCTTTCCGTTTCATCACTGTTGTTGTATTCAGGGGCATGTTTCACTGCATTTCCTGAAGTCGATGACTATCTCCTTTGTTTTGCTGACATTGAAGGAGAGATTATTGTAGTTGCACCAGTTTACCAGATTCGCTATCCCTTTCCTGTACACTGTTTCATCATAGTAGTGTCATCAGTAAACTTGAAAATGGAGTTAGAGCAGAATTTGGCCGCGCAATCATAAGTGTATAAGGAGTCTAGTAACAGGCAGAAGACACAGCCTTGCAGGGCACCAGTCTTGAGGATAATTGTGGAAGAGGTGTAATTGCCTATCCTTGCGGTCAATGTGTTTGGAAGTCTGGGATCCAGTAGTAGAGGGAGGAGCTGTGCCCTAGGCCACGGAAGTTGAAGATGAGTTTTGTTGGGATAATGGTGTTGAAGGCTGAGCTGCGGTCAATTAGTCAGAGTCTTATCTAAGTGTTCTTGTTATCCAGATGTTCTAGGGTTGAGTTACTGCCAAGGCGATGGCATCTGCTGTGGATCTATTGCAGCAATAAGTGAGCTGTAATGGATCCAGGCACTCCTGAAGATCGGAGTTGACTTGTGCCATCACTAACCTTTCAAAGCATTTCACAATGATGGATGTCAGAGCCACCGGGCAATGGTAATTAAAGCACGTTGCTTGGCTTTCTTCGGTACAGGGATGTTGATTGTCTTCTTGAAGCAATTGGGGATCTTGGTTTGGTGTAAGGAAAGGTTAAAGGTGTCTGCAAATACCCCTGCCAGCTGGCCTGTGCATAATCCTAGTGCTTGTCCAGATATCCCATTTGGGCCAGTTGCTTTTCAAGAATGATGATCTGACATCTGTGATGGTGACCTCAGATAGCAGTTCGGCTGAGGCTTCCAGGGCTGCTGATCTCTCACCGGCCTGTTGCTTAAAATGCCTCTCAAAAATGTGGGCTTTGCTGGCTAGTTCAGCATTGATTGCTTACCTCTAATTGCCCCCAAGAAGCTGGTGAGGAATTGTCTTTTTGAACCTCTGGACAGGACTTACATTACATTACATGGACTGCACAATGCTGTTAGAGGAGGAAGTTCAAGGATTTTGACCCAGTGACAGTGAAGGAACAGTCAAGATGATGAGTGGCTTGGATGGGAATGTTTACATGACAATGTTTTCATATGTCTCCTGCCCATGTGCTTACAGGTGGCAATGGTTACATTAGGTATTTACATTAGGAGTAGTGGAGTGTATTGCTGTGATCTCGTTCACATCTGTCCTGCATGATCACATACACGCTTTATTTCCATATGTGGATCAAGTATCCAATTCTACCATGGTTTGTGTGTTATGGTTTAGACCTTATCCATGCATTTCCCAAACTTTTGAAACTTGAGATGGTCTTGGTTGAGTCTTCTGTGACTTATTTTGAATTCCATTCAATTTTCCAAGCTTACCAGAGTTAGTATTGCATTGTTGAAGGTTGAATCAGTGGGTTCAGCTTCAAATGTGTTGAGGGGTGTTATTGAGGTCCTGGTAGTTGGGGAGAAATGTGTTTGCTGTGATGAACTTGCTGGAGTTCTGTGGCATTGCTTCCTCATGCTTTTGCTGCAATGTGTGCTGATACAGGCAGCCAGAGTGCTGGGGTTGATTTGAGGATTCCAATGATACAGTACTACAATGTTCATCTAGATACCAACAAGTTGAGCATGGTTACTTCCATACTGGTGGACAGTGTTTCTCCACAAGTATGCAAGAGCCATCCCTCATATACGAGACACTGGTTCTGATGATCTCCAGTTTGTGTTTGCTTATTTCTGGCCTCAGTTGTCCTTATCTTTGTCTTGGCAGCTGCCATTTTCAGGTGGTAGTGGAAGGTTAGCATGCTGTTGAAGTTCTCTTCAAATTTACAGTGGGGTCATATCTCACTGTTGGAATAAGAGACTACTGTCAGAGTACAGGTAAGATTGATGGTGGAGAAAGAACAAGAACAGGTGGAAGATGAAATGGATATCATTAGTTCAGAAAAGTTGGCAGAGTTATAAGAGAAATATGTAGAGCTAAAGGAGTTGTAAAAGAAAGTATGCACAGAAGAAGAATGTGAGTGTATACTGGAGTCATATTACATTAGAAATGATGTCTTAATGATGAAGTGGCTACCTTTTACATATTCAGGTATATGAAAAATGGGCAGAGGTTCATCATGTGATATTACCGGTGTATTATAGAAAGAAAGTGCTGCAGGTAGCTCATGACGCACTAGTAGAAGATCATTTAGGAGTAAGGAAAACTTGAACAAAAATACAAAAACATTTTAATTAACCTTAACATAAACTGTAGGACTGTCAACAACAGCTCATCATCTCTGGGAAGGAAAATGTAAATAAATTAGCAAACATGTATGATCTCAAGATGGAGGAACAGAAGTATTGTATCACTGCAGACCAAAGAAAAGGATGACGACATGAAGTAAGACTGTCAAAGAAACTATATCATCGTTCAAAATGAACTGCTGGGATAAATATACAATTTATAGACGTGAATACTCAAACAGTATGGTTCGTAGATGATCTTCAAGCAAATTATGGTGGTTTTTGCAATGGCACAACTGCCATAATGATCACTAAAACTAAATTACAACAAAGGGGCAGCATGGTGACACAGTGGTTAGCACTGCTGCCTCTCAGCACGAGAGACCTGGGCTTGGGTCACTCTCTGTGTGGAGTCTGCACGTTCTCCCTGTGTTTGCATGGGTTTCCTCCCACAAGTCTGAAAGATGTGCTGGATAGGTGCATTGGCCATGCTAAATTCTCTTTCCATTACCTAAACAGGCACCAGAGTCTGGCGACTAGCGGGTTTTCACAGTAACTTCACTGCAGTGTTAAGCCCACTTGTAACACTGATAAATAAAGTTTAAGATACTAACAACTTTAAAATTCCGATACCAAAGAAGGTAGCCTAGTATATATCTGCAAAAGAATGTGCTGAAGTTGATGATGAGCATCCAGAACAAACACAGAAATTGATAAACTGGCTTGGAACAAAAAGGTATGCCATTGGTACACTGGAAGGACTTTTGAGTGTACCTTTTGCAGGCGAAGATGGAGTTAGCCTGATAAAGTGACCTTTCTGGACGGCGCTGACTGCACACATGTAAAATTGAGAAAGCATGCCAAGGGCCAAGTTCTCTTTAACAAAATCTGAGAGCAGCTCAACCATCTGAAAAAAGATTATTTTAATGTTCCAAAACACTGCAAATCATAAAAATCGTTTGGATTCAGTGAAGGTTTTAGTTTTAAAACCGAAGTGGTTTGTGGCAGTTTTCATTTATGTAAAGTTTTACCCTCCAGATCTTGTCTAGTACTCTTGAGGACATTGCCAATTAATTTATAGTTACAACAACTAAATTGAACTCAGAATTGGAAACAAAGCAGGATCAAGAACTGAAGGAGTTCTCAAATAAAGAGGAAGCAGTGTGCCAAGAAAAAGAGGAAAAGAGAACATAATTGCTTTATCATGATTCTGAAAGGAGGAATGTTTGACCTTGGAAACAAAGGACTGACGTGGACTACACTACTGTTGTGTTTGCATACTTTGATTTAATAAAATATAGAGTATTGATAATGTGAAACTTGGGGATGAATGGTCTTGGTATATGGAAGAACGTACTGAAATATAATTACATTCCCAGAATTTCTGTTAATAATGAGGCTTGTCATTGTCTTGAAGTAAATAGCTGCTTTCTGTAGGTTAGCCTTCGAGAAAGCTGCTCTAACATCTGCAATGGTGATCCCAGACATAGATTCATCCAGGACTTCGTAGAGTGGAGAGCATGCTCTTGCTGACCACTTGTTCAAAATGGGTGTAAATGCGTTCAGCTCATCAGATAGGGTTGCATTGGAGCCCATGATTTTACGTGCCATTCATCTTGTAGCCTGTTTTGTCTTTCAACCTTGCCATAGTCGGTGGGAGTCTATTTGGCCAGCCTGGGACTCTAGCTTGGTCTGGTACTGTCTTTTGGTGTCTTTGATGGAGCTCCTTAGATCGTATTTGGCTTTCTTGTATAGGTCAGTGTCGTTAGACTTGAACATCTCAGACTTGAACTTCAAGCAGTGGATATCCCTGTTCATTCATGGTTTTTGGTTGGGGAACATGCAAATTTGCTTTTTTGGCACAAACTCTTCTACGTGCTTACTAATGAAGTCAGTTACTGTAGTGGCATACTCGTTCAGGCTGGTCACAAGAGTTTTAAAAACTAACTAGTCCACTGACTCCAAGCAGTCCCATAGGAGATTACCCGATTCCTCAGACCAACATTGCTTAACTCTCCCTCATGGATTCTCCTGTTTCAGTTTTTGCCTGTAAGTCAGGAGCAGGAGCACAGCTTTGTGATCTGATTTGCCAAAGTGTGGGTGGATGTTAGAGCAGTCGGCATACTTGATATTTGTGTAGCCGTGGTCTTGGATGTTTGGGCCTCTGGTGGAACAGAAGTGTTGGTGGTAACTCAGTACCACCTTGAGCTTGGCCTGATTGAAGTCCCTGACTACTATGAACAATGCCTTGGGATGTTTCATCTCAAGGCTATTTATAGTTGTGTTTATTTCATCCAGCACGATCTTCATGTCCATATGGAGTGGGGTGTAAACTGCCGTTAGGGTAATGGAGGTGAAATAGGGGCAGCATTTTAGCGTCAGGTGTTCTAGGTTTGGATAGCAGAAACTTGCCAGTGCTGCTACATCTCGACACCAGGAGGTGTTGATTAGAAAGCAGACCCCACCTCTCTGAGCCTTGTCTGAGGCTGCTGTATGTCCATTTGATGGATACAAAGTTTTTTAGAACTTGGCCACACATGGGGGACTGTGTGCAGTTCTGGCCATATTATTGGAAGGATGTGAGTACACTGGGACAGGTGCAGAGGACATTTACCAGGATGCTGCCTGGGAAGGAACATTTAAGTTATGAAGAGAGGTTGTATAAGCTTGGGTTGTTTTTGTAGGAGCAGAGAAGACTGAGGGGCAATCAGATCAAGACATACAAGATTGAGATATAGACAGTGGATAAGGAGCAGCTGATTTCCTTAGTTGAAGGGTCGGTCGCAATGGGACATAGGCTCAAGATGGGGGGATGTGAAGAAAAGCTCTTTTTTTTTAACCAGAGAGTGGTGACGGTCTGGAATGTGTTGCCTGGCAGGATGGTAAATGTGGGTTGGCTCACATCCTTTTTAAAAGTACCTGGATGAACACTTAGCACATCATAACATTCCGGGCTATGGGCCAACTGCTGGCAAATGGGATTAAATGAGAGTTCAGCTGTTTCTAATGTGCTGGTGTGGACTTGATGGAATAAAGGGCTTCTTCTGCATTGTGTGACTCTGATTCTTATATTTTTAACTTTTCCCTCTTTCCATATTGCATGTTATTGAGGCAAACAACAAGGACTAAGAAAATTCATTGGTAGCCACCAATTAATGTGGCAATTGTGTGCAGTTCTGGTAACCTTATTATAGGAAGGACATGAATGCAGAGGGGTGCAGAGAAGATTTGCCAGATGCTGCCTGGGATGGAATATTTATGTAATGAAATGAGATTGGATTGGGTTGTTTTTGTTGGAATGCTGAGTGATGACCTGACTGAGGTGTTCGAGATCATAAGGGATATATAGGGATCAGCTGTCCCCCTTAGTTAAAGGGTCAATTACAAGAGGACACAAGTTGAAAAGTGAGGGGGGGGGAGTTTGTTGGTGGGGTGGGAGTTGAGGAAAAACATTTTTACTCAGAACGATGACAGTCTGAAACACACTGCCGTGGAAGCAGGTGCCTCCCATCCTTTTAAAAAAAACTTGATGAGTACTTGGCATGCCTTGATATTCAAGGCTATGGACCAAGTGTTAGCAAAAGGGATTAGGTGGGTAGATCAGGGCATTTTGTGTGTCAGTGCAGACTCGATGGGCTGAAGGGCCTTTTCTGCACTGTGGTATCCTGTGAAGCAACCCAGATATTATCTCAAGTTCACTACAGAGTTCTGCTTCCTTCCTTGCTGACAGATGCATATCATCTAAAGGTTTGCTTAAAATTAATAACTAACTGATTAGAATCACAAATATGAAGTTCTGTTCAGTGTTCCATTCTGTTTGCTATAGTATGCCACTTAAATATAACATTTTAACTAAATATGGACCAAGAAATCAGTAAAACCGGCCTGTAATTGACATATCTGGCAGAGGAATAGTGCTGGTTTGTAGAGGTCAATTATTACAAGTCTGGATTTATCACTGCAGGAATTCCTTGGCTGGTGTTTTTGGTCAAATGATCTCAATCTACATCATCAGTACACCCTCAATCTTTCTAAGTGCCATGTACTCGTCCAGAAGTCTTTTAAAAGACCCTATCGAATCCGCTCCATCACTACTCCCGGCAGCCGATTCCATGTACCCACCACCCTCTGATTGGAAAAACCTATCCATGACAATCCCTCTGTACCTACTCCCAGCACCCTAAGCCTGTGTTCTCTTGTGGCAGCCATTTCAGCCCTGGGAAAAAGCCTCTGAGAATCCACTGATCAGTACCTCTCAATATCTCGTCACCTCTCATCCTTCATCTCTCCAAGGAGAAAAAAACCAAGCTCTCTCAACCTAGTCTCATAAGGCATGCCACCCAATCCAGGCAATATCCTTGTAAGTCTTCTCTGCACCCTTTCAATGGCTTCCATATCCTTCCTGTAATGAAGCAACCAGAACTGAGCACCAAGTGGGGTCTGATGAGGGTCTTGTATAGCTGCAGCATTATCTCAATGCTGACATAAAGTTTAAACTCAATTCGTGGATTGATGAAGGCCTTCTTAACCACTACTTGCGAAGTCAATTTGAGAGTCCTGTGAACCCGGATCCCAAGATTCTTTTGATCTTCCACACTGCTAAGAGTCTTAGCCTTGATATTATATTGCTTCATCCCATTTGACCTACCAAAATGAACCACCACACATTTATCTGACTTGAAGTCCATGTGTCGCTTCTCTGCCCAGTCTTGCACCCTATCTATGTCTCGCTGCAACTTGTGACATTCCTCCAAACTATACACAACACCTCCGACCTTTTGTGTCATCAGCAAACTGACCAACCCATCCCTCCGTTTCCTCATCCATGTCATTTTTAAAAAACAGCGAGGGTCCCAGAACAGATCACTGGGGCACTCCATTGGTGACTGACCTCCGTGCAGAAAAAGACCTATCTACAACCACTCTTTGCCTTCTGTGGGCAAGCTAATTCTGGATCCACCTTGGATCCCATTCCCCCTCACTTTCTCAATAAGCCTTGCATGGGGGACCTGATTGAACGCTTTGCTGAAGTCCATATAAACCACATCTACTGCTCTTCCTTCGTCACTGTTTAGTCACATCTTCAAGCAACTCAACCAGTCTCATAAGGCACAACCTCCTTTGACAAAGCCGTGCTGACTATTTTTGATCATACTATAGTTCTCCAAAAGTTTATAAATCCTATCTCTCAGGATCTTCTCCATCAACTTACTAACCACTGAGGTTAGACTTACTGGTTGATAATTTCCTGGGCTATCTCTACTCCCTTTCTTGAATAGAGGAACCACATCTGCAATCCTCCGGAACCTCTCCCATCTCCATTGATGTCGCAAAAATTATTGCCAGAGGTACTGCAATCTCTTTCTTCGCCTCCCACAGTAACATAGAACATTACAGCGCAGAACAGGCCCTTCGGCCTTCGATGTTGCGCCGACCAATTATGAAAAAAGCAATGACCCTCCAAACTAAACCATTCCCTTCTCTTCCATAAACTTATCAACTAACCTCTTAAACGCCACCAAACTTGGCGCATCTACAACTGCCGCAGGTAGGGCATTCCACTCCCTAACCACCCTCTGGGTAAAGAACCTACCTCTGATATCCGTCCTATAACTATCACCCCTTAATTTAAAGCTGTGTCCCTTCGTGCTAGCTTTCTCCATCCTAGGAAAAAGGCTATCACTGTCCACCCTATCTAAACCTCTAATCATCTTATATGTTTCGATCAGGTCCCCTCTTAGCCGCCTCCTTTCTAACGAAAACAACCTCAAATCCCTCAGCCTCTCCTCATAAGACCTGCCCTCCATACCAGGCAACATCCTGGTAAACCTCCTCTGTACCTTCTCCAATGCCTCCATGGATGTACCACAATAACCTGGGGTACATCCGGTCCCGGGTGGAAGAGCTCTTCACTGACAATTTGATAGCATTTAGCTCCGTTCACAACTTCATCTCGGTCAGACCTGGACAACCTTTGGCTTCAGATGAACAGCTTTAACAAGGGAAAATTCAAATGCATTTCCCTAAACTTGACTTATTTCCTATTGTCAGAACTTTGGAAGTTACTAGAAGCTTCATTAGACCAGCTGCATTTGTAATATGGTCACCATGATCACATGCAGATTCAGTCAGTAATCTATTTTTTGTATTGGGACTTATTTCCTCACTGCTCATAGTGATTCAGAAAGCTGAATAGCTGGAATGCAATGAAATGTTGAACAATTTGTCTGGATGAGCGCAAATTCAACAACAGTATAGAAATAGACACTATTCAAGACAAAACTTTTTGTTTGCTTTGTGCCCCTTAACTAGATATTCACCACTTTTGTCACTGAACTCGGCTGCAATATATATTTCCGGATATGCTACAGGAATCTTATTTTGGCAACACCTCTTAGTCCATAATCTGTATCGCCTAGAAATAGAAGAACAACCGTGTCATCAGAATACTATCACCTGCAATTTTCTCTTCGTGTTATGCATCAGGAATTGTAGTATAGAAGCAACATCACCACGTGAATTGGTTCATTGAGATAGCTGCCACTATCTTCTGAGAGCAAAGATGAACTGGGTAATGACCTTGTTTTTGGAGAATAAATAAAATATTTTTTCTGCATGGGAAAGATTATCAATTTAAAATAGTCATTAAAAGATTGAAGAGGTTAAGATGAATTAACTTTTTTGGGAGTTCAGTTTGTAGCAGTGACATTTTGAAAATAGATAAGCATTTGAAGTACGTGAAGGACATAGTTTAGACGTAGTGCTTTGGCAGAGGTTTGGCATGGTCTTGATGTGCTCCATCTTGTCGATAAACTTTGATTTCTGTGATCATTATAAAACTGCTTCATTGGAAATAGTTATTTGGTAGTATAGAAATTGAGAATTAGAGTCACAGAGTCATAGAGCCCTGCAGTGCAGAAAGAGGCATTGCTGAAAAGAGAGATGCTTTTCATTTTGTGCTTTGGATAGAATTGAAGGAATACCAAGTCTTAAAGGAAACAACAATTTTTCATGTGTGGGAATAGAGTGTTGATTAGTTGACAGATTAACTCTGATGGTAGAAGGGTTGCTGTTGGAAAATGCAATGGGGAGCAGTTAATTCCAAGCCTTTGTTTAAATTCAAACCAAACAAGGCAACTCTGACCAAAGCATTGCCATAGCAGACAGCCATTTCCTATTTCAATCCTTATGGCAATGCCTTGTCAAATGTTTCATCTTAATGATTTGTCAATGGCATCATTTTTGAACAATCCTGAATTAAGGCATGAATGCAAAGAAAGCAAACATGGGTTGAAGATTTCTAATTCTATTAAAATGCTACTTTTCAATTTCCTGATTCATTTTTGTGCAGGATATTTTGAGGAAAAATTGAAACGTATTGATGTAAAATAAATTCCTTGCTGTGATATTTTTTGTTGCTGACCATATAATGCCATCTATGTGATGAGTTGTAATTGTGTATGAGCAAGTCATGTTGGTTAATTAAAAGCGAAGCCTTGACCTGATGCAAGTTTTGGAACATTCTAAAAGCTTGGTTAACGGAACATTGAATTGTTTGTAAGAAACCAGAAAGCATAGAAATATAATCCTCCTGAATTTCCATGCTTGGTTCTTAAATTTTTTGAGTTAAACAGTTGTTCAGTTCAATAAAGAAATGTAGTCATTTAGCGGTAAAAGTGACCAATGTTAATTCTGTGCATTTTGCCATTTTATAAACAGATATTCGAAAATTAGTGTAAGTAGTTTGACATGCAGTCTCTTATCCATTTAAAATAATGGCATGTTAATGTATTTAATTTTCAGTGTGCAAGTCATCTTACCCTTTACATTGGTCACTTTGTTCAGTGAAAGAAAAACCTTTTTCCCAGCAGCCTGACGGGCAGTGTTGTCAGTGTAAATATTCTCTTCATTAATAAACATGTTCCAAATAATCATTAATGACATAAAAACAGAAAATGGGAGCATCTGTGGAGAGAGAAATATTGTTAACATTTCATGCCTTTATGACTTTTCAATTCGGTTTTTAATTTAGATTTTCAGCATCCACAGCATTTTGCTTTTAAAACACTAATGAGAGTTTAATTTTAAATAACTTGTTCTTTGGTACTTCTTAAACAGCGGGCTGGCAAAAAAAAATTGTAGCTAGTTTGCCCATTTAAGTTTTGAACTGCTTTCATTTTGTGAACTTTTTACTTCATGTAATCAGTATAAAATAGTAAGGAAATTAGATTCTTGGGAAAATGTAATATCAGTTCAAACGTTAGCATTCTGAAATTTAATTTGAAAAAATGTTTATTATGAGGAAGATGGCTGTGATAGGACACTTCATGAGAATATTTTATAAAAAATCTTTCTGAACCTGCCAATATTATTAATGCTGACTGACTTTGGTTTCTGGTCAAACAATGTCTTGATTTTAAAATTCTCATCTTTGTTTTCAAATCCCTATCTCTAATCTCTCTAGTCACACAACCCTTTAAGATATATCTGTGCTCATGTAATTCTGGTCTCTTGAGTATCCTCAATTTAAACAGGTCTGTCTCTAGTTTGCTGCATGCAAGTCCTCTGGCACTATTACTACTTCTGATAAGTTTTTATATATGGATATGCGTGTCACTAAAATCTCTTCCCTGATTTAAGTATCAAGCACAATCTATCTAGACCTGGGGGTTTGCCCACTTTTAGTTTGTTTAGTTTATCCAGTATTCCCTTTTATCTCAACTGTTATAAATCTCTCTATGCCTCCCCAGTGAAAACAGAGACAAAATACCCTCATCTGTACTAGTTCAGTAGCATCTTTTGTAAGGTTATGTTGCTCATCCCTTTGTGGCGCTATATGTACCTACCTTTTTGTGATGCACCAAAGAATGTCATGATTTTCTTATCTTTGATTTTCAAGTTCCTAGTTCCTCTTTGTCTTAAATATCTTTCTTTCTTTTCAAACCTCATCAAATTTTTGTCTTGTCCCTTTTATTATTTATTGGCCTTTTGCTCTGGATTTAATTTATTTTGATTTATTATTGTCACATGTATTAGCATACAGTGAAAAGTATTGTTTCTTATGTGCTATACAGACAAAGCATACCCTTCATTGAGAAGGAAACGAGAGAGTGCAAAATATAGTGTTATGTAACTGGAGTGTAGAGAAGGATCAACTTAATGCAAGGTAGGTCTGATGGCAGCAGGGAAGAAGCTGTTCTTGAGTCAATTGGTATGTGACCTCAGCCTTTTGTATCTTTTTCTGGCTGAAAAAGGTGGAAGAGAGAATGTCCATGGTGCATGAGATCCTTAATTACGTTGGCTGTTTTGGCTAGGCTGTGGAAAGTATAGACAGAGCCAATGAATGGAAGACTGGTTTGTGCAATGGGTTGGGCTACATTCATAACCTTTGGTAGTTTCTTGCAGCCTTGGGCAGATCAAGAACTATACCAAGTTGTGATGCAATCAGAAAGAATGTTTTCTATGATGCATCTGTAAGAGTTAGTGAGAGTCGTAGCTGACATGCCAAATTTCCTTAGTCTTCTGAGAAAGTAGAGGCATTGGTGAGCTTTCTTAATTGTTGTATTGAAAAGGGTGGAGGAGCACCAGGACTAGTTGTTGGTGATCTCAACTTTATCAATTTTATCATTGTCTGAAATATGTTTCTCCTGAACTCTATCAGTCTCTCCTTTAATTCCTTTTTTATATTGGTAAATATTTTATCCCAGTTTATTATGGCTACCCCCTCAATCTTTCTTAGTTTTTCCCTATGCTTTCCGTTACTTTGGTTTTTTATCACCTGTTCCTCTTTCAATTATTACCTTCAACCTTTAGTTCCATTGTGTTAGTTTTCTTGCATTTTGGGTCAGAAAACAGTTTTTTGCTGACTCCTCAGCAGTTTTTTTTATTTTTTAGGGGTTTAGCAACTTTTAGGAGTTTACAATTAGGAATTTTTAACCATTTCATAGATTTGCCAAAGAAGTTCTCCATCTATTTCTTTTTTACTATTTGGTCTGTAGACTATCCTTCAATAATAATCCCGTCATGATCTTTATCTCCATTTGTGGATCTTCGTGGATTCTATTGCAACCTGTTTGTCCGTTACATTCCTGCTATTGCTATTACACCATCAGACATTTGCATTTGGTTTCTTCACACCCTTCTTCCTTCCTTGACTTTTCTATCCTACTTTGTAGCCTGTAGTATTTAATTGAAACCCTATCTTGTCTTTGCTCTGTTTTCTCACTTCTAATTACTTTGGCTTGCTGGTACTCTATACATTGCTATATGGGAAAATTACTTTTATTTTTCACTATACCAGCTGTATTTTTAACAGATGCATTTGAGTTGAGCAATGATGAGTTTAGAAGTATAATCTTAACATTCTAATTAATTTGTAACATAGTACTTTGTATTATAGCTGAAAACATCAAGGATTGTCGTAAATCAGTTACGGAGAAGCTAATAAAATTTACATTTAAGGACAAAGTAAAAGAAAATTCTTATTCAATAACCACCTTAAGTGGGATAACATCTGACAAATTTTTAGCTATTTCAAAGTTTATTGGGGTAAAATTATTTTTTAAAATGTGCTTTTTGCAGGTCAAAGGAAATTAAATATTGGAACTACTTGTAATTTAGTAGGAAAATAAATGTCTGAAAAGAACACTTATTGTTTGGACAAGGTTGAAGTGAAAACAGGAATGCAAGATATTTACTTTAGTATAAATTACTGAATCAACAACTTTTCCTTTTTAACATTTAAGAGAATGGTTTAGAAATGTAAGTTATATTCAAAGATATATTTAAAGTACCTTCTACTTGAACGTTGTAATCTGACTGTGGAATATAAATAGCAAATTAATTTTAAAATTTTAATGTGCATTTGGTGTTAGTGATGCTGCATGGTTTAAGCATGTATTGCACATCTTTTGCCTTTGCATCTTATGTTGGCCTTGATTCCAGGCCATTAGCATACATGTTCTGTCGTGTTGTTCAAGCGTGTGTATGTTGTACTTTGTGATCTGACAATTGACAGAAGTCTGTTCAAGGAGCAATGCATTAACATTGTTTATATGATGTTTTGATTTTTTTTAGGCTTTTAATCGCCCCCTGAATTGAAGTGCAAAAAACATTTCATACTTGGGGTGTCACAATGGCACTTAGGCACTTAGCCAGTAATGGGGGCCCAATTTGATCAGGATTTGCAGTGGGAAACAAGGGCAGCTGGGAACAGAGAGGCCAAGCCCAAGTCTTTGCGTAGATGAAGATATTTGGGCCATGTCTTAAGACAGTGTAATTATAAAGCTGCCAATTCAGAACTTTTTGTTTGTGTTGTTTTATCTTGTCGAAAAAAATGTTCGACTTGTCAAGTCATAGGACCGTGGTGAAATGACAGCAACCGAATGGGAAATGATTACCTTGGACTTGCTTTAATTCTAGGCCTTTCCTTCACCTGTACTAATTGTGAACATTTGAGTGTGTTACTTCAACCCTGAAGTGACATGAATGAGTGTGTCACCAATTTTAATATGCTTCGTCAGTGCAGTCTTGCTTTATTTATTTTTTTTCCTAATCTTGGGACATTGAACGTAACTTGTTCGAAGCCAGAATTAAAGATTCAGAAGACCGGAGGGATGTGGGGGAGAAAAAGGGAGAAACCAAAACAGAAATAAATTTCAAAAAACTGAATCTGGGAGAATAGTCAAAGAAAGTGGTTATGATGGCAGATTGGAATGGATGGGAAATTGGGCTGGTAAAGAAAATATAATCACGGTGGATGGTGGTGTGAGATGTTATGTGTTGAAGTAAAGTACTTCCATTGAACTATAGTTCCCCACAGTGCAGACAGATGACGATCAGCCCATTCAAGTCTGCACTGATTCTTCAAAAGAACATTCTATACTCCTGCCTTAAACTGATAAATTTACCATGGCTAAACCATCTAACCTACTTAACTTTGGACACCAAGTGGCAATTTAGCATGGCCAATCCATCTAATCTGCATATCTTCAGACTGCAGGTAGAAACTAAAGCACCAGAGAAAATCACGCATATATGGAGAAAACTTGCAAACTCCGTACAGAGAGTCACCCAAAGCTGGAATTGAACCTGGATCCTTGGTGCTATAAAGCAGCAGTGCTAATCACTCTGCTGCCCATGGTTACAGGCTTGTCTAAGATTACTTTCAGAAATAAGCAGATTATTAACTTGTGAAATGAGGATATGTCAAAGCAAATAGTAATGCCCTCACTAGTTCCTCATGGCAACCCAATAATTCACAAGGAACAAAGTCTGCAAGATAGTAGTAGCCACCCTAGCAAATAGAAAATTCTGGTTGCACTTCAGTCAAATTGATTTTTTTTCATTTGCCCATCTATAATTATTTTTAAAATTGCCTTTCTCATTATTTTCTCTTTAAATGAATAATAAGATGCTATTGTAATATCACTAAACTACAACAGTTCATGCATGAACACAAACATGAGTCAAGTATAATCTCCACCAATATAGAGCTTGGGGTCAAGATGTAAAATAAATACGAATTTCAGAGGATGCCACTGATTAAATTATAATCGTGGAGGTAGCCCTGCATTTGAACATTTTGGTGCATCATAGATAGTTGGATGTGGATTCAAATGTACAGTTCTCATTCCTATGTTCTCCGTAACTTGTTTGGGCAATCGAGTTATTTGTACATCCTTAACCTGTGTTCTCATGGGAAGGGAGTAACCTGTTTCTCCCTGTTGTTTCTCTGTGTTTTGATGAATTGCTGCAGTCCATCAATGGTTTGCTATTCTTCATGTAGCAGGAGAGAGATGAAAAATACAGTTCATTGTTATAGCACGTTTTACATCCTCATGATGGCCCAAAATATTTCAGAGCCATTGAAGTCAGTTTGTAATTAGCAAAGTTATGGGGTTAGGTGGGGAGCACGTTGATGGGAGAGTGGTTGCCTATTCTACCCCCACCCCCCCCTCCTGTTTTCTTTGAGGTTATGGGGAGAGATGTGGTAGAGAGTCTCTATGGTTTCTTCTCCCCTGCGCACTCATCTTTCCTGAGTGTTGGTGCCCTGTTATTTGTTGAGATTGGTGATTCATATGTAGGTTTGGGCCCTGGTGATGATTCATATGTAGGTTTGGGCCCTGGTGAATGCCAGGTTGGGGGGGGGAAGGTGCAGAAGGTTTGTTTTTCTCCATATGATCTTTTATGGCATCTCTAGAGCTGGTTTTGTTTTCCTGGGGGCTTGGGCTCCCTGTGCATTCCTGTGGTTGTGTGTTATTGTGTGGGGGTAGCTTGTGGTGTGCAAGGATATCCTCTTTTGGGGTGGCAAGGGTAGATGGGGCGGGGGGTGTGGGGGAAGAACATTGTATTTTTCCTTAGGATATCTGAATTGTGGGTGTCACGATGACTTTTCTTCTTTTACAGGATCCCACGAAGAGGGTGTTTTTTTTCCCTCTTGGAGATTGAGGTAATGGTTGGAATCAAAAAGGAGCTTGTATTATTAGCTTTTCTGGGTTATTATTCCTGGGTCTGTTTATGTAATGCTGGTATTTAACCTGGTGTTGTGAGACTTCTTTCTCTGTGTAATGCTGAATTGGGCAGTGATTTACTTGGTGGTTTGCAGTGGAGTAAGGGGGAGTGTGGAGGATTTTTTTCAATGTTTAGGACATGGGAAGAGAACTAGTGCCCACCACCACCACCACCCCCCCATCCCCCAGAATATCTCTCTCTTTTTGTGGGAAGCTTGTATTGGCTGTTTTTTTTTTTCACTCATTTTACATTCTTTTGATGGAACTATTGCCTGTTCTTGTTCTCATGTTTTTTGGGCATTTTTTTTTTGTCTGATTTGTTCCTAATTTTAAGAGCTGCGTTTAGGAGTAGCCCTTGTCTTGATGGGACCTTCTGGTGCACCTCCTGAGAAATTCCTTTACCTCTCCCATAAGAGGGACTTGATTTATAGTGTAGTTTTGACATTGTTGTTCTGTGAAAGATTGTGCACCACAGTGTCATGTCCTATTATTTTGAATTTCCACATACGTTTTGTGTTATCCTTTTCAAAATTTTTATGAAAGAGGGCACTGACTGTAATCCTAAGGACTATGATGTCTAACTCTCTGAATTATTTGTATTGATCCCTACTGTCTTCTCTATACTTATATGTGGAATATGCTGAATCCTGAGAGTTTGTTGCATACAGTACTGAATATAAATTTGAAAAACATTTACAATAGGAAATCCACAACATGAAATAAATACCTAATTAATCTGTTTACTTTTCTGTCATGTTGGTTGTCTGGGATAGTATTTGTCCTTTGCTGGGAAAACTCCCTGCATTATCCTCTTTGAATAGTACAGTACCTTAGGATTTTTTTATGTTTACCTGAAAAGGCAGTTGGATCTTTGATTTAATGTTTTATTCATTCTTGTTTGTGCTATACCAGCCTACTCAAGTTCTAGGGAGGGTCTGCAAGAGGAGTGGAAGAATTGTATAAAAAAGAATGAAATGCAATGAAATAAAATAGTTTTTTTGTTTTAATTATGCCAAGTCCTGGATCTGGATCATAATGTTAAAGTGCTAGAAATAATTTGGTGGATTGGCAGTACAGTACAAGATTTGGATGGCAAGGGACCATTTAAAAATTTCCTGTGAGATTGTATCATCACATTGTCCTGAGACATTTGGCTACTATTATAATGGAGAAGAATGGAGTAGGATAATCCCTGCAGGTGTGGTATATATTCTGGAGAATGCATGCACATTTTCAGAGTTATATGCATGATGTTACTGTTTTTGTTTTTAATACTATTCTTATGTGCTTTGCATTGTATGGCAATAAAAGTAAAATTGAATTGCTTGATCTGAACTAATTTAAAACAGGAAAAAAAAGTATGTTCCAAATTTGTCTGTCAGCTCGCAATGTATGTGGCCCCCAAATCCCACGTTTCATATATTTGTTACCAACATGTTTGAAAAAGTACAGTGGCTTTCACTGACTAACTGAAAAACATTTTTCCTCAAAACAGTAAGACTTATTTTCTATTCTATAAAACATAGAAACAGAATTGACTGAGTCGAAAAATTCAGCTTTCAGAACCATTTAAGATGCCACTTAGTGGAGTTTGATACTGATGCAGGACTGGTTTGTATTATATTTGTATTTGTGAGAGAAATGGGAAAAAAGATTATTCATTATGATTGCAGATCAGTGAATTTCACAATGAATTGTCTTAAAATGCTTATGATTTGATAATGTAATTTTGTGCAAATGTCAAACTAATAATTCATGATGACTTTTCAACTAATTATTGTTTACAGTCCAATACAGATGTAATATTGTTGAAAAATACATTTTGTTAAAAGTTTTTCATCTTAGTCAGGCCAATCACAAAACTACCACTCTCGGGGGAAACAACTTTATACTGTGTTAGTGTCGTTTTTAGCACACGGAGGATTATTTAACTAATGTTGTCCAAACATGGAATTATCCAATGTTGGACACTTTTGTACTTTGTAGGGCAATGCCTTAACTAATCAGAGTTAAGCTACCTGTTTTAAATTTCACATGCTGCTTGACAGTTATCTGTCACTCGCTATCAACTAATGCATTCTTCATGCAGTGTCTTTACCAATCGAAATCCACCTGCCAGCCAATTAGCACACTCTTTTCATCCAGTATAAAGTTGTTGCTTTCCTGACATTGAGATACTTCTGATAGTCCTAATGAATACAAGATGAGAGCCTTTAACAAAATGTATTTTTTCAGCAAATTTTCAAGTTCTGTGCTATCAAACAAACAGGAGGCAGCATGGTAGCACATGGTTAACACAGCTGTTTCACAACGCCAGAAGCCCAGGTTGGATTCCCAACTTGGATCACACGTCTGTGTGGAGTTTGCACATTCTCCCTGTATCTGCGAGCGTTTCCTCTGGGTGCTCCGGTTTGCCCTCTCATTCTGAAAGATATACTGGTTAGATGCATTAACCAGAACACGTGCTGACTGTGGCAACGAGGAGAATTTCACAATAACTTCATTGCTGTGTTAATGCAAACCTTATTTATGACAAATAAACAAACTCTAAACATAAAAAGGGCTATTAATAAAATGTTACATTGGTGGAAGTGGGATAATACCTTTCCCAGTTCGCAGATGCTGTATTTTGAGACAGATTTGTGCGTAAGTGCTGTGATTAATGTAGTTGAGAAAATATAACACTATATTGCTTTGAGCAGGTTAGTTACTCCTTAACTTGTTGCGTTATATTGGAGACTAAATGGGATGCCCATTACGTTTCCTGTCTAATCTGAAAGGTAGTAGTAAATGGTTCGCTGTTGTACTCAGAATTGAACTTATTGGTAAATAATAGTTAGTAATAATAGTACTAATATATACAGAATTAATAAATAAAAGTTAATAATTGGACATGTGATCGTAATGCATACCATATGCATGTCCATTTTAACTTTTATCATGTGTATTTTTTTCCTAGGTACTCCACTAGCATTATTGTATCCCTTGTCCCCTTCAACTTTAGTTTCTTGCTGACTGATTATGTTGTATCTTCCTATCTCCTTTTCCATTTGTTTTCTGCAATGTGCCTGTACCTTGCCTGTTCCAATTAATATATTTTTTCCTCACTTTGCCTCAGTTTCCTATTCTAAAGGAGCACATCTAAAGTACAACTACCTAGGTGACGCCAGCCCTCCAGTATCTTGCAAAAGTACTTTATGGACAAGCATGGGTTGTCAGTGGTTTCTCTTGCTCTCCAGTCCATTGAAGAAAGCTTAAAGGGTTCCCATCTGATCCCCTCAGATTATTTGCTGAATTGCGACTTGGTGCATGCGTTTTTCTTTAATGAACTTAAAGTTATGCCAGTTATATTTTTCATTTGTTGCTTTAACTTGGGCAAACAAACAAGAATCAATACAATATTTTCCCAGGGCTACTTAAGATTGCCATTTCAGAAGTTTCATTTTGTTTGACATTGGGAATGATAGGACACTGTTCCTTTTCGGTATCTATGGAGTCCAGAAATTGAGCTGCAAGCAGGAAGCATTACTGTGGTGTAATTCAGCTGGACAGCTGATATCTTAAATGCTTAGTTAATTTTAAGTTGAGGTTCTACAGACTGAGTATTGCAGCCTATAAATACATATGTATGTGCATTCCCTTTTCTCTTGAGCCTTTACATGCTGAGAGGATGTTCAATGTGATCCATGATTCAAGATAAGATTCATGTGACTTATTTTCTCTGAAGAAACTGGTCACTTCTCCAGTGGATTAATTTGTGTTTGGAGGATTTGCTCTTCTTTTGGCTTCCCATGGTAAACAACACTTGAGGCAGATTATTACTTTCAGACGAGTGTTATTTTAGAACCCAGGGCATGTAAGTGTTACTCTGTGTGTACTCTCTTGCTTCTCATAGTGTCACTCTTTATTCTCTTCCTTTGTAGATGTCCATCAAACTTGTCAATAGAAACATTGCAGTATTTAGTTTGTCATCCAGATTGAGTAAGTTCTCATCATTTTGTTTATATTGAACAATCCATATTTTAGTTCTCCCCAAAATAGGAAAATGGATCTGCTCTATTTAATGGTAAAATTATTTTTACATGCTCCATTTTGTGCAAGTGATTTATCTATTTCAGCATGAGAGTAAAATGAAGCTTTTTTTTAGATTTGGTAAAATGATTGCTCTGTCAGTAAATTTTTTGAAACAATTTCTGGTATTAATATTCTATCTTTAACCTGGTCCAGCTGAATCACAATAATGCCACAATTTACACTGCCACCTAAAATCAGTTCAAGAAGGTATAATTTGGATGTGAGAGGGTGGTAGGGGTATGGAATGTGCTGCCAAGTAAAGTGGTGGAGGCAGGTACTCTGGAGTTATTTAAGAAATACTTAGATGGGCATATGAACAGAATGGGAATGGAGGGGTATAGAAAACTGATTTAAAATAGGGATCATGAGCCTTGGGAGTCCCTGATGTACTTGTTTTTATCCTACAGGTGCTTTGGTCCACCTTGTTGTCTAATACACGCGATAGGTCGTGAGAGGGCTGCTCTTGGATTTTTTTTTCGAGAGTATTCTAGTGCTTCACGTCGTTAGTGTACGCTTGCCCTGGACCATTTGATGGGCAACACAACAGCTCAGTGACTATCGCTGTGCTGTGCAGATACATGGATTTGGGCCTGTGTCTGTGGGAGTTTGCGCATTCTCCCCGTACTTGCCTGTGTTTTCTCCGGGTGCTCCGGTTTCCTCCCACATCCCAAAGATGTGCTTTTAGGCTAATTGGCAAAACGTATTCTCCCTAAATTGTCTCAAATTTGGTTTTTAATCCATAGATCTATAAACATAGACAGAGATCACGGGTAGAGGTGGGAACATTGGAGTGGCAGCACGGGCTCATTGGGCTGAAGGGCCTCTTTCCCATGCTGTTTTGATCTTTGATACTCTTGACAAAAGATTTTTGGTGAATCATAGCAATAAATAGCTTTTCCCTTGTTAGTATATATTCTTGTAATAGTGGTTTATAAGGAGATAGTTATATGATGGACCCGTAGTTATGAATCTCATAGTTTATTCCTGCAAATCCAGCTCTCATAGTAATAAATAAAGTAACATTTTACACAAATAATTTGAAGTTTAGGTATAATGCATAATATGACAATCTGACCCTCTTGACATGACTAAAGGAGTTCAGTTAAGTTTTTTAAGTTTAGAGTTTAAGTTTATTTATTATTATCACAAGTAAGCTTTCATTAACACTGAAATGAAGTTACTGTGAAAATCCTCTTGTCACCATACTCCAGTGCCTGTTAGGGAACACCAAGGGAGAATTTAGCATGTCCTTCAGACAGAGGAGAAACTGGAGCACCTGGAGGAAACTCATGCAGACACAGGAGAACATGTAGACTCCTGACCCAAACCAGGATTCGAACCCAGATTCCTGGTGGAGAGAGGCTTCAGTGCTAGTCATCATGCCACCCCTACTTGCAATTTCTATTCACTTGCTTTAGTTTTAAAGCATGTGAAGAAAAGTTTGTACGGTTAAAATGTAATTTTCTTTTCTTTTTGTTGATTTTTGACTAAGTCTTCTGTTCATTTTGTATAGCACTGATAGTTATTTTAATGGTCATTGATAATAGTTTAGAAACTCCTTTTATTTTGAGATTTTATGGACTTCTGTGAGTACCTGAAGAATTTGTGAACAGTATGTGCAATCTTACATATATGACCCTGATGAAGTAGGTGAAAAAGGAGACTTGGAATGTTATTTATTGTAATTCTGTTGAGAATACTAGTAGTGACAGTAGCTGAATGACCTGCAGAGATTAAATTTTAATATGCTGAAAGATCTTCAATCAAACAAATCTGATTTTTGGCCAAAGTTGTTTTTTAAGCATGAGAGTTAAGTCAAAAGAAGTTGAGAAGGAAAACAGCTAGTTAATCCATTAAATCTCAATCTATGTTAATACTGTATTTGTGCAACTTTAGTTTTTCAGGCAGTGATATCAAAATTTTAATCTCACTCTTTTTCATTTGGTGACCTAAAATTAGATTACGGTCTTCAAAATAAAATGTATAAATTAGATGCTCTTTACAATAATGTTCTATATTTTTAAAAAAATTATGGATAGTTGGTAGCTCGCAAGATCGGCATGTCTTGCTGTTTAAGATTTGTGTGATCTTCAAATATTTAATTTGCAATTTTTCTCAAAATTGATGTACTTGGTTTTTTATTGATGTTTGTGCAATTCCATGATCTTACACGTTTCATTATGATCATGGAAATTTCTGTGAAAACCCAGGAGTATGGAGGATAATTTATGTGTTCTGTGGTAAATTCAGTTTCACAATTGGATTTCTGTTTAGTTATTTGGAGAAGTTTGGAAATTTGGGAAGAGTGTTAAATCTTATTTTTAATGGAAGAGATTTTCTATTTACTGCCTCCTTAATAGTTCGTGGTGAAAAATAAACATTAGCTCATGCTTTCACAGGGAATAATGCATAGTTAAACATAAATATTTTTACTCTTTGGACATTTATATTTTCCTAATTATAGAGTTTTGCTCATGATTTTGATGTTCCAAATAACTTGTTATGTGTGTCTCTTGTTTTCTTTCAGGAAAGTGAAAAATGGGTGCATTTTTGGATAAACCAAAAACAGAGAAACATAATGCACATGGTGCAGGGAATAACTTGCGCTATGGCCTTAGCAGCATGCAGGGTTGGAGAGTGGAGATGGAAGATGCTCACACAGCTATTGTTGGCATTCCCCAAGGCCTGGACACATGGTCCTTCTTCGCAGTGTATGATGGTCATGCAGGTTCTCGTGTGGCAAACTACTGCTCAAAGCACTTACTTGAACACATAACAAGTAATGAAGACTTCAGAGGCACAAATGCATCTGGGTATCCAATTGAACCTACCATAGAACATGTCAAGAGTGGTATCAGAACTGGATTTTTGAAAATTGATGAATACATGCGTAATTTTTCAGAGCTGAGAAATGGCATGGACAGGAGTGGGTCAACAGCTGTAGCAGTAATGATCTCCCCAGAACACATGTACTTTATCAACTGTGGCGATTCAAGAGCTGTTCTCTATCGAAATGCACAACTTTGCTTTTCAACACAGGATCATAAGCCTTGCAACCCAAGGGAGAAAGAGCGAATTCAGAATGCAGGGGGCAGTGTAATGATACAACGAGTTAATGGATCACTAGCTGTGTCACGAGCACTGGGGGACTATGATTACAAATGTGTCGATGGGAAAGGGCCTACAGAACAACTGGTATCTCCAGAACCTGAAGTGTATGAGATTCTTAGAGCAGAAGAAGATGAATTTATTATACTGGCATGTGATGGCATTTGGGATGTGATGTCCAATGAGGAGCTCTGTGAGTTCACTAGATCTAGACTAGAGATAACGGATGACCTTGAGAAAGTCTGCAACTGGGTGGTGGATACCTGCTTACACAAGGTAGTTAATATATGTATTTTGTTATGGTTTGTTTTGAGTTAACTAAGTTTGTGTATTGATCTGACATGGATTGGATTTTAATATGCAATTGAATTATTGATTTCAGCCACTGAAAGATAATGGACTCAACATGAACTTCTCTAATGTGCACAATGCCATTGTTAAATATTTGTGAATCAAACATCAAATATATTATTTTGCAATGAGTCCCTTTATGATCTTTCATATTGAAATATCTGGTTTTGTTTATGATTAGTGTTTGTGTGTGATATGTGTAAGGATCTTTGATTAGGATGTTGGGTTTGCACATGTAATATATTGATTGAATTTTTAAAACTGCTTGGCTGATCAGTTCACAGAATACAAAGTAGAGACTATCAACTTCACCACAATGTGAGATTAATTATATCTGCTTTATTTATGCCCTTTTAAAATACTAGTATTTTATTGAAAGCCTGGGAGTAGTTAACTATTTATTCAGAAGAGGAAGGATATGCTTAATATCTTAATTTATAATGTATGTTATCCAATAATAAGTGTTCACTACTTTTTAAATCAATTATTAGTATGATAATTCCTCAGTGGTGAGTGGATAAAGACTCCAACTCATGTACAGCATAATTGGACTAGATGGGAGCAAAATCAGCCATGATATTTGGTAGTACAGAACTTGTGTATTGCTGAAAAAAAACAACATGCTAAGTTTTCCATCTTGACTCATCAGGACAGATTGCAACATTTTTAATAGTAAAGGGAAGAACAGTTTATATTGCATGAACTGAGAATGCTGATTGGTTAGCAAGTGGACTCTGATTGCTAGAGGTTTGGACATGCTTCTGTCTGCAAAGGATAGGGCACCATGTGTGAATATATGTAGTTTTTAGCATAAATGAGCCATGCTATGAGCCTGACTGCTAATCTTAAATTGGTTTTCTGTATAATTCTTCACAGTCAGGATTATTTAGCAAATGTTGTACAATTGTGGAATCAAATCTAATATGGATGCATGGTCTGGTTGGGTACGGTCAATAGCTTGTTATCATCAGCCAAAGATAGGATGCTTTGTGGAACTAAGCCTTTAATAAAATATGGTCTTATTTACTCCCATTAATTGTTTACAAAGACAGAAGCCACAGTTTTTAGTCTCTGTTCCAATGCCATCAATCTCCCAGGTAGCAGTCTGAGGTTAAACCAATCTGTTTGCATTCTTGGTGTTGCACTTGATCCTGAGATGAGCTTCTGACCTATGTTCATGCCATTATTAAGACCATCTATTTCCACCTCAAATTTCAGCCTTGCCTCAGCACATCTGCTGCTGAAAGACTTATCCTTGTCTTGATTATTTTAATTCATTGTACCTTTCTAAACTTGAGGTCATCCTCTGCTGCCTGTATCTTAACTGCATCAAGACTTGTTCCTCTAACTATGTTGCTTGGCTCCCATTCGAGCAATATCTTGATTTTATAATTCTCAGATTTCAAATCCCTGCATGGCCTAACCCCTTCCTATCTTTATAATCCCCTCCACCTCAAAGCCTCCAAGATATCTGTGGCCTTCTAATTTTGAGTTCTTATGAATTTCCAATTATAATTGTTCCATCATTAATGGCTGTGCATCCAGTTGCCTTGGCCCAAAACTTTGGAACTTCCTTTCATAAGAGCACAAGAAACACAAGCAGAAGTCAGCCACCAGGTTGTTCAAGCCTGTCCCACCATTTCGTATGATCAGGGCTGATCTATGTTGGCCTCAACTCAATTTCTGTGCAATTTCCCCATAGCCCTCTATTCCTCGATCTGTCAAATATTTATCCACCTTCACTTTAAATATTCTAATGATCCTGCCTCCACTACCCATTTGAGGCAAAGAATTCCAGTGATTCACCACTCTCTGCAGGAAAAAGTTTCTATGCATCTCAGTTTCAAATGACTGGCCCTTCAATTTGTAGTTATGTCCTTCCTTCTGTTCAAGACTCTCTCATTAAATGAAAACGTCTCATCGTTTACCCTGTCAAGCCACCTCAGGATCTTAAATGTTTGAATAAGATCACCCCTCATTTCTCTAAACTCCAAAGAATAGAGTCTCTCTTGATATACAACCCTCTCATCCCAGGAATTAACCTGGTGAACTTTCTTTGGACTGCCTCCAATGTTCCTATATACTTTAGGTAAAAGGACCAAAACTGTATGCAGTATTTCAGGTGAGATCCCACCAATACTCTATACAATTGCAACAAAGACTCCCTACTTTTTAAACTCCAACCCCTTTGCAATAAAGGCCAAAATGCTGTCTTAACTACTGATTGGACCTGCTTGTTAGCTTTTTGTGATTCATGCAGTGGAATACCTAGATCCCTCTATACTTCATTCACTGCAGTCTTTCTCCATTTAGATAATGTTCTGTCTTTTGATTCCTCCTACCAGTGCATGGGCTCACACTTCTTCACATTAAACTTCATTTGTCAGGTTTTCACCCACTCACCCAATTTATCTATATCCTGTTTCAAAATCACAATTTCCACGTCACAGCTTGCCCTTTTACCTATCATCTTGTTGGATAAATCTGGAAATCTTGCATTCTGTTCTTTTCTCCAGGTTATTAATGCAAATAGGAAACAATTGGCCAAGAACTGATCTCTACGATACTTCTATCTTTTCACTCCGAAAAGAACCCATTTATTCCAACTTTATCTGACAACCAGTTTTCAATCCCTGTTAGCACATCCTTCTGCTTCCTGTTATGCTTTGTTCCTTTAAGACACCCCTTAAAACCGACCTCTTTGACTAAGCTTTTGGTCATTTGACTTAATTTCTTATGATATCACAATGTAAGACTTTGCTTTATAATGTTTCTTTGAAAACACCCTATGAGGGAGGTTTCATTATGTTCAAGATGCTACACAAATAAAAATTGTTTTATAACCCACAGATGTTGGAGATTTGGAGAAAGGTGGGGGGTGCGGAGAAAGAGACGGGAAATGCTGTAGAATTAAAGATTTTAAGAAGAAACAAGTAGACTGGGATTATTTGTTAAAAGAAGAGCAGCATTGCAAGTAACTTTTAAAGCAAAAGGCACATTGGGCAATTTTGAAAAAGGGACGAGAAGTGCCTCTTTCAAGAGAGTCAGAGTTGTTTCGTAAAATCATGGAGAACTCTAAAGCCCAAAGTTTGTTTTTATAAGGGCATTTACTGGAATCAGTTTGCACTGAGGGTGAATGGATAGTTTTCTTTCGTTAAAACATCCTGTGTGTGGATTGCAAATATTTGAGGTCGAGTAGTAGTAGCGCTTAGAAAAGCCCAGGACCTGTTAACAAGCTACAATATGCTACAAACCAGGAGCGGGACTTGGGATAGAGTTCACAGACATTTTGATGGATATGTTTTTGCCTTGGTGTTCGTTAAAATTGAGTGGGGGGTGGGGATTCTAAGATGCAAAGAATTGAAAAATAGTATTGGGCTTTTTTCATTAGAACAGTGCGAATTATGGATAAATATCATAATGTTTAAAGTTGGGAAGAGTGAAATAAGACAAGTACAAGACAGCTGGTTTTCTGTAAGTTGAGGGATCTAGAGTAAGAGGCTGCAAAAGGAAGAAGAGTGACAGCCATAAACACCAGGTTGAAGGTGGAAGAGAATTAGAACAGAAGATGGGAGAAATACTTTTACATAGTGAGTTGAGGCGAATGGATTGGAGATTTGGAGATGGACTGAAGCGGATTGGATAGATGGAAGAAGAAAAAGAGGTTGAATGGTTACAATGAGATTAATATGGTGTTGTTAACATGATCAGAAGGGTTTGCACATGTGGAAGGTAAACACTGACATGAGTTGGTTGGGCTGAATGGACTGTTTTCATGTTGTTATTTGCACGCTAAACAATTCACCTGGCCTCTGACTTTCATCAGAGAAGCCTAGGGAAAAAAATTCTGCAGAGCCTCCCAGTGGCTAAGACCTAAAATGACATATACAAATGGAAAACAGTTCTTTGAAGTGTATTGCTATAAGAAATGCAAAATCCTATTTCACTATGACATGGCTGAAGCTCTCCATGCAACATCAAAATGCATGGGTGTGTTTATAGATGATTTTTAAAAATAATTTGTCTCTCAGTCTTTGGTAAGTATACTCAAAGTATAGTTTAACTAACTAAAGGGATGCAGAATTGAGAAGCACATATGCTCACTGATGTTTTATGATTAGAATTTTTATATTTTCATAGCTTATTTTTGTGGTACTACTTTTTCAAATTGGATTTTCAAGCTATTATGTATTTTCAAGCCTTGCAGGTGGAGGAGGTGGTCAAGAAGGCATATGGTGTACTGGCCTTCATTAATCGAGGAATTGAGTTTAGGAGTCAGGAGGTAATGATGCAGCTCTATAAGACCCTTGTCAGACCCCAGTTGGAGTATTGTGCGCAGTTCTGGTCGCCTCATTATAGGAAGGATGTAGATGCTATTGAGAGAGTTCAGAGGAGATTTACAAGGATGCTGCCTGGATTGGGAGGCAGGCCTTATGAAGATAGGTTGAGGGAGCTGGGACTCTTCTCACTGGAGAGACGTAGGTTGAGAGGCGACCTGATAAGAGGTCTATAAAATGTTGAGAGGAATAGATAGGGTGGATTCTCAGAGACTATTTCCCGAGCTGAAATGGTCACTGAGAGGACACAGATTTAAGGTGCAGGGAAGCAAATATAGAGGGGATGTTAGGGGTAAGTTTTTCACTCAGAAGGTGGTGAGTGAATGGAATTGGCTGCTGTCAGAGGTGGTAGAGGCAAACTTGCTGGGGTCTTTTAAAAGACTTCTGGATGAGTATATGGAAACAAATGGGATAGGGATTACAGATAAGTTTGTGGATTGGTAGATGTAGATGTGATTGGCGCAACTCGTGGGCCGAAGGGCCTGTTTGTGCTGTAGTGTTCTATGTACATTCATATGAATATTTTTTGAAGACTTCCTGAAATTAAGGATATGTTTAGACATTTTGGTACATCAATATTTAGATGTATATTCATGCACACATGTTGAGAATGTTTATTTCTGAATATGGTTTACTAATTCTCACAATACTTACAGGTGGACTTTACTACATGTCCAGGCATCTGGGCACATTGTGTACGCGCTAACAGTAATAAAAGCTAAGACAGTTTCCATGGTCCTGTATTAGTTAGGTTTGCAAGGTGACCGTGCATGCTGGTTGTTCTGTTTAGTGAAGACTGATTGTCAGTAAGGTTATTATTACTGAACCAAGGAAGTAGTTTGTGTTTATTTTTTAAGAAGAATCCTTACCAGTTTCAGTGAGTGGCCAATCATTATTTGATCTGATTTCTAGATGTTCTTTTTTTCAACCATGTTATGGTTGCACTCTAGATCTTGCAACTATAAGTGCCCATGCATCTTGGGCAGGCTGAAACTGACTAAATTGGGCAGGCCCACCAAGCATTACGCTGGGAGTTTTTTGAGGTTGAGATTGGTCAAATTCCAAATGATTTCCTGAACTGTCCAGAGTGGCTTGATGCTGGAGCATAACCAGAATATAGTGGGAGCATGGCAACTCCTATCGCCACCTATGTGGAAGACAGCAAATATAGGAAACAAGCACAGGGAAAGGCCAGCAGATTTTTGTAAACTTTTACAGATGTAATCTGCAGATACCATTAATTGTGTTACACCCCACCTTTCCAGAGGAACAAGTGTTTCCTCAGTGCAAAAAAATCACGGCCTAACTTAAGAAAAACTGCACAGATCTCCTCTCACCTTTGCACACACTCCAAGGGATCAACATAACTGATGATATTATCCCGAGTAACCACCTACTTTCCAGAACACTGTCTTTGCAATTGAAGGAGCTTCTGGCTTTCCATTGAGAATATTTGCAACAAATTTTCACACACGTTAAATTTTGATCGATAACTATCTACTGAAAGAAACTTCTTGCGTTTAATCCAACTCTTGACACTTTGCAATTTGTACTATTGTCCCCTGATTCTTCGAAGTCTTTGCTTTCCGAAGTAATAACTTCCTTAAGTCTACCCTGATAACTAATGGCAATTGACCTGGGTCTCAATCAGCAGTATCAGGTGATATCCCACAATGTGACAGTATTAAAACTGGATGCATAATTCTGAATGTAACTGGACCAAAGATGTTGTATTTGATTTTTTTTTTTATTATCCTAGCTATGCATTGTCGCACCACACTTGCATTCATATAACCTCATGATATTGCTCATAGATTTTCAGTGACTCAATTGCTATAATTGTCAAGCCCTTTTTTTGGCTCAGCTGTCTTGAGTGCACAACCCTGCAGATTGCATTCATACTTGGAACTGCTCTTGCTCAAACATATGATGCTGCAGTTGTCTACATTAAAATAAGCCTGCTGATAGTCAGATTTGTCGAATGGAGGCACTGGACCTTCCAAAATGAGTGGGCTAGCGTATATAGTTGCAAGATATAGAGCGCAGTTGTGGCAACAAATATGGATGAATGAAAAGTAAAGCATCTAGTGATCAGATTAAGTAATCATAGAATCCCTACAGTGTGGAAGGAGGCCATTCAGCCCATCAAGCTTGCAAAAATAACAATCTCACCCAGATTCTATCTCTGTAACCAAACATAATTATACTGCTAATATCCTTGACACTAAAAGGGCAATTTAGAATGACCAGTTCACCTTATCTGCACATCTTTGAATTGTGGAAGGAAACCAGAGTACCTGGAGAAAACCTATGCAGACATAGGCAAAATGTACAAACTCTGCACAGAAGTGACCCAATTGAACTAGGTCTTTGATGCTGTGAGGCAGCAGTGGTAACCATTGTGCTATCTTGCCCATGATTGGTGACTTGCTGAAACTGATGAGGATTCCTATTAAAAAATGAACACAAGCTAGTTCCTTGATGCAGCACAGCTGATGATAAAGGCAGGGTATTCCAAATCCCCAAAAGAGACTTAAAACATCTGCTTTCAGCTATATTTTGCATTTTGGCATAATGTGAAGAAATATTTGAAAACTAGACAATGATGTCCCAGGTTTCTTTGTGATGGTTTTTAAAAAAATAAATACTTATTAAACAATGAAATAAGCAATAATAAAGTCAACTAGAAATTCTCTTAACTAACTCACAATATTTGCACTGTTTGAAACCTCTTCCTTTCTCTCTTTAGAGCTCATCCTCCCTAAACAACGTCATAAAGGATTTTAAAAATTATCAGCAAAATCCAGTAATAGTCATCACATCTGGTACTTGTATCTTTTGAGGTTGCTTCTAACTCATTTTTTTTTTCAAGCAGTCTTTTCTACACACACAACTTGCTGAGCTTCAAACAGCCTTTCCTGTTGTGGGCTGAGGTTTCAAAACTGCTAACTTGCCTAGGTTGAAATTGTTCCTGATGTGCAATTTTCTTCTTTGATTTTCTCTTAACCCCTCAGAAATCAAATTAATTACCTTTATTTTGACCATCTAATTTTTGAATGCAATTACAAATTCACACCTTATTTCCTCCTTTGAACCCCTAATATCTTATTCAAAATCCTTGATGTTCTATTTTCCATTGTTGCCAACTTGCCCGAGGTGAACATCTGTTTACAGTGTTGCTAGACTTGTACCAAAAGCCATGGTCCCATTAACTTAGCTAAACTGTCCTTGTTCTCACTGTTCAGCTTCCATTTTTAAATAATTGTGAAAAACACATAACCAAAATCACTGGATTTCCTCGTTTTTCTTTCATGTTATATTTCCTGATAGTAAGATGTCAGATCTTCCCATGGTGGGGAGGAGGGGGGGGAATATTTTAGAAGACTTTTTAATCAAGACCATATGGATAGAACTTTAAAAATGAAAGGGGCAATCACCTTTCTTTCACCTGAGTGTACTATAGGCCTTCATACAATCAGTGAAAGATAGAAGAGCAGATATGTAGGCAAATCTCAGAAACGTGTAAAAATGAAAGGTAATGACAGGAGGGGATTTCAACTCCCTCAGTATTAATTGGGATAGGCAAAACCTGAACAGATTAGAGGGGGAGAGCTTTTTGAGCCAATACATGGTAAGTCCTACAAGAGAGGTGGCAGAACTGGATCCAGTTTTAGGGAATGAAGCCAAGCAAGTGTTAGAGGTGTCAGTGGGGGAACATTTGGGTGACAGTGATCATAACTCCAATAAGATTTAAATTTGTTATGGAAATGAACAAAATTGGATGGGGAATAAAAGTTCTGAGTTGGGCGAGGGCAGGATTTAATATGATGGGACCAAAGTTGACTGGGATTGGCTACTTATATGGAAAGTAGGAGTCATTCTGAAAGCACATAGTAAGTTCAGGTCAACATATTCCCATAAAAGTAAAGGATGGGACTAACAAGTCCAGAGAAACCTGGATGTCTAGGATGTACAGCATTGGATAAGGGGGGAAAAAAAGGAAAGCTTGTGGCAGATACAGAGGGCTTAAAACAATGGAAGTCCTAGAGGAATATAGAAAGTGCAGAGGGATACTTAAAAAAAAAAATTGGAGAGCACAGAAGGGGCTTGAAAAAATACTGATGGGAAAAAGAAAGGGAAATTTTAAGGGCATTACAAATGTATCAAGGACAAGAGGGTAACCAGGGAAAGAAAGAGGCCCATTTGGGATCAAAGCAGCAATCTTGGTGTAAAGCTGGAAGACACCAGGCGAAGTCTTAAATTAGTTTTTGCATCTGTGTTTGCTGTGGAGATGATGTAAGGAAAGAAATCAGGGAGGGAGGCTACGTTATAATTAAACAAATTAACAGTGGGAGGACAGATGTTTTAGCAGATCTAAAGGTGGGTAAATCCCTAGGCCCAGATGAAATGTATCCCAGGTTGCTGCATGAAGCAAGAGACGAGCGCATAATGAGCGGTAAGAAGCTAACAAGTAAAGAGGATTAGAGGTACCTTGGAGTGTATGTCCATAGATCCCTGAAGGACAGATTAAATAAAGTAGTTAATAAAGCATGTGGGATACTTGCTTTTATTAACCAGTGCATAGAATTTTAGAGTAGGGAGATTATGATGGAGCTGTATAAAATGTTTGCTAGAGTGCTGTGTGTAGTTCTGATTGCCGTATTAGGCAGGATGTGATTGCACGAGTCAAGGGTGTAGAGGTAATTCACTGGGATGTTGCCTGGGCTAAAGCATTTCAGCTATGAAGGGAGGCTGGTTACGGTGGCAGTTGTTTTCCTTAGAGCAGAGGAGACTGAGGGAGGACTTTGCGCTGTATAAAAATTATGATGGAAATAGTGTAGATAGAAAGGAACAAGAAGCATTTAGATAAATACTTGAAACATCATAGCATACAAGGCTACAGACCAAATGCTGGAAAATGAAATCAGAATAGATGGGTGTTTGATGGCTGGCACAGGCATGATTGGATGAAGGGCCTCTTTTTATTGCTATATAACTCCATCAGTCAATTTTATCACAGATGCAAGGTCTGTGTTTTCCAAGAAGCCTAGTTAAGTTGGTAGTTGGTAGACAAGACTTCCTCTTCCAGGAGCTCTGCTGAAGTTCTTCAACAACACCATCCTTTTCAAGGTACTCGCACAGTGCATTTGTAATAACTGGACCTATCATTTTCCGATACTGACTTCCCTTTTTAGCAATAGTTTGGCCAATAAAAAGAACAATAAAAGATTGTTCTTTTATTGAATCCAAGTCTTCCTGCAACACACTTTTGTCCAGTAAGTATACATACTGCACACCCATTTGTCTAAATATGAACTTGCAGAATGCAGTCCCTATTTCTTTAAGCTTTTGAAAGTCAGTAGTTTGGTCTGCTTTGAGCTCCAATTTCATCAAAGGGTATTCCTGCATCGTTTCCACATGATCAACTTAAGAAATACTCAGTGCTGCAATAAGAAGTCTCACAACGCCAGGTTAACGAGTCTTCTCACCTGATGATGGAGCAGTGCTCCGAAAGCTTGGGATTCCAAATAAATCTGTTGGACTTTAACATAGTATTGTGAGACTTCTTACTGTGCCCATCTTAGTGAAACGCTGGCATTTCCACCTCAGGTCACCACCGATGCTGCAGTGTTAGTTAGCTTAGTGTCTTCATGGGTAATGAAGGATGGTATTTTTATTTGTTCATGTGATGTGGGCAATGTGTCTTCAGACCTTTGCTATACTCCTTCTAAGCATGACTGTATGGCCAAGTTTCCCTCCAACTCAATTTTCCAGTTTGTTGATGACATCACCATAGTGGGTCAGATCTCAAACAATGATAAGACAATACAGGAAAGAGATAGAGGAACTGGTGTAATGAAAATGATCTCTCCCTTGATGTCAACAAAACAAAGGTGATAGTCATTGACTTCACAAAGTGTAGTGGCCCACACCAATGAAGACAAAGTAGAAATGGTCGAGAACTTCAAGTTTTTAGATATGTAGATCATCAACAACGTGTCCTGGTACCGCCGTGCCAAAATTATTAAGAAAGCCCACCTATGCCTCTACTTAAAAGGCTAAAGAAAGTTACCATGTCTGCTATGACTCTCACTAACACTTACAAATGAACCACAAAAAGCATTATTTTTGGTTGTATTGTAGCTTTATATCGTTCTTGCTCTGTCCACGACTGTAAGAAATTACAACAAGTTGTGAATGAAGCTCAGCCCATCACTCAAAACAAGCCTCCCACTCATTGACACTATCTACACTTCTTGCTGCTTTGGAAAAGCAGCCAGCATAATAAAGAATCACACGCAACTCGGACATACTCTCTTCTGTCGGGGAAGAAGATACAAAAGTTCTGAAGACACATACCAACTGACTCATACAGCCTCTTCCCTGCCACCGTTAAACTTTTGAATTGACATACCTTATATTAAATTGATCTTTCTCTACACGTTAGCTTGACTAACACTACATTCTGCATTCTCTCCTTCTTTCTCTGTGAACAGTATGCTTTATTTTGTAGCATGCAAGAAACAATACTTTTCACTGTATAGTATATGTAACAAATCAAATCCTGCTTTTCTAATTAGTCACCAATCAGATAAAATAAATAAGTGATGAAGAAAAGCATGACAAGCTCTGTACTGTATGTAACATGCATGCCCTGAGACAGGAGTTGGGGTTGCTTCAAACCTGAATGTGACAAGCAGCTGTTTGATGATGGAGCTAAATGGTCCTGCAACTAACAGATCTCGGATAAGCTTTGCAATTATTCTGCAAGCAGTTAAGAATGATAGTCGACAGCCAAGTGATCAACAGGAGGAAGCGATGCCCCAGAATGCCCCATACTCATCTTGAGCCTAGCACACAAGTGGGTTGGCACAGCGGTTAGCATTGCTGCCTCATGGCACCAGAGACCTGGGTTCAGTTCCCGATTTGGGTCACTGTCTGTGTGGAGTTCTCCCTGTGTCTGAGTGGGTTTCCTTCGGGTGCTCTGCTTTCCTCCTGTAGGCTGAAAGATATGCAAGTTAGGTGCATTGTTGATACTAAATTCTCCCTCAGTGTACCTGAACAGGTGCCAGAGTGTGGTGACTAAGGATTTTCACAGTAACTGCAGTGTTGATGTAAGCCTAAGTAGAAGAGATTGGCTTCTTTGCAAGAAAACTTCAGTTGTAGCTGCTACAGTCTAGCCAATTCTGTTTCTTTCCCTAACAAGTAGATGATTGCACTGGACACAGCAAAGTTTGTGGGACCTGACAAAATCTTGAAAGGCATAAATATCTGTGACCTGGAGCAGGTCATTTCACAAGCCATTCTGGTCTGGTATAGTTATGATTCTGACATATACCAGATAATGTAAAAGGTTGCCCAGCTATGTCCTATTCACAAAAAATAAATTAACCTGACCAACCCCTCCACCAAACCTCCTGGTCAATGGCAAAGTGATGTAAGAAATCATCTGAATGGCTGATTAAGCATTTGTTGGTGGCACTAATCTGCTGGTAAGCGGTTCAGGCTTTTCCAGAATCCCACATTTCTGTATATCTTCAAACCACATATGGATGTTGATGCAAGAAATTGATGCCTCAGAGGAGATGATATGGTGATGCACACAACAGCAAGGCATGACCCAAAAAAAACTACAATAAAAGTAGGGATCAAAGTCAACTCGTGGTTAGTAACATTTGTGCTGCAGTGTTTTCAGAAGCCACTCATCCCATTTCTGATCAGATCATTGCAGAACGCTCTCAAAAATGCAGCCACAATCCACTCTCCATTCATCAAAGACTGCCCTCTACTATAAGATCTGGACTGGGGCCGTCTGCAATAAAAAATGCGTAGCATTAATTTGATGAAATACTGTGTGGTAATGTCCTAGCCCACGCTTATCTCTCAATCATTACCATTAAAAAAATTTACTTGATCATTAGTGCAGTATTGACTGTTTGGTTCTTAGTGCATTGCTGTGTGTAAATTATTTGTTGTGATTTTCTATATTGCAACAGTAACTGCACTTTAAAAGTACTTATTGGCTTTTAAGTGCTTTGGGATACAATCTTAGAACCCTATAGTGTAGAAAGGCCCATTGAGTTCGCACCAACCACAATCCTACCCATGTCCTTATCCCCATGTCCCTACGTAATTCCCACAAATCCCTCCAACTTATGTATCCCGAGATACAAAGGGGCAATTTAGAATGGCCAATCAATCTAGCCTGCATATCTTTGGACTATGGGAGGAAACCCATGCAGATATAGGGAGAACGTGCAAACTCCATACAGACAGTGACCCAAACCGGGATTCAATCCCAGGTCCCTGGAACTGTGAAGCAGCATGCTAACCACTGTGCTCCCATGCTGCCCCCTATTCTGGTGTTACAGTAATACACATTTCACAACATGCATGATGAAACATTGGTTTGTTGCTTCATCCTGACTTTCATATGTTTATCATTTGCATTGTGGGATGATGTATTGAATTATTGCCCAAAGTTATGCCAATCCAATTTTCATTGCCTCAAAAATGGGCAACATAGCAGCTCATTTTGGGGCAGATACGTTGTAAGTGAGATAGGAAGGCCATGGTAACAACTCCATTAGTTTCCTGTAATTTTTCATAATTTCTATCTTGTTTATGTTGTGTTTGTATGATACTTAATAAAATTTGTACCTCTGACAGCTAGGTACTGTCCCAGAGGTACTATTATGTTCAAGTTACCATTGTTGTCATTTTTTTTGTTGCTGTTTATTTCCATCTTCTGAAACCTGTGCCATTTTATAAACAATTTTATATTCTTCTTTTGGGATTTTTTCCTCCTTTCGGAGATTGAGAAATAGTGAAGGCAAGGTAGTTAAAGCTGCACAGCTGACATTGGTAACCACCCCCCCCCCCCCCCATCACAAACATTGCTCCTTGATCAAATACAGGCAAGAGGCCTACTACTTGTATTTGACCAAAGGGCGGAATGTGGAGACTTTACTTCAGAGCAATCTATTACAGAATAATACCATTGACTGCGCTGAATGCACTTTCTGCCACTAACCTTTGTACCACGCTCATTTCATAAGATATTGAACATAAGCCAAATGGCTGTGAACAGTTGTGTCAAGCAGATTTTGAACCCATGGTTTTTTTAGTGCTAGAAATTTCATCATCAACTGTGCCAATATGATATGTAACTGCACTTAATGTAACTTAATTGCTGAAGTTATGTGTGACATCTATATGGGTATGTATGCTTCTTTCTTTAATGGGCAGATGGACATTAACAAAAAGGAGTGCTACTTCCCAATGTGTGTTAGAATTCTGTTTCTGATTTGTAAATGTTATTGCATTTACAGTAAAAGGATACATACTGTGGATGGGATAATAGTAAGGATATAATATCACAGAGTTTACCTCTAAAGTTTACATCTAAACTTTCTGGCTCAGATGAGAAAAGGATTTTTAGTTTTGATTTGCCTTGGCTTCTCAGCTCATTCATTAGATACAGTCAGTGTATCTATGGTGTATAATGCACTTTTTTTCTTTTAATCTGTAATACTTCATTTTGAGCAATCTTGATATTCTTTGTAACTGAAGTTGGTGAACCAATAAATTGGTTGATCTGTTTCAGTATTACATTCTTTACATATTTGCTGCAGATCAGTATACAGTGATAGGAAATTGGTCCTGTCTTGTTTAAGTTTACATAAATTTCTTTACATTAAATAGAACATGATAATATGGCCAGTGCTTGAAGTGGGGGGTAAATTCACACTAACCTAAGAAAATAATCTGTAGCGAATTGTCAGTCTATTTGAGAGTCGTCTTAGGAAGAAACTATTATTTTGGAATACTGTTTTAAAAAAAAAATTAAATTGTGGCATGATATCTAGTTAATGTGACATACTTGGAAGGAATTGATGACGTTAAACTTGTAGTTCCCAAACCTCTCCAATATTGCCATTTTCCCAGTCATATTGCTGGGTCTTCTATAGAATAATTGGAGATTGATTAGTCATCAACTCCATTATCATTGTATCATGTGCTTCCTAGATGATAGAAGGCGAACGAGATGGACATTAGTTTGTTTTCATTTGGAAATCACTTTTATTATAATTGAAGGAAGTAACTTAGCTTTGGTACTTAATAGTACTCTGTTATTTTAAAACTGTTAAATATTCCTGAATGTACATTATCTTTTAATATTATTATAGTATTTAAATTTGTCCTGAAGTTCTCAGGGAGCGGTCTTTAAGAGGAAACTCAGTTCACCTGCATGCATCCCTTTTGCTTTTAATGTACCAAATGTTCTGTGGACCCATTGGAAGACAAGTGGAAAACTGCATGCTTTCTTGTGATCAAAAAAATGTTGTGTCATAAAATCTATAGGAGTGTGTAGCTTTTTGTATATTGAAATGTGCAGTCAGTGGCAAGATCTTCTGTCTGTGTGACCTATTCTTCTGTGTTGGATCATCTTGATGTCCACGTATCATTCAATGTCCACTTACTTTCATTATAAAAGCCAAGTTGTTCTGATGTTTACACAGTGTGCAAGGGTTGTTGTATGCTAGAAATCATCAGATTAGACAGCAGCCAGGAGGAGAGAGAGCAACAGAGTTAATGTTTCAAGTTGCTGGCCAGTTGTCAGAACCATTTTGATGGAAGGTTATCAGCCTGAGAAGTTGCCTTTCTGGAGTCCAGATGACTCGTTGTAGTCATCTGGACTTGAAACGTCAGCTCTTTTCTCTCTTTTATAGATCTTTATAGATGCTGCCAAACCTGCTGAGATTTTCCTGCATTTTCTTTTTTGGTTTCAGATTCCAGCATGAGTAATTTTTTTTTAACTCTCCTTTCTTTAAAGGTTGCCCGACCGACTGCTTATTTGCAGCAGTTTGGCTTTTTTTTTGGATTTATGGCTGTTTGTTTGTAGGATAAAGATACATTAAGTATCATATTTTTGATAGAGACCAAATAACTTTGAAATGCAGTTGTGTATTTAGTGTTTGCACATATCTTTGATAGTTAATGAGTTCCAGATATTAATAAAAGACTGTAATGATTGTATTGAAACAGTAAAAAAAAACTTTACATAAGATTTAGGCACCAAACAGGCAATTTGGCCCAACCAGTCCATGTTGACATTTATATTCCAGTAAGGATCCCATTATTTTTGCTACCATTAATGTTAAGCTGATTGGTCAATAATTCCCTGGATGTATTCTGTCCTCCCCTTTCAAATAAGTACCACATTAACTAGCTGTAAGCTTATTTACCTGGTCATATACTCTTTTCCTAATGATTATTCGATTTGTACAATGTATCTGCCAACTCTTCCCTAGATTCTTTTAAAATGTATTGATGCAATGCATTTGGACCAAGGATGTTTCCTTCTGGGTTTATTCAGTACATCCTTCTTTGAATTAAATGTGTTTATAATATTATTCATTTCATTGTCCAAAGTCATTTCCACCGATTCCATCTGATATCAAAATGAAATATTTATTTAATATTTCTGCAGCTCTTTATAGTTACCTGTGTCTTTCGTTGTTTGACCCGATTCTATCCAATCTTCTGTTTCAAAAATTATGCCTGTAAAATATTTTACTGTATTGTTTTATGTTTCTTGATAATTTACTTTCATAGTTCCTCTGGTTTTTTTTTAACTTCTGTGTTCTTCCTTTTCGTGTTCCCCATGGAATCATTTTCAATGGTTTCTCATCCTGTTTTTGCACCACCACCTCTGATCTATCCTTGGTCTCTCTATTTCCCATGTTCATCCTGCCCCTCAGTGACATCATCCAAAGGCATAACATTAGTTTTCACATCTATGCTAATGACACCCTCTGATCACCACTACCTTTCTTCAACTCCTCCATTGCTGCTAAGTTATCTGACTGCTTATCTGACATCCAGTATTATATGATCAGCAATTTCACCCAATTAAATATTGAGAAGACCAAAGCCTTTGCTTTATCAATGATACCTTCACTAGAGATCCAAACCTAGAGTTTCAACCTCTCCTTTTATTATTGTTTTGCCCTGGAACATCACATACATAAAACTTTCCACATGATTTCTCAGGTACCCAGCCATGCCACTGCTTCGTAGTCTGTATTAAGATGTCACCAACTTTAGGATCATTGCGGATGTCTGACCTCTCACTAGCTAATGTCTTCAGTTCTGCATCTTGCAGTCCTGGCTTTAACTGGGACCTTCCCACTGCCCCTTCTTTTAACTTAAGTGAATAGTATCAGATTCCATTGGTTATTCTTTTGACTTCAGCCTTCCTTGGACTTTCCTCTTTTTTTACTCTCTAATTTCTGGGACTTTCTCCTTCAATTTCTGTAGCTTGCTTTTTATATTGTTGTCCTGCTTGTACTGGAAAGCTTTCTGCCTCTGGATAGCGTGGTTCGAAACTGAATCTAACTGCTTCTGCTTTCTCAGTATGGGCCTCTAGTTGCTAAGCAACATCTCAGTTTTTAAAAACCCTACAATTGCTTTTATATCTTAAACCTCTCATTACAATGCTAGCAATGTTTAAAGTGAAACTAAACATGTAGACTTGTAGGCACCTGTGTTTAACATGAAGCTGAACTAAAGTTTTAATCCCAGCATACAAATATTGGAACACAAATTAAACTTGTACTTTATTCCTAACACACACAATACAAATATTAATCACTTAAATTATCTATATTTCCTAACATGTATTCAATATTAAGGTAAGCTGCTAATCTCATGCTTTTGCCATCACTCAGATTGTTATTTTGACCTTTTAATAATAGCTCATCTGCTGCTGAACACCCCATTCTGCCTTTGCTGCAGTCTGTACTTACTTATTCTAATGCACCCCTGCTTTGTCTCCCTCATTCAAAGCTCCTTAAGCTTAGGGTCTTAACTTACAGTAAGTCCCATTTCATCATCACCCCTGTGCTTGCTGACTTGCACAGTTTCCTGATCAGACATTTTCTTGACTTTAAAATTCCAGGCCTTGTTTTCAGATCCCTCCTTGGCCTTGTCCCTATGTCATGTCTTTCACCATCATAGCTGTCAGAAATATCTGTGCTCCTGCACTTTATGATACTTCTAAATTGTACATTGGATGGTTTTGTGTATTAAAGTATATTTATTAGTGTCACAGTGGGCTTACATTAATACTGCAATGAACGTACTGTGAAAATACCATGCTCCGTCACAGTGCTCCGGTGCCTGTTCAGGTACACAGATGGAGAATTTAGCATAGCCAATTCACTTAACCAGCACATCTTTTGGACTGTGGGAGGAAACTCATGCAGACACAGCAAGAACATGCAGACTCTGCAAAGATAGTGATCCAAGCCAAGAAATGAACACAGGTCCCTGGTGCTGTGAAACAGCGGTGCTAACCATTGTGCAACTGTGCCGAGACATTAAATTTAGTCATTGGCAATAATTCTCTCGCCTCTTTATTCACCAGAGAATCTGATTACTGTTTAGTTTGTCTTTTCTGTTTAATATAACCTATTTTTCCTACAATCTACTGAACACATTTTCAGTTGTAACTTTGCTGCGTTGTTTGTCAATATTGTTTTCAGAAATTCTGTTCCCTGCCCCTCAAAATGAGCTCTTCTCCAATCTATTGGCATTTTTTTGTGATACTTATGTTTAGAATCATAAAATCCTGCAGTGCTGAAGGAGGCTATTCAGTCCATCAAGTCCTGTATCAACCACAATTCCACCCAGGTCCTATTCCCATAATCCTGTGCACTTACCCTAGCTGCTACCCCTGACATGAAGGGGCAATTTAGCATGACTGATCTACCTAACCCACACATCTTTTAGCTGTGGAAGAAAACTGGAGCACTCAGAGGAAACGCACACAGACGTGGGGAGAACTGCAAACTCCATACGGATGGTGACCCAAGCTGGGAATTGAACCTGGATCTGTGGGCAGCAGCGCTAATCACTGTGCCACTGTGTCATCCTATCATCATCTTAAAGCATATAATATTACCCTCACTATTGCCTAGATGTACCTACTTTTTACTTTCATTTGCTCTGGCCTCTTCCCCTTACTAGATGTGATAATGAATTTTTTCTTGATGTACTTGTTACATATTGAGTTAGAGAGAAATCTTGCACACATCGTCTCAACTCTATTATCCCTTTATGTATTACCCTTGTTCAATTAATATCAGGATATTTAAAAACCTGGTTACTAAAGTCTTTTTTTTAACTCTAACAAAAGTTCTGCTTCTATTTTAGTGAATTCTTTCCATTGCTACTGCCTTCAAGCTTGAAGGCTTCTCTCCAGTTTTAAGCGCTTGGTCCCAGCAATTACCTGCTGTAGAAAAATCAAAATGAACGCTTGATACCCACGTAGCGCAGGCTGTTGACCCACTTCGAACCTTGCAGCGTAGTTCAGAAGTCAGCAGTAAAATTCTGCCCCATGTCTCAGTAATCCATATTGTGCCTGGTTCCTTCCAAGCAATATTGCCTCCAGCTCCCCTGTTTTATTACAGGTATGGTGCTCATTGCATGCAGTTTAATTAATTTTTAATAGAATTTCCTTTTACTTTATGTTTAATCATCTTTTTGACTCCTATTCTGGAACTCTATTTACTCTAGTACCTTCTCTTTCCTCCTTCCATATGCTCTTTTTACTTGGTTAGTTTGCATTTCACTTAATGTTTCATGTAGTGCATCCCTCACTATGCTGATCTGTTATTTGTCAACAATGGTTGTTTTGGGAGCAATTTTGCCTCTGAGCTCAAGTTCCGGTTTCAAGTTCCACTCCAGGGTTTCATTATAATAACCATGGCTGATATACCATTGCAGTACTGAGGGAATGCTGCACCGTTGGAGGTGTTGTCCTTTGGATGAGACTTTGAACTACCTTCCTGCTTAGGTGGATATAAAACATCCCATGGTATTATTTTCAAGAGTGGAGACATTATCCCTGATGTGCTGAGCAATATTTATCCCTTAATCAACATTACCAAAACAGATAATCTGGTCATCATCACATTGTTTGTGGAAATTTGCTGGTGTGCACATTAGCTGCCAGGTTTCCTATATTGCAACAGTGATTGTAAAGCACTTTGAGACATTCATTGACTATGAAAATCCCAGTATCAGTGCCCCCTTTTTTTTTTTTTTGAAGCTTCTGGCCCAGCCTTCCCAAATCTCTCTTTATTAAGAACAAACTTACTACCCAGTTAGGAAGTTATCTTTAACTTGGAAATTGATGATGTGTTGGTTTCAGGCTAATTGAATTTGTAACATAAATATTGCAATTAAAACAAATGGATTTAAATTGTAAAAGATAAATTACTTCAATTTCATGTGCAAATTAGGAAATGGGTTGAAAATCCCATTGTTAAGCCTCTTTCTTATTTTCAAATTGAAAGAGAATTTATTTTAAAACAGGAACCAGAGATTTAAATACCTGTTAAAATACACGGGAAACAATGGAGATAATTTTGAAATATGTTTAAAAACAAATTGTCACCTGACTAATTTTATGAATGTGACTGATCCTATGACTAACCTGCGATATGATGTTCTCAATCCATGTTAATAGTGAAACTGTAATTTGTTTGCGTAGGGAAGTCGAGACAACATGAGCATTGTATTGGTCTGCTTCGCTAATGCTCCCAAGGTTTCTGAAGAGGCAGTGAGGAAAGATGCTGAACTGGATAAGTACCTGGAGGCACGTGTTGAAGGTAGGACATATTTTATCTACTTGTTGAATGCAGTAATTTTGAGATTTATCTTTACAAAGAATCAGTAATGTGATCATTTTTTTCATTTTAGAAGGTTCTATAGAAGAAAGAAATATGTTTTAACACTTTGTATCTTCAATACGTCAAAGATCACGTCTTCCTGTGTGCTCTGTTATGACAATGTGTAATTAACAAAAATAATCCAGAAAATATGTTGCTTCAATGAAAGTTTTTGATATCGATTGGAAAAAAATGGACAGTTAGATTATCTTCTCTATTTCCTGCTAAGAACTTGAATGTCGCTTCTGGTAATTCTCAAGAAACATGCCTGAGCCACACAACTTTTATTTTGGTTTATTGTTTTCCTTGCACCAATCACTCTACTTCATATTTCCAGATGTACCCACCAACACTTGTGATCAGCGTTGCTTTGTTTAAAATGTACTACTGGTGGAGAGAAGCCTGATCAAAACGTTTGTTTAAATATGAAGTAGTTCCTAGGTTTTCTGTTGTCGAGAAGATAAATATATAATGTTTGTTTGCTAGACTGAGAAAGTCATCACAAGTTTAAATCTGTAATCATTGGATGTGTATATCTAGGACCACTGTCAGCAAGGCCAGTATTGCTTAAAACTGAATTTTTTAAGGACTTACATAAGAATGTAAGAAATAGGAGCAGAAATAGGCCATTCATCCTATGGAGCCTGATCCACCAGTTCATGAAATCATGTCTGTTCCTCAAACTCAACTTTATATTTCAAAAAAAAGTTCAATGTCAGCCTTGAATAAAATCAACAACTGAACATTTACAGCCTCCAGATACAGATTTCCAAAGATCCATAACCCTCTGCACGAAGAAATTTCTTCCTCTGTTTGAAACTGTTGTCACTTTATCCTGAGATTATGTCCCCTAGTGACACAGTAATTCCAACTTTTTTCTCTTCCAAGAGTAGTTCATTATCTGGCTCTCAACCGTCAGATATATTCACAGATGTGGTGCCTTCTGAGAATGAGCAATTTAATAGGGATAACTGCATGAATCCTCATTAGGTTACAATTTTCTAGATGAAGTTGACTGTTATAGGAGATGTAGATTCAAAGAGAATGTTGACAGTTACCCCAAATTAATTTGATCCCTAGATGTGGAAAGTGTCAAAAGGTGGATTTTATAATGGTGACAGTCGAGCCAAACTTTCTGTAGGATGTCTGTTTTTGCAATTACTTTCAAGTACTTCATGCTGTAGTAGATGTACAATTATCAAGTCAGCTGAACTCTACATCGCTGAACGGGTGAGCACTGGAACTTTTTCCTTCCCTTCTCCTTGAAATGAGAAGAAAACACAAAAGATTGTTTCTTGCCAATCATCATTTATCATTTAAGGGAGAAATTAATCATCTACAGAAGTTATTATGAACAGCCATTTTGTGTCGCTTTTGATGATACTTAGCATGTCAGTGGAGTGACGAAATAAAAACGGAGCAACCATATTCTGTGAGGGAACAGGGTGTAACTCTGGTAGTATAGCACTTCCCTGCTTTGAAGTGTCCACTGTAAGGGTTAAAATACATACTTTATTCCTCAAAGACTTTTTTTTCAATATTCCCAAGGGCTACTTTATGATTTGGGCAGGGTTAGAATGTATGTATATAAATGCATGGCCTATAGTGAACGAAACTTTGAAACTGAAAGCTGAAATTGCTCTATTGGAATATAACATTGTAGCATTGACAGAAACATAGTTCAAGCCAGAATAATACTAGATAATTAACATCCTAGGTTATAAGATTTATAGTAGAAACAGGGTGAATCGAAAAGGAGTAAGGTGTAGCAGTCTTGATCAAAGATAGTATCATAGCCCTTAATTGGGATGCAGTTCCTGAATTAGAATTTATATGATCAGAGATGAGAAACAGGAAGGGAGCGGTGACCTTGTTTGGTATTTATTATTGACCTCCAAATAGAGGGGACTAAGTAGAAGAGAGCATGTGTTGGCAGATTATGGAAACCCTGCAGGACAAGTGAAGTTGTGATAGGAAAAGGGCAGAGTTTGGGCACAGAAAAGGAGAAATTCCTGTAGCATGAGCAGGAGAACTTAATGGAACAGTATATTTCCACTCCTACCTGAGAGAAGGCTATGCTAGATCTGACCCCAGGAAATGAGGCAGTCCAGAAGGAGAAAGTAAGAGTAGGGGAGCAGTTGGGAAGCAGCAATCATAATGTATGATTCAATATTAAATTGTAAAAGATTAAAAATAAATAACAGAATAAGATCCCAGACTGGAAGAGGGCAAACTTCAGGGGTCTAAAAGTTGAACTGGCGCAGGTCGTTTGGAAATGCATTTTGGTGGATAAAACTGGATGAAAAATGAAGACTTTAAAAGGAGAGATGAATAGGGTGTAAACTAGGTACATACCCTTGAGAAATAAGTACAGGGTATCCAAATCTTGAGCACCCTATATATCTAAGCATATTGATGAGAAAATAAGGAAACAAAAAGAGTTGTATGATGCATGCCAGAGTAATATTGGAAATAGAAATCAGGAAGAGTATCTCAAATGCAGGAAAGAAACTAAGGCTGGAATAAGTAAGATCAAGAGAAAACATGAGGAAAGGATGGCACACTGCGCTAAAACAAATGATAAAATGTTCTTCAAACATATTAATGGTAAAAGATTAGTGAAGAATGGCATGAGTCCCATAAAGGGCAAACAGGGTACACTGCTCACTGAAGCGGAAGTGTGACAGAGGTAGTAAGTAAGTACTTTGCTACTGTCTTTTTCAAATTAGAAGATGGTGATAATGGCCTCATTGAAAATGTGGGTGTTGAGCAACTGAGCTGTATACTGATAAATAAAAAGATGCAGAAATGTCTGGTAGTGTTCCAGATAGAGAAGTCACCAAGCCCAGTGGGATGCACCTTGGATTCCTGACAGAAATAAAGAGGCAAATTGCAGAGCCATCAACAGAAATTTCCAAGCCCCTCTGAATGCAGAATTAGTCCTTAGGTCTGGAGCATTGCAGATGTGATGCTGTTGTTTAAGAAAGAAGCAAAGGATAACCCAGAAAACTCTTAACACCAATAGTGGAAAAACTGATGGAGGCCATAATACAGAATCAGATAAACATACACTTAGAAAAAGATAAGTTAATACTAAACAGTCAATGTGGCTTTGTCAAGAGCAGGTTATGTCTGACAATTAATTGCTTTCTATGACGGTGACACAGGCAGTGGCTGAGGGTAGTGCTGTGGATGTTGTGTATTTGGACTTTGAGAAAGTTTTTGATACTGTGCTACATGGCAGATTGGTTTGCAAATTATAAATGTTTGTGATTAAGGGATTCTTGGTAGCATGGATTAGAAGTTGGCTAAGAGATAGGAAACACCGGGTAGTGATAGATTGGCATTTCTCAGACTGGGGATTAGTAGAAATTAGTAGTGTTGTTCCTCAGGAATCGGTGTTGGGACGTTTGCTTTTTCAGATTTATATAAACTATTTAGAGTTGGGTGTTGAGGGCAAAATCTTTGAATTTGCAAATTTCAGCTAGGGAGAATAGTGAATTGTGAGGATGATGTTGATTGACTTCAGAGGACAGTGATCATTTGGCCACATGGGCAGACTAATTTTAGTAAAGCGAAATGTGAGATAATGTGTTTTGGTAGAAGAAACATGGGGAGAGAATAGAGGCTCAATGGTACAACTTTGAGGGCAGTACGGGAGCAGAGGAATGTTGTCTTTTCTGCCAACATTTGATTCCAACTCATTTAACGCTGATGCTTTCGTGTGGAGGCAGGAGAAATAGCAAAGGTATTAAATGAATGCTTGACATTTGTCTTATGGAAAAGAAGAGGATGTTATGGAGACAGAGAGGAGATAACTAGTGCACTTGAGGAATTTACATCATTGAGGAGGAGATGTTGGGCTATCTTTTAAGGTACCAGATGGGTTGAGATGCATTCAATGATACTAAGGGAGGTGAGAGGAGAAATTGGAAAGGCACTGGTAATAATCTTCCTTAGATTCAAGGATACTGTTGGATGACTGGAGAATTGGGAATCTTACATTCTTGTTCAAAGAGGAATGCAAGGATAATACCAGCAACAACAGACTGAGTCAGTTTGATGTGACTGGCAGGGAATCTCCTAGAAACTTCAGTTTGGGACAAAATCAGTTGCCACTTAAGACAACTGCAAAATAATTAAAGAAATTCAGCATGGATTTATTAAGGAAAAATCATGTTTAACTAGCTGGAGTTTTTATAAGGAGGAAAACAAAGTTGGTCAGGACAGTGCTGTGAATGTGGTGTATATGGATTTCAAAAGGCATTTGGTTCAGTTCGTATAACAGTCTAGTGAGCAGAATTCTAGCTCATAAAATAAAAGGGAAAGTAGGCACTTGGATAAGAAATTGACTAAGTAACCGGGAACAGAGAATAGTGATACATAGATGTTTTTTCAAATTGGAGGAAGGCTTATAGTCAAGTTCCCCAAGAGTCTGTGTTAGCAAACTTGCTTTTCCTGATGTATTGTTAATAACCTAGATTGTTGTGTGTGGGGCACGATTTCAATTGTGGATGATATGAAGGTTGAATGCATTGTCAATAGTGCTGAAGATAGTCTTGAACTTCAAAAGCACAGATATATTGATGGGTTGAGAAGAAAAATGGCAAATCATTTTAGCTCTGTTCACTGGTTTTTATATTCTCCTCTTTGCTTTTAGATTCACCCTGAAAACTAGAAATAATCTTTCATTTTACTCTCTGTATTTCTTCTACTGTTGTACAACCATCTTTCCATTAGTTCAGTATTATTAACATGTAACAATCTGCCTGATGGCTTGAATTATTTTTATAACTTCTAAAGCTTACGTAAAACCTCAAAGAAATATTTGAGATGTGGGTTCATTTTAGCATATTTGTTGCATGGAAAATATTTCTGGAACAAGTTACCCACTAAACATGCTAGCTAGAAGATTATATCGCAACTGAAGAGACTTAAGGAAGGAAGGGAATGGGTGACCACCAGGCAGTCCAAGGGATGTAAGCAGTAGTTCAGGAGGACTCTGGGATTTTGCTTGTAAATCGATATTCCATTTTCGTGGCTTATGAGGGCGCTGGTTCCTCCAGGGAGTGCAGGCAGAGTCAAGCTTGTGGCATCACAAGTAGCCTAACTGTACAAGTGGGGGGGAGAGAGATTGGAAGGCAAGGCAATAGAAATAGGGGATTCTACAATCGAGGATACAGGTAGGCAATACTGTGGCCGTCAGTGTTATTCCACGATGATCTGTTGCCTTCTTGGTGCCAGGCCTGGGATGTCACTGAACAGCAGTTGGCATTCTGAAAGGGAGGGTGATAAAGCAGAGTCATGGTACATGTTGGTACCAGTGACATAAATAGAAAGAGGGCTGAGGTCTTACATCAGGCAGCAGACTGAAAAGCAAGATCTCTTGGATTATAATCTCAGAATTACTCCAGTGCTGTGTGTGAGTGAGCACAGAAATAGGAGGATAGTAAAGGTGAATGTGTAACTTAAGACTTGGTGCAGGAGGGATGGTTTTAGATTCATGAATCACTGGGACCATTTCTGGGAAGGTGAGACCTGTACAAACAAGATGATCTACATTTGAACCAGAATGGGACGAATAACTTTGTGGGATGTTTTCCTAGTGCTGTTGGGAGGAGTTCAAACTAATTTGGCAGAGGGAGGGGACACAGACTGATAGCAGAATAAGGGCACAGAATCGTACAACAAAACAAACAAGTCAGAGGGAGTGCAGCTGTAAGTTTCAAGAGAATAAGGTCAGGCTGGATGGCCTCTACCTAAAGGTAGCCATGATGTGGAGATGGACTGGGATAAACACAGTAAGAAGCCTCACAACACCAGGTCAAAGTCCAACAGGTTTATTTGGTAGCACAAGCTACTAGCTTTTGGAGCACTGCCCCTTCACCAGGTGAGTAGCATCAGTGAGCCACTCACCTGATGAAAAGAAATGGTCTGAAAGTTAGTGGCTTTTCCTACCAATTAAACCTGTTGGACTTTGACCTGGTGTTGTGAGACTTCTTACTGTCTCTACTTTAAAATCAGGACTGTTACAGCAAAGTGGATAAGTTGAGGGCAATGATTGACACTTGGAAGTGTGACATAGTAGCCATCACAGAGATGTAGTTGAAAGGAAGGGCAAATTGGTAACTCAACGTTCCAGGATATAGAATCGTCAGGTAAGACTGGAGGAGATGAAAGAGGAAGCGGCATTGTATTAGTTTAGGAGTCAGTAACTGCAGTAAAGAGGGATGATATCTTGGAGGGGACATAAAATGAAGTTTTGTGTGTAGTTTAGGAATAAAAAAAGGGGCAGCCACATTGTTAGGAGTTTATTATAAACCCCTAAATAAAGCAATATTGAGGAGCAAATATGTGCTCATTTTTGTAGAGGTGTGTAAAAACAATAACAATAGCATTATTAGGTGATTTCAATTTTCCCAACATTAACTGGGATATAATTATATTAAGGGCTCAGATGGGATAGATTTCTTAAAATGTGTACAGGAGAAATTTTTAAATCAATATGTGGAAGGTCTAACAAGGGAAACAGCTGTGCTGAACCTGATCTTGAGGAATGAAGCTAGACAGGTTGAGTTGGTGATAGGGGAGCATTTTAGTGATAGCAATCACCACATAGTACAATTTATGCTTGTTATGAACGAAGAAATAGACAAGCTGAAAAAAGATCTTAGACTGGAGAGGAGTGGATTTTAGTAAAATAAGACAGGATCTGGCCAAGGTGGAAAGCAAAAAGTTACTAATGGGAAAATCTATAGAAAAGCTGGGGGGAGGGGGAGAGAAGTAGGAAAATCCCAGGATATTCTCTAAGTATCTAAGTGGGAAGAAGATAACCTGGAAAGAAGACAACCAGGGAAACAGTAGGGCCCATTAGGAACCAAGGTGACAATCTGTGGGTGAAGCCAGAGCATATTGACAGAATGTTGAATGAATATTTTATATTCGTCTTCATGAGGGTGATGATATGAATTCAGGGGGAGAGATGAAGTTGTTGGGCAAATTGACATGGGGAAGGATAAGGTATTGGAGGTGTTGGCAGGATTAAAAGTGGATTCATCTCCAGGTCCAGATGAATTGTGCTCTAGACTACTGTGGCAGGCAAGGGAGGAGATTGCAGAAGCTCTCACCCCCATCTGGGGTAAGCTGGTGGGGTGAGGTGGGGAGGATGCCTAACAAGTTTTTTGAGGAGGTGACCAGGTGAGTAGACTAAGGTAGTGCAGTTGCTGTAATTTGTGGATTTCAGCAAAGCCTTCGACAAGATCTCATATGGGTGATTTGTAAAGAAAAATTCACATGGGATACAGGGTCATTTGATAAAGTGAATTCAAAATAGGCTCAGTTGTCAGAGATAGAGGATGATGACAGAAGGCTGCTTTAGTTACTGGAAGCCAGTGGCGTACTACATGGATCTGTATTGGACCCTATTATTCATTATTTATGTAAATGACTGATGACTGTGTGGGGTTAGGTTTAGTAAATTTGCAGATGACACAAAGATTGGATGGATGGTTAACAGTGAGGGCTACAAGATGATATATAGACGGAATGGGCAGATAAATGCCAGATGGAATTTAACCCTGAAAAGACTTTGGAAAGATTGGAAGGAGTAATTGCTCAAAAAAGTACTCAGTGAATGGTAGGATGTTAGGAAGTTGTGTGGAACAAATGGACCTTGGCATGTTTGTCCATAGATCTCTGAAGATGGAAAGACATGTTGTAATGGTAGTGAAAATGGCATATGGAACACTTTATCAATCAAGGCAGAGATTACAAAAACAGGGAAGTCATGTGAAGTTGTATCGAACTTTGGTGAGGCCACAACTGAAGTACTGTGTGCAGTTCTGGTTGCCACATTGTTGGAAAAATGTGATTGCAGTGAAGGAGGTGCAGAGCTGATTCACTACGGTGCTGCCGGGGATGTAAAATTTAAGTTATGAAGACAGATTGTGTAAGCTTGGGTTGTTGGAGGAGAGAAGACTGAGGGAGTGACCTGATCAAGGTGTACAAGATTGAAGGTCATGGGCAGAGTGGATAAGGAACTTTTGATTGCCTTACTTGAAGGGTCAGTCACAAGGGGACATAGATTCAAGGTGAGGGACAGGAGGTTTAGGAGGATGTGAGGAAAAGGGTTGTAATGGTCTGGAATGCACTACCAAGGAGGGTGTAGATGTGGGTGGCCTCCCATCCTTTAGAAAGTATCTGGATGAACACTTGACACATCATAACATTCAGGGCTATGAGCTAGTGCTGACAGATGTGATTGGGTGGGAGTTCAGGTGTTTCTAATACTTTGGTGCAGACCTTATGGGCCGAAGGGCCTCTTCTGCACTGTGATTCTGTAAATTAAGTTCAGTGCAGAGAAGTGTGCAGTGATTAATTTTGACAGGAAGAATATGAAGAGATGGTACAAAATAAAGAGAAAAACATCTAAAGGAGATATAGGAACAAATGGATCTCAGTTTTTATTTACACAAGTCATTGAAGATAGCATGGCATGTTGTAAAAGCAGTTAATAAAGCATATGAAATGCCTTAGGCTTTACTAATAGGGGCGTTGAGTACCAGAATAGGGAGTTTATGTTGAATTCGTATAAGACATGAGCTCTGATCTAGAGTACAGTGTTCAATTTTGGGTGCTGTACTTGAAAGATGTGAAGGAATTTAAGAGAGTACAGGGGAGAGTCACAAAAATGATTGCAGGAAAAGACAACTGTAGTTATGAGAATAGTTTGGAGAGGATTTGGTCTGCTTCCCTTGAAGAAAAGATCCCTGAGAGGAGACTTGTTAGAGGCTCTTCAAGATCCTGAAGGGTATGGACAGAGTAAGTAGTGAGAAACTGTTCCCGCTCAAGAGTACATAAAGAACCAGAGGGCACTGATTCAAACTAATGGGCAATATGAATAAAAGTGATGCAAGGATTTTTTTTTATCACCTAGAGGATAGTTGGCGTCTGAAGTGAATTTCCTGATAGGGTTGTAGAGGCAATTTTGATGTATTCAAATGGGAATGGTACATTTGTTCCTGTACCACCTCTTAAAGAGCCAGTGCCAACTTGTTAGGCCAAATGACCTTCTGCACTAAATATTCTGTGAAAATCAATCATTAGATTCCTTTTGTTTTCTGTGGCCTTCAAATGTTAGCTGCAGTATTCTTTTTCCTTGAGTATTATGAGATTAAATACTTGAAAATAACCTTGCAGGAGTTTAAGGGAAAGAAAGCTTTGCCTTGAAAATTTACATTTGTAGGCTTGCGGAGAGTCAGTCAAAGATACGCTGGCTTGTAAAATTGAGGGTAAAGGTAATTTTCTGTTTGAAAACTGCAAGTTGTTCCTTGCTCCTACCTGATACTTAGTACTTTGTGATTTATTTGCTTATTAAGGAATGAGATAATGTTACAAATTTTGCAGAGATCTTTTCTTCAAAGGTCAGTATTTTCCATCCCTTCCCAAAAAAACCCTTCGTAGTATTGAGAACAGAATTGTACAACATTGATTAAGAAAGACTCATGGATTTGGTTTGTATTGTTTGGATGCTGTGGATACCAGACAAACCGCGTTTGTTAAAACATGGGGTACTTTGTGCTGCTAACATTACTCTTAGATCAGTTGGAGTATGCAGCTGGCATTAAGCCTTATGGCACAGCATGTGTGGCAAGATTCCATCATAACTTCTATCCATTGCCCTTACATAAAACATTATTAGCAGTGAGTAGATGATATCGGAATAGCCAGCATAACGTGTCAGAAAAGCTTAAATAAAGTAAATTTCCATAAGCATCGCAATGAACTTTTCAACTTGGGTTTGTTCAGTGAAATTCCTGACTGTCATCATGTAAACAATGCATTACAGAGTTAGAATAATAAAATAAAAGGTAAAATTAAAGCTCTGCTGCCACAGATCACTATTTAATTTGAACTTTGGTTTATTTGACGTGTTATGTACTTAACATCAACAAAATTACTATTGTGCACTACATTTCTTTTGCCTGAGGCTTATCATTCTCCGTTTTCTCCAAATGATTTGACCCTTACAACACCACAGACTACACATTATTTTATTCTGGCACAACTTGGAGATGTTTGAACTGTCTAGAAATGTGTACTGGCATTCTGTTGGCTGATAAACTTATGGCAGTTTTCAATGAACCAAACCAGTTTCTATGATGTAAATTACAGTTCTAAAGTGCGCAGTGGATTTACAGTTGACAAATAAAACACAAATGTTGAGTGTAGTCACTAGCTTTTCTTTCAGTTAGAAAATTTTAAATGTTCTTCAAATTGTAAATTATAAGAATATGAGTAGAGAGCATTGAAATTTGAAAGTTTGTCGACATTTTAACAGAGTAACTTTTTTGTATCAGTGCTGGTGATCTTTTGTGCTGTAAATGATTATTCTTGCATTGAGCTAAGGTAAATAGCTCACTCAAACTATGAGAAATATATTACGGTCGACCATAAATCAACATAGATTAAGCCTATTGGAGTTCAGAAGGATGTTTCAGTATAGGAGAGGGTGGAGGGATATAAAAAGATGCATTGAAATAGCAAATGATAAGTGTAGATAAACTTTCTGTTTTGGCTGAAATTAGTCCAATTCCTAATAACTCTTGCAAATACTCTTCTGCGTAACTGTACTCTTGAGTTGTAAGAATGAGGGACAATCTAATTGATCAAATACGCAATTCTGAAAAGGCTTGAGTGGGTAATTTGTGAGGGGTTGTTTCTGCTGCCTGTGATCTAGCTTTCCCAGCCACAGTCTCATGATAAGGGGCCTATCATTTTGGACTGTGGTAGGAGCAATCCCTTCGCTCAAAGGATTCTGTGTCTTTAGAACTTCTTCCTCCAGAGGCTCGTTGAATATATTTAAGGCTGAGATGGACTGACTTTTGGTCTGTTAGGAAATCAAGGAATTTAGAGAGTGGATGGGAAGATGGATTTGTGACAGAATATCAGCCGTGATTGTATTAAATGCTGGGGCAGGCTCTGTCTCAAAGTGCAAATTAATTTTCAAGTGCAATCAGAGTTACTTAGGCAAACATGGAAGCAAGTTTACGTGTGCTGAGATCCTATACAAAGAGCAATCAGATAAATGATAAATTTGTTTTAATGGTGTTGATTGAGGAAAGAACATTAGCTTGGAATCTGACAGAATTCCTGACTTCTCTTCTGAAGAGAAGTCATGAGTTCTTTAACAAAAGTCATTAAGCTTTCATAATTAATTTGAAACTCACTAGCTCTGCATTCTCTCGACTGAAATATCAGTTGAGTGGGATTTTGATCCACAACCTTATAGTTGGAGATTGAGAAAGGTGAAACTTTGTGTGAAACGATGATTTAGATATATCATGTGTAAGTAGAATAATACTTGTCCAGTACAATTGGGCATTGTTGGCCAAAGATTTTTGGTCTAATTTTTCTTAAATATTGATGTACCTCATCAGAAGTGTGCTTATCCAGTTTTTTTTTTTTAATTTACAGGTTGTATAAAGCACTTCATCAGTGTTTTTAAAAGTTTGGAGGGAGCTACACAAAACATTTGGGCAAATTTGTTGCTTAAACGTACCTTGGTTAAATGTGTCTCATTTTTAATTACCAATTGCCAATTCTAGAAATAATGCTGAAACCCAGTGAAGAAGGAATGCCTGATTTGGTTCATGTGATGCGTACTCTCTCAATGGGAAACATCCCTAATCTACCCCCAGGAGGAGGCCTTGCAAGCAAGTGAGTATTCAATATCTTGCAACCATAACGACCATCTTTTGCAAACGTAATGTCTTTATGATTGTGTTTTTCAGCTCAGTAACAGGTAAAAGGAGCATAAAAAGTCCTTGGACAAAACGTTTCTGTGCTCTTATATAATTATTTTCTTGATCACCCATCTTCAAACATAACTTGTTCCCAATCATATTACAAATCACTTAACACATTTGAACTGACACTTATAGTAAGCAAACAAGTTGCTAGAATACTAGATGAAATAAAAACAAGTTAAAGTACAAGGAAGGTTGGCAGTACTTAAAGTAAGTAAGTCACCAGTCCAAATGGAATGTATCCCAGATTTCTGATGGAAATAAGCATCGAAATTGTGGAGGTGATGACCATCATTTTACATTGTCCTTACGTAGAAAGATGGTGCCAAGAAACTGGAGGATTGGAAACACTATTCCTTTTCAAAAAATGGAGTAAGGATAAACTTAGCAATTAAAAGCCAATCTAATATTTGTTGTATAGAATCCTTTAGAAACAAAATATGATTCAAGACAAAATTAACATCAACTTACTTGGAGAAGTGTGGATGAATGAAAGAGAGCAACCACTGATTTGTTATGGGTAAATTGTTTTTGACTAATTTGATGGAGCTTTTTGAAGCAGTAACATTTGTGCACAAGTCTAGTTTTCTCTCTTATACTCCCATTAAAATTGTACCATTTAACATGCGTTGTCTCCCCTATTTCTTCCTACTAAAACGAGCTCTCTCACACTTTTTGCAATTAATTTGCAGTCATGTGTGCACCCGATTAATATTGTGTATATGGATTTTAAAAAGGCATTTGATAAAGTACAATGTAATTATACTTGTTAATAAAATTAAAACCAAGGGGACGGGAGCAATGTGCATACAAAGTTAGCTGAGGGAAGCAAAGTTGTGGTGAACAGCTGGAGATAAGTTTACAAGTTTCAGAACTAGGACTACTATTTTTGCTATATATTAATGACTTGAAATTGTAAATAACGTAGAACTTGGAAGTATAGTAAACACTGAAGAAGAGGACATCAGTTAGGAGATCAGGTGCACACATGACAGATAAAATTAATTGCAGGAAGTGTGAGAGTTCGTTTTAGTTGGACGAATTAGGGGAGACAATGCATGCTAAATGGTATAATTTTAAAGAGAGTGTACGAAGAGAGAAAACTGGGCTTGTCCACAAATATTTAATAGTGGCGTGAATAGCATAACAAAGCAATTAAAAAAATTTTTAAATAAAGGAATAAAGTACAAATGCCAGGAAATTCCGCTAAATGTTTAGAAAACGCCCGTTCAGCCCCATTGAAGTATTTTATCCAGTTCTTGTTACCTTGGTTTAGGAAAGATCTGAAAGCTTCAGAGAGGAAACAAAAGAGATTCACTATAGCCCTGCATTCTTTTTATCATTAGAGTAATGTGGATATAACTAATTCAAAGTGATTGACTCTGGTTCTTCTGTCAATGTAAGGGAAAATGTTTTTATACAATGAGTGTATAGGTTTTGGAATACTCTGCTTCATAACTTGGTGGGTAAAGATTCAAAAGTAGCCTTCTAAAAGGACAATTCGATAAATTTCTGAAAGAGGAAAATTTGCAGAGATATGGGGAGTGGGACAAGTTGTATTGCTTTCTGAAAGAGTTGATACAGACTAGAGCAAATGGCTTCCTTCTATGTTATACTAGTCTATGTTTCTTCAAGTATACTCCAAAAGGTATAGTTGTGATTGTTGCTGTTCATTAATCTAACAGTATACCTCTCAAATAGCAAAATCGCAGTTAACAATTTAGGAAAAAATATTCAACTTCATCGATGTTTTCTTCTCTGCATAATCAGACTCTTTGCATCTCATGCATGCTTCATTAACTGCTAAAAATTTTAAATTTGTAATATTGGAATTATATTAAATATGTTATCAGTTGTATCCTACAGAATGTTGACACATTATTGCCACATTAATTACAAGTCTTTGGTACAAGGAAAGAAAAGCTTTTTAAAGAACTTACTGAGTATTGCAGTCAATCAACCAGCAAAAGTTGGTTTTGCTATCAAACTATTGAGATCAACTTTAGATACTTCAAAAGTGTAAATTATATGAATTTGCTGAAGGAATATTTCTTGATGACTGATATAGGTTGGTGCTTATTTAGTTATCTCACTGGTGACTGCCTGACAGTTTCTTGTTTGTAATTAAATAGATTCATAACATTTGACAGGCAAAGAAGACTAGTCATTCTTTTACTGTTCACTAGTTTAAGTGGAAACAATATTTTAAAATACTCATTTTTCTGAATAGCCTCCATCTGTACTGAATGAAGTACAGTGGAAATAATTTTTAACAGTAATTTCTTTTAAAGATGATGTTGAAATTTTCAAAAGAGTTTTAACGTTGTCGGTCCAGTTATCGAATATAGGGCCTGACTAGGGAACTAACTGGACATCTTTTCTCAAATGGGCCATGCAAAAATACACTACAGAATCAAGAACAAAATTAAGTTTAATAACTTAGGTATTCAGCTCCCACATCATGTCTCTTACTTTGCTAGTTTTTGAGTCAATTAGCCACAAATGTGTCCCTGATCAGTATAGAATGAAAAACAAAATGAATTCTTACATGCAGTATCATGTAACTGTTGTTTCATGTGCCTCAAGTGGTTGAATTGACTCTTGAACCCACGTGACGCAGTTCAACCTACTGGACCAAACCTTAGTTACAATATGGTACCAATCTCACTGTTGTTACCCCTTTGCCACTATCACTGACTAAAAGTACTGAACAGCAGCTTCTCTATTACTAACAGGTATGTAGCATGTGCAATGCCAATAGAAACCATTTCTTGCATGATTTAGAATGAAATAAAGCAAAATACCAGAGGGGATTAGAAAGACAGTAGAATCGCACAAGAATCATAAGGGAGGAATAAGCAGGTAGAAACAGACATGTTGCAAAATGCAAGAAACTGAAGCCAATCATCAGCTTGCCTCCAAAAACTGGAAATGTCTGAAATCTGGCTTGGACTTCAGTCCTGAGATTGCAAGTTTTATGACATTCTACCTGAACTTACGTTTTTAATACAACTGAAGAGATGATGTGTATATTGTCAGTTAATACTTGCTTTCATGTGTCATTGGCTTATAATCTTCAAATTGTAAGCTGTTTTGGAAATCAGTTCATTTTTTTTGTTCAAATTTTTTTGGTTAGCTTCACACAAATGCCACCCAAAGGCAAGGTGGTAGAAATACAAAATCCTGGATAAGATACTTCCCTGGAATGTTCTACACCCCTCCCCTTCCCTTTGTGATGTCCCGCAGCAGTACCATACAGGATAGTGGGCCCTCTCTACAATGGGGAGAGAGTGTTGCTTGAATTCAAATCCAAACCACTTTTGAAAGCCTGATCAATGGTTAAAAACTTCAGCACTTACAATTAGCACAACCTCAGTAGTGAAGTTCTTCTGAAGTATAGGTACTATAACAAAAAGGGGAAAAACAGCAGGCATCTTGCCCATAAACCACAGTGAGACATGTGATCAATTAATCTGTTTTAGTGATATTTATTTCAGAATAAATATTGGCCAGACTACTTTGCTGCTTAAATTGAGTAACACTGTGAAATCTTCCGTGCGATTTAAGAGGATATGTCAGCTGAAAGGCAGTACCTCCAACACAGCAGCACACGAGTGCTGCACTGAAATGTCAGTCTGGGTAAATGTGCTCAACTCTGGAATGGGACAGAACCCACAAGCTTTTGATTCATGGATAAGGGTGATTTTGAACCTTTTGAACTATTGAACCAAGTCTGACACCTTAGTACAGAGCAGCTATAATGTAATTGGTTGAACAGGCCCAAGGGACTTGAATTGCTTACTCCCTATGTAATTATCTGCATTGGGCAGTTTGTTCTGTTATGAATGAAACAGCCCATTACATATTTCAACTGTCTGAATTATTTTTCTTGAATGATAATCCTTGACTATTGGACAAAATAAAATGCTTTTTTGGAAGAATATCTTAAGTAGGCACAAAAAATAAATTTTAAAGATCTATCTGGTTTTGGTTGACAAGTTTCTATAAAACTTCAGATTTCTTGGCTTATTAATTTCATGACCTGGATTTTGCAGTCTCTGGTGAAGTGGTGCTTAGCACTGATCTCAAAGAAACCTGACCAGGAAGACCTTCTCAACGCAGTGGCATGAATTTTGTTTTTGTATCATTTTGCTTCTGCTATCGGGTTTCTTAGATGCCCTGTAATAGTGATGTCAGTAAGCAAGCTAGATAGCTAGACATTTAAGAATTCCTAAATCAGGAAGTAATGAGCTGATTTTATCGTATACTTTTTGTAATTTTACAGTAAGCAAAATTAAAATTAGAACGTGTGAATCCCTTTATTGCAATAGCAACTGTACTTCAGAAAGATTTCACTGTGAGACGTGCTCAGGTTGTGGTAATTACTATATAAATGAAAACTCTGAAGGTATCCATCAAAATTTAAATAAAAAAAATTAACTAGCTTCCAAAAAAATGTAGAAGCTGAAATGTAAACCTTCTTTGCAAAAATTGCCTTTTATTTTAATAGCCTATGGAATCTTTTTCATGGAATGGAGAGGTTTGACAAATATACAATTTGTTTTTCCGGAGAGGTGATTCAACAGTGTAATGTTGTGTGCAGCTAGAAACCCAGTTACAGCTCATTCAACAAAGTGTAGCTTTTTCGAGGGTTTTATAGCCAGAATAATAGTGTAAAAGGTGCAAGTTCATGCCAATCGAGTGACTTCTCGATGATTTCCATCCGAAAAGATTTCAGCAACAGCACAACCTGTGGAGGAGTGAGGAATCAGTGACAGCAATTTTGGTTTTTCATGTTTAACACCACATTTGTGTGTGCCAGAGTCGCTGTCAATTTCAGTGAATCATGATGGCGAATGCTGACAGTTTCACAGTCACTGCAGTTGGAAAAGTTGGGCCCATGGATCATGAGAATACATTTTGGATCCAAGGTATGGTGATATATGGAGCTCTTATATCCAAGTTTAGCTACTTTCCATCGAAGGTAATAGTGTTGCACTTCATCTAGTATTGCTTTATCTTTTCACAAGTTATCAAAGAAATATTTGTCAGTTTGTATTTCTCTCATCCCTGTAGGCGCAGTGTGATTGAAGCTGTTTATAGTCGACTGAATCCACACAGGGATGATGATGGGGTAAGCTTAATCTTCTTATACACATACTACTCTTCTACTGAACAGATTTAAAAAATCATTCTTCGTTACAATATACGTGTATTGCTCATAATAATATACTTGTTTTCATTTATGTAAATCTACTAAATTAAAAGGTTTTAAAAGTAGTGTGCCATTTGATAATCTTTTAATTATTCTGGCAATCTTTTTGCCATTAAAAAAACTTTAAATAATTTCTGTCCATCTTTTAGTGCTTTGTCCTAGATTTTTAATCAAATACTTAATGCACTTGTAATTTGCAGATTTGGATTGTCTGATGGCACAGCTTTACCCCTTATGTAGCAATTTCTAGCTCCAAAAGGCTATTCATTCCACCAGACCTATGTTGTGCAATTTATGTAAAGCTTGCATTTTTGAGTATAAGACATTATTTTGACAGTTAGTTAAACTGTATCTCAAAAAAATGTTGAAAGTTATTGAAAGTAACACTTTCATAAATTTGAGGAAAATAAAAGGCAAGATATAACGCAAAATAGTTTTTTAAACTTTCATTTTTTGTTGAATTATGCTCACCAAGATTAATGCTACTGAGGAATGGAATTCATTGCCAATTCTGGCTCCCACTGTATACAATATAAATTATTGGAGTAAACACACCACAGGTTGGATAGAGAGCAAAACTCAATGCGTTTTGTTCCTACAACATTCAACTGAAAGCAAAATGCTACCTTCTGCATTATTGCTGATTTATTTCATTTCCTACACTATTATGAATTAGATTGCTGATTATTGCTCTTTCAAAAATTGAGATGAGACTACTTAAACTTTCACTTCCAAACTTCCTTGTGTTGAAGGCAAGGTCTGTTAACCTCCTCCAATGTTTAGGCTGCTTGATATAATTGTATCAGAGATTTGTTTACCTTGTGATATTGCAATCCAATTATATTACATATAAAGCCTTATATTATCAGACAAAATGGAATTAGTTTGAGCACTGAAGCTATCTTGCAGCTGAATTTGATTGCAAAAATTAGTTGAATTTTAGTTCATTTGATGTACCATAGACATGGATACCTAGAATTTGCTGGAGTTAGTATTTTAGCCATTTGATCAGAACCAGAAAGCAACCGACATCTCTTCTATAGGAAAAGTAGCAAAGAGGCATTGATTGAGGTATAGTTGTATGACAAATGTCACAGAATGACTTCAAAGAAATCACAGTGGATGTGTGAAGATGACCCAGAATAGATGATCACCTGATAGGAGTAGCATTAAACTGAACAGTTCGCAACAGGAATATCTCGTGGTGAATTTCATGAGTTGATTTTCTCCTTGCCTTTCAGCTCCAATTAATTTTGCTTTGCAAATTGCTATGAATGCAATTTAATAACTTGTATGAGAGGTCAGTTGAAGAATATCTTCGACCTTGATGAATGAAGGGACCCATTTCTGTCTCTTTAACGAATAAAATTTAAGGATTTGAGTAGTAGCAAAGCTCCAAAATGAAAGTATAGACATCCTTTAAATAGTAAGAAGTTTATTAAAATGTCACCAAATTTCTTGTAGGAAGATGCATAATTCTATTTTTTTTTGCCTATAGATCATGACATCTGCCTCCTGCCCAGGATTCAAACGATTTAATTCATAAAAATCAGGAAACAAAGGCAGCTGCTGCTTACACAGGGAAGCTGTATATTTTATAGTTACATTGAATCAAATCTGATTTGGTGATCTTAACCTCTGCTAGGCAGAAATATTTCTTGCTTTGTGGGCCAGTTATTAGCTTGTCTGTTGTCTATCAGAGACATTTGTTTCCAGTAAAGGACTTTCCTATATCCTTTCTCCTTTAAATTTTATAATTTTTAAATTTTATATTCCCTAAAGCATCATCTCTGAAGGATTTACTTTTATAATTTCCCAAGTATGGGAAATTTCACAAGTTAACAACAACATGATCCATGAACTTTTATTATTTAGGCAACAAATTCTGGTTCATAATTATCTTATCCTTGGGAAGATAGAAAAAAATCTTTTTCAGTTTGCTGTTGAATTATATTTGCTTTACTCATTCATTGCCTTGGAAATGGTTGCAGTTAATGTACTTTAGAACGAGCTATCAAGTACAAGTAAAAGTCATTAAAATCCCCAGTTATAGAAAGTAGATGTGGCATGGATAGAAAATAATTTGTAGAAATTTGCTTTAAAGAATAACATTTAGATGGCACATTTAAATTTATGTCTAATTTTTTGATTTAGCTTCACAAAAATTTGGAATGACCTTTTCTAATCTTTGATTAAATACAAATCCCATGTGAATGGAAAGTCTTTGTTCAGTTTTTAGAAAGTGCAGTTCCTCACCTGAGACCGTTTGGAATTTAGAACAGAATGCACAGAACTGACCATCTTACTCAGAAGTTGTTGCAAGAATTGGGGATTCTATAAAGAGGCAGTAGTAAATGTTCTGAAGTTAGTATCCATATATATTATGATTGAATAAATTTATTGTATGTGATTTGGCAATGATTAATGCTAACATTAGTGATACAAGTGGAAAAACTTTTGTGATTCCATTCCTGACATTCATCAATTTGATGGGCATAAGAATTCAGCAGAAAATGTAAACTTTATATGTCCACTAAGGTCTGTTCAGGTATTGTTTTACCCATGAATTGCATTTGTCAGTGTTGTCCAATAGAGATTGCTAGCTAGCTTATATGTTGCTATGGTGACATTATTTCAGCCACATGATTAGAAACATCTTGCTTTAATTTAATGTTCTTTGTGTACATGTACTTAAACATCTATACCAGTCAATCACCAAGGAACCACACTTAACATCAAGAAAATCCACACACTTTATTTTCAATTTAATCATTTCACCAATAAATGCACAAGAGGTTGCATAGCCATGTAAATATGAATAATGAAATCACAAGCCTACCAGCATAATATTCTTGTCTTTTTTTTTTCATTTTCCAATCAGATGCGCAATTAGTCTTGGCTGGATTCCCATTTAAGTCACTGGCTTGTGGCTAATATATTGGACAACAATGGCTTATGTTAATTGACCACATATTTCAAAAGATTTATTGAACAAAAAAGTAAATGTAAAACTTCCATAGGACTTTAGTGCTATTTCAGAGATGAAGAGAAAAGAAAGAAAATTGGTATTGTTGTAATATAATCTACTTGTCTGTAATAGTGCAGACCATTATAGAAATTTGAAATAAGAATATTGAAATAATACTCCCCATTTGAGCTTTACGTCTAGTAAATGGATCTAAATAGTTATGAACTAGATCAAATGTATTTATTATACAGCGTAAAATATTTTCCCAGATTGCTATAATCCTAAGCCTTTATCTATCAAAAGGTTACATTTTCAATTTTAAAACAAAACTTGATTGTTTATCGTCCTTGCTTTATTGAGTCACTGATGTCTCATTTCATGCAAATCTTTCAGTAGTATTATGTGGATGTTGAATGTGGATTTTTCAGGCCAGTGTCAACTTTGCAAACCTGTGGTGTAGCTACATTTGGCTCAAAGTATTGCCTTAATCTGCTTTCGAAATAGACCTTTACTCATCATTATACATTCATTGCAGATTTAACATTCTATTAGAGTAATTATTAAGCTTCATGATAGAAATGATTGAAGTTCACAAATTATCAACAAGCAGTAGATCTTAATGGGAACTACATTAATCCTATTTATAAAACTGAAGTAAATACTAATCTTAAGGATTTAGTATTTAAGAAGGAATCCTTGTTTTTTTTCAATAAAACAAAATTGCAGTGCTTAATGAAACTTCGGGGAAAAACGGCACATAATGTAATTTCTAAAAGACCTAGGTTTCACATGACATGCATCAAAATAATGTGGTGAAATTTTATAACCAATACCTTACAGATATTCAATCTAAAAGCCAAATTTCACAACCCATACCAAATTTGATGGAGAAATAGAACTGTACAATACAATTCATTGGTGGCAGTTCTTTAAAAATTTTATTGAAAGTAAATGTAAAATAGACTAAAAGCTGTGAATTCTATTTTTATTCACTCAGGATATCTTCTGTCAAAATAGATAAACTCTAAGTAAAAATGCATTTTAAGAGAGGTAGAACATAGGAGGGTTATAGCTGGGAAAAATGCTGGGGTGTAGTAATTTTCATTTTGATTTTGTCTTTAGCTTGAATACTGTTAGAACTATTAGTCTAAATACAGTACGTTGAAAACAGATTGTTGATGAAAATGTTTTCAACACTAAATAGGTTTTAAAAATTCTTCAATAAATCATTTCGTAAATTAAATACAATCAGCCTGATTGGTTAATTATCCTTTCTAATATTGGTTAGTATCTTTTGGAGGTTATTCAGTTATTAAGAGTTACTACAATACAAAACCTGAAAACTGAATTACTATTTAATCTATTGCACTTCTAACCTTAACATTAATTAGCTAGCCACCTTATTGCCTAGAAGTAGCTTCAAAGGAAGTCATAAATATGATTATGATGCATATTTACAAACAAGAGCTCTTTTTGATTATTAATTTTATATGTATTTGATAGTCCAAAAGATTATCATAGGCTGTTTACTCACACTGGGGTATTGAATCTTGAAAAGGACACTACTGGAGCAGATGAAGGGGGAACAAGACCGGGCAAATTGCTCGAGACACTCAGACAATTGAGAATTAATCATAGGGGGAACTACCGTCACCTAATGGAGGAGATGCTGGCTAATTACAGGCTAGCTCAGATCCAGGGGGAAGCAAGTACCACCGAACAAGCTGTTTCCACTGCAGTAATGCCTGCTAGAGAATCAGAGACCAGGTTGCAGGCTGATGAGGAGACTCGTCCTGAGGATATAAACTGAACTGATTGAAGATGTAGTAAAAAAAAGAGAAATATCTTATGCACTCATGATTCCAGCATTGTGTATCAAACTATGTTTAAATTTATTACATTGCATGAGTTTGTGATCTATATTGCATGGTTTTTTTTTTTAAAGTGTTTTGTGCTTGTGGCTTAGATTTTTGTTGTCAGGTCACCGTAACAGCCCAAGCAGTGACAGTCAATTTTCAAGATCTGTTTGTAGCACATTGATTTTGTTTGTAAGAATGTAAATATGGTAAATGCATGACTGAAAACAGATGCTTATGACATTGATAAAAATCCATCATGCTTTAGTGGAAATGTCAGTTATGTGTGAAAAATTCCGATGGGTATGTTCTTGCTTTGTTGCAGTATTCAGCCAGAGAGAGGATTGACTGTTTTAATATGTAATAAAGCTTTATAGTATGTCTGGAACATTGTTTAACTTGCTCATTACATGTTAAAATGGATATTATTTCTTCATCACAATAAATATGTAAAGTAAAACGTGAAGCCAGATAGTTGTGTTTTACGTTTAGCAAGTGGCTTGTCTGGGGAATCACTTTCTTGTTTGCATTGAAAGAGTAAACTGTGCAGAAAAAGATTTTGAACTTTTGCATTTCTATGCATTCAAGTTACAATTTTAAGCACCATTTTACACATGTTTATGATTCTAATGCAACTATTACATGTATGTCGCTATTTCCACAGCTTGTTTTAAAACAATCAAAGTCATCAAATTATTTAGAAACTAACGTAGACTACATGCACAGTTATGTATTGTTCGAGACTGCACAGACCCTATGTGCCAATATACATATTACAACCAGCAATTATTTTGACTAATTTCCAAAAGAACACTACAAACATTTGGCCAGCTAATAGGTTGGTTATTTTAAATAAAGGGTTGGTAAGTGTTTTTAGAGTTTGCATACCATGATTTGTTTTGATAAGGTATATGAAAGCATGAGTAATGTTTGTGAGAAATTGGGTGTTAATGCAGAACTGCGCATTTTTTAAAAAAAAATTAAACACTCTCTCTGATGTATATTGATTAGTGCTAGAATGACATGAAAATGGAATGGGTTCTTTTTCTCAGATATGTGTACACTGTAAATTCTGAATTCTGGCAAAGAAGATTTGGTTTTTAAAAAAGGCCTTAAAACTTGAGCCTGCGCTTATCAACAATATTCAACCCTGAGTTTGAAGTACTGTGTACAAATAATAGTACCTTTCTATGACTTCAATATTCTACAGAAATTGCATAAAAGGTGAACCCCAATGGGGACTGTGCAGATCAAGACATCATATTGCCATCATGTGTTGTCAGCAGGCAAATCATCAAACACACAGTTAAAGAGCTTGAACACAATGAAAGGCTATTCATTGAAAATTTTAATTCTCCCCATGTTTTCAAAGACTGAGTCTAAAATTTAGTTATATTGTAAATCAATATAATTCTATGCTGCTACAGTATGTAAAATCTTGGATTGCAATATATAAATTTTATCAAAATAGTATTAACTCACAATTTTTTAAAAAGTCTATAATTGAATAAATATTTCATGTTTTCTACTTGCTACCTCATTTTTTTTCTTTTCTGCAAATATTAAAATGTGTTTTAGCTATACAGGTGAAAAGGATTGATAATCTAGGTCAGTTCAAGATTATACAGTTCTTCAGGTTATACAGTTCTAGATTAATTTTACATTTTTAAGTGTCATTGTATTTTCTTCCCAGAACTAATGCAATTACATTGAAAGGCTATTTTGTATAATCAAATCTATGTTTTATATGTATTTGTACATTGTAACATTTGAGATGTTGCAAAATAGAAGTATATTACAATATTTGTCTTGTTGCTGATGATCACTTTCCTCTGTTGAGTCACTTTTTAAGTTTATCCTTCAAGATATTTTTCTCTAATTTATTTCTTAAAAATTCATCTAACATGTCCTGCTGGGTAGGTGTTAACTGCTGTATATACAAATATTTTCAACTTTTATCCCTTTGTGCTTAACTGTTTCAATTTCCTTAAGTAGTATTAAACTTCTTTTTATGTCTGTCTTTCCTTTTGTTTTTGAAATATTCAACAGGGTAAGTTTCAACAAAACTTCTTTACACATAATAGAGATTGCAAGTGTAATAGTATTATTTTGTTTCTCACAGGGTTCCGCAGATCTTGAAGACCCCTGGTAGTTAGGCTAGAATCGCTAAGAATTTCCTGGTTTGAAATATGGAAGAAACCTTCGTTCACACACCTTTTATTTACTACAAGGGAAATTAAAAATCCAAAGGATCTTCTTTTAAAGTCATTTTGTCAGAAGGGCAGGAGGAACTTAATTGTTAGAATTATTCACCATTTGTTCATTTTTTTGCATATTCTAATATTGCCACTCTTGCGCATCTTCCTGTAAAACAGTATTTTGTTGACTGCCTCATACTTACAGATTGCATCTGTATCCAACTTGTTGCCTGAAAGAATGGTGATTCTGTTAGCAGATGTAATAAAGTACCTGAGGTGCATGGATTTCTAGTTTCATTTGGAAGATGCACTAAGTACTGTTAATTTAAATCTAACTCACCGGACAAGAGCATGTACAAATTGCTGTATAAGGCATTACTTGATTGCAAGGTTCGAGGTTGAGAGCTTCTGCACCTATCTCAGGCCCAGAGGGAACATGCAGTGAGCAGAATGCTGTAGAAATTTATTTTGTGTAATTCTTCACTTCAATTTCTGCTGTACTACCAAATACTCAGTTTTCTCTGCTGTCAGATATGCAGTATATGTTGTCTACTGCTTGCTTGAAGATAACATTGCATTTGGCAATAAATATAGCAAATGTATGGTAAAGTTCCCTTATGATTTTAAAGCATGTGTAGATTATAAGCTCTTGCTAAGCGGAACCTTTGGACAAAAATGAATAGATTAATTTATGCTTCTATGTCAGTTGTCATTTGCTTCAGACATCCCACTCATTATTGCAGAAGTTGAAAATATCGCTATAAAATTTGCCTTTCTCACACGATATTGTAAATTGTGATTTTGTTCTACATGTGGTTTTCTATTGGTATCATTGATTTGCAACAGAAATAAAGAGAGACAGCCTTGTGTAAACTGGGATATAGTTTTGCAAGAGAATTGTTTGCATTAACAATTTCAAAACTAGAGATCACATAGATTTATAAATGCAATTTAAAATATTCTATTGTGAATTTAAGCTTTACAAAATATGTTTCTTAATTTTGTTCAGTGATTTTTTTTCTTTCATTCATTGTGGAATGGGCATGGTACAGAGTGGCTGTCTTTTAAGGTACTTGAAGATTCTTAGTTTGATTTGTATTTCTGCAATAACATGATTTTACTGAGTAAGTTTGAGTTGTGCATGTACTAAAGTTCAGTTTAAGCTAATGGTTGAGGGAAAAGGGATTTGAGCAGCATTGAGGGCAGAAAAAGCAGTGAATGTATCCACTTGTACACAATACACATGCTATGAATGCCTTGTAAGATTTAAATGATGCAGCTTGTCTGTTAATAGTGTATTGTTGAGAATGTTCATTGCCCTTATACATGATTGAAACATACTAATGAGTGCTGAACGAATTTGTGTAAAAATTGAATTCATTTGTATTTCTCTAACTTTGTCTTTTCCCCCTCCTTTAAGTCCAATGCTGAAAAGCTGTCTGTTACCATATGCCCTTGAACACTGGTATCTACAACCAGCTTCCCCAATCGTTTGGTTCATTGTGTAGGTATGAATCTTGGCCTAGAGAGTATGATTATTGCCAGTGTTTTTATTTATTCACTAGATTTTAGCTACAACAATGAAAATGTCCTGAAGAAGATGATGTTAACAGGTGTTTTGACCCTTTGTTGAGATTATGGGGTTGTTTTAGGATGGGGATGAAGAGTGCACAAGTGGTTTCTTATTGTCCACTCTGGTCCTTCCCTGTACTGACTATAGTATATTCCCTGTATTATATTTGTGATGTTTCATACAATACAGTGATCATAACCACCTTGTTATCTTCAATAAAGGATTGCTAAATGCATTGTGACTTTGTATTTACAGTTTGTATTATGTATGTACTGCCCAAGAATAAACCCTATTGATATTTTGTATTCTTATCTACAATAGAGAAAAGGCTGGTTCTTGTAACAATCTTGAGAGCCATTTTTGCATTATTATGTGACTAGTGAATATGTAATTGCTACAGGTTTTTAAAAAGTTTGAAATGGAATTTTAAAGTTTGCAGTCTAAAAGGATTTTGAATTGTGTTAGATAATGGGAAGCAATGTATCTCAAGATTAAATATACTGCGTGTTTATTTTTTTTAAAAGTGGAATTATGTTCATAGTGTTACCTATTTCCATAGGAAATATTCAGTAATTTTGTTTGATTTACATCATGTTCCAATAGTATTCTGAAATAATGTAATTGATAACAGTTATAATCTATTTCAGAACTATATGTGTAAATATTATCTGATATTGCATTTAAGATATTCTCTCCTTCGAACTGAAGATCCAGTTGGCCATTCAGATTGATTGTGTATTGAGTATGTGATATGTGTTCATCCTTAAATACTGAGCACTTTTAAGCGGTTAAACAGCACTTATGATTAGACATTCACTTTAAATAATTATCTTTTGAGTTCTGTAATTCTGGAGTATACTTCCCATTTACAAAACAATTGAAAATTATAAGTAACTTGCCACTATTTGGTAAATAAAAATATATGGCTTTGAATTTGTTACATAACTTCCAAATGCGTTCTTCAAGAAAAAAAATCTTGCATTAAATAAGATAGTAATGCTTGAAATAGAAATGTAAAATATTGGAAGTATAAAGCAAACCAGTTAGCCAACGATAAAGAGATCCTTGTGACATTTTGAAAGTATACCCTTACTTGATAGGTTATTGGGGATAGACAAAATGTGGAGTTGAAGTCACAGTAAGATCAGCCATGTTCTTATTGAATGGTGGAGTCTGCTCAAGGGGCTGAATGACCTATTCCACCTAATTTCTATATTCATATGTTTGTACAAGCAATGTTTGATGTTTTGCCACTGTTTTAAGGTAAACGTAATTCCCTATATCTGTTGAGCAAAGGTATAACTTTGAAAATTGTTTACAGAATTTTGGCCAGTATCATGGTGGGTCAAGGTTGCATAAAAGTCCTGAAGTATTACAAAGTTATAAGCATTATTTTTTTTCTTGAGTAATTGTACAATATGTCTCCATTAACAGCTAATATGTAGTTTTATCTGAATTTGCCAATCATGTAATTTTAGATCTTTTATTGTTAATTGCTGAGTGGCATTTTGTAGCTTTGATTGACTTAATTCTTGTTATTGTATGTATGCCTCCCTTGTTCATCTGTAACTGTAAACATGGATAGAAGTTGATCCAAACCTCTGAAGATAGAAGTTTTTGATATCTTAACTGTTTTAATAACTGCAAATGGGCAATGATCTGTAGTTTTTCATAATGAAAGTAACTGGTAACTGCATTCATAATCTGCCCTGTAGATCTGCTAGGTTTGGAATCTACAATGCCTCTTTGAGGTAAGGAGGTTAGATTGGCATTTTTCTTTAGTGTGGCTGAGCTTCCCTAAACAAGTTGTGAATGTAAGAATCAGAAAATTAGCTTTTAAGGTAGCTTTGCTCTCAGTCCATAGCCTTGGTATTGGACAATCTTCCATTCTCTCTGCTATCCAGCGTTGTTTTGAAATAATACATAGTCCCTTCTGGACAAGAAAATACAATTTTAGTAACATATCTGCAGCTCACTCTTGATCATAGAGTTATACGGTATAGAAGAGACCCATCAAGTTTGCGCCGACAACACTACATTAAATCTACACTAATCTCACTTTCCAACGGTTGGCCCAAAGCCTTGAATGTTATGATATTTCAAGTGCTTGTCCACAGGCTTTTTAAAGATTGTCAGATGTTTAAATCTTTTTATAGGGTGCTCTTCACTGCTGGACAGGAGGAAAAAAAAGAGAGATATCAGTTCATAGAATACCTGTCTATGGATGCAAATAGTTTTATTTATTTTTTTCACAGGCTGGGGGCTTCACTGGTAAGGCTAGCATATATTGTCCATTGCTAATTGCCCAGGTGAAGATAATGGTAAGCCGTCTTGAACTTCTGCAATCCATATGATGTAGGTACATCCATAGTCTTGTTTGGGAGTTTTGGGATTTTGACCCAATGACAGAACTATATTGGCATGCTTGCAGTCAGTCAGGATGTTGTGTGGTTTGGAGGGGAACTTGCAAGTGGTGGTGTTCCTATGTATCTGCTGCCTTGTCTTTCTAGGTGGTTGAAATCCAAAGTTTGGAAGGTCCTGTTAAAAGAGCATTGGTGAGTTCCTGCCATGCATCTTACAGATGTACATATTGCAGCCACTGTGCATTATTGATCTAGAGTGTGAATGGTGAAGGTGGTAGATGGAGTTCCAGTCAAATTCTAATGTTCATTTGTGACTTTAACCATATAGACTACAGGAGATAGTTTAGTGAAATAACTCTCAAAATATTTTAGTTATTGGTTAATACTTAACAAAGACAGGGCATGACAACTAGTATATTACTGCTCTTGAATCAGGAATTCAAATTCTGAATGGTATTGAGCTTCTGAGTGTTATTGGAGTTGCACTCATCTGGGCAAGTGGAGGGTGTTCTCTTATTCCTAATTCTAGCTTGTAGATGATGGACAAGCTTTGGGGAGTTAGATGGTGCGATACTCACTACAGAATTCCCAGCCATTTATCTCTCTTAACTAGAGTATTTATATTGCCGGTTCAGTTCAATTACTGGTCAGTGGAGCTCCCAGGTTTATAGTGGGGGATTGAGCAATGGTTAGGCCATTGAATGTCAAGGGCAAATGGTTGGAGATTCTCTAATTGGAGCTGGATATTGCCTGACACTTGTGTGGCACAAATGATATTTGCCACTTATCAGCCCAACCCTAAATGTTGTCTAGGACTCGCTGCATATGGACATGGACTCCTTCAGTATCTGAGGAGTTGTGAATGGTACTGAATTTTGTGCAGTTGTCAGTTAACATTCCTCATTCTCCCTTTATGATGAAGGGAAGGTCATTGAGGTAACTGAAGATGATTAAACCTAAGAACTAACCTGAGGATGTCCTGTACTGATGTCCTGGGATAGAGATGATTGAATGGTAAGTTCTGGAGGTGATACTTTGAAGGATTTCTGGTCTGAATTTAAATGTTAAGTACGTGCTAGGATTGTTCTTGCAAAGTCCAAGGATTATAAACTAGGCAAGAAGTATTTGAACTGTATTCCTTTCTGCTATCCAATCAACATCAGATGGAGGTTTTTAAATGTTCACTGGACGTGGCTGGTGCTATTGTGGCTGCATTTATTTCCACTCCTAGTTGAGAAGATAGTTGTGGACCTTTCCCTTGAACCACTTTTGTCCACGTGCCTGATAGTATTAGTTGGAAAATCTAGAAATGGTGAATGTATGTCTAAGTCAGAATGTTGTGAAACTTGGAAGTCACAGTGTTGTAAGTTCTAGATGTTACTTAAATTTAAATTCTAATGTTCATTTGTGACTTTAACTATGTAAACAATGGGACGGTTTAGTGAAACAACTCTAAAAATATTTTAGTTATTGGTTAATACTTAACAAAGACAGGACTTAACTAGTATACTTCAGCTGTTGCTTTCCAGTTCAGTCTTTCATGCAGGTTGACACTTGGTTTCTGTTTATCTCCCTATAGTTTCTGCTTTCTTGTGGACAGCAGGCACTTACTGCACAACTTGATCAGTGGAAGCTGGGGCTTATAACACTTTCCAAACCACAGCCTGGCTTAGGCGGCATGGTAGCACAGTGGTTAGTACTGCTGCTTTACAGCTCCAGGGACCTGGGTTCAATTCCCGGCTTGGGTCACTATCTGTGTGGAGTTTGCACATTCTCCTTGTGTCTGCAGGGGTTTCTCTGTGGGTTTTCTCCCACAGTCCAAAGATGTGTGGGTTAGATTGGCCATGTTAAAATTACCCTTAGTGTCTTGAGATGCATAGGTTAGAGGGATTAGTGAATAAATATGTAGGGATATGGGGTTAGGGCCTGGGTGGGATTGTGCTCGGTGCAGACTGGGCGAATTAGTCTTCCTGTGCTATAGGAATTCTAAGTTCTAAGAAAGTTACATGTTAGAGGTTTATTACTTGATCACTGATATTGTATTCTGATTGGGCTAAATGAGGCAAGGCTATTTCTTACTTGGCTTAAGGATTGCATGATCAATTTGTGATTAGTCTGAGTAGAGCATGGTCAATTCTGGAGAGTGATTATCTTCTATTAATGTAATTTCCCATTGTCCTTCTACTGGCCCTCATTAAGATGTCAATTATTGTAGGACCTTGCCTCTCGTTAAAATTTATTTTTGTTACTTCTGTGACTTTTGCTAAGATAAAAGAATGTTTTATGATATCTTCCTTGCTCACTTGTTCAGGATGGGGACTGTCAAACCCCCGTGATTACTAAATTGAGTTCATTGTCTGAGACTTCTTTTAATTTGTATTAAATCAGTGAATCTTATGTATTATACAGGGCATTTAAAAGTTTGTTACTTTATATGGTTACTTGAAATGAGTTGTTTTACTTTTAAAACAAAGGATGGAATGGTAAAGTTGCTTATAACCTTAAAACCAATAAAAAAGTTTACCAAGTGCATTATATAGTGTATACGTGGAATATGTGAGAATGGTTTTGATATCTCCTTTAATTGAGATAAGATGGCTTGTGATGTCTGGAAATATGGATTCATTGACACACATTTCTAATTGATCCATAGTTAGAACTTAATTAAAACAGGCATTTAGCCTTGTGTTTTTGATGAGAGAACTGCCTTGCCATACATAAAAATAAGTAACATTTACAAAGTTACTGAAATTACAAAGTCTGTATAAAATGTATACAAAATCAATGCTTGAAAGTGATTGGTGTTTTAAATGCAAACCAACGTACTTAGCTAATATAGTAAAATTTGAAAGAGCTTTAGATTTACAAAAGCTAATTACAGAACTTAATTCTAATGTTTATAAAGTCAAAAATGGTTATACATTGTGAAATAAAGTGACATCTTTTAAACATCGCAAGTTAAACTGCAATAATTTAATGCATGAAGTTGAATGTCTTTATGCTTGTTTTTCTTTACCTAGTAAAACTTTGAATTTAGATAATGGAACTGAAATTTAATTGCGAGAGCTGGATGGTTCCACATCAGTAATTGATCAACCCTGACATCTTGCATCACTAGCTTAAGAGTTAATTTTTTTTCCCCTTCCTCATCAGTTGAGTGTGACACTAAGACCAAGTCATGTGTGAGCTAATATCCAGAATTCAGCATAAGACCCCATTGAGTTGATTATTTGACTAATTCCATAGCTAAACTATCAACTAATTGTAAATAATTATCAAAATTAAACTTTCCAACGGTGTTCCCATGGCATTGTTGCTCTCACCCTTATAATTGATCATATCTAAAGTAGGAAGAAGCTGTCCAACTTGTTGCTGCATTGCATCTGTAGATCACATATACTGCAACCATGGTGCATTGGTGATGGATATTATGATATTGGACGAAATAATAATGGTTCCAATCAAAAGTACTGTCTATCCTGGATGGTGTTTACCAGCTTGAATGTTATTGTGGCTGCATGTATCCAAGTAAAATGGTAGACAGCCTTGCACCAGGGATAAACCATTCATTGCAAATAATCCAGCCTCTGGCATGCTATTTTTGATGTAACTATTTGGAGTTAAGTTCTTGATCATTGTTAATAACAAGATGTTGATGGTGGATACATAGCAATGATTGTACCATTGAAGATCAAAAGAAGATGACTTGTCTTTCTCTTTGAATTACTTTTGACACGTGTGCAACCTGTTTAGGATCGTATCATTTACATTGTTTCTCTATGTTCTTCCTACCAAAATGAATTAACTCTAATTTCTCCATTCTGAATGTTGCCTGCCACCACTTGTCTGTTTCCTTTTGAAACTTGACACCAGCCTCACGTTTCACAGTTCTAACTAATTTTGTATCCACCACAAATGTTGAACTTATGCCCAAGATGCAAGTCATAAATATGTATCAGGATGGGCAAGGGTCCCAACACTAATCCCTCGGAACTCCACCACAAACCTGCCTTTCACCTGAAAAACCACTACCTTTTTATTTCCTGTCACTCGGTCAGTGTAAATATTGTCCTTGTTATTCCATAAATGGTAACTGCTCATAAGTCTGTTGAAATTACTGTTCATATCATCAGAATTCACTCTTTGGCATTAGTTCTTGCACTTATCTCTGGAACAAGGCTGTGATGCAGCTTTGAAAAGAGTAGTCATGATGGAATATAAACTGAGTGCCAGTTAGTAGATTATTAGTGTGTAGAAGTTGTTTGATAGTACTATTGATGATTCCTTCCATCATTCTGTGATGGGAAGGAAGTTATAATGTTAGATTTGGCCCACTTATTATTGGATGGAACATACCTGGGAAATTTTCACATTGCCAATCAGAATCATAGTTGAATTGGACAGCTTGGCTTATAAAAGCAATAGTTTTGGGTCTCTACCACTATTATCAAATGGATGTGGAGAGCCATAGGCTTTTATTATGATCCACAGATTATATGTCTGCTTAACTTTGTCCAAAACCTAAGATATGCTCTGTGCTATTATTATTGCTGGATTGTATTTAGAACAATACTCCTTACTTGGATACAGGTCTTTAGAGTTTAATGGTTTTACTAGGTCAGTGGGACTGGATTGTCTTTGGCCTATCCTGATATGATGCCTAAAATGCTTAGTCCAGTATTAACAGTGAAAATTTGTTTTAACTTTTAATTTGTTCTTAGGATTTGAGTGACACCAGATACTTAGAACTGCATGGTCAGTGATCAACGAGAACACTTGGAAGGTATTAAAAGTGAAATATTCTGTGTACATAGATGAAAGACTTGCATTTAAAAAGCACTTTTCATGACCACCAGAAATCTCACGAGTGCTTTACAGCTAATTAAGTACTTTGTGAAGTATTGTAATGATTGGATAATGTTTTGTGAAGTTGGGTTTGCATGGCCACAAGTTACAAGCCTCAGACCAGCAAATCCCACATTGGATCAAAAATTAGTTGAACAGCAGCAATTCATGTCTGTGCAAAATGCAAATATGGTGAAATGTTGGTTAACTCTGCAACTATTATTTATGTTTGTACTTGGAAAAAGTGTTCTTAAATATTCTTATTTAAAAGACTTTTATTAAGCAAATGCCATCCTCTTTATTTCTTGGTGCTACTCACAACTTGGATTACCCCCCCGCTCCCCACACATACACGCAGCCCTCTGTCTGCTTTAATCTCTATATGCCTCTCATGCTAGAATTCTATCTTCACTACTTTAAAAATTAATTTAATTAAATCTGGAATAACAAGGTCTTGGTATTAATTATGATGACTGTGAAATTATTAGATTGTTGTTAAAAACCTGTATTATTCATCACCATCTTTAAGGAAGGAAATTAACATCCTTACCTAGTTCGGCCTGTTCTGACTATGTCCAATGGTAATGTGATTGACTATTAACTCTCCTCTGAAATTACCAACAACCTATTCAGTTTTATCAAACAGCTGAAAAAGTCAATTAAAAATAAAACTGGATGGACTACCTGACACTGGAAAAGGCAAAGTTGCATCTAACTCAGTTAATGCTTCAAAGTTCTCACAAATAGCTGGAGACTTGAGACAAAAATGGGAGGGTTAATATAGACTGATCATTTAACAACCTGATATAGCTAAACACTCAGAATCATACTTTTCGGCTAATATTCCAAGCAACTCAATCACTTTACCTGGTTATGTTGTAACCCAATGGCAAAACAGATCCACCACAGTGAAATGGTATAGTGGTATGCTGTCACAGCCAAGCACTCCTCAACATTGACTCTGGACCCCATGAAGTCTTATTTTATTAGATCAGACTCAGGTAAAGAAGTCTGTTGCCGTCAAATCAGTATTTCTCCATGCTGAACACTTCAGAAGTGTTGTGAGCAGCATGAGGTGCCAACCTGTGAAACTACTGTACAGGAGTGCACGTACGCTAAACTACAGAAACAACACATTAACGACAGAGTTGAACCATTGGGGCAGATCTGAGCTCTCTAATCCTGCCACATTCACTGTGAATGATTAATGCCAATTAGCCAACTGATGGGAGAATAACAGATTCAGTTTTCATCCCTGAACTGTCACAGAGCTCAATACCTGACTGCAAGAGACAAGTCTGATAGATTTGCAGCCATCTTCATCCAGAAATGCTCAGTGAATAGTTTCCATTTTAGTCTCCAACCTTCCATGATGTCTCAGCAACATTGTCAAAGAATGTTCTGGAACACCTCATTCGCCTGACAAAGGCCAAAAGCTCGCAGATTTACTATCAAATAAGTCGGTTGGATTTAAAATTGGTGTTGCCAGACTTTACTGAGTTTACCCCAGTCCAACGCCGGCATCTCTACATAGTGATCGAGAGGCCAGCATTGCAGGGCTGTTGCGCATGCGCCGATCTCAGCCCTGACAGGCATGTGTGCAGTGGTCTGCTCAGCGCTATGCTGCCAGATTCTTCAGTGGGAATAAGCCCACCCCCGATTTTCATCGTGATTCATGCTAGGATTCTATGATTTTCAGAGTGTAGGAGATTAATTTTAAAATCCTACTGGAAAAAGCAGTGGGGTTTACTTTCGTTTTTATGTGAATGCGTACTTAGAATTTTTTGGGAAAAGCCACCCCACTCATTTACATAGTTTTCAGACCTTTGATCACAAAATTTCTTGCACTCAACCCAAATTCTGGGATCTTGCATTATTTTCAGAGCAATCATTATGTTCTGGTCCCATAAGCCATTTATTTCTAACCAGCAATTTGTACCTCGCAATGCGAAATAATCTGAAAGGATGAATCTTTGGTTAATGAGGGAGATGAAGGATGGTATCAAAAAGGAAAGGCATCTCATGCTGCAATATATATACTGTGCCTGCGCACCATGCTCCACTTCACCAAATAAAGGAGAAACATTCTGAATCCTTGTAATTTCACATAAATCTGTTGGACTATAACCTGGTATCCTGTGACCTCTCATGTACAAAGATTAGTGGTAGGCCAGCAAAGAATGGCTTGAAAATCAAATAAGTGTGAAGAAATATATGGAGAATTAAGTACCAAGAAATATTTTTTTAAAAATAAGGGCTTCCACCACTATGCCAAAAATAAATTTGGTCTCTTAATAGATGAGGTTGAGAAATTAATAATGGGAAATGGGAAGTTTTATATCTGGCTTGAAAAATACAAACATCCAAATAATAATAGAGAAAGGAGGGAGGAACTAAAAAATGTTACCATCCCTAGGAAAAAGTACTGTTACAGGGGAGAAAATAGTAGGTAAACTAATGGAACCAAAGACTGCCAAGTCCCCTGGACCTGATGGTGTGTATCCTCTGATCTTAAAAGGAAGCGCTGCAGAAATAGTGGATGCATTGGATGTAATGTTCTGAAATTCCCTGGATTTTGGAAACGTCCTAGCAGATTGAAAAACTGCAAATATAGCATCCCTATTTAAGAAAACAGGAAACAAACAGTCTAACATCCGTCATTGGGCTAAGTGCTAGAATCCATTATAAAGAAAGTAAGTAGTAGCAGGACATTAAGATAACCGTAATCCAAAAGGCGGTCATCTTTGTTATGTTCTTAGAGAGTTAGTTGATGTAATAAACAAATAAAAGGAAATCTGCAGCTGTGTTGTATTTGGATTTCAAAGAAGCATTCAGTAAACTTCCCCATAAAAGCTTGTTGTACAATGTATCAGCTCATATTGTTGAGTTAATATGTTAGCATGGTTGGAGGATTGGCTAACAAGCAACAGTCAGGATAAAAGAGTAATTTTCAAGTTGACAAACTATAACTATATTAATCACCTAAAATTTCTGGATGAAGGGATTCGGGACTGTAGGCAAATTTGTAGACACAAAGATGATTAGAAAGCAGTTTGTGAGGAGGACACAAACTGCAAAGTGATACAAATTGGTTAACGAAGTGCAAACATTTGACAGATGTAATATAATGAAAGGAAACATGAGCTTATCTACTTTGGTAGGAATAGAAAAGCAAAATATTTAAATATAGAAGGATCCAAGTGTCCTGCTTGCAACACACAGTCCACATGCGGTTAGAGCAAGTAATTAGAAAAGCAAATGAAATGTTGGCATTTATTGTGGGTGAGATGAAGGATAAAAGTATTTACAATTGTTGCAGGGCATTGCTGAAGTCACAACTAAGGACTGCATTAATTTTTGGACTCATTTAAGGAAGGAAATATTCAGAAGCAATTCAGAGAGGTTGATTCCTAAATTTGTCGCTCATCAACTTTGGGTCCTATTTGTTTGATTTTATAATTATCATTGTTCACAAATCACAGCATTATTCCTCCCCCCTTTCTAATCTCCTCAAACCCCATCACCCTGGGTGAGATATTTACACCACTCTAATTCTGGTCTATTGTGCATTCTGAAGTGTAATTACTTTTATCATTTGTGGCCATGCTTTTAGTTGTCTGGTCTCAGTTCTGGATTGCAAGATCTAGGTTTCCACTCTAGCTATAGTTCTAAGACTTAAGTCAGATTTGAGTTGGGAGAGCTGTTCTAAAAGAAACCTACAGTTCTGACTCAATACAGATCATTATGGATATAAGCATGTTGTCACAAATTGCATAAAATTTATTAATTTCACCAAGTGATAAAAGTCAATTCTTAGTGATGACAGTGGAAACAGTCACTTCATCCTGAAACATCAGCTCTCAACTTTTGGTTTACTATGGCGCTATCTCTAGTTCTGTTAATGGAAGTCTTTCCTTCATGTTGTGCACTTGATTTCTAACGGTTGCTGCTTATTAACCTTTACTATCCACTACCTGTGTGATGATCAGTAGCATCCCTGAACTCTGGTCCAAGTTTGATCAATCTCGTTTCATTAGGTGCTGCGATTTTAATACTCAGTTGGTCTCTTACTCCTGACTGGTTCTCTTAAATGTCAATCGCTTGTAAAAGCATCCTCTTTATCACAGTTCTTCCAAAGAGATTTTAAAACAGAGATGAAGAAGAATTTCTTCAGCAGAGGATGAATCTGTGGAACACTTTGCTGCAGAAGGTGTGGAAGCCAGGTCATTAAGTGTCTTTAAGACAGGTTCTTGATTGATAAGGAGATTAGGAGTTACGAGGAAAAGGTAGGGGAATTAGGGATGAGAAAACTATCAGCCATGATTGAATGGCAGGGCAGACTCAATGGGCTGAGTGGCCTAATTCTGCTGCTATGTCTTATGGTTTTCCCCTTGTTTTCAATTAAGTTTATAACTTTCCACTAAGAACAAGGCAGTGCAAGGTAATTTGTATGTCTGCTTGCTTGAAATAAGAGAAAGTGTGATATCACATTCAAATACTTTGGCTTCCATAATCCCAAAATGCCTAATTGATACATTTTGGGCATTCTGGTGATTTCAAATGCCTGTATGTTATTTCCCAGTGACTGCTGATGCCTGAAACGAGTTAGTTAAAAATAACAAAAAGAGTACAAAAGACACACAACTTCAATTGCAAAGTTACTTCAACATAAAGTCGAAGCAAGATGTGTATAAAAATCAGTCCATAGAGACAAACAGTTTGTTAAAACTGAGGTAAGAAGATACACTAGAGTTACCAACCCTCCACAATTGATCTGGAGTCTCCAGAAATCGAAGATGCTATAGTGTTCAGTCCTGAAGAAAAATCATAGCAAAATTAAATAATATGTTTTTAAAAATTTTGTTTGAACATTTCTCTTTCAGACATAAAAATATTGAAAATGTGGAGAAAGCTATTTGACATTGCCCAATTGGGTAATGAGTCACTTTGCTTTCCATAAGAAGGCAGTGTATTGCAAGAATACATGCATTGACTTACTAATGGTTGCAGCATGATTGCAGTTCATGTGATGAAACCTCCCAGAATTCAATTGACAAGCTAAGATATATGTATAAGATATAATTTGATGCATGTTCAGAAGAAATAAGCCACAAGAGCTAATGTAGCTACTCAAACTGATCACAGATCTTGATTCTCAAGGTTACGGAACCCAAGTATGGATCCAACACACAGATCCATTATATACTTTAAAAGTAGATAACTTTCTCTTGAAGGCACTACATTGAACTGAGATTAACATAGATATGACTGATGAGTGCTAATGGATAAAGTATTGTTGTTGTTCATCCATCGTCATCGATGAGGACCTCAACACCATTAGACATTTTGAGGCTGATTGCAGTGTGTCTGAAGATGACTGATTAGGCCAATTCGGGCACAGAATGTCCTGGCACATGCTAATGAAGCAGAACAGCCGACAGAGGGACCCGCAAAGACACAACCGAAGAGGAAGGAATCCAATTGGACTCCTCCGGAAGGCCGCTGCCCCCGACTGGACATGTATGCCCAAGCCATCAGGAGGTGTGTGAACACCAGATTCATCAACCGCACTTACAAGACAGTCCCGAACATCACCCAAGCACAATGCAAGGCCATCCACGCTCTCGAGACCAACCGCAACATTGTTATCAAACCAGCAAAGGAGGTACCACCGTCATACTGAACAGAATGGACTACTGTGAAGAAGTGTACCGACAACTAAACAATGAGAAACACTACAGTTACCAGCAGATCTGACCAAAGAACACACTCGTCAACTCAACACTCTGATCAAAACTTTTGATCCGGACCTTCAGAACATCCTCCGGGCTCTCATTCCACGTACTCCCCGCATTGGAGATCTCTACTGCCTCCCAAAGATACACAAGGCAAACATACCCGGCTGTCCCATCGTATCGGGCAATGGGACCCTGTGTGAGAGCATCTCTGGCTATATCAAGGGCATCCTGAAACCCATTGTACAAAGAACCCCCAGCTTTTGTCTTGACACTACAGACTTCCTACAGAAACTCAGCACATATGGAGCAGTAGAACCAGGGACACTCCTTGTCACAATGGATGTCTCAGCGCTCTACACCAACATCCCCCACGACGATGGTATTGCTGCAACTGCCTCAGTACTCAATGCCAACAACTGCCAGTTTCCGGATGCAATTTTACAACTCATCCGCTTCATCTTGGCCCACAATGTCTTCACCTTCAACAATCAGCTTTTCATCCAGACACACGGAACTGCCATGGGGACCAAATTCGCACCTCAGTATGCCAACATCTTCATGCACAGATTCGAACAAGACTTCTTCACCACACGGGATCTTCAACCAAGGCTATATACTAGATACATTGATGACGTTTTTTTTCCTTTGGACTTATGGTGAACAATCATTGAAACAACTGTATGATGATATCAACAAATTCCATCCCACCATCAGACTCACCATGGACTATTCTCCAGAATCAGTTGCATTCTTGGACACACGCATCTCCATCAAGGATGGTCATCTCAGCACCTCACTGTACCACAAACTGACAGTCTCACAATGCTCCACTTCTCCAGTTTCCACTCTAGACACGTTAAAGAAGCCATTCCCTATGGACAAGCCCTCCGTATACACAGAATTTGCTCAGATGAGGAGGATCATGACAGACACCTCCGGACGCTGAAAGATGCCCTCGTGAGAACAGGATATGGCGCTCGACTGATCAATCGATGGTTCCGACGTGCCACAGCGATAAACCGCACTGACCTCCTCAGAAGATGAATACGGGACACAGTGGACAGAGTACCCTTTGTTGTCCAGTACTTCCCTGGAGCAGAGAAGCTATGACATCTTCTCCGGAGTCTTCAACATATCATTGACAATGAACATCTCGCCAGGGCCATCCCCACCCTCCCACTTCTTGCTTTCAGACAACCGCGCAACCTCAAACAGATCATTGTTCGCAGCAAACTACCCAGCCTTCAGGAGAACAGTGACCACAATACCACACAACCCTGCCACGTCTGCAAGACATGCCGGATCATTGACATAGACAACATCGTGAAACGTGAGAATACCATTCACCAGGTACATTATGGACAAATTTTCCATGGCTTGTAACAACTTTGGATATAGTATACTCTTAGTTGCAAGCACTGAGCCCCTCTTAGCTTATTCAACCTTCATGAGCTTTGTAGCATTTGTTCTGTAACTATAAAAGTGTTCTTTCTGTTGGAGTAGGGCCAGGTGACTTTTTCATTTGTAAAAACACAGCTACAACTAGCCTTTGGTCACTCTCTCTGTGTGAAGTTTGCATGAAATCCCTCTGTCTGTCTACAGTCCAAAAGTATGTGAGTTAGATTGGCTATGCCACGTCAGGGGCATTAGCAGAATAAACATCAGGGGTTACGGGAATTGGGTCTGGATGGGATTGTGGTCGGCGTGGACTTGATGGGCCAAATGACCTCCTACACTGTAAGGATTCTAACTAAAAGACACTTATTATGTGACACTAATGCCTAGCATTGACTACATTTAAGCAAAATATCATATTAGGTTAATTATATTTTGATTATTTGATCATGACTACAAACTAATCATTAAGCACTGCCTTGCCTCCACCCCACATCTTTATAATAGTACTTAAAACCTGCTCTTTAACCCATCTTCCATTATCTCACGAAAAGTTCCTTTTGTGGTGGCGCTATTAACAGAGGAGATCAGTCTTCAACACCCCTCCTGCGACTATCACTGCGCTTTATGAATCCTAGTGAGAAGTCCAGTGGAAAGGAGACTATTGTGCTTGTATGTCCTAGGCTCCTAAAGGAAAACTTAGACATGTTGTCTTATACCCCTTTGCCTCTGGATCAAGGTCTTGCTGTACTAAGCCTACGTGCTTAACTGTACTAGCCACGCATCTTCCGCTTCCTTAAAATAAAAATGAGACCTGGAATATCAGGATCCTCATGAACAACCCCAACAACTCAAGCGTTTTGACAGTGGCATTGCTGATCTAAGTGAAACCCATTTAGATCAGCAATAGGAACTGCTCTAGGGACCAGAGGGCGGGAACATCTTCTGGAGAAGACTGCTCAGATTCACCATTAAAACAAACGCGTGAACCATCTCAAAGATTCTCCTTGTAGGTTCACCATAGGGCATAGATGCTGGTACGATGCTGCCAGTGGAAGCTACAGCTGCGTCCTCAGATGAAATTTACTCCAGTGTCTCGACAGACGATTCCTTGGCCAGGTATATACATTATAGCTGATTATCTTTGCTAGTTTTTAGTTTGTTAAATTTGCAACCACGTTTTTAAGTATATGGGTTAATTAAAAGTGTACATATCAGATTTCTTGTATACTACTTTAAATAAATAAAATATTGTGTTACCATGCTAAATTCGCCCTCAGCTTACTCGCACAGGCGCCGCATTGTAACGACCAGGGAATTTTCAAAGGAATTTACTTCATTGTAGTCATAGTGAGCGTACCCATGACAGTAATAAAACATTAAACAAACTGAAATATGGAGGCAGAAGTTGATGGAAGAGGGAGACGCCCCGAGGGCAACTCCAAGGGTGTTACGAGAGAATGAGCGGACAAACCGAGCGCGAGATTGTTCAGTTGGCGGTGCGAAAGGAACCGTTAAACCCGAGGCGATAGCGGCCAAAATGGAGGCAGAAACCCTGGCCTCCACAAGCCCCGCGTCTGGCAAAGCCAGGGCTACAATGCCTGAATCTAAAGCCGCCGCCGCTGCCGGACAAGAACAAATCGTCATTGACATCATTCCTGATAGCAACAGCCGGCTGCGCACCAGCCGCGCCTCAAATGATTCCAATCACACGCCTGCACCGAAGGGCCTCGGCAAACTTGCAGCGATCATTAAAAAACGGCCTTGCTTTGAGAGCTTCCGATTCCGGAGGAAGGACGGCGTGAACACCAATAATGCGTTCAAGCCCCTGCTGAAGGTGGAGTTGCAGGTCGCCAACGGGTCCCGCTGGATGTGGGCCAGACGATGTTTAGTCACTGTGTTTTGGTTAGCTTGGTTAAGCATGCTGGCGGCGGCTCTGGTGATTATTGTGCGGACCCCAGACTGTAAACCTGCACCTAAACTCAAATGGTGGCAAAAGAGTCCAATGTATCACATTGCAATCCAGTCTTACTTCGATAGGTCTGGGAATGGAGTCGGAGATCTTCTTGGTATAAACATCTACAAGTTTTAAGTTTATTTATTATTTCTTAGGCTTTCATTAACACTGTAAGGAAGTTGTTATGAAGACTTAACATTTTTTGTCTACATCTGCAATTGATATCTTTTTCCTAATATTTAGCCCATACTAACCACCCTAAGATACCACTTTTCTGAATACCAGAGCATTGCAGATGCTGTTAGAGCTGTTTACTGTGCGCATCTCTATTCAGCTGCTTGATCATGAGATCAGAATTGGGCCTGACTTTAATGTTCAGCTCCATGAACAAATCCAGAGACTGGATAACATCTTGACTTTGGCTGATAAGTAAAAGTGATAGTTGCACCACAAAGCTATCATAAAATGACCGTTTCCAACTTGAGAAAGTATAATCAGATCTCTTGACACAATAATAGTAGCATTGCCAAGCTGTACACCATAAAAACCCTACAAGTAATTGTTCAACAGAAATTGAACTGATCAAGCCCATAAATGCTCTGGGTGCTGGAACAGGTCAGAAGCTGGGAATTCTGTGAGTAGGATCTCCTCTCCTGACTCCCAGAAGCTTCTGCAATAAACAAATTGAGAGTATAATGTAATTTTCTCCTCTATGTTGTTGATGAGTACAACAGGGAAATGAAACACAAGCTTATGATATCCACCACACTGCAGCAACTTGCCAAGGCTTCTTCAGCATTACTTCCCAAACCTGAGATCTTCATCATCTATTTATAAGATCATAAGAAACAGGAACAAGAGTGTAACATTTGGCCCTTCACATCTCCACCATGCAATAAGATTATGGCTTATCTGTTTGTGGCCTAAACTCCACTTTCCCACTGGCTTTCCATAATCCTTGACTCCCTCATAGATTATATCTCTGTCTTGAGTACATTCAATTTTCTCTGAGGAAAAGAATTCTAAACATTTGAATATCTTGAATGAATTAATTTTTAAAGAACCCTGAATGGTTGTATTAAGATTACTTTTATAATTCATCTGCCTTGCAAAGGCAAATATTCCTTTTGAATCATAGAATCCCTACAATGCGGAAGAATGTCATTCAGCGAATTGAGTCTTTACTGACGACAATTCCACCCAGGCCCTGTTCTCATAACCCCACATAACTACCTTGCTAATTCTTCTGACGCTAGGGTCAATTTAGCATAGCCAATCAAACTAACCCACACAACTTTGGACTGTGAGAGAAAACCAGAGCACCTGGAGGAAATCCACAGAGACACCGGGAGAATGTGCAAACTCCACACAGTGACCCAAGCCGGGAATTGAACCAGGGCCCCTGAAGCTGTGAGGCAGCACTGCTAACCACTGTGCCACCATGCCGCCCATTTGCTCTCTTAATTGGTGGCTGTACCAGCATGCTAACTTTTTGTGATTCATGTACAAGGACACCCAGGTTCCTCTAGAGCAGCATTCTGCAATCTGTCCATTTAAATAGTATTTTACTTTTTTATTCTTCGCAGCAAAGCATCAACCTCATAGTTTCCCACATTATACTCCATTTGCCAACTTCACCCATTCTGCCTATCTTTATTCCTTTGTCTTTTCTCACAACTTATTTTCCTGCCTAATCAAAAAGACTAAGTTTTATTTATTTGTCACAAGTAGGCTTATGTTAACACTGAGATGTTACTGCGAAAATCCCTTCGTCACCATACTCCAGTGCTTGTTCAGATAGACTGAAGGAGAATTTAGCATAGCCAGTGCAACATGTCTTTGGGATTGTGGGAGGAAATCAGAGCATCCAGAGGAAACCCACGCAGACGTGGGGAGAATGTGCAGTCTCTACACAGATAGTGACCCAAGTTGGGAATTGAACTCGGGTCCCTGGCACTGTGAGCCTGAGTGCGAACCATCGTGCCACCTCAGACAGAGGAGGGAGACTGATGAGACAGAGAGAGAGCAAATTTGGCTATGATACAGTGATTCCTTCATCTAAGTTACTAATATAGATTGTAAATAGTTGAGGCCCTAGCACTGATGCTAATAGTACCCCAGTAATTACAATTTGTCTAACTGAGAATCATCCCTTAGTTCATGAATCTGCTAACTATACAAATATATCACTTCCAGCCACGAGCTTGTACCTTTTATATTATATCTTATTGTATGCCTTTTTGAAATCAAAATGCACAACATTTTCGGATTCTCCTTTATCCATCCTTCATGTCACATTTTCAAAGAAAAATAATAAATCTCTTAAACATGATTTCACTTTCATAAAAACATTAACTCTGCCTGATTGCATTATGATTTTCTAAATACTCTTCTATTACCTTGACAATAGATTCTAGCCTTTTCCCTACGTTAGATGTTAAGCTAACTGGCCTATAGTTTCCTGCTTTCTTAAATAGAGTTGTTTGATTCGCAGTTTTCCAATCCTCTTGGACCTTTCCAGAATTTAGGGAATTTTGAAAAATTATAACCCATGCATCCACTACCTCTGAAATTATTTAAAACATAGAAAACTACAGCACAAACAGGCCCTTCGGCCCGCAAGTTGTGCTGATCATATCCATACCTACCAGGCCTATCTATAACACTCAATCTCATTAAATCCCATGTACTCATCCAGAAGTCTCTTAAAAAACCCCAGCATGTTCACCTCTACCACACCAATGGCAGTCGATACCACTCACTCATCATCCTCTGGGTGAAAAACTTACCCTGACATCTCTGTACCTGCTCCCCAGCACCTTAAACCTGTATCTTCTTGTAGCGACCATTTCAGCTCTGGGAAATAGCCTCCAAGAATCCACTCTATCTATACCTCTCAACATCTTATAAACCTCTATCAGGTCACCTCTCAACCTTCATCTCTCCAGGGAAAAGAGACCTAGCACCCTCAACCTATTGTCATAAGGCATGCCTCCAAATCCAGGCAACATCTTTGTAAATCTCCTCTGCACCCTCTCAATAGTTTCCAGATCCTTCCTGTAGTGAGGCGACCAGAACTGCACACAGTATTCCAAGTGAGGTCTGACAAGGGTCTTATAAAATTGCAGCATTACCTCCTGACTCCTAAACTCAATCTCTTGATTAATGAAGGCTAGCACACCATATGCCTTTTTGACCACATTCTCTACCTGCAAGGCCAATTTAAGAGTCCTGTGGACCCATACCCCAAGGTCCTTCCGGTCCTCAACACTGCTAAGAGTCCTACATTGATATTGTACTCCTTCATCCCAGTGGACATGCCAAAATGGACCACTACACATTTATCCATATTGAAATCCATCTGCCACTTCTCCGCCCAGTTTTGCATCCTATCTATGTCTCTTCTGACATCCCTCTAGACTATCCATAACACCACCAACCTTCGTGTCATCGGCAAACTTACTAACCGATCCCTCCACTTCCTCATCCAGGTCATTTATGAAAATGACAAACAGCAAGGGTCCTAGAATAGATCCTGGGGCACTCCACTGATGACTGGCCTTCATGCAGAAAAAGGCCCACTCACAACCACTTTCTGTCTTCTGCAGACAAGCCAGTTCTGGATCCACAAGACAACAGCCCCTTGGATCCCATGCCCTCTCACCTTTTCAAGAAGTCTTGCTTGGCGGACCTTATCAAACACCTTGCTGAAGTCCATGTAAACCACATCCACTGCTATTTCTTTTAAAACTATAGGATACTTGCTGTCTAGTCCAGGAGACTTGTCAATCTTTAGTCTTGTTAGGAAACCAAAGATAGTTTTTAGGGGCTTTATATTTTTATTGGTAAATATTAGAAATAAGTATAATTTTAGATAGGTTTAATTTAATGTTTGTGTGCCTTCTAAAGTTAGAAAATCATAGTTAGTGTATAAAGGAGGTCTTTCAGCACATTGCGTCTTCTGTGGATAAGGCCATAAATTAATAAGGGGCAGGGAGATTTCAGATGAGACTCAGTCTGTACAGAAAAGATGAGCTAAATCTGAACAGAGAAAACAAGGCTTTAGAACAGGATAGCAATTTGCATTAAAAAAAAAGCAGTTTATGTCAGGAAGCGACAGAGGCCTTAACAACAGCAATAGGGAAAAAGTGAAAAAAGCTATAATTATAGGCACAATATCTCAATGCGTATAGCATTCATAAAAAGGTAGATGAATTGATGGCATAGACAGATAAATGTTTCATTTATTAGCCATTATTGAAATAACTTATGTTGGGAGGCAAATATTTTAAGCTAGGTACAAAGCTTGGAAGAAAAGATCAGTAAAATATGTTTAGATCATCAGCAACCTGTCCTAGTTCCCCTGTGCTGACACTATAGTTAAAAACGCTTCTACTTTCTCAGAAGACTAAAGAAATCTGGCATGTCAGCTACAATTCTCACCAATGTTTACCGATGCACCATAGTAAGCATTCTTTCTAATTGTATCACAGCTTGGTATGGCTCTTGCTCTGCCCAAGATGGCAAGAAACTATGAAAGCTTGTGAATGTAGCCCAATCCATCATGCAAACCAGCCTCCATCCATTGACGCTGTCTATACTTCCTGCTGCCTCGGCAAAGCAGCCAGCAAATTAAGGACCCCATGTACCGCTGACATTCTCTCTTTCACCTTCTTCCATCGGGAAAAAGATACAAAAGTCTGAGGTCACATACCAACCAACTCAAGAACAGTTTCTTCTCTGCTGCCATCAGATTTTTGAATGGATCTGCCTTGCATTAAGTTGATCTTTCTCTACATGCTATTATGACTGTAACACTACATTCTGCACTCTCTCATTTCCTTCTCCATGAACAGTGCTCTGTAGTGTGCAAGGAACAGTATTTTTCACTGTATTCTATACATACGGCAATAAATCAAATCAAAATCAAAGGCCAAATGGTGGGGGCAGATGTAGTGTTAAATGAACCCAAGATCCTGATTGAGACTGTCCTCGTGTGCAGAATTTAGCTATCAGCTTCTGCTTAGCAATTCTGCATTGTTGTGCATCTTGAAAGCTGCCTTGGAGAACACTTACCGAAGGTTGGAGACTGAATGCCCTTGACTGCTGAAGTATTCCCTGACTGGAAGGGAAAACCCCTGCTGATGAATGTTGCACGATGTCTGTTCATTTATTACAAAATCCTAGTGACTATTCTGGCTTGAGACAATTCACACCTCTAAGCTGTGATTATCCTCTCCACTTGCATTGTCCACATCTGTAAAGACTTGATTACCTGTAAAGGCTCACATTCTAACCATCATCTTGCAATTGTGCCTCTGTCTAAAAATGTTATCTTTCTAGTCACCTGATGAAGAAGCAGCGCTCTGAAAACTCTTGATTCCAAGTGAATCTGTTGGACTTTATTTAACCTGGGTGTTGTGAGATAGACGGAGTAATTGGAAACAATTTTTGCTAAAAAATGAAGTTGTTCAATCCTCATGGATGGAGCAAAGAGAACAGAAATCACAGGTGGGAGTAGTTTATCAGCCCCTTAATAATAAACCTGTTGGACGAAATATAACTTAAGAGGAGCACGCCACTAGGCTAATGTAATGATTGCAAGGAACTTGAATCTTGAAAAACTGGGCACATCAAGTTGGGGAAGTAGTATGAACTGCATTTGAGATCATTTTCCAGCCACTATTTCAAAAGATCTAATATTTTGCTTTCAAAAGATGTTAATTAGCAGTATTGTAGTATTGCTTAAAAAAGGCACATGCTGTCAAAGATTTTTGTTTTGCACTCATCAGGCCAGAATTGCTTTTATAATATAGTACTTGTAAATTGCCCTGATGAATGCAAGACAAAAAGCTTTGACAATTGTGTTTTTTTTTAAACAAAACTGAAGTTTTGTATTACCGAACAAATAATGTAAGGGATTCTCAGGGGAGTAATCATATGATAGAATTTATATTAATTTTATGAGTGATGGTAATTAATTTTGAAGCCAGTGTCATAAGTTTAAATAAAGTCAATTACATTGAAGTGGGAGAGGTGAGTTGACTAAGATAGTTTTGAAAATTAGGTTAGAATATATGAAAATAGAAAAGCAATAGTGAGTATTTAAATAAATGATTCATCATTGTCAACAAATTCATCATTATCAGAACGGCATGGTGACATAGTGGTCAGCACTGCTGCCTCACAGCGGCAGGGACCCAGGTTCAATTCTGGCCACGGGTCACTGTGTTGAGTTTGCACGTTCTCCCCATGTCTGCATGGGTTTCGTCTGGGTGCTCCAGTTTCCTCCACAGTCCAAAGATGTACAGGTTATATTGATTGGCCGTGCTAAATTGACCCTAGTGTCAGCGGATTAGTAGGGTAAAAATGTGGGGTTAGGGGAATAGAGCCTGGGTGGAATTGTCGTTGGTGCAGACTTGGGCCGAATGGCCTCCTTCTGCATTCCAAGATTCAAAATATATATTTACTTGAAAAATAAACCTCCACTGAAACTGGCTAATGAAGAAGTTTATAATAAACTAAAATAAGAAGCTTATAATATTGCCAAAAGAGTAATAAATCTTATGATTGGAATTAATCAGCAAAGGAAATTGATATATGGATTGAAAATAAAATATGGGAATAAACTTCCAAGAAATATAACAAAACACAGATTGTAAGTGCAAAAAGGAGATTAGCTATAGTATAAAATGCAAATGAGATAGCTCTGTAAATGAAATATCCCATAGATATCATAATACTGGATAAGAAAATGACAGGGATGTTAAACAAAATTTTTTTTATCCATCTTCACAGTAGAAGAAACAAAGAACATAATGGAAATATGTTAACAAAAAGTGTAATGAATGAGCAATTTAATTAATAGTCTGAAATAACTCCTCAGAGGCTGGTGTCCCTTCATTAGATTCCCTTTATTTACAAACTCTTAGACAAGGTGCCAGATAAGAGATTATTAAGTAAGTTAAGTGCCCATGATATAAAGGATAAGATCAGTAAAGTCTGGCAACACCAATTTTAAATCCAACTGATTTATTTGATAGTAAATCTGCGAGCCTTTGGCCTTTGTGGCAGATTTACTCGCAGATTTACTATCAAATAAATCAGTTGGATTTAAAATTGGTGTTGCCAGACTTTATTGAGTTTACCCCAGTCCAACGCCGGCATTTCTACATCATAAAGGATAAGATCCAGGCATGGATAAAAAATTGGCTGATTGCAGAAGGCAGAGAGTGGGAATGAAGGTGTCTTTTTCAGGATGACAACTGGTGATTAGTTATGTGCCTCAGGGGTTGGTGCTGGGACCACAACTTTTCATGATATATATTAATGATTTGGAAGAAGGAACTGAAGGCACTGTTGCTAAGTTTGCAAATGATACAAAGATATGTAGAGGGACAGGTTAGTATTGAGGAAGTAGGGGTGCTACAGAAGGACTTGGACATGTTAGGAAAGTGGGCAAAGAAATAAACCAGTTAGCCTAACATTAGTGTGGAAAATTCTAAAATCAATTATTCAGGACACTTATAAAATCACTGTGTTTAGGCAGAGTCAAACAGGATTTTTGAAACAGAAATCATATTTGTTGAATCTATTAGCATTGTTCAGGTCTGCAACTAGGATGGTAGATAAGGGAGGACCCCTGGGTGTTTTAACTTTGTATTTTCAAAAGACAGTGAATGAAATGCCACACAAGGTTGATACAGAAGGTTAGGGTTCATGGGATTGTATTACTGTTTTAGAATGTATTTACTATTGGTTAGCACACAGAAAACAAATGCTGGAATAAATGGGTAATTTAAGGGATGGAATGGTGTCACTAGTGAAGTGCTATGGGGATGTAATAATAAATAAACCCAATGATTTGAACTGATCATCATATCTTTCACAATGCTTTCTCCAGTTTTTCAGTAGACCGACTGAAATACTTTGTGAGACAGAACCAGATACAAATCATAATGTTGCTACATTTTACATCCAGCAAGTGACACAAGGAGGAATTTAATGTGGTCAAGGGTACAGGTAAAGAGACGGAAAAAGGAAATTAATTGCACAGAGAAACTCCAAATGTTTTTGATATTGGGAAAAGTCACCAAGTTAAGTTGTTTTGAATGGCATCAGGTTTTCCAGCGGCAGGAGGCAGGAACTTAATAGCAATGCATTAGCATGCCATGAAGGCTCATTAACAAACACATTTTTCAGAGGTGAGTGTGCAACATGTGCTTTAGCTTCCAAAACAGGTTAAAGCTAGGGTGGAGCAGATTTGCAGGTCTTCAAGGTGGATTTGGGATGATTAAGGAGCTATTTTTCTTATTTCAGGAAGAATATTGGACAAGGGAATGAGTTTGAGATGCAGATTACGGCTGTGCTTGTGAGGCTGTTTTCTGTACTAAGACGGATCATGGCTGATAGGTAGGGAGCTGGACAATAGAGCAAAAATCAAGATCAATTGAGGAGAGTTCAGGGATAATAGAGGTCAGATCTTTGATTCTCTCTCAGACATCTAAGGTAAATGAAGCATGCTAAAGGTAATTGGGCAGGGAGGTGGGAGGTAGTTGGGGGTGACAAAATCGCAGGTTGATCGAGTAGTTCAAGGATGATTGAAGGAAGGCAGTTCGTGATGAATGGAGGATCCAGTATATTGGTAATTCATCCAGAGAGAGGTGAATCTGTGGAATTCACTATCAAAGAAAGTAGTTGATTATAAGAAGGAATTAGATATATCTCTTGGGGCTAAAGGGATTAAATATTTGTGGGGAGGGGTTCGGTGGGGGGGGGAAGAGGCAGGGATAAATGTATTGAATTTGATGATCAGCCATGAATGGCAGACAGGCTCATAGGGCCTACTCCTGCTTATTTTCTATGTATGTATGTTTCTATGGAGGGAAGGTTGCAGGTGATGGAAGGAAACTGGATAATGATAGCTAGGAGTCCAGGGCAATTATGAGGCTGTTGCGACGCATTGCAGCAGACTAAGGTGACAAGGAACCGGGGTATGGTTAAAGGAAAGCACAGGGCCTCCCTTCATGCAAATCTGCAAGATCAAGAACAAGGGCTATTAGACAGAAGTGTACATTTCTTTGTTTGTTTTCTGTCCACAGTTCATTTTCTAGAGACTACATGTGTCTCATTCACCCAGTGATTTCTGAGAATCAGGGGGCAAAGAGGAACCAGGAGAGCATGGCTTTCGTGTATCATGTGTAGATACAACCAGAACAAGGAACAGTACCGGAGGATGAGGCTGCTCAGGATAAGGGCAACTGATGTCAATGCATCAACAAGTACTAGCACATCATTGAGTGTTCCACGCACAAAGCAATAACCTGTAGATGCCTGAAAGATTAATATCAGAGATGACTAAAATCACCTAGGAATGCTGTCACTCATCTGTAAGCACTCAAGAAAAGGGAGGCAATCCAATGCCAATTGTCTTGAAAACTATTGTGACATCTAAATTTTTCTACCAAATGATCAGATCATTACTTGTTTGCAGGAGGAACATAAGTGATGTCTCCCAGACAGCAACTGACATTCATAGACCTGCCTGGGAGGTCACCAGTACCTTGTTCAAAAAGATCAACAATCATCAGAATCAAGAGCTAGAACTGTAAGCTTCAGAGTTATCATGGCAAGGGAGACAACAAGTAAACTTCAGCCCAGTTTCTTTAATGAAAGCTTTCTAGACACTGCCTGTATCATTTGCAACCTTTGATGGCTGGCAGACTTGTCTTGAAATAGTTCACCCATTGTGTACTTCCAAGAGATATTGGGTGAATTTGTCTGCAGCAACTATTGTTTCAATATCTGGTACTTTGTATTTTTAATATTTCTTTCCAATATAGTTATGAGTTTCAATGGGTGTCTGTATTATAGGAAGTATTTCTGTCTTCATTCTACCCTGAGAGTAATTTGTTAACTTCTCACATTGACTTAGGAATGTGCCCTTACATTTTTAACAGTTTGCTCAGTTTCAGTTTTAATTGCAAAAATCCCAGTCAGTTGGAAAAACAATGAACGAAGTGATTGCTGACATCATCAAAAAAAATCCTCAGGTGAAAAAGTGCTACAGTCCATATGCAGATCTCATGAGGCTGTCATCAATTAGCAGTGCTCAATGACAACTCCCTACAGCCCAACAGCCTCTGTGGCCAGTATATATGCAATCACTGCCATCAGTAGCCAAGCAGCTAATTATTCAGATTGACCACTTTTCCTGGACCTCATCTTCCCCTCTAGCCAGGTGCCATTGGAGTTCTGCCTGGCAAATCAAAGGCCTTCATACTGTATGAATGATGTGCCTTGCATGTCCATTACAATTCACAGTCTACAGGATAATCCCACCTGCATAAAAACAAAATATTGAGGATCCCGCAATCTGAAACAAAAATGTTTCATTTTGACTCAATATATTAATTCCATTATCTCCCCACAGATGCTGTCAGACCTGCTGAGATTTTCCAGTATTTTCTGTTTTTGTATCTGCAGAATTTTGCTTTTATCTTAATATTTAAATGGAGAGTGGAGCTGAGGATCTTAATCTGAATTAAACTATGGCCAGAAAGGTACTTAGGGAAGAGATTGGCAGGTTTACTTTGATTCTGAGTAAAGTCCTAAAACTCTGGCACAAAGTTTTTTGCATTTATATTTATAAATCTGACTTCATTCTTCGCTTTTATTTTGACAAAAAAAAGCCATTTGTTCTCCTTTAGTCAAAGACACTAGCACTGGCGGGTCTCTTTTTTTTACTTCTGTCTTTCCTTCGGTTATTTTCAGCACTTCTTTGTCCTGTGTGTGTATTTGTGTATGTGTGACACTACATTTCTTCTCATCTCCCTATCTGTTAATATGGCAATAAGTTGTTTACAGTATAAATATACTATGACAATGGAGCAGAAGTCGTAAAAGCAACAAGAAGAAGAGGTAAAAGAATATTTGAGTCTTTGTTCACCCACTGGTGAGCTAATTGCAGGTTGGGGGGCCACATGTCACTCATCTGGGTTCTGAATGTGGCCATGAGACATTTTGTTGACTATTTCATCCTTTGTGAGCTATATTTGACCTGAAGATGAACTTCCCAACACATGACCAGTCATACCGGTAGTTTCTTTCCTACCAATATGACTGAAATAAAAGGCACATAAAGCAAGAGCAAGTGAAGTAAGGTGCATGCTGATTGCACACAACATTGACTGAGACCAGCGTGCTCCTTTTGCAACCAAAGTGTAAATATTTTGTTTTTACCATTTGAGGTTGATGCTAATTCATTAATATACAAGTGATTAAGCATTTTCTATAACTTGTTATGAAATATTTGGCATGTATTAAATGCATTGAAGGGGGGAAGGCCACTCGTGGTCCACTCAGAAACCTAGGTTATCCATCACTGTCATCCTGGAAACTACCTGAAACTGAACCAGAGTATATACAGCCTTTGTGAGCTATATTTGACCTGAAGATGAACTTCCTAACACATGACTGCATTGTCATTAAGAACACCTGTCTTCATATCTGTAACATTTCTTGATTTTGCCTTTGCCTTAGCTTCTCAATAAGGGGCAATCAGCTCCAGAATTCTTAACAGCCTTGGTTCAAACATGGACAAAAGAGTTGAACTAAATTGTACGGTGTGAGTGACTGCCCTTTACATCAAGACAGCATCTGACCAAGCCCGGCACTAAGTAAAATGAGTCAATGCGAATCAGAGGAGAGACTCCTCACTAGTTGGATCATACCTAGCACAAAGCAACTGGTTGTGGTTGTTGGAAGTCACTCATCCTGTTCCTGGAGTTCCTCAGGGTTTGTGTGCTTGGGCCAACCATCTTCAACTGCTCATCAGTGCACGTCTCTCCATTGTAAAATCAGAAGTGGTGTTGTTTTGCTGATTGCCCAATGTTCAGCACCATTCACAACTCCTCAGATACTGAAGCAGTTCATGTTCAATTGGCATGAACAATATCCAAGCTTGGGCTGACAAATGTTAAGTAACGTTTGTGCCACACAAGTGCCTGACAATGACTATCTCCAACAAGAACGAATCTAATCATTGCCCCTTGCCGTTCAGTTGCATTTCTATCATTGAATCTAATTATCAATGTCCTGAGAATTATCATTGACCAGAAACTGAACTGGGCTAGCCAATAAATACTATGGCTACAGTAGAGCAGGCCAGAGGCTAGAGATCCTGTGACAAGTAACTCACTTGACTCTGCAAAGCATGTCTACCATCTATAAGGTACAAATCAGAAGTATGATGGAATATTTTCTACTTGCCTGAAATAAAGCAGCTGCAACAACACTCAAGGAGTTTGAAACCATCCAGACAAAGCAGCCAACTTGATTGGCATCATATTCACAAACATTCATTCCCTCCACCAGCACACACTGGGAGTCATGTTTATCATCTGCAAGATGCACTGCAGGATCTTATCAAGGCTCCTTAGATACCTTCTTTCAAACCCATGACTGCCAACACTGGAAAGACAAGGACTGCAAACACATGGGAAAACTATCAGGTAAAAGTTCCATTCCATGTCTCTGAGGAGATAGGAGAGACACTGAGTATTTTTCGTCAGTATTCACGCAGGAGAAAGACAGTGTTGTCGGGGAGAATACTGCGATACCAGGTTGTAGACTGGGTAGGATTGAGGTTCATAAGGAGGAGGTGTTAGCAAATCTTGAGGGTATGAAAATTGATAAGTCCCTTGGGCCAGATGGGATTTACCCTAGGATTCTCTGGGAGGCTAGAGAGGAGATTGCAGAGCCTTTGGCTTTGATCTTCATGTCGTCGTTAGCTACAGGTATAGTGCTGGAAGACTGGAGGATGGCAAATGTTGTCCCTCTTTTCAAAAAGGGGAGTAGGGACCATCCTGGAAATTATAGACCGGTGAGCCTGACTTCTGTTGTGGGCAAGGTCTTGGAAAGAATTATAAGGGATAGGATTTATAAGCATCTAGAGAGAAATAAATTGATTAGGGATAGTCAGCACGGTTTTGTGAAGGGTAGGTCGTGCCTCACAAACCTTATTGAGTTTTTTGAGGAGGTGACCAAAGAGGTAGATAAGGGTAAGGCAGTTGATGTAGTGTATATGGATTTTAGCAAAGCGTTTGATAAGGTTCCCATGGTAGGCTACTGCAGAAAGTGCAGATGCATGGGATTGAAGGTGATTTAGCAGTTTGGATTAGGAATTGGCTAGCTGATAGAAGACAGAGGGTGGTGGTTGATGGGAAATATTCAACCTGGAGTGCAGTTACAAGTGGTGTACATCAAGGATCTGTTTTAGGGCCACTGCTGTTTGTCATTTTTATAAATGACCTAGATGAGGGTGTAGAGGGTTGGATTAGTAAATTTGCTGACGATACCAAAGTGGGGGGAGTTGTAGACAGCGAGGATGGATGTTACAGTTTGCAGAGGGACATAGATAGGTTGCAGAGCTGGGCCGTGAGGTGGCAAATGGAATTCAATACAGATAAGTGTGAGGTGATTCACTTTGGTAGGAATAACAGGCATATGAAATATAGGGCTAATGGAAGGACCCTTAATAGTGTTGTCGAGCAGAGGGATCTTGGGGTACAAGTACATAGCTCTTTGAAAGTTGGCACCCAGGTTGATAAAGTTGTTAAGAAGGCGTACGGTGTGTTAGCTTTTATTGGTAGAGGGATTGAATTTAGGAGCCGTGAGGTTATGTTACAACTGTACAAAACTCTGGTGCGGCCGCACTTGGAGTATTGCGTACAGTTCTGGTCGCCGCATTATAAGAAAGATGTGGAAGCATTGGAAAGGTTGCAGAGGAGGTTTACCAGGATGTTGCCTGGTATGGTGGGAAGGCCTTATGAGGAAAGGCTGAGGGACCTGAGGTTATTTTCATTAGAGAGAAGAAGGTTACGCGGTGACCTAATTGAGGCGTATAAGATGATCAAGGGATTGGATAGGGTGGATAGTGAGAGCCTTTTTCCTCGGATGGTGATGACCAACACGAGGGGACATAACTTTAAATTAAGAGGTGGTAGTTATAGGACGGATGTCAGAGGCAGGTTCTTTACACAGAGGGTGGTGAGAGCGTGGAATGCCCTGCCTGCAGCAGTTGTGGACTCGCCTACTTTGGGGGCATTCAAATGGTCGGTGGATAGGCATATGGATGATATTGGAATAGTTTAGGTCAGAGGGTCCACTGGCCTGCGCAACATCGAGGGCCGAAGGGCCTGTACTGCGCTGTAATGTTCTATGTTCTATGTTCTAAGTCACACACAATCCTGACTTGGAAATATATTGCCGTTCCTTCACTGTTACTGGGTCAAAATCCTGGAACTCCCTCCCTAACAACACTGTGGGTGTACTTAAATCACATGGAATGCAGCAGTTCAAGAAGGCAGTTCTTGAACTGCTGCATTCTATGTGATTTAATTACCTTCTGAAGAGCAATGGTGTTAGACGATAAATATAGCCTAGCAAGTGACAGTCACATCCCTTGAATGAATACAAAAAATGGAGGGACTGAATCCAAGGCTATGGTGTTATGATGGGATGGTGTGGGATTTTCATTGTAATTTAGACATACTTCTATTGGTGAGTATGTGTAGTTTGGCAGTGAGAAATACATGAGTCAGATTTAAAAAATGTATGTTTCCAATTCATTTAAGGTCAGGTAACCTATTGACCAGATTTGAAATGTGGATGCCAAAAATATGCATAATATAAAGAAACTTTTTTTTTTAAAGAGTAATAAAACTAGAGTCTGTAATTTTGACCATTTGTCTTGGGATTCTGAATCCAAGTTATTACTGTAAATTTTAAAAGGTATGGATCACAACATTATCTTCTTATCCATTCCATTCAAAGTTCTCCCTCAACTCCAACATAACTCCTCAAAATAGCAATCCTAGCTTTTCACCCCTTTGGATCATTTCTGTTGATCCAGTTTTTACTGTTTTACATAGATATTCTAGCCCATTGATGGACAACTTAGGTTAATGAGTGGGCAATATGAGTGGTCATCCTTCATCTCAGTTGGCTGCCAAATTGAAATCAGGCTTATTCATTAATGGTGATGCCATGAATATGATCAAATACATTTAATATATGCCAAATATTTCACACTAAGTTATAGAAAATGCTTCATCACTTGTATATTAATAGAACATCAACTTCGAATGGTAAAAACAAAAGGACTATTTAGACTTTGGACACAGAGGATGCACACGATCTCACTTGCTCTTTATATGCATATCACTTCAGCAGGAAGTAAAACTACACGGACCAAATTGAACGGAATGTAGTAACCCTGTGCAAAGGCAATGGTTAACAAAATGTTTCACCGGCTGCACTCAGAACCAAGATGGGCTGCATGTGGTCCTCCAGGCGGTAGGTTGCTCACCATTATTCCAGTCTATTGTGCCAAGCAGCAAATATTTCTGAAGTTCAAGTAGACCTGCTGTGCATCTTTCCACAATCTTATGAAGCATGCCAGTAATTTTCCCATAAAATTATTGCAAATCTGACAGCTTGGGAAGAAATTTGAAAATTTACCAGATATTATTTAAGCTTTATTTTATGCAAAACAAGCTTAATACTTAAAATAGCAGTGTAGTTTTGAGAGAGCTATTAGTGTAGCTGAAGCAAAGAAAGCCTGAATTTTATCTTCAGGTTATGCACAAAGATGGTGTAGCTGGGAGCAGATGTAAAACCTGCACTTGACCAAGATCGTATCATTCATCCAATATTACACTAAGTGACCAATTAAGGCCTGCCCAGTATGTTTTTCAGTGCATGCAGGGATGGGAATGCATCGGATGGGAATGGGCAAATCTAATGGGGATCCGGCAGGAGTTTAAAAACTACAGAGGCAGCTCCCTGAATGCTAACAAGAGTTGTGGGGAAGGCTTAAGGAGGTTTTTGGACACATTGTATTAACTTCCCCTGATGTTTTGTAATGGCCTTAGCACCTGGTGATCATGGAAGCACCAGGTGGGTACTTTGCTGCTCTTTCCCATTTTACTAATGAGTGCCTGGGAGCCCTAATGGAGACAATCAGTACTCCCATGTCCATGGATGGCAAGAGAAGGCACCCCATTTTACCAAAGGCCTAGGCAGAGTTCACTATCCACGTCAGTGGGCAGACTGTGGTGTGCCCCACATGGCTCCACTGCTCCAAATGGTTCAGTTATCTTCTCTGGTCAGCAAGGTTACATGCAGATATGGCATGGACCTGTGTGACAGAATACTTAGGTGGTACGAGTGTGTATGTAAACTGGCACTGAAGCCTGCTCTGCCAAGATTAGGATATCAGCAAGGCCTACGTGCATTGAAATTGGTCACGGCGGGAGGGCAAGCTGGAGTGGTTCTACTGATGATAAATTCTATTTTTCCCTATCAGGTAAAGACAACCTTAATGCTATGGAGTGCTGAAGAGCAAATGGTGATGGCTGCAGTCTAGAGGCCCTCACCAAAACATAGGAGTGATGCACTAGAGGAAAGAGTATTGTTCACAGATGTTTGTCCAACAGATACTAGAAATGTATGGGGTTGTCTCATCTGAATGGAAATGTTGCACCCAGAATGTCCATTGAAACTCCAGTGCAGATGATACCATGCTGCAGGTCTCCATCGTCAGTTATGATACATAGTGACTATGAACGTAGAATGGTACAGCATAGGAAAAAGGCTTTTCAGCCCATAATGTTGTGCCAAGCATGACACCAACTTAAACTAATCCCTTCTGCTGCCCTTGGTAAATATCCTTCTGTTCTTTGCATATTCATGTGTTGATCTAAAAGTCCCCTAAATACCCCTATCGTACCTGCTTCCACCACCATCTCTGACAGTGCATTCCAGCCATCTTCCACTCTGTAAAAACACTTGCCCTTCACATTTCCTTTAAACTTTTCTCCTCACCTTAAGTCCATGCCCCCTAGTTTTAGGTATTTTAACTCTGGGAAAAAGATTTTGTTAATCCTGTCTATGCCTCTCATAATTTTATAGACTTCTATCACGTCTCCCCTCAGCCTTCACTGCTCCAGAAAAAACAACCCTAGTTTGTCCTGCCTCTTTTTAAAGCTCAGACCCTCTAATCCAGGCAGCATTCTGGTAAACATCTTCTGCACCCTCTCCAAAGCCTCCACATTCCTCCTGCAATGCATTGACCAGAATTGAACGTGAATCTAAATGCGGCCTTACTAAAGTTTTATATAACTGCAATATGACACTCTGATTCTTGTACTCAATGCCTTGACCAATAAAGACTAACATGCCACACATTTTCTTTATCACCCTACCTACTTGTGTTGTCTACATGGATTTTCGTTGCTTGAATTCAGAATTGACTTACCCATAAAATTCAGAAAGTAGTGGTGGTAGAAGGGTGTTTTTCTAGCTGGAGGTCTGTGACTACTGGTGTTCTGCAGGGATCTGTACTGGGACATGTGCATCTTCGATCACCTTCATCACCTCCTTGAAAAAAATCAATCAACTTACAAAGACATGATCTGCCAAGCACAAAACTGTGCTGACTTTTTCTAATTAGGCTATATTTTTCCAAATGCATGTAAATCCTAACCCTAAGAGCTTCAATAGCTTCCTAACCACCAGTGTGAGACTCACCAGTGTATAATTTCCTGGATTATCCCTTTTCCCTTTCTTAAATAGAAGAACATCATTAGCTACATCCAACTCTCTGGGATCTCTCCAGTGACTAGCGAGAATACATAGATCTTTGTCGAGGCTGCAACAATCTCCTTTCTTGCCTCTCAATAACCTGTGGTAGATCCAATTGGGCCCTGGGGACTTATCCACATTCTTGCTCTTCAAGAGACCCGACATCACTTCCATCTTGATCTCAAAATGCCCTAGCGTATTAGCATGCACCATTACTTTCATTATCTTCTATGTCCCTCTCCTTGGTGAATACCATCGCAAAGCATTCATTTGATATCTCACCCACATCCTCTGCCTCAAAGAACAAGTTTCCTTCTTTATTCTTGAGAGGTCCTACCCTCTGCCTAGTTGTCCTCGTGTTTTTAATGTATGCATAAAATGTCTTGGGATTTGCTTTAGCCCTACCCGCCAAGGTGGGGTGTCCTCCCCACCCCACCCTTGCTCTCCTAATTCTGTGCTTGAGTTCTGTCCTACTTTTTTTAATATTCCTCATTGGCCCTGTCCAGTTTCAGCTTCCCAACATTATATATGCTTCTTTTTGCCTTTCGATTAAATTCATAACTTGGTTATCCAAGGATTCCTTATCTTACCATCGTTATCCTGCCTTCTTACTGGAACATGATGGTCCAGAACTCTGATCAGTAGGTCTTTAAACAACTCTCACATATCAAATGTGGAACCAAAAGAGAAAATGCTGGAAAACCTCAGCAGGTCTGCAGCATCTGTAAGGAGAGAAAAGAGCTGACATTTTGAGCCCAGGTGACGTCAGCACTTTTCTCTCCTTACAGATGCTGCCAGAGCTGCTGAGATTTTCCAGCACTTTTTCTTTTGATTTCAGATTCCAGCATCTGCAATAATTTGCTATTGTATATGTCAAACCTGGGCTTGCCCGATATCAGCTGCTCCCAATTATTTCTTCCTAGCTCTTGCCCAATACTGTCATAATTTGCCCTCCCCTAATTTAGTACCTGTCTGCATGGTCTTGACTTATCCTTATTCATGGCTATTTTAAAACTTAAGGATTTGTAATTGCTGATAATGCTGATTGGAAATACTGATATTTTATCCCCCCCATTATAAAATAATGGGATATTTTATTTCCCATAAAATGGGAAATTATGAAATCCCATAATTTCACTCATTATGGGTGAAATTATTTGCATTCATTGTTTTGAAATTTGTGTCCTGTATGGGAGCTTCATGTGTTCTTCATTCATTTACAATGACATAAACACTTATTTTGCTTTAATGGGCTGATGGGTTGCAATAAATCACAGATGCAGCACAGGCTTTTAACTGTATGGTGTGTGGTGCTGGAGTTTATCTCACCCACACACGCATCTTGCGCTCTATAAGCGCTGAGGAAGATATCGCACATCAGCAGCTTTGCACTGCTGGAACCAGGCATGAACACAGATACTCATGCATCAGTGGGCATAGGTTGTTGACTCTATGGGTAATGTACATTGCTGAGGTAATTTTACACTTGTGTGAGCACCTGGCAGTGGTAGAGAGATCCCAGGGTGCTGACATTGGAAACTGCTGACTGTTGGAAACCAGAGAATGCCGACCCTGAGACAGATAATGACTCCCTGGAATCATCTTGCAGGCAGCAAATGCTGAATTTCTAGTGGGCTATATGAGAATCTGTTCAAAAGCCTCTGTCATGGAGGAATCCATGCAGAGCATGAACATTGCACTGACCCTTAAAACCAAGTGCATATCTTTTTCCATTAAAAGTTTGTGACTTTCGTGGAAAGACAGCTTCGGGAACAGACTCCAGTGTTCCGGGATTGTGCTTGGACGTGCACTCCAGCTATGAATTCAGGAGATCACTGTGTGAGAGATGGATGGAGCATCTTATCCCTTGCTGTTGGCCAGCCATCCATGATGAGCAGGGAGGTCCAAATGCACCTTATGCTGCCTGACAAGCTGTCTGTCAGCTCTGTGGGCTTTTCTCAGAGGGCTCTGGATGAGTGCAGTAGCACCTCACCCCTCTGCAGTGGCCACTGCGTCTCATGATGCTCTGAAAACTGAGGAGGGCGCAGCCATGGGGCTGGATCCATCCTGCCTAGTGTAACTTCCTCAAGCTCTGCTGGTTAGAGGCTAACCACCAGGACAATAAAGTCAGCAGGCTGCCTCCAGTGCTGCTCCCAATGAGTTGGGGGGCACTACAACGCAGCACTTACAGACATAAGTTAAAAGTAGCTTGAGCACAACAGCGACTCATTATGGGTGAAATTATTTGCATTCATTGTTTTGAAATTTGTGTTCTGTATGGGAGCTTCGTATGTTCTTCATTCATTTACAATGACATAAACACTTATTTTGCTTTAATGGGCTGATGGGTTGCAATAAATCACAGATGCAGCACAGGCTTTTAACTGTATGGTGTGTGGTGCTGGAGTTTTGGATTGGGCTAGCACTTAACGATTGTTTGCAAAGGAGGCAGTGCACTTGGCATGAGGAAGCATCATTGCCATGAACAGTAAACCAAAGGTTTGCAAGACCCAAACATGCCTTGTGTTCCTGCATCCCTGAAGGTGCCTGTCATAAGTCTCCACATCTACTCCCTTCACCTCCCCAGGCTATTTCTCAGACCCGTCACTGGAGTCATCCTCCCTAGCTTGTGGAGCTGCCTTGCCTTCCTCCACCTCTGTTGGGTTTCTCTTTTGCCAAAGCTAGATTGTACAAGGCACAGCATGCCACAATTATGAGAAGATATGCTCTGGAGGATACTGCTATATGTTTCCTTGATCAGTCTAGTCATCTGAAGCACTTCTTGAGCAGCCTGATGGACTTCTCCACCACCACTCTTATTGTACGTTACTTTGTCTTTTCAAGAAATAGACCTTGTCACTCAAGAGCTATCCATGCAAACATTGCAGGAACCAGGAACAGCCTTGGCATCTGTGAGTGTCATAAAATGTAAGCATTGTATAAGATGCCAGGTTAACAGATACAAACATAAAATTTATGTCCTATGATCACAAATATATATTGTTTAAGTGGAAGCTCTCTGGAGTAAGAAAAACTTCCAGCACACCTTGATGCTGCTTGATGGCCATATGAGTGCATTCTGAAACACAGCCATTGCCATGAAGCCACTGGACTGTTCTACGGCAGGTCCCATCTGTTAAATAATAGAGAAATGTGGAAATGAATCAGAAGATAGCATCAGTCAAGATCTTGACATATCTGTACGCAGTTGAATGAGACTTATTGCACAGATCCCCCATTGAGCGCTGAAAAGAACTGGATAAGTAGAAGTTGACTTTGAAAGTCATTGGCAAGGGGTACCCACCACACAGTTGGAAGCAATTTCTGAACCAGTCATGTGTCATATTGCTGTCGCTGTGTCCTTAGAGTGGTGAAGCCTCCTGCGACACTGGACTTTGGACATCTGGAGGTAATTGTAGCATTGCCTGTGCACTGTAGTTTCTGGGCAATGGTGCCCTTAATGACACTCCCACCTTGATCTCCCTGCTGGTCTTGCACCAAATAAGTCCATGCCTCTCCTCTTAAAGGTCTCTCCCTAGGATACTGCCCACACTCACATGACCTCATCTCTCTCCTGCCCCTTTTTCTTCAGAGGAAACCCCACGAGCTGAGTTGGGAGGTAGGCTGAAGAGCAGGGCCTCCAGGGTGGCGATCTCAGGGCTGCTACCAGGCCAGGTAACAGCGGGGCCAGGAGAAATGAGATCCTACAGCTGAATGTGTGGCTGAAGGATTGGTGTAGGGCAGAGGGTTTCATATTTGTGGATAACTGGGAAGTATTTGTGAAAGAAGGGCACCTGTATAGAAGGGACGGGGAACACTTAAATGGGAAGGGTGTGAATATCTTAGCTGGGAGGTTAGCTGGAGTGTTTCGGCAGGATTTAAACTAATATGGAGGGGGGGAGGGGCTGAGACCGATAGCTCGGTAGAGAGCGAGATGGGAGATAGAGTAAGCTTGGATGAGAAGAAATACACCAGGGAGAAGGAGGTTCCGAGTGGGCTTGGAGGTCTGGAGTGTGTCTGTTTCAATGCGAGGAGCGTAACAGGAAAAACGGATGAACTTAGGGCCTTAATGTTTGCGAGGAACTTGGATGTGGTTGCAGTGACGGAGACGTGGTTAAAGGAAGGGGAGCAGTGGCAGCTGAATATTCCTGGGTATAAGTGTTTCAGGCGTGACAGAGGAGGGTCCAGAAGAGGTGGGGGAGTGGCATTGTTAGTTAGGGAGAGCATCACAGCGGTGCAGAGGGAGGACAATACAGAGGAGTTAGGAGTGGAGTCGCTGTGGGTGGAGTTGAGGAATAGGAAGGGGGCGATTACTATGCTAGGGGTGTATTATAGGCCACCCAACAGCCCGCGGGTAGTTAAAGAAGGCGTATGTAAAGACATTTTGGATAGGTGCAGAAAGAACAGAGTCGTTATAGTGGGAGATTTTAATCTCCCTAGGATGGATTGGAAGGAACCTAGAGCTGGGGGTTCGGACGGGGAGGAATTTGTAAAATGTGTACTGGATGGATCGTTGGAGCAGTATGTGGCTAGCCCAACTAGAGAGAGGGCTATATTGGATTTAGTTCTGAATAATGAGCCAGGGCAGGTGGTTGACATTGTAGTGGGGGAACATGTGGCTAACAGTGACCACAATTCTGTCTACTTTAGGATACAGATGGAAAAGGATGTTTGTTGCCCTGGGGGAGGGTGCTGAATTGGGGGAAGGCTAACTACAGTCAGATTAGGCAGGAACTTATGGAAACTGATTGGGAATGGTTGTTCGAGGGTAAGTCCACGCTAGGCATGTGGGAGTCTTTCAAGGGAATACTGAAAATGTTGCAAGAAAGATATGTGTCGGCTAAGAGGAAAGATGGGAAAGGTAGGATTAGAGAGTCGTGTATTACTAGGAATATTGAGGACTTGGTTAGGAAGAAAAGAGAGGCATATGTTAGGTCAAAGCAACTGGGAACAGAGAGAGCATTGTAGGAATATAGAGCAAGTAGGAGGGAGCTCAAATGGGGAGTTAGAAGAGCAAAAAGGGGGCATGAAATGATTTTGGCGGATAGGATTAAGGAAAATCCAAAGGCTTTTTACTCCTATGTTAGGAATAAAAGGATGGTTAGAGGAAAAATCGGACCTCTTAGGGATAGAGGATGGGAACTGTGCTTAGAGCTCGAGGGAATAGGGGAGATCTGCATGAATGCTTTGCGTCAGTATTCACAAAGGAGAGGGACTTGTTGACCAGTCCTGTCTCTGACGGAGCTGTAGACCAGTTGAGGGAAATATTCATACTGAGGGAGGAAGTGTTAGAGCTTCTAGGTAGCATTAAAACTGATAAATCTCCGGGGCCTGATGGCATTTATCCCAGACTGCTTAGTGAGGTGCGAGGTGAAATTGTTGGGCCTCTGACACAAATCTTTATCTCTTCTTTGGACACAGGTGAGGTCCCAGAGGACTGAAGAATAGCTAATGTTGTACCATTGTTTAAAAAGGGTAGTAGGGATAACCCTGGAAATTATAGGCCGGTGAGTTTGACGTCAGTGATAGGGAAGCTGTTGGAGGGGATTCTTAGAATAGGATGTATAGCCACTTAGAGCATCGTGATCTGATTCGGGATACGCAGCATGGCTTTGTTAAAGGGAGGTCGTGCCTTACAAATCTGGTAGAATTTTTTGAGCGTGTGACGAAAACGGTGGACGAAGGACAAGCTGTTGATGTCGTCTATATGGATTTCAGTAAGGTGTTTGACAAAGTCCCTCATGGGAGGTTAGTTGAAAAGGTCAGGGCTAATGGGATACAAAGACAGGTATCTAGTTGGATAAGTAACTAGTTTGGTAATAGGAGACAGAGAGTAATAGTGGAAGGGTGTTTTTCTAGCTGGGGGTCAGTCACTAGTGGTGTGCCGCAGCGCTCAGTACTGGGACCTCTTCTATTTGTAATATACATAAATGACTTGGAAGATGGAGTAAGTGGAGTGATCAGCAAGATTGCAGACGATACAAAGATGGCTTTGTATTTGAGGATAGCAAGGAGCATTGTCAGGTGATACAGCAGGACATAGATAGGCTGGTAGCTTGGGCAGATAGATGGCAGATGGAATTCAATCCTGATAAATGTGAGATGATGCATTTTGGGAGAAAGAATGTATATGATAAAGGGTAGACCTATTAAGAGTATAGAAACGCAGAGGGACTTAGGGGTGCAGGTGCACAAGTCTCTGAAGGTGGCAGAGCAGGTGGAGAAAGTTGTGAAGAAAGCATATGGTATGCTAGCCTTTATAGGAAGGAGTATAGAGTACAAGAGCTGGCCTTTAATGTTGCGGTTGTATAAAACGTTGGTTAGACCTCATTTGAAATACTGCATCCAGTTCTGGTTGCTTTACTACTACCAGAAGGATGTGGAGACTCTGGAGAGAGTGCAGAGGAGGTTTACCAGGATGCTGCCTGGTATGGAAGGTCTGAGTTATGAGGAGAGGTTAGGCAAATTAGTGCCTAATTTGAATTCCTTAGAAAGACGTAGACTTAGAGGAGATCTAATAGAGGTGTACAAGATTATGAGGGTATAGATAGAGTAAACAGGATTAAGCTTTTTCCTAGGATGGACTCAAATAGCATGAGGGGTCACGGGCTTAAGATGAGTGGGTAAGGTATAATTTGGATGCGAGAGGGAGTTTTTTTACACAGGGTGGTGGTGGGGGTATGGAACGCGCTGCCAAGTGGTGGAGGCAGGCACTCTGGAGTTATTTAAGAGATACTTAGATGGGCACATGAACAGAATGGGAATGGAGGGATATAGAAAACTGATTTAAAATAGGGATCATGAGCCTTGGGAGTTCCCTGGGAAGTGTGTAAATAGTTGATGATATTGATGTGTTTGTTTTATCCTACAGGTACTTTGGTCCTCGTTGTTGTCTAACAAGGGGCATATACGCGATGGATTGTGAGAGCGCTGCTCTTGGATTTTTTTCAAGTGTCCTAGTGCTTCACGTCATTAGTGTACGTTGACCTGGACCATTTGATGGGCAACATGACAGCTCAGTGATTATTGCTGTGCTGTGCAGATACATGGATTTGGGCTTGTGTCAGTGGGAGTTTGCGCATTCTCCCCGTGTTTGCGTGGTTTTCTCCGGGTGCTGCGGTTTCCTCCCACATCCAAAGATGTGCTCTTAGGCTGATTGGCAGAACAAATTCTCCCTAAGTTGTCTCAAATTTGGTTTTAATGCATAGATCTATAAACATAGACAGGGATTATGGGTAGAAGTGAGAACATCAAAGTGGCGGTGCGGGCTCATTGGGCCAAAGAGCCTGTTTCCCATGCTGTTTTGTTCTTTGTTCTTTGTACCCATTATTTGAACGCGGAGAAACTGTGCCTTGCAATTCAGGGAGCATGGTGCTGCAATCCTTAGGGAAACCTACTAGTGAAGTTGAAGCCTTAAAATAAAGACTTGAAACACTATCACAATCAAAATAAACTCTGGGACAACTCTATAATAACAGCAACAAACCTGCCATGACACTGCAAGTGTTTGTGCTCCAGTGGCCTTTTATTCTTGCCCTTGGATGAGGAGTTGATAAGAATGTGTTTTTGGTCCACCCATTTTGCTTGTGCACCAAACTAAAAATTGCACAGGCAATGTGAAATCACTTACAATTGCCTTGGTAATGACCTAAATTGGGTCTTTTATTGTTGATGAATGTGCATCAACTTGGCAACCTTGAAATTGCTTGTGGACAGTGGTATCAGGAAGCACTCCCAATGTCAGATGACACTATTATGTTTAGTCAGGCCAAGCATGTACCTGATCTCCAATTGTAAAATGCTGGTCCAAGGAAATTTAAATCAGTTAATTGTCACCTTGTAGATATTTTCCCGTGTTGAAATGTATCATTTAGCTGTGTGAACATTCTGTATTAAATTGCCTTTTCAACAGGTTTAGAACACTTCTTAACTGATTTGATGAATCCTGTCAGTATCTGCTCGTTTTTTTTGTTGAGTTGATCAAATTTAATATTTAGAAAATTTTCTTTTTTATAGGAATTCAGCAGAAGCTAAAATACATTAGGAGGTTGAATATCGGCACGATTATCATTGAGCCCTTTTACAGTTTTCTGGGTAACAGCAATGAATCAAGATCTATTGATCGAAGATTTGGTAATATCAATGAATTAAAACCTTTGATTAAAACAGCTACAAAATATGGTATGTCTCTGACTTTATACATTCTGATGTTGTATTCTTGTGTGATTTTTCCCAATTTGCATGACTCCTTTTCTCATGATTGTCTGATGCTTTTTGTGTTATAGGTATAAAAATTGTTCTTGATCTTACTCCAAATCTGAAAGGAGTTGAAGACTATACTTGGACTGATGTTGATTTTTATGATGATCATATGTTGGATGATTTATTGGTAAGAAAACTAATATTTTCTACAATTGTATGAGACTAATGTTCATCTGTCGAGACAGATACCCTTTAAACAAATTCGAGCTTCCAATTATTTGCTGAAAGACAGACATAACAAATTTTCATGTTTTAAAACTTTTACTATAACAAATTATGAAAAAGCAGCTATACAAAATGCTGGTTAGACCCCACTATGCGTAGATTTGGGCTCCATATCTTCAAAAGGATGTATTGGTCTTGGAGGGAGTACAATGCAGATTTATAAGAATCTTCAGGTATTAAGATATGAGGAATGGTTATAAAATTAGGCCTGTTTTCTCTAGAAGTTAGAAAGTTGAAGGGTGATTTGATTGAAGTCTTCAAGATGTCTTCAAGAAAAGACAGGGTAGGTAAAAATAAACTAACTGTACAGATTGGCAATTCTAGAATTAGGAGGCATAGCCTAAAACTGAGGGCTGTACCATTCGGCAACGATGTTAGGAAGAACTGCTGCACAAATAGAGTGGAATGGCAGATGATGCTAGATCAGTAGTTAATTTTAAATCGAAGATAGATAGATTTTTGTTAATCAAAGATATTAAGGGATATTGGCAGACCAGCCATGATCACATTGAATGTGGAACAGGCTCAAAGGTCTGAATGGCCAATTCCTAGAATACCTGCAGTGCAGGAAGAGGCCATCCAGCCCATAAAGTCTGCACTGACTCTGAATAAGCATCCAGGCCCTCCCCTCTATCTTATCCATGTTTTATTTGCCTAACCAATTTCCCATGGCTAATCCATCTAACCTACACATCTTTGGAGTGTGGGAGAAAACCAGAACACCTGGAGGAAACCCATGCATATATGGGAGAACATTCAAATTCCATTCAGAGAGCCACCCAAAGCTTGGAACGAACCCAAATCCTTAAAGCTGTGAGGCAGCTGTGCTAACCTCTGTGCCATCTTGTCACCCTGTTCCTATGTTTCTATGTACCCTCTTCGCCATGGCAATGTGAAGCACGTTAACCTTTCACCTAGCTAGAAATGCTAATTAGCTATCCTTGACTCCAATTCTCTTTCACCCTAGAAGTAAATGGAGACTTTACAGCACAATTGTTCACAATCTAGTATCTTCAACATCTTTCTGGAGTCTTGGGAAACTTTTGGATCTGCATTTTACGTGCTCCATCAGGTGTGGTTACGGTAGCGGAATGGGTGTTGGGGACACATAAAGTAGTGTGGATTCCCATCCCACCTCCAAATTCACCTTCATAATACAGCAGCCCATTGATATGTATTTAAATTTGTAATCAAGGGTAAATTAGGCTTGTTACCAAGCTAATTAATCTTGATAATATACTTCCCATGTTATAAAATGTTTGGTGTGGGCAGTTGGGCAAGAACAAGCAACCTGGTTTAACTTTATTTATCAAAAAAAGAGGGGTATGTAATTTGATCTTTGGAGCTGCTGTTTGCAGAATGGGGGGTGGTTCAGCCTTTTCCCCTTTTTTCTAATCCCTCATAGTCCCAAGGGAGGCAGTGATGTTATGGCAATGTCATTGGTCTAGTAATCCAGAAGCCCAGGCTATGGCTGTAGTGCAATGTACTTGAATCATACGTTGGCAGCTGGTGGAGTTTAAATTTGGTTAATAAATCTGGAATTAAAAAATTAGTTTCAGTTCCAGTGATCATTAAACCATTCTTGATTGTTGCAAAATCCAACCTGGTTCACTCTTGACCTTTCTGGAAGGATATCTGCCTGGTCTTGCCTACATGTGACTCCAAACCTACAGCAATGTCATTGACTTTTAAATGCCCTCTGGAATAGCCTAGCAAGTCACTTGAATATATCAAACCATGCAAAGTCTACAAAAAGAAATTAAACCAGGTGGACCATTCAGCATTGACCAAGGCAGTGGAAATGGCAATAACAAAACTTGTCCTGTTAGAATTTTTGGGCTTGCCAAAATTGACAGAGATGTCCCAGAGACAAGTGAAGCAACAGTCTGACATATTCATAATCATGGAATCATACCGTGTAGATAATGTCCCAGACACCACCATGACCAACCCTATGTACTCTCTCTCTCACACAGTCAGGACAGACCCACCAGAGTTGGTGTTACAGTGGTATACAGGTAGGAGATAGTTACTCTTGGAGTTCTCAACATTGTCTCTGGATCCCATGGCATCAGGTTAAATATGAACAAGGAAACCTGTTGGCTCTCATCTAACGTGCCTCCCTACCCCAACTGAAGAATCAGTATTTCTCAATACTGAACACTGCTTAGAGGAAGCAATGAGAGTGACTAGGGTATAGAATGTACTCTGATGAGGGACTTCAATGTCCATCACCTAGCTATACCAATCAGTGGCACCACTATTGACCAAGCTGGCCAAGTCCTAAAGAACATAGACTGGGTCAGCAGCAGGTGCTGAGAGAAACAGCAAGAAGGAAAAACCTATTCAACCTCACCCTCACCAGAATACCAGTCATAGATGCAACTGTCCATGACGGTACTGGGAAAAGTGACCACTACATAATCCTGCTGGAAACAAAGTCCTTCCTTGCTAGGGATTCCCTCAATTGTGTTGTGTGGCACCACCACCATGCTAAATGGGATAAATTTCACTCTGCTCCAGCAACTCAAAACTAGGCAACCATGAAGTGCTGTGGGTATCAGCAATTTGTATACAGCCATAATCTGTAACTTCATGGTCCGTTGTATCCCCTACTATCATTACCATCAAATTGGGGATCAACACTCGATGGGAGGTAGTCCTACTTGGATGAATTGTTACCACCGCCCCTCCCCCCCAATATTATTCAGCTCTCATCGTAAATTCAGACACCACTACCTTTATCTACAAGCAATATCTTGTACTGTCTTCGCAGTAAAACATTAAACCTTCATTTCATCTCTAACAGTACCAACTTATTGTGCCTATCCCAGTCCAATGCTGGTATTTCTACGTCATCAGTATTACCTAAGCTCACTGTCAGGCAGATTCAAGAAGAAGCTGCATGTCATTTATTGCAAATTTATACAATCCCAAAACATTCTCATTTTAAAAACGTCACAATTGGAGCACTAAGTTATGTATAACAACATGGAGTGACTTTTGGAATTTCTCCAGTCAGAATTCCGCTTTTGGCTCAGAAGAAATGTGGATGGGATTTTCATCAGAATGAATATAGTGCAATTAGAGAAAAGTTTGGTAAGAGCTACTTCATAGTAATCAAGTTCTTCTGATACATTTAAATTATGCTGTTTTTTGAATTTTTTTAAATATTTAAGTTTTCACATTTGAAGTTTTAAATGTGTTTTTTTTGGTGAAATTGCTCACTATAAGTTGGAATATATACCGTTTTTATCTATGTATTGTACAAGAAGCTTACATGATGTCTCAGAACTTGATTTGATACAAAGTGTATACTGTAATATATATTTCACAGCATGTGCAGATGTAATGAGAATCATTCATTGTTAAACAGCTTACACATTGCAGTGGGATAATGGGCTTAAACTTCCTTGGCAGTTAGCATTGGATTGCCACTCCCTATCCAATTTCTTATCTTAATGTTTTTTTGATTCTTTCAACTGTGACTTTAGATTTCCATTGAATTTTAAAGGTCCTTGACACGTCAGGGAGAGGTATATGGGAAGGATTTTGGAGGGGTGTAAATTGGATATTGTGTTGGGCTTGAGATGCTGGGGGTGGGAGTCAGCCCTCAGGTTTGGTTGGGTTGAGCACTGGGGAGGCCCTCTGGGTGTCAGACCTCTGATCTAGTCTGGTCAGGCCTGGAGTGGGATTAGGACTGAGAGTCGGGCTTGGTGAAGAGAGGTAGAGGGTTGAGGAAGGAGGGGTCCAGCGTAGGTAAGAGGAATCCTGTCAGATAGGAGGCTGTCAGGGTATAAGGGTAATCCCTGTGGGCAGGTCAGAGAAATTGAGAAGACCTGAGAGATTGCTTTTCAGTAAGTCCATGTAATTTTCACTAACTAAATCTAAAACTTTGTTCATCATGTTATTTGGACAGACATTCCTTTTAAAATCCATAATCACCTCAGTAATTTCCGCTCATTAATTTTCACTGTTGTTAGCTTTATTTCTACAGGGAACAAATTTACCAATATTAATCTTATATTAAAAAATTTCTAATTTTTTTTTTAAATGTACCTTCAACTCTATGAAAACCAAAAGTGAAAGCAGTGGGTATGAGCAAGGGAATGGCTTGGAACAAAAGCAGGGAGTTTAGGATCATTCCATCGGTATTTCCCTTTCATGGCATCTTTAAGAAGAGAGTGCGGTATGTGTTTAAAAGACATCATCCAGGATATCTTTGAGCAACAAATGCGTCTCGGTCTGTGGCACTGCAGCCTATTCATAAAGGTCAGCTTCATTTGACCTTGGATTTTAAAGTGATGTAACCTTGGTAGTTCTCTTTTCCTCAGTTGCCTGGGAAGGAAAGGCTATCAGTAATCGTGTGTCAACTCAGTTTAGTGATATGTTTGTCATAACTTGTAAAGGCATATAGAGGTATGTATGCAACTGGCATTATTGAAAAATCTCTGTGGTGAAGTCCACGGCAAGGATGTTTGAGGTGATAACTGATTATCTGGGTGTTCTGCTGAATGAATTATGTGGTGTGTTGTTTTGAGCAGGTTGAGAGTATGGTGATACTAGGATGCAATTGCTTATTCGAGTGAGGTCTGTAATCTTTTTTCAGCACTGTGGCCATTTTGATTTGGTTTGATTTATTATTACATGTATTAATATACAGTGAAAGATATTGTTTCTTGCATGCTATACAGACAAAGCATACTGTTCATAAAGAAAGAAAAGAAAGAGTGCAAAATGTAGTGTTACTGTCATAGCTACGGTGTAGAGAAAGATCAGCTTAGTGGGAAGTAAGTCCATTCAGAAGTCCAAGGATAGCAGGGAAGAAGCCGTTCTTGAGTTGGTTGGTACACGACCTCTGATTTTTGTATCTTTTTCCCGACAGAAGAAAATGGAAGAGAGTATGTCCGGTGTGCATGGAGTCCTTATTATGCTGGCTCTTTTCTGAGGCAGCTGGAAGTGTAGATGGAGTCAATGGATGGGAGGCTGGTTTATGTGATAGACTGGGCTTCATTCATGACCCTTTGTAGTTTCTTGCAGTCTCAGGCAGAGCAGGAGCCATACCAAGCAGTGATACAACCAGAAAGAATGCATTCTATGGTGCTTCTATGAAAGTTGATAAGAGTGGTAGCTGACAAATTTCCTTAGTCTTCTGAGAAAATAGAGGTTTTGGTAGGTTTTCTTAATTATAGTGTCGGCATGTCAGAAAACTATAGGCTCTCCATAAACCTAGGTATTTCAAAAGAGGCAAAAAGTTTGAAGATATTCCTTTGTTTGCATGGATCGGTCCTTGTATGCAAATAAAGTATGTTACGAGCTTTATGATTATCTTAAATTAGTTGTTAGTGTATCTGTCATGCTATCAGGATTTTTCAGCAAGTGCTGTTAAATCATGGAATGCAATAGTAGATGTTTTATTTTGAGTTTTGCAATCGCAGGTTGGTTGAGCCAGGACATATACATTGATTAACCAGAATGAAGCATTTATGCAAGGAGATGACTATCACCATCTCTTCAGTTTCAGAGGTGATGACGATTCTTCCCCATACATTTATGGAGGAAATGCTTAAATCTGTTAAAGCTGTGTTGCTTACCAGTATTTTTGCCCTTGATAATTCCAGTCTTTGAGTGAGTTCCTGCATTCTGATGGGATTCGCAGTTTCTCTGTTGTAGAAGTGAGAAAACTGTTGTGGTCCCACAGATAGAGTTTTCTGCCCAGGTGAGATCAACATGGTAAAAGTAAAAAAGTAAAAGTAAACTTTATTTATTAATCTCAAATAAGGCTTACATTAACACTGCAATGAAGCTACTGTGAAATTTCTCTAGTCGTCACATTGCGGCGCCTATTCGGGTCAATGCTCCTAACCAGCATGTCTGTCAGATTGTGGGAGGAAGTCAGAGCACCGGATGGAAACCCACGTAGACACGGGGAGAATGAGCAACTCCATATACACAGTTACACAAGGAGGGAATTGAACCTGGGTCCCTGATGCTATGAGGCACAGTGTTAACAACAGTGCCATTGTGTCACCCTATCACTGCATGCACTGTAATTCATGCAGACAGTTTGGCTGTCTCCTGTTTTTTAAATCAACAACTGAGTGGAGCAGAACACAAATATGATCGAGTCAACTGACATCATGGAAGCTAATGCTGCGGCTGCATACTCTTTGTATTTCTTAAAGCAGGATCCATTGCAATGGCACTGTAGGTGATGGTTGTAGAAGGGGAGGGACCAGCCTTTTGGGTCGATATTGGCTACAAAAGAAGATGTGACTGGCTTGGTATATTCCAGTTGATATCCAATGGAATTTTGGAACTTTTGAAAAAATATGATGTTAAAAATATGATGAATTGGGAAAAATGAAGGGGATGCAAGTGAAAACACACATTGATCTCCAGGCAGCACCATTTTTTAAGGCCTGGTCTTATTCCATAAGAGAAAAAGCTGAAGCAGAGTTACATAGGTTGGAAATAATTTAGCCTATACCAGTTTTCTGATTGGCCCGCACCAGTTTTTCTGGTTCTGAAGTAAGGACAGACCTATGTATATGTAGGAACTAAAAACTGATGGTCAAAGATAAAGGCTCTCAACAAGCAAATAAGGGATGTGTGCAAAAACAGAACGGCAATAATCATGGGGAATTTTAACCTGCATATTGATTGGTTGACTCAAGTCAGACGGGTTGGACTTGAGGAAAAGTTCTTAGGATGCTGTCGGGACAGTTTCCTCGAGCAGAATGTTACAGAACCTATGAGAGAGCGAGTTATCTTGGATCTGGTCTGTGTAATGAGGCAGGTAAAATTAAAGATCTTCTTGTGAGGGATCCTTTTAGAATGAGTGATCACAACATGATTGAATTTCTAATACAGATGGAGGGTGAGAAGGTAGGGTCCCAAACTAGTGTCCTCAGAAGGGAGGACACTGAGAGGAACAAAGTGGAGTACGATAGGATGAGGGCAGAATTGGCTAATGTGAACTGGGAGCACAGACTAGATGGTAGGACAGCTGAGGAACAGTGGAGGATTTTAAGGAGGTTTTTCTCAGTACTGAACAAAAATGTATTTCGGTGATAAAGAAGGAATGTAAGAAAAGGGATAACCAGCCACTATAACTAAGGAAATAAAGGAGAGTATTAAATTAAGAACTGATGCCACAGAGTGGCCAAAACTATTGGGAAATTAGAAGATTGGGAAAGCTTTAAAAAACAACAAAGAACGACTAAGAAAGCGATAAAGAAAGGAAAGATAGATTATGAAACGAAACTAGCACAAAATATAAAAACTGATAGTAAAAGTTTTTACAAATTTATAAAATAGGAATGAGTGGCTAAAATAAATGTTGGACCCCTAGAAGATGAGAAGCAGGATTTAATAATGGGAATTGAGGAAATGGCTGAGGCCTTAAACAAGATTTTTGTGTCGGTCTTCATGGTAGAGGACACAAATAGCTTACCGAAAATTGACCAGTTGTGAGACTGTAGGGGGTGAGGACCTAAAAACGATTAGTATTACTAAAAAGATAGTGCTTGGTAAGCTAATGGACTAAAGGTAAACAAGTCCCCGAGCCCAGATAAAATGCATCCCAGGATACTAAAAGAAATGGCAGAAGGAATAGCAGATGCGTTATTATCAATTTATCAAAATTCGCTGGACTCTGGGGAAGTGCCAGCTGATTGGAAAACAGCTAATGTGATGCCACTGTTTAAAAAAGGAGGTAGACAAAAGGCGGGTAAACTATAGGCCGGTTAGCTTAATGTCCATAGTTGGGAAAATGCTGGAATCCATCATTAAAGAAGAAATAGCAGAACATCTGGAAAAAAATGGTTCAATCAAGCAGACGCAGTATGAATTCATGAAGGGAGTCGTGTTTGATGAATTTACTGGATTTTTATGAAGATGTAACAAGTGTGGTTGACAGAGGGAAACCGATAAATATGGCGTTTTTAGATTTCCAGAAGGCATTCAGTAAGATGCTTCACAAAAGATTATTGCAAAAGATTAAGGTACACGGAGTTGGGGGTAAAGTTTTAGTGTGGATTGAGGATTGGCTATCTAACAGGAAGCAGAGAGTTGGAATAAATGGGTGTTTTTCCGATTGGCAGTGGGTGACTAGTGGTGTGCTGCAGGGATCAGTACTGAGGCCTCAACTGTTTACCATATTCATAGATGATCTGGAGGAGGGGACCGAGTGTGGGGTAACGAAGTTTGCTGATGACACAAAAATGAGTGGAAAAGCGAATTGCGTGGAGGAAAGTCTGCAGAGAGATTTAGATAGGCTAAGTGAATGGGCAAGGATCTGGCAGATGAAGTATGACGTTGGCAAGTGTGAGGTTGTCCACTTTGGAAGGAATAATGGTAAAATGGACTATTATTTAAATGGTGAAAAATTACAACATGCTACTGCCAGAGAGACCTGGGGATCCTTGTGCATGAACTGCAAAAAGTCAGTTTTCAGGTGCATTAGGTGATCAAGAAGGCAAATGGAATTTTATCGCGAAGCTGCTGGAGTATAAAAGCAGGAAGGTCTTGCTGCAATTGTACAAGGTACTGGTGAGGCCACAACTAGAACACTCTGTGAAATTTTGATTCCCTTATTTGCGAAAGGATGTATTGGCCTTGGAGGGAATGCAGAGAAGGTTCACCAGGTTGATACCAGAGATGAGAGGGTTAGCTTATGAGGAGAGATTGAGTAGAGTGGGCCTGTACTCGTTGGAGTTTAGAAGGCTGAGAGTGGATCTTATAGAGACATATAAGATAATGAAAGGGCTAGACTGGATAGGGGCAGAGAGATTATTTCCACTTAAAAAGGAAACAAGAACTAGAGGGTACAGTCTCAAAAATAAGGGGAAGTCAATGTGGAACAGAGTTGAGGAGGAATTTCTCTCAGAGAGTAGTGAATCTTTGGAATTCTCTGCCCATTGAATCAGTGGAGGCTACCTCGTTAAACGTGTTTAAGTCACAAGTAGATAGATCTCTGATCAATAAGGGAATTAAGGGTTATGAGGAGCAGATGGGTAAGTGGAACTCAACCACTTTCAGGTCAGCCATGATCTTATTGAATGGCATGGCAGGCTCGAGGGGCTAGATAGCCTACTTCTGCTCCTATTTCTTATGTTCTTATTAGATCAGGAAAGTTTGACAAGTATCTCATTCCCAGACTCAATGACTTGTAAGCCAAATTAGCAGAGGATAAGTCATTCACCAAACTAGATATGAGCCATGCCTATAAGCATCTGGTATTGGACAGCAAAGAAGTATGTGACAATCAATACACACATTGGCCTCTACTCAATTGCTCTTTGGAATTTAATCTGCATGTGCATTTTCAGTGAATTATGGAGACTTTATTTTCAGTGAATCATTAAGGGACTTCTATGTGTGATAATGTATTTAGATTATGTCCTCATGACTGGACCAACTTAAGCTGAGCATTTAGTATACTTCTGGAAAGTGTTAATTTATGGAAGCAGGTGTGTACTTGAAGTGAGAAAAGTACACATTCTAGGTATCTAAAGTAACTTACCTGGACCACAAAGTGGATGCATTGGGGTTGCATCCTGTTGAAGACAAGGTTCAAGCCATTAAGAATGCACCATCACTCCAAAATATAACAGAATCTTTAGGTTTTTCTTAGGGATAATAAATTACTATAATCACCTCTTACTAATCTGTCCACCATGCTTGTACCATTCCATCTGTTGCTGAGGAAGAACCATCTTTGGCCATGAGGGTCACAGCAGAACAAAGCCTTTGCAGCAGTGAAGAAATAGCTTCAGTCATCATGCTTGGTGTTACATTATGATCCAACTAAAGAGCTAGTGCTGACATGTGATACTTCTCCCTATGATATAAGAATTGGACTGTGCCATCAAATGGAGGAAGGATCAGAAAAGCACGTCAGCTATGTATCGAGAACACTCTCCCAGGCTGAAAAGGATTTCTGCCAGTTAGAGAAAAAATCCGTCAAGTTTCACCAATAACTGTATGAGTAACGTTTTACTCTGACCATAATTTGCTGACATGCTTGTTTGGCAAAAACAAAACTATCCCACTTATAGCTTCAGTGAGAATCCAGCATTGGGTCCTTTCAACTTATGAGTATACATTTATGTACTCCCCTGGCTTGCACATTGCAATGCAGATGGACTTTGTCATCTTCTGTTACTGGGTAACCCTGCCAGCACACCCATTCCACATCTGTTAATGTTATTAAATTTCTTGGCTACATCACCCAAATGTACTGAACAGATCAGTAATTGGATAAGTAGAGATCAGTTCTGTCAAAATTTAAACACTTTGTGTTACAAATTTGGCCAAGTATTATGTATTGTGGTGTCTGATGACCTGCATCCCTTTTATTCCAGAAACACTGAACTGAATAGCCAGAATGGCATTTTGCTGTGGAAATCATGTTTCTCCCTTTCCATAGGACTTTAAGAGCCACTCTTAGTAGAAATCCATAGGGCATACTCAGGCATATCAAGGATGAAGATTTTGGCAGGTAAGTATGTTTGATGACCAGAGTTAGACAGTGACATTGAGGATGTAGTTAAATACTACTCTCTTTGCCAGTAGTAACACCCTTCAGCTTCTCTTCACTGATGAGAATGGCCTGGCCCTTGAGTCAAACAGCATATTGACTATGTGGAACTGTTTCTATATTCTTTTATTCCTGTTACATATCAACGCATATTTGAAGTGGTATAATGTCTATGAGGTAAAGATGTCAACATCAACTGCAACTATTGAGAAGCTGTGTAACTTCTTTAGTATATAAGAACATAAGAACTTTAGTATATAAGAACATAGGAGCAGGAGTAGGCTATCTGGCCCCTGGAACCTGCTCCGCCATTCAGTAAGATCATGGCTGATCTTTTGTGGACTCAGCTCTACTTACCTGCCCACTCACCTATAACCCTTAATTCCTTTACTTTCAAGAATTTATCTATCCTTGCCTTAAAAACATTCAATGAGGTAGGCTCAACTGCTTTACTGGGTAGGGAATTCCACAGACTCACAAACCTTTGTGTGAAGAAATTCCTCCTCAACTCAGCCTGAAATCTGCTTCCCCTTTTTTGAGGCTATGCTCCCTAGTTCCAATTTCACCTGCCAGTGAAAACAACTTCCCTGCTTCTATCTTAATTATTCCCTTCATAAACATATATGTTTCTGTAAGATCTTCCTTCATTCTTCTGAATTCCAATGAATATAACCCCAGTCTACTCAGTCTCTCCTCATAATCCAACCCTCTCAACTCTGTAATCAATCAGGTGAATCTCCTCCGCACCTTCTCCAGTGTCAGTATATCCTTTCTCAAGTAAGGAAATCAAAACTATACAAGTACTGCAGGTGTGGCCTCACCAGCATCTTACACAGTTGCAACACAATCTTGCTGTTTTTAAGCTCCATCCCTCTAGAAATGAAGGACAAAATTCCATTTGCCTTCTTAATTACCTGCTGCACTGCAAACCAGCTCCTTGAGACTCCTGCACAGGGATGCACAGGTCCCTCTGCACAGCAACATATTGCAATTTTTTTAACTATTTAAATAATAGCCCATTTTGCTGTTACTTCTACAAGAATGGATGACCTCACATTTACCAACGTTGTTCTCCATCTCTCCCACTCACTTAGATTATGTATAATCCTTTGCAGACTTTCAGCGTCCCCTGCACACTTTACTCTTCGACCCATCTTAGTGTCATCTGTGAATTTTGACACGCTACACTTGGTCCCCAACTCCAAATCATTTATGTACATTGTAAACAATTGCGGTCCCAACATTGATCCCTGAAGCACACTACTAGTCACTGATCGCAATCAGAAAAACACCAGTTAACCCCCATTCTTTGCTTCAGTTCGTTAACCAATCCTCTATCCATGTTAATATATTACCTGTGCACCTTTATTTTCTGTAGCAGTCTTTGGTGTGACACCTGAGATTTTGGTCTTTCTGAGATCATTGATTCTGACAATGGGACAGTTCTCACTAGTGCGGAATTTCAAAGGTTCATAGGCCTGATTGGCATCTTGCAAATAAATAAATTTCCACCATTTTCTGACATTGGTCTCTGAAATCTACTATTTTAAACATGTGCTCTGATCTATAGGACTAGTAGAAGGCTTGAAGAAATTGCAACTCTGCTGTCAGTGAGAGCAGAAACTAACTGCAAAGCTATGCTTGGAGAAACATAGGAGAGATGGAGCTGCTCCTCCTCCAAACGCATTACCCCACCCTCCCCTTTTGGTTATCACTGATACTTCAAAAGGGTTTGCATTTTGAACCTTTAGAATGTGGTAATTGGAAAGTCAGCATCCCAGCTTTTAGATTTAGGGTCTAAAAATATGCCCAACTGCATTCTTCCAAGGCACTTTTACAATTTCACCCATTACAAATAACTTAGAAGTATTTAACTTTTACCTTGGATGATAAAGTATGATAATGTTAAGGCCCTTCATGCTGCAGTGACTTTGTTACTGTGTTATAACATGTATATGATTCCTTGACACTTCATTTTCATCTACTAATTTTTAGACCTATTGTGTCTTCATCTTTGGATGCCCATGATATGCCCATGCCCGTCACCCAGTTTTGTTGCTTGCCATGGTTCTTACGTGGAATTGTAATTGTTTATCAAAAGGAGCTTCTTGCTTATCAGTTGTCTATTAACCCATTAGTCTTTTCCTTGAGGAAGAGGGTGGGGGGAGTGTGTGTGTGTGTGGTGGTGGTGGGCAGGGAGGAGGTAAAATTAATACATTTGAAATAAAATGATTAGAGGTCAAGATGGTTCTAAGTCAACATACTCATAATGGCCTTTATGGCAGATTGGAAATCAAATATCTGAACATATAAATTTGCTATCTGCCAGTGCATTGCTACTAATTGAGTGGCAAGTATCAATCATGACTATGATTTGGAGTGGTCATTCTGCAGCTTCAAACTGGAATTCGTCCCACTTGACTTTAAGTCAAGATAAGCTTACAAGATAAGCTTATAACCAATTCTATAACCAGACTCATCATGGACTATCTCCAGAATCAGTTGCATTCTTGAACACATGCATCTCCATCAAAGATGGTCACTTCACCACTTTGCTGTACTGCAACTCATGAATATCCTCATGATGCTTCACTTTTTTAGCTTATACCCTAAACACGTTAAAGAAGCCATCCCCAATGAACAAGCCCTCCCTGAACACAGGATCTGCTCAGATGAAGAGGAATGCAACAGACACCTACAGATGCTAAAGGACGCCCTTGTAAGAACAGGATATGGCGCTTGACTCATTGATCAACAATTCCAGTGTGCTACACGAGAAAACTGCATCAATCTCCTCAGAAGACAAACACGGCACACAGCAGACAGAATACTCTTCGTAGTTCAGTAATTCTCCAAAACAGAGTAGCTACGACATTTTCTCTGGAGCCTTCAACGTGTCATCAATGAAGACGAACATCTCTTCAAGTCCATCCCCACACCCCCACTACTTGCTTTCAAACAACTGGGCAACCTTAAACAGGCCATTTCTTGCAGCAAACTACCAGCCTTCAGGAGAACAGCAACCATGATACCACACAACCTTGTCACAGCAACCTCTGCAAGACATGTCGGATCATCGACATAGATGCCATCATCTCACATGAGAACACCGTCCACCAGGTACACGGTACATACTCTTATGACTCAGCCAACATTGTCTACCTGATACGCTGCAGGAAAGGATGTCTCGAGGCATGGTACATTGGCGAGATCATGCAGACGCTATGACGATGATGAATGGACATTGCTCGACAATCCTGTTGGGGAACACTTCAGTAGTCAAGAGCATTCGGCCTCTGATCTTCAGGTAAGCGTTCGCCAAGGTGACCTTCAAGACATATGGCAATGCAGAATTGCTGAGCAGAAACTGATAACCAAGTTCTGCACACACAAGGACGGCCTCAACTGAATTCATGTTGCACCATCTGTAACCCCCACGACATGCCTAGGCTTGCAAATTCTTACTAACTGTCCTGGCTTGAGAAAATTCTCACCTCTTTAACCTATCTTTAACCCTCTCTCCACTCGTATTGTCTGTATCTGTAAAGACTTGATTACGTGTTAAAACTTGCATTCCAACCAGAATGTTGTAATTGAATCCATCTCTATATATGCCCTGTTTGTAAACCCAATTCTTCACTCACCTGATGAGGGAAAGCACTCCAAAAGCTTGTGCAACCAAATAAACCTGTTGGACTTTAACTTGGTGTTGTGAGACTTCTTACTGAAACAAATCTATAATTTGGAATGATACAAACTGGAAAAAAACATGTGAAGAAGGGCAAGAAAATGTTTTTTTGACAAAGATCCTTACCTCATGCTTTGCCAAGCAAGACTTTGGGATCCAGCAAGCATTATGAAAGCTTACTTGTTCCTATAGAAATCAAAACTTCATTTCTATGAGAGATTAAATTACATTCAAGGGATGAAGAAAATATACTCACTATTTAGTAATAACAACTTTATTTGGCTGTAGATTATAGATCTTCTAAGAGCGTGGAAAGATATATCCAGAAGATACAGTACAAGTGCAAAAAAAAGGTATGGGTGTAGAACTGCACATTTTACTGTAAAAATTTTTATTACACAAAACTGCAAAAACTATGTTTAGCTATTATTTTTTAAAATATATTTTGTGGATTATTGTATATTGTGTCCATCTAAATAATCATATAAATTTTTAAGTATATATTTTGGTACTGTTATTTTGCTGTTAGACCAGAAGGTTGTTGCTGTGCCATAATCCAATAATTTGTGGTTATTTATATACACAGGGGGAGATTCACCAACCTCATCAGATGGCTGGCAAGAATCCTGATGCCCTGTTGAATTCAGTGTTAGCCAAAAATTGGGATTCCTGGGCGTAAGGACTATCAGGATTCACTTGACCTACTAGCTTGGGTTGATGTGATTTACATAGACTTCGATAAGGCCTTTGATAGGAACTCACGTGGAAGGCTGGTCCAAAAGGTTAAAACTCATGGGATCCAGGACCAGTTGGCAAATTAGATCCAAATTTGTTAATAGAAGGCAAAGGGTGATGGTGGATGGTTGCTTTTGTGTTTGGAAGCCTGTAGCCAGCAGTGTACCACAAGGATGGGTGCTGGGACCCTTCCTGTTTCTTACATACATTAACAATTTGGATATGAATGTTGAAGGTATAATTAGTAAGTTTGCACATGGCACAAATATTTGTGGTGTTGTGGGCAGTGAAGAGGATTATAGATTGATATTGATCAGTTAGTAAGTTGGGCAGAACAATGGCAGATGAAATGTAATCCTGACAAGTATGAGGTGATGCATTTTGAGATGTTTAATAAGGGCAGATGATACACAAGGGAGTATTGAGGAGCAAAGGGACCTTGGTGTATAAAACAAATAGATGGTGGCAGCACAGGTAGATAGGATAGTGAAGAAGGCATATGGAATGCTTGCATTCATTAGCCAGGGGACAGAACATCGGAGCAGGAAAATCTTGGTACAACTTTATAAAACATTGTTTAGGCTGCAGATGGAATATTGTGTGTAGTCCTGTTGCCACGTTATTGGGAGGACATGACTACACTGGAGAGGCTGTAGAGGGTATTGCCTCGGATGGAAAGTTTCAGCCATGGGGAGAGAAGAATAGGCTGTATTTGTTTTCCCTGGAGTAGAGGAGACTAGGGGGGGGTGTGGGGAGGGGGATTCTGAGAGAGGTATATATAATTGTGAGAGGCATAGATAAGATAGATCGTAAAAATCTTTTCTACAGGGCAGAAGTGTCAAAGACCAGAAAAAACAGGTTTAAGGTGAGGAGTAAGAGGAGATATGAGAAAAAATGTGGAACACACTGCCTGAGAAGAGGTATTGTTATCTGCCTTTTAATTTGAATACCTTGCAATCATTCCAGTTTAATGAGACAAACAAGAACAATAATTCAACTATTTCTTTATTTAACACTTCTGGTACCGACTTAAACATAAACAGTTGTAACTCAATTGAACATTTTTTTTAACTTTTTTTTCTCTTTTAACTCTTAACTGCATGTAAACTTTAATTATTTATCTGAAAATAGATACTGCTGAGTTTAGGAAAAGTGTTGGGCAAGAAATATTGTCATTGTAGAATCTATCTTCTTCTCTGAAGTATCCTTCAGAGTACATGTCTTGTGATGGTTCGTCTGTATTGAATCGTGGCTGGCAAACAAAGGCTACAAATCTTTGACTTGCTTCCAGAAAATTCGTTGTCATCCAGCTAACTGTGTAACCAGAAACCAATCACATGATTCGAACATCCAGTGAAATTACTTGTGAATGATGCTGTTATGCTTAGTTCACTTGACGTGTTCTACACCCAGCAGTAATAAATCAAAGCCTGTTCAGTTGTAAACAGCTTCCTTTATCTGACCAACACAGGAAACTTCAGATACTTGCTCTCTGACCAGAGCAAGTTTACAACTTGTATTTGTTTTTAACTATAAGTTGATCAAAAATCACAGCATGCTTAACTCTCAGTGAGAATAACCATTTTAAAGCCACTATTGCCATTTAGTTACTAAACCATTATTGCAGTCTTTCTTTCTCCATCCACAGTCCCTCCTCTTGATCCTGAAGCGTAAAGCAAATTGGGTCACAGACCATGACAAAACTTTTTCCCAACCAGACAGTATCAAAATCCAGCCAAACTAACTATGAATGTGTTACACGTTATATTTACAAATAACGGAAATTTTGTTTCGTAACAACATTTTCGTATGCAACTGTTATGTTATTTTCCTTTCCATCTTACAAACTGAACAGTAAGTAGTAAATTTAGTAATGTTTGTATCTAAATGCCTAACTTCCATAATACAATTCATGCCATCAGTCTGCTCGATTCATGTTTGAAGTTTAATATTCAGATTTGTGAAATCAAAAGCGTTAACCATGGACACTTGTGCACAATAGCAGTTGCCAAATCATTAATTAACTCCCTCCTCTGGCGACCTTTAAAACATTAAACCATTCTTGCTTCTCGTTTGTCACTTCCTGATTTAATAACCTCTGTATTAAATAAAAATGTAATTCCCTAAGTTGAGAGAGACACCAATCTGGTAAATGTACTTTTAGTGAAATTCAATAAAACTAGTACCAATTCCAAGTAAACATTGTCATATAATACCTTGTTCAAATTTGTAATGATTAAACCATTTTAGGTCCAGAGCGATGCGCAGGACTATAATATATCATTGGAGAAGATGGAAGAGGAAAACAAAATTTAGATTTGGATTTAGGAGGCTCATGTACCAAAAGGTACTGAAGATGTAGGTTTAATTCTTCAATGTATTTGATATTTAAAAATAATCCATATTTTCATAATAAACACTTATTATAAATGTAAACTACCAACAATCACAGCTCAATATCTGTCTCCTACTAGCATACATGTGCTATGTTCTTTTATGATTCAATTAATCCAATGTTTCCAAAGTATAAACAAGAAGTAATTCCGGTGATTTTCTGCTAGTTTAAGAAATTATGGGGGAAACGCCTTCATCATTTCCTCTGTTTTTGACCAATTTTTATTTATGAATAACATGATCTGCACAAATTGTTTATTTATTCTTCTTCTAAATTCCTCTTCTGATTTCTGCAACCCCAGATAACTAAATAGTAGGAAAATCCTGTCATCTATTATAATGTCACTGACACTCTCCAGAGTCCTTAACTTTTCACAGAAAATTAACTCGTAACTTATGAGCATTTAAGTACATTGAATCAAACAGATTTTGTATGTTTACATGTACATTACTTTAGATAACATTTACTCAATATGTGAAACACACAAAACAAACAGATATTACTTTGTAAAATTATCCCAGATTCAAATGATGACATCAGGAACTGAGAATATGTTTCAGTTTATCCCTCTTCAACAATAAAAGTCTATTTCCTCAAAACACAAAACCTATATAGACTCTCTTTCCATTACCCTTTATTTGTTAAAAATTAAAATTTATTTTCCCCTTTAGAATTTAGGTAACTTTCCATTTATATGAGTTGGCTATTTTATGAATTCAATTTATTCAATAAATTAAATATCATAAACCATAATGCTTAAGTATAACCAATCACTTTAATTCAAAAGGTAACAGTGTGAAAATCTGATTGAGCCAAACCCTTCAGGTTTCAATTATCACTATATTGTGATAAACAATCTTGAAATCTTAAAATACACACAGTTGGAACACTAACTCTCAACTGAACTTTAATTCTCAACTGCACATTAACTTTAACTGAACTTTAACACTTTAACACATCTACAGAAAATGCAGATGTGTGGAATAGAGGGTGATTTAGCTAATTGGATTAGGAATTGGCTGGCAGATAGAAGACAGAGGGTGGTGGTTGATGGGAGATATTCATCGTGGAGTTCGGTGACGAGTGGTGTGCCTCAGGGGTCTGTTTTGGGGCCCCTGCTGTTTGTAATTTTTATAAATGATCTGGATGAGGGTATTGAGGGATGGATCAGTAAATTTGCAGATGATACTAAAGTTGGTGGAGTGGTAGATAGTGAAGAGGGGTGTTTTAGTTTACAGAGTGACTTGGACAAGTTGCAGAGCTGGGCCGAGAGGTGGCAAATGGAGTTTAATGTGGAAAAGTGTGAGGTAATGCACTTTGGCAGGAACAATAAATGTGTAGAGTATAGGGCTAATGGTAGGGCTCTTAATAGTGTTGAGGAACAGAAGGATCTTGGTGTATGTGTCAATAGATCCCTGAAAGTAGGCAGTCAAGTGGATAAAGTTGTTAAGAAGGCATATGGAGTCTTAGCTTTTATTGGTAGGGGGATTGAATTTAGGAGCCGCAGCATCATGTTGCAGCTGTACAAAACTCTAGTGCGGCCGCACTTGGAGTATTGTGTGCAGTTCTGGTCCCCACATTATAAGAAAGATGTGGAGGCATTGGAGAGGGTACAGAGGAGGTTTACCAGGATGTTGCCTGGTATGGAGGGCAGGTCCTATGAAGAGAGGTTGAAGGATTTGAGGTTGTTTTCGTTAGAAAGGAGGCGGCTAAGAGGGGATCTTATTGAAGCATATAAGATGATTAGAGGTTTAGATAGGGTGGACAGTGATAGCCTTTTTCCTAGGATGGAGAAAGCTAGCACGAGGGGACACAGCTTTAAATTAAGGGGTATGAGTTATAGGACGGATATCAGAGGTAGGTTCTTTACTCAAAGAGTGATTAGGGAGTGGAATGCCCTGCCTGCAGCTGTTGTAGATGCGCCAAGTTTGGTGGCGTTTAAGAGGTTAATTGATAAGTATATGGAAGAGAAGGGAATGGTTTAGTTTGGAGGGGCATTGCTTTTTATTTTGGTCGGCACAACATCGAAGGCCGAAGGGCCTGTTCTGTGCTGTATTGTTCTATGTTCTATGTTCTAACTGCACATTAACTTTAATTATTTAATTGAAAATAGATACTACCAAGTTTAGAAAAATTCTTGGCCAATAAATATCCTTGATGTAGAATCTATTTTCTTCTCTGAAGCATCCTTCAGGGTTTCTTCTTGTGATGGTTAATCTCTATAAAGTTGTCACTGGCAAACAAAGGCTGCACATATCTTTTATCCACAAATCCTCCACTTGCTTCCAGAAAATACTGTCAGCCAACCAACTGTGTAATCAGAAACCGATCACATTATTTGAACATCCAATGAAATTACTTATGAACAATGCCATTCACTTAATACGTTCTATATATAATGGTAATAAATCTTAAGCCACAAGGTCTGTTTAATTGTAAACAATTGTAAACAACTTCCTTTATTTGACCAATATAGGAAGCTTCAGATCTCAGCTCTCAGATCAGAGCAATTTTACAACCTGCATCTGTGTTTAATTTTAAGTTAGACAAAAATCCTAATATACACTCATCCAGAATAGCCATTTTAAAGCCATTTTTGCCATTATTGTTGTTGAATCATTGTTGTAGCCATTCTTTCTCCATTCACAGTACTCTCGCAACATTTAAGAATGGACAAGAACTTAAATCACAAAGCCATAATAGGCTGTGGACCAAGTGCTGGTAAATGGGATTAGATTGGTATTTGATGTTTGGCACGGACATGGTGAGCTGAAGGGTCTTTTTCTGTGCTGTATGACTTCACAACTCTCCATAACTCCATCGTGAAATAATTTTTACCTAAAATGCACAGTATGGCCCCAGATTTTTAAAGTATTTTCAGCATTGTTTCTGTGCAATAGGGCGTTCTTTTCCTTTGAAAAGTAAGATGTAATGAAAGTAATTTCCAATGGTTTTCCAAGATTCCCAATGTGATTTAGCTCTTCCCACAATCTATTTACTGGGATCTCGGTGCATTTATTATAGTAGATAGTGACAAGACTGAGTGACGCTGCAGGCTTATATATCCTGGGTTATGTTCACCATGGAATAGATGCAAGTGAGAATGGGAAATACAGGGCATAGCCACTTTCATGATTGATTGAAATAGCCTATGTAAGATGATTCAGAATATGAAGATTAATGAAAGTTTGAGTAGCAATTGATTGATGTCTGTGAAATATTCTATACAGAAACTTTGACCAGTTTATTACACTTACTGAAGTGTCTTTATAAGACGACAAAATGACTGTGGTTCAAACTTAGCTTAATTAAAAACACTCATGGATTAAAGAAACAATTTTTATACAATAAATTAAATTAACTTTCCTCAAAGTAAGCTAAGTGCCTGAGAAATAGATATTACTCGATCTGGTGAAATTAAACTGTGGAGTCCTCTTAATGCAAAGGTGGCTCTCACATGCTCTCTTGTGTAACCTGAGGTCCCAATGCACTTGATGGAGTCTTCCCTGAAGTTTGTCTTGCATAAAGTTGCTTTTATTCTCCCCTCCTTCCTTCTTTGAGCGTTGACTGGTTTTCAGCCAATGGGGTGACAGAGTGAGGGCATGGTTATAATACCGAGTGAGGTTAGGCCAGATCATCCTAGTTGTACATATTTCTTTAATAGCAGGGAATCTGGCTGAAAATAGGGAATATACAATTAAAATATCTTCTGACTGAGTACCTCCTTGCACTGCTCAAGTGGCAAACTGGCATTGCCCACTGGTTGGGGCTAAAGGGCACAGGGCATATTGGAGGGGGCAGGATCTTTTGGGTGGGAAGGTGACCACTCTGCAATGGGATCGGTGGGAAAGGGAGGGAGGAGGGTGATTGGGGTTGGCCATGGAGAGGGTTCAACACTGGCCATCTTTGGAGGGTGGATTTCGGATCTGGTCATGGAGAGGGAGATCAGGCTGGCTATGGTGTGAGTGTCAGAGCCTGCCATCTGGTGGTGGGAGGAAGAAGATCAGGGCTTTCCCCAGATGGCAGGAGGAGGGGGGATATCAGGGCTAGCCTGGGGGAGGGTCCAGTAGACCGATTGGAGGGGTAGTTTGGGAAGGCCAATGATTGAGGAGCTCCAGGGAAGGCTGGTGATCGGGAAGCCAGCAATGGCGAGGGGTGTGTGTGGGGGGTGGGGGGGGGGGGGCGGTTGGGGAGGGGTTGGGGAGCAGTGCTGTGCACACGCACTAATTTCCCAACTGACAGATCGGTACGTACACAATAGACTGCCCATCACTATGCTGCTATCCTCTCAGGTGAGAATTGGAACCGCCCAATCTCTTTGAGGCACACTGTGATGCACAGAGTGTTGGAGATTCATGCAAGTAAGCGCACGCAAAGAACAGGCAGGTTATTCTCCTGTTTTCCCACTCTTTGGGCACTTAGTGCTGTTTTGGGAGAATCCTGGCCATTATGTTTGAATAGTTTGCTTGAATTATTTATAGTAATGAAGAAGGTTCATGAAGGTTATGCAATTGATGTGCGTGTGGACTTTAAAATTGAAGTGCATGAGGTTAAAAGGCCAGTAGCAACATGGATATGAAATTGACCAAAGGACAGAGACCAGAAAGTAATGGTGAACAATTGTTTTACAGATTCAAGAATCATATACTAGATGCGTTTCTTGGGTTCGGTAACATGTCATTAGGTCTGCTGACCCTGAATTATCAGCCATCTTTAGACTCATGGAAGACCATCTTCCTCACAAGTGAGGGATAGCCAATAAAAATAATAATATTTAATATAAATGAATGACTGGAGTTGAACTTAAAGAACATAATTTCAAAATTTTCAGTTGATATGAAACTTGGAAATGTAATGAGCAATCAAATCATAACGTACTTCAGGAGGGCATGAACAGATTGGTGAAATCGGCAAAAGCATGGCAGATGTAATTTCATATAAATAAACATAAAGTTGATGTATTTTGGAAGTAAGAATAAGAAGAGATAATATTAGTGTGAAATGCTTCAAGGAGATGGATAGCTGCATCAGCGGAAAGTTTTAGAGTGATCCAAAGCTTACGGCCCCTACTTAATTCTGGAAAGATCTTTACCAATTTTGTCTACCATTTCATGAATAACCTTGTGTGCAAGTCAGCCAGCCTTGGTGATGTAATCGTTTTTCATTGTCTTCAATATTTCTGACCCAGTGGTATAAATTAACTGTAATTCTTGCATGTTTGCATTTAAAAATATGACTTGCCCCAACTTTATCCTAATCATCATATAATATGTCTCTATTACCTGATTCCTCTTATCCTAAGAATCCACCTCACTAAAATTAATCGTCTTCGGTGTACTACTCCTCTTCATGATAAATCTAATAATCGGCTGTCCATATCTCTGCACATTTACAGGTAGAGGAGCAACCGTGGCAAGAAAATATGAAATATGAATTTGAAATTTATAACAGATCAGGCTAGCACAGTAATATGCCATATGGGAAGTTAAAATAATCAAAACCTTCATATAATTTGGAATAAATGTCTTTTGTGCTGAGTATCATTATAACTAAAATTTATTTTCTTGCAGAGTATTTATTATTGGTACTGAAACAGAAGAAAGTGACCATCTGATTTCAGTGCTCAGGGAATATGAAGGAAATATGATGTTTATTTACTATCTAACTGACTTGATGATAAATCCCAATTTAAATGAGATTGCAGTAATTTTGAATCACTATCAGCACAAGATGGAGGCGGAATGGTGTGGCTTCTTTGTAAGTAATCTAATATATGTCATCTACGAAATGTTATAAGCTTTGTACTCAAATTCCTCTGCACAGAGATTGAATTTGCTTAATCATTAATTAGTGGATCTGTTTATTATCTGATTTAGTAACAAATCAGAAAAGCTTAACACTACAGAGTCATCATAAAAATATTATGGTTCAATATCTATTTTTAAGGCTCAAAATGAAAACCCAAATATTCAGTAAAGTAATCTTATTAAGAGATGAAGTTGTGCTGAAGTGTCTGAAGTCTCCACACCGTTTCCCCAGCCTCTCAAATAAGGCAAATGGAAACACTACATGCCTACTTGAGGCATCATTTGTAAAATCGGGATACTTCACTGAAATTTACAAAAGGCCTATCTAGCAGAGCTTAATAATATTACTTTTAACTTTTCTGGTAGTGACAAGGAAACATTATTATCAACATATTTAGAACTTGCACACTTCCAAAGGAGTTCATCCAAAAACAATACTGTGAGCCTGATATAATGTGATGTTATAGGGCTACTCAAAGGGGAAAAAGTAAACGCATTTATGGAATCATACAAAAAAACATTTCTCCTCTTCTTTTCCAGCTCAACAAGCTCCCATACCAGCAATGTGGTAAATGACCAGATCATTGCTTTTAGTAATGTTGCTTGAGAGAGCTTTTGCCAAGACACTAGAAGAATTCCACTGTTGCTTGAGTGTTGACACAACATTTCTTTCTTCCACCTGAAAAACGGGACCCAGACCATATTTAACATATTGGCCCATTACGTCTGATCTCTGGGATGTTGTATCTGATACCCAAAGATACACCAAGATCCTTCCTAGAATGCTCCATGTAAAGATTGGACACAATTGCCTGGGAAGTTCAAAGTTCCACTGGGCAAGTACCCTGCACTGGGAATCATTCAATACTACAATTTAAATTGCAGTGTTGAGATGGTTCCAATTGTGGCAGGAATAGTTCCTGGGAAATGTCAGAAGAATTAAAACTATATCTAACCCAACTTTCAGCTGAGAGGATTGCTGCCAATGCTCTGCATGCGCAGTTTGGGTGTATTACTCCAATAAACCATTGCGAGCAAGGGTGTAGGCAGTAGCCAGGACCAAAGGTGGCATTGCTCAAATCATCACAGCTATGTTTTAGGCAGTAGGTGTCCTTAATGGCTTCATTAAGTTAAGACAATGGTTCCAAATCAAAATCAGCTAGATGGAGAAAATATGGATATGAATTCAATTAAAACCAATTTGTAGAGGAAATACTAATGTCTGTGGAAGTTGTTTGAGGTGGAGATCTGTCCAGACTGCTCCGTGATAATCTTCCACTCATAAAGCCTTGCTAACTGTCCCTAAATGAGAGGAACACTGGACTAAAAGACTTTACTTGACAAAGGAGTAATTCTTCGAAAGCTTGTGATTTCAAATCAACCTGTTGGACCTGGTGTTGTGTGATCTCTCATCTGGACAAAATTAGCTCTCGAGGATAGTGGGTCATAGAGATTTACAGCATGAAAACAGGTCCTTCGGTCCAACTTGTCCATGCTGCCTCTTTTTTTTAACCCTTAAGCTAGTCCCAATTGCCCACATTTGGCCCTTATCCTTCTAAACTCATCTTGCCCATGTAACTGTCTAAATACTTTTTAAAAGACAAAATTGTACCCGCCTCTACTACTATATCTGGCAGCTTGTTCCAGACACTCACCACCCTGTATGTGAAAAAATTGCCACCCTGGAGCTTTTTGTATCTCTCCTCTCTCACCTTAAACCTATGCCACCTAGTTTTAGACTACCCTATCTTTGGGAAAAAATATTGACTTTCTAGCTGATCTGTGCCCGTCATTATTTTATAGATCTCTATAAGATCACCCCTCAGCCTTCTATGCTCCAGAGAAAATAGTCCCAGAATATCAAGCCTCTCCTTGTAACTCAAACTGTCAAGTCCTGGTAATATCCTAGTAAATCTCTTATGCACTCTTTCTAGTTTAATAATATGCTTTCTATAATAGGGTAACCAGAACTGTACAAAGTATTCCAAGTGTGGCCTTACCAATGTCTTCAACAAGATGTCCCAACTGCTGTATTCAATGTTCTGACCAATGAAACTAAGATGTCCCACCTCCTGTATTCAGTGTTCTGACCAATGAAACCCAAGCATGCTGAATGCCTTTTTCACCACTCTATTCACCTGTGATTCCACTTTTAAGGAGCTTTGAACCTGTACCCCTACATCTCTTTGTCCTGTAACTATCCCCAACGCCCTACCATTAATTGAGTAAGTCCTGTCCTGTTTCAATCTATCAAAATGCCTCACATTTATCTAAATTAAACTCTATCTGCCATTCATCAGCCCACTAGCCCAATTGATCAAGATTCTGTTGCAATCAGAGATATCCTTCTTCAATGTCCACTGCCACCAATCTTGATGTCATCTGTGAACTTATTAACCATGCCTCATCCAAATCATTAATATAAATGACAAATAACAGTGGATCCAGTACTGATCCCTGAGGCACACTGCTGATCACAGGTCTCCAGTTTGAAAAACAATCTTCTACAATCATCATCTGACTTCTGTCATCATGCCAGTTTTTTTTATCCATTTAGCTACCTCATCCTGGATCCCATGAGATTTAATCTATGTAACAACCTACCATGTGGTACCTTGTCAAAGGCTTTGGTAAAGTCCATGTAGACAACATCAACCACACTGCCCTCACTTATCTTCTTGGTTACCCCTTCAAAAAATTAAAATATGTGAGACATGATTTTCCACTCATAAAGCCTTGCTGACTGTCCTTGCCTCTCTAAATGCCTTCCAACCATTTACCCACCACAGATATCAGGCACACTGGCCTGCAGTTCCCAGGTTTTTGCCTGCATCCCTTTTTAAATAAAGGCACAATATTTGCCACCCTCCAATCTTCAGGCTCCTCACCTGTGACTAGCGATGATTCAAATATCTCTGCTAGGGGAACTGTATTTTCCTCCCCAGCCTCCCACAATGTCCTGGGATACACTTCATCAGGTCCTGGGGATTTATCTACCTTGACTTCCAGCACCTCCCTCTTTGTAATATGTACATTCCTCAAGACATCACTATGTTCCCAACATCCACGCTTTTCTCAACGGTAAATACTAGTGAGAAATATTCATTTACAATCTCACCCATCTCTTGTGGATCTGCCTATAGATGACCTTGATCCTTAAGAGGACCTACTCTCTCCCTAGTTACTCTTTTGGCCTTTATGCAGTTGTAGAAGCTCTTTGGATTCTTCTTTGTCTTATTTGCCAAAACAATATTGTGTCCCCTTTTTGCTCTCATGATTTCTGTCTTAACTCTACTCCTACATCCCCTATATTCTTCAAGGGATTCACTGCCTATGCATGTCATGTGTCTTCTCCTTCTTCATGAAGGCCTTAATGTCCTGAGTCATCTAGGGTTCCCTACTTCTGCCAGCCTTGTCCTTCCCTCTAAGAGGTACTCTGAACCCTGGTTAACACATTTTTGAAAGCCTCCCACTTATCCGATGTCCCTTTGCCTTCCCATAGACTCCTCCAATTAACTTTTCACAGTTCTTGCCTGATATCATTAAAATTGGCCTTGCCCCAATTTAGAATTTTAACTTTTGGGCCAGAGCTATCATTCTCATGGCTATCTTAAAACTAATAGAATTATGATCACTGGTCCCAAAGTTATCCCTCACTAACATTTCTGTCACCTGCTCTTCCTTACTTCCTAAGAAGAGGTCAACTATTGCGCCCCCCGCCCCCCCAACCCACCTTTTCGGGCCATCCACATGCTGAATGAGAAATTCCTCTTGAATGCATTCAACGAATTTCTCTCTATCCAATCCTCTTGCAGCCGCTATCCAATAACTGCTAAAAAGAAAACCAATGAAAATCTTATTATACACCAGCTCCTCATTGGAACCATCAATGCAATATAGTTTCACTGCCGTTTGAGGAAGATGATGTCACTGTATATGTGCATGGTGGTGCATGTACAGAGGAGACACTGGCTGATTGAAGTTGTACACAATGGAATGATGTCATTTGTTTTCTGCACATACAAAGACACGCAACATGTGCCACCAGTAGAAGACACAGGACAGACTTTTCATGTTTTCCAGGACTGTTGGTGGGATCTTCCAATCCTGCTAGTTCTACACTGTTTTGTCTGGCTCACCCATCCTATTGCTAGGTAACCTGTCATTGTGGGAGGCGGTGGAGGTCAGAATTGGCAGCAACTGCACAATCCATCCCTAGAAGTCCTGAACAGCTGCATTGCATTATTCCCATCTGGCATTGGTCAGAAGTATCACAATACCAAGTTAAAGTCCAACAGTCCGAAGCTAGTAACTTTTGCTACCAAATAAACCTGTTGGATTTTAACCTGGTGTTGTGAGACTTCTTACTGTGTTTACCCTAGTCTAACGCTGGCATCTCCACATCATGAGTCAGAAGGTCAGGCAAAAAAGATGCAGCTATATTTTGGTGTAAGTAAATAGGAGCAGTGTGGCAATCTGACTGTGATTGTCATTTCATGGAAGTGACAATGCAACACTTCCTCACTGCTCCATGGAAATTAGTCTGTGTACTCCAAGTCCTGGAGTGGAGTTTGAACAAACAGTCATCTAACTGACACAGAGCCAAGATTAATGTTATTAACCCTGCTTTCTAGCTTCCAGTAAAATAATGTTTTAAAAATTTCCACCAAACCCTGGTCCTACTTATGACAGGAGAAAAATAATTTTAAAAAATGGACTCCTGCCAGCTGTATAATTAAATATAATGTTTCTTTTATTTCATTATTGTACTATATCATGGTGCAGCAATTTTCTGCTTATTAATGATTTGGAATGCAATATTTTTAATTAAAATTATTTAAATTACATTTATTTAATTAAAATATAGAATCCATACATTATTTAATTTAATTGATAAAATTGTATGAAAAATAAAGAGTATTTAAGAGAATTTAGTTAAGACATTTATAGAAGTATACTGTATTAAATGCCTACCATTGCAACCAAGCTATTACTATTTTAATGATACATTTTAAACAAATTCCATTAAATGTGCACTACCTCTATTTAATTTGCAAATACTATAAAGAAAATCAATGAATGTTTTCTGCATTCATTTTACAAAAAAATGAAAAAAACCTTTACTGACCAAGCCTGAATTCCTCACACATGTCTTCTGTAGCAAGATAGGAAACCTCATGTGAATAATGCATTTGAATTGTTAAACATTCCACTAAAAGAAGAGGCAGCCTATCTTACAATCAACGAAGATGGTTTAGCATGTTATGACAAGAAGTGTGACATTGCAAAGTTAAAAAAAGCAAGAGGTTTTTTTTCAGGATGTACTGATCTGGGCGCATATGGAGAAAAATAATTTATGTTGAATTTAAGTTACGGCCTGAAGAGTGCATTCCATATGCCAAGAATGAGCAAATATATTTCTTTCCTAAAAGTTCTCAGGAGGAAATTTGGAATTTCAAAGAATTAGAGTTACAATGTACAGCACAGAAATGTGTCATTTGGCCCAACTGAGCCATGTAGATGCTAATGTAGCACAAAAGTCTCTTCCCTAACCCTACCATCTTTTTTCACTCAACCCTGTCAACAAAGCTTCTATTCCTTTCTGGTTCATCTTTATTCAACTTCAATGAATCTTTACTATTTCCCTCAATTACTGGTAATATGTTTCAAATTCCTTCTACTCTTTAAGTAGAGAACTTATATTTATTTAGGACCGTGCTGTATTTACAGACACTCATTTTGGCCTCTCCCACAAGTGGGAAACATCTTCTTCACACCTATCCTATCAAGAAAGCTTTGCATAATATTAAAAATCTCTCAGTCTCTATACTCAGCATTCTCTTTCCCTATAGAAGATGACCCCAGCCTGTTAAATCCTTCTTACTGCATATAAACTTTAGTTCTGGTACCATCTTTGTAACTATTTTTATGCCTTCTCCAAATATCATTATATCCCTTTTGCAATCTGCAGACCAGAACAGTGCACTCTCACAATGGTGTAACCAAGGTTCTCTGTAGGTTTAGCATAACTTCCCAATTTTTCAATGCTTGTCCTCCAGATATGGAATCCAATGCTTTCTATGCTTTTAAAAGATTCTCGTAACCTATGCACTACTTGGTGTTTTATGTGCATGTACCCTGACTCTGTTTGCTCCTCTTATGCATTACTTGCCCTGCAAGTGACTGAAGTTTTATTGTACTTTTCCACAGTCTTACTCAGTATTAACTACCAAATTCCAATTTGGTGTTATCTACAATTTTTGAAACTATTTTTGATTCCCAAATCCAAATATTATAAATAGTGATCTTCAATAATTCCCCACTGATCCTCATGGAAAAAATTGCACCTCTGCCAGTCTAGTAGCGACCCTTAAATCCATTCCCTGTTTTTTGTTTTGTAACTAGCTTGTTATCCATTCAGCTACCTGTATCCTGCTTTCACCTTCGTCATTAGTCTACTATTTAAGATCTTCTGAAATTTTCCAATATATTACATGGTGGTAATGTGGCCCATTTGAAAGGGTAATCCTTTGTGGTCCATGTGATCGGGCCAGATCTCATGGAGAGGCTGCGTGGGAAGTTGAACCAATTGGGAAGAAGGGCATGTGTCCTAAAATTCCAAATTTCCTCCTGAGAACTTTTAGGAAAGAGATATATTTGCTCATACTTGGCATATGGAATGCACTCTTCAGGCCGTAACATAAATTCAACATAAATTATTTTTCTCCATGTGCACCCACGGGAAGGAACCTGATTTGGAGCCAGAGAGGATGAGACGAGCACGCTTGCGTATTAGTTCTGTCAGATCCTTGTCCTGTACATATATTTAATGTATAATTTAAAATATATAATAAACCGTTCCTTGAAACCACAATGAGTCACCTTTCAATTTACTACATTAGCAATGAGGATAAACTATATCAAATATCAGGAGATCACATTGTGCAGTTAGAAGGGGAAGGGCATGATCATAGAACCTGAGAAGAAACAGATATAAATGCTCTAAAAATGCCTTTAATCTTGAAGATTCAGCCATTTGACCCAGATGTTGAGAGTTGTGTTATTTCTTCATAGCCAATGAGGTTACAATGGAGGGAAGAGTGTCACTCAGTCTGTAACTCACAAACTTACAGCCTAGTGTGCAGTTTAACATCATCTGACGCCACAGACACAAAGGGCACAATCTTACGACCTTGTCCCACTCAGTGCTTGGTGATTTGAGATGGTAAGATTAATTGCAAAGAGATATTTCAGAAATATACTCTATTTCATGCCATTTCCCATCTTACCTGCCACTTTTTGCAAAGATGAACAGCTTTACTCCAAAAATAGGTGATATGTCAATTTGCATACATTTGAATGCATTTCAATATCATTAGTGAGTGCAGTATACATTTGTTTCCTCTGCACTTGCATTAATCACCTTGTCAGTCAGAAGTCACACTGGTGAGAATTGCAGCTGCTCTATGTAAGTGAGTTTCAGGTGCAGTAATGACAAAGGCGAGCAAGGAAGTGAGTATCACTGAGCACCGGTCTCCAAGGTGCAATGGGGGCAGTCTCACCTGTGGTCATGCTCTGGGCTGGGGAGCTTGCATGGGTGCAGTGGCTTGGGGTTTCTGCTGGTCTGGAGTTCCAACGATTGGGAGTCAACATTGACATAGGGCTCGTGCTGCACACATATGACGTGCTTCCTGAACAATGCCCAAAGAATTGCATATGAGGTTGACTGTCCAACTCCACTGAAGTCACCATGGTGACCCTGCCATCTGTCTGCTGGACAGGTTCTGTGGCTGACTGCTGACATCCCATCCCAGGTCCCATTAACAGCAGCAGCTATGTCAGCCACTGCTTCAATCAAGAGAGCTCTGCTCGTGTTAACACAGCTCCTCAGACTACATGAACTCCAGTGCTGCCCTCAATGAGAACCAATCTCATGGTTAGTCATGAGGGTGCTTCTAACTGTCTGTAGAACTGCAAGCCATTCCTGGAAGCCACTGCATCAGATGGCTAGGTGGGTGTACTATGTCTATACCTCATGGGTCCCCAATGGGGGCCCCAGTACATATGCCCTCTGTGCTCCCAGTGATGAGGGGGTGCATTAACAGTCACCAACCTGTCAAGGTGGCGAGCGGCACCAGGATTGCTACCACTGATACTCATTGGGACACTGGTTGCTGAGAAGGAATGTATGTCCTGGATGGACTTTGTCTCTTCCCTCCCTCCCCACCAGAGCAAAAATGGATTTTGGCATGGAGCCAATAGACCCAATGGTCATTCTTGTGGCTGCAGTTGCTTGGAGAAGGGGGATGACTGCAAGGCTAACCCAATCCAGAGGCTGTAGTAGGAGGACAGGAACCACCAGTTGGAGGCAGGAGGAATGTGCCCATCAGCCCAAGGAGGTGCTAGGGCACAGAGGAGATGGACACAAAGCAGTTCAGTACATGTATGTCTTTCAATGAACTGATGGTTGCCATGTGCCACTTATTGGCTTTGGATGAACAAGGAGATAGTATGGCACCTGTGTTAGATCCTTGCGGAACAGTGTAAGCCTCTCTCCCGGTGGTGGTGAAGGTTATGACAACATTAAACTTTTATGCAACTGGGTCTTTCCAGGTCATCAGCAGAACCTCTGTGGGATCTCTCAGTCCTCCACAAGTATGGCCGTAAGTTAACAAATATCTTGTTCGTCTGGGAAGGCCGGTAAATCAATTTTGATATGTGCTAGGCCCAACAGGCTTTGCTGTCATTGCTGGCATGCCAAATGTACAGGGGACTATCAATTGTATGCATCAACCAAAACATCAGGTACTGTGCTTTGTAAAGGAAGAGGTTCCACTTCCTGAATGTGAAAATTGTGTGCGACCACTAGATAAATGTTATGCACAAGTGTGCCCAGCACCCAGGGAGTGTGCATAATGGTTTCATCCTATAGAGCTCTGACATCCTGGGGTCTTTGAAGACCAGCTCAAGCTACCAGAATGGCTTGTGGGGAATAAGGGCTACCCAGTAGGGGATTGGCCAAAGACTCCAGTGCGGAGGCCTGAGACCAATAGAGTCCTTTCCTAATGAGGCCCACATTGCCACTCAGTGCATTGTCGAGTGATGCATTGGGCTCCTGAAAATGTGATTCTGCTATGTGAACTGCTCTGGCAGAGCCTTCGAATATAGCCTCCTGAAAGTCTCCCACATCATCACAGTTTCCTGTGCTGTCCATTGCTGGCCACAGCAGCAGACAGATTTCCTGGAGGAGGAGGAGATCAAGAAGTAGGATGCTTCTGAGGAGGACAAGGCCTATGAGGATGCAGAGATCAACGAGGAGTCAGGGGATGGAGGACATGCGTGGCAAAGGTCTGCAGGCAAGGCAGTGAGGGAAGCCTTCATGGCCACAAGGTTAAACAACCAGGAGATATGCAATCCACTACCTCCCTATCCCTACCCTTGAAGCCGCAAACCCCCAAACCCTTATCACAACCTGCACTATGAGTCCCATTCAGATCATACCTTATGTTGGCCCTATTAATGAGTTACTGGTCTAGGCAGGAGGGTGATGATGACTCGCAATGAGATAGGCTGTTATGTAGCCCCAGTTCCAGACAAGTCTGATTTCTACCTGTTCTATGAATATCACAGAGGAATCTGGGCACACATCTGAATGAGGGTCAGGAGTTCAATCATCTACTATCCACTTCAATGCTCTGTGTGTTGAGAGGTGGGCAGGGAACTAGCTGTGTGACACAATGGGTCTAGGGCATCCACGACTGGGACATGTTAGGATGAGTGCTTTCGAGTACTTTGCCAATTAGGGATCTGGCACAGATGTTGGGAAATGGAGGTCGCATACACAATGGGCCAAAAGGCCTTTCCGTCAGAACATTGCTCTGAGTCTTTCTGGGTACAGTCAGGTTATGATCATCCTTGTGGCTGGTGATTTGCATTAACTGTGGGATGCAATAACATTAAGTGATGATATTTAACAGTGCAATAAAACAGGTTGTTCTGATTCTAAACAGTGCCTATTGTCCTAAAACTAACTGGTGCAGCCCTTCACCGTATAGCTTCCTAATTTTATCCGGCCTGCTGCTATGTCGAAGTGCTCCCCCCAGAATGTACATTGGGGGTGGAGGCAATCAGCTGCATTCTGTGCCCCGTGGCCTGTGAGGTCCTTGGTGCATGTACCCTGGAGGACTAGGATCTGGAAGGCCCCAGTCAATTTTCAGGTGGTATGGACATATCCATGCCACTCTGTTAATCCCACGGCCCATGAGATGCATTGCTGTCAAGAAGGGGGGATTTGGAAGGCCTAGCAACTGCTAGAATCTCCCAGGTAATAGGCCCCAGCATGGTCTCCAGTGCTCCCAGCTCACTTGGGTGTCCATTGCCCGCTGGGCCACTCCATGGGATAGCAAAGCAACTGGAATAAGCTCCAGGAGCCCTATCGTCACCTGGCCCTGCCAGTCCTGGAGGCCCAACTGCATTAACTCCACAGTGTTTGAGCACTCGGCAATGGGCCTGTGAATCTAGGCCAAACTTTCAATGTCTACAGCAAGTGCTCTCTGAATCTAGGCCAAGCTCTGCAGCCCCCAGTGATGGCCAGCTGTGATTGCATCATGTTCTTGAAGCCTGCAGCCATGACCTGCCTCGTAAATGCTACCGAGCCCCTCAGCGATGATCCACTATGTCTCGGTCATGGCCTACTGTGACTTAGCCATTGCCTTGGTTCCTGCCACAGTAAGAAGTCTCACAACACTAGGTTAAAGTCCAACAGATTTATTTGGTAGTAAAAGCTACTCCTTTATCAAGTGAGCGCTCCTTAATCAAGTGAGTGGGATTTCAGTTCAGAAACAGGGCATCTAAAGACACAGACTCAATTTATAAAATAATGGTTGGAATGCGAGTCTTTACAAGTAATCAAGTCTTAAAGGTACAAATAATGTGAGTAGAGAGACCGTTGAGCACAGGTTAAAGAGATGTGTATCGTCTTCAGACAGGACATTTAGTGAGATTTTGCAACCCCCGTGGGGGTTACAGATAGTGTGACATGAATCAAGATCCCATTTGAGGCTGTCCTCATATATGCAGAACTTGGCTATCGGTTTCTGCTCAGCGATTCTGTGTTGTCATGAAGGCCGCTTTGCAGAATGCATACCCAAAGATCAGAAGCCGATGCCCATGACCGTTGAAGTGTTCTCCAACAGAAAGAGAACTCTGTTGCCTGGTGATTATCAAGTGGTCTTCATTCATCCATTGTTGTAATGTTGGCATGGTCTTCCCAGTGTATCATGCCTCGGGACATCCGTTCCTGCAGCATATCAGGTAGACAACTTTGGCCGAGTTGCAAGAGTATGTACCATGTACCTGGTGGATGGTGTTCTCACATGAAATGATGGCATCCATGTTGATGATCTGGCACGTCTTGCAGAGATTGTTGTGGCAGGATTGTGTGATTTTGTGGTCACTGTTCATTTGTTGCAGAAATGGTCTGAGGTTGTGTGATTATTTGAAGGCAAGAAGTGGGCATGTGGAGATGGCCTTGGCGAGATGACATGTTGAAGGCTCCAGGGAAGATATCACAGCTTCTCTGCTCTGGGGAACTTCTGGACAATGAAGGGTACTCTGTCTGCCGAGTTCCATGTTTGTCTTCTGAGGAGATTGGTGCGGTTTTTCATTGTGGCACGTTGGAACTGTTGATCAATGAGTCGAGTGCCATATCTTGTTCTTATGAGGGCATCCTTCAGTGTCTGGAGGTGTCTGTTGCATCCTCCTCATCTGAGCAGATCCTGTGTTTACCGAGGGTTTGTCCGTAGAGGATGGCTTCTTGAACGTTTTGAGGGTGGAAGTTGTAGAAGCTTTGTGAGGTTATCCGTGGGCTTGCGGTACAGTGAGGTGCTGAGGTGACTGTCCTCGATGGAGATGCATGTGAACAAGAATGCAACCGATTCTGGAGAGTAGTCCATGGTGAGTCTGATGACGGGATGAAACTTGTTGATATCATCTTTTAGTTATTTCAGTGATTGTTCACCATGAATCTAAAGGAAGAAAATGTCACCAATGTATCTAGTGTATAGCATTTGTTGAAGGTTCTCTGTAATTCACGATAGCATTGGGAAGAGGTAGGATCAGGAATGCTGGGAAGGTGTTTGTCTGGAATAAGGAGAAATATGAAGACATCAGGCAGAAAATTGGACGAGTAAACTGGAAGGAGGTGTTCTTGGGGAAAAGTACTGAAGGAAGGTGGCGGATTTTCAAGGAATGTTTGTCTGGAACTCTGCACGACAATGTTCCAGTGAGACAGGGAGGTTTTGGTAGGTCGCGGGAACCATGGTGCATGAAGGTTGTGATGAATCTGGTCAGGAAGAAAAGAAAGGCGTACGAAAGGTTCAGAGAGCTAGGAAATGTTAAAGATCTAGAGGAATATACAGCTTGTAGAAAGGAGCTTAAAAAAAAATTAGGAGAGCCAGAAGGGGTCATGAGAAGGCCTAGGCAGGTAAGATTAAGATTAAGGAGAATCCCAAGGCATTCTACAAATATGTGAAGAATAAAAAGATGAGAAGTGAAGGGATAGAACCTAAAAAAGTTGAAGGGGGAAAAGTCTGTGTGGAATTGGAAGAAATGGCAGAGGTGCTTAATGAGTACTTTGCCTCGGTATTCATGGTGGAAAGTGATCTGGGAGGCTGTACTACAGGTTTGCGGCGGTCTGAAAGGATTGAATTTGTGGACGTTAAGAAAGTGGATGTGTTAGAACTTTTAAATTCTATCAAGCTAGGTATGTCACTGGGACCGGATAGGATGTACCCCAGGTTACTGTGGGAGATGAGGGAAGTGATTGCAGATGTGGTTTCTATTTTCAAGTAAGATAATAGGGATAGCCCGGGAAATTACTGATCAGTAAGCCTAACCTCAGTGGTTGGTAAGTTGATGGAGAGGATTCTGAGGGACAGGATTTATGAGCATTTAGAGAAGTTTAGTATGATCAGAAATAGACAGCACAGCTTTGTCAAGAACAAGTCGTGCGTTACGAGCCTAGTTGAGTTCTTTGAAAATGTGACTGAACACATTGACGAAGGAAGAGTGGTGGATGTGGTTTACATGGACTTCAGCAAAGCATTTGATAAGGTCCCCCATGCACGACTTCTTGAAAAGGTGAGAGGGCATGGGATCCAAGGAGCTTTGGCCTTGTGGATGCAGAACTGGCTTGCCTGCAGAAGGCAGAGAGTGGTTGTGGATGGGTCTTTTTCTGCATGGAGGTCGGTCGCCAGTGGAATGCCCCAGGAATCTGTTCTAGGATCCTTGCTGTTTGTCATTTTCATAAATGATCTGGATGAGGAAGTGGAGGGATGGGTTAGTAAGTTCACTGACAACACAAAGATTGGTGGTGTTGTGTATAGTCTGGAGGGATGTCAGAAGTTGCAGCATGACATAGATAGAACGCAAGACTGGGCAGAGAAGTGACAGATGGACTTCAATGCAGATAAATGTGTAGTGGTCCATTTTGGCAGGTCCAGTGGAATGGAGGAGTACAATAGCAAGGTTAGGAGTCTTAGCAATGTTAAGGAACAGAAGGATCTTGAGGTCTGAGTCCATAGGACTTTTAAATCGGCCTCGCATGTGGAGGATGTGGTCAAAAAGGTGTATGTTGTACTGGCCTTCATTAATCGAGAGATTGAGTTTAGGAGTCGGGAGGTAATGCTGCAACTTTATAAGGCCCTTGTCAGACCCCACTTGGAGTACTGTGTGCAGTTCTGGTTGCTTCACTACAGGAAGGATGTGGAAGCTATTGAGAGGATGCAGAGGAGATTTACAAGGATGTTGCCTGAATTGAGAGGCATGCCTTATGAGGAAAGGTTGAGGAGCTAGATCTCTTCTTCCTGGAGAGACAAAGGTTGAATGACGACCTGGTAGAGATTTATAAGATGTTGAGAGGTATAGATATGGTGGATTCTTGGAGGCTATTTCCCAGGGCTGAAATGATTGCTACGAGAGGACACAGGTTTAAGGTGCTGGGGAGCAGGTACGGAGGAGATGTTAGGAGTAAGTTTTTCGCTCAGAGGGTGCTGAGTGTGTGGAATCGGCTGCCATCGGTGGTGATAGAGGGAAACTTGCTAAGGTCTTTTAAAAGACTTCTGGATGAATACGTGGGATTTAATGGGATTAGGAGTTATAGATAGTTCTATGGCCTGGTAGGTATGGATATGATCGGCGCAACTCGTAGGCCGAAGGACCTGTTTGTACTGTAGTGTTCTATGTTCTGTGGTGAAGAGGTCTTGTTTGAACCTGTGCATTAAGATGTTGGCATATTGAGGTGCAAATCTGGTCCCATGGCTGTTCCGTGTGTCTGGATGAAGAACTGTTTGTTGAAGGTGAAGACATCGTGGTCCAGGATGAAGCAGATGAGTAGTAAAATTGCATCTGGAGACTGGCAATTGTCGGAGTTGAGTCCTGAGGCAGTTGCAGCAATGCCATTGTCATGCGGGATGCTGATGTAGAGTGCTGAGACATCCAAAGTGACGAGGAGTGCTCCTGGTTCAACTGCTCCATGTGTGCTTAATTTCTGTAGAAAGTCTGTAGTAGCGCAACAAAAGCTAGGGGTTCTTTGTACAATGGATTTCAGAATGCCCTTGACATAGCTGGAGAGATTCTCACACAGAGTTCCATTGCCCGATACAATGGGACAGCCGGATGTGTTTGCTTGTGTATTTTCGGGAGGCAATAGAGATCTCCAATGCGGGAAGTACATGAGATAAGAGTGTGCTCTGAAGGCCCAGATCAAAGTCTTGACCAGTCTGTTGAGTTGACGAGTGTGTTCTTTGGTCAAATCTACAGGTAACTGTCTGTAGTTTCTTTGTTCAGTTGTCGGTAACTTCTTTGCAGTAATCCGTTCTGTTCAGTATGACAGTGGTCCCTCCTTTGTCTGCTGGTTTGATGACAAGGTTACAATTGGGCTTGAGAGTGTGGATGGTGTTGCATTGTGCTTGGGTGATGCTTGGGGCTGTCTTGTGAATGTGGATGATGAATCTGGTGTCGACTCACCTCCTGATGGCTTGGGCATACATGTCATGTCACACTATCTGTAACCCCCACGACTTGCCTAGGATTGCAAAATCTCATTAACTTCCCTGTCTGCAGACAATACGCGTCTCTTTAATCTGTGCTTAACCCTCTCCTCACTGACATTGTCTGTACCTTTAAGACTTGATTACCTGTAAAGACTCACATTCCAACCATTATTTTGTAAATTGAGTTTGTGTCTTTGTATACTCTGTTTGTGAACGGAACTCCCACTTACCTGAAGAAGGAGCAGTGCTCCGAAAGCTAGTGGCTTTTGCTACCAAATAAACTGTTGGATTTTAATCTGGTGTTATGATTTCTTACTGCATTTACCCCAGTCCAATGCTTGCATCTTCATATTTAGACCCTATCATCCATGGCACCCATTTACTGACCTAAGTTTTCCATTATGAACGCCACCTCAGCACCATGCAGTGCAGGCAATCTGAGGGATTCCCCCCAATAACCTTGCAGTTTCTGAATGTGCTGACAGTCCTTCTTGCATTCCTTGACTCTGCTGCTGCATCTCCAACAGCTTAGGGAGAAATAATCGCAGCGGCCTGACACCTGGCTTCCCTGCCTCCGACCCATCCCTGCATGCCCAAGGCCTTGAATGTTCCCACCGCCACCCAGTATATATCAATAGCTGTGTTGTGTGACCCAGAAGCCTAATCACTAATTTGTCTCACCATAGTAATAGTACCTGTGTTGGTGGCTTATGGAAGCCTTTGTCAGTTGGGTGGCACTGGCCTTGGAGCCCTCCATGAGACTTTCCTCTGAGGTTTCCTCCGAGCTGCTGTGGGGCGTCTCAACGGAAACAGCAGTGACGTGAGCTGGGCTGGGTGCACTAGGGTTATTTCCTGCAACAAAGAACACAAGGTTCAATGCAAAGAAGGGGCAAACACCTCGGTAGCATGCCACTTAATTGAGAGAAATGAAGATTTTACTGATGCTCACTTCCTGGTCGCACACCAACCTGGCTCTTGCTCATGGTCCTGTCCTCCTTCTCCCCTGCCAGATCAAGGGCTCTCTCCTCAAAGGGACTGAGAATTTGCAGATCTTGGCCCCCGCTTCCAGTTTGTTCCCTCTGCCTCTGTTATGGGCCATTCTCCTGTGGGTACAGAGGGGAGGGGGGTTTGAAATCCTGATGGCTGGAAGGATAAGGGATCTCATTGGTGTCAGGAGTGGGGGAAATTGGGTGGCATGTGTCTGTTAATGTGAACCCTAGGCAACCAATGGTTTCAGAAGCTGAGGAGGAAGAAGCTACTGAGGTAGATGTTGATTACAGATTGATGAGTTTGTCTTTTGCAAATGCCTGCCTGGATCCTAAACTCCTGTCCAGTGCCGAGTTGAGACATTCCTCCAGAGTCTGGAATGTTAGGAATGGGTTAACCTTCCACTTAATTTTAAATTGGATGTTAATCATTTAATAGAAGTCACTGCAAGGTGATAGGCGGCACTGGGTGTTGGGGAGAATTGCATGTGAGGTTGACTCAAAGAAATAAAGATAGTTTATGAAGAAGCAGAACATGTTTCCTTTACTGAACTGTAACTGAGAGGCTGGAACAGTGGTAGCAGAGGATAGTTATTGGTTCCAAGTAAAGGGTTGCAAGTTACAACTTTTCTGGCAAAAAGAAGTCTTCACTCAAATTCTAATCAATAAAGGAATGTGTAGGAGGCAACAAAATGGCTGAACCTGGAGTAAAAGTGTCAGGCTATGGGTATGCACCATTATTCTCAGATGCTGAACCTTATGATCTATGGAGAAATAAAGTCATCATGAGGACTAAGATAACCGCTATGGGGAAATGAAAAGGAGTGGCTTTGGCTCTTACCACAGAGAAGTAAAATTTGTCAAGAAGTATTATCTAAATTGGTGTTGCAATATTTGGACTTGCAGGAAGGTCTGGATAATTTATTAATCATTATGGATAAAATTTATCAAAAGGATGACCTATTAAGTGTGTATGAAGCTTGGTCCAAATGATAATGTTTGGAAGTCAGAAAATATTTCTCATGAGATGGAATTTAACAGACTACACGTAAGTCTGCAAATACACTGCTTGGAAATTCCACCGTTTGTGTTGGCATTTAAGTTATTGTGCTAAATTTACAAAAATTGGTAGGGTTCTGGTTTTGACAGAAGTTAAATTTGCAGGGAATGATACCTTCATATGATCAAATGTTAACGGCCTTAAAAAAATTTTAGGGAAGCATTCTATCCCCATGGCTATTATGATACAAATGGGTCAGTAGTGATAAAACAGATAGTGGCAGATAAGTTGTTAACAGGATGGTAAGTTTGTACAGGCGCAAGCCGGCTACGGGAATATGGCAGAAGATTGGGATTCAGAAATTACGAGGATAGAAACTCCTATAATATCTATAGCAGAAGGAAGGATGTGGAGAAGGGTAACAGAAAAATTAACCCCAGAAATGTGCAGGGTATGATTGATCAGTATTTTTGGTGTTACTCTAAATTTCATTATGCTTTCAATAGTCCAAATGATCAAATAGAAGCTAGATGTGACACATAAGAATCAGAAGAGGAAAAAATAGTGACCAGAAAGAAGGCATTGTCTTAATAATGAGAAGGTTTAGCCCTGTGATGAAAGTTTTGTTTGCAGAGTCCTTTAATTTTGCTGTATTGGACAGTCATTGTATATCTGCTGTGTGGGATTGACTGGTTAAAATGTTATCTGGATTCTTTAAATGCTGAAAGTCGGAACAAGGTGAAAGAATTTGAAAGTTCCATTAGTTTCAGGTTTGGAGATGGTAATATCCTGAAGCCACTAAAAAGAATGGTGATCCCTTGTTATATTGCCGGACTGAATCATTTCATTAGCACAACATGCATCAAGTGAGATATCTTTTACTTTTGAGTAGACCATCGATGAAAAAAGCACACATGAAATTGGATATGGAAAATGATAAAGCAATAATTCTTGAAAAAATGATGGACTTACAATTGATACTGTCAGAACACTATTGTATTCCGTTAATAAAAAATAATTTTTTGGATAATGAGGTTAAGGAAGTGTTATTAGTATCTGGAAATGGGACTTCAGTGATGAAAAGCTCATTATATTGAAGCTGCATCGGCAATTTGTGCATCCATCTCTTTGGAGGCTGCAAACTTTATTAAAGGATGTAGGTGTAAGAAATGAGCACTATACTAAACTTATAGAACAGGTCAGTAATCAGTGAGGTTTGTAGAAAGTACAGAAGGACACCATCATAACTGATAGAAACTCTACCTTTGGCTGAACGACATTGTGGCCATAGATCTTAAGATCTGGGAAAATGCAAACAATGTATTCATTTTGCAGTTTGTAGATTTAGCAACCAGATTTAGTCAATTAACAGTTGTACGTAGTAAAGAAAAGAATAATTCTGAATCAGATAATGGAAAATGAATCAGGACAGGAATGGAGCCACTGGCAAAGTTCCTTACAGACAATGGGGGAGAATTTGCTAATGATGAGTTTAAGAATGTGTATGAAAACATGAATATCATAATCATGAATACAGTTGTAGAAAATCCATTTAGTAATGCAGTGTGTGAGAGGAACCATGTGGTAATAGATGACATGCTCCTGAAAATTTTGGCAGAAAGACCAAATTGCAAGTTAAATTCAGACCTGGTATGGGTGAGACATGCAAAGAATTCATTGCAGATGGTTGGGGGCTATAATCCATATTAATTAGTATTTGATAGAAATCCTAAATTCTGTCCATTTTGAATGATCAACTTCCAGCTTGGAAAGGGACTACAATTAGTTCTGCCTTTGCTGAGCATTTAAATACATTGCATACAAGTAGAAGAGTATTTTTGGAAGCAGAAGTCTCTGGACGAATTTGCAGAGCTTTAAGGCACAATGCACGGCCATCAAACACTGTTTTTCAGCAAGGAGACATAGTGTATTATAAAGGAGATAATTTTAATGAATGGAAAGGCTCAGGGAAGGTTATAGGCATAAATGGCAAAACAATTGTTTTGCAATATGGTAATCAGACTGTTAGGGTACATTCATCAAGGATAATGGGTACAGATTACAAATTTACAAATTTAAAAAGAGCAGATGAACATGAGGAACCAGGGTCGTCTGGAACTCTCCTGTTATAGTATTATAAGGATCAGTTATTTGAAATAGATAGAGAAATACATTATTTCAGATTAACTAGAACAGGCCATTTTTTCTAAAGGACAACTGCCAAAGGTTGGTACAAAAGTGATTGCCTTGCCTGAAAGGTCTAGTCAATGGAAGGATGCAGCTGTCATTGGTGAAAGCAGGAAAGCCCACTGGAAAATATAAGCGCTGGTTGAATATTCAAAATACTATATTGACTGCGACTCACTCAGAGCTAGGGACATGGATGGGACACAGTTTATAAGGAGAATCCAACAGTGCTGCTTGAAACAGTATGTAGATAGTCCAACAAAGGAAAGGGCCTCCTGGACCTGGTATTGGGGAATGAGTCCTGCCAGGTGGTCGATGATTCAGTAGAGGAGCAGTTCAGGAACAGTGACTATAATTCAGTAAGCTTTAAGGTACTGATGGATAAAGATAAATATAGTCCTCAAGTTAAAGTGCTGAAGTGGGGGAAGGGTAATTACAACAATATTAGGCAGGAACTGAAGATGTTTGAGGGCAAATCAACATCTGGCATGTGAGAAGCTTTCAAATTTAAATTGGTAAGGATTCAGGACTGGCACATTCCCGTAAGGATGAAAAATAAGTATAGCAAGTTTTGGGAATCTTGGGTAACTAGGGATATTGTAAGTTCAGTCAAAGAGAAAAAGGAAGCATTTGTCAAAGTTAAGAGACTGGGAACACACAGAACAAGTGTGCAATACAAGGAAAGCAGAAAGAAACTTAAGCAAGGAGTAAGGAGGGCTAAAAGTGGCCATGATAAAGCATTGGCCAGGAATGTCTTGAGGCTTTTTATATATATATATATATATAAAGCGCGAGAGGGTTGGCCCACAGATGGACAAGGGAGAGAATCTATGTGTGGAGTCGGAGGAAATGGACAAGGTATTAATTAAGTATTTTACATCAGTATTTACCAAAGAGAAGGACTTGGTGAATGATGAGTCTGGGAAAGGGTGAATAGATTGTTTGAGTCATGTTGAGATCAAAAAGGAGGACGTATTGGGGTTCTTGAGAAGCATTAAGGTGGACAAGTCCCCAGGGCCTGATAGGATGTACGCCAGAATACTAAGAGAGCAAAGGAGTAAATTGCTGAGACCTTGAGGGAAAACTTTGTATCCTCATTGACTACAGGGGAGGTTCACACAGTAAGAAGTCTCACAACACCAGGTTAAAGTCCGACAGTTTATTTGGTAGCAAAAGCCTGCTCCTTCATCAGGTAAGTGGGAGTTCACAAACAAGACATATAAAGACACAAACTCAATTTACAAAATAATGGTTGGAATGCGAGTCTTCCGAAAGATAATGACTTTTGCTACCAAACAAACTGTTGGATTTTAACCAGGTGCTATGAGACTTCTTACTGTGTTTACCCCAGTCCAACGCTGGCATCTCCACATCATGACTACAGGAGAGGTCCCAGATGAATGAAGAATAGTCAATGTTGTTCTTTTGTTTAAGAAGGATAGCAAGAATAATCCAGGTAATTACAGGTTGGTAAGCCTTGCAGCAGTGGTGGGGAAATTATTTAGAGGATTCTCTGAGACAGGATTTATTCCACTTGGTAATAAGTGGACATATTAGTGAGAGGCAACATGGTTTTGTGAAAGGGAGGTCGTGTCTCACGAGCTTGATTGGGTTTTTTGAGGGAGTGACGAAGATGATTGATGAGTATAGGGCAGTGGATGTTGTCTACATGGACTTCAGTAAGGCCTTTGACAAGGTCCTTCATGGCAGACTGATGCAGGTGAAGTTACATGGAAAGAGAGGTGAGTGGCAAGATGGATACAAAATTGGCTCAGTCAAAGAAGATAGGGAATGGCAGTGGAAGGGTGCGTTTCTGAATGGGGGGCAGTGACAAGTAGTATTCCCCGCGGATCAGTTCTGTGATCTTTGCCGTTTGTAATATATACAAATGATTTGGAGGAAAATGTAACTGGTTTGATTACTAAATGTGTGGATAACACAAACTTTGGTGGATTTGCGGATAACGATAAGGACCGTCAGAAGATATAGCATGATGTAGATCAGCTGGAGACTTGGGCGGAGAAAGGCAGATGGAGTTTAATTCAAACAAATGTGAAATAATGCAGTTTGGAAGGTCTAATACAGATGGAAATTATACAATAAATGGCAGAACTCTTAACAGTATTGATAGGCAGAGACATCTGGATGTACATGTACACAAGTCACTGAAAGTGGCAATGCAGATGGAGAAGAGAGTCAAAAAGGCATGCTTGCCTTCATTGGATGACGCATTGAGTTTAAAAATTGGTAAGTCATATTGCAGCTTTATACTGCTGCAGTATAAAGCAGCAGTTAGCTAGGCTGCTCTTGGCACTACCAGAAGGATGCGGAAGGTTTGGAGAGGAAACAGAAAAGATTTACCTGGGTGTTGCCTGGTATGAAGGACATTAGCTAAGAGGAGAGGTTGGAGAAATTTGGATTGTTCTCACTGGAACAACGGAGGTTGACGGGTGATTTGATAGAAGTCTACAAGGTTATGAGAGGCATGGACAGAGTGAATAGCCAGAAACTTTTTCCCAGGTGCAAGTCAATTACTAGGGGGCACAGGTCTAAAGTGCGAGAGGCAAGGTTTAAAGGAGAAGTACAAGCAGATTTTTTACAGAGTGGTGGGTGTCCTGGAACTCACTGGGGTGGGGTGGGGGGGATGGTGTGGTAATGAAGCAGATACAGTAATGGTTTTTAAGGGCCGTCTTGATAAATACATGAATAGCATGCGAATAGAGGGATACGGTCCCTGGAAGTGTAGGGAGGTTTAGTTAATTCGGGCAGAATGGTAGGTGCAGGCTTGGAGGGCCAAAGAGCATATTCCTGTGCTGTAATTTTCTTTCTTTGTTCTTTATTTTGTTCGTTGTAATACGGGGGAGGATGTCAGGACTATGGATTGGGAGCAGAAAGTTCAAAAATGGATGGCACAGAAACGTAGTGTTAGTTCAGACAGTAAGTCCAATAATGACGGTGATCAAAGGAAGATATCAAGAACAATTGAAAGAACATCCCACAACAAGAGGGAAAGATCAAACAGTGGTAGTTCAGAATGAGATAGCACGTGGGTTAGAGAGTGTAGCTTGACACAGTCTTGAATATGGGTAAGACTACAAATGCTACCAGGAGTAAAAACCCACATGCTCGTGAGGTTTTGTTGGCTTCCAATAAATCAGATGAAAAAGTTATAAAAGATGCTAAGCATCAAGAACTGCACAGTTGGGGTGAATTTGGGATGGACACAGAGGTACCAGATAGGGATAAAGAACTCTATCTCACAGATGGATTTTCACGGAAAAAATGCTTCCTGATGGAACTTATAAGGCAAAGGCTTGGCCTGTGGCACATGGATTTCAAGAAAATTTAGGACACTATGAGTTAAGGATGATATCCTAACATAGGAAAAATCATTTTAAAAAACTTTTTATCTCTGTTAGCATGGAAATGCAGATTTATTGATATTTAAGCTGCCTTTTTGCAGAGGCATCTGTTCAGAGACATATTTTTCTCCATCCTCCTAAAGAGATGGCTAACACAGAAGGGGTACTCTGGAAGTTAAATAAATATGTATATGGCTAAATGATATGTCTAGAATTTGCTATTTTTCTTTTGGTAAGGTCATTTTGTTAAAGTTAGGTTGCTGCCAGTTGAAAGCAGATCCTGCAATGTTTTACTGGCACTATGATGGAAAACTTTGTGGTATCTTTATGATGCATGTTGATGAGTTTTTGTGAGGTGGTAGTAGTGATTTTGAAGCTATTGTAATTTCTGGGCTGAGGAAGGAATTCAGGGTTGGAAGTCAAGCTTCAGGCGCTTTCAAATATACTGGGCTGGAAAAAGAGGAACTCCGAAATTTGATTGGGCAACTAAACTGGCTAGGTCAAAGACCAAATTGTCACTAGTTTTGATATCCTAGAGTTGAGTACAAAAATGAATGATTCTATGGTGGAAGACATAATGAGAGCAAACAAAATGTTAGCCAAATTGAAAATGCAGGAGTGTGCTTTGAGGTTCCCATTTTTGGGTGATGTTGGTGACCTGAAACCCATAGTTTATAGTGATGCATCCTATGCCAATTTGAGTGATGGGTTTTCAAGAAGGGAAGTTTTATAATCTTTCTGTTGGGAGAATATGGTAAATGTTGCCCTCTTGCGGAAGAAATAAAGAAAATAAGGAGAGTTGTAAAAAGTTAATGTCTTGGCAATTGGCTGCCGAGCCACTAAGCCTTGCAGAGGCAATGGATATAGCTTTTTTCATATCCCAGATATTAACAACAATTTTAGGATGAGGGGATTTGGGTAAAATACCCATTGAGTGTCACATTGGCAGTAAGTCCCTTTGAGAAAATGTGCATTCCACATAGAATGTAAACAAGAGAAGGTTGAGGATAGGCGTAGCCATATTAAAGCAAGAGGAAAATATGAAAAATAAAATGGGTTGTTAGTCGCTATTAACTTGCTTTATTAAGAAGGGCTAGTTTGAAGAAACTTTTGAACATTATTAAGGAAAGGTGTATCTTTCTGTGAATGTATGGGTTTTTTTTAATGGGGAAGGGGAAATAGAGTGTGTTTTGTGTTTTCTGTTTGCCTGTGGAAAGAATATTCCTCAATTTTTTTTCTCCAAGGAAGGGGGAGACTGTTAGGGACGAGTTAACAGTCGCCTTCTACTTAAGTTCTAAGTTGGATGTTAATCATTTAATGGAAGTCATTGCAATGTATAAGGAGGTTATAAGTGGCACTGAGTGTTGGGGAGAATTGTATGTGGAGTTGAATCAAAGAATTAAATATAGTTTATGAAGAAGCAGAACTCGTGTCTCCTTTACTGAACTGCAACTGAGAGGGCTCAAACACGCAAGTACCCAGACCAATTGACTTTAAATGGACTTTTCACTTGGATGTCCTTAATGTGTGATTGTGTCTGTATGCTTACATATAATGATGCTTTTGTTTTCATTCATATGTGAACTCATGATTAACGGCAAAAGAAGTGTGGTAATGTGGCCCCTTTAAAGGGACAATCCTTTGCTGGTCACGGGATTAGGAAGGGCCCTGTGGAGAGGCTGCATGGGAAGCCGAGACAATTGGGAGCAAGAACGCATGCTCTGGGATAATCGGTTAACAAACTGTTCCTTGTTGAAGCACAATAAATCACCTTCAAGTTTACTGCATATTATATCTAATCATCTAATGTACTGCCTACAGTTCTGAGTCATAAACTATGGTGGGATTCAAGCACGGAGATTGCACAGAGGTTAAAAACAAGGTTCCTTTATTCCACCAGCATCAAAATTGTATAAAACCTCAAAGGAAACATTAACCTTCAGAAAACAAACTACTTACTGAAAATTTTCACAACCAACGCTCCAGATCTCCATCCTATCCGTGACCAAGACTCTTCATCACAGTGATTTACCAGGCTTCAAATGCTGCTCCAGCTATTGACTGCAGTCCTTCCCTCTTTTCTGTCTCCACAAGGCTTCTGATACCTTCTTCTCCAGCTCGCACTCCCTATTTAGATTCCAGCTCCTAATTTGCTGATGACTTTGCTCCTGTTCCAAGGGAATCATTAGGACCATCCAATTCTCCAGCTCAGTATCTTTGTGGGCTGAAGATCTCTACTAACAGGGACCTATTGCCCAGCAAAGAATGCCCTGCAGAGGGCAGAGCCCCAACCTGTGATCCCAATCTGATGTTGGATGCTAGCAGCAGGGAAATGCAGTTGAAGCTGAATTGGAATACCAAGGGCCCATTCACCACCTTTGATACAATGACCAAGGCTCTGATGGATAATGGATAATGATATGGAATGTAACCCAAAAATCTATTGTAAACAAAAATTGGTTTTATAATTCTACAAATTTGCAATAGAATATGACAATTGCAAGAATATTTGGTTAATTGGGTAGCTCTTGAAGATTGAAAGCACCATAAAACATTTTCTTTTCTTTTATTCTGTAAAAGTTTATGATGCATTCACAAATCCATGAGTATAATTATAAAGAGATGAAATTGCTCGGAGAAATTTTCACGGATAAGGAAAGATGGATTGGGCGCATACAGGATATTAAAACCACTAGAAGCGACATTGGGTCGGGATTCCCACATCAGCCCGCCCACTTAAGAATTCCCCTACGAGTGGAAATCCTTGAGCTGTAAGGAAGATAATGCAAGCAGACAATTAAATCTCTATATCACTGTATTCAGTGTTTAACAGTGGGGATCCATTTCCAAAGCTGTCAGCAATTCATCAGAGTCAATAAGGTGTTTTTTCAGCTAAACAAAGAGGTTGGAAAGAGTTGATTAATCAAAGGAAAGAGCTTCAGTCATGCTGGTCAGGTGAGTGGCTGATGCTGCTTATAGCATTCCTCTCAGTGTTTTTACATTGTGACAGGTAGTAGCTTGCATTTCACTCATCTTCAGCTGCATTTCCCTGCTACTAGCCTCAATACTTTATGGGAGCAACTTTTGCAGCTTTACACCTCTGCTGAAGAATGAGAGGAGCAGCAGCAACAGCCAATGCCTTCTCATTAGCCACATGCCTCTCCACAGATCAGGGATGAACACCAAACTCCAGCTCAAAGAATGCAATATCTGTACCTCAGGTTTTAGAGGAAGAGGATCACTTCTCTTGACATTGTAGGCATCAGTTCCTCAGGAGACTCAGGTTTTCATGCAGATTATTGCTGACATCTGCAGTCATTTTGTGCTTTCTTCTCCAGCGAAGAGACAAAGTAGAGGTAGAAATGACTTGCATGGCTAGGCGGAAAGGACAATGTTTGTAGAGTACACCCTTGAGGGATAAATGCCAGAGGGAAATAGGGTAAAAGCAAATGTGAGTACTGACTGTTTAGATGGTGATGTGCGGTGTCTAGAGAGAAGAATGAATGCAGCTAGAAGGTATGTTGTTCTGAGGAGTGCTGTGCAGGAGGAAACTGGAAAAGTCAGTACATGGGAGTTGGTACTTGAAAGTGCATTGCCACTTACCTTTCCCATCATCCTGAGGTCCTGAATCATTTTGACCTATCTCTAGGTTTGAAGGATTACATTTTCTGACTTCTGTGACCACTTCTATGCATGCCTGCTTCATTGGCTGCTTCTTCCTGTTCAGTTATAATTTCAACTATAAGTTGATGTTATAACTGAATGGGAAAATCCCAGAATGGAATATTGGCTCAAAAACCCATAACTTTTTGTGATAACCCCCATGAGTTCTATGGGGAATTTCATTTATCTCCCACTGGGGCTCATTGGATAGAAGTTTTCTTGGTAACAGCTGATTTCTTAGGGAAGCTAAAACTCCACTCCTCCTCCCCCACTGATGAGAATCACATTGTACAATACAGAAGTTATAGAGTGCTGTATGTTCCATTACCTCCCTCACTGAAAAAACAGACGAGAGACCTACTATTTTTTACCCCGTTCAACGCTTAGAGAATTTTTCTAGAATTCTAAGTGTGTAATTACTGCAATTGTTGCTTTAACTCAGAATGCTACTTATTTTTCCTTGAATTTTCTGAACAATACCTTGGTCTCTGTTTTCTTAACCCCTTAAGATATCATTTCTGTCCTAATTCCTTAGTTATGTGGACAGGAATTGGTACTTTAAGAAGTTTGCCTTTTTGCAGCACCTGTCCTGTCCAGTTTTTATTCTGGCAGAGTTAAGGAATACTCACCACGCAGTGTTCTGTCTCCAACTACAATATATCCAGCTAAAACTAAAACTTAAAAGCTTTTCTACCTTACAAAGGTCTTCAGTTGCAAAGCAATAACTGCTGCTTCTATCCACATTTCAGGTAATGCTCTCTAAGTACAATAGATCCACAGTTGGACTTAACCAACCTCCACACATACTAACATCCTTTATCCAGCATGAATCGAACTATAGGTTTTACCGTTCCAGACATAGAAACATTCAATTGAACATACCTAAAGCAATATCGTATTTCTCATGCTTACCAATACAAATATAAATCTCTTAAAACTATTTTTATTTTCCTAACACCTTGTGAAAGATTGCCACAGTGCAGCCTGTCAAGTCTCATGACAGGACTTTCAGGTAAGAGTGAAAACCTGGCAAGAATCTTACCAGGTAAACCCCCTATTCTTTTTGTCACTGCTGACTCAAAGTCCATATGCAGTTCAACCATTCAAAATCCTTGATGGGATTTTTTTTAAATTAAAAATTCTTCTTTTGATAGATACAGTGAGTAACCGTACATATCCACTCTGATATTTTAGGGAATCCAGAAGCAGAATCCCAACACTGTAGCTGTGTGCAGCAGCTATGGCAAAGCCTGCTTCTTCTCCATTTGGTTCTCTGCAATTTCAGCAAGTTATTAAGAAAACGCCAAGCTCTGTTTCCAAACACCAGGAAAATTCTAGAATTCCATGTAACAAAAGCCATTTGAATTATTCAAATGACATATCTAATTAAATATGCCTTTCTTTCTCTTCCTTCATTACACTTAATTGAGGGAATTTTCAACATTGCAAAATGTGTTCTGGGAAAATCATATGTTCTGTAATAACATGTATTCTATGTGCAAATGATATCATTATCTGTATATTTGATCTTTTTGTAGTTGGTCAAAGGACATTTTTCAACTGCAACCTTAAAAAGAAATGGCGGAATATATGCTAGATTATTTATAATGCTTTTCTTTTCAATGCCTGGGACTCCAATCATTTATTATGGTGATGAAATTGGTCTCAAAGACTACAAGGTAATCAGAAACCTACTCATGCAATCAGATTACCATAATATTTTAAGTAACTGACTCATATAGATTTGGATTGGTTTGTTATTCTACTTCCCATATTAGGCAACAACACATCCTCTAATGCGGTGGGACGACGATATCAAATTTGCTGGATTCACTAAAAGTTCTCCTTGGATATTACCAGATTTGAGTGTTTACACACCTAGTGTTTTGGTACGTATGACTATTTGGCATAATATGTTGTAATTAATATAATATTGTCATGGAACTCATGACGAGAATACAAATAGGCAACCATTCTTGAATCTAATTTGATAATAGATGGCAGAGTGACACAGTGGTTAACATTGCTGCCTCAAAACATCAGGGACCCAAATTCAATTCCGTCTTGGGTGACTGTGGGGAGTTTGCATGTTGTCCCCGTGTCTGCATGGGTTTTCTCTGAGTGCTCCAGTTCTCTCCCACTGTCCAAAAATGTCTTGGTTAGCTTGGTTGGCCGTGCCAAATTCTTCCTTAGTGTCAGGGCAATTAGCAGGGTAAATATGTGGGGATATGGGGATAGGGCTGGGCAGAGATTGTTGTTGGTGCAGGCTTGATAGGTCAAATGGCCTTTTTCTATACTGTAGGAGTTCTATAATCTAAAACAAAAAGACCTGTAGCGTATAACTAAGTTTCTGTGTTAAGTTTACATCATCATGGTCTGTTTAACATGCCTAAAAGATGGAAACGTTGGATCTGTTAATAAAAAATGAAGAGGCAAATCAAATGCATAATATTTAGTTACTAGAAATATTAAATAAGATTGAGAATTGCTGGAATATTCACAGGCCAGACAGTGTCTGTGGATCCAGAAACACAATTAGGGGGATGAACTTTAACTTACAGGAAGTTATTTGTCTGTGGCAAATTTGAGATAAACTATCTTGTCTTCATGCCCAATGATCTTCTTGAGATCAGCAAAGATCATTTTTATTTTTGGAATGTATCTATTCTGATTCTCCAGATAATATGTTGTAATTAATATAATATTGTCAGAACACTGAGATCAGAACACTGCATTTGCCTGACGAAGGCTGTAAAGTCGAAAGCCCGCGGATTTACTATCAAATAAATTGGTTGGATTTAAAATTGGTGTTGTAAAACTTTACTGAGTTCTCCAGATAAATCCAGAGTGTGTCTTCATCCCAGGTTATACCTTTGTTTATGTTACTTCAGTGTAGGAAAACCCTCCAACCTGGCCAGAATTATTTGCATCCAAGTAAACCAGACAATTTGATGCAGTCTTGTATTTATTTGTCTTTACTTCTAACATTGCACACACTGCAAATGTAGGTTTGAAAGCAGTTGCAAAGGGGAGGTTAAAAGTATGGAAACTGACACAGCATCAGGCAGCCAACTCCAGCCCACTGACTTGCACATTTAACTGCTTGAAAGCAACTCCCTTGGAAGAGTTCAATTGTCAACTTCAATAAATTGTTCAACTACAATGACAATATGTTTTTGCAATTGAATTGTAGAGGTCAACTGAATATTAACATAGAAACAACTGAGAGGGCTGAACTCATGACAGGACATATGCCAATAAGGACTGAAACCTTATAGCTGTTTTGCATGATTGTGTGAAAACCTTTGTTCACAGTGTTTGTGCTGAGAGATTATTTTCACAAATTTGGAGATTACTTTCAGAATTTTGGAGGTTTGTGAATCAAATTTCCACAAAACGGCTAGCAGCATAACAGCATCAGCAACAGAAGAAGCAGCAAGAATAGTATAAAGGTAAAGGGTGGGACCATAATGTCCAAAGAACCGTGGATGCCAAGAGATATACAGGATTGGTAAGGAATAAAAGGAAGGCTTACGGCAGATACTGAAAGCCCCAAGTAGCAGATGCCCTAGAACAGCACAAAGTGCAGGAGAGTACTAAATAATGAAATTTGGAGAATGAGGAGGAGACATGAAACACCAAAGCGGGCAAGGGGAGTTTGTGTGTGTGCACGCATGTGCGTGTGCTGATGTGGTACCATTACTGAAGAAGAGAAAAATTAAAGGCCAATGAGTCTCATCAGTGGTAGGGAAACTATTGGAAATATTTCTGAGGGACAAAATTAATTTTCACTTGGAGAGCAAGAATTAATTAAGGATTATAGAATCCTTATAGTGCAGAAGGAAGCCATTTGGTCCATCAAGTCTGCACCAATCATAATCCCATCCTAGCCTATTCCTGTAACTCCCATGTTTACTCTACTAATCCCCTAACATAAGAAATAGGAGCAGGAGTAGGCCATATAGCCCCTCAAGCCTGCCCCGCCATTCAATAAGATCATGGCTGATCTGTAGTGGTTCAGTACCACTTTCCTGCTTTCTCCCCGTAACCCTTAATTCCCTTGTCAATTAAAAACCTATCCACTCTTGACTTGAACATATTTAGTGAGGAAGTCTCCACCACCTCACCAGGCAGAGAATTCCAAAGATTCACCATCCTCTGCGTGAAGAAACCCTTCCGCAACTCCAATCTGAACCGCTCCCCCGCCCCTAATCTTGAGGCTGTGCCTAACATTAAAGGGCAATGTAGCATGACCAGTCAACCTAACCTGCACATCTTTGGACTGTGAAAGGAAACCAGAGCACCTGAGGTAAACTCATGCAGACACGTGGAAAATGTGTAAACTCCACACAGCTTTATCATTTGACTGAATTTTTCACAGAGGTGACTGAGATTTTTCACAGAGATGAGGGCAATACAATTTATGTGGTTTCCGTGGATTTCGGTAAGACTTTTGACAAAATCCTGTATAGGAGACTGATCAAGAAGATAAGAGTCAATGGGGTCACAGCAATTTGGCAAATTGAATCCAAAATTGGCTTAATGGTAATTGAATGGCGAGCAGGCTTGAGGGGCTGGATGGTCTACTCCTGCTCCTATTTCTTATGTTCTTATGTAGGAGGCAGAGGGTGATTGTTGAAAGTTGTTTTTATGACTGGATGCCTGCTTCCAATGGTGTCCCGCAGAGATTGATGCAAAGAAATACACAACAAACAATGGGATATTAGAAAGTATAGAGAATCAGAGGGACCTTGGGGTGCATATCCAAAATTCCCTGAATGGACTGGATGGGTAGATGAAGTGGTTAAGGAGGTATATGGGATACTATCCTTTTTAGCCATGGCATAGAGTCTAAGAGTAGGGATGATGGAGCTGTATAAAACTTGTTAGGACACAGTTGAAGTACTAGTGGCAGTAAAAATGAATGGCTCCAGTTCTCACTGGTTTCTTCCAGCTACAAGGTATAAGAGGACTTTTCTGAGGTATTCCCTGGGATGCATTGTACTTATTGAACCTCACTCAACCAATACACAAACTATGAAAGACACTGTATAGTTAAAGAACAAAAAGGAATTTATTTGCTAATGCATGCATTGAGAGAGGCATAGTCAATGAGGGTTAACTGTCCTTTCTGATCTAATATTGTAAGGTAAAATTATTATATTATTCTGAACATTTCAATATCCTGCCTAGTCTCATCAATCAGACTGGAGAGCCCAATCACAATATTCAACATTCTTACCTTAGAAAATAATGTTCCATCTGTCAACAAGAATAGGAATTTATTAGCTTATTCCCCATGTTGGTTCCTTCCTGTTTACCTAGGAAACCTAATCCATGTCATTACCAGTAGCCAAGTCCATAGCCAACATCTGTGATTTTTTTTTAATTGGTGAAAGGAGTCACTGATTCGCTGGAACATGGGCCTCCTTGAGAGACTGCTCCAGCCTTGCTCTCCATGAATGAATTTACTTCCTTAATTTGTAGACCTATGATTAAACTTGTTTTCACGTGTCATATATATGGCACTTTATAATTACCTTAACCTAGTCTATTTATTATAGTAAAACTAAAATGAAGGGCCTCATACAGAGATTGATGAAAGGGAATACACAATGAACAATAGGATTTTAGAAGTTCAGAGGACCAGAGGGACCTTAGGTGCATATCCAAAGTTACCTGAAGGCAGTAGGATGGGAGGAGGTAGTTAAGAAGACATGTAGGATACTACCCTTTTTAGCTGAGACATAGAATATAAGAGAAGGGATGATGGAGCTGTCGTTGGACTACAGCTGAAGTATTAGTGGCAGTAAGGGTGAATGGCTCCTTGCGTTTACAGTTTTCACTAGTTTCCTCCAGATACAGGGTATCAGTGACAGCCCTTAAATTATTTTCTATTTCCTATATTTCTGTAGCTAGTGGGGCTAAAAGGATATGAGGGCAAGGTGAGATCAGGATTTTGAATTTGATGATCAACCTGATCAAAATGAATAATGGAGTAGGCTTGTAGGGCTAAATGGCATACACCTGCTTCTATTTTCTATGTTTCCATGTTTCTTGGGATGTAGCCAGAGCTGGCTGGGTTATAATTTATTGTCCCTCCTTAATTGGCCTTGAAAAGGTGATGGTGAGTTGCTGCCTTAAACCACTGCAGTTCAAGTGTGTGTATACCCACAGTGCTGTTAGGGAGTGGTGGTGTCCCCATGTATCTTGTGTCCTTGTCCTAGGTAAGAGAAATTGTAGGTTTGGAACTTGATGAAAAAGCCTTAGTGAGTTACTGCAGTGCACCTTTATTTCGAGTGTAATGCTGCCAATGTGTGTCAATGGCATAGGGAATGAATGATGGAGGTGGTGGATAGGGTGCCAGTCAAATGGTCTGCTTTGTCCTGGGTATTATTAAGCTTTGAGTGCTGTTGGAGCTGCACTTATTATGGAAAGTGGAGAGTATTCGATCTCACTCCTGACTTGTGCCTTGTAGATGATGGACAGACTTTGGGGCATCAGGAGATGAGTTACTCTTTGCAGAATTCCCAATCTCTAACATACCTTCGTAGCCAAAGTATTTATATGACTGGTCCAGTTCTGTTTCTGGTCAATGATCCATCAGATGTTGATCATAGAAAAATCCAGTGATGATAATGCCAGCAATGATCATTGCCTCGTATTTGTGTGACACTTATAAGCCCAATCCTAAATGTTGTCCAAATTTTGTTGCGTAAGGACATGGACTGCTTTAGTATCTAAGGAATAGTAAATGGTGCTGAACGTCGTACAATGATCAGTGAACACACCCATTTCTGACCATATGATGGAGGGAACGTTATTAATTAAGGAGTGGGAGATAGTTGGACCTAGGTTAATATCCTGAGGAACTCCTGCATTGATGCCCATGGGACTGAGTTGATTGACATGATGTGGAAATGCTACGTTGGGCTAGGCACAGTAAAAAGTCTCAACACCATGTTAAAGTCCAACAGGTTTATTTGGTAGAACAAGCTTTTGCAGCACTGCTCCTTCACCAGTTGAGTGGAGGATTGGGTTCACAAACAGGGTCAATATAGACGCAGAATCAATTTACAAGATAATGCTTGGAATATGAGTCTTAACAGATAATAAAGTCTTTACAGGCATGTACAATGCAAATGGAGAGAGGATTAAGTAGAAGTTTAAGAGGTATGAATTGTCTTGAATCATAACAATTAATGAGATTTTGCAAGCCAAGTCAATTCATGGGGGTTACAGATAATGTGATGTGAACCCAAGATCATGGTTGAGGTTGTTTTCATGTGTGCGGAACTTGGCTGTCAGTTTTTGCTTAGAGATTCTGCATTGTCATGTGTTATGAAGGGCACCTTGGAGAATGCTTACCTGAGGATCAGAGGCTGAATGTGCTTGACTGCTGAGGTGTTCCAATACAGAAAGGAAACATTTCTGCCTGGAGATTAAGCTGCGTCCATTCATCTGTTGTCGTAGCATCGGCATGGTTTCGCTAATGTATTATGTCTCGGGACATCCTTTCTTGCAACGTATCAGGTAGACGATGTTAGCTGAGTTGTAGAAGTACATACCTATACCTGGTGGATGGTGTTCTTGCATGAGATGATGGTATCCATGTTGATGATCCAAATGTCATGCAGAGATTGCTGTAGCAGGATTGTGTGGTTTCATGATCGCTGTTCTCCTGAAGGTTGGATAGTTTGCTGCACAGTAAGAATTCTCACAACACCAGGTTAAAATCCAACCAGTTTATTTGATAGTAAACCCACAATCTTTCAGGGTTTGCCCCTTCGTCAGGTGAGTGGGAAGTTCTGGTCTCAAACAGAGCATATAAAAGGCACACACAGTTTACAGAATACAATTGTGCAATTGTTTGAAGGCAAGTAGTGAAATGTGGAGATGGCCTTGGCGAGATGTTCGTCTTCATTGATGACATGTTGAAGGCTCCAGAGAAGATGTTATAGCTTTTCTGCTTGGGGAAGTACTGGACGACAAAGGGTGCTCTGTTCGCCGTGTCCCGTGTTTGTCTTCTGATGAGGTTGGTGTAGTTTTTCGCTGTGGCACATCAGAAATGTCGATCAATGAGTCAAAAGCCATATCCTGTTCTTACGAGGGCGTCATTCAGCATCTGGAGGTGTTTGTTGCAATCCTCCTCATCTAAGCAAATTCTGTGTATACAGAAGACTTGTCATAGGGGATGGCTTCTTTAACGTGTTTAGAGTGAAAGCTGGAGACATGGAGCATTGAGATTATCCATAGGCTTACGGTACAGTGAAGTGCTGAGATGACCATCCTTGATGAAGATGCGTGTGTCTAAGAATGCAACCGATTCTGAAGAGTGGTCCATGGTGAGTCTGGTGGGATGGAACTTGATGTCATCATATTGTTGTTTCAATGAGTGTTCGCCATGAGCCCAAAGGAAGAAAATGTCATTGATGTATCTAGTGTATAGCGTCAATTGAAAGTCTTGTGCAGTGATGAGCTGTGCATGAAGATGTTGGCATATTGAGGTGCGAATTTTGTTCCCATCGCTGTTCATTTCTCTGGATGAAGAACTGGTTGTTGAAGATGAAGACATTGTGGTCCAAGATGAAGCAGATGAGTTGTAGAATTGCATCTGAAGATTGGCAGTTGTTGGCATGAAGTACTGAGGCAATTGCAGCAATGCCATTATCATGGGGGATGCTGATGCAGAGTGCTGAGACATTCATTGTGACAAGGAGTATACCTCGTTCAACTGCTCCATGGGTGCTGAATTTCTGTAAGAAGTCTGTATAGTGTTGTGACAGAAGATGGGGGTTCTTTGTATGATAGATTTCAGGATGCCCTCAACGTAGCCGGAGAAGTTCTCACATACTACCTAATACAATAGGATAACTGGGTGTGTTGGCCTTGTGTATCTTTGGGAGGCAATAAAGATCTCCTATGCAGTGAGTATGTGGGATGAGAGCATGGAGGATGCTCTGAAGGTCTGGATCAAAGGTCTTGATCAGTCTGAGTTGAGAGTATGTTCTTTGGTCGGATCTGTGGGTAACTGTAGTGTTCCTCGTTGTTCAGTTGTCACTACATTTTGCAGTAATCCATTCTGTTCAATATGACAGTGGCCCCTCCTTTGTCTGCTTGTTTGATGACAAGGTTGCAGTTCATCTTGAGAGTGTGGATGGCATTGCATTTGTGCTTGTGAGTGCAGCTGATGAACCTGGTTTGACATTGATTGATCTCCAACAACCACAACCATTTTCCTTTGTGCAAGACATGACTCCAACCAATGGAGAGTTTTTCCCATTGATCCCAATTTTAATGGGGCTTGATGCCACAGTCAGTCAAATGCTACCTTGATGTCAAGGTCATCTCTCCTCTTGAGTTCAGCTACTTTGTCTATGTTTGGACCAAGACCGTGGTCAAGAGTTGAGTGTGCTCAATTTGTCAGAGCCAATGAGCAGGTTATTGCTGAGTAAATGCTGCTTGATAGCACTGTTGAAGATACTTCCCATCATTTTACTGATGATCGAGAGTAGACAAATGGAGTGATAGTTGGCCAATTGGTTTTGTCCTTTTTTTTTAATTGACAGGACATTTCTGGGCAATTTTCATCATTACAGCCTTGATAACGGTGTTGTAACTGTACTGGAACAGCTTGACTAGGAGTATGGCTACTTCTGCAGCATTAGCCCACAGTATTATTGCTAGAATGTTGTTTGGGCACATGTCAGTTGCAATTAGTTGGGGGAGGGAAGTCAGGGGATCCATGGGGGGAAGTGATTGAGGAAGTCTCATGGCATGTCAGCAAGTTTGGGGGGGGCGGGTAAGTGTGGTTGTGGAGAGGTGTTTGTATGAGTTAGAGTGTGTGTCTGTCATTGAGGACTTGGGGTGAAGTCAAGCATTGAGATTTCTCTAGAAAGTCTCTCAGAGGATTATCTCAGCCACAGGAAGTAGACGATTCAGGAGAAGCATGTCAGAAATGTCCTTCCTCTGGACAACAGCGAGATGCCTTTAGTTTCCACAATCAAATTTAGCTCTCTTCTTGAAGGCAATTATAATTGTCACATTCCTGAAATCAAGCAAGGAGTTCATTTTTCTCTCCAATCTTTAGGATGAGTGAATGACAACTTGTTGTGAGCAAATGTCTGCCAGCTTTGAAGACATCAGCTGGAATGTTATCCACTTTTCATGTATTTAACTACATGTTGCAGATCTTCCATTTGTGGCAGTTCAGCCATGTATTCTACCACAGAGTACTGGGGATAGCCCAAGCATAACAGTTGCCATCATGGATTCATGGCTGTGGAAATGGGCAGCTGACATCTACACATGAGTGCAAAATGGAAAGCTCCAAAGAAATGGGAAACAAAATTGGGAGTAAGGATTACTGTCTGGAATTATTGAACTCAAATGTTGAGAACAAAAAGTTGTACGGTGCCTAATTAATGGATGAAGTTCTCTTTATCAAGATCATTTGAGCTTCATCGGAACTCTGCAGTAAGCCAAGGACAGAGAGATCAGCAAGATAGAAAATTGAAATGACAGTTATTCAAGATCAAGTTTGCCAACTGAATAGAATGTTCAAAGCAGTCACTCAATCTGGGTTTGGTCTCCACATTTTTGAGCTGACCAATTTGTAAGCAGAAAGTACAAAATACCAAATTGAAGAACTTGTGAATCATTGTTTAACCTTGGGGGAATCTATGGGGTCTTGAATGACAAGGAACAAGAAGGTAAAAGGACATCTTCTGTGCTTGCATGAAAAGGTGCCTTTGTACTAGGAGGCAGTGCTAGGAGTATTTGATTGGGGGAAGAAACGGTCCCTTTGAAGTGCTAAAAAGAAAGGGAAGGGGAAGATGTGTTTGATGGCATTGCCCTGGAGATAGCAGCAGAAAAAGCGGAAGATAGTATATTAACTGATTTAACTGTTAGCTAAGAAAAGGAAGCACCAGATAGCCATTTTAACCAGTTTTAACTGGCATATCCGAATATGATAAAGATCTGTGTCTCTCTCCTCAGCAGTGTATAAGTCCACTGAAGAGTGTACAAAGATGGGTTTTTGAATTTGGTTAAAGAATGAGCCAATACATTTTCTAAATTATACAAGAGTTAATTAAAACACCAAACATGCAATTTATTTTTGATGGCAATTCAATTACAACATTGACAGTTTTAGGAAAAATAAATATAATCTTGTTTCTAATAGAGAATCTGAGTTTTTCATTTCCACATGGGTTTTTGTGTGTTTGTGCACCAGAGGACTGAAATGAATGATTAAAGTATAAGGACACTTCTTACCAATAATAACAGGAACAGCAAACTGAGATATGAGAGATGCCATCAACAAGAGCAAGGATTTGAGTTATTAGTTAAAACACAGAAGGTCTTATTCCTTCTGGCCTGTAAGCTCCAGACTATAAGACTACACAAATCAAAGGCTCAAATTTGAAGATGCTCCTTGTGTCATTCATGTTCCATCTAAGTATGATTTAAGGGAGGCTTATTGATCAGACTCACCATCCAGATGCTGACCGTCAAGTGCATCTTAAGTACGAGTGCTGGATGCAGTCCATTCCATAGAATCCCTGCAGTGTGAAAGGAGGCCATTTGGCCCATTGTGTCTGAACCAACCCTCCAAAAGAGCATCTTACTCAGGCCCAACCCCTCTCCCTATCCCTATAAGACCATGTATTTACTATGGGCCAATCCACGTAACCTGCACACATCCGGAGCACCTGGAGGAAATTCTATACAGACAGTTGTCCAAGGCCGGAATTGAACCTGGGTCCCTGGTGCTGTGATGCAGCAATAGTAAACACTGTACTATGGTGCCAAACTTATTGTAATTTTGTATTTTGGCCTAGGGAATGGGCATCACTACTCAGTAGGTAATATCCAGATAATATTAGTTATGTATTGTGCCCACTAGAGTCCAGATGTCACAGGATGAAAAGATGTGCATTTTACAGAGGTATATATGGAAGCTTAAGTTCAAAATGGGTGTTCACAAATGTTCTTTCAAGGGCTGAAACAATACAACTGTGTCATCATCCTCTGTGAGATGCCATATCTGCATTTATGATACAACATGCCTATGTAGAGTTTTAAGTCTTATGTTGCATCAATCTCTGCATTGTGGACATGGCTTAATTATGGATATGTTGACAGTTTGGCTGACTCATTAACAGCCATTGACATTTATATAAGGGCAGCAGTTTGTGATAGTGTTCTATAATGTCGTAACTATGTTGGGAGTTGTGGGTTTTAAACGAAAGAAGGAATCTGTGCGAATATTTGAATATATAATACCTTCTTACCTTGTTTTATAAAATACATGCATTCATAGGAACGTGAGCATCACAGGCATTTATTGCTCTTTTAGAAGATAGCAGTGAGTTGCCTTCTTGATCCACTGCAATCCATGTGTTTAGGTATGTCCGTAGTGCTAATAGGGAGTTCTAAAATTTTGACCCAGTGATAGTGAAAGAAAGGCAATATATTTCCAAACCAGGATGATATATGGTTTGGAGGGGAACTGATAGGTGATGATGATCCCATGATGTCCTTGTTCTGCTTGATTTGATTGTGGGTTTGCAAGGTACTGCCTGATGAGTCTTGGTATGTTTCTGCAGTGCATTTTGTAATTGATAGACACTGCCACCCTTGGTGGAAGAAGTGAATGTCTGCTTTGTCTTGGACCTTGTCAAGCTTCTAAAGTGTTGCTGGAGCTGCATTCATACAGGCAAATGGAGAGAATTCCATCACACTCCTTACTTGTGCCTTGTAAAATGGTGCACCAGTTTTGGGATGTCAGGAGGTGAGTTACACTCTTAGCCTCTGAGCTACACTTGTAGCCACAGTATTTATATTGCTGGCCCAGTTCCGTTTCTGGTCAATGGTAATCCCCAAAGTGTTGATAGTGGGGGATTCAGCGATGGTAATGCCATTGAATGTCAAGGGATGATAGATTCTCTCTTGTTGGAGATGGTCAGTTCCTGCACATTGTCACTTGCCAGTCCAAGCCTGGATATTGTTCAGGTGTTGCTGTCTTTGAACATGGACTCTTCAATTCCTGAGGAGCAGCAAATGATGCTGAACATTGTGCAGTCATAAGCAAAAATCTCCACTTCTGACCTTATGATGGAGCACCCAAAGATTATTGGGCCTAGAACACTACACTGAAGAGGTTCCAGAAATATTCCTATCCTAAGGATGAAAGAGCTCAGCATACCAATACAAAAGATAAGGCTGAAATGTTTGCAAAAATCTTCAGCCAGAAGTACCTAGTGGATGATCCACCTTGGTCTCAGGAGATTCCTTCCATCGCAAATGCCAATCTTCAGCCAATAGTTGTTTTCTCTCGCATTGTATTCTTGCAAATTGCACTGATGAGTGTAAGATAATAAGTGTTGACAAAAACTCCTTTTCCAATAGTGCTCAAGTTCCATACTACCAAATGACTAAACATTAATCTCATCCTTTTCGAACAATCTCATTGATTTACAGAGAGTAAAGTGTTTCAGTTTTCTCTGTGCACAGGGAGCTTTACTCTGTGTCTAACCCTGTGCTGTACCTGTCCTGGGAGTGTTCAATGGGAGACAGTGTAGAGGGAGCTTTACTCTGTGTCTAACCCTGTGCTGTACCTATCCTGGGAGTGTTTGTCTGTAACAGGAGTACAAGTCGAAAAGAATAATGTGTATTTATATAGCATTTTTTACATTGTAAAACATTCCAAGGTCCTTCACAGAAGTGATATCAAGCCTAATCACATGAAATATTAGGACAATTAAAGAAGCATTTCCAAGACAAAAGAGAAGTGGAGAGGCTTAAGAAGGGTAGGAGTTGGTAAACTAAATGTTGCAGAGAGTCAAGGTGCAAACAGTTATGTTGTGACTGGTCTCTTATTCCATTCTATAAAGGTGAATAAAGCAAACTGTAAATAAGGTTCTTATCTTACGCATGTTCATGAACAGTACCTCATTTCTATACAATTCAAACAAGGTTGATCACTGAGACTGTTCACAAACTGTGCATGCCAAACCAATGTTGACATCAAAGCTAAACTTGAGAATTACACACTCTAAAGATGCTTGAATGGTGGATGAATTTTTAAAATTTATGCATTGGACGTGGAAGCCATCTATTTGGCCAGCAATTTTTGTCCATCCCTAATTGTCCTTGAGAAGGTGATAGTGAGCTGCCTTCTTGAACTTCTGTAGTCCATATGGTGCAGGTATATCTACAGTGCTGTTAAGGGCAGAGTTCAAGAATTTTGACCTAGCGACAATGAAGGAATAGTGATGTTTTTCAAATCAGGATGCTAAATGGCCTGGAAGAAAACTCTTCGATGGTGGTATTTCCATGTGCCTGCTGTTCTTATCCTTCCAGTTGGTAGTGAGTGAGAGTTTGTTATCTAAGGAACCTTGGTGAGCTTCTGCAGTACATCTATTACTGTGCCGCAGTGGTGGAGGGAGTGAATATTTGTAGATGGGATACCAATCCAGAGGGCTGTTTTGTTTTGGCTCTAATGTCAAGCCTCTTGAACGCTGCTGGAACTGCACTCATCTAAGGATTTCTTATCAACGGGTCCATTGAAATCCCAGTTTCAATGAAAGATTCTGACAGCAATGTGGGGGAACCTAGATCCAGCTGTAATTGGTGGAAAGGTGTTAGCCCAGTCCAAGAGGGAACCTAACGCTTCCTCGTGAGACTTGGAAGAGTAAAGCTGTTTTTCTGAAAGGAAAATTTATTTTTAAAATTTAAAAATTTTAAATTTTTATTTAAAAAAATAAAACTTTACGAGTTTTAAAGTTTTATGTTGTGCTTCTCCTAGTACAGGTTCCTCTGGCAGATATTTGTCTGATGGTGAAGTCAACAATGGCTGCCCATAGTACACTCCTGTTCTTTGCTTGGAACAAACCCCCACTCAGGCCACAGCTTAAATGAATGCCATAGTCACACTCAATTGGCATATTTTAAAAAGTCTGCTTCCTTCCTATCCTGCTACTGATTCAAAAGACCAGATGAATAAAGAGGTAACCAATTCATGAGGTTTTAAGTGGAGTGCATTACTTGAAAATACGGGGGGAGCATATTCAAGAGTAACTTTCAAAAGGGAATTGGATAAATACAGGAAAGGGAAAAATATTGCTGAATTGTTGAGAAAGAATAGAGGAGTGAGACCAGTGGATAGCTTGTTCAACATTGGTACAATGGAAAGTAACATCCTTCTGAGTTACATGATTCTGTTATAAGATCTTCAGTTTACGTCATAAGAATTTTCTTTGGTTTTCACAGCAACAGGAAGATGATCCACAATCAACTTTGTCATATTACCGGAAACTTGGAAAGATAAGAAGCGAAGAACTTTCTCTGCAGTATGGTGACTTCAATGTTGTGTCAAACTCAACAAACTACATTTCTTTCATAAGGCAATGGGAACGAACAGGAATTTTAGTTGTCTTGAATTTTGGTGCTGCGACTACTATAGACTTTACTGCGGTATATCTGCCTTCAACTGCCCTTCTACTTGTACAGTCAGAAGGCTTAACACCATGTGGTCTAATATCTATGAAAAAAATGAAAGTAGAAGCAAACACAGGATATATACTAAAGTATTTTATTGAAGATAATTCTTGAACTACTGTCTTACTCTTTTTAAATTAAAAGAATATTAAATGTGTCAAACGAAACTGTAGTATACACATATTAAAAACAAGCATTGTTTTCCATACAATAAATGAAAACCATTTAAATATTAGATCTATATTTTTATTTCAATTGAAACAAATCTGATAAATTAGTGAGTTTACCTCAACAGCAATTGTTCAGTTTAAGGATCTAATCTCAGAAATTAAACACAAGATAGCAGGAATTACATTTTCCCCTGGCATTGAGAAATGTGCAAAATGAATATATTTCCATGCATATTTATGTGAGATTATATATGCATATTGAATGAAGTTCTTAAGATATATTTTCAGTCACGCAATGTAAGTTTATAAAGGCTACATCTACTTCAAATGAAACTCACTAATATTTTATTTCCCAATTGTCATTTTAATATCTCTAGATAAAAAGTGACATAATTCTATCAAGATTATTCTTTCAAAGATATCTACAATTTTCCAGTCATTACTTGTATTACAGCGTACAATATTTCTTTAATGTTTCCATAATAATTGCAGAGTATGTGGATATCCTTCTTGATATATTCTGGATCTATCACTATTTTAGAAGAACCATCATCATAAAGATTACAGCATCTCAAGAAGAAGGTCTGATACAATGTTTCCAGAGCAACTTGGAATGGGAAATGAACATGGCCACATCAGCATTGTCCACATCTCGCAAACAATTTTTAAAAAATGTTTATATCAGCTTGTAGATCAGGAATAAGCAGGGAATGTCGATGCAATAGAGATTGCTATAAAATGCCGCAAGTTGAGGCAGGAAATAATCCAGTCAGTGATCCAGTAGCACCAGCAGCACCATTGGTTCACTGCAGTGCTGTAAGCAATTCAAAGATGCTGCCAAAATGTCACAGTAGGCGGTTGCATGGACACTTCTTTCTGATTTAAATCAACCAGTGGAAACTTGATCTAGAACCATTGCACCCTCCCCCCATTACGCCTTCAGTCCTTTAGAAAATTCCTACATTCCATGTTCCACTTTCCACCATCTTCCGTGTGCAACATTCCCTCCCTGCACAAAAAAATTGGGGAGTTGATGTTGTCATATCTTCTATTATAATTCCTAGATTATTTGGCCTCTCATCATGTTGATACATTTAAATCTGTAACTGAAGTATCCACCCAATAGAACAAAGTAGATTGCACCTGAAAGAGTTCTGAGCAATTGCAATATCAGCCAGTTTGAGGAGAGGGTGCTGCAAATCTGGGATGAGGAGTTTCTGGAGAAAGCTGTCCTAAACCATTCTCACCCAGCCAGAATTGAAAGATTGAGTGTGAAAGGATTTTTGGATTTCCAGGTCAGAAACTAGAAGTAATCCAACTCTGAATGTCACTCTGCAGAAGTTCAGTCTCAAAGTTATCAGTTACCTTTTTTGTGAATTATAGATTTTGAAGGCAAAACTCCTCTATTAAGTTAATGCATGTTCTTTGCCAATAATTATCAGAATTTTCTGGATTCTCTGGTCCCCCTGCAGTGAATGGAGATCATTTAAAATAATAGGAAGCACAACGTTATGTTGCCTCTGCATCAAATGGGAATAGCTTAATTGTTCTTGAGGACTATGGTATTTAACCCCATGAGTCATAAATACTTTTAATTTCCCAGAATAACACAATTCATTGTTTATTTCATTGCTAACAAAAAGTTTAGAGATATTTGTGATGTTTTTGAGATATTTTTGAAGTGTCTGTACTTTATGACAGTTCTGTTGTTCCTTACTTCTTTGGCTCTTAGTAACCATGCAGTTGTATTATATCGCTGATTAATATCCTAAATGTTAAATAGAAAGTTGATAGCCTCTTTATATTGCAGAAGTGTTTACACAAGCAGTTCTACTAATCTGATTTCCAATTCAGCAGTTGTTAAAAATATCCCATTTACAATGCAAGGTATACTGAACACATGGTAAGGGGAAAAAAGGCACTGATCAGGGTGAACAAACAAATTTGTCTGTCTCAAACTGTCTCCATCCCAATCCCAGCCAATACACTTTTGCTTTCACTAACTAGTACAGAGCTTCTTTGGCCACTTTGCAAGTAGTGGGAAAACATATTGTTGCCAATGAACCTGGGTCATTGGTGCTGTAGACACGAGAGTCAAACTCTTAAATTATTGTATAACAAGTCTTTATTGTACTGTACCAAACTACCACAAAATTACTACAGGCATCAAACTTTATTGAACACAAAGTAACTAACCTGTCTTATTCCATTATATACACAAATATTCAAAAATTATCAAAACTTCAAAAAATATCCAAACTCATGAATTGGACTTTGAGATATTACCTGCAGTATAGTGGACTGATCTGTTGATGGGTTTTGTTCTAACATCTCCAAGTCCCAGACTCAAAGCTTTACTTCTATAGTGCTTAATCTAGGGTTACTGCTGTTGATGTCTTTTTGTTTGTCCTTATGGAGATCCTGCTGGTGCTGATCACACTTTTAGTCACACGTTCCAAGACAGGGACTAATCAATCACTGTCTTTTTGATCACAAATGCAGGATATCATGCCTCTCTGTCAGAGAGTCATCATTCAGTCAGGAACATGTCACAGAGATCTGTGTTCAATTATTGCCTATTTAAGCCTTGGCAACAAGGCTATCCAATTAATTCCTATGTTTGTTACATAGCTGCACTTCCTGTTCTTTCCTGCTCCTAGAGTCCTTAGTGTGATTGAGAGTTAGCTTTTTTAGGCATCAAGCTTTGCTGGTGTCTTTATGAATTCCCAACAGGCTACAATACTGTTTGGAAAATATTTTAAAAACAATTGCATTTTTGCAAGCAGTAGCAAAGAAGTGACACAGTTGTTTCTAAAACATTTGTGGTGTTGTGTACATTTGGTTTGAAAATCTCTCAAAAATATATTTTTCTTCCAATTACCTAAATTGTTTAATGATTCAGAAAAAAATTGACAAGGAGATTCTGCAGAAATCAGTTTTCTGCCTGTCCAGAGAGAAGCTAGAACACTTCAGTGGTCCACTTTGACATTGGCCATAGTTTTTTTGCTACTTTTGCCTGGAGTTTCAATGCAGTTTATGTTTATCTTATTACTAGAAGTTATACTAATATAAGAGGTGTTGATGGACTCTGTCATCTTTAATAGTATATTTGCCTTTCAAGAATCCAAGAATTTTATATTGCCATTTTGGTGTTAATTTCAGCAGTGCCATCAAACTGATGATATAAATGATACATTGCAAGTGTCTCCAGATTAAAATGGAACTGATTAAATGAAGAAATAAGGAAAATCAAATGAATTTGTGTTTTATTTTAATATCTTTTAAAGTTAAAAATTAAAGGTTATGTATTAATCACAAGTAGGATTACATTCTGTATCAGACTAACTACTGTGAAAATCCACTAGTCACCATACTCTGGCACCTGTTTGGGTACAGCGAGGGAGGATTTAGCATAGCCAATTCACCTAGCCAGCATGTCTGTCAGACTGTGGGAGGAAACTGGAGCACCCAGAGGAAACTCCGCAGACACGGGGAAAACGTGCAAACTCCACACAGATAGTAACCCAAGCCGGGAATTGAATCTGGGTCCCTGCTCTGTGAGGCCCACTTAAAACTAAGTTTTAAAAGATGTCTGCATTTCTATAAAACAAAAATAAAATTACATGTGATTTGATTTGAAATCCAACATTTTTATTGAGAAAGACAAAATTGTATTCATTGGTAGAAACATATCTTTCTCATAAGTTAATGATTTTTAGTCTGCTTGCACTATTACCTGTTGAGTGCTAGTCAGAGTCCAAAGTTCAAAGGGCCGGATGCATCTGTATAGAGGAGGATCCTTTCACCAACCTGCTCAGGCTGCCAGCTACACAGATAGTGTGAACGCAAAACAATTCTTAAGATGTCTTTCGACACAGATCAAGCAAATCTTGCACAAATAGATCTGAAAGAAGTAAAAGGTATTACCAATCAAACCTTTGAAGAAGATGAAAGCCAGCCACAAAGATCTAGCAACTTGAGTGAATCCAGTGATATTGCTAAACTGAAGGAAGAGCCTTATGTTACTTTGGCAGTAAACTGTGACAGAAGTGACCAAGTGAGCGTATATCATGATGGACCCTATCCTGGAATGCCCAAAGATGTCTTAATACGCTATTCAAGCCAACTGTGTTACAGATTGCCCAGAGAAATTCTCTTCTGGCTCACTGTGGCAGCCACTCTCATTCTGGTAGCCTGTACTATCGCCATCATTGCTCTGTCTCCCAAGTGTCTGGACTGGTGGCAAGCCAGCCCAATCTACCAAATCTACCCACGATCATTCAAAGACTCTGATGGGAATGGTGTCGGAGATCTGAATGGTAAGCAACAATACTCTTAGAAGGAAAGCTAGCGTTAGGGATATATTCTGCCAAATACGTAGTTTGGATATTGTCAGCCCATCTGCTTAGTTGGGCTCAAGAATGTAATTACTCTTGATTGAACCAAATATTTTAAGATTTACTAATGGTTCATTTTGTATTTGTGGGATACAAGAATATCTCTGCCATTAAAAGGAAGTCTAGCTTCTGAACTAATTATTTATAGACTTGAATTTTCAGACCTCCCACCCAGTGTAAACAAGAGACTTAAATCATAGAAAAAGATTTAGCAATCTTTTGATGATGCTGTTGGTACTGTTTTCCTGGGATCTCAAGGTTAAGCAACCTGAATTCACAATCAGAATACCAATGTTATTCCAATTGATTAGGATCCCAATACAATTTGTGAGTATCAAAATTCTGTGGGCCTGATGACCAAGCCTTTGTGGTGAAGGCTGGAATTGGCATTTAGAAGTGGCATTTAAAGGGTCAAATGGCATTTCAAGAGGCAAGCTAATGTACAGAAAACTTGCCAGCACTTTTGGTGATATTGATAGTTCGATTCTGTGAAAGATTTTGCAACTTGAACTCTAATTACAAAGCTGAGGTTTTTAGTAATTATTAGCAGAATTTATCTTTGGAGGAATGGAAATTGTACAAGTTATTGTAGAGTTCTGGCTAGTGCCAAGGCATACTGGTTTAGATGCCTTTCATGCACCATTATGGGAACTGCTTTAGTAAAATGTGTGGGAACAGACGCGCTAAAGGAAAAATCTATTTACAAGATGGGGTTATATGTGAATGCACGTGGTGGTGTTTCAATGCATCTGATGGCCTTGTTTTTGGAGATAGAGTAATGGGTTTGGAAGGTGCTGTCAAAACAATCTTAACAAGTTGCTGCCTGCATCTTGTAGCAAATACATACAATAACCATGGTATAGTAATGTGGTGGAGGCAGGTGATGGATGGTATGCCAATCAATAGGCGGCTTTTTCTTTGATGGTGTTGAGCTCTTGACTGTTACTGGAGATTTTAAAGACTAGAATAATAGGGAGTGGGATAGCTTGATTCTAGGTTTGGATATAGCTGGGCACAACATAGAGGGCTGAAGGGCCCATACTGTGCTGTCCTGTTCTATGTTTCTGCTTAATTCATGGGATGTGAGAATTGTTGGCAATGCACATCCTTAATTTCCTTTGAAAGGTGCATTGCTAAGTATTTCTTCATCATAGATTCCAGATGACTGATACGAGGATAATTGGTGTGTACTTCCCTTTTTTCTCTTTCTTTCCAATCTTATGGGACCATTGTAGAATCTTAGGAATTTTTGACGATCATACCCAATGCATTCGCTGTCTTGAGAGGAATTTTCCTGTCCACCACGGGAAATGTAGCGGGTGGGGCAGGGGCGGACCATTCCCAGGTCTATTGGTTTTCTGGTTTTGGGGCAAATGTGGCTGGAGAATCCGCCCCTTTTGTCTGTAATAGTGAATAGATCTTTATTTCAGTTTGTGCCACAAGATCATCTATCCTCTGCAAACTTAGCTGAAATAATTCAAATTTTATTTTTTACCAATATTCATAGCACGGACCTGACTTTCTGTTGCACTGCTACCGTTAAAAGCTCTGTTCCTTCTTTTCCCATTCAGCTTCCTTATCCACGTTTTGTATATTTTTCTATTGCCTCAACTTTCACCTTTGATTTCTAAATCTTCCTTCACCTGAACCTTCCTCCTCTCTGTTAGTTTAACACCATTCTTTTCCTACTTTGACCATTTTTGAGGTTGATTTGAGGTTGTTTTCGTTAGAAAGGAGGAGGCTAAGAGGGGACCTGATCGAAACATATAAGATGATTAGAGGTTTAGATAGGGTGGACAGTGATAGCCTTTTTCCTAGGATGGAAAAAGCTAGCACGAGGGGACACAGCTTTAAATTAAGGGGTGATAGTTATAGGACGGATATCAGAGGTAGGTTCTTTACCCAAAGGGTGGTTCGGGAGTGGAATGCCCTGCCTGCAGCAGTTGTAGATGCGCCAAGTTTGGTGGCGTTTAAGAGGTTAGTTGATAAGTATATGGAAGAGAAGGGAATGGTTTAGTTTGGAGGGGCATTGCTTTTTATATTGGTCGGTGCAACATCGAAGGCCGAAGGGCCTGTTCTGTGCTGTAATGTTCTATGTTCTATGTTCTATTTTTGCTGGTGAACTGTTATGTTTGTATATTCTGCCCCTTCCTGTTACACTCTGGTTAACATTTTCCTTTTTGTGATCCTGCCTTGTCCTTTCTCTACTTTTCCAAATCTCCCCCATATGTTCCTCCACCCACTGCTTACCCTGAAGCCCTCTTTACAGCCCTGCCTAGTTATATAACTCATTGGTTCACTGGACCCAGTGAAATTCAAGTGCAAATTGTCTCAATGATCCAGTTGCTTCTCTCACCAGTGCTCATACCAGTACTCCATGAATTGAAAACCATTTCTTCCACAGCAATCTTTGAGCCATACATTCAACTCTCTGATCTTATTTACCTAAAACTAAATTGTTTTTGGCTCAGATAATCCAAAGACTATTAACTTCATGGCACTGCCTTTTAATTTAGCACCTAGATACTCATACTCCCTCCACAGAGTCTCTAATTCTACGCTTCCCCTCCCACACCAACTTGCTCTCCAGCTTACAGGAGGTCTCTTAATTCTGATACCATGGAAGCCAAGATTTATTTCAAGAGTTGGCTGCAGGGAACAGTAACTATTCCCCTAACTATACTGTCTCCTTTTATAATTACATTTGTGGCTTTCCACACCATGGTGTTGTGGTGCTCAGTTTGCTCATTTGCCATGCAGTGCCTGTTGGAAAATTGCAGGGTTTGAAGCTCCAGCATTGCAACCTCTGGGTCTCTAAACCTTCCTTACTTGTAGTCACACCTTCCTGTCCCTGGTGTTAGGGTGCTGAACCGGAACCCCAAATTATTTTAGAACACCAGATTAGACCCAACAATTTTTCTATTTTTGGCATAAATGTCAGGAAAGGATATTTCCTTCCAGGAATAATTCCATTGACAAATTAGGGATACTTTATTGTAGAGTAAACTTTATTTAATACAGATTTTAAATATATTTCTAAGAGATGGAGTATTTTAATCACTGGCAGTTGAACAAAATTTAAAATTTAAAGGAAGCAACTTTTCTTTCTAGCTTATGATTGTTTCAATTCCAGATAAGTAACTTCCCTCTTACAGACTTAAATGCCATTTTAAATACAATTAGTAACCATAAACATACTTATTATAAATTGTATTAACAGTCTCGAAGCTTTCAGAGAAAATTGAGTTTTAGAGCAGCTTGTGTAAACAAAGAACAAAGAGAATTACAGCACGGGAACAGCCTTTCAGCCCTCCAAGCTTGCGCTGACCATGCTGCCCGACTTAGTTAAAACCCTCTACCCTTCCGGGGATGTATCCACCTATTCCCATCTTATTCATATATTTGTCAAGATGCCCTTTAAAAGTCACCACCATATCCACTTCCACTGCCTCCCCTGGCAATGAATTCTAGGCACCTAACCACCCTCTGTGTAAAACTTCTGCCTCGTACAGCTCCTTTAAACCTGTGCCCCCTAGTAACTGACTCTTCCATCCTGGGAAAAGGCTTCTGACTATCCAGAAAAGCTTCTGAATATCCTGATTTTCCCTCAGCAAATCCCCAATTAGAACTGCAACTTTAAAAACTTTCTCTCTGATAACAATCCAGTTTATCCACAACTCTTTCAATCAACTTTAATCAGAAATTATGTGGAGATGCCGGCATTGGACTGGGGTGAGCATAATAAGAAGTCTTACAAAACCAGGTTAAAGTCCAACAGGTTTATTTGGAATCACAAGCTTTTGGATTGTTGTTCCTTCATCCAGTCACCTGATGAAGAAGCAGTACTCCAAAGCTTGTAATACCAGATATACCTGTTGGACTTTAACTTGGTGTTGTGAGACTTCTTAATCATAAATCCCAGGAGAAGTCCTTGTTTCCACATACACAGGTCTATTAGTTCTATCTAAGTAACAGATTCCTAGCTGAAAATGAGTTATTAACTTGCTTTCACAGTCTTGAGTTAAATGTTTTCTAAACACATTGGCTGCTGGCCAAAAAAATCTGAAATTTTAAATATTCCCTGAAACAAGAAAAAAAAGTCAATTGCACTTGACTACTGAATAATCAGAAGCATCTAGTCTAATAACTTCCTGGAACAAAGTTTTCAGGTATCTTTGCCCCTCCCTGATGTATCAGAGTGTCTGAGGCTCAGATTCCAGCTCATAGCACTGAAGCGAAGTTCATCAAGCTGCAAACAGTTCCTGTAGATGTGGAGCACATTTGTGTCCACCAGCTCCCATGTGCTACAACTGCATCACATCATCTCTCCTGTATCTTTATTGTGTTTAATTTAATGGATCAGGTTTCAAGTTTGAAAATATCATTCAACTGTATCTATAATTATGCTACTAGTTTAACTAGTTAACCTATATATCTAATGTGGCACTTCAACTGATGTTTTACCAAAGGTTTAAATAAACACATAATCACAAGCATCATTTATATATTATTCTTCACGCAAACTTTCTGAATTGTGTCTCTGATTTCTGGATGAAACTTTTCATGACCATAGATGTAAAGATGTTGACTGAGTAGTCATCACTGTGGGTTGACACTTGGCAATTGTAGGTTGAATTCAACTGACTTGTAATTCCAGATGTCATGTGAACTTTGTAACAGAATGTTTCATGGTGAGTTTACATTATCGATTTGTTGCACAGTTTTATAAATATCCTGTTACAACCTTCTTTAGTCCCCATAATTATTCACCTGTTTTAGTATCTCTTGAAAATTGAACACCATTCTCTCTGAGTCTATGTTTGATGATAGATTCATCAAAGATTGATATACACAGTGAATAAAAAAAAGTGCAGAATGAAACCTGTGGGGTATCACTATCGAGTGACTATTTTGATAAGTTGTCCTTAACTCCTGATCTCTATCCTCCCTCTGAACCAGCCTTCTATTCATCCTTTAGGAAAGAATTACCTTGGAAAATGCCTAGCCCTTTCTATGATTGCTGCACATAATCGCGTTGTATCTAACCCCAAAATAAATCTCCAGAAATTGCATATTCAGCACATCGTGATTGAAGAAAGCGGATCTGACACTTGGCTTTGGATGCAGAACCACTCAGAACACTGAAGTAACCATCTGCCTGCATGCAAACAAATGGGATCCACAACATTCCTGATGCCATATAAGCATGCTGCCATCATGTTGTCTTTGCTAAAGGAAAATGTTCAGGAAATTGCATTTTGCAAATGAACATCACAATTTTTCAATCCAAGAGCAGCAAGGTATTAAGGCCGTTTTATTCAGGATGGAGGAACTTGTATTTTATACAAGTACAAGTGTTGTCATAATTTTATATCAAGTTGTAATTACAATTTTGATTTGGCATTTAATGTAATAGAAAGAGATACAAATTAAAATATCTTCTGTCTGTTGTTACTAGGTATTACAGAAAAACTGGATTACTTCGTAGATTTAAACATCAAAGCTATCTGGTTGAGCCCAGTGTACAAGTCTCCAATGAAAGATTTTGGGTACGATGTGGAAGATTTTGAAGAAATTGATCCCATTTTTGGAACTATGGAAGAGTTTGACAATCTCTTAGATAATGTACACAACAAAGGTGGGAGAAGATTGAATTCTGACTTACTTTTAGGCTGCTATTATATTACAATCCCAGATTGACTGGTTCTTGTAGAATGCAAAATATTGACAAGTTTCCCATTATCTGACTCCATGTGCTGGACAGAGCTTTGATCATGTGTGCTTCTGGTCATGTGTGTTTATATGCATGTGTGTGTAGAATTCCACTCCCTGACATAAATTTTCAAAGATTTGGAAGTATGGATGGAGTGTTTGCTTTCTCAACACATTAGAAGAACAGCGTGCAGTAAGTTGACAAAGTCCAATGAAGTAGTTGAATTTTTAAACAATCAGGCACCATTGATACCACATTGGAGTTATATTCCATAAGCTATTTGCTCAATTCCCTCAAAGAATATTACTCCTTAGTTTCAGAATCAGATTCCTAAATCTGCCTTGCATGTGTGACAAATACGACTGTGCATTAATATGAAGATTGCTACATATGTGTTAGTTCACTAACACTAATTCAAGGAGATTCATTGACTAAGCAGGATTTATAGCAATAGAAGTATTTGAAAAGTCAACATGATTTCTTTTTTAGAAAATATCAAGAAAGGAATTGAAGGTCCTGAAAGTAGAAACTAACAAGTGGGTGAACATCATGACTTTGTGAAATTGTATAAAACATGTGATAGTTGAGTTGGTAGCTCATTTTTGATCTTCGCAATTTATACCTACATTGGATGTGCAGCTTGCATGTCAGCCAATCAGTGAAGGACATTCACAAGGCTGCTAGATTTGTGACTGATGTGTATTCAGTAGTGGTTAATCTGAAGCTTCAAAATGTGTAGGCAGATAGGAAACGGGTGACCACCGAAAAAACAAAGCAGAGCAGGCAGCCAAGATAGGGATCTTATTAGTTCATCTTCTTCTCCAACCAATTTTCAGAGCTGAATACTCATAACAGTGATGGACCCTCCATAGAGTGAGGCAAAGCCAAATCCATGCATGTGGATAACTCAGTTTCATGGAGAGTGGGGGAAGGAAGAAAGGTGAATGAGGTAGGGATTTGATAGTGAGGCACAGATGTGATAGCACAGATGCAGTTGTGACTTCGAGATGATATGTTGTCTGTTTGTTGCCAGGGTCAGGGATGTCACTGAGTTGATGCAAGAGATTCTGAGGGGGAGGGGAAGGTAGTCAAAAAACTGTCATGGTGCTTATTGACATCTATGGCATGGGCAGAGAGAGAGATGAAGCCCTGACGGCTGAGTTTAGTGATCTTGGAGTGAGATTTAAAACACAGTATCTTGAAGTTAATCTTGGGATTATTTCTGGTGTCAAGTGCCAATGAGTACAGAAATAGCAAGATAGTTGATGAATGTGTGACTAGAAAAATAGTACAGGAAGGAGCGTTGCAAGTTGCCAAGGCATTGTGATAACCTCTGGGAAGTTAAGATTTGTAAATGTCAGATACAGGGTATCTCAACAAGATTGGGAGCAAAGTCCTCGCAGAAAACTTTGCTAGTACTGTTGTGAAGGGATTAAACTGGCTTGGCAGAGGGATGGAAACCCGAGAATAACTCAGAAGAAAATAGAAGTTGAAATATATTTGTAAGGCAGAGGAATCAAGGACTAGAAAATAGGTGACAAGAGAGTTTGGAAGTGTAGAAAATAAGGCAGATGAGCTGAGATCACACATTGACATGTTGAAGTACAATATTGTAGCTATTACTGAAACATGACTAAAAGAAGGGGAAGAGTGGCAGCTTAACATTTCTGGTTACAGGATTTTCAGATTGAGATTAAGAGGCAAATAAAAAAGCAAAAGTGGTTGTATTGATTAAAGAAATGACACAGTAGCACAGTGGTTAGCACTGCTGCTTCACAGCTCTTGGGTCCTGGGTTCAATTCCCGGCTCGAGTCACTGTCTCTGTGGAGCTTACACATTCTGCTTGTGTCTGCATAGGAAGGGGTAGCAGTTGGGAAGCACTTTGGTGTACTTTGACCAAGATTGGGTTACATTGAGTATAATTATGGAGAAGGGTAGAAATGGATTAGGACTAATTGGGGTAAAGACGAGTTTTAATAAGCTGAGGTATGATTTAGTTGAAGTGAACTGGAAACAGCTACTTAAAAGTAAATCAATGTCATATCAGTGGATAAAATTGGAGGACAAGACAGTGAAGGTTCAGACCAAGTATGTTTCCTTAAAGTGAAAGAGTAGGACTAGCAAATCTAGGATCCTTTGAATGACAAGGTGCATGACAAAGAAAGGTTAGAGAATGAAAAGGTTACTTTGTGGCAGATAACAAGGGCTCAATGCTGCAGAAAAATCTAGTGGAATATAAATAGCGTAGGAGTGAAATTAATTAAAAAGAAAATTAGGCAGACAATATTGGCATGGCTAGTTTGCAAGCTCCTTGTCCATTGACATGGATGCAATGGGCTGAATGACCTCCTTCCATACTGCAAATTGCTATGATTCTATGACGTGGAAATAAAAGCCATAAGGGATGAGAAATGCTCACTAGCACACAAAGTCAAAATGGAAGGCAAATCTATAATGCACTATATACAATTAAAATTACAAATGCAACAAATTAGAAATGTACTTGCCATTGTTTTCCTTTTATTATTGATTGTGCTCCCATTACTGAAGTGTTTAAAACTGAAACTGAGAACATTTTTGCCTCTGTGATGTAATGATTATGCAATTCAAACCACAACAAATTAATGTTATTTAAATGATACATTAATTTAGCTGTCTCAGATATACAGTTACTTGGCATCATTACTAATTTTCCTACTCTACATTATTGTTTTAAGTAATTATTTAATCAGAGAATTGTTTAAGAATCATCGTGGGTTATTACAGATTAAGATGAAAATTTTTGTATGCTCAAAAAGAGTAATGCAGCATTTTCACACAGATTATTTAGGATATTAGGATATCATTACATGATTCAGAAGAAGGAAACACAAGTGTCTATGCTTTAATATTGTACCAATACACTTCATAGTGAACTTCTCACTGTGAGAGACATCAGAGAGGAGCAGTTATAGTCATGAGAAGACAACACTTCCACAAGAACAAAAAAGCCAAAGTAGAGATTAAAAGAGATGAAAGACGTTCATGAATAGGGAATGGCTATGTCCTAGCTGTGGGCAATCAATGATGAGTAAACATCTATTTAAAATTGTCAGTAAAATGAAGGGACAAAAAAAGCATGGACATTTCTTTGCTTAAAGAGTTGTTGGAGCATGAAAGGTTTTGCCTGGGAACAGTTAAGGAAGAAAGCATCACATTTTTGAGGGGGGAAAGTAAATAGATGTTTGACGCAGAAATATATAGAATTTTGGAGAGTGAGCAGGGAAGTGGCATTCATTCGTTTTACTTTTCATTAGCAAAGACTTGGCACAGTCTCAGTGATCCAAATGTTGTCCTTTTGTGCTGTAAACTTTTTTAATTGTATGGTCCTCTTAATTCAACGGTTCAAATTGCTTCCATAGCTATTATCAGCATTGTTTATACTACAAGCAGGACCTCACTCACACAACTCAAAAAAACTCTCTGCAGATAGCCCATGATTAGAAAAAGGACATTTCTAAATGAACATTGTGGCTGATTTTCTTTTCAGTGTTCAAGGGAATGTAGTATTAAATGAATATAATACCTAATATTATAAGCCGACCATTGAACTTGGTAAGAGTCTAATGCCAATGGTAAATGTGAAGACTATTTCACCAGCATCAAATGTGGGAATGCAATCCTCCTGCCTTTATATCAGATGCTCAGTGCTGTAAATGCAAGAAAATCGTCCCATTAACATTAAAAGTTCTGCTTCCAAGCCAACACACTTTTTCTACATTATAGTTTTAACACAATCATGAAAATTTATAACTTGATTTACTTCTGAGAGATTTTACTTTACTGAATGATTGTTCACATATTTTTTCAAAGGTTTAAAACTGATAATGGATTTCATCCCAAATCATACCAGCAACAAACACCGTTGGTTTCAACTTAGCCGGAAACGTGAAGGAAAATATACTGATTATTATGTCTGGGTCGATTGTAAACACGAGATGAACAAAACCACCTACCCCAACAACTGGGTAATAATGTCAACCCTCTGTTTTAGTTACTGTATCTATACTTTCTGGCATTATAATAACAAAAGCACATCAATTTTATTTTTATTGCAAATAATTGTATCTCCTGTCCTTTCCTTTGAGCCAGTAGTATTCATCGGAAAAGTAATGAGGGTCAGCTGGGAGATAGGAAAGTTTTATTTTGACCACAAGTGGAACTATACAAACACTACCAATGGCAGATAAAGCACTTGCCAGATTGAGAGCCCAAAAAGCAAAGCCTGTCATGTTTGCTTGAGGGCACCAGGAGTAGGCAGATAATGGGGGTGGTGTAGAGGGGACGGATTTTCCCTCATTGTCAGCAACTTAGCTCCTGATCAATAGACCTAGCATTAGAAAGGGAAAGGACACTCTCCCTGGGAACAAAGCATAGATATCAGATTAGAATTACTGTTTGTGTGGACAGGGCAGCATGGCAGCAGAGTGGTTAGCATTGCTGCTTCACGAAGCACAGGACTTGGATTTGATTTACAGTGTAGGTGACTGTCTGTGCGCAAGTTGCATGTTCTCCTTGTGCCTGCGTAGGTTTCCATTGGGTGCTCCAGTTCCTCCTACAGTCTGAAAGACATGCTGATTAGGTGCGTTGGCCATGCTAAATTTCCCCCTCAGTGTATCTGAACAGGCGCTGGAGTGTGGCAACTAGGGGATTTTCACAGTAAGGTCATTGCATGTTAATATAAACCAACTTGTGACTAACAAAGTAAGATTTAACTTGAAACATCAACACAGATTAGTAGGGATGAATGATTCACTCTGTATCGTAAATTCTATCGCATTCTATGTAAAACTCAGATTATGAGAGCAAATGTTGCTTCAGTTGCCACAAATTGTCTTTCTTGGGCACTTTTAAAATTAATATTTTTGATCATGTTATTAGCACTCGCTGTTTAAATTTAAAAAAAGCAAAGCAATTAAAAATGATATAAACAATAAAAATTGTTGGTAAATGCTTAATTTTTAAATGAGTTTCCAATAGTGAGAACTCTTCATTAAGGGGAATTACAGTGAATAATCATGCACCAATCTATGATTTACATTCCATACAGAACAAATCAGCAATTGTCCATTGTTTTCCAGATTAGCTTGTATGGAGGCTCTGCCTGGCAGTTTGATGAGGTTCGAGGGCAATGTTATTTACATCAATTCTTGAAGGAACAACCGGATTTGAATTACAGAAATGCTAATGTGCAGGAGGAAATGAAAGTAGGTAGTTATTCATTTTATCGCACGATTTAAATCAAGTTATGTTGTTAACCACAAATATACAGAACGGACATCTCAATATCAAAATGGCAACATGTAAAATATGTATTAATCCATAACTTTTAACTCGCTGCATTAGAAGGTAAAGGAACTGGTTGGTAAATGTTCTAGAAATCAGCATCAAGTATTACTTTTGACTAGATTCAACACAAGCGAATAATTAAAATTATATCAGCTAAAAGATATCCTTTGTTTCTACTCAGAAACAAAGTAGTACAGTGGCACAATGGTTAGCACTGCTGCTTCATAGCACCAGAGACCTGGGTTCGATGCCTGGCTTGGGTCATTCTCTTGTGGAGTTTGCATGTTCTTTCTGTATCTGTCTGTGTTTCCTCCGGGTGCTCCGGTTTCGTCCCACAGTCCAAAGATGTGCGGATTAGATGCATTGGCCATGTTAAATTGCCCCTTAGTGTCCTGGGATGTGTAAATTACGGATTAGCAGGTTAAAAATGTGGGGTTTTGGGTGTAGGGCCTGGGTGGAATTGTTGTTGGTGCAAACTTGATGGGCCGAATACTCTCCTTCTGCTCTGTAGAGATTCTATGATTTCTATGATAAAGTCTTGGCAGTAGGTTGAATACTTCCTTCTCGGTTTCGTTATGGATATGTAACTTGTTTTCTTCTATTTGCTGTTGAGTGCAGAATTGATAAGAACGATTTCACTCTATTTTTATTAAAAATGTGATGTGTGTATTTCAGTTTTTTTTTCTATTTTTTTCAAGAATGTATTACGATTTTGGTTGAAGAAAGGCATCGATGGTTTCAGGGTGGATGCAGTCAAATATCTTCTGGAAGCTAAAGGCTTAAGAAATGAGCCTCAAGTCAACTTAATACAGAACCCGGTAAGCGCCCAGGCTTTTTATCTAAAATCAGTAAATCTCCTCTGTGCGTGGTACTTAAGTTGCAGGGCCCAGCCAGAGTCTCAAAGTGAATTTGGGAGATAAAATGTTGAAGAACATTAATAGGGCGGAATTTTGAGCCCATGCCAACCGTCAGCATAAACAAGATTCTCACCGACAAGATCTCATTTCCCAATTTTTCCCACTTCTCACCTGTGACATAATAAAGTTCCTGCCTAAGAAGGTTGGGAACCTCATTTTAATACACTAGCATCTCACTTGCGAGCCATCCCATTAGAACTTCTGCCGTCTTTGAATATTCTTTTCACTCTAGCATGATGCCACAATTTACAACAGCAGCATAAAAATCATCTCCATGGGGATATTAGGGGTGAATGCGCAGGTTGCCATTACTCATCAGGGAATCCAATGGAGGAGAGCACTGGAGAGGGCATGGGTGAACCAGTCTCAGAAGCCAATCTCAGGGCCAGAGGTTGAGTGTCGGCATAGATGGAAGGGGTTTGTTATTCGCAGACCTTAGCAGGCATTTATTATTGTAGATCTTTAGGTCCCCAAGGGGCCTGGTGCTTGGAGGTGGTGCTTCCTGAATCTCCCTTGCTGGTATCTATGCAATAGTTCCTCAGAGGGACAACCTTTCTGGAGTGACAGCTGGAAGTGAGTGGGAGCAAGAGAAACCACATGGTCGGCACATGGGGCGACTACAAGGTCCCGCATGAGCCCTGTGAAATGCCAAGTTGAATGGGCAATGTGGGTAAATCCAACATGAGGTGGTGATAGACTTCATGAGGGCAAGAGGACCTGACACAAAGGAATGAAGAGGCCTGTCACAGATATTCTCCCCTTCTCTCCCCCAGCTGCTGCAGGAATCTGACACTCAGTTGGATGCTGGAGCCCAGGACTCTGCTGAGCCTAGTCATGTGATGTGTCCCTGGATTCGATTATCCAACAGCTGCTGGAACTGTAAAGGCAGAGTCTTGAGTATCAGGAAGAGATGTCAGCATCTCTCTTCAAATTACAGGGCCAACTGGAAGGTTCCAACAAATTATGCCTGAGGAAACTGTGCCGTCATTCTAAGGCAATGTGGCCAACACTGCAAGGATGGCACCCACAGTGGTGATCTTGGCACAGGACATGCACACAATGGTAGGATGTCCACCCCATGGTTCAGGCCTTGCTCTTCATGACTGAGGGCATGACCTACACGGTCCAGGACATTAACTGCATGGTGCAAGCACTTGTGGAAATCCTTGAGTGTCAGTGCCAGAGGACAGCAGGGCTTCTGGATCTCACTCCAGCTGCCCCTCAACACCAGGGAAGAGCCCAATGACCCCTGAGCACCCATTGGGAAGACGATTGTCAGTTGCACAGTCTGGGCCTTTCATCCAAGAGACCCTATGATTGTCCAGCTCAGCTGACTCCCCCATCCCCTCCCGTGATCAACTCACTTCCAGCTCCACACATTGAGGAGGGCAGGACTCCGAGTGTACTTTGAACAAGTGCTGGCAAATGTTTAAACAAAACTTCTCCATTGAATGCTGAGATGGAATAATTCTGGACAAGTGAATCAGAGGTAGACTGCCATGAGCAGCATGAAATTGTTGCAAAAATAATTTTTTTTGAAGTGGGTGAAGCTTGGATGATTTTTTTTTTGCTTGATGATGCTGGCAGGATTTTCTCCAGTTTTCTCACCAAAGCCAACACTTTGAAAAAATATCGGAAACTTCTGCCCATAACATTGAAGATGTTTGTTGGAACATTTTTGAAATTCTTAACCTTGTGAATCATTGTTTCTTGGCTTTGGAGAGCCAGTTGATATAGTAAGAGGTTTCACAATACCAGGTTAAAGTCCAACAGGTTTATTTAATAGTAAACACCACGAGCTTTCGGAGCACTGCTCATTTATCAGGTGAATGGGGAGTTCTGATCACAGACAGCGCATATAGAGGCACACACAATTTGCAGAATAATAATTAGAATATGAGTCTTTACACGTAATCAAGTCTTAAGGGTGCAGAAAATGTGAGTGGAGATAGCATTAAGCATAGTTTAAAGAGGTGTGTATTGTCTCCAGACAGGACAGTAAGTGAGATTTTGCAAGCCCAGGCAAGTCATGGGGGTTACAGGTAGAGTGACATGAACCCAAGATCCCAGTTGAGGCCATCCTCATGTGTGCAGAACTTGGCTTGTCAAGTAGCAGGTTCTCCTGCTGTGGTAAAGGATAGTGAGAGCAAGAGGACACCCTTAAGTGGTTATTAATTGACCACTTCAAGAGTTCAACTGGCATATAGTCAGGCAGGCTTCCTGATGCCTTCACCACCCTACCAGTAAAATTGCAGTAGGGTGAGCTGATGATTCCAGGAATGGTTCCCATGGCATGCTGCCCAATATAGTAACCAGCTGAGCCGATGTGACAAACCTCCCTTGGGGTGATTAGGTGGGGGTGATGAGAGAAAGTGGAATAGATGCTATAAAATCCAGCTCAGTCAGAAATGGACATTTCAGATTCTGGTGCAATAACTCTATTATAGAATCATAGAGGTTTACAGCATGGAAACAGGCCCTTTGGCCTACGTTGTCCACGCTGCCCTTTTTTTTAAAATCCCTAAGCTAGTCCCAATTGCTCACATTTGGTCCATGTCACTCTATACCCATCACACCCATGTAACTATCTAAATGTTTTTTAAAAGATAAAATTGTATCATCTCTACTACTACACAAATTGCTCTATCATTAGAATACGTCTGTTATTACTGGCTTATAAAGAACATTGATTTGGTTGTACTAATGATATTTTTTTACTTATTCTTCTAGAATAATATTACATCACATGATGAGCTTTATCATGATTACACATCCACACAAGTGGGCATGCATGATATTATCCGTGGCTGGCACCATCTTTTGGAGGAGTTTAGTAGAGAACCTGGAAGATACAGGTAAAGAAAGCCTTGAATGTAGGTAGTGTTTTCCTGGAAGTCCTTGAGATTCCTCAAATATGGCTGATGGTATTGAGTCTTGAGGACTTTTCATTAGGATAATAGGAGAATTCTTGCTTTTCCTTGTCATATATTCATGGAACAGGAAGAAGATCTTCAGCTATAGAGCATTTCCCTCAGTTCTGGGGAGATGGAAAGAGGGAGCCAGTGGGCCTGGGGAGTAAGAGTCGGGGGAGCTAGAGACCTTAGGTAAGGGAGCCAGGGAAATAGGCTGAGGTGGAGGCAGGAAACTGGAGCAGGTGATCGGTGAGGGAGAAGGATAGGTTTCCTTCAGCTCCTGTCAAATTTCACTGCTGTAGTCAGACAGATTAAAAGGCTCGGAGAGTAAGGGGTTGGACTTGGGACAATCAGGCCACAGCCAGGATCTGTCGAGGAAGAGGGAGTACATTCCTTGTACTGGGAGACATGGGGACATTGGAGATCAGGGAGACCATTGATGTAGGGTCCTGGGAAGATCAGGGCTCAGAAGACTATCAATGGTGTGCAGCTTGGAAATAGCATGCAGTTGTGGATGGGAGGAAATCATATGCAGAGGAAGCCATGGAAGGTGTTCAGGGGAAGAATGCAGGTCATGGAGCATATTGGATTGCAGCAGAAAGAAATATCTGATTGCTGTGGAAGTTATCTGGCCTTCAAAGCAGGAAGATACTAAGCAGCTCTAGCCAGCAGTTCTCTTCAACTGCTGCATTTCTCCTAGCCCAGGAAATCCAGTGATCTTGCATTTACACTGGAAGACAATTAAAGCCTTAGGAATACAGCATCATTAAGATATTTAACTGAAAAATCCACCTCCTACGGATGGGTTGAGTTTGGATTTGAATTTTGTGATCTACCTTGTAGTCTGCAGCTTCTGCAGAGTAGAAACTTTAGATATATTTATCTTACTGGCCTTGTTCTCACCTTAATCAGGTGTTGCCCTCAAGTATGAATTCAGAGAAACACAGTTAAAATCTTGCCTCAGGCTAGCTCATCTGCTATTCCTATAGATCTCATTACATTTTCTCATCTAGATAATCTTCTCGTGTTCAATAATGGAAACCACTTTTTTGATTTCAGCCCTTAATTTCCCAGGGCCTGGAACAAGCTCAGTCCTTTATAATGATTCCAAGAATCCTTGAAAAATTCACCCTTAATGTAGTTTAGCTCATTGGTTAAAATATATATCCTTCCTCACCTTCTGAAAATGATAAAATAAATACTGATATGAGGCTGACACAAACACGTTTACCCCTGTTTGTGCAAACACTTGACCTTTCTCATATTATAAAGATTAGAGAAGTTTATTGTGATAAGGTTTTTTTTGATTGCTTGTCAGAATATACATTCTGAGTTGTATTATCTCTGCAGATTTCTGATGACTGCATCTTACGATAATGAAGAAATTTATAAGACGATGATGTATTATGGAACACCAATACAGCAAGAAGCTGACTTTCCCTTTAACTTTTACCTTATTGATCTCTACAAAGATATGTCAGGCAATGGAGTATTTAAAATTGTAGATTATTGGATGCGCAATATGCCTGAAGGAAAATGGCCAAACTGGGTGGTATGTCTTTACTTACAAATACTTTATAGCAAATAGCTAATGAATTTGATCATAACTTTAATAGGTCTCTGATAATGGTGGTATATTTTATCTTATCTGATAGATTGGATTTGAATCCAAAGTCCTGTTTTGTTGCAGGATCTAAATTGTGAAAAGAGATTGGTGTCATATCATCTTAATGTTTCTGGGGAATAGAAATCCACAGCAAAAAATATCTGTTTTAGCAATCATTTGTGAATGACCCTTGGCAAAGATCCAAAGCTGGCCCATAAAGCTCAGTTTGAAGCAAACAGGGAATCTCCTGTTGGTTTGAGAATAAGCTACAATTGAACAGAGTAAAGAAATCAAAGTAGAATTTATTTGGGAATACTCAGAAGTTTTTATTGATATGTGAAATGGGAACATGTCATGCCATCCAATGTTTGAACTGTGTATGATAGTGTTATTCAGTGCTATTTAACATAGACTATTTGCTTAACATTTAGGTAGGAAATCATGACAATTCACGTGTTGCATCCCGTGTTGGTCCAATTTACACTAAAGTCATTAATATGCTCCTGTTGACTCTTCCTGGAACTCCTACTACTTACTATGGGGAAGAATTAGGAATGAAGAATATTATTGTACCTGAAGATGAGATTCAAGATCCTTTTGGGAACTTTGACCCAGTATGTATCTGACTACATTTTAAGCTTTTAGAACATTTAGGAGATTAAGCTTTTTGCATCTGGGATTTGGGCTCAAATCTGGTCTAGACTGCTGGAATGGAATTTCTTTCCTGGTGACCAGTGGATCTACATGAAATGGATTTGCACAGTCTCTACCTGTTTCTCAGTGGCAACCTCACAAAAATGGAAACCCCTGCACCAATGTGTATGAGGCCTTGCAGGACTGAAAAGATCAAAGGCTGCTCAGTTTGCCTCACTCAAAACCTGGTGCCAGTTAAAATTCCCCTTCACACATTATCATATGAAAATTAGTGGTAAGGATGCCACTTACCCAAAAATAGATCCTGGTATTCTGTAATTGAAAAGAAATGCTGGAAAAACTCAGCCAGTCTGACAGCATCGGCAAAGGGGGAAACAGAATTAACATTCCAAGACCAATATGGTTCTTTAGAACTTATGCAGCCAGACTAGCTGAGTTTTTCTAGGACCATCGTTTTAAGATTTTCTGTACATGCAATATTTTGCTTTCATCCCATTACTCTTTAGTTGTACATGATAGATTGGGTTATTCACTTGACAGTGCCATAATGTGTTTATTGATTTCAAGTTGCAATGGAGATGAAAACTTGAAATTTACAAGTTGCGAATCATACTAAGCTTTTTCAGTTCCAAATTGTGTCGGCTGAAGATTGACACTTGCCATTTCCTGATTTGTCACCAACCACAGTATTCCTTACATTGACATGGGGTATGATGGGCATGGAAGAAAAATGTTTCCCATCCCATAAGTTGGAGGAAGTGCAAAATTTAAGGAAAATGTATGGGCAAATGAAATGAATGAAGTACACTTTTACACAATCTTAGAACAGAAAATGAAAAAAAAGTTGAATAACTTTCTAATGTGGTTGAATTGTCATTTTGTTACAGACAGCAAATCGCGATCCACAACGTTCACCAATGCAATGGGATAGCAGTGTTAATGCTGGCTTCAGTACAGCAAATAAAACTTGGCTTAGTGTCCACCCAAATTATACTACAGTAAACGTTGAAGTAAGTGAAATAGTTTTTAGTATTGTTATTTCTACAAAGGTGGAGCAAGTACAAAAAGCTGAACTTGTATTCCTGGAGGTTGGAGGATTTAAACGAGCTTAGGTGCAGGTAATTTGGTCAGAAAAGGGAGAAAGATCAGTTAAACAATAGTACATTATCTGAACAATTTAAACCTATTTGATTTCTTGGATACTTGTAATTCAGGTGTTTTTAATTGTACAGATGTATGCTTCTGGAGTTCATTATTTCCTATGTAATTATTTTTCACAGGCTGAAACAAAACACCAAAACTCTACCTTGAACCTATACCGTAAATTGAGTTTTCTTCGTCAGAATGAGCTGCCTATTTACAGGGGATGGATGTGTTACATTTGGAATGATACTGATGTATTTGCATATGTGAGAGAACTGGATGGTTTGGATACAGTCTTCTTGATTGTATTAAATTTTGGTAATGATTCAACAACGAACCTGGCAAGCAAAGTTCCACATCTTCCCAAAGAAGCAAATGTGAGACTCAGTACTGACTTTAATAACAATGGAAATACAGTTCAAACAGCATCAGTGAAAACTCGTGCTGGCGAAGGCATTGTGCTGGAATACAGAACAAACAATCCAGTTCACAATAAGCCAGAATTCAAAGACAGGTGCTTTATTTCACAGAAAGTATGTTATTTGAATACATTTGATATACTTTACAAGAATTGTTAAGTTTTTGAAAAATGGTTTTGAAAGATGTTCTATAGAAACCAGAATCAATAGTACTTCAGTCTGCAGAAGCGCACTCAGTGAAGTATGCATGAAATTCTAAGAACAATTGAGCAAATAATGCATTAATAAAACTACCGTTTACCTTTAATTTTTGAATGCAAAACGCTTCTATTTTGTCAAAAACATATGCTTCCAAAACACATCTCCGTCTTGCCACTTCTATCACGTATCCTGAATTCCCTTCTGACCCAACTCCTCATAATGCTGTTATCTCAGTGCAGCACAATGCTCTTTGACATCATCAATGGTCCTTTTTCCTCAGGCTCTGTTGCATCATTTCTTAAAATTATCTTTCCATACGAAGTCTGTGCCCAATTAGTATATCCTTATTTCCACTGTCACTTTTCTTTGTAAAGTAGTTCATTGTATTGCTGACATCCAAATTCTGTCCATAAACTTCCAATCATTCTGTCTTGTTACTCAGTTGAGACCAGTGAATATCTGTAATACTGCTGGAACAATGGTGCATGTACCCTTGTTGTCTCCATAATACTAACATGACCTATTTCTTCCTCTTTGGCTCTTTTGTTCACTATGAATGCCTTTTAATTCAAATGCAAGTTCTTATTCAATAGATTGACTGCTTGCTCATTAATATATGTTGGGGGGAGGGAATTTTCCTCAACATGTGACATGTTAAATTCCTCAAACTTGATGTCTGTTCAGAATCCCAACATTAGCCTGATCTTTCTGGTTTTTGCCGGATGGGTTGAAGGCAAGTATAAAATCCAGTTGGATCTGTTGACTAAGTTATCAATGTAATTAAAAAGCTAATTAAGACCTGCTTTACTTGCCAATTGTAAAAGCAGACAAGCAACGTAAAAATCTCAGTCAACTGGCAGTTCATTAATTCAAATTGACTTCTTGATTGTGTGTTTCCAAGTTATGTGGGTGCCTATAAACTGAAATATTGCACGATCGTGTGATGAAGGCATGTGCTTGACAATTTTTTTGCATGATTTGCCTGAACTATAGACATAAAATTCTGGCCAATGTTTCCTCAGCAAGGGAAATGCTGATTGGAAGAAAAGGTAAGGTCTGAGAGTGTTGGAGCAGGTTCCAAATTTCTTGTGATATGACAAAAAGACTTTCATTTGTATTGCTGCTATTCAACTGACATCTCAGAGTCATAAGGGCTCCTGCAAGATAAGAAGTAGACAAAATTCTTACAAAGGCACTGAAAACAAAAGTTGCAAAGGAAAATTGGGTTGGTCCCTTTTCATAAGGAAATAAAAAAAAAGATCAGTATTAGGCTATTTGGACCTTTGGTGGCACAGTGATTAGCACGGCTCTCTCAGTGCCTGGGATGCAAGTTTGATTTCTAGCTTGGGTCACTGTTCTCCCCGCATGGGTTTCCTCCAGGTGCTCTAGTTAGACATGCTGGTTCGGTGCTTTGACTATGCTAAATTCTCCCTCAACATACCTGATCAGATGCCAGAATGTGACAACTGGGGGATTTTTCACAGTAACTTCATTACAATGCTAATGTAAGCCTTCTTGTAACACTAATAACTCCCCTTTCCCCTATGCTGTTTATTATTAACATAGATAATAATTTGCACTTGAATAATGGCCACATTTTATCTTTATATAGTGTATTTAATGTAATAAAACAACCTAAGATGCTTCAGAATGAGGTATGACAGCATGCCATATATCAAGTTGATAGCTAAAAATTGATCAGAGATAAAATTTAAGGATTATCCTGTTGGAGGAACGTAAGGTGGAGAGGGCAGGGAGTGTATTCCAGTATTTCGGACACAGGCAATTGAAGATAAAGCCACAAATTGTAAGGCACAAGAGGTCAGAATTAGAGGAACAAAGGTAACATAGCAAGTTACGAAGGATAACAAAAATGGGGAGGTTCAAAGTCATGGAGAAATTTGAAAACAATGATATGTATTTTAAAATGAAGGTGTTTGAGTGGGAAGTAATGGGGGCAACAAGAACAGGAATGATTGGGGAATGGGACTTGGTACAGGTTAAGGCACAAACAGCAGAGCTTTGGAGGACTCCAAATTGACAACGTGGGTGACCAGCCAGGGTTGCTTTGGAATAGCTGATTCTATAGAGGTAATGAAGATGTGAAAGAGGGTTTAGCATCAGATGAACTGAGACAGAGATGAAGCTGAAGTTCCTCATTAAAAGGTGGAAATTATTCCAAATTATGCTGTAAAAATGTCTTCAGTAAGAAGTTTCACAACACCAGATTAAAGTTCAACAGGTTTATTTGGAATCATGAGCTTTTGTCGTGCTACGCCAGGAGTCATGCCTGAGGAAGGAGCAGCACTCCGAAATCTCATGATGCCAAATAAACTTGTTGGACTTTAACCTGGTATTGTGAGACTTCTTACTGGGTCTACCCCACTCCAATGCCAGCACCTCCATTTCACAGCAAATGTCTTCCAAAGCTATGTCTTTGAGTTAGCCTGAATATTTCTCACATGGGATATCTTCTTCTAAACTGCATTTGTGACTTGAAGCAAGACACAGCTTGAAAGTGTATAACAAGATCAAGTTTAATTTTTCTTTGAGCAACTTAATAAGAGAAGCAACAAAAAAATACAAAATTGCTGCATAACTGCTCATTCTCCTGACCTTGCTGCCCTAGCAGTGTAGATTGTATGTGCAATATAACGCCTATATATTTATAGTCACATGTTGTATTGATAAAGAAAATGCCAAGGACAGCAGAGGAAGCATAGAGTTCTTACAAAAATTGGCATGTAGCCTTCCGTAAATATTGCTGGGATATCATTATGCAACAAATTCAAATGAAATAACAGAAGTAATTTTGAAACATGAACAACAATGAGAGATTATCACAGAGTATTGACATAATTATCATGATTATTTGTTTTACATAGGATATGTGGATAAAAATAAAAATTCTGTAATGTATGCACAACTATAAAAATGGTTTATTGCCATTTAAAACATTGCTCTGATGTTATATCTTAATTTCTGTCCAGCACACAAACAATACTACTGATGTGAAATAATTTAAATTGAACATATAGGGGTTGGCTACAAAAAATAAATACCGATTCAAAGTTCATCAATACAAAATCTTACATATACAGAATGCAATTGCAGTGATTTGGAAGAATAGTTTTTCATTGAAATCATATCAACATTTACTTCTGAATTGGTGAGTTGTAGAGAAAAGCTACAACAATTATTTGTAGATGCTTCTACACACCAAGTTCCAGCTGTTTGTATAAAAATGCATAATGTCTAGCAACCTATAAAATAAAAAGAAAGTGCAGTCAATTGCTAGAATATGATTTCTAATTTCATAATTGTGATATAATTATATAATTATAACAAGTAAAATTTTCTGGTGCATTTTAAGACCATGTTCACCCTCCTCAAGGAGTGAGTGAGTCAGTTAGTGAATGAATGTTGAGGATGCAAAGTGTTGGCCTGTCTATCTATTTCAAAAATTACACATTTAAAGTCATCCTAATGCGGGCACTCAGTGACTTTTTTTTGTTCATTGTTAAGTTGAGTCTAATAAAACTACGCAACACAAAAAGACACTGAGCCATCAAAACACAAAAAATTTCCAGATTTGATCCTTGGTTTGTGCTAAGTTAATTGATAACAAGGCACTGGAGTAGCAGTTTGATAGTCTGTTCTACATGTGCATTACCATTTTAAGTAAAACATTTTCCCTCAAAATTCTTATGCTGCTATCCTTAACTGAATGCTATACTTTCTTACTTTTAATTTGCAAACAAAACTGTATTTCTAAGCATATTTTCCAAACCCAACCATAATCTTAAATATTTAAGAATGTTGCATTTATATTCAATGTCCCTATTTATAAAACCTAAACATTACAAATTATCCTATTTTTTGCCATTTTAAAAAAACTTGCAATCCCATCTTAAAGGTTTCACAAACCTTCAATAGCAACTATTTCTCTATTCTTTCACTATGAAGAATGTTATTGCCCCAGATTTTGCTGGATTGGGCAACAATGGCCCGGGTTTTCTGAAGAGTGGCAATCATGGGATTGCTCCTGGTTTTGCCTGCCCTGATGCTGCTCTAAATTTCTGGTTGGGAATTCTGAGCCCAGCTTCTCCAGAAATGCAGCATATGGTTTCCATCCAAGAGCTCCATTGGCACATTGTAGTATGAAGGAGGACTGGACATGCCCCTTTCCAACGGCACAAGTTGTAACAGGCAAGTAGAAAAGTATACTATGCATATTAGTGAATGAGTGATGGATCAGTGAGTGAATGGGAAGGTAGGTAAGTGGATGAGGTGTGTTGATACATTAAGGATTAGTGGCAAATAGAAAGGTGGCAGATGGAGGATGGAAAGCAGTAGGATGGAAGATGGGTAGGGTGGTAAGTGCGTGAGTGAGTAGGTAGGTGGTGCAGACTAATTGGATTGTTTCAAGGGGGAAGGGTTAGTCAGGTGGCGAGGATTAGTAATTTAGGTTGGGAAGAGTGGGGTCAGGTTGACCAGTACTTTGAGTTTATGGGGAATAGTTGGTAGGTTGGGGAATGGTCGGCTGGGTCAAAGAGTAGTCGGGGGTGGAGAAGAAGTTAAAGCTCAGTGAGAGTAACTGAGTGGGGTTAATCTACAGTTAACGAGGATTTAGATTAGGATTTTTCTCGCTAACATTTCATGGATAATTATCTATGGAAGTATGTTGGAACTCTTCAAAGCTTCCAACTCTAAATCAAGGCAGAGTTTTGTTGAGGCATCATGGGTCTCGCCTGCTGATTGGACAGCCATCAAGGAATCTGCAATGTCACTGTTTGGGTAGGTCCACCAAACAACAAACCAAGCAGCCAGTGGTAAGGCAAGCCATGGGTTGTCCCTCGTAATCAAGATCCCAGGAGATGGAAACCTTGCTTACAAAGCTGGCAACTCTTGTGCTCAACAATGCCAAAGGAGAGGCTGTGGCTGATGATGGAAGGACAGGCAACAAGGTGACAGCATCATGGAAGGACCACACAATTTAACCATGGCTCTGAGCTAGGGTGGAAAGATATTTTTAGATCTTTAGTCTATTAAAAACCCAAGCTCAGGAAACTTGGGATAACCCTTCAATTGCTCTAAATCAAGCAAAATTATTGTGAAAAACAGAATCAGTGTGCTGTTGCATGATTACAACACATTTGATATGAACAGTTAAGATGAATTTTACAGATCAAGGACAGAGCACTCAATTGTGGAGAGAAAAACAAAAGGTTTACTTCGTATATTGATTCCTCCCAATCGGATGGACCAAAGTGATCACCTCCAGGTTGGATATCCAAAATGATGTCTGGTAGTTCATCTTTGATAAAAGATAACATACAAACCAAAAGAAAAATGCTAAAAAATTGAAAAGGTACTCTTCGAAGTATATTATTTCATTCAATTATTAAACAAAATTACTTCAATCATGTCTACATAAAGAGTTTTGTGCAACTATAGCATTGTGTTTATGCTTTAAAACTTACACGTAATTATATTCTATTTGGATTCATGTGAAAAGCCATGGAGCTGATGATATTATATAACATGTATGTGGGTGAGAAGGCAACTGACCAGGCTGCACTCTGTATCTTATTTGACTGGATCAGACATCCAGGACCAGGAATTTATCTATACGAAACCACCTATATTAATCAAATGCTACTACTCAAAATATATCAATCATTTTTAAAAGCAATTTTTTAAAATTGTGTTTTGTAATGCAGTTTGATTGTGCCGATTCATTGCAGATTTTGTGTTTGGTGATACGCAAATAAATTCGAACAGAAATTTGAGGGGAAAAAGACATTTCTGAAAATCATTGAGATTTGTGTCCTGGGTCACTGATTACACCTGAACTGAAAATTTTGTAGAATAAAAGTCATAAAGATATGAAGATAAGAGGAAACAGTCAAGGAGAGACTTACACAAAGATGAGAAAGGAGAGAACAAAGATTTACAAAGGAGAGTGAAAAGAACATTTGTTGACAAATAGATAATAAGTATCTGATAGTCATATAGAGGCAAAGAAAAAGTAAGACAAATGGCACAGAACCAAAAAAGGGTTAAATGATGGGCTCCAGCAGAAGGGAGGGCACAAACCTACTAGACATCAGTAGATATTTGAATAGAATAATTAAATACTATCAGAAAATTTCTTAAAAAACAGACTTACCCAGATTTTAATAATTTTGAAGTTTTAGAAGTATTTGTTCCAATATATTTAAACACACTTAATTCTTTATGCAGTATTTGTGTTTGCATGACATTTTTCCACAGTGCCTTTACAATGCTACTTCCTCTTCACAACACACTTGGTCAAAGGGACCATTGTTGTCATAAATATTCACAAAAGGCCATTCACTTCTTGTCAATCTATTATCCCTCCCATTACTTCTATATTTAATGCTTTGGAAGGCACTGCAAGAGAGTAATGTCAATGTGGTGGGTCCTTGAACTTAAAAGCTTTTAATCTTCTTGAGCTGGTATTGTATAGCAATTGATAAGCAATCCAAATTGTTCATAGCTAATTACCAGCAAAGCCAGATACTGACAATGTTATTAGGTCATTGTTTGTATAACTGCTCATGTTGATGACAATGAATTCTATTTAAAAAAATCACAACACCAAAATTTGGAGCCTTCATTCACGTGGATGGTCTAGTGGATGTTACTAGGCATAGGATAATGAAAATCTGATAACCAGGTCACAAGTAGAAGAGGAGTTTGCCCTTTTGGCTAATTGAGTAAAGTCATGTTGCTTTAGTACACTCTAGTTTCTCTTGATCCTATAAATATCTTAGTGTCCCTATTATCAGTGAATGCAATTAAACACTGGCACATACCTTGGAAAACATAGGCAGCATTTGTCCCTGTAGTTAGCCACGTTTTACAATTTTTACTGAAGCAGCAATTGAAATTGTTTTTATAAGCTTAGAGTTCATTGTAATTATCAGTAAATCAAGTGGCTGTATTTCATTGGTGTGATGTACAATTATTAACAAATGTCACAAAATAAAGAATGCAGATGTCAGCTAAAATATGCTCAATAAACCAGTGCCACAGGTTAATAAGTAACAGGGTACAAAGGCGTTTTTAAATTCCTCACACATTAAAAGCACTTGCCTGTGTGCAAACAAGTGAATTGTAAAGCTGACATTTGGCATTGGTGAAACAATGGATTGAATTTTACTGGGTGGGTAGTGATCCTGACATTGACTTCAATTCGGGTTTGGCAAACCAGATGTGGCCACAGCAGAATGTTGGATGTGATGTTCCTGAAATCATAGAATCCCTACAGGACAAAAGGTGGCCATTCAGCTCATTGAGTCTGCACTGACCACAATGCCATCCAGGCCTTATCCCCATGCGTTTATCTTAGCTAGTCTCCTTAAGAGACACTAAGGAGCAGTTTAGCATGGCCAACCCACCTAACCCACACATGTATGGGAGGAAACTGAAGCACCTGGAGAAAACCCACATAGACACAGGGCAAACATGCTAACTTCACAAGGTGATCCAAGCCAGGAAGTGAACCTGGGTCCCTGGCACTGTGAGGCAGCAGTACCAACACTGTGCCACCATGTCACCCAACAATCACTTCAGAGTCATCAGTAGCTTCTAAATTCCAGGTAATTTTTGTCGAATTCAAGTTCCATCCTCTGCAATGGCGAGATGCACACCCGGGTCCCCAGAATATTAGCTATTTTTCTGGATTAATAGTCTAGCATTAATACCACTAGGCTATCGCTTCCTGGCAGTAGCCATTGAAGAAGTTGCCTCTGGGAGCCCTGTCCAACTAGGCTACCACCAAGATCCAGAAGTGGGAGGTCTATTCAACATTGTCTACGGATAAGGCTGACAGCCTCTTTCTTGTAGGTGCCATGGAGGCAACTGCCATTGCAGCAGGTACAACATCAATAGAGACACAGTGCTGGCCTGAATTCATTCCATTGAAATTCCCATACCCCAACTCCCCCTGTCCATCTCCCAAAGCTGCCTCCTCAGGGATGAGAAAATGCAACCCGGATTTTTTTATACTACTTAGATAGTAAATGTGTAACGAAGTACTGCTACAGTTTTGGCTTGGTGCAAGAACAGCTACAAAAGGTAATCTCACACACCAAGTGTTAACTACCATTTCAAGAGTAGATAAAGACTGCACTAACTACCATCATTAGAAACTTCTACAGTAGTTAAAGGCTTTATTCAGAATGGGAGACCATAATCTCTTCACCCTTTCTTCTCCATGTCTGGTGTGCAGCCATCTGGTAGTGCCACTCAGTAGTCCACAGCCAACCAAATACCAGTGACTACTACACATGCTGATAGCCTCAAACATTCTAGTAACAGCAAAGTACTGTAAAAATGTAAACTGTCGTATAGTTTTAGTGCTGGGTGACTAAACATTCTTTGACTTAATTAAAATATGACCTTAAAACCTCTAGGGGATGATCTTACCAAAAAAGTTCTAAGTGCCTAACAAGCATGAAAACAGAAGAGAAGCGTGCTGACTTTTTTGGGTGAGCTCCCAGGCGTAACTGTACGGCACTTAGAAAAAAATGAGACCAGATGAGATTCTCACCATAGAACATAGAACATTACAGCGCAGAACAGGCCCTTTGGCCTTCGATGTTGCGCCGACCAATTAGGAAAAAGCAATGACCCTCTAACCTAAACCATTCCCTTTTTGTCCATAAACTTATCTGCTAACCTCTTAAACGCCACCAAACTTGGCGCATCTACAACTGACGCAGGCAGGGCATTCCATACCCTTACCACCCTCTGGGTAAAGAACCTACCTCTGACATCCGTCCTATAACCACCACCCCTTAATTTAAAGCTATGTCCCCTCGTGCTAGCTTTCTCCATCCTAGGAAAAAGGCTATCACTGTCCACCCTATCTAAACCTTAATCATCTTATATGTTTCAATATGTTTCACCAAGGGTTCTTGTTTTCTCTATTCTTGTAAGGAAGCTGGCTACTGAGTTTTAGGGGCACCATTGCGCATGTGCGTTGATCTCCCAGTGCACTGGCAGATGTCACACCCCCACTGCCCCTCATCCCCACCCCCACCCCTTTGGGCATTTCTCCCCATCACCCCATTGCTGCTCTGGAGATGGCCCTCCGTGCCTCTGACTGCTGTTCCAAACATCGAACTCCCTCACTCCTGATCACCACTCCAATTCCAATCACTGAAGCTGATCAACCTCACCCCCTAATGGCCGCCCCAGCTGATCACTCCCACACCCTCCGATGCAGAATACTCCCTCCCTGGAGCCTCCCCCCACCGCGGTCCTGCCTCCATCAGGCTCAGCCTGTGTCAGGCCCTGCCCCTTGTACTGCCCCACCCTGCCTGTAACCATCCAAGGAGCTTCAATGATCTCCATTCCAATCAGTGAGGCCTTCACATCTGGTCTCTATTGGTGGGGATCATACATGATCTTTGCCAGTGAGGACCGTGACTGGTGAGCAGGAAGTGCAGATGAATCTAGATGATAGCATCCAGAACTCATTGATTATTTTTAAATGAAGTTTTGCTTATTGAAATTTCACTAGCAAATCAATATCGGTAACATTGTGAGAGGCCAAAAACCAGACATGAAACCAATTTTTCACCTCTTGCCCGATCTTACTGGCTTGCCATGCCAATTGAACAGCAGGACAAGCCTAAGATCACCCCCATAATTTGTTTTAAATTCCTCAGGACACTCATTGCTTAAAGTAGTGGCAACTATTCTCACCTGTTGCATTGCACATACAAACAGCCACAGCATCTCTCAATTTCCGTGTATATTTTAGCAAACCTGACAATGGCACACGCTTGTCATCCTGGTAGGCCGTGATGAATACAGAAGGGTATTTCTGGGAAAAAAAGGTCAAGTGTGTTGAAATCTTAATTCCCGAGCTATTGAATTTTTCAATTTCAAAATATTGTGATGTTAATGTATCTTTAAGGGATTTTTTTTTAAGTCATGTTCTCTGCTGCTCTCACATCCTCAGCTCTCATTGTTGCCAGGCTGCCTGTAGGAGTCCTTTCATTGCTTCTTCAGTCGTTTTAATGGGATTGTTTATTTTTACTTTGGGATCTTTTATGAACCTGCATTGTTAAGAGGATTGTTAGGCCAGTCAAGTGTTTTGGACACTTTTCTTCCTAGTTTCATTTTCTGTTTGGCTGGCTGCAGTTTGAGTTTAGAAGGGAGTGGATATCAGACTGAAAGCAGTGTTTCTCTTGCTCCCTGATATTCTGGGAAGCTGTTCTGGCTGTATATAGAGGGCTGCCAGAAGTTACAAGACTGAGAAGTTAGAGTTTCAATTCTCCAACCAAAGGACTAAGTTCTAGTATCACACGAGCATTAGTCTTTGCTGTGTTAAATCTGTGGAAAGGGTTTTGTCCATGAAAAATTTTGTTTGATTGGAACATTTTAGATAGATTCGTTAAAGGTTATACATTATCATGGTTGTTTTGTTTCTGTTTGCAATTGATAACAGTTCTTGGTAACATTCTTTCTATACATGTTAGCTATATTAAATAAACTTGGTTTGATAAAAGCTCCCAAGTGGGTCATTTGAATCATATCTGACATGAAACATATCATGCTTATCCTAGCCAAATTCGAAGTGCAAAACAAATGATAAAACACTTTGAGTTTCTGACCTGAATTATAACACTATCAATGTGGAAAACATTGTCTACAATACTAGCGTAATAGCAGTTATTGCAATATCCAAAAGTTGAAGTTAAAAGGATGCATCTTGAACATGGTCCATATGCATTATTTTGCAGCCTCCACTTCTATCAAGAAGAGGAAATGTTTGGAACAGCTATTGTTTGAGGGAGCTGCATTCATAATAGAAGCTTCTGATTGATGAATCATTGTGCTTTCTAACATATTACATTGATGTCATACATTTGTATGAAGTGTGTTAGTGTTTGAAACACTTAGAGGCGTAATTTAACTTTCATGGCAGATGGAATATTACAGGGTAGGTGATTGCCATCCAGTACACACCCCCCACCCCCTGATTTTCAGTGTCAGTTTGTGCAGGGGTCCATGTTAACTTGGCACTGTCTATTTCATATTGGATTCAAAAGGAAAACAGAGACAGACAGGTTAAGTGGAGAATGAAAGGAATATAATTAAAGTAAGGATATTTTCTTACATTGTACTTTCATTCAATTAATGGGGACGAGATAAAAGCATAGGATGCAACCATGGGGAAATAGTGTCTAACCCACTGTAACATGCGTTTCCTCCAGTCTTAGATATTTAATTTTATCAAATAACAGATGGAGAAAAATAAACTGAAGTTAATAGTTCTTTGTAACTGTTTTAGAATGACCATTGCTTTAATGACTGTTTATCCTGTAAAGTCCAGATGAGGTCTCAGTTAAGATATGTTAATATAGTTATTGACTAATGGATGAGAGTGACAGGATATTTACTACTATTTACCTAAGTACTTACAGAATCTTATATAAATTTACATCTTTATGTAAAAATGTTGCATGCTTGCTATTGCTTCTGTTGCAGCCAAAGTGTTGCAAGATGTCAGCATCATTACTAAACTGAAGTTTAGCTTCAATTGTAAAAGACAAACTTCAATCACATCTCTGTGGTTACCTTACTGCACTCAAAGTTCCAAACATATTCACTTTTATTTTTATTATTTTCTACTTTGTCTTTATTTTATCTTTCATCTGTACCTTGGCAGATACAGTCAAGACTGTTATTTTGTCGACCACAAGATACTTCACTCATGAAAGTTCACAGGCCTGATTAACTCTGTGGCCGAATTTTTTGGCCGTCCACGAGATTGGGATTCTCTGGTCCTGCTGCAGTGAATGGGGATTTGGTTGAGCGCCAAGTTCCCTATCCTGACTTGCGGCGGCAGCGAATGGCCAGAAAATTCTGTGCTTCTCTCCATTCAGATTCTGCCAGATCTGCAGGGCAGTTATAATATTTTCTACTATTATTATACTCGGAAGTGCTTGACTGGTTGAAGACAATGGGTGGAATTTTCCAAAGAAAGGGCAAAGTGTCAGGTTCTGACTAAAACCGGCGTGTTGATCAGGTTTTCTCTCCAGATTATCTGATACCTTGTCAAAAAAAAAAAGCAATGATTGTGTTTTGTGTTGTCATTCTTGAAGAGTGGGACCCAAAAATTCTGGCAAGGTCAGCTCCACAGTAAAACTAAAAACCAGATTGGCATTGCACTGTTATGATCCTGACCTCCTGGGAGCTATACTGGTTTCTACACCATAGTCATCATGACTCTTGGAGAGCAGCAGTGATTCTCTTCAGTGGAGAGGAATATCTGACACTCCTGGAAGCAATGGCGTTAAACTGTTTAAGAATATTTAAATATATCCAAATTTATGGTAATCAGGTTCGAGCCCTCCCTGTGTGTGAACCTGATTATGATGCCAGCAGAGATGTCCTATCAAAAGAGGCTAAATAGTCTGGATCTATATTCTTTGATGTTTAGCAGTGAGGAATGACCATATTCAAACGTATAAGATCCTAAATGGGTTTTATAGGGTAGATGGGGAGACATTTTCACCAGTGGGAGAGTCCAGAACAAGGGAATATAGCTACAATATATAGCGCTGGTCATTTAAAACTGAGGTGCGCAGAAATTTCTTCTCACAGAGAATAGTGCATCTCTGGAATTCTCTGCCCCAAATGGTGCTAGAGACTATATCATGAGAAGTATTCAATGTAGCAGTGGATAAATATTTGATAATTGAGGAACAGAGGGCTATGGGGAAATGGCACTGAAAAGGAGTTGAGGCATGCATAGATTAGCCATGATTGTATTGGATGACGGGCAGGCTTGAAGAGCCTGGTGGCTTATTCCTATTTCTATTTCTTCTGCTCTTGTGATTTGAATGCAAACTTCTAAAGTAAGCTTCCCTCTTAAGTTATTAGACAGTATCTTCAGTGAAGTTGCATTTTAAGACACGGTATACTCAGAGCAATACGATTACTGTCTATTGTTACCTGTGGCTTGATATTCTGATAAGGACAATAGGCTTGAATGTATTTAAAGAGATTTTGGTCAGCCAAAGGATCTCCCCACTCTTCTCGTTCTTCAATTGTGAGTGGTAATGAAGGATCCAGCATGGTGTTCAGAACATCAAGGAAAGGAGCCTGTGAAGTAAAATAACAGGCAGAAATAATTATTATTACAATGAGCTATGATTGTTGTGGAAAGAATATAGTGCAATGTGTAAAATCCTTCTACTTTCTTATTTCTCTTTCATAATAGTCTTGATGGGTCATACACATGAAGACCTATGGTGGAGACAGGGATTTGTTGGGCGACAGCCAATTGTCAGCAGGCACACTTAGTGAAAGACTCCACAAAAGTACTGATAAATCAGGAAGCCAATAAAAGGGTTATTATTACAAGTCAGATTGGATACTCAAGGTGTTCTGTGAAGCTCGCCTGATCTGTAACATTTTACTTTGAATTTGGCTAGGACGACCATGAGAGGTTTCACTTCAGGTGTAATTGAACTGACCCACGAGGAGATTTTATCAAAAAAAAATTTTAATCGAGAATATTGTTGACATGTTAATAAGACAATTAGCAAAAACAATTACAATCAAGAAATACAACAACCACAATAATGTTTAACTCTTAAGGAATATCTCTAATGTGATCCAACCAAACGAACACCCAATACATAAAACCCTCTAAATAAGTACAATACAGCATAAGTTAGTGTCCACTTGTTACAGGAATCCAGCCTCCTAGGTTGAATACCGAAAATCCCTTGTGAAAAAACTCAGAAGAGACTGAGTTGAATTTGTTTCCCAAAATAAAGCTTCTTTAAGGCAGAATGGAAATAAGCCTTTCCTTCAACTATTATCAGTAATAGATAATAGTTTCAGAACGAAACAAAGAGCAGGGGAGGGAGAGAGAAAGGGAGAGAGAGACTACTATTCAGCTTCCTGCTAAACTGCTTCTAACGCATCCAAAACAAAACTGAAAACCCAAAATTAAAAAAACCCTATCACCTGACTGCCACAGCTTAGCCCACACCCCAGTGATGTCGCTGAAGCTACAAACTGCATGATTTAAAAAAACTTTCTTAAAGATACACTCATATGACATTATCAAAGCTTGTTCTTCCTCACCACTATCAATGCGCCTACAAGCTGCACCAGTATACTAGCTTATACATAAATACTGTCTTATAATTACTAAGATGCGAAAGGGTTAAATTCCCCAGGGCTATCCTTTCTTCCTCTGATTAGTGACAAGCAAAAGCAGGTGTACACTCATTCTTTTTGCTGCACCAATTGACCAATTTCCAATGCTCTTCTTTCAGAATGTGACCAATTGTGTCTCCAATATTTTACTTATACAGCTGAGTATGCATTATAAAGCATTATAAGACTTCACTTGTTATGTCATACAAGGATTTCAAAAATTTTGATATGAGAAAAACCATCCAGAGGTTTCTGTTAAGCTTTTTATATCCATTTGTTCCAGGGAAAGCAGCATGAATTGTTTTTGGAATCTATTTTCATTACTGACTGAGGACATTACTCTATTTAAGGAAGTTGCCAACATAAGCTGAAGCAATGCTGCAATATGAAATAGTTTTGGCCATTATGCAGCATTCTCTTGAACACTTCATTATCTCAGTGCAGTATCTTTATTACAGCAGGAATATGGCCACTTTTAACCAGTTACGGGTAAAATTGGGAGTTTATTCAGAATAGGAGGGCCAACTGATGTAGAACAAAGCATTAATTCCATATCTCGACAAATAGTATTTTGGAACATTACTCCGATTAGTGTAATCTTAATTCTAATACAGTGAAACCTTGACTTACGAGTGACTCAACTTACGAATTTTCCAAGATACGAGCCGTCATTCGGTCGATTTTTTGCTTTATGATGCGAGCCGAGATCTGAGTTACGAGCGAGCAAGCTTACGCCACCCGCCATTAGGTAGCCCAGCGAACGTTCAGTTCACGTGCGCAAATGCGAGTGGTGACTGCAAGATTAAGCCGCTACTCGTATATCACTCTGAAAACCCCAGAGCCGTTAAGTCTCATAAGATACTTAAAGAAAAGTTAAATTTAGCAATAAATAGAGCACGAAATGAAAAACTCCCCCAACCTCCTCCGCCAATCTCCTCCACCTCCGCCAGCATCTTCGTCTGATCTTCAAGGTAAATACACTTAATAAAACCAGTTTATTTCTTTACATTCTCCTTTATTATTTATTTATTTTTAAACATATTATTTGTTATTTATAAAGTACATTTTTCTTATTTAAAAACACGTAACAAAAAAAATTGGTGTGGTTTTTGGGGGGCTGGAATGGATTAATAGCATTTCAATTCATTTTAATGGGGAAATTTAATTTCATATACGAGCAAATTGAGTTACGAGCTCAGTCACAGAACGAATTAAACTTGTAAGTGAAGGTATTATTGTACCTATCAAAGTTGATTGCCAAATATAAAGGAGCACTAGCAGTTTCCAGATCATAGCACTATTACTGGAAGGTGCAGTGCAACAGCACGTTTGTTGTACTATCAATCCAGACATTTTTAGCTATTGCACAAATAATGTGTGTGTGTGTATGTGCGCGCGTCTTGATTTATACAGTTTTGACCATTTTTTGCACATTTACAAATAATATTCAAATTAATAATCCCACATTATGTGATACTTACTCAGTAATCCAGGTCAAGATAGTTCCCATGTGTAACTTGGGTAGAAGTAAAATGCTACATTTTATTTATCATCTAAAAATTATGAAATAATATTTTTAAAAAATTACCTTCCCTTAGCTGGAAGTTTAAGTGTGGACCTCAGATAAGTGACCTCAGCTATGACACACTACAGATATCAGACCTGCCAAAACAATAAGCCTCATGCAGGAGAATTACTTCAATGAGGTACATTTGGCTGCAATACCTTTAATAGTCTCAATGTCAAAAATGTCTCTCAGCTGATCAAACCAAAACAGAAAAGGCTGGAAAATCTCAGCAGGTCTGATGGTGTCTGGAGCAAGAGAACAGAACTAATGTTTGGATGACTCAAAACACTTGAAATATTAGATTTGTTTTCTCTCTCTCCGCAGATGTTGTCAGACCTGCTGAAGCTTTCTAGCATTTTGTGTTTTTGTTTCAAATTCCAGCATCCGCAGTAATTTGCTTTTACCAATTTATTTCAAAACTTAGTAACAATAATCTATTTACACAGAGCATGGTCTTGTAAACACCAATGAGATTAATTAGTCCATTTTTTGAGATGTTTAGGACTAATTTTAGTGAACACAGTAAGAAGTCTCACAACACCAGGTTAAAGTCCTGATTTACTTGGAATCACAAGCTTTTGGAGCGCTACTCTTGCATCAGGTGAGTCACCTGATGAAGGAACAGTGCTGCAAAAGCTTGTGATCCCAAATAAACTGTTGGACTTTAACCTAGTGTTGTGAGACTTCTTACTATGCCCACCTCAGTCCAATGCCAGCATCTCCACATCTTAATTTTAACAAAGGCAATAAGACAACTGTTTCTTCTTCAAACAAAGCCATGGGATATTTTTTGCCCACCTGAACTGGCAGATAGGACTGGTTTAATGTCATACCTTAAAGAAGGCACTTCTAATGCTGTCAGGTCTCAGAATTAAACTGAAGCATCAGCCCAGATTTGAGTCCGTTACATTATGTTAAACCTATGACTTTTTTGGGAGAGGTGAATGAAAATGACACTACTCATGGAGCTATACCCCTGATAATGTCAGTCTATACAGAGATGAGTGACATCAGAGAAAAACGATTTCAAAAATAAAACTTTACTTTTTATAAGGGGAATGTTGGTTGGTTTGATTTTGTAATTTGCAATATAATTAAACAGTCTAATAAAACTGCATTTAAGATGGGTTGTACTATAAAAAGACCACAAAACTGCCAATTCCAGTTAACAATAATCAAATAATCTACTAAAATTTTACAATGCATACTTTCAGGAAATTCCATCATGGCCAATAGTTAGATGAACTTCATAAAGCTGGCTCAATCCCCTTCCAATCTCCAATGCAGCCATCATGTTCTAGTCTCCACTTTCCTAGTCACATACTCCTCGTATCTCTTCATTACTTCCCTGGCTCTATCAGCTCATCCTCCTCTTTCCCATTTGTTTTCACTGCTATCTTTGATCTGTGATGCAAATCAGCTCCTTCTTTGCTACTGTTTTGGCTGTCACTCCTTACTGTGCCTGCTACCTTGGATTTCTGCACTGTTTTGTAAACACTCTCCTCATTCTTCTCAACTACATAGTGGCTTTCCAGGTCTCATATAATTCATGCCCCTACAAGTAGATTATGGCTGATTTTATTCTCTTGCCCTTTCCCTAGGCTTGCTACATCCTCTTCATCAGTTTCCCACAATTAGCTAGCAAACCTGTAGCTCGTTTTAATTTAAAGCATGCATCACACTTAGAATAGATTTGCTGACTGTATTTGGGGGTTAAGAGTAGTACTGGGGGAATGAGAAAGGAACAATGGAGGGGAGATAGTAGGAAAACTGTAGGAGAGGATATTAGAGGAAGGCAAAATGAAGGGGTGAAACAAATTGCGGAAGAGGATATTGATGAGAGGGCATGAGGTTGACTAGGTACGAAGGGACGGAAAAAGCTGAAGACAGAGAATGGACTGGGTAGGGTTAGAGGAGACATAATGCCAGCATTTCCATTGCTTTTTACTCATGTTCTATGGCCTTGCAGCCCACCACTTATCAACTCCAAGTTATTTTGTTGTCCATCACTCTGGATCTAAAACTTGTCTGTCAATGTGATCAGATCCCTGCAGTGGCCATCACTGTTGCCAGTTAACTGATCAGTACTGGCATCTCTCACTAATCAAAGAAAAGAGAGAGAAAGTAAAAGATCAAAAGGGATAAAGAACTCCTTTTACAATATTACAGGAGACCCACCAGTATTTGATACTAGTTCATTACCAATATAATATTTCTCAAACTAACACATGTAAAAAGAATTATTTTCCAACTTACTCGTAAAACAACAGCTCCGATGGAATCAGGTGATACATTGCACAAGCTCCCTGCCAGGACACCACCAGCACTGTTTGACATAAGAGCCGTTTGCCTTGGGTTTGAATATCCCATCGTGTGCAAGTGATGCAGACAAGTCTGTAAGTCATCTATGCCTATGCACTTCTTGTCCAATCGACTTGCTTTGTGCCATGTTAAACCTAACTCTCCGCCCCCTCTGGTGTGAAGAACAAAATACATTAAAACAAATAAAATAGCAAAAACAAACAATGCAGATGTTGGATATCTGAAGTTTAAAAAACATAGAAATTGCTGTAGATAGAAACGAAGAATTAACATTTCAGAACAACGACCTTTCGCTAGATACTGCCTGACTTGCTAGGCATTACTGATATTTTCTGTTTTTATTAAAATACATGTTATAATTAAATCAAAACAACATGCAGGAATTTGTCCTTTACTTAAGTGAAGCTCCAAACGTTAAAAAGGTCTTTTTGCCAAACTCAAAATAATTGAAAGCATAAACAAGTGTAACACAAATGCAAAGGAAAATTCTCCTGCTACCAGGTTTTATTTTCTTTTTCGTTTCTATCTTCTAAAGCTGACCATTTAAAAATACACATTTTTAAATCATCATCTGCAAAAATGTGTACCTAATGCCTCTAACATGGAAAGTATTTCATCTGAGGCACGAAGAACAGCAGATACCAAAGCTAAAGAAAACATGGTGGCCACAAGATTGGCTTAAAAAGCATCTTAAAGGAAGTGTGAGAGAAAGAAAGTGAGAGAGAGACAGGTAGAAAATTAGCAGGAGGAATTCAAAGTTTGTGGGGTTTTATCAGGAAAGAGGAATTGAGAATTATTATATCAGATCACTTATGATTTCATTGAATGGTGGAGCAGTTTCGGGGGCCGAACAGCCTACTTCTGCTCATATGTCTTGTGGTCTGGAGATTTGCGGATTAAAAAAAATACAAATATTTTCTTTTCTAAGGAATTAAAGTACCACTTTCAGAGTTAGTCTCCACAAATAAAACCAGACTACATACGTGACATTAAAGAGAAAATAATTTCCCTTCCTGTAGCCTTAAACCAGAAATCGTAAAATTAAAGAGTAGCATAGCTTGACAGGCAACACACTAAATTAATGAAGTGTGGAAACAGTACCTAACATGACAATATGCTAAAATCCAACCATCTTCCAATAACATCATTTGTTCTGGTTTAAAATCAACATTCAAATCCATGCCATAAGCTCCATAAACATGGACCAACAAAGGTTTCTTGTTTATTTGATTCAATGTTTCGTTATGAAAAACCGTGATGGGTATCAATGTACCATCCTGAAAAAAAAGTGTAAATAATTGTGAAAAGGTTGCATTCTCAAGGATTTTTTACCCTCACATTATCATTTCATTGTATATTCATTATTAATACTTACATTTAAATGGTAATCTCTTTTTACAATTAAACTTACAGTATTAGTCATACTCTTATACAACCCTTCCCTATTGCATAGCAATGCAAGTTTGCTAATATTTATTAGACTCCTTTCAACTCAATTGCTCATAAAGTTCAGAACCAATTTTGGCCTGACACTGTGAATTCATCTGTCAGGAGTCAGATGTATCCTCTCACTCTCCTACCTTTTTCTTCTAGGGAATTTATCATTTAATGGTTATGTATTCAATTTATTTCTCATGAAGAAGAATCATGAGTCATGCATTTTGGAAAAAAGAACATGGAGAGGCAGGACAGATGGTGAGCAGTTAATAAAGCGTATTGTAGCCTAAGTTTTATTAGTGCAAACAGAGTACAAAGCAAAGGGTTTCTGCTGAAGTTATACAAGACACATGTTAGGCTTTGGCTGAAGTACTGCGCACAGTTCTAAGCAATACATTATAGGAATAATGTGAACACATTGAAGAGAGTGCAGAGAGGTTTATAAGAATGGTTCCAAAGATGAGAAACTTTAGTTATGAGGATAAACTGCGGAGGTTGTTACTAAATAATGCTCAATCCTATGGCCTTGTGATCATGGTAAAAGCAGTCTAAGTTTTCTTATGTGTTGCGCATGGAGTTACGATACTGATTGAGGCTGTCAGTGTTTAAAGAGAAGTCCTAACAATTGTGATTAACTGTGCCACAAGATAGTATAGTATGTTAGCTTCCATAGAAAAGGGTATAGAATACAAGAGTAGGAGTTTGATGTTGCAATTGTATAGAACGTTGGTTAGGCCTCACTTGGAATACTGCGTCCAGTTCTGGTCGCCGTACTATCGAAGGATGTGGAGTCCTTGGAGAGAGTGCAGAGGAGGTTTACCAGGATGCTGCCTGGTATGGAAGGACTGTCTTATGAGGAACGATTGAATAGACTGGGGTTGTTTTCCCTTGAAAGACGTCGGCTTAGAGGGGATCTAATAGAGGTGTATAAGATTATAAGGGGTATAGATAGAGTAAATGGTGGTAAACTTTTTCCACCTTCAGAAATGGATAGGATGAGGGGTCATGGCCTTAGGGTGAGGGGGGCTATGTATAAGACGAATATTAGAGGGCAGTTTTTCACACAAAGGGTAGTGGGGGTGTGGAATGCACTGCCGAGTAAGGTGGTGAGAGCAGGCACGCTAGGGCTGTTTAAGGGTCTCTTGGACAGCCACATGAGCGTTATGCAGATAGAGGGATATAGTAGGACTGTTTAACTATGGCTTTTTTTTTCCCCACAGGTAATTCGGTCCATACTTGACCATCAAGGAGCATGCATTCGGCAGGTGGTGCAAGGACAGCTCTTGGATGTTGATTCATGGGTTGCCTGGTGCTTCATGTCGTAAATGAGTGCTTTATCTGGACCATCTGAAGGGCACCATGACAGCTCAGTGACTATTGCTGTAGCTGTGCAGACACTTGGAATTGGGCCGGTGTCTGCGGGAGTTTGCGCGTTCTCCCCGTGGTTGCGTGGGTTTTCTCCGGGCGCTCCGGTTTCCTCCCACATCCCAAAAATTCGCTCTTCGGCTGATTGGGAAACAAATTGTCCCTACATTGAGATTCTTCCATATTAGGAATAACCTAAAATTAGAATAGGATAATGGAATTGTTACTATATAGTTATGACGGCGGCGCGGGCTCATTGGGCCGAAGGGACTGTTTCCCGTGCTGTGTTGCTCTAAAAAAAGATTTATACAAAGACAAACTTTATTGTATATAAACAGAATTAAGCAAGCGTATTAACATTCTATATAGTTTAAATCTGAATTATATAGTTCATAACTATATAATTATGAAAGAAGACATCCTGTTGTTTATTGCTTTCACACCTCTACTTCTGATCTTGTAGGTAAATATAGTTTGGATTTTTAACTGCAATTAATTCCAAGTTGTTTCAATTTCATTACTTGAGGTGCATACCAATTCCATAACAAAATGCTTCCATTTATCTTATATTTAATGCTTTAATTACTGAAGCAAATCAATTATTAACTAGATATTTGATTAACAATTAAGTTCTAAATGTGTTAAACATCACTGGAAATAATTTAAGGTATGCACCAAACTCTCTTGTCTCTCCAGAAAAGTGGAAAATAGCAGACTAATTATAGAAGCTTAAAATTACTTGGATTTACTTACAAATTAATTAGCACACATAAACCAATATATTTAATCAGAACATTACTTATAAATCAATAAGACTGTTGATTAAAGATTCAGTAGTATAAACAATTTCATAGAATACTGATAAATAACTTTTCACCTTTAGGCAGAGTGTGTTTTTAAATCTATCCATCTAGGGGAAACCAATGAGTAGTAATTGAATCTCCCAGACCACTCACCCATCCACGTGCCAGTGGAAGCTAACCAGGCACAATTTTAACTGGCTCCGCTAAGGAGGCAGCAAGGACACCTGCTGGCCACCAGTGAGGTTCTTTGAAAGAAAAAATGCATGTTAGGTCCTGATAACATTATATAATTTTTTTACAAGGAGCCAGAATTGGAGATGGGAGTGGACTTCCTGCCTGACCAATCAAATGTGGACTTGAATATTGTTGCGTGTGCTACTATTGACCATGCCAATTTTGCGTGTCTTTGCTGCCAGCAGAGTGAGTAAAGGTTATGGCTTGTTAGCTTTTGTTAACAACTTAGTCCTGCACAATTTAATCAGCATCTTAAAAAAAGCTAATATATCCTGCCTGATGTCCAAATTTTTCAACTGCCTTGAGCTACTTGTTTTCAAGACGTTGGTTTCGAAATTGGGCTGTCATTTTAATTCTAGTTACTCTAAATCATTATGAGGTTTCCACCAGTTATCATAATAGTAATGCAATGCATTTCAGGTTGACTATTTCTAATTCAACATTTCAATGAGATACCGCAATACCTGTTGCAAATATTAACAATTCAGTGAAAAATAGATATATCACTTAAGCTGTAAATACGTTGTGAGTACTTAAGTATTTCTTAGGAAGAAACATTGTGAGCCATACAGATTAAAATTCCTCTCTTCCAGTTACTTTCTGCTTCATGTTTTATGTTTTATTAACCTAACTTAAATCAACTGCAGAAAACTATCGCAACCACAATTATGTTACAATTTTATCTAACAAAATAAATTCTTAGACTGTCTATTTGGTGCAGGAAACTTGGAATGGTTGAGCAAGGTGTTGGAGAAGTACAGCTGAATGTTATAAGGAAAATCTGACCTTATGCCCGTGAATGATGCCAACCATATACCGATAAGGAAGTAAATGGCAGTCATGAAAGGTTCTCTAGGGACTGCAGAGGTAATGCTGAGCGGAGAGGGAAAGAGAAGCTACTGCTATAAATATTTTGGTTACGAGTGGAAAGGCAAGCATGAAATCTAGTGACGATAATCATACCAAGCTCAATAATGGAGGGTTGGACTTTGAAGAAATTGGTGTGGTTGACCATGTCAAAAACAGGAAGATTTGAGGAAGACAAGTGGGGCATTGCATCATCACCAAAGCAATGCAGAATGTTGTTTCTGAATTTGTTTAGATCTGGAAAAGGAGATTGTTTTACAGTTCCTTTTCACAGGCAAGTGGGTATGAGGGAAGCAGAACTATGAAGCAACATGAAAACAGCTCCTGAGCAGAGGGAACCATTCACAACATCATTCCGATATAAGTATAACCATCTCCCTAGAAACACCTTTACCTTTAAATAATCATTGTTCAATGCAGAAACCTTTCATCTGTCCCTAATTACATAAGGGCATTTCATAAGGCAGTTAAGATTTAGTTAATCATGATAGTTGTTGGATTGGAGTTACACATAGGTCAGACTGAGCAAATTCCTCAAATCCAAAACTAACTGGCTTTATACAACAATTTGATGACTTCATAGCACTTTCTTTAAATATTACTGACATCCATTTTTACTTTCAAATTTAAAAAAAGCAAATGAATTCAAATTTTCAAACTGCTGTTTGAGTGGGAATTTATACTCCTGCTTTCTTGGACTTTTAGTCTCGCAATACAATCATATTATATCTTACCTTGCTTGGTGCTTTTAAACGAATCACTTTAAAATCCTTTGTAATCATTGGCTTGGATTCATCTTCTTGGATGTAGAGCTCATTATCGTCTATTGAATACAAAAGACTCACTGGTGGCTGAACTGGAGAGGAAAGCCAAAAGGAAAACTTGTTTGCTTCACATTTTGTGTTATCCTCAGATTCAATAGCACATGCCCAAGGCGGGAGCTAAGGAAACAAAAGGGCATCATTGTTTAAACGTAACTCCTAATCCAGGAACAAGTCCTAACATTATGTTATGTACTGAATGACAAAATACTTGGAAGCCTTGGGATAAATTTCAGCATCCTTTGTAAAAGTAGATTCTAAATTTTACGTTAATACAAACATTCAATAATTTTCCATGTGCTATTAACTAGCATCAGACCAAGTCATGAAATCCACATCAGGAAACATCACTCCGTCATTTATGAATTAATGATGTGGATTCTGATGTAATCACAGCGGAAATATTGTAACATCTCAATGTTAGTGGTGAGACAACTGCTTGTGATAGGTTTGGGGGTATATTTTCCTTCATATCAAATTTAGGAAAAACAATTTTACAAAACCATTTGTTTTTAGTTTTTATAGTTTCAAAGAAATTGAACTATTTGCTGAAAATATCAATTATAATGAAAGACCACACTGAAGTACCTAGACATTCCAGGCCAATTGCTGGAAGTTTATAATAGCATTTACCCTTCATTTGAGAAAATACTGCTAATTACATTTACCAAACAAATTTCCATATCCTTTTCGCTCATTATCCTTTATTCACCTACCCAATTTAATCTTGAGTATTGACATGGGGTGGGTTTTTCCCATCCGTGTTCTAAGTACAGTGGTGGGTGGAAAAAGTGGCGATTTCTCATCTGAGTACAATGGTGCATTTTTAACTGTATGGTCAGCTCCCCACCTCACTATCGATTAAAAAAACTGGAAGACAGAGAGTGGATGGCCTCTAATTCATGTGATCCATCACAACATGGTTCTTTCCTCTGGGTGCTATATATAAAAGGATAGCCACAAATCGGCCTTTAAGTCTCCAGGCCAGGATAGTCACATGGAAGAAATTACACAAATGACAAGAAGGCTATGGCTCCCAAGTTCAATGATGTTTCATCTCCTGGATGTTGTTGAGGCCTGTCGGGATGTCCTCTATTTTAGTGATGCCTAGAGGAGGTCTATCATTGCCACCACTCCAGCTTGGGAGGTGGCAACTTCTGTAGTTAGTGCAAATGCAAAGATCTACAATCTAGTGTGAGAAAGGATGAATGATCACAGTCTATTCTGACACACTAAGGCTAATTTATAACCCTCAACTCACATTCACAAGCCCATCTAGATTTAACAGGATGACACTCCAAAGGAATTGCACACATGGCCCACTAAAAGCACACCACCACTCAATATCTCACAAACACATTTGTATCTCTATCTGGGTCATGTCCTGTATACATCATATCCTCATCCCGATCACCATACATCCAAGGCAGGCATCCTTATTATTTGCCTTGGCACGAACTCTATTCACAACCTCTCCATTGGTCTTCAAGCAAGACAAAGTCATACAATAGATGGGAGAGGTTCCAGATTGGAAGAGGTTTTGGCAGATGGATGTCTATGAGGAACTTTGTCAGACTGAAGACATACATGTGGTCTGAGGATTCTGGAGCTGCTCCTGCTTCTACTAGGTTTCTGTGGCAACTGTGATGATGCAGAGACATTACAAGGGGGCTGTGCCTTCTGACATTTAATGCCAGAAGTCTACGTTGGACCTCCTCTCAACAAAGAGACATGTTATCAAGCCTTCATCATCCTTCAAGGACAATGGCTGAGAGATCACTCTGAGGCTGAGGTGCATTGTTGCAAGGAGTGGATTAGCTATGCTGGTATTCAATGAGAGAGGATATTTGTCCAAGAAGATGTAGGTAACTACTCATCAAGCCCCTCTTGGATTCTGGTGGCTATGAAACAATAGATGCAGGAGTAAGCCATTTGGCCCTTGGAATTTCCTCTGCCATTCAGTTTGATCATAGCTGATCATCAAAATCAATATCCTGATCTCACCTTCTCCCCATATTCCTTTAGCTCCAAGAGCTACATCTTGTTTCTTCTTCAAATCACAAAATGTTTTGACCCCAACTACTTTCTGTGGTCATAAATTCCACAGATTCACTGCTCTTGTCTCCTCACTTCAGTCCTAAAAGGTTTACCCCTTATCCTCAACTATAACCCCTAGTACTGGATTCCCCCTTCGTTGGGAACACTCATTCTGAATCTACTCTGTCTAATCCTGTTTGAATTTTGTTAGTTTCTATGAGATCCCGTCTCATTCTTCCAAACTCTAATGAATACAATCCCAACTGACTTAATCTCTCCTCATATGGCAGACCATCTCAGGAATCAGCCTGGTAAACTTTCGCTGTATTCCCTCTAAGGCAAGGATATCCTCCCTCAGATAATGACACCAAAACTGCATACAAAATTCTAGGTGTGGCCTCATCATCAAAATAATTGCACTAAAACATCCCTATTCCTGAGGGTCTCACATACGTGCTTGCCTCAATTACCCATGCTATAGCTTCTTCCCCTGCAGCCTTGGTTTTCTCAAACTCTTCACCCTCATCTCTTTCAATATTTGCCTCATTGGTTTGACATGTGTATGTCTGATTTGGCAAGTACTCCCCACTTTGCAGTGCCTGTTTGTGCAATGTGCAGACAACAACATTGATCCAGGAGACCCTCTAGAGAATGTAGTAGAGTGCTCTGCCAGATCTGCTGAAGCACCAAAATTGCATGTTCAAGATGCCAATGCTCTGCTCTACCAATATTCAGGCAGTGACATGAGCATCATTGTACCTTCTCTCTGCAGGTTTTGTGACCACTAATGGGGCATCGTCAGCCAGGTTCTTTGTGCAAAAATTCTTCATCACCAAACAGCCAAATCTCGATTCTGTCTGGTCCCTCAAGGAGTCAGTTGAGGTCCATCAGCTATGAGAGCTTCCTGGTTTCTCACATATAGCTGCATTATTTACTCTTATGGTCACATATGGTCAAAGGATTGCGAAGTCAATTCTGATTAGGAGTGAAAGTAGTAGGGTAATTGTGATGGGGGACTTTAACTTTGCTAATATTGATTGGAATAGCTATAGCTCTAGCTCGTTAGAGGGGTCAGTTTTCGTACAGAGTGTGCAGGAAGGTTTTTTGACTCAGTATGTAGAGAGGCCAACTAGAGGTGAGGCTACATTGGATTTGGTGCTGGGCAATGAGCCAGACCAGGTGTTAGGCTTGGAAGTTAGTGAACATTTTGGTGATAGTGACCACAATTCGGTTACGTTCACCTTAGTGATGGATAGGGATAGGCATGAAGCTGGGGGCAGTAGTTATAGCTGGGGGAAGGGTAATTATGAGGCCATCAGGAGAGAATTAGGGTGCATAGATTGGACTAGGGAACTACAGGGACTGGGAACATCTGGAATGTGGTGCTTATTCAAGGAGCAGCTGCTGCGAGTCCTTGATAAGTATGTCCCTGTCAGGCAGGGAGGAAATGGACGAGTAAGAGAGCCTTGGTGTACGAAAAGAGTTGATTTGCTGGTTAAGAAGAAAAAGGAGGCTTATGTCAGGATGAGGCTTGAAGGCTCAGGTAGTGCAATGGATAGCTATAGATTAGCTAGGAAGGAGGTAAAAATTGAATTGAGGAGAGCTAAGAGGGGACACGAGAAGATGTTGGCTGATAGGATTAAGGAGAATCCTAAAGCTTTCTTTAGATATGTTAAGAATAGAAGATTGGTTAGGGGCAAGATTAGGGCCAGTCATAGACAGCAGTGGGAAGTTGTGCGTGGAGCCTGAAGAGATTGGTGAGGCACTGAATAAATATTTCTCTTCGGTATTCACGCAGAGTGCTGGAAATGTAGCTATGGAGAGCACTGAGGTACAGGGTTGCAAATTGGGAAGTATTGTAGTAGATAGGGAGGATGTGTTAGAAATTCTCGAGGGTTTGAAGTTGGATAAGTCCCCTGGGCCGGACGGGATTTACCCTAGAATTCTCTGGGAGGCTAGAGAGGAGATTGCAGAGCCTCTGGCTCTGATCTTCAGGTCCTCGTTGGTTACGGGTGTGGTTCCGGAGGACTGGAGGATAGCGAATGTGGTCCCATTGTTTAAGAAGGGGAAGAGAGACCTTCCAGGGAATTATAGGCCAGTGAGTCTTACTTCTGTTGTGGGCAAGGTATTGGAGAGAATTATTAGGGATAGGATTTATAGTTTTTTAGAGAGAAATGAATTGATTGGGGATAGTCAGCATGGTTTCGTGAAGGGTAGGTCATGCCTTACTAACCTCATTGAGTTTTTTGAGAAAGTGACCAGAGAGGTGGATGGGGGTAAGGCGGTTGATGTAGTATATATGGACTTTAGTAAGGCGTTAGATAAGGTGGCCCATGGAAGACTTCTACAGAAAATGCAGATGTGTGGAATAGAGGGTGATTTAGCTAATTGGATTAGGAATTGGCTGGCAGATAGAAGACAGAGGGTGGTGGTTGATGGGAGATATTCCTCGTGGAGTTCGGTGACAAGTGGTGTGCCTCAGGGGTCTGTTTTGGGGCCCCTGCTGTTTGTAATTTTTATAAATGATCTGGATTAGGGTATTGAAGGATGGATTAGTAAATTTGCAGATGACACTAAAGTCGGTGGAGTGGTAGATAGTGAAGAGGGGTGTTGTAGTTTGCAGAGGGACTTGGACAAGTTGCAGAGCTGGGCCGAGAGGTGGCAATGGAGTTTAATGTGGAAAAGTGTGAGGTAATGCACTATGGCAGAAATAATAAATGTGTAGAGTATAGGGCTAATGGTAGGATTCTTAGTAGTCTTGATGAACAGAGGGATCTTGGTGTGTATGTGCATAGATCACTGAAAGTAGGCAGTCAGGTCGAGAAGGTTGTTAGGAAGGCATATGGAGTCTTGGCTTTTATTGGTAGAGGGATTGAATTTCGGAGCCGCAACGTCATGTTGCAACTGTACAAAACTCTAGTGCGGCCGCACTTGGAGTATTGTGTGCAGTTCTGGTCCCCACATTATAGAAAGATGTGGAGGCATTGGAGAGGGTACAGAGGAGGTTTACCAGGATGTTGCCTGGTATGGAGGCAGGTCCTATGAAGAGAGGTTGAAGGATTTGAGGTTGTTTTCGTTAGAAAGGAGGCGGCTAAGAGGGGATCTTATTGAAGCAGATAAGATGATTAGAGGTTTAGATAGGGTGGACAGTGATAGCCTTTTCCTAGGATGGAGAAAGCTAGCACGAGGGGACACAGCTTTAAATTAAGGGGTGATAGTTATAGGACGGATATCAGAGGTAGGTTCTTTACCCAAAGGGTGGTTCGGGAGTGGAATGCCGTGCCTGCAGCAGTTGTAGATGCTCCAAGTTTGGTGGCGTTTAAGAGGTTAGTTGATAAGTATATGGAAGAGAAGGGAATGGTTTAGTTTGGAGGGGCATTGCTTTTTATTTTGGTCGGCACAACATCGAAGGCCGAAGGGCCTGTTCTGTGCTGTAATGTTCTATGTTCTATTTCTGCAAAATGCACGCACGTTTCTTCACAAAAAAGAATATCCTTCACATCATGTACATTGATCCTGCACAGGGTGCTCAATGGAGCCCTGGAATGAGCCACTTAGGTGAAAAGTATGGCTGTTACCTTTAGAGTCATTGGCAACAGATGGCCTCCCAATCCCCTGGTGTTAGTTCCTGTAGAATGTGGCAAGTGAGAATCACCATATCTCTGGACCTGAGGAGGCATTGGCAACACTGTCTCTCACTCTTCTGTTGATATGGCATGCAAGGAAAACGGCAAACAGCAGAAGCCATCGCAGCTGCTCAAACCTGAACCTCAAATTTCATCCTCTTTACTTCAGTGGATTTGAAACTGGCAGTGTTTCAGATTTGACTTTTAGACCTGTTTACAGGTGCTCTTTCAGGAACCTTTAAGTTTTTGTTTTCCTTCACCTTTATATCTGTATTTGAGTTAATTTTAAGTTAAATAAATGAATTTTAGCAGTAGATTTTGTAATTAAGTAACCTAATCTTGTTTAAAAATAAAACTGGTTGGCTTTTTCTTTTTTCAAATTGAACAACTCATTAAGGGGACTACATACACACAAATATAAATTCTTAGGATCACTTTGAGGCAACACCTTTTATGTAGTTGTGACACTATTATCTGCAGTAATTGCAGTTGTCATGCATGTGTTTTGTGCAAAAAATGCAAAAAATGTACAGGCAGAAAACAGTTAATGAACAATGACTGAAAATGCTCTCAAGAAAAAAAGATGCCTGCTTTCTTCTGTAAGTAATGACTCATTAAGAAATCTGCAGGAATTTTAGATTTGAAACAAATGATATGATCAGATCAGTAACTTCTGGTGATTCAAAGAAAATTTCATTCTAGGGAAACCACCTCAACAAGGAGAGGAAGCTGTCAAAACCAGAATAATTGACCGAAAACTGCTGCCAAACATGCATGTTTTGGGATTTGTCATTGCTACATATTTACTCAGAACTTGACAGTCACATTAATATCCTTGCAGTTTATCAACATGTTCTCACCACTGAAGTAGTGTTGTACACAGCATGACAGTGTCATGGACCAAAAATACTAGGAATTCCCCACGTACCTTGATGCACTTAACAGCTTTTGGTTCATTGAGAGAAAACACATGTAGATATAAATGACCATAACACTTCAGTATCATTATGCAGTGATCCTTGAATAGTTCCATGTCAATTAGCTTAGTTCTCTCTTTTACTGCATAAACAGTTTCCCAGCTCTTCATTCCAGGGGAAGAAATTGGTACCTTCATCAGCTAAAAAAGAAAAACAGAATTCGTAGCTTTGAAAGAATTCCCTCAACAATTGAAGTGTTCCTATCTGTTACAGACAGCAAGTACATGTAGGCAACATGCAAAGGTGAAGTTGAGGGGCTCTATTTTACCATTTTGATTCTAAGTGCTAGGCAGACTTGAAACTGTCAATGTTTCAGATTTGACTTTTACACCTGCTTACAAGTGCCCTCGTAACGCTTTACCTACAAAAATTTGCCTGAAATCCTGCACCTCCAACTGATGCCTCTGACTGGACGTGCACAAAAAAATATTGATAAAATGCTGCTCCCTTGCTACATCCCTCTGGGTCTGGATAATGCCGTCCCCAGCCCCTACAGATATTGCTCCATCTCCACAAAATTATTGATCCCCTTATCCCCTCAGCCCCCTGCCACCTACACTGATCGTGCACCCACCCCCTGCGCACACACACACACACACACTCATAGAACATAGAACATTACAGCACAGAACAGGCCCTTCGGCCTTCGATGTTGTGCCGACCAAAATAAAAAGCAATGCCCCTCCAAACTAAACCATTCCCTTCTCTTCCATATACTTATCAACTAACCTCTTAAACGCCACCAAACTTGGCGCATCTACAACTGCTGCAGGCAGGGCATTCCACTCCCTAATCACTCTTTGGGTAAAGAACCTACCTCTGATATCCGTCCTATAACTATACCCCTTAATTTAAAGCTGTGTCCCCTCGTGCTAGCTTTCTCCATCCTAGGAAAAAGGCTATCACTGTCCACCCTATCTAAACCTCTAATCATCTTATATGCTTCAATAAGATCCCCTCTTAGAAGATCCCCTCTTATTCCCCTCTTAGTCCCCTCTGCCTCAATCTCAGGCAGAGTGGTTGCAGATCCCCTTCCCATCCACTGGTCACAGGATTGGCAGCATTCCACCACCACCCCGCACCCCCCCAATCACAGGCAGAGTGGCAACAGACTTCCCTTTCCATCTCCCATTGATAATGGTAATGGACGTCCCTACCACTCCACTGATCTCAAGCAAAGTTGCAAAGGATAATGGATTCCCCCCTCTCTGACCGACCTCAAGCAGAGTTGTCCGATGCTAGGTACCAACCTTCTCATTAACTAGAGTGCCTGAATCAGATTTCTACGGAGCATGTCTGTTTCATGCTGATTTTGGATAGTAAATCTGGTGATAAAGTTGGAAGTATTGGTCAAGTTGGGCGTGCAGCTCATTAAGTCAATTTAAATACATGCAACTTTGTCAAGTCAGGCGTGGAGGTGGGCTCGGATCACGCTATGCCAAAAACAGGTGCAATGCAATGGTAAAATTGGGCCCGAGGTGTCAAAGGAGCACATAAATCTCCAAGTAACCCATCTACCCTATCCTCCGAACACCACCTGCTCTATATATGGCAGGGCCTGCAGGTTACGCATTGATTTTATCAGTCATCCCAGAACTCACTGAGCCAAAGTGAAAGCAGGTCATCCTCGATCATAAGGGACGGCCTAAGAAGAAGATGAGCAGCTCATAACTCACTGCAGTAGAAGGCTCAGCTAAGAACATCATACACCCTTTTTAGGAGTTAAAAGCATGCTGTTCTGTCTATTTTTTTAATCACAATGGCGTGTTCCTTTCATTATTGGGTGAGCAGCATTCTGCAGGCCAGATATGGAAGGCTTGAATGCACTGACAGCTTAATTTATTAATGATTGCTTGTAAAGAATTACAACTCAAAACTAATAAATTACTCTCACAACGTAAAAACAAAAATATTTTCATCACCTCTAAAAGCAAATTGCACCCAATTTCAATGGCGTTTCTATAGCTGCAAGAAAATGCACTTGACCTATGACATCAGATTTTTCTCAATAAATCTGCAATACCAGTGCACTTGAGAGATTATACATGATTTAAATGTGAAATGAATAAATCAAATATGAAATACACTATCTTTCCAAACAAATTTTAATGAAGTCGCAGTAATGTACAATGAAAATTGCTGGATGAATGATTGAGTTCTCGGCAGAAAGGCAAATTCTGTTTAGTAAGCGTTAGAGTGCACCATGTTTAGTAGAAGTCTGAACTGTGAAGAACAGCAGTCACGTAATTCCCCAGAGTCTGTCTGCAGGCCATTTTTCGGTATTGATCAGTGCAATCCACATTCTATGAGATGAGTTTAAATGACTGCTCAGCTTCTGTCACTGATACAGTGTTATACATGTATTTAGATAAAAATTAATCTCCAGAAAACGTCACTGTGAAGCAAGTCAACATACTGCATCTAATTCAGTTTAAGTGGTGCACACTGATGCTGCAATTGTATAAATTTGGAAATCCATTACTTTTTGATTTTAGTACATATAAGCATTTGATGCGTTTAAATTTACACTTTCCATTTATTTATTTATAAATAACCCTCAGTGAAGAGGAATGATTTAACAACTTGTACTGCTGCCATCTTTTTGCTCTAACAGTTACACTGCTACAATACATCTTATACAGGCTTTTAGTTTGAAATTATACTTGATGTGAGGTCAAAATTGTTGCAGTCTCAAAATTTCAGCTTTGACACAGTTGTCTACCCAGACAGTTTGAACATTTACCAGAACATTTCAGCATTCAGTAAGATTGGAACAACAGTTAGGCTTAAGCCAATAAGCAACGAGTGACAGTTGTGTTGCACAAGTGCAAAGCAATGATCATCTCTAACAAGAGAAAATCTAATCAGCTCCTCCTGACATTCAATGGCATATCTCTGAATCTTCTGCTATTAAAATCCTGGCATTTTAATTACCATTAAAATACTGTGAATTGCCATTGGCTGGAAACATAACTGGATCAGCCATATTAATGCTGCAGATTAAGGGAGCAGTTCCAAGACTGGTAATTCTGCAGTGAAAAACTCACTTGCTGACTCATCAAAGCCCGTCCGCTACAAGTTAAAAGTCAAAAAGGTGATGGAATATTCTCCACTTGCCTGGATAAGTGCAACAACACTCAAGAATCTTGACACCACCTGAGACATGCTTGAATGACAACCATCCAGACTGTTAGACATTCACTTCTTCCATTATTGATGCACAATGGCAACAGTGTGCACTATCCACAGGTTCACCGATGCATTGCAGCAACTCACCAACACTCCTCTGACAGCACCTTAAGCCTATGACCTCTCCCACCTAAAAAAGACAAGGGCAGCAGATGCATGGGAATGCCACCTCCAAGTCACTCACAATGTTGATTTGGAATTCTAATGTTATTCCTCCACCATCAAGGGCTCAACATTTTTGAATTTCCTTCCTAACAGCACTATGGGTGAACTACACTATATGGATTCCAATAGTTCAAGAGGGGGCTCATCACACCTTCTCAAGGGCATTTAGGGATCAGCAAAAAATTTTGGCCTTGCAGGCGATACACACTGTCCAAGAATGAATTAAAAAAAAGACTGCAATAAACATATCAACATGACACAAGCACAGCAGTTTTACATCATCTAAATGAAATGCACTTTTTTCTGCATCCAAAGACAATGAAGTCTTAACTTTATGTTATAAACTCAAGAATGAGTTATTTATTTCAACTGTTTTTTGATTGATTCACTTTACAAATTGATGAATTTTCTCACACGAACAGATCTCTGTGTTACTATTCATGATGAGTTGGAAGATGCCTTTGTAAAATATTTATGAGTGTTACTACCATGTGGTGATTGAATTAGTGACTTTCTATTTTATTACAAAATAATAAACAAACGCAAGCCTTTTTTCACATAGAATAAATTTACAATTTTTGCTTGGCATGCTGTCTTACATTTTTAAGTCACGGATAGGGCATAACATGATAAGAAAATGCTCATAATTTGAAGAAGGGAGTAAGTGTGTGATAGTTATGAGCAGCAGGGGAAGCAGGCTATCATTGACCTATATCAATAAGGTTCTGGACATGGTACTCTTGAAGGTTGTGTTGAGTTTGGTAGAACACAGTTGGAGTCTGAGTGCTGCAGCTTGTGGCTTTCGGAGCATTATTAAGTAGATTGGGATGGGCCTGGGTATTAGGTGTGTGATTGAAGAGGCCCAGATCCTGCTCCTTAATCACCATTCTCCCTAACACTTGAAAATGTTGCTGGCACTCTTCTGTACTCAGCAGCACCACCAGAAGATGGTCCCTGCTGGCGGTATTACACCCACAGAAGGTCTCAAACCATGGAGGAGCCCAGCACATCAGTGCAAAAGGTAAGGCTGCATCATTCAGAGCAATCTTTAGCCAGAAGTGCCAACTGGATGAATCACCTCTGCCTCCTCCATGGTCCCCAGCATCTCAGATACTAGTCTCTAGTCAATTTGATATCATTCCACATGATATCAAGAAATGGTTAATAGCTCTTGATACTGCAAAAAGAATGGGCCCTATTCATATTCCAGCAATAGACTTGTGCTCAGAACATGCCACACCCCTGGCCAAAGTCTTCCAGTACAGTTACAACACTGGCATCTACTTGACAATGTGGAAAATTGCCCAAATACGGCTCGTACACAAAAAACAGGACAAATCCAACCTGGCCCCAATTACTGCCTCATCAGTCAACTCTTGATCATCAGTAAAGTGATGGAAGGCATCATCAACAGTGCTTTCATGCGGCATCTGCTCAGTAATAACCATCTTAGTGATGTCCAGTTTGGGGTTCGTCAGAGTCACTCAACTCCCAGCCTCACTACAGTCTTGGTTCAAACATGGTCAAAAAAACTGAATTCCAGAGGTGAGATGATAGTGACAGCCCTTGATATCAAGGCCACATTTGACCAAGCATGACATCAAGGAGCCCTAGCAAAACTGGAATCAATGGGTATCAGGGGACAAACTCTCCACTGGTCTCCACAAACTCTCCACCTGGCACATAGGAAGATGGTTGTGGTTGTAGAGGGTCAGTCACCTCTGCTCCAGGGTATCTCTATGGAAGTCCCTCAGGTTAGTGTCCTAGGCCGAATCATCTTCAGCTGCTTCATCAATGACCTTCCTCCATCATAAGGTGAGAATGGGGATGTTCACCTATGATTCTACAATGTTCCACACCATTCATGACTCGTCAGATACTGAGAGTGAGGCTGACACTGCGCAACTCTCCCTCACTTTAATCCAAATCAAGCGCTAGTTTCAACACTATCATCATCACGTGTCCTGTTCAACCCTTGAAGTCCTATGGCAATGGGCGAGTGACGAAGCAGCAGGTGTGGATATAGTGGGAGCTATAGTCACGGACTTGCACTCAGGTGGCTCAGGTCTAATGGTTGTTTTTTGCTGACCGAAACAGCAGTGGAACTCGGCGTCTGCCCTGGGCGGCTGAGCAGTCTTCTTCAGAAACGCACTGCTCACCTCCGTGGAATGAGGAACGGGCTAGAAAAGTGCCCTAAACGTTGCCTGCTTCACTACACCTTGGCCAGTTTACTGCAGCTGGCAGGAATCCCAGCTTGTGGTCGAACACACAAAATAAAACACAAAGTGAACCGCTCACCATTGGCATTTGGAATGTGTGCGCACTTTTGGACAACCCTACAGCAGACAAACCAGAAAGAAGAACAGCCTTAATTGCCAGAGAGCTTGCAAGATACAACATTGACATTGCAGCCCTGAGCGAAACTCGTCTTGACAACATTGGTCAGTTGACTAAAACTGGAGGCAGCGATGAGCATCATGATGCTGGAGTTGGATTCGCCATCAGGAGTACCTTGTTTGGAAACTTGATATAGTCTACCCAAGGGTGTGAATGACCGGCTTATGACATTACAGAAGTCAAGTCACCCTGATCAGTGCCTATGCCCCCACAATGAACAATCCGGATGAGATGAAAGACAAGTTCTACAAAGAACTAGACACCCTACTATCAACAGTAAGCAGTACTGACAAGCTGATCTTGCTTGGCGATTTCAATGCAAAAGTAGGGTGTGACTCTGCAATCTGGCAAGGAGTCATTGGGAGGCATGGAGTGGGCAAGTGTAACAGTAACGGCCTGATCTTAATAAACACCTGTGTAGCACATGGTCTCCTCATCACCAATACAACCTTCTGTCTGCCTACCTGTAATAAGACCTCCTGGATGCACCCCCGCTCAAAGCAGTGGCACCTTATCGACTATGTCGCCATGTGTGGTGCTGACTGCTGGACAAATCAGAGGCTCATTGTCCCCAAAATGAGGGTCTGTATCAGACCCAAGAAGTGACCACGAGGAAGCAAGGTTATGAAAAGCATCAATGCGACCAAGCTAAAGAACCCCAGCTTCAGCACTGAAGATTTAGAAATCAAGTTTGCTGACCTACACCTCATAAGCAGCACCGAGGACGACTGGGAACGCTTCAGGGATGCTTTTACATACATCTGCGCTGAAGATGCTCGCACCCTCCACCTGCAAGCAGCATAATTGGTTTGATAAGAATGATGAGGAGATACAGGTTCTACTGTCGAAAAGCACTATCTTCATCAAACCTGTCAGAACAACCCATCTTCAGCTGCCAAGAAAAATGCTTTTACCAGTGCTTGCAGGACAGTCCAGAATAAACTGCGTAAAATGCAGGATGCCTAGCTGAAAGCCAAGGCAGATGAAATACAGGGATACGCTGACAGAAATGACTTGAAACGGTTCTATGAAGCCCTCAACATTTTCTATGGACCTCAGTCTCTCAGGAATTGCCCCCTCCTGAATACAGATGGTTCAACTCTCATTATAGAGAGGACTCAGGTCCTGTAGAGATGGGCTGAACACTTTGAAGCCATCCTCAACTATCATTTACTAACGATGAGGCAATAGACAGGATTCCCCAGGTTGATGTCAACAGTGCCATGGATGATCCACTGGTAGTAGTAGAAGTCATGAAAGCTGTCAGCTAGCTATCCAGTGGCAAAGCCCCAGGGGCAGATGCCACACCCGCAGATGTCTATAAAGCTGCTGGTCTTATACTTATTGAGAAGCTTACCGAGTTGTTCCAGTTCTTTTGGAAACAAGGATCCATTCCTCAGGACCTTAAAGGTACTTCCATTGTTCTTCTACAAGAGAAAGGGTAATTGTTAAGTATGAGACAACCATCGAGGAATCTCACTGCTCTCTATCACAGGAAAAACCCTTGCAAGAGTCCTGCTAAATTGTCTGGTCACTCATCTGGAGCTGGGCCTGCTTCCAGAATCACAGTGTGACTTTTGGAAAAGTCGTGGGACTACTGACATGACTTTTGCTGCGTGCCAACTTCAGGAGAAGTTTCAGGAGCAGAATCGCAAGCTCTACACAACCTTTGTTGACTTCATAAAAGCCTTTGATACTGTAAGCTGACAAGGCCTGTGGAGGATCATGTCAAAGTTCAGCTCCCCCCTCACAAATTCATTCAGATGGTACGCCATTCCATAAGAGCATAATGGCCAAAGTACTGGATGGTGGAGAATCCTCTGAGGGATTCTCAGTCACCAATAGCATCAAATAGGGCTGTGTGCTCGCACCCACGCTGTTCAGCATGATGTTTACTGCCATCTGAATGATGCCTTCCAGGACAGTGTTGCTGGAATCAGCCTCAAGTACAGAGTGGATGGGAAGTTTTTCAACCTGAGGAGACTTTAAGCTATTGGCAAAGTGAAAGAGACTGTTTTGAGAGATTTCCTCTTTGCAGATGACTGCACCCTGTATGCTGGCTCAGAGCCAAAGATATGAAGTCAATATGGACAAATTTTCCAAGGCTTGTGACAACTTTGGACTCACCATCAACATTAAAAAGATCAAAGTCACGCACTAGCCTGCTCCTCATGCACCGTACATAGATCCCATAATAATCACAATCAAAGGGCAGAAACTACAGCAGTGGACCAATTCACTTATCTTGGCAGCACCCTCTCCCAAGTAGTGACTATTGATGTGGAAGTTAACTGCAGAATAGCAAAGGCAAGTTCTGCTTTCAGTAGACTGCATTCCACTATGTGGGAGCGTTGAGGAATCAACCCAGCAACAAAACTGACCATCTACAGCGCCATGGTACTCACTATCCTCCTGTATGCCCGATGGCAAAATAAAGTACCAGACACTGAAGTTCTCTCTAGAGGAAGTCTACCATCAGTCCACACCCTGCTGACGACAGCGCAGACCCAGTAGGCAGGTCATGTCATCCGTATGTTAGACAAGCACATACCCACGCAGCTCCTTTTTGGGGAACTCTCTGCTGGAAGACGCTCACATGGAGGGCAGAAGAAACGTTTCAAAAGACACACTCAAAGCCTCCCTGAAGTAGAACATAGAACATAGAACAATACAGCACAGAACAGGCCCTTCGGCCTTCGATGTTGCGCCGACCAAAATAAAAAGCAATGCCCCTCCTAACTAAACCATTCCCTTCTCATCCATATACTTATCCACTAACCTCTTAAACGCCACCAAACTTGGCGCATCTACAACAGCTGCAGGCAGGGCATTCCACTCCCTAATCACTCTTTGAGTAAAGAACCTACCTCTGATATCCGTCCTATAACTCATACCCCTTAATTTAAAGTTGTGTCCCCTCGTGCTAGCTTTCTCCATCCTAGGAAAAAGGCTATCACTGTCCACCCTATCCAAACCTCTAATTATCTTATATGCTTCAATAAGATCCCCCCTTAGCCGCCTCCTTTCTAACGAAAACAACCTCAAATCCTTCAACCTCTCTTCATAGGACCTGCCCTCCATACCAGGCAACATCCTAGTAAACCTCCTCTGTACCCTCTCCAATGCCTCCACATCTTTCTTATAATGTGGCGACCAGAACTGCACACAATACTCCAAGTGCGGCCGCACTAGAGTTTTGTACAGCTGCAACATGATGCTGCGGCTCCTAAATTCAATCCCCCTACCAATAAAAGCTAAGACTCCATAAGCCTTCTTAACAACTTTATCCACTTGACTGCCTACTTTCAGGGATCTATTGACACATACACCAAGATCCTTCTGTTCCTCAACACTATTAAGAGCCCTACCATTAGCCCTATACTCTACACATTTATTGTTCCTGCCAAAGTGCATTACCTCACACTTTTCCACATTAAACTCCATTTGCCACCTCTCGGCCCAGCTCTGCAACTTGTCCAAGTCACTCTGTAAACTAAAACACCCCTCTTCACTATCTACCACACCACCAACTTTAGTATCATCTGCAAACTAGTATCATCACCAACTTTAGTATCATCTTTAGTATCAAGTAGCTTGACATTGACATGACCACCTAGGAAACGCTGGCACAAAACTGCCCTACCTGACGCTGCCTCATCCACAAAAGGCTGTGAAGCTCACGAAGAAAGGTGGATTGCTGAAACACAACTTAAACATGAGCTATGCAAGTCCAGAGCCACCAGCGCAACAACTACAGTGTCTACACAAGTCTGTCCAATACTTGCAGGACATTCCGTGCTCTAATTGGCCTAATCAGTCATCTTCAGATACACTGCAACCAGTCTCAAAATGACTGATGATGTCGAGGTCCTCATTGATGACGATGGACGAACAATGAACAACAACATCAGGGCACTCTTCAATTACAAGTCATAAGCTGACTGGAGATGATATTGTGCTTTTTTAAGACTTACTCTGTATTCTTCTGTTGCACCAAAATTTGTCAGAATATACAGCTGATTTCTCCAATGTTCCACATGGTAAATTAGTCCAGGGATTCGTTCTTGCACAATCGTAGGGCAACCTAGCGCATACAAACGATCAAGTAACCAGACCTCTGAGCTATTCTTACTGTTACTGTTGATAGTGATAAATCTCCCATCCTTGGTGCAGGTCAGTTCCACAAAAAACCTTGAAATATCGACAGAAGGAACAGAAGAACTATTTAAACAATTTGCTGATGATTCAGGTGAAATCAGATTAGTGTACAAATTATTTTAGAAACCAAGGAACGGAATTCCACTTTATAATACTTACCAGCCTGTTCAAACACATAGCATTATATTAAAAGAAATGTGCAAATATTGAATGTCTGGAATAGATAGAAAATGCACAATCGAATGAACAGCATCTGAAGAAAGTTCATGTCCAAAGCAGTACTCTGACTAGCACTTTTTGTTTCACCCTAATATTACCTGGGGTCATTTTCTTTATAAACCATTTCAGGTATTTCTCTTGCGCCTTCCAGTAGAAGCCTGAAAACTTGTCGGGACTGAAGTTTATCCAAGCTGGTGTAAAACAGACTATCATCTGTGCCCCATTCTGTAATAAACAACATGTTGCTGACTGGCTTTAAAGTCAATTCCATTCATTTGTAAAATGATTACATATTAACAGAATGAATAAAAAAGGGTTTTAACTATATGGTACTGGAGTTTATCTTCACAAACTTTAGGAGCCCAAAATGAAGTACCAATGGGATTGGATTTATATGCACTTGATTAAACAGAATCATCAACACTGCAAACTGCACGTTGATTGATTTATTTGATAGCACAAGCTTTCAGAATGCTCAAACTCAATTATAAGATAACAGTTGGAATGCGAGTCTCAACAGGTGCAAACAATACGAATAGAGAGAGAGTTAAACACAAGTTAAAGAGATACCTCTTTAATCTTTGTGTCTATATATCCCCGTTTGTGAATACAACTCTTCACTCACCTAATGAAGGTGCAGCATGCCAAAAGCTTGTGTTACCAAATAACCTTGTTTGGACATTAACCTGGCATTATGAGACTTCTTACTGTACCTACCCCAGTCCAATGCTGATATCTCCACATTATGTACAATAATTGTTACTTCCTGCATTTTGGTTCTGTCAAATATAAACTCCAGCATCTCTTAAGTTTTGCAATAATGGATCGCTTCTCCATTCATGTCTTGATTTTGAATGTGTGAGGTGACATTTACAGCTGATCAGTTTCCTTATATGATTCCTTCCCCACTGTAAATACTAGAATGGCCAGCTACGTTTTGCTTTCTGTCCCTTGCCAAATTGCTATGATGTACTGTGGCAATTCACTCTAAGTTCCATTTTAACTTTTTCCCTCCCTTAAACAGTTCCTAATCTCCAGGTGCCTTACTCGTTGTCATTAGTTCCACCTTTTCTTTAAGATCCTCATGATCTATCACACTGTCAACTCGCAGCTACCTTCTTCATCAAAATTTCCTCTCCTTTAGCCTCATTTAGACTCCGCAAGGCATGATGTTATCCTCAGAGATTTGAACTTTCACTTTGCATTCTCTGCTCTGCTCTTGTAATCTCGCTCTTCACAGAACACCCCCATCCCTCGACCTCACCATAATACATGACATAATTACACACATACATCTCTAATTCATAGACATGTTCATTTCTATCAGATTCCACATATCATCCTTATTTACATTCCCTTACTGGCTCCAACACCTGCCGCTTTCTCCAGTCTGTCAATGGATAAAATTATCACCTCCATTTCAAATACTATCTCTAGTCTCCAGCTGATACATTATCTGTTTTGAGATTGATGATTTTTTCTGACCTACCCCACAATTACCTTACTTACACTTTTAATGCCCACTCCTCAATACAGTTGCCACTTCTACATGCTAAATCTGTTCTAATTATTTAATTGCCATGCCTCTACTGGCATATCAGGGAAAATTTCCCTGCTTTTTGTCGAACTAGTGTAATGGGTTCATTTATCCCGATTTGAGAGGGCACGTTGCAGTCTCATTTGAAAAGACCTTCCTTGAAAGAAGATTTTTTGAAAAGTTATGTAATATAAATTTAGCATAAATAAGAACTATACCTGCATCCAAATAGCAACATATCATGTCAGAATGAAATTCAGTGACCATCATGCGGGGGTCCCAATGACCAACTAATATATTTTACTGGTATTGGACAGAGGATGAATATTGCAATGACACCTTCAGAGCTCCCTGTATGATTTTGAGTAATGTCACAGGATCTGTAAACTTCAGCTGATCTACTGCTAACACAGTGATGGGACCCCAATTTCTTGTCTCATTTGCAGAGCAAAGCAAAACAAATAACTTAAGAAAGATCTTTAAGTGTAAAGTCACGGAACATTGTCCCAGACTCACCGAAACTAAATGCTCTTGGCAAAACGTGTACCACCTCTGGTTTAGGGTCAAGCTTGACCACAACACAAGCGGATTCATCTGATAAAGTATGTACACTTGAAGCCAAATACTTCTGACTTGGTGAGACTCTGATGTGTTGAAATTGAGCATCTTTTGTTTGCAGAAATTGTAGCTGGTCCAAGGACAACACAACTTCAGGAACTTGATCACCTTTGGGGCATAAATAAGGTTTCACACAGAGTACAAATGAGAACAACTGAAATGTTCAGTTATGAATCAATAGGACAAAATGCTGCTCCATACATGCAACTGGATGCCTTTCTATGATGGGAGCAAATTCCTATGATATTGCAGATAAATATTGTACCACTTTTTTTTTGTTTAAAGAAACATGAATAAAAAAAAAAAATCAATAAACAACAAATAGTTCAATTTTAACTCACATATATACAGAAGGTGGAACGAACCTATGACATTGCAAGACTCAGTCCCAGGAAATTTTTACTTCTGATCCTCAAATCCCTTTAACATTTAGGGGTGGTTTCCTGAATGTGATGGGACTTTGACAACTTCTCCACACATTACATGTAACTTCCACTTACTCTGAGCCCTGTTTAAAATGAGGTTACTCTCTTAAGTTGTTTTGTTGCTTCTCTAATCATAGAAGAAATGTTCAATTAGAAGTGTGCTGAAGAGATGTCTCTCTGGAGAACCTGGGAAAGGAAGTCAGGGTAAGGGGGAAGTGGTTATTCCTGTGAAGCTGCAGGAACATTCATATGGCACTATAAAGCAAGCGTGGAAATAGGTGACTGACAGGATCATGTGCCATCAGCCTTATACCCAGGGCTTGGGTTCAGTGCAGAAAGGGATTCAATGTCCTAACAAGATCATAAGTGAAACTTGACAGAAAAATGTGCATTCCAGATTGTAGAGGATGCAAAGTCCATTTATGATACTGAGCCTGAAATAATATTCTGCATAAAATTATGTTGGTTGTAGTTTCAAAATCAAGACTTCTTAGTAACAGGAAGACAGTAAGCCTGTTAAATCACAGCAATTTTGGAAAATAGGATTTGCGAATTTCTGACCTCTTTTGTCAATTTTTTTCTCCATACCAATTTTCTAATCATTAACTTATTTATTTTTATTCTTTGCTAACAGTCCCCACTATAGTAAAGGAATTAAGAGTTAGAGCGAACAGGCAGGTAAGTGAAGCTGTGTCCACGAAAAGATCAGTTATGATTTTACTGAATGGAGGCTCATGGAGCCAGGTGGCCTAGTTCTGTACCCAGTTCTTATATTCTTACCTTGGCCAAATGATTATTCTTTGTGTATTACTCCAGATAGATTGGTGTGCTGTACAACGGTGAACCTAGTACTCATTCTTGAAATTCATGTACTTTTCAGCAGGACTCTGTAGACAGTCATCAGTAGTGAGAACTCAGATCAATTTTTCCCTCTCATAAGTCAGGGCACAAAACCTCTGATTCAAAAGGTGAATGTAGTCCTATTTAGTCAAATTGACAATAATGGTGGGATGTTGAATGCTAACACAATGATGCTTGATTGAGATGCTTTGAATGATGACCAGGCTATTTGGAATCAGACATTAAGAATGATCACTTGCACGAGATATTGCAACAAAGTTATATTTGAACTGGACCTCACCAAAACCTAGTGTTTTTTGGAGAGGAGAGGAAGTTTTTGACTTTTCATGCTGAACTTCAGTTCACAGAATTATTTACTTAAGGTTTTGCAGTGGGAGGTTAAATTTTACAGTCTTTCAAGAGTAAAACTAAAACTGTTCAAATGGATTGTAATTGAACTGACACAGAATTGATTATTATTTTTGTCATCCAGACTAGTTCACAAGATTCATTCTGTGACAGCACCATTTACCATATGAGCTTTAGATATCTTCTGAGAGAAATTTTGAGTGATCAGCCCAATTTGAACCAATATCTTTCAGGTGAAAAGCATCCTTTTGTATTATGATTGAGTGGCTTCAATTAAGTTCTATTCATTGTGATTTCCATGCTGATTATGTTATATTGAAAGACTTACCATTCTGAAGTCTTCTATAAATGCAGCCATTTTCTTCAAAGTACTCAAGGTCATTTATTTGTATCTGTGAAAGCAATTAAACAAAGGTTACCACATCAAAATGCTAATCGCAATACATGTCCTTTGTTATTCATGTAATTCTGCACTTTATTTGCCTTGTCCATCAAACACAGATGAAGCAGTGAAAAAGAATATGAAATATTTACAAATACATGTTTTCCTAGGTCAGAAAATAGATTAAACCTAAATAAATAATTCTGAGCAGAAATTTAACAGGAATAGTTAGAGACTGGGAATTCTACAGCAAGTAATTCACCTTCTGCTTCCCAAAGCCTGTCCACTATCTAGAAGGCACAAGTCAGAAGCATGACTCAATATTTTTCACCTGCCTGGATGTGTGCAGCTCCAATTCAAGAAATTCAACAGGATGCTAGAAAAGGGAATGAAATGGGGGTGGGGAGTCTTGCTAGAACTGTACATGGTACTAGTTAGATCACACCTGGAATACTTTGAACACTTTTGATGCCTTTATCTAAGGAAACATAAACTGGCATTGGAGGCAGTCCAGAGAAGGTTTACTAGGCCTCTTCCTGGATATGGCGAGATCTTCTTATGAGGAGAGGTTGAGTAGGTTGGACCTGTACTCATTGGGGTTTAGAAGAATGAGAGGTGAACTTAGTGAGATATCTAGGAGTCTCAAGGGACTGACAGGGTAAATGCAGAGAGGTTATTTCTCCTTGTAGGAGAGTCTAGAGTCAGAGGGCATAATCTTATTGTAAAGGGTTGCCCATTTAAGACAGAGATGAAGAGGTATTTCTTCTCTCACATTAAAGCAAATTTGTGGAATTCTTTACTATAGAGGGTAGTAGAGGTTGGGTCAATAAAATGGTCAATGCAGAGATAGTCAGATTTTTAATCAGTAAGGGAATCTCATTGAAACATATGGGATTCCTAAGGAGCTTGATAGGGTAAATGCTGAGAGGATATTTCCTTCATGGGAGAGTCCAGAACCAAGGGCGTAATCTCAAAATGAAGGGGCATCAATTTAAGACTGAGATGAGGAAGAATTTCTTCTCTCAGAGAATTGTGAGTCTTTGGAACAGAGTTCTTGTCAGAGAGATGTGGAGGCAGAGTCATTGCACATATTTAGGCTGGGATAGATAGAATTTTAATCAGTAAGGAAATCATGAGTTGCGGGGAAAGATAGAAAAGTGAACATGAGGAATACTGAACCAATCATGATCTATTGAATGGCAGAACAGTTTCAATGGGCCGAACCGTCTACTCCTTATATTTCTTATTGTTTTAAATATTTACTTCCTCCACACATTGTGCAATGTAGTTGCAGCGTGTACTATTTATAATATGCATATGAATAAGTTGCTAAGGCTTTTTTAATAACATCTCCCAAACATGTAACATTTACTGTCTAAAAAGTCAAGCACAGGAAGTGCATGAGAACACAACTATCTTTAAGTTCCTTGCCATATCCCATAACAATCCTGGCTTTGAAATTTATTGCCATTCCTTCACTGTTGCTGAGTCAAAATCCTGGAACTTGCTACCTAACAATTTAGGCATACCTTCATGTGGACTGCAGCTGTTTAAGAGGTTGGCTTATTATCAGCTTCTCAAGGACCATTAAGGGTGGATAATACATGCTGACTATGTCAGTGATGTGCAAATTCAATAAAATAGGCCAATTATTTTTACAATTTTTATTGTAATGAATTTGTTAATTAACAGAGCGCTCAGGAGCCAAATGATATACATATATCATTTTAAGTGGACTCCTATAGGACACAACATATGGAAAATCCACCTGCAAATGCTTTTCCCACCCACTGCTATGGTGTTCCAGAATCCAGGGGTGCTGTCAGCCTCAATCTGAACTCTGGAGGTGGCTCAAGCATTCCTGAAGTGAGTTCTGACATGTTGTTCTGAATGTGTTTTCCCACTGATGCTGCAGAGAATGTGGTGTGGGGGATCAGATCTTCATCTGCAGCCCATTTGTGGGATGCAAATAAGTTTTATGCTGTCTCTGGTGGGTTTCTGGTTTCCCCATGGTGGGTACTAGTGGAAGATCCCTGTAAATTCATGCCAGTGTAAAACCAAGTTTTGGCCTTCTGCCAAATTCCCACCCTCCCCTGCCCGCCACTGAATCTGCTATCAGGAGCTTGGGAAAATTCTTCCCATTTTGGAGAGTGAATCTGGAATTCTTGTAACCTTGTATAAAAGGAACATGATGTTGGGGGACGGGGGGTAAAGAGGCTTTCTCCAGGCCTGTTAGCTTCCTGCGGCAAATCATGTTGGCCTAGAGAATTGGATGCTGGACAAATGTGGGATTGGTGCCTCATGGTGCTCCTGCCCCACCACACTGGTTTCTGATTGGGTTCCCAACCAGAATGGGGCAGGAACCTGATGAGTATATAAAACGTTTGTTTAGCATTTCATTAGCGGATTTGAAGCACAATTCAATTCTCTCCCACCATTCACTCACCTTGCCATATTGATCTCCATGTGGCAGGCTTTGGTACAGATCCTGTCAATCATGAACTTATGTCCAGTGCCTATGAGCCCTCTGTCACTGCCAGGCTCAGGGCTGGGGCAAGGAGTTGATCTCAACACTGTCCCCTAGATGCAGATCTGATAGCTGGATTGCCCCATTTAGCGCTGGCAGACGTGAAGATCACCCCAAACATGATGATTCCAGGCAGCTCTGTGAACAACATCTTCATTCCTACCTGTCAGCTCTGAAAATTTTGAAGTGGTCTCATCAGTTTAATCCCTATGCCCCCTGGACAGCTGGCAGGCTTTTAAGTCACAACAGTATGCCTTTCTGCAGCAGGGATTTCCCCTTCTCTTTAAAAATCTGCAGATGTGATTAGACCTCTTCGAAGTCCTCTGACAGACAGAAAATGTCAGTTTCACATGGAAGATTCCCTTCTCCACAGCTGATTTCTCAACCCTATTCTATTAACACAGCTTTTATTTCAGGTTCCTGAGCGATCAAAGCTCAGACTTTTTGAAATGCCTTCAGTATCTTTTTTCCTCCAACTTTAGTGCAATCTTTTAATCTCCTCACTGATTAAAAATGAGTAAACTGTCACTCAGCCTGCAGCTAGATGTGTTTATTTATCTTTGCCTTCAGCTTGAGTGCATTTGAAGTATCCCCACTCCCTTGTTCCTAATACAATCTAAGTCTGATTGACAGCTGTGGTTTTTTCAAAGGAAATAAATGGTCTGCCAAACATGAAATGAAACCTTTTAAAAAGGTACCCTGATCTCTGAAAAGCCAGGCTGGCTGATGAGTTTCTTGAGGATACATTTATTTGCAACTTTCAGGCAGGAGAATCAACAATAATGAATTATTCTAATCAACAAGTTGTAATAGACTTACCGCATAACTATAACTGTTAGGAACATATTTGTTGCATACTGCTTTCAACCGCTTTTTAAACCAGTCTTCTAGTTTACCGTACTTGTGTGATTTAGATCTGTAATATTCTAGTTCTGTTTCCAAAAGTTCCTTGAAGGATAAAAAAAGTATGCCATTCATTAGAAGAGATTCCCTCAAAAAATATTTACCCTTTTATAAATAAAATATTATATCAACGTTTCATATTGAGATGATTTCAATACTTACTGAATTATGGTGATAAGTGAAAATTGTGTTTTTAAAGCTTTCTAGCTGTGATATAAATTAGGGGACAGAAAGTGTAATTTCAAAAGCTAATATAAACAAGGGTATATTTTTCAACACACCAAACAAATAAATTGTTTATTGAATATTTCTGAATAGTGTAAAATGTTAACAAAGGTTTTTACCTTGCATCCATCAGATCAAACACAACGATGGCAAATCTCAAATCATCACAATAATTTACAGCAAGGAAGAAAATTGTTGCAATTGTTTGAAATTTGACAGCCTTGCATTAGTCTTGATGAGCACAAGAAGCAAAGTTTCAATAACATGCCTCTCTTTTCAGCAATATTCAATTTTGTATTATATACCAAATGACACATTGTTTATTTGTCAACACATGCTTTCTTTCATAAAGCACTGGGAGTATTTTTAGTTTTTATGGTTCTTTTGAAATGAAAGAAGATATTTTGTTTTGTAACTTTGCAAAACAATTTTGCAGCTGATTTCTTTAAATTTGTCAAAGTAACTGTGACTCCAGATTTTGAAATCAAATGTAATAAATATTGATAGACTAAAAGGGCTCAAAAACAGTAATTCCCCAGAGATATATGTTGTTTATCCAGAAATGAGAAAGGGATTTGGTATGTGATTAAAGGAATCACCAGACAAAAAACATTTAAAATATGTTAACCATACGCAAAAAGAGTGACTTTTTGAACATTATGTAAAATAATGGAATTATCAGGACTAAACTTTAAAACCATCTTTACAATAATAATTTAGGAAGTATTAATTAGCCATGAATCAGAGCAGGAGTGATTCTGCTTGTCCAACTTTGAGGAAGTGGCATCTCAAGCAACTGCAAAATCAAGTTGTGTCTAGATATTCAGAAGGCATTTGATTAAAAAAACCTCAGGATGATAAGACATAATCCTCAGCATATTGAATTAATAGAGGCAAAGTAAACGAATGGTCAAACATCAGACAGACTAAATGCAGACTGAGAGACCATTTGGGCGGCACAGTGGCACAATGATTAGCACCGCTGCCTCACGGCTCCAGGGACTCAGATTTAATTTCTGGCTTGGGTCATTGCGCACAGACATTCTCTTTGTGTCTATGTGGCTTTCCTCCAGATGTTGTGGTTTCATCCCACAGTCGGAAAGGTGTGCTGGTTAGGTGCATTGGCTATGCCTCAGTGTACCCGAATAGGCACCAGAGCGTGCAGAATTTTTACAGTAAGTTCATTGCAATGTTAATACAAGCCTATTTGCAACACTAAATAACTAAACCTAAAAACTTTCCCGAACACATCTCTTCAGCCGTGTACCTGCATATAAACATGTTATTCCAAATTACAAAAGCCCAGAGCGAGTTTGATCATCTTGCTGATGAAGTTCAATGCAGAGTGTTGGCGGGGGGGGGGGGGAAGGTGAGGGTTGGCTGGGAGCTCACCTGTTCACTGAAACCTGGAGATAACTTATTTGTTCGCATGTCAAAGTTTTTACAATTTCTCGCAAGGCTACTGAAGCCCCGGCCGCCGGACTCGGCTCCAGAGGGGTTCCGGCACGGAGCTACTGCAAGACACCAGGGTCGGTAGAGGGCCAGCTTCACGTCCTGTAGGAGGCTGACCGCTCGGCGCATCGTGATCCCGTCTCGGGGGGGGGGGGGGGGGGGGGGGGGGGGGGGTGGAGGAGGGGCAAGGAATAACACCAAAGGGCCGGTATCTTAATTCCCCCTTCTCTCGATCTTGTTCCCGTGATTATATTAGTGATGTACAGACGACAATCGCCGTGAGACAGAGAAGGCGGTGGCTGGTGAACAGCACCCTCAGGCTGACAGCCGCACCGTCCGACCAGGGGACCGGGGGACGTCCATCTGAGACCGAACAAATCAATCACCCACCCGTCACTCACCGTCCAATCAGCACCGCCCTTCACCCCGATTTCAACTCCACCCTCGATCGCTTTGGTCTTCAGTGCCTTCTAACCGGAAGTAAAACAAATGCACGCGAGCCGGCTCTGACTGTTAGCTTTTTTTTTGCTCCCACCCTCCCGCCACCCCTCATCTATTTTGTAAAACATTTATGTGCCTTTTCGGGGATAGGGGCAAAAAAAAGACCCGTGCATTGTGAGCGAGAAGCAATCACTGAGATGCATCACTGTGAAGCATGTGTCATGCAGTTTAACCCAAAGAGAATAGCCGTAGTTTAAGGCAGAGACTTTGTTCTTGCTGGCGCGCGCACTGGGGGGGGGGGGGAACCAGTTGATCGTTGGTCGCGCGGATGGAATGCGGCCCCAGGAATCTGAACGCGGCACCCGACTCCGAACCCGGCGTGGCCCGCGGCTACCATGGAAACGAGAGGGCGCGCGGGCAACTGCCGCCTAGCCCGGCGAGAGCCCGTTGGAAACTGCTGCAACGGGTAAGGAGCCAAGGCTGGGGCGGGGGTGGGGTGGGGTGTTGCCCTCGAATATTTGCCCCCTTCCCTTTTTTTTTCAATTCGTGCACACGTTGGAGGGAAAAGCGGGAATAAGGCAGAGGGATGCGGCATAATTCTGCGCTGTGCATATGATGGAAGTGCTGTATTATGCATCAGATATCTATTATGGATTAGCCTCTGCATTGCACGCACTATGTCACGATCAAGTGTGCTCCTGCGGTGAAGTGGGATCAGAGAACTGAGATAACTGGACCAAGGCGAAGAGACAGTTCAGTCCTTATTTTCAAGTTACACACCGGATCAGATGGCACCCAAAGCCATTCGGTTCTGGCTTTAAAGAAGTTCTTTTCAGATACTGTCACCTTTTTTGAACACTGCTGTCATCGCCCACTCTTCAGAAACTCCCCACTGTCAACCCATCTGTCTTCTAAATTATTACTTCTTTGCTAACCTGCCTTTCTTCTCCAAGTGTTGTCACCTTCCAAACTTGTGCCCATCTTTCCCACAACTCCAGTTTTGAACCTCTTCAATCTGCTTTCTGCCCCAGTGCTCAAATAGCTCTGTCCAAAGTCACAGCTATCACACATTGTGATTGTGATGGTAGCGCACAATTGCCTCCTCGTTCTTGTCGACTTCTTTGCAGCCTTCGATACAACTGCCTCACATCTTCCACCAACAACTTCACTGACTAGCTCAATGGGATCGGTCTCACTTATTTCCAATCTTATCTGTCCAATTGTAACCAGAGCATCTGCATCAAAGAACAATCTTTGCATTTTAACTGTGGAGTCCAGCCAACCATCTATGTGACCACTTCCTTTCCCTCATTTATATGTCCACCTGAGGTGCCATTGTATAATCCTGTGGTGATAGGTTTTGCACAAAGACAGAAGAAACCCAGTTCGACCCTCCCACCATCCACCTGATATGATCCCTCCACTTTCTGTGTTATTATTTCTGCTTGTCTGACACTCCGTTTTGTCCAGTTTAATATTGGGAAAGTCAAAACCATCGTGTTCAGCCCCTGCCTTAGCCTACCAAATTCATACCCTACTTAATCACTGTTTCAGGATGAAGGGGACTTTGTAACTTTGACCTATTTCACCCAGAGTTGAGCTTCTAATTCTAAATCCTCTCCACCACAAATATTGCTTACTTCCACCACAAACATTACTTACTTCCACCTTCTTGATATCACCAGTCTGTGTCCAGCCTTAGGCCACCTGCTGCTGAAACTCTCAGCAATGATGATATCACCTCCACTCTCAACTATTCCAAAACATCTCCTGGCTAGACTTCCGAATCCTTCATAAATTTTGGGCTTACTCAGTACTCTGCTTATTTCTTGTCTTGTGCCAAAGACGCTAATAAATAAACTTTCAACTTCAGAAAATCTTGTTCACCCATTATACTTTCATTTGCTGAACTATATTGGTCCATGGTCTCCATAATCTCAAGTTTAAAGTTCTCATCCTTGTGTTAGAAGCTTTCATAGATTTGTGTCTCTAATATTCTTCAGCCATTGAAACATATTTAATTAAAGGGATGGTAACTTGGGTCCATTATTAATAAGTATAGGCAGCAAAGAGTCATGGTGAACAACGGGTTACCTGTTTGGATTGAAGTATGCAGTGGTGTTCCCCAGGAGTCAATATTAGAACCATTGCTTTTCTTAACTAAAAATGAACTGGTCTTAGGCAGAGGGAATAAAATTTTGAGGTTTGAGGATGATACAAATTATGATAAACACTGAGCAGGAGAGTTGAAGATCTCATGGGGTCATAGACAAGCTGGTGGAATGGGCACACACAGCACATTAAGTTTAAATGTGAAGGAGCCCACTTTGGGGGAAGTAAAATGGAGAAACAGTGTTACCAATTTGGCGTAGGCATGATGGGCTGAATGGCCTCATTCTGTGCTGAAAGATTTTATGGATGGCATTTAATGCCCTTACTGTGGCAAGATTTATAGTGGAGGATATTTCCTTGAGTAGGAGGATAGTAGATGGGAACCCCACTGTCTTCCTGCCTTTGCCTTAATTAAGTACTTGGTCGGAATGTCTGTGAACAGTCTTCCCACCAGACGGCCAGTTGAGACCTTAAATGGGAAATTAATGCCCACTTAAAGGCTTCATTGCACTGCCAATTATATTCAGCCATGTGAGAAGTCTGAAAAGTAAAACTCGTTGGAGTTGCTTGAGGCTTCTTGGGGGTCTGACTGTAGTCCACTATGCAAAGGCATTCTGTGCCTGATCAAGAGAACTGCTGGAGTGGCTGCTCAGAACCAGATCCTTGCCCTTGCTGCCAATTTCCCTACAACACAGCTGTTGTGATTTTGCTCCTGCTATCACTCACCTGTGCCCAGGCCCATTGGAAATCCTGGGCTTTATAGGTGGGTGTAGTACCAGCAGAAGCTGCAATTCCATGGTGACACTGAAAAGCAATGAAAAGCTGCTAGTATCTGATTGGTTGGCAGCATCCAGAGGATAGGACTTCTGCCCCTAGATCCTGAGAAAGGCCCATTCCATCACTGTCCAATTTGCACTTAATTTGGTAGATGTCCCTGAAAAAAGGAGCAATATAGGGATTTCAAAGGCTCTCCAGTTGGTAAGTTGTGCTATGATTCTAACTCTTTGAAAACTCTGTATTCTCCCATTCTAATCTGTTCTACATGCCCCGCTTCTTTTCCCCATATTATGTGGCTTGGTGTCAAAGTTTGCCATTTAATTTTTACGAAGTGTCTTGGGCTCTCTTTTTCAAGCTGATATATAAATAATGGGTCAATTTAATTGTTGATGAGGCATAACCACAGTTGGTGTATACTGCCAATGTAAATTTGCCATCTGTAATTTTCTTCATTCTTTCATAGGATGGCCAGGTCAGTATTTCTTGTCCGTCCCTAATTGTCCTTGAGAGGGTGGTGGTGAACTATATTCTTGAACTGCTGAAATCCATGTGGTTACAAATACACTCACAGTGCTGGTAGGGAGGTGGTCCCAAATTGATGACTCAATGATAATGAAGAAACAGAATTACTGTTCCAAATCAGGATGGTGTGTAGCTTGGAGGGAAATTTACAGAGGGGTGGTGTTCCTATGCATTTTCTACACTGGTCCTTCTAGATAGTAGACAGATTTGGAAGGTGCTGTTGAAGGATATTAATATGGATATAAGAAGAAATAATGGAATAATTTGAATTGTATATTCAGCCATATGCTTTTATATTTTTCAATGTATGAAGTCAATATATTAGTAACTCAATGTAGACATTTAACTTCCTTTCATTGGCATGATTTTTCATATGAATTAATTTGTGAAGCATGACAGAAACGTTGCCATCTTGTGTCAACATTTATGAAGTCAACAATTCAATTATGCCTCTTGCAGTTAATTGATGTGTAAAAATGTTGTTGCAACACCTCCAGTATGATATTAATCATTGACATAAAAGGTTAACTATAATTAAATTAGTCAATTTTCTTTCAAAAATAACAATCTGTTTCTTTGTTTCCCAATAATTGCAATATCCATTGTCGAAACTAAGGTTTTTGACTGAAGCCGATGCAAAGAAAATTGCACAGTAGCCACCTTATGCATTGAATTGTGCCATGTAACTTATGGCCTCAACAAACCACACCCTCCCCCCTTCCAAATCATGGGCTTTTGAATGGTAAGGCTGCTGTGTAGTTGGAGCATGCATGATATACCTAATTTCCCAATGTGCATCAGGAACCAGCTGGGTTGGACTATTTGGTGAGGTTGTGCATATGAAGAATGAGACTGATGATTACAGACTTTTGTATTCTGTAGATTGTGCATTAAACTTCACATGTCTTCGTTCATTGTAATTGAGTTGACTATTGAACTTTGAAGCCGATGGTCTTTAATTATCACCTTTGTTGTGTTGACAGTTAGAGGCAGCTCAGTTGTAACCTTTCAACAGTCAGAAAATATAAACACTCTCTTTGAGTTGAAATTCGATTAAGATTTGCCCAGAGTATCTGGTGCGCAAAATAGCTGTTTCACAGTAGGGATTTTCAGAGGCATTTCTTTGCTGCTTTGGCTGACTTTTGAAAAAATTTTCATGAGACTTTGGAGAAATGGATGTGGCTGGAGGAGCCCTAGGGATGTTTGTTGGTGTGTCATTCAGACTGTTGCATTTTGGGGTACAGCTTATGTGCGTGGCAGCAGACCTATTGAGATTCAAAGAAGATGGTAAAGGAGGCAAGGACAAAGATGGTCTTGCTGCATGCAGGTGTTTAGCAATAGGATATTTAACCTCCACATTACAAAGGAACAGTGTATGAGGAGGCTCCTCTCAAACAGGCGGACAGGCACTGATCTGTATCACCTGCCAAAATTCTAAATAGATATTCACTCAGACCTGATTTCCCTGTCATAGATGATACAATTTTCCTGTTCATGATACCAAAATTCTTCATTTGAAAATGTTTGTTAAATCTCCTTTTATTTATTTCTGCTCTAGTGTAAATAGTTTGAATATTTTAATATAGTATTGCTAGTTTACCATAACTGGCATTTTGGTGAATTTACACCCTGCAACCTTTCTATGATTTTAATGCTCTTTCAGTGACAGTCTGACCAAACCAACTCTCAGTTTCATATTTAGTATAACCTGCATTTTATATAAATTCATTGTTACTCTTGCACCCATTAGTAAAACTCATATTGCTACTGGCCTTTTTGTTAAATGGCTTTATCTATCTGTATCCACGTTTTAAAGGAGTTATTTCTTTAAACCCCTAGGTGTCTCTGTTTGTCTGCAGCAATGAGTGATTAACCTATGTTTTCTGTATTAGATCTTCCCAACTGGCTCATACAGCTGGAAACAAATTCTCTTTTGAAGCTTCTTTGGACTCCCTCTATTCTTCCAAGTTAACCTCATTGCTGCTGCTGCTTGCTTTCCTTCTTTTTCAGATTCTCTTCAATGAGGCTCCATTTTGATGAGGTGGTACACTCTTCCAGCAGATTACCACAATTCCTGACACCTCAACCTGGCTGCTCCCCTAGATTAGTTCAAGTACCTGAAACAGTGCATCAATGTGTCAGCGGCGTGCTCTTTGATTACTTTGTCCTTGCCGCAAAGGTATCATGAGCCAGATGGAGCAGATGGCTGCAGCATCACAGAAGCTACTTGCACTTGTCGGTCAAATAATTGTGAGACGGTAGATTGCCTTAAAACACAGACTGTGTTAGAGTGCCTGGATTGTGAGCATTGATTTGCATAATCCTGTGATGAAAATTCCAAATACGCTGAAGATTCGGAGAATGTAGTCATTTTTCCTTGCTGTATGTAGTGGAATTATGCAATGGTGCATGTAGCCCCATCTGAGTATGCAATGCCTACATTCTGCAGTCATCCTGCTGTACGGTGAAATTTTGCAGCCTTTGCATGCTGCTTCAAGCTTTCCATTGAGAAAGTAATTAGAGTACTTGTTTAAGCAACAAGGTATGGGTTGTTTCCTAAAATCTGTGTTGCAGATTAACTTATGTGATTGATGTCTGAAATGATCTGGAAGCACAGAAGTGAAGGGTTGTTATAACCTTCATAACCATTGGCTGTAGTTTGCTTGTGAAAGATTTTGGCTGAAGGCCACAGTGGAACATACACACAACTACATCTCAGCCCCTTTTGTTAATTTTAGCTGAACAAGAGCTGCATCTCTGACATATTGCCATATTACCTCACTCTGTCACAATGAGTGCCCTATAATACTGGTGGATCATTGCTGAGCATTTCTGGTGCACCTTACTTCACCTGCATTGCTTTATTGGTGGTACTTTTTTTCCATCAAATATTGCAATTTAAAGCAGCACCTCTCAGCTCTGTGACTTCTACCGTTGAGGATGAAAAAAGAAAGAACTTGCTATCTTTCGTGAACTCAGGCTGTTGACAGCAAATTAAGTAATTAAGTGCGTCTGAAAAATGATCACTGTAGCCATGCAGATGAACCTGGCACACTGGCTGTAACTTCTTGACTCCCAGCATTGGATCTGGGAAGTATCCTAAAGCTGCCTGTTGGAAGTTGCCCAGGTAAGGCTTTACATGGCAATTATCCAAAAGTATTAACTTCCTCTGGACAGTTGCACTACACTGGAAACCATCCGACAAAGTAATTTAAGTTGCTAACTTTAAATGGTTCTACCAGTTTTGCACCTACAGTTATTCTGAAAGAGTTAGAAGTAAGAAAACACTTTTAACTTCAGCCTAATTATTTTAGACACTCAGATCGAGCCCCAGAGGAACAATGCCCATGCTCTGGACCTTTCATCAGCCTATCCCTGAAATAGTGTATTGGGATCATTTACTCCTATGGGAGAAGCACATAGGGCTTTGTCAAAGAGTCACCTCTGACACTTCAGCACCTGATGTAAAGATGCCGGCGTTGGATTGGAGTGGTAAGAACTCAGTAAGAATTTAGCAACACCAATTATTAATCCAACCGATTTATTTGATAGTAAAAAAGCGAGCTTTCAACACTCCCGTGTCTTCATCAGGCAAGTGCAGTGTTCTGGTCTGCAATAGCACACATCAGCACAGACTTCTTACGCAGCTGTAAATACACTCAGAATTTTATACTAATACTCTTGATGCTGTATACTATTGTTCTTGCCAGTTTTTGCTATTTCACCTAATCTTCCAAATGAATTACATGTCTAATACTGCTAGCCCAAGTTGCTTTTTAAATCACTTTCAAAGTGTGCTGTCTTAATACTATAAAGAGAATTTTTTTTGTAATCATCCTTATTTTCATTGCTGAAGTATTTTTGGGACAATTGCCGTAATCTCAGAGAACCACAATCAACCTTCTCATGGAAATCTTCTTATACTTGCATCCTTTCTTTTTAAGATATTCGTTCTTGAAATGCTGACACTGCTGGCAAGGATGCATTTACCGTGAATTCTTTAGTTGCCTTGTAGTAGTAGTTGGCAATCCCATCCCTTGAGCTGTGCAATTTTTGTAGCAATGATGCTCCCACATAGCATTACTTTGGGAATTCCAGTTTTTGCAACTCAGTAACAATGAAGGAATGGGAATACTTGCCCAAGACAGGATAAAATGAGATTTAAGTCAAGCTTACTGTGATACTGTTTCCACAAGTTGCTATTACTGGATTAGGTAATACTGGACAGGTGCTGAGTCCAGTAATAGCAACTTGTGGAAACAGTATCACAGTAAGCTTGACTTAAATCTCATTTTATCCTGTCTTGGGCAAGTATTCCCATTCCTTCATTGTTACTGAGTTGCAAAAACTGGAATTCCCAAAGTAATGCTATGTGGGAGCATCATTGCTACAAAAATTGCACAGCTCAAGGGATGGGATTGCCAACTACTACTACAAGGCAACTAAAGAATTCACGGTAAATGCATCCTTGCCAGCAGTGTCAGCATTTCAAGAACGAATATCTTAAAAAGAAAGGATGCAAGTATAAGAAGATTTCCATGAGAAGGTTGATTGTGGTTCTCTGAGATTACGGCAATTGTCCCAAAAATACTTCAGCAATGAAAATAAGGATGATTACAAAAAAAATTCTCTTTATAGTATTAAGACAGCACACTTTGAAAGTGATTTAAAAAGCAACTTGGGCTAGCAGTATTAGACATGTAATTCATTTGGAAGATTAGGTGAAATAGCAAAAACTGGCAAGAACAATAGTATACAGCATCAAGAGTATTAGTATAAAATTCTGAGTGTATTTACAGCTGCGTAAGAAGTACCCTAAAATTTTACAGGGCAACAGAATGAGGCAGTGAACTGGAAGAACTCATTTTGTGGTAGGTTTTGCCTAACTTATGCATATATTTCAGTCAGTCAGATCAGAAAAAACTAGAGGGTTGTCTTTTAACTGTGCCTTCCCTTATTAAACTGGAACTTCACAACCAAGCAACAACCAAAACAGCATCTTATATTTTTATATAAAACAATTTGAAAGGGTCATTAATCTGGAATTCTCTATCCCAGAGTGCAGCAGACACCACAGCATTAAACAAATTTGAGGAGGGGATACATAGATAGGTTTTTAATTAATAGAGGGATGAAGGGTTATGTGGAGTGGGCAGGAAAGTGGAATTGAGGCTGAAGTGAGATCAGCCATGATTGTATTGATTGTCAGAGCAGGTTCGAGATGTTGAATTGCTTACTCCTGCTCTTCTGTCCTTCTGCTCCTAGGTCACCAGGAAAGTGATGTGTGGAATTGAAAGGATGAGGTATGAGAGATACAAATTCTTGGGGCAGGTGGCTCTCAACAGGAAACTTCCTGTTGTGTATAAATTACTATGCAGTCAATAAAGATGTATGCTGCACGCTTAATCATTGAATCAAAGAAAGGCTATTTGGCTCATCATACCTATGCCAGCCAAGAAATGAGCTTTCCAGCATTTGGTCTGTAGTCCTGCAGTCACGATGCTCCGGATGCATATCCAGACACTTTTTAAATGAGTTGAAAGTTTCTGTCACTAAAGTCCTCTGGGTGAAAAATATTTTACTCATCTCTGTTTTACCCATGGTACCAATTGCTTTAAATCTATGCTCCTTTATTTAATGATCCTTCTTCTGTAGTAAATAGGCTTTTCTCATGACTGTCATAACCTTTGCGCGTCTTATTCAAATATCCCCATAAGCTGCTTCTTTTGAACCATTCCTCAAACCTTCTCGAGATAACTGTAATTGTGTTAGTCGGAATGATCACTTCTTCTTTCAACAGGTGCTGAAACAGAAGAATATAGACAAAGAATATCTGCATGAGGTCTCTATCAGAAAATGCTTGACGTTCAACATATTTTCCACAAACATGATGAAGAAATTGGAGTCAGATTCTGACAACGAAATATGGGTTGAATACACATGCATTCCCTATCCACAGTATAGGGTGTATTTAAGGTAATCTATTGTCTTACATGTTTTGTTCTTGTTTGTTTGATGTGCAGTGAATTGTAAAAATATTCATCTCAGTTTCTGTGACTTCCTTACCTCCACGTTCGGAATTTATGTTGTCTCTTTCACTTCCTCTATGTCTGTTCAAACACCACCGCAGTAAGAGATGCCAGATAGGAAATAATGTACTCCCTAGTTCCTAATAATGAACTTTAACTGACTGCTAGAGTGATCTTCCAATTACATTGGGAAAGTATTTTCCCACTTCTGACCAGTCTAGGCAAAATCAGGAAACCTGTGGTTTTGAGCAGCAGAGCTGAAGCTTATGTCATTTCACTTAATCATTATACCCCCCAGATGCTTAAATTTACTTGACTTCCTAATTACGTTGACAGGTAATAAAAAATGAATAATGAATGCAATATGTTTGACATTACTAGGTGCTATGGCAAAAAGTTCTACTTGCTGCAGTCCTCACCTGACATATTTGTTGAAATCTGTGAAATTAACAATTTGTCCTAATATGTAATCACAAATTGATTTATTCCAAGTGATACCATTAAAGTTATTTTATTTTTTAACTTCATGTATTGCCCATATATTTCAAATTACCAATCAATGAGAATGCCGATACCTTTTTCTTTTTAAATTATGTGGTTGATTCAAATGCATCATTCTAGATTTCTTCTGTTTACAGGGCTAAAATTACTTCAATGGAAAAATTCATAAAACACTTCAAAAAACATTCCACTCGTATATGATTTTGATAATTATTTGGCATATTTGAGCCATGGACATAGTTGATAATGTACCAACTTATCTTGTTGCTTCCTATTTTAAGTTATTCTCTTCTATTTTTACTTTTGTCCCTTATTCATGTTTGAGCATTGATAAGTGTTGGAAGGCTCTTTATGGGGACATCACAGCTTTGCCTGGACCTGTCCACACAAACAGTCTACATAAGTTTTTCTGATTTGGATTAAATGGCTAGATATCTAGAGTTTCCCACTGTTAACCCATGACGAGAGAGAGATTATTCACATTGGTAAAATCAGCTGCTAAAGTGTATGAGAAATGTACTCACATTTTTATTCAGTGTGACACAGTTTGTATAATAATAATTGATAAATATAAATTAGGATTTGATTTTTTTTGAAAAATCTTTCATCATGGGAAGATTTTGTACTTAACAACCATTTACTTTGTTAAGACACAGTGTTGGCCCTCTGAATGTTGAAGATGTTCTCACCAGTTTTGACAACACAGGAAATGTCTGTGAGTTCATTTCATTTTATGTTCAAATGTGGTGTGATGTTGTGGGGTGGCGGGGGTGGGGAGTGGGCAAGGGGATGACTCGTTGCAGCTTTCTTGAAAAGGCACCATCTTTATCATGGAAAGTAAAATCACTATGTATCATTTCATGGCCACAGTATTTCCATAGTATTATGTCATGCGTAATGCAGATTGGCTTTGTGTACTGAATACTAGCAAATGAAAAAAAATTGTCAAAGACTTTATGATAAAGCAGTGCCTTTTTAATGCTGGATCTGATTACCCTGTAAATGTTTTACTTGTTTCGATCTGTTACTTCATCAACACATAGTTCCACATATTGGTTAATAAAGTGATTTAAGGGAGATTGCTTTGCTACTTTCAAATTTATAAATTTGCAGCACATTTAATTTTTCTATATGCCTAATTTATTTGTATTGTGTTTATGTGGTTGTCTAAGTGTATGTGTTTTTGCTGACTTTACGTTCAAGAATAGTCACACTGTGTGTTAATTATTTCATTTGGAGGTATTTTTGGATGAGATGTATGATTATGCTGTTTAACTGAATGATGATTGTACAGCAACAGAATGGTAGAATTTGTAATTTTTTAGAATCAAAAATCGGATTATAGACACAGTCTGAATGCCAGATCTGAGCTTCTGTGGTCTGCCTGAGGCACTAAACGCTTTTATCGCAGCATTTTGCGTTTTTGACAAAGTAACCCATTTCACGACTTCTATATGTTTGGAATAGTGAATCCAATTGTTCAAATGGTTTGGAGGTGGTTACCAGTGGGACGGGGTACAACGAGTGGGACTGTACATTAATATGTTTGTTTTGAATAGGGTAGGTTAAAAATTTTCCTGTAATGGTTTACATTTGCTTATTAGGGTGGTAGTAACTGTGTGGTACAGTGAACTAGCACACTGTCTTGGCATTATTGCAGTCACATTTATAGATAGCTTGTTCTTTATAGCCTGTAAAATGGATTTGTTGAGCATGCACCATTGCACCAATCTGCGCATTAGCCAACATTGGTACTGAATTACCAGTGATATTCTGAATGGGAAGTAGAAAAGTTCATAGCAAAGCTGCAGAGAGTGCTTTTGTCTACATCTGCCCTTGCAATCATTGCCTACAAATGTGTGATAGTGATTCGAGTAGAAGGAAGCAAGAGAGGGAGCGAGAATATGTGGCTTGGGGAGGGAAGTGGCAAGTAGAAGAGTCTGCAGTAGGCTGCGGGAAGTGCTACATTGCTTTGGATTCCAGGAACTGACATAATGAATTTTAGCTATTAATTCCACCTGATTAATGATGTCAGGTTTTACTGCCATCTATTAATTTTCTATCATTGGAGGAGTCTACTGGTTCATTGCTTGTGAGCTAAAGTAGCAGTGAATGTCATTTAATCATCAGAATGTGCACAGCTGTAATAATTAGCTGTGTGGCAGTTGACAGCTTAGAGGAGCACTGTGTTTGCCATTAAAAAGGAGGGGGAACGCTAAAGACATTGAGGTTAAGGAGGAGTTTAGTAAGGCCCAAAGTGGTAAATTGAAGTAAACACCTGTAGAATCCACAGGAATGTGACAAGTTGAATCTAAAATTGGCTCAATTACAGGAAGCAGAAGGTCAGTGGATGTTTTTGTGACTTGTTCCAATGAAGTTCCACAGGCCTTTGTACTTGGCCCTACGCCTTCCATGGTAAATATCAAATATTTAGCCTTGCATGTGGGTAGCATGATAAAGAAATTTGCAGATGATACAAAATTTGTTATATGGTTGACATTGAGGAAGAAAGCTATAGACTGCAGGAAAGCATCAATGGACTGGTCAAGTGAACTGAAAAATTACAAATGCAATTTGGTCCAGAGAAGTATGAGGTAACATATTTGGGGAGGGTAAATAAAGCAAGGTATTATTCAGTAAATGGTAGTTACTATGCTGTGTAAATAATAGAGAGGTCTCACAACGCGTCTCTACTGATTACAGGGAGATAAACAGCTAAAACACCATTAGCTAATAAATGCTGGCTATGCCAGCTGCGCTCACGTCTCAAGAAACAATAAAAAAACAAATGTGAACTCTTTTCAATTTGGCAAGGCTGTGAATGTTGGGGAAGAAGGTTAGCATAGATCTATTAAAACACAAGTCAGACCAGAGCTGGAGTCTTGCCACTTCACAGGAAAGATGTGATTCGATAAAAGGATTTATGAGGCTGTTGACAGGACTGGCAGATTTTAGCTATGAGGAAAGATCAGATAATCAGGACTCATCTTTCTTAAGCAAAGGAGTGCTGAGAAAATAATTAATTGCATAAAATTATGAGGGACCTGGATAGATAGAGTGTACATGAAGAACCCATTTCCAGTGCAATCAATAACTGGGGGCAGAGATTTAAAATAATTGGTCGAGGGGTGTTGAAGAGAAACATTTTTCACCCAGAGGTTGGTGAGTGCCCAGAAGACTACATGAAAGGTGGTAAAGGCAGAAGTTTCCATTAGTTTCAGAACTTGCTTAAATGTGCACTTGAAGTGTGAAGGACTAGTCACTGGAAAGTGGAATAAGGCTGGATAGTTCTTTCTCGGCTGACACGAACACATTGAACTAAATGGCTTCCCTCTTTTGTGCCATAAGTTTCTGTGATTCCATGAGTTGATTTGCATAAAGGGCAGAAAGAAATGGTTTTGATATAAAGTTTTTGTTCGGGATTGAAGGAGTACCTAATGATGATCTGAGTACCTCTGGGCTATGGAGGCAAATAACTATCCAGGTTTCTTGCCGGCATTCATTGTTCAGTGACTTGTGCTGGAGAATGTTGCATTTTTGTGGATCATGGCTGTTGTACCCTGTATGGATCCGTTTGTCAAGATTCTGTGTGTAAGCTCATAGATGATGATTTTCAAATTGAACAAGGTGCTGGAGGGTGCTGAAAGCCTCTGGCACTATGGTCCAGCGTGAAAGGATGAGATTTGATTGGGGAACCAAAGAAAAGCCCGATCACACAGCATATGCAGTCAAGCTGCAAAAAGCACTTAATCTAGTAATTAAAGCCCTCTCCAAAAACACTTCCAATTTCTCCAACACTTCCAATTTCTACACTTACTGAGACTCACCAACATAATGCAAGGAACATTACGCTGTTAGCTCTTAATTACACGGTTGCATCTCTCATGCTAGAGTGCGACATAATTACCTCCCAACTTCATCTCTCATGAGAATTGGATGTTTAGTACTTCTGAAATAACCCTGTGATCAAACACTATGCGTGCATTGTCTTATGAATATCTGTTTCATTGTCATAATCATCATGCTATTAAATCCTGGGGCTGATTATATAGTTTTATGAAACAATTAATTTTTTTAAATGAACTGTATAATTCTCTGGTACAGTAATCCTTATCTTCCAGCTAGTTAAGGAATCCATTGTTGTAAAAATATATACTGGAATATGAAGCAAGCTATGTTTAAATTACTTCTTCGGGTGTGCTGTTTCTGCTGAGCATTTATATAGTGGTGGGGTACTGGCAGGAGAGTGGATATTTTAAAGACCAGGTTATTGTTATTTGAGTTTTGCCAACTAGAGATGTTTATTAAAAATTGAAATATTATGGGAAATAATATGTGACGTATATTGTGTTGGAGTGTGCTGCATTACATGATTTGCTGAAAACATTGTAGCCTTTTTTTGTGGCACAGTTTTTCAGACTGAACAATCTCTCTTAAATTCATGTCATCACTTGCATCAGAGCATCAGCTCCTGCTGCTTCATAAAATGCCATCTCCAGCAATAATGAAGTCAGTTGCCACCAATATAATCTTCAAGCAATATGCCTTTCAGCAAATACAAAGGGTAATTGAGTTGCAGCACTCATATTCTTGTAAACATTCAGTGAGCTTTACAACATGATGGCAATACATTTATTTTTTTTTAAAAAGAAAGCCTTCCAGTCTTACTCTTTGACAGTGCTCATATTTACATAGTTTCTCACCCCTCATGCTGTTAACAAATTTTGCTTTTAGAATAGTTTGGCAGGGTGATCCTTAGGTTGGCTGAATTGATATTTTTTAATTCTTTGTGTTATAATTGAAAAATTGCAGTAATTTGTTTTGTGGAATATATAAACCTTATTCCTTCCAGTTTTACAGCAAATCCTATGTTTCTGGACTACATTTGGAACAGTCCATCACTAAGAGTGCTGACAACTGGCTGAGCAGCTGAGTGTATATTGGGCTTGCAGCAGGGTAATTGGGTGAATCAACTTGAGGGAAAATCCTCCTTGACTTTGTCTTCACCTGTTTACCTGTAGAAATTGCATCTGCTCATGACAGTATAGTCAGAAGTGATCCAACATGGTCTGTTCTTGAGGGCCCCACTATCACAGAAGCCAATCTCCAACCAATTTGATTGACCTCTCTTAATGTCACAAAACCTTGAGAATGCTGGATATGCCAAAGAGTATGGGCCCTGACAACATTCCACAGTTGCATCTGTGGCAAGCCGGTTGATGACCATGAGATCAAGTCTAATTTTCTCTTGTATTGGTTCCCTCATCACCTTCCACAGACACAGTCTAGCAGCTGTGTCTCCTAGGATATGGCCAGCTTGGCCTGTTCTGTTACCGAGCCACTTTTGGTGATTAGACATTGAAGTCTCCCAATCGGTGTACATTTTGTGCCCTTGCCACCCCCAAGTGATTCCTTCAAGTGGTGTTCAACGTGGAGGAGTACCAATTCACCAATCGAGGAGAGTGTGGTATGTAGTAATCAGCAGAAAGTATCCTTGCCCATGTTTGACTTGATGCCACAAGACTTCATGAGGGCTTGGAGTCGATAGTGAGGACCCCAGGGCACTATTTCCTGACTATATGCCACTCTGCCATCACCTCTGCTAGGTCAGTCCTGGGATACCCAGGGATGGTGATAGTGGTGCCTGAGACATTATCTGTAAAATCTGATTAGTGCACATGACTATGCCCAGTTTGTATTTGATTAGTCTGTTAAACGGCTCTTCCAATTTTTGCCATTACCACTGTGTGATACGATCGGTCTCATTTCTTTTCGACTTTTTAGTAATTTGATGCAACTGAGTGGCTTATTTGGCCATTTTGGAGAGCATTTAAGAGTCAACCACGTTGGTATTGGTCTGGAGTCATATGTAATGTAAGCCAGACTAGGTAAGGATGACAGATTTCCTTCTCAATTAACAATGGTCATAATTAGGCTTTTCATTTCAGATTTTTATTGATTTCACCATCTACCATTATTGGGATTTGAATCCAACTCCCACAGCATAACCTTAGACTCTGGAATACTAGTCCAGTGACAATACCACTACCCCATCGCCTCCCCAACTTGGAAGTATATCACTGTTCCTTAGTTGCTGGATCAAAAACCTCCGTTCTTTAACAGCACTCTGAGAATGCTTTCACCATGTGGCTTGCAAACATTATCTTCTCAAGAGCAATTAGGGACGGGCAATAAGTGTTGGTCTTGGCATTAATGCTCATGTCCTGTAAACAAAATGAAGTATTAAGGACTGAGCCTTCAAATTTCCATTCGCTGATTTCAAGCCCGTTTTCCAATCCCTGATGACTGCTTCATTGGCTGAGATCATCCAAATAAGCATTAGATAGAGGATCAGACATTTGACTGTTCCATTTTATATGGTTCTGTTTCCACGTGCAGTACTGCTTAATTTTGTAATTTGCAGAATAGTTAGTCGATTTATGTTTCTAAATCCGGGGTTGAATTTTAATTTGCTGCATTGCAGTCTGCAGCAGAAGGTATTAAATATATATATGGCTTTAATGTTAGAAATGTGCTTATCTTCTGATTGTCCCCTAGAGGACGTGTTTTGCCACCTCAATGGCTTTTTTGTAGCAAGGTTGGAAATTGGTTTGAATAGAGGTATCTAAGGGCTCCTTACTTGATTGGTTGTAAATGTTGGCACCTACTAATTTTCAAATGGATCCCACCTTTCCCTAACCTTCAGGGGCTAATTTTGGGGATTAATTTCAAGGGCTAATTTCGAGGATATAAAGTACATATGGCCATTTTGTTTTAAATTAGAGGTTATAAAACTTTTGCGTTTTTAGAAGCATCACCCTGGCTACTGCCTCAGCGTAGTATTTATCTCTAATCCTTTGAGTCCAAGAAATGCAGACTTCAATGGATACGGTGGACAACTTGTTCAATTGTTCGACAACAGACTTGGCTTGATCGCATAAAGTGCTATTGACTCCCACCCCCATCTGCTGAAGAACTATTTCAAAGAACAAAGAACAAAACAGCACGGGAAACAGGCCCTTCGGCCCAACGAGCCTGTGCTGCCACCCCGATGTTCCCACCTCTACCCATGATCCCTGTCTATGTTTATAGATCTATGGATTAAAAACTAAATTTGAGACAATTTAGGGAGAATTTATTTCATTGACCTTCTCTAACAAGTATGAGGAACGCATACATTTATTGTGCCATCAGTGTCGAGACCGTTTGTATAGCTCTCTTTGCTGCTTCTCTCCTTATTCCTAGGCTACCAGGCCACCCTTTCTCCAAGATACCCTGCCTATCTCCACTTGCATTCTTAGGATAGTTTCTATCCTATCTTCACTCATGTCCTGTCTGAGCTAATCTTGCCCAGGAAGTGCACTGCCTTCTCCCTTGACATTTTTTCTAACCACACAACTTCCCTCCCTCGTCCTCGTGTTAACCGCCATTGTTATTAACTCCTGCTCTTCAAGTAGAAGTGAATGTAGGTCTTTTCCAAATGACTATTTTTCCAAAGGTTAGTACTGAATGAGCAGAAATTTTGTTCAACCAATATTAGAAGAACTGAAACCATTGTCTTTGGTCCCTTCCACAAATACATCTTGTAGCCTCTCAATCCATCCCTCTCACTGGCTGAGGCTGAATCAGACTGCTGGCAGCTGTATTTGACTCTGAGATGAGCTGCTGACCACATATCTGTGCCTTCACCGGCTATGTCCATGACATCATCTAACTTGGCCACTGCCTCAATTGCTTGTGCACAGATGGCAGAAATTGTTTTTAAATTTACACTGAATGCTGGTGAATGCTGTTTGTTTCATTAATGGACTCAATCACCCAAGGAATTGCTGTGATAGTTAGATTGCCAGTCTATTTGCCATTTGTTTTCAGACCGTTGGAGCTCTGCATTTGAGGAGAAATTTCTTCACCTAGACAGTGGTAAGCCTATGGAATTCTCTAACACAGAAAGCAGTTGAGGGCAAAACATTGTATGCCGTGAGAAGAAATTAGAAATAGCTCTTGGGATATAGGGGAAATGTGGGGGAGCAGGTTACTAATTTGGATGATCAGGCCTGATCATAATGATTGGCAGAGCAGGATTGAAGGGTTGAATGACCAACTCCTGCTCCTATTTTTTATGTTTCTATGTCCCTGTAATGCAGGATCATCAGGGGAAGTCAAACCATGTCCCTTTTTACAGCACTAACTGTGGTATTTTGGAAAGCCTTCATTCACCAACACAATGAAAAGCTTAACTAGCTTTTCACTGTTACTGAATGAGTGTACACGAGGTAGTGGGTAAGGTGCCTGTTGGGTAAAGTGGCAGGATGGTGGGGGTCAGAGGGCAGGATAGGGTGGGGATTGGAGGAAGGAGAGGGTGTTCAGTTGTATAGTTAACAAGAGGTTAGATATAAGATTTCTCATGGTAACCATCCAGGCAATTGAGTCACAACCCTCCAAAGTCTTTGACTGACTCAAACTTCCAAGGGATTCCCCAGCACATCATCTGGGATATCTCAGTGCATCTTTTAGAATATCTCCTGGAGATCTGGGCCAATATTACAACAATACCTACATTTATAAATAAGGGAGGAGGATGGAGTTCCCTTTGAGAGACTCTAGTCCATTCCTTCATCATCCCCCAACTCATCCCCTACCCAGGGCATCTTCCTACGCAATTGTAGAAAGTGCCCCTTTATCTCCTCCTTCCTCGCCATCCAAGACTTAAACACTTTTTTCGGGTGAAGCAGCGATTCACTTGCACTTTTTTAATTTAGTCTACTGTATTCGCTGCTGTCAGTGCAGCCTGTTCCAAACTGGAGAGACTAAACACAGACTGGGTGACTGTTTTGCGGAACACCTTCACTCGGTCAGGATTGTTTTTGCAGATTTACCTGTTGCTTCTGCTTCAACTCAGCATCTTGCTTTCATGCCCAGATGTCCATCCTTGGCCTGCTGCAGTGCTCCAGTACACCCATTACAAACTGAAGGAACTGAGTCTCACCTTCTTATTAGGTACTTAACCTTATGGACTTAACATTTTAAATTCAACAACTTCAGACCGTGAACTCTCTCCTCCATCTTGACTACTTTCAAAAATCAAATTTTGTTGTCCAAAAACCTCTTCCCCCACAGGGTCTTCTCTCACTTGTTCTTGTATTTTGCCTTCACAGAGAGCTGATCCTTGTTCTGCTTATTAGCGCGTTCTGTAATCTTACCTTTAGGCTACTATTAGAACCTTCTTGAGCCTTTAACACTCCCTTTGTCTTGTGCCCATATCATTTTTGTCAAATCTCTCCTGAACTCCCACCTATCCCTGATCTTCTGTTTGCTTTTTAAACAGCATAAAATCCATCACATTTCTCCCTCTGTTTAACTCTGAAAAAGTCATGTGGACCTGAAATGTTAACTCTGTTTCTCTATCCACAGATGCTGCCAGATCTGGTGGGTTTTTCCAGCATTTCCTATGTTTGTTGTTGGAGATTGTTTCAATTGATTATCTTAAAAGATTTTGAAATGTGCTTATCAGTGGAACATGAGTTTGCCCTAAATATCTTGCATCTTACATTGGCATCATGATTTTGAGTGTTTAAACATTTGATGCTTGTTTTTCCTGTTTTATTTACATATTAAATATGTGCTTAAAATGCTTACAGCTGGCTTAAAATCTTAACTATGCAGGTAAATGTTGTTGAATTGAGGATTAGAAAGATTTGGCAGCTACAATTATTTTCTCTGCCAAAACTGTGTATTGAATGGATCACTAAAATTCTTTGTGTGTTTGCATTTTTATGGGCTTTTTATGACAATGGCAAAATTTATCATATGTGCTTTCTGGAAGATTAGGTGCGCTTTAAGTGCAGCGCAACTAATGCCATTCGGTTAAACACCTGCAAGAATGTTGCTCAACTAGTTAAATAGTGACTGAACCGTTTAAATAATATGGTCCAGTTCAGCTGCAGAGGTTGGAGCTGCTGTTAAAAGTGGAAGGATGGAGCTGAAGGTGCAAGTTAAGATTTACAAATCAAGATTTTTAAGATTACCCACATTACAGGCATCTCTAATCATGTGATTTCCACCATGACCAGCTCAAGGTACAAAGTTTGGTGGCCTATAAACATCTCCCACCAATGTTTGCTGTCCTATGTTGATTCCGAGCTCCAAATAAATCAATTCTGCATCATGATGATTCAATCCAATATCCTCCCTTACTCATGTGCTGATTTTGTCCTTTTATTAAAGTGCTCCCCATCTCCATTTCCTTTTTGCCTATCCTTTCTAAATGCTGAATATCTTTGGATATTCAGTTTCCCAATCTTTGTCACCTTGAAGCCACATCTATGTAATGATAATTAAATCATAGCCATTAAACTGAATTTATGCATTTAAATCATCAACCTTTTAGCAAATGCTGTGTGTATTCAGGCAGAGCCTTCAATCCTGTTTTTCTCATCATTATTCTCTGTTCTAATCTCATTTGGTGCTTGCCTATGCTTCGTCTGTCTTCTATTTTGCTTTTTACTTTGCTATTTCTTTGACACTTTTTCACCCTTTGAATCTGAGCTCCCTCTTAGGATCCCATCCTCCTGACAGTCCAGTTTAAACTCTGCCAACAGCACTCGGAAATCTCCCTGTGAGGATGTTAGTCCATTCATGAAGTTCTGACCTGTCCCAGATTACTTCTTTAAGGTTGTCCTTTTCAATCTCTAGCCTAGCTCCTTGAAATCTGCTTTCAAGACCTCATCTTCCTTCCTATCCAAGTCATTGGAACCGACGTGTATCACAGCCTCTGGTGGTTAATCCTCCCCAGAAGAATGTCTTGCAGCCAGCCCATGACATCCTTAACACCAGGGCGTCAACATACCATCCTGGAGTCACATATAGGGCCACAGGAATACCTGTCAGTTCTTCTCCACTCTATTTCAAATCTTTATCCTTACCTGGACAGTCTTTGTGTAACATCTAATTTCTTCCGAGTTCAGCGTCTTTGACAGTGCACTACTTTGTCTGTCCGCTCCGAAGTTTCAGATTAAATTATGTGCCAGTGTCTCGAATGGGACTTGAATCTGTGACCTTCTCAACCAGGTCTTGGTACCTCAATCAAGATTGGCATTTAGCCTAAGGCTACTCGGATTTCCTTGGGAGTTTGCACATATTGGCAATGTTGGAGTTTGATCAGTTTCATTTTCTTTAAATCAAGTACACTTATGTTGTACCTGCTAATTCTCAGATACTTTTGACCAGTTTGCTTACTCTAAGCTTTTACCCTGGTGCCCTTATTTGCAAGATGGTCAAAGGACAAACACAAGTTAAAGGTTCAACAAGTTTATTAATGATAATACTATTGTCCCTTAAATTACCTGCATAAAACAAGAGGATACGCCAGATTCAAGTATACCAAAGATGGTTTGGTTAAAACTGCAGGCTCGATTCTCTGAGTTCCTCTAGTCCATTGTCACGAAGGTGAGGCTCGATGGCAGCTTCTTCCTTCCTTCCTTCTCTGGTCAGTCTTCCGAATAGTCAAAGCTGCCTCCCTCGTCAAGTCCTTGCTGCTAGTGTCTGAAAATGTGACCCTTTATCCCCTCTTGTTTGCCTTTCCAGAAACTTCTCTGATTTTCAGCCAATGAGGTCCTAAGAGAGGGTTCCAATACCCAGTGGGTTTCTTGATGTCTGCCTGACAGGACACCAGGGTCCATCTCCATGCTGTTGCTTACATGTAACCTGTTATCAGATTAAGCCAACTGCAGGAACTCTTGGCGACAGAATGTCTGGCCTGATCTGGACTTCTAACAATAAGTCAGTGCATTTCAATGGGTGCAGTGGTCTCCTGCTAAGTATCGGTAGGGCGCAACGACCCTTTGATGGATGATTGATGAATCAGGTCCAGACATGTTTGTGTAGTGTATAGTTGGCCTGCCCGAGGTTTTGACTGTGTTTAATTTTAATATGTCGAATTCTTAAATTTAGGATATCCAATTTTATCAACTTTAAAACTCGGCCCTGTTTATATTACGCTTATTTACCAATTTAATTCTTCTTCTGTCAGGAAAAAGATACAAAAGTTGAGATCATGTATCAACTGACTCAAGAACAGCTTCTTCTCTGCCGCCATCAGACTTTTGAATGGACCTACCTCGCATTAAATTGATCTTTTTCTACATCCTAGCTATGACTGTAAGACTACATTCTGTACCCACTCCTTTCCTTCTGTGCGAGTGGTATGCTTTGTATAGCATGCAAGAAACAATACTTTTCACTGTATACTAATACAGATACTTCCACATATAGAAATACACATATTTCTAGTAGAAAAAACTAAAACCAGCAGGCACAACCTCAGGCTAAAGGGATGATCCTTTAAAACAGAGCAGTTTGAGAGGGAGAAGCTGGGATCAGATGTAATGGTATTACAATTAAATAAAGGTAATTGAAAAAGACATGAGGGAGGAGTTAGAAAGAGTGTCCAGCAGGGAAGACAATAGAACAGGTGCTTTTGGTGGTTATTTGGGAGGCACAACAGAAATTCATCTCAAGAAGGAAGAAACATGCTATGAGGAGGATGAGACATCCATGGCTGATGAGGGAAGTCAAAAACAGCATAAAAGCAAAAGAAAAACCATACAAAGTGGTAAGAACTAGTGGGAAGCCAGAAGATTGGGAAGCCTCTAAAAGCAAACAGAGGACAACTAAAAAAGCAATAAGGGTGGAGAAGATGAAATATGAATGCCAACTAGCTTGTAATATAAAAGAAGATAGGAAGAGTTTTTAATACATAAAAGGTAAGAGAGACGCAAAAATAGATGTTGGACTGCTAGAAAATGAGGCTGGAGAAATAATAATAGAAAACAAGGAAATGACAGAGGAACTGGGTAACTATTTTGCATTAGTCTTCACAGTGGAAGACAGCAGTGGGATGCCAGAGCTCCGGGAGAATCAAGGGAGCACAGGTGAGTGCATTGGCCATTACTAAGGAGAAGATTCTGGGGAAACTGAAAGGTTTGAAGGTAGATAATTCACCTGGACTAGACGGAATACACTCCAGAGTTCAAAAAGAGATAGGTGAGAATATTGTGAGGGTGTTGATGGTGATCTTTCAGGAATCACTGAAGACAGGGAGGGTCCCAGAGGGCTGGAAAGTAGCTAATGCAACACCGCTGTTTAAGAAGGAAGGGAGGCAGTGGATGGGAAATTATAGGCCAGTTAGCCTGACTTTGGTCATTGGCAAGATTTTAGAGTCCATTATTAAAGATGAGGTCATTGGGTACTTGGAAGTGCATGATGAAATACGACTGAGTCAGCACAGCTTCGTCAAGGGGAGGTCAAGTCTGACAAATCAGTGGAGTTCTTTGCGAAGGTAACAAGGAAGTTAGATAAAGGAGGACCAGTGGACGTGATTTCTTTAGATTTCCAGAAGGCCTTTGACAAGGTGCCATATAGGAGACTATTAAATAAGTTAAGAACCCATGGTGTTATGGGTAAGATCCTAGCATGGATAAAGGATTGGCAGAAGGCAAAGAGTGGGGGTCTTTCTCAGGATGGTAGCTGGTGACTAGTGGTCTGCTTCAGGGGTTGGTGCTGGAACCACAACTTTTCATAGTATGCATTAATGATTTGGAAGAAGCACTGAAGGCACTGTTGCTAAGAGATTTGGATGTGAAGAGGATGTTTCCACTGGTAGAAAAAACTAGAACCAGAGGGCACAACCTCAGGCTAAAGGGATGATCCTTTAAAACAGAGAGGAGAGGAATTTCCTCAGTCAGAGAGTGGTGAATCTATGGAACTCTTTGCCGTAGAAGGCTATGGAGTACTGGTCATTGAGCGTTTTTAACAAAGATAGGTTCTTGATTAATAAGGGGATTGGAGGTTATGAGGAAAAAGCAGGAGAAAGGGGATGAGAAAAATATCAGCTGTGGTTGAATGGCGGAGCAGACTCGATGGGCTGAGTGGCCTAATTCTGCTTCTATGTTTTATGGTCTTATGTGACAACAATAAATCAAATCAAACCCTTCCTGTTTTTCCTGGCATTCCTTTGGCCAATGTCCATTTTTAGTTGTGCAGGTAGACAAGTCAGCAGAGTAACCTGATACCAGATCAACCTTAATGTTGTGAAATAACCACTAGGTGGTGTCAGCACCATCACCACTGGAGTGTGTAAAAGGCTCCCTTTGCACAACAAGTGGCACTGTAATACAAAAAAGGCATCACTGTTTGAATTCCTTGACTGAGATACTAGAGACCTGATACTGCTTGTGGAACTATGAACCTCCAGAAAAAGAGGGGATAAGCTGAGGGGGTTGTGGGGAGGGGGAGTGGTATATCACACTCCCTGGCTACTACCATTGTAGGTTAGCCATCTGATGGCACTGGAGATTGGTGAAAACTACTTCATTTGTGTTCCACTGAATTGGAATGGGGATCAACATGCAGCGCACACACACACCAAACCTTGGCGCCCTGCAATGATGCTCCAACGCTCTGCACCATAATAGCAAGTAAAAGAAACATGACTGCTTAAACCTATGAGCCTGGCTGTGTGACTGTTATCCCAGACAATGGCCTGTTTAATAGCTAACATTGTTTATTGTAAAATCGTTTATAAGGGGTTGTTGCTTAGCGGCTGAAGTAAAGGCATCTAGCCAACCTACCACGTTTTTCCATTATGGAATTTACTAATTTACTAGTCAATGACCTGGTGACCTTCAATGAGCTTAAATGCCTATTAATGCTGAATATGTAACTACTATAGGAGGCTGACTTGTGAGAGAGAAAAAAATCTCACCCTGTGTTGCTTTAACTGTGGGAGAATTATAAATTGCAATTAACATCGTCATGTAAAACTACCATCCAGCTAACCTTCTACTTAGTGCCCCATTAGCAGTATGGGGGAGAAACTTTTGAAAACATTATTGTTTAAAGTATTAGTCACCATTTTGTAGTTTGTCTTTGGCAACAAGGGTTACATCTGAAGTTGGCTAATACTCTTCTTACCAAGGTGTGGAATTGTTTTCATCTTTAATATATCCTGCATCGGCTTGATAGGCCGAATAGCCTTCTTGTGTGCTGTCATCATCAGTTTCCCTTTGAAGAAGGAGCAAAATATATTATAGCCAAATTGAATATTATTTAAATGGACACAGACTGCAAAATGCTAACAAATGGAGGAATAAGGGTGTCCTTTTACATACGGATAGGTACAGCAGGACCCTGTAAATAAATCTTTTTAGTTCCACTTCAAGCATTAAGCCGTTTAAATATTACTTTTGTATCTGCTTCCGCCACCACCAATTCAGGTATTGCATTTTATTCCAAAGTAAACTTGCTGTGTTTCTTTAAAAAGAAAACTTTTCTCATGTTGCATCCACTATTTTTTTTGCCTGTCAACTAAAATCTCTGTCTTCTGTTACTGACCAGTCTGACTTTGTAAACTTTCTCCATGTTTGCTCTCCCTCTCCTATTAACTTTTTGTTGCAAACAAACAACCCAAGCTTCTCCATATTAATACATCACTTTGGTCACTTTCTAATAAGCTCCTTCTCCATCTACCCTAAGGTGTTGACAATCTTTCAAAAATAAGTTGCACAAAATTTTTCATTTGATTTATTATTGTTGCACATATTGGTATACAGTGAAAAGTATTGTTTCTTGCACGCTGTACAGATGAAGCATACTCTTCATAGAGTATATAGGGGAGAAGGAAAGAGAGGGTGCAGAGTGTAGTGAAAGATCAACTTAATATAAGATAGGTCCATTCAAAAGTCTGACGTTTGCAGGGAAGAAGCTGTTCTTGAGTCCGTTTTATATAATTTTCCTGATGAAAGAAGTGGAAGAGAATATGTCCAGGGTGCATGAGGTCCTTGATTGTGTTGGCTGTTTTTCTGAGGCAACAGGAAGTGTAGACAGAGTATTCCAAATGAGGTCTAACCAATGTTTTATAAAAGTTTAGCATAAGTTCCTTGCTTTTGTACTACTCTCCTTTATTAATAATATCAAAGATCCAATATGATTTTTTAAATAATTTTGTCAACTTGTCTTTTAACTGTAAAAGGTCTCTTGGCTGCTGGAATCCTTTAAAATTGTATTATCTCATTTATATTGACCAGATTATTTCCACAGAGCAGCAATCGGCATTGGCAATCCATGCCCCCACGCTGCTCCACATTTCTTTGCAGATCCGGTTTTCTGAGAAATACAGAACACAACAAGACATATAAAGACATATAAAGCTCCGGGGCCTGATGGCATTTACCCCAGGCTGCTAAGGGAGTTGAGGGAAGACTTGGCTGGGCCTCTGACGCAAATCTTTGTCTCTTCCTTGGACACAGGTGAGGTCCCAGAGGACTGGAGGATAGCAAACGTAGTACCGTTGTTTAAAAAAGGTCAGAGGGATCACCCAGGGAACTATAGGCCGGTGAGCTTGACTTCAGTTATAGGTAAGCTAATGGAGAGGATCCTTAGGGACAGGATGTATGAGCATCTGGAGCGCTGCGATCTGATCAGGGATACGCAGCATGGCTTCGTCAAGGGGAAGTCTTGTCTTACAAATCTAGTGGAATTTTTTGAAGAAGTGACAAAAACAGTTGATGAAGGACAGGCTGTTGATGTCGTCTACATGGATTTCAGTAAGGCGTTTGACAAGGTGCCTCATGGTAGACTGATAGAGAAGGTGAAGGCGCATGGGATACAGGGTCGGGTATGTAGATGGGTCGAAAACTGGCTCGGAAGGAGGAGACAGAGGGTAGTAGTGGAAGGCTCTTTTTCCAGCTGGAAGCCTGTCACTAGTGGAGTGCCACAAGGCTCAGTACTAGGTCCTCTTCTATTTGTGGTCTACATAAACGACTTGGAAGTAGGGGTAGGTGGTGAGATCAGCAAATTTGCTGATGACACCAAGATGCTTGGATTGGCGGGTACAGAAGAGCAGTGTCAGGCAATACAACAGGACATAGACAGGTTGGTAGATTGGGCAGATAGATGGCAAATGGAATTTAATCCGGAAAAATGCGAGGTGATGCATTTTGGCCGGAAAAATGTAGAAGAGAATTATAGGATAAAAGGTAAAACTATAAGGAGCATAGAGACGCAGAGAGACTTGGGGGTGCAGGTTCACAAGTCTCTGAAGGTGTCCTCACAGGTGGAGAAGGTGACAAAGAAGGCGTATAGTATGTTAGCTTTCATAGAAAAGGGTATAGAATATAAGAGTAGGAGTTTGATGTTGCAGTTGTATACAACTTTGGTTAGGCCTCACTTGGAATACTGCGCCCAGTTCTGGTCTCCGTACTATCGGAAGGATGTGGAGTCCTTGGAGAGAGTGCAGAGGAGGTTTACCAGGATGCTGCCTGGTATGGAAGGACTGTCCTATGAGGAACGATTAGATAGACTGGGGTTGTTTTCCCTTGAAAGACGTCGGCTTAGAGGGGATCTCATAGAGGTGTATAAGATTATAAGGGGTATAGATAGAGTAAATGGAGGTAAACTTTTTCCACCTTTAGAAATGGATAGGACGAGAGGTCATGGCCATAGGGTGAGGGGGGCTATGTATAGGACGAATATTAGAGGGCAGTTTTTCACACAAAGGGTAGTGGGGGTGTGGAATGCACTGCCGAGTAAGGTGGTGGGAGCAGGCACGCTGGGGCTGTTTAAGGGTCTCTTGGACAGCCACATGAGCGGTATGCAGATAGAGGGATATATTAGGACTGTTTAACTACGGCTTTTTTCCACAGGTAATTCGGTCCATAATTTGAGCACGCATTCGGCAGGTGGTGCGGGTACAGCTCTTGGATGTTGATTCATGGGTTGCCTGGTACCTCATGTCGTATATGAGTGCTTTATGTGGACCACCTGAAGGGCACCATGACAGCTCAGAGACTATCGATGTGGCTGTGCAGACACTTGGAATTGGGCCGGTGTCTGCGGGAGTTTGCGCGTTCTCCCCGTGGTTGCGTGGGTTTTCTCCGGGCACTCCGGTTTCCTCCCACAACCCAAAAATTCGCTCTTAGGCTGATTGGGTAACAAATTGTCCCTATGGTGAAAATTTTCCAAATTAGGATTAATATATATACTATTATATAGGACTATTAAAATAGGATAATGATTTGGTATTACGGTGGCGCGGGCTCGTTGGGCCGAAGGGCCTGTTTCCCGTGCTGTGTTGCTTTAAAAAAAAAACATCTACCGGAGAACTCCACTGCAGTGCAGTAGCATTGGGTGGGACAGGGATTGAGGGGGAGACCAGACAAGATATTCGCTTTTTATGGCAATGGTTGTTCTGTGATAAGTTTCAATGTCTAGTGTGACTGTTAGTGAATGGATGAGTGGCTTAAGTAAATGGGGAAGAGGGTAGGATGGATGTGAGCTGGCAGATGGGTTGGGGTCCAGAAGGTATTGTTTGGAGGGGCGGGGGGTGGTTGTCAGTTCTATCTTCTACCATTTCACAGGCAACTATCTTGGTCAGTTCCATGGAACTGTCTGAAAACTCTGACTCAAACTCTGGGTCAGATTTTTAAAACGGGTCTTGGACAGCAGGGGAATTGCCAGTAGGAAGTCAAACTTCTGATAATTCCCATGGATATCAGTGCATCGGGATTCCATGGGGTCCTGGTGTGCATCTTGGACTTGAAATCCAGTCTCCAATAATTTGGGGAACAGAAGGTTATGGTTCATTATATCTCCTGGCTCTTTGTATCAAAATGTATCACTTCACCCTTTTAATTAAATTCTATTTGCCGTAACTCCATCCATTTCACTAAGCGATGTCTCCTTGAATTCTGTCACTATCCTCCACATTGTTTACTACATTTCAGAGTTTTGCAAGCTTTGGAATGAAGCCCTGTGCATCCAAGTCCAGGTCATTTGATATGTATCAAATATACTAGTGGTCTAAATATCAATCCTTGGAAAGCACTGCTGTATCTTTTCCTCTAGACTGAAACACAACAATTCGTCATGGTTTTAGTTCTGTTCCTGGGCTAATTTTTGTATTCATGTCAAAAGCCACTGTCTTTTTATTCCCATTAGCTTCAATTTTAGGAACGTATCTGTTATTGCTATTTTGTTCATCAGCATCAGCATTCTTCATTATTTCATGAGATAAATCAACTTAGATGAATACTATTTGCTTTTAACAAACACATAATTTTTCAATTGGAGATTAATTGTTTTGTCCCTGAAAGACCCTCACCACTGAAATCAGGCTGGCTGACCTGAAATTGCTAAGTTTATCCTCTCCTCTTAGAAACAGAAAGTGTGGATCGATGTCAAATTAGATGTGGTAACGTTTCTGTGAAGCACCTTGGGATGTTTTACTACCTACCGTAGGGTGCTACATAAGTACAATTTGTATTGAAACTCCCCTGTTAGCTCTCTGCGGCACTGAAAAAGGTTTAAAATGAAGTTTAAAAAGTTTTTGAGTAATTAGTTGGACAGTCTGGAAAGCTTTTACAATGAGATTTGCACGTACCAGCTGCCATTATCATGTTGCTGATGTGAAACAAAAGGAGATTTATCTGCTGAGGCTGGCCTTGCATCGTTCTTGTAGAACATATGTATGATTTTGGTGACTTTACGTCTGAGTTGTGCTCATGCACACTGTTCATATTGATGCGAAACAGAAAAATATATTGACAGACATGGTGTAATTTATCATGCACTTTTTGGGATCTGATTATTACTTAATATTTCTTCTAATGTATATAACGCGAAGAGTGATTGGTGTTTATGCCTTGGAGCAAACATTCTCCCTGCATTCACTCAATTTTGGGATACATTTCTTGTTAAATAATGGATCGATCACCTGAAGCACCAAGCTGTTTTGTTCTCATCTTTGTTTTGCAGATTGTTGGAGATGATATTTGTTTGCTGGTTTTCTTTGTTTTACACTGAGTAATTTCCACACAAGTTAAAGTGAAGGTTACCCCCCAGACCCTTCCCATCAGTATGCAAACAATGATTTAAGAATTTAGTTAATGGCTCCCTTCTGTGTAAAGCATAGATGTCAACAATTGCACCCTTGAACTAAACCAAGAAGTGCTTGTTTGGTTGTGAAGGTGTTAATGCAGATTTGTTCTACAGCTCATTCAGCCCTGGGGTTCCCATCTTTTGATTTAATTAAATGTAATTGGTTATATTGCTCCTCCCAGGCCCCTGAGGTGTTTTTGTTTATTGCTTACCCCTGATCAATAATGCTTCAATTCAAGGGACAAAGATGCTGCACAAATAAGAACACTTATCCCGGGCAGGATTTGCTGGCAAGATTATTCATCCAAATAAGTTTGGTTACACTGTGAAAAGTAAATGACCAGTGGGTGAAGAAAGCTGTGGGTGGGAGAAACAGCATTTGCAGTGTATTGTGAGGAATTAACTAACTCGATGAGGTGACATGAGATTAGGAAAGGAAATGAAGTCTGCAAATTAAATTTAATAGTGAAGACGGGCAAAAATAAAAGGCACCTGGATACCATTGACAAACCATCAGTGAAGCTAAGGATATTACTTTCCGGGACATGTAATTTGAGAATAATGAAGGGAACTATATGCAGAACATTTTCAAAAAAGTGTTGCTTATATTGAATAAAATGCTCAACTGCATATTATTTTCAGTGAATTATTAAAATGGTTTCAGGATTATTGACTTTAGAATTTCCCCTTTCCACAGGGAAGATCAAAATGGAAAGATATTTGGTTCCATCCTTTTACATATATAAAAAACACGCAGGATAACATTGTTAATAAAATTCATTGTTAAGTGAAACATCTTGAAACAGCAGTAGAACCTGTTTTCGTGTTGCCAAGGTGCCGGCTACTCGCAGTAAGGTTTTAAATAATGGCTGTACTTTTAAGTCACTATCTGCAACATTATATTTGCTGCTGCTGGCACAGCCACTAGTTCAAATGCACTGCTTATGAAAGAAAGACTTGCATTTGTATAGTGCCCTTCACAACGTCAGGAATTCCCAAAGCACTTAACAACCACTTCACTTCGTTGGCTGTAATGTTGTATAAAAACATCATGATCAATTCCTGCACAGTAAGGCCCACAAACTGAAGTGCAATAGTTACCAGACAAACTGCTTTTCGTGATTATAAGTTGAGGGAATAAATATTTATCAAGTCTCCAGGGAAAGTTCCTTCTGTTTTCCCCTATGCTCACCTCAAAAGGCTTCATTTAATGTCTCATCAGAAGGATAACAACTATGATGTGCAGCACTGCTGCAGTTCTGCACAGAGTCAACCTAGATTATGTTGCATCCAGTGCCACCTGTTTGCGAAGTCTTCTCTACCATCAGAATAATTTAAAGTAAATTGACTTTGAAGCTAACTAAACAGCCACATATGCCTAGATTTTTGGAAGCCTTTTAAAAATGGCAGGCAGGTCCTGATTCCAGAAATCGCTAATCCCATTCCCAGGCTTTTCAGTTTTTGCCAGGGAGTTTTGAAGATGTTGGCTGGTCAGATGGTGACCCTGCACCCTGGACTTGCGACCTGGCTGTCTCTATTGCAGAGGAAGGCATTTCCTAATTTCCACTGTTTTCATGGTGTATAGTCAGTTATTTTAAAGAGTCATGGATTTGAACTATAGCGTGCACGAGGGAACCTTTTGAAAGGTAAGATCGAAAGGCCCTTCTCATGTCCCCTATGCTAGGCCATGCTTCTATGCCAAGATGTAGCACCTCCATGTCTGTTGACACACAATCTGCTGGATAGAACCAATAAACTCTGTAGTGACAAGATGTGTAAAAAAACAAAACTTTAAAGAGTCATTCATTCATAATTTCCTTCTTTAAAAACGTCATTTTACTACAAGTGTCAATCCAGACCTTTTAAAGAAATAGTAGCTAAAACTTGATCTCATGTACGAAAACATTATGCAATTGACAACAAAGGTCAAAGAACAAGAACTGTTAATAGACCACATTTTCCCTGAGGCTTATATGTTTCAACAAACTAATAGATTTCTGGGCTACGCCTTGCTTTGTATTATTGGCTGAGAGCCCAAACATCCATTAGAGTACTAAAACACCTGAATCCCAAGAAAAACATTGCTTAATTGAGGCTTTTGAGTACCAAAGCAATATATTGCAGATACTGGAAATCTAAACTAATAGCAGGAAATGTTGGAAATATTTGACATGTTAGGTCAATCTGTGGAGTGAGAAACAGGGTTAACTTATCAGATTGCTGGCTTTTCACAAGAATTTATAGCCTAACTGCAACTCCTGTTTGTTTATGATCTGATTGGAAAAAATGTATACTCTCCCTACAATGTATCAGCTGAGTTTTTAAATAATTTCCAGAGGAATTACACCTCACAGACATTGGTTATTGCAGCTTTTTCCTTATTAACCTACATTTTGAAGTAGCTTAGCTATCTACTCAGTTCCGAGATACAACACTATTATTGATTTTACACTTTACAGTTGATATATTTCATGCCCATCTTCTCAAAGTTTTTCTTTTGCCTTTTGTTGGTGTTTGACATAAAACAACAATAAGTGACTTGTGTCTATAGTTTCTTCTTCAGCTGGCAGAAATATACATGTTAATCTGATGTTTTTCCCTTGGATAATAGAGAGAATGAATGTTTTCCCAGGAACTTTGCTGCAGTCTAATTGTGGTCAGGTAATTCTCTGCAACAACATATGAATTGGGAATATAGGTTGGCCGCTCAGCACCTTAGCCATTCCATAGGATAATGCTGATCTGATTGTATCCTTAACTCCACATTTCCCACCTACACCAGATAACCTTTCACCCCCTTGTTTATCACAAATCTATCTATCTCTGCCTTAAGAATATTCAAAGACTCCGCTTCCACTGCCTTTTTCGGAAGAGGAAGGTGATAGCAAAGTGGTATTGTCACTGTCGACCTGGGTTCAAATCTCACTACGGCAGATGGTGAAATTTGAATTTAGTAAAAATCTGGAATTAATATTCTAATGATAACCAGGAAATCGTTGTTGTATCTGGTTCATTTATGCCCTTTAGAGAAGGAAATCTACCATGTTTATTTTATCTGATCTACAGGTGACTCCAGATCCATAGCAATGTGATTGACTGAAATGGCAAGCTACTTAGTTCAAGGGCAATTAGGGATGGGCAAGAAGTGCTGGCTTAGCCAGTGACACACACACCCCATGATGGAGTTAAAAGATTCACTTCTGAAGACGCTCTTCCTGCTAAAATGGACAATTTCATATTTTCCCACATTATATTCCAGATCTTTGCCCACTCGCTTAACTAATCTTTGTCCCTTTTTGTAACTTGCTTATGTCCTCTTCACAACTTACTTTCCTGTCTATCTTTGTGCTATCAGCAAATTTAACATCCATATCTTTTGGTCCCTTCATCCAAGCCATTTAAATTGTTAATAAAAAGAGACTCTAGCACTGATCCCTGTGACACACTCCTCATTACCTCTTGCCAACCAGTAAATGACCCATTTTCTGCTTACTCTATCCATGCCTGTACATCACATTGATTTACTATATATCAGGGAGATGAAATACAGATTGGGTGACTGCTTTGCAGAATACATTTGGTGTACCTGCAAGCATAACCCAGACCTTCCTGTTGCTTGCCATTTTAAGACATTGTCCTGCTCGAAACGTCAGCTGCTTTCTCTCCTTACAGATGCTGCCAGACCTGCTGAGATTTTCCAGCATTTTCTCTCTTGATTTCAGCATCCTTAGTAATTTGCTTTTATCTTTCTGACCTGCCACCCATATTTGTGCAATTATATGCATTTTCTTTCACTTTTATATTATCTTTAATGGGTGGTGGATCTCCCCTTGAAATTTTTCTTTCTCATTGGAAAGTATCTATTCTGTCTATTCTGAAATATCTTTTCGAGTACCTGCCACTGCGTTCTAATTGACTATCCCTTAACTTAATTTGCGAATTCTTTTTAGATAGTTCTGCTTTCATGCTCTGATAATTTGCCTTAAAATGCAAAATTAATCTTATTATGATTGTTGCTATCTGTGGATGCTTTGCCATGAATTAATCCTAACTATTATTAATCCTAATAATTAATTAATCCTAATAATACCACATCTAGTGTAGTCTGCTCTCTGGTTGGCTCCACAATGAGCTGTTCTAAGACACAATCCTGGAAACGTTCAGGAACTCTGTTCAGGCCAAGTCAATAAAAAGTCTGACAAAAAAATCACCACTGTTATCGAGATCAAGTGTACTCCTTCCACTGTGTTTGAGACCTTAGTTCTATTTCCTTACATACATGACTGCTTTCAATGAAAAAATATGTTGTTTACAGTGGGAAAAGCAGCAGTTTCCACAAACTGCAAGGATTTGTGCCACTCTAAATTGCTGGAAAAAGTAGCCTTGAATATTTTGAGCTCAAGACCAGAATACATAATCTCGATTTATGTGGAGTACTGCACTGTTGGTGGTGTTATCTTCTGGCTGGATAAGACATCAATTTGAGGCCTTGTCTAGCCTCACAAGTAGATAGCATAGCACTATTTAAGAAGAGTAGGGAAGCTTTCTATGTCCTGACTAATGTTTATCCTCAAGCCAATGTCTAAATAGATAAATAGTTCATCTTTATCATTCTTGTTTGTGGGAGGACCTCGTCCACAAAATGGCTGCTGCATTACCCGCAGCATAGCAGCGCCTCCATTTTGAAAGTACTTGGTTAAATGCTTTGGGATGTTCTGGGGTCATAAAAAGCACTATGTAAATGCAAATCATTTATCATTGGTCAACGGCATGATGTGATTTGCATTCGATATGATTTTCAGGACTATTGCTAAGAACAGCTGGAAAGTGAGACTAATTGGATAGCTCTTTTAGAGAGCCAAAGCAGGTATGATGGACCAAATGTTCATCTTCTGTGCTATAAAACTATATAAGTTGCATTGTTGATGTGTTGTGACTAGTTTCTTATGGCTGCTGTGTATTTTAATGCATTTTGCCACTTGTTCACAAGGATCCAATAGTGTGGTTTGCAAAGCCTAGTACTTTTTGGAGAGAAATCAGTTTTATTATAGAACCCAAGTACTATTACTAGCACAATGGGAGCTACTGTGTGAAATCATTACACCTTCCATTCAAACAATGCTCAAAAACAAAATATTCTTTTGTTTTTGCAGCTTTGCTGGTGAATACCAATTACTGACTTGAAATCAAAAATTCCCATTACCTGAGACCAAAATACAAGTCTGTGTGTGTGGCATATAACATCAAATGTAATTAAATGCTGTTGTTTTAAAATGGTGATGAATAATGCAATCTTTTATATGGTTACCATTATTCCCCAAGCTAGAAACAATTTTGTCGTCACCTTAGCAACTATTTTCATATGCAAATTAGCTGTTGGTTTTTCCCATTAAATTCTTAATGCATTTCTTTCCTAAAATAAATAGATCATCATTAATCTGATTAAAGTCTTGTCCATAAGTGCTCCCCTCATATTGTTGTGGATTATTTGTTGCTCTGCGGATTCCAGAGGTAATTCCAGGATGGTATTTGGTCAAGCCCCTTCACAAAGAGGATTCAATTGCTGCTATTGATTAAGTTAAATTGAAACAAAAGTCCACAGGAATACATAGTGAAACCTCGTTGTTGAATGTTGAAAGGCAAAACTGTTGTTTTCCATTTGTCTGCAAATTGAAAACCATTCAATCCTTTGCACAAACAGCCAGTCTTCACTATGAACCTCAACAATGTGTGCAGGTTGGTTGACCATAGAAAACATCACAATTGAGTCTGATCTTGTCCTCCTCGAATGTCTGCACGTATTCCTCCAGCAGAGACTGGTGGATGAGCATTGGGACCTCTGACTAATTTTTCCACCTGTAGCCCACTGGGATTAGTAACACCCCTGCTACTTCCTAAACTGAAATCAACTAAATCAGGCAGGGACAGGGAATTGAACCTTTGTGATTTTTTTGTTTGTATCTTTAACAGTGAAGTAACCGTATATAAAGACTTTGCAGAGAATGGGGATGTTCAGGTCAGTTCTGCAATCTGCAGCTGGAAGAAGGAGGGGAAATAATTCATGCCAAAAAATGAGGGGTTTCTCCACCTCATCCCTGTCTTTTTTTGTAACTTGCTGCCTTACCACAATGTGCCTTTTTTCACTAAACCAGACTAGAACAAGGCATAGCCTTCACAAATGGATGCAACATACACGGCCCTTGTTGGAACTAATCCTTGATGGGAATGGAGCTGAATTTCTTTTTCCTGTGTGCTTATTAACAGGATGTATGTCAGTCGGATTTTCAGACTTCTGGTGCAAATTTAATCATTATGGATTCAAAAATGTGAGAAGTCAGAAACTAGTAATTTCTTTAAAAATTGAGAAACTGTGTTGTGGGACTCAGGTTTACAGTGCTGGGTACCACCAAGGTTGACAAGAATGAGTTAGGACTAAAGTAAATTAAGAAATATAAATGATGGTATGCAAAGTTTAAACTTTAAAAACCTGTTCCTTGGCGGAAAATTTGGATTATTGTGAGATGCACTAGTGGGGGGAATGGGGGGGAATAATTCCACAGTTTTGAGGTCTGAGGAAAAGTTATGATGACCCCGTGTGCCTTAGTTTCAGCTCAGAGAGGAGGGGATGTGTGTTCAGCTTTATAGATGAATACATATATTCCCGTTTGATCTGAGGATACAAAAAAAATCATTCTCTTAGAGGTGCGTTCAAACGAATAATTGGAACAAAACTACATGATGAGGATTGATGCGTGAGCAATATTGTCGGCAAGCTATCAAATGTTAACTTTAATTTTGGCAACAGCCTGTGTATGATTCAGAGTTTGCAAATCGTACTTGTTTAAAATCTTCCAACAGCTTATACAGCATTCTGGAGAATGAGTGGGTGGAGTGGTGAGGTTGGGGAGGGGGGGGGATATTGTGGAGAAAGTGTCAAAATTTGCAATAACTGAAAGTGCGTTCAAGTGGCATGAATAGATTTAAGTTCCTAATGGGTCAGCTTTTTGCGGTCAGTCATGAAGAGAAAAAGCCATCACACACACTTCATCAACACTGTGGAATGAAGCGACCTGAGCATTGCTGCAGAAAGGATTGCCAGTGAGCGAAGAGACTAATTGGTGGATGAACATGCCCCTGGAGCAATGATTTTAAGGTCATAGCTGGCTCAGTGAATAGTGCTGACTTACGCTGTGTCTTTCTGATAGCTGATCTTACCAGTGAGCAGGTTAAGGCATTCAAGCCTGAACTCTCTTCCATGTGCCTTGAATGGTATGTCAGTGGGCAGTGTTCCTGACATCCTTTATGTTTGTCCAGTCATCTCTGAATCTTTGGCTGGGACTCAGAGTGACTGAAGAAAGAAGAACAGAAGTAATTATTTTCAGTCATTGAGTTTTGAAGATCTTAGTGTTAATTATGCCCTTGTTACAAACACTGCCAATTCATCTGAAAAAAATAGGAATGTTTGAAAACGTACTTGAAACATGACACCTCAAGGCTCAATTACAGCAGAATGTTCTGGAAATTTATATTAAAGTGTACGGAATTAAAGTGTGCAAGTATTTTTGTTGTGTGATAGGTAAAGAATCACAATTGTTTGGCTCTCTTAGTCCTGTTCATTTTTGGTATTATTTAGAAAACATTGCAGTTGAGTTTGCAAATATTGAAACAAAGAGTATTAGATTGACCAATTAAAGGAATGGGAGTTTTTTTTTCCTGATGGAACAATTGATTAGAAATAAGTTTTGAGTCTTTAAATGTTTCATTCTTTTAAATACTGGATGCTAAACTAGCACTGACTGTGCCTCATCTTGCTTCTGTTTGTTGTTTCACCGATTTTAATCGAGTTTTTTTTTTAAAAACGTTTGTTTGAGCCAAATTAAAAGCATTTGGATGGCATGACAGATGCACTTGATCTTGCATGGTTTGACTGCTTCAAGATCTAATATTGGAAAAGGCATTTAACTGCATCTTCGCGTTTTATGCTTCATAACATTTATTGAAAAGAGGTGTAATATTCATGGCTCGGACTCAGACATTTCCGGACAGGATTACAGGCGGCTTTCTGTTGAAACAAGCTTCAGACTTATTTATAGTAAAGCTTTCCTACTGTGCTTTTCATTTTCGAAGAACAGACTTTTTTTATTCATCATTTAATGAATATAGTGTGACTAAACAGAAGACTGGAGATTAAAAATCCCAAGAAGCAAACCTTAAAAAAAACTTGTCTTTTTTTATTAAGTGTTCGATGTTTATGAAAGCCAAGCAAAAAAAAAACGAAATAAACTTTCATCTTGTGTTGACAGTAATGATATTCAATAACTTATTTTCCAAATGGGTTATAGCAGTTAAGTGAAATGTAACAGGACTACACTGAAACCCTGCATTTAAAAATTAGCCTGAGGACTGGTAGATATATGGATCTCCTAACTGTGTAATGCTCATTGCCTGATTGTGTATGTGTATGTTCTGGATTTGGCATTGTGGTGCTTTGACAGCCTATTATAGAATATAATGAACTGCTTTTGAAATAGAAGAAATTCAACTTGACAGGACAAAAATGAAATTCAGCTTGTGGCATAATTTTTTTTTGTTGTTCTGTAGATACAGTAAATTTGAGTCCAAGTTCATGAACCCCTTCTATTAAAAACAAAGCAGACCTACAAATTAATGAATTGTTTTATTAAATGTGATATGCACATCATTGATATTCCCAGTGAATTTAACAAACTGTCAGGGGGGAGGGGAACAGAAGTGCCTCAAGTTAGGAGGTAATTTGTCATTTTTCATCAGAAATTCATTTAAGTATACTGGGCTTGCCACAGGAGCAACTGGGGCAGACAAGCCCCATACAGATGACTTGATTTAGTAATGAAAATAATGGACTGAACTGGTTGCTAGGGTTTGGAGACTGTGCAACTAGAGGTGCAATGAGTGCACATCAATAATCATCAAGTGTTATTCTATGTTAATGTTAGACTGATGGATCAGCTTTCGTTTTTGGCCTGGAGGACCATTAACACTGGGGTTTCGATCGAACTGATATGGGCAGACAGACTCAAACCAGCTGATTGCTTACTTACAGTATTGCCCAAACCAAACATGCAAACAAACCTCTTGATACATTAAAACAACAACAGATCCACTCTTGCAATCGCAATAAGTGGAAAAGGATGAACATTTCACATTTTTCTGCTTAATGATTTGGATAAAATTGAGAAACCATTGTTACGTTAGTAAAGCGATTGAAGCAGTCCTCAGTACAATATTTAACTTGGGTAGCTTGCATTTATTTCAAAATGTATACTGATTCCAAACTTAAAGCAAAGGCTAGGGCAGCTTGAGGTTCTTTTAACTGGTGTGTTATCACAACCAAAATGCAATATGTTAAGTAATATTTATAAGGTTAAATATATGAATTACTGAAAAAATTGGAAAATTTATGGAGCTTTTAATTTTATAATTGTTTTAGTGAACATAACATTTGTTGGGTTAATAAAACAACTTGTATAAAATTTGTGAAAATAAAACCTAAATAAAGATTTACATTTTAAAGGGCACTATGTCACAATGGTTAGCACTGTTGCCTCACAACGCCAGGGACCAAGGTTCGATTCTGGCCTTGGGTGACGGTGGAGTTTCCATGTTCTTCCCACGTGTGAGGGTTTTCTCCGGGTGCCCCAATTTCCTCCCGCAGTCCAACGACATGCAGGTTAGATGTTTAGCACAGTGGTTAGCACTGCTGTTTCACAGCTCCAGGGACCCGGATTCAATTCCCAGCTTGGGCACTGTCTGTGTGAAGTTTACACATTCTCTTCATGTCTACGTGTGTTTCCTCCGGGTGCTCTGGTTTCCTCCCATGGTCCAAAGATATGCGGGTTAGGTTGATTGACCACGCTTAGTGGTCAATCCCGTTAATGTCCTGAGATGCATAGGTTAGAGGGATTAGTGGGTAAATATGTAGGGATATGGGGGAAGGACCTGGTGGGATTGTGGATTGTGCAGACTCGATGGGTCAAATGGCCTCCTTCTGCACTGCAGTTTCTTTCTAGGATGTGTAGGTTAGGTGGATTAGCCATAATAAATGCGCGATGATATGGTGGAGGGAAAGGCCGAGTTAGGATATTCTTTCAGAGAGTTGATGCAGACAAAATGGGCTGAGTAATCTTTTTCTGCACTGTAGGGATTCTATAATGTAATCATATCAGCATTTTTCTTTCACTTGTGCATGTTGGGGAATTTAAAGAATTGTTGACAAAATTAAATGCCTATCTATTCTAATGTGAATGTAACAGTCATTGTTCTATGAACAACTTCCTTCATTTCTTTACTATGAGATGAATTCTGCCAAAGGTTTCTTGCAGTAAATGTAGAAAGATTGAGAGAGAAGTTCCATTATGCATAAAAAAATCATGAAATGGGCTACAGATTGGAAATCATTCCGTTGTGCCTTCTTGTATTCTTTTTCTGCTCCCTCCACAATTTTGATTGACTTTGTGCCTGAAAGGAACCTTTGTAGAATTATATCTGGGCCTCCTCCAAAGTAGCTGCTTTAAATGTGACTTGGAGGGTTATGTGAGTAGCCCAGTGTGCATAGATCCTCAAGTTTTCATTCTGTTAGTTTTTAATTCCCCCATTCACATGGGCATGTTTCCTGCTGGCACTTTGCAGTTCCCCAGGCTGACACAGCTGAGATTAGGAAATAAGTGGTGTTCTACCCATGCCTGATCACTCTTTCACTCCAAAGTCCCCTGTTACTACATCAGCCATGCATTTTCTTGTTATCATTTACAAACTGCTCTGTTAAAATTTATGTACTGGGGACATATTCTTTATTGGGTCAGCTTTTATTGCCAGTAATTTGCTAAAAACTACTTTGCCACATGTGTAAAGAAATACTGTTCAGTTCATTAGTTGAAAATCTGTATTAATGCATGTAATAATAGGTTTGATACTGAATGTTCTGTGGTATTTAAAATTATCAATGAACTTAAAAGCATTGCTTAACATGTTTGAACTTGCTACATATGCACAATAGGTCAAAAAATCTCTGAGGGAAATGTAGGTGGAGCTAACATTTAATGCCAATTATTGCATGACAAATTACATTCATTATGATTTATTGAAAGCAACAGAAAATTTCAGTTTTTTTGCCCTTCTATATTGACTCAGTGGGTAGATAATTCCCTGGTCTGCAGCAACCTTTGTAGTATCGGATTCAAATCTTAGTCTGTGTTGAGTTACTTGACCTCAACCAAGACTGAGCTTGGAGTGTTACAGTTGGTTTTGATTATCTTGGGACGGGGAAGGGAAAATTCAGCCAAAGTTCTCCTACTAATTTGTTACCCAATAAAATGTTGCTGGAAAGTGCACGTGTATGCATGCGTGGTCCTTGAGAGAGGACATATCCTGGCTTCCTCTGCCTACCTTGGGCACCTTACATCCCAGTGCTGTCTGGATGAGTATCTTGATGTAGAAATGCTGGCGTTGGACTGGAGTAATCTCAGTAAGAGGTCTGACAACACCAATTTTAAATCCAACCGATTTATTTGATAGTAAACTTGCTAGCTTTCGGCGTTTCTGCCTTTGTCAGGTGAATGAGGTGTTCTGGTCTCCCTCTGGAGACCAGAACACCTCATTCGCCTGACGAAGGCACAAACGCTGAAAGCTAGCAAGTTTACTATCAAATAAATTGGTTGGATTTAAAATTGGTGTTGTCAGACCTCTTACTGAGTATCTTGAGACAGCAGTGATAAACAGGAGAAAAATTGCTTTACTTATGTTCACCAATGTGAGCAATCTTGTTGGTGGGTGTGACAAATATGCACGTTTATTGAATCCTACCATTAGAAATATATTTTGCAATAGTATCAAAAGGATTGCATCCTAAAAATTAGTAATGTGAAGTTTCTAAGACTAATGATATAAAATCCATGAAATAGAGGATGTTTTATATAATATAATGGTTTTCTATTTTCACAAAAGAAACTCTTTTTAACCTTTTTATTGCCTAACTATCACAATAATGGATGACAAAACAGTAATGTTTTATACATTTGACTATAGAAAGTGATGAATAATGCCATTGTCTCCAAACTTTTTTTGCAATATCTCATCTATAGGTTATTTGTCTGTGATGAGTTTATTTATACTTGCTGTTCCATTGTTATCATTAAAGTTAACACAAAGTGTGTCACTGGTCATGGGAACATTTTTATGCAGCTGCATGCTAGGTATTTTTCCCACTTGAATTTTCCCAAATGTGCCAATTGTCTGTGTGCCATCTGGACAGTCAGTGTTTTGAGGTCAGAATACATTTGTTTACATTTTCAGCTGCCAACAGTGTCCCTGCTCCACTACTCAACATTACATCGAGATCCTAGCTGTTACTACTGCTGTTCTGGCTAAAGCAAAGCTTCTGTGGATGGGAATTCTCATGATAGGGTCAGGACTTTTTAATCACAGTTGGATTCTATCCCTTGGAGCAGTAGGGCAGATGGAAGTGATGATGATTTTATTGGGTCCCCATGGTTTTTCATTTTCTCACTCAGAGGCAAATGATATGACCAAAGGTTGAATTCCAGGCCTTTCAGATGCAGTTCAGAATGCGAATTAAATCTCACTTGTCCAATTCCCACTGAGGTGCAGACAATTAATTCCGTTTGGCTTGTCTTCTTTCCTGAAAATCATGTATTGCAGGAGCATGGTGTAGTGACTACTAATGGTAACTTGTGCAAGGTGAAAGTAATTCTGGAATAATGAACCTTATACCTGTTCTTGTATTCTGTAAGGTGTAAAAAGAGAAAGGAAATGGAAGAGCTGGAGGGGGATAACTTTACTAAAGAGAAAGAGACACCAAAACAAGACTGGAAGGGATATTGAATAATGTACAATATTGGAAGTGATAGAAAGAAGCTGGTAGTTTAGAAGGGGCAGTAAAATATGTCAGAAAGGAGCAACTGTGTGTGGAGCGACAGGCAGGCAAGTTAGACAATAAAGGCAGAGCAACAAAACACAGTAGCCAAATGGACTTGAAGTTAAGGTGAGATGGGGGAGGACTTTTGGGAGATAGTGCTTAACGTTTAAAGTGCAGTTCAATTGTTTGATTGGCAGCTATTTCGAACTTGGTTCCAGTACTATTTTCACTTGCCTCAAGATATGAATTTTGTTTTATTCATTCACAGAATGTGGACATTGCTGACTCGGCCAGTATTTTTTTGCCCATCTTTAATTGAGAAGGTGCGTGGCGGGCTACCTCTGCAGTCCATGCTGTGTAGGAACACCCACAGTATTGTTAGGGAGGAAGTTCCAGGATTTTAAACCAGCATCAGTGAAGGAATGGTGATATAGGTCCAAGTCAGAATGATGTATGGCTGGGATGGAAACATGCAGATAGTGATGTTCCCATATGTCTGGCACCCTTGTCCTTTCAGGGTATAGAGCTGGTGTGTTTAGAAGGTGTTGTCAAAGAAACCCTTGGTTGGTTGCTGCAGTGCACCTTGTTGATGGTACAAACTGCTGCCACCATGCATTGGTGGTGGAGGGAATGAATGTTTAAGGTGGAGGATGGGGTCCCAAACAAGTGAGCTGTTTGTCCTGAATGATAAGCTTTTTGCATGTTTTTGGGAACTGTACTTAACCAGGCAAGTGGAGAGTATTCCATCATATTCTTCTACCTTATACCTTATAGATGGTGGAGAGGCTTTTTTTTGAACAGGGGGAACAAAATCCTCTGACCTGATTTTGTAACCACGTTTGAAAATTTAGAGTTAGCTATTTAAAATTATATTTGTTTGGCATAGGTCTGTGCACTTGTTAGTCACAATGATACACTACATTGTTTGCTCATGTAGTGTATCAGTGAATGCTAATTTGAAAAGCAAATTAATCAACTTGAGTGTGAGTTAACTGTGGTTACAAAGTAAAAGTTGAAAGTATATATTTCCCTTTTATTAGAATAGTTTAAATAGAATTGAGCACTTGTATGTTTTCATGATCTTTTTGCATGGCCAGTCACTGAAAATGTGAGTTAATAATGGGGAAATAGAGGGAATCTGACATCCGAGTAAATAGGGCAGTGATTGTACATCCCCTTGACCAACATGACTGAAGAATTATAAGATACTCAGCTGATGGTGTTCTAATGGTTCTTGCTGTCTTTGGCCTTATTGATGGTCGGACTCATGAGACTGAAGGTCTGTTGAAGCAATTTCAGTAACTTGCTCGAGTAATCTTGTGAATACCAGCACATACTGCAACTACAGTATGGTGGTAATGGAGGTGGGTGATATCGAGTCCAGTGGCAGCATCACTGATCAAGTAGATTTTGTTCTTTCCTGGGTGCTTTTGAGCTTCTTCTGTGTTCTTCAGGTTTCACCCTTCACATTTCACTTGACTTGAACCTTGCAGGCAGGGAAGTGACAGGGGATCAGTCTAGTCTCAATTCTCTTGTAGTTACATTATTGATTTGGTTGTCCAATTGATCACTGATGACCCATAGGCAAATGGCAGTAAAGACTTGATGATGATGATGCCATTGGTGGTCATGTGAGGTGCTTGGGCCTTTTCTTGTTCAATATGATAATTGTCTGGCACTTCTGTGGCATGAATATTGGGTGCCACTTGTCAGCCCAGGCCTGGTTGCTGTTGAGTTTTGTTGTAGGCTGGTTCATTATTACAGAGTGGGTGAAAAGAGGACCCAAGGCAGTAACGTCCACTGAGAAGAGTAGGTGGGCATTTGGCTAAGATTATGTCTAGGATCAAGTCTGAGGTTAGTGTAATGCCTGTTCTTGTCAGCTTTGATCTAAAATGTCTTTCTTGTGGGGACTATAAATTGGATTCAATCTTAATTGTTCTTTTTGAGCAAGCCAGATGATGGATCTCCACACTTGCTTTGTAACTCTGAAAAAGGAATACAATTTTTAAAAAGCATGTGGAGGAGCAATAGGGCCACTTACAGTGAAAGACAGGAGTGGTGGAGACATTCACAGTGAGAGTGGAGCAGATGGAACATTCACAATGAGAGAGAGAAAAACAGGGGAACATTCATCCCGAGAGAGGAGCAGTGGGAATGCTCGCAATAAGAGCAAGGAGCAGTGGGGACATTCACGGTGCGAGAGGAGCAGTGTGAATATTCAAAGCGAGAAAGAGGAGCACTGGGATCATTTACAATGAGAGGCCAGTGCCACCCTCTTGAACTCCATGAGGTTGCCACTGCCCTTTGTGGATTCCAGGGAGAGAGGTGAGCAATGCGTGCTTGTATGTCCAAGGCCCATACAGCGAGCCTGTTCTCTAATCATCTTGAACCCACTTGTCACTGGACCAAGGTCTTGTTTCATCAAGCCCACATAATAGCTAGTGTGCAGTGGCTATCCCACATTAAAAGAACTCGTGCACAGGCATTGTCTATTCTTAAAAAAATAAGTTCAGGACCTGGAACATCAGTACCTTTATGGAGAGCCTCACCAGTGACAGACTCAATTGGTTTTATGCAGTCATTGCGCAGGAGTTCAGGCATTTTGGCATTGTCATTGCCACCCTTGGCAGGACCCAATGGGCAGGAGAAAGCCAGTTCACACTTTAATAGAACTGTCATCAACTTCAAATGATAAAACAAAATAAATATTTTACACTTTCAATGCAGAGGGAGGGGATGGCTCTTGCACTCCAGATAAATGTGAGGTGATGCATTTTGGAAGAACTAATGTAGGGGGGAGCTATACAATAAATGGCAGGGCCATCAAGAATATAGAAACACAGAGGGACCTAGGTATGCAAGTCCACAAATCCTTGAAGGTGGCAGCACAGGTGGAGAAGGTGTTGAAGAAGGCATATGGTAAGCTTGCTTTTATAGGAAGGGGTATAGAGTATAAAAGCTGGAGTCTGATGTTGCAGCTTATAGAACACAGGTTAGGCCACATTTGGAGTACTGCATACAGCTCTGGTCACTGCACTACCAGAAGGATGTGGAGACTTTAGAGAGAGTGCAGAGAAAGTTTACCAGAATGTTGCCTGATATGGAGAGTCTTAGCAGTGAGGAGAGATTGGGTAAACTGGGGTTGTTCTTCTTGGAAAGATGGAGAATGAGGGGAGAACTAATAGAGGTGTACAAAATTATGAAGGGTATAGATAGGGTGAATAGTGGGAAGCCTTCTTCCAGGTCGATCACGAGGGGTCACAGGCTCAGGATGAGAGGAGCGAGGTATAACTCTGACATCAGAGGGATGTTTTTTACGTAGAGGGTGGTGGGGGCCTGAAATGCACTGCCAAGTAGGGTGGTGGAGGCAGACACGCTGGTAACGTTTAAGAATTACCTGGATAGTCACATGAGCAGTCTGGGAATGGAAGGATACAAATGAATGGTCTAGATGGACCAATGAGCGGCATAGGCTTGGAGGGCCGAAGAGCTTGTTCCCGTGCTGTACTGTTCTTTGTTCTTTATTCTTTATTCAATCAGCATGCTCCTCACTTCACTTGCCCTTGTTTTTATGTGGGTATTGTTGTAGTCACCTGTGGGGGAAAAAGTACTATGCAGATGGAAATCAGCACAATGTGGCATTCTCATGGGTGGGCAGAGGTCAACAAAGTATCTCATGGACCACAGGTTTCCCATCACTGCAGTAGACTTACTGAGTGACAACTTTGTTTGGTTCCAAGTTTTCATGCTGGCTTTTTGGCACACTCACTCCTGCTGAGACAGTGGTGACCACCAGTATCTTATTCAAGTAAATGTTCTTGAAATGTTAGCTTAAACCCTTATTGTCAGCAGGCTAACTCTAGTCTTGTTTTCCCTCTATGTTCGTTTAACATATAGCAGAACTTATTTGAGTGCACTAAGCAGCAGGAACAATGATCAGGACTTCCTGATCAACAACTGCATTGTCAAAATCTCACCATACTGCTATGTCCCTTTAGTTTTGAAAATTTGAATCCTCTACTTTCAACTGCCTGGAAATTTTGCAGTTTAAATCAAGATGGAGTAAGCATCTTAAAAATGCAAGGCCACTTTCTAAGGTGAAGGTGAGAAACAAATTACCCTCAAGGGCGCAAGGCACACTTGCTACAAGCTGAACACCCATTGAACCTTGTAACTGTCTAAGAAAGTGACAATAAAGATGCAAAGTGGTGAATGTTGAAATAATGGCGGAAATACTCAATGTATAAGATATTTCGTGGCAAGGCCACCCAGACACTTGAGGGAGATTGCAAGTGACACAGGTAGTGTCAAGAAAGTCTTCAGAGGAAATAGGTATAAAGCTACTCTTTCTGCCTCTTGCTGTTTTGGGATAAGTGTGTCGCATGGTTCGAGGAGCCAATTCTACCAGAAACTTCCCAGTGAGCTAACTGAGGTCGTGTAATAATTGCAAAATTTTCTACACCTTACTACATCCAAGAAACTAATTGACCCAGATTGACTACAGTGTTTAAAATCTACACCTTAAGGACAATCAAAGGACCCTTAACCATATATGCTTTTGCAGTTTTGTTTACTTGACACCAATTCCCCTTATTTCTGAAAGCTGTGTGTGACTAAATAAGGGCTGAGTGCTTAATATTGTGATTTTATTATTTCCCTTCCCTTTACTCAAGAAAATCTTCCCTTTAGTCAAGAAAACCTTTATCTTGACACTCCTTTACAGCTCACAACTTAAATATTTAAATACATTCCAAGTTGGAAAAGACATCTTCTTGTGAAAAATAAATTTACACTTCTGCTATGACCAACTGAAAAGGTTAAATGGGGGAGCCAATTCAAATCTTCTCACCTGATTGCAATGTTTATAATATTTAAGATAAACATGCAAGTATAAAAAGAGTAGATTCAGTGGCAGCAAGAGAAAAAAAGTGAGATTCACACAAGGGCAAAGACAGAAAGCAACAGTTTATACACAGAAACCAAGAGGGATTCATAAGTACATAGAGAAAATCAAATATATGTAACAGAAAGAATCATAGGTATATATTTGGAGAGGAAAAGAGAAAAGATACATAAGGACAAATAGAGAAGTGCAGAATTGTACAGTGAGGGAAAGGAACAATTACAGATGCACAAGGAGAGAGCGATAATTACATTACACAATGACAGTAAGATTTGCTGTTCTACATAGAGACAAAGAAAGACTGACTCACAGTTAGACAGAACAAATAACCGATAATGAATTACATACATGGGAGAGGGAAACAAAGAATCCACCGATGCATTTTAAGCAAAGGAAAAAACGATATACACTCCAAGACAAAAGGCGAGAAACACAGATAGACACAGAAGTAAGTTCTGGCAAAGTTCACATATGCTTCAAAATTCATGGTCACCTTGCTCCTTAAAATTCTTCTGAAGAGTCCAGATTCTGCCTCATTTTTTAAAAATATATTTTTACTGAAGATTTTTCATTTTTTGCAATTAATGCAACAAAGTCTCAAAAGATTGGAACAGTACAGCAAGACCATTTTCAAACAACTATGTGTAGGAAGAAACAGAGAAAAATTAACATTTTATGAATATTAATTGTATCCAGTGCCTCCCATCATATAAGAAATGAAAGGATATATTGATGGATGGGAGGGATAATAGGCTACAGCAGGGCACAACTGAGCTCACAGGTTAATGGCAACAGAGCTACAGAAATTAAAGCAGTTACTGCCATTGTTGATTCAACTATTAAAAAAATACAGGTTGGGATGTCTTGTTGAAGTTGTACAAAACATTACTAAGACCACACTTGGAATACTGTGCACAGTTTTGGTCCCCCTATTATAGAAAGTATATTATTAAACTAGAAAGAGTGCAGAAAAGATTTACCAGAATGCCACCTGAATGTGATAGTTTGAGTTATAAGGAGATGCTGGATAGACTGGGACCTTTTTCCCCTGGAACGTAGAAAACTTAGGGGTGATCCTATAGAGGTCTATGAAATAATGAGGAGCATAGATTAGCTAGATGGTCAACATTTTTTCCCAAAGGTAGGGAAGTCTAAAACTAGAGGGCACAGGTTTAAGGTCAGAAGGGGGAGATTCAAAAATGTCATGAGGAGCAATTTTTCACAGAGAGGGTGGTGAATGTCTGGAACAAGCTGCCAGATTAGTAGTTGAGGCAGATACAATTTTGTCTTTTAAAAAGCATTTAGGCATTACATGGGTAAGATGGGTATTTGGGCTAAACACGGGCAATTTCCATCCTATCTATTCCTCTCAACATTTTAATAGGGTGGACTCTCAGAGACTATTTCCCCGAGCTGAAATGGTCCCTACGAGAGGACACAGATTTAAGGTGCAGGGAAGCAAATACAAAGGAGATGTCGGGGTAGGTTTTTCACTCAGAGGGTGGTGAGTGAATGGAACCGACTGCCATCGGAGGTTGTTGAGGCAAACTCACTGGGGTCTTTTAAGAGACTTCTGGATGAGTATATGGAAAAGAATAGGATAGGGGGTTATAGATAGGTCTGTGGATTGGTAGATGTGATCGGCGCAACTCGTGGGCCGAAGGGCCTGTTTGTGCTGTATTGTTCTATGTTCTAATTGGGACTAGCTTAGTGGTAAAATAGAAAGGACAACATGGATAAGTTGGGTTGAAGGGCCTGTTTCCATACTGTAAACTTCTATGACTCTATGATTTTAGCACAGGTAAAATGGTGATTAAACCACCAAGGATCTTCACACCACCCTTGGGTATATACCAAAGGATATTTCCCCCTTCCCCAGCCATCTTGGGGGGCACCAATGATACAATATAACATCTTTTCTCAGGAAAAGCTGTACCATTACAGGAGTTAATCAGGGACTCTATACTCCCAAACGACTGAAATACAAAAAAGAAATCATGTATATTTCCTCATGGCCACTGTGAGGACACATAGGGCCCTACCCACTATCTCTATATTAAACCAGTTGCCAATTTCTCTGCAACAACGCTACTCACTTTAACTGTAAATACAATGAAGAATATTGGTGAAAAAGTCTACCTCTTTATATACCAGGGTTATAAGACAAGAAGATGGATAATAAAAAAAATCACAAAACTCTGATACCATATAGTCTACACAACATACTCCTCAGAAACGAGAATTGTATTGCTCAATGCATTCCACTAAGAATAAATGAATGTCCCTGGATCATCATCATCAGGAAAGCAAGTGAAAATTTGTTAACCATACTCATGCACAGGGTTGCCCCATCCATGTGATAAATCATGTAATGGGATCAATTACAAAATGAAATTACAGAGAAGGATAAACGGATATCCTTAGACTCAACAGGATGTGAGGATAACAGCATAACAAGCGAAACTCTTTACTATGCTCACTCACAGCGTTGCCCCTATAAATGTGATAAATCACACAACAGGATCAATTAAGAGATCAAATTACAGGGAATACATTCGAGGATTAACAAAGAGCAGAATATGACCCTATAAAGAATAACTGGCAAGTTTTGACTTGGAGCTCAATTATAGGATTCCCCACATCAATATATATGTTAAAAAAAACTGCAGGATCAACATAAAAATACAATTACATGGGATATAATCTTGGATTAATCCTGATTTTTACAGCGTAACATGCTACCAACGTTTCTGTGCTTGTATATCATGCATCCATGTCAGGATGAAAGACAACGTCAACAGGAATGTAATCAGAAGGGAACAAAAGTCAGGATTAATGATGAACCACAGGATAATATAACCATCCATAGAGCTTAAAAAGACCAAAGCCATGACAGGATCATCAAGCAATATCCAGGGTCCATCAAGAGTTCCAGTTGAGCCTTTAAACCTCTGCTCTGTCATTGTACCAAAGGCCTGGTAAAGAGAAACCTAAGCCTTGGCGGGTGGTGAAGATCCATTGCGTCTGGCTTCCTTTTTCATTAACACAGAGGACAAGTCAGCGTAAGACCAGTGAGCGCAGTCTTAGATTAACCATAGGCCTCAAGACCGGATGCAACATGCTTCGTTGAACTTGAGATGCCCACCCCTCAAATTGAGGTTGTAAAAGCCTGGCGGGCCAGTTCTCAAATGTGGTCAGGAATTCATCCCCGTCTCCCCTTGGGAGATTGGGTGCATGCATACTCCTTCTCTGTCTCCCTCTCTCTCTTCCCGATTCAACCAGAATGTTTGATATACCATGTAGCAGGATTTCCAAGGACTGCAAATGAGGGCCCACCGCGAAAACTGCTATATGGACTGACACGATTCTCCTCTGTGCTTCATCCATTCTCATTAGGATACCTCACAGTTCATCAATGTGAGCACCTATAGTATGGGAAGCTAAGGCCATCATTCACACCTTGCAATGGCAGCCATCATCTGGATGCCTATGATACTGCTGAAGCGTGGGCCTACTCACCAGCACTGCGAACTGAGTCCCACCCTGATCATCTCCAAACTTCTCAATCAATCGATGACTTTCTTGACTTAACTCTGCTTCCTATCACCAAATTTAGCCAGCATCTTCTAGCACCGTAGAACTGATTATACATATCAGGATCAAATAGTTATACATTGTCATCAGAATTTTAAAAAAGATTAAAAGGTGAACAGCACCAGATCTTGTGAAAACGTAGCCACTCCCGTACTTACGTTGCATGACACCCATATTGAATCTTCGTTTTGCCACCAAGACCTATCAATATATTGTTGCCATTCAGTTTATGCTGATATCTCCTAAAAAAAAAAAAAATCCTCATCAAATCTCCTGTAATTTGGTTTCTGCCATGCCAAAGTACCACCTTAGTCAGCAATGGTAATGACATTATTCTTGGAAGTGTCCAAGGTGTGTAATTTATTTTCTTTCTTGGCCTCACCATGGCAACAAACATAAGCTAACCATTGTTGTTTGCCCACTGTCAGCCCCAGCATGTTTCCAGCAATGGTTTCTACTTTTGCCTCTGCATGGTTACCTTGGATTCACCCCCATGGTTCCATTCTTAATTCCTTTCCCTCCTTTCTTTACATGTGATCTTTTGGATTCGTGTTCTGAAGCCTAAAATCAAGTTTTGTTGTGTACCTCTGCCACCCAGCTGTCCTCCTCCACTACCATGCTTGATTTCAGAACCACCTCAGACTATCCATTCAACTTTTTAAGTTGTTGACATGCCTGAAACTTCTCAAGTTGAATAACAAGGAAATTTAACATGATCCTGTTTAGATACTTCCAAAAAAAATGTAATGATTCATTATTCATTATTCAAAATGTTTTATTAGATATGGTCTATGGAACACATACCTCTAATTTTTCAATTTTCCAAATTGGCATCCAACTATATATTGTACTACCCCTAAATTTTTTTACTACTACTTATTATATGGTATATCATGTTAAATGTTCTACCTCTCATTGAGAAATGCATTGTCTGAAAATGTAGTTTATCAGTTAAGATGCACATCTTCCAGTTTTACTGACCTGCCTGACAAAGTTATATTCTGGACTAACCTCGTACGTGCCACTGAATATACAGCTCAATGAGGTCATTTTAAAAAACTCCTTTCTTTTATATTTTGGAGCAATTGCTCCAGTTTCTCTGTTGATTATTCAAGGAATAATATCTGATTATGTTATCAGGTTCACTGGTCAAACCCGACAAGTTACGTTTCACAATGACATTTCTATAGTCGGAAAATAGAATCGACTTTCACAGGGATAACATTGAACAATTTGACTTACAAACACTATTTCCTGAGGAATTTTTGTAGCTTTTCCCTCTTCCAGGCAGTTGCATTGACCTCAAGTACACAGTTTGAGTCAGCAATGAGTCACACAGCATTTTGTACAGTGGGTGTTATTTTTACATGGCAAGTGATGATAAATTTGAACACTTATTTAATTTTTTATTTGACTGTTCATTGGGGTTGATTCTGACTCACTGCTGAGTCAAGTCACAATCATAGCTGAGGCAGTGCAATGAATGTAAGACTTAATCCCTATTTGAGATTTAAAAGGTGCAGGCCTTTTGGGGGAGTATTCATGAGATCTTCTGTGCCTATAATCTTCTGATTTGTGAAAAGTGGTACAAGAATAACTTCTTTCCTCTGATTTGTGTTTTAGAAGCTTGACTAGTTTTTGTGGGCAGCCTTTTAAAGTGGTAAGGATAATTTTTAGCACTGTATGTCTTTAAACATCTTTATTTAGTTTTGACACCAAATTTATGAATGCATTTGATTTGGAAAGATTGCATGTTTGTACAAACCAGCCTCGTGTATTCAGCAGTAAGACAAATTATAGAATTTCCATTGAACTATAGAATCCCTACTGTGTAGAAAGAGGTCATTCAGCCAATTGAGTTTGTGCAAAGTCTCCAAAAGAGCACGAATCCAGTTTCTCTCCTCCACCCTATCCTTGTAATCTTGCGCAGTTACCTTGGCTAGTTCACCTAACCTACACATCTTTGGATACCTAAGGAACAATTTTGCGTGGCCAATCTACTTAACCTACCTATCTAGCTTTGGACTGTGGGAGGAAACCAGAGCACTCAAACAAAACTGATGCAGACATGGGACAAAAATAAAAACTCCACAGGCGTGCACACGCACCGGAATGGAACCTCGATTCCTGGTGCTGTGAGGCAAGGTATTGTATATGTACGGGCATAAATAAGCTCCATGTTCAAAGTTAATGTACATTCAAGGTTTAATCCTTGTTTTAAAAAAAGTAACCTTTAATGAGAATATGCAAAGAGCACTTTACATCCAAGTTGAACCTCTGTTGAATCTGTAATCAATGACTTACTGTTATATAATTGTGAAATTGAAATACCTGTGCACAACAGTTCAGAAGCCAGATATCTTTTTGAAAATATTGTAAATGATAATTTATACCCCAGTGGATATATTAGAAATATCTTTTGTAGGTAGTAATGGTTTCAATATTTGCATGTTAGACTTATTTAGTTCCCTTCACTTAGTTGAGTTCCTAGAATCTGGTCCTGACTTTTTCTCGCTGCAGACTTTCACACATAATGCTGGTCTGTAACTGATTACTGGGACATAGAGAGTAGTCCTGCCTGATTATTTCCCTGCCACCACCTTTATCCCCTTTGTGTGAAGGCATAATGCCTCACCTGGTGCTTCCGTGAATGACGTGCCTTGGAACAAAATTGGAAATTCGATAGGTGACTGCAAGGTATTACACACTGGCACGGTAGCACAGTGATTAACACTGCTACTTCACAGCGCCAGAGATCTGAATATGATTTGGGTCACTGTCTGTGCGGAGTATGCACATTTTCCCCATATATGCTTGGGATTCCTCCAGGTGCTCCAGTTTCCTCCAACAGTTGGAAAGATGTGCTGATTATGTGCATTGCGATGCTAAATTCTCTATGTACCTGAACAGGCCCCAGAGTGTGGCGACTAGGGGATTTTCACAGTAACTTCATTGCATTTGTAAGCCTGCTTGTGATACTAATAAATAAACTTACAACTTTTAAACTTCAAACATGTTGTGCATAAAAGCTTTAAAATGATATGCTGACTACAGTTTTGAAAGTAGGTAACTTTTTTCTCATGCCACTGGGTACAAAGTAATGAGCACCAGCAGAAAATAGAATCCCTATGTGTTTTTTTTTGTTTCAATATCCCTGTTTTCCTCTCATTCTGCTTGTACAATGTAGTTTCTTCCTTTGTGCGAGCTAAGTATCTCAAGCCAGTCCTATAGCTGAACTCCTGCTTCTTAATCAGAGCAATTGTTTGCTCGTTATTTATGTGCTTTGCACTGGAGATTGAACTCTCAATCTGTATTGACACAGGAAACCTGACTGGAAAGGAACATAGTTTATTACAGAATGTATTGGAAAACCATTACTGTAATCTGCACACACTAGTCCCTGCCTTGGTCCACAGTTCAGCAGGCCCAGTCCTAGTCCTGCCTTATAAAAGGCTCAGGTATTGAGTTCCAGCTGGGCAAACTGCTGCCTGTTATCAGGGGAACTCGTACTCAACAAGCCCCAAAGGAGATCAATTGGTGATTCCCCATGGAGTCCGTGAATCCTTTACATTGCATTTGGATAGCTGGTTTTTATTATGTGTCCCAATCTGATTTACTTGATCTTTGTGTTATTAGATTGACTTAGGCTTTACATAGAATTGCACTGAATGGTGTGATTCAGTGCTAAACAGTAAAATAGTACAAACATATGTGAGCAGTCACAGTGATGCACTCTTGCTTGTACAGTAGTTTTAAGCTTTAATTATATTTTTAAATAAGTAGAAAATAACAACTAGTCATAATTTTTATTCTTATATGGGGGTTCTTTTTGATCAGCCAGATTCAGAGAGATGTAGCTTGGAGAAAAACAGAGAAGCATATTAAAACATTGGAAAGAGAAAGAAACAGTGCAGAGGTGGAGAATCATGTTAGAACAATGGAAAAAGAGAGCTGCAGGGGGAGAGCTTATAAATAGAGAAATAAAAATAAAGTGTCACATTACAGGAAAACCATAAGTTCATTGGCAGCAGCGAGTTGAGTCGCAGCGAGGTGAGACTACAAAGCACAAGAGACAGAGAGAAGGGAACATGACATTACTGACAAGCAGGCAGATGCTCGGTAGATGATGTGCATTGTTTATTCCCTGTCCTACAGCAGACTCTGGTCTCCAGTTGTTTCAGATTTCCTTGTCACTGGGCGAAGACCTCACTATGCTGGGATCATGTGATGGTTGGTATGCAATGACCACCCCATGTTAAAAGATGCACAAACATCTTCCACCCCACCCAGCTGGATCTGGAACAATACCAACAGCAGCAGACCTAGACCTGTACATCACTCTGCCATCATAGCCTGGGATCTCTGGCACCATAACACTGACATTGTTGTATTGAGTGAGACATGACTGGCAGGTGAAAACCAGCTTCAAAAACAAGGTGGTGGGTATACTTTCTTCTGGAAAGACAAACTAGAAGATGAACATCGTCTCTACAGTGTCAGCTTCATTGTAAAATACAAATTGGTTGGATGTCTCAATGAATGTGAAGGTGAGTGAATGTCTCATGACTCAGTGGCTCACTCTGGCTCAGAAGCAGTGCATCACAGCTATCAGTGCCTGCATCCTAACCTTAGAAGCAATAGGCAAGATGAAAGAGGCATTCTACTCCAGCTTCAACTAATCACTGTCCCGTACCCCAAAAGGAGACTAGCTGGTTTTCCTCGGTGATTTAACTGTTAGAGTCGGGAAAGATGTGAATCTTTGGAAAGGTGTGTTAGGTACGCGTAACTCTTCTGCAGGAGACTCAATGCCGCTGGATTCAACCTGGCGACGACCAGCGAGTCAAAGCCCTGCAGAGTGCCCACAGCGCCTTAAAAGCCACCATAGTCAATACCTACGAGGAGGCGCTCAGACTCCTAATCAGGAAATACCAAGACTGGTTCAACAAGAATGATGGAGACATCCAGGATCTCCTTGACTGCAAAGGCAAAACGTTCCTGGTGGCTCCATCAAACTCAAGTGTTAGGAAATGAGCCTCTAGACAACTGAAGACTGAGGTGCCAACAAAGAGCCCACGACCTAAAGAACAGATGGTGGGTGGAAAGAATGCAGGAAACTCAGCAACTTGCTGACGTCCACAATGTGTGGCTTCTTCAGTGCAATTAAAATCATCCAAGGCCTGCGTACTAGGCATCCATCCCACTGAGAGACAAAAATGGAGAGACACTCATCAAAGACTGAGAGGCAGTCAAAGCTTACTTCTGCAAGCACTTCAAGGACTCCTCAGCCAAGGCGTAGCCTTTGATGCAAGTGCCCTCAACACCATTCCACAACACCCTGCTCACCACCATTTCAGTGCAACCTCAGCTCTATTAGATCAAAAATCTGAAAAACCACAAGGCCTCTCCACAGATGAAATCCCCACTGAAATATTAAAATGCAGCAGAGGCACTCTTGACAAAAATCCACAACCTCATCTCTCTTGTCTGGAAGAAAGAAAGCATGCTTGGAGATCTTGGAAACATCTTAATTGTGACCATCTTCAAGAAAGGAGACAGATCTGACTGAGGGATTTCCTACTTTTCGCTGTGGGAAAGGTCATCGTAAGAATCCTTCTCAATCCCCTCCTCCCTAGTGGCTGAAGAGTTCCCCGCTGAGTCTCAGTGCTGCTTCTGTGCATCAAAGAAGCGCAATAGGCATGATCTTCAGTGTGTGACAACTCTAGGAAAAGTACAGGGAGCAGCACCAACTTCTGTACATGGCTTTCTTCAATCTTGCTGTTGACTGTCAGCCATGAAGGATTGTGGAACATCCTCTTCAAATTCGGTTGCCCACAGAAAATCATCGTCATTCTTCACCTGCTCCAAAGTAAGTTTAAGTTTATTTATTCGTCACCAGTAGGCTTACATTCTCGCTGTAATGAAGTTACTGTGAAAATCCCCTAGTCGCCACATTCTGACACCTGTTCAGGAGAATTTAGCATAGCCAATGCACCTAACCTGCACTTCTTTGGACTGTGGGAGGAAACCCAAGCAGATGCAAGGAGAATGTGCAAACTCCACACTGGCAGTGACCCAAGCTGGGAATCAAAACGTGGGTCCCTGGCGCTGTGAGACAGCAATGCTAACCACTGTGCCACCTTGCAGCCCCATGATGATATGCAAGCCATAGTCCACACCAAGAAACCCAGAATATCTGCAAACTAGGGTGAAACTGAGCTGCATCATTGCACCAACACTTTTCTCCATCTTCCTCACAGCAACACGCTACCCCATGATCCAGAGGCTCCCTGCTGGACTGGAGCTAACCTCCCTGACAAGCGGGAAACATTCAACCTCCGGTGCCTCCAGGCCAGAACGAAGACCACCCCAACTTCTGTCTTCGAGTGCAGTATGCAGACGATATCTACATGCGTGCACACTCAGAGGCCAAGCTACAAATCGCCGACACATTCATCAAGGCATATGAGAGAATGGGCCTCAGACTAAACATTGGGAAAACAAAAGAACTCTACCAGCCTGTTCCTGCCACCCAAAAGTACCCCTAGCCATCACATTTCTCAGAAAACCCTGGACAAACCTTGCGAACCTCTTCTTGGCGCATGCAGACACCGACGATGAAATTCAGCATCAACTCCAATCCCCCAATGCAGTCTTCAGATGCCTGAGGAACAGAGTGTTCAAAACCCGAGACCTCAAATCCAGCACAAAGCTCATTGTGTACAGAGCAGTCATGATCCCCACCCTTCTATATGCTTCAGAGACATGGACAATGTATAGCAGACACCTCAAATTCAGGAGAACTAATATCACCCTTGTCTCTGTAAAATTCTGCAAATCCACTTGCAGGGTCTTCTCCCAGGTGAACATCCCCAGCATCGACGCACTGGTCACATTTGACTAGCTATGCTGGATGGGCCATGTGTCTGGCATGCCATACACAAGACTCTGAAACAAGAGTTCTACTCGGAGCTCCGCTCTGCAATGCCAAGTGATCACCAGGAGGGCAGAGGGATTGCTACCAGGACACTCTGAGGGCTTCCCTAGATAAACGCTTATTCCCCATTGTTACGTGGGAATTGTTTGCCTTAGAAAGCACAACCTGGAGAAGAAGTATCCATGAAGGAGCCAATCACCTCAGGCATCACTGGGTAGAGCACATGGATGCTAAGCATAAACAATGAAAAGAGACTGCAGGATCCAGAATGTCCCACCCACCCATCTTATTAAACACCAGTTATCAAACCTGGCAGAGTCTGCAGCTCCAGGATTGGACTATTCAGCCACTGCAGAACCCACTTCCCCAGTGTGGAAGCAAATTATCTTTGATCCTGCAGGACTGCCAAAGAAGAAGAAAACGTCTCTTCAAAACCTTTAAATCAACTCTCCATTTTGAACTGAGAAATGCTTTCCAGAAAGTAATTAAGATCAAATAAATGGTAACACAATAATTACAAATCAAATGTGTATTTGAGCATGTTCAAGAGGCATGCCCTAAATGCTTTGGAGATCCCTCATACAAAATGAATAAAATTTATAACAAAATAAAGGGTATGTATTCTGTGAGTGAAGCTGATTTTTCACCAATGGCAAAAATAAAAATCTTAGAGACAAATAAATGCTTTATTCTTCATTGTAGCAACATTCGGTGTCAAAAAAGCTTGCTGATCCTCACAGATACAGTTGAATAAAGAATCCATGATCTGCCAAGCCATTGTAATCTTTTATGCATACAATAACATAAGAAATAGGAACAAGTAGATAAAGTCTGCTCTGCCATTCAGTATGATCATGGCTGAACTTGTACTTCAATTCCACTTACCAACCCACTCCCCCTTCATTTTCTGAGTCACCAAGAACTCTGCTATCCTATCCTTTTTAATATATTCAACATTGCAGCATTCATAGTCCTCTGGATTAGAGAATGCCAAAGATTCATAATCCTTTGAGTGAAGTAGTTTTTCCTCACCTCTGTCCTAAGTGATCATCCCTTATCCAGAGATCATGCTCTTGTGTTTTAGATTCCTGCCCAGCGAAAACAATCTGTGTCTGCCCTATCAATCCTCTTCAGAATCTTTTTTGTTTCAGTGAGATTGCCCCTCATTCTTTGAAATAAGGCTCAGTTTACCCAGCCTCTCCTTATTGGTCCCTAGGATGAAGGGGTTATTCCAATCTAGTGAAGCTTTGCTGTACCACTTCCAATGCAAGTATTAACTTGTTTAAGCGTAGTTGCCAAAATGGCACATCATCTTCCAATATGGTCTCACTAAAGCCCTATATATTGTAAAATTTTTTTTGTTCTCCAATCCCCTTGCAATAAAGGCCAACATGCCATTTGCATTCTTAATTGCTTGCGATAACTGCATACTAACTTACAGCATTTTTTGTATGAGCACACCTAAAGGTCACTGAACAGCAACATTTAGAAGTTTCACACTTCCAAAAAAATTCTGCTTTTCTATTCTTATGATCAAAATGAATAACCTATCACTTACCTCCATTATAATGCATCTGCCTTCTTGTTGCCCATTAAATTAACCTGTCTACATCACTTTGTGAGGAGGACACTTAGAGGCTGCAGCTTACATTTCTTACTATATCATCAGCAAACTTAGGTGCATTATTCTCTGTCTCTTAAGTCATTAATATTGATTGTAAATAGTTGAGACCTTCAGCACTGATTCTCACAGCACTAGACTGCCATTTTTATGCCAATTCTTTGCTTCCTGCCCAATAATCAATTTTATCCTAGTCCCCAGAGTTGTATTTTGTGTCTTCAGCTCATAAGACCATAAAAATAAGTATAGAGGTAGACCACATAGCTCATCCGCTTGCTCTGTCATTCAGTCGGCCGTGGTTGATCATTGGCCTTAACTCCATTTTCTCACCTATTTCCTATATCTCTTCATTTCCCTGAGAGATCAAAAACCTGCCTCTCAGTTTTAACAAAGGAGTGGATTTAACAATGGAGCGTCCACAATCCTTTGGGGTTGAGAATTCCAAAGATTCACAGCCCTTTGAATGAAGACATTTTTCCTCATTTCAGTCTTCTTATTCTGAGACTGTGCTTCTGTATCCCAGATTCTCCATCAGGGGAAGCAACATCTCTATGTCTACACTATAACCCTTCTGGACAAATGTGAAGTAATGCATTATAAAAAGGTCTAATACAGATAGACCTATCTGTAAATATACTGTAAATGACAGGACCCTTAAAAGTATTAATCAGCAAAGGAATTTGGGTGTACAGGTATGCAGATCACTAAAAGCAGCAATGCAGGTGAAGAAGACAGTCAAGAAGGCATATGGCATGTTGTTTTCATCAGCTGGGGCATTGAGTTTAAAAATTGGCAAGTCATGTTGCAGCTTTATAGAACCTTAGTTAAGCCACACTTGGAATATAGTGTTCAATTCTGGTCACCACACTACCAGAAGGAAGCGGAGGCTTTGGAGAGGGTACAGAAAAGATTTACCAGAATGTTGCCTGGTATAGAGTGCATTAGCTATGAGGAGAAGGTGGAGAAACTTGGTTTGTTCTTACTGGAATGACAGTGGTTGAGGGGTGACCTGATAAGAGTTCTACAGGATTGTGAGAGGCTTGGAAAGAGTAGATAGTCAGAAGCTTTTTCCCAGGGTGAAGAGTCAGTTACTAGGGGGTACAGGTTTAAGGCAAGAGGGGCAAGGTTTAAAGGATATGTATGAGGCAGATTTTTTTTACACAGAGAGTAATGGGTGTCTGGAACCCTTTGCTGGGGGAGATAGTGGAAGTGAATATGGTAGTGACTTCTAAGGGGCGTGTTGACAAATACATGAATAGGATGGAAATAGAGGGATATGATCCCGAAGGGTAGAGGGTTTTAGTTCAGCTGGGCAGCATGGTCAGTACAAGCTTGGAGAGCTGAAGGGCCTGTTCCTATGCTGTAATTTTCTTTGTTCTTTGCTCTATAAAACCCCTTCAGAATCTTGCCTTTTTCAATAAGATCACTATTTGTCCTCCAAAATGCCAGAGCATAGATCCAATTTACTCAGCCTCTTATCATAGGACAAGTCTCTTATTGCAGGTATCAATCTAATGAACCTTCATTTTGCTGCCTGCAATACCACTATATACATGTTCTTCCTTTAAATATAGTAAGGAAATAATGTTGAATTTAAATAAAATGATAGTTGGGCTTCATCTGGAGTACTGCGTCCATATTTGTGGGTAAATGGGATGCATTTGAGAGAGTATAGAGGAGATTTGCAAGAATGATTCTATGGATTAACAACTGTAACTATGAGGATATATTGGAGAGGTCGGGCCTGTTTCCTTTGGAGAATAGAAGCCTGGAGGAGATTTGATAGAATTATTCAAGATCCTAAGGGGCATGGACAAGGAGAATAGTGAGAAATTGTTGCCTCTCAAGAGTACGTTAAGAAGTAAAAGGCACAGATTCAAAATAATGGGCGAAAGACGTAGATCTGATGCAAAGAAACATTTTTCACCCAGACAGTGGTTGGAGTTCAGAATAAATTTCTTGAAAGAGTGGTGAAGGCAAGTTGGATTGAGGTATTCAAAAGGGAATTGGATTGCAATCTGAAAAGAAAGAGTGTGCAATGTTATGGGGATAAAGCAGGGGGGATGGAATTGGTAGAATGCTCTTTCTATGAGCCAGTTGCAGCTATGATGGAGTGAATGGCTACCTTCTGTAAAATAAAGATTCTGTGAATTTGGGATGGATAGTGCACAAGGAACTCAAGGAGTGGTCTCACCAATGCCTTATACACTTGGAGCAAGACTTCCTTACTCTTGTACTCCAATCTCCTTGCAATAAAGTAAAAGGAGTTAGCACAGGGTCTATAATTAAGTCATTCCCATTCCTTATGTCTTCTCATACCTTCCATGCCAATCAATGCACCTCTATCCTTCCTTGTGCTAATTTCTTGTATCTGCTAATTTTCTGTGTTCCTTGTATGAATCTACCCATGTACCTCTGAATATCAATGTTCACAAAGTTTTATGCCTTTTTTAAAAAAATCCACTTTTCTATTACTAATGAAGCAAACGTCAGACTTCCCCACGTGATACTCCACCTGTGTTCATATCCTTCATCTAACCTATGTCCTTTTACCCACTCCTTATGACCTCTTATACCATCCATGTCAATCTATACTCCTACCCATCCTCATGATCTTTTATAAACCCTGTGCTAACTCACGTCAACCCTGACCCCCATTCTCCATTCTTTGCCTTACACCCTCTCTGCTATTTACTTAATATCCGACATTGACAGCCTCCAGCCAAGCTAAAATAAGTTCTTATTGATGATTTCACAGTTTAATAAAAACACTTTAATTAAAAACATGTGCACTATAAATTTCTTCAATTACTGAATGGCTTTTAAAAAAATATTGTGTACATAGTCCTAGATCAAAGATTTTATAACTACTTGGAACTTTCAATCAAATTGTAAACTGACAGGCACCCTGTTGTTAAATAAGTGCAAATTCTATAGTGATAGCCCTCAGGGTTATATCAATAAGCAGAGTAAAATATATTTATTTAAACAACATTTTGTTTTAAATACATTGAGATTTAAATGCTTTAACAGCTTGACTTATTCCAATGAGTTTGTCCACTTTTTATGCACATTCATGTCTACTTTTAACAACCCCAAACAGCATTTGACCTCTCCCAAGTGGCACTTGACGTCTCCCATGATCACTTGAACTGTCCTAAAGATGTTCCCCGACCTACCTGAAAGTGAACCTACTGTTCCAAAGAAAGTTCAATTTAGACCTTCTGTTTTGAGCATCTTGCTAACGAAAATTGGATCTCTTTGAAGGCAGCTACACTTTCACATGTGTAGCTATCTTCCTGAATGACAGGAATGGGCAAGTACAACCTTCCCCACGTTTCTTTCTATTGGAGGAAATGATGGGTACCAGATTCGGGGGCATGGGACTTAGAGAATCAAAGCTCCAGAGTCTCTTTTTGTCTAAGCAGAGACTTCCCTCTGTCATTGTGACAATTCAGACCAAGTCATTGATATAGTTTGCAGATAGCTGAGATCTAGCACTGATTCTTGCAATATTCTATAAGTCTCAGCCTGCCAACTTGAAAATGTCCCATTTATTCTTGTTCTCTACTTCCTGTCAATTAACTAATCCTGTACCAGTACTAATATATAATCTCCAACTGCATGAATCTTATTCATTATCTTAAGTGTGGCACTTTATCAAATGCCTTTTGGCAATACTATATCTACTGGCATCCCTTTTCAGACTCGATTAATTTGTTTCCTCAAAGAACTCTGAGAAACTTGTCAAACACAATTTCCCTTTGTAAAACCATGTTGACATTGATCATACTGTGATTTTCTACGTGTATTGTTAAGACTTCCTCAATAAGGGAGTCCAGCATTTTCCTGATGACGATGTTAGGCTATTTACTTTCCTGTTCTAGAGTAGTGGTGTTACATTTGCTAACTTTGAATTTGTTGGAACCATTCTTGAATCTAGGGATTTTTGTGAAAACATAACCAATATATCTGTCTCTGCAACTCTCTCTTTTAGAAATCTAGGATATTGCCATCAGCTCCTGGGGATTTGATGGATTTTAGTCCCTGGAGTTTCTCTAATTCCTTTTCTCTGATATTTGTTACCATAATTTCCTCACTCACTTTCATTTTAGCCTCTAGGTCACCCTCTATTTCTGGTGTGCAACTTTTGTATTCTACTGTGAAGACAGACTCAAATAATTTGTTCGGTGCATATTTCCTCTTTTCCCATGACAATTTCTCTTGTCTCTGCCTCTGAAGTGTTCATGTTCACTTTTGCTACTCTTTTTATATACCTGTTGTAGACTCTTACAGTTTGTTTGTACGTTCCTGGCTAGTTTATTATAATCTATTTGTTCCATTTTTCTCTGTTTTTGGTGATCCTTTTCTGGTTTCTAAGCACTCCCATTCTTCAGGTTTACCACTGTTTTTTGCCATATACTAAGCCAGTTCTTCTAATCTAATACTACCCTTAACTTCCTTATGAAGCTATGGATAGATCTTTACTGAGTTTTTTTTTTGATGGACTGTTTTCTTGTTAAACATTTTGAATTGATTGTTGAATGTTTCCCACTGTTTATCACCATACCTTTTACCAAGCCCTAGCCACTTCTTTCCTCATACTTATACAATTGGTTTTATTTAAGTTTAAGATTCTTATTTAGGACTGGAGTATGCCACTGACAAATTTATTACAAAATTTGAATGTATAGTAGTGCTTTTGCCCAATGGATCTTTTATGGTTACGTATATAATACTAGATTTAAAATAGCTTTATCTCCAAAGTGCTGATTTCGGAACCAGTTCTGAAGAAGAGTCATACTGGAATCCCAATGTTAATTTCATCTTTCTCTCCACAGATGTTGCCAGGCCTGCTGAGTTTTTCCCAATGCGGTGTTTTTATTTCAGATCCACTGTATTTTGTTTTTATTTTAGCTTTGTCCTCCTTGGTTCCGCAATGCATTGTCCTAGAAAATTGTCACAAAAGCATTCTTAAAAACTCACTGTCTGCATCACTTTTGCCAATTTCTCTAGCCTGTATGAAAAATTAAAATCCCATATAATTATTACATTGTGTTTATTTCAATCTCCAATTATTTTTTGCATTTATCACGATCTCCAATTATTTTTTGCTTAATGCTCTGTCTGACAATATAACTATTGTTAGAGGTCTATAAACTACTACCACTAGTGTTTTCTGGCCCTTGTTATTTTGAATCAGCACCATACTAATTTTATTTCCCAATTTCTGAATCAAGATCATTTCTCACCGTCTTATGTCATTCCTTTAGTATCAGGGCTGCTCTCCGCCTTTTCATTTTGTTTGTCTCTTTAAAATGTTATGTATCCTGATTTCCCAATCTTGGTTACCTTGTAGCATATCTACTATTTATAACTTTATACTGTAGTTCATCTATCTTGTTGTAAATGCGTCATAAGTTCATGTAAAACATTAATTTTATTTTTTGCTACTATGATTTGCATGAATCTTATTTGTTGATTCACTATTACCATTAAAGTCTTTGTTCCTTTATGTCTCACTTATCTTCACCGAAATCACTGCACCGCTCCTTAGTCTCAACTTTTCTCATTAGGTTTCAAAATTTCCCTTCACCTGAACTCTGCCTCCTCCCCTCTCCGCCCACTTGCAGTTTAAAATCCTATCTACTGTCCTAGTTATACGATTTGCCAGGGCAGTACTGATCCCAACCCAGTTTAAATGGAGCTAATCTCAATGGAATAGCTTCCTCTTTCCTGAGCACTGATGCCAATGCCACACTTATCAGATTCCCTTCTTCCCATGTATTTGAGCCACGTATTTAACTCTCTAATCTGCTTGACCCTATTCCAATTGGCCTAAGGCTCAAGTAATAATCCAGAGAATGATTACCTTGAAGGCTCTGTGTTTAAATGGATTTTAACTGCTCAAGGGATAGGGTATAGGAGAGGGTTATAGGAGATGAGGGAAGGGGGGTGCAGAGTTCAGTGGTCAGGTGTGAGTTAGTATGGGAGAGTACGTCAAGGGTATATTTCCATTACTCTGGAAATTGGGAGGCCGACATATGGAGGCTGGCTCATAATAATTGTCTGTAAATTTCACATTGTTGTGACTTGGTTAAATTTCCAGTAACTGCAGGCACTTGTACATTTCTAATTGTGAGTGCTGAAACCAACCTTATATTACTTGCTATGAACACTGAAGCTAGCTGAGGGCTGATTTGGCATCATTCCTTGTCATTTGAGCATCAGTGATGTTAGCTGAACACTTGCAGGCAATTGATGTGTTTTCAGTGCTGCGGGAATTCGTCTCAGGTCAGTTACTTCACTTAATCACTTTTGAATATCTATTGATGATTGGAAGATTGCTTTGGAATGCAGAGTATGATACCTGAGTGCAGATTTACAGTGTTGCGCACAGAATTCTGTCAAAGTTTTCAGGTAGGGTCTTAGCAGAACATCCTACTTCTACCTATGTCTTTAATTTCTATCTGAACCCTTACAACCGGATTGTCCCCCTCCTATTTCAAGCTTGTCTTCAGCTGTGAGATGTCTTTCCACCTAGCATCAAGCAGATAGCACAACTTTCAAAACTCCCTATCACAGCCTCCAAGGAAAATATCTATCCCCCTGATTATACTGTTCACTCCCCCTGCTTGAATGACATCCTACACCACCTGCCATAGTCAGTTTGCTCATCCATTCTACCTTACATGGTCTCAGTTGTATAGGTAGTAAATACTGTTGGTCAAAGTTGAAGATTGAGGCTCATCCATGACCACATGTTGAACCCCCATACCCATCTGCCTGCAATCCAGTTCCTGACTGTTGCTCAATTCTGAAGTTCACTTAACTTAAAGAGTGTGACTGTGTCTGACAACAAGAAGTGCCCCGATATCACTGTTCCTTCCTGATGTTCTGCAACTTGGACTCCAGCTCGGCACCTCTGACATACACTTCCTCAAGCTGCAGACATTCACCGTGGATACAATTGCCTGGCACTGCAGTGTGCTTCACAAACTCCCATGTTGCATTCATGGCATGCCACCTGCTCCACTATTATTCATTTGATTACTTAACTAAATTCCTTGTAAGTTTATAGGACTTTCTTAGCAGTGCCATGTAAAAGCTGACGGATTGGAGTGTATTGAGATCAAGTCTGACTGCACTTGGCAATCCCTTGAGAACATGAAGTGGTTTGGAGTGGAAGTAGAAGATCTTGTTTCGGGAAAGTTTTCAGGTTATGGAGGTAAATCAGATTGGGGATCAAGTCCTTGCTGTGTAATTGAAGTGTACTTCTGGGAATGTGCGTGGCTGTGATTCTGTGGTGTATAGTTGCATGCCAAGAATGTACACTGCTGGCTTTCTGATTTGGCGATTGTATGAAAAAAGCTCCTTCAATCAGTCTGTTTAATTGTTCCATTGTAGCTACTGATTGCTGTGCTTTGTCCTTGATCCAGCAGGGTGGGGCATACTGACCCAGTTTCAACACTCCTGCATGACTGGCCAGCAGGTCTTGTCTTTCTGCAAAACTGGAGTGGTCTCATCAGTTTTTTCACCTCCTTCCCCTGGAGATACGATGTTTCATCAACATGGAAAGCTTTAGCCACAGGCCTGCTGTGCTGAAAAATAACTGGAACCCTCTGGTACCTTGTTCAAGTGGTTGTTCTTGACAAGATCCTTGACAGTGAGTTTAGATGAGCTATTCAGTTCTGGTGATGAGAGTGGAAGAGGGAAAGGCTGTGTGTTTAACGACCAGACTCGAGTTTTTTTTTTAATGTATACATGGGTGATACAAGGCCACGTTTTATTCACAACTGAATGACAGTAAAAGGCAGCCATGTATTGAAGAGAGTAAAGTCAGGTAGAGGCTACAGATTGGGTAAGGGTCGCCACTGTAGTTCAGAAACACGGATGGTTTTCATGATTACTTTCAAAGGATCGTAAGGGTGTGGAATTCAGTACCCCAGAGCGTGGAGGATGCCAGGACCTTGAGTAAATTTAAAGGAAGAGGTGAATAGATTTTTAATTAGTAAGGGTTTGAAGGGTTATGGCAAACAGGCAGGAAAGTGGAGTTGAAGTCATGATGAGATAAGCCTTGATTGTGTTAAATAGTGGAGCAGCTGTGAGGGACTAAGTTGCCTACTCCTGCTCTTAGTTCATATGATTCTTGTCAAGAATTGTCTGGTTCCTCATGTGGCTTGGTGTCAGATTCTCTTTGACGCTCCTGTGAAGCGCTTTGGGATAATTACTGTGTTAAAGGTGCTCTGTATAAATCTGAGTTGTTGCTGGTCTACGCATGTTTGTGTATATATAGACCATTTCTGCTCAAAGTTTTTGAAATCATTCATCTGGGTGTCTGCTGTTGGCCTCAACCGGGATCTTAGGTTCATGTCACACGATCACTAACCTCCACAACTTGCCTGGGCTTGCAAAGTTTCACTAATTGTCCTGGCTGGCGACAGTACACATCTCTAACCTGTGCTTAACCCTCTCTCCACTCACATTGTCTGTACCTTTAAGACTTGATTACCTGTAAAGACTCACATTCCAACCATTATTTTGTAAATTGAGTTTGTGTCATTATATGCCCCGTTTGTGAACCGAAATCCCACTCACCTGACGAAGGAGCAGCGAGCGCTCTGAAAGCTAGTGGCTTTTGCTACCAAATAAACCTGTTGGACTTTAAACTGGTGTTGTGAGACTTTTTACTGTGTTTACCCCAGTCCAACACCGGCATCTCCACATCATGTCTGCGGTTTGTCGTGGAATTGAACAGCATCTGCATAGGTGAAGAGACACCTGCTGTTGAAAAATGGTACCTGCAGGGTTGATTTGGCTCCTGGCATTACCACCAGAGGGAGCTTGACAGATTATTTATCTCTGCATCTTGGATAGCCATAGGTGGCAGCAGTTCCTGTGCAATAGGATTTCACACACATTGAACCCGGGTTACATTTTTAATGTAAACCAGGAACAGATAGTGAGTACAATATTTTAAAAAAAACTCTTTAGTAGGCTGATTTAACAGGAAGGATTATATTTAAGCTGCAACCAATGATGACAAATCCAAATGTCAAAAGAGGAAAAATGGAGGCAAATTTACAAAAAAATGGTCTTTTTCTTGAGCCAGATGTCAAAATGGATTGCATCAACAGTGTGCTCCTATACTGCTAGAAGCAGCTCTGACTTTGACAATAGTGCAGTAGATAAAGTGGTGCCACTGTCTCCAGCTGAATCTAGTAGCACTTTGAGGTGTTTTGTCCCCTGAAAGCACAATATAAGCAAATGTAAATAGCTGCTGGTGGCAGTGTTGAACATTACATGATTCTACATTTTCTGACCCTGGGTTTGTGAATTTACCATGAGCACATGTAAATATTTCTCAGCGCAAGTGGTCTGAAATTCCTGACTTAGCACTCAGTGTAGCATAAATAAACACACATGGAAACAATTTTTTTAAAAGTTTATTTGTTAATGTCACAAGTAGGCTTGCGTTAACACGGCAAAGAAATTGATCTGAAAATCCCCTGGTGGCCACACTCAGGTGCCTGTTTGGGTACACTGAGGAAGAATTTAGCATAGTCAATGCATCTGACCAGCGCTTCTTTCAGATTGTGGGAAGAAACTGGAGGAAACTGACAGGGAGAATGTGCAAACTCTGCATCCTAGGCTGGAATTGAACCAGGGTCCTTGGCACTGTGAAGCAGCAGTGCAAACCACTGTGACAGCATGCCATCCTCATGCCGCCCTCCATTTAATAGAGTGAAGTCTTGCACGGGAAAAGTCTGTCATAAATCTCCAACTCTATGACTGTACATAAGTAGTAAAGAAACCTGTGTGCTAAATGGCATTTTTAGCTTTGTTTACCTTCCCCATAAATTCAACACAAATCCAAAGCACAACACTGGTTCTAACTCCACACAATTTATTTCCGATTGAATACACACACATACAAGCATGTTTGGATGTATATACCCACATAAAATAATGTTTAAAGAGGGTTTAGTTGTTTCATGAATGTTAGTAAATTGCTGGCACCATGGAAATGTTTCAGCCTGTCTTACCTCGTAGTGGCGTGCCCCTATCTTAATGCAAATTAGCATTCATGCATTTCCTCTCGGTTATGATGCCTTGCAAATTAAATGAATGTAAAATACAGAGTGACACCTAAAAGTAATCTTGGCAGTTTGAAAGTGCATGTAACTATCCGCAAGCATCACTTACCATCTAAGCGATTGAGTCTAATAGTTAGACTCTAACCTACTGGCATTCACGTGTGTTTTCCACTGAAATCACTCTTTGAGGTGCCCCCTAGATAAGGAAAGATACAATAAACCAGGCATTTATTAGACACTAATTTTGCTCCAGGCCCAAGGTAAAATTGCGGCCTCCTACATTCCATACTACATGCTCATTTTCAGGACAAGTGGTGTGCTGGTTCAAGGCAATAACATAAGTTAGGAACGTGTAAAACAGAGACTCTATGGCTGAAACCCATTCCCAGAACACAAATCTTTGTTGGCCTCAGGCGGGGCTTTACGATCTTGTCCAAGCGAGACCGTAAAATCCCACCTATTAACTCTGATGGCTAATCTGTAATGAGGACTCCAAAATCATATGGACCCTGATTTGTTCACATCTAACACTCGTTTGTAGGGTTAACAAAAAACTCTTGTTAGAGGCATAGAGGTTTACAGCATGGAAACAGGGCCTTCAGCCAACTTGTCCATGCCGCCATTTTTTTTAGCCCTAAGCTAATCCCAATTGCCTGCCCATATCCCTCTATACCCATCTCACCCATGTAACTATCTAAATGCTTTTTAAAGGACAAAGTTGTACCTGCCTGTACTACTACCTCTGGCAGCTTGTTTCAGACACTCACCACCCTATGTGTGAAAAAGTTGCCCCTCTGGACACTTTTGTGCCTCTCCTCTCATCTTATACATATATCCCCTCTAGTTTTAGGCTCCTGTACCTTTGGGATAAGATATTGAATGACTAGCTAGCTTATCTGTGCCCCTCATTATTTTATAGACCTCTATAAGATCACCCCTCAGCCTCCTATGCTCCAGAGGAAAAAGTCCCAGTCTATCCAGCCTCTCTCCATACCTCATTCCATCATGTCCTGGTAACATCCTAGTAAATCTTTTCTGCACTCTTTCTAGTTTAATAATATCCTTCTTACGATAAGGTGACCAGAATTGCATGCAGCATTCCAAGTGTGGCCTTGCCAATATCTTGTAGAACTTCAACGAGACATTCCAATTCCTGTATTCAATGTTCTGACCAATGAAATCACGAAAGCATGCTTCTCCACTCTGTCCATCTGTGACTCCACTTTATAGGAGCTATGAACATGTATCTCTAGATCTTTGTTCTGTAACTCTCCCCAATGCCCTATCATTAACTGAGTAAGTTCTGCCTTGGTTCAATCTACCAAAATGCATCACTTTGCATTTGTCTAAATTAAATTCCATCTGCCATTCGTCAGGCCACTAGCCCAATTGATCAAGATCCCATAGCAATTGGAGATAACCTGCCTCACTTCCACCTTTCCACCAATCTTGGTGTCATCTGCAAACTTACTAACGTGCCTCCTATATTCTCATCCAAATCATTAATGTAAATGACAAATAACAGTGGACCCAGTACTGATCCCTGACGCACACCGCTCATCACAGGCTTTCAGTTTAAAAAACAACTCTCTACAACCATCACCTGGCTTCTGTCAAGAATCCAATTTTGTATCATTTTAGATACCGCACCCTGGATCCCATAAGATTTAACCTTATGCAACAACCTACCATGCGGAACCCTGTCAAAATCCATGTACTGCACTGCCCTCATCTATCTTCTTGGTTACCCCTTCAAAAAAAAACTCAATCAAATTTGTGAGACATGATTTTCCACTCACAAAGCCATACTCAGTGTCCCTAATCAGTCCTTGCATCTCTAAATGCCTGTAGACCCTGTTTCTCAAAATACCTTCCAACAATTTACCCATCACAGATATCAGGCACACTGGCCTGTAGTTCCCAGGGTTTTCCTGCAGCCCTTTTTAAACAAAGGCACGACATTTACCATCTCCAATCTTCAGGCACCTCACCTGTGACTATATCTTGGCTAGAGGACCTGCAATTTCCTCCCTAGGCTCCCACAATGTCCTGGGATATGTTTCATCAGACCCCAGGGATTTATTTACCTTGATAAAGACTTCCGGCATCACCTCCTCTGTAATATGTACACTCCTCAAGACATCACTATTTATTTCCCCAAGTTCCCTAACATCCATGCTTTTCTCAACAGTAAGTACTGATGAGAAATATTCATTTAGGATCTCGCCCTAAACACTGAAGGGGCATCTGAAACTGGAGAGAGGTGCAACTAGATCAGTCCAGCAATTAAGAATGTGAAAAATAAACAATTTTAGCATGCCTCTTTGACTCAACCATTATCTCAGCAACAAGAAAGCATAAAATCACAGAAGTTTAAAGCATCTTTCTCACTCGGTCATTCAGCCCATCATATCTGTTTAGATTTGAGAAATAGCTACTTAGCTTAATCCCATTTTCCAGCTCTTGGTTCATAGCCTGGCATTTCTGAATGCATATCCAAGCAAATTTTAAACGTAAAGAGTGATTCCACCTCTACAACCTTTCACTGCAGTGAGTTCCAAACACCAGCAACTTACAGGTGAGAAGGATTCTCTCCGACTCTCATCCAATTCTTCCACAGGCTGCTTTAAATCTACATCCCCTGGTTATTAACCTAAAGACTTGTATTTATACAGCGCTTGTCACAACTATGAAACATTTCAAAGTGTTTTAGAACCATTGAAGTACTTTTGAAGTACAGCCACTGTTTTACTATAGGAACTGTGGCAGCAAATATCTGCATAGCAAACTCCCACAAACAGCAATGGGATAATGACCAGATAATTTGTGTTTGTTATATTGATTGAGGAATAAATGTTGACAAAGACACCAGGAATAGCTCCCTCATTTTTCTTTGAAATGGGATACTTTAGGTCCACCTGAAAGTCCAGATGAGATGTTAGTTTGACATCTATTCCAAACAACAGCATCTCCAACCCTCTATCTTACTATTGCAGTGTTTCCCAAAGTTGGGTATCTTTCAGGGTAGCTTTTCTCTTAATTGTTGCCTTTGTGGGAAATGCAAATCTCAATAAAAATAATTTCTCCAATTCCACAATCCAGATCTTGAGTATTGCAATTAGTACTTTATCATTGACTTTATTTAGATGGCCCAAGTAATGTTTTTTCATTATGCTTGCACTTAATGTGAAACAAATGTCCTTATGGGAATTCATTTCGAGTACATTGCTCGTGCATTAAAAGTTATGTATAAATGAATAATAACCATAAAAAGAAAATTACCCTATCACAAATCTGATTTAATTAAAATATGTGTTTAAAGACTCTCCAATGCATTAAAATGATCAATCAGTGAATCCCACCTGAGTACGTACCCCCATCCATCCATCAAACTCTTGTTAAAAGTTCTTCTAGAGAAGGACACAAATAAGTTCAAATACCAATTTGTCCTACACCTGAGGCATTGTATCCTTTTCTCTCAGCTCAACCAACAGTAATGCTGAAACAAGGGGTGACTCTCATTGTTCATGACATTCTTTACTTGTGTCAGGAAAGATCTACTCATCAAACACCCTTCCGGCCTGGTTTAGTAATTTATATATCACTAAAGAGGCTGCTTTCCTAAGACAACAGTGAAAGAAAGTGCAGTGCTTTCAACTGCAGCTGTACAGAACAGTTTTATAATTGCAGGATCTCCTTGAAAGGATTTAAATTTTCAGAGGTAATATAAACATACATTATTTGGTCAATGCACGATGTATGCAGTTCCTTCCAATTCAACTTATCTAGTTTGACACCTAAATACTAAGAACTATTTTAATGTGCACATCATGAATCTTCTTGGGAACAATATCATTAACTGTCTTTTTCCTAAAGCCTGTGACTAGGTCTTTGTCATGTTTTTGTTTCAGTTACAGGAATTGTTATTCTTCAACTTCTTCAACAAGTTCCTAAAGTTTAATTTGCTATTCGTATTCCTATTAGTATCGTGTCAGCAGCAAACTCCAGGATTGTATTCTGATCGAAAATCATTTGTATCGAGAATGAAAAGGAAAGGTAACAGTCCTGAGGAGTTCCCATATGCATTAACATCAACTCAGAGTAAAATCCCAGAAACTAACACCCATTGTGAAGGAACAGAAGGGACTAATGTCAAGGTTTTTCAATTTTTCATAAGCTTGAAAGGTTGCATGATGTTAAAAGCTGAAGAAAAATCAACAAAGGCAGTGCAAGCATAGTTGCCTTAATCTATCCATGTAACTGTTGGATCAGTTAGACCAAGGTCAGGACAGCATTGTCCATTGACTCGAGGTTGATGGGCAAACTGTAACTGATCAATATGGGATGCAAGAGGATTAAAAGACATTTTCACACAATGCTCTCAACACTTCATGACTATTGATGTAAAAGCAACTGGTTGGTAATCATTCCGCTTAGCAGGCCATGGCATCTTAGCGCCAGAACAACGATGGCTGATTTCCAGCAGCAAGGAACAGTATACATGCCAAGTAATTTCTGAAAACCAGAAAGGAAGGCTCTGCCAGCAGATGAGCACATTCCTTAAGAATTTTTCTGCTGATCTGATCTGGACTGCATGCTTTCTGTAGATTCTCTCACTTGAATTGCTTGTCTACCTCCCATTTATTGATGGTAACATGGGATCCTTCTAGTGCACAAAATGAAGCCTGCTGCAGAATTACTTGTTCCTTAAAGATAATTTTCAAATTGGCAGAAAAAATCTGCTCAATTCAGTTGCAATATCAAGAGGATTATCTGCAGCCAAAAAGATATCACTTGTCTGCAACCCACATAAAATATTCCAATTTGTGTTATCAAAACAAATTTACAAAACTTGAATAGCCATATTATCCCAAACTTTAATCACTCTCCTGCCAGGTTTAACTGCTGATATTTAAGAGGCAGTGCACAATATTATGATCTGAATCTTCAATCCCTGGGCTTCAGTCACTGTGTGGAGTTTGAGGGTTTCCTCCGACTGCTCTGATTTCTTTCCACAGTCCAAAAGATGTCCAGGTTAGATAGATTAGCCATGGAAAATGTGCAGGGTTATGGGGATAGGGAAGAGGGGAGGGTATAGGTGGGTTGTTCTTTTGGGGGATCAGTACAGACTCAATGGCTTCTTTCTGCATTGTAGAAATTCGTCTATGGTTGTGTGGTGTAGTGTTAAGGACCCACTCTGTCTCTCGTTAAATTTTGGTGAAACTTACTTTTGCAAAATGGTATGAAGCTAAAATTGAGGCTTATTTTGGTTATTTATAGATAAGTTAGTGCAATGGTTAATTCATAGAGTTACCCTTAGCATACATTAACAGATACATTGCAGGATATGTGCTGAATGTGAGCATTTTGATTCTGATATAAATCAAAACTAAATCTTCTATTTTCTCTTCAGCACAAGGAAAGAATGGCCATAAGTTCATACATTCCTTTGTGTTTGTCTGAAGGTAAATACTGCTCTTCCACTTTCTCAGGACTCTTCCCAACACAACTACCAATGGCTGCATATAGGATGGGCAGATTACCTGGGCCCCTGTCAGAAATGTTTTGAATTGTTGACTAACAGAGTTAATATCTCTTTTTAGGCTTCTCAACTGGGGATGAGAGACAAATCCATGTGTTTCCCAACCAGAAACCACAGATCAACAATGATATCCACTGCTTGCTGGTTTGAGGCATTAAAGTCAGGTGACCCTCACCTATATAAGAAAGCCAGATGTGGTCTATGGAGATCTGTCAAAGATGCCAAAACGTGGTACTGGACCAAGATAGAGTCCTGGACTAGCCACACAGAGTCCTGCTGAGTTCAGAAAGGTCTGCAAGATATAACAGGCTACAAGATGAAGGCATATAAAATCGCCAGCACCAATGCACCCTTCCCTGATGAGCTCCATGCATTCTATGCCTGTTTTGAGCAAGAGGTCTCCACATAAAGTTGATAAAGTTGTTAAGAAGACGTACGGTGTGTTAGCTTTTATTGGTAGAGGGATTGAATTTAGGAGCCGTGAGGTTATGTTACAACTGTACAAAACTCTGGTGCGGCCGCACTTGGAGTATTGCGTACAGTTCTGGTCGCCGCATTATAAGAAAGATGTGGAAGCATTGGAAAGGGTGCAGAGGAGGTTTACCAGGATGTTGCCTGGTATGGTGGGAAGGCCTTATGAGGAAAGGCTGAGGGACCTGAAGTTATTTTCATTAGAGAGAAGAAGGTTACGCGGTGACCTAATTGAGGCGTATAAGATGATCAAAGGACTGGATAAGGTGGATAGTGAGAGCCTTTTTCCTCGGATGGTGATGACCAACACGAGGGGACATAACTTTAAATTAAGAGGTGGTAGTTATAGGACGGATGTCAGAGGCAGGTTCTTGACACAGAGGGTGGTGAGGGCGTGGAATGCCCTGCCTGCAGCAATTGTGGACTCGCCTACTTTGGGGGCATTCACATGGTCGGTGGATAGGCATATGGATGATATTGGAATAGTTTAGGTTAGAGGGTCCACTGGCCGGCGCAACATCGAGGGCCGAAGGGCCTGTACTGCGCTGTAATGTTCTATGTTCTATGTTCTACATTGGAAATCTCAGACAAACCTGCATCTGAGGTCACAATCATAGACGTCAGAGCAGCCTTTTTGAAAATCAACCCTCCCAGAAAGCAACTGGCTCGGATGGGGTACTAGCATCAGATTCTACACAAACCAGCTGGCGAGGGTATTGGCAGACATCTTCAACTTCTCTTTCTATCAATTTAAGGTCCCTATCTGCTTCAAGAAGATGACCATTATCCTGGTACCAAAACAAAACCAGGCAACATTCCTTAATGAGTATCATCCGGTGGCTCTGACATCCATCATTATGAAGTGCTTCAAAAGATTAGTCATGGCAGAAATCAATTCTGACCTCCCAAGATTGCCTGTATCCACTACAATTCGCCAGCATTTTCAACATTTGTTGTTGAAGTAGAAGGTAGATTTTGGTTTAGAACAAATTTTCATTTGAAACTTGCTGCTGCTCATTCTTGAACATGGGCACTGACTGCCTTCTGGTGCCCAGGTGTCATTTCTTAACAGTGAATGTTCTTAGCTATGGGAGAGGGGAGCAGGCATCACCACCATGCCAAACCCTTACCATTTGTAACCTCAGCGTGAATCATTTTCCAGTAGCAGGTGTTGCGTAGCAAACAGGACCTGGAACTTTGGCTAATTATCCTCCTCTGATCTGGGATACAAAGGCTACTGGAACAAATCTGTCTGAGGTAAGCTGAATCAGCACAAGCAGGGAATTGAACCTGGAACCTCATGGCTTGCATAACATCGCTGTTACCAACTGGTATGAGGTATCCATGGAAGACTTTTGGAATATAGCAGATTGAGTGATAACTTTTTCTTTTATAAGTCGCATTCGTCAAAAATCTTCCAAGTTGGCAATGCATTGTACACCAATACAATTTGAATGAATTCTTGATAATGTAGCAATATAGTGTGGAAAGCTGATTATTCACTTAAAGGGATTCACTTTAATATAAATATACACAATGTATAAAAAACAGCAGATGCATTTTCTATACAGCATAAAAACATTGGTTTTCCCACAAAAGGTCTGTAATATTGAACAAATGGCTCAACGGTTGTAAAAAGCATATCCTTAACAGAGGTAAGATGTTCTAAATCTGTTTTATGGACAAAAATTGAGTAATGTCCCTGTAGCTTATAGCTTTATTATTAAATCGCTGTGAATGCGATGCATGGAAGTTAGGAGTTGTTTTCCTGTGTGTCTTAAAATGCTGTGCAATTCACAGCAATTTAAAGTTATTTTCTGTCACTTAACATTTGCATTTCAAGAGCTGTACAGATATTGTACTTTTCTCAAAGTAAGTCTCTTGGGGGGTTCACTTAGCGCTGACAGTTTGTGCACGAGATGGTGAAATCTCAGCTTTACAAAAAGAAGAGTAGAGAATGTCAGTTTTAATTGAGGTTAAAAACAAGAAGGACAAACATCTAGTGACCCTGTTAGAAGTACACATGTGTGGGCATTGCAAGTCACAGGTTTGGGCTGTATGCTGAATAGATGAATGGTCAACCAATATTTACTAGGGAGCTTTTGTTAGTTATTATGCTTTTGGGATTTTTACTCTTTAGTTAACGCTAAATTCTGGTTTTAGTATCATTGACCACACTAACAGTCAGGTGGTGCTTTCAGCTGCCCAGCTGTTTATTTTATTAAGTATTTATTAAGTATATTTTAGCATGCCTACAAAATTAATAAAGAACTTTTTTTGGGTTTTTGCCTTTAACAAGTGGTTACAGAATAATACTATCCAAGATTTAAGCTCTTTAGGAGAAACATCTTCTACGTAGAAAGTGGTTAGAATGTGGTTCTAGCTATCACAAAATCAGAGTCTCAGAATTGTTACTATGCAGAAGGAGTCCATTTCGCTCATCATGTCTGCACCGACTCTCCAGTTGAGCATTTTGATTCCCGTGCTCCCTTGAATACCTCGATTAAGCCTGCCTTCATCACACTTCCAGGCAGTGCATTCCTGACTCAAACCACTCGGTGTAGGGTAAAAAAAATTTTACATCACATTTGCTTCATTTGCAAATCACTTTAAATCTGTACCCTCTCGTTCTTGATCCTTTTATGAGCAAAAACAGTCCCCTCATGATTTTGAACAACTTCCACACAAGAGTAGTTGAGGCAATAGTAGATTTGCATTTAGTGGGCATCTAAATAAATATGTGATCTCATTTCCCTTATCTGGAAAAAGGGGAATAGGCTAGGAGATCATACAGACATCATCATCATGACTACCTTCAAGAAAAGTGACAAATCTGACTGCAGTAACGACAGAAGAATTGCCCGACTGTTGGCCATAGAAAGGCCGTCACAAAAAATCTCCTTAATCGTCTTCTCCTTGCGGCTGAAGAGGTCCTCCCTGAGTCCCAATGCCAGTTTGGCCCTTTAAGGGGCAAAATGGACATAGTCTTCACCATATGGAAACTTCAAGAGAAGTGCAAAGAACAGCTTTTATATGGCTTTCTTTGACCGCACAAATGCCTTTGACACTGTCAAAGTTTTGTGTGCCTCCAAATGTTTGTCACCGTGTTCCACCTGTTTCACAGTGACATGCAAACCATGATCCTGAACCACACACCCAATTCTCGTTTGAATCAGGATCAAGTAAGGCTGCGTCACTGCAACAACACCCTTTTTGATCTTCCTTACTGCTATGCTCCATTTCGCCCTCAGCAATCTCCCCACTGGAATGGATTTAAACTACAGAACAAATGAGAATCTATTCAAACTCCACGTGTAGGCCAGGTCCAAGGTTACCCCATCTTCTGCTATTGAATTACAGGACACTTGAGCCTATATTCACTCGGAGGCTGAGCTCCCAGCCATCATCAGAACTTTCACCAAGTTGTACAAGAACACGGGCCTTGAACCAGACATCCAAAAGACAAAAAGGTCCTCTACTAACCTACCCCTGCCCCCGCCACACAGTGCTGCCTCCCAATTATAAAAAGCCACAACTAGATCTTGGACGATGTGGACCACTTTCTGTATTTTGTCATCAACAACTAGGTTCAACACCAATGCCATCCTGGTGTTTCAACAGAGCCTTGTGTTGCCTGAGGTGCAAAGTGTTTGAAGATGAGGAATGAGACTCAGTACCAATATCATAGTCTTCAGAGCAATAATGATACCCATCCTCCTTTATGGCTCAGAGATGTGACTATGTAAAGCAGGCACCTCAATAGCCTGGAGAAGTACCACTAACACAGCCTCTGTAAATCCTGCAAACCTATTGGTGGGATAGATACACACAACATCAGTGTTCTCGCTCAGGGAATCATCACCAGCATCAAAGCATTGACCACATTCAATCAGCTATGCTGGCTGGACCACATGCCTCCCAAAACAAGTGCTCTACTCTGAGCTTTGACATGGCTAGTGAGCCCCTGGAGGGCAGAGGAAATGTTTCAAGCACACCTTCAAAGTCTCCTTGAAAAATGTGCAACATCTGCACCAACACTTGGGAATCCCTGGCCTATTACTCCAAAAGTGGAGGAAATGCATCCAGGAAGAAGCCTAACACCTTGAATTTCATTGCAAAGGGCAAGTTGAAGATAAGGACCAACAGTGAAAGAAGTGTGTGACACCCCAGGCATCCCACCCACTCCTCCAACCACCATCTGCCTCAAACAGAAACTAGGTCGCTTTGGACTCCTCATTCATCCGAGGACTAATTTTTAAAATGTGTGGAAATAAGTCATTCTTGACTCGCGAGGACCAATCCAAGAAGAAGTGATAAATAAAGAAATAGAAGGAAATAAGAAGCTTATGCCAATGTAGTTAGATGAAGTAGGATGAGAGGAGGCAGAGATGGAGCATAAACTTGAAACATAAGCCAGTTGGTTTGAGTGACCTATTCCTCTGCTGTAAATTCTGTAAAACAGCCAAACACATTTATTAAATAGGTAAAGAAATGAATGAATTAAATAATTCCAAAGCCGAACTGTATATCAGTCATTAAACTTAAGTGTAAGTGATTTTCCACGATTTTCACTTTTCAGAGGCTCTTGAAATTGGACCAGACAGAGAACCAACATTCTGAAGATGACTGGGATCAAAAAAATATGAAAAACCATCTGTTAAATTAACAAAGCACTGGCAATACAGTTTATGGATCCTGTAACACACTGGAATTTCAATTGAATTTCCGAGATAAAAACAACTAAAATCTGTGACATTTCTAATAATATTCTGGGGCAGATTTTCTGAATGAAGTTCATTTTTAATATCTTGTGTACTGTGACAGAATTAAAGAAACTGATAACGTTGTAAATCATAGACAAGAGAGATACGGGGTAGGCGATGAGAACTTAAAAGTCTTTAGCTTGTTGGAGGAAATTGCGAAGTACTAACAAAGGATGAGAGGTTTTACATTGATAACACAGTCTGCGGCCTTTGTGATGAGCTGGTCCTATTGATGGCACCTTAATGCAGAAGAAATAAACTCGGTAACTGCCCATGTAATACCTAAATTTATTGGTGACTTTTGGGCATTCAGGAAGAAACAGCAAATTGTGGATCCTTCCAGTTAAAAACTGGAAGGAGTCACATATAAAAAGAGAAACAAAGGTAACAGGACTCCAACATCCACAATTTTAGAGAGATTTTTATAACCTGAAATCGTTCATTTGGGGTTTTGATTTCAAAATGTCAAGAATTTGAAGGGAGAGAATGGCATTTTGACACCATATATATTTCCTAAGTTTCCTAAGTGTATCGGTACAAGGCTTTATGTTTCATGTAATTCTGTTTACATGACAAGGGTCCAATTATTAACTCTATAGACGAGTTATTAGAGGATAGTTGATTTACCACTTAGAATAAGCAGCCGCCAGTTAGAGGCTATGCTTCTCTTCTGTTGGGTATGTCTTTGGCTGATGCCTGATGGAGGGTCTAAAGTCAATTTTTGTTATCCAGAAAAGATATGTGGAGCAAAAAGATTTGATTTTTAAAGAAGATTCTTGATGTACAGCAGCCTTTCCTGTGAATATCGGCGTGAGAGCTTTTCTTTATGTTTTTAAAGTACTGTCACTTAAAAGTTAACCTCTGTCCAGTTCACAATGGAAGATGTTGAGTGTGTGAAACTGCCCTCCAATTGACATAAATTCAGTATTTCCCGGCTGTCGTAAGAACATTGTGAGCAAAATAGAAATGCCGAGCAGGTGAAAATGGGAGAAGTTGTCTCAATGCTAGTGTTGTCATAGTAATGTAAGAAAAGCAGCATGTTGCATTTGACCATGATGCACATGACTCTGGATTGCCGTATGCCGATCTTTTCCACAGTGAGGCTATATTCACTCACCTCTCAGCCCAAACCTGCTGCGACCTTAAATACATGAGGAAAAATGCTATCAATCATAAAAATACATCTTGGAACTATTTCCAAAAACTGTTTTAGTAAACAAAATATTGTTACTATTCTTAAATAAATCTTTAAGTTTGAATATTTGTATAAAATGACATATTAATAAAAGCACTTGACATAGAAACTGGAAGCAGGAGTAGCCATTTGGCCCTTAGAGCCTGTTCCATCATTTATCCAGATCATGGCTGTTCATTGAATTCAATATCCTCATCCTGCTTTCTTCCTATATCCCTTAATTCCTTTAGCTCAAAGAGCTATATCTAATTTCTTCTTGAAATCGGACAATGTTTTGACCTCAACTACATTCTGTGGTAGTGAATTCCACATATTCACCATTCTCTGGATGAAGGAATTTCTCTTCACCTCAGCTGTGAAAGGTGACTCCTAGTTCTGGATTTCCCTACTATTGAGAACATTCTTTCTGGATCTGCCTGTCTAACTCTTACATTTTATAAGCTTCTATGAGATCTCTTACTTTTCTAAACACCAGTGAATACAATCTTAACTGACTTAGTCTGTCCTCATATGACAGACCTGCCATTCCCAGAAATCAACTTGGCAAACCTTCGCAGCACTCCCTCTATAGCAAAACCATCCTTCCTCAGATAAGAACACCCAAAATTGCTCACACTACTCCAGATATGGCCTCACTAATGCCCTATACAATTGCCGTAAAACATCTCCATCCCTATACTCAAATCTTCTCACTATGAAGACCAGCATACCATTTGCCTTCTTTACTGCATGCTTACCTGTGTGCTTACTTTCAGCGGCTGATGCATGAGGACTCCAAGCTCTCACTGAGTAACTAGCTCTCTCAGTTTATACCCATTCAAGAAACAATCTGCCTTTCTATTATTGCTATCAAAGTGGATAATCTCACATTTATCGCCATCACTAAGGAGGAGGTGCTAGGGAAGCTGTGAGTCTGAAGCTGGATATATCACCCAGACTGGGTAGACTACATCTCAGGGTTCTGAAGGAGATAGCTGAGGAGATTGTGGAGGCATTGGTGGTGATCTTTCAGAAATCCAGAAATGGAGTCAGGGAATGTCCTAGAGGACTGGAAAAAGACTAATGTAATTCCCCTATTTAAGAAAGAAGAGAGGGAAGATGGGAAATTATAGACCAGTTAATCTGACCTTAGTCATGGGTAAGATCTTGGAGTCCATTAGTAAGAAAGAAATTGTGGAGTACTTGGAAATGCATGGTAAAATTGGACTGGATCAGCACAGCTTCGTCAAAGGGAGGTTACGTCTGACAAATTCCTTAAAGAGGTAACAAAGAAATTAAACAACTTGATTAATGTCCTTCCTGTAATTAGATGACCAGAACTGCACACAATACTCTAAATTTAGCCTCACCAATGTCTTATACAACCTTACCATAACATTCCAACTCTCATACTCAATGCTTTGATTTATAAAGGCCAATGTACCAAAAGCACTCTTTACGACCTTACCCCCCTACCTGTGACGCCACTTTTAGAGAATTATGTATCTGTATTCCCCGATCCCTCTGTTCTACTGCACTCTTCAGTGTTCTACCATTTACTTTGTATGTTCTATCTTGATTTGTCCTTCCAAAGTGCAAGACCTCACACTTGTCTGCATTAAACTCCATCTGCCATTTTTCAGCCCATTTTTCTAGTCCAAATCCCTCTGCAGGCTTTGAAAACCTTCCTCATTGTCCACTACATCGCCAATCTTTATATCATCAGTAAATTTGCAGATCCGATTTACCACATTATTACCAGATCATTGATATAGATGTCAAACAACATTGGACCAAGCACTGATTCCTGTGGCACATCTCTAGTTACAGAACTGGAGGGCACAACTTCAGTGAGAAGGGATGTACCTTTAAAATTGAGATGAGGATGAATTTCTTCAGCCAGAGGGTGCTGATTCTATGGAAGCCAAATCGTTGAGTGTCTTTAAGATAGAGAGAGATAAATTCTTGATCAATGAAGGAATCAGGGGTTACGGGGAGAAGGTAGGAGAATGGACATGACAATCATATCAGCCATGATTGAAAGGCAGAGCAGATGCGTTGGACTGAATAGCCTAATTCAGCCCCCAGGTCATATGATCTTATGGTCTTATCCACACTATACTGCATCTGACATGCAATTGCCCACACATTCAACCTATCCAAATCATACTGAAGCATCTCTGCATCCTCCTCACAGCTCAACCTCCCACCCAACTTTGTATGATCTGCAAATTTGGAGATAATACGTTCAGCTCTCTTTTCCAAATCACCAATATATAATATGAACATTTGGGGTCCTAGCACAGATCCCTGTGGAACCCCACTAGTCACTGTCTGCCGATCAGAAAAAAACATGCTTGTTTACAGATTGATTCAGGTATTTTCCACTACTCATCCTAGTTTTCAAATTACAGGTTTTCAAAGAGTAGCAGCAATGTAGCAGACTGGATTAACTTGGCTCTAGGGTATTTTTTATTCCTGTACTTAAGCTAGTAACAGATCTGTAACTATTAAAGGATAGTCAAATATCATATGGCTCTAAAATTGTAAACGGAGAGTTTTTAACGCAACTCAAAAACAAATCAAAAATCTCTATGAGATGTGAGTGAATAACTACTTGAAGGTTGTGAAATTCAGAATCCGTGGAAAATGGAAACATCATCACGAGAATTAGAATGGTACGGTGTATCGGACAGACTTGTGATTAACTATTATTAGCAAGCTGACTACATGACCCAAGTTGACAGCTACTTAGTACATATTGAACCAGACACGAAAGATTTCCGTCTCTGTCCACAGATAAAGGGTTTGCATTCGAGATAGGAAGAGCAGGTGCAGGAATGTTTATGCATGAAATTCTGAAGTGACTAAATGAAATTAAATATGTATCTCACTTATATGGTGCAGTGGTCAAGAAAAAAATAATTGACTTTGTTGAACATCTTTGAATTATTTGAATATGTGCAGTTCAAGCAGTGCTTATTGGGTTGACTTCAGTAGTTTTGTGCATTTTAATTTAAGCAATTTCTTTCTACATTTATGCTCATTAAGATCAGGTAATCATTGCTCAGAACTGGAACATTTTCCCAATTTGCACCGAGTGCACTCATTATGTATGGTCAAGTCACACATTTCATGGGTTAGAAGGAGTGTACAATTCTGTCCCTATCACTCTTATGAGGTACCTGTACTCGAACCTAAAATGTTAACAAGTTTATTCATTAATCACAAGTAGGCTTATATTAACACTGCAAAGCAGTTACTGTGAAAATACCCTAGTTGCCACACTCAAACTGTGAGAGTACACTGATGGAGAATTTAGTGTAGTCAATGCACCTGATCAGTAGTCTTTCAGACTGAGGGAAGAAACTGGAGCACCTGGAGGAAACGCACGCTGATATGGGGAGAATGTGCAAGCTCCACATAGACAGTGGCCCAAGCCAGGAATCAAACCTGGGTCCTTGGTGCTGTGAAGCAGCAGAGTTAACCAGAACAACACTCACTGCTACACCACTTTGACTTTATTTCCCAACATGTTATAGTAAATTCTTTGAGAAAACAAATTGGTGTCAACCTTAACCTCACTGAAGGGCAAAACAGCTTGAAAGGCTCTTGTGCCTATGTTCCTTGTATATTTTCTTTGAGATACTGAGGTGCAATTTCAACGTGGTGAAAATATTAAGACGAGGATAAAATATGGGACAATTGGATGAAGGAAGAAGAAATATATGAAGCACATTTTAGAACTAATCATGGCAGTATCGATAAAATGGAGAAACACAAGATAGGATTGTAAGAGAAAATGTCGGAGGATGAAGGTTAAACACATTAGATGACCATTTCTTTTAGTCCTATCTGAAAGTTCAAAAATGATGTTGAATAAATCTTCAGAATGTTATGGAGAGTTGAGGTTTTGAAGGAAAAGATGTATTCAGTATGAAAGAAAAAGAATAAATTCTTGGGGGAACTTGCCAAGTAATAAATGTAGGAATTCCACTTGAGTTTAAAAGAGGTTGATAAAGCCAAGTGTATCAATATGTAAATGGCAGTGAAAGCCATTTGAATTATATAATTTCTCTTTATGCATAACCTAATGCAAGCACAATATTTGGCTCCAACCTTGATTTGAATAGTTTCATTCAGATGCTAATTATTTTTGTGTAAAAGGCTCTCATTACATTTGGCTTCTGTGGAATTTGGGTTCCATCACAATAGCTGCAACACATCGATACAAACTAGAGATACTGCCTGTACTGTACCTTATTCTTTCCCAACCCTTATTTGAAACTCAAAAGATTAGTTTTTGGCTTTTGTTGATCTCCAAGTTGGCAATTTTCGGATTATGAGATCATGGCTGGTTACGAAGGTATCACATGTTACTCCTATTGTATTGGGAGTTGAACCAGTCCAGGGGGTGGAGACAAGCAGAGGAAATCAGACCACATCTTTTGCTTCTAGTGAGCTGATATCACTGAATTACAAAGCCAAGGTGCGATTGAAGAAGGAAAAAGAATTTTAAGGAAACATCCATAGTCGCCCTGTGGCTCAGTTTTGAGGATTATAAAATTGTAATTTGCAGTTAATCTATTTTGATTGCTGATCTTGTCCCATCCACCCACCCATTGAATAATATATCTATTGTTCTGGGTCTTTAAGTAACAATTTGGCACTTGATTTCAGTTTTAATATAATCCAGGTAGCAGTATGGTGATTTGTACAATCATACTGAGACAAAGAATGTAAGACTACTTCCTAGTCTTGTATAAAGTCAAGTTGAAATATATCATTGGGAGACCAATTAACTACTAGGAACTTTTGCTCTTGTAAATTCTACTTTAATATCATGCCTGAGTTTCAAAACTGAACTGTCTAAGCGCTAAAGAGTTGTTCTAAATTCAAATCCTTCTGCTAGTCAGGTAGTTGATACAATTAGGCATGATTTTGAATAAACTACATCATTTTAGGGCCATAATTTTTTTGTATTCTGCCACAGCATTGAAATGATTTGCTTCATATATAAAATGAAGTTTTGAGGAGAGTGCGCTTTTTGAGTAGAAGTGAGGAGCATTAAAATAAGCAAACAATTTTCCCTGCTGCATTGAGCAAAATGCCTGTTAGAAACTATGGGACTCCAATGCAACTGTTTGATGGTTTATTTTAATGCTGCTTGTTGCTAGCAAAAGGGTACAGCTCTATTTGAATTTTGTGGTGCCATATAGGCAGATCAATTTCGCTGCAACAAAAGCATTACAGTTATCTGTGTGGTGTCCTGCTATGCCTAAACACGCAATTAGCAGTTCAGCATTGTATGCCTTCACGTTGCACAACATCTTGACTTGATTTTATATTGTTGTTGTTTCTTCATGTTTTGTTAAAACAAAATCATGAGACTCTACCTAACTGTGTTATGGGAGTACTTTCACCTCATGGACTGAAATAGTTCATCAAGAATAAACAGTCAGACTTGGAGAAGACAATACCTTGTGTTGTGTCACAAGATGCATGAAGGGATCATTGTTGCTCACAATTTACATGAACAATTTGGACTCTGAAATTGGAAGGAAATTTCAAAATTTGTTGAAGGCTCCAAATGGGAAGGTATATACTTTTTTATTTCTTCATGGAATGTGAGCATTGCTGGCAAAGCCAGCATTTCTTGCCAATTTCTAATTGTTTTTGAGCAAGTGGTCATGAGCTGTCTACAGAATGGCTTTCTGGGCTAGCATAGGGAACAGCTAAGACTGAATCATATTAGTCTGGTTCTGGAGTCACTTGTAGCCTTTACTGGGTGAGGATGGCAGATTATGTCCCCTGAAGAACATCAGTGAACCCAATGGCTTTTTATACCAATCCAGTAGTTTCATGATCATTGTCAATTAATTTAGCATTTCATTTCAGATTTAATTAATTAATTGAATTTAAATTCATTCGGTTGCTGTGATGAGATTTGGTATAATGTCTCCAGAGCATTTATCTAATCCCTAGGATTGCTGGTCCAGTTGCATTACCACAGTGATATTGTCAACATAGACGGTAAAAGAGGATTGTTATAAAATACAGGAAGACATTAATAAACCTGCAGAATGGGTATAAAATTCACAACTGAACTTCAGTGTAAATGAGTGTGAGGTGGTACATTTTAGTTGGAAGAACAAGAGGCCACGTACACTCTTGGAGCATAAGGGCTGGATTTACACTGAGTTGGGAAATTATACATAATCTTTAAAAATGATGGGATAGACTCAGATGCTGATGTCTTGCCACCCATTTCCAACCAGCCCAGTTTTTGGTGGCAGGGGGCAGAACATAGGAGAGAAATGTGAACTCAGTGGGGCCATTTGAACATAGTTGCTAAGTTTAAATAGATCCATTGTTGGCAAATCGAAGAAAATTAGCCCGCAGTGTGGGAGTCATAAATTGGTGGAGTAGATGTAAATGTTCTTGAACGGTGGATTTGGTCTTTTAAGTGTTATTATCTAATTTTTAAATCCCTTACATTTTAACTATGAGAAAAACAGGCTGAAACTATCAGTGAGACTTAAAAGAACCCTCTGCATGACTGCTTTGGTTGATGAGCCACTTGGTGTAGGTTAGAAAAAAAATCTGGTGCACGTTCAAAAGGCCTTTTATAAGATCTATTAATGTTATGTCATTGTAAATGCTTGGCTAAGTTTCAAAAATTTCAATTCTCAGTAGGTATTGTGTATTTGCAAGTTGATTGACGGTTTAAAGAGGCTATTAAAGGATTATATGTCTTTGATGTGAGGTCTGAATAAATGTTTATTTTTATATGAGATTAATCACTTGCAATTTAAAAACTTTGGCTTTCATGAATGAGTGCTTTTTCATAGAGTGTGAACGAGGGCTGTATTATATTCTTACAAGTTTCTTTATTTTTCATCTCCATTGAACACTGAGTGACTGGCTATAAAATGACATGGAATGGGGATAGAACATAGAACATTACAGCGCAGAACAGGCCCTTCGGCCTTCGATGTCGCGCCAAACAATTAGGAAAAAGCAATGACCCTCCAAACTAAACCATTCCCTTTTTGTCCATAAACTTATCTACTAACCTCTTAAACGCCACCAAACTTGGCGCATCTACAACTGCCGCAGGCAGGGCATTCCATACCCTTACCACCCTCTGGGTAAAGAACCTACCTCTGATATCTGTCCTATAACTACTACCCCTTAATTTAAAGCTATGTCCCCTCGTGCTAGCTTTCTCCATCCTAGGAAAAAGGCTATCACTGTCCACCCTATCTAAACCTCTAATCATTTTATATGTTTCAATAAGGTCTCCTCTTAGCCGCCTTCTTTCTAACGAAAACAACCTCAAATCCCTCAGCCTCTCCTATAAGACCTGCCCTCCATACCTGGCAACATCCTGGTAAACCTCCTCTGTACCCTCTCCAATGCCTCCACATCTTTCTTATAATGCGGGGACCAGAACTGCACACAATACTCCAAGTGTGGCCGCACTACAGTTTTGTACAGTTGCAACATGACGTTGCGGCTCCGAAATTCAATCCCCCTACCAATAAAAGCTAAGACTCCGTATGCCTTCTTAACAACCTTATCGACTTGATTGCCAACTTTCAGGGATCTATGCACATATACACCAAGATCCCTCTGTTCATCAACACTATTAAGAGTCCTACCATTAGCCCTATACTCTACACATTTGTTATTCCTGCCAAAGTGAATTACCTCACACTTTTCCACATTAAATTCCATTTGCCACCTCTCGGCCCAGCTCTGCAACTTGTCCAAGTTGCAGAGCTGGACAAGTTATGAAGATTATTCCTCACTTGAGCTACCTGCTCCGGTAATAAAATTCCAGTCCCGTATGTTCAAATTGGGTAGAAGAGCTTTGGAATTGGGATGGCAGATCAGGTATAGATATTAAAATCATCTAAAAATAAATTACTCTGGTTAACTACTATCTTTAATATTTTTGATTTGATTTATTATTGTCACATGTATTTATATATAAGGAAAAGTATTGTTTCTTGTGCACTATACAGACAAAGTATACTGTACATAGGGAAGGAAAGGAAAGAGTGCAGAATGTCATGTTACAGTTGTAGCTAAAGTGTAGAGAAAGATCAACATGATGCGAGGCAGATCTATTCAAAAGTCTGATGCAGCAGAGAAGAAGCAGCTTTTGAGTTGGTTGATACATGTCCTCAGACTTTTGTAACTTTTTCCTGACAGAAGAAGGTGGAAAAGAGTATATCCAGGATGTGTGGGGTCCTTGATTATGCTGGCTGCTTTTCCGAAGGCAGCAGAAAGTGTAGACAGTATTAATGAATGGGAGGCTGGTTTGAGTGATGAACAGAGCTTCGTTCATGATCCTTTGTAGATTCTTGCGGTCTTGGACTGAGCTGGAGCCATATCAAGCTGGGATACAACCAGAAAGAATGCATTCTATGGTGCATTTGTTAAAGTTGATGCGAGTTGTAGCAGACATACTGAATTTCCTTAGTCTCCTGAGAAAGTGGAGGTATTGGTGGGATTTCTTACTATAGCATCAGCTTGAAGGTAGTAGGACAGGTTGTTGTTGATCTGGATACCTAAAAACTTGATGCTCTCAACCATTTCTATTCCATCCTCATTGATGTAGACAGGGCCATGCCTTCCAGTATGCTTCCTGAAGTTGATGTTTACCTCCTTCATTTTGTTGACATTGAAGGAGAGAATATTGTTGTCACACCTGTTCACCAAATTCTCTGTTCCTTTCCTGTACTGTATCTCGTCATTGTTGAGTTCTGATCCACGACAGTGTGTCATTAGCAAACTTCAAAATCGAGTTTGAAGGGAATTTGGCCATACAGTCATATATAAGGAATATAGTAAGGAACTGAGGACACAATCTTGCAGAGCATCAGTACTGAGGATGATGGTGGAGGAGGTGTTGTTGCCTATCTTTACTGACTGCCATTTGTGGGTTAGTAAGTCTAGGATCCAGTTGCAGAGGTACAAGCCGAGCTCCAGGTCACGAAGTTTCATAGGAATAATGGTAATAAAGGCTGAGCTGTAGACTACGAACAGGAGTTTGACATTGGTAAATTTGCAGGTATTGCAGGATTGAGTGTACGGCCAGGGAGAGGACATCTGCTATGCACCTGTTGCAGCAATAGATGAACTGTAGTGGATCCAGGCAGTCTGGGAGGTAGGGATTAATTTATGCCATGACTAACTTAGGATGCACTTCATTCCGATAAATGTCAGAGCCGCTGGACGATAGTTATTAAGGCATCTTGCTTGATTTTTCTTTGGTACCAGGAAGATGGTCGTCTTCTTGAAGCAAATAGGGACCTCAGATTGATGTAAACGGAAGTTGAAGATTTCCGCAAATATCCCTGCCAGCTGGTCCGTGCAGGACCTCAGTGCTTGTCTGGGTAACCCATCTGGGTCAGTTGCTTTCTGTGGGTTGACTTTTGAGAAGGCTGCTCTGATGTCTGCAGTGGTAACCTTGGATACAGGTTTGACCAAGGCTTCTGAGATGAATGGTGTGCCATCGCTGACTTCTTGCTCAAAACAGGCATAGAATGCATTGAGCTCATTGGGGAGGGGTGCATTGGAGCTGGTGATTTTAACATAGAACATAGAACACTACAGCACAAACAGGCCCTTTGGCCCATAAGTTGTGCCGATCATATGGATACCTACCAGAACATAGAACTATCTGTAATCCCATTAAATCCCATGTACTCATCCAGAAGTCTCTTAAAAGACCCCAGCGAGTTCGCCTCTACCACCACTGACAGCAACCGATTCCATTCACTCACCACCCTCTGAGTGAAAAACTTACCTCTAACATCTCCTCTGTACTTGCCCCCCAGCACCTTAAACCTGTGATTTTACTTGCCTTTATCTTGTAGTCTGTTATACCTTGCAGATCTTGCAGTCGGTTGGAGTCCATGTAGCTAGCCTGGGATTCTAGCTTGGTCCAGTACTGCCTTTTGGCATCTTTGATGGATCTCCTTAGATCATATCTGGTTTTGTTGTATAGGTCAGGGTTGCCTGACTTGAATGCCTCAGACGTGGATTTCAGCAAACATAGCTCGATTCATCCATAGTCTGTGGTTGGGAAACACGCGGATTTGCTTCTTTGGCACACGGTCTTCTACACACTTTTTAATGAAGTTACTGTCGTGCCATTCTCGTTCAGACTGGTCACAGAGTTTTTAAATATTGACCGGTCTACTGATTCTATCACATAGGAGATCATCCGATTCCTCAGATGTAACATTGCACAACTTTCATGTTTCATAAATTTATCATAAGTATCGTAAATAGCTCCAGTAACTTTTGTCGATTTATTGTAAGTACCATAAATGAGACAAAGAACAAATTAAAACTTTAAAAGAATGTGGTCATTTTGAAGAAAATAAATCAGTTTATTTTTGTACAGAAATAATACATTGGTCCCCAAGATTGAAGGAATGAAAATGGAGGGAGCAGAATCTGAAAAGATTGAACCTCTAAACATGCTAAATTAGTCTGATGACATGGCGTGATGGTAATACAATCCATATGTGCTCTAGGATATGTCATTGGCAGATTGCAGGTTTCCAGATCACTGTTTCCAACAGCAGAGAGTTCTATATCTTGACTGAGCAGTTTGGGAGGGAAAAAAGAACAAGAATCCCAGGAAGTGTCTTCAAATGACTTTTGCGCATCCGATTCTGTTAGTTATAGATAGAAGTCGGAAGAAGGTCATATTTTTGTCCATGTAAATGGATTATGGGGAAACAATTCTTCTTCTGCTCTTTACTGACAAAACATATTAGGTTAAACCCCTGGACTTTAACTTGGTTTGATTAGCAGAAACACTGTATTTCTTCCCTTCTCAAGTTAATTTTCTTACATGTTTATAGTTTGGAACAAAGAGCAGTTTGGTCTGTTGATGTCTCCCCTTATTGTTATAAGAACAAATACCTGCTGACCTGCAATGAGTTTGCATTTCAGTAATGGGAACGTTGTCCTTTTTGTCCTTCCTCCAGTAGATCTAGCAAAGACATTGCAGAAGCCTGAATACTGAATATTAACAAACTTTGGTATTGTGCTTCAAGTTCTCTGCTATAGTTAAGAATCCCAAAACTTAGGTGTTTGGAGTTTCTGGGCAAGTATGGATTTCTTATTTATCTGATTTCTCTGTTCAGAAAATTGTTAATATTTTCCAGTGCAAAATTGTTAATATTTTCCTCCCACTATCCCTGTCACCCAGTAAGTAAGCTATGTCACCTGTGTTTTGTCTTTTACTGTTGCAATTTCATTGCTTGTGATTTGTCTCATGTCCGGGAGCAGAAAAAGATAACTTACAATGATTTTTGGGCTCTCCATCTCATTAAACAACACAATGTGCATTTAAATAAAACTTTCTGTTATTAAATCAGATCTTACTTTTTAATCTCTTTTGCCCTATATACTTTATGATCCCATGTCATTTAATCTTCCAAGAGGTTTCTACTTGAGAAGAGTGCAGTTATGACTGAAATGATCTTAAGTGCATTTGTAATAATGTTATTTCTGGTCTATATTTGTGCTTATCTAAATTGGTTTAATTTTATATTCCATGATATGAATATATAGCTATTCGAGGATGGTAAAAAGGATTTCATATTTAAAAAAATGTTTTAAAACAATTTTTAGGATATCGTAGCTTTTTAATTGGGAAACATTTTGCAATTTTCTATGAGAAAACGGTATTGGAGACATAATCAGAATTACAGTAGAAGTATGCAAACAGAAAGAAACATCATCTTTGTAGGTCTTTTTTGTATAACCATGTGATTATTTGGAAAGCTGAAGAGGTAATTCAGCAATGGAAAGATTAAGGTCCAGCTATAGTGATGTATGAAGTACCTGTCACTCATTTATGTCTGAGGATTTTCTGAGAAGATTCTCTTGTAGTTTTGACTATACTTCATTTCAAAAAGGTTGTTGCCTGATAAATGAGCTCCCAGTTCATTTGTTAGTTGCATTAGTTTCATGGAAGGAAATCTGTTATTCATCTTGATTCTGCTTTAATGTTTCAACTAAATGTGTTTTTTTTTTAAACATCACAAGAACTGAGGTATCTATAGTAGATATGTGATATTTTGCCCCATCAAAGCTTTGCTCATACTCCACTTGGCAACATGTCTTCATTCCCCTACCACTTTTGGTTTGGAATAAGGCATGCATTTTTCTTAAATGACTGATGGAATACACTTAGAAATACACTACTAGTAAGGCAGAAAATTACAGACGTTCATTTGCAATTCTACTCTGGAGTCTGGTGACACAGACATGTTGTTGTAACATTTAACTATCTGTGCGTTTTACAGGCTGAATAAAAAATATAGCAAAGAAAGTTCCTTTGTAAGTTTTAATTTCTTTAGAAAATGATCTTCTTTATCTGCAATGCCTTAGTGCTGAAGTTTGCTTTGTGTTGTAGAGCAGTGTTGGCCTTGTTTAAGTAATGTAAAATATGAGCATTTCAGTATGGTTACACTTTTAATGTATCAGAAAAATATGGATAGCAAACATTAATTTTCCAGTTGAGTCTGATTAAACCAATGACAAGAACAATGCATAACGCACCAGCAAAAATGTTCAACCTTCCTGCTTTAAACCTAAGCTTTAACCTTGTTGTCTCTTTTCTTCAGTTGGTGGCTATGCATAAATAACTCAAAAATAATAAAGGTGTTTGGATGGCAGGAAATTGTGTTTGTTCATTTGAAATTGTTTTAAATTGCACCAGATAGAAATTTGAGCATTAATTGTGGAGTTTAAATGCAAGTGTAATTTTAGGTCAATGTTGCCTACCTTGAATTTAAGATGGGGAAACTATTTTTGTCAGAAAGCGTCAGTATTCAGTATTTTGTTACACCTTTTTGTTTATTTTCTTATTATTCACTTCACTTTTCTAATTGTGCTTAGCAAAGTGAGGGATTTAAGTGGGGAACCAAACCTCTTTGGACTTTGTTATCCATTGTCTGCATCAAGCTCTCCCAGGTCACAGATAACAGGATGAAGTTCTGTGTGCTTCGCTTCAATAATGCACTTTTATCAGAGCCTCAGAAGACTACGTCTTGCAACCAATGTGCCAATTATCAATTTTCACACTAACCAGCTTTGTGGGCCTCTCTGATATTTCTGTTGTACTAGGATTTTTAACATTATAGTCAAAAGTATGGCTCACATAGCCCAATATCGAGCTTTCAGTTGTTTACCTCTGTTGTGCAGTTTTGACCAAGTGTTCAATCTGATACCCAGATCCATTCATAACATAAGCATTGATGTGACCTCATACATACTTGACAACTTCATCGTTGTACAACAGCTCAAATTAGCAGACTTTTGTCTGACTACACTTCCATGAGGACACATTTTGATATAAAAGCTTTATATAAATGCAACTCGTTTTTATATGATGTACTGCCAAGTGAGTATAGCTCTAGCATTCCAAGGATTCTCCAGGTCTTGGCAACTGAACTACACAAATGTTATTTACATGGTTAACATTAACTAATCAGAGAGCTGCAGTCAGGAGAGTTGAATAAATCAGTTAAATTATGGTGCCTTAACTTGCACAGGAACTAAAATGTGCAACACCACCAAAAAGAGCTCATACAACCACATTCTTAGATATTGGTCTATCAGATGCTACTACCAGTGATGCAGGAAAGTTGCACATTTTTAGACTACATGTTGTGTGGAAGTGCACTGTGAAGTTCATTATGTCGTTGGGGTACACATTCAATGATTTGTAAATGTTTGGTCTACTATCTAAATATGTTTAAACATTTGTATTTCTCACAAGAAGTTTATTATCTGAAGGAAGAAGAGGACAGTGAAATTATTGGTTATTGCAAACAGTTCTCACAGTGAGAAATTACTACCTTTTTTGCCTACTTCTATGAGCTAACTGGGCCATGCAAAACAGTTTATATGAGATAAGTATAATTTTTTTAAAAATTAGTGCTGCTGTGCATAATACCCATGTCAGATAACATGAGTTGCTGATGATATTGGTCTCTCAGAATGATAAAGATCACATGAGTTTTGAATAGATTATTCTTGGAAACTCGAGGGCAGCAAATAGCTTGCAACTGTGTTCATAAACAAAATTTATTGCATTTGCCAGTTAGCGTGGAGAATCAATTCCGCTCAGATGTAATCGCACTGCCAGGACTATATGAGTTTACAGTTTGGCTTTTCAGAATGAAAAACGTATCTGCCATATTCCAGAAGCTGATGGATTTCATTCTGATATGGGTTGGTGATTACCCCCAAGCATATATTGCTGACCTAACCATTTTTAAATACTTATATGAAGAACAGAGGTATTGAAGCAGTTGTTTGGATTGTAATTTTGACTTGTGAACAAATGTTGTATTAACAGTGAATGGATAAGTTAACAATAGCAAAACCAAACAGCAAACTTAAATGATAAATCATGACAGTATGATTATCCCTCTGTGGAACATAGAAAATATCAAATGATTAGGCCTTCTAAGCTAAAAGCTATGGGACTGAAGAAAATTCTAGACTATTGTTTTAAATAGGGTTTCTTTAATAACTTTTGGGGCTACTCCTGCTCATCTCCCTCTAATGGTTTCAGAAGGACCTCTGAATTGGAACAAGCTTGTTTGCGATCTACCCTCTAATTCTTAGAATTTCCAACATGTAAAAAGAGGAAATCAACTATTACTTCTGCATGCAACAGTCTGAGTAAATATCCACTGGATGATGGTTTAAGCATCCATGAAACTGTTTTGAAGATGATGAACCAAGCCTCTGACAATTTAAATATCATATTGAAGATATATAGTAAGATCTAATAAAAAGCCAGGATAGACTACTGCCAACTTTTTGTACTAGGTACTTTAAGATAGAATATTGACCTATTTCTGTCTCCCTGATATCTAATGTCTGATGTTTAGGAGTTACTCAGAAATAGTCACTGCATCAACTTCACCCCAGTTAGGTGCTAATGTAGATGCAGTATAATTCAAGTCTGGGACTCTTTAATGTTAACTGAGTATGCAGTTCCTCGGTCAGCAGCTCATTGATTGGAGAAAAGAAGTGAATATTAAAGGCCAAGCTTTTTGGCAGCATGATGATGGTGTTGGATAGGGTTGGCAGTAGAGGAACAGAAGAACATCTTTTCTGGTCACTGCTCAGAATGCAGCAGCCATTGAAAAATCTGGAAGACGGACTCAGTCCGCTCCCCTCTGCAATATCCAATTTGCTTAAAAGGATCCAAAATATCTATTTATTCCATCTACAAGGTGTAAGTCAGGAGTGTGATGAAATATTCTCAAGTTTGCCAGAATGAGTCCAGTTCCAACACCACTTGAGAAGTGCAACATAATCCAAAATAAAGCAGTCCAATTTATTAGCACTCCATCTGTCTTTTAAACATTCACTCTCTCCACTGATACAGTGACAATAATGTGTGCCATATACAAGACACATAACAGCAACTTGCCAAGGCTCTTTTGACATCACCTTCCAAATCTGCAACATGTACCATCTACAAGAATAAGGCAGCAGGTGCATGATGACAACACCATTCTCTCCAATATGCACACCATTCTCACAAGATATTATGGCTGTGATTTTACTCACCCTCCCACCACCACCGCCAGTAGGGATCCTGGAGGGGGCATGGCTCTGAGGATGGGACCTGGAGGGGACGGCCCGATTGAGAAGGGAGGGGGATCTGATATCACTCTGCTGGATATCGGTGTGGGGATGGAGGCCTGTGTGCACTCTGCTGGAGATTTTGGGTGGGTGGGGAGAGGGTGAGGTGGGCCACTGCCACTCTGCGTGTGCTCGTTCGGGCAGGGAGGGCCTACAACCATTCTGTAAATGTGATCAATGGGGAGGGTGCAAAAATTCAGGTGAAAGGGGGCAGGGGGGGCTATATTTTTGGGCGGTGTGGCACTCACAATTGACTGCAGGTCCCTGTGATAGTGGAGGAGAGTGGGGTGGGGATGTCTGGGCTCAGGCTGTTTGCATCAGATGTCTCTCTTTGTCAGCCCTCTGCTGTTGCAATTACATACATGCGAGCATAGAGGTCTGCACATGCGCAATAGCTCCCTCTGTTGCTCTTCAAACTGGCTGGAGTTAAGCCCCACCCATTCCCTCTAGTAGCTTGAGGTAGACTAGCTTATTTTTTATGCACGAAGTGCATAGGATTGGGATTAAAACCTTGCTCAAAAATGCATCTGCAACTCTCCAATTTTAATGCTAGCTGGACACTTAACAATTTTTCTTCGAAAATTGCGCCTATATCTCTGTTCTTTCATTGTTGTGGTATCAAAATTCTATAATGCCTTTCCTAACAGCACTGTAAGTATACTTGCACCAGATGGACGGCAGCATTTTAAGAAGATGCTTACTACCTTTTCCATGGCAGTTAAGAATGAGCAACAAATGTTGCCCTAACCAGCAATGTTCACATTGGATGAAAAAATAAAAGAATGTCCCTTAATTAATTTTATAATGGGCAAGATGCATGCAAATATTTTGACCTGGAAGTGGGGTGGCAAATTTTCAGACAATCTTTGGGTGCGGCATGCAAAACTTTTCTTCTTTTAAAGAATGCTGATCAAACTGGTGCAACAAGCTCCAATTACCATCTCTTAATAAATATCTATCAAGAAGATTGGATTTCTATTGTTAAGTGAACCATACTTTACAGAAAAACGTAAAAATAGAAGCTGTAAGGCAGACTTTTGTTCATTGTTTGTGATAAACCTCATAAACATTTTGTGATGGTCACCACCCAAGTTAGAAGTAAAATCCATGAATGCTCCTTGGATTCGGGAAGGCTTGCCAAACGGAATTTGAAAGAGATCCCAGTTGTTCATTGCAATATTCAAACCTTGCAGCAACAATAAAGAAAATTAACTGGATGCTGCAATTTATTATCAAATCTATTGAAGTGAGGATGAAAAGGCCAGTGTATTCTAGGAAAAGATGGTGGCATCATCTTTATCTGATGAGGAATGAAGAAGTGGTCATTGGTTGAAGATGCATTAATGGAAAGAAGGAAAACTCAACCATGAAATCGAAAAGAGAGAATTTGCAGCACAAGTTGTGTGGGAGGAAAAAGAAGAATTCTCAATGTCTTTATCACAACAATTTTTTTTAATGATTAGGTGTCAGTCGCCTTTTAATTGGTTATCTCTGAATGAGAAGGTTGTAGGTTCAATGACCATTCCAGGACTTGAGCACAAAGATCAGGCTGACAGTCTGGTGCAATTGTCAAATTGTCTGATGAATTGTCAAACTAGAACCTGGCATTATAAGGTGGATATAAAAGAATCCATGGCACCATTTTTAAAAAAAAGTTATTTATTTGTGTCCTGGCTAATATTTACATCTCAATTTTCCACACCTGAGACCTCTATCACCTGGATGGATAAGAGCACCAGATCATAAGAATTATAAGAACCATTGGAACTAGGAGCAGCAGAAGGCAATAAACCCCCATGAACTTGCTGTGTCATTAAAACAATCTCATCTTGGCCTCTTTTCTGCCCATTCACCATAGCCCTTCAAACCTTTACTAATTAAAAATCTGTATACCTCTTCCTTAAGTTAATTCAAAGTCCCAGCTCTCGGATAGTGAATTCTGCAGACTCAAAACACTGAGTGAAGTAATTTCTCCTCATCTCTGTTTTAAATCTGCCACTCCTTATCCTAAAACTATGATCTCTTGTTGTAGATTGCCATACACAGGGAAATATTCTCTCTATGTTTACCCTGTCAATTCTCCTCGTCATCTATATTGCCAGATTTTTCAGAGACTTATTGCCAAAAATTTCGGCTAATACTTGCGAAATCATTATCCTGGTTAAAGACATATCTTTATTTGATCAATGATCGCATTGCAACAATAGCATTAGACAGTCCAACATCTCTGTAAAGAGAAGTTCCTGAGCATCATTAATACCACTCCAGAGTTACATTATATCAGGCAGGACAATTATACATTTTCAAGTTCCCTTTCCCCACCTTCCTGTTAGTTACGGACCATGATGTAGAGATGCCGGCATTGGACTGGGGTAAACATATAAGAAGTCTGACAACACCAGATTTAAGTCCAACTGATTTATTTGATAGTAAGCTTGCGAGTTTACTATCAAATACATCGGTTGGACTTAAATCTGGTGTTGTCAGACTTCTTACTAGTATTGAACCAGTCATCATTAATATAAATCAGTCATTATTAACAATTGTTATACCTTAGCTAATTGCATTCTATTCCCTCACATCATGAGGTTTCATTGATTTGTAGAATCTAGATACTACTCCCCTCACCCCCCTTCCCCATCACTTAACAATTCCTGATGCTTAGCTGTAGAGTGCAAAGGTACTGTTCTCACCAACCCTCAGTTACGTCAATGGTCGATCCAGACAGTTGATTTTCCCATCTCTGAGAAGCACTGTTTTATTAGTATAAAATGAACAGCTCTATTCATACTATGGCTTTGGGAACCCATACTGTCCGTCCTTATGCTGATAAGAATATACACATTCTGTGGTTTCATTGTTCCAAAGAATATGGTTCGTCTCACCTCGTCTTCTTCCCACCATGCTCCAGAGCATCCTGCCTTTGACTAAGTGTACAGATTACTTTAAAAATACCTTTTTAAAATTCAAAATACTTGTTTAAATCAGAAATGCTTGTGCAAATCTCTTACTTGGTTAGATGTCTTACTGTGGTATATGTATCTTTTTGCAGGCAGTACCCCTGTAAATCTGATCTGGAGTTATTTCACTTAGTATTAGTTGTTTTATCAGTGTCTTAAGTTTCTGATTATTTGAAATTTTCTTAACAATTGGCTACACCTCAATTAGATCTCTTTATTTTTCTAAACTCCAGTGAAAATAGGGCTAAATTGCCCAATTTCTCTTTGTAACTCAAACCTGTCATTTTTGGAATCAATTCAGATGCATGGGAGCACCACCGTCTGCAAGCTGCTTTCCAAGACACACACCATCAATGAAGGAGATAGTCATCGTCTTCAGGAAGCGCACTCTGACTACATCAATGGGGTTGAAGTGAAAATGGTCAAGAGCTTCAAGTTTCTTGGTGTCCAGATCATCAACAATGTGTCCTGGTCCCTCCTTGCTGATGCGATAGTTAAGAAAGCCCACCAACACGTCAGAAGACTAAAGAAATTCAGCATGTCCATTATGACTCTCACTAACTTTTACTGATGCACCATAGAAAACATTCTTTCTGGTTTATCACAACTTAGTACGGCTCCTGCACTGTCCAAGACTGCAATAAACTACAAATGGTCGTGAAAGAAGCCCAGTTCATCACACAATCCAGCCTCCTATCCGTTGACTCTGTCTACACTTCCCGCAGCCTCAGAAAGCCATAATCAAAGACCCTACCCATTCTGGACGTACTCTTTTCCAACTTCTTCCATTGGGAAAAACATTCAAAAATCTGAGATACATCCCAACTGACTCAAGAACAGCTTCTTTCTGCTGTATCAGACTTTTGAATGGACTCGCCTCATATTAAGTTGTTCTTTCTCTATACTTTAGCTATGACTGTAACACTACATTCTGCGCCCTCACCTTGCCTTCTCTATGAGCATTGTGTTTTGTCTGTATAGCACGCAAGAAATAATACTTTTCACTGTATACTAATGCATATGACAATAATAAGTCAAATCAAATCATTTTGACTTGGAACTATATCACTCTTCCTTCACTGTCACTAGATCAAAATCCTGTAACTCCCTTTCTAACAGCACTCTGGGTATTCCTACTTCATATGGATTGCAGCAGTTCAGGAAGGCAGCTCACGGCCACCTTCTTGGGGCAATTATGAATGGGGAACACATGGTGGCCTAGCTAGTGATGCCCATTTCACAAGAACATAAGAACTAGGAGCAGGAGTAGGCAATATAGTCCCTTAAGCCTGCTCTGTTGTTTAATATGATCATGGATGATCTCGTGATCTCATTTCAGTTTCTTGCTCATTCGCCATACTCTCACTAATAAAACTCCCTGTGAACAAATAACTTTAAAGAAAATCAACGTTACAGAACAAAGTTATCTGATCATTTTACACATCGCTGCTTGTGGGAAATTGACCACTGTATTACTACATTATAACGGCAATTACACTTGTAAAAACACTTTGGGATGTCTGTGGTGATTATCAATTGGCTTTAGGAACATTAGAGTATCAAACTTGTTAATAAGAACCTACGATATCTTAGTAGGGAATATGCAATAATTTCAAATTATGCCACTTGTTCCGCAAATGGCAGTGTTGGATTTATCCTACAGCCCTAATTGTGATAAGCCCAGGGCCACTGAACTTTCAGTATCATAAGTCCAATTTCTAGACTGCTTTCACCTGCCAAATCTATTGATCAACTTTTGTTAGGTTTCTGGTTTAAAACAACTGGATCATGAGCTGGCTGATTTTTCTTCTTGAGTCTGCTTCTACCAACTGAGATATCAGCTAATTCAGTACAGACCAGGAAACTTGCCTGAAAACACTCAGCAGGCTAATTGCTCCTGTGGCTCAGTTTCACAGTAGTTATTATTGCCTTTACCTCATCCCTAAATATTTTGGGAGGGGGAGAGGGGGATGGAACTACATTCATATGTTGCTGTGTATATTGTTTGTTAAGTGAAGAGGAAGTAGATTTCATGCACTATGTAGAATCCCCAGTACCTGTCAGGTCAACAAAATCTTTGCGACTTTTGAAATATACGCGGTATAACCAAATGATTTCCCAGATCCTCTTTCTCAATGTCTGGTGGCAACATCTTTGCATTTGTACAAAAATGTTTGGATCCTGATGAACACTTTGACCTTTTGGTGCTCTTAAGTGTATGACCAAAGTATTCCACTTTATTTAAAAGAGGATCCAATGACTCAGACAAGAAAACTTAAACTTACTGTTGGTGTCATGAACTCAAAACTGTTAGAATCGTTGAAGGAAGAAGAATAAGCAATTTGATTTGAGTAAGAAATTTTAAGTTGAAAGTGCTAAAATTCAGATGGGGTATTTTTCCTTTCTATGAGTGAAACTACAAAGGAACCTCTTGAACTTTTTATTCAAGCAGATTTGTTAAAATTCTTTTTAAAGGAAACAGGAAATGAATTTTAAGTTTTCTTATTTTTTTATATTGGTTGGCAAATCTCACACGTGCACATAGAATTTTCCACATTCAGCGACCACCTACCTCAGCAGATTTCAGAGCCCTTTGTTATTGTAATATATCACACTCTATCTCACCACGGAAACCTGCATCGTGGACAATGAACTGTTTCTTCTCTTTTCCTTCTCAGCAGAGATGTTGCTCTGTAAATTGACTGTGTTTCAGGACTAATAGGCAAACAGTTTATTTTCCTGTGTGCAGCATCTGCCGTGTTTTCTTGTTTCCAATACTTACCCTAATCTGTTTGAAATGTCTTTATTCATAGTTCAGTGGTGAATACAAATTACCATAAACATGTGACTTTAATCTCCTGTAATTACCATTAACTCCTCCACTTCGAATGCCCCTATTTATGCCATCAACCTTATGAAAGTACTCATGTTGTTGTGTTAAATCCTTAAGATAGGAACTAGATTGGGTTTTGGCCCATCTCAGTGAGGATATCACAAACATGTAGTGAACTGTGAGAGTCCTTTTGCTTCAAAATAGACCAGAAAATACTGAGTAATGTTTTGCTGTTACTTTACCTCTCTTGTTTTAAATCCCCCAAACTTGCAAAACTTACCGTTTCCTCCTTCTAAAGGTTGTGTATGGACTAAGAATCTGAACAAGATACACTCTGTTGCAATTTTGAATCCTTTGAACAATTGTTGCTTTGATGTTTATTGAAGCTAATATTGGTGGATCTTGATCTGTTGCACTCCTCCTCCAGCAATTTCAAGTTGTTGACTGCCTACTATAGTTATGAAATACAATATGGTGGGAATGATAGGGAGGAGTGTTAGAGGTTTGTGCAATTCTGGCTAATTGCATAAAGGTAGGTTTTTTTGCAGGCTAAATGTGGAGCAAATACATTTTTCCTAGCAATATTTTAAAACCTTGACTTATAGAATGGTTACAATAGAGGAGGTGGCTGATTGCCCTTTTGTGATATGTTAGTTCTCTGCAAGAGCAACTCAACTATCCACCCCACTCTTCCTTCCTTCCCCTTATCACAACCCCACAATTATTTTCTTTTCAGGACATTACTTAATTTCCTTTTGAAAGGCTGAATTGTTTCTGCTTTGGGCAATGCATCTCAGATCCTAACTATTGCTATGGTTGCATATCCCCATTGGTTCTTTTGCCAGTTTCCTTAAATCAGCACTTTTAGGCTCTTGATCCTCCTGCCAATGAGAAACGTTTCTCTGCCTAATCCGTCTGGACCTATCATAATTTTGGACATTTCCATCAACTCTCCTCTCAGTCTTAGCTAAGGAGAACAACCCAGCTTCTCCAGTCTACACATATAAGATATCATTCCTGGAACCATCCTTTTTTAAAGATACCACAGCTTTCTTAAAGTGGAATGCAGAGAATTTGCACACAATATTCCAGTTGAGTCCAAAACAAAGTTGTATAAAGATTCATTTTTAATGTCTTGGCTTTTGATCCTTGTGTGCCTGTTTATAAAGCCCAGATTCCATCTGTCTTACTAACTGCTCTTGCAACCTACCCTGACACCTTCAATGACTTATGTACCTATGAAAGGGGATCACAAACACTTGTTACTGTATTGTTCTTGCCACATGCTAGCAAAGTTAGTACAAAAGTATGCATCCTCAAATTCATGTTTCTATTTTGGTCATAGAAACATAGAAAATAGGAGCAGGGGCAGATCATTCAGTCTCTTGAATCTGATCTGCCATTCTCCTCATGGCCTTGGTCTATCTAGAATTCTTTCATTCTTAAGTATAGTCAGTGACTTGGCCTCTACAGCCTTCTGCGGTAGAGAATTCCACAGGTCCACCATCCTCTGTAATGAAGAAGTTTCATAGAATCCCTTCAGTGTAGATGTAGACCGTTTGGCCCATCAAGTTTGCACCGACTCTCCAAAATAATCCTATTCAGGCTCACACCACACCCTACCCCTGTAAACCGACACATTCACCCTGCTAATCCCCCTGACTTACACTAAGGGCCAATTTAGTTTGACCGTTTTCTGTTGCAGAAATCTTTGGACTCTGGGAGACAGTCAGAGCACTTGGAGGCAACACTTGCAGACGTGGGGAGAATGTGCAAACTCTGCATAGACATTACCCAAAGCTGGAATTGAATCCAGGTCCCTGGTGCTGTGAGGAAGCAGTACTATTCATCGCCACTCCTCATCTCAGTTCTAAGTGGTCTACTGTGTATCATGAGAGTGTGATCCCTTGTTCTAGAATCCTCAACCAGAAGGAACATCGTCCCTATCCCCAGTCTGTCCAGTCAGAATTTTATATGTCTCAATGAGACCCCCTCACATTCTTCTAAACTTGAATGACTATATGCCTAGTTGACACAATCTTTCCTCAAACAACAGTCTGTTATCCCAAGATTCACTGTTGTGAACTTTTGCTGTGCTCCCTCTATGTGTTATGTAAGGAGACCAAAACTGCACATAATACTCCAGGTGTGGTCTCATCAAAGCGCTGAACAGCTGCAGTAAGACATTTTTGCTCTGGTACTCAAATCTTTTTGCAGGGAAGGCCAGCCTATGATCTGCTTTTCAAATCATATACTGTACTGACTTTCAGTGACTGGGGTACATGGTCATCTAGGTCCCTTCATGTATCAACATTTCAAAACCTATCACTATTTAAATAATATTCTGTTTTTCCTACTGAAATGGATAACATTACACTTTATCCACACTATACTGCAACTGCCAAGCATTTGCCCACTCACTCAGTTTGTCTAAATTGCCTTGAAGCCACTTTACATCCTCACCATTCACTTTCCCACTTCATTTTGTGTCATCAGCAAACTTGGAAATATATTTGGTTCCCTCATCCGAATTATTGATGTGTACATAGTGTGGATAGCAGGAGCTCAAATGCTGATTCCTGTATCCCACTAGTCACTGCCTGCCACTCCCAAAAAGATCTATTTATTCCTAATCATTGTTTCCTATCTGCCAACGAATTCTCAATCCATGCCATCAGTTGTTCTGTAAATTTATTTTACATTAGCTGCAGGAATCAAACTTTTGTCAATACTTAATTCAATACAGTGTTGTTATTAAATATCTCATTTGAAATTCTCAAATGCCACTTGCCTCGAGCTCCCATGTTATACTGCCACCTCGAAGTTGCAGAGACATATCACATCACTAGCATATTAGGATATGGGCTCTGTGGCTAACAGCTTCATTATTCACATAATTTAAATTAAACTAAACCAAGAGGAAACCATTAATCGCATTACCACAACATCAATTTTTGATGGTAAAGTTAACCACTTACAAACCCAATTCTTGAGTTCGTTATTTGGAAACATAAAGCTACAGTAAGTTTGTGGATAGGCAATCAGTTTGGTTAGGATGCCCGACATTAGCAAACTAACCTTAAACACTGACAAAGTAATCCCTGCTCAAATTATATTCTCTTGTACTACCAGTTGTCTGACACATATTTATGTTTTATAAAATTTTGATGTATATCCTGGACTCCTAGGGAGCAGAATAATCAAAGCTACGGGTGGCATTTGCGCTCATTCAGTGAAGGAAAAATAGTTACATACGTTGGTGCAGATACATATTTTGTACCGTTCATATATTCTATGTACCCTGTTGAATGTAGTGGTGTAACAGTATTGCACACTTTAGGTTCTGTATGATCTTGGTGGCAGTGAAATCTGGGATATTGTATATAGGTCACTATACATGTGATATTTGAATTTGATCTATAAAAGGGGTGCCTGACTGGAGGGTGTATTAGATCTTCAGAGTGGATAAACATTTCTTTGTCAAGAACCATGCCAACTTTACAGTTGAGAATGACATCTAAATTAATTTCTTAGACCTAAAAATCATGAGCAAGTTTATTCTGGAATCATGATGCCATTTAAGGCCCAATGTGAAAGCGTTTGCAACACACAAAGACCTAACTCAGTGTTGATTGGTCAAACAATGTTGACCCAGCTTCAATCATGGCCTCGGATCACTGTCTGTGTGAAGCTTGCACATGTATCCTCTGTCTGCGTGGGTTTCCTCCGGGTGCTCCAGTTTCCTCCCACAGTCCAAAGATGTTGGTTAGGTTGATTGGCCATGCTAAATTGACCCTAGTGTTAGGGGATTAGCAGTGTAAATATGTGGGGTTATGGGAACAGGGCTTGGGTGGGATTGTGGTTGGTGCAGACTCGATGGGCTGAATGGCCTCTTTCTGCACTGTAGAATTCTATGAAATTCATTTATTATCCAAAATGATATTGTGAGAATTTTGTAGTTTGCCTCGATGAGGGAAATAGGTGTATCATTACCACAAAATGATGGATTTTTATTCCTTCTGTGCATCACCCTTATTAGAGCCATCCTAAAGCACATTTAAGAGTTGATCTCAATCTTTGGTTTCATTGACCATTCTCCTTAATAATAGAGTTAAATGTAATGTGGAGGAACATGTTTTTATTATTATTATGGTGATCACTTTATTTGATTTGTTTTGGATACTTTACTAGCTCTTTGTTGCATATTTAAAGTATATTTATATAAGGTTTTATAAACAAAATGTTTTAATGAGAGCCACAATTACTTTGGTAATATTTTTGTTATCTAATGTGGCCTTCAAAACACGAATAGAATTTGTTATGTGGATCTTGGTGTGACAGGGTAAAACATCAAAATATTTCTTGATTGCAAGAACTAAGCAGATACCCAAATGCGCTGCTTCTCCATCTATTTACAAAAATACTTGCAGCACCCATTTTTGACAATCATTTACTATTAAGAGGCATAATTCTTGTTTATATTCTCCTAAACTGAAGGGAATACCCAAGAACCATTGTCAAGGCACCTGGACCTAGCATTCACATAGAAACTAGGAGTGGAATTAGCCATTTGGTCCTTCAAGTCTGCACTGCTATTCATTTTGATCATGGCTGATCATCGAATTCTATACATGCTAATACATGTTAGAGGATTTCAAAATACTCTGGGATTTAAAGCATTAATAAAGACTGTTGAAACAGAGTGGATTAGCTTAGAATATGAATCACACACTGCCTTATACATATTTTATGGAGGTACCATCTACATAATAACACATATAACACAGTTAAAGAGGTTAAACATGTATTTTTTGAAAAGTGTGTTATTGAAGAAGCATACAGCTTGGCTAATGGCACAGGGTTCGAAGGCATCATGGGAAAATAGGCTGGTAAAGTGAACTACATTCCTTATAACAATACACTTATAATAGCATAACTTTTATCAGCATGAGTACAAAATAACTCAGTGAACGTAATGTTCATCAAACAAAGATACCAGGCAGCTAATGTATAGGCCAAACATATGATCAGATAAGAGTTTAGGCCAGGTGGCCATGGAAAATTCAGGCAGAAACTACTGGAGTTTATTGTTCCCATGCTTTCAGAGAATATCTGTGATTAGCCAAGGAATATGACGTTTACTAATGATGACTGACTTGTACTAATGACGACTGGTTCACTTCCAACTGGCATGAACCATTGGGCCTGTAACATAACTTTTGTAAATCGTGTAATTATATTGCTGATGTGATGTAGCTTCAGAGAAGACTGGACTGTTCAGCGCTTCTCTTCCAGTACCTGTTGGTCAATAAAGAACCACCTTTCACTAGGATATGGTGTTGCGAGTCTTTGTATTAGCTAAAGTTCAACTCAATATTTAGTCTTTGAAAAACCCTACAGTATGTAATGTATGTCACATGCTAATCTTACTCAAAGCACCTGTGCGTCTGCACCGAGTATGCATGTGCACATGTGAGTCAATAAAGTTGCTCATGTCGCTACCATTTGTGGGCACACCTCTTCACTTTCTGTTTGAGCTAATCTTATTTTGTTACATCTGTTGCTGTCCAAATTCTTTATTTAACTTACCTATACAAATATGTCACTCGACAGAAAACAATTGCCATAATTATTATTTAGTTGTTTGGTACTTAAAGGTTGTCTTGTTAGAAATTTCTCTCTTTCAAGGACATTTTCAATGAAGATTTAAGAAAGAATAAATTGTTGTATTAAAAAGCTATGCTGGATCCATGGCTGTCTTTTTTATTAAACCAAACTTCCCAGTAAGCAATGAGACCCCAATCTGTTCCTTGCTATGTGTGAGGAAGTCTCTATTTTTGAGTGAATTTGTGAAACTTTGAGGCAGACCCTATCTCAAAGTGGAATCTGGACAGAAAATGAAGTTATAAGGAAAACAGAAAAGGTAAATCTAGAAACGATACTCAACTTCCCCAGTTTCTAAGGAAACCGAAACCAGCTGAAGTTGGGAAAATGTTGGGGAAAGATCTAAAAGAACACAGATCAGTCCAAGCTGTACAGTAGCAGTTGTTGAATCTGCTGGAACAGAATAGACAAACTGAAGGAAGCTTAAGGATAAGGGGCTAGATCCAGAAGCTGAGAAGCAAAAGGAAATGAGCTACTGCAACTTTCTGTTGCTTGACAATAATAGTGAATCAGTGCTATCCATGCGAAGTTGAGCAGCTCTGCAAGCACACACCATTTTTGGTGATTGTAGCTATTTGTGTTCATGAAACTCTAGTTGGTTGTGCACTGCTGTCAGCTGAGCATCAGACTGAAAGAGATTCTGAAAATCCTCATGAAAGAATGTAAAAGACATTGTGACTCACCATGATAACAAATCTGAGTGGACTGCTGAACCAATTTGTAAGTTTTTTTTTGGTTCTATTTGTCCTTGAATGTTGAATTTATAGATTATAGTTAACTACATTCTGCCTATTAATTCATGGTTAATGCATGTTAATTCTGGATGTTAGAGAACAGGATAGATGGTCTTAGTATCTGATTTGTTGAGTCTTGTATAATAACTCTGTTTGAAATTATGGAACTTTGTAAATTCATTCTCTTAGTAAATAAGTGGTATGTGAAATTTCATCTACATTTTTTAAAAAAGCTGCTGGTGAGATTATAAAACAGGTAAGGTGTAAAGTACTCCTGTGGACAGAAATGTGAAAATATCGTGTCTTTATTTATTATTCGATTAGCTCTGTAGTTGTGCCACATCCAGCTGTGAATGGTGGTGGACAATTAAACAGCTCACTGGAGGAAGAGGTTCCACAAATATTTCCTTTCTCAACGATAGTGAAGCCAGCACATCAGTGCGAAAGATAAGGCTGAAGAATTTGCCTACAATCCTCAGCCAGAAGTGCCGAGTAGATGATGCATCTCAACTCCCCTAGAGAGTCACAGCATCACAGATGCAATACCAACTACCTTCAGCCACTCCACATGATATCAAGAAATGGCTGAAGGTAGTTGATATTGCAAAGTCCATGGATTCTGAAAATATTCTGGCACTAAAACTGAAGACTGGTGTACTAGAACTTGCCCCCACCACCCACCCAACCAACCTGTTCCTGTACAGCTACAACACTGGCATCTACCCAGCAATATGGAAAATTGCGCAGGTATGTCCTATATATAAGAAGCAGGATAAATCTAACCTGGCTAATTACCGCCCATCAGTTATTCTCGATCATCAATCAAGTGATGGATGGGGTTATCAACAGTGCTATTAACTGGCACTTAAGCAATAACCTGCTCACTCTCTCTCATTTTGGGATTTGTTGCAGCCACTCAACTCCTGACATCATTACAGTCTTGTAGGTGTACCTACACCAAATGAACTACAGTGGTTCAAGAAGACAGCTCAGCACACCACCACCTTCCCGAGGGCAATTAGGAATAGGTCATAAATGCTGGCTGAGCCAGTGAAAACCACATTCCTCAAATTAATTTTTAAAAAATGTTTCATTTAGTTAGCAAGATCTGGCTAGCTCTAGGGATCCAGATTGGAACTGACCTTGTTTTCCATTTGCAGTAAAATTGTTGTAAATGTACAGCTCATTTTCTAGTGCCCTTTTGGGAAGGAAAACCTGCATTCCTTACCTGACCTAGTCTAAATGTGGTTACAGTTGCAGTCCAACATTCCTGGTTCTTACCTGTCCACCTATTTGGGTCCAACAAGCCTCTCAGATTGGTAGCGATAAGAATTAATTAAAATAATATTGTGAATGAGTATAGAGAAACATCAAAACTTGATGTCTGTACCCAAGTAGGGTCATGACAAACTAGGCAGAAAGGTGAAAGAATGAAGAAGCATGTAGGTAGGCTAATAAAATGTAAATAATTGTGAAGTGGTGCATTTGGAAAGAACGAATGAATGGGAATCTGGTCTGAACAATAAAATTGGAAGGTTAAAGTGGACAGGTAACAAATAATCAGAACGAATTATGGAATTAGGTTTTGTATAAATTGACTGGAAAATAAGGGAGTAGAAATTATTCTTTTGCTATATAAATTTCTGATACCTTGAAGTATCATGACCAGTTCTGGACACAGTATCTTAAAGAACAAAGAATATACAGCACAGGAACAGGCAGTTTGGCCCACCAAGCCTGAGCTGATTCTTAATCCTCATTTAGACCCACTACTGCGTTCAAATATTTGTTATATCCTGATATCTTCCCCCCCATCCCTTGATTCCTTTAGCCCAAGAGTTTCTAGTAGGGAGAACTGATAGGACAGATAGAAACTACTTCCAATAATTGGGGCAGCGTAGGAATAGGGGATACTATTTAATGTTATGAGTTAAGCCTCTTGAAATTGAATATAAGAAACATTTTTATGCATGCAAAGGGTGATGGAAGTTTGGAATCCACTTCTACAAGTAGTTAGGTCAATTATTAATTTTAAATCTGAGAATAATAAGTTTTGTTCACCAAAGGTATTAAGAAATATGGAGTGAAAGCAGGTATGTAGCATTAAGTTGAAGATCAGCCATGATCTCACTGAAAAGCAGAACAGACTTAATGGGCTAAATGACCTACTCCTATTCGTATAAAATACTGAGGCTATTTTCTACCAATGTTTTGAAGGCAATTAAAACTAATGAGTTTACATTGTCGTTATCTCTGGATTTTAGATATAAATTCGGTCTAGACTGAAGAAAGGTTCTGACCCAGGTTTTAATTTTTAATTTTAAAAATTATTTATTTGAGTTTAGGCAAAGCAGTATTTATTGCTCCTGAGAGCAATCTAAGCCAGATGGCAGATGACAGATTCCCTTACTTTAAGGATGCCAGTGAACCAATTGGGTTTTTACAACAACCCACAGTTGCTAATTTGTACCATCAAATTTGGCTTGTCTCAATGTAATTTCCAGCCCCAAGTTTCCCCAAATATAAAAGGTAGCTTACAGGTTATAGCAGTTCAGACAAGGAGTATGTGTCTGGAATGATGACCTATGACAGACATTGCCTAATCTGATGTACTTTTCCAACATTTTCTGTCATTTCTATCTAATTTTAACTTTCTTTTTTATGTGGTAATCCAGTTCTAATTTGGCCACCTTGCTGGAATGAGAAATGCAAAAATGTCACACACCGTGCATTAGGGATTGTTTGACCAGCATCACTGTGGAAGCATGCTGGGGCACTATATTTGAGCTGAAAATGCTTGTTACTGACACTGGGTACTTGAAATGAGAAATTGTTCTCTTCCTTAGTACCAACATCTTGATGAGAAAAAAAGTAGGAAAAGATTTATTGATGTGCGCTGGCTATATTCCCCTGAAGGTGGAGTATTATGTGCAATGACTTTAATAGACATGCAGCATGAAAAATATACAGATTGTCATTTACAGCAATGCATTAAAATAATTTCCTCAATCTATGAGTCTGAACTAGATTTGTCATAGAAATTTATTTGTTGAGCTTATAAAATATTGGAGGTTAGGTTATACATTATAAGTTATTATATGTTCTGTAATTCTTATTACTTTCATATGCCTTGATGAGAAGAGAGGATGTTTTAGAGTATTTGTGGAACTGAAGCAGGGTTCTGTAGGATAGAAGAACCCTGAGGTTCTTCCATGATGCTCTCCTGTTATAATGTATAAGCCGTGTAATTATTCAGAAAAGCTTGTAATGATAGTTTCAACAGTCTTTTTCAAAAAGTTTGAAAGGATAGTGCAGCAACTACAAGCCAGATTAACATCAGTGGTGTAAAGCTTCTGAGATAAAATTAGTAGTCACATGGAACAGTATGGATTGATCAGGAAGAGCTGGCATGGATTTTGAAAGATTGGATTTGTATTCAACCATTTGATAGAGTTTTTTGAGAAGGTAACAAAAAAGGGTCGATGAAGGTAATGCTGTTGATATGGTGCACATGGACTTACAGAAGGAACTCAATACAGTCTCTCACAACAGACTACCGAGAAAAGTTATAACTCATGATTAGGAAGAGCCAGCATGGATTACTAAATGGGGAATTGTGCTGAACTAACTTGCTGGAATTTTTTGGAAAGATAGCAAAAAGATGAATGTATTGATATTGATATTGTGTATATGGACTTTCAAAGGGCATTCAATACAGTGCCACATAACAAACTTGAAAGAAAGGTTATAATGCATGGAATAAAAGGGACAATAGCAATGTGAATACAAAATTGACTGAATGATAGGAAGCAGAGAGTAATGGTCAATGGATCTTTTTTGGGCTGGAGAAAAAAATGTGTTCCCATGAGTTGGTTTTTGGGAGCCTGGCTGTTCCTAATCATAGAATCCCTACAGTCCTGAAGGAGGCCAGTTGGCCCATCGAGCCTTTACCGACAACAATTCTATCCAGGCCCTAGCCTGCAACCCATGCATTTACCTTGCTGGTCTCCCTGACACTAAGGGGCAATTGATACTAATGGCAACAGTCAATTGCCAGTCAACCTAAACTGTACATTGTTGAGAGTGTGGGAGGAAACTGGAACAGCTGGAGGAAACCCACACAGTCACCTAGGACTAGAATCGAACCCAGGTCCTTGACACTGTGAGGCAGCAGTGCTGACCACTGTGCTGCCCATATATTAATGATCCACCTATATAATAATGATTTAAATCTTGGTGTGCTGTTTCAAAGTCTGTGAATGACACAATACTTGGAATGACATAGACAGATTGGTGAAATGGGCAGATAGGTGATAGATGAAGTTCAATGCAGAAAAGTGTGAAGTGATGAATTTTAGTATGAAGAACACAGCGAAACAATATAAAATGAGGAGTACAATTATAAAGGAAGTGTAGGAGCAGAAGGACCTGGGTGTACATGTGCATAGATCTTTGAGGGTGGTAGGACAGGTTGGGGAGAGCAGTTAAAATAAAACATATAGTATTCTGGGCTTTATTAATAGGGGCATAGAGTACTAGGGCAAGGAGGTTATACAGAAATTAAACAAGGTATTAGTTAGACCTCAGATGAAGTATTGTGTGCAGTTCTGAGCACCGCACTATAGGAAAGATGTGAACACATTGAAGAGAGTGCAGAAGATGTTTACAAGAATGTTTCCAGGGCTGAGAAACAGTAATGAGGATACTTTGGAGAGGTTGGGAGTGTTCTTGGATAGTTAAGAGCAGATTTGATAGAGATATTCAAATTCCTGAGGGTTAGGGAGAAACTGTTCTCACTTGTGAAAGGATCAAGAGATTTAAAGTGATTTGTGAGCAAAGTAAATGTGATCTGAGAAAAAGACCTTTCTACACAAAGAATGGTTTGAGTTTGGAGAGCATTGCCTGGAAGTGCGGGAGAGGTATATTCAATCGAGGTATGCAAGAGGGCATTGAATGAATGTTTCTATTCACATAATCAATGTGCAGGGTTACAGGGAAAAGGCAGGGAATTGGCACTGTCATGATGCTCACCTGGACATGATGAGCCAGCTGGGCTGCCTTCTGCGCTGTAATAGTTCAGTGATAGTGTGGATGGTAATTGATACTAATTCCTCAGTCCTTGCCCAAGAATGGCAACAGTGAGAAATGTTGCACCATAAAGAAGAAATGCAACTGCTCAAAATATACAGTATTTCTCTTCAGATCATATAATTCTTTCATCTTTTACTCAAGATTTCAGTGGAGAGGGGCACTCAGAGTTTAAATTAATTTTTTGAGGTCCTGCTTTGGTGGGAAAGTACAGGATGGTTTGCATATTAGGTCTTTTCAGTTTTCTGAGCAACTGCTTCTGTTAGCAATCCTAGTCACAGCATTTTATATATCTAATCTTCGGAGAGAATGCACCAATTTTTGTTTTTCTCTGCCTATTAAATTTCTCCCACTTTTCTTCCCCATCCCCCTCCAGTCAACTTCAAGAACCACTGAAGCCTGTTTTTCTGTCATGTTGTTATCCTTGTATACTGAAGTACTTCCCTAACGCTCTATTTATCTATTGAGATTAGAGAAACTCACTTATGTTGTGAAACCTACCTTATGATTGCTGTTTAATAATGCAGAATGGAGTCTCGTGTAGAAAACGAGGTTTGTGTAAAAGAATTACATTTTGATTGCTCTTGATATCTTTCCAAGCCTAATTTGTTTTTGATTGGATCTGCATCCAGACAAGAAATATTGATGTAACCAGTATGTGTGTAAGGCTGTGCTGAATTTTTTTTCTTGACCTCATCATTCATTTTCTTTCTGCTGGTGTTTTGTATGCCTTTTTCCTGCTTGTCTCTCCACATAACCTTTGACAGCATAAGAAAAGGTAGTATAATAACATGTACAATGTAGAGAGTAACCCTGTAACTCTCCTGAAAATGTAGCCTAGTTATTCTTTTCTTTGGGCTGCATGATCGATAACTTAAAATCATTGACATGAAAAGCTATCACGTGACTGATCAAATGCACTCAATGCTGTCATGGTGACCTCTAAACAACAGAAGAACAACCAATTTCACCAGGTAAGACTGTGCCATTGTAGTTTTGTTAATGAACTAACCCCTACTGAAATGTTAAATTTTATATATCATCGAATACAAAGACTATTGTGTGTGTTAAAAGAAGCAATTTAACATTTTAAGTGTCTTTTGCAGACAGCCTCTTTTATATTGCAGAATTTGTATCTCTAGAAAAGAGAAGACTGAAATTCTGAAGGAATTTTTGTTGTAGAGAATAGTAATTGATAATGTCATCAGGAGGACATATACATACTTTTGTTGAGCAAAGGACACTGACCTGAAGTAATATCTATTTTGCCTTTGTGAAGGACAAGAGCTGTTTTATGGCGACGAATTTGTCCTGAGATCTCTGCCAATGGCTAAGATGAACTGAGATTGAAACCAGATAAAGATCACATGACCCAGCTCTTGGGTGTAAAAGAAACACTGGATTTGAACTAACAGGAAGAGAGACTGCCTCTAATTTAAGAAAGGGGAAGAAGAGCCTCACCTATCTGTCTTTCTTTTGAAATTCCTTTCACCAAAACTGAACTGTTTGTGACTTGAAAACGCACCAGAAGATCTCATTGCTACAAACTGAGAGCCCTTATAGGAGGATTCCAAATTAACATAACTATCCCTAAGAGAAAAGAGAATCAACTGGCCACAACCGCAGAGGTTGTTCCAGTGAGAAATCCTAATACCAGCAGCTATGGTGGAAAGTGGCTCTTTAACTGTGAACAGTCATCCAACAATTTTTAAAGTTCTGATACTTGGTAAAGTTTGATTTTTTTTGTGGATGCTTGGGGACTTGTATGTTTGTGCATTAGCTGGAAGTTGGATATCTTCATGCATTTAGAAGCCTTTTGTTAATTTCTCCTTATTTAGAGAAAATTTCAGCAATAAAACTAACTCCTGTTAACTTAAAGAACCTGGCTGGTTTATTTCTTACACCCAGCTGCACACAGTTAAGTATTTCTTTATTGAATTGCCAATAATACCCTTTTAAAATTCAAACTTTGCCATAACCAATCCCGGAGTGGGTCAAAGAGAGGAGTTAGCTCACCTTTCCTAATCTGGTCATAACAATATATAGAGATGAAGAGGATGTTTCCAGTTGCAGGATAGATAGAAACTAAATATCAGAGTCAAAATAAGTCCATTAAGGAGTTCAGGAGAAAAATCTTTAGCCAGTGAAGGATTAGAAAATAAAATTCACTATATATGGAGTGGTTGAGGTGAATAGCATAGATACGTTTAAGGGGAAACTAGACATATCACATGAGGGCAAAAACAATAGAAGGACATGCTGATGGGGACGGATGACCATAGGTTGGTAGCAAGCTTATTGACATTGATTTGTAATTTTTATGAATTATTTCTACTTAGAGTTGATCTGTACTAATCCAGGACTGCTAGTATCTTAGAGCCCTGGGAACACAATAGTATCAGTGGCTATGCATGTACAACTAACTATCTTAATGAAATTGCCAAAAGTCATGACTTCCAGTTACAGACCTTGCTTGATTAAGGGTGAGGGAGGATTGAGGGCAAGATCCTTGCAAGCCACCAATGCAAAGTTGCTTTACTTATATATACAAGTGCACTCAGATTGCAGTGGGAAAATAGACAGGTTATCATTTTCTGTCACCAGTACTTTTGTTTCTGGAACAATCTTGATAGTTGATTCTCTATCTCTCCTAGGGACACTTGCATTATTGCCAAACTTGGGACTGTTGTTGCTTGCAATACAGTAATGTTGTGTAACAAAAGCCTTGCATAGAAATTAAAACCTGCCGCTTTCCCCGACTGATGGAATTCTAACTCTGTTTTTGGATACTTGAGTGCATTACTCCAGAGAGAGAAATTTTTGGTTCTAATGATACATCCTCTTTATCTAAGGGGTTAATCTGGTAAGTTGCCATTGATTGCTGTTGCACTGATTTTGTGCCATTCCTTTCTTCATAAGCTCTACCGTGTGAAGTAAATAGTTCTGTGGCTGGTCCTTCTATAACCTCATATAGACTTGTAGCTCACTGGAGGTCTTTGTGTAAGACAAGTGTAGCAATCATAAACTGCTAATATGCGCCTTAAGGGATTAGATAAGAAAGCATCACTCTTGTGAATAATTGCTCTTCCCAAGCTCCTCAGTGCAGTGCTGGACATATTGTTCCATCTAAAACTTTTAGATGAGTAAAAGTGCAAGTCACTATAGAAGGTGAATCAGTACAGAAAATGAGAACAAACTGTACCTCTGCTAGAGTTGGTATTTAGTGCCAAACTCGCTTTTATCCTCTAAAATGTTGCTTTTATGCTGCGATTATAAGCAATTTGCTTTTTTAAAAAAGGTATCTCATTGTCTGTGCATAGGAAGAACTTACATTTGTAAGGTTTTTGCATCCTTTGCAGCAAGGTCGCACAAATGTCAAGTGAGTTAATTGACCTGATCACTTACTCTCTTAAACTGCTTCTGTTGGTTATGAGAGAAATGTTGGTTGGAATAACAGGAGAATTCTCTGGTATTATGGATCAATTTTCATTGATTTAACTTCCAAAAGTAGGCATCTCCAGCTATGCCTAACTCCCATCTACATCTCCGTGTTAGCCTGGATTATGTGCTGGAGTTCTAATTTGGTGGCAAGTAATATAAATAAAATAACTCTATTATGAATGGATGCTAACTCCACGTACTATTACTCCTCCTCTGCAGTTCATTTCACTTCTTCATCCCTCTGAAAATAGAGAGTCTTATGCAGACTCCAAAACATACCATTGAAAGATAATTAATGTAATTCTTGATTGAAGTCTGATACCCCCTCCCTTTCACTGGAAACTGGTAAATTGGTGCCACTTTGTATATGGCAGGAAAGGGGCATGAATCACACATACGTAATAAGTACTGTATTATATTGTTTGAACCTCTTGAGTATGAATATAAATAATGGTACTGGTTAATTGACACTGTAGCAAAGTTTAAAAAAAATACTTGTGATATGGTTCAGAAATGTCTCAAGATATTTCATGTAAGTACAAAGACTGATATCGTCACCTTGGGGCAATTAGGGATGAGCAATAAATACTGGCCTTGCCAGTGATGCTGTATTTCCAAGGAAAAAGCATGATAACCATATTATGCATAGCAGGTTTCCACAGACATTAGTGAAATGAATGACCAATTGGTTTTCTTTATCGATGTTACTTTAGAAAAGAATGTTGTACAGGAATCTGGAATATCTTTGCTGCTTTTTCAATAATGGCTTGGGTTCCTTCATTTCTCCCTAAACCACTGGATCAAGCAGATAGCAGTTTAACATAATTAAAATCTCTAACAATACAGTACACCCTGCAATCAAATAATTCATGATCATAATATTCCAAGCTTATTGTATATTTATTTATGTTCCAAGCCATTGGGGATTTTCTTTTTGTTCTATTTTGTCAACGTTTGACCAACTTGTTTCCCCCTCCCCAAAACATTTTTTCCCTAATAGTTTTCCTTTCTTCTGAAAGCAGTGACACACTTTGACCATGGCCCATGGCAGCAGTCATTCATTGATAGCTCACTTAAATGTCCATCTGAACTATTGCATAAGCTCACAGTGAGTCGTAGTTTCTCTGTTAACTGAAAGACAAAGGAGCATTTGAATAAACAAAAACTTAAAGAACTAGAACTCTTAAATTTTTCTTCTGAAAGTCATGCTTTGAACTAGTAAATCAACTGGAAGTGTTGGGTTTCAGCTCACATCTCTGAACAGACAGGTTCCTAATCCAACTCCTTAGACCACTTTGTCTTTACTGACAGTAACAATGCACTTTAATAACCCTTATTGTTTTTTTCCTGTATATTTGCCTTGTCTTTTCAAAAAAAATATCCTTGGGGAACTGGGCTGGATGAGTTACTGAGCTGACATTATAGGAAAACAGAGTTAACATCAGCAATTGTGTCATTTCAATTGTATATGTTAATTCAGCTCCTTCACATTGTCACTAATCCCTAGAAGCCATTTTCCTGATGATGATGTCAGCATTTATTACTCACAGAAATATTTTAAAATTGATAGACTAAAAATAGTAAAGAACTTCTATTCTGTTGGTTGTATTAGATCATAATTTCTTAGTATCTTCCCTTCAAGTGTGAACATTAGTAAATGTCGAATGGTTATTTCAACTCCCTAAAACTCTAACTGGAGTCACTGGAAAGGAATTACAAACTTGAGGGTGAGCTGGTGGCGGGGCAGCTTGGGGAGACGTTGGCATAGTGACAATGTTACTGAATTAGTAAAACAGAGGCCCAGGTTAATGGCCTGAGGACAAGGGTTCAAATCCCACCACAGAAAATGATGGAATTTAAATCCAATTAATTATTTTTATTAATTAGTAATGGCCAAGCAAGCCACTTAGTTCAAGAGCAATTAAGGATGGGCAAAAATGCTTACCTAGCCAGTGACATCCAGATCCCAAAAAAGAATAAAAGAGAAACTTTAATTAACTCTAATTGTATTCTCCTCTCGAGAAGTGAGGATGTTACAGTTAGATTCAACTTGCACCTGTACATTTACTTGTTCAACAGCGAGTACTGATTAAATTATTAGTGAATACTGGTTTGGAGCAGTTACTGAAACTGAGGGTGTGAGTGAGCTGAATAGCAGACCAACTGGCATTGAATCACTGAGCTTTATGACTGTGTCTCTCAATGTTAATTCAATTCCATTGTGCCATCAATAACTTCCCCAAGGTAGTACCACTGATATCATCAGTGCTGGTGAGACAGAAATATTCAAACATTGCCTGAGATGGATGGTGTGGAAGAAAGGTTGATTCTCGGCTGCAAAACTGTTCAACTATTTATTTTTTCTTTTCAGAAGAAGTAACAAAGATGAGGCTGTTCAAAAGTTAAATACTCACACCAAGGCATTTGTCCATTTTTTTTGATTAGTACCTAATTAACTTGACCTTACTAAGGGAATTAGCATTAAATTGATTTTGTCAAATTTGAGACATTTCAAGTTGCCATGGTCTTTCTACACATACAAAGTCAAATGATTTGCGTATTTGTATTATTCCAGGTAAAATGATAGCGTAAATGTACACTCTATAGATCTGCCAACAACACACTGCAGCAACTTTATGAAATAGATAGAACATTGTTTCAACCTTTGAAGGTGCCAAGACTACCTTAACAAGTGGTCTCTGGGGTTTTTTACAGAGGCAAATCACTGCATCATTGCCATTTTCTTCTCACTGATCATTAGACACTTGCAGATCAGTTATGAGGTTTTCCCAATCATAGCCTTTTATTGGACTGTTATGGACATTGGGATCTATGGAGGACAGTGATTGATCATACGTAAGCTTTTGCATGGATAATCATTTCTCTGTTTTGGCTAATTTAAAAGGAGCATTGGATTCAGTATCATATACGTAAGAACTGCTGTCCTGGCTCTTTAGCAGAAAAATGAAGAGTTCATGAAAAAATATGACCTGATTAACTTTAGAACATTTACTGCATGATTTCAGCCTGTTTCTGAATATTAGTATGCCCAACATACTTTTTAATTCTAATTTTTACTCTTGCTCTGTGCTTCCAAAACTTCATTCTAACTCTTTTAATTCTCTAACAACGCTTTAATTCATTAAGTTGATCTTTCTCTACACCCTAGCTAGGACTGTAACACTAGATTCTTCACTCTCTCGTTTCCTTATCTATGAATGGTATGCTTTGTAATATAGTGCCAAGAATCAGTTCTTTTCACTATATGTTAATACATGTGACAGTAAATCAAATGAAAAAGTTAAATGAAAGTTCTTCATTGTCTCAGATTTGGAGCGTGCAACTGGCATAAATAGTGAATGATATTATCAATAAAATTTGTTGGTATGTGGGGCCCAATTTTATGTTATGTGGTGAAATACAAGCAATGAAGTTGGGAGTGTGATAAATTTGGAATGCCATGCTGTGCATCACATCAGTGCCAACGTTGATGCAAATTTTATCTTGCGTGTCAATAGCATGAATGACATCAACTGGGGGGAGGGTTGCTTTATTATGCAAAAAAGGAATTTTTGAAACTTTTTTTATTATTGATGGTAAATCATGAGCTTAGTTAACCACACATATTGATATCCTAGAATGATCTTGAAGTTCATGTGTTTCAGGATTTTGGCCTTTGAAACAATCCTCAATAACACATTTACTAATTGCTTGTTTTTTTTTGTTTATTTCATTCTTTCTTATTTATAAAAAATTACAATTGAAAGGACTGACACTTTACTCAGTTTATGTGAGTTTTGTCCATTCTGAAACAGACAGTTGGGTGATCTGCTTTTCAAAACAATATAGGGGAGTGAATATGTAAGTGCTGTTACCTTTTTTTGCCCCTCTAAAACATTCCTGATGTGGATTATTTTGAGGTAATGGGAAGATGCTGACATAGTAGTTAATGTCACTAAACTAGTAATTCAGCTATCCAGGCCAATTTTCTGGGGACATAGGTTTATATCCCACCACATTATCTCTTGTTGATCCTCCAGAAAAAGCTCTTCAGTTGTACGCAATAAAATAAAACAAAAGTTACTCCAACTTGTAAATCAAAGAAAAAGGTTTAAAAAAGGAATTTCATTATTCCAATATTTGAGACCTCACCCTGGGCCATTCCAACCTCCCCACAATTTCCAAGTGATTCTTATTTATCCTGTGTCAACTGATCAGTTGACCAATTTTGTCATTGGTTACATCATTTACTGGGTCAGCTGATCCTCACAGCTTGTTACCTTTGGTCATACTACCAAAGGTTATCATTGGTTACATTCTAAGAGGACTTTAAATTCAATTAATAAATAACTGGGATTGAAAGTTAATCTCAGTAATGGGACCATGAAACAATTGTTGATTGTGGTTAAAATCCTAACTGGTTCACTAATGTCTGTTGAGGGAAGGGGATCTGCTGTCCACACCTGGCCTGGCCTACCTGTGACTTCAGACCCATAGCAAATATGTTGACTCTTAACTTCCTCTGAAATAGCTGAACAGTTCAAGGGCAATGGGAATTGACAACAAATATTGCCCTTACCATACACTCATACTCTGTGTAATTATGGAAAATGATTTGGAAGAGGAAACTGAATGTATTATCTACAGATTTGCAAATGACATAAAGTAGTGTGGGAGGATGAACTGTGAGGAGGACACAGTTTAGCGTGATTTGGACAGGCTGAGTGTGTTGGCATTGCAGAGCACGTGCAGTATAATGTGGATAAATGTGTGGTTATCTACTTTGGTAGCAATAATAGGAAGACAAATTATTACTTGAATGGGTGTAAATTGAGACCAGTGGATATTCAGCAAGCCTTGGTGCCATTCTGCATCAGGCTTTCAAGTAAGCATGTACATACAGTCGGCGGTAAAGAAGGCAAATGGCATGTCAGTCTTCATAGTGAGAAGATTTGAGTTTAGGGATAGGGATTGTTTTGCTGCAATTGCATAGGGCATTGGTGAGACCTCACCTGAGGTGTTACGTGCAGTTTTGCTGTCCTTACCTGAGGAAGGATGTTCTTACTATAGAATGAATGTAGTGAAATTTTACCTGGAATGATAGGACTGTCTTATGAGGAGAGACTAAATCAGTTAGGATTATGTTCACTAGAATTTAGAAGAATGAGAGAGGACCTCATAAAAAATTCGAACAGAATTAGACAGGATGGATTCAGGAAGAATGTTCCCAGTGATGGGAGAGTCCAGAACCAGGGGTCATAGTTTGAGGACAAAAGGTGAATCTTTTAGAACTGAGGTGAGGAGAAATTTCTTCACCCAGAGGGTGGCGAATGTGTGGAATTCACTATTATAGAGTGTAGTTGAGGCCAAGATATTGTCTGATTTCAATAAAAATTAGAAATAGCTTTAGAGACTGAAGTAATCAAGGGATATGGGAGGAAGGAGAGAATCAGGATATTGAATTTGACGATCAGTCATGATCATAATGAATGGCGGAGCAGGTTTGAGCAGGTTGAACGGCCATGTGGCCTAGTCCTGTTTCTATTTTCTATGTTTCTATGTTTAAAAAAAGATGGTGATGCTGAATTTGACTTTAGAATCGAGGGGGAATCCAGCTAGTGGCATTCTGTCTCAGCGAAGGACGCTGTATGTGTTACTGGAGGCCTTTGAGAGCAAGAAACCATTGAGATTGTGTGGGGTTGGAGAAGAGGAGGAAGATTTGAAATAGCAATGAAAATAACAAATAAAAAGATATACACCAAGACTTACATATGAAGCTTTTCTCCTGGGACGATCATGTAGGAAGTTCATCCTCATTCTGCCATGACCGCTTCCATCATTTCAAGTGCTTGATCTGTTTCATGGTTTTATAGAATCGATGAATCTCATCCCCAAAGCGTCCAGCAGGCCCTTTGATTCCTGACCTGACATCTGCTAATGCTGCTGCTGACGACCTGCCACTCTGGATCTGCTGAACTGTGTACCATGTTTGACAACATTTATAATACGAATCAATATTCAGCATTGGGAAAGTGAGAGAGAGAGAAAGAGAGAGAGGCTGTTGCCGCAAAAGGCTGCATTGCCCCTGGGCGGCTGTCAGAAATGGGTAGTTATTAATAGCTCCATCTCCACTTAGCATAGTCAGTAGGGGTCAGGCATGAAATGATTTAATCAGTTTATGATATCTGTGACAGGGAGCACTTAAAATGTAATCACAAAATTTAGGTAGAAGTGTCCCTGGGCTGCTGTAGTGTTTACCTCAGTTAATTTTCTCTGATGCTGATACAGTGCAATATACTAGAACTGATTATGCATTGAAATATTTACGAAGGATCTAACCAATATAGTTGTGCTGTTGTATCTTGTACCTTATGTCCTGTACATAGTTATATTTCATTACTGTGTAACAAAAGCATTATTCCTGAATCGAATCTAGGCCAGGGTTAATGAAGCACTGATTAGTATGCAACCCAAACTCTAATGAAATGAGATATATGTCTGTTTCAGATGAGTAGAAGTCATTTTTGATATCTACACATTAAACATGGCATATCATTATTGAAAGTTAAGTTTGTGATATTTGTATAAAATTAGAATCAAAAAGAGGTTTCAGTATATGCTAGGGATTATATAAGAAGAAATAAACAGTGATTTAAGTACAAATTCTGCGCTTTTTTGTGGTATCTTGTAATACTAAGCAATACAGAAGTTTCCAAGTTTCATTACTTTCACACTCACACTCTGGGTTGGTTGATCTCAGCTATGAAAGCTGTTGGACACTAACTGCAGTTAGCTCAATTTCTGTAGATGATGGAGAGGGAATAAGATCAAGATTTCTGCTGGAACATGTGTGCTTGGTATATGTATGGATGCACATGCAGTGTGTATGCATTGGGTGAAGATGTCATTGGGTTCTTCTGCAATGTCCCTCACTGTGGAATAAGAAAATTGAATCTGAACAGACAGCTACAGTCTTAGCAGATTTTCTAAAATATATAACTTCAGCGACACAGCAGCCCCTCAGATTTGCACTGAGATATCTATCTAAATTATGTGCTCAAGTCCTGGGTTGATGCTTGAACCAACATGTTGAAACTTTATAGATATCATCACGCTATACAAGAAGAAAGTCAATAGAGGTGATTGCAACAACTACTAGGATACACTCTTCAGCATCACTAGGAAGGCCTTTGCCAGTTACACTCCCAAATAGTGCCAGTGATTAGCCAACAGGATATATCCAGAGCCACCATATTCAGAACAGATAGATCTTTGGCAGACATGATCTTCTCCCTCAATCTTCTTCAAGAGAAGCAGGGAGTAGCAAACATCTTTGATACCATGAGCACTGCATCCAAAAGAAAATTAGCTGTCCTCCAAAGCCTCATAGTCTCATAAAGTCCTTCCACGATAGCATGCTCGGAACAGTTCAGATCAGTGGCTTCATCACTGGCAGTTTTGAGATTAAGAATGGGGGTAAAACAAGGCTGTATCTTAGCCCGTATTCATTTTGGTATCTTTCTCTCTATCCTACTAACCTATGCTTTCCCTGCCAACGTGGACATAGTGTATCTCCACATATGATCAGCTGGGAAACTCCTCAACCTATTTACATTGAAAGCCAATGCAAAAGTGAGAAAGTGGACATGACCTGATCAAAGCACTTCTGTATACAGATGATGCCATTCTAGTTATCCAGATAGAAGACCACCTCGAAGGACTCAAGGATCATTGTACCGCCTGTCATATTCTCCCTTGCATAAACGTCAAGAAAACTGTACTAATAAGACAGGCCTATGATTAGACTTACACCACGTGAAGGAGTCAGCAATTTTTGCTATTGTAGAGACAGGTGCCACCTGTCTCTTGACCAAGTGCTCAACACACACATTGGAAAAGCAGCCATTAACTTTGGCTGACTAACAAAACAGGCAAGAGAAAACAACAAATCTACCCATAGGACCAAGATGTCTGAATACTCAGCACATTGCTAAATGACAGTGAAGCCTGAATAAGCTACACCCACCAAGAGAAAAGGCACGATAACCTCTATCTTTAATGTTTATGATGCATCCTTGGCATCACATAGAAAGATAAAATCACCAAGGAAGCAGTGCTTCTTAGGGCAAATATGCCAAGCATGCTAGCATGAGCGAAAGAAAGAAGGCTGTGCTACTTGGTCATGTGCACAGGATGGAAGTTGGCTGCATCACCAAGGGAGATGCAGGGAGGTAGCCCGTGCCAAGAAAACAGCAAGACCAAAACTCTGATTCAAGGATACTGTCAATAAAGACGTGAAAGCCCTTTACATCAACCACGACAAGTGGGAAACTCTAGCTGATGACTGATGCAAATGGCAGTGCCAGCTGTTCGCCAGAAGGTTATCACTAAGACAGCATGTGGTTTTAGAGCTCCAAAACAGAGTCGGCCTTGCAAGTAAGATGTCAATATGCATCCCGCATCACTGGCAAGAAACAACTTCATATGCAACACTTGTGGCAGACTTTATCTCTCCAATTTGACTATCAAAAGAAATGCAGCAGACGATTTTATCAGACCTCGCCAATCTAAGGCTGCATTCTCAAAATCTTTCACAGATGGAAGGATGCCATGCATTGAAAAATTTGCCCAAATTAAAAAATAAAGAACTATCACACACGCTTGTGCGATTTTAACTGTGGCATTTCATACATAATAGCTGATATTATCTGACCTCGCCTGCAGCAGGGATTCTCCAATCTCTCTGCAGTGAATGGAGATTTGGCTGAGCATCAAATTCTCTGTGCTCACTGGTGGTGGGGCGTGTCTATCATTGAAAAATTCCAGCCAGTATATTTTGTTATCATGTAAAACGGCTGAAAAGATGCTGTGAAGGGGAGGGCTTTAGATCCCTGGGATATTGAGACCAGTTCTAGGACTTGTATAAACTAGATGGTTTATACCTCAGATGAATGTTCTTGGGGCAGTTGTAGGGGGAGGGTTATTGCTGGAGTGGGAAAGTTAGGGAGGGTTTAAACTGATATGACAGGGGGATTGGAACCTATGTAAGGATTCAGAGCACGGGGAATCAAGGACAAGAGAAAAGACAGCATGGAAAATAAAAGTGATAGAGAAATCAAAGATCAGAATCAGGTAAGGACACAATAACCAAAAGTAGGAACAGGACAATGAATGTTAAAAGGATTAACCTGAAGGTTTTGTATCTGAATGCTTGAAGCATCTGAAATAAAGTGGATTAATTAATTGGGCAGATAGATGTGAAGAGGTATGATGTATTTGGGATTATTGAGACATGGCTCCAAGATGACTAAGGATGCGAACTAAGGAACATTGAAAGCTGTTCAGTGTTTAGGAAGGTCAGATAGAAAAAAAAATGACGGAGTTGCATTGTTGATTAAAGAAGATATTGGTATAGTATTGAAGAAAGATGTTAGCACAGATGATTTGAAATCTGTATAGGTCAAATTAAGAAACACCAAGGGACAAAATACATTTGTGGGCGTGGTATATAGATCACCAACTGCAGGGGTAATGTTGGAATAGCATTAGACAGAGAACCAACAAGACATCGGGCCATCTTAGACTGGGTATTGTCCAATGAGAAAATATTAGCTGATGATCTAGTTGTGAGAGAACCTTTGGGGATGAGCGACCATTACATGATAGAATTATTTATCAAGATGAACAAAAATAGAAAATACTGGAAAATCTCAGCAGGTCTGACAGCATCTGTTGAGAGAGAATAGACCCAATGTTTTGAGCCCAGATGAGCCTTCATCAGAGCTCTATACTTGAAACTTTGGTACTACTCTCTCTCTCTCTGCATAGATGCTGTCAGATCTGCTGAGATTTTCCAATAGTTTGTTTTTGTTTCAGAATCCAGTAGCTGCAGTATTTTGCTTTTGTTATATGGATGGTGAAGTAGTTGATTCTGAGACCAGGTCCTGAATTTCAATAAAGGTAACTGTGATAGTATGAGGCATGAGTTGGCTATGATGGATTGGGAAACATTAGTGAAAGGGCAGTGGACAGGCAATGGCATTCAAGGAATAAGTAGGTCATCTCCGAAAGTTGTTTATTCCTATTTAGCGCAAGAGTGGAAAGGGAATTGTGGCCAAACCATGGCTTACAAAGGAAATTAGAGATAATTTCAAAGAAGAAGCATACAAAGAAAATGCAATAGACTTGAGGATTAGGAACAGTTTAAAGTTCAGCAAAGATGGGCCAAACAATTGATTTAGAAGGAAGAATAGAATACAAAAGTAAGTTAGCGGGGAACATAAAAACTGACTGTGTGAAGTTTTTATAGGTATGTAAAGAGAAAAAAGAATGACAAAAGTGAATGTAAATCCTTTCTAGCCAAAAATGGAATTTGGAACAGGGAGCAAAGGAATGGCTAAGGAATTAAATTCATACTTTGCCACTGTTTCACAAAAGAAGACATGAATAACATACTGAAAGTTCTAAGAAACACAGGTTTTAGTGAGGAGCTGAAGAAAATCAGTATCAGTAGAGAAATGGTTTGGAGGAAATTGGTGGGACTAAAGGTGGACAAATCATCATAGGGTCGTAGAGATTTACACCATGGAAACAGGCCCTTGTCCATGCCGGCCTTTTTTTTAAAAAAACCCCTAAGCTAATCCCAATTGCCTGCATTTGGCCCATATCCTTCTATACACATTGTATCCAAGTAACTATCTAAATGCTTTTTAAAAGATAAAATTGTACCCGCCTCTGCTGCTACCTCTGGCAGCTTGTTCCAGACACTCACCACACTCTGTGTGCAAAAATTGCCCCTCTGGACACTTTTGTATCTCTCCCCTCTTATCTTAAACCTATGCCCTCTAATTTTAGATTCCCCTACCTTTGGGAAAAGATATTGACTATCTATCTTGTCAAGTGCCCCATTATTTTATAGACCTCTATTAGGTCACCCCTCAGCCTCCTATGCTCCAGAGGAAAAAGTCCTAGTCTATTCAGTCTCTCCTTATAACTCAATCCATCAAGTCCCGATAGCATCCTAGTAAATCTTTTCTGCACTCTTTCTAATTTAGTAATATCCTTTCTATAATAGGGTGATCAGAATTGCACAAAGTATTCCACGTGTGGCCTTACCAATATCTTGTACAACTTTAACAATACATCCCAACTCCTATATTCAATGTTTTGACCAATGAAATCAAACATGCCGAATGACTTCTTCACTATGTCCACCTGTGACTCCACTTTTAAGGAGTTATGAACATGTATGCCTAGACCTCTTTGTTCTGTAATTCTACTCAATACCCTATCATTAACTGAGTAAGTCCTCCCTGGTTCAGTCTACCAAAATGCATTACGTCACATTTGTCTATCTGCCATTTGTCAGCCCACTGGCCCAATCGATCAAGATTCCGTTGCAGTTTGAGGTAACTGTCTTCACTGTGCACTAAGCCACTAACCTTGATATAATCTACTAACTTACTAACCATGCCCCTTATATTGTCATCCAAATCATTCATATAATTGACAAATAACAGTGGGCCCAGCATTGATTCCTGAGGCACATCACTGGTCACAGACCTCCAGTTTGAAAAACAAGTCTCTACAACCACCCTCTAAATTTTGTCAGGAAGCCTTGGGAAGGGATAGGACCTATAAAAGGTGAAGGGGGAAAAGTCTGTATGGAACCAGAAGAAATGGCAGAGGTGCTTAATGAGTACTTTGCATCAGTATTCACGGTGGAAAGTGATCTGGGAGGATGCACTACAAGTTTGCGGCAGACTGAAAAGATTGAGTATGTAGATATTAAGGAAGCGGATGTGTTCGAACTTTTAAATGCTATCAAGATAGACAAGTCTCCGGGACCAGATGGGATGTACCCCAGGTTATTGTGGGAGGCGAGGGATGTCATTGCAGAGCCCCTGGCGATGATCTTTGCGTCGTCGATGGAGACGGGAGAGATTTTGGAGGATTGTGGATGTGGTCCCTATTTTCAAGAAAGGGAACAGGGATAGTCCTGGAAATTACCGACTGGTGAGTCTGACCTCAGTGGTTGGTAAGCTGATGGAGAGGCTTCTGAGGGACAAGATTTATGAGCATTTGGAGAAGTTTGGGTTGATTATAAATAGTCAGCATGGTTTTTAAAAGGCAGGTTGTGCCTTACGAGCTTAATTGAGTTCTTCGAAAATGTGACTGAACACATTGACGAAGGAAGAGCAGTGGACGTGGTGTACATGGACTTCAGCAAGGCATTTGACAAGGTCCCACGTGCAAGACTTCTTGAGAAGGTGAGAGGCCATGGGATCCAAGGGGCTTTGGCCTTGCGGATCCAGAACTGGCTTGCCTGCAGAAGGCAGAGGGTGGTTGTGGATGGCTCTTTTTCTGCATGGAGGTCGGTCACCAGTGGAGTGCCCCAGGGAGCTGTTCTAGGACCCTTGCTGTTTGTCATTTTCATAAATGACCTGGATGAGGAAGTGGAGGGATGGGTGAGTAAGTTCGCCGATGACATGAAGGTCGGTAGTGTTGTGGATGGCCTGGAGGGATGTCAGAAGTTGCAGCATGACATCGACAGGATGCAAGACTGGGCGGAGAAGTGGCAGATGGACTTCAACGCGGATAAATGTGTTTTGGTCCATTTTGGCAGATCCAACGGGATGAATGAGTACACTATCAAAGGTAGGAGTCTTAGCTGTGTGGAAGAGAAGAGGGATCTTGGGGTCCGGGTCCATAAGACTCTCAAATCGGCCTCCCAGGTGGAGGATGTGGTTAAGAAAGCTTACGGTGTACTGGCCTTCATTCATCGAGGGATTGAATTCAGGAGTCAGGAGGTAATGCTGCAGCTTTATAGGACCTTGTCAGACCACACTTGGAGTACTGTGCGCAGTTCTGGTCGCCTCACTATAGGAAGGACGTGGAAGATATTGAAAGGGTGCAGAGGAGATTTACAAGGATGTTGCCTGGATTGGGAGGCATGCCTTATGAAGACAGGTTGAGGGAGCTGGGACTGTTCTCCCTGGAGCGACGAAGGTTGAGAGGCGACCTGATAGAGGTTTACAAGATGTTGAGAGGAATAGATAGGGTGGACTCTCAGAGACTATTTCCCAGGGCTGAAATGGTCGTGACGAGAGGGCACAGATTTAAGTGCAGGGAAGCAAGTACAGAGGGGATGCTAGAGGAAAGTTTTTCACTCAGAGGGTGGTGAGTGAATGGAATCGGCTGCCGTCAGTGGTGGTCGAGGCAAACTCGCTGGGGTCTTTTAAAAGACTTCTGGATGAGTATATGGGATCCAATGGGATTGGGGGTTATAGATAGGTCTATGGCTGGGTAGGTTTTGATGTGTTCGGCACAACTTGTGGGCCGAAGGGCCTGTTTGTGCTGTAGTGTTCTATGTTCTATGTTCTAAGCCAATTTTGTATCCATTTCAATACCTCACATTTGGTCCCGTGAGATTTAACTTTGTGCAAGAACCTACATGTGGTACCTTGTCCAGGACCTGATCATCTTCATTCCAGAGTACTCAAGGAGGTGCCATTAGAAATAGTAGGCCCATTGGTGTACATTTTGCAAAATTCTTTGGACTCTGGAATGGTCTCTACAGAGAGTAGCTAATGTAAGCCCGTTATTCAAAAAGGGAAGTAGAGAGAAAAGGGAACCATAAACAAATGAGCCTAACATTAAAAGTAAGGAAGTTGCTGGATTCTATTATTATAACACAGGATTTGGAATAATGGTATAATCAGATAAATTCAGCATGGATTTATGAAAGGGAAATAATGCTTGAAAAAGCTTCTGGAATTCTTTGAGGATAAACTACTAGAGTTGACCAGGAAGAATTGCTGAATGTGATGTATTTAAACTTTCAGAAGGCTTTCGACAATGTCTCACAAAGCAGAATACTATGTAAAGTTAAAGTGCATAGAATTGCCCACTAGCTTCTGGAATCTGCTACATGACCAACAGGTGGGTGTATGTGTGAAGAGAATCTATTGAGTGGAAGTGTAAACTTAATATGGCAAACTTCTTGTCATTAACACATGCCCACCTGTTCTGTGCTCCATAATTAGTACTTTCATTAAGACAAGAATCGACCTCCTATACATTAGATTCACCTCAAACAAACTACAATGTATACTCAAGTAAGTAGATGTAGAAGTCCGATACAAATCATCTAAGAACCTCCATTCCATTCTTCAAACCCACAAAGACAAAAAACTATTTAAATATTTCAAGAATATACAATATACCTTTGCAATCGGAGGTTTATTTACATTGGGAAAACAGGGCAACCTATGTACTAGATTCGAGAAGGATCAAATCTGCTTCAGACTCAATGAATTGGACAAGCCATCTATAATCAAACATGCCCAATTTAATAACCACTTTATGTTATAAGTCTCAGTCTAGTTTTATCTCATCCATCATACAGGACACATCAGGGGGTGGCAGGGGGGAAGTCATGGACATCCACCCTTCTCCCAAGATGTAGGTCTTCTCATCAGTGACATCTGGCTCTTCTAACTCAAGAAATACATGTGTCAGCTGTGCAGAATGAATGTCAATCAGCAGCTACAATATACCCATCCCTTATAAATGCAATAGTCTGACCAGTCAGCGGTTAGTTATCTCTGATTTTCTATCTTCTGCTATATTGTATTTCATGTAGATATGTAGCTATCTCTTTCGCCTGTTCCAATTATTCCTCCAGAAGACAGACAGATTGTGTTGCCTGAAACGTTGAGGTTTACCATTTCTTCTGAGGAACTCTTGTAAGATTACAAGTCTTTTCAGAGCAAATTTTACATTGTGCAGCTGTGAAATTGTTTAACTCAATATGGCCGGTCTCGCCATGAAAACCTTCAAATTTTGTGCCAGCTGAAAACGATTACCCAGCAGTTGAAGGCTGATCTTTTCAAATCCACTTACTCTTTAAATGAAACTTTGAAAGACACAAAAGACTGCAAATGGACATATAAAATAATGTTATTGTGAAAATATGTTTCTTTGAATTTTTTTATCTTTGAACTATTATTTTGAAAAATAGACCTTCCAGATACCGAAATAGGAAATGGCAAATAAACAAACAGAGATACTATTCTGTGCAATTTTTAGAAACATATTTATCAATATTGTACTCAACAAATAAAATTTAAACAGAAGTTTCCAGTTTAATTCATCAGTCTGGTTGAATAAAATAGATTTCAACCAACAGGAGTAATACAGTTGTAAGAATTAGCCCAAGCAATCTTGCAGTTGGGGCAGTAAATAAGCCAGGATTCCTACTACTGATTTCTGTGCACTGACCCATCTTGGAAACTGCAGGCATAGACATGTGATGAAAATGGCTTAGGTCATTTACAATAGTTAACACTAGTTTTCTACACCATCCCATGAAGGATGATCAGATGGTGAGGTGCTGGAGGGCAACGAGTGTGAACAAATAAGTTGTCCCTCACCATGAGTCAACATCTGTAGAAGTAGAAGAAAAATGGATTGCTTTCCCAAAATGATCTCTCAAAGACTGAATCCTAATCAATAAAAATGTTGTTGAACTTAATCAGTCAATGCAAGTTTGTGGCCCTTATTTGAATAATATCTAAATACCTGTTAGATTTGAATCTTTTGCCTTAAGATATGCATCATTCTTTACTTAAGACCACAGAGTAGCTTATTGTGTGATGTTATGATCACCTATGTTAATAACAGCAGTTCCAGCAAGTCTGTGCTTTTATTTCCCAAGGTTATGGAAAAATGTGTAGTCTGTAATAAGGTTAAGTGTTAATAATGTAAACTGCTGCTACTCTTAGCATGTGTCAGTGTAGCTTGTACAAATAGAAAGTGTCTACTCCTTGGCCTTTTGGTTAAAATCAAGTGTGTATCATATCAAGCCCAAGTTGGGGTGCAATGCCTTTACCTTGTCAACTTGTATCTCTCATGGGGTCAATGAATTGGATTCAATTTGAATATGATTTTTGGAGTAAACAAGGGGATGGATTTAGGCTCGCCTGGCCCACTCTGCATATTGGCTTTGTAATTTTAAGAATGAATAAAAATTTAAAAACAATGAAATAGTTTATTTGTAATGTTCTCATTACGGGATTGAAGCACTTCAGAGTGCACTCTGATCAATGGAGAAAATATGAATATATTGCATTTTACTGTTATAACAATTTGAAATGCTTTGTGATGTGTATTTCAGATTTTATACGAATGAAGTATATAGTTGAAAAGAAAACTGGTCTGCTCAACCTTTCTTTTGTTTTCTAACATCAGTTTATCAATTACAGCACAAAATCGTTGACTGCAAATTAAAAGATTACTATTCTATTTAATTTGGCTTTTGCTATTATGAGAATGTGGATAATGTAAAAATTTGTTTTGTTTTGAATTAATATATATTAGTAGTTATGTTGACTTTTTTACAATGAACTCAAGACTTATGACACTGTTTACTATTTTAGCTCCTTTCTCAAAGCTATGGAACTTGAAATTGATTGTCTCCTCACCAACTCTTTACAGTCTTGGTACTGTCTTGCACTTAAGTTCTAGATTTTAACAGATGGAAGTGCTGTAAATTAAATCCTGCAGTACCTTTTTTATAAATAAGTGTTTTACAAAAAATAACAGATTAGCCATTTAGCCACAGAAACATCAGGGGAGCACTGATCAGGTTCAATCCAGCATCATTCCTGAGGTAATTGATTCTCTGCCATACTTGTGATGGTTGTTACGGTTAACCTCGCTGCCCTGGCTGTTGAGAAAAACAGCCGGCGTTCAAGTTGCTGGTGCTCCGGTTGTATGCTATTAGAAACTGTATACGTGTGAATGATGCCCTCCAGAACTAAACAGCCAGCATATAGTCAGACATGAAGAATGAGGTACTAAGTGACTCCCAGGCTGTATGTCATTGTGGCCTGACATGACTCTACAGTTTGTGGGAAGGATAATTTGTATTTTTACACATTTTGATGTCAAGGGTTTGCATGGCAGAAGAGCATGGAATTTTATTATGTTTGGTTTAATTTAAAATGTGATTCTGTTAATGTATAAACAGATCAGAATAATTTTTACAAATATGAATTATTTGTAATGAAGTGTGTTACTGAAAATCAGTGGTGCTGTCAAAGTCTTGGTGATTTTTTTGGTTTTTCAATATGGTCAGGTACTTGCAAGAGTTTAAAAAAGATAGTCAAGAATAAATAAATTGCAAAGCTTGCCAACAAAGTTTTAAACACAGTGATTTCAATGTGCAATTTGACATAATAATCCAGCTTTACATACTTTAAATTCAGATTCCTTGAATCATAATTTAGTTCATTTTCAAGTTAAATGAATACTGTAGGATTAACTACCATCAGGACTAAAGCTCAGTGCCCTTGCTTAAAAAAAGCCTCAATATAAAGTCTGTATCTGTTATGTGGAAGTAGGAAACAAGTCGGATATATTTATGATGAGGGTATAAATTTATACTCGGATCCTAAGATGAGCTAAGTAATGCTTGAACCTCAAAGTTCCTTTCAGTGATCAGTAACTTTCATCTAGTCATTACCAAACTCTGGAATGCACCAGTCCTGCATCACTAAGGAAGTATAGGAATTTAATGAATTCTCCAAATTTTTACCTGTGGATGGTACAGTGGAGTAGCATGCTACTCCACTGTACCACCAATGAACAGTGCAAACTAATTTTAAGTGTCGCCTTCAAAATGCAGAGCATCCTCTGCTCTTCTCCATGACAATGTTTGCTTTGACCCAAACCTGAGGATGGTGATTTGTGCTCAGACCTTGTTTCTAAAGCATTGGGTAATTTCTGATATCTCAGCAATTCTACATATGAGCGAAGTCAACAGCTGATTTGTTCACAATTGAGCCAATTTGGAGACATTCACTATCTGGCCAGATTTCACCAGTCAGAGATTGGAATTAAGAATCCTGGCCAATATTTTCATTCTGTTCCTTTTTTGAAGGATACTGACTCCAATTTTAGTAGCCCCACTGACTTCTTGGCTGAGGTCAGTCAAATCTGCACAAATCAAGGATAAAAATGAAAGAATGCTGGAAATACTGTGCAAAACCATCAGCATTTGAGAAGAACTAGAGCAACAATTCTGTTGGAGACCTTTCAGTGGACCTGAAAATAAGAAAATGACTGAGCCCATTTATAAAATGCATCAAAAGAGAGTTGAGTGAGTAGCAACTGTAACAGCGTTCAAGAGACATCTGGATAGATACATGAATAGACAAGGAATAAAGGGATATAGACCACGTAGAAGCAAGAAAATATTAGATTAGAGAAGCATCTGTGTCGGCACAGACTTGGTGGGCCAAATGGCCTGTTCCTGTGCAATACTATTCTTTGTTCGTTGTTCAGGTGAAGGCAGTGCTTGTAAAGATACTAGTCATTGTTAAATGGGGATCTCCATTTTGTTCATACACCACTAAATAGATCCCTATTCAAAGCTGGAAAAGGGTTAAATTGTTGATTAATCTGCAGTAATCATCTTTGAATCTGCGAACATGCATTATAAAGGCAAAAGGTGAGTTAAACAACTCCAAAATTAGAAGAAACTAAGAGATTTCCCTGATGTGTACGCATTGAGGTGCCTGGGAAGTCCCAACTTCAAATTGTTAAAGCCCTGTATGTGGAGAGGCATCAACTAGCATGTACACAGGAAGTTAGGTTACCAGGGAATATTCCCAGACACTGTCATTCAGTACAGTCAGACAGGATCACAGGCAAAAACCTAGATAAGGTTGCAGCCATCTTTATTGTTCAGTCTGCACAGTTGTAGAGCTTTGTTTGTCCCTAGCAGAGAGCGAACTCTATGTTGCACTACGTTGGCACTTGTACTTATTTGACTATACCATTCCACTGTGCTTGGCTCACAAATTATATTCACCAAGGAGCAGGGCTTGGCTAATCTTATTTGAATCATTTTTAAAGAAAACTGAACACAAATATTCCAAATAGTAGTTTGTGAATTCCAGGAATTGCATAATGATATGATCCATTGTAGAATGCAAATTATGGGGTCTGTTGAACATCGATCACCGCTGTCTATTGTACCTGTGAGACTTCACCCTGAGGTTTTCTCTTTGTTTTGTAGCATTAACTTCTAATTATCAGGCTGAAGCCTGGGAATTTCTGTTTTAGTACACCATGTCACAGTACACAATTAACATAGTGGACTATTCTCTGATCTGTGGTCCTTGTTGAGTTAGCAGTAATTGATTATTACAGTCGGCCTCAGTACCCTAGGCAAGGGAGAGGAGAATAAAAAATAAACAGGCGATCTTGATTGCTGCCCTGGGATTCTCTTCTGGACGTTGCTTATGTGCAGATATTGATACGTGACACTTTGGATGATGTACCAAAGGGTGCCTGGAGACCCATATTTCAGTGACATTTGGCACCTGCTCGAGAGAAACAGGAAAGAAAACTGTGATTGAAAAAAAATTATCTGTTGTTGCTGACACTCAAATTTTAATGTATGTTGACAGCACTGTTACTCGAAGTGATATGAAGAGGGGAAAAGATTTCAAATAGCTTCTAGGTTGATTTGATTGAAATTTGTAATTGTTTTTTGGCCAGTAGCCCAGTCTGATGTACTTAATTGTTTGTTGCAGTTGTCTGTCAGTCTTGGCAGGCCGAGCATTATTTCTCAGTGTCAACCCACCTGAGGTTAGGAATCGGCTTGAATAGGTCTCTTAATAATTTTGTAGTTTCAGGTATCAATTCAGGTTTTACCAATTGCATCGAGAGTCAGCTAGTGCAATTGCTTCAATAAAGTGATCTTCATTCTTGAAAATGCTATTATTGCTTGAGGTATAATTCAAAGCAAAGACCCTTTCCTAGCCTCCTTTTTCTTATCATTTCTTCACCTCCCTCTTCCCCTCCGCTTCTCCCCCTTTGTCCCTTCACCTCCTCGCCCCCATTTCTCCCCTACTTGCCCCAACTCCCCCCCACTCTCCCCCACTTCCTCCTCCCACACTTCCTCCCCCCCATTTTCTCCCTCCACATGCACTTTCCCTCCCACAATTTCCCCCACACTTTCCCCCACTCATTTCCCTCCAACCACTTCATCCCCACCCATTTTCCCCCACCCACTTTTCCCCCCATCTATTTTCCCCACTCACCCCCCTGCACTTCCCCACTCACTTCCCTCCAATTCACTCACTCATTCATTTCCCCCCCACTCACTTACTTCCCACCCCATTCACTTTCCCCATTCCCTCCCCCCCATCACATCATTTTATAAGTATTGTGGTCATCCTTTAGCTGTTTGTTGATGAGCTATTCCATTACAATTTGCATCGCAGCAGAATTCATCATGCTCCTTGCCAGTGTGTTTGTTAAACAACTATTAGAAGTAGAATCCCTCACTGATCACTTCCCTGACTAGCCTCCCAACGCTCCCATATGCTACTGGAGGAATTTTGCCTTTACATTTTGAAGTAATTTGGCATTTTTATCTGGAATTTTTTGCTTTCAAGCAACTTGTAGATGTTATCAAAGAGCTGAGTTTTACCAGGACAGCTGAGGTCCAGGTGTGGGTCTGAAAGCAGGGGGCGACCCTGCTAAGAGAGTTGGTTGACAGAGACATTCCTGGTGATGTCCAATTAAGTTACTGGAGCTGCAATCCCAATGCAGGATGAGGGCATTTCAATGGTTGTATGCCCCTGAGGAGTAGTAAGTGGGATGTGGGATGCTGGAGACAGACAGGCAGGCAGGCCTTGGTTTGCAAAGATGGGGTGGATAAATGATGGTGGAAAAAGTTGAGCCTGGGTGGACAGGTGTGCTGTTGACGCAGTGAGCTGTCTTGGGAGCTAGAGTGTCCAGAAAGGAGGCCCCTCTTCTCACCCGGAGCCCACTGGGAAGCAGTACAGTTTCACTGGACAGTCTCCTATTCCAGACAAAAAGCCCACTTTGTGGCCATGTTGATGTTCCTGATGGGTGGCTGCTTGAGTCAGTGACTGAAAACCATTGGTTACATATGCAGCTCATATTCTGATCTTGCTGATATTAACCTGGATGAAGCCTCGAACTGAAACAGATGGGCAATTCATACCTTTGTGCAAGCTGAGGTCCTATTACATTAGATGGGGCCTGAGTGGGAAAATTGCTACAGTTTCCCTGCTCAGCTGTAACTTGTCCTCAGGTAAGTCTAAATTTTTTTTTGTGAGGCCAGCAGGAGTTCATCAGAATGTAATGTATGAACATTATTTATATGTGAGTTCTGACAGAGAATGTTGGACAGTAGAAAAAGGGGAATCGTATAGCTGAGTCCAGGCCTGTTATCAGCCAGTTTCCATATGAGCTGTCTCCAGCAGGGACTGTCAGCTAGTGATCAAGAAAAAGGGCCTTTGCTTATTGTCTCCTTCCTAAGCCATGCTTCTGAAGTTAGTTAGAGTGCCCAATTTGCTGTTTTTGCTGAGGTTGCAAATTGGGTATTAAGATTTGGACCTTCTGTTCTGTATGGCTCAGCTCCTCACTGTGCTGAGTCATCAGAGAAGCCCTATTGTAGCTCAAGTCCCCAATATGGTTCAGTGGCTTCTTGTCAGAAATAAAACATTTTATTGTAACAGGATTCCCTGATTGAAATTGCATGAATTTAATGGAATTGAAGTAAATCACTTTTTTCTTTAAACAGTAATATCTAAAATTCTCCTTCTCAAAAATAAAATCATGTAATGCTGTTTGGGAGGATTTGTTCCTGACTACTTATTCAGGCTGCATAATCTGTAATTGTCATTTTATTTTTAAATGAAAGAATATGTTGCAGAAGTCCTGATCTGCATTTCAATATAAGATTACACATATGGAATATAATTGCATTAAAGTTTTTAATTATGACTCTTTTGTCGAATAAAGTGAATGCACTGTCTTCTTGTGTGGAAAGAATATGATAATTGTTGATAGCCCCACATGCAGCTAAGTTCCTTTGCTGACATTTTGTAATATAAAGTGAGGAAAAATGTTGTATTGTCTTCATTTTGGATCTTTAAACCCTCAAAAGTGTCTGTCACATTTTGCAAATGATGGAATTTGCTCGACTTCTATTCAGGAGGGAACAAGTTAATCTAAGAAGTTGATTAAAATGTGAGGAAAGCACTGCAAACCTTGTTTTGCTGTAATCCAACAGTTATAAAGAGCCAAGAAAAAATTTGAGTAATGTAAAATTTTCCATTCTCACCGTGCTACATTTTAAATCCAAGGCCTTACACAAGATGGTTATAGAACATAGAACATAGAACATTACAGCACAGAACAGGCCCTTTGGCCTTCGATGTTGCACCGACCAATATAAAAAGCAATGCCCCTCCAAACTAAACCATTCCCTTCTCTTCCATATACTTATCAACTAATGGTGGAGGATAATTCATGAAACCAATGAAGAAAAAGAGGCTGTTGTTTTGGTAATTTGCCAGTAGCCCCAAGTTAATGGCAACCTAAAATACTTCAGAACCACTTAATACTTATTTGCTTATGTGATGCGAATACATCTGTGCTCAGGATAGAAGCTTCAGAATAGACAGATCATGTGGCTGTGCAACCAGTAGCAACATGTCATTGAACTGTATTTTCTGCATTGTAATCCTATTACAGCAAGGATTCTTTCTAATTTGCTGATCAAAGTGCTATGGTGCTTTTATCTTAAATATAGTGAAAGATTTTAGTTGCTGAGACCTCTTTCTGATCTTGACTTCCTGAACATAGTTTGCGTAGAGTCTTGAATAATTGGAATGTGACTATTAATTGGCTGGAGTTATTTTTAAAGAAGACCTGTAACTGAAATTAAAATGATAATGTAGAATGATAAGTAACTGCATTGCTCCCAGACGGTTATCTGGAAGGAATTAAGCAGGGCTAGTTTGGTGCTTGTATTTTCTGGAAACAATTAGACCTAAACAGGCTCAGCAGCTCTTAGCTCTTCCAACTGCAAAGGGCTCAGGTGACTTTAGGCTTATCAGAGCATGAAAGGTTAATTCTTAAGTGGCTGCAAAGATTCTATCCTTCTTTGTCACTTGACCCGTAATGGAATGACCATGTTGTGCAGTTTCAGGTACTTGTTTCATGGATTAAAAATAGTCATTCATACAAGCAAAATCTGGAAGATGTGATGTAACCATCAAAAGAAGTTGGGGAGTTAGTAGTGTTGTTCAAATTAAGTAAATGATTCATCTTGTATACTTTATCAGAAAAGTATAATTTAAAAGAAAGAGATTAACTGCTCTTTGCTTTCTTCCCTCTCTCCCCTCTCCACCCTCTCTCTACTCTTTTCCTCCCTCCCCATCTCTCCCCATCCTCTCTCCCCGTTCCCTCTCCCCATCCCCTCTCCCTGTCCCCTTCCGTCTCCTCCTCTCCTCTATCCCTTCCCTCCTCTCTCCCTCCTCTCCTCCTCCCCCTCTCTTCCTCTCTCTCTCTCCTCCTTCCCTCCCTCTTTCCCTTCTTTCTCCCCTCCTCTCTCCCTCCTCTCTCTCTCCCCCCTCTCTTCCTCTCTCTCCTCCTTTCCCTCCATCTCTTCCCTTTCTCCCTCTCTCTCTCCCCCCCCTTTCTCCTCTCCTCTCTCTCTTTCTCTCTCCTCTTTCTCTTTCTCTCTCTCTCTCCTTCTCTCCCCTTCTTCCCACTCTGCTCACTCCTTAATAGTTCACCCTCCCTCTCTGCTGTCTCTGCCTCTCTGCTCTCCCTCCCCTCCTTCCCTCCCACACTGCTGTCCTGCTGAGCTCTTCCCCTTTCCTCCCTGCCGACTCTCCCAGCTCTCTCTCTCTGCCTCCCTTCCAGCTCTCTGTCTGTCCCTCCTTCACCCTCTTTCCCCCTCCAACCTCACCCTCCCCGTCCAACCCCTCCCTCCCCGTCCAACTCCTCCCTCTCCGTCCAACCCCTCCTTCCCCCTCAAACTCCTCCTTCTCCCTTCACCCCTTCCCTCTCCCTCCAACCTTTCCCTTTCCCTCCAACCAACCTCTCCCTTTTCCTCCCCTCCTTTTCCCTCTCTTTCTCTCCACCCCTTCTTTCCTCCACCCATCAAATCTCTTTCGCACTTCTGCCCCCCTCCCACTTCTCCCCCTTCCACTTTCCCCTCCCACCTCTTCCCCCCCATCTCTTCCCCCCACATCCATGCCTGCCTCCTTCTTCTTCCTCCTATCCATTTTTTTAACACTTCAGTCCGCCTCCCCCCACTGCTGAGTGAATTCTTCATTTTATATGCATTATGATTTTGCAAGTAGAATCTGATACAGTCTGTATTAACTACCTGTTTTTAGCCAGACAATACGTTGCCCCCAGAAAAAGCATAACTAATAGGATACACTGAGAGGTGTCCCATTGCACCAAAATCTGGGACATTGTTTACAGTACAGAATCTTTATATCTGCTAACAGCTATACATTTAGGCAGTAGCCTCTTAGATTCAGGCACTTATGTACGTACTTGTTTTTGCATTTTTACATAATTGGAGTTATTATATGCAGACATACTGCTTCAAGTAGGTCTACTAGTAATGTTTTTATGACAGTCCAGCAATGAAAACGATTAAACAAAGCTTATTGAAAAATCACAGCAGACTCAAGTTGTCCATGTTTTCAATCAGTTAATATGCCACACTATGAAGTGATATAAGTATCATGTTCAAAATGTGTCATCAATGAGAATTAATTGCTTTTGAGCAATAAATTACTATTTCTTCAATATTCTCTCATGTCCCACCATTCTTGAAGCTTTTTATCAGATTTTTAAAATTTTGTTAATTAAAAATACCAGTCTTATTGCCATCATTCTCCTTGACAATACCAAGATTAGCTAGTCTGTTCGCAACCTTGGTGTCAAATTTAGTTTTGATGAGCTTCGGACCTCACCTTTGTGCTTTCTTATTAGCCACTTTTTTTTTCTATCTCGATAACTTCACTCAATTTTGAACCTGTCTCAGCTCATCTGCTGCTAAAACCATCCATCCGTGCATTTGTTATCTCTAGATTTGACTATTTCAATGTACTGCTGGCTGATCTTCCATATTCTATCTTCTGTAAACTTCAGGCCATCTGAAATGCTGCCACCTACATCTTAACATACATCTTATTTCTCTACTTATGAAGCTCTGGATCACATTTGTATTTGAAAAGTCTTCTCAATTTTGGTTTCCTTTAAGTATTTATGTAGAGCATATATACCCCAGACCTCTGTTCCTGCATCCCCATCAAAATTGTACCAAGTATATAATATTGCCTTTCCTGAATTTTCTGCCCAATGTACCCCTTCATTCTTTTCTCTGTATTTTTAATTTCTGTATGTGTATTTATTTTACCTGTTGTATCCCCATAACCCCACATATTTATCCTTCTAATCCCCCTGATATTAAGGGGCAATTTATCACACCCAATCAACCTAACTCACAAATCTTTGGACTGTGGAAGGAAATTGGAGCATCCGAGGGAAACCCACTCAGGCATGGGGAAAATGTGCAAACTCCACATATACATGACCCAAGCCAGGAATCGAATCCAGGTCTCTGGGGCTGTGAGATAGCAGTGCTAGCCACTGTGCCACTGAGCTGCCGAAACAGATACTGCCACCGTGCTGTCATGGAATTTGGCAGCTGCCCATTGGGGAATTGAACCCAGGTCTCGCCCGTGAAAGGTGGGGATACTAAACTCTACGCTAATGAAGAAGTTATCATGCAATATCTTCAAATCCCTCCATGGTTTGGCCGATCCCTACCTTTATAATCTCCTCTAACTTCAGAAGCTGCTGAGATATCTGCACTCCTCTAATATTGGCCCTTTGTGTATTAGCAGTCATAATTGCATTATCATTAGTGACCATGCCATCAGTTACCTAGGCCCTGTACCCAACTTCCAGGAAGTTGTACTCTTGTGTAAAAAAAATTTCTGAACATCAATTCTAAATTTGCATTTCATAGCCCTGAATCTGTGCCTCCCTGTGCCACGGCTCTGACACATCTGACATTGTTTTCTTGGATCTGTTTTCTCTAAAGCACTGCCAGATGACAACAGGCTCATTAATAACGAATGGCAACTTGCCTGAATTGGGCAGTTTGCCAGATTCCACCTTCCTTCCTGAGCAGAATCACCAGTGGTCACAATGGCAACAGCAAACTGGTATGATGATCAGTGACATGAATTTTCAGGCACGACCATTTCCCCCTCCTACCCCACCAATATTTGCCCTATACGAGGGCAAAAACAACCTGTCTTATATCTCTACTTATGAAGCTATGGATCACATTTGTATTTGGAAAGTCTTCTCAATTTTGGTTTCCTTTAAGTAGTTATGTATAACACATGCACCCTCAGATCTCTGTTCCTGCATCCCCTTCAAATTGTACCAACTATATAATATGGCCTTTCTTGAATTTTCCGACTAATGTACCTCTTTATACTTTTCTCTGTCACTTTTAATTCCTGTGTGTATATTTATTTTACTAGTCTATAACCTTTTGAAGTCTACACCATGCCCACTCTTAGAACTGTAGAATTCCTACAGCACAGAAGGAGGCCATTTGGCCCATTGAATCTGCATCGACCACATCCCAGCCAGGTCTTATCCCCATAACTCAATTTATTTACCCTGCTAATCCCCCTAACAATAAAGGGCAATTTACTATGGCCAATCAATCTAACCCGCACATCTTTGGAGCACCCAGAGGAAATCTAAGCAGACACGGGGAGATTGTGCAAACTCCACACAGTCACCTGAGGCCAGAATTGAATGCGGGTCTCTGATGTTGTGAGTAGCAGTGCTAACCACTGCACCACTGTGCTGCACCAAAGTACAGAATAGGAATATTTATCTTGCTAATCCTCCTGACACTAATGGGTAATTTTGCACCGCCAATCCCGTTATCCTGCACATCTTTGGAATGTGGAAAAAAACTGGAGCATCCGTAGGAAATTCATGCACAGATAGGGACTCCGTACAGTTACCCGAGGCTGGAATTGAACCTGGTTCCCTGGTGCTCTGATGCATAGTGCTAACCACTGTGCTACCATGTCATTCTTCATTACATTTCCAAATTTTGTGTCACCTATAAACTTTGAAATTACATCTGTATACTCAGATGCAAATCATTGACATTTATCAGAAAAGGCCGTGGTCCTAATACAAATACTAGAGAACATCACCGTGTTCAACCCTCCAGTCTGATAAAGAAGTTCACAAAAATGTCTGCTTTCTGATCCTTAGCTAATTTTATATCCATGAGTCTTTAATCCTATAAGTTTTAATTTTGGAAACAAGTCTAGTGCTTTATCATCTTTTGAAAGTACATCAACGAGGCTGTCCTATCAGTTTCATGTTAATCTCAATTTACCTTGAACAAATTCATGGTGAGTTTCATTTATTGTTCCATGCTTTTCTATATATCACTTATTTTTGTCCCTGATTATTATCTCCAGAAGTTCCATCGTACCTATGTTATAATTCAGGTCAGAAACTTCTAACTGCTTTATGAAGTCTGCTTGCATCGTAAGTTTTGCAATTTGAATTTGGCTAGGGTGAACATGAAATGCTTTGCTTCATGTATGATTTAACTGACCCAATTCTTAAAGTTCATTTAAGAATACAGTTACCATACAGCAATAACTTTTACCAACTACAAACAAGAAAGAGAAACAACTATGATATTATATATAAATGTATGAAATGCACAAACAAATTTCAATTTTAAAAACAATTTCAACCAAACAAATTTCATAAACAAAACGCTTGCCACAGGTTTAGTACACACAATACAAATGCTCATGTGATGTTGAAACTTAGTCCCTTGTCTGTATGCTGCAGTTCTCTTGAGACACAGATAAGCTTGGAGTCAGAACTGCTTCTCAAAACACCTGGGTGAGAGAGATTCTCAGTATTAGTTAGCAAAACCGCCAACAGCTGAATTTTCACTCCAGGGAGGCAAGAAGCCTGCCTCCGGCTAGCCAACACAATTTTCAATATCAGGGAGAGAGAGTAAGAAAGAAACATTGATTTTCAGTCTGATGTCCACACCACTTCTAACTAAAACTGCAACCAGCTGCCAAACTGAAAATGAAACATTGAATTCATTATAAAGAAACTATCCAAAACACAAGACCTGCCAACCAGTCTTCCTCAAAACAATGCAGGGTCATAAAACAAATCCTAGAAAATACTGAAGCCAGAGTAAAAATAAACAAAACCCCATTTAAGCTATTGAAGCAGCATTAAAAGGACTTTTAACAGACAGCCAGTGCCACAATGAAACCAAAAGGCCTGCTTACAAATTGCAGAGAACATAATTTAAAAAAAATCTTAAAGGTACACAAGCATCACATCTACATTTGACCAGTTGATTTGTAATAAATAGCTTTATCCTTCTACCTCTTTTTAAGCATTTGCAGATCTCGTCCCCTCTTTAAGCTGAAGTTAATGTTTCTAATCCTCCAGTCATCAGGCGACATCTTCATGTGTAATGAGGATTGAAGACCATGGTCAGAGCATTTGCAATTTTTACCCTACATCCCTCAGCTTCCTTGAGTGCATTCCATCTTTTTTTCTTGGAGGACTGCCAGACTACTAAGTACTTTCTCTTTCTGCAGGAACTTTATACTTAGCTGTATTGATTTTAATATGGCACTGATCAACTTGGATGCAAAGCTTTTCAAGCTCCATTGTCAGAACTTGGCTGCCCTCTCTAAGTCATTTTGTATCATCTGTAGATTCAACTGTCTTGTACTGAGACAATGATTCCAAGGTCAGTTGCAGACTAGAAAGTATTTCAACAATGATTCATGGACACCATAGTTAATTTCACCCTATTCTCCCCAAATTGTGCAGTATTTGATCTATCGTATGTTTCCACGCAACACGGGGAATTTTCTGTACTTTCACAAGTTTGGATTACACTGAATTCAAAGCAAGAATAAAGCAAATGTTATACTTTGGCATTTGCTGTGGAATTTTTTTTTAGAAAACTGCTTTAGAAAACCATGGTCTTCAATCCTCATTACACATGAAGATGTCGCCTGATGACTGGAGGATTAGAAACATTAACTTCAGCTTAAAGAGGGGACGAGATCTGCAAATGCTTAAAAAGAGGTAGAAGGATAAAGCTATTTATTACAAATCAACTGGTCAAATGTAGATGTGATGCTAGTGTACCTTTAAGATTTTTTTTTAAATTATGTTCTCTGCAATTTGTAAGCAGGCCTTTTGGTTTCATTGTGGCACTGGCTGTCTGTTAAAAGATTGTGTTCCACAGTTGTTTTTAAAAAGCATTGTGTTTTTCTTAAACCTGTTCATCTACAAGGGCTTCTGTTTAATAAAGAGAACAGAGAGTGTTGTTATGTTTAGGTGAAATTTCAGCTATGTTAAAACATTGTTTTTTTATGTTTTTTTTGACGGTTTGGTTTTTGTTTTCTTGGAATTAAGAGGATAATAAGGGCTGCCATATTGCCGTGGCTAGTCTGCTCACAGTCCTATTTTTAGGACTCGCTTAGAAGGATTCAAAGTGTCATGGTAATTGCCTTTCAAAATAAATGATTGGTGTCTGTCTTCGAAGAAAACAAGCAAAATGATCAATTAAGCGTAGCATTCAGAGGATGGGGAAAAAATAGCAAAATCTTCAACTTGGCGATGAAAGGATGGGAATAATCATTTGTAGTTTTAAAAAGACAATGATTGCTAATATCTAGAAATGTTTAAAAATGCGCTAGAAATGCACAGCCATTATCATTTGTGAACGAAACATAGTTTAGCATATTCTAACAAAGGACGGAGTACAAAGTGTGAACTTTACTTTAAATTAAAATTTTGCTTGCTCAATCACAATATTCTTTCTTGCCTATCTCTTCTTATGCTGCCTCAGAGCTCATCTTGTCCTTGACCCCAATCTTCAGCTCTCTCGACCCTGTTCACATTAAACTGCTGATCACCCAAGCTCCCTTCCTGATCTCCATGACAGCTGATAACATTGTAAATAAATCCCACTCTTCAAGTATTGTGTTCTTCTTCAAAACACTTGTCATCAACCTCTACCTTGAAAACACTCTGATATTGAAAACTATTGCCCCACCTCTAGCCTGTCTTTCTTCCCTCTCTTTTTGAACATAATGCCACCTCCCAGGTCATGCCCACTTGCCTTTATGTGGAAGACTGGATGCCCAACATCCAACCTGAGTTTTGCCACAATTTAATTCGATTAAAAGTGAGAAAAACAAATGGGCACTGTCTTAGATGTCTGCCATACACTGCAATCTTACCCATGGATTGCATTCCCCTTTTCCCTGGTCACTGCTCATACTGAACCCAACTGTCTACAACATGCGTATTATTTTATCCCAACTGAAATCCTGATTCCACATCTGCTCCATTGCAAAGACTGTCATCTGTCTATAATCTCAACCAGTTTCCATCCCTTTCTTAGCTTATTGGATGCGCAAACATTCATCCATGTCTTTGTCAATTCCAAACTTGATTGGCTGATCTCCCATCCTCCATACTTCATAATTCTGTTGTTTGTCTGCTATCTTGCACCAAGTCTTTGCCTTCATCATTACTTTCGTTTTTCTGAAGAAAACAAAGATTTTATTAAACTTTAAAATACTTTTTTTATGAATGGCATCTGTAGTTTTATCATAGTTGGTGTCAGCTTTCCAACCTTGTTTTTGAAGTAATTTAGTAATCTAATAATTTGAGTTTGTAGTTCACAAATTGATCCATATTGTGCTGCATTTTTGCAGCCATCTGAAGTTCCAAGTGTGATGTCTTTCATTCAATATCTTGATCTACTTATTCTAGACCTATCTGATTTTGCAGTGGGCCTTAGTTGTTTGTAGCTGTAAAGGCACTTAACAACATAGCAAAAATGATTGTGTTTTTATACATCACTAAAAATATTTTTTCAGGTGTTGATTTCTGAATCTTTTTATCATTGAGGGTTTTGTCATTCCGAAGGCTTGGTAATATTTTCCAAGGTTGGAATTTTGCCAGTGGTGTAATCATTTTGCAAAATGTCAAAATGAATTTTATTTTAGATGAACAGAAATATTAATTTCCAACAAGCAATGAATCACTGAAAATAAATCAAACAAGCTGTATATTATGAATGTAGATGCTTTCTGTTTAGTTGACAAGCTTCTGTCTAGATATGCTTTTCTTTGTACTTGGATTGGTATTAAATATATCTTGAGTGGATCAATGTTTAAGGGTGGAATTTATGCTTAAAAGAATTGCAACTAGATAATCCCCTTTTCCTGATCTATCTTTTAACATAAGCGCTGTTGGCTCTTGGCACCTCTAAGGTAAGAATGTCCACGGTTGCTATATGTTGCCATGTCATAAAACATCTAAAGAGCATGTCAGTGATGTTATGCATTGTGTTACAAATATCTAAAATTGTGATTCATATGTTTTCAGAGTATAACTTTTAGTTTGTGGATTGTATTTTTTAAATGTGTGATAAATGAAAGCACCTGGTTTGAGAAGCTGGTAAACTAAACTAAAACAATTATAAATCAGGTTCAGAGTAGGTAATGTGAAGATACTAAACAATTGGTGACCTCTCTCTCTCTCTCCTTCATTATAGAGACAAAGTAGAATTGTGCCAAAGTTTATCAGAGTGTCAGTTTCAGTCTGAAAATCAGCATATAACTCTGCATCCGCACAGTGAGTTTTCACTCCAGATTTCCTGTAATTCTGTGCGCAGAGAATTTGGGGGTGTGGTTTGCAGGGCCTGATAGCACTGCCACCTCTGCAGAGATTGGGATGCCATCTTCCCCACCCCAATGGACATGAACAATAATTTGTCTAACTCTGCCTTAATACTCACTGACACTGCCTCCACTGCTATCTGGGGAGGAGTTCCACAGATTTTAATGTTTTGAGAGAAAAAAGTTCTCCTTACCTCTATCTTTAATGGGAGTTATTAAACTGTGTCCCCTAGTCCTAGTCTGTCCAACAAGGAGAAACATCCTTTCAGCATTCACCCTATCAAGTCCCCTCAGGATCTTACATGTTTCAGTAATATCACCTCTTATTTGTTTAAACTCCATTAGATACAGACCCAGCCTGCTTACACTTTCCTCATAAAATAAGCCACCTCCATCCCAGGAATCAGTTGAGTGAAGCTTCTCAGAACTGCTTCTAATTAAATTATGCCTTTTCTTAAATAAGGCATCCAAAACTGTACATAGTACTCCAGGTACTTCATTTTCCCTATGATAGATGTTAGGTTAACTGACCTATAGCTTCCTATTTCCTGTCTCCCTCTTTTCTTGAATAGAGGAGTTACATTCTCTGTTTTCCAATCTGATGGGTCCTTTCCAGAATCTCAAATTTTGGAAAATCACACCCAATGCATTTACTATCTCAGGAGCCATTTCTTCTAAGAGCCGAGGATGAAGTTCACCTGGACCGGGAACATGTCAGCTTTTAGTTCTAAGAATTTTCTCAGTGCCCATTCCCTGGCAGTTGGAATTAAGTTCCTCCCTCCCTTTCACCTTTTAATTCATAATTATTTCTGGGATGTCACGTATATTCTCTACTATGAAGATTGATATTAAAATATAAGTTCAGTTCATCTGTTATGTCCTTATTTTCCTTGATTAATTTCCCAGACTCACTCCTGAGAGAACAATGCTCACTTTACTTTTGTCCTTTTTAAGTATTTGTGGACACTCCTGCTATTTGTTTTTATATTTTGAGCAAGCTTTCTGCCTTACTCAAATATCTCCATCCTTATTAACCTTTTAGTCATTTTTTGCTGTTCGTTATATTCTGTTCAACCTTCTGGCCTGTATGCTTTTACTTTAAATTTGATACTATTTTTAACTTCAGGTAGTGTGTCCTAAGCTGAGAATGAGTGTTTAGAAATATCTTCTTCAATGTCACCACTGCATTTCTACTTATCTAGCCCTTAAACTAATTTCCTAATTTACTTTAACCAGCTCTGTCTTCAAGCCCTCATTATTTAAGTTAAAAACATTCTTAGACCCAGTCTTCTCTCTTTCAAACTGAAAGCAAAATTCAATCATATTATGATCACTGCTACCTAAGAGTACATTTACTATGAGGTCATTAATTAATCCTGTCTCACTACACATGACTAAATCTAGAATAGCTTGCTCTTAAGAAAGCTATTGAAGACGCTGTCTAAGAAACAGCCCTGAAAACAGTCTATGAACTTATCTTTCATGCTACTTTTACCACTCTGATTCTCTCTAATGTATAGATAATATTCTTAATTAACTGAGTTGTCCCTCCATCTTTTGCTAGCTTTCTGTCCTTCCTAAATGTCATGTGCCCTTGAATACTTAGGGCCTAGCCTTTGTCGTCTTGCAGCCATTTCACTGAACTGGCTGTCAGATCATGTATACTTATTTCTATTTGAGCTGTCAATTCATCCGCTTTGTTGCAAATGCATTCAGTGCATTCAGATACAGAGCCCTTAGTTCTGTCTTTTTACTATTTTGGCAACCTCTAGCCTTATCTGCTGCCTCACACTTTGTTTGCTCTGTCCCTTCCTGTCATACTCTGATCATCATTCCTCTTATTGCTACGGTGTTCTCTTGCCCTATCTGCTCTTTAATTTATCACATCTTCCCTCATTTGATCCCTTGCCCTCACTATTCAGTTTAAAGCTCTCTCCTGCTCTGGTTATGTGACTCACCAGAGCACTGAGCCTAGCATGGTTCAGCTGAAGGTTATCCAACAGTACAGCTTCCACTTTCTCCAGTGTTGATGCCAATGCCTCCTGAATCAAAACCTATTTCTCCCACACCAATCTTTGAGCCAGGCATATAATTCTTTAATTTTATAAAACCAATGCCAATTTGCTCATTGCTCAGTGAATAATCCAGAGATTACCTTTAAACTAATGCTTTTGAAATTAGTCCCTCCCTGCTCATACGCTGTAAGCAGAATTTCTTTCCTACTTCTACCTATGTCATTGATATCAATGTGGATCATGCCCACTGAATCCTCCCCTTCCCACTGCAAGTTCTTCCCCAGCCCTGAGCAGAAGATCCAAATGTGAGCAGGCAGTGTTGTCTCTGGACTTGCACTCTTGACTGCAGAGAACTGAATTGATCTGTCTGACTATACTATCCTCTACTATCACTGTATTCCTATTAACAGCTGCCAGTTGAATGGCTTCTGTTCCACAGTGCCAAGATCAGTTCACTCATCCATCCTGTAGCTCCCTCGCTTTCGTCCCCACAATCAATTTGCATTTTAAGAGAGGTTGAATATTGCAATATTTATGTTTTATCTCAGCAGCAGTACAGTTCTTGCATCCCAACTCATTGTGCTACATAATGAGTCTTAAGTTCAACATTTTTCCTGCAAATAATGTATTTTTTAAAGTTTATTTATTAATGTCACAAGTAGGCTACATTCACACTGCTAAAAAGTTACTGTGAATATCCCCTAGTTGACATACTTCACTGCCTATTCAGGTACACTGAGGAAGAATTTAGCCTGGCCAATGCGTCTAACTTACACATCTTTGGACTGTGGAAGGAAACTAGAGCACCCGGAGGAAACCCACACAGACATAGGGCAAACGTTGCAAACTCCACACAGACAGTGACCTAAGCTGGGAATTGAACCCGGTTCCCTGGCTCTGTGAGGCAGCAGTGCTCACCGCAGTTCCATCATGCCACTCAATATGTTGAATGTCAAAACAATTTAAAAAATAAAGGTGATCTAAAATCATTATAATTTTATCTTGCGAAGGATGAGACTTCCTTCTTCTGGGAGCCCTCACTATTGCAGATGACAAGTAGCCCGACTCTTTCTGTTTTCCAAAGACTTTGCAGCCAATTTTTTCTCTACAGTGGGGAGAAAATATTTTCATGCTCTTGCAACCCATTACCAGCATTATGCAGCCAGGTCAAGAATAGCTTATTACCATCTTTATATAGTGTTTCACAAAAACAAGCTCTGTTTTAAATTTGAAGTGCTGGTGTTGTAGGAGTTTATACCTTGGGATTCATCTCATATCAGCTGACCATGCACTTTTCTTTGAAAGTCACAGCTTAATTTCTGGTCCCAGAGTGGCTCCATGCAGTCTATATAGGCCAAAGATCAAATAATTTCATCACTGGCCTCTAGAAGGGTTGAGTGTTCAGTACAGCAGCCAGAAACATGCTTTACCCCCAGAGGCAGTGTTTATATTAGGTTACCATAGCATTGCTACACACAGAGTCAACAATGAAAACTACTTCTTGACATTGGGTCCAGGCACCTTCGGAGACAGAAGCAAAAGAGTGCAGGCTGATTTCTGCTTTCAGAATTTTATTTGTTTCCTCTGTTCTCACCAGTAGCATGGGACAGCAAAGATCATCTTTCCTTTGTTTGAGGGACCATGGCCATAAATCAGTATCCCACCATATCACTTTGCATTGGTATAACAATGTTGCCACATTGCCCAAATTGGCAATATTGTGAACAATTGAGTACCCAGTTACTTTGAGGCTTCTTATATATAATATATATGTGTTTAAAGTAAAATAAAACTGACTCGATTCAAGAACAACTTAGAACAAATTGTATGCATAAGACTGCATCACCTGAAACTACAGTACATTATCACAGTTAATAAACAGGGATAAATGTTACTATTTTTCAAAAAAAAAGACTTTCTTCCATCGATGTGCAGTCAGGTGTTGTTGAGCTGGAAAATAATGATAGCCACGATAAAATGTCTATTTTTATATTTGATCATGAAGCTGTGTGAAATAAAATTGGAAACATTGCCTGGCTGGTGTGTTCTTTTTAAAAAATTATTACCCTGAATCTTGTATTCTCTTGAAGCTCTTTTGTGTCTGAGACCTGAGGGATGAGCATCTCATAAAATAAAAGCAGTTTCTGCATGAAAAATGATCAGAAAATGTGTTGTCAAATGCATTTCACCATAGTGTGACATTTAGCATAATTTTTAATATAACAAAATGTTAATTTGCAGCATTGGAAATATAAATTGCACAGATAACTGTAGTTAGAAAGCCAGGCATAGCTCGGCATGGAGGTAAAAAAATGCATTGTATTTACTTGTCTTAATATTATTGTTGGTTTTTGAGCTGTCACTTACAGTGTGTTCACAATATGAGCTGCTATTTATGCACTCGAAAATTTTCTGGCCAGATTAGGGCAAAAGGTTGTGTTACCTACATGTATAATATTGTATAATAAATGTTCTTGCAGAATGAATTTGTTACACAAATGTCAGCAGAGTCATTTTTGCTCATGTCAGTTCTTTTGAAAGAAATGGAATGATGCCAGAGAATGCTCTGTAATTCATGCAGTGGTGTAATGGAGCAAATGAAATGCAAAGGCTTTATGCAGGTCCAATTTCAGCACCAAGCACTCACCTGCCAATCATTGGGATTGTCACTGAATAAAAATGAGCCCATCTTTGAGGGGTGGGGGGGGGGGGAAGAAAAGATTTTAATTTAAATTAAATTCTTTGAATTGGCGGTAGGGTTAAAGGAAGGAGAGAAGAAAAAGGGAAATGCTGAAAAGAAAAGCTTTAACCTCGGTAGGCAAAGGAAAAATGACACTTGTGTTAGCAGTAATAATAGGCTTTAACATGGCCTACCCGTCTTCTCCTTGTCATTCTTTAGTATTGCACCTGTCTTGGGTCTTCTGTCTCAACAAATAACTCATAGCAGGTGATTTGCCCCAGGCAGTGGATGAATGAACCAATCAGTAAAGAACCTGCAAAATACTGGTCAGGTAAATTATTTGACTTCAATTACTTCTGGCTGAAAAAAAGTTAAACCTTAAAACTGAACATGTAAATAAAAGAGTTAACAGTTCTAATTAATGACAATTCGTTTTAAATTGGGACACAAAGTATTCTGATATAGAAGAACGTGACCAGTGACATCCCATGTTATCAGCTGCATTGGTGCTGTGCTTTCAGCATGTGGGTGTTAGGAGCCTATGAATAAGGTTCATCAAGACTCCATTTGTCATGGCAAATGAAACCTGCATCCTGCTGTATCTGAAAAATGTTTCAGTTGTTCGATGCCCTGTTACAAACATGTTACAAAAGAGGGACATGCAGCGCTTTGTTCCTTTGCTTGCTTTATTTCCCACTAGCAGTATCCCGCTTACCCACGGCTACAGTGCAGTTGGGCAAAAGGCTGATGTTGCTCAGGCGTTGACTTCCATCATCTCAGCTGCCAAACCACCAATTGTGATTTATACAGCAGTAGTTATGTACATACTACTGTCACCACAGTAAATACGTTCACCACATATCTAATCTGTTCTGGCGTAGATAGAATCAAAAGTATGAGGTGATCATCAGATTCTAGTTTCTGAAGATTCTGTAACTGATCAGTTTTTGATCTCCCGTAAAAGGAGATTGGAATGTGTCTTGATGTTTGAAGCATGAAATAAGGGGAGGGCACATGTAAAGCTGCATTTATTTCAATTCCAAGATGACAGGTTCTTTATCGTCACTTTTACGTATACACACGTACACACAGCTTTTTCATTTTACAAAGATACAGATGCTGTTCTGAAGATGCAAATTTCTTACAGGATAATGTTCTTGGAACACCAGTGTCTTGTTCAAGTGGCCAACCTGTAAACTTAAGTGATGGGTGCTAGCTTGTTGTTCTAGCACAAAAGAATAACAATGAAGTCCAATCCTAAGTTCACTGGGCATCTGCATGTGGGCAAACACAGTTGTTAATCCCAGCAGAGAGCTAGTGATGAGGAGTCTGAATCCTAGCTCATTATTTTTTAATTCCTTGCCCAGAGAAACTTTGACCACTTGTAGTGCCCTAACTATTGGTTCAACTCCAGAAAGTCATTTGGTGGAGGCTAATACTGGAGCTAATTTTTACTCAGTCTTGCATTTAGTTACAGAGTGAACCATTGCAAGCACTCACTTCTGAACTCAATCACTCCTGTTTCAATAAGTATCTCTTTGTATCTGCTCAAGTGAAACTCCAACTAATGTCCCTCATCTTCTTATAATTGAGGACAATTAGCACTATTGCTCTGGATAAAATGAATTTACTAGAACCAATCAGGAATTGAACATTCTTACAAAATTTCAAATATTGCCATATCTCCTCCCCACCACCCACTCCACATGACCCTACACCACTTTATTTTTTGTCAGCCCTGAGGGAAAAGAAACTCCGCTCTATTTTTCACAATACCTTTGTAGTTCTGATTTTTTGGAAATAGCCTCTTCTTTCCACTTTGACAGTCTCCTATCTTGGTTACTTCCTCTGGCGTAGCTCCCACCTTTGTTCTCTCAAATCTAAGAAATACGTTTCTGACACACAAATTAAGAACAGTGATTGATGGAAATACACAATAAGTTGGACAGTATCTGTGGAGATAGAAATAGAGTTAACGCTTCAGGTCTGTGACCCATTATCAGAACTGGGAAAGGTTAGTGCTATAATAGATTTTGAGCAAGGGGTGGGTGGGTCAAGAACAAAAGTAAAGTCTGCGATGGGTGGAAAACAGGAAAGATTGAATGAGAGAAAAGTTAGTCTTAGTTACAAACAAATGTTAGAGCCAAAGGTGATGGAGTTTAAAAAAAGAAACAAAACATGTACTTTGTGCAGGTGTGCTGCTGAATGAAAGCCAAAACGCAGATAATTTTTCAGACTAATTTTACTCCCTTTTCTTTGGTTGTTTAGGTTTTTCTGTTTCATTTTCCTTTTACACTGCTATTACACCTGCTTTTGGCACATTTGTTTCTCTGTTTCTTTTCTTGCTCCATCATCATTCCCTTTGGATCTGCAGGACTAAATTTTCCATCATTCAATCTCTCCTGTCTTCCACCCTATCACATAAGTTACTTTTGTCCTTATCCCACATGCACCACCTCTTCCTCGAAACCTATTACACTGCTAATTTTCGCAATTCTGCTGTAAGATCACAGACCTGAAATGTTAAACTCTTTTTCTCTTTTCACAAATGTTTTCTTAACCTGCAGAGTATTTCAAATGTTTTGTTTCAAGATTCGCAGTATCTGCAGTATTCTATTTTTTTCAATTTGTTATCTTCTCCTTCACCTTAAATCAGCACGATGGTCCAGTGGTTAGCACTGCTGCTTCACAGTTTCAAGGATCCAGGTTTGATTCCTGGCTTGCATCACTGTCTGTGTGGAGTTTGCCCATTCTCCCCGTGTCTGTGTGAGCTTCCTCCGGGTGTTTCGGTTTACTCCCACAGTCCAAAATATGCGCTGAGTAGGTGCATTGGCCATGCTAAATTCTCCTTCAGTATACCCAAACAGGTGCCAGAGTTAACGTCTAGGGGATTTTCATAGTAACTTCGGTGCAATGTAAGCCTACTTGTGACAAAAATAAACCTATTTTTTTTTTACTTTTATAACTCTGTAAATACAACGGGTGATTTCCTGTGTTAAAGACACAATATAATACAAGTTTGACTTGTTTGTAAGTACTTTATGGCAGTAAGTGAAATGTGAGGTAGTTGTAATCTGTTTATTTCCTTGGGGTTTTTTTGCCAAATGTTATGGCAAATATCAATGGCCAGTACCTTCCTTACCATTGAAGGCATTCACACTGAAGAATGAGGAGTGATGTAATTAAGTTTGAGTTAAAATTTACAACTGACTACACAAAGCTCTTGGGGAAATGTGTATACACATATTGAAAATGCTTCCGAGAGCAAATGTGAGAAAACGGGCAACTTCCCAATGTGAATTGACACCAATACAGCACTGATTTCTTTGGTGAGAGTTGTCATGGGAATCAATTCTGAAAACCAGCATAATTCTCTTTTATCACTTGAAATGCCTTCAAACTAGCAGTTATAATTTCAGTTATATGTCTTTTTAATGCTCATGCTGCATTTGAAAATTAAACGATCTGAGCGAAATCATATGAGTACTAAGTATTATCTGACGTTCAAAATCACATTTCATATTGTCTGTGCATGTATGAGTACTTGTTAGTACTTTTTAATGTTGTTGTTTATTGTGAGCAGGATAATGTGTTGTTTTTTAACAAAGGGGGAATGTTAGTAGTGCAGTCAAGTATTGCATTTGTATGATATGGCATTATTGGATAATTTTTGTATGTGTTTTTGGATCACGTTTCATGAATCTATTCAATTTTATGTGAAAACTGTAAACCAGTGACCTTGATTATTATTATGTTACTCTGTAAGCATATTAAATTTTTACCTTTTCAGTTGGGTTTTCAAATAATTTGGGAGAACATGATTCACATTCTCTTTAGATGACTAAACAAAACCTCTGGGGATGAGCATCAACTGCAATACTAAGCTTCAGAGAGATGCTGAGGTCTCAAAGTGCAAATATGAATGAAAGTGCTCATTAATATCATGCAGGTAAGTTTAATCATATTTTGTGAAATTTGTGCTTTTCAGAAGCTTTTTTATGATAGGAATCTTGGTTTCTGAGCCCTCATTTGGCAGACCAAGATGGAAAATGACAGATGAAAGAAATTTCAAAAAGTATTTTAAGTAATTTGCTTGATTCAGTTTCTGTGTTTTTATAGATGATTTTTTTTCTTCATTAAACTTTGCCTGGTTGCAGCTAAAGGGCTGGTGAAAAACACTTGGCTTTGATTGAAGCCACCTGCTTGATTTGATTTGATTTATTATTGTCACATATGTTAACCTACAGTGAAAAGTATTGTTGCTTGCATGCAATACAGACAAAGCACACTGTTCACAGAGAAGGAAACGAAAATGTACAGAATGTAGTGTTACAGTCATAGTTAGGGTATAGAGAAAGATCAACTTAATGGAGAGTTTAAAAGAGTTACAATAAAAGTTTTAGAAGCATAGAATGACAGTAAAATAAAATTAGAAGATATGCTGGGCACAGCTTGCAAGAAGTCGCTTCGCTCTGGCGTTTCATCTGCCTCTGCTGCTTGCCTTCATCTCCCAATCTCTACTTGTCCTGATTCTGAATATGTATGTTTCTCCAATTTCTATTACATCTACTCTTCAATCTCTTTTAGATCACATTAGTCATTAAATCTCCCCAGTGCTCCCTTAATCTCATGCCCTTTAAACTGATGGCCACCCTACTTACTTCCTTGGTCTCCACGATACAGGTAGTGTTCCAAAACCACCAACCTCAAAACTGACTGTGTGCTGGATTTTGGTTCTTGCCAGTTTTCAAAGAAAGAAAAAAGAACCTTAGAAAAAAAGGAGAACCTTAATTCAATTAATAAGAGATATAGGAAATCGAGCGAATAAGTTTTTTTATTGAAGTTTGGGGGAAAAAAAATCATATAATGAAGAAATAATGTTTGAAAAAGAAATTCAATAATAAGGTAGGTTGGATCAGGCCAATCCAGGTCTGGTGAGGTGAAGAATTGCTTAGACCACTTGGAACTCAGGGAAAGATCGACGTATGAAGCCAGTTAACTAGTCTGGCATGCCACCAGGCCAATGGAGCACCTGGCTGAATTCATGGTAAGTTACTTTACTCATTTTATAACAACGAAAATCGATGCACGGCAGCTTGTACAAATGTCCGGTTTCCAGACAACTCTGGTTATGTTCTATGCTGAACATTCTTGCTGTTCTATAGTAGTGCTCTAGAAATATAAGCTGTTTGTATTAAAGGTTTTTCCCCAGGAGAAACTAATTTCAGAGCTCATTTTATGTGGGATTCTTGGACAATAAGAGGAGACTTTCCTTCCATCTGTGGGTGTAACTTTCAAATCCAAAGCCCAGACATGCAAAAATAGCATAGTAGCTAATTGCACTTTTAGTCTTTCATTTCCTTTTCTTGCACAAGTATATCCCAATTATATGTTTGATAATAAATATCAATGAATGAAGCAAGCTGGTACATAAGTTGGAAGAAGGCTTATACTTTTAATGATTACAATCTTTTAATGCAACAAGCTATAAAATGTGATGAAATATGATTTTGACAAAGTACCTTGGAACACTGTTTACATAAAATACTAATCGTAGAATCCCTACAGTACATAATGAGGCCATTCTGCCCATCAGTTCTGCACTGACTCTCCCATAGACTATTTTACACAAGCCGTCTCCCCTGCCTATCCCCATATCCCTACACATGTTTAGACACTAAGGGACAATTTAACGTTGCCAAACCACCTAACCTGCACATCTTTGAACTGAGGGAGGAAACCAGAGCATCTGGAGGAAACCTATGCAGACAGGATGAGAATGTAAAAACCCCATACATTCATCTAAGGCCGAATTGAACACAGGTCCCTGGTGCTAACCACTGTGCACTGTCTCACTGTTGTACTGAATATAGATTCTATGTACCAGAGTATGTTCCTGCTTTCACCAGAAAACTGGAAGTTCTGGAAATGCATTTATTGTATCACTACATCTAGTGGCAATAGGACACAACTTGTGTAAAGAGTTTTAATAATCAAATGGAGATTATCCAATAAATGTTATCATTAAGTCACATTTCATAAGTGTTCACTATGCGTAAGTGTGCATCAAACTTATGCATTTTGACCATCATTATTCTCATGACTTGCTTTAAGGAGGAATAAAAACTATGAACTAAGTTAGCTACAAGTTGTAAACTATAAAGAAGTATGACATATGATAAAGAATTACTGCCTGAAATTTCTCTCTCATTCGCGCTCTTTATACATGCAGCGTATATAAGTGTAAAGAATTTTCAGATCATAATTCAGTCCTGTGTTTATCATGATGCTTTGAAATCTATTTTTGAGATTACTGCCTTGCAATCACTCTTTGATCTGTTGTTCTCACTGCAGTTATTCCCTCATATGTTATTCTTTTTACCCCCTCCGTATGATATTCAAAAAAAATCATGGTTGAAATATGAAAAGAAAAGTGCAACACAGAGCTGTTTGTTGATCTCTAAACCACTACAGTTTGATTGCCTAACGTTAAACCTATAATAATAGTGCAATCATAGCAGTATCATGTTGAATGCTGCTGTAATAGAAACAACATTTACCAAGCCTGTGGAATTGGATCAAACTTTTTGTCATGAAGTGCTTATTTGCCAGCATTGATCTGTCTATGTCAATTGTTGGGTGTTCTCATCCCAGGCATATTGATCACTTAATAAGTAGATGATGGTTGCAGGTGGACAAAATTCTTCATTTTAGGATAAATCATTGGCTGTTGCCTATTGACTTTCTACCTTACTCTTTGCATTTCTGGACATTAGTGAGATGATTACTTGTCACTTGTTCACAGATATGCAATATACCTTAGGTTAATGCAAAAGTATACCCTATTGGATAGTGACTTGAAAAGGCCTTAACTGGCAGCAAATGGTTCCTATTACCATTTCAGGATCCCCATTGCAATCTGATACATGTGAGAATCTACATTCATTATTAATTGATTATTTTAGCATGGAGGATATCGCAGATGTGCCTTGCCTATTACCCTAATGTCCATGCATGCATATTTTCCAACAAGGACTCACTGTATTGCACTCAGAAATGGGAACTCCATTGAATTTGTCTCACACTATTCCAAAATTCTGAGTGTTTTATCTGTGCTTCAGACAAGGGATTAAATTTGGGTTCTGCATGAAGTGTATAGATTCATTATCACTCCAAGTCATTTCTTCTACCCGGTGAATTCCTATTTTTAACTCTAGGTTCTTATCTCTATTGGTATGGGATGGTTGAATAAGTCTTCTGTCACAGTCATTGCCCATCATCTAATGGAACATATTCAATTCACGTAAAGGAAGGTTTCCATCCTTGGTGTGCTGCAACTCACATTAAGTTTCATCAGTATAATTTATCTACCAGAGAACTTTAATATATTGAACATAATGAATCTGCATGGAACTGATCAACCTGAAGTGACACAATATTAAGGACAAGAAGTACAATTTGATAGATATTAAGTTTTGTTTAATCTACTGTTATGAGGGGAATGCATTGTAATGCTAGCGTTTTGCCCAATGCTGTAACTTTTTTCATGACACATGGGCAAACAGTTGAACACAGTTTTAGAATATTGAGGTATCTGATGATAGAGCCTTATCAATTGTCCTGTGTACACTGAGGCAGAATTTTGCCAGCACGTCTGCCTGATACTCATATGATCACACACGAGATCAATGGAGAATGCTATTCTCCAAGCCACGCCTGCTCCCCAGAATTGGGATGGGCATGCCGGTAAAATTCCAGCCATTGTCTTTACAAATAAATAACATGGCTGAGATCAGGTTCACAACATTTATGTTCTGGTGGATGGATTGAAAGGGCCATGTTGTTGCTTTCTGATTTTAAAAAATGAGATGCCATTATGCCCTTATTTTAACTTTCATTGTAAACTGGAGTAGCTTCGAACATGTAACTCTGCCCTTAGATAACTAGATTGTAAACAAACTTCCCTGTGAATACCAGGATTCCTTTGGTCACAAAGAGTTAATTTTTTTCTTTGCTACTGCCAAACCTGATTGATTTGTCAGACCAAGGAGACATAGTATGGGGACCTGTGCAGTGGGATGACAGTAAAAATAGAAATAAACAATGAGCTAATTCTACCCCTTCAACCAAGCAAGGGGTAGTTGGAGTGAGACCAAAGAACGTTCTTTTCCATCACAAGTCGACCACCACCCTCAGACCTTCCACTATTATGAAATGAATGGGTCCCAGATCTGATGGTAGAGGTATATGTACCTGCCCATTGGCATGATAATTATGCATCTCCATCTGACCCTGTGAATCTTGCTGGGGTCCATAATGGTGTTACATTGTGTACCTACCCTCACACTTGTATTCCTAAGTTAAGTACATGGATATATCTGATTGAATTGCAAGCAAATGATTCCTGGTGAGAAAGGATGTGCTGTCAGAAGAGTACGTGTAACATTATTAGAGCTTTTAAAATATATGCACTCTGTAGTACATGTCTGCTATTTATAATATTAATCAATACTCCTGCATTACTAGCTTAGCTGTTAACTTCTCACATGTCAGCTCCTCGTCCCAGATTTCAGCAGCTCTGCTATGGTAGGCATACAATTTGACTGTACAGAAGGGGATACTGAGAGATGCACAAGCCATGCAGTACCAGATTTGAGTGAATTGTCAGCTTCAACTTGGTACGTACTGTACATGTACCAGAGGTGACACTGTGACATACACACACCATGCAATATCAGAAGTTGAGTGAGTTGTCATATTTTACTGACCCTGTATTGTTACATTGATAAGAACTGACACTGAGAAATGCACACACAGCAAGTGTGGCATCAGATATGAGTGAATTGTCAAATTGAACTCTCTGCATACAACACACGTAGAGGACATGACACTCAGACACATTTTATTTGCTTTCCTGGCAATTTATTTTTTCTTAATTTTCCATGTGCAACCTTTGCTCAACTGAGCAAAGCAAAGGCAGAGAATCTTCCGACTTGACTGCCTTCAGTCCCAGTCTGAACTGTCCATTAATAAGTGGCTTTTCCCTAAACTGTCAACGATTAGCTTCAACTTGGTAAATTGTATAGCTACAGGAAAGTTCCCCCAGAGTGAAATTAAGAACTCTTGGGGCCCTATACACCACAAACATTTCAGGGCCCATCTGCATACTTAGCAGAAGCCCTACCATTTAGATAACACCATGACCCAACCCTCAGCATCCATTCCTTCTCCAATGGAGAAAGGTATGCTCAGACTTACAGAAATTGAGGGTAGCTGCTTGCTCTAGTGGAATAGGGAGATGGGAGTCTGATTACCTCAAACTGTAGTAGATTTGGGTAAAGCTTGCCACTAGGTCTGGGCCCATTTGTTGTTATGGTTCTAACACCAAGTTTAACTGGATCTAAGCAATACCAGATACAAATGAATTATGAGCTTAAACTTCTACCTTACAACAGTGAGCCATGAGATACATGAGCCATGTAATCCTGATGCAGTATGTTTTTATTAATCTATTGTACCATCTGCTCCTGTTAATTGAAAGTTTTTTGTCTTACAAATATTCAAATTATCCAGTATTTTCAATTGAATAATTAAAACAAAACAACAGCACTGTTTTTTTCCTTTTGAAAAATGTATCATTTACTTAAACTAAGCAACTTTGAGTTAAATGAAAATGACAGAATAACTTTCTGTATTAACCTTGTTTAAATAGTAATTTACTGGGGACTCCTCTGGAGTCAGAAGGTCATACGTTTAAATCTCACTCCAGAAAGTTTAATATATAATCCAGGCTGACAATACAGTGCAGGACTGAGGGACTTTACAGTGCCACATGTGCCATCCTAATGATAAGATGTTCAGTTGTGGCCCTATTCAGCCCTCCTTGATGGATATAAAAGATGTTGTTGAACTATTTGAAGAGAAGAACCAGTCTTCTGATGTCATGCCTATGTTAATTCCTCAATAAAACACATTACCTGATCATTATTTCATTGCTGTTTGCAGCAGCTTGCTGCGTGCCTATTGTTTGTTAAATTTCATATATTGCAACAATGAATACACGTCACCAAGTACTTCACTAGTCCTAAAGTACTTTGGCATGTCCTGAGGTGCTGAATAAATACAACCTGTAAATAAATAAAGCTTTTTTGCTCATTTTCATGAGCCCAGTAAAATTCTCATATGTCATGTTTTTTAGAAGTAAACTTATATATTTAGGGACTATTGAAAAAAACGTGAATGTGCAATTTAGGCATAAAATTTGCCTATTTTGCACTTATTACAATCTCCAGGAAGCATTCTTCTAAGTTATTCTGAATTTGCCCAAGAACATAAAATCACTTTAACCACTCTTTCCCCCCAACCTTCACGAAAAGATGCTGACTCATGCGATGGTAATTTGATAAGTATTATCTGCACTCCATTAGCTTATTGAAGTGGTTCTTCTTCACTCTTGAGTCTGATGGTGAATGTTGACAGATTGAATCATGGCAGAGAAAAATTACAAGTGCTTTCTAGCCAAGGCAATATCATTGCACACTGGTCGTGATGAAGATTTATTTTTCCCTCCCTGGTCTTATAACAAATAACTGTGCACAGTGACTCAATGCCATGACTTTGTAAGTGCATAACCAAGATCGGCTGCTCCCACAGATCAGTTGTCTAACCTTGGACCTTCCTGATCTATTGGTCCTCAGCACTGCAGCACAAGATACTTGTACCTGTCTATAAGGCTTTTCTGTGGCAAAACCAAACAAAGCACATACTTAAGTGGGAGTCATTTGTCTGAGTTTAATTTTCTGAATAGTAACTGAAACTTTTATTATGTTTATACCTACGTGAAAAATACTGAATAGACATCAGTACCTGAATGAGTAGAATATGAAAGGGCAAATTTACTTTCTCTTCAATTTATGTTTTTTTCTCATTTTTGAAAAGAGCAAGGGAATAAAACATCGGAATGATTTTAAAGTTAGTGGTTTTTTTGGCACTGCAGCATGACAATTGAAGGAGCAATCATATTTTTCCATTTTTCAGTCTTAACATAGGTCACCTTCACAAGTAAGAGCAGGGAAACTGATATTGATTACAAGAGAGGTTTTTGTTGCGTACTTCACAAATTATTGAGTGACAAATATTATTGAATTTGATTCATGGAAGTAAGAAGACAGCTGAAGCAGAAGAGAGCTTGCGCTAGCATCAGAGTCATTTCCCGACAGCCTGAGAGCAGAGCTCTGAGATGGATACTGAGCTGTTTGCTGGCCCTCGGAGATTAGCTGTGCAGCCTTCCTTGCAAATTCCCAAGGCTGTCAGCAGAACCAATTAGATTTTCAACCAGCAGACAGGGAGGGTGGCACTCGGGGACCTTTTTGCTTTAGGTCGTAGGCTTTTCTGACTGCGGTAAGATGACATTGATGATGACACATTGAGCATCGGTTGGTTTTTAAGACAAGTTAAATTAGCAGTCTTGAAATGATTCCAACTGTCTCCTGACTTCTCACTGTTGCCATATTCAGTGGATCCTGTCAGAAGCAGCTTGATGACTTAATAGTCTTTCTTGAGTGGATTTGAGCACTTTGCCTATGTGTTTACGTGTGGTTGTCACGCTTAAAATATTCATATGAAGGTTTGAAATATTCATTTGAAGGCTTCTTCTTGCAGAGTTTAGCAGTAAAGCTCTCACTGCTTCTACATGCTGTTTTGCTGCCCTAAGCGGTAATTCTTTGATGTTGGCCTAAATTACATTTCAGCATAACTTAGCTTTTCAGTTGATGGAGAGACTTTTACTTTCAAATCTGTGCAGGCAGGTTTCAGATCATCATCAAAATGGGCCTGAAATGAAAACATAAGTTTTATTACACATATTGGTTTTCTGAAGTAGCACGAGGCAATTTGCTATTGCGGTCAAAGCAGTCATGTTTGAGAATCCATGGGGGGAAATTTTAAAAAAATATTATGCTTACTGCACCATCCAAAAGAAACCAATTACAGATTTTAGTGCAAATTAGTTAGAAAGCCTGATTAAATCAATATGATAATGCTCAGTACATTGCCAGAGTTGGGAATAGCTACAATTCAAAATGAACCCCTCTTTTTAAAATGAAGGTTGTAGGAATGTTTAAATCGTTGCATGCATTGTATTTTATTTGTGATTTTTTTTCCCTGAAGATGATTGAAGCAGTATTTGTATTTTAATCTCTTAAATTAACTTGAGCTCTTCTGAATATTTTAGTTAAGTATTTTGTTCGTTTTGAAATGTTGAAAATACAGGGGCTCAATTTCTTAAAAATTGTTTTGATTTTACAGCAACCTTCTTGTTCTTCCCCATTTCTGACATCTTTTTATTTTCCCCTTCTCAACCTGAGGCATTGTTGCCCTCCAAAAGCAACCTCTCGAAACAGAATAAAGGATTTCATCTTGGATATGCACTTCAAGTACAGTAACTACCGGATTAAAACCAAGAGCTGGAAAGTGGGTTTAGGTTAGATAGCTCTGTTGCCACTCGCACAGGCATGATGAACTGAATGGCCTTTTTCTATGCTGTCACTTTTCTGTTTCTCTGCAGCAATTTCTTTTCTAATCTTGATTTTTCTGAAAAATTTAAATCTAGGAAGTCTGCTCTTCAGAATCTTGTTTGCAATATCTCTTATAAAGAATCCTTGTTAATTTTAACATTATCCTAATTGCCATGCTTGTCTTCTGTTAATGAAGCAATGACAGTTGATAGCAACATCAAGGAACAAATCATGTTGGGTAAAGAGTTCAACGACACTAAAGACCTGAATTAACACCAATAGTGATATGTTTCTGACTCCAGATCTTCCCCTTCAGCTATTTGTATTTGTTACATTGTCAGGCTGTGGGGCGATTTACACGACAATGCCATCAGCACTCTCTGCTTAAGCAAAACTGTTCAAAATAAATAACATAACTGAATAAAAACAAGAGATTAAATATTTAATAGCGCTTTGTGACTCATGGAATTAGTGTTGTAACTGTTTACTTGACACGTACCTGGATCATCATTGAGTTATTATAGCACAGAAAGAGTCAATTTGGCCCACTGAATCAGTATCGGCTCTCTACAGAGTAATTCGATCAGTACCATTTTCCTGCTCTATACTTTTAGCCCTGTAAGTTTATTTGCCTTGAATGTCCATCAAATTTCCTTTTGAAAATTCTTCATCTTCTCTGCTTCCACCACCCTGTTGACAGTGAGTTCCAGGTCATTACCACTCGCTGCGTGAAATATTCCTTCTCATGTCCACCCTGCATCTCTTGGTTAAATCTATGGCCCTCAGATCTTGCACCGTTGGAACAGCTTTTCTTTCGCTACCTTATCTCATCTGTTGTAATCTTGTATGTCTCTTTCAAAACTCCGCTCAATCTCTTGACGCCAGGAGACCAATCCCAGCTTCTCCAACTGAGTTATAGTTAAAATCCTTCATCCCTTGGATCATGCTGGTAAATCTCCTTTGCATCTTCTCAAGTACCTTCACATCCTTCCTAAAATGTGATGATCAGAACTAGAAGCCTTACATTCATTGTGGCCTAACCAGAGCTTTATTATAAAAATGCAACATAACTTGCCTGCATTAATACTTCTATCGATGAAGACCAAGATCCCAAATGTTTTGCTAACTGCTTTCTCAATATGCCCTGCCATGTTCAATCTATGTGTATGAACCTTTGGGTCCCTTTGTCTCTGTTTCTTTTTTAGAATTGTGCCATTTAGTCCATCTTGCTTTTCCCTATTCCTTCAGTGAATGGACATCACTTTACATTTCCCTGTATTAAATCCCATCTTCTCTCTTCATTCCACTACCCTACTTATTTCCTGTTGAAGTTGATAGAGGTGATACGGTGGCACAGTGGTTAACACTGCTGCCTTATAGCACCAGGGACCTGGGTTCGATTCCTGGCTTGGCTGACTGTCTGTGTGGAATCTGCACATTCTCCCCGTGTCAGCGTGGGTTTCCTCCAGATACTCCGGTTTCCTTCCACAGTCCAAAAATGTGTGGGTTAGGTGGATTAGCTGTGCTCACTTCTCCCTCAGTATATCTAAACAGGTGCTGGAGTGTGGCGACTGGGCGATTTTCACAGTAACTTAATTGCACTATTACTGTAAGCCTATTTGTGACTAGTAAATAAACTTTAAATTTGCTCACTGCCAGCTATACCTTCAAGCTTGGAATAATTGGCAAAGCTTAAAATTTTATTTGGTATTCCAAAGCTCAAGTCATAGCAGTAACCCTTGGGGAAACAGCATTACCTACCCTCCTCCAGTCTGAAAACAAAAACATTTATCATGACATTAAGCCAAGTTTTTATCCAAACTGACACTGGCCCTTTGATTCTATGAGCCTCAAGAATTTTAACTAAAGCTAGATGGAAACTTAAGTTTTGAGAAGAGGCTGGAATTTTGCTGCCCCACCCACCATGGGAATCGGAGTGGGTGAGGAAGGACCATGGAAAAGTCTATTGAGCTTGGTTGGGATTTTACAGTACCAGGATATGCGAGGCCATAAAAATCCCACCCAAACGATCTGCAAGGAGATATGGACAGATTAATGGGCAACAGGGTGGAGTGTAATCTGGGAAGTGTGAGGTGTTCACCTTGGTCATTAGAATAGAAAAGCAGATTTTTTTTTTCAAAATGCAAAGCTTGTAAATATCGATGTTCAGAAAGATGTGGGTATGCTCATGCAAGAACCTCTGAGTAAGCATGTAGTTACACCAAGTGGTTAGGAAGGCAAATGGCATATTAGTATTTACTGTCAGGGAATTGGACAACAGGAATAAAGAAGTAGTGCTACAATTGTATAGGACTTTGGTAAGACCATACCTGGAGTACTGTTTGCAATTTTGATCTCAATGTTTAAAAAATAATTTTCTTGCCAGTACAGAAAAGCTTCACTCAATTTGTCTCTGGAGTGAGAGGGCTGTTTTATTATGAGACACCTGAGCAAATTGGGCATATATTCTCTGGAGTTTAGTAGAATGAGAGGTGATGTCATTAAAACATACAGAATTCTGAAGGGGTTTGACAGGGTTGACTAAAAAGTTGTTTCTGCTTCAGAGTAATGTCAGGATAAGGGGGGTCAGTCATTTAGGATTGAGATGAGAAGAAAATACTTCCTTTGAAGAGTTGTGAATTCTCTAACCAGTGGGTTGTGATGTTCCATCATTGACTGTATTTAAGGTTGGGATAGACAAATTTTTGCTGTCTTGGGAATTCAAGGAAGATGTGGCTGGGATAAAAACAACTGCCCCGCCACCCCAAGACTTCTTTTCTATGCTCTTATTTCCTGCTTTTGCTGCTTCTCCAATCACAAATTTGCCATAGAAGGACGGCAAGTTTGGGAGAGAAGGAATCAGTGATTGGAGGAGCAGCTACTCACAGATTCTATCACTTTCACATATACATGGGTGACTTCTCTTTCGTTGGATGCCCCAGTGATTGAATTTTCCTGACCTTTCAGGGACTTTAAATAGTGAATTCATCTCCTTATATTTTGAACCCTGATTTGGGAGTGGGTGAGGAAGTGGAATTGAACCCCCAAATCAACTATGATGATATTGATTGTGAAGCAGGCTCAATGGACTGTTTGGTCCACTGCTGCTCCTACCTACCATGTTCTTGTGTAATCAGCCTTCATGTAGTACTTGGTTGAAGGCTTTCTTAAAATCCATGCAGCAACATTCATTGCTTTCATTTCATTGACCTTCCCAGCTACTTCAAAATGTTCAGTTAGACTTTTAAAAATCTGTACTGGTTCTCCTTAGTTAACTCAAACCACTCCAAGTGCCTTTTGATTTTTTTTTCCCCTGACCGTTGTTTCTGAAATCTTATCCACCACTGATGTTAGACCGAACAGTCTGTATTTATTAGGAACGCCTTTGCACTTTTTATTGAGTAAGAGTGTCACGTTAACAACTCTCCAATCCCCTTGCACCTCTCCCATACCCAGGATAAATTGGAAGATTATGGAAATCCCTTCTGCTGCCTCCACTTCTGCCTCCTTTAGCAATCTGGGGTGGAGGCAATTTGGTTTAGCAACTTATCCACACTCAGCATAGCCAACCTTTCCAGGACACCCTTCCTAACAATTTTCATCCCATCTATTAGTTCTGCCATCTCTGCTCCTACAAGATTATGTTAGCATCCTCATCCTTATTGAACATTGATACAAAATGTTTTAATTATTCTTTCCTTGCCTTGCATCTCTTTGTCCCAAAGAGGCCCTATCCTAACCCTTATTACTCTACTTGCTATTTATCTGTCAGTAACAGATTTTTGGACTCCCTGTATGTTAACAACCATTCTGTTTATACATTCTCTTTTTAGTATTGTGTTTTCTTCTTCACTTCCCCTTAACCTTATTGTATTTGTCCAGGTCTCACTTAACAATTCATTTGCAATTCATTGTATATCCTCTTTTTTTTGTTCCATCATATTCTCATTCTCCTTCATCATCTAAGGAGTTCTGGTTTTGATTCACCTATCTTCATTCTTGTTGGAATGCCCCTAGACTGTTTAAAAGTTGTGCTTGGAACCTGAAGAGATAGGAGAGGCACTGAATGAGTATTTTGCAAAAGTATTCATGCAGGAAAAAGTCAGTGTAGTCAAGGAGAATACTGGGATACAGATTTGTAGACTAGATGGGATTGAGGTACAAAAGGAGGAGGTGTTAGCAATTCTTGAGAGTATGAAAATAGATAAGTCCCCTGGGCCAGATGGGATTTACCCTAGGATTTTCTGGGAGGTTAGGGAGGATATTGCAGAGCCTTTGGCTTTGATCTTCATGTCGTCATTGGCTACAAGTATAGTGCCGGAAGACTGGTGAATAGCAAATGTCCCCTTGCTCAAGAAGAGGAGTAGAGATTATCCTGGGAATTATAGACTTATTTCTGTTGTGGGCAAAGTTTTGGAAAGAATTATAAGGGATAGGATTTATAATCATCTAGAGAGAAATAAATTGATTAGAGATACTCAACACGATTTTGTGAAGGGTAGGCTGTGCCTCACAAACCTTATTGAGTTTTTTGAAAAGGTGACCAAAGAAATGGATAAGGGTAAGGCAGTTGATGTGGTGTATATGGATTTTAGTAATGAGTTTTATAAGGTTCCCCATGGTAGGCTACTGCAGAAGATGCAGATGCATAGGATTGAGGGTGATTTAGCAGTTTGGATCAGGAATTGGCTAGCTGATAGAAGACAGAGGGTGGTAGTTGATAGGAAATATTCAGCCTGGAGTTCAGTTACAAGTGGTGTACCTCAGGGATTTGTTTTAGGGCCACTGCTGTTTGTCATTTTTATAAATGACCTAGATGAGGGTGTAGAAGGAAGGATTAGTAAATTTGCTGACGACACCAAAGTCGGAGGAGTTGTAGACAGTGAGGATGGATGTTGTAGTTCACAGAGGGACATAGGTAAGCTGCAGAGCTGGGCTGAGAGGTGGCGAATGGAGTTAAATACGGAAAAGTGTGAGGTGATTCACTTTGGTAAGAATAACAGGAGTACAGAATATAGGACTAATGGAAGTACTCTTAGTAGTATTGACAAGCAGAGAGATCTTGGTGTACGTGTGCATAGTTCCCTGAAAGTTGGCACCAGGTTATTAAGATTGTTAAGAAGGCGTATGGTGTGTTAGCTTTTATTGGTAGAGGAATTGAATTTCAGAGCCGTGAGATCATATTGCAACTGTATAAAACTCTGGTGCGGCCACACTTGGAGTATTGTGTACAGTTCTGGTCGCCGCATTATAAGAAAGATGTGGAGGCATTGGAAAGGTTGCAGAGGAGGTTTACCAGGATGTTGCCTGGTATGGTGGGAAGGTCTTATGAGGAAAGTTGAGGTTATTTTCATTAGAGAGGAGGTTAAGAGATGACCTAATTGGGGCATAAAAGATGATCAGCGGGTTAGATAGGGTGGACAGTGAGAGCCTTTTTCCTTGGATGGTGATGGCTAACATGAAGGGACATAGCTTTAAATTAAGGTGTGGTAGGTATAGGACGGATGTCAGAGGTAGATTCTTTACTCAAAGGTTAGTAAGGGTGTGGAATACCCTGCCTGCAGCAGTTGTGGACTCGCCAACTTAAAGGGCATTCAAATGGTTAGTGGATAGGCATGTGGATAACATTAGAATAGTTTAGGTTAAAGGGTCATTAGATTTGTTCCACTGGTCGGTGCAACATCGAGGGCCGAAGGGCCTGTACTGCGCTGTAATGTTCTATGTTCTATGAAACATAATTTCCTTAAAGCTTATTTATTATTCCATTATGGTTTTTCCTATCTTGTTTGATTCCAGTTTACTCTTGGCTAAATCCTGTCTCATTATATTGAAGTTAGTCCACTTCCAATTTGGTAGTTTAACCTTAGGTTGTTCCTGGTTCTTCCCCAGTGCTATTCTGAGCCTTATGATATAATGATCATACTTACTCAAATTTACTCCGACAGACACTTGGTCCACCTGATCTACTTCATTCCCCAACACCAAGTTGAGTAGTGACTCCTTATTTGGACCAAGAATATACTGAACACAGAATGCTTCTGAACACATTTCAGAAATTCTCCTCCTCCTTGCTCTCGGAGGAGTTGTAGACAGTGAGGATGGATGTTACAGTTTGCAGAGGGACACAGATAAGCTGCAGAGCTGGGCCAAGAGGTGGCAAATGGAGTTTAATACGGAAAAGTGTGAGGTGATTCACTTTGGTAAGTCTAATTTGTGACTAATAAACTTTAACTTTGACTTTGTTTTAGTTTTTCTGTCCTGCCTGTAACTGTGCCTGTTGTTGGTGGGACCAGAAAATCCCAGGCCATATATTGATTCCCATCCCTCTGACAATTTAGCTTAAGCCATCCCCAGCCATATTATTCAATGTTGCCATGAGCACATTGCTCCCAATCTATTGAGTTGCACCTCACCTTTTGGACAGGTGCCTCTGGCCCACAAGTGTTCCCAATGCCTGAGGCTTCTGAAGCTCTCTCTCTTGCATTATGCCTCAAGCTATACATTGATCCTCACTGTCTTCCATTATCTTTTGTTTCTACTATAACTCATGCATTCTCTCTTTAGTACTGTGTTTTCCTATGTTGCTCTAATATTTGGGTAATTAAAGTCCCGCATTGTAATTACGCTACACTTCTTGCACATCTCTGTGAATTCCATGGAGATTTGCTCATTTATCTCTCATCCAGAGATTATTACCTCTGAGATCCTACTTTTAAACTTCCTCTTGCACTTCTGAAAATTACTATAAGACCTAGATGCCTGCTCTCTCTACTTCATTGATACTAATGTTGATGCAATTTCTGGCTCCTCTGAAGAATGTTCTGCAACTTCTATATGATATCCTTTACTCTGGCAATATGGAGGCAGCACAATGTGTTAGATTCATAATGATGGTTACAGAAACTCCTGTCATTCCCCTAACTATGGAATCTCTTACAAGACTGCATTTCTACCCTTTTTTGTTCCTTTTTGTGCATTTTCTTGCCCATTGACTCTGAACATCATGGTATCACCACTCCCAGTACTCTGTAATGCTGAGTACTGGTTTGAATGTGGCACATATTCTGAATACCCTGGCCCTTCCTACTGTTGATGTAGAGATGCTGGCGTTGGACTGGAGTAAACATAGTAAGAAATCTCACAACACCAAGTTAAAGTCCAACCCGTTTATTTGATAGTAATCCCACAAGCTTTCCCTTCCTACTCTTCCATATGACGATCCTGAATTAAGTGCCGTGGGCTGACCACCACCTGAAATTTACGATCCAGGAAACACTCATCCTCATTAATGTTCCACAGTGACTCCAGCTGTGCCTCAAGCTCAGAAATCCTGACCTCAAACTCATGCAGCCTGAGACATATCCTACATATGTGGTTCCATAAGAGACATGATGTTGCCTGAAGTTCGTACATGATGCTTACAGATTTGCAAGCAGTAGGTCTCAGCTCCCATCCATGATCAAACTAATCTTTGTTCCCTCTTTTAGAACCTAGTTGTTTAAACTATCAGTTTTAATTACTGCCTCTAGACCTGCTCTCTGCTAATATGCTTATTAATTCAGTTACTATTATATTTAGTCTGATTGAAATATTTAATTTCCCAGTTCCTAGTTTAAACGTATGCCCTTGTTTAGAGAGAGTAAAAGAGAAATACTTACCTGCCAATCAATTACCCACTTTGTTCAGATGTCACATTTTCATTATTTTTCACTTTTTCTGAAAGGCATTCTCTCAGTTGCCTGCTGATTCCCCACTGCCACTTTTAACTGTGGATCTCTGGCACTGTTCTCGTTCATGCTCACTCTGCTGACTCCCTGCAGCCAATTTTAACTGTGTCTCTAGAACTATTTTCTCTCAGGCTTGCAAAAGAATTAGTACGAAAAGGATTGGTATCCACCTTTAAACTATGATTGCTGTTGTTATATTTTTAGATGACTGCTGAATGCACAACAGACAAGCAGATATTTACCATTTTTGTAATTGAATTCTGTTCAACTAGCTATAAACTATGACTTGTCACTTCATTAACACAAATTATTTGACTAAAATAGCATTTCCATTCCCCCCATCACCACCACACTTGCTCTACATGGTAACTAATTACTCAATTTCGGCCTGGACAATCAAAAACGTACTGAAAAAACGGTTAAGAGTGAGTATCTGGATTTATTTCACTTCCCAAAACAGGACTATTGAAAACAATTGTAGTATCATCCTACTGAAATCAGGTTAAGACTGACATCTTCCTGATGTATGTGGCTGAGCTCCACAATAAGCAGTAAGTTTCCCAGGGGATGTTTCTGGAGTTTAGCAAAACCAAAAGGGAGGATGGAGGTTATCCTGAAGTTTGGACATGATTTGATAGAATTTGAGGCATAAGATGACAGCGTTAGTGGGTAAGGGTTGTGGGCTTTTGGGAGACGGTCCCTGGTTTTCAGACAGCTTTGAGCTTTGGAACATTATGATGGAAAATGGTCATTTGGAGCTTTATGTAACTGGAATTTGAGTGTGTGACTTAACTTAAAAATTCTTGGAGTTTAAAATTGTGAAGGCAAGGTACTAGTTATAGTTGTATTGGGAATGTCAGCAGTGGAGAGGTGATTCAGGAATATGATAGCATTATGCAGTCCACGATCCAGTTGCATTGATAGACTCTTGGGCATGGCAGAATTGAAGAATGCATTCTGAGAGTCTTACAGTATGAGAATAAGGAGTTCCTGCAATTGGCAGCGCAGAGCAAGTAACATGAGGGCTAGAAGCTTAGGTCTGAAGGGATGGATGTAAAATGAGTGGAACTGTTCTCTTTTTCTTCCATCTCCTCCACACTTCCCCACCTTCATTCCTCACATACCAATTCATCTACTGGCTCCCCTAGCAACCTGGGGCTGACATCTGCTGCAGTCTTATTTTCTGTGTCCACCAACTTGGAAAATTATTCTCCTACGCAGCTTACTAGCACAAGCTAGCCACTCGGTTAGGCAATTGTTGAAAGGGCAAAGGGGATATATATAAGAATATGAGAAATGGGAGCAGGAGTAGGCCAGCTAGCCCTTCGAGTCAGGAGAGACAGGACACCAGGAAAATAGGAGAATGGGATAATTAATTTCTTATAAAAGCATGATGAATTCAGTCATTTGGGAGTATCTGAGCGTGAGATGCTTACCAAGGATCAGCTAATCAAATGTCTTAAGAAAATCATAATAATGGAAAACAATTGGAAACCACCATTTTTAAAGTGTCAACAAATTGGATGGAAAAATTGAGATGGAAACAGTATTATAGGAAATAAGGCAGAAGTATTCACAGAAATGCCAAGTGGATGATCTATCTCGTTCTCTTCCTGTGGTCCCCAGCATCTCGGATGCCAGTCTCCAGCCAATTCGATTCACTCCACATGATATTAAGAAACAGCTGGAGGCACTGGATATTGCAAAGACAATGGGCCCTGATAACGTTCCAGCAATAGTATTGAAGACTTGTGCTCCAGTTCTTGCGGCTCCCGTAACCAAGCTTGTCCAGTACAATTACAACACTGGCATCTACTCAACGATATGGAAAATTGTCCAGATATATTCTGTGCACAAAAACAGGACAAATTCAATCCAGCCAATTACTGCCCAATCAGTCTACTCTCGATCATCAGTTATGGAAGGGATCATCAACAGTGCAATCAAGCAGCACCTGCTCAACAATAACCTGCTCAGTAATGCCCAATTTGGGTTTTGCCAGAGTCACTCAGCTCTTGACCTCATTACAGCCTTGGTTCAAATATGAATGAACGAGCTGAATTCCAGAGGTGAGGTGAGAGTGACAGCCCATAACATCAGAGCTGCATTCAACTCAGTGTAGCATCAAGGAGCCCAGCAAAACTGGAATGAGAACAGTTGGCAACTGGCAGTGGCACGGTAGCACAGTGTTAGCACTACTGCTTCACAGCTCCAGGGACCTGGATTCAATTCCTGGCTTGGGTCACTGTCTATGTGGAGTTTGCACATTCTCCTCGTGTCTGTATGGGTTTTCTCCAGGTGCTTCGGTTTCCTCCCATTGTTCAAAGATGTGCGGGTTAAGTTGATTGGGCATGCTAAAATTGCCCCTTAGTGTCCTGAGATGTGTAGATTAGAGGAATTAGTGGGTAAAATATGTAGAGATATGAGGGTAGAGCCTGGGTGGGATTGTAGTCAGTGCAGAGTCAAGGGACCGAATGGCCTCTTTCTGTACTGTATGGTTTCTATGATTCTATTCTATGGAATCAATGTGTATTGGAGGTCAAACACTTCACTGGTTGAAATCATACCTGGTACATTGGAAAATGGTTATGGTGGTGGAGGGTCAGTCATTTTAGCTCCAGGACAAATCTGCAGGTGTTCCTCATGGTAGTGTCCTAGGTCCAACAATCTTCAGCTGCTTCATCAATGACCTTCCCCCCCCATCATAATGTCAGAAGTGAAGATGTTCGCCGATGATTGCACAATGTTCAGCTCTATTCACAATTCCTCAGATACTGAAACAGTCCATGTTCAAATGCAACAAGATCTGGACAATATCCAGCTTGAGTTGACAAATGGCAAATAACATTCACGCCACACAAATGCCAAGCAATGACCATCATCAAAAGAAGACACTCTAACCACCAACGATTCAATGGTGTTACCATCACTGAATCCTCCACTGTTAACATACTTGGGATTATCATTGACCAGAAACTCAACTGGGCTCACTACATAAACACAGCGGCTAGAAGAACAGGTCGCTGGCTAGTAATACTGCAACAAACAACTCATTTCCTGACTCCTGAAAGCCTATCCACCATCTGCAAGGCACAAGTCAGAAGTTTGATGGAATGCTCCCCACTTGCCTAAATGGGTACAACTCTAACAATACTCAAGAAGCTTGACAGCATCCAGGTCAAAGCAGTTGCTTGATTGGCACCATATCTACAAACATCCACTCCCCCCACCACCAACCCTGAGTAGCAGCAGTGTGTACTACCTGCAAGATGTACTGCAACATTTCACCAAAGATCCTTAGACAGCACCTTCCAAACCCACGACCTCCTCCATCTAGAAGGATAAGGGCATCATGGTATATGGGAACACCATCACCTGCAAGTTCCCCTCCAAGCTGCTCACCCTTCTGACTTGGAAATATTCTTTCACAGTTGCTAAGTCAAAATCCTGGAATTCCCTTCCGAATGGCATTGATGGTCAACCCACAGAACATGGACTGCAGCGATTCGGGAAGATGGCTCACCAGCACCTTCTCAAGAGCAACTAGGGATGGGCAATTAATGCTGGCCAGCCAGCAACGCCCATGTTCCACAAATGAATTTAAAAAGCTAACAGGAAGAAGCTCGTAATTATAGATTTAAGAATTATTATTGGTTAGACATTGTCAATAATGTTTTGGGAAAGTATACTGTAAAGATGCAAAATTTTCATAACATTCCTACTTCAATTTATGGAAAAGCTCTCAACAGAGAGTAGCACAGTGGTTAGCACTGCTGCCTTACAGTGACAGAGACTCAGGTTCAATCCAGCCTTCAGTCACTGTCTGCAGTTTGTACGTTCTTCCCATGTCTACATGGGTTTCCTCTGGGTTCTCCGGTTTCCTCCTACACTGCAAAGATGTGCGGTTTAGGTTAATTGGACATGCTAAATTGCTTCTTAGTGTCTAAAGATGTATAGGTTAGTAGGGTAAATACGTGGAGTTATGAGGATGGGGCCTGGGTAGGATTGTTATCTGTGCAGGCTCGATTTCTGTATTGTAGAAGTTCTAAGAGTACAATTTTAGAATTTGCCCTTCCCAACTTGCAATTTGGTAGGAGGGAACATTTTTAACTTGCTAGCAATAAAATTTTGGTAATAACGTGAGTTCAATTGCATCAGTAGCAATAAAATTTGAGCATCATGGAAGAATCATATTGGCTCAAGTGCAATTTTCCTCTTGTCTATTGGCGCCAATGTGCTAAATAAAGCCATTGGCAATGATGTTTATTCAGCATTGCCTCTTCTTTTTTATTGACAATAGTGCATTCTACCAAAGCTTCAGACATTGATGTGAGGGCATTTACTGTGAAAGATGAATGGTGATATAATTACTTCACATTTATCAAAAAATCATGTTCAGTTGATTATTGAGAAATAATAGAGCAGCATGCATTTATTATTTTAGAATGCTGTGTCATCCCTCTCCATTGCCTTAGTTTATTATAGTTGTTGCAACATTTTCAACACATTTAAACTGCATTCCACTGCCCCGGTTAGTTTCCTTTATTTGGAGCTTTTTCTAAACTGTAAAACTGAAAGAGGAAAAATTGAAATCGATTTTAAGTCAATAAATACTTCAGCTAACACTGATTTTTATACCCTGTGCATAATTTAACCTACATTGTAATCTTTTTATGTATTCATTGTTGTGTAAATGATTTTCAAAACTGCCTCGAGTAGTGTTTTTTTAACAATACTGGAGTACTTATGTCCTAATAAGCTCATATATTCACAAATGATGTTAACAAAGTATGCTGTGATTCTTGTAATATATTAACCAGACTAAAACACTGAAGACAAATATGATGTTCTTTTGAATCCTATTTGTTTCTTTAACGCCCATTGAAACTCATTCCTCTGCTGATAGGATAGATAGACAACCTGTTGCAATGTGTCTGCTGGTTTTACACTTCAGTCCTTGAAACAATGACTTGATTGATGCAGGAAGTTCAACTGTCCAATCATCCTATCTCAACCCTTATTTCTGCTGTTTGTACCTTTAAAGTCTACCCTGTGCCTTGATTATTCTTTTGTGTACAGAAAATCTTTGTGAGACCATTTCTAAAATTTCCTTTCATAGTTTGAATTTGAACCCATTTCACCAATGATCATGATTTAATTTTAAATAACGTGTATGATTTATCTCTGGTCGTACAGATAGAGGTAAGAGACGGATTAAGCAGGTTTGTAAAAGAGGTTGAAGGAAGACAGTGGTTATCACTGTTGCCTAGAAGTGCCAGGCGGCAGGGTTCAATTCCATCCTCAGATGACTGTATGGAGTTTGTACATTTTCCTTGTGTTGGGTTTTCTCCGAGTGTTCCGATTTTTCTCTCACAGTCTAAAGATGTGCAGGTTAGGTGGATTGGCCATGCTAAATTACCCCTAGTGTCCAAAAATATAAAGTTTAGGTAGATTAACCATAGAACATAGAACATAGAACATTACAGCACAGAACAGGCCCTTCGGCCTTCGATGTTGCGCCGACCAATATAAAAAGCAACAATGCCCCTCCAAACTAAACCATTCCCTTCTCTTCCATATACTTATCAACTAACCTCTTAAACGCCACCAAACTTGGCGCATCTACAACCGCTGCAGGCAGGGCATTCCACTCCCGAACCACCCTTTGGGTAAAGAAGTAAAGAAACCATGGTAAACACATGGGGATAGGGCAGGAGGGTGGGCTTGGGTAAGGTGCTCTTTTAGAGAGTCAGTGCAAACTCAATGGGCAGAATGGCCTCTTTCCGCATTGTAAAATTTTATGGTTCTACGGAATGCTGCAGGTATTAAATAAGTGCCTCCGTTTGTACTGGGCAAATAGATACTAAAATTGTAGAATTGTTGAAGTTGGTTGCAGAACTGTTAGTGGAGCTCTTATTTGAAGAGATATGATGATGAAGCAGTTTCTTGTGCTTAAAGCAGGTAGGTTACCAGGAACAAGTGATTCACGTACAAGTGTTCTGGGGAAAGCTGTAAAAGAAGAATAGGATGCTCTGACTACAATTTTCCAAATTTCTTTCAAAAGAAAAATTGTGCTAGAGGACTACTGAGTGGCAGACGCACATTTGGAGATAGGTTTAAGCCAGGAAATTACTCCTATTGCTTGTAAACTACTGGATTCCATTACATAACATGAAATCATTAAGTGCTTGTTGAAATGAGTCAGTCAGGGCTACTTAGCATGATTTCATCAGGGTAGGCTCTGCTTGACCAACTGTACAGAATTCTTTACAGAGATGAGTGAGATAATGATTTCATTTATATGAATTTTCAAAACTACAACTTGCATTTACATAGCTTCTTTAATGTTCAAAAAAAATCCCAACACATTTCATAATTATAATGAATGGATCAAAGGTAGAGAAATAGAGGCAACAAGTATTGCCATTTATTATTGATATCAAATTGAGAGCAGGGAAAATTGTGGTGAAGGGTGTGAAAGACTACGGGGGAGAGATAAGAATAAATTAAGAAAGGAAAATGAAGCAGTCACAAGGGGTGAGGAAATTCTGGAGTGTAACACCCATAAAGAAAATAAATAACTTGTGATAACACCTTCTGCAATATCCCAAAGCACTTATAAGAAAACAATAACCCCTATCTGAGAATTGAACCAAGACTAGAAGTGAGACCATCGCCTCCACCCATACCAAGCCTAATCACTAGACTACCAGGGAACAATAAACGCTTAAGTCTTTACGAGACTTAAGGGGAGGCGATGGCCTAGTGGTATTATCACTACTAATCCAGAAACTCAGCTAATATTCTGGGGACCCAGGTTTGAATCTCACCACAGTAGATAAAAAAACCTGGAATTAAATATCTACTGATGACCATGAAACCATTGTTGATTGTCGGAAAAACCCATCTGGTTCAGTAATGTCCTTTAAGGAAGGAAATCTGTCATCCTTACCTGGTCTGGCCTACATGTGATTCCAGAGCCACAGCAATATGGTTGCCTCTCAACTGTCTTCGGGCAACTAAGGATGGGCAATAAATGCTGAGTAACCAGCGACACTCATGAAAAGAACAATGTTTGGTTATGTTAAAGTTTATTGATGATGGAGGAACCAGCAAGAAGTACATAGTGGTAGTGAAGGCTGAAAGTGAAATAAGCATATTTAAAGACGTCAGTAACAGGTGAAGAGGTTGGAGCAGAAAGGAACAAGGCCATGAGATGGAAGTAAGCTGTCTTTGAGATGGAGAAAATATGAGGTTTACAAGGGTGATGTAATAAATATGGGCCATTAAAAGTAGTTGGCAATGGGCTTGAAAGGACTCCAAATGAAGTACTTGCCATGGGAAGGGTTTTGCATTGCTGATAAATGAATAGAACTTGTTGTGAAGTTAAAGAATGGCTTTATTTTTTCCCAATATTCAGCTGGAATAGAATAGTGGGGTGGACCAATAGCTGTCCCGTGCACTTCAGTTGGATAAAATATAAGGTAAACATTTTGAAAATAAGAAAAGGAAATGGATGTGCTCCTTGAGTGGTATGAATTTACCAGGTAACAAGGTGAAGGGCCCTTGGTGCACAGAAATACAGAGCATTAAAGATTACAATTCAATGAAAAGGCAAATGGAATCCTTAGTTTTGCATTTTCAAGTACAGAATACAAAAACAAAGAGCTAATGGTCTGGGAGCAGATATGAATAGTTTAGGTTAGAAAGTCATTAGATTTGGTTCCATTGGTCGGCGCAACATCGAGGGCCGAAGGGCCTGTACTGCGCTGTAATGTTCTATGTCTATGTCTAATATTGAACTACTATAAAAATGTTGGGCCAGGTTTTCCACCCTTTCCTACCAGCAGGGTACTCTGCTCCCGTCAAAGGGGATCCCCTGGGGCAGGTTCGCTTGTGGCATGGCCAGCAAGCAAAGCAAATGACCACTGACTTTGGCAGGTTTGGAAGATCCTGCCAGTGGCCAATGGTGAGCCACCTCCATTGCCAGAAAACCATTCTTTTGGAATATTGTGAGGAATCACGTAAAACCCCGGTGAGGAAGCAGTCCAACCATCCTGTAGCAAACTTAGAAGAAAAGAAAAATTACACAATGAAGGGATTACAATACTCTAAGACACTTGAATACATCAATAACTAAATACACACAGAGTTAATGTACGATTTACTCCTTGTTCCAAAGTACATCAATGATCCTTGAATTCACCTAGAGTCCCCTTTCCCAAACAACATCCAAATTAAGTAACTCCATAAGTCAAATCCAGTTTATAGTTACCACATAATACAAGGCTAATGATCAAATCTGGGAAATGTCTTGTCCTCATTCAGCAAAGGTATTTGAACTGCCTTTATGCTGCACAAGTCCAGAGCCACCAGTGCAACAACTACAGTGTCTAAACAAATCTATTCAATATGTGCCAGGACATTCCTGCCTGAATTGGCCTGATCAAGTCATGTTTGGACACACTGCAACCAGCCTCAAAATGACTAATGGTGTCGAGGTCCTCATCAATGACAATGGATAAACAACAACATGAAAGTTTCCTGCAATGCTAAGACTTAGATGCAATACTATAATATCTCTGAGAAATGAAAGATGTTATATAGCTCTTTGGCTGTAAAATGGGTCCTCCTGGCTGTGAATTGTGGACTGGCCTCTGGTTTGAGGCGTGGATTGCCCTTTGCTTCTGAGGGGGTGGTTACAATTATACTGTTTCTCCTTTCGTTACTTGAAACATGAGAATCAGCTTTCTACGTATCTTGAATTGTTTCCTTTTTGGAGAGCTCAGCATTTCTATAATCCTGAATCACCCAGTCATTTAGGTAAACTGGTTCAGTTTATGGAATTTAACGTTTCTAAAGTAGTCATTTAAAAGTAATCTGTTTCTGCTGCGAGAGCAATTCACACCTGATCATCCTTCGATGCCTTCGTACCCTTGGAATACCCTGATCACTTTTAGAGGCTTGCCTGTCCCTGGAAATGTTGGCTGTTATTGTTGCTAGGCGGATTTCTATCTGTCAGCCCCTTTGAATTTCTTGTTATTACTGCTGCTAGGCAAATCCCTGACAGACCAAATTCACCACGTAGACTTAGGAGGATGTTATCAGGAGTGATGAGTTGCAATTAGGAAAAAAAACACTTGAGAATTTGGCCTTTTCCTCAGCAGCTAACAGATTAAAGGGTGAATTGGCGATGACATTCAAGATTATGATATTGTAAAGAGCGGTGGGTTGTTTCCACTGATTAGCAGTACAGACATAATTACAACAAAAAATTAAAGCAGGGAATAGAAAAAAATATTTATGCAAGGTATAAGGCTCTATCAGAAACAATTATTGAAGAGAGATTATTTATTCTTTAAGATGCAGTACTTGCTTGAAAAAAATAAATATTAAGCAAGGTCAGATTAGACCAGGTGGGCCACAGGGAGAAAATCTGCTTTTGCAGACTTGATGGATTAAATCATCTATTTCAGTGCTATATCATCCAATGACTCTACTGTTTAGTATCTTGTGAATCTATATAATCTCTTCTCAGTTGCCTTTTTTCAAGGAAGAATAGCTTGTTTCCCAATTTTTCCTCACATTTGCCATCTCATGCTTTGGCATTGTGTTCCTTACTTAGGCTCCAGGCCTTCAATGCATCCCTTGTGTCTTCGAGAGATTGGGATACCATACTTGAAATCTGACTATTACACTGCAATGTTTAAATACAATGTGGTTTAATTTGGACTGTGATGTTTTGGCTGAGTAGATTATCTTTGTATGTGGTGAGTGTTGCTCAGCATTCAGTATGCATATTGGCATCAACTGGGGTTATGCATCTCGTATATTAAATGCATCTAGATCTTTATATTCACCCCTATCTATTTCAAAATATTTAGAGTGCTTGTGATGCCCATTTTTCTCCTTATATACAATATCTTAAATTTATCTATGTTAAATTTCACGCTTGGGGTGACACAATGCAGGCTGCAGAATGATTTAGTGTCTCTCTCTCCCTCTTCCCCTTAATGGTTCAGATGATATCAGGAAATTGTTTGGAGAATCATGAATAAGTATGCTGTTTGATCATCCACATGCAGCCTTTATTGGGAATATATCACTGAGATTTTGCTCACTTGCAATTCTGTTCTTTTATTCTAATTTAATGTTGACAACTGTGCTATGCAACTGAGAAAGATACTGCAAATTGATGTAAACACACTAAAACTGCTTTAGTAAAGTGTACTCTGGCCCACCATTGTGTCGCCATGCAATCCAGAATTTCTACATTTTACTTCAACTTCTGTTAAGTGGATGATTAGTCTTACATAATTGCTAATTTGGCTCATCCAAAAGGGTTATCTTGGTTAAGTTAAGTTTATAATGGAACAAAGCCATTTTACGAATAATTCTGAATGTCTTAGCTTCAACTGCAGTAGAATTTTTACTGTTTACACTTAGGATGTTTCTCATGCAATGATGAAGGAACACAGATAGAGCTAGTTCTTGGAAACTATGTTGGCCAAGCAGATGAAATGTCATTCAAAGAACATGTAGAGAACAGTGATCATTGTATCATTAGATTCGGGTTGACAATGGAAGAGGACAAAGGACATCCAGAATAAAAATTAGCTGGAGGAAAGCTAACTTCAATTAGATGAGAACAGATCTGGACTGAATAAATTGGAGTCCAAGGTTGGCAGGAGAAACAGTAACTGATAAATGAGCTATATTTAAATAAGAGATTCAGGTACAGTCTAGATATCGTTCCTCAAAATAGAAATATAGTGCAAATAAATCCAGAGCTCTGTGCATGACAAAGGAGATAGAAATTAATTAAAGGAGAAGAAGTGTGCTTATGGTATCGAAACTACAGTTGATAATCAGGCTGAAAGAGCAGGTTTAGAGAGGAGGTGAAGAATCCAAGAGGGAGTATGAAAATAGACTGCCAGCTAAGATAAAGGGGGATTCCAAAGTCTGTTTTATGCATAGAGCAGTAAAACGGTGGTAAAGAAGGATTAGAGATGATGAAGGACCAAAAAGGAAATTTACATGGAAAGGCAGATGAGATAGCTGAGGTATTAAATGAATATTTCACCTAGCAAGAGGCTACTACCCAGGCCATGGTACATGAGGAGGTATTTCAGACACAAGAAGCATTTAAAATTGAAAAAGAGGAGATATTGGATAAGTTGTCTCTACCCAAAGTAGGAAAGCCAACAGGACCAAATGAGACTCACCCTTTGATACTGAGGAAAGTGAGGGTGAAATTGCCAAGACATTGACCGTAATTGTGGATAAACTTCTAGAAACAATTTGGGGCAAAGTTTAATAGTCACAGTGATAAATACAGATTGTTAAGGATAAGCAACACATATTTCTTGGAAAATAATGTTCAGTCAACTTGCTGGAGCTTTTTGAAGAGGTAACGCAGAGGGTTGATGAGGGAACTGCTGTTGATGTGCTGTACATGGACTTCCAAAAGGTGCAGTACTCCACAACAGACTTGTGAGCAAAGTATTAGCTCATGGGACAAAAGAGATAATAGCAACATGGATATGGAATTGGCTAGGTGACAAGGAACAGAGTTGTAATTAATGGATATTTTTTGGAAGATTTAAAGTGTTGTTCACCAGATGTCAATATTGAGCTTCTTGCTTTTTCAAATAGATGTTAATTACCCAGATCTTAGAACAGGGCATAATTTCAAAGTTTCTGGATGATATAAAATTCAAAAGTGCTGTGAGGAGGATAGTGTAGAACTTCAGAAGGATAAAAACAAGTTGGTGAAATGAATAGAGAGGTGGCAGATGTGGGTTCAATGCAGAGAAACATGAAGTAATTCATTTTGGTAGAAAGAACTTGGAAAGCAATATAATGTAGCATGATGCGGGAGCAGAAGGACCTGGTTGTATACAAGTCATTGAAGGTGTCAGGACAGATTGAGAGAGCACTTAATAAGTATGTATCCTGGGATTTATTATTACTAACATAGAATACAAGAGCAAGAAGGTTATATTAAACTTGTATAAGTCACTTGTTTGGTCTCAGCTGGAGTATTGAGTCCAGTTCTAGGCACCACACTTTTAGGACGATGTGAAGGCATTGGAGAGAATGCAGAGAAGATTCACAAGAGTGGTTTCTGAGATGAGGAAATTCAATTATGAAAATGGATTGGAGACATTAGGATGATTTTCTTTGAGAAAAGAAGGCTGAGAGGAGTTTTGACACAAGTACTCAAAGTTTGGGATCCAGATAGATTAGAAATGGAGAAACTGTTCCCACTTGTGAAAGGATCGAGAATAAGAGGGCACAGGTATAAAGTAATTAGTAAAAGAAGCAATAATGATGAGGAAAATCTTTTTCATATACTAGTTAAGGTCAGGAAAGCTCTGCCTGACAATATGGTGAAGGCAGGTTTAATCAAATCCATACAAAATGCTATTAGATTGCTATCTGAAAAGGAAGAATGTGCATGGTTACAGGAAGAAGGTGGGAGAATGGAACTGACTGAGTTGCTCTTTTGGAGAGTGAGTGCAGATATGATGGACCAAGTGGCCTCCTGTGCCGAAACAATTCTGTGATTGGCTGAGCTGCATGATGCTCACAGTGGAGATGGTTTCATTCATATGTTTCAAAACAAACCCTCAAATATGTGATACACGATTGGTCCAACTTGGAATTTCTGCAATACAGCCCAAATGGTTGACTACATATGGAGGCATTGCATGATACTTCCCATTTCAAAGGGTGTCATTATTCTGAAAAGTGTATGGTTAAAAACAATACCAGATATATATATTTACAATAAATCAATGATCTTGAAATATTCTTTGATTGTGGTTACATCTGTAGAATACCTACCTGCATATTGAAGATTTCTTTTCATTTTTGAAGAGGCAGGAATTGTGCTGACAATAGGCATTGTTAACATTAACTAACACTGAAACCTCCCAACATTACACCCCCTACAGACGTAACACGTTCTGCAGATCAATGTAGTGAAAAAATGCTAAAAGGCTCACTAGACGTGGAGACTTCTAAACAACTTGAGAATGCAATATTGAGACTCACTCAACAATTTTAATGTGTAGGTATATTAAATAATAAATATGGTAAATAGAATGCTGGCAGCAAGCTACAAGGTAGTAATTCAACGGAACAATCATAGTGATGTTTTAGCAGAGACCCTAGATTGCATTATAGCTTTCAATTTATTGACAGATCTTTATATTTTTGACAAACACAATATACTATATATTTTTGACAAGTTATAAACTACATATTTTTTATGTTCATTTTTTCAGAACTTTAAAAAGAGAATTGTCACTCAGCAGGTAAGCTTAGCTATGCAGAGGGAAGTGTGAAAGGATAATTAAAAATCCGACTAGTGCAGAGGGGTTTTATTGCATATGCAACATGCTGCCATACACTTTCAGTTGCTATGCCACAGTACAATTTCACCATGTCTTTCTTTAACTGTGGGTTACCAGGTAATAAAGTGCCTGATAATTTAGCATCATGTAAGCAGCAAGCACATGCAAAACAATAACAGGTTGAAAATATTAATTTGAAAAGTAGATTTAAGGTATTGGAAATCTGAAATGAAAAGAGAAAATACTATGTACCTATATTTGGAATCAAAGGTTAAAGCAAACATTATAGGTTAACATTTTGGTTGCCACTCTTCCATTGAACTTTTTGATGAGTTGCATTAGTAATTGGGAGGTGGGGGGGGGAGTGGCATAGTGGTACTGCCACTTGACTAGCAATCCAGAGTCCAAGGTTAATGCTCTGTGGAGATGGGTTCAAATCCATATGCAATGGCAGCTGATGGAATTTAAATTCAGTTAATTAATAAGATAAAATAAATTCCGGAATTAGAAGTGAGTCTTTTTAATGGGGAATATGGAATTATACTGATCGTGATTAAAAATAACCATCTGATCCAGTTATGTCCTTGAGGGCATGTGACTCTAGGTCCACAGCATTATGGTTGGCTCTCAACAGCCCTCTCAAATGAAATAATTCAAGAGCAATTAAGGTGGGTAACGAATGTTTTGTCTAGCCAGGAATGCCCACAATCATGAAAGAGTTTTTTAAAAATGGATTTTGCTCCCTGTTGCTGATCTATTTGTAGTCTGTTTCCAGTCTTTGTTGTTTTTATTTGAGAAAAATTATTTCCATGCTTCAGTGGTGAGTTGTGCTTTTTGAAGACTTGAAAAATCATGCATCAATCAGCCCCAACTTATTGATTTCCAAAGAGAGACATGTCTTTGCTGGGTGACGAAGAGCCTGGTTAAAGGGTAGATTTTAGGAAGGATCCAAAAAGGGAGAGGTAGAGAAGCAGTGGATTTATAGTGAGAAACTGAAAGAGTCTGAGCAGCCAGGGCGAAGATTCTGCTCCCCTAGTACAGTAATTGTTTAGGGTCTGCAATGCACTGCCTGCTTTTTTAGCGTGGCGGAGGCAGGTTCAATTGAAGCATTCAAAATGGAATTAGATTGTTATCCGAAAAAGAAGAATGTGTAGGGTTATGAGGAGGAGGGGAGAGAATGGAGCTAGGTGAGATTTTCATGCAGGCACAGTGGACCAAATGTCCACTTTCTATGCCAAAACAATTCTGTGATTCTGGGAAGAGTGGCTGAGCTTGATTTATTTTATTACCACTGCAATGAAGTTACTGTAAAGGCCGCCTGGTCTCCACACTCTGGCACCTGTTCAGGTACACTGAGGAAGAATTTAGCATGGCTAATGCACCTAACAAGCATGTCTTTCCGACTGTGGGAGGAAACCGGAGCACCTGGAAGAAACCCAGGCAGACATGGGGAAAACATGCAGACTGCACAGATAGTGATCCAAGCCGAGAATCCAAACCAGGTCCCTGGCGCTGTGAGGCAGCAGTGCTAACCGCTATGCCATGGTCATAATGGAGATGGTTTTATTCATATGCTTCAAAACAAACCTTCAAATATGTGATGCATGATTGGTCCAACTTGGTATTTCTGCAGTACAAAACACATGGTTGAATACATGTGGAGGCATTGTGTGATACATTCCATCTCAAAGGATGTCATTATTCTTTTAAGTATATGGTTAAAAGAATACCAGAAGTATTATTTGTTCATAACAAACTAATGATCCTGAAATATTTTTTGACTGCGGGTACATCTGTAAGATGTCTACCCGTATATTGAAAATTTCTTCATTCTTGAAGAAACAGGAATTGTGCTCGCATTATGGCATTGTTAACATTAACACATAACGCTGAAACTTACAAATTGACACTGACCACAGACTTAACAGGTTCTGCAGATCGATGTAATGCAATGGGAAAATGGCTATTCAACCAATTCCCCATCTCAAGCTTCATCACTGAATGCTACTTGGTCAATGATCAATGCAGACTTGAAGTACTGAGAAACTGCCTGTTAGAGACATCGTATTACCGGATCTGACACAAATGTGATTTGGTTCTGATTCTCATGAAGACAGACCAACCCCCATAGGGACTCAGTTTACTTGCCACTGCGGTAGATAGTCGTTCATTGCTTGTCAAGCAATTGATGATTTTGGGCAAGAGATACAGGGGAAATGTGAATTTGTTTTACCTTGTGAGTGGTAATGCCTTTCACCTTATTGCTCACAAGAGTGATGAAAATAAAGCCATTAACGATTTCAAAAGGAAAATATCTGAAGGAAACAAACTTGCAGGGTTACAGAGATTGAGTGGGGGAGTGGGACTGACTGGAGCCAGCATGGCCTCAGTAGGCTGAATGGCCGCCTTCTGTGCCATAAGTAACTCCCATGATGAGCAGCATAATGAGCAGGTCAATTCACTGATAGGTGCATGAGTGTACTACCATCACATTATGGACACACACTGTTTGAATACTGGTTGCACCAATGGAGCTGTGCGGTTTCGTCTACAACACAGTCATGATAAGCAGCAAACTCTGGGTAAAGATCTGTATGCTCTTTTATCTGAACTTCAGGATGCAGCTTGCAGCAGCTAGTTCTAGTTTCAGAATTTCCTTATTGGCAATGAAGTGGAAATTTACTTTCAGTATGATGAAAAAAATTCAATAAGGCACCTTATGTTGTGCATGTCATCTTTTAATCTTTGACATCCAGGTGCAATGCCACACCTGAATCCATATGCTTGCATAATCATAAAATGGTTGCAGCAAGTGAGTCCATTTGGAATAGGCTCCGTACTGACTGACTACAAGAGAAATTTAGGTAGTTACTCTCTCCAGTCCTTGCTCCTATCTTTACAGTTCTTTCCCTTCTGGTGCTTACCTGTTTCCTTCTGGAAGCCACAATAAAACTGGCTTCAGCACCCTTTCAAGCTGTGCATTCCAAATTACAATCACATGCTGCATTTAAGAAAAAAGGTTTTCCCTCATGTCACCTCTGATTCTCTTGCCGCTAACTTTAAATCTTCATCTGCTGATTCTCGACCATTCTGCCAATTGAAACATTCTGTATGCAGAAGGAGCAGCATCTGCAGCTTGGCATTGACTTCTGCCAGAAAGACAGAGTGGTCCAGAAAGTCAGAAACTTGATGGGGGACTGAGTTGGAACGTTAACATAGCACGTGCTGCTTTTGGGGGCTGGGGGCATGGTGGGGGGACGAAACTAGAAGTACTCTTGGTTCTCTGTGAATCATCAGAAATGTCAAAAAGAAGATTGATTGTGGGGCTACAGAAAGCATAGGAGAACATGATGTTTAAATTGTTTGTTCTCCATGTCCTATGTAGGATGATGGAAAATTCACAACTACTTCACTGTTCCACTATAAATTCTGGCTTTGGGAATTCAGCATTCAAAGCTGGCAAGAAAGGAAAAATAATGATGGTCATTTGCAGCGTGCAGCCTTTTATGACAAAGAGGCTTTGTGTTGGTGTGTGAAGAGTATGTTGGTTACCTTGTGCCAGTGCTGAATGAAGGCAAATCAGAAGAGGGTTGAAAGATTGTACATTGTTGTTCCTGTGCTTCCTGAACAGCCCAATGAAAATGCAGGAAGAGCTGCTGCTGAGCACGCATGCAAAAGAAGACAGAGAACTAAGCAGAAGAAATGGGATGCTCACAGTGTTGGCAAGAGTGGCCTTGTGTTTCGATTGGCCACCATGTGCTCAGAACTTTCTCATCTCCAAAATGATTTGAAGAAAGTTCATGCAATGGGAGAGTCTGCAGGGGCTCAATGGATATCTCCAGAAATAATCCATCAACCACAATTGGATAATTTATTCAGAGATCTGATATCCTTTCCATTGTGTAGGTTATTCTTTTAAGGCTGTAAATTTTAAATTTTACCCCTGCTCATTTTTTTTAAAAGGGGAGTACATTTTTGATAACGAGCTGTGTGAAATAGAAATATTTTTAGGGTCATCTTGATTGAAAATTTCTGAAAACATTCATTTAGTGAAAGGAATGTAGACAAAGGTGTTTGATTGTTGTATTATTGCTTTCTCACACTTTCCTTTTTGTATATGTTTTGAATATTTGAACTGAGGGAAAATGCAGGCTGTGGAGAAAGAGAAGGGGTGTGGAATTAATTGGCTAACTCTTTCAAAGGTCTTCACATCCTCCCTAAAGAGTGGCACTCAGAATTGGACACAGTTGAGGCTGAATTGGTATTCAGTAAATGTTTATCAAAACTTAACTAGTTTTTATGCTCAATTATTCAATTTATTGAACTCAAGGTCTCTTAAACCTTTTAAACCATTTTCTCAATGTCCCTTGCCACCATCAATGATTTGTATATTGTATATATACACTACCGGGTCTCTGTACTTGCACCTACTTTAGGGTTGTAGCTTTCCTCATATTTCTACCAAAATGTATCAATTCATATTTCTGTGCGTTAAATTGCATCTGGCAGTTGTCTGCCCATTCCATCAGCCTCTCTATATTCTCTTGAAATCTATTGTCATCCTCCCCACAGTTCACAATAATCCCAAGTTCTGTGTCATTTTCAAATTTTGAAATTGTATATGTATATCCAATTCTAAATCATTAATATAGACCAAGAGAAACAGTGGTTCTAGTATAACAATGCTCTTGACCATTATGCTATTTCCTGTCGCTAAACTAACTTGATATCAATGCTGCCACTGTTCCTTTTATTCCATCGTTTTAACTTTGCAGACAAACTTATTATGTGGCACTTCATCAAACGCATATTGGAAGTCCATGTACTCTACACCAACTGCACCGAACTCATAACTCTCTCTGTTACCTAATTTAAACAAAACTCAATCAAATTAATTAAAAGGGATTTCCTTTTAGCAAATCAATGCAGACTTTTCCAAGTGACTATTGATTTGGTGCCAAATTATCATTTCTGACAACATTCCCATCATCAATGCTAATAGTTGCTGAGTTTATCCTTACATTCTTTTTTGAATAAGGATTTAACCTTTACAATTCTCCACCTCTCTGAAACTACTCCTGGATTTAATGAGAGTTGGAAATTTATGTCCAGTACTTCCTGCAATTTGTACTCTTCTCTCAGCATCCTCGGAAGCACCCCGTCTGGTCCTGATGACTTATCAACTTTGAGTATAGTCTGACATTCTGTTCCCTCTGCATTATCAATTTGTAGCCAATCTTGTGTTTCAGCTACCTCCTCTTTCACCAAAACTTCGGCAACAGTGTCTTCTGTGTAAAATACTAGTTTAGCACCATAACCATTCTCTTTGTTTTGTAGAATTCTTGCAGTGCAGAAGGAGGCCATTTAGCCCATCAAGTCTACATTGACCACAATCCCACCCAAGCCTTATTCCTGCAACCGAACCTATTTATGCTGTGAATTTCCCTGATGCGCGTGGTGGTGGTGGTGCTGGTGCTGGTGCTGGTGCTGGTAGTTAGGTGTCAATGGCCAGCAAACTCTACACAGACAGTGACCCGAAGCCAGAATTGAATCCAGGTCCTTAGTATTGTGAGGCAGCAGCGCTAGCCACTATGCCACCATGCTGTCCCACATTTCCTCATTTAAGTCTACATTTTGATCCCTGATAATCCCATCTCTACTCTTACCACCCTTTTGTATAAGCCAAAAGACGATTTTGTATTTCCTTTTATGTGAGCTGTTAGTTGCTTCTCAAACTATGTCTGCTTCTCTTTTTTTCACTCTGGCATCATTCATGTTCCCCCATTTTTTGGCTTCATTTTACCCCCTCTTTGTTTCAGCATTCAAGGAGCTCTGGTTTTCATTGCCCCATCTTTCCCTTTCATGGGAATGTACCTTGTCTATACCTACATATCTTCTTTAAAGGCGGCTTTCTGGTGCATTACAGTTTTGCCTTCTAATCTTCGATCCCAATTTACCTGGGATAGATCCTTTCTCAATTCACTGAAATTGACCTTCAACTGTGCTTTTACTTTACATTCCTCCTTTACCTTTTTCATAGATAATCTAAACATTTTGCTACAATTATCACTGTTCCTCTGCTAACACTTGGTCCACTTGACTCACCTGATTTCCCAGAACCAGACCCAGCAATGCCTCCATGCTCATTGGGCCTGAAATGTATGGAAAATGCTTCTGAACATAATTGAAAAACTCTTCCTCTCCCACGCCGCCATTCCCCCCGCCTCCCCAACCTGTCATAGATCACTGTCTGCACAGAGTTTGCACGTTCTTTCTGTGTCTGCGTGGGCTTCCTTTGGGTGCTCCGGTTTCTTCCCACAGTCCAAAGATGTGCGGGTTAGGTTGATTGGCTGTGCTAAAAATTGCCCCTTAGTGTTCTGAGATGCCTAGGTTAGGAGGATTAGTGGGTAAGTATACAGGGATATGGGGTAGGGCCTGGGTGGGATTGTGGTCGGTGCAGACTCGATGAGCAAATGGCCTGTTTTTGCACTGTAGGGTTTCTGTGTTTCTATGTTCTAACTTCATTGCAGTATTCATGTAAGCCTACTTATGACATTTAATAAATAAACTTAAACTTAAACTGTAATCTTCCACCTTCTTATAACTTCACTGAAAATTTACTCCTCTGTCTCTTTGCATCTAGTTGGTGGCCTGTGGAACACACTCAGTAGTTTAATGGCACCTCTGTTGTTTCTCAACTCTAATTAATTGAATTCTATCTTTGACCTTTCCAGAAATCCTGAGTCTCCAGCATTGTAATATTTTCCTTAATACTTAATCCACCATTCCTCATTTCTTTCTTTCCTTATCATAGAAGATGATAGAATCTCTATGGTGCAGAAAGAGGCCACTCAGCCCATTGATTCTGCACCAACCACAATCCCACCCAGGTCCTATTCTCTTTACTCCACATATTTATCTTGCTAATCCCCTGACACTCGGGTCAATTTACCATGGCACATCTTTGCACTGTTGGAGGAAACTGGAGTACCGGGAGGAAACCCACAAGGATCATGGCGAATGTGCAAACTCCACACAGACAGTGACTCGAAGTCAGAATTGAACCCCGATGCTGAAGCAATGAGGCAGCAGTGCTAACCACTGTACCACTGTGCTGCCCCATAAACAAATTTTAGCTTTAATTCCATTTTTGTTTTCAAAATGTGTGTAGCCCCTTTAGATTTTTTTCATGAGGCTATGTGTGTGGTAGCTTAAAAGGACCAACATGTGCACAGCTTGAGTGGGTCTTTGAATTTGCTACACAGCCATGCAACTTCCAGGGTATATTGCTTATATCCAGTGTATTTAATACCCAGTTTTAGCCTTTTTTGATACAAGCAAATTACTGCAATGCTGGAATCTGAAACAAAACAGAAAATGGTGGAAAATCTCAACAGGTCTTACAGTATCTATGGGGAAGGAATAGAGCCAACGTTTCAACTGTGGATGACCCATCTGCAATGCATCATCTCATTTGTCAGGCTTTTCGTATGAACGTACTTGCAGTATAAACCTCAATTAGATCTTGTATTTCCTCTTACTTTGACCCCCACCCAGCACCCCTGCCCCCATATGTTATTATTTACTTTGCTGGAGCTATCCACCTTTTCCAATCCTTTGTGCACCTAGTTTTTCCATTGTAATGCTACATTCTAGTTTTCATACACTTAATAAAGCAGTTCAAAACCTCTCCCACAGCACTAGTAAACTGTCTGCAAGAACAGAAATCCCAACCTCATTGGGGTGCATCCAGAGCAGTCTTTATGGTTTCTACTTTCCCCAGGAAAAGAAATTCCAATATTCCAGGAAACAAAAGCCCTCCATCCTGCATCATCCCTCATCATGCACTGTCCTTCTATGTTCACTCCCATGTGGCACTGAGAGTAATCTGATGTTACTATCATTAACAGCTTATGTATCTCTTTCTTAGATGCCTAAGATCTGCCTCTTAGGACTTCATCACCCCCCTCAATAAAACAAAATGTGTTCCTACATCTCCTTGAGTACGTAATAAGGCACGGCTGCAAAGCTTTTGGACAGGTTAGCAGACCAACAGCTGCAAAGTCCCTTTAGGAGGTCTGAGGTTGGGAATTAATTTAGCGATGAAAAATATATTTGGTGGTAATGGCAGAGCAATGGGGAGCTTTATTCTTGACACACTATTCCTTTACCTGAAGACATTTGCATGCGCCCTGCTGCCAGACCAGTCTGCAGTCAGCAACTTGGGAATGACCTCCCAAGTTCTGAAGGGGGTTTTGTATTTCTGAATTATTTCAGTTTTTATTTAAGCATGCAGTCAGTTTGGATCCTAAGGCACCTGTCCTGAATTTAAGGGGGCACCTGTCCTGAATTTAAGGGTGCCCCTGTGCCTGTTAGAAGTCACATCAACAGCACTGCAGCCTTTCCTGTCTTGATGTTCTATATTCCTAACCATAGAGATGGAAAGCTAATAGGAGAGTTAGTGTTGCCTCCACAAGACTTGCACTCGGAGAGCAAATGCATGAGCTAAAGAACATTTTTTTTGTCAGTGTGTAAAGCAGGCTGCGATGAATATAAATTTTCAAAGCCGTCTTGGGGAAATTAAATTGTTGTTCTGGTTTTTTGTCTGTAAACCTGCAAGTATCAGTATAAATAAACAATAATTAAAACATATTCCCTGTGGTTTGGTAGGTACCACCTATATTCAGATTTCTAAGAGCAATTGTAAAGGTGAAAGAAAAACAGCCAATTTGTTTGGTGCAGACAGGAGAGTTGCCTGGACAACAATGTTTTTAGTCTTAACTACACGGGAATAATGTGCGATAAAAGGGAGGTGGTGGAGAGATTTCAGAGGTTAAATGCTATTGCATGAGTGTAAATAATGTTCATGAATTTATTGTGTTCTGATCCCTTTGGTATCTTGTAGCAGAATATTTCACAGTGTCACCAAAATTGCTTCTTTTTAGTGGCCAGCACATTACCTGTCGGCTATTGGTTAGCTTCTATTAAATCCTGACAACTATCCATTTGGCTTCCAGCAACTTCAGAGAAAACACTTCTCCGCTGTAACATGTCTTCTCTCCTTTTCTTCACTTACCCAGATGAATAGGATTTTTTCAATTTTTTTTATTTCTATCTCCTTTATTAGGAATCAAAAAGGAAGACCTTTTTGTCAAGGCCCAAGAGTACGGCTAAGGTACTAAATGAGTGCATCTGACTTGAGTGGCAAGATGCCATCAATGAGGCAGGAAAAGAGGAGTTGACAACAATATTGGGTGGGATAAAAATACATTCGAAAAAAGGAGTTAAAAGGTTGCTGGTATTCAAAATCATCTTGATCCTGATAAACTGTATCCTAGGTGACAAAGGAAAGTAAGAGTGGATTCTGTGGAGGAGCTGGTTACAACCTTTGAATTTTGCTTTGATAGGGGCAACATCCCAGAAGAAGGAAGGATTGCAAATGTTACATACAATCTTGTACAAAGTGAGCCTCAATCAATTTTGTATTTGTCCTCTTCCAATTTTTTTCTGTTGTTCGGTCACTGTTTCGCTTAACAGTTGCCCATTTTCTCTCTCACTTCTTATTTCAGCATTCTCTAGGTGGTTCTGCAATGATACCCCCTCCCCTCCACTTCCAGAACTTTTACATTATTGCAATGCGGGATTGGGGCTGGGGTACCTTTAATGGGCATATGTTGCACAGTGATTAGGAGGGATTTACCAAGGAATGAAATATGCCCCTTTGTAAGTTTGATGGAACTCTGGCCTCTGGATGCAGTAGTCTTATTAGCCATCAAAGTATAGTTGATGTTGAACCAGCTTCACTATTTTTGAGGGTTAAATGGGAAGAACAGTCACGAGAGCCATATGTCTCATTTATTTTGCTGCAGCGTGATTGAGCTGAGCTGATTTCTTGTTTTTGTTCTGTTGAAAGACCATCAACCTGAAACGTTAATTCCGCTCCTCTCTCCACACATGCTGCCCGACTTGTTGAGTATTTCTAGCATTTGCAGTAGTCAATTTAGATTTCCAGTGTTTGCAGTATTTTCCTTGTTTCTTTTTATGTAGAATGTATTGGTGAAGTTTGAAATAGGAGAGAATGCTTTAGTTTAATGTGATTTGTGGATAATAAACCTCTAATGAAAATAAGAACTTAGCAATTAGAAAGGAGGAAAGCAAATATGCTTGACTATTGATAAAGGAACTTGAACATTGATTTCATAAGGTAGACAGTAGCATGTGACAGGCATGAATTATGTTATAATAGTGCCAAAGCTTGATTGAATTATAGCTCAGTGTATGTCTGGGAAATGTAAAAGAGAAAGCACTTGCCTAGAAAGTGTCTGCATGCATCATATAATTGTAAATGCAGATTCTTATGGTCACTGCCCAAAATGCAATTACTTCCAGGCAAATATTGCAATGTACTAAAGGAGTGAAACTTAGCCTTTACTTGAGGCAATAAAGTTCATTTTTTGTACTTTGCAAATCTGCTGGTCTTTTCAGCTAATGCGCCTGCCATGTTTGACAAAATTGAAAATTCCAGGACCACTGTGCTGGTTTTGTGCAGCCATTTTGAAGATCATATAGTGGTTGAAGTGGACAAGTATTATATTTGCCTTTTGCATAGAATATAAATCTTTCTACTTGCATTGTTCCAATATTACTAGCTGCATAAGACCTGTACTTGAGCTATTCGAAATATCTGCCTCTTGTCTAATAATTGGTGGCAAAGGCATTTTAATTTTTCATCCAGCTCATTATTCAAAAACTAAAGAAACTAACTTCATGGGATTCATGTGTGAAAAAATACTTTATTTTCTGCTCTACGTAGTTTATGTTAGCTTCATGTACCTTTGCTACATTCTTCATTGGATAGATTTAGTAACCTATAAATATGAGGAAATATTTCCCCCTTTTCTTTTTATAAAGCTATTGTGCCTGAACAAGATAGAAAGTAACTGAAATGTATCTCGGCCTTTGATATTGTTGCTCATCCTGCTACCCAGTATGAATTAATAAAAGCAGGAGAACCGTAACAAGTTCTTCTAAGATCAACCATGAAAATTATGCAGAGTGGGTATCAACCAAAATGAGTCCTGTATTCGCAATTGGTTGTTAATCAAAGAAAGATTATGAAATATTGCCACAGCGCTGATGAAATGAATAATACAAAGGAGTTTTCATTTCTAGTGGTGTACATCCAGCAGCCATCATTAGAACATAGAACATTACAGCGCAGAACAGGCCCTTCGGCCTTCGATGTTGCGCCGACCAATTATGAAAAAATCAATGACCCTCCAAACTAAACCATTCCCTTCTCTTCCATAAACTTATCAACTAACCTCTTAAACGCCACCAAACTTGGCGCATCTACAACTGCCGCAGGCAGGGCATTCCACTCCCTAACCACCCTCTGGGTAAAGAACCTACCTCTGATATCCGTCCTATAACTATCACCCCTTAATTTAAAGCTGTGTCCCCTCGTGCTAGCTTTCTCCATCCTAGGAAAAAGGCTATCACTGTCCACCCTATCTAAACCTCTAATCATCTTATATGTTTCAATAAGGTCTCCTCTTAGCCGCCTTCTTTCTAACGAAAACAACCTCAAATCCCTCAGCCTCTCTTCATAAGACCTGCCCTCCATACCAGGCAACATCCTGGTAAACCTCCTCTGTACCCTCTCCAATGCCTCCACATCTTTCTTATAATGTGGGGACCAGAACTGCACACAATACTCCAAGTGCGGCCGCACTAGAGTTTTGTACAGTTGCAACATGACGTTGCGGCTCCGAAATTCAATCCCCTACCAATAAAAGCTAAGACTCCGTATGCCTTCTTAACAACCTTATCGACTTGACTGCCTACTTTCAGGGATCTATGCACAAATACACCAAGATCCCTCTGTTCATCAACACTATTAAGAATCCTACCATTAGCCCTATACTCTACACATTTATTATTCCTGCCATAGTGCATTACCTCACACTTTTCCACATTAAACTCCATTTGCCACCTCTCGGCCCAGCTCTGCAACTTGTCCAAGTCTCTCTGCAAACTATAACACCCCTCTTCACTATCTACCACTCCACCGACTTTAGTGTCATCTGCAAATTTACTAATCCATCCTGCAATACCCTCATCCAGATCATTTATAAAAATTACAAACAGCAGGGGCTCCAAAACAGACCCCTGAGGTACACCACTTGTAACCGAACTCCACGATGAATATCTCCCATCAACCACCACCCTCTGTCTTCTATCTGCTAGCCAATTCCTAATCCAATTAGCTAAATCACCCTCTATCCCATACATCTGCATTTTCTGCAGAAGCCTTCCATGGGCCACCTTATCAAACGCCTTACTAAAGTCCATATATACCACATCAACCACCTTACCCCCATCCACCTCTTTGGTTACTTTTTCAAAAAACTCAATAAGGTTAGTAAGGCACGACCTACCCTTCACAAAACCATGCTGACTATCCCCAATCAATTCATTTCTCTCTAAATAACTATAAATCCTATCCCTAATAATTCTCTCCAATACTTTGCCCACAACAGAAGTAAGACTCACTGGCCTATAATTCCCTGGAAGGTCTCTCTTCCCCTTCTTGAACAATGGGACCACATTCGCTATCCTCCAGTCCTCCGGAACCACACCCGTAACCAACGACGACCTGAAGATCAGAGCCAGAGGCTCTGCAATCTCCTCTCTTGCCTCCCAGAGAATCCTAGGGTAAATCCCGTCCGGCCCAGGGGACTTATCTAACTTCAAACCCTCAAGAATATCTAGCACATCCTCCCTATCTACTTCAATACTTTCCAGTTTGCAACCCTGTACCTCAGTGTTCTCCACAACTACATTTACATCTCCCTGCGTGAATACCGAAGAGAAATATTTATTCAGTGCCTCCCCAATCTCTTCAGGCTCCACGCACAACTTCCCACTGCTGTCTATGACTGGCCCTAATCTTGCCCTAACCAATCTTCTATTCTTAACATATCTAAAGAAAGCTTTAGGATTCTCCTTAATCCTATCAGCCAAAGTCTTCTCGTGTCCCCTCTTAGCTCTCCTCAACTCACTCTTTAGCTCCCTCCTGGCTAATCTATAGCTAAACATTGCACTAACCGAGCCTTCAAGCCTCATCGTGACATAAGCCTCCTTTTTCCTTTTAACCAGCGAGTTAACTTTTTTCGTACACCAAGGTTCCCTTACTCGACCATTTCCTCCTTGCCTGACAGGGACATTAGGTAACAGAGAAACAAGATGCAAGGCATCAGAGTTTGGAGAGTACAGAAAATTTTTTAAATACGTTCTTTGGATGTGGACATCGCTAGCTAGGCCAGCATTTGTAGCTCTAAAGAAGATAGTGATGAGTTGCCCTCTTTAATAGCCGCAATCCAATATTGTTTAGGTGCACCCACGGTACTGTTAGGAGGGAGTTCCAGGATTTTGACCCAGCAACACTGCAGCAATGATGATATATTTCTCAATCAGAATGGTGGATAGCTTGGAGAGGAACTTCCAGCATCTGCTGTTCTTATCCTTTTAGGTGGTGGTGGTGAGTTTGGAAAGTGCAGTCTAAGGAGGCTTGGTAAGTTCCTGCAGTGCATCTTGTAGATGCTATACTCTGCTGCCACTAGGCATCAATGGTAAAAGGAGTGAATGTTTGTGGATGTGATGCCAATCAAATGAGCTGTTTAGTCCTGGATAATGTCAAGTTTCTTGACTGTTGTTGGAGCTGCACTCATCCAGGCAAGGGGAGAAGAATATTCCATCAAACTCCTCACTTGTGCTTTGCAAATAATAGACAAGCTTTGAGAAATCAAAAGGTGAATTACTTGCCACAGTATTCCTAGCCTCTGACTAGTTATTGTAACCACAGTATTTATATGGCTGGTCCAGAGATATTTCTGGTCAATAGTAAGCCCCAGAGTGTTGATAGTAGCGAATTCAGTGACAGTAGTGTTATTGAATATCAAAAGGTGACATATAGAGGCAAGACAAATGGATTACAACCATCACATGGATGGATCCATCAGATTGCAATCAGCAACTGAGCATGATAGAATGTCCCACTCAACATGAAAACTGTGAATATATTGTCATTTTGACTACAAAGATTTGAAGGACAACTAATTCACTATTTGCATAGCACTATCAAAACCTGCTTTCAGGGTTTAGAACAAAAGGAAAAATTAACGTATTTTGCAAAGATCTGTGAAGTTGGACATTGGAGGTGTTGGCTGCCTTTGCTGTATTGCTCCACAATCTGCCAATAATATTTAAGTGTACTTGTGATTGAAGCTGTAATTCATTCTTTTCATCAGAGAAGTTATGGTAAGGTAGGGGAGCCTAAAACTGGAGGGTATAGATTTAAGGTGAGGGGAAGAGATACAAAAGGGTCTAGAGGGACAATTATTTCACTCAGAGGGTGGTGAGTGTTTGGAATGAGCTGCCAGAGGCAGTAAGTAGACAGTTACATGATTAAGATAGGTATCGAGGGATATGGGCCAAATGCGGGCAATTGTGACTAGCTTAGTGGTAAAAACTGGGTGATATGGATAAATTGGGTCATAGGGCCTGTTTCCATGCCATTGGAGGATAAGTTTAGAGAACTTCACAGACAATTAAGTTCTTTTGAAGAGTATTTATGATTATAATATAGGCAATGTGACATCCAAATTGTACACAGTAAAATCCCAAAGCAGCAATGTTAACTGAGGGATAAATATTGGCCAGTTAACTGGAGGATAGCTCTTTTATTCTTCATCAGAATAGTGCACTGGGATTTTTCATGTCCATCTGAAAGCACAAACGAGACCTCAGTTTAATGTCTCCTTTAAAAGGCAGGACCTCAAAGAGTGCAGCAATCCCCCTGCACTGTACGAGTGATAGCCTAGTTCTTTTGTGCTCAATTCTACCAAATGTCTTAATATCCTACAACAGTTGCATATCTTCAATTGAAAGTATTTTTTTAAAAAAGCATTTGTATCTGCATCTTAGTGTATCTCTCCTGGCATTGCCAATTTGTTTGGTGGGGGAAGCTGTTTGATATTTGGCAGCTGTGAGAGATGCATAAGCAGTTGTCAGGAGAACAGAGGTGTTGTCGGGGAGGTCTTGAGGTCTGATAGCAGTTGAGAAAACAAGTTTGATCCAACTCTTGTTGGCATTTAAATGATTGAAGCAATTAAGTAAAAATTCTGGGCTGGCGGTTTGTGATGAGATCTGTCCCGTCATCTTCCTGTGAGAGTCTGATATTTGCACAGGGAAAAGGTTATTTATCAGGCACTGCATGCAGCCAGACCTGGTAAATCACTCAGCTTTTCCTGCAACATGGTAATAAAGCACCTGCTAAATCACTGGCTATTGTAGACTTAAAGGATTTCCCCCCCCCCCCAGTGTTATCTATACCAAAGACAATTCCAAACTAAGATTGGAAAGTAAGGGATGTGGGGTTTTGAAGCGGTGGGGATTTGGAAAAGTATTTTTACATGTGACTAAAGTAAGTGCATAAATGAGACTGTTGAGTAAATGGCCATTTTGAGTAGAGGGTTTGAATTAAGTATTTTGATCTTGATCAAATACTGCCCATTTAATTTAAGTATTAGGACATGAAAATAAGAGGTGAAGAGGAGGAAAAGGTACCTAGAATTATCATTGAATTATAGCATCCTTACAGTGCAGAAATAGGCCATCCAGCCCACCAACTCTGCACCTACTCTCCGAAAGAGCATCTCATTCCATCCTGCCCTATCCCTGTAATCCCATATATTTACCATGGATAAGCCAGCTAACCTGTGCATCTTTCAAAACTGAGGAGCAATTTAGCATGGCAAATCCACCTAAACTGCACATCTTTGGACTGAGAGAGGAAACCAGAGCATCCAGAGGAGGGAGAACATGCAAACTCCACACAGGCAGTCATCCAAGATTAAAATCAAAACCCAGCACCATGAGTCAGCAGTGCTAATTATTGTGCCACCTTGATGCATCTGTAAGGCCTTTCAGTATTTATGAAGCACATGATGTTTCTACCTTACACTATTTGTGATATGTTCCTTCACTAAATTTAATATATAGCAGCAGTGATTGAATTATATCTAAAGTATCTATGTATCTTCTAGCCTTGATAGTATTCCACATTATTCTGGCATTTTCTTAACTCCCCTGGGAGTAATTTGCATGAATTAGCTATTTTGCTTACATGCAGAAGACTCTCCAAATGGCAAAATGCCTGCTGTTAAGATTTAGAGGATTTCCTGAGTCATGCAACGTGCACTTATGATGTATAAATTTGAAATGGGCATTTATTTTGAAACAAAATGAAGTTGAGAGGTCAGGTGATCTTTTCCTTTCTGTCAATATTACATGGAACTACTTAAGGTTCTTGAGTTAATTTTCATGTCAGAACAAGTAATTAAAATGTAAATGAACTTTCAGGATATAACTTTAGAAAGTCATTAAATGCAGCAGATCTTTCATCTTTAATGATTAGTTAAAATAAGTAAAATAATTAAAGAAAATGTTTTTGTAATACTGCTTGCAAACCTTTTGGCTTCGGAACTGAAATCCAGAGAATGAGTGTTAAAAATCCCTACACTATTACAATGGTATTTGATTTGATTTGATTTATTATTGTCATATGTATTAACTTACAGTGAAAAATATTGTTTCTTGCACCCTGAACAGACAAAACATACCATTCATAGAGAAGGAAATGAGAGCAGGCAGAATGTAGTGAATCTGATCCTATTGTTTGACAGTGGCATAGTCATCAGAATTTGATTTTGATTTGATATTCATTTGTAAGGACAATGGACAGAAAGACTGTGATTGCATGACAGAAACCAGGTTTAAGGTGGGGACATTTTATAAGGCACAATTTTTGGAGCAGCAGAGGAGAAAAATCCAGACCAGGAGCCTGACTAAGAACTATCATTAGGTAGAGAATTCAGGTTGGCCTTTGCTTCTGTATGTAAGGAACTAAGCTAGGTTTTCAATACAAGGATTTGACTGCAAGTAATAAACCATAGTGAGTTTATCTACCCAAACTTCTAAATTCTATTGTTTGGTCAACTAAAAAGGAATCACAGGCCTGCAACATTTCAAGACTTCATCTAAGGAAAAGCAAAGGTGACAGAGAACTTTTAAGACCTACCTGTTGCAATCACAATCTCTCCTTGAGTGGTAGGTTGCGAATGCATTCAGGTGTTGAATAATAGATTTATCTTTCATTTTAAAAATTTAAGCAAATCTAGTCACTTGTGTATTCTTGACAGTTACAGCACTTAATGATTATGGGGGTGTAGTTGTTAAACACATTTGTTTAACAGGCATCTGTCTTTGGTTAGTTGTGAAATGAGGTAAAGGGTAACCTTCCCTTTCATCTCTCTCCTGTCCATAGCATCTGGTGTTTGTCTTGGGGTCTTCAATACTATTTCATCTGAGATATGTGTTTCGTCCTTGATCTTAAAGTCATCTAACATAAGCAGCTAATATTGAAGGGTATTGAAAATAAATACCTGGCTAGTAACAGAATTGAAGATTACGGGGGTAATTTTAAACAGATGTAATCAAGTGCCATGGGGCACTGTGATTCCTGCGCTTCTGGAGCTAAGGAATATAGTTAAGTCAGGCAGCATGGTCGGTGCAGGCTTGGAGGGCTAAAGGGCCTAATCCTGTGCTGTAATTTTCTTTGTTCATTTGTTCTTTGAACTGCCATGTGTTGAAGGAGTTAAATACGGAGGATATCCAGATGTCACTTAAGTGTAAGTTGTGAAGATTAATAATATTCTGGATTTTACTTGATTACCTCTAGTGGGGAAATAATGTAGAGTGTTCCCTCAGGCATTGAGTGCATCCATGAAAACGTAGATTGTAAATGAGTTTTATTGGTTGACTTTTTCTCAATACATGCCTTTTAATGCTTTTATTCATTCAAAGTGTCTGATTTTCTGGTGGTATAGGTGGCCATCTGTCAGAAAGATGCATTTCTCTAACAATCTAGGAGACGACATTGCTGAATATGTGATTGGGCACTGTGAGGGTGTGTAGTTCAGAAAATCTTGGGGCTTACAGCCTGTGATTTTCCATCCATTAATTTTAATGGATAGAAGATCACAGGCTTTGTGGGCCTGTAATTTCCTGACTTGCACTCCTTGCAAACTTCGCTACACGCCAGAATGCCTAATTGCAGAATCAGCTCTTATCCTTCGAAGAGGCTACTTCTTTTACTGCCTAGCAGGATGTCTATTCTGATATTTTCTCCAGTCAGCTAGAAGCTACCAAAGAGGAAGATCAGAATTAATAAAGCTATTGAAATTGAAACAACTGAAAACATACAATCAGGAGAAGGGGAGGTAATTAGGCAATGGTGTAGTGAAGATAAAAGCACTGATTTGAAAGGATATGAAAGAATAAATGAGGGAAAAAAATCATTGTTGCAAATGTGGATAGAAGCACTCATAAGGAAAGAATTGATACAGGAATACAATGTAATATCATAGAATCTCTACAGTGCAGAAAGAGGCCACATTGATTCTCCAAAAGAGCATCCCATTCAGGCCCTCATTTCTGCCCCATCCTCTCAACATTGTGTATTCACCATAGTTAATCCACCGAACATGCACACCGTTGAACTGTAGCAGGAAATCAGAACACCTGGAAAAAAAAACCCATGCAGACACGGGGAAAACATGCAAACTCCTCACACAGTCATCCGAGACCTGAATCAAACGCCAGTCTCTGGTGCTGTGAGTCAGCCATGCTAACCACTGTACCACCATGCTGCCTATGGCCTATTGTAGCTACGATTGAGTCATAGCCGAAGTTTGGACAGGAGTGAGAGAGACAATTCTTGGATATAATGTTCTCAGAAGAGATAAGGAGGGAAATAAGTGAAATAGATGGTGATGTTTGTGAAGTATTTTACCACTGGATTGGAACACAAATATATTCTAAGAGGTTGTGTTAAATCAGTTTTCATTTCTCATAGCATTAAGAAAAAGATAGGGAAAATCACAGACCTCCAAAGAGTTTGCAGACAATTCAGAGATGTGTAACAAGAGGGCAATAATATTGTTTGTTTTAAACTATTTCCAACAGGATTGGGCTAGAAGTAGCACATGGGAAAAACTTTTAGGATCATCTCTTAGATCAATGTATCTCATGTCTAGAGGGGAATTGAAGTGGGACTAATAACTAATGATAGTAGGAGAACATTTGGGAATGATGTAAGAACGAATGATAATGAAGGGTTATAGATGAGGATTAGAAGAGCCCGATGTTTAATGATACAGAATAAAGTGTGACCCAAATTATTTGGGCAGAAATGTTAGCAAATGGTTTCACAAATTAGCAATGAAAAATCTTCAAATATGAAATGGAATAGAAAATATGTGTACTACTATAGGGTGAAATGGGGTTGCAATAAAATATCCAGTTAAATTGTTAAATAGACTTAAACTAAAATGAACTTATAAAGGAAGGTATATAATAAAATTTGGACCAGCAACATTAAAGAAAATAATGAGGAAAAATGTAAATATAGCACAGTGATAATGGAAATTTAAATGACAAGAAAATATATTTAAAAAATGAGCAGCTAATGTAAAAAAAACAATAGTAAAGGCTATAGGCATGCAAATAACTATAATCAGAGGAGGTAGGCTCACTTATGAATGATATAGGATAGGACGATCTGACCAAGAAAAATTTAAGTGCCAAACATGTGTAGTAAAAATAGGAGAGAATTGTACCCAATTTTTGGGTGAGTTTATCCAACCTTCCCACTGAGCGAAAAATGAAGCAAGATCTGTTTCTTACGGGTGAAGGGATGGAGCCTAACTTGCCCGAAAGCCAGTACCTTACAGCAGAGGGATCAATTGCACATGTATAGACCTCTCTGTTTGAGCTGGGTGATTGCCAACCCCACCCCACCCATGCAAAGGCCAGCCAGCCATTCCACCCCCACCGACTACCCCCCCCATGAGTGACCGATTGATGGTCGCAGAATGCACACCTCAACCCAATTCTGGTTGCAGAGTGCACAGTGTTCCACCACCTCCCATGAGGCCCTACCTGCTTGGCACAGCCTGGTGCCTGATGGGCAAAACCAGGTGCTTCACCTAGATGAAGCAAAAAAAAAAATCAGATCACATTAAGGTCCCTCTTAAATGTGCAAGTTGTGCTGCAGGAACGAAAGGGAAGAGAAAGGTAACTGAGGTAACCATATGCCCAATGCTGGTTTTTGGAAAAATTCTAAGAATTTATAAATTCAAATTTCTGAGATTTTTAGAGATGTATCTGTGAACCAAAGACAGTCCAATGCTGTTTTTTTTTAAAGCACATCATGTTTCAGAGATGTTTTGAAGAAATGGTGATACGTTGATGAAAGGAATCAGTATGAATTTTCAGAAGGCATTTGATACTCACAAGAGATTAGTTTGAAAAATTAAAATTTGTGATATGGAAGGCATTGAACAAAGAACAAAGAAAATTACAGCACAGGAACAGGCCCTTTGGCCCTCCTAACCTGCACCGACCATGCTGCCCAACTAAACTAAAACTCCCTGCCCTTCTGGGGACCATATCCCTCTATTCCTACCGTATTCATGTCTTTATCCGGATGCTTCTTAAAAATCACTACCGTACCTGCTTCCACTACCTCTCCCAGCAGTGAGTTCCAGGAACTCACCATTCTCTCTGTAAAAACCTTGCCTTGTATATCTCCTTTAAACCTTGCTCCTTGCCCTTAAGCTTATACCCCCTAAGTAATTGACTCTTCCACCCTGGGACAAAGCTTCTGACTATCCATTTTGTCCATGTCCCTCGTAATCTTGTAGACTTCTACCTCCATTGTTCCAGTGAGAATAACAAAGTTTCTCCTATCTCTCCTCATAGCTAATGCCCTTCATACCAGGCAACAGCCTGCTAAATATTTTCTGTACTCTCTCCAAAGCCTTCACATCCTTTTAGTAGTGTGGTGACCAGAATTGAACACTATACTCCAAGTGCTGCCTAACTAAGATTCAACATGACTTGCCAGCTTTTAAATTCAGCACCCTGGCCGTGAAGGCAAGCATGCCATGTGCCTTCTTGACTGCCTTCTTTACCTGCATTACTACTTTCAGTGACCTGTGTACCTAAACATCCAGATCTCTCTGCCTATTAATACTCTTAATTAAGGGTTCTGCCATTTACTATGTATTTCCTATCTTTATTAGATCTTTACTGTGGTCGGAAAGTTAATTAATCAATAGAAAGTAATGAGTAAGAATAAACAAATATTGCTTGAATTGGAGAAAGGTTAGCAATGATGTACCTATGGGATTTGCCCAGTTTCCATTTTTACTCTTGATACAAAACTGGGCAAAGGGAACACAATCTCAAAATCAGATTTGGAAAACAATAAGGAAGCTTAGAGAAGACTTCAGTAACACACAGATAGATTTGTAGATTGGGCAGGTAGATGGTGAATGCAATTAAATGTAGATAACTATAAGTAGCATATTTTGGAGGAAGAATGCAGAGCATGTATGAATATTCCAGAATAAGACTCTCAATGGTGTGGATGAACAGAGAGATCTACAGATTCTCATTCAATACTTCCCTCAAAGCACAATTGCAAGCAGAAAGAATCATAAAAAGTCCAGTAACATTCTGAGATTTATTCATAGGATGTAACAAATAATGATGAATTTATGCAAAGCATTAGTTAAACCATAGTGAGGGTGCTGAGTTGTTTTGACTTCCTTCACATAGATTGGATTTTAGTACCCATGGGGGGCAGTTCAACATAGGGTCAGGGATAGGAGAGTCCAGTTTTGAGGACAAGACTTAAGGTATTGGCATTCTTTTCCCCTATAGAACAGATAAGACGAAAAGCAGATTTAAATTTTGTAGATTTTTGAGAAATTCTGCCCCTTTATGGCTATTGGTGGAACACTCCCTGGTCTACCCTGTTGTGACTGCTCAAAGCTAAATTCCAAAGACAATTTAAAGTATGTATATCAGTATGTTTAAATTTCTCCTTTTCCAGTTAGAAAAAACACACTTAATAGTATAAAAAAATCAGTGGCAAAATTGAATCTCAGCGCTCATGCACTGTGAGAATTGATTATGGGATATTCTGTGATTGTAGGTCATGATCATACCCTGTCCTCCCTTCCCAACCCTCCTCTCTGCTGCTCAACCACTTGCGGTGATTGAGAGGCAGTCAAAAGTCCATTGCCATTTGGCGGACAAGGAAATCCCATACCACTCTGATGGTGCCGGCCACCCTTCCGTAACTAGGTTCCCATTTTGTGTGTCTGACCTTAGGCAATGAGTGTTGGCAGATTGCTGAACCACCTTATCTGACTTTCCAGCAGGAGTTACTGGATAGAATCATTTACTCTGACTGACTTTTCTGTCAAAGTGCCTTGAACATCTAGGTTGGCTGTCTATCTGTGAGGTCAAGCTTGGAAACTTCCTGTTCTGTATTGCTGACTTCCATACCAACAATTGTATGTCCTAACTGATTCAACAGGGAAGATGTGAGTGAGCTTTTGAATGAGAAGATAATGTCGTACAGCCACAAATTGTTATCTCAGAGAAATGCTCCAGCAGCAATGTGTTTAAATTTGCCCTTCCCTTTTTCTATTTATATATTTTACATTTTTAAGTCAAAAGCAAGTTTCCATTTCAGCTTGTAGCTGAAACCAGGATTTTAATTTGAAATTGCTTCACTTCAGGTTTATGCAGTGACTGGAAGCAATGTCCGTTTGGATTAACCATTTCTCAGTGCACTGTTTCACAACTGGATAGGGAAATAATAGTTTAAATGTAATTATGATCACTAATTACATTCACACAGTCTTGTAATGTGAATTTTAGCTAATATTCTGTGCATTGCATTTATTTATAAAATATTAATCTGTTTAAATTTAGATACAAAAGGATTCATTGCGGGTCCTGAGCTCATAGCAGCATTATCTCAAACTCAGCAGTGGTGAAGGCAATAGTTATTCAAGATGAGGCAAATGCTGGTACAAAAGCTGCTATCATTTTTTTTATTAATCTGAATAACTTTGCAATATTTCTTTGCCTGTAAAGCTGTGAAAATGAATACACAAGCATTAGGGGAAAGTAGAAAACATTAGATTGCGATGAAAATACTTTTACAAATTTAGAGGGAACAACTCCCAGGAAAACAGGGAGTGTTACTGAATTCGAGACTACGAAAGCTGCCATTACAACAACCAAAAGATTTGTTGAAAGGCTGCCCATCTTTTTGTACATCTGCATGCTTGTTGGTGGAATTTAACTCTTAGTATTAATTACCATACATTCAATTGGGCATAATGAACAATGTGCATTTTGCAAGGTCCTCAATATTTACATAATATTTACAAATGTTTAATCGTCCTTCTAGCCCAGATTGTAAATGTACAGCAAAGTATGGAACGTAGCTATACAGAACTGAAATTTTCCAGCCTATGTTGAGACATTCAAGATTTTACGACCTTGTTCAGATGGGGCTTGTAAAATCCTGCCTGAGGCCAACGGAGAATTCCGTTCAAGAGCCTCGTCCACCCTGATTTCAGGGCGGGCGAAGTGGTAAAATTCTGACCAATATTTAATACTTTGTCTCCCTGTCACCGATGAGAGGTAGAATTGATCCAAGTCACTGATCTTGATTGCTGTATCTGACATTACCAACTTTTGTTCCAAAACACCACTATGATAACCCACCCCACAATTGGATATTCTTGTTCACATGCTGTCAAGCACAGACTCAAAGAATGCTCCTCAAGGAAAGAACTTGTAGCCAGTTGGGTTATATCCCAACAAAGGCAATTTGGCAAAGAAATCAAAAGGGAGAACAACCACAATGCCCATTTTGATATGTTAACTGTTGGACTTATATAGTGGAATTGGATATAGCAACAATGTACAGTAAGCAGACACAGAAATTTCAGTGCCATACTTAAGCACGTTGTGTGGCTGTTCTGATTTTTCTTGTGGATAAATGGTCAGCCTCCACTGAACATTTTCACCTTCAGTTACAATAAGGTGGATGGCACAGTGGTTAGCACTGCTGCTTTGCAGCGCCAGGAACCTGGGTTCAATTCCCAACTTGGGTCACTATGCAGAGTCTGTACATTCTTCCTTGTGTCTGTGTGGGTTTTCTCTAGGTGCTCCCAGGTACTCCGCCCACAGTCCAAAAATGTGAGGGTTAAATAGATTGGCAGTGTTAAATTGCCCCTTAGTGTCGGGGGTCTAGCTTGGCTAAATTAATGGGATTATAAGGATAGGGCCTGGATGAGATTGTGATTGGTGCAGACTTGATGGGCCAAATGGCCTCCTTATGCACTGTAGGATTCTATGATTCTAAGAACTTGGTGCTTGAATATTCCTGCATTCTCACCAACCAGTGTTCTGGACAAGTTTTTGTAAAAAGAAAATTAAAGTCTGAAGAACCAAAATATACAAATTTCCTACAAGGCACTGTGTTGTTTCCTCTCTAATTCATAGTACCTTCATCAATTTTCTCACCAGTGAATATTATGTGCTCTCCTCCACCCATATGTTTAGTAGCATCACAGTTATGTTCCTGGACAGGTAACCAAAGATCTAGACTAGTGATGAGTGAGAAGAGTTCAAACCCCATCAGGGTAGCAGCAGGATTTAAATTCAGTTAATGAAATAACCTAGAATTTAAAAAAAACAAGAATGGTGACAAATTGCCAGATGGTCATAAAAACCCACCTGATGTAAGAATGTTTTTTAGGTAAAGAAATCTAACTGTCCTAAACTAGTCTGGCTTTTATAACTTGAGACCTACAGCAACCAAGTCGAAGGCACATCCAGCTCTTGTTGACTCTACAAATGCCTCTTTACAGTATCTGCAGACCTGTGTCAAAATTGAGAGGTCAAGCAACAATCTGAGATAGTCATGTTCACAGAATTAAACTTTCAGTCAATGTCCCAAACTCCAGCATCACCACCCCGATACTAGCACTACTCCAGGGGCAGTATCATTGTGATATAGATTTGAGAAGGAGTGACCTTGGACTCATTGATGTTTACTTTTACTACCATGTTGAACATGAATTGGAGGAAGCATTGAGAATAATGAGATGTACTCTGGTTAGAGAAATTTCAATGTGCAACTCTAAGAGTGGTTCGATAGCACCATTAATGATCAAGCTGACCAAGTCCCAAAGGGCATAAATGCCAAATGGGTGATAAGAAAATCAGCAGTAGGGACAAACCCTTCTCGGGCTTGTCCCCATCAGTGTGAAAATCATACTAACACAATCAAACCTTTGAACCAAAGTGCAAGACTTCTGCATCATTACCCTAGACTGCACTACCCTGGCAGTATAACCCAAAGATAGTGCCATATTAGGTATACAGTTGACAGGGTGTCTCCCTGAAAGTCCTCAATGTTTGTTTCTCAGTTTTAGGTGCAGTTATCCATGGCAGTATTGATGGAAGTGACCACTGAAAAGTCCTTGTGGAAATGAAATTACATCATCACATTGTGGCCACACTCCTGGCACCAGTACCACTTTGCTAAGTAGGATAGATTCAGAAGAGATCTAACTGTTCGAAAAGAGTGCCGATGAGGTACTATGGTTCATCAGCAGTGGCATTATTATTGCCACAGTTTGAAACCTTCAGGTCCAGTGTATATCCCTTACTGTACCATTATTAACAAACCAGGAAACTAACCTTGGTTCAGCAAAGAGGGTAGTAGAGTGTGCCAGGAATACCACTAAGAATTCTTAAAAAAAAGAATTAGGTGGCAACCTAGCAAAGCTACAAAACAGGAATACATGCATTCTAAACAGTGGAAACAGGTTGCTATAAGCAGAGCTAAACGATTGCACAACCAACTGACCAAAGCTCTGCAACCTGCACATAGAAAAACAAGTAGGGATGAACAATTAAACAGCTAATGGGAGGGGAAAGGTCTCCATGAACATCCCTATCCTTGATGGCAGAGCTGAAGATGAGAGTACGAAAATACAGAACTGCATTCTGTATTTTCAGCTAGAAATGCCAAGTGAACAATCCTTCTTGGCTTTCTCCTGAGGCCCCTAGCATTACAGATGCAAGTCTTTAGCCAATTCAGTTGATATCATGGGATGTCAAGAACATGATGAGTGCACATAGATGTGAAAGATACTGGGCCCCAATAACATTCCATATGTAGTATTGGAGACTGGTGTCCTTGAATTAGCTGCATCTCTCGCCACATACAGGTACAAGATCAGCATCTACCTGAGGATGGAAAATTGCGCAGGTCTGTCTGATCCTTAAAGATCAGGACCAATTAATCAGCCAACTACTATTCCATCAGTCTACTCTCAATCATCAGCAATGTGATGGATTGACAATTCTGGCAAGTGACACTCATTCACTAATAAGCTGCTCACTGCTGCTCAGTTCAGGTTCTACCAGGTCCACTCAACTTCTTTTCAGCCTTGGTTCAGACATAAAAAGAGGTGAATGTGGTGACCGCCTCTAACAGCATTTGACTGAATATGGCATCAGAGAGTTCGATGGAAATCATGATGGAAAACGCAGCAGGCTGGAGTCAAACTTAGCACAAAGACCTATCCATATCCCATGAATGAGTTGAAAGGAACTGAAGATTTTGAGAATGCAAAATCCCACTTGCTGAAGTGCAGTTAGCCTTCTGATTGGGTTTCCTGCTGCTGTTCGGCCCTTGGAATCAAAAGCAACATGTTTATATTGTTAATGTGGACAGCTCTCTTGCAAGTTTGCCACTCAAATTTATGGAACACTCCTTTCTAATACCTGTGTAAATATGTAATTTACTCACATGAACCTTTGTTACCCAGCATTAATCTGTTCTCTGCTGACCAGTGGCAGTGTTGCAGTTTTGACACTGGGCTGACCTTAGAGAGCTTTTGGATTCAAATTCTACCTGTAGCACTCTGTCGAATTGAAATGTTAAAAATCTGATCATTTGTCAGCAGGCCCCAGAGATATGACCAAATGATACAATTAGATTGTTAATCAAACTGAATCAGCGTGGGTTTATGAATAATCTTCAGCTAATGTAAGTTGGTGGATAGAGGAATGCCAATGGAGGTGTTATCTATGTATCTGTGTTGAGTAGAAACAAAACAAAGACTTGTATTAAAAAGCACCTTTCATGACATCAGGCTGTCCCAAAGTGCTTTAGAACATAGAACAGTACAGCACAGGAAACAGGCCATTCGGCCCCCAAATTTGTGCCAAACATGATGCCAAATTTACTAATACTTTCTGCGCTCCATTTCCCTCTATCCCTTGCATATTCATGTGCTCGACTAAAAGCCTCTTAAAAGCCTCTATTGTATCTGTCTTCATGGCCACTTCTGGCAACATGTTCCAGCACCTGCCACTCTCTATGTTAAAAAAATCCTGCCCTTCACATCTCATTTGAACTTCCTCCTCTCCTCTTAAGCACATGCCCCCTAGTATTGGACATTTCACTCTGGGGAAAAGATTCTGACTATCACTCCAAATTATGCCTCTCATAATTTTACAACTTTTATCAGGTCTCCCCTCAGCCTCTGCAGCTCCAGAGGAAACAAACCTAGTTTGTTCTGCCTCTCTTTATAATTCATCCAGCCTCTGCTTATAGCCAATGAGAATTTAAAGCGTAATCGCTGTTGTATTGTAAGTAACATGGCAGCAAGTATGTGCAAAACAAGCTTCCCGAACAGTTTTATGATAATGACCAATTGTTATGTTGTACATTGAGGAATATTGTCAGGGGATCTTTCCATCTTGAAGAATAGATGAGGCCTCATATGTATGTATTGTCTGCCAGACAGCACCTCCAGCAGTGTAGCATTCTCTCATCACTGTCCAGGTAACCTTTGTGTCCAAGAGTCTGCAGTGGGACTTGTCTCTGAGTCAGAAGGTTTAGATTCGAGAATGCTACCCACTGTGCTGCAGTTGATACTAAGGGCCACATCTTATGATAGTAATAATGGCAAAACTATATCGATAAATTGAAGATTTTCTGAAATCACTTGTACTGATGTGATCTTCCACATTTACACAGTTAATCTCTCAGAATAGTCATGCCTTTAGAATGTGGAATTGAGTGTAAATGGATTTTTAATTAGCACAGCAAATTCATAATTACTAATGACCAACCTCGCTGGCCCAAGATAATTTTTATATTTGTCAGAAAAATTTTAAAAATAACATTAGTTTGTTCATAATATTTCTACACCCCCATTAATTTTAATTCCATCTGTATTTCCCATTTTTATTTTGATGTCGGTAAAATGAGGAAAAAGTGAAACAAAATTGGTGCTTTTCATTTCCCGGCTTGCTGTCTGTAAAATTCTTCAATATGGTTGGCTACTTAGCCTGGTGAACACTATCATTATTGCTGGGCACTGGAGATCATTCTGAACTGATCCTGAAATCAAAGTAATGGAAGGAAAGTTAAAACCCGTGTCATAAAAGATTGTTAGATCTTTATGGGCAACTTTGTTGAGGTCACAGCTCATGTCATTGCTTTGCCCCTGACCATGATATCTGGATCTGGGTCAGGTTCTCTGATTGGCAGCATGTCACAAGTGATGAGCCCAAAGAATCTATACTGTGGCTTCAACTTTTTAAATATATTTAAGTGACTTGGATGAAAGGATGGAGAGTTGTATATCTAATTCCGCAGTTGATACAAAATTAGGAGGCATATTAGGTTGTTTTCATGAGAGTAGCAAGTAACAAAGGGACACATTTGACTTCTTGAATATCCAAAACTGTGACGGTTGGAGTTCACTATAGTAAAATATGAAGCTCATCTAATTAAGATCTGAAGATGATAACTCAAAAGCTTTTTGTAATGGCCAGCAACTAGAATGGAGGACGTCAAGAATAAGAGGACATGATTTTAAAATTTAAAATTTAGAGTTATGCCATTTAGTAGTAAAATTGGGAAGTAAATTTCACAAAATGTTGTGGAATTTGAGAATTCTCCCAAAATCTATGGATGTTGGGGCAGTTGAAGCTTTCAACACTTTGATCAATTGAATTGTGTTGCATGCACAACAGCAGCAGAGCATTTGGATCAAAGACAGTAAAAATGAAATTGAAGTATGGAGTATCACAGAAACCATATAAACTCTACAGTGCAGAAGGAAGCCATTCAGCCCATTGAGTCTGCACTGACAACCATTACACCTAGGCCCTAGCCCCATAACCCCACATATTTACCCTACTAACCCCTCTAACTTACACATCGTGGAGCACTAAGGAGCAATATAGCATGGCTGATGCATTAGCCTGCACATCTTTGGATTGTAGGAGGAAACTGGAGCACTGAGAGGAAACCCACACAGACACAGGGAAAATGTGCAGACTCCACGCAGGCAGTGACCCAAACCGAAATGGAACTTATGTCCCTGGAATTCTGAGGCAGCAGTGCTAACCACTGCCACTGTGTCGCCTATGGATATAACTGTGATCTAATTGAATACCAAGAGGTTTGAGGGGCTTTGTTCCTATGTAATCTGTTTAATTTGCTCCTTTCAGTTCCATAAATTCTTAAATTTTATCTCCCATCCTCCATACCATTTTTAAACTACATTTTATTTCCTCACTATTTCCCAGGATTTTTAGTGCAATTTGCTCTAGCCATAAAATGGCTCAATAAGCTGCCGAGGGTTTTGGGCAGTGTCTTGTATCATTTCATGATCCACGGGAACTTATCCTGTTATGCTCACAGCCTGGGGAGGAGGTGAGCAAAAGAGATGAAATAGAAATTTAAAGGATCTTTGTTACCATGGCAACGGGTTTTAAAAGATGCTTTAAATGTAAACAGTGTAAGGTGCAATGCTGTAATGCTTCCCTTATCAAAAATCACATTGCAGCTTAAAATGTGCAAAATTCTGGGGAGAAAAATTAGATATTAGGCTGGCATGGTGGCACAGTAGGCAGAGTGGTAAGCACTGCTGTGTCACAGCGCCAGGAGACTTGTTCAATTCCAGCCTCGGATGATTGTGCGAACTCCACACATTCTCCCCATTTCCTCCCACACTCCAAAAATGTGCGGGTTAGGTTGATTGACTATGATAAATTGCCCCCTTAATGTCAGGGGGATTAACAGTGGCTCCAGGTTTCAGCAGGGGGCCAAGTTTGTGCAATATTCGTGCCACTTAACACTGCCTGGCACCTCTTAAAGGGGGCAATGTTCTGCTTTCATTAGGTATTGGAAATGGCTGGAGAGAGTTGAACTATGATAAAGGTGTCAAATGTCACAAAAGGGTATGCTGCAAGATTCTCTGATGCAGTTCTGGCAGCTTTGGCATGCGAAGTGGACAGAGTAACAGAGGTTCTCTGTCCACGATGGGCTAGGAGGCTCTGTAGAGAGATGCTGAGGAGGCTGTGGAAGTACATAGCCACTGCTGTCAATAAAAACAGTCTAGCCCCAAAGAACTGAACGCAATGCCAAAGTAAAATTAAAATTCTCAAACCAGTGGTTAAGATTAGTGAATCCATTTTATTCTTCGAAATAAACACTAGACTATGCTGCTCCGTTCACTTCATCCGCTTTCATTCACCTACTGACATTATCTTGCAAGTAGAACATATAGTTAACACTCATAGACTCACCTCAACTTCACACACATAGAATTACTGCAAGCCTCACACCAGGGTCTTGAATAAAAAAAGTTTTCCCTTCCCTGCCATTCAACAGATGCTTCACCTCTAGTAGGTCAATGATTTGTTGTTCTACATCTGTTAGCCACACATACTGCATGTGTTGAACATGCTATTGCAGATGACCTCCCAGTCCTTTCACTTAAAGTTAAAAAAAGTGTCACAAGTAGGCTTACATTAACACTGCAATGAAGTTACTGTGAAAATCCCCTAGTCGTCACACACTGGCGCCTTTTTGGATACACTGAGGGAGAATTTAGCATAGTCAATGCACCAGCATATCTTCCAGACTGTGAGAGGAAATTGGAGAATCCGGAGGAAACCCATGCAGACTTAGGGAGAACATATAAACTCCACACTGTGATCCAAGTTGAGAATCAAATCCAAGTACTTGGTTGAAGGTGAAAAGGGAGAATTTGCCATCTGAGTGCTATTAATCTGTGGATGGAAAGTAGTGGACGGGGCGATGGCTGGAGCTCTGAGAGTGGGTGGAGGGGAGGGAGGTTCCTGCAGTCCTGCTCCAAATCTAATGCTGCTGATCTAACTCCATGATTGTTACTGTGGACCCAATCACCATGTTGCATCTGAAACCAATATTCCCATTGCTGCACAAGCAGAAACCACTCAATGTTTGAATGCTTCAGAGAAAGCTCAGACTTAGGTTGTGAACTCTCAGCTTACTTCTCATGGAAGTTTAGACAGCTGCCATTGTGGTTGTGGATATAAGCACTCAACGGACTTTTTTTCAGTGCTTCAGCAATCTGTGCTTTAATATATTATAGGATTCTTGAGATATTGTGCTAGGGAAACAGTAGTGGCTCCATGGAGCACAAACATACTGTTCTGCTGCTAATGTCTATGTGGCAAGCATCACCGATCCCACAGAAATTTTCGCAGATCTAGCAGTTAGTGCTAGAAATGATGCTCTCTAGAAGTAATGCCAGGATGGCATGGTGGTACTACTGTTGTCTTTCAACGCCAGGGACCTGGGTTTGATTCCCAACTTGGGTCGTTGTGTGGAGTTTACATGTTCTCCCTGTGTCTGCATGGGTTTCCTCTGGATTCTCCAATTTCCTCCCACAGAGTGAAAGATGTGCTGGTTAGGTGCATTGACTATGCTAAATTCTCCCTCAGTGTACCCGAAAAGGTGCTGGTGTGTGACGACTAGGGGATTTTCACAGTAACTTCATTGCAGTGTTAATGTAAGCCTACTTGTGACACTTTTTTAAACTTTAAGTGAAAGGACTGGGAGGTCATCTTTAATAGCATGTTCAAATCGTACAGTATGTGTGGCTAACAGATGTAGAACAACAAATCATTAACCTACTAGAGGTGAAGCATCTGTTAAATGGCAGGGAAGGAAAAACTTTTTTTTATTCAATCCTGGGACATGGACGTTACTGGCTGGCCAGCATTTGTTGCTCTGTCCGTGTCGCCCTTGAGAAGGTGGTGGTGAGCTACCTTCTTGAATCGCTGCAGTCCACATGCTGTAGGTTGACCTACAATGCCTTTAGGGATGGAATTCCAGGATTTCGGGTCAGTGACTGTAAAGGAACGGCGATATGTTTCTAAATCAGAATGGTGAGTGGCTTGGAGGGGTATTTGCAGGTGGTGGTATTTGAGACAGGAAGGAGAGAGAGTCTATTCAGCCAGATGTAAGGGGGAGGTAAATCCTACCAAGGAAAGAGGCTTTGTAAGGCACAAAAAGATCATAGAGGTTTACAGCATGGAAACAGGCCCTTTGGCCCAACTTGTCCATGCCACTCAATTTTTACCATTAAGCTAGTCGTAATTGCCTCCGTTTAGTCCATATTTCTCTATACCAGTCTTACCCATGTAATTGTCTAAATGCTTTTTAAAAGACAAAATTATACCCGCTTCTACTACTACCTGTGGTAGCTCGTTCCAGATACTCATCACCCTCTTGTATAAAAAAAGTGCCCCTCTTCTGTATCTCTCCCCTCTCACCTTAAACCTATGCTCTCTAGTTTTAGACTTCCCTACATTGGGAAAAGGTATTAACTATTGAGCTGATCTATGTCCCTCATTGTTTTATAGGCCTCTATAAGATCACCTGTAAGCCTCCTATACTCCAAGGATAAAAGTCTTAGTCTATTTAGCATTTGCTTATAACTCAAACCATCAAATCGCTGTAACATCCGGGTAAATCTTCTCTGCATTCTTTCTAATTTAACAATATCCTTTAGGGTATTCATAGGGTAATCAGAACTATATACCGTATTCTGAATGTGGCCTTACCAGTACAACATGTCCTGTACAACAACAAGATTGCCCAACTCCTGTATTCAATGGCCTGACTAATGAAACCAAGCATGCCGAATGCCTTCTTCATTACTCTGTCCACCTGTGATTCTACTTTCAAGGAGCTATAAACCTGTACTCCTAGATCTCTTTGTTCTATAACTCTACCCAACGCTCTACCGTTAGCAGAGTAAGTCCTGCCCTGGTTTGATCTACCAAAATCCATCACCTTGCATTTATCTAAATTTGCCTTCACTTGGCTCTGAACAAACTCTTCTTTCCCTCTCAGTAAAAGGAATGCTGAAATCTGAAACCAAAAGAGAAAATGCTGGAAAATCTCAGCAGGTTTGGCAGCATCTGTAAGGAGAGAAGGGAGCTGACGTTTCAAGTCCAAGTGACCCATTGTCAAAGACTTCTACTTTGTCTCTTGTATCCTACCACTACCCACCCAAAGTGAAACACTAACAGAGGGGAAAGAAACTGATAGAAAAAATGACGAGGAGAAAAGCTGAAGAAGACTGACTGGAGAACATATGAACCAGGAGCAGGAATAGGCCATTCGGTCCCTCTAGCATGCTCTGCCATTTAATAAGATTATAGCTGACCTCAAATCCGCATTTTGCCTACCATCGTTAACTTATAATTCCCCCCCCACTTGCTGACCAAGAATCTATACATGTCTGCCTTAAAAATATTCAAAGTTCCTGTTTCCACCACCTTTTCAGGGAAAGAATTTCAAAGACTCAAGATCCTCGGAGAGAAAATAATTTCACCTCACTTCCGTTTTCAATGTGCAACCTTTTATTAGAACTAAAATACGAAAAGCAGAAAAAAATGAAATGCAGTTTAAGGGAGAGATAAACAGCAGCACACAGATGAAAGATAGGCAGGTCCACAGGAGATCCGCTAATATATAAAATATTTGTATTCAACAGAATGCAGGCTCAATATGAACAAAAAAAAATAAGTGCACTGTTTGATAGGACCCTGGCAGAAATGAAATGAAGTGTTTGGCTTGTCTATTTTTCCATTTTGAGCCATGTGTAATTGAATAGGAATCATGCTTCTTTTCTGCAGTAACTGTTGGCACAATCACATGACCTCACAGCTTCACAGAGCAACTTTTCTTTCCATTAGACTGATTGTGTTACCAATGCTTTACAGCTTCCACTACTATTCACAACCTGATGCCTTGTTTATTCAGACACCAATTCTGCATTTTTTTTACCTGCGACACAGTTGTTACTCTTATTTCCTTGGTTTCCACCCGGTTTGAAATGATTTTCTTTCTCTTTTTTTTGTTAGCATTGTCTGAGCTGGTAATAGTTTCCCTGCTGGAGACCCCATCTGCCTTTAATGATGTTTTCTTTCTTTTAAATTGTGTACAGGAGTATGGGAGAGAACAGCTTATTATTAAATGAGGACAGATGAGTGTTAAGATTTTGGGGACGATATAAATAACTCTTGTAAACCTGCTAGGTCCGCAGTTTAGAAAAACATTGGGAATGTTTGTACTCACAGTAATGTATATCATTGGGAGCTGCAGAATGAGATGCAACAAATATGAATAATCATTAACCTTTGCCGTGCACAGTGACAATTGCTGTATCTGTGATTCCTATGGGATTGGCTGCAACTTTTATCAGCTTGCAAAAGCTTGCCTTTTTTAAAGTCTGAAAAAGAACATCTCCCTTCTTTTAAATTGCTCCCAATTTCCTGCCCCTCTTTGGAGGTGCTATTCTCCATTTGGACTGACAAATTGAGAGGCCTGGTGAGGAAGGGATTGGATTTGATTTGGGTGTGCTCACACTAGCATAGGTTTTTATACCCATTTCCACCCCCTCAGACCTCCCTGCCAATTCTCTCCACTTCCACCTTCCTTTCCCTCAGACCTGAAGTAACAGTGCATGTGAGAAATATTAAGTGGGGTGGCACGATGACAAAACGGTGAGCACTGTTGCCTCACAGCACTAAGCGACCCGGGTTCGATTCCCGGCATGGGTCACTGTCTCTGTGGATTTTGCACTTTCTCTCCGTGTCTGCGTGGGTTCTCTCCCACAGCCCAGAGATGTGAAGGTTAGATGGATTGGCCATGCTAAAATGGTGGATTGCTTCCACCACCACAAAACAAGCCGTGGGGGCTATGGAAAATCCCACCCATTAACTTTTTTCATTTCTCTCACATGTATCCCCAGCTGTGTGCAACTGATTCTTCCACTGTCTTTCTATGTGTGGCTTCTTACAACAGGAGCTCAAATGATGCACTTTGTTCTTTCTTCAACTCCCCCCTTCCCAACATAAAAGTCTACTGCCCTGACAATGGTTTGTTAACTTAGTCCCAGTGGGGCAGATTGCACCTCAGAATTACCTGGTTGGAATGCAGGTGCCCTGCTACCTATGTTACCGTGTAATGAAGACATGTTTTACCACTCAAAGCACTTCTAACATGCTTCTGATGTTTGCAGTTTTTTTTCCTTTAAATTTATAATACTTGTTCATGCTCAACAGCCTTTCAGACTTGGATTTCATTCTGTAAATCTTTATTTCCCTTATCACTGCCTAAGGGAAGTGATACATATATAGAATGCAAATCAATGTTTTGTTTTTGTTTTAATATAAAAACAAAATAATGCAGGTGCTGCTGTAAGTGCAGAAAATACTGGAAAAACTTAGGAGGTCTGGAGGGAGAAACAGAGTTATCATTTCGGGTCCAAATGACTCTTCAGAGTGTTACACCATCTCTTTAGCTCTTATTTTTTGTTCTAATGCAGCAAGACCTTAGGAACATAAGAATTGTGAAAAGAAAGTAAAACAAGGTCCATCTAGTTTGTTTTCTACCATCCTGGTTGCTAATAATACAAGGATGAAGACGTTGTTGAGCAGAATTGTTGTGCAATGATAGACTATGACATAAAAGAAATTCAGTGATGAGAAACTGTGGGAACCATAGGTCCAGTTATCCATGTATCTAAACATGCTCCATTTTGCCAGGCATCATGTCATGGTCTCAAATTATTCACCATGTCTCAAAATGTTATTTTTTTGAAAGGCATTTATCTAATTTGCAGTTGAATGAATCAATACTACTTGCTCCCACCATCTCCAGAGGGAGCCTGTTCCATAAATTCAGCATTCGGTCATGGAAATAATGTTTTGAATACCCCCACTCGGGTGCAAGAAAACATGTCTTCTGTCTGTACTGTTCTGGACAAGATAAAACAAATCTCTGTGACCTGCATGTTTTTAGACTCTTTAGAATCCTAAAAACAGCAGTCATAACTTGAACATGCCCAATCTACATAATCCCCATATATAAGATAGTTGTTTTAATGTGGCAGTTGCCATAAATTAAACTCATGTATATTAGCCATGTGTGAGCTTTATGTAATTGAATTGCTGTAGAATTTCCTGGATTTCTTACCCCTCTGCTTCCTTCCAGCTCTAAAATGCTCTTTAAAAGCAATCACTTTGCTAAAGTGATTACTATCCTATCCTATGCTAAAGTTTCTTTAATTGTTTCAGTTTAAATTTTGGTTGGTAACTGCTCCTCTGGAGCATCTTGGGACATTTTATTACATTAAAGGCACTATACAAATGCAGGCTGTTGCTGCACTCCAGAGGAGGAGAGTCAAGTTCTGGCCTTCCGTCATAGTTCTCTCAAGTCTCCTGTTGGAGTAATATAGACAGCAAGCAACATAGGCGAAGAGGGCAGGTTGCTAATACAACTTAAGCCCAATTCTGAGAACCCGAGGCAGCCACTTTGGATTTGAACAGGAAGTAATGGCAGTTGAAACAAAATGCCGGGTTGTTGAGACAAATTTGTTTTCTCATTTTAACTGGAGTGCATGCTTTCTGCGTCACAAAGAAAAATCCTGGTGTAGGTGTGTTGCTAGCAAGAAATTCGATCATTTAACCAGTGTCAATATTTTAATCAAAAAACTAGTCCATTATTATAATGGCTGTAACCTGGCTGAAAAATAAATTTAATCAAATGGGAATTATTTTAATCATATTTTTACAATACGTGGCATAACAAGTCCTGTTATTGTAAATTCTAAAAAATGTCATATTTTAATAAGCGTTAGTTTTTCATCCCAAAAGGAAGAAATGTATATCCCTTTCATTGATGAAACTGATGTTTACAGCTTTGATTTATTGGTAATTTGTGTTTCAATTGATCCCTGCATTGCAATTAATTTAAATGAACTGTAATTGTTTTCTAATAGTCCTTTAATTTCCCATAATGCATGTAAAACGGAGTTTCCAACTGTTCAGCGGATAATGGATGGTGTGGGGTCAGTAATAGCCATTACAGTTCTGGCTATTATTTTCTCTTTTCATGGGTGCTCAGCAAAATGAGATTGTCACACTCTCTGTGATAGGCGTAGCGGCAGACAGCTAAAAGCCTCTTCATGTAAGGATGTTATTTCATAGAGACACCCGCTCCGGATTATCTCTTTACTTCAAACTTATGCCGGCTTGCACAGACGAAATATATATATAAAAAAAGCACACACAAAATCGCCACAATTCAGAAGTGGAGCAGTTCTGGCCTGATACAGTCCCTGTCTGTGGCTTTCACATTGATTAAGTCTGCGGCGACTAAAATTCACTTAGGCCAAGAGGTAAATTTAATACCAGTTATGCACATGCTGTTCATATCACAACCATTTCACATGATGCCACTTAATTCCCTGAGAAGTGGAAAGGTAAATCAGTGGCTGGCCAGCTAAGGTGTCATAATGCATTAGGACCAGGGCTCGCTGTGGGGGATAATGGTTGTGATTGCTGTTGACTCATGTCTCTGCAAAGAGCTTCATGTAAAATAAGTGACATTTAAAAGGCATCAAGATGTGAAAGGAGAGCGAGAGAGAGGGGAGGGGGAAAATCACAGCTCTAATCTTGCCACCTGAAAATAAAGTCTCTCGCTTGCCCTGAGTGGCCTGAAATGATAACTCAATATGCCACTGCTGACCCCTGCTAAATCTTTAACTTCTTGTCTTGCATTTCAGAGTGAATCTATAAAATAGCTCCTGGGAGCTGCCTCCAGTATCATGTTATTTCTTAAATCGGATTCAGAAACCTTTTATTATTTTTTTAAAATTTGCTGCCCTCGGATATCCGTGCCTTCATTCTCTGAGGGCTTCAGGCTGGATCATATTAAGCAGCATTGTACAAGCTATAGGGTAGCTAGTTTCCAAAGACTGGATTTAGTCTTATTTCTATAAAAGAATCCAATTTCATTTTACAGTGAGCATATGCCGTATATAATGTGCATCTAGTGGACTTTTGTTTGCAAAAACAAGCAGCAGAGAACAGTCTTGTTCTTGGCCTGCTCACTGGCTTATATGCGGGGCTGCTCAGCTGAGGGATTGAGCTGCAGCTGATCCCCTGCCGCTTAGCTGATAGGGAGAAAAAAAATCTGAGGGGGCCAGCCCTGTTTGTTAATGCAGTTTTTAACCTTCTTAATGAACCACTTAGCCAAAGTTAGATGACAACCTAATCCATGTTTGCACAGGCAGGGGGTTTGGAAATGCTGAATAATGGCTTTGCGCAGAGGATTGTTAGAAAGGTCACTGCTGTGTGTTTTTTTTATATAATATTATTATTCTCAAACCTTTACTGATTGTTGTTACCCAGTTTTCCATCTTTGCCATGATTTTTTTCTCTCTCTCCCCTCTATAAAAGTCTCCAGAGAACCCAGGTGACAAGGCTGTTATTTGAAAACTCACTAGGAAGAGAGTAAGCAATTTGAGCTTAGCTGAAGCGTAATCTTGGGTTGTCAAGAAGAAACCCATTCAACCTATGCTAATCAATCAGTAAAATCAACCGACCAATCATCTCTTCAGCTTAGCATATATCCTGAGGTCTGATATATCTATTAACTGCCCATCATGCAGCTGGTCTCTGGTTGATGAGATTCCCTCAATCCGGCATTTGGAGGCAGATAACTGAGCTATCACAATCCCGGATAAACACTAAAGTAAAAAAAAATCTGGTAAAGCCTGGAGAGCAAGACAATACAATACTATCCAAGTGCCCTACTGCTCACGATATCAGGCGTAGACTATTTATAGATTAAACATGAAGATTTTTGAAAATAAAAACACAAAATTCATTTTTGTAGCTTTTGATTATTTTGCACTGGTGCCATTAAGCATGCAGGTATATATTGGATATATATTTTTTATGTCAGAAACTATCATTTTGTCTTTATTATAAGGTAGCTATGAAATAAGATATGACGCGCTGTGACTGGTATGTACAGTATGAGCAACTTCTGGATCTGTCACAATATTACAGTACTAATTGACGACACAATTGTTGGTTATCATTGGTTTTAGATTTGAACTCAGTAATCATTATGCACATCCTCAGCTGTGTTCTGCTGCCATTTTTGTTGTTGATTCTGCTCCTTTCTCTCCTTTTTCCCCAATTTTTGCTCCTCTTTTGTGAGAACTCAGCCTTGCTGCCATCTGTGTAACCAACCCTCCAGTTCCTCAGCCAAGTACTTATCCTTCTTCCTTTTATCCTCGACAAAGTGTGGTGGCAAGCCATTCAACCGTGAAATGCATCCTGCACTGTCCTAGTTCTGTTTCCCCTCACATACATAAGGCAGGATTCTCCGCACTTGCCTCAAGCAGGAGAATCCTGCCTGAGGTCAATGGACTTTTTCATGGTCTGCCTTCTGCCCATTACAATTCCTGTGCCACCATGATGGGAGAATTCTGGCCATTATGTGCAACTATTTGTTTAAAATGAAGAACAAAGCTACTGTAGATTGTGACATTTGAGGCAATCCAATTTTTAGCTGTTAAAATTCATGTCTAGATCCAAACTTAGCCTATAAATTGACATCCCAATTTTTCAGCGAGTAGATGCATGTTTAGGATTATACCCATAATGGGAATTTCCTCAATATTTCAGCTCAGCGATGCATGTTTAGGATTTTGCACAGCTAATAAATTGGTGCTTGGACTGTATTGCCAAGAAAATGCATGGAACTATAAGGCACAGACTGTGAGTGGTGAATGATTGATGGAAATTTATCCTGCACCATCACCGACTGTTCACATTTTATACTTGATGTATAGGTTGAGCATGGCTTTTGGAAGAACTTCTTGAAGCTGTTGGTATTAGTCTTCCAGAACAAGTTATGATCAATGGCTCCTATATTCTTTAACTTGAACAAATTAGCTGCAAATATATACTCTACAAAAATTAACATTAAGACATTTGGGCCTGTATTTTTGAGGTGTAGTGGAAAACCCACCAAGTTTTGAAAATATAGGGGCCCAGATTCAGACTCCCTGTCTAACATATCCCATTTTTGTCAGTAAGGAAAATTCTGTGCTGACTTCAGACAGACCTTATTTCCTCTGTAGTATGGCTATAACCCATAGGATGGGATTTACAATTTTTTAGAATAATCATAAATGCTCTTGATAGGTGGATAAATTCTATAGAGTTGCCATGATGTGAAGTTACTTAAATCTTGAACTCTTCAAAATTAAAAGGTAGGTTACCTGTGTCAGTGAAAATTGAAAAAAGATTTTCTCTCATGGTTACAGTAGTTGTTTGTTGACATTATCCTAATTGTGATCATTATGTAATTATCAGTGCATTCCACAATCCATGATCTGAGTACGAGGTCCTGAGTTCACAGCTTGATTGACAGTTCAGAGAGGTTATTCAAGGTTTAATTGTCTTTAATGCAGAGCTATGAATACAAGTGTATTTGCTTATATAAGAGACTAAGTACTTGAGGGGATTTAAAACGTCTAATGGGCTTTATGAAGATGAGGGTTTTTTTACTAAAGTGAAGGGTATCATATAGAGAGCTTTATTTTATACCATCTCAACACGTCTCCTCCAGTCTACCTATGGTGGATACTAAGTGACTTTGCTTGGATGTAAGGACATAGGGTAATGGTCAGAAGGCATGAATTGGCATTAAGTTGGCATAGGGCTATAAGGAATCATGGATTGGGTTGGGAAGAATGAATTATCGTAAAGGTTATAAGGAGGCATTGGGGATAGGTGAGGTCAAGGTTGACAAAAGTTGGCTTAGATGGAGCATAGGGCGTAGATAGGGTGTGACAGGTAAGAGGTTGAGGGCCCAATATTTAACAATACTAGGATGAAGACCCCACTGTGCAGGTGAGTTTCTCTGGAGACTATTGTGGTGAATTGGGAGATTTCAGGACCCTCGCTACCCAAATCAGGAGCTGCAAACATCTGGGCCTTTAACTCAGTAAAAGTTTAACCCTCTTCCTCCTACTAGTTGAATAGGAATTGGCTAACTATAGAATAAAAAAAAATTTTGAACAACTGAGTTCTCTTAATGTCTGTCAAAATGCAGAGTTTTCTGTCATAATTTCTGTCAACTGCCCTAGAGCCCATGAATGTTGATGTGAATTTTGGAAAAGGGAAATTAGATATAAGCTATTGTTGATCAGTTGGTAAATCTAGATGTAATTTCCAATGCTTTTTTTCCTCTCCTCTTGAAGAGCTGTTGAGTCATGCTCAGATGTGGCCCTACGACATCTGCTGCCTGCCAGAACCTTGTCTCTCTGTGTCATTTTAACAAACGAACGTTGGCAAGATATGCAACTGTGGATGTATCACAATTGAAAAAAGTTGTCATCACTAGACACCCGCACGTGCAGACTTTCCATTAGTACAACATTGAATGTCAACTAACCACAGGAACCCTGACTAATTTTGCCTCCTCCCTGTTTCCGGTGTAGTATGGCTGAGGCCAAGTATGGCACCCCACCGATGTCCTGTGGTCAATCACTTAACTCAGCACACATGGGGATAGACATAATGTAGCATACAGTGAAGACACTAGTAAAATCTGTTGCTGTTTCATTCAAGTCCCAGACGCAGCCTGGAAATTGATATCTTGTGTTGAACATGCCATCATTTTACAGTCTATTTCGAGCCTGTACAGTGACTTCATATTGATAGCAAGTGTGCAGTTTAATGATGCCATGTTCTATGCTGATCTGCCATGAAGCAGCAGTGACTAGCATGGCACATCAATTGAATTAGTAATTGTATTCAATATTAGAGGAAAACGTCCCAACATTCATGCGTATCTGCAGCTTTTGGTATGAATAATGTAGCTGTGCATGTATGAAAAACCATTTTTTTGTGGGCAAGATTTTCATTTAAGTAGCACCTTCATGATCTTAGGATATTCTAAATAATGAAGTACTATTGAAGAATGACAATGTAGAGAATACAGTAACCAGTTTATGCACAGCAGAGTTCCAAAAATGGCAATGTAATAGTGAACAGATAATTAATAACATTGAATGAGGGACAAATATCAGCTAATTCATTATTAAAATATTCCCGCTCATGCTTGGAATAGTGCCTTAGAATATTATATACCAACTTGTCAAGCCATACGTTTAAAGTCTAAATGAAAAGAAAACATCACCGACATTTCAGAAATACAGAATTTTATTTCATAATAAGATATATCACATGGTTTTGCTTAAAATCAGTTGGGAGATATTGGGTGGATTTTTATGGAAAGAAAATCTAAATGCCTCTTGAGCAAGAAAACAGGAAAGTTTCAGAATCATTTTTTGGGTGGGTTTAAAAAGGCAAATCTTATAGCATTTAGTGAAAAAAAAAGTGCCAGCATGTGATTCTCGACAGCAGAGGGTGGGGGAATAATGGAGCTTCAGCCAGAAACCGGCTGTTGAGCTCTGAAGGCTCCATTGTGCAAGTGCCCCAGTCTCCCAGTATACCGGGTGATCTCCTGCTGCAATTCCGCCCTCCCACCCCAAGGACATTGGGTCATTCCCCCAACCCCAGACATCAGGACCTCTCACCCACCTCCACAGGCATCGCAGAGATCCTTTCCTGATCGATGATCGCCACCTCCTAAAATTTTTTTTCTCCCCTTCTAACTCCTCCACCAGCCCCCTCCCTTGGGCGAGCACTCAATTTCATCAGCAAAACAGTGCTGGTTAGATGGGGGGAGCAAAATATCAGGTGCAAAGCTGATTTTTTGCTTTCCACCCGATTTTAACATCATTGCCACCCCGCCCTCGTTGAATGTCAGGCAGGATGAAGTTGTAAGATCATTCCCATTGTTTTTATGCTGTTTGTAGTGCAATATTAAATTAAATAATTTGAGTTGATTACAAAAGTGAAGTTTCTATTGCTGTATTGTGAGACTGAGGGCTTTAAAACTTAATGAAATATGTCTTGTCCCCAAATTCCATCCGTTAAAAAAAGAACTCTCTTTCAGTTACTTACAACGTTAGTTGTCATTATATAACTATGTATTTTAGCAATAACGGCATTAGCACATTATGTACTTTAAATAAATAATACAAAGCTCCCAGCTCAGTCAAGAAAGCGGTTTCTGAGCATTGCTGCTTCCATAAGAACTTTATTGCTTTGTTTCTGGCCAGGACCCAGGAAATATCTTTGAGCTCTATAAAGCACTTATTGTTCCTTTGCTTTGCTGACCAACAGGGAAGAAAAGAGACACCAGCAATGTGGGTAGGTGGAAGGGTGGCAGCAGAAGAGAACAAGGAGCAGCACACTAAGGAAAGGGAAAAGGCCACCAATGCTGAGGGTAGTTCAAGAATGGGAAAGATGGGAAGAGGCATGATTTTAACAATCTCTGGTACAGGGTACAATGGGAAAGCAGCACCATGTGTATACCTTCGAAATCCAACTCAGAGCCATGGAGGTTCACAGTTAGAAGCTAATGCAACAAAGAAGATTGGAAATAGGTTTGTGCATTGCATGAGTGTAACTGAGACATTTGCAGGAAATGTGTGTAGCGTGAGAACTTTCACTGTAATAGGAATAGATAATCCTGATTCCATCCTGGCCCAACTCCACACACCTGGATTTCCAGGAGGGCATTCAGGGTTGCAACCCCTGCCCAATCCTGCCAAAATATTTCCTTCTCTTCAGGCCAAGGATGATGAGCACAATCCAATCAAAATCTGATTCTGTTCTAATCCAGACTGATCAGGTATCAACCCTGAAATTCTCTTGATTTTAACTAGTTATTTCCATAGGATTAAGCTTATGGTAATTTATGTTGAGGTGACATTTATGTTTAGTTAGCTGAGATACACCCAAGCGGAAGTGATCTTTACATATCTGTGTGTTTTGAATGGGACCACCTCTTAGAACCTGTTTTTTATTTGCAAGTTCGCTGCATGTTGTTCTATACTCAATCCTTAAGTTAACAAAAACAAAATAATGCGGATGCTGGAAATCTGAAATAAAACAAAGGACAGTAAATCCTCAGCAGGTCAGGCGGTATCTGTGAAGTAAAAATTACATCAATCAGTTTTATATAAGCATGAATTTCCTGCAGGGTCTTCCATTTGTGCCTGCCACGGCAGATCAGGAAATTGGTGGCCAGTGTGAATCTGAATTTCATCCCATTAAAGGGATGCAAATGAATGGCCAAATGGAATCCCCACACCCCTTAGCAGGAAAACAGAACACATTTGGAACAACATGATGTGCAAAAGTTAGGACTTGCACAAAGAATACCTGAGGCTGTCTCTGGAATTCAGAATGGAGGCCACCAGCAGCCCTGTGGATCTTCCTACTTCACTGTCATGGAAGAGTTCTGTCTTCTAGCCTCAAAAGTGTTTGAGGAGTTCCACCTTCTTTCTTCAGCAGTGGATTAGTGATTTTGGGTGTCTTTTTAAATATGGCACCCAGATATGATAGTGGGACGCAAGCAATCAAGCCAACCTCACCTCAGGACATGGAACTTAACCCTCCCTGCACCCCTGATGCATAACTAATGAGATCGGAGTTAGAAGATATGGCAGCCTCTGAAGCCAGAACAACACCCCCACCACCACCACCACCACCACCACCTCGCCCCACCATGGGACTTAATCCCAGATAAAAAAAACCATTTCTCTCTTAAGTCAATTTAATAATGTTTCCTTGTGTTTGCTTGGAAATAATATTTCTTGAAAGGACTGTTTTTTTAAAAAAAAGGTGCAGTATTTCCTTTTTTTGTGTATGTGTAATATAAAAATAATGGGGAAGAAATTCGACATAACTGACAATCCTGGATGAAAGGCTGGATTTTTGGAATAACTTAGGTTTAAGTAGTTTCCATCTCTCATAATGTATCCCATAATTGTGTTGAGGAGGCCAATGGGGTAGTGTGATGCTTCTTCCCACCCCAATTAAATCAATACTCAACTGGGTTTGCTGCCGTGTCAACTAGGCAATCCCACTCATTAGTCCCCAGGAGGCCCAGTAGAATGCGCACATGTGAAAAGATCCCATTGTGGGTGTACTATAAGTCCTTCAAAGAAAAACATAGATGATCATAGATGAAAAATCCAGCTAGATAAGTCATTGATACGTCAAGTGAGCCCTATACTCCATAGTGAGCAATTAAAAAAAAGCTGATCATGGTTTTATGTGCTTCCTATTGGAACAGCAAAGTGCCACTCAAGCACCCGTCCCAAGGAACCTTAAGTTCCTACTGCTGTGCTAGAGGCATATTCTCATACCCCAGGTATTTTCATAGTTTTGTCATCCTTATATATGAGATAGACTCAGCAGCAGGTAAAAGTGCCACCTTGTTAGACTTCTCAAAAGGGCCTGCACTATTTTTGTAGGAAAATGTTCTCAAATTTCATCCCTAATATCAGTATTAAAGATTCCCAGTTTAGTTACTTTAGGGCCAGATGTAGTAAAGAATGGCTTATATTCTGGGCAGTCTTCTTGAATTCTGAATGTCTCTTTATTGCCTATTATATATTTCCATTATTCCATTTTTATGTTATATTTCCATCAATCATATTCTTTCTTTTGGTCATAAGAAGTATCAAACATTTCCGAAGGTAGGGAAGTGATTTATCGATTAAAAGTTTTGAGTGACATGTGAAGATTTAACTTTTGGAATGTCGCTACCACAAAATGGTGCATTCTGAAAAGCTGCTTTTGTTTTACTTTAAGGCTGTGCAAACCTTTGGCTGAATCCTGGAATACCAGTGCAAGTTGATCATGTAGAGATGTTCCTTTATCCATTATTGGATCTGAAATGGAGGAGGCTTAAGAATTATCTGACTTCTTAGTTAGTGTGCAAATCATCTAAAAAGCTAAGTTCAGATGGGTCACACTGACGAGATAAGTATTAAAATGGTGACTGCATTTAACTAATCAGCTTAATTTCTTTTTTCAAATTGACCTTTCAGAGAACTATTTAGTCAGACTTAGAATCAGAGGTTTACAGCATAGAAATAGGCCCTTCGGCCCAACTTGTCCATACTGCCCTTCTCTTTAACCACTAAGCTAGTCCCAATTGCTTACATTTGGTCTATATCCATTTTACCCTGTTTAATAATCTTACCACTATTTAATGTTGAAGATGGTGCATTTTTCACATGTTAAGTGAGGAATTAATTTATCACCTATTGGGGCATGGTGTCCCAGTTACAAACAGAGAGTACTTTAAATAGAATGGCAGTTGCTTCCATGATGACAGCTTTTCAACAGAAGAAAATACCCCGTTGTGACTATCTCCAATGTATCCTCAACATAGAAAATAATTGACAGTTGTAACAAATTGTTTTAATGTAGCATCAACAATTTGCATTTGATCAGATTATGCCAATAATTTAGCAAAAGGTCCTAAGACTCTTCACAGGAGCATTGTCAAATGGAATTTAATAACAAGGCACACAGGTGATTTTCAGGCAGATGATCAAAAGGCCAAAGAGGTAAATTTTAAGGAGTACCTTGTAGGAGACAGGAGGCATAGCAAGGTGGAGAAGCTTAGGGAGGGAATTGCAGAGCTTTAGGGTTTCAGTAGCTGAAGGCACAACTGGTGAAGTGAAAAAAATCAGGGTGTGCAGAATTGGAGGAACGCAGATATCTCAGAGTTGTATGGCTGGCGGAGGTTACAGAGATAGAGGTGGGAAAAGCTATGGAGGGTTTTGAAAGCATGATGAGCATTTTAAAATTGCTGCCTGCTGCAACTGTGTTGTAAATCGGTAAATATGGAGGTGATTAGTGAATGGGATATCGTGTGAGTTAGGATGTGGGCAGCAGGGTTTTGTGTGAGTTCAAGTTTATGGAGCGTGGATGATAAAAGCTTGGTCAAGAGTGCATTGAAAGTAGTCAAATCTCAAGGTAACAATGGCATTGATGAGGATTTCAGCTATCAGTGAGCTAAGGCAGGCCACAGTCAGGTGATGTTACAGAGGTGGAAGTAAGTAATGTGAGTGATTAGTGCATACGTGGTTGAAAGTTGATCTCTGGCTCAAATATGACACCAAGACTGCAAGTGTAGTTCTCTAACTGTTGCCAGGGAGACGGTTAGAGTTGGTGCCTGGGGAATGGAGTTTGTGCCGGGCACTGAAGACAATGGCATCAGTCTTCAGTACTTAGTTGGAAGAATTTTTTTCTCATCAAGTACTGGATGTAAGTCAAGCAGAATAGCAACAATGGAGGGATTGAGAGAGGCAGTAAGAAGCAAGATGCAGCTGTTTGGTGACGGACATGTGGAACGTTATGTGTTTTTGGATGATGTTGCTGAGGGGCTGCATGTAAATGAGAAATGGGATGAGGTCAAAGATTGTTTTGGCCTCCAGAGATAATGGTGCAGAAGCAGGTGGAGAACCTATCATTGGAAACCTCCGACTTGCCCCTGGCTGGAATTCTCCAGTACTACTGCACTGAATGAAATTTTGGCTGGAATGCCAAATTCTCCGTTCTCATTGGTAGGTGGGACAGGGTTTACAAGATCGAAGAATCCTGCCCATAATGCCAAACTTCCACCACTGTTTCTTGTTTTGGATAAAATGCTAAACCAGAGTTCCATCTTCCACTTGAAGGTATTTCGGATCCCATAACAGTGTTTGAAGAAGAGTACAAAGTAGAATTTTTCTTGGTGTCTAGGACAATATTTATCCTGCGAACATCATTATCAATAAACACATTATATATACATACAATCCCTATAGTGCAGAAGGCCGTTTGGCCCATCGGGCCTGTACCGACAACAATCCCATCCAGGCCCTATTCCTGAAACCCCACATATTTATACTGCTAATCTCTCTAATGTACGCATCCTGGGACACTAAGAGGCAATTTAGCATAGTCAATCCACCCAACCTGCACATCTTTGGACTGTGAGAGGAAACCAGAGCACCCGGAAGAAAGCCATTCAGACACGGGGAGAATGTGCAAACAGACAGTAACCCAAGCCAGGAATCAAACCCAGGTCTCTGGAGCTGGGAGGCAGCAGTGCTAAGCGCTGTGCCATCATGCTGCCCATTATCTGCGCATTTATTTTTTTGCTGACTGCTGATATGTGGACAACAGAAAAAGAATCTCAGCCAGTAATTTGTGAATACTGTCTTTGGATTGCAATGTTCCTGTTTTCAGAATATTTCAATTGAAGTTCCTCATTTGGGTGGCACAATAGCACAGCGGGTAGCACTGCTGCTTCACACTCCAGGGGCTTGGGTTCGACTCCCGGCTTGGGTCACTGTCTGTGTGGGTTTCCTTAGGTTGCTCTGGTTTCCTCCCACGGTCCAAAAATGTGTGGGTTAGGTTGATTGGCCATGCTAAAATTGGCCCTTAGTGTCCTGAGATGCGTAGAATAGAGGGATTAGCGGGTAAAATATATAGGGATATGGGGATAGGGTTTGGCTGGGATTGTGGTCAGCACAGACCTGATGGGCCAAATGGCCTCATTCTGCACTGTAGAGTTTCTATGATTTGGCTGAGTTTGAGAAATGAGTATACTATGTGCCCTTGCAGCCAGGAATATTCCAAATTCATTTTCTGATCTGTCGCGAGCTAGGTTTAATGCTTCACCCACTCTAGTGCAGTACTTAGTGAGCACTGTGAATGGTTTAGCTCCTGCAAAGGGTCATCCAGATTCAAAACATTAGCTCTGTTATCTCTCCACAGATACTGTCAGACCTGCTGAGATTTTCCAGTGTTTGCTGCTTTTCTGTCAGTGATGTTGTCTTATGGATGAGGTATTAAACCAGGGTCCCACTTGCCCTCTCAAGTCTATGTAAGAGACTCCACGGCACTATTTTGAACATGGGTGGTGGAGCTATCCCCAGTGTCCTGGTCCACATTAATCTCTCAATCGAAATCATAAAAACAGATCACCTTATCTCTTTACTGTTTGTGGAGCTCACTAAGTGCAAATTAGCTATTGCTTTTCCATTACAACTTCAAAAGCATTTTATTGGCTACAAAATACTTTGGAACATATGGCAGTCATGAAGGTGCCATATAAGTGCAAGGTTTTGTTTCTTTTTATTATAAAAGCATTAAGCTTTTCAGTGGCATTTAATAAAAAATTGCAGTATTTTCAGTGTTCCAAAATAGCATCCATATGATTATTTCTTAGTGATATCATTTGTTGTCAAGCAGGGGTACTTTGCAGCATGCTTTTTCTTTGTATTGTCATACACAGGATGGTTAGGAGCAAATCAGATCAATTTAATAAAGGGATTCAGAAGACACAAAAATCATGCACATAAAGTCCAAATAGGTATCTATGTTGGGCAGAACTATCCGTTCCCTTCACTCCAATGAAATTTTCTGGTTCTGCTGCAGTGAATGGAATTTGGCTGAGCGCCATATTGTCTCTGTCCTTGCCTTCAGGGGCATAGGGCTTGAACACCGGAATTTTCCGGCCATTATTTGAACAGTGAGATCAAATGATAACATTTAACTTGCTGCTTGACGTATGTAATATTTTTAATTTTATCAATGGCGTTACATTGAAATAATTTGAAAACAATTCAAAATTGTTACAGAAAATGACTCAAAATGATTCAAAATGACTTACGGATCTATGTTAATGAACTTATTGTGCAGGTACTAAAGCAAACTGATGCGGAAATTTAGATTCTGCGTTAAGTTTTAGCTCAGCATTAAATACGGACTGTATAAGTAGAAGGAAAAGCTGATATTGCAATGTGGTGTGCTAATTTGTGTTGGTGAAGATGCAGTTAAACAATCATATCACTGGTTTTCTAATCTACAGCATGTGGCCAGGTTGTATCTGCAACTTGGGGGAGGTGCTTTAAATGTTTTATAATCCTTTGAGGGAAATGGTGAGATCTGTACCTGTCACTAAAATTGAGCACAGCAAGTTTGTAAGATTTTGCAAAACCTTTCAAGATAAGTGGTCAAATGCTATTCTGTAACAAAACTTTCTAAAAACTTAACCTGTTCTTATGTATAACCAAAGGTTTAAACTTATTCTAACCAGTCCCTGATTGTGACATTTTGTTTTAATACTGCATTTTTGCCTCATGTAAAAGTAATGTCCAAAAATATTTACAACTATTCATAATTTGCAATGCATGCAATTCAGATTAAATGCTGGAACTTTGTTTTTTTTTGGTTATCAAAGTTTGTTTCAAAATATCAGTGCTGAATATAAAAAACTAAATAATTAATTAAATGTTATAATTTGTTTGTTGTGTTTCTGCTGCTTTCTTCATCAAAGCTTTAAAAATGTTTATTGTTCCTGAAAGATGTTTTCTAAATGTGCGATTCAGCTGACAATTACAACTTGCAGTAACTGATAAGATGACTTATTGCTGAATATTAATTTACTTATTTATCTTGTCTACAGCTTATTGGTACATTTTCTTGGCAAGAAATCGTTGACTTCGTTTCTTTGGACCCTTTCATTGCATGTTTTTTTTAGATACTAAGAAAGCTGTGTGAGTGAATCTCTGGTACCAGGCTCTTTTCTCACACACGTGGAGTTTTATATTAGATACCTGCCTGCTTCAATGATTTGTGATGCTTGGAGATGAGTTTTCTTTTTATTTCTGTTCCTGAGACAATTTATAAGATCAATATCAATACTTTTTCCCCCGCACAAATTAAAGTTTTGAATTATTTTATTAATTTAATGAAGAGTCTTGAGCAGCAAATTGCTATGGAAAATGCTGATTAGGAGCTACAGCATTATTCAGTGTGTCCCCCACCCCCTTCCCCCCTTTTAAACCAAGGTATTGATTTATGTTGATGTTTGTACAGTAGCTAATAATATTTGCTCTTTTTTTGTTCTAGGTATCTGGCCTTCAGAAGAGGTTTTGGCTTATTACTGCATAAAACACAGTGATATATTTAGGTAGGTGAGAGGAGTTGTCTACTGACTTGGATGTTCTCCCATTTATTTAATACTAACTTACAATTACATATTAACCAAGCTGGTTCTAGGTGAATCCCACCTTCTGCAGTTGGACTTTGCGAAATTGCCTGAAGGTATCAGATCACTGTACATACCTCCTGCTTAGTGAAATATGTCAAAGATTTTTCATTTTCAGTCAAGGCATTTGGTTTCACTTTGATTTTTTTTGGAAAATAAAGTGAAGCCGCAATCGATGAGCCTTCATTGTGAAGGTCAGAAGGAAAGAGCAATGACAGGATTCACCTACATATCATATAATGTAAAAAGCGACTCACTGAAACTGTCCATCATATGTTCTTCAATAAAATCTCAACATTCATTCTTTTTTTTTCTGTTTTACTATAGTCTTTTAATGAAGATATTTACTTATTTTTACCTTGCTTTGGAAAGGAAATTTACATCTGATGATCTAGTGTTGTCACTAAGTATTTACGGCTCGTCAGATCTGATCTTATACAACTGAGAGTGTGCACAGCCTCATACATTTTAAATGCAGTTTCTCTTTGGGTTTGACTTGACAGCTGAATAATCTCACCTAAGACATTTTCTCTCTTTCACAATTGAACCGATTCCAATTAAAAGGTAATACTTTAAACAAATAATTGATAGTCGAGGACTGTCAGACAATTACTAAAACAGAGGATACTTTTTTTCTTAAAATAAAAGTAATGTGAGCTCTGTATTTGTTAGGTAAGATGAAGGTCAGTTTTTAAATTGTTCTATTTAAAAAGGAACGTAAGTAATGCCATTCATTGACTCCAAAATCATATCCCCTGATAAGGTTCAGCAAAATTCTTTGCAGCAACTTTGTAGATCCACCCTTTCTGCGCAATGCTATCTTTTTTACGAAACAAAGTGCTGACTCCTTTGAATGAATTAGGTACAGTTGGTTTTAGTAGTGATACTTGTGCTTAGTGTTTTATGTTTCTCTCATTGTTAGTATTGCCATTAAAGGAAGAGCTATTTGAAATAAGTTATAACTCCTCCAAGGGGTGAAGGAGAAGTGCACTTCCCGGTGTGGAATGAGCCATATAGACTATGAAATTCTCCACTTTTATCCTCAGAAGGTACTGAGTTAGATGACGTCAGTTGGCAGTCAATGCCATTGGGGTGAAGAAGGGGGCAAACATTGGAAGGGCTTCCAATCCAGATTAGTCTCTGGAGACCTCTGCTGGACTGTGCGTGTGAACAGTGTATGGCCGGAGAAGAGAGAATCAGGTTCAACAATGATGCCTTATGTGTCAAGGATTAAACGTACACAGTAGCAAATTTGGTGAGATACCTGAAGATTGATGGTACCTTTGGGATGTTAATCCACCATTAAATGAGTGCCTATAGGGCAGAAGAAGTGCAAATAAGGAATCTTTATGTATCTGTTACCTTTTTATGTATCTGTTAAATCAAAATACTATAAATATTTAAATATTTTCGAGAATGTAGTCTAATGATATTATCCAAGAAATAGATTGGGATCAATTAGTGAGTACAAAGATGTGATGTATTTGAATTGGTTTTAGTCATTTACCCTGGATACTGCAATGATTCTAGTTTCAGTTGAGTACATTAATTTAACTCTCTTACATAGTTGATATCTGTAAGTCCTCTGAACTAGTTTTTCCAAATGATGACCATTCACGGCAGGACTAAAAGTGCTCATTAAATTAACAGAAATGAGAAGGATTTGCTTATAACTTTTCAAACTCCTAAAGATGAACCTGTGCTGCGATTTCCCTTTAAGTATGCTGAACCACTGAATCTATTTGCCTTGCTTTTCTTCTATTACAGTAGTTACTGAGTTGAACAAGTATTTGGCTGAAGGAAACATTCAAACTCTTTCTGCCTCTCTTTTGTTTAGCCTTTCCTCAGTGATTCACTGTGCCATCACAGGAGACATAATCAAGACACAGAGCCTCTCTGGAAAAAAAAGAAACCTTTTCAGAATTGCAGCACAGCAGTGTTAGTGTTGCAGTGAACACTAATGAGAACCCCCACTGCTTAGCATACCACACAATTATTTTTTATATAATTATTTTTAAAAAGCAAGCTACATGTGGTGGTCCAGTGAAGCAGCAAGACTTCTGCCTTTCATATCTTTGTAACTTCCTGCTTGTTGATGTGTTTCTGTAGATGTTGAATTGTGCTGTAATGTATATGTCTCCAAAATCATGTTGCCTAACTTACGTTGAGTTTTGTATTGTTCTTTTTCTTTAAATGTTATTTCCCTGCAGAGGCCTTGCAGTTTGTGAACTGGGAGGTGGAATGACATGCTTGGCTGGGCTCATGGTAGGTCTTCTCAATTCTCTTCTATTCCCCCCCCTCCCCCAACACCTCCTCCTCCTAACCCGTATCCCACTCCCTCCCACATACCTCCCCATTCAGGAGTGGATAAAGAAAGGAGGGAAAAAAATGTTTGCCTGCCTCTGACTGTTCAGCCACAGGGACTGTCATCTGCATCAGTTGCGGTCAAGCTGCACAGTCTTAAGAGACCCTCTAGATTGACTTGCTTTCGTATCATATTGATTTTGATGGTTGCTTTAGATGAGCAGAAGCATTTCATTCGGGTGCACTCAATATCCCTTGTTGTGACATTGCAGGCCCAAGAAAAGCTACTTACATTGCCACCGTCAAACATTTCAGTTGACAGTCCATTTTCCCAAATACATGAAAAGCATCAACAAAAAAAAATCACAGTTGGACACTATGATATAGTTGTTAATGTTTGGCTGTATTACTATATCAACAAACATGATCCAGACTTCCAGTAATTAGATTCTTTTAACTTAGGTTGACCATTCAGGAGCTGTCACCCCTGCATTCTTTAAACTTTGAGTCATGTGTTGAGCAGATATAATGTACCATTGCAGTGCAGCAGAGACAAGTTTTTATTTCTCTCCAAATAAAAAGCATATTGTTGCACTGATTGACATTTGACAAACCTGTCGTACTCTTATATAATGTGTCTAGGTTACTCACAAATGTGCGAGCATGTCAGCTACACACACACACACAGACACAAAAAAAAATTACCCTTACAAAGCCATCTGCTTCCAATGCAAAGTTATGTGAAGGGCATCAGGCGGGCAGACAGAGGCAGGCTGAAAGGCAGAGTGACAGCCTAGTATGATGGCTGTACTAGATAAACAGAAGGCTGCAAATGAAAGCCTCTCAGAATACCATCATCCACTGTCACAATCCAATTACCGAACAGAATGATAGCAAGATAGAGGCTCCCGCAAATGGAATGATAAAAGTATTGACTGATTTGATTGAATGATTAAAATAATGCAGACATAAAATGAAAAAAGATTGAAGATTGTTACTAAGAAATAGGTGAAGAAGCATGATACTGAAGGCTTGTCACTTCTGTCTTCACTTCCACACAAGACAAGCATATTTGCTCATCGTTCGATGCTATTTTCTTTTTGCAGGTTGCTATTTCTGCAGATGTCAAAGAACTTCTATTAACTGATGGGAACGAAAAAGCCATCAAAAGTATCCTTCCTCATGCAATCTTATCTCAAGACTGAGAAGTTTTTTTTTCTCAAATGTAAGAAGAATTTTTGATTTGGTAATCACGAGAATTGTACTCCGTTTGTTTTCAATTGAATAGAATCAACAAGAAAAAAACCTGATGAATTTCTCAGAAATAACTCATGAAACTGAAAGGAAAATCCTACAAATACAGGAAGAGTAAAGAAAAAAATCTTGGAAATGCCAATTGTCACACTCACAAGGCCCCACCTATCTTTCCACCTATCTTTTATTTGATCAGCTGTGCATTTCCCATCATCTCCTGTTTGTATTCCAGGTATGAAGGTTGCTTGTTATTAATCAAGGTAAAAGTAAACTAGAACTCATCGTGCATCCATTAAGCCAAGTCGTTGATATTTTTGAGAATGAGGTAGACTGAAGCAGTTTATAATGAACTATCAAATTTTAAAAAAGTGCTCAATTAATCTCTGTACTCTAGAAACTTCACATAAAGTCAGTATTATGTGGAATTTCATGGGAAGGATGAAAAAAATCTGACATAGATTTTCCCTCTTCAAAGCATCCATGTTTCTCATTCCATGATCTGTGGTCCTTAGACCCGGGCTTCGTCTACATTTCCCCCTCCCCAAACCCACCAATAAATAGTAAAGTTTTCAGCATGATTCTCTCCCTACAGCCCCACCTCAAATTATTCTGACCTCATACTACTGTCTTAGAGTCTTTTCAAGTATGTTTCTGATTGTTCACTCTAGACCTTCCACTGCTGCTTGGCATCTTTTTTTTCCCCCTATAAAGCTCCTTTATATTAAAGATGCTATCTTAATACAAGTCACTTTATGATTATCCATTTATAATCGCAAAATGCATAAATGGAAACACTGCACAAAGCCAAGGTGCCAAGGGTTGGGGGGTAGTACTCAGGTAGCAGGCAACACCCAATAAGATTTTTGAGGCCCAACATGTGGTTGGCAAATGTGTGGCTGATTTGGATATAACATTACTATCTCGCAAACAGTTTGCTCACCTCTCTAGCCAAGCTCAGAATTATATCCATGGAGATAGAACCTGGGTTCAACTCCTGGCTTGGGTCACTGTCTCTGTGAAGTTTGCACATTCTTCCTCTGTCTGCCTGGGTTTCCTTCCACACTCCAAAGATTTGCACATTAGGTGAATTGGCCATGCTAAATTGCCCCTTAGTGTCAGGGGGTTAGTAGGGTAAATAAGTACGACTATGGGAATAGGGCCTGGGTGGGATTGTGGTTGGTGCAGACTCAATGGACCGAATGGCCTCCTTCTGCACTGAAGGGATTCTAAGATCTTCCAGAGAGTCTCAACCAAGTGACTAAGAACTGTTCAGATTTCTAGGTATAATGAAGAGTAGGATGCTCTAAACTTTGGATAATGAGTAACAGTGTTCCTCCGTGTAATGAGAAACAACATGGTTTATTTAATTCTGTCAGTTGATCAAAACGAAGTTTTCTAACCTTTAAATACCAGGAATATATTTTTTTCAAAAAATATACTTTTCTGTCTGCTTTGGTGAAAAGGTAAATTTAATAAGGGGAAATCAAATCAGCAAATATAAGTGCCTTTGGAATGGAAGAAAATAAAGATTATATTTATAAGGAGATATTTGATCTTTTGCTGAAAATAACACTTCGGACTCATTCTATTTGAGATAGGAGAAGTTAAATGTTTGTGATGGTGGTGTAATACTTATTTATAGTAATTATGACCAGAAGTGTTGTAAAGGCCAACTTCCCTACCATATCCAACAACCAAACAGCAACGCTGGGCAAATTGTTATTATTCTGTGACAATTAAGTGCCTTTCATAGAATAAAGAAAATTGTGTTTTCTTTGATTATCTTCTTCCCTCTCCTGCTATAATAGGAACATTTAACTTCTTGATTAAGTATATTGACTCAGTTACCTACTGCATGTCTTTGCTGTATCAATGTGAAGCTAATATTCTTTTCAAGTTTCTGCATTGATCATTCATGTCCATTAATAATAACTGATTAATTGCAGAACTTCACAAGTGCTACCTGTGTTTAATAATATCTCTCCTGGAGCCTAAATAAGTTGATAAACCATGATACTTCAAATGGTGCATTGACCACAGAAAGTGTAGGTCCAGACTCATGGGAGTGACTTGGAGAAAGTCATGTTGAAAGGATCATCATCCTCCGAGCCAATGTTCATCATTGTTGTTTATTCCTTTTTCCCACTGCCTTTGACTGACCTTTCACATACCGAGGCAATCCACTGTTCACAGAGTCGTTATAGTGGGAGATTTTAATCTCCCTAGGGTGGATTGGAAGGTACCTAGAGCTGGGGGCTCAGACGAGGAGGAATTTGTAAATTGTGTACTGGAAGGATCTTTGGAGCAGTATGTGGCTAGCCCAACTAGAGAGGGGGCTATATTGGATTTAGTTCAGAGTAATGAGCCAGGGCAGGTGGTTGATGTTGTAGTAGGGGAACATGTGGCTAACAGTGACCACAATTTTGTCTACTTTAGGACACAGGTGGAAAAGGATGCTTGTTGCCCTAGGGGCAGGATGCTGAATTGGGGGAAGGCTAACTACAGTCGGATTAGGCAGGAACTTATGGAAACTGATTGGGAATGGTTGTTCAAGGGTAAATCCACGCTAGGCATGTGGGAATCTTTCAAGGGAATACTGAAAATGTTGCAAGAAAGATATGTGCCGGGTAAGAGGAAAGATGGGAAAGATAAGATTAGAGAGCCGTGGATTACTAGGGATATTGAGGACTTGGTTAGGAAGAAAAGAGAGGCGTATGTTAGGTCACGGCAGCTGGGAACGGAGACAGCATTGGAGGAATGTAGAGAGAGGAGGGAGCTCAAACGTGGAGTTAGAAGGGCAAAAAGGCGGCATGAAATGGTTTTGGTGGATAGGATTAAAGAAAACCCAAAGGCTTTTTACTCCTATGTTAGGAATAAAAAGGTGGAAAAATTGGACCTCTTAGAGACAGAGGAGGCGAACTGTGCTTAGAGCCCAAGGGAATGGGTGAGATCCTGAATGAATACTTTGCGTCGGTATTCACGAAGGAGAGGGCTTGTTGACCGATCTTGTCTCTGACGGAGCTGTGGACCAGTTGAGGGAAATATCCATACCAAGGGAGGAAGTGTTAGAGCTTCTAGGTAGCATTAAAACTGATAAATCTCCGGGGCCTGATGGCATTTATCCCAGGCTGCTTAGGGAGGTGCGAGGTGAAATTGCTGGGCCTCTGACGCAAATCTTTGTCTCTTCCTTGGACACAGGTGAGGTCCCAGAGGACTGGAGAATAGCTAATGTTGTACCGTTGTTTAAAAAGGGTAATAGGGATAACCCTGGAAATTATAGGCCAGTGAGTTTGACGTCAGTGGTAGGGAAGCTGTTGGAGGGGATTCTTAGAGATAGGATGTATAGGCAGTTAGAACGTTGCGATCTGATTAGGGATACGCAGCATGGCTTTGTTAAAGGGAGGTTGTGCCTTACGAATCTGGTAGAATTTTTTGAGGAGGTGCCGAAAACGGTCAACGAAGGGCGAGCCGTTGATGTCGTCTACATGGCATTTGACAAAGTCCCTCATGGGAGGTTAGTTGAAAAGGTCAAGGCTAATGGGATACAAGGACAGGTAGCTAGATGGATAAGTAACTGGCTTGGTAATAGGAGACAGTGAGTAATGGTGGAAGGATGTTTTCCTAGCTGGAGGTCGGTCACTAGTGGTGTGCTGCAGGGCTCGGTACTGGGACCTCTTCTATTTGTAATATATATAAATGACTTGGAAGAGGGAGTATTTGGATTGATCAGCAAGTTTGCAGACGATACAAAGATGGCTGGACTTGCAGATAGTGAGGAGCATTGTCAGACGATGCAGCAGGACATAGATAAGCTGGTAGCTTAGGCAGATAGATGGCAGATGAAATTCAATTGTGATTAATGCGAGGTGATGCATTTCGGGAGAAAGAATGTAGCGGGGAGGTATATGATAAAGGGTAGACCTATTAAGAGTATAAAAATGCAGAGGGACCTGGGGGTGCAGGTGAACAAGTCTCTGAAGGTGGCAGAGCAAGTGGAGAAGGTTGTGAAGAAAGCATATAGTATGCTAGCCTTTATAGGAAGGGTATAGAGTACAAGAGCTGGCCTTTAATGTTGCAGTTGTATAAAACGTTGGTTAGATCTCATTTGGAATACTGCGTCCAGTTCTGGTCGCCTTACTACCGGAAGGACGTGGAGACTCTGGAGAGAGTGCAGAGGAGGTTTACCAGGATGCTGCCTGGTATGGAAGGTCTGAGTTACGAGGAGAGGTTAGCCAAATTGGGGCTGTTTTCCTTAGAAAGACGTAGGCTTAGAGGAAATCTAATAGAGGTATACAAGATTATGAGGGGTATAGTTAGAGTAAACAGGGTTAAGCTTTTTCCTAGGATGGACTCAAATAGCAGGAGGGGTCACGGGCTTAGGGTGAGGGGGGAATGGTATAATTTGGATGCTAGAGGGAGTTTTTTCACACAGAGGGTGGTGGGGGTATGGAAGGTGCTGCCAAGTGAAGTGGTGGAGGCAGGCACTCTGGAGTTATTTAAGAGATACTTAGATGGGCACATGAACAGAATGGAAATGGAGGGATGTAGAAAACTGATTTAAAATAGGGATCATGAGCCTTGGGAGTCCCTCGGAAGTGTGTAAATAGTCGATGATATTGATGTATTTGTTTTTATCCTACAGGTGCTTTGGTCCGCCTTGTCGTATAACAAGGGGCATACACGCGATAGGTCATGGGAGGCTGCTCTTAGATTTTGTTTTCGAGAGTATCCTAGTGCTTCACGTCGTTAGTGTACACTTGACCTGGATCATTTGATGGGCAACACGAGAGCTCAGTGACTATCGTGGATTTGGGCCTGTGTCTGTGGGAGTTTGTGCATTCTCCCAGTGCTTGCTTGGGTTTTCTCTGGGTGCTCCGGTTTCCTCCCACATCCCAAAGATGTGCTCTTAGGCTGATTGGCAGAACAAATTCTCCCTAAATTGTCTCAAATTTGGTTTCAATCCATAGATCTATAAACATAAACAGGGATCACGGGTAGAGGTGGGAACATCAAGGTGGTGGCACAGGCTCGTTGGGCCGAAGGGCCTGTTTCCCGTGCTGTTTTGTTCTTTGTTCTTTATTCACTTATTTAGCTGCACATCAGCATCAAAGCACACCATGTAATGGCAAGTTTGTTTCAAGTTTGCAATAGTTTGCTCCAGTTTCCTCCCACAGTCCAAAGATGTACGGATAAAGGTTGATTGGCCATGCTAAGATTGTCCCTTAGTGTCCTGAGATGCATAGGTTAGAGGGATTAACGGGTAATTACAGAGGTATGGGGTAGGACCTGTGTGGGATTGTGGTCAGTACAGACTCAATGAGCTTAATGGCTTCTTTCTACATTGTAAGGTTTCTATGATTCTATGATTTCTATAATCATTTTTGAACCTATGGGTACTACTTGTAGCCGCTCCATGCATCCCTGTATTGATCAGGGATTGTGTTAAAATACCGCATTGCCAGGTGCAGAGAAGCCAATATTTGAAGAAGTATTGTTATGGTACTGGGCAAGTATAAAACCCCTAAACGACAAAAATGGCCCATATGTGCATTTGACAGGCGTGATCAATAGATGAGCCAAAAAAGCTAAAGGAAGAGGTTCATTTATGTCTGTTTCCCTTTACACTGTCCTCAACCACCAAAGCCATACAGGGTCCGTCCCTGGCACTTCAATACGTACACCACATCCATGGCGGTCACCATTTTGCACTTGGTATGATCAGTGTAGGTCACCGAGTCCCTGATCACATTCTCCAAAAACTCCTTCAACACCCCGTGGACCTCCCCATAGATCAAGCCAGAGATACGCTAGAAGCCTCTGCGGCGAGCTAGATGCTTGATGGCAGGCTTGGTAATGCCTTGAGTATTGTTGGGGAGCAATACTCAAGGCGCCACTTGGCTCCACCTTTACCAAGCCCTTTATCACCTTTCCCTCTCGCTGACATTATTTAAAGAGAGGTAGAAACACAGTAGACTGAAAGTGCAAAAAGTAACAAAAGCATAGAAATAAAATAACAAAAAATAAAAGAAAATCTCGTCAAGGTATCGTGAATGCCTGTGAAGGTTTTTATGAAGCGAAATGGCTCTGGAAAATATGACTCCAGGAAATATGATTCATTAGGAACAAACAGTGCAGGAGGAGAGTGAATAATATCACCTGCTCCACAAGGATAAGTCATCCTAACTTAATACTACCATCATGGCATCATGTACTCAAAGAGCTATTCTCTTCAGGGATTTCACACAATCATTAGCAGGGGATACGTATCAACACTGATAGACTAACAGAACCTTTCACATCACCACCATCCCATCTAACGTGCTGCACACTCTTCATCCTTGCACTTGCTGGAGAGGGCGCATCACACACAGAGGGCATGAATCTTTATTAGCCTGTGATCCATAGAGGAGTAGGGCATTGTGATGGGATGTAGTTCGAGGAGGTTGCGCCAAGATCATTGGAGAAGTTGGGAATCATTCCTGTGAGGAAGGGGGAGATCCCATTGTCTCTGCAATGGGTCATTCTCCATGAGTTCATCACATCTTGACAATCACATCACAGTGAGACGCATGCATTTGCTCATTCCTCATGGTTATTGACTGAAACATTTAGGCACCTGCAGATCAAGGCTCACAAGAGACAGCACCAGAACTCCCAGCCCTCAGATCATGTCCCAGAAGAATTGTCAAAGCGCTCATCCCACCCTCTAACAAAGTAGAGACCTCAGTGGGGCACAGCTTTAGATTAGGCTTGATGTCAGTCTCTAGAGAAAGCCTCACTGACAGAGTGAGTGCTCGGAGGCAGAGACCATCCAAGTCTCCAGAACTCAGAGTGCTGCTGAGAAAAGCCACCCGCAATCCGAGTCAGTTGATTAATCTCTGGAAACATGCTTCCACCTCATGGCAGTAGTCACCAAAACGCAGGGAAAGATCACAAAGTGGTGTTTGAAAGTTTCAAAGAGGATGACCGTCAAAATCATCAAAGGCAAGAGAGAAATCAACTCCGCAGGTTCAAATCCAAAAATTTGGTTCAGAACTTGTTACCTTGGCAAACAGAACAATTGTAACTAATTGAACAACTGTAAATATATTCACCATCACTGCAAGTTGTCTCCTATTTACTTCATCATCTTTCTAACCCCTCCAAATAACTCTCCTGCACACAGCTGATCTGACAACTGAAAAGGGTCTGTAGCAGTGCTTTTCAGAGCCTCATGCAAAGATTCCCTATGTACATGCAGCCTTTATCTATCAAACTTGTCTTGATGGTCTCTAGCATATTCAGTATTGCCTGATGTAGTTCTCTTTCTGTTGTTCAACTGATATGACCTGCATCTCTGCCTAAGCACCATTTGTGCCTGTCCAACATGAGGTGCTGTTAACTTTAATTTGAAAACTATAATAGTTATCATTTTTTTAATGAGCCACCCCATCATTCCCACTACCCCATCATTTCCTTTCTCCCATCGCCCATGACCTTACCTCCATCACCATTGATCCCCATGGCATCACTTTCAACCTCCCCACCATCGCCCTCCAGCCCAAACTCTTCTTCCAGGATGTCCAGTTGAACATGCATGTTCCTTTCCTGAGCATCACATTCACATTGACCACACCCAACTCCCTCCTTCCCATCTCCTCATCCTTGTCTATGTGTATTTCCATGTCCTGACTCACAGCCCTTGCCACTCCTTCATCCAACACCATCAAACCCTCAAGTTCCTACCCTACCAGTTCCCTCTGCCCCCGCTATAACCTTAATCATTCCCTTCGATCACACCGAGCCTGGATTTGCCTCCCACAGGGAGTCAGCAGTTGACTTTACCAACTTCTCCCGTGAGCATGTTCACCTGGACAGCCAGCCCACTCTTCAGACCTGGACATCACACCCCTCCCTACTTATGAGCCATCAGCCCCTCCTGCTACTTTCAGTCCCACAGCTCAATGCTCCCATGGAATGTTTGAGCTCATAATGAAGTCCCTAGATAATAGTCCAAAGCCTCTGTGAAGTCCCTGAAAGTCTGATGTCTCAGCAAAGTTGAGGCTGCAGCATGGAGATCTCTCAGCTTCTGAAGGCTGCTGCGTAGAGTTGCCATTTGGATAAGACTCCACCGACTGTGCTATGCACATATTCCTACAGGATCTAGTAGATACCTGCCTTCGAGCTGAGCAAGAGAATGTGGGCATTGCAGAATAGTCCAGCATTTGTTGCCTGTCCCTCACTGACCTTGAGAAATAGTGGTGGGCTGCCACCTTGAACCAATGCAATCCATGTGGTTTAGGTACACCTAGAATCATGTCACGGAGGGAGTTCCACGATTTTGACCCAACAACAGTGAAGTATAATTTCAAGTTGGTTAATGTGTGGCTCAAAGAGGAACTTGCAGCTGGTGTTGATCCCATTCATTTGCTGCCCTTGATCTGTGTCATAAAGATGCAGTTGAAGCAATCTTGGCGAGTTGCTGCAGTGCATCTTGTAGATGATATACACAGCTGCCACTGTGCTTGGGTGGTGGGACAGTGAGGGATGGGGGGGTGGTGAATATTTAAGATGGTGTTTGGGATACCAGTCAAACAGGCTGCTTTGTCCTGGATCACACCGAACATCTCGAGTGTTGTTGGTGCGAACTCTCACTTCTTGAGTTAGAAGCTTAAGGGTTCAAGCCCCTGTTTGATCACACAATCTAGACTGTACTTCAGCATAGTACTGCGGGAGCATAATTATCATCAGAGGAGTTGTCTATTGTGAGAGATGTGAAACTGAAACCCAGATGGCATGATCAGGTGGCTGCAAAAGATCCTTTGGCTCTATTCAGGCAGCAGATTCTTCTGGTGTCCTAGTCATTATTCTTTCCTCAATCAAATTTTTAAAACAGTGGCACAGTGGTTAGCACTGCTGCCTCACGGGTTTGATTCCTGGCTTGGATGACTCTGGAGTCTGCACATTCTCCCTGTATCTGTGTGCATTTCCTCCTGGTGCTGTGGTTTCCTCCCACAGTCCAAAACACATGCTGGTTAAGTGCATTGGCCATGCTAAATTCTCCCTCCTAGTATACTCAAACAGGCACCGGAATGTGGTGATTAGGGGATTTTAACAGTTACCTCATTCAGTGTTGGTGTAGGCTTATTTGTGACACTAGTAAACAAACTTTTAACTCCCTATTCTGATATCCAATTAGTATGAGCTCTTGCTGTGCACAGGTTTGCTGTACAAAACAATAGTAACACTTTCAGGACACGATAAGACACTATAATAATTCCAGTATATTTTCAGCATGTGTTGTGTTTTCCTTTCTTTTGTCCAATTATCTACCTGTGTTGGAGCCATTGACTTCTCTTACTAGGAGGTATGTTATAAATGCCTGCAGCTCCAGTATGTCACCCTTGTGACCATTTTTATTGTGCATGTCTAGATGTCAGGTGACTGCAGTTACATGGGTGATATCATTGCCAAGGGCTGGTGTTGTTCTCAGCCAGCATCAATCCCCTATTCTCCCAACAGAGCCACTGGTAGTGATCAAGTGCAGTCACCCTCCCAACCAAGATGGATGAGGCCAATGCAGCATCTCAGCCAACTTGGCAAAGGTCAGGAATGGAACCTGCAACTTTGTGTCCATTTGGCAATCTTTTTACCCGCTCGCCATTGCCATTCATCATTTTGGAAGAAAAAAGATGGAAAAGCTAAAAGATTACAATTAATTATAGATAATAACTATACCAGTTTTTGCTATTTAGGTGATAGAAAATTGTTGTTGATCCCTGGCCCATTGATTTTATATCCTAACCAGTTCAACACTAAAAAGCCTGAGGGGACTCTTAAAAAAGAAAAACCTTGGCTGCTGCTGCAGAATCTCTGTCCATTATAATTTCCTCAGCTTTTTCCACCTTGTTAATGCACTGTAGGGCTAATCGTTATACATTTTGTCAGTTTAAGCAATGAGACGGATTAAATATGTGGTGTGCGGGCGGTCAAAATTAAAAAAAGAATGCACTATTTACAAGGAATCTCTTATATATATGTGCACTCTAACTCCATGATATATGTGCAATCCAACTCCATTAATGTGTAGAGAGATTTGGCTATATCTATAATTCATTTTTTTAATTTATTAAAACGTCTCTTCCAAAGACGCTCCTGTTTGTTAATTCAATAGGTCGCCTCACACCTTCCTAACGTAAAGCAGTGCTTGATCCTTAGTAACACCTCTGAGGAAATACTGGCAAATGCCCAAAAGCGTTTATAAGGAAATAATAAGACATTTTTGTACAGCCTTCTGTGGAAATACACATGGGTTTACAGCACTATCTGCCTGTGCTAAAGAGATGGTTTATGGACTGAGAAGGTGATATTTGGTTTCAAATCTGATAACAGGCTTTTAACATTAAGTAAGATTTTTTTGCTACAAGCCAGGAGTCTCCCAGATTTGATTTTGGTTCGTGTGAGTTGGTTAATCTCGGTCAGAGTGATAGCCGGGGCACTGCAATTGACCTGAGGAGGGAAGGGGGGGAGACGGGATGCAAACAGCCAGGGAGGGTATATCAATGGAGGGAATTGACCTTTTCTGCGATACATTCCTCTCTTCTGCAGCAGCAAAAATACTTAATGATACACAGTGTCTAACCCCGCACATGGAAAATAGCTCCCTGGAGAAAGCTACAGGGTGCAGGCAGCCATGGAACTATATCCCAATAAGAATCATTACTATCCAGAAAAGCCATGAGCAAATTGACTATTTTCTCTTCTTTTAAAGCTAAAATAAGCCAGTTTGACCTCTTCACTTCTTAACCAAAATAAAAATTGTTGCCATTTATAAGTGCTTATCTGACTGTTAAGAGCTAGACGAATTGAAATTTTGTCGAGCTAAAACTGTTAGCAAAACTGAAGCCATTCATTGTAGATCTTGCAAATATCTTCACTTATCTCAACTCTGTGAACTTCTTTGACTTCCACCTCAGGCTAAACATAAAGGTACAGACTTTGGTACATTGCCTGACCGAAGTTTAACTTCCTTCCCACCACAACTAAAAGAATCATAGAATAGTTACAGTTGGAAGGAAACCATGCTGCTCTCTGCAAGAGTAATTTACTGAGTGCCATTCCCTAACATTTCCTCAAAGCCCTGAAACCTTTTCCTTTTCAAGTATTTATCCAATTGTTGTTTGAAATCCACAATTCAATCTGCCTTCATTTTATTGTAACTGCTCACAGCAAAAAGTTTTTCCTTATGTCGTCATTGATTCGTTAGTCAATCACCTTCAACATGTGGCCATCAGTTCTCAATCTTTCATCAATGGGTATATAAACTTATCATGATCTTGAACACTTCTAGTAAACCCTCTGTCAACCTTTTCTGTTTTATGGAGAATAACCCTAGCTTTTCCAATCTGCCCATGCAAATGAATTTCCTCATTCCTGGATCCATTATTGTAAAGCCTTCGCACCTTCCTTGGACAAAATACTCAAGTTGAGGTTTAAGCACCGTACTACAAAGGTTCACCGTATCTTTCTTGCTTTTATGCTCTGTCCTGTGTTTATAAAGTCCAGGGTCCCCTGAATGTCTTAATTGTCATTCTCTCAACCGTCCGTTCCTCAACATTCAATGATTTGTACACATAACTCCAGGTCCTTTGTTCTTGTATTTCCTTTAGCACTGTCGCCTTTATTTTGCCTCTTCTCATTCTTCTGACTAAGGTCTATTACTTTGCAATTCCTCACATTAAATTTCATCGCTCTTGTGTCAGCCCATTCAACCAGCCTGTGTCCTCTTGAAGTCTATCAGTATTTTCTTCATAGCTCATTGTACTTCCAAATTGTGCATCATCTGCAACTTTTGACAAGTGCTATGTATACCCAAGTCCAAATGAATAATATATATCACGAAAAGCCAGAGCCTTAGTATCAGTCTCTGGCAAACAGCATAAATAATTTCCTCCAAGTTGGAAAAAGAGCAATTCACAACCAATCTCTGTTTCTGATCACTTTGCCAATTGTGTATCCATGTTGACACCATCCCTTTTGTTCCAAAGATTTTAACTTTGCTGACAAGCCTACTATGTATCTTTGGCATCTTTGTAGCATTTATCTGTTCTGAATTTCCTTTCCTACTTCTTCCCCTCTACTGCTGGATATATTATCTAAGCCTTAAAGTTTAATTTCTATAATTCTGTTCTTGTTGGTTTCCACCTTCTAGCAAGTTTAACTAATGCAAAATATTGTAGCCCACAGACCACAAACTTTTCATCCCAATCTTCACCTGATACCATATGCTATAGTGAATTAACTTCGAGATCCTCACTCTTGCTTAAGTTCCAGCTAAGACGCTGGATACTCTGGCCCCCTCTGTGCCATGTTTTGTGGTGGTGGTGGAACAGGGGAGTCTTCTCCTGGCTGGCAGCGGGATCTTTTAGTCCTACCACTATCAATAGGATTTCTCATTGAATCCAACTCCTTCCTACCTGAAAATCTATGCTAGCAATAAGTCATCAACAGGACCAGAAATCCCAATCTTTGGGAAGGGCAGGATAATCCCACATACAGTCTTATCCCATCTATCTCTGCAATCTACTCTACTTCTCTACCTTCCACTCACTGAGAGTGGTCTACAACTTGATCCTCACCTTACCAAGTCTTTAAGCCACAGTTTATTAATTACTTTCCCTATACCTCTGCTTTGATCCCTTAACTTGCCATCAAAACATGCTTAAAATATTGCACAATGTTTCTAACATTTCAAAAATAGTTGATTATATTCTAATGACTGTAAAACCTCATGTACTGTTTGATGATTCATTTCAATTTGAAACTAGACAATAATTATCCGTGTGTAAAGATGGGCACACTACCGGATACAGTGCTTGAGGAAAGATATATTTACAATGTTAGCTGGTATAGAGATCAGGAGAGGAAGTTGGAGAGTTGGCTGTTAAGTGGGGTTGGGACAAAAGAGCCAAAGGTAGAAGAGGAGAACTGATTGAGCTAAAGTTATTGTGTGAAATGGAGAATCATGGTTAACAGCTTGGAGGTGGAGTTATAAGTGACTTGCTGAGAGTTTTCTCCATGGGCAGAACAAAATGATTTGCAGTTGGAAGGTGGTAAGGGATTTGAATGATGACAGATCCAAAAAAGTGGTCATATATTATCTTTTCTACTACTGAGACCATGGGAGCAGAGAGGCATGAAACAAAAGAGGCTGCCATAAATATGGGTAGGAGAGTTTGCGTGGAGGAAGAGTTTTCAGACGAAAATAGACAAAGAACAAAGAACAGAACAAAGAACAATACGAAAAGGAGACTGAATTCTCATCTTGTTGGTTTTATTCAGCGCAGAAGAAAAATGAGATTGGATACATTCGTAAGCAGCTTACTAGTGGTTGTTAAACAATAGGATTTTGAAAGAAGAGGTGTGAAGGGTGGAAGGTAAGGCACTGAGAACAGGAGAAGATACTAGAAGTGTAAAGTGGAAAGAGCAACATGTGATTTGGTAATGAGGCCATGTTGTCATCACAGCAATTTGTGTGGGGCAAGTGGTGGAAAGGATCGCCAGTTAGAGAGGCTTCAGTAAGGGGCCAAAGTGTGTGCCCACCTGTGGTGCAAGCAGTAAAGCTTCAACGTTTCTATTTCAGGAAGATTTATATATCTGATAACTATAATTTTGTTTTCATCCTTGATTAAATAAACCTTTGCAGATGTTAGTGACATCATTGAAAGGAATAAGAAGCATGGACTATTCGGAGCTTCTTCTGTTTCAAGCCGGTAAGTTATTCCTTATTTCTGTTTGTTTACTGAGAAAAGAATTGGAGGAATTTGTACATATTTTTAACCACAAATTTCAGAAAACTGAGCACATATCAGTGCTGGTGGACTATTTGAAATTTATGCAGGGAACCTCTTCCAACAATATGAAATTATGGTTGCATTTAAAGTAGAATTCTCAAAACGTATATACAAGAACAGAAAATCACTGGAGCAAGTGGAGCATTTCTGGGAAAACAGGATAGAAAACTAGTAGTGGAAAAGAGGAACTGAGATCACCTTATATATGACTTGAGGGGAAATGGAAATTGTTATCAATTCGACTTATCTTTCTTCTATAATAGAGTAAAATAGGCATTATGATCTTTCATTGTATTATTTTAGAGTTACAGTAAATGGGTAATGCAATAGATACAATGCAAATCATTGCTTATATGGTTAAAGAGAAGATAATAATGTATGTTGTTTTATGTAACCTGTTTAATTAGGAAAGTAATTCTATTTGTTTTTTAATTTCTCTCACATCATTGCTGATTGCCTATATCAACCTCATCTTAGGTTACAAAAGGTTACTTACTCAAATAAAAGCAAAATGCTGCAGACACTGGAAATCTGAAATAAAAACAGAAAATGCTGGATAAACTCAGCAGATCTGGCAGCATGTGGAGAGAAAAATAGGGTGAATGTTTCGAGTCCATATGACCATTCTGCAGAACTTCTGTGTCCACAGATGTTGGCAGATCTGCTGAATTTATCCAGCGTTTTCTGTTTTTATGTCTTACAGTCTCAGTTCTGTTCCATGACCTAATCTATTAGAGACACATTTGCCTTAGAGTAAATTGGTATTAAACAATACAAATGTATGTCGATACAATATATTTCACCCACATAAATTGATAATTGCACCTAGACCACTAATACCCTAGGATTGGTTCCTGGCCTATGCAGAGTTGGCCAATCTCGGCAGTTCAGTGGTAGGATTGTAGCAATTGGATTCAGCTTCTGAGGTAGGGGACAAGAATTAGGCAATTGTTGTGTAGTGATGTCTGCCTCAAAGTGCCAATGGGGGTAAAGATAGAATCAGACTCGGTTGTAATGCTCCATTAGTGAACAGTTTGCTGACAGTCACTAGTTAAGACACTCATAGGAAGAATGATAACTTGGGAAAAGCTCAGAATTACACTCTGCGTCAATCAGAAGAAGACTAGAGAAAATTGAAGGGGATAAAGGAAATAAATTCTGCCGAGAAGTGCAACAGTAATTGCTGTGAAACAATGCTTCAAATTCTAAGTAGCCCAAAGCCTTGGGTAGGGGAATGTTATTTTGCTGGACTTCCAGGAGCAATGATTAAACATTTTCTTTTGTGTATACACAAGAAAAAATAGCTGATTACAATGTTTTAATCAGTTAAACAGGTTTTAATATCTGTGATAGCTTTAAGACAATAGAGTTGGTAATCGGGGAGATAAATGCTTGGCAGAGATAAAGAGTAATATCTTTAATCTCCTTTTACAGGCTTTATACCTGTAATATAAAGGATTTAATATTCAAACCCCATTTTAATGTTTTAATTTTTATTTGTTTCAGCTCTTTGCTTTGTTAATGAAAATTAAACAGTGGAAATATCATTTTACTGAACTTCACAGCCTCATTAATTTAATCAGAGATTCCTTTTCAAAAAACAACCCAGTCCACAAGGTTTTCCCCAATGAAATGATCTGTCTAGTCTAGTATCAGTCAGATTAGTATCACTTAAAGCTGTGCCGATTAAAATAGATAGAGTGTAGGATTTCTAGATAATCTACTGTGGATTATTCCTCAATAGACCTGCAATAACAGCGTCACAATCATTGATCTACTTGGCTCAATGGCAAATGGAATAACAATACACTAAATGTTGATGTCTGTACCATACAACATTACTGGTTCAAAGAGAAAGGAACCAATGATAGATTAAAATTCCCTGCCACATAATAAGACTTTAAATGAGTTGATTCATGAGAGTGGTCGCTATCTCTGTCTCAATTCTGGAGCTGAGATGTTGGCTACAACCTATCAGAATGATTTTGTAAAGTCTATAAGAAGAGGAAATGTGGCATGCCAGGTGATTGAATTAGAAAGAATGTGAAATTTTGATTTACCAACACTAGGTTGAGATACAGAGGTTAAGTCGGAGGTGTATTTGTGGCATGTTGAGCCTCCTGCCATCCTGTTGCAGATTCTTCCTTGTAACACATTTGCAAGCCATGACTACACATTAGTGTAAAATGTTTTGTAATCATATCCTACCTGCAAGATTAAGTCAACAGCATAAGATAAGTTCTCAGCATCTGGTTCACGTTCGTTTAAAGATGATGTGTGCCAATCAGCTTCATGTCACTGTGCCCAACATCAGCAAATTTCCTTCTTGAATTCTGTTGTGCAAGGGAGGTGAGTAGGGGAATAGCAGCTTGCATGGAGGCTTGGGACCAGAAAAGGTCAAGTCAGAGGTGGGAAGGAGTGGTGTAAAGGTTGAAAGATTGCAGTTTGGATGCATGGAGGAGTGGAAGAGGGATTTAAGGGAGGGCAGAAGGTAAAGTTGGGGCCTGGAGGTGTGAAGTGAGAAAGACTTGGAATCCTAGGTATGGTGGGTTGTTGTGGGGGACAATCAGTCAAACTTGCAGCTATATAAAACCTAACTTAAGCTGCATTTGGAGTATTGTATACAGTTCTGGTCACCACACTACCTGAAGGATGTGGAAGCTTTGAAGAAAGTGCAAAGAAGGTTCACCAGGATGTTGTCTGGTCTTGAGGTTGTTGGCTATGAGGAGATGTTGAATAAACTAGCTTTGTTTTCACGGAAATATGGAGGCTGAATGGAAACCTGATAGAGATCTACAAAATTATGAGAGGCATAGACAGGATGGATAGTCAGAGGCTTTTGCCCAGGGTGGAAGTGTCAATTATAAGGGAACACAGGTTCACTGTGAGAGAAGAGTTTAAGGAAGATTTCCCAGGAAGTTTTTCACACAGGAAGTGATTGGTACCTGGAACGAGCTGCCAGAGAAGGTTGTGTAAGCAGATGCAGTAGGAACATAAGAGGCATCTGGATGGATACATGAATGAGGAGGGAGTAGAAGGATATGGATCGAGTAAGGACAACTAATTTTTTTTGGCATCATAATTTGCACACGCTTGGAGACTTGAAGGGCCTGTTTCTGTGCTGTATTTTTCTTTGTTCTGTGTAGGAAAATGAAGTGCCCAGAGGCATGATCGGTATTGTCTAACTGTGGGCCCATTTTAGGGTGCTGGCTGGTAAAGTCCTTACAAAGCTTTGTGTTCGCCTCCAACATTTCAGTTATCCCCATTGAGAGCGATCTCAGACAACGTCCTTCAGAATGCATTGCAAGGAGAGTCAGCTGAGTCTGCAATGTCCCACAGGATAGCGAGCACTGGACACCAACATGAACATACACATAAAAATACACAACGTTGTTTTTCCCATAATAAAGGAACTGTCCTTAACTCCCCTATACTACCAATGCGCCAACCACGATGCATGCCAGTACATTTAGATTCTGAACTGAGCTAATCTCAACTAGGTACTGACGATGTATGCATGAAAAAAGTGAAACAATGGAAAATGTGTTTATAAGTGAAATTTAAATTTGAAAAACACCCGTGACATCTTTGTGCTCTCAATCAATCTGATAATGGGAATGGAATCAGGCGGCAAAGTTTTGGCAGTAATGCTGAGGGTCTCTGTTTGACCAGGAAATTGTTGTACAGTCCACCCATAGCTGCAGAATTGTCAACTGATGGCGGGTTTCACCACAGAACAGCTTCTCCCACCACGGCATCGCACATGTCTCCCACGCATACTGCCAGCAGTAATTGCTTGGGAAACTGGAAAACAGAAGAATGCAAAATTGGTGCACACTCCCAGTTCTGTTGTTGGCAAGGCATGCCACTAATTCCACCCTATGTATTTTTTATTTGTCTTCCAATTCCACCTGAATGTTCTAAAAATGGATTAATTGGTTTTGATATCTAAATCAGTATTTAATTAGATTGCTATTGAGCTACTCAAGTACAGTTGTTCTGTACATATTAAATTAGTTCTTTAGGTTCATTGTAGACATTGTCAAAACAGAAATTGATTTTTGATATTTGGTTAGCCAGGTGTCATTGTACCAACATGAGCCTTTTTTAAAGTTGGATGATTTATGCAGGACTGGAGGTGAAAAGAAACCTTTCATATTTAATAAAATACTTCTGACATATTGGTTCTCTGCCAGCAGATTAGGCTGTGGGGAATATTTTCTGTACAAAACAGAAGGCCAGAGTCCAGAACGGCCCTATGTTCTGGAATTTGCATGATACTTTGAGAATGGAAATTTTTACTGTAAAACATTTTCTTTGGATATTAAATGAATGAATTAGGGCAGTTTGGACATGGTGGGCGGAATTTTCCCATTCTGCTCACCATGGAAATTGTAGCAGGTAGGGGGTGGATCACACAAAGATCCATTAACCTCGGCTAGAGTTTTGGGGCAATCACGGGCAGAAAGGCCAGCCCAGTATGTGCAACATATGGGCTTGGTGCTAAATCATTTTCATTCCACGTTTAATCCTTTCTCTGTGCAGAACACCTAATGCCTTTATGTAAGTTCCATATCACCCTAATAGTTTATTGTGTCCACATAAGCTATTTAATTCCCATGTCATGAAAATTATTTTCCCCCCCCCCCCACCAGCTAACAAAATATACTGCCTCATTACATATTGTCATATAAAGCGTATATTATTGGGCAGCATGGTAAAAAAGTGTGCTCTTTGTGGTAGCAAGGTGGCATTGCTGCCTCACGGCGCCAAGGACCAGGGTTCCATTCCTGACTTGGGTCATTGTCTGTGTGGAATTTGCACATTTTCCCTGTGTCTGCAGACGTTTCCTCCAGGCGCTCCGATTTCCTCCCACATTCTGAAAAACATGCTAATCAGGTGCATTGACCTGAACAGGCACCGGGGTGTGGTGACTAGGGGAATTTCACAATAACTTCATTGCAGTGTTAATGTAAGCCTTACTTGTGACTAACAAAGCAGAGTGGAATTTCTTTGTCCCAAATGTTTGCTGCTTTACTTCCAGATTTCTGATCTCACCCAGATCTTGGATTTATATAGTAACTTTTTAGTATTACTACGAGGTGATGCCTCTTCACACCAGTGCTATAGTTGTAATCCGAAGGCACGTTGCTGGGAGCACTGCTGCTCACCAAAATGCAACATTTTGCAGATGAGTGAGGTTAGTAATAAATAACCAGTGATTATTAACACCCAGTACACAGAATTATGTCTTGTGGAAACACTATTTCTCAATAATTTTCTTTTCTCGGTATGAGGTTGAAATGTATTATTCACCAGTGCAAAATATTTAAATATTCTAACATGCTCATGTAACCTTAAACATCAGAAATCAATGTCAGAGAAAAAGCTGTTTAAAAAAATAAAAGAACGAATCAGCATGTTGCAGAGTAATTATATGTTTACTTTTCCAATTTATCTAAATGCACATAATCAACAATTTCATTTTAGATCATTTCACTCAGAAATCATTTGCGAGAATTTTTTTCTCTATTTTGTTTCATAGTAATTTGTGCATCCTACCACAATATCACTGTTTAACCAACAGAACTTGAGACAATGAGACAAACATAATTTAAGAAAAATAATTTTTTCCACTTTAGTTTTTTAAAAAAATGTTATTACTATAGAGCACATTACTTAACAAAAGAGAGTTTCTCTAATGGGGTTCAAGGCAAATGTATATCTTGGCATCTCAATGATGGGAATGACAATACTGTTCTTTCACATTGCTGAAGGTATCTGCTATTGCTCAAGTAAGCTGTTGCTTTTACATTGTAAAGGATTTAAGCTGTTAAAAGTATAAATAATGTGCGTCGGGCTTTGGGTGGTAGTTTGTTCATGTTTTAATTACAGAAAAGTAAGTACTTTACTGTAATTTTCGAACAATCAATCTACAGAGATGGCATTCAATTTGTGACTTACATAGTTCAGTTTAAAGCTGTGCAGCTCACCTCTCCCAGTTGCTTGGTATTGTAAAGATACTGTCCTGTGTAGTATTGAGAATACAGACTAGGAAGATCTTGGGTCTGGTGCTATACTGACTGTTCTTGGTGGATGTTATCTTACTGGTTTCTGAATAGTTCTTCAGTAATTTGCTAAAATGATCATTTTGTCACATGAACCAAAATTAATTATTTTGTTATTATAGTTATAGGGTTATAGATAGGTCTGTGGATTGGTAGATGTGATCGGTGCAACTCGTGGGCTGAAGGGCCTGTTTGTGCTGTATTGTTCCATGTTCTATGTTCTAATTACTTAATTGAGGGATGCATCACACCAAATCTTGTTCTCTCCTGATGTCCTGGCAGTGACCAAGAGTGAGAATCCTGGCAAGTTTCTTTTCTTCGGATTATGGAAGACATTGTAATATTGACGAGAAGGATATCTTGTGGTATGTGGGTAGAATCCCTTTGGTTAGAGTTGAGACGCAAAAGAGGCATCATCACACTGTATACTATAGGCCTCCAAATAATGAGAAAGAGATAGAGGAACAAGTCTACAGGGAAGTTACAGAGATATGCAAGAACTGGACAATTAATCAAATTCAATTGAAGTAATGGAGGTGTAAATGATAAGGAGAGGAAGGAATTTCTGAAATGCCTTCAGGAGAACTTCTTGAACAGTTTATTAAGTCCTACTAGGGAGCAAGGATGTTGAAATGATGTTGGGACTGCTGAGGATTCACCAAAAGAAAACTGTTTGAACTGTGTGAATCTCAAGTGAGAAGGCTTTGTGTCAAGCTTGTGGTAACTCTTCATTGGTTTATGTGTCTGTAAAGGCATTGCTAAGGTAAAGGAGTGGTGAGAATTTGAATCATCTTCTTGTTGAGATTTTTCCAACCATTTTTGTCTTGTTCAATAAATAATATACTCTTTGTGTTTGAAGTTCATCAGCAGACTCCTGTGCGTTGTTTCAATAACCTTCTTCCACATTGTTCTAAAACAAAGCTTGGACCTGTCAAGCCAGGTTTCACTCTGGAAGCTGACTTGTTTCGTATTAACATCAGCCTGAATTGTAATGATGTATGGTGCTTGTCAGTTAAATTCTTCAGGTCAGAACCAGACCAAATGTAATCAGTTGAAAAGAAAAGTGAACTGGAAAATAAGACCGGCATGGCCCAAATTTTTGATGAGTGTTTTATATTGTTATTTATCAAAGAAGAGGATGCTAATAAAATATTGGAAGAAGTGGAAATGATTGGATGTTGTGAAAATTGAGAGGCAGGGTATTCTGGGGAGGCTGGCTGTTAGCTGGACAAGTTCCCTGGTCTGGATGGCTGCTTAAGGAGATGGGCTGGACTTGTCATAATCTTCCAATCTCCCCTACTTTTGGGGGACATGGCAGAGGATTGGAGAATGGCAAATATGAAACCCTTATTCAAGAAGGGTGTGAGAACATTCCTGGTAATTACAGACTGGTCAGTTAACATCAGTGATGGGTAAGATTTTAGAAACTAAAGTCAGGGAAAGAAAATCAACAGGCAGTTGAAGGGGTTTGATCTCATCAAAGAAAGCAAGCATGGGTTTGTGAAATGCATATATTCTGTGTCATTTTTCTCATTAATTTATCAGTGAAATAACAAAAAAAGTTGATGAAGGAAATGCAGTGATATTGTCTGTGTGATATTTAATAATTAGTTTGTCAAAGTATCACATAGTAGGCTGGTTAACAAATGTGAGGCTTTGGAAATATGATGGTCAGATTGCATAAAATAAATAATTAGCTTAAAACAGAAAATAGCAAGTTGTGATAAAATTTGCTTTGGGCAATGATGTTCCTCAAGGTTCATTTCTAGAACGACTGCTTTTATGATAAACATAAATGACCTGGATTTTAGAATACATTGTAATACTCTAAAATTTGCGCATGATATAACATTTGGATTGTGGCAAACAGTGAGAATGATACCAATCACCTGCAACAGTACGTAGACCGCTAGCAGAATGGGCAGAGCAGTGGCAGATTAAATTTAAGTTTAACATTTATTTATTATTGTCACAAGTAGGCTTACATTAACACTGCAATGAAGTTATTGTGAAAATCACCTAGCCACCACATCCTAGCAGCTGTTTGGTACGCTGAGAGTGAATTTAGCATAGCCAATGCATCTAACCAGCACTTCTTTTAAACTGTGGGAAGAAACCACAGTACCTGGAGGAAACACACGCAGACACAGGGAGAAGTGCAAACTCCAGACAAACTTGTTGTGAGGAAGCAGTGCTAACCGCAGTGCTGTCACAGAGTGAGGTGATGCATTTTGGCAGAAGGGATAGGGAGAGGCAATATAGGCTTAACAGTTTTAAAGAGCATCCAAGAATAGAGGGCCCATCAGGATCATTTCACAGATTGTTGAAGGTGGCAGGACATATGGATAGAGCAATTAGCGAAATATATGGGATCTTGAGCTTCATAAATAGTGCTTTAGGACTATTTATGCAGTAGGGAGCAGAGAGGTTATGCTGAAACTGGTTAGGCCACAGCGTTTTGTGTCCAGTTCTGGTTATTACACTTCAGGAATGCTGTGAAAGTGTAGAGGAGAATTAGAAGGTGAGGAATTTTAGCTGCAAGATTAGGTTGGCGAAATCTGGAGCAAACGAGATTGAGGAGAAATTTAATAGATGTGTACAAAATTATGACAGGTATAGATTAAGTAAACAAAGAAAAGCAGTTCCCATTTGTTGATAATACAAGGACTACGGGGCACAAAGTTAAGGTTTTATGAATAAGAGATAGTGAGTGGCAATGACCTGGAAATCACTACCAATGAGGCTGATGGAAAAGAAGCTGATTAATCATTCAAAAGAAAATTGAATGGGCTTTTAAGGAAAATAGATTTGTTGGTGGTAAAGTAGGGGGAGAGGATTAACTTGCATTGCTCTTGGATTCAATGGGAAGAATGACCTCCTTTCTTTCTGTAGTGATTCCAGGTGTATGAGTATCAGAAAACATTTCGCGCTTGGTGTCTCTTTTCTGTCTCCCACTCTTGGCCTCTCCATTTTTTTCCCCTTTTGTTGATAAAACTTCCGCACAATCATTTTCTTTAGTTTTTGCCTTCACGGCATACATAAACACCCTGCCCTGTTCCACCACAATGTACTTGAAAGCAGTACAATTAGGGCTGAATATGCATTGCAATCATGGTGTTAGTCCACCTTGACATCCAACAAGCATCTCTCTCATAAGGTAGATCACAGAATAAGGTTAACAATGAAAGTCCTTGAGATGCCTGCCCCAAATTATTTTTGGCATAAGAAGGAGGTTTACTCTTTGATTTAAACAGATTGCATAATAAAGAACAAAGAGTTTTCGAAGGAATGATGCATTCAAGTCATAGAAACATTAATTGTAGGTTAAAAAGCAACAAAGAAAGATGAGCCCAAACCTGAACTGATCATAAACATAAAGTCCTAGGATGGCTATTAGAATTATACAGAAATGTGGTCAGGTTGTATTTGGAATAATGTGCTCAATTTTAAGAAATCTACCTTGTGAAAGATAAACAGGCCTTCAGGGAGTCCCAATAATGATGCACCAGCATGATAACTTGAGATGAAAGCATTTTAGCTATTATGAGAAATAGGTAAACTTGGGTTATATTCTTCAGATATGAGGTGTTAAGAGCTAATCCGATTGTGGTAAAGGGATTTAATAACATAAACGTTCCTTCCTCTAGTAGAGGGATCTAGAACAAGGGGACATAATCTTTAAATTAGAACTAAGTCAATTAAAGGTGAAACCACAAAAAATTCCTTTACGCAAGAGCTGTGAGAATATAGAATATATTATCCCAGGAGACTCTAAATGTAGAATCAAATGTGTTTAGAAGGAAATAGATGCATATTTAGAAAGTAAAGTTGGTAAAGTTTATGATAAAAGACAGGTAAATACAATTAAAGGGATAAAGAATTGCTGTTAACATGGTTGCACACACTAGACAGGCCAAATTACTTGCTTTTGCATTATAAACTGATGCATATAATTGTTTTTTCCTTACCATTGATGTGATAAACTGTGAATAACACATGGATTTCATCTTCTCTCCTTATACAAACTACCCCCCTTAAGGATCACCTTTCCCTCCCAGCTTCTCATCTCCTCCAGACTCCTACTCTTACTCCCATGGAAAATATTTCTGTAGTTCTTTTTCATCATCAGTACCTGGTCCTGCACATCATTTTCATGAAACCTACTTCCCCTCTTGATCCCCTCACCACTTGATTCCTGGCCATCCACATCCCCAGTCTAACTCGTTCTTCTGTCATTGTCTTTATCCCTTTCAAAGTTATCATTGTAAGTCCCATCCTCAAAAACTCCACATCAACCAAACTCCTCTTTCCTATTGATTACTGCCTGATCTCTAATCTAATTTTTCTCAAGCATGCCATCTTTCAGCTCTGTGCCCATCTTTTGCAAAGTTCAATATTATACCTCTCTAGTCTGACTTCTACTCTTTTCACAACATTAAGTATCCTTGTCAATCAAGGATTTATGATGATTACCTTTGTCAGTTTTTCCACAGCCAGTTTTCACCTGCTAAGCAACACTATCACTCCTGGAGTCACCCAAGTGATTTACCCTTGTCTCCACTCTCTTCATCATCTACATGATGTCCCTTTGTGTCATCAGTCATACTGTGGGACTAATGATCACATTACCCAGGTGTTTTGGTTACCAAGTAGATCTGTGATTGAAAGGTCATCCTATGGTCAAATATAACAGCAAGAGTGTGAAGAGTCTGGTTCAGCCGCAAACAGTTGCCTGGAAGAGAAATGGAGTCAGTGGCAAGTTAACCAAGTCTATGACTTGGACTGAAGACGATGGCTTCCATCTTCCTAATATTTAGTTGGAATAATTTTTTGTTCATCCAGTACCATAGGTTAGGCAAGCAGTCAGATAAATTTGAGATAGAGCAGGTGGAGGTGAGGTAGAGCTGGGTGTCATCAATGTACATGTGGAACCTAATGCCATGATTTTGCTTGATATCGCTGAGAGACAGCATGTAGTGAAAAAAATAAGGCCCAAAGGTAGACCTTGCAGAAACACCAGAGGTTAATGATGCAGGAAAACAAAAAAAAGTCATTGCAGGTGATTATCTGGCTATATGACAGGATAGATAAGAATGATTATTTTATTTACTAGGGTGTGACTATCACCGGCAAGGCCAGCATTTGTTGCCCACTCTTAATTAACCTAGAACTGGTGGCTCACATCATTTCAGAGGGCAGTTAACCACATTACTGTGAATCTGGAGTCATGTGTAAGCCTGACATGGTAAGGGTGGCAGATTTCCTCCTCTAAGGACATTAGTGGATTTTGACAGCAATCTACAATAGGTCCATGGTCACCATTATTGAAACTAACTTTATATTCCAAATTTATTTATTCCACCAACTGTCACAGTGGGATTTAAATCTGGGCCTTTCGATTACTTGCCCAGTGATTTTATCACCACACCATATCTCCCCGTGAAACAGACAGATACTATCCCACCCAGCTGGATGATGTTGGACACACATTGAAGTAGAATTGCATGGTCAACCATGTCAAAGGCAATTGACACATTGTGGAAAGCGAGCTTAACTTTGTCACGGTCAATTAGAATGTCATTAGTAATTTGTTAAGAGCTATTTCAGTATTACAATGGAAGCAGAAAACTGAATGGAGGATTTAAATAAAGAGTTTCAAGAAAGTTGGGCAGTAGTTTGCAAGAGCAGAGAGGAAAGGGGTGATGGCAGCAGCTTAAAAGGAGAGGGGCACAATACCCAAGGAAACTGATCCATTAATAATGTCAGCTAATGCAGGAGCCAGGAAAGGAAGTTCTCAGCAGTTTAGTAAGAATGGAGTCTTGGGAGCAAAAAGTGGACCTCATCAAGAACAAGAGCTTGGAAGGGACATGACAGAAATTAGGAGAGAAACTATAAAAAGATGTAATTTCTGGATCAGGGCAAGGAAGACCTTAAATGAAATTTGTCCCAGTTGACCAAAGTAGAGAAGACCTCAATAGAAGTGGCTAAATGGATAGCCTCAATCTTAATAACAATAAAGTCCATTAATTTAACATATTTATTGCTGTTGATGAGGCAGCAGGGGAGGATGGTTTAAAATGATGTTTCAGTAATGGTGCCTCTGACGGCACACTTCCACTACGGGTTTCCTGGCAGTGTTGCCTGTTGTCAATGGGAATCCCACCACTGGGAACTGTCCCCCACCATAAAAAATACATTGTGGGGAAGCCAGTATTTGTTTTTGCCTTCTTGGGTGATTTTTAAAGAGCAGGTTCATTATAGGGATGAAAAGTATGGCCCTATAAGACAATTTTTTTAAGATTGATTCAGCGATGAATGGTTTGTTAGTTACTCACCAGGGGCAGTCAGGTCTGCATTGTACCTGTGGACTGAAGGGAGCCAAGGGAGAACTATTATTGTTAGGATATCAAAGATTTGTAGTATGGTGAACAAAGACATCAAAGATGGTGAAGTAGGTGCAATTTTTCAAAAATAAGAGCAACAAAGAGGTCAAGATGAATTAAAGACCAAGGCTCAATGGTGGAAACTTGAGAATGCAGACCCAAGTGACTTGGAACAGTGACTTTCTTTCCAGGGTCAGACACAGAAAGAAGTGGGATTGAGAAGGGCATATAAGTAGGAAGGAATACAAAGAAATGATTCAAGATTTGCAGTTATTGTAATCATACTTCCTTAAGAAATACTGTGTGGGATGCACCCTGAAATTGGGTAATGAGTCACATTGCCAAGCCAGTTTGTGAGCTGCACCCAAAACCTAATATCTGAAACATGAAAACTTATAACTTGTGCCTTAAACTTCACAGTGCATGCCATTGTTTTGGCACTTAGGTAATATATGGGTACAAACACTGTTGTGGTTTATGTATCATGATTTAAATAATTGGAGGGGATATTGAGTCCAACAATGCAATAAAGAAAAAAAATGTTATACTACTGAATTATGTCAATATTGAAGCACCCAGATTAATGATTGTTATTTATTCAGTCATGTCACTAGACTAGTAATTCAAAGGCCTAGGCTATTGCTCGGGGGACATGGATTCAAATGCTACCTGTGGCAACCGTTAGAATTTAAATTCAATTAACAAATTTGCAGTATAAATCTTATCTCAGTAATGGCGTCCATGATTGCTATCATTATTTGTTATGAAAATCCATCAGAAATCTCTAAACCTTACTTAGCCAGGCCTACATGTGAGTGTAGACACACAGCAATGTGGTTGATTCTTATTTGCCTGATGAAATGTTCAGTTCAAGGACAACTAGGGAGGGAAAACAAATGCTGACCTTGCCACTGGTGCCCACACCCCATAACAGAATTTTAAAAAGCATCTTTATAACAGCAATTTAATTTTTAAAAATTAGAATTCTGAAGTTATGCCTAATTTTTGATTAGAGCTTCAAACAATAGTGAATCTAGGCAATTGGTGTTACCTGATATCCACCCAATTCTTTTTCATTTATTATATGCGAATGAAAAGAAGCCACAGAGTCATGGCAAGACACCCAACTTTCTTTCAGTAAGGTTATTTAAGAAGAATAGCATAGGGAACTGTGTGTTTAGTGGGTAATTGCACAATTCAATATGGTGCAGATCATGCAAATGGTTAAAAGTCCATTTTCTGAGGTGGGTTAGGATGTTGTCTGTGTTTGTACGTAAAGACTACAACATAAATGACTGACTTACTGGGAAGGTGGACAGTAATTACAAAATTGTATCTAGGGCAAGTAGGAACCTTCAGGAATAAATTGGATGGAGAAAGTAAGAGATTAATGGCTGGTTGGGAAACATAATATTTAAACAGAGAATTAAACCGTTATATTCACAAACAGAACCAACTCCCTTTTTTAAGATCTGAATCTACAGCTTCTCTACCGAATGAGTTTCCAATGCCTGTACATGTTTCATTCATCAGTAATAAAGCGTTACATGGACAGAATGTTGCGATATTCAATTTGTTGGAATTAGCAAATGCTTAAATGAAAAATATTCTTGTTAATTTACGAAACAAATGGTCATAATTAAATATTATCATCCAGCGTGTTGAACCTGTAGTCCCAGCGCTTCAGAGAACTTTAACTTGGAGTCACTTGAAATAATAACAGTCTTAAATAAACTTAAGATTCAACTTGGCAGCTTCAGAAGGAAGTCCTGGGGCCTAGTTCTAATCAGTGCGCATCATTTGGGCTTGCTAAGGAAAAATATTATGTGCATGTTCTAACCTTATACTTTGGAATGAATACTACACACTTTTATGCTTCATTTAGACTGCAGCTACTGATTTGAATGCATTGAACTTCTCGCTTGGTGGTTAAAATTGAAATATTGAGAAAGTACAGGCAGTAAGGATACCTGACGCCTTTTTAAACCTGCTTTGACACCACATTGAAGTTGCATTGCATGCGGTGTTGAATTCAAGCAGTGTAAGTCTCCAGCCCTCGGGCATGTCGCTCTGTTTCTCTCAGACTCAAGCCAGACCCTGACTCCAAATGTAAACTGCAACTTTAGATGCGTTTCCCACATTCAAATTTGAGTGCAAGGCTTTTATTCTGAATTCTGATTGCTGCATTCACTTACATTAGAATGATCAAAAAAGAATTATGTGAACAAAAACTTGACTGTCTGACTTCAAGCTTGTTTTTGAATTCATTAAAAAAAATCAAATTAAGTGGCTTGTAATTTTGTATTTCACCAATCTTCATGGCATTGCACATTCCTAATGTGGCCTGCAAGTGCAGTTAGAGAATGAAAGTCACTGGTTCAAGACACATATACTTAATTCAATCCCCATTTTAAAACCCTACATTCTGTCCTCATTATTTTTATGTAATGGACACTGATTGTATATTATTTTGTAATTAGAGTAGCCCAATGTGTAACACTTTGGAAAGCAGAGAATAAGTTAGCTTGGGCACTGACGTTTCTCTACAGCACAGGCTGAGGGACTGGGAGATGCAAAACCACAGTACATTAGTGTCACAATTGGCAGAAGGCTGTAGTTAGTGTGACAAGTTTGCATACACAGTTTCCATTTTGGCTCTGGGCACTGGAATTAATCATTGAAATGGTTGACACAAAGGTATGACCAAAGTATGACAGCACGAATGAGGTTTTGTAAACATGAGACTTGTAAAACATTACAGGTCAATCTTCTGCGGTCCTATACGTTTTTGGGTGAGATGAGGAATGGAGGAGGCGGAGGTTAATTCACGTGTCTGTATGCAGTGTGAAATAGCTAATATTTGAAGCAATGAGTTTTCCATTGTAGATTCCATTGTTTTCCACTGAATTCTTATTTCCATTGACTTAAATCTGAAGGAAAATTGAGAGGGGAGTGTAACAGGTGGCTGATCCAATATCACTCTTTTTCACTATCGCTTAAGGTTAAAATTACTCACCAGGGATTGATGATCAAGTGAAGGCTTCATTGAAGTTGGGCTAGATGTTGCTTCAACTTCACTGGCCATGCAACAGGAACTCTGGATGCCGTGTAAGCAAAGCTATCATTGCATTTTGAGTGAAGCTGTGCTGCAGAGTGAGTTCAGGTTCAAGGAAATTTCTGACCATTGAAAATGAGCATATGCAGCAGTACTACACTAGTCTGTTCACGTTTCAAGCTAGTAATGGTTTGATATATTAGTTCTTTGCTGACATTTAAAAAAATATTTTCCCAATGGTGGATGGATGGCACACACATCAGCACTGCTGCCTCACAGTATCAGGGACCCAAATTCAATTCTGGCCTTGGACGACGTGTGGAGTTTGCACATGTCTGTGTCTGTTTGCCCGTGTCTGTGTAGGTTTCCTCCAGGTGCTCAGGTTTCCTCCAGCAAAGATACGCAGGTGAGATGGATTGATCATGCTAAATTGCTCATTAATGTCCCAAGATTGTAGGTTAGATGTATTAGCCATGGTAAATGTGTGAGGTTATAAGGATAGGGTGGGGGAGAAGGCCTGGGTAAGATGCTCTGTGTCAGTGCTAAAAGGGCCTTCTTCTGTACTGTAGGGATTCTATGATTCTATTCCACACATGGAGCTGAATTTCACAGTTGGGGGAGGAATGGATTGGAGGGTGTATATTGTTTGTCCCCACTCAACAGGCAGCAATCAATGCACCTAAAAAATACCTGGCCTACAGTCACAAAACACAGCTAGCAGGCTAAACGAACTATGGATCAGACTTCTACCCCACTTCCAGTAGTCTTGGCAACACCAGAAGTCAATAGTGAGTGCTGCTGATACTGAAAAGAGGTTCATACAGAACACTGATGACTTCAGATAAGTCCCTTGATTTTAGGGATAGAAGGAATCGGGCAGCCTAGGGAAGAGTGTGGGGGGTGAGTTATGGAGGCCAAAGGAAGAAAGAAGGAAGGGGTAACATCTTGGGGGTGAGGGTGCCGTTGAGGCGCACAGGGCAGCCCCACCCCAAATGACATCACCTTCTTCCTGCCTTTTAATCATTTTGTGTTGAAAAAATGTGTTTTCACCACTTGTATTTAAAACAGTTGTGGGTGGGCATGTTGAAATGTTACAGGTTTTTGTCTGATTGGGACAGCAAAGTTAAACAGGATTCTCACATCTTTTGATCACATTCAGTGATACCCATGGAGTGCATATTGGGTTAGGCCACAATTGAGCTCAGCAGCAGTAACATCCATAGATAAATAGACCTCTGAGCATCGTTGGACTCAAATGTGAGAAAAGACTACTTGAACCAGGTACCGGAGAATGCCTGGCCCTTATGGAACAATGTCTCGGCAGGAATGAAGGAAACAATTGGCTTAAAATGCACAGCTAATAAAGGTGTACTGGCTACATGAATAAAGCAATGTAACCTGATTATATTTTGCTACTTTCTCCTACAGCATAATGCGATGGGATAATGAGACGGATGTGTCTCTTTTGGAAGGACATTTCGATGTTATTATCTGTGCTGATTGGTGAGTATGTACATTTTATATATTTAAAATATTACAAATATCATTTTGTGACACACAACATATTCACAGGATAATTTTTCATGCTTTGTCTGTATATTTTTTTTGAAAAAGTAAGATTGCTTACCAAAAATCCAAGCAAAGTAAACAGATGAAGTGCAGAGTAGCATAACGGTGACAAATTAATATGCAGCTTCATGTGACAGCTATCAAGTAGTGGTCTATCAGACAGTAACTTCTACCACATTATTTCGAAAGATTGATTTTAAGAGGCATTCCATTTTCTGAAATTGCCTCTTTTTCATGCTTGACGTACCAGTAAATGGACAACTTAGGCAAATTGCTAATAATTATTGCTCAGTGAGAAGCAGTCTGGAGAAAGCAAATGTATCAACATAAACAGCTCTTTCTGCAAATTAAAAAGAGTCAGTTGGCCCTCTTTCCTCCCTTCCAAAAACAAATATCTGACCAATAGTACAGAAATTATTCTTGATATAAATAAAGCTTCAGAAGCCTTTTTGGTAACTTTGTCAGGCAGAGATGTGTGCATGATGCCATTTACTCGAATGTATCATTTGCTGTATCAGATATTTGTAAAAACAATGTAAATTCTGAATTGATTATTGCTAGATACACTGTTTTATGGCTAATTCTGCATATGTTTATTGTATTGATGTAAGGACAAATGTTTTGCTTTGTATCCATATATATATATTTTTGCCTTCCTAATTAAAAGCGATGCATTATTTGATCCTGGGTCAGCATGGGATTAGTTAATCTCAACTGGGGTGGCATTAAGCATGCTACAGATGGCTTACCATACCTGTCCCCGATGGCTGTCCAATCCTGTTCAGAGATAGTGGAATCAGGTGAGATACGTTGGGTTCTGCTCTGATTCCGACAGCATCTCCCTCTAACAACCCCATACCCCAAACCCCACTTTATTAAATGGCTCATTGACATTCACTGTCTAGTTTCATGTGGAAGCGAATGGTCAGAAAGTGGACAGCTGTCAGCTTGCATCCATGAAGTCGTACCCTGCATTAATCAGTCAATGTTTCAGGAAAGAATAGGATGAAATTAGAGAGAAAGAAACAAATAAATGCAAGTAGTGCACAACGTTGTTTTGCTGCATGGACTCCTTGTACCTTACTGCTTTAAGCAAGGTAAATGGACTGCATTAGTAATTATGCAGTAATGATATAAACCAAAGATGCATGCTCCAAATCAAACAAAGAGCTAAGCAATGCCATATGATTCCAGCAAGCAATTTAGCAAATGCCTTCCTCACCTAATATTAGAGTGGATACTTCAGGTTTTATTGCAAGGATAAAGATAATGCTGTCAGGATTAGATCAGATTAAGAATGAAGGCAGCTAGGAGAACTGGAGAAGGAGGCTGCAGTTTCCTTTGGAAGCTTATGCATGGCTCACATATGGACTTTCCGCAGATTAAGTAGGTGAAGCGAGGTCCAACCAAAAGATTTAAAATTAAATGTGTTCTTGCACAAGTACAGAATTAACTTGCTGTTCAGTCTTTATGCCTATGCTGATTTTGGAATAAACTGTTTCTGTCAAAAGGCAAAGAAATTAGGTGTAACATAAATCCCTTTAGTTTAACAGATGAAAAATGTATATATCCTAGGCCATTTGCCAAATGTTGACCAACAAATGAGTAAAACCTACATTCAAAAAAGCAACTGTTCATAACTTAAATATCTGTCAGATTCTTAACAGATTATATTAGTGAATACATGAAATTAACGTATTTCTGCTTTTAAATAAACCAGACAAAATAGCTTCATTCTCAATGCAAGGTGGCTTCAAACGTTTTTTTTGTTTTTCTATCTCCCCCTCAATGTCAGCTTGTTTCTGGACCAGTACAGAGCCAGCCTTGTTGATGCAATGAAGAGATTACTCAAACCTAATGTAAGTGTGTTTCAATTTTCTTCTGAGCATGGACTTCAGAATAATTAGTCCCCCTGCACAATGATTGAGAATGTAATGGAATGGCAGGATTAATGTCATGTAATACTTTAATACTTATTATGTTCAACTTCAATTGAGTCGTCTTATCTATCTGATTCTTTCTTAATCATAAACTAGAAAACTTCTTGTGTTCAGCTGACTGATAAGACGCACAGTGTGAAGCTAAGGAAATGAAATTGCTCCAAAGATGCATGAGATTTTTTTTTAATCAAAGTTGATCTTGAATTATCAAAATCTATTACACTTATTTTCTTTTCTTTTAGTTAAAACAGGTACTGAGTTATTTTCCACATTAGCTATGATATTTTAAATTTTGTTGCCCTTTTATTTAGTGTTACATAATTTTGACAAGAAGGAACAACATTTATGCCTCACTTGAAATAAAGGTGATAAACCTTTGAATTTGTGTAATGCAAAAGTCTTTGAGTAATGCAAAATAAATGTTGAAGAAAATGTATTGGAAGGTAATCAGAAGCCACTAATTTTGAAAAGAAGTGTGATCATTTCTGGTGTTGTGTAAAAATACACAAATGCCGATGTTCCCCCACGAACAGTTGTCTTCAAGTTTAATCTCAGTCTGTTCTGTATTATCTGATCTCTGACATAGCAGCAATAGGGACACTAAAACTGACCTCAGCTTCATTTGTTTGTAAAGGAGGAAAAAATGCCAATTCTTTTATGCAAGTTTTCTTTGTCAACATTGGCTTACGGCAGGATCAGATTTGGCTGTGAAACACTCCACAGTTGCATAATTTGCCCAACACACATTGTTTAGAATCTTGCCGGTAAAACTTGGGCAAGGTATGGCAAATGGTGGTCCCAAGTGAGTCATTACCCGAGAGAAGTGGAGAATATTGCAAAGATAAAAGAAAGAACAAATACATAAGAAAGTTTGCAGAGACCATTCTTCAAAATTACCTATTTGAAATAATTGGTTAATTTCATTTTAAATTCACACTTGGCTGTATCATTTGTGTTGTGTATTTCAAATTATTAGATAGTTGAATTAGAAAAGTGAATTTAAAATATTAAAACTATTGCTGATATTATTTGAATTTGCATATGTATGAAATCTAAATTACCTTAATTTCTAAATGTTGAGATTAATCTGATGTTTCAGTGAGGTGGGCATTGTAATGTAATATGCTAATCCATGCTTCTGTGTTTAGCTGTGGAAGATTATGTTGTATGGCTGATGGGATTGGAACATTCATGTCAATAATCAGTAACCATTCATAATTGTATTTTCTTTTTAGGGAAAAGTGCTTGTGTTTGCCCCTCAAAGAGGTGGGACTTTAAACCAGTTTTGCAGCCTCGCAGAGAAAGCCTGTTTAACCGCCCAGAGGCTTATGAATTACGACGACCATGTTTGGAACTTTCATCTCAAGGTCAGAGCTCTCCTGATATTAGGGTAGCATCACAATCCATTTTGCATTAAGAAGGGATCACGAGTTTTTTGGCAGATACCTTAAATGCCTTTGACTACAATATCCCCCATGGCATCTCCTCCTTTATTATATTAATTATGTTCTTGCACAGCAAATCCTCTCAGACTACCTTGCCTGAAGCTGTTCATTATAGGAAGTGTTTATTAACACTTTCTACATAATCTTTAGGATGACAGTTCCAATTTTTCTTTATTATTTTACTGGGATTTGTACTTAGTGGCATTCTGTCAGCCAGTAACCTATGCAGAGTTTCACTGTGTTTGCTACCAGAATGATGCCCCTTCTGCCCTGACTTCCTCCCTGTTTCTCATGAGCTTCGACTGAGATGTTTTAATGACAGCATTCCTGAGCATATACATGTTTGACCTGGTCTTTTTGAGCCAACATTGTTCAATAATTGATCATTTCCCTCTCTTGAGGGTGCTAATTGTCCTCTGATGCATTGCCCAAATAATCAATCTTAAGACTAGAAATCTATTCAACTTTATGGGCATCGCAATATTTAATTTATTTATTAGCGTCACACGTAGGCTTACATTAACACTGCAATCAAGTTACTGTGAAAATCCCCCTAGTTGCCACACTCCGGTACCTGTTCGGGTACACTGGGAGAGAATTTAGCATGGCCAATGCACCTAACCAGCATGTCTTTCGGACTTTGGGAGGAAAGGGGAACACCCAGTAGAAACCCAAACAGACACAGGGAGAACGTGCAGACTCTGCACAAACAGTGACCCAACTGGGAATTGAATCCGCCTCCCTAGTGCTATGAGGCAACAGCACTAATGCATGGAACCCAATCCCAGCCTTCACTCTTGTCCACACATAATCGGGAATAGAATCTTAGGCTGATTCTTTACATACTCTTCCAAACTCAGTAGGATTGCTGCCAGTTGTAACTAATATTCTCCCAAATTGGCAAATAACAACAGTGCATTTGACACAGCACAGGTGCTCTCAAAAAGAAATATTTCCTCAAAGCACATTCTTATATTTTGTATGAACTAAAATCACCAATAAACTTCAGTCCCAATTCTTGCAAAACAATCATCCAACTTCTCTTATAAAGCAGTTCAATGAATCATCAGTAACTGCAAATGCATTTATGACAGAGCTTGTTTAATTTAGATTTCAGAGTGCTAGTGTCAATGCCTACAGTCTCTGCATTTACACTGCTAAACCCAGATGTACTTGTTCTGGTGGCAGAATTGATCCAGTGTTCTGTGACGTTTGCGACGAAAATGCAAGGAGTTGGCAGATAGACAGTTTCCTGCAATCAGAATGAAACAAATGCAAATGTGAAAGTGTCTTGAGTTTGACAGAAATCTATTGCACACATTAATCATTCCATGAAAGGAAAAGACATGGGTTCCTTACCTTGCATGTGACTTGATTCCTTTGAACCTATAGTTCTTTAGTCTTCAAATTGCAATTGGATTTTTATACTTATTTGCATCAAGATTCATGAAACTTTAGAAACTCCTCTCTCAAGATATTAAATCAATTTCCACCCTATTAAAACTGTACCAGTGATAGTCTCCGATAACATCCTATGTGATTGTGACTGCAGCTCATTTTCTGTCCTCGCTTTTCTCAAATCCTCCTTGCCTCCAAGTATTCCTCCTCAAACATCTCTTCCCTGACTGTCCGACTCCAGGACACTGCCCTCTGCAACTGGTTTCACATCTGCCCGTAGCCTTGTAGGTATGACATTGTCTTTATGGGTTTCTTATCTCAGGCCCACACAGTCACCTTTAATATTCCCCTCTTTGGTTCACTTTTTCAGTATTTACATTGTTTCCCCTAGTAGTTGGTTGGAAGCAAGGGGTCAGCTACATCTCATTGCACGTCACCACATATTCCATTGACATCATTCCCAACTGCTTTTGAGTTTGACTTGATGGTAGCATTCATGTTTTTGAGTTAGAAAGTAATGGGTTCAAATCCCAGTGCTAGACTTGAGCATAGGAGATAGCTTAAGACTTAATCATTGTACTAAGGTATTGCTGATCTGCTGAATGGGATTTTCCTAAAAAAATTTTTAAGTGTTGAATTTGCGTAAAAACTGGAGTAAATCCTTCTTTATTTTTCTGCAGTATTTTCAAAATGAATCTCTCATACTCTGTGCACTGCAGAATGCACAAATGTGAATATCGGCAAAAACCTGGGGATGGGCGTTTTCCGGCTGGAGAGGCTAGCAGCATAGTGCTGAGCGGGTCAATGTACATGCGCCAATCTGTCAGCAATGAGATTGGCGCATGTGATTAGCCCGCACATTCAGCCTCCCGACTGTTGACTAGCTTGATCACTGGCTAGCCCTGCAACTCCCACATTGCTGACTCACAGACTTCCCTATGTCCCAATCCCTGGCTTCCCAGACATGTTCAGGCCAGACTTGAGCCCCCAATCCTCCCTAGTCTCCTGCAACCCTGATTATCTCCCCCCCCCCCACCCCCACACCGCCCCCCGCGCAGCCCAAACCCATTGCCAGCCCCGACAGTTGGCCACCTTACCTTCGTTACCACCGAGTGCAGCGGACCGTCCCTGATCTCCCCCCCCAAAAGGCATCTCCCATTAGGCCCTACCCCCACTAGGTTTTGCCCCGCCCCCCCGCCCACCCATCGGCACTAACCGGTGGGCAATGCCAAAGTGCCCCCAGAACATTTCCAGTTCCCCCCAGGGCAGCAGCTGTTATTGCCAATTGGCAATACCCAGGAAGCACCCCTCCTCCCCTCCCCCTCTCCCCCCCAGCCTCCTGGGGGGATTCCATGGCCCCTTTCACTCCCCCTGCAAGTGGGGAGCTGATGTGAACCAGTCCTGGCAGCAACAGGGATTCGAGAGGTCCTTGAGACCTCAGTCCCGGGTCTGCTAACGATATTTAAATGAGTATTTGAATATATTATATGGCTCTGCGCTGATTTCTGGCATGGAGTTGACAATGCAGGAATTCCAGCGGCTGGAGACTCGCGGAGACTGTGGCACCCAGCAGGAAGCCCACTATATGCCCTCTGTTCAAGTATCCCAGCTGGGAGAATTGCTCCCTGCTTTTGAAACAGACAGGGTTGCATTTTTGGGTAAATTCAGAAGAATCCTTGAGACTATTTGAAGGAGAGCAGGATGAATTCAATAATTTCAGATCATCATTAAGATGCAGGGAGTCGGGGGTAGGGTGTTAGACTGGATAGAGGATTGGTTGTCTAATAGGAAGCAGAGGGTATTAATGGGTGCTATTCTGATCAGCAGCTGGTGACTACAGGAGTGCCCCAGGATTCGGTGCTGGGGCCTCAACTATTTTCCATTTACATAGATGATCTGGAGGAAGGGGTAAAGTGCAGGGTGACGAAATTTGCTGATGACACGAAGATGAGTGAAAAAGCATATTGCGTGGAAGGTGTGGAAAACCTGCAGAGGGATCTGGATAGGTTGAGTGAGTGGGCGAGGACCTGGCAGATGGAATATAATGTTAGCAAGTGTGGTAAGAATGATGGTAGGAAGGATTACTATTTAAATGGCGAGAAGCTGCAGCATGCAACGGTACAGAGGGACCTGGGGTTACTTGTGTATGAATCGCAAAAACACAGTATGCAGGTGTAGCAGGTGATTAAGAAGGCGAATGCAATGTTGGCCTTTATAGCTAGGAAGATAGAATATAAAAGTGGGGAGGTTCTGTTGCAGCTGTATAGGGTACTGATGAGACCGCAGTTGGAATACTGTGTGCAGTTTTGGTCACCGCATTTGAGGAAGGATATATTGGCCTTGGAGGGAGTGCAGAGCAAGTTCACTAGGCTGATACCAGAGATGAGGACGTTGGAATATGAGGAGGGACTGAATAGGCTAGGTTTGTACTCTTTGGAGTTTAGAAGGCTGAAAGGGGATCTTATAGAGACATATAAGATAATGAAGGGGATGAATAGGGTAGAAGTTGAGAGACTCTTCTCGCTGAGCAAAGATAGCAGGACTAGAGGGCACAGCCTCAAGATTAAAGAGGGGGGGATGCAGGGATTAGATCAGAGTTGCGGAGGAGTTTCTTCACGCAAAGGATGGTGAATGTTTGGAATTCTCTGTCTGATGAGGTGGTGGAGGCTTCCTCGCTGAATATGTTCAAGTCAAGAGTGGATAGGTTTTTGATTGACAAGAGAAATAAGGGTTACGGGGAGAAATCTACTACAGATCAGCCATGATATTATTGAATGGTAGGGCAAGCTCGAGGGGCTGAATAGCCCACACCTGCTCCTATTTCTTATGTTCTTATGAAACAAATGCACTTCAGTCTACCAGACCCTGCCTAATGTTTCTCTGAATCTTACTGACCCTACTCTCTGGTTCCCCTTCAGCTAATTCACCTTTGCTTTGATTTCCACGCCCCAACCCCGCCCAAACTAGTTTAAATCCTCCTGTGTAACATTAGCAAACCTCCCACCCAAAATATTTTTGCCCTTCCAGTTTAGATACAATCTGTCCTTCTTGTACAGATCTCACCTGCCCTGAAAGAGACCTCAGTGGTCCAGATGTCTGAAATGCTCCCTCCTACACCAGCTGCTTAGCTACGTGTTGAGCTGCACTATCTTCCTATTTCTAGCCTCACTAGCACATGGCATTGGGAGTAATCCTGAGTTTACAACCCCAGAGGTCTGGCTTTTTAATTTTCTACCTAACTCCCTAAACTGCTGCTGCAGGACCTCATCGCTCTTCCTGCCTATGTCGTTAGTACCAATAAGTACCATAACCTCTGGCTGTTCACCCTCTCCCTTCAGAACTTGCTTAAAAACATACCGCATTTCTAACTTCTCCAGTTCGGGTGAAAGCTCATCAAGCTGAAATATTGAACGAAATCTTCCGGCTATTCATGCCGGCTGGATTTTCTGGTCCTGCTGCAGTGAACAGAGATTTAACTGAGCATCAAAATCATGTCCAATAACTCAGTTTCCCTCACCACATTTGCTGGTAAACCTGTTGAATATATCCAACATCTTCCATTTTTATTTAAATGAACAATCCAGTTCACATCTGACATCTTTATAGCTACCTGTACTGACATCAACTAATTCATCGCTTATCACACAATGAAGCCGAGACTGGTATACTCAATGCTTTGTACAGTTTTGAAGCCAGGAAGCTTAATCATTTTAGGGGATTTAAAATTAATAAATGCTAATAGCATCCTGTGACGATTTATCCAGTGGCTTACTGTACTGTTCGTACAAGGATAGCTCCAACCTGTGATAAGCTAATTGACCTCAAGTGGTGGGAGGGGAAGCACGGTTGACTCTAGTGTTTCTGAGTGAGGAAAGGAGAATCAGCGTGAACATTATCCAAAGAACAATGTATATGTGCATTTTAGATAGGGACAGAACAACTTGCATCGCTTCTCCAATTTCACCACCAAGGCCCAACTATGACTAATATCCACTTGGCAAGGTATTGGAGGGTATCCTGTATTCTATCTTTGAAGTAGTGAACAGTTCCAGCTGAGAAAAGGATGGCAAATGGGAAGAAGCAAATGCAGGAATCCAAGCAGGAAACTTGTGATGAGTTGGCATTATGGTGAAAGTACTGCTAATGAGAATTGGAGTCATAATAATCTCTCTCTACTTAATATGTGGAACATATATATAAATGTATACTTAAGAAATGCAAATATCATGCATACTTTGTTACAGATGCAGAACAATCTCAAGAACCTATGTGCTTCTGAACTGAAAGCTGAAACTCTTTAGCAACAAGCTTCCCCGATCATAAAAGAACTCAAGATGTCCTCAGGATATGTTTACTTCTGGCAAACAGGCTTTTTGTCCACAAAGGACATATTGGTTTAATACACAATGCCACTTTAACAGTGAAACAATTTGTTTTGTTGTATGATGCATTTGCCAGTGTAATACGGCACATCATCTAAAATACTGTGAGAAATACAATGGGAAATTGGTCCTGATGGAAGGTATCCCAGGGTACTAAAAGAGATGCCAGGAGAAAAAGCAAATGCATTAGTGATAATTTACCAAAATTTGCTGGACTCTGGAGTGGTTCCCGCAGATTGGAAAACAGCAAATGTGACGCCACTGTTTAAAAAAGGAGGTAGACAACCGACGGGTAACTATAGGCCAGTTACCTTAACTTCTGTAATAGGGAAAATGCTTGAATCTGTTATCAGGGAAGAAATAGCGGGACATTGGGATATAAATTGTCCCATTGCTAAGTCGCAGGTTTATGAAAGGAAGGTCATGTTTGACTAATTTGGTGGAATTCTTTGAGAGCATTATATGTGCAGTGGATAATGAGGAACCTGTGAACGTGGTGTATCTCAATTTTCAGAAGGCATTTCACAAGGTGTCGCATGAAAGACTGCTACATAAGAGAAAGGTGCATGATATTACAAGTAATGTATTAGCATGGATATAGGATTGGTTAACTAACAGAAAGCAGAGTGGAGGTAAATGGGTATTTTTCTGGTTGACGATCAATGACTAGTGCTAGGATCTTTGCTGTTTGTAATATATAAATGATTCAGAGGAAAAGTAACTGGATTGATGAATAAGTTTGCAGACGATACAAAGGTTGGTGGATTTGCAGATAGCGATGAGCACAACATGATATAGATCAGTTGGAGACTTGGGCGGAGAGATGGCACACAGAGTTTAACATGGACTAATGTGATGTAATGCATTTTGGAAGGTCTTATACAGATAGGAAATATACAGTAAATGGCAGAACCCTTAAGGATATTGATAGGCAAAGGGATCTGGGTGTACAGGTACCTAGGTCACCGAAAGGAGCAATGCAGGAAGGCATATGGCATGCTTGCCTTCATCAGCCGGGATATTGAGTTTAAAAATCAGCAAGCCATGTTGCAGCTTTATAGAACCTTAGTTAGGCTGTACTTGGAATATAGGGTTCAATTCTGGTATCAGAAGGATGTGGAGGCTTCGGAGAGGGTACAGAAAAGATTTACGAGGATGTTGCTGGTATGAAGGGCATTAGCTATGAAGAGAGGTTGGAGAAAATTTGGCTTGTTTTCATTGGAGCGACGGAGATTGAGGGGAGACCTGATTGAAGTCTACAAGATTATGAGAGGCATGGAAGAGTGGATCATCAGAAGCTTTTTCCCGGGGTGGAAGAGTCAGTTATTAGGGGACATAGGTTTAAGTGTAAGGGGCAAGGTTTAAAAGAGATGTACGAGGCAGATTTTTACCCAGAAGGTGGTGGGTGCCTGGAACTCATTGTCAGGGGAGGTGGTGGAAGCGGATATGATAGTGACTTTTAAGGGATGTCCTGACAAGTATATGATTGAGATGGGAATAGAGGGACATGGTCTCTGGAAGGATAGTGGGTTTTAGTTCTGTTGGGCAGCATGGTCAGTGCAGGCTTGGAGAACCGAAGGGCCGGTTCCAGTGCTGTAATTCTCTTTGTTCTTTGCTCAAGTGAAAGGGAGAGTGTGAAATAAGAATGAAAGGGAAGCTCTGAAATTGGGTGGAAATGATGAGTCAATGGAGCAAGGCCAGAAAGGGTTGTAATGTTTTAAGAAAAGAAACAAAAGATTTGTCTAGAAGAGATATGAATGGCAGATATGATGAACAGCTCCGTTTGAAAGTGAAAGGCAGAGAAAAACAAGTAAAACGGAAAGCTGTAAAGAGAAAGAAAATGAAATGGGACAGAGATTATGCTCTGAAATCCCGAAGATCGTAAATTGCTGAAGAGAAAGGTGAGGTACTGTTCCTCAAGCTAGCATTAAGCTTCATTAAAGCACTGCAGAAGGCTGAGGACAGAGGGAGAACAAGGATAGAATCAAAATGACAAGTGACTGGCAAATCGGAGTCATACTTGCAGACTGAGTGGAAATATTCCACAAAGCAGTTCACCCAATCTGTGTTGGTTTCCCAAGTATAGAGTAGATTGCATCACAAGCAATATTTTTCAATTCACGCCCACCAACCCGCTCCCCCACCAACGCCCTCCCCAGACACATCTTTATTTCTTGTCCCATTACCATCCTATTAGCCCTGCACCAGCAACTGATTTGGCATTTCATCTTTCATGGCTTCCATCTCTCTCTGGTCTTCCTTTTGTTAAGTTTTCACCTTCCTTCCTTTCACTTGCTTAAAACCTATTACTTATCTAACTTTTTCCCAGTCTGATAAAAGATAATTAACCTAAAACATTAACCCCATTTCTTTCTCAATACATGCTCTCTGACTTCGAGATCACATCTTGAATACTGAGTGTAGTTTCAGCCTCCTTATTTAAGGGAGGATGTAAATGCTTTGAAGGCAGTTCAGAGGAAGTTTACCAGATTGATACCTGGAATAAGCAGACTGTCTTATGAGGAAAGGTTGGACAGACTGGGCTTGTTTTCACTGGAGTTTAGAAGAATGAGGAGTGACTTGATTCAAGTATGTAAGATCTTGAACAGTCTTGAAAAAAATCACCATAGAAAGGATGTTTCCTTTTGTGGATGAGTCCAGAACAAGGGAACACTTTTAAAATTAGGGGTCACCATTCTAGGACAGAAATGAGAAGAATTTTTTTTCTCAAGGATTGTGCAACTCTGAAACAGTCTGACTCAGAAAACAGTAGAGGCAGGGCCATTGCATATTTTTAAGATGGAGAAAAATGGATTATTTTTAGTCAAATGATTTGGAGGCTGTCAGAAGAAGATGGAAATCTAGCATTCAAAACAGAAAATATTCAACCGTGATCTCATTCAAAGTGCTGACTCCTCTTGTTTTGTATTTGTATATGTAGGTAATGAGAGAACCATTAGAGGGAAAAATATACTTATCCTGACCCTTACTAATCTATTCATTGCAGATGCATCTGTTCATAATAGAATTAATAGGGGCAGCCATACACAGTCCTTGTCCCATTTTCACATTGTGAATACCTTTGTTGGGTTGTGTGGCAGTATCACTGTTTTAAATGGAATAGATTTCAAACAGACCTAGCTCAGATTGGACATCCATGAGGTGCTGTGGGTCAAAAATGTATTCATCCACCATCTATAACCTCATGGCCCAACATAGCCTCCATTCTACCATTACCATCAAGTTGAGGATCAATCCTGATTTAATAAGGAGTGCAGGAGGAAATGCCAAGAATACCTAAAAATTAGGTGTCGACCTGGTGAAACTACTACAGAACTACTTGAATGCCAAACAGCAGAAGCAGCATGCGATAGATAAACTAAACAATCCCACAGCCAAAGAATCAGATTCAAGCTTTGTATTTCCGCCACAATCGGTCACAAAAGATGGTGCACATCCGGTCACAAATGATGGTGGACAATTAAAAACTAAGTGGAGGAGGAGACTTCACAAATATCCCATCCTCAATAATGGGAGAACTCAGAACATCAGTGTAATGGACAAGACTGAAGCATTTACAGCCATTTCAGTCAGAAGTGCCAAGTGCGTGATCCATCTCAGCCAATATCACATCTTCAGCCAATTTGATTTACATTGCGTGATATCAAGAATTGGCTGAAGGCACCGGAAACTGCATAAGTTCTCAGTCCAAACAACAACTCAGCAGTGAGACTGCCAAAATTAGGTGTGTCTCTAACGAAGATGTTCCAGTACAGTTACAACTTTGACATCTACCTGGCAATGTGAGCAATTGCAGAGCTATGCCCTGTGCAGTCCCAGCAGTACAAATCCACCATGGCCAATTATACTCCCATCAGTCTACTCTCAATCATCAGCAAAGTGATAGAAGTTGTCAACAGTTTTATCAAGTAGCTCTTGCATAACAATAATCTGCTCGCTGACACTCAATTTCAGTCACATCAGGGCCATTCAGCTCCTGACTTCATTACAACCTTGGTCCAAACAAGGATAAAAGAGCTAAATTCTAGAGATGAGGAGAGAGTGACTGCCCTTGACATCAAGGCAGGATTTGGCTGAGTGTGGCTTTCAGGAGCCTTAGCAAAACTGGAGTCAGTGGGAATTAGGGGAGAAATTCCCCACCGGAAAATGTTATGCCTGGCACAACGGTTGTGGCTGTGGAGATCAATCACCTAAGTCCCATGATATCAGTGGATAGTCACATTAAGAAATCTCACAACACCAGGTTAAAGTCTAACAGGTTTATTTGGTAGTAAAAGCCACTAGCTTTCGGAACACTGTTCCTTCTTCAAGTGAGTGGAGAGTTCTACTCACAAACAGAGCATGTAAAGGCACACACAGCTTATAGAATACTGATTAGAATGTGAGTCTTTACAGCTAATCTGCTATTCAAATCTTAAAGGTGCAGACAGTGTGAATGGAGATAGCATTAAGCATAGGTTAAAGAGATGTGTATTGTCTGCAGACAGGACAGTAAGTGAGATGTTCAGGCAAGTCATGGGGGTACAGATAATGTGACATGAACAAAGATCCCGGTTGAGGCCGTCTTCATGTGTGTGGAATTTGGCTATCGGTTTCTGCTCAGCGACTTTGCACTGTCATATGTCGTGAAGGCTGTCCTGGAGAACATTTACCCAAAGATCAGAGGCTGAATGCCCATGACTGCTGAAGTGTTTGCCAACAGGAGGGGAACAGTCTTGCCTGGTGATTGTCGGGCAGCGTTCATTCATCTGTTGTTGTAGCATCTGCATGGTCTCCCCAATGTACCATGCCTCGCGCCATCTTTTCCTGCAGTGTATCAAGTAGGCAGCATTGGCCGAGTTGCAAGAGTACATGCCGCATACCTGATGGATGATGTTTTCACATGAGATGATGGCATCCGTGTTGATGATCTGGCATATCTTGCAGAGGTTGCTGTGGCAAGGTTGTGTGGTGTTGTGATCATTGTTCTCCTGCAGGGTCCACATCATTACTGGATAGTGTAGGGTAGAATCCTAGCTCCAACCATCTACATCTGCTTCATCAGTGACCTTCTCCTTCCATCATAAGGTCAGAACTGGAGATTTTCACTATGTTCAGTAACACTTGTGAATCTTCAGAGATTGAAGCTGTCCATGTCCAAAAGCAGCAAGACCTGGACATCATCCAGCTTGGGCTATAACCGGCAAAAGACATTCACACCACACATATGCCAGGCAATGATCATCTCCTATCAAGAGAAAATTTAACCAGATCCTCTTGACATCCCATGGCATTACCATCGCTGGAATTCCCACTATTAGCAACCTAGGGGTTACCAGAAACTGAATTTGACCAGTCATATAATAGTGTGGGTACAGGAACAGGTCAGAGGCTGGGAACTCTGTGAGCAAGTAACTCACTACTTGACTCCCAAAGCCTATCTTACTATCTACAAATTCTCCACACTCAAGAAATCAACACTATCCAGGAGAATTCAGCTTGTTTGATTGCCAGGCACTGCATCCACTAGCTTAAACATTTGTTTCCTCCACGCAGTGGCAGGTATAGGATGCACTGCAGCAAATTAGCCAAGGCTCCTTCAACCATACCTTCCAAATGGGTGACTTGTACCATCTAGAAGGACAATGGCATCATTTGCATGGGAACACCATCACCTACAAGTTCTTTTCCAAGCCACACATCAGCCTGACTTGTAATGATAAAGCTGTTCCTTCATTGTCACTAAGTCACCAGAAGGACTGCAGCAGTTCAAGAAGGCAGGCTCGCCATCACTTTTTCAAGGGCAATTAGAAATAAATAGCAAATGCTGGCCTACGCAGGGGTATCCACATCTTGTGAAAGAATATTTTTTAATGTTCTCTAAAGAGTCATTTTAACTCACCTTCTTGGTAAAAGGATATTTTTGTTCCTAGATTTTCTCAATATGAAAATTTTACTGAAGGTTTAGTGAAAGAAATCTGCAGTTGACTACTAGGAAACAATGTCCAGTGTATATAATGTGCTGTAAGATCTCCTGATTACTTGGCTCTATTTTGGGATTTTGTGCAGGCCTTCACTCCAGACTGTTAATGCTCCAACTATATTTCACAGCTGTTGTGGTAAATGTCTGTGTCAGACGCTACAAGATTTAGGTCAAGAGTGCTTAATTTGGTATGATACTTCCTGCTATGCCTTCTTTCACAATACCCACTATTTGATTAACATATTCTGTCAGTCAGTGAGCTTATAACCCCTATTGTTATTGACAGGTAACTGTCAATAGATTTAATTCTCGACTTTTGGATTGAACAAAATCCAAGTAGTCACTTTGACCTATGACTATTTACACAATCAACACCAATCTTTTTTAGCTGCTCTTGTCTACTGTGATAGACTACTGTGTGTATAATATTGTAATGTTTTGCAGAAAAAGACATAATTTTTTTTACTATTCAGGAATTACTGTCACGTTCATCTGAAGTTGTATGAGTAGCCTTAATAGATGAATTCATGAAACTGACAACAGAGTAGGAGTAGGGCTATCAAATTTACTTAAAACCAATTCTTTTACTGCTTGAAATGTATTCAAATGTTTAATAATATATCATCTTCTTAGTGGTATTACAGCATGAAAGACTACAATCACAACATTTTGAGCCCTGATGCATAAGAAAAGCTTACTTGGGCATTTTGTAATGTCAGTTTTGAACCACTTTATTTTCTCTCATCCATCTTTCCTTTACCATCCCACATTCATTGGCTGAGAAAGCTGATAGGCAATAGAGACTGCTGCCAAAGCTCTGCCCCTGATCTTCATGATCCAACCCTAGAAGATATGTGGGAGCTGTTGTGACTCATTCTGGCATTTTATCCAATCTTGGAGACACTACTAATAACTAAAACCAAATAGTTGTGTATTATCTCTCCATGGATAAAATTCAGGAACATTAATGTAGCATTGCAATCTCTAATTGCAACTCTTGACTCATTAAATCCTATAGTATGATTTCAATAATGGACAAACCATTTGTGTTATAGGGCTTTTGTTCATCAATGTTGATCTGTGACATAGTTTTCATTAAATGTTTTTATTTGTTTTATTTAGCAGTTGTTAATTGGCATAACTGCTTTCGTTTTTCACTTTATTCCACATAACCATTACTTTATGATATCCATGTTTCTAATCTCTAGTCTTCCTTTATGTTGCCTCCTTTCCCTTTGTTTTTTCAACATGGTCTAAATTCAATATATTCTTTCATAAAATTGACCATGGCTCCCGTTTTAAAGACTTGGAAGAGAGGACCTTCAAGAATCTTTTGTCAATCAGTGCTAAGTATTCCCTAGCCAAGTACAATACAGTTATATCATGAACAATGATCAACCTACTCTGATTCAACAATATGACTTAATCCCAACTTCGGAAGTATATCACCTACTTTGTGATTTTTCCTATTTCCCTTACTAGTAGCCCCTGGTTGTATTATACCAACTAGGCTAATGATGAAGAGTTAATGTCAATACAGTGAAAAGATAGTCATCAGGAAGAGCATGTAGAATGGCCCATTTGAACTTTATTTCTATTCTCAGAGGAAGAAGAAAGAACAGACCTGTATTTTTATAGCACCTTCCGTGACATCTCAAATAATTTCACAGCCAAGTATATGCAAGAGTAATCACTTGTAATGTAAGCAAACAGAAAAACCAATTTGTGCACTGCAAGTCCCACAGAGATTAATGCCTGGATGTTTACTTAAATTATGTTGGTTAAGATTAAATGTTAGCGAAGAACTTATTCAAAAATTAGTCTGGAATCTTCTACATCAACCTGTTAGAGCTAGTGGACCTCAATTTAATATCTCATCCAAATCACGTTGCATATCACAATGCAAAGGTCCTTCAGTTTGTGCTGCAGTGTCATCCGAGATTATGTGCTAAAATCCTTGAGTGGGGTTTGAACTTACAGTGTTCCATTTCAGAGGTGAGAGTGCAACGTTTGAGCCAAGACTGACACCTACTGATCATATATCAGTAAAATACAAAGGGGCAGAGAGCGATCTTCTATTAATCGCTAAGCAACTTCTTTTATTCTCTACAGAAGCATAAGAGAAATATTAAGCAAAAGCTTTTTCGTGCTATGGGATCATTATTGAAGCATTAGACAAAGTTGGGCATCAGTTGATGGGTGATTTCCTGATCTCTTGGCACATTGGCTTCAATTTTTGCATGTCTGGTAAATAAATAGTTGCATGGTTTTGCTCCACTCTATTTCTGAAACCAGCTGTGTAGTTGCTGTGTCCACCACTTTCCAACTTTGACATACTGCATTTTTCTCCTCCTTCCACTCCAAAACTGCATTCTGTCATCTTGCTGCAGACTCTAATCACTCTCCCTAAGCTTGCCCTACCTTGTTATGTCTTTCCCAACTTTAAAATGTTTTTGATAACTGCACCTTCGACAAATTCCCCATCTGCTGCCCAGGCTTATTTTATGTTATTATCATGAAAAGAGACTCCACGGAGCTGAATGATATTGCTAATGTAGATCTTATTGTACTGTTGATCTCAATAGACTACATGAGAGTACTTTGTATGAAAGGAAAAACATTTGTATGGAAGGAAAAACAATCATACAAACTGACATTTTAATAGACTCTCTGCACCGCATGTGGAACAATATCATGTTCAGCTTGGTAGTATTAGGTTAACTCAAAAAAAAGAACAATTACTTTCCCTGGAGCACAGAGATTGAAGGACTTTTTTTGTGGTTTAGATGTTCAGTCTGAATTTTGCAATGTAGTTAGCAATTCTATGCACAATTATTATCATGTAGGTCAAACTTGGGATCCTTGACTACTGCTTCCAAAGAACAGCACAGTAAAATATCCTAAATTCAAGAGATCTCTCACTGCCATCTTCCTTGTACAACAAACAATAGAGGGGCCATTAGTTTGTGTGGAAGGGACATAGAGGAGCAAACTGTAGGAAAATCATAGAGAGATGCAGGTTCTATAGCTCAGTGATAGTTATCTGTGTAGATTGGGATAACAATTAGCCCTATACTCTACACAATAAATGTGTAGAGTATAGGGCTAATGGTAGGGCTCTTAATAGTGTAAACAAAACACAAAACCAAAACACAAAAAAAAACAACACAAAAAATAACACTGTTAAGCAAAGAGAGTAGGAAGAATTTCTGAAGTGTGTTCAGGAGAGTACCTTAATCAGTACATGTCGAGCCCAAAAGGGAGTGGGGTTGGTCAAGTGGACCAAGTGTTAGAACATAGAACATAGAACACTACAGCACAAACAGGCCCTTCGGCCCACAAGTTGTGCCAAACACATCAAAACCTACCCAGCCATAGACCTATCTATAACCCCCAATCCCATTGGATCCCATATACTCATCCAGAAGTCTTTTAAAAGACCCCAGCGAGTTCGCCTCGACCACCACCGACGGCAGCCGATTCCATTCACTCACCACCCTCTGAGTGAAAAACTTTCCCCTAGCATCCCCTCTGTACTTGCTTCCCTGCACCTTAAATCTGTGCCCTCTCACCGCAACCATTTCAGCCCTGGGAAATAGTCTCTGAGAGTCCACCCTATCTATTCCTCTCAACATCCTGTAAACCTCTATCAGGTCGCCTCTCAAATGTGTTGTGGTCCATTTTGGCAGATCCAACGGGATGAATGAGTACACTATCAAAGGTAGGAGTCTCAGCTGTGTGGAAGAGCAGAGGGATCTTGGGGTCCGGGTCCATAAGACTCTCAAATCAGCCTCCCAGGTGGAGGATGTGGTTAAGAAAGCTTACGGTGTACTGGCCTTCATTCATCGAGGGATTGAGTTCAGGAGTCAGGAGGTAATGCTGCAGCTTTATAGGACCCTTGTCAGACCACACTTGGAGTACTGTGCGCAGTTCTGGTCGCCTCACTATAGGAAGGACGTGGAAGCTATTGAAAGGGTGTCTCTCCAGGGAGAACAGTCCCAGCTCCCTCAACCTGTCTTCGTAAGGCATGCCTCCCAATCCAGGCAACATCCTTGTAAATCTCCTCTGCACCCTTTCAATAGCTTCCACGTCCTTCCTATAGTGAGGCGACCAGAACTGCACATAGTACTCCAAGTGTGATCTGACAAGGGTCCTATAAAGCTGCAGCATTACCTCCTGACTCCTGAACTCAATCCCTCGATGAATGAAGGCCAGTACACCGTAAGCTTTCTTAACCACATCCTCCACCTGGGAGGCCGATTTGAGAGTCTTATGGACCCAGACCCCAAGATCCCTCTGCTCTTCCACACAGCTAAGACTCCTACCTTTGATAGTGTACTCATTCATCCCGTTGGATCTGCCAAAATGGACCACAACACATTTATCCGCGTTGAAGTCCATCTGCCACTTCTCCGCCCAGTCTTGCATCCTGTCGATGTCATGCTGCAACTTCTGACATCCCTCCAGACCATCCACAACACCACCGACCTTCGTGTCATCGGCGAACTTACTCACCCATCCCTCCACTTCCTCATCCAGGTCATTTATGAAAATGACAAACAGCAAGGGTCCTAGAACAGATCCCTGGGGCACTCCACTGGTGACCGACCTCCATGCAGAAAAAGAGCCATCCACAACCACCCTCTGCCTTCTGCAGGCAAGCCAGTTCTGGATCCACAAGGCCAAAGCCCCTTGGATCCCATGGCCTCTCACCTTCTCAAGAAGTCTTGCATGTGGGACCTTGTCAAATGCCTTGCTGAAGTCCATGTACACCACGTCCACTGCTCTTCCTTCGTCAATGTGTTCAGTCACATTTTCGAAGAACTCAATTAAGCTTGTAAGGCACACCTGCCTTTTACAAAACCATGCTGACTATTTCTAATCAACCGAAACTTCTCCAAATGCTCATAAATCTTGTCCCTCAGAAGCCTCTCCATCAGCTTACCAACCACTGAGGTCAGACTCACCGGTCGGTAATTTCCAGGACTATCCCTGTTCCCTTTCTTGAAAATAGGGACCACATCCGCAATCCTCCAATCCTCCGGAACCTCTCCCGTCTCCATCGACGACGCAAAGATCATCGCCAGGGGCTCTGCAATGACATCCCTCACCTCCCACAATAACCTGGGGTACATCCCATCTGGTCCCGGAGACTTGTCTATCTTGATAGCATTTAAAAGTTCTAACACATCCACTTCCTTAATATCTACATACCCTCACGTCCCACAATAACCTGGGGTACATCCCATCTGGTCCCGGAGACTTGTCTATCTTGATAGCATTTAAAAGTTCTAACACATCCGCTTCCTTAATATCTACATACTCAATCTTTTCAGTCTGCCGCAAACTTGTAGTGCATCCTCCCAGATCACTTTCCACCGTGAATACTGAGGCAAAGTACTCATTAAGCACCTCTGCCATTTCTTCCGGTTCCATACAGACTTTTCCCCCTTCACCTTTTATAGGTCCTATCCCTTCTCTTCTCATCCTTTTACTTTTCACATATTTGTAGAAGGCCTTGGGATTCTCCTTAATCCTACCAGCCAAGGCCTTCTCATGACCTTGTTGATAGGGTAATGCTTAGGAAACAGTAATCATTGCATCATAAAATTTAAATTTGTTATGAAAAGGCAAAATAACTTAAGAGTTAAACATCCAAAATTATAGGAGAGCCAATTCCACAGGTTGAGAACTGCTGTGACCCAGGTGCATGTGAATTAAAGACCAAAAGGCAAAAGATATAGTTGAACAGCAGGTGACCTTTAAAGAGGAAATGGTTTGTTCCCTCAAGGAAAAAGGTAAAGCAATCAAAACCAGAGCTCCCTCAGTGGCTAAAGAGACGAAGGGTAAGATGAAGCAGAAAAAGGGTGCATAACATGGATGATAATACAAATGAGATCTAGGCTCACTGGAAAAATCAGAGAGAAGTGGAAAGGGAATTTAGAGGGACAAAGGGGAGAATATGAGAGCAAACTCATGTTAGCAGCCAATATGAAAGGCAATCATATGTATTCTAATAGGCATATTGTGATAATTCTGTGCTTTTAAGAAATGTATTACATAATGTTTCTTGTGAGGGTTATGTGTAAAAGTCAGCTCTGTGTACCTGTTGTTGATCTGTCTGCAAACCAGTTACCCCACATGCTGAAAATGCAGGGGAATGATTGTTTTGAGATAATAGGATGTTTATTTTAATCTGAGCTAATGCATTTTTGCTTACATTTGAGTCTCCCCTATTTTAGAATAGGCTTTGATTAGATTGATTGACAGAGGCAGAGTCATGTGATGGAGAAGAGTTAAACTTACAAAAAAAAGCAGGCTGTTTCCGCAAGAAAGGATCTGCAAGAAAGAGAGGTGTTTTTCTCTTTCTTTCTCTGGATGTTGCTGTTCAGAGTTATCAGAAGACAGACATCTCTCTCTTATCTCTTTCCAGAGGTGTTCAAAGGCTTTAGGATTGTCAACAAGTAAAAACATGTAAGCCGATTTTGTCTGATGACTGATTTTGAAGGGGATGTTAAGTCTATGAGGAATATTGCTTAAATTGGAACTACTAGAGATAAGTTAGCAATTGAGAATTGTATCTTGTGTTTAAGTATTTTAATTGGTAAAAGTTTGGCTAATTCATTTGTTGTATTTAAACTGTATTGTTAAAATAAAATTTGTTTTGATAAAAGCTTCCGAAAATCATACCCAGAGTAAAACCCTTATTCCCCAAAATCAAATTTTCCAGTCAGCCTTTGGGCCCCTGGAAAGTTTTAGATTTTAACAACTGCCTCCAATAGCAAACTGGGAGGCATTCTGTGCTTCATGCAAGCTCTGACTGCCTGCTCAGACTGCAGTGCAGGCCACCCATTTGAAATTTACCCTCCACAATAGTGGCCTGGCTGCTGAAGGCATTCTTAAATTAAAAATTTTGAAAATGTCAGAGAGAAGCTTCCAACTTGATGCTCTCTGTTTTTCTCTTCTCCCACGCACACGTGCACACACACACACCTGAAATAATAGCCTGCTGCTTCTTGTGAGCTCTGCAGGGCTTCCTATTGGCCCTCCAGCTTTTAAGGCCCACTCACCACCTTTAATTGGGTAGCAAACCTGTCCTCTATCCAGTAATTGGCCAATTCAGGGAAAATCACTGCTGAATGACTATTTATCACACATTGCAGATTTGTGACCCCCTATTTGACCCCGACCCTAACCAATTCCCTATGCCTTAGGCATGTGTGCTTCTACTTTCCCTTACCTATCTAACATCAATAGCATAACAACATGGATTGAGTTTTATTCATGCAATTCTTTTAAAGACCCCAACAAAACCTCACCAAATGCTACACATTTCTAGAATGAGAAAACATTTTGCTCTAAGGCTAATGTGTTAACAAAGGGTATTTAATTCAGTGGCTCTTCTCTGAATCTTTTTCAAGGCTTTTGTATCACCCCTATTACATAAGGGTCCAATACCACTTGACACAGTACTACAGTAAGGTTAACCTAGGTCTTGTACAAAGTTGTTTTATTTTTCATTCAGCCATACTAGCTCTAAATGCTAACACACAAGCTTAGCTTAATTGCAGTGGTCCTGGACCTTCAGAGATTCTTTTTTCTGCTCAGTAGCCTCAAGCACACATATTATATGTCGCATCCATTTAAAAGATGAAAACCACTTTCTATCATTTTCAAAACATCAATTTCTTGGGGGTTGCCTGGCCAGAAACAGAACTAGATCAGCAATAATGGATACTGTGGCAACATAAGCAGATATAAAGGCTGGGGATTCAATAACAAGTAAGTTAACCTCCTGACTCTCCAAAACCTGCCCACTACCTACAAGACACAACCAGGAGTGTGATAGAATTGTCACCTCTTGCCTGGATGAGAAGAGCTACAGCAATACTCAAGAAACTGGACACCATCCAGAACAATGCAGCCTGCTTGATCCGCAGTCCATCCACCACCATAAAGATTCATTCCATCTACTATCAGTGCCTTGTAGAAGCAGCATGGATCACTTACAATAAACACTGCATGAGATTTTCTGGTCCCCTCCACCGTTGGAATTATGATGGGCAGGACAGAAAATTCAGCGGACCATTTAAAGGTCCGTTGACCTTGGGAGGGAATTTCTAATTTGTGGTGTGTAGGACAGGAAAATCCCACCCACTATGACAACTTGCCCTCCTAGGAACTATCCAAACAGCCTCTCCCATATAGAAGAACAAAAGCTGAAGGTATTTGGGAACATCATCCTAGCATGTTCCCAGTCCAGTCACATACCATCCTAAACTGGAATATAATTGCTGTTCCTTCACTCTCACTGAATCAAAGTCTTGAAACTTCCTTCACTCACAGCGGCGCTGTGCATATATCTACTGCACCTGATGGACTGCAGCGGTTCAAGAAGGTGGTTCGCCACTAACATCCCCAGGATAATCAGAGGTGTGCCGTAAAAACTGGTCTTCCCAGCCATTCTCACAACCCATGAAAGAATTTAAAATGGAAAGCAGCAGACTGGCCTTGTCTGAAAAAGTGGCCAATGAATGGCTAAGAAAACCTAAAGAAGACCATGCAAGGATTATTAAATTCTACAGGTAAAGTGGATGGACTGCACACCTTTCCTGACAGAATACCAAAGCCTCAGGTGCAGTGGAAACCTCTACTCAGTGAATTCTATTGCATCTAGTGCCTGTGAGGCCCATCTGTTTGTACTGCCCACTTCTTGAAAATAGGGCATCAGTTACCTGCTAGATACAATGGTGTGCTGCTGCTTAAAAATGCCACCATGGTTCATTGAGAATCTTTGGCAAGATTCAGTGGCGACAAAGTTCAAGACCACTGTGACTTTGGACATGGTGAGCACTGCTACAAAATCTGGGCTCTTCTTGAACCAGGGCACAAATGCAGAAACCATTTGCTTCGATCGGTGCAGTTTCCTGCAACACTAATTCTCTGACATGTACAGAGAGCTACTTCAGCACTGCAATCAGTGGGAAGGATATGGCATCACTTGCTCTCCTGCCCTTATTCTTCTCATGATCAGGATTTGCCATCTGTACTTGAGGATGTTATTCCTTATTGCTATTTCGATCCTATTGCCAAGTACCTTCTTCCCATGTTGCGGTGTTGCTTTGCTTGTGATTTTGCATGTATTCAGCTGCATGAACGAGATTTTGTGAACTTCTGCCTCATATGGCTCTACTATCGCTGAAGGCTCACAACCCTCTCCACTTCTCAAACATGCCTATGCCACTTGATCTATTGATCATTAGTTCCACCTGTGTGCCATTGGATAAGTGCCAATCTCAGTCATGCATCCTTTTTCAAGCCCAACTAATTGGTGCAGCTAGGGCTGGCTTACTGCTGTGTTGCCACCTCCTCCTGTTTGAGTTGTTCCTAAGCCATTATATAACCCATGTGCCCCCTATTATGATTTGAGGGAGATCATTAACTTTTGAGAAGAAATTCAAACTCCCAGTTATAAATATGAAAGATTTGACATCACAAATTCCAGGTTTAACCAAAATATTTTACTGCACAAGAATAAGAACATAAGAACTCGGAGTAGGAGTAGGTAATTCAGCTTTCGAGCCTACTCTGCCTTTCAGTTCAATCATGGTTGATCTCATCTCAGCCTCAGCTCTACTTTCCTGCCCATTCTCCATAACCCTTCAACCCGTTAATAATTACTAATATGTTTACCTTCTCAAATTTACTCATGTCCAGCATCCACCACACTCTGGAGTATTGAATTCCACTGATTCACAGCTTTTGAGAGTAATAATTTCTTCTCATTTCTATTTTAAATCTGCTACCCTTATCCTGAAACTATGATCTCTCATTCTAGATTGCCTGTCAAGAGAAAGCATCCTCTCTACGTCTATCCTGTCAATCCATTTCATCATCTTACCTACCTCAATTAGGTCTCCTCTCATTCTTCTAAACTTTAGAAACTATTGGCCTAAAGTGTCTAATCTCTTTTCAAAAGACAGACCTCTCATCCCTGGAGTCAATCTGGTGAATCTCTTGTGAACTGCTTCCAATGCAATTACATTCCTCCTTAAGTAAGGGGACCAAAATTGTATAAAAGACTCCAGATGCTATCTCACACGACGCCTTGTCCAGTTGCAGCAACACTTCCCCACTTTGATACTCCATTTCTTCATCAAGAAATGTTAAACTTCCATTTGCTTTCTGTATAACCTCTATATGCTTTACCTGCATTACAGCTTTCCATGATTCAAGCACCAGGACACCCAGATCCCTGTGCACTGAAGTTTCTTTCCATTTAGATAATATTTTACCTTTTTAACTTCTGACCAAAATGAATAAACAAAATTATTACTACTACCTTCACATTTATTATTTAAACCTAGAAATCTCAAGTGACCACTTCTCATTCTGTTTTAATTCTATCCAGAAGTTTTTCTATACATTGCAAGATCTTGAGAGTTTATTTACTACTGAGATCAAATTAAGATGAATCACAGCTCTTAAGAATGCACTTCAATTCTTCTTAATTTTCCCTCTCAGCCTCCTCTGCTCCAGAGAAAACAAATCTGCCCTATCTAGTCTCTCCTCATAGCTGTAATTTTCCAAACCAGGCAATATCCTGATGAATCTCCTCTGCATGCTCTCCATTGCAAGTTTTAATTGTTTGGTACTTCAATTTCCAGACCCTCCCTCTCATGGAGTCATAGAGTCATACAACTCAGAAACAGGCCCTTCGGCTCACCATGTCTATGCTGACCATCAAATATCAATCTATATTAATCCCATTTATCAATATTTGGTTCATACTTTACTATGCGTTGCCAATTTAAGTGCTCATCCAGATGCTTCTAAAATACTGTGTAAGTATTTGCCTCCACTACCCTCTTAGGCAGGTGAAATAAATTTTCCTCAGGTCCTGTCTAAACCACCACTTCTCACCTTAAACCTATGCTCTGTTCTTGGATATCTCTGCCATGGGTAAAAGATCCTTACGATCTACCACATCCATGCCTCTCATAATTTTGTATATCTTTATCAGATCCCCCCTCAGCCTCCTCTGCTCCAGAGAAAACAAACCCACCCTATCTAGTCTCTCCTCATAGCTGAAATTTTCCAACCCAGGCAATGTCCTGATGAATCTCCTCTGCATGCTCTCCAATGCAATCATATCCTTCTGATGGTGTGAGGACTAGAACTGCACATAGCATTCCATGTCTGGCTTAATCAATGTTTTATAAAGTTGTACCAAGATTTCCCTACTCCTATATTCTATCTCCTGGGCCCTCGATGCCACGCTTGGTAAGATTCCACATACCTTGTTACTACCCCATCTATCTGTGTTTCCACCTTCAGACATCTATAGACTTGTACATCTTTAATACTTCCTAGGAACCTATTGTTAATTGTGCATAATCTATTCTTTTTAAATGTCCCACAGTGCATTTGGTTATTTTAATGAGTGAATTAAGCATTTACATCATTGCTCATGCCTCTTTGTTTTGTCAAAAATGACATGGCACCAAACTCTCCCATCCGAAAGAAGACCTCTCCCATATTGAGTGCTTGAGAGGTTTTACAAACTGCGCAATAATCTTGATGGTTTCAACATGGTCCATATGAGGTTTGCTGGCACATTAAGCACCTCCTGCCCTCCAAGTTCCCCTCTTCTCCAACCTGATCACAGTCTTGTCCCTCCTGTCGCCTGCTAACTCCAATATTCCTGAAGCCTACCTCCCCAAGTGTACACCATTTACATGCAATTGTAAATGTGAATATTCCCATTTCTCACTGTTGGAGAACTTAGTTTGGAGGAGCCACTTAATTCTGGTGAACTGGCCTTTTAACAGCATGCATGACACACAGATATATGCAAAAGGGTTTCCCAACAACATTCATCAGGAAGCTTGACATGCCTTTAAAATGCTAAGAACTTAACTGCAAAAGTTCATCTTGCCATGGGGGAGCTAATTTTTGGCCTCCTGCCAAATTAAGTTTCCCCCACCTCCCAACCTTCCCTTCACAGGCAGGGCCAGAAGATTCGAGTCAGATTTTGCATCATCTGCTTTCCACAATTTTTGCCACCTATAAAAATTTCTTCCCTTGCTATAGTCATTGCCTATTCAAATAAACCAGCACTTCTCCAAATCAGGAGGAGCATTTTTTTTTCTTAAGGCTACGTGTTATCCTCTTATCCATACCGTTTTAGAATAAGCATAACCAGCTGGAGAACTGTAAGAAGGCTGATAATGCAAGCTATTTTCTGCTGTCTCATCTTAATCTTGTTACACAAATGATTGTGAAGGGATTCATGAATTTTAATTTTGCCCTTCACATTAGCCTCTCGTGTCATGCATCCCAGCTGCCGACTAAAGGAGCTGACCACCCAGCCTTACACTTTGGGGCAGTGGAGGGGATGGGGGAGAATTGCCTATAATCTTGACAGTTATGCAAGAAAAATATGGACTTACCAAGCACTCAGGAAGCTGATTAACAGCGATCAGGAGAAACAACTTTGCATCTTAAACTTTTCAACTCCAACTAATTGCCAAGGTCTTGTTTTTTGTGAACAAGAGGTTTTAATAGTAACAATTTACAACATACTGATAGCAAATTACTACAATAGCCCACTATTTCCATGTTCCCATCTTAGTGTTTGCACTTTAAAAAAATGCTTTCATCTAACAAAAGCCATTCATTCTAAGCATCATTCTCCTATTTTTAAGTAAACTTCATTTTTTTTGCAATGTTTCCCCTTCCAATTCTCTCTTCCCTTCTTGAAGCTGACAGGTTGTTTTCAGGTGCAGGCTACCATCTGGTAAAGCAGATGGCCTTCATGTGTGAACCTCCATGTAGACTGTGTGGCCTGAATTCTTGCTTCCTGTTCAGAGGCACAAACCCAACTCACGAGAAAGTGCTCCGGAAGGTAGAATTTTCGGTCTGGGGAGGTATGAAAATGAAAGAAAAATATAAAACAACCCTCACCTCTCATACCTTTTCTCCCTCACACCCCCTCACCCCCAAACTCCTTGCTCCTTCCAAGCTATCTCATGCCTCTTCCCACTCCCATGGCCTCTCACATTCTCTAGACCAACTTATCCTCCTCTACCTGTCAACCTATGATACTTTATAGCTCCTATGCCAACTCATGCTAATCCATTCCTCCAACCACCACTTTTGTCCTTACACTTAGTGAGCCAACTCAACCAGTATCGTCCTCAGGCAGATTCAGCTATGCTGAGATTAAATAAAATAAAGCTATTCAATATGTATTGAATAATTTACTATTCAAAAAAATCCCACTTTCATTGATTAAAAACCCATTTATCATGTTCAACTTCCTTTAATCCCTTTATAAAAAATAAGCATTGAAATTCATAGTCCCACTTCAAGTCCCACTTAAGTGTAAACACTTAAAGCTGTCAATTAAAATGTGAACTGAGAAGCACCCCATTGTGAGAGTGGAAGGTTGTGAAATTAGTCGAGTAACACCTGTCCAGTAATGATAACCTTCAGCTTTATGTAAACTGAGTGAAATAGTAAGCATTAATCATTTTTTAAAATTTGGGACAGTCTTTTCACATATTTAAAGTCAGGAGTTTTAAATGCCTTGACAATTTGACAGTTCCTTATGAGAATTCCATTTGGCTTGACAGCTCCAATGAGTTCATGCATTTATTACGCACATTCATGTCTATTTTTGAAAAAATTTATTTCTCCCAAAGGGCTCTTGTCCTTTCCAAAGGATGTACCCAGCGTATCTAAAAAAGTGCCATATCCTTCAAAAGGGTCCCCTGCCTATCCAGGCAATTCATCAAAGTTTGGACCTGCTTCTATCAGGTTTAATTGGTACACACCATGTTTTTCACTCCAAGCTAAAAAAAACTGACATGACTGAAGACATTTGCTCTTTTATATAGGCAGCTGCTTCCATGGACCATGGCTATGCAGTTTAGAATGAGCTTCTGTTTGCCCTACAAAAAGAGTGGGTGCAATGTTTGGGTGTGAGACTTCCAGATTTGGCCTCCAAAGTCATTTCTGTAACAATGGAGGGACTCTGCTTGTCAACTTTTCATTCAATCCCATTCTCCTGCCCTATCCCCATACCCCTTCATTCTCTTAGTAGATTCCAGGAATCTATCCTTGAATATATTCAATGATTGAGCAACAATAGTCCTCTGGGGTAGAGAATCCAGTTGATTCATACCCTTTGGAAGGAAGAAATTTCTCCTTACACTGGTCATAATTAGGCAACCCATTGTTCTGAGATTGTGACCCCTGTTCTAGACTTCCAAAACAAGGGAAACATTCTCCTAACGTCTACCCTATCTAGTGCCTTAAGCATGTATGTTTCAAGGGGGTGACCTTTTATTCTCAATTTGAGGGACTATAAGCCTACAATACCCAATTTTTTTATCTAAGACAATCCCCTTATCCCAGAAATCAGTTTGGAACCCTTGTCACTTTGTTTTACCCCCTCTCCCAAGATTAGCTAGGTGTTTTGGTTAAGAACTATCTCAACATAGAATTGGGATTCTATCTGAGTTCTTATTCTAATGGAAAGTCCAATACATTTGAGATTACTATGCCATATCTTTGAGTGTTGATTTATTCTTGATCTGCAGAATATAGAAACAAATTTCTCTGCATTGCAGCAATAGGTTACAGCAGCACACAATGGGATGTAGTATGCTAAATTCTGATGTATTCAATGGGTTTTTGTCTTTGATCAGCCTGTGGGGTCCATAAATTAACCTATTGATTTCTCCCTCTTTCTTCATTGGTTGGAATCTTCGTTTCACGCTTGCTATGTTCAATGGTTTATTGAACAGAACAGCTTGTTATTCAAAGAAAGAAGATGCATATTTATCCATTGGTCTGCTATATAAAGCTGAATAAGTATAATGTCAAACTTAATAATTTGATCTCTTCCTTTTTTGTGTTAATTTTTGATTTTTTTTATCCCTTGTAGAAATTGATTTTTGAATGTTTCTGTGCAGGGACTGCTTGGAGAGGCAGTGGCACACTGGTATTGTCACTGGATTAGTAATCCAGTGATCCACGGCAATGCTTTGAAGACCAGGTTCAAATCTCACTATGGCAGATGGTGAAATTTGAATTCAACAATAATCTAGATTAAAAAACTACTGATAACCATAAAACGATTGTCAATTGACGTAAAAACCCCATCTGGTTCACCGTTGTTCTTTAGGAAAGAAAATCTGCCGTCCTTACCTGGTCTGGCCTACGTGTGACTCAGATTCACAACAATGTGGTTGACTCTTAAAATGTCCTCAGGGATGGGCAGCACGGTAGCACAGTGGTTAGCACTGCTGCTTCATAGCTCCAGGGACCTGGGTTCAATTCCTGGCTTGGATCACTGTCTGTGTGGAGTTTGCACATTCTCCTTGTGTCTGCTTGGGTTTCCTCCGGGTGCTCTGGTTTCCTCCCACAGTCCAAAGATGTGCGGGTTAGGTTGATTGGCCATGCTATAATTGCTCCTTAGTGTCCTGGGATGTGTAGGTTAGAGGGATTAGTGGATAAATGTGTAGGGATATGGGGGGTAGGGCCTGGGTGGGATTGTGGTTGGTGCAGACTCGATGGGCTGAAGAGCCTGTTTCTGCACAGTAGGGTTCTGTATTCTATGTTCTAAATACTGACCCAGCCAGTGATGCCCGTATCCGATGAATAAAAAAAAGTACACATGCACTCATTACAAAAATGGATACACTGCTGGAAAGTCTGTGACCAGGACATACTTGGTTAACTTTGTGAGGACAATGCAAGCTATATGAAAGAAAGCAGTAATATCAGTACAGAAAAATTTATAATTTATTGGTGTAAAGTCACAGAGCCAGTGTGGTAACAAGTCAACAAGTGTAAAAGTGTAGTTACCTCACAGATTGCATGTGATTTCCTAATGTCCAGGGACCGTGATTTGAAAGCTTATTCATTTCACTTTCCTTTACCTCATCTACCATTACTTAATGGAGAATATGGGCTGGTGACTTCCTTGTAGGTCTGCCGGTTCTGCTTAGTGAACTGCTAGAAATTGTACAGGAATGTCCTTTTAACTTAGTTTTCTACATTTTTTGCTGGGAAATGCAAAAAGTTTCTGATTGGATACCTCGCTGTTGACAAAGTAGCATTGAAAGCTCATCAAATTGAGAAATTAATCTTGTTTTATTTCATCCCCCTTACAATTTTCTCTGAAAGCACCACTCATAAGTAAGAGGCAACTGGCCGCCCTCATTTTAAGACATAGCTGTGCCATACCTTGCAGTATCAGAGCTCAACTCAATCTTGCTATCAGCCAGTGCCCATTGTTCTAGTAGATATTACTGGATCACATTCAGGACCAGGAGCCCTGGCTGTTTTTCATCCTGAAAACCACCCCCCCTCCCCAATCCCATCCCATCCTTATCCTAGCTCAGGGCTGAAAGACCAATTATTGTGGGCTAGATTAATGGAGATGATGAGGGTGTACTGTAAGTGGCAATCCCAACTCTTCCTGATACCAGATTCCTCAAGGGACCTCTCCAAACCACATCCTCAAACCCAGGAGCCCAGAAGCAAACGTGCCAGGGCTTGTTATCATGCTGCCTGCATGGTGAGTGCCATATCTGACATTGGCTAAATACCTATGGCTATAGCGGTAGTTCTAATGCAAACACTTATTCCCACCCAAGGACATGAATTGGCAGGAAGGCCATTTCCTAACCTTCCAGCTCTGAACTTATTTGGGGTGGAGATCTCCACTGCCATCCTCCCACCTGATTAAATGCATCCCACCAAACCTTCCACAGGTGAGGGTACAAAATTCCAGTCAACAGCCCTTCTGCAACACAGATCAATTACCTCAGTGAAGGTTATGGATTTAAGATGGGAACTGCACTCCTCCACAAGACTCTACAAAGGATTTCTTGATTGTTGGGCATATGTCTAAATGGATGTGCAAGCATGCATGCTGGAAGAATGTGAAAAAATGTGTTTTGAAATGTTATTTAACTTGAATGACACAGAACCAAAATAGCACTGGTTCTTCCCAATTGGTTGTAGTTTTTGCCATCACATTGTGTTCTCCTGTTCAGCGTTTGTGCACTTGGTTTTCTTTCAATTTGGGGATCTGCCTTCAACTTCTGACATCTTCTTTCTGTGTATCCATCCAGTTGATCTGGTTTTTTTCTGCTCTCTGCTTCCTTGTTCAGCAACTGCATCCTGCACCAGTGATAAGAAGTAAGAGAGGAAATAAAGTGCAATACAGAAAGAAAATATAACAACAGTTGAGGTGAAGGGAGAATTGAAAGACATGATGAGGGAAAGGAAAGTAAAGGACTGAAGCAGAGAAGGGAGCAAAATATGAGGTCAACAGATCTGGATAAAAAGGGAGGGGGGGTGCGGGTGATGAAAATTGAACATAGAACGTTACAGCGCAGTACAGGCCCTTCGGCCCTCAATGTTGCGCCGACCAATGGAGAAAAAGCAATGACCCTCTAACCTAAACCATTCCATTTTCATCCATAAACCTATTCACTGACCACTTAAACGCCCCCAAACTTGGCACACCTACAACTGCTGCAGGCAGGGCATTCCATGCACTCACCACCCTCTGGGTAAAGAACCTACCTCTGACATCCGTCCTATAACTACCACCCCTTAATTTAAAGCTATGTCCCCACGTGCTAGTCTTCTCCATCCGAAGAAAAAGGCTATCACTGTCCACCCTGTCTAATCCTCTGATCATCTTATATGCCTCAATAAGGTCACCTCTTAGCTGCCTTCTCTCTAATGAAAATAACCTCAAATCCCTCAGCCTTTCCTCATAAGACCTTCTCTCCATACCAGGCAACATCCTGGTAAACCTCCTCTGCACCCTCTCCAATGCCTCCACATTTTTCTTATAATGTGGCGACCAGAACTGTACACAATACTCCAAGTGCGGCCGCACCAGAGTTTTGTACAGTTGCAACATGACATTGCAGCTCTGAAACTCAGTCCCCCTACCAATAAAAGCCAAGACTCCGTATGCCTTCTTAACAACCTTATCAACTTGAGTGCCAAGGGGGTGAAGGAGAAAAAGTACCAGCTGAGAAGCGAGAATTGCGATGTGAGAAAAGCAAGGGATGTAGTAGGGGGAGGGAAAAGGAGAATGAGGAGAGGAAATGGAAACAGAGGCAGAAGAAATAGGAAGGGAGAAGAGACAATATTTTTCCAAACTTATAAATATTTGTATCCTTGTGTACATGGGAGCAAGAGGCTATCTGAAAATGATCAAAAGTATTGAATTATAATTTAGCAAAATGTTTCTTCTTTTTTTCGCAGATGAAGGATGAGAAAACAGAGAAATATGATGAGAACCTCCACTATCCTATCCTCGTCACTCTAACAAAACAGGAAACAGCCATCAATCCCCAACCAAGCTGAGACCTGTGAATGTACTGATGCAGCCCTGAGACTTCTAGCGGCTGCACTCGTCAATATGAAAGCACAGCTCGTTAACAATTTCTCCTTGAGGATGCTCATTATGGAAGTAATACTTTGTTGTTGAAGAGTAAGAAAAATTTGCAAGTGTAAGCTCACCCTTTTCCCTACACACAAACTACACAGAATTTGCAATGTTCCACACTTTCCAATTAAAGCAGTTTGCCTCACTGAAGGTGGCTGTGTACATGTAATTGTTTTTTTTCTGATTGCTTTGCTATTTAAAATGTAAAGTCCTTTATTTTCTAAGGTTTTTTCCTAATGCTGTTTTCCTAACTAAAGAACGTTATACACTTGTTTATTTTTGAATAAATTTATAGAAAAAAATCTCATTTATAATAATTAATCTGCAAATCCCTTTATTTTCTTCAATCTAGGGTGGCTCAAACTTACATTTAATGCAAAAAATGCTTTATGCTTGGGTGGTGTTCACTTCCATTTGCTTTACCTATCTGCATCATTGCAGGAATCTTGTAAACTTGACCACTTAGCTTTAGTGAGATAAAGCCTGTTCAACCCTCTGCCCCTCCCTTCCAATTATGTATGATTAGTCTCAGTGTGTTGTGTCAAGATGAAGGAGTGTGCTGAGTGGTTATTATCTGTTTAGTTGCAAGGAATCTACGCAGTTTCTTACTTTCTGCAGAGAATGAATCTTTTGAGGTATTCGGTTCCAGCAGTTCACTGTGATAACCTTTCTTTAAACCTAAGCTTTGGAATAATAAATTTTAAATCCCCATTTGATGGCTTTATGGCAGATAACTTGCTGCTCTGAGTGATTCCTAAATATTTACATATACCATTCTCATCAAACTTTCTCAGGAAAATCCTTACATCATTGCACACTTCAGATGAGCAATCACTTACACAACCAAAGTGATGTCAAAGGCTGGGATAATAGTTTAGGACAGTCAGTTGAAAGCAGTTTTTAACCTTGGTCATTATTGCTATTTATCCAATGCTCCTTTAACCCTAATTTTGAATAAAGTAAAAACTTGAAGGAATTGTGCACGATTCAGTTTTTTATCTCTGCATTCCTATTTTGTGCTTTTCATTGTTTTTTTCCCCCCCTTTCTTTGTTCTCCTCCTTTCCTGTGGTTAAGCAGATCCTAAAAGGGCTTAGCTGTTAATACTGGGATCTAGTTGTAGGATGTGTACAGTAGCAGAATCCAAGAAGCTGAGCAAATGATGGAAGCTTAGTGTTGCAAACTGAGAAGGAAAATTGTTTTTAATTAGCACCTTGGTAAGAACTGCTGATTAATAGCGTTTGGTTTTGTGAAGGGCTTTCAGCTGAGTAATTTGTGCAGCCATTACAACAGTTTTGTCAGAGCTTCTCTCCTGTTGTTAAACACAAACAGCAGATGATAACAGCCCAAGATGAGTTTGTCAAGTAACAATTTATATTACTGAAGTAATAGCATTTGCACTGAGGTGCGGTAGCTCATTAAGAACTAAGGAAAGCCTTTGGAGAACAAACTTTTGAGTGTCAAAATGTCCTTTCAATAAGATCGATTTTAGCAATCTCTATTGCAGCTTGCATTTGTTTGTGTTGTGTATGAATCCATAAGATTAAGAATGTATGTGTATATATATGTATATATATATATGTTTATATGATTGCTATGCCAGGTGGGGAATGCTCTGAGCCAGACTAATATCATAGCAGTAGCAGTTAACTGCTGAAAGCCTCAAATAATAAAGTTTCAAAGTAATGCCAACTCTAAAGCAGCTTCAGGCTGCATAGGATGTGAGTGAGAGTCATCCACTGCATGCAGCACAAACCTTTGTTATGGTTCAGGTCAGAAACTCCAAGTATTTTATGGAGCCCACCTGCTTCTTGAATTTGACTGGGATAAGCAAGAGATGTTTCACTTCAGGTATGATTCAAATGACCCACCAGGAAGCTTTTATCAAACAAAATTTATTTAAGAATATAGTTAACATGTACTGTAAGAAAATTAGCAAAAACATTTATCAATTACAAACAAGAAACAGAACAACTACTATAGTATATAACCCTTAACAAATTTATCTAATGTGTTCCGATCAAATCAATCCCATAGACAAAAGACTTTTTCGCAGATTTAACACAGCAAAGACAAATGCTCACATAATACTAGACTTAAGACCTTTGGATGAAGTCTACAGTTCTCTGGATAGACTCAGAACAGTTTGAAATCAAAACAGCTTCCCAGACTCTAAGCTTCCCAGATTCTAAGCAAGCTACAAAGGCAGATTTTCTACCCCAGGAAGGCAGTTAACTAAATAACAGTATTTTCCAAAATCAGCGAGAGAGAAAGAGATGCTGCTTTCAATCTTTTGTCCCCTCCCTTCTAAAACTAAAAGTGCAGCTCCAAAACTAAAAATGAAATAACTCCTATCACCTGACCAGCCAATCAGATTTTTCCCTAACAATGCAGAGTCATAAACATCCCAGTAAAAATAAACAAACCTTGTTGAAACAGCAATAGCAAGACACCTCCAGTCAAACCGGTAGCATAATGACATCAGCCAAGGCTGTGAGCAGAGAAATACTGACTGTGAGAGCTGCAGATATCATGATTTTTTTTAAAAAATCTCATAAAGGTACACTAACGTCACATTTTAATAGGTCAACTTTGTGGCTGTGGCCTCCAATATGAAATTGGTTGGCATGTTAAAAATCTGAAATTCAATGCAGCTTCAGAAATGGAGGGCCTCCAGCAATGGGTGCCATTAAGTGCTTTCATCATAATAAACTTTAAACTGTTGGTTTTATGAATTGCCAGGCAGCTTTGCAGTTGCTCAGAGGAGCTTGCAGTGTCTTAAGTGTGACAAGCGCTATTAGGAATTGTGACCATGCTTCAAGCATACTTGGCTTTTCTACTCCCAGGGTGATTGCTGCCTATTAGTCAGCATCTGGGAAGGTTTTCCAGTGGCAATCTTAGTTCAAGAGCTTTCTGGGCTTTGACCTGCTTTTTCAAGGCATTCTCTGAGGAGTTTTTATGAAGAGAATGCTAGCGGATTTGTAGCCACATTTTATTAATTCCATTTGAGTTTCCTAATGCTGTCATATAGAAATGGTTTTCATTGTTTCTAGGGTGCTTATTTGCCTGGTGCACCTTTCCACATGTTCCTTAAAAGAGTTACTCTGAATAAAATTGTAAAACTGCAAGATATTTATTTTTGGAAAAATAATTATTAATCTCAACTTTTCAGAGATCTAATATAATAACATGGAAATCCCTTGAAATGACCAAGTGTTAGTAATTTCATTTTCAAATATATGTCACACAATGTTAATTCAAAACATACATGGAAGATACACAACAGGGAAATGTGGAACAGGGAATTGATTCTATTCATAAAGAAAACTTGAAAGCTCACAATCACAATTGCGTTAACAAGGCCTTCTTAATAACTGGAATGTATTCTACATTCCAGTTTCCCACTATAATGAACCTGTAAAATTAATTAAATTTGTATTTTTTTTGTTCTTACAGTTTTGCCATTTTAGTTATATTAGCTCTATTTTCAATCTCGATGCGGTGTCCTACTATCAATCTTATCATTTCACCTCAGTTTCTCAATTTTAAAAATATAACGTCTATTGGAAGATGCTTTTTTACTACACATTTGATCATATGCTGTGCGTCTCTTCAGCAGTAAGTGGCTGGTACCTTGAAAATCCTATTAGTGGGCTAAAGAGTTTAATCTACAAACTATTCTTGGTCAGACTCCTGTCGTTTTACAGCAGTGAGTCATTTAGCTATGATGAGACTTCAGACTTGTGACATGATAGAAGACTTGCAGTCACATTTTAGATTTAACATTTACACTGTGTAAGGAATTGACTTGTTTGCTTAACAATTTGCATCCGCACGGCAGGGTGTACATGTATTGTTTACAATGGAGGCGTGGTGTTTTGGTAGAATACCATTACATCACTTATATGAGAATATGCCCATTCATACATACAATTGCATTGTAAGATTGTCAATCAAAAATAAGTTATCATCATCCATGGTTCTGAATGCTAAACTTAAATACAACTGAAAAGTCAAAATTCGCCTATCCTGTTTTTGCTTCATAACTTTGGATCTAGTTTAGAGACCCATGTGGGTGGAAAGTGGAAGCCATATAAAAATAATCTAGTAAAGATTTCTGATGTGCAATAACTTTAGAGTTCCATGTATGTAAAGTGAATGGTAGAATCATATTTTACAGCACAGGAGTATACCAGTGGGTCAACGAAGCTTTGTCAGCTCTCTGAAAGAGCTTTCAACTTAGTCCTGCCCATTCTCCACGCTCTTGACTTTTTATATCTTGTTGTTCAGGCACTTGCATGTTAAAAATTACTAAGAATTCCTCCACCACTTTACATGAAGATCTTTTCATGACTTAACAATCCCCTGCATGTTAAACCTGTTGTTTACTCTTTTGATGTTGACATCCTCTTACCAAATCATTGATCAATTATCTTACCAAAACCCTGGGAAGAATTTTGAACACTTCAACAGTTTTTCTCTGATTTGACCTTCTTCCTTTAATGAAGAGAGAAACTGCTTATAACTAAAATAATTTGTTTAATTTTCATAATGAATTTCTTTTGTAACCACTGTATAGTTTTGAGATCATATGAGAAATATGATGCCCAAAACTAAACACAATATTCCAACTGAACCCTAATCAATGTCTGTATATGTTTCGCAATATTTCTTTCTTTGCACTTTGGCACTGCTGTCTTACAACACCAGGGACCCGCGTTCGATTTCCATCTTAGGTCACTGCCTGTGGAGCCTGCACCTTCTCTCATGTCTGCATCGGTTTCTCTAAGTACTCCAATTTCCTCCCACAGTCTAAAAGACATGCTGGTTAGGTGCACTGACTCATTGTACCCGAATAGGCACCAGAGTGTGATGACTAGGGGACTTTCACAATAACTTCTTGCAGTGTTAATGTAGGCCTACTTGTGACACTAATAAATAAGTTTTAAAATTCTTTTAAGCCTTCATAAAACTTGTGATCTGATTTTTTTTAGATGATATGATCACATTTGATCATATGTTGTCCTTTTTTCAAAGATTTATTTACCTGAATCCTGGCCTATCTGTTGCTATTACTCCTGCCAGGTTTTACCATTTTGTGTACCTTATGATGTTTTACAATATCAAATGTGTTATATAAATGGAGATTGCTGTTGTCTACAGGTCCTCCTTATTTGTACTTCCAAATTTTATCAGCGCAACATTAAATATCATCTTGCATCTATGTGCCCAGTCTGCTAATCTGTATCCTCCTCAAGTTGCTTACTGTACATAGTTCATCAGGACGCTTATTTGTGTCATTTGAAAACATTGATATTGGGTTCAAAACCAGATCATTTGCAATATTGCGAAAAGCCTTAGAACACAGTATTTGCAGCCCACGAATTGAAAAACATTCACAAATCACCAGCCTCTGTTGTCTAAACTTTAATGAAATCCTCACGCTGCCACATTTCCTACAAAACTCTGTGCCTTAACTTTATTAAAAATGTCTCTGTGCAGCACTTCATTAAATGATTTTTCAAAATCTTAACAATATCCACTGTTTTTTCTTTACCAATATCCTGTTCCTTCAGTAAGGAATACCAACTTTACTTTCACAAATCCGTATTTTTTTTAACTTATTTAGGTATATTTTTCTGTTTTTTGATCTCAGGAAGTTTACCCACTGACAATATTAGACTGACTGATCTAACTGTAATAATCATGGGTGATTTTAACCTACATATTAATTGGATGAATCAGCACGGCAAAGGTAACCAGGGAGATAAGTTTGTAGAGAATATTTGGGATAATTTCTTATGCGTGTTCTAGAACTAACCAGAGAGTAAGCCATTCTAGATGGGGTAATGTGCAGTGAGACAAAATTAATTAATGATTCATAGGGAAAAGTCTCCAGCTAGCAATGATCATAACATGATTGAATTTCACATTCAGTTTCAGGGCAGAAGAATGAATCGAAATAAAGATATGAAGATGTGCTGGCTAAAGTGAATTGGAAAATTAGCTTAAAAGGTAAGATATTAGAGATGCAGTTATGAGGAGATAACTTGTACCTCAAGAGGAAAAAGGGAGGGAGGAATTCAAAACAATTATAATCATCAAGGATAGGGTACTGAGCAAACTATTAGAACTCAAGTGTGACAAATCTCCAGGATGTGATGGCCTCCATCCTAGGATCTTATAAGAAGTGGCTGCTGATAGAGATGCATTGGTTATAATTTTCCAAAATTCTTGGATTCTGAAAAGATCCCATCAGATTGGAAAACAGACAATATAACATTTCTATTAGAGAAAGGAAGGAAACAGAAAGCATCAAACTTGCAGGTCAGTTAGTCTAACATTTGACATCGGGAAATATTGGAATGTATTAGTAAGGAAGTTATAACAGGGCATTTAGGAAATCCCAGAGTAATCAGGCAAAATCAACATGGTTTTGTGAAAGGCAAATGTGTTTAACTAATTTATTAGCATTCTTTAAGAAGTAACAAACAATATGGGTAATGGAGAACGTGTAGATGTGGTGTACTTGGACTTTCAAAAGTCATTTAATAAGTGCTGCATCAAAGTTTATCACATAAAATACTTTATGGTGTAGTGGATAACATATTAGCATGGATAGAGGATTGTTTAGTTAACAGAAAGCAAAGAGCAAAAATAAATGGGCAATTTTTGAGTTGGCAAGCCGTAACTAATGGAGTGTCACAGTGCTGGTTGGGGCCTCAACTATTTACTATCTTTATCATTGACTTGGATGAAGGGGTGGAATGTATGGTTGCTAAATTTGCTAATGACACAAAGATAGGCAGGAGAATAGATTGTGAAGAGAACCTAAGTTTGCAAAAGAATATAGATATACTACGCGATTGGCAAAAATTTAGCAGATGGAGTTTAATGTGTAAACATGTGAACTTGTCCACTTTGGCAGGAAGAATAGAAAAGCAATGTAGTATTTAAATGGAGTAAACATGCAGAATTCTGCAGTGCAGAGGGATTCAAATGAAGCACAAAATGTTGGTATGCAGGTACAACAATTGATTAGGAAGGCAAATAGAATGTTGGCATTTATTGCAAGGGCAATCAAGTATAAAAATAAGGAAGTGTTGTTACAGTTCTACGAAGTATTGGTGAGACTGGTAAGACGTTGTATTGCTTGTACCCACCCAGTAGAGAAGTCTGTCTGTTTGGCTGCTGTCCAGTGATAATATGCTGAGGGCAGCCTTAACTACCTAAGAATGGCACTTCCAACCCTGAAACCCTACCCTGAAGAGTTGCTGGCCAATCTGATTAGTCGGCAGCCATGTAACCCCAGCAGGGCCAGAACTAAGTAATGGGTGCAGCTGGTATTATATTCAGGCCCCAGGAAGAGGAAAACATGGATGTTAGACTCCGGTGAGTGGAGGCTTTTGAATAGGGAAAGATTATGAACTTTTTCAGGGGGGTGGGAGAGATATGGGGTTAACTTCTGGATGCCAGGAAGGCAAGGCGCATGATGGGTGGCATCTCCTCTCAAGTGAGGTTTCTCCCATCTGGCCTTTTGATCAGAATTGATAGAAAAGTGGACTTGTCAAGCTTCCACCATTTACCCCTATTATGACAGGGGAGATGGAATTAGGCCTGTAATTGGCCAATCAGTTAAGTGCCTCAATAGCCCAAGGGCATTTATTATGAGGGAACAGTGTGGGCTGGAATGTGGTGAGCTACTACCTGTTCTATTTTACATGTTCCTCCACAATGAGGAAAGGTCAGCAGGATTTGTAAAATTTACCCCCATGTCTTTGAGTTTGGTCAGTTTTGGCAGTGTTGGTATGCCATATGCAGGGCTAGGAGGGCCAGAAATTGGAGTAGAACAGGTTATACCACATACCACCATATTGTTGGGCTACACTCTGAAGGAATAAGGAGGGGGGTGGTCTGTTCTTGCATTTGCCCCCTTTCTGACAATGTTGGGTAAAGAGATGGGGCTGATGGAAAGATGGTAATCAACAGGATTGATGTCAGTTTCAGCTTTAGTATACCCCAGTGCATGTGTGCCTTCATGCAGAAGATGTAAATTTATTGGCAGATGGCATGACTTTACTGCATTTAGTTGCAAAACAATTTGCCACTATAAGGAAAGCTTCCCTTTTTGAAAAGGACAAACTCTATTCATTTCTTTGCCACCAAAGCCAGTGTTTGGGCTACTCATCCCAATTATCCTTGAGATGATGGTTTTGAGCTGCCTTCTTGAATTGCTGAAGTTCATCTGATGTAGTTTTACTGAATGTTTTTAGGGAGGGAGTTCCAGGATGTTGACCCAGTGACTGTGAAGGAACAGTTTTGATGCTCCAAGCCAAGATGTTTAGTGATTCAGAGTGGAACTTGCAGATGGTGATGTTCTTATGCACCTGCACTCCTTGTCTTTCTAAGTGGTAGAGATACAAGGAAGGCAAATGGCATCTTGGCATTTGTTGCTAAAGGAATAGAATATAAAATAGTGAAGTGTTGCTGCTAATGTACAAAGCAATGAGACTGCACTTAGAATATTGTGTACAATTTTGCTTCCCTTACTTGAGGAGGGATGTAGTTGCATTGGAGGCAGTTCAAAGGAGGTTCACTAGATTGATTCCAGAGATGAGAGGCTTGCCTTACAAAGAGAAATTGAACAGTATAGGCATATTCTTCCTGGAGTTTAGAAAATTAAGAGATCTATTTGAGGTGTACAAAATTAAGGCGATTGACAAAGTAAGCATGAAGAAAATATTTCCTCCTATGTGGCAACCTACAACAACAGGTCATAGTTTTAGGATAAGGGGTGGCAGATTTAAAAAAGAGATGAGGAGAAATTACTTCTCTCAAAGAGTCGTGAGTCTGTGGAATTCACTATCAAGAGTGTGATGAATGCTGGGACTTTGAGTAAACTTAAGGAAGAAGTGAACAGATTTTTAATTAGTAAGGTTTGAAGAGCTATGGCGAATGAGCATGTAAGTGGAGTTGAGGCTGAGTTGAGATCAGCCAAGGTGGAATGGTGGAGCAGGTTCGAGGGACTAATTTGACTACTCTTGCTCTTAGTTCCAAATATTCTAATGAAATTCAGCTCTTTTCTCCATTTTTGGGCTAAGGTGTAAGGTCTGGAGCCCAGCAGTCCTGCAGCCGAAGCATTTGTAAACAGTTTTATTGCTGGCTAAATACTGCTTGGTAGGACATGACATGTTCCATGACACTGCTGTGATCGCGAGTAGACTGGTGTGGGGCAGTAATTGGCCAGATTTTTGTATCTGTTGGCACTCTACTCTTATTTTCTCCTCTCCCATTTAGCAGGTAATATGGCTGTACTAATTGTAGTGAGGGTAGCCATTCACTTTATATAACTAACCTTAACTCAGGGAATTACAAACAATTCAGTGATTTCTCTCTTTCCTACTAAGTTGCTCTCTGTTGTTGGGGCAATTAGAGGTCAGGAGGAAGACGGAAGAAACAAGGATTCTGATGCAAGAAAGGGGAACAGAATCATAGAGTCAACAGTGCAGAATGAGTCCATTTGGCCCATCATGCCTGCACCAACAACAATCCCATTCAGGTCCTGTTCTATCCCTGTAACCCCTCATATTTACCCTCCAAATCCACCTGACATGAAGGGGCAATTTATCGTAGCCAATCAACCTAACCCACACATATTTGGAGTGTGGGAAGAAACCTGAGCACCTGTAGAAAACCTATGAAGACACAGGGCAAATGTGCAAACTCCTCACAGTCACCTGAAGCCAGAATTGAACCCAGGTCTCTGGTGCTGAGACCTCAGTGTTAATCACTGTGCCACCACGCACCTTCAATAGAATAAAGTAGAATAAATATATAAAAATGTAACATCTCATCCAAGTTTCGTATTTCACATTGGATCTGGAAGTAGGATTCCAAAGGAGGAAAAAGTAGATGGAAAATTAGCCAAAGCTCCAATAATATAAATGTTGGTTGTGTTGCAAAGAAATCTTCCCCAAAGCTTGAGACCAGGTCATCGATTATCTCTTGTCATTTAGCTCATTAATTGGGAAAGGGTAGCAAAGATGACAGAAGATAAAAGCAATTAGTCATTTAGTTGTACAGAACATGAGTTTTGCTGAAAAAAGTGACATACCATTGAAGCTTTTCATCTAGTATTCATTAGGACAGCTACACAAGATAAACTGACTGTAAATGGACAAAACTTTACAGTGGATGAGAAGAGAGTGCTGATTGGTAGAGGTGTTACCATGGAGAATGCAGCTAAGAACAATTAACTTTTGTTTTGGATTCAAACCAAGTAGGTCAACCCTGATTGGTCAAGGCATTGCTGTGGGGAATGACCCAGGGAATGGCTGTCTCCAATCCCCCAAGCTTTTGTTTAGTTGAATAAGGTGTAAAGTGTGGACATGCTCCTTCTATTTACAAAGGACAGGATTGTGTGTGTAAATATACGTGGCTTCTAGCCTGCGTAGGTGATTTACACTCCAAGTCTGACAATCGTAAATTCGATTTCAGTGCAATTCAAAAAGCAGTTGTACAAATTTGAGTTATTTTGGCCAAAATAGTTGAAAACCAGTTGCTAAATGGATGCACTGTTAATAAGACAAGCCTATTTGAAAGTCTGAATCTAGCAGACAATTTTGATCCTAATTGCTGATTATCATAATTTGAACTTGCCTGGAGGTGCTAAACAGACACCTGCAGGTTTAGCATTCATGTGTTGATGAGATGCAATTTTCATGGGGCAGTATATATGGGCTTCTCACACCCATCCCCACTGAAGGTGTGGACTGTACTTGCTGGCATAGAGTGGCACATTGCAGGGTATATCAAGCTGGTGAGAGGACATACCTTTCTATGATTTGGCTCTGGAGATCTTGGTGGAGGAGGGTATCCAGTACGTTCAAGGAGGAAGGATGCCATCTTCCTGTCCTAGCCCTCCTGTCTCATTCTCATACTGCAGCGCATATTGCTTCACCTACTCTCATCTCCAATTCCTCATTCAGGCCGGGACATCTAGCAAGATGTTTGTGACCAAGTACTCCCTTTCTCCTATTAACTCCTCTAACGTAGCATTTGCTCTATACGGTGTTGTCCTCAGGGAATTTCCAGAATAAATATTGCTCAAGTGTTAGTGAAATCTTGAAAAAATGTCCTGGTAAGTCTTGCAATGTATTTTACAGGACCTCTTCACAGCTCCAGCAACAATGACTATGAGTATCCCTTTAAGTAGCCCTTGAAATTGACGTCAGTGCCATGTTTACACTCTTAGAAGAGGGTGTTAGTTGAAGCACTAGCTGTCAAAATGCTGTGGAACCACTTTAATGGGAGCTAGCAGGCTTTTAAGTGGCAATCAACTGTTTAGCTTGCCTCATGGTGACTATTCCCAGGGCTGACCAACATGACGTCCTGAACTAAATGTGGGCTAAGCTGGCATTTCATCTTGGCCACCTCTTTAGATGAAAATCATGTCATTTTGTCTTTAGTGTAAATAATGAAACCAATATTTTTGACTGGTCTTCTACATGAATAAATCAAAATGACTGCAAGCCATGTTCTTGTACACGGTCTATGACTTCGAAGGGATTGTTAATAAAATTTGTAAATCAAGTGAGAAGGAACAATCTTAACAATTGCACCACTGCTTAGGCCAAAACTACAATGGTGACTTCTATTTATGTATTTTAAACTTAATAGACATGTGTTTTTAATCCCAAATGAACCATTCCTGTCACAATGGTTCTATGAAGCCATTATCACCCATTTTACTTGTTCCATTCCATAATGGGTGGCTTGAAGAATGAATTCTCCAATCTTTGGTTATTTTACTGTGTAGAATTATTTGCACAGTGTGTCTGATTGAGGATGTTTGTATTTTCCCTCAATCTAATGAAGCTCAAATGCAGTGTTTGTTGCAGTGTAAGCACTATCTACGAATTATGTGACTGAGCACTTCCAAAAAGCTCTTGTTCAGAAAAAAAAGTTTATTTTCAGGGCAAGAAAAACATTTAGCTAACGAACAGATTCCCCATTCGAGCCAGCTGCCAAAGAGCTCCTCAGGAGTCCTCACCTGGAGCTGTCCACAATCTATAGGCCCGTGGGCCCACCTGCTGTGTAAGCCAATGGTGGATGGATTAACTGCTGCTGTTAAAGAGTGTTCAGCAAACCAGGTTATGTGGCTGAACAAACAAAACCAAGCCACCCTTAACACATGTTAATTCAGAATTTAATAAATCTGAAGTGACAACTGTAAACTAATCAAACAAGAGGGTGACTGTTTATGCACACAGAGGTCCTCCAAAGCAAGTGTCGAATTCCAGTCCTAAAATTTAATGCATCAACGCACTGAAGGCCACCACTTAGTTTACCTTAAAATAACAATGTTGGACATTTGAGAGTCTTTTCCAGGCTTTTGCCATTCCCACCATATCTATCTGACCTTTATTTTCTTACTTGTTCTGGGTCCTCCAGATTGTGCTACAGTTTATGTGAACAATACTTAAGATTTTGAAAAGCAATACAATATTATCTTGTATTTTTTAACCGAGATGGGAGAGTGACAGCAAGTGAGGGAGATGTTCTGAAAGGATTCTTCTGTAAGTTTTAGTATTTCTATGTTGTGTCTTCAACTTTCTCTCCTGAAAATGCTGAATTTTCACAGGGTGTGATTCTAATTGTGTCAATAGTGTTCTATCTCATGTGAGTGGCCCTGAAGCCAAGCGCATCACTCAGTTCAGAGTCAACGTAAGCGCTGTTCATGCTCAACAAACTCCTCAACTCCTTTATAGAACCCAAGCATGGACAACTTATACAAGGCAGAAAAAGAAACAGTTGATAATTTCCACCTCTGCTGCCTTTGATGAATATTGGACAATTCCTGGCAAGAAAGAGTGCCAAATTTGGAAGTTTCATCAGCTTACAGAGATCGTCAGTATGTTTGCCCTCTGGAGTCAGTGGCAACTCCTTTGGCTGGATCGCATAAGCTAAATGAACATTGGCTGTATCCCCAAAGACATGATCTATTGACAAATGTGCTATCAGCACAAGATAAACAGGTCAGCCATGTCTGCAATACAAGGCTATCTGCATACAAAAGAACAAGTTAACTGGGATTGGAATCAATGTGAAGGAAGTCCTTTTTGCTAGCCTAAGTGCCTAGTGAGAAGCAGTCAAATAACCAAAGATTGGTGCAGAGAAAGCAAAGGGCAAAAGAAATAACCAACTGGCAGAAAGAAGGGCCAGCCAGTGGAAAAATCAACAGCTGACTTAGACCAATGCTGTTTATCCATGCCAGCTGGAGGCGACTACAATTCATCATTTGGCCTGTACAGCTACAATAGAATATGTTCAATCCAGAAGTGACATACTTCGATCTCAGTCCATCGTCTCCTGAGATGAGAGGATGCTATATGCCATGTTCAATCTCATTTGCAAGGTGCACTTAATCAATATATAAAAATAATATGTTTTCAGAATCCTGTGTTTTGTATTCTGATATTTACCAAAGACACACAAAATCTGAGTGTCCTTTGACTACAATCATGCACATATTGCCTATGTGAGGATAAAACTAAGTGTGATTTGAGACTGAGATGATCAGCATCTATATTTAAATCCAGAAATACTGGTATTACATTAGCACACATTGGTTGGCAATTTAGAGCCACGATCTTTAAAAATTCAAAATACTACAGGACTGCTGGGGAGAAGAATCAGTTCTGCAGGCTTCCAGTTCATGTGATTACCTCAGGAGTGAATTGCATAGCAGTGACGGCAACAAATAAACAAACATGCACAGGCAGTCCTTTGAATGTTGTGACTTGTGTCTTTATTTCCTGGTTAGAGAAGGTGTATGTGGACCAGTGATTGTGAAACAGTCTTGCTGGTCTTAAGAACAGACAGAGTGATATGAAATGCAAACCAGAGAACTGATAGCCAGCAGCCCTGGAAATGGCATTTAGATTATCGCTGCTGGACTGTGATCTCCAGTGGGACGTGGGAAAACTCACTTCCCCAAGTCAATGTACTCTTTGACAAAGCATTGCCCTGATCATAGCATCATAGAATAGTTTCAGCACAAAAGAAAGCCATTCAACCCGTCATGTCTGCGTTGACTCTCCAGAGGAGTAATTTCTCTAGTGCCACTCCCTGGCTTTTCCCCATAGCCCTGTAATTTTTCCTTTTTAGGTAATAATCCAATTCTCACTTAAATGTCCCAATTGAACCAGCCTCCTCTACGTTCTCAGCCATTCCAGATCCCAAACGCTCAGTTGTGAAAAACCTTTTACTCGTGTCTCCATTGCTTCTTTTGTGAATTACTTTAAACCCGTGTCCCTCTTGTTCTCAAACCTTCCGCCAATGGCAAGTTTTATTTTCTTTATATTTTAGTATTGAATTTTGCTTTATAATGTCCCTGTGAAGCATCTTGGGTTTTTTAAAGATGGTGCTAGATAAATACAATTTACTGTTGTCATTAGGCCTTGGTACATCCTAAAGCAACATTTACTGCTGCTGTTTGATAATAAGATTGGACCTATTTTTGAACAGAGATATAGCACTAATATGTAACAACACTGCCAGGAACAATTGCACAGTAAACTTGCGTTGAAGAAACGCCAAATTCAACACAGGAATTACTGTCATGTTCTGCATATTTAGCATTTTATATGATTCTTTGTAAGAATGCTGAGTAAACAGATGAGTTACTACTTACAATTGAGTTTTTAACATAATCAAATATCTCAAAGTACTTCATGGGAGCTTGACACAGAGCTGCAGGAGAGGCAAGATTTTTTTGGGTGAGAGAGTTACCTGCAGTACCACTCGAAACGTGAGCAAGGAATGCACTCCTGAAACTGTCTGCCCACAGCAATTGCGTTAATGGGGTGGAGGTGAAACCTATGCCCCTCACTCAGGAAGATGACCCCAGCCTCCTCTCCCCCACCCCCACCCACCACCTCCCCACCACCATCCGCCATCACAATCCTCAGAAAGCTGCAGGGCAATCTGATTAACTAGCAAATCTATCATCTAGTCAAGTGTGCGGTGGCCAGGACTGCGACAAGTAGTTTCCAGTGTCAATATCCCAGAATCTCGGAGTTCCCCTGTTCCTGAATTCTTCCTGTCAGCTTGAAAATTAAAGTTGATTGGGAAACAGCTCTTGTCATTAATTGCCCACAAAGGGCTAATTTGGGGTGGGTGGGGATGAGTTGTGCCAGGCTAGAGCTCGCCTGTCCACTGAATCCCTTACTGCCATTAATCTTTGTGATGCTGCTGGCTTAATTATAAAAGGGGGCTATAGCTGAGTGTTAAAAGTACCTGCCTACTTCAGCTAATAGACCTCTTTCAATGAGTGAATCAAAGCCCGGTGACATAAATAAAACTGGTTAGAGACTGCAATGTTATCAGTGTCAAATGGAAATTGAGATGACTGTAGTTTCCATCTTCAGTTCTCCAGTCCCTGCGACTGCCACCCCATCTCCTATCCACCCTATCCATTTTGTTGATGTCATGCTTGGACAGAATTTGAGGCCATAGTGCAGCAAGTTCCATTAGGACATCTCTATCCTGCTCCATAAATAACCTACCAAATTTAAATGACTAGCACAATTCAAAAGTTGCAATAGATGCTGACATCTTTAAAGTATTAATCACAAACAACTAATTAGCTAGCAGCATCAATGAATATTTAATACCGAGACAGGAGGTGCAAGTGTTATGTACTTCTGATGTAGTTATTGTTTGGCCATTTCAATCGTTTTATCTTTCATGGAGGAAAATTGAAACTGGCAGAAGCTATACCAACCTTTCACAGTTCTGTTTGGTCATGCCAAATACTTATTGCATGCCCACTCTCTTGCATCAGTGCGATGGATGTGGTGCAGGCACACCTACAGTGACATGAGATAGAGTTCCAGAGTTTTGACCCAGCAACATTGAACAATGCACTTCCAAATCAACATGATGTGTGACAGAGGTGGAGTTGTTCCCCTGTGGCACTTGTTCTTCTAGGTGATACAGATCTATAGCTTGGAAGGTGCTGCCAAAGAAGATTTAGTGAGTTGCTGCAGTGCAACTTGTGGAAGAGTACATAGTGCAGAAACAATGAGTCAATGGTGGAGGGAATGGATGTTTAATGTGGTGAAAAGAATGCCAGTCAAATGAGCTGCTTGGTCCTTGTTGTGGAACAAATGCATTCACCCAGATAACTGGAGATTATACCATCATATTCCTGACTAGTAAATGTTGAGTAGGCTTTGCCGAGTTAGGAAGTGGATATTTTACTGTAGAATAGGTAGCCTCTAACTTTTTCTTTCATCACAGCTAATATTTTTCGTCAATGATATCCCCTCGGATGTTTGCAGGTGAATCACAATAATAATGCTTTAGAAACGTCAAGTGGAGTGCTTGGATTCACTCTTGTTGGAGATGCTCATTGTCTGGGACTTGTGCGGCATGTAAGTTACTTGCCATTTATTAGACCACGCCTGATAAAATCTCTGTTCTTACTCTATGTGGACATCGACTGCTTCATTATCTGCGGATTGAGAATGGAACTGAACATTGCAATTATCAGTGAACATCTCCACTTCTATTCTTATGATAAATGGATGCTCATTGATGAAGCAGTTAAAGATGGTTGGGTCTAGGACACTGCCTGGAAATGTTTCTGCCTTGGGGCTCCAAAAACCACCAACATTTTGCATTGTGATAGATATGACTCCAGTCAATAGGAACCTTTCCTCCTGGTCTTATTGACTAATTTTATGCAGTTCCATGATGTCACACTCAGTCAGATGCTACTTTGATGTCAAGGGCAACTGCCCTGTTCATCTCTGGAATTCAGCTCCTTTGTCCCTATTTGGACCAAGGTTGTAATGAAGGCTGGAACTGATTGGTCTCCAAAACGGAACATTGGTAAGTGATAGATAGCACTGTCGGCAATGATTTCTGTTACATTGCTGATGATTGAAATTGTATTAATGAGGTAGTAATCGGTCAGATTGAATCTGTCCTGCCTCTTGTAATAACTGGGCAACGTCCCACTTTCAGATAGATGCTAGTGTTATATCTGTAGTGAAAGAACTTGGCTCAATACACAGCACTTCAGCACTATGACTTGGATATTTTCAAAGCATGAACTTTGCCCTATATAGTGTGTTCAGCCATTACATGATATTGTGTGCACAGCAAAATGATTTGTCTGGCATCTGTAATGGTGGGGACTCAGCATTCTGACAATTGCGGATAAATATACCAAGTAGCCCAGGCTCATTTTTGACTCTATTATATGAGCAGCAATTGGAAATCAAATCGGTCACTCATAATTATTCTCCAAAGTGAGGAAAGCAATGAACTGACCTTAATAATTTATTCTAGTGATCATTTTCAAAATTTTGCCAAGTTTGAGAACAATTATCATAGTGGGTCATTGAGTGCAGTGCATACCAGCCTGATCAGCATAGGAAAACTCAATTACTGCAATGGGAGTTTAAAAATCCCTGGTAAACCTGCTCAGAGCTTGAAACAGCTATGGATTCTAAATTCACCTTGCCAGGCTGATCTGGGCACCTGGAAACTCCAGTGCAGATACAGAATTGGTCACCATGAAGAAAGAGATTTTTAAGATTCAGAATTGCATTGGGAGTAACCAATAAGTCAGAGGCTGTGTAAGTCAATATATTATTGCATTTTATTAAAACAGTTCCTGTTGATGCAATAGAAAGTCAAGGGATTAATGAAACATTAGATAAATTTGAAGACGTTTTAAAAGCTTTTGATTCTTTTAACACAAAGCAATAAGATATTAGAAAAAAAAACAAGTTTAACAGGGAGCCCAGAAACCTGGTGAACCTATCAATATTTTTATCAATGATCCTTAGAGACTGGCTGAAGGGTGTGAACGTGGTGAGCTTAAACACGTGCTAATACAAAACTGCATTGTAGTCATCCACTGCAATCCAAAGAAGACTTGACTTTAATGAGTCAGTCAGAGGTCAGTCAGCAAAATAGAGCCATGCTAAGGTGGGGAAACATACCATGGGTCATAAACCCATAATAATGATGCAGTTCATTAACAAAGAATGAAGTGGGGCAAGAAAGATCTTATGGGAAAAAAAGCTTAAGATGGCTGTAACCATGCTTAGCATTGTATCACCAAAATGCTTCACAGGCACGAAGAGTGCCCTGCAAGCATTGCAGAATGCTTTCACTGTAAAAAGTTGGGACACTTTGGAAAGATGTGTAGAACTAAAGTCTCTAGATATCCAGAAGATCATGAGAGAATCTGATCAGCACTATCAGTGAATCGGGGGAGCTCAGAAGAGGAACACCAGTGCTTTCTCGGTGAAATCAAAGATTCAAGATATCTGGAAAGTGGACATTTGTGTCAATGGACACATCACTAATTTCAAATACTTTACAGGAACAAATATAATAGTCCTGTCTGATAAAGAACTGTGGCTAGTGAAACAGTGTTTGAAACCAGTTATAACTTAGTTAACATAATGTAGGAGGAATCAAACTACCAATCATAAGCATGTTACAAGCAACAAAACAGGAACAAATAAATTCTGGAAGCATATGTTATCCACAATCAGGAGTTTTCTCCTCCGAACCTGTGTCAACCTCAATCTGATCAAAACAATGGAAGGTGTCATTGGATTGACAGTCAGCAATTATTCCAAATTAAATTCTTTAAACTGTCCAACTGCTTTGATGACCTCAAGTGGGAGTTCAGTGCTGATTTTTCAACACTCTTCATTGAGACTGATAATCCAGCGTTTTTTCAGGATGGCGTCCAAGGGACAGAAAATAAACTTATTCTTCCTGAAGTGGCATCAACCCCTTTGGACCGTTGAGTACCTGAGAATGACCATGATCCTTCATGATTCGGCGCGATGGCAGAGAGGGTAGAGGATGAAACTCAGGTGATAGGATATATTGGTACAATGCCACATCCATCTATCAGTGGTGACCACTTGGTAAGTGTATCCACATCATGCACTCCATGATGCAAGCTGCCAAATAAAATCCAGAACCAGAGACAGAATGAAGTAGATGATGGCTACCTCTTCCACTATGGGACATTGATATTCCTGCCACGCTGTGGATACTGGAATTTGAGGGACAGCAAGATTTTGATCAGTACCTTCCTCACAGCTTCCTGTTTTGCCTACATAATTACCTCCAGAGGCAGCAATCCAGGATTCCTCAAATCTACACAAACCAAAGACTACAAAGAGTCATCATTCTCAAAGTAAAGAACAACAGATGAAACCGTCAGAAAAAAAAGGGTCATCTCAAAAAAACAAGGACAGGGAACATAGTCAATGTAATCAAAAGGATAAACCCACAAAATCCGACCATTAGAGAGAAACTATGTATTGAGGGAGATACAACAGCAAAAAGAAGCTGAAGACGATCAAGTCTAGACTCAGATAAAGAACTTCCATTATCAATTTGGGAAAACTAGATGTTCGGAGTCAAACTAACATTGCACCAGATATTGCAGTTCTTACTGAAGACCAAATCAAAGCAAAGAAATTCAAAGGCAGGGTCTGTTCTTCCAAGCCTCACAAAGAAACAATCAGCGAGAGCTATGAAATCTCCAATCTGCTTAAAGTTATCAAGTCAGAAACTTGGGGAGAAGGGATAAATATAAATTAAAACATAAGTTTAATTTTATTTATGAGTGTCACAAGTAGGCTCACATTAACACTGCAATGAAGTTACTGTAAAAATGCCCTAGTCACCACACACCGGCACCTATTCGGATGCAGTGAGAGAAAATTTATCATGGCCAATGCACCAACCAGCACGTCTTTCAGACTGTGGAAGCAAATCAGTGCACCTGGAGGAAACCCATGCAGACATGAGGAGAACAAGCAGTCCGCACAGACAGTGACCCACGCTGGGAATTGAACCCAGATCCCTGGTGCTAAACATTGCGCCACTGTGTCATCCTGTAAAAATATATTGGAACAAGTACCTGGACGGAGATGGAGTATTTGGATGTTTAAGGCTGAAAAGGTTAATATGTGGCACTGGGGAAACCATGCCACTTATATGATGATGTGAGAGTCACATGCTCGGGAGTCAAGAAGGATCAAACTCATATCTTCAACTGAGTAATGCCTGTAATCTCGTACATCTGTCAATAGTTATGTTCCTACAATGAACTAGCATTGTTCAGACATATCTATGTCTCCATAACAATTCCTTAGCCAGTCACAACCAAGAAACAACTCTGGATCTGAGAGGCTGGAAAGATGGGAGGAAAAAACCTATCTAACCTAGCAGGTATGAATAGAAGTGACTATAGAAGTCAGTAGCTGATGGCAGTCCCTGCAACCTGGAGACAATGCACCAAAAAACTCTAGAATCTCAGCAGGATGGAGGTGACATCACAGTTTCAGGTGCGAACCCACATTCTCCTTCTTGACACATCTTGCAACTGCATTCATTTCTCTATTGCCAGGCACCTCCCCATCTTAGCAACCAACATTCACACTCATCCTCATCATATGGTTCTTACAAGCCTTTGCCTCATGGCCACATAACCATTAAAAACACTCATAGTTCTCTGCTTTATCTCCTTGCTGAGAGATGGCACATAATTTCAGATAATGAACTGGCAAACAACTTGATGACTGCTGATAATACCTGTTCCAATGAGAAGGACGTTTTGTTCCAGGATACAGGAGATATCAGCAATGACCTGTTGGGACCCCTTGAGGCATTGGTCTCAGAGATGTCAAAAGAATCTGGACTTGCAGATCCACACTTCCCTAAAAGTGGCAACACAGATGGCCAAGGTGATTAAGTAGGCATATGACATGCTTGTCTTGCCTTTCCTGGGACATTGCTTACAAGAGTTGGTAAATCATGTCGCAGCTATATCAAACCTTGGTTAGGTTGCATTTGAAATATTATGTGCAATTATTCTCACCACATTCCCAGAAGAATGTGGAAGCTTTGAAGCGAGTGCAGAGAAGATGCACCAGGATGTTGTCTGGTTCAAAGGCATTAACTATGAGGAGAGGTTGAATAAACTAGAATTGTTTTCACTGAAAAGAGGGAGGCTAAGGGGAGACCTGACAGAGGTCTGCAAAACTGAGAGGCATAAACAGGGTGGATAGACTTTTTCCCAGGGTAGAAGTGTCAATTACATGGGAGCACAGGTTCAGAGTGAGAGGAGGAAAATTTAAGGAAGATGTGCGGGAAAAGTTTTTCACACAAGAGTGCTGGGTGCCTGGATCGCATTGCCAGAGGAAGTGTGGAAGCAGGCATATTAGCGGCATTTAAGAGGCATCTGGATGGGCACATGAATAGGGAGGGAATTGAGGGATATGGTCCAAGTAAGGGCAGAAAGTTTTTCTTTAGTTTAGTTAGGGCATCATGTTCCACACGGGCTTGGAGGGCCAAAGAGCCAGTTCATGTGCTGTACTATTCTTTCAGAATGGATCCTCCTCCACCTGTAGAGCCTCTATTGAGTTGTCACCACTTTGCAGCTGGAGCTCTGTGAGTAAAATGCAAAACAGGTACCTTCCAAACTACCTTCCAAGAGGTTGGTAAGAACCTATCAAATAGTCAAAGTACAATCTGAGAAGAAGAGCTTTGAACATCAGCCTCTCCCCTGGACATGGCTGCAGCTGTTCAGGTTTACTGAAGAAGCACTCCTCAGTGACACTGGTGAATTTGCAAAATAGATCTGCTGATCTTGATTAAAATAGAACCTAGTGATCTCTTTGAACATTTGAATGTCTTGCCCAACAGTTGCACATGAGTTTCCAGCTCATCTTCAAACCCATCCAGGTGAAACTCTGGAAGAAGGCTGACTGGGTTCCAACCTAACATTGCAAACCTGCCTCCTCATTAGTGAGAACATTCCCACCTTTATCTTACTCATCTCACTGTTATTAATGAAGTGAGAAATCGACTATTAATTTAAACATCCTCAATCTGAGTTTAAACACACAGCTAATGCAAAAACTGAAATATCATCATACATTTCCTCAGTAGCTCAATGGGTAAACACAAAATGTTGTGGTATTAATCATGTGCACTGGGAAGGACTAAGCTTCATTCCCTGGTGTCCATTGAGTTGTTCCTAATCAGAGATGCATAATTGATTTACTGCGATGTTATCAACCTGGGGTTAAACAATGTGGCTGCAATCCCAATCAGTGTTACACATTAAGATTACCTTTTTGGATCATTTCTGAATAACTGGAGAAACAGCATAAATGTCATTCCCAGATTTCCACCAATGTTGTAGCAGATGACCTGGAGAGTTCTTGAAGAATTCAATGCCCATGCCTATGGGTAAACTGGGAGCAGGAAGTAAGTGATGGAAATAAAGACAATGGCATTTTTTTAAGAAACTCGGCAGAAAGGGTTTAAAATACAATCAAGATCTGTAGAGTGAGCGACTTTCTTCTATCCTATCCTACCCCATTAATCACACTTTCCCTTCCTCACATCCTCCTTCATTAACTCCTTATCTCCTTGCACCCTTCCTCCTCTTCAACCACTTGCTCCTCTCTCTGGAATCTTTTTCCTTCCCTTCCCTTCTGTTCCCACCACTTTCTTCCTTTTCTCGTCCTCACATCCTTTCTTCCCTTGTCATATCTCTCCTCTTCCCCATGCATAACCCCTCCCTCACTCAACCCACTCTCCTCCTCACTCTCCTGGCTTCCACCACCATTAAGAATTTAGCAACACCAATTTATAATCCAACCGATTTATTTGATAGTAAAAACGCGAGCTTTCAACACTCTGTGTCTTCCTCAGGCAAATGCAGTGTTCTGGTCTGCAATAGCACGCCACCACCATTGCCAACCCTTGCTTCCCCCGCCCCCACACACCCTATTTACCTCATCCACTTCTGTGCTATGATTAACTGAACACTCCGGCATGTTATGCAGCTGATTTCCACACAGTTCATTCACCAACTGAGCCACTGGGATATAGAAGCAGTGGGAACATTTCTCATTTCTAATTGATTCATGCAAGCCGCTTCAATAAACATTTCAAATGCCTATTTTTGCTCTGAATATGGTACTCATAGAACTATGACATAAAGTGGCAATGCACTAGTTACAGATCAGAAGCTTATGTGGTTTGTGAAACAATCATACTGATGAGTGCTCTTTTAAGATTTCCCCATCGCAAACCACTGGTTAAACTAATACTCACCTACTGGGCATCCTGCCGTGCTGATCCACCTTTGCGACGATGAGGTTTGTGCTCAGCCAAGCTTGATTAATTCACTGCAAGCCTTGAATGGTCCCAAAATTAGCACATAACAACTACACCTGTTTATCAAGTCAGTTCACTTCCCTTCCTCTGTCCCACAGTGAAAAGGAGTATTAATTAAAACAGTAAATAAATGAGCTCCATTCTAAGTCAAACCTGCAGGCAAAGAGGAGATAACTCAAGCTCTTGAGAAGAGGGATTTCAGTTAATTTCCAGACCCCACTGTCACTGTGAGGCCGGGGAAGCTCATTTGTCTTGGAAATTGAAAAAAGACAGGTTTTGCCTTGGTGCTTTTTTTTAAAGCAAAATACTTGGTTTGTGTTTCTGTCTTTTCCCTTCATTCCTTTGTCTGTTGAACATGGATAATGGAGGCTGTCACCCTCCTTCCCGATTGTGAACAGAATTGTACTTCCCTGTCATGCTCTTCATATTTAAAAAGAATTATAGGAGGATGAGATGTAAAAACCTGTTTAATTAAACAAGTATCCAACGTCTTGCTTGTAAATCTGCTGCGTTATTGAGATGAGGTAGGATGCTTCTTAAATTATATAAGTGCTAGTTTTTTTTTCATTTAAGTTTAATTCTTAAAGAGAGTTTTGAAGTCATATAATCATTTCTTCAAATAGACCTGCTGGAAAAAAACAGAAAAAAACATAATGCCTTGTACATATTTATGAGGAAAATTTGCCTTCCATATGACATATCAGGCATAGTTGCATTGACAAATAAATTGTACAGAATTAGTTGTACATTAAAGGTTTACAATTTTATTATGCAGCAGACTGTCATAAAATGACATAAAATTGTAGGAAATAAATGTAAATTATTTCCAGTAATAATAAGCAGAAAGTCAAATTGACAACTTTGGATTACTCCCACTAACCCACCCCACCATGTTAACCTTTTCTGAACCACGAGACGTAAAAAAGATAGACTTATAGACAGAGAAGTAGAAATATCCAAAATCCAGCAGGCCCTAAGTCCATTTCTAATCAAATCACTCAGGAATATAATACCTAACAATCCAGGAGCTGATCCTTTCCAGCAGCCTGTGAATCTTTACCATTGGTGATACTGCAGCTCAATAAACATCCAAACTAACAAAGCTGGGGTTTTTCCTAAACACTACAGAACTAAGGCAAATTTCACTAAATATTTTAAGTTCATTTTAAGTTTACAATTGGTGGTATTCAACTTTGTCCTGCTTTAATCCTCTAAGCATAATAAAATTTGACACCATTGTACTTGGCTCTATAACTGCAACAGAACAAAAAAAATTAAGTCTTTGCTATAATAACATGGTCCTTTATGATAAAATCCTGGTCTAAGAAGCTCTTGAGAGCCACGGCCCTTAAACTCACAGGATTTTTCTGTGCACCACTGTGCAGGATAATTACAAGGAGCCAGTTCCCTGGTAAGAAGGAATTCCATACCTGCAGAAAAAGATGCATAAAATATGAGGAACCAGGGGTGCTGGGAGGAAGCTGAGCCAAGCAGTGAATGCAGGGATATCCCTGGGTTCAAACCCACAATCCCTGCACATGCTGAGAGTCTAATCACCAGGCCATTCTTGGCACTGTTGTCAAATCAGTCCCTGAATAGCAAAAGCTCACAATGCAGTGTATGAATTAGAAGGGGGAATAAATGTGCACGTAGACTTTTTTTTTGCAACAATACTTAACTGGGCTATTCAGATGGGGTAACTGACGGACAAAGGCATGACGGAAATTGGAGTAACTTTTTTGGAAGCTTTGCAGTTTTGTCAATGATTGTGGCTCCATAATAGCATTGCTGCCTCATGTTGTTTAAAGGATCAATTGTTCAGCTGTAAAAGTCATGAAAATTGGGGATTTTTTTTGTTGATGCACTGCGCTGAACATGCGTTGGCTTATTCTGAATAAAAGCCAGAAGTGTTTGTTCACCATCCTCATGTGCATTGTGGACAAACCAGTACTTTAGACCTTGGCACAGCCCCTTACACTTTTTAAAAGACAGAGCTTGTTGAGCAACAGAAATCTCAAGACTCTACTTTATATATTACTTTTTACTGAATGTTTAGTCAACAGAAAATAAGTCATTACTTTGTCTCATTCAGTAAAGCAATTCAATTTTTCAGAAATATTTTCTTTTATTCAAGCAGAAAAGAGAAATCTTATTTGAAGGTCATATAAGCCTTATTGTAAACTAAGTGCAGATACCAATTCTTAATATAATAAATAAAACATATTTATGACTGTCCCATATTTGTAATTTTTTTTGACAAATATTGGTGAAGCAAGATGTAATGTGTTTCTGTCATTAAAAGGGCTTCTGGTTACACCAGATTACAGAGCCTCACAGAACAATTAAATTTGTATTTTTTTTGGGAATTGTTTTGCTAATGAGGTACATGACCAAAATCAACTGAGATGGTTTGCTATAAGGTTTGCAGTCTCTTTAGTGTGGATGATTGCCTTTCAATACCACAGGTTAAAAGAAATTTACTGATTGATTTTCGTCACTCCAGAGCATGATTATGAATATTGTGTGCAAAGTTAGTTGTTTTTATTGGCTCAAAACTTTGCCCTTAGTGCACTTCTATTGAGTGGCTTCTTGCAGAAAAGCCCACATAGACAGTGAATCTCTTTTATAATAAGCTTAAACAGGAGCCTTTGTCATGCTTGGTATTCTCAGGTCTGAAAAATTAGGCTGGATCTTTCTAACTGCCAACTCAAGTGGTTCATTACTGCAGTTTCCCTCTCCAGTTCCCGGCCCAACCATTCCCAGTACTCAAGGTCTGTAACTTCCTCAGAAAGGAAGAAGGAAAACATGGCACACAAAGGTCTTGTTAGCACTTCCTACGTGAAATTAGCAGCTTTATAAAAGGTACAACTCCAATTACCTCACATTGTGGAGACGCGCACAAATGCAACAATGAAGCTCGTCAGCGAGTGACATTCTGTCTTTCTAGAGTTACTTCCCTAATTAAAAATGAAGAAGCTATTTTCTTGCGAGTGCATCTATTTATGGTGGCTCACAATGCTTTAACTTGAGCATCCTTCCTAAAAGACGAGTGTTACACACAAGTGCTCTTTTAGCAGAGCTGTCTTCAGGGAAGCACCACATTCCAAACTGCTACATTCTGGAAAAAAAAAGTGTATTGCTTTGCATTATTGTTCACACTTCAGAATTCAGCTTTTGACAATAAAAGCCCAGCCTAGCAAGCTCTGGGAATGGTGGTTGACAAAGGAGAGACATTCCTTAGAGAGTCTAATGATGAAAAATAAAGAAAAACATTTATTGGCTTTGACAGTTTCACAGGACGCAAAAAAAAATCTCCTCATGGCTCCAGTTTCCAGAGCTTGAGGATAAAGGATGTCTTAGCATGAGCTGAAACAACCAAGTCCTTTTGTTAGGGGCCTGGAGAGAAGGTTAAACCGTGAAACTAAAGTGCAAATTAGTTAAGGGAAAATCAGTCATGTTAAACTGCTGTAGGTACAGGTGTATTTGGACATCTATCGGTTCTACTGAGATTTCTTTTAATTTGGTGAGTAACTCCCAGAATATGATGTGAGACGTACAATCACAGTGGACAGCACATTGTGCCCTTGTTTAAATATCTATTACTAATGAGATTCTGAATAACCTGTAGGTTATGTTATGTCTGTTTGAAAAAAAATGAATTGAAAGTTGTTTGCATTTGTAAATCTACATATCAAATCAGGTAAAATATTCTTAAAACCATCAAATGTTGTGATTATCTTGGTTTTCTACTCAGCTGCACAACGCAATCTCCCTCAGACCTGCATTCGGCCATTGAAAGTGAGATCCTTACAGCCCTAAGGCCGTGAAGCAATTTACACTGACGTTCATTCAGATTCTGCTGGGAACTGTGGTTCATTTAGGTGCCTTGTCATTTCTAATTGACGTTGAGATAAATGTCGTATGCAGAGAAGTTGATTTTTAAATGATGGTGATTGAGGAGCTGACTGAGTTGAACCTGGTCATTTAGACAGAGTGCTGGAAGTTTGATAACACTTGCTGTTGAAATGAACAGAAGTGAAGGTCTTGTGCATTGTAAACTATCCTTCTGATATTCACACTGGGACAAATCACTTCACAGACTAGAGCCATGTTACTCAGAGAAACCTTTCAGTGACGACTCCCCTCAACAAATTTTAAAGAATACGTGTTTATTCATTTAATATAACTGTTACACAACTTTGTTTCTGCTGTTTAATGAGCTTGGCTGCAGCCCTCCCCCCGCAACTTTGCAGCAGTTACACATGATCTTTCAATCTTAGAAGAACTTTTGACTGAGAGAGTTGGTCCTCCTGAGCTGCAATGAAGCAATTCTCCAGAAGGAAGGAACTTCAGAGGCAAGTCAATTCAAGCCATTTCTTAGTATGCAACTCATTGACTAATAGCAAAAGGAAAGACTTGCATTTATGTGGCACCTTTCATAGCCTCAGGATGCCTCAGAGTGCTTTAGAAGCTGCTGTTATATACAGTATAACAAGGTCCCACAAACGGTTTTATTATTTTGTTTGAGGAATAAACATTAGCCACAACACTGGGGAAAATCCCCTACTCTTCTTTAAATAGGGATCTTTCCCATTTATCTGAGAGGGCAGTCAGGACCTTGGTTCAAAGTCTCATCTGAAAGAGGAAATGCTATAATGTATAGAAAATTTTATATTGTCAATAAGCCCTTTTCACCACCACTGTGCAATCAGAATGTATAATGGCATCATGAAATATATATGTGAATGCATACATTTAAACATAGAATAGCCACATACAACATACATAGCACATATACCTTTTTGAGAAATCAGTATAAAAGAAGTCAAGCAAAAATTGTAGAGAATGGGCTGAAGGATACGATTTAATCTCTGGATGATTATGGACTGAGAACTTTACTCTCCTGGCTTATGTTCATGCCGAGAGTGCAGAGAAATTGGCCACTTTAGTCAATTTTTCCACTGTTGCCTCAGTGCTTACAGTTGAGGGAAGACCTCAAGCAGAATGCTGAATCTTCCACTTGAGTCAAATGTAACAGTTGACTGCTTAATCTCTATACATGTTTAATGTTATATTGAGCATAGAGGAAATGTATCTTTCAGAACCACTGTTGCAAATACGTGTAGAAAAATATAATTACACAAGCTAGTTCCTGTACATTTTACAATTTATGATATAATATTTCTTAATTAAGTAGTTTATATGAAGAATCAAAAGAAAAGTGACCTTTTTATTCTTTTTTAGTAAATGGACATCACTGACAAGGCCAACATTTATTGCCCCTCCCTAATTGCCCTGAATAATGTGTTCAGTCACCATTTTGAACTGAGTGCCACAGTGGTTAGCACTGCTGCTTCACAGCACCAGGGACTGGGATTCAATTCCTGGCTTGGGTCACAATCAGTGTGGAGTTTGCATGTTCTCCCTGTGTTTCCGTAGGTTTGCTCCAGTTTCCTGCCACATTTTGAAAGACATGCTGGTTAGGCGCGTTAACTCAACTGTGGCAACTAGGGGAATTTCGCCATGACTTCATTGGAATATTAATATAAGCTTCACTTAGTCTAATAATGTGAAAGGTATGGAGCTCCTGGATTTTGACACAGCAACAATGAAGGAATGACGATATATATCCAAGTGAAGATAGTATGCGAGTTAGAGGGAAACTTGAAGATGGTGATATTTTCATATATTTGCTGCCATTGTTCTTAGGTGTGATAGAATTTGTAGGTTAGGGATGTGCTGTCAAATAAATCTTGGTGAGTTGCTGCAATGTATCTTGTAGATGGTATACACTGCAGCTATGGTGCACTAGTATGAAGGGTATGAATGTTTTAAGGCAATGAATGGGATACTACTCATGCTGACTGCTTTATCTTCAGTGATATTGAATTTCTTAAATATTGAGTATTGCTGAAAAAGGGACATCTTATCATATAAATGCATGTCAGTGTTCTGTTCTTTGTAGACAGAAAGACAATGGTTAGCACTGCTGCCTCACAGTGCCAGGGACTCGATTCCCGACTTATAAGAACATAAGAACATATGAACATAAGAAATAGGAGCAGAAGTAGGCCATCTAGCCGTTCGAGCCTGCCCCGCCATTCAATAAGATCATGGCTGATCTGAAGTGGATCAGTTCCACTTTCCCGCTTTCTCCCCATAACCCTTAATGACTTGAGTCACTGTCTGTGAGAACTCTACATGTTCTCCCCTTGTCTGCATGGGTTTCCTCTGGGTGCTTTGGTTTCCTCTCTGAAAAACGTGCTGGTCAGGTATGTTGACCAGGCTAAACTCTCCTTCAGTGTACACGATCAGGCACTGGAATGAGGTGACTAGGGGATTTTCACAGTAACTTCATTGAAGTTTAATGTAAGCCTATTCATAACACTAATAAATAAATAAACTTCAAAAGTTTAAGCATGTACATACATCATGCCTGTTTCAAATAAACGAAATGAATGACAGCTATTTGCTGGTTCATCCATCAGTACAATGTTTTGACCAATGAAGCTGCTTGATTGAAATTTCAAACAATGCTTGGCAGTTAACTGCCAGTCACCATCAACTGGTGCATTCTCCAAACCACTACCTCTACCAATCAGAGTCCACTTGCCAACCAATCAATATTCTGTACTCATACTGTATAAATTTGTCATTTTCGCATCCATTAATATTTTTGCGATTGTTCTGTTGAGTGCAAGATAGAAAGGTTTGACACAATTGTCCATTTTTTTCAGCAATATTCTGTTTTGCACAACTAAAAATTATTCTTAAATATTGTTTGAGCTGCACTCATCTAGACAAGCAGGGAGTCTTCCATTGCACTCCTGACTTGTTCTTGCAGACATTGGAAAGACTTTGGGGAATTAGGTGGTGGGTTGCTTGCCACAGAATTTGCAGCCTCTGAACTGCTCTTCTAAATATTTATGGCTGATCTAGTTACGTTTCTGGTCAATGGTGACCCACTATTGATAATGGAAATGCCAAGCAATATCAAAAGAGATTCTAACCAACTCTTCTTGGCATTCAACCACATTGTTGTTGCAGAATCAAATAAATGGTACCTTCAATAAGAAGATAATGTTGTCCAGGTCTTGATACCTGCAGATGTTATGTTCTTTTTCTCTTTGACATAAATGTACCAATCATACACAAGGATTGGTGAAACAATAATGTGGGTTCTTTGTTTGAAGCTAATAAATTCACAAATAATGGCCTTTATCCTATTGCTTGCAAACTGACTGCTAGTTATAAACTAATATATCACATCTTGTCTTGCGAAAGTAATGATTTAAGATGCTCTCCCTCAAAAGTATACATATATCATACCAGAACAGCAGGACTGGAATTCCTGGCATTTTTTTCTCTTTCCTAGTTACCCTGAAATAAGTGGCTTTTGAGGCTACCATAGAGGATAGTTAAGCCTTGGTGCTGGGAAAATAGAATTATATATTGTCCAAACCAGATGAGGATATTAGATTTCCCTTCGTAAAGGGAATTAACAAACCAGATGGGTTTTAGAACAATTCAGTAACTTCAAATTTGCTTTTATTTCCAGTTCTCAAACTGCCATGCTAGGAATTATACTCATGTTCTCAGAATTATTAGCCCAAGCAATACATTCCCATGCCCTGCACACCATTAAAAGCATCTCCAATCTAACGGCTGGGAGATGATGTTAATATAGAAAGTTCGCTGCTCAAGAATTTAAGGAGTTATTTTCAGTCCAATACAAAATTCTAAAAGAATTGGATTCTCTTAATATTATCCAAGATTATTTATAACACTTGTGTAGGCAATTATTCATGGAATTGAAACACATATTTGTACTACTGTCAAATAATCATCTTTTGGCATAAGAGCAAAGAATAATAATTAACATATAAAATTCTTTTCTAAATGTAGGTTATGATAGCAGAGCATTAATATAATTAAACACTGGATAACATTGAATCCAATTCAATTGTGCTGGTGAGATTTGGGGCTGAATTCAGTCCATGCAGCACAGATCTTGCCGGTGGCTCCAAAATGGGAAGCTGTAGCGAAATGGGAAAAATGTGGCCTGCTGACCAAGATCAAGTGATGGCTGGCCAATTAATGACTTGGAGGCACAGGGCCTGTTCATTGCTGGTGTGGGGACAGATCTTGAGGTCCCCAAAGGCATGTGCAGGAAATGGTTCTAAAGGCCTGCCAAGTCTGCATTCAGTCTAGCCTTACATGATGTGCTGTTGTGTAACAGGAAGCTGATTTAACAGTTGCAGGTTGGATGTGAGTCATCAGTTTCCCTATAAAAGTAGACAAATTTTGCACAGAGTGTGACCAGGTTCTTAACTTGGGAATTTGGTCCAGGTGGAAATTTGTTGTTAAGGAGGAAGAAGTTGTTTCTTATTATAACTTTTTTAAGGCTTCTGAAACTGGCATGTATTCAAGATATTAACTGGACAAACAGATGAATGCTTTCTTGGTGAGTTTTTAATATTTTATCCCTCTTAAGTGTGGCAGTAGTTTAAATCAGAACCAGGGAAGAAAGAGCATTCCCTTAATTTAGAGCTTAACTAGTTAACTTGTCTTGTATAGCTACAGTGAACAGTTGAATTATATTACTGAACTTGAAACCCAATTAGTTAAACTAAACACAATAAAGATGGCAGGGTAGGTGATGTATTACACTTAGCACGTGGGAGCTTATGGACACATTTGTGTTTCACGGCAACCATACTGTAGGAAGGTAGGACCAATGTGAATGCAGATTACAGGGTCAACGGCAGGGTTCTGAGGAATGTGGAGAAACAGAGAGATCTTGGGGGTCATATCCACAGAAATCTGAAGGTTGCCACTCAAGTGGATAGAGCCATGAAGAAGACATATAGTGTGTTGGCGTTTATTAACAGGGGATTTGAGTTTAAGAGCTGTGCGTTGTGTTGCAACTCTACTCGACATTGGTGAGGCCACATTTGGAATATTGTGTTCAGTTCTGGTCACCTCACTATAAGAAAGATTTGGAAGCATTGGAGAAAGTGCGGTGAAGATTTACCAGAATGTTGCCTGGTTTGAAGGGTAAGTCTTATGAGGAAAAGTTGAGGGAGCTGGGTCTTTTCTCTTTACAGTGGAGGAGGATAAGAGGCGACTTAATAGAGATTTACAAAATGATGAGGGAGATAGATAGAGTGGATGTGCAGAGACTATTTTCTCAGGTGGATGTAGCTGTTACTAGGGGGCATAACTATAAGGTTCATGTTGGGAGATACAGGAGGGATGTCCGAAGAAGATTATTCACTCTGAGAGTGGTTGGGGTGTGTAACACACTGCCTGTTGTGATAGTGGAGTTGGACACTTTAGGAACTTTCAAGCGTTTATTGGGTAGGCACATGGAGCACACCGGAATGTTAGGGAGTGGGATAGCTTGATCTTAGGTTTGGACATAGCTTGGCACAACAATAAGGGCCGAAGGGCCTGTACTGTGCTATACTGTTCTATGTTCTATGTTTCAGAACCACAAAAATAATAATATCTGGATTACTACCTGAGCCATAAGCAAATTAGCATTGGATATATAAAATTAGAAAGCTGAATGTGTGGCTGAAAGATTGGTGTAGGGAAATGGTTTTGATTCATGGGTACTGGCAACTGCACTGATGAAAGAGTGAACTGTACAGTCGGGTGAACTTCATCTGAACAGGATGTACATCATAAAACTAGGAATTACAAAGAGCACTTTAACCTAAATGTTGGAGTGAGGGACAGAAGGGTGTTGCGTAGGGTAGTGATGCGGGTAATGATTATCAGAGTGAGAGAGAAAATATAAACATAAGAATTCAGTAGCTAATAAGGTCAGAGTAGGAAAAATGGTAAAAAAGAGAAGATCAAAGGCTCTATCTGAATGCACACAAATTTCCAATAAGATGGTTGAACAAAGAACGTAAATAAAAATAGGTGAGGATTTGATTTATTATTATCACACATAATGGGATACAGTGAAAAGTACTGTTTCTTGCATACTATACAGACAAGTATACTATTCATAGGGTACATAAGGGAAAAGGAAAGGAGAGGGTGCAGAATGTGGTGTTACAGTCTTAGCTAGGGTATAGAGAAATAAGAAAAATTAACTTAATATAAGGTAGTCTGATATGACAGCCAGTACAAAAACATGGTTGGTTGCAAAGTGACCATGACCGTGACCTGAATATTCAAGAGTTTTCTTTTTAGGAAGGAATTGAAAAAAGTTAAAAGTGGTGAGATGACTTTGTTTATAAAAATGAGATTAATACAATAATGAGAAATATCTTAGTTCAGAGGAACAAAATGTAGAATCAATCAAGAAATTAAGTTAAGAAATAGCAAAGGGAAAATGTCTCTGGTGGGAGTGTTTTATAGCTCCCCTCACAGTAACTACACTGTAGGAGAGGGTATAAATTGAGACAGACAAAGGCTGTAAGCATTATCTGAGCCTGAAGGTAGCTGCACGTAATTAAAGTTTCCATGTTTATTTTGAAAATAATTAAGAAAGTCAATAGTTGTGGGAGACATTAATCTTCATGTAGAATGGATAAATCAAATTGGCAAAAATAGCCTGGAAAAAAGTCTCATGCTGTGTATCCCGGAGAGTTTCTTACAATAATACATTCTTGAACCAAACAGGGAGCATACTATTTTAGACCTGGTAATGCATAATGAGACAGGATTAATTAATTACCTCCTTGTAATGGATCTGTCAGGTAGAGAGAATGATCGTACATGGTAGAATTTCACATTCAGTTTCAGTGCAAGAATTTTAAACCTAAAGCTTAGCTTCCTAAACATAAATAAAGACAATTGTAAGGTTATGAAGACCGAGTTGCTCAAAGTGGAAGGGGAACATAGGTTTCAAGATAAGATGGTAGAGAGACAGTGAAAGACATTTAAGGAGCTTTTTCATAACTCTCAATAAAAATATATTCCCTTTAGAAAAAAAACTCAATATTAGAAGAATGCTCTATCTGTGGCTAACTGAGGAAGTTAAGGATGGAACCAAATTGAGAGAGATGTATAAGACTGCAAAAATTAGTGGTAGGTCAAGAATCATAGCCCAAGATAATGTGGTTGATCCCTAAATGCCCTCTGAAAGGATGGCTAAAATAGTAATAAAGAAGAAAAAATTGGAATATAAACGAAAACTAGCCAAGAATGTAAAAACAGACAGTAAAAGCTTCTAAATAGTATAAAGATAAAAGGAAAAGAATAGCTAAAGTAAGACTTGGTCCTCAGAGGATTAGACCAGGGAATTAGTAATAGTAAACAAGGAAATGATAAAGACTTCAACCAAATATTTTGTCTCCATCTTTGCAGCAGAAGATATAGAAAAAATCTCACGAATGATGGAAAATCAAGAAGCAAAAGGGAAATGGGAATTTAAAACAATCAAAAGAGTAATGTATTCTGGGAAAACTAATAGGAAGAAGGGCTGACAATAAGATGTTAAAAGAAGTGCCATGCAGAGACAATGGGCCTGATTTTATCCATTTACCATTTTGCCATTTGGGCGCGAAAACTTGATAAAACGGGCATGAGGCAAATAGTCCGATTTGTGCTCACCTCTGCGCCAGTTCACCCTTTCTCAAGGCCCAAAAATGACTGCAAACGAGACAGTGCCTAAGATGGTGTGATGGCAATTTAAGTTCATTTGCATGCATTTAAATTGACTTTTACCAGCAATTCCCCCTTTACCACCACGTTTACCCCTCCAGAATCAATGCAAACAAAACGCTCCATAAAAGTCTGATTCAGACACTCCAATTAATTAATTAATTAATCTACCTGTGATCAGTGGAGGTGAAGGAGGGACCTGCTGCCACCCTGCCTGAGATCAGTGGGGAAGAAGGGGGGCTCCACTGCCACTCTGCTTGATATCAATGGAGGGGAAGGGGGTCCATTGCCACTCTGCCTGAAATCGGGGAAGGGGGAGGGACCTGTGATTGGTTTGAGTGGTGGGGGGTGGGGGATAAAAGGGGGTCAGTACTGTTACAAGGATGGGGCAGTGTCTGTGAGGGCCAGAGGGAGGCATTATCCGACCCAAGAGGGATGTGGCAGGGAAGCGTCATTCTATCGATTTTTTTCTACGCATGTGCAGTTGGAGGCGCCGACCGGAATATGTGAAGCCCTGCCCACAGGCTTCTGCAGTGCAATTCAGAATCCCTGATATTTTTGCAGGCGGAGTGCGTAGCAGATTGCCTCAGAATGGATCTAAAAGTCAGATCTGAAACATTCCCAGTTTCAAGTCCACTAGCACTTAGAATGAAAATGGTGAAATAGGGCCCAGTGGATGCAATTCTCCCCCCTCAAAATTCTAAGTGTCCAACCGTATGAAAACAAGAGGAAATTATGCTGGTTTTTAAAGTGGAAGTTCAGAGAAGAATCTCCCATACTCTGCACCGCTGAGTGCATTAGTGTGATTCTGTCCAGAATTCTGGGGCCAAGGCCTAGTCCTTCCTAAGAGGTCAGCAATAGAGCGCTGAGTGGGTCACTGTGCATGTATTGATCTGTCAGTGCCAAGGTCAGCATGTGCCAGCCTCCTGATCACTGGCCAGTCCTGTGACCCCACAACACCTGCTCTCTCTCACCCACTCCCTCCCCATAGCCCAATCACTGGCCCCTTGTACATTCCTGTATCCAGCCCTAAACCCCTCACTTCCTGGGCTGCCCCAGTCTCCAGCATCCCCACCACATGATAGTTACCCACCCCGTCCTGGCATCTCCAGGATGCCCTCTCCATCCCGATGGCCAACCCAGATTGCTGGCTTCCCAACCTCCCTTATCAATCCTGCCTGCTGAGTGGCAGTAGGAAAGACCACCCTTACTGCCCCTATCAGACCCTGCCCCGTTGGGCCCCACTCTCTCCATAGCCCCCACCATGTCTGGCATTGCTCCATGTCTGATGGGCAGTGCCAAGATCCCTCTTGGTCATTACCACTTTACCCCTTGGGCAGTGCCAGGGGCATAGGGTGGCACTGCCAGTGTGCAGGGGGCACCCTCTGACACCTGACTCTCTAGGGTGCCCCAATTGCCTCCTTTCACTCCAGCATGATCGGGCCGCTAGCTCCCTGCATGTAGAGATCTACTGTAAACCCCGCTGGAGTGAAACACTCCTGGTGAAGGCTTAAGAGGCTTCAGTCCTGGGCCTGCTAATTGTATTAAAAATAATGTCAAGGCCTCTTTAAATAATTTATGCGCTTCCTGCAGACTTCCAGTGCGGAGCTGACACTGCTGGATATCCAGCACTGGGATACATTATTGGGATGGGGGATGCCCAGCACAGAACTTGCAGATCAGGCCCCGCTGTGCAGATTTTTAGTGAACTGGGAAAGGAGGATTTCGGCCAGTGGATGCATTGATTGTAATCTTCCCTGGATTCTGGAAAGTTCCCAGTGGATTGGGAAACTACAAATGTATAGCTATTCAGGAAAGGAGGGTGGCAGAAAACAAGAAACTATGACTGGGAATTTTTTTCCGCCCAATCACACCGGGTGAGTTTAGCAACAGGAGCGGAAAATCTCGCAGGAACAGCCAAATTGCATTTCATGATGACATTAATGTATGATGCGATTGTCCTCTGCGCCCCCCCCCCTCCCCCCACCTGCATTGCTCAGGTGGGTATTGGGGGTTAGTCATACCCAGCCACTGCCTCCCAGCACAATCGGCCTTTGCTGATTTCCAGGAAAACTCAGCCCCATATATGCTCATGTAACATCTGTCATTGGGAAAATGCTTGAATTCATTGTTAAGCAGGGAGCAACAGGATATTTAGAAAATCAAAATACAATCAGACAGAGTCAGCATGATTTTGTAAAGAGGAAACTGTGTTTGACAAACTTATTAGAGTTCTTTGAGGATGCAGCAAGCAGGGTGAATAAACAGTAGATGTGATGTATTTAGATTTCCAAAAGGAATTCAAAAAGCTGCCATAAAATTGGGTGCTGCACAGAATAAGAACTCACTGTGTTGCTACTGATATTTTTAGAATGAACAGAGGGTTGGTTAACTAATGGGAAACTGAGTCAAGATAAATGGTTCATTTTCAGGTTGTCAAATTGTTAACAGTGGCGTGCTGGAGCCTCAATTATTTAAGATCTAGATTAGTGACTTAGGTAAAGGGACAGACTGTATTGTAGCCAAATTTCTTGATGATACAATAATAAGTAAGAAGGTTAGTAGTGAGGAGGAGGCAAAGGATCTGCAAAGGGGTATAGATAAGTTAGCTGAATGAGCAAAAAATTGGCAGATGGTATATAATGTAGGAAAATATGAGCTTGTCCACATCAGCAGGAAGAATAGACCAAAAATAGAAAAGCAGAACATGACTTAAATGGAAAGAGAGCTGACCAGCAGACTAATCTCCCACTGCCCCTGAGAACTCAGCAGGGTAACTTCCCAATGCCCTGCATACTCACTAGCAGACTAATCGTCCACTGTCTTTGAGAGTTCACCAGCAGACTAGTCTCCCAGTGCTCCTGAGAACTCACCAGCAGACTTGCCTTCCATTGCTGTTGTGAACTCTTTCAGACCTACCACCTCACTGCAGCAATCAGCTCTGCTAACCTTTCTTCCGCTCCTGCTCAGACACGAACCCAGTGACCATCTCGTGAAAGCTGATCTCCAGAGGTGGCAGGTGCCCTGATCTCTTGCCTCGGTGCCACCAACTGTGTCCGATCAGGGATCTGACAACCTTCGACCCAGGCGCCTCTTGTTAATTTTAAACTCCTTGTAAAATTGCAGACAATCGCGTGCATGCAGATTACTCCCAAGTCCTTGCTCAGTGAATTTAATCACTACCATCATTGTGGCAACGCTGCCTTGGAACTTCCCAGCTGCCAATAACATGCAGAACTGAATGACAATGTTGAAGTTCAATCTAGCATTTTCCAATCCGTTAGCCTCTTTGCCTATTTTTCTCTTGCTGAGAGCCCCTCAGCCTTATTGATGCAGTTTTATATCACATCAATGTTCCCAATCCCTTCTCCATTTATTAGCATTGACATGGTATCCAATAATTGACTGTCGGTGCAGTTTGGGTATTTTAAGTCAGGGAATGTACTTTTATAATTGAGAAGCTGAGGTGAAGGACCAAGGTAAACAATGCAGTATGTCACTGTGATTGAAAAGACTGGAAGAGAGAAGACCAGTCAAGTGAAGAAGTAATGGTTAATGGTGCCAAGTGTGGACTGAAAAGATGTTTCAATTGCAGTGGAGAAAGGAAGATTAATGGAGGTATACATTTGTGATTCTGGAAGAGAATGAGATTGAGTAGCATACATTATATGGACTAAGAGTCAGTTACATCATATAAACCCAACAAGCTGCCTTCAAATTAAAATGTCTGAATTGGACTGAATGTGAAAACCTGTTATTAACACTTCAACACTGCATCAAAGTGTAAGTACTTTTTTAGTTTTTCATTCTTTGTGTTGGAAGCAACATCCTGCTCGAATGGTTTTAAGCAGCTGAGGTTATATTTGCTTTGCAAAATGTGTTTTATAAAGTAACTGACTGCCAAAGATTTAAAAAATGAATCCTGAAATAAGTACAAAAATGCTGGCTTATTCAATTTTACTTGAAAAATATTAATAAAGTGATAATTCTCTGACAGTAATAATTCGTGCACAGTGACAATATACTGCAATAATAATTTGATTTACTGTCACATGTATTAGTATATAGCGAAAATCACTCTTTCTTACGCACTATACAGACAAAGCATACTGTACATAGAGAAAGAAAGGAGAGAATGCAGAGTGTAGTGTTTCAGTCAGGGTGTAAAGAAAGATCAACTTAATGCGAAGTAGGTTCATTCAAAAGTCTGATGGCAGCAGGGAAGAAGCTGTTCTTGAGTTGGTTGGTACACGTCCTCTGACTTCTCAATCTTTTTCAAAGAAGGTGAAGGAGAGTATTTCCAGGGTACATGGCGTCCTTAGTTACATCGGCTGATTTTCCGAGGCAGTGGGAAGTGTAAACAATGTCAACGGATAGGAAGCTTGTTTGAGCGACGGACTGGGCTTCGTTCACAACCCTTTATAGTTTCTTGCCTTCTTGGACAAAGCAGGAGCTATGCCAAGCTCTGATACAGCAAGGAAGAATGCTTTCTATGATGCATCTCTAAAAGTTGGTGAGAGTCGTAGTGGACATGCCAAATTTCCTTAGTCTTCTGAGAAAGTAGAGGTGTTGATAGACTTTCTTAAATATAGTGTCAGCTAGGACAGATTGTTGGTGATCTGGCCACCTAAAAACTCTCAACCATTTCTACTTCATCCCTATTGATGTCCCAAAACTACACAAGACCAACACACCCGGCCGTCCCATTGTATCAGGCACATCTGTGTGAGAAACTCTCCAGCCACATCGAGGGCATCCAGAAACCCATTGTACAAAAAACACCTAGCTTCTGTCGCAACACTACGGACTTCCTACAGAATCTCAGCACATATGGAGCAGTTGAACCAGGAGCACTCTTTGTTACAATGGATGTCTACACCAGCATCCCCCACGACGACGGCAACTGCGAATCTCCAGATGCAATTTTACAACTCATCCACTTCATTTGGACTACAACATCTTCACCTTCAACACCAGTTCTTCATCCAGATGCACAGGAATGACCATGGGGACTAAATTCGCACCTCAATATGCCAACATCTTTATGCACAGGTTCAAACAAGCCATCTTCACCGCACAGGACCTTCAACTGACATTATACACTCGATACACTGATGACATTTTCTTCCCTTGGACTCATGGTGAACAATCATTGAAACAACTATAAGATGACATCAACAAGTTCCATCCCACAATCAGACTCACCATGGATTACCGTCTGGAATTGGTTGCATTCTTAGACATACGCATGTCCATCAAGGATTCTTACCTCACCACTTCACTGTATCACCAGCTCACAGATAACCTCATGATGCTCCACTTCTCCAGCTTCCACACTAAACACATTAAAGAAGTCATCCCCTACAGATAAGCCGTCTGTATACACAGGATCTGCTCAGATGAGGAGGATCGTAACAAACACTGAAAGATGCCCTCATAAGAACAGGATAAGGCACTCAACTCGTCGATCAATGGTTTTGATGCACCACAGTGAAAAACCGCACCAACCACATCAGAAGACAAATATGGGACATGGTGGATAGAATACCCTTCGTCGTCTAGTACTTCCCCAGAGCAGAGAAGCTATGACACCTTCTCTGGAGCCTTCAAAATGTCATTGATGAAGATGACCATTTCATCAAGGCCATCCCCACACCCCCAATTTTGCCTCAGATAACCACAAAACCTCAAAAACAGACAATTGTCTACAGCAAACTACCCAGCCTTCAGAGAACAGTAACCATGATAGCACACAACATTGCCACAGCAACCTCAGCAAGACGTGCCGGATCATCGACATGGATGCCATCATCTCATGTGAGAACACCCTCCACCAGGTACACGGTGCATATCCTTGCAACTCGGCCAACATTGTCTACTTGATACGCTGCAGGAAAGGATGTCCCGAGGCATGGTACATTGGGAAGACATGCAGATGCTATGACAACGAATGAATGAACACCGCTCAACAATCACCAGGCATGAATGTTCCCTTTCAATCAGCAAACACTTCAGCAGTCATAGGCATTCAGTGTCTGGTCTTTAAGGCAGTCTTCACGACACACAACAATGCAGAATTGCTGAGCAGAAATTGATATGATGTAGAGGTGCTGGCATTGGACTGGGATAGGAAACTGATAGCCAAGTTCCACACACATGACTCCAAGACTTGCCTGGGCTTGCAAAATCTCACCAACTGTCCTGGCTGGAGACAATACACATCCCTTTAACTTGTGCTTGGCCATCTCTCCACTCACATTGTTTGTATCTTTAACATTTGATTACCGATAAAGACTCGCATTCCAACCATTATCTTTTAAATTGAGTTTGTAAGTATATACGCCCTATTTGTAAACACAAGTCCTCATTCATCTGATGAAGAAGCAGCGCTCTGAAAGCTCATGCTGCTAAATAAAACTGTTGGACTTTAACCTGGTGTTGTGAAACTTCTTAATATGTTTACTCCAGAGCAGGATTTTAAAAAAAGTAATTGTAAATACACGATGCTCCAGGGAAAGGGGATGAAGAGTGTACTGCAATGACGTCAGGCAAAGACTCTTTCAAGGCTTTCCGGGGCTTAAGGAATAAATCACCAGCATGGCTGAGAATCCCCAAAGGAGAGACAGAGACAGCAGCCAATCTTGGAAAGAAATAGAACAATGCAGGAAAGCTGCCAACACTGAAAGGAAAATGCAAAACTTGGGATAAGCCACCTAAAAGCTTAGGAAAACCATAAATTATAAACTGATTCTCGCTGAGAGCTTCGGACATCTGGAAGGACTAAATTAAATTCACAACTGGACATTTTGGAGAAATAAAGGTTCCTGAGATTCTGAATTGCTTCAGTGTTGGACATTAATTTCGAAGTTGAACAAGTCAAGTCAAGACTTCACTACATAGGAAGAATACCTGATGATGTGGTTGCAATGATATGGCAATGCCAGCATTGGACTGGGATAAGGCGTTGTTGCAAGGCAGAGCATCAATGAGACTTCTGATAAATTCAAAGAAGTCTTAAAAGCCTTCAAGAACTATTTCAACCAAAGGAACAATAAGATTCTAGAAAGGGCAAGATTCAACAAAAAGGTCCAGAAATTAGGTGAACCAATAGTTGATTTTATTAATGACCTCCAAAGGCTGGCAGAAGGAGGCAAATATGGAGACCTACCAACTGAATTAATACGAGATCGGATTGTAGTCAGTGTTAACTTTGCTCCCTTCCAACTTATTGCAACCTAAAAAAGACCTGACCTTAGAGAAAGCAACACAGCTGGTGACAGATTCAGAAGAAATAGAAAAGTGAAGAAAAGCCTTGGATAAGGAAACCTTCCAGTGACTGTACACTGTCTTAAACACAAGCATGTAAATGTTAGAAATTCAGGTGAAATATGGAGGGAAAATACACGAAACCGTAGAACTAAGCCAGCACTGTGGTACCAGAAAGACCCATAGGTTCAAGTGATGTTCCACAATCTCTTCAAAGTACTTCCCCTTGAAAGAATTGCCCATTTTGGGAAGATGTGCCAAAGTAAAATTTGTAACTGTAGAATTCTTAAAGTACACAAAGAGGCCATCCAGCTCATTGCACCTGCACCGGCTCACCGAAAGAGCATCCCACTCAAGCGTTCCTTTCTGCCATGTCCCTATGACCCTGCACATTTACTATGATTAATCCATTTAACCTAAGCATCTTTGGACTGTGGGAGGAAACCATGGCACTTGGAGAAAACCCATGCAGACACAGGGAGAATGTGCAAACTCTAAAAAGACAGCTACCCAAAGCTGGAATCAAACCTGGGTCCCTGTTGCTATGAGGCAGCAGTGCTAACCACTGTGCTGCCCAATTGTACAGATGTCAAAGAAAAGTTCTTCACACATAAGACTATTAGTAAAGTTTATTCTTGTGAGGGAGATGGGCTAGTACATAAATACAAATATTAAAAAAAGGATGAAGATTTGGGGAAGATATAATATTAGGGCTGTGAGGGTTAATGTGTGGGACTGTGTAAATAGCATCATCCATAATACTGATAAAAGGGACACATAACCAAGAATTGAGAGGGAGGATGTTCTCAACTTCAGCAAAATAACTCCTAGTCATGTATATCTGTCTATCGTTCAGTTATATGTAATAAAACAGTTATTTTTTAGGCAAAACAATGTTTCAGCAATTATTCCTCAGCCAGTCCAACCAACATACAACAAAACTGACTGTAACACCAGCAAGAACTCGGTTGCTCTCCTTTGAAAAGTGCCACCTGAGAAGTAAATCAAGGCTGCAGTTTAAATCCAAAAGGCAGCTTTTCTGACAATGCTGCTCTCCCTTGGTGTGAAACTGGAGTTTCAGGCTAAATTTTGTGCTCATGTGTTTGGAGCGTGAGATGAATCTACAACCTTCTGACTCAGACAAATCAGCTCACACTGAGATCAGTATACTGCAAAGGTTGTCATATGAAGAATGGCCTCTTGGGTAGGCTTCTAGGGCAGCTATATCCAATGAGCTTGACCTCAGTATTACACAACATCTTCAGGAGATGAGTGAATATTAGGTAACCAGTAATATTTCTGGCTGCCAAATCATAGGCAACCAAGTCAGCTCAGACTGATGAGGCTTACTTAATATATTAGATTTGTGAGGACTGTGAAATGTTATTCACATATTCTGCAGTAATCATACTGGACTAGTTTTTCCTCTCAAAATAACAGTGCAGCTAATGGTTCTTATTATTGTTTAGGCTCAAATGACTTTGCAACTTCAGCGGAGGACAGATGTATGGCAAAATGCAGATATCCAAAAGTTTGTGCCTGAGAAGCACTTCTCTCTCATTAGCCTGCAAAAAAACACCTTGCTGTTTGGCTCACTATTTAAATGCACTGTGTGATGTGAATTTAAATGGTCAATATGAGCTAAATTTGCTGCAAGTTAAACTTGGTCTTATAGGTGTAGATACCCTTGTTAATGTAATGATAAATGTTGCTTCCTGTCAATTAACCACACTGGCATGGAAAATTAACACATTGGAGTTTCATTTCTTTCAGTGTCATTTGTTGGAGACTTTATGATTCTAAATTTCTTTTTGATTTACTTTTACTTTCATCCACCTTTCTTAGCTCAACCTTTATTTCTCTATTTCTCATTCTTAATATTAAATTTGCCCACTTTAATTTATACTCAGTACTTGCACTGTTAACTTCATAATCTTCAAATCTGATGGATTAGGGAAACATGCATTTTCTTGTCTTGTTCATTCAGGCCCCCAGGTACCCAATTTCCTTCATTGTAATGTTATTAGCTCTCACTTACAATTCAAAACAGTTTAAAACCTATACATGTGAGGACAAGTCTAACGAGTAGCAGACACCATTAAATGCTCCACCACAAGAAAACTTGGCCCATTGCTTTTTGATTTGATTTATTACTGTGACATGTATTAGTATACAGTGAAAAGTATTGTTTCTTGCTATATAGACAAAGTGTAAACAGGAAAGGAGAGGTGCAAAACGGAGTCTTACAGTCATCACTAGAGTGTAGAGAAAGATCAACTTAATGCGAAGTAGGTCCATTCAAAAGTTTGATGGCAGCAGGGAAGAAGCTTGAGTCAGCTGGTATGTGTCCTTAGACATCTGTATCCTTTTCCCGATGGAAGAAGGTAAAAAAGGGTATGTCTAGGTACATGGGGTCCTTGATTATGCTGCCTGTTTTTCTAAGGCAGTGGAAAGTGTAGACAGTGTCAGTGGTTGGGAGGTTGGTTTGTGTGATGGACTGGGCTTTGTTCACAGCCCTTTGTAGTTTTTGCAGTCATGGACAAATTAGGAGCTACACCAAACTGTGATACAACCAGAAAGAATGCTTTCTATGGTGCATCTGTAAAAGTTGATGAGAGTTGTAAGTAAGCTATGAAAAGTATTCAGTTCTGTTTGTTTTCACTCCAGATCTGTATTGCTATTTCTCAGCTGCCTTTGCAAGAGAGAAAAGGACATAATTGGCTTGGAGTTTGCATGATTGGTTTTCTATCCATGCACTGAGAAGTTTGCTCATTCTGGATTTCATGCAGAAGTGGAATAAACTGAAGAGGTTATTAATATTAATAGCAGAATTTAATCAACTTTAAAATATTATTTAAACATTTGTAACGTTGAGAAACAGATCATTTCTGCTGTACTCATGGCTTGACTGTTTTGCCTGTCTATTGTTTATTTGAATTTGAAGTAATTTGAATAATTTTGCAATGATTTAATTCATTAGGATATGGCTTTATTGTCAAACCCTTTATTCTTCAAAGTCAATGTTATCAAAGAAAAGCCAATTTAATTGGCAAAGAATACAGTTTATGGCTGCCCTGATAAATTGCACATAAAGGCTATTACTAAGGCTTTTGAAATCAACTAGCCTGATTCTCTGTTTGTAGATTAGTGGAAGAGATTAGAAGGTATTATAAATCCAAATGGAACTGACTGATTTCAAGAAACAATTAGAACAAAAAGCGAGTAGTTGCAGCCCAAAAACTCAAGCATAATTTTAACTGTATTTGCAACTAGATTGTGTTGAAAAGTGTCTGATTTTTTAAAAAAGTTTTGCTATATTTCAGTATGTTTTATTTTAATATAGCACAGATTGGTAAAATATAATTATTGATTTCAAGTTTTTATTGATTGAAATTATTTTTTTAAATATTTGAAGTAAAAAGCTCTTCTGTTGTTCTGTGACTGTAACATTAAATAGAACCATAGAATCCCTGCAGTGCAGAAGGGAGCCATCGAGACTGCACCGACTCTCCAAAAAGGTATCTTACCCCAGCCAGCCCACCCATTCTATCCCTGTAACCATGTGCAGTAACCATGGCTAATCCATCTAATCTACAAATCTTTGAACACAAAGGGGCAATTTAGCATGACCAATTTACCTAACCTGCACACCTTTGGACTGTGAGAGGGAACTGGAGCACCCAAAGAGGAAACCCATGCAGACATGGGGAGAATGTACAAATTCCACACAGATAGATCCCTATGCCGGAAATGAACCCAGATTCCTGGTGCTGTGAAACAGCAGTGTTAACTTAATTTCCTTTTCATGCTCCCCACCCCCATGCATTGCTTGTCACTCCCCATCTTTAGTTTTCCTCTCTCCTATCGTGGTACAACTCTTTGCTGATGTTTGATTCTTGACAGAATTCCCCATATGAAAGAAAATCCTTTTTCTTGGCTCAAATTGGGTCACAATGGTAGATGCTTGGTCATCCCTAGGGGTCTTCAGCCCAATAATGTCTGACAAGCTGGGGAATCACCCAATAACAAGTGGCATGCAGGAGGAAGTTCTGGCATGTCAGAGAAAGGCACATCTTGACAAGCAGTCAATGGCCTTTATCTAGGCAGTACAAGTAGAGGATGTTGGTAGGAGTAATGAACAAAAAAGTCGAGCAACAATGGCTGGAGTCAGAGAAAGGATGGCTTCAAAACCTATTGATGCCTCACTCGAGATACACCTGCAGGCAGCAGCAAGGACATACCCTGCCCAATGGACTGGAGGAGGAGATCAGCAAGCATCACCATAAAGACATGACTGGCAGGTGGCCAAGGTGGTCAGTGGCCATTTGGCGGTTGCATGAACATAGGTACAGTGCGAGTAGTAATTCCCTGGTATGGTTTGGCAAGGTGAATGGCATTCACAATAGTGTAGCAGAAATCTATTTCATAATTGATATATTATGGAATGTAACTTTTTATTTTGGGATTGTGGCTTTTGGCTTGGTGGCTGAGGTATTGGATGTGGGATGAGTGGACATATGATTGCAATCATATCTGTTATTACCAGTTTATCAATCAGAGGAAGCCTGGACTATTATATTTCACAGGCAACCTCTGTTTATCTTGTGATGTCATGGGTAGAGTTTTAAAGGTGATAAATAACAAGGGGCCATTTAGGTTAGTTAATAGAGCCAGAAGACCTGCCTTTGCTTCAGCAAAACAAATATTTCATTTCCAGATGAAAGGAAGCAGTTTTGTAAACATGGGGTTTCTTCATGGTTTCAACAATTCCAGAGAAAGGGTCATAAAATCCCATTAACAATATAAATTACTCAAATGGGTGTTTGGGACCAGGAAAGAAACCCCAAGATATATTATGAAGTTAGCTTAGACCCTAACCATTTTTGATTTTGGCATTAGGGTGAGCAGAAGATGTTTCACTTCAGGTGTGATTCCATTGACCCACTCAGATGCTTTTATCAAAACCAACTTTAATTTTAACAAAATTAATTTTAACAAATGGTTAAAATTAAAGAAGAATTACCATAGCTTTTACCAATTAAAATATTTAAATAGGACAAAGGATCATTCTTAAAATCAATCTATATAGTTCCAATTTAAGCAATATCCTCATAGACATCAGTCCTATTTCGGAACAAATTTGCACCAAATACAGATTTGCGCTCAATGATGAGAGATTTCCAGTCTTTTAACCCCTCTGGACAGATACAGAAAGACACCTTCTTTCTGACTTCCATAAGTGGTTTCCAGAGAAAGAGATAACTTTAAATTCCAAAACTTCAGAGAAAGAGATTTATTTTTTGCAGGTCCCAGTCTCCAATCTCCAGAGAGCTCTTCGCAGCTTCTGAACATAATGGAACTGGGCTTCTCTCTGTGAGCCCATAAAATCACATGACCTTATTTGTCAATCAACACTCAGAAAAACAGCAGGGAAAGCACAAAAATAACAATCCTGCATTAGTCCAGATTAAAACAAACATTCCAGCAATTAAAATCAATTATGCTCCTGCTGTAACAACAGAGATTGCCATGTACAAATAAAACTGCACTGATACTTAGAACTACTTGTAAAAAATAATCCTGCACAGAAACATGACCCAAATACATTTTGTAAAGATACAGTATCATCACATGGGTTACAGGTCAACGAGAAGCATGGAAGGTAAAATGGTTCATTTATGTTTCAGTTTCAGAACATCTAGGGACTCCTCATGTTGTCATGGAATGGGACATGTGGGGGAGAGTCAAAGGTTCTTTAGTTTAACTTATCTGTATATGCTTTCTGACAGAAGAAGAAATTCAGTTTGGAGGACGGGCAGAGACAATCACAGCTTTGATTTTGTATCCACTGTATATTACTAGATTGAGAAAGCTAACAGAAAATGATAGTCAGTCAGACCAGCATTTCAAGCAGGGAAAGTACTAACTTCATTATTCAATGCATGGAATTCATGAGAGACTCAATCTCAATTTGGATTTTGTGACAGAAAACAACTGGAAGATTTGCTCTAGCGTGCAGTTCATGGAAGAAATCTACAGTGATTGTTACAGGACCTTGTGGCAAAAGCAGTCAGCAAAGTTAGTTTGCAAAGTTGTGAAAAGACAGCTGGGTGCCTGCTGGCATCTAAACAAGGAGCTAGGGCATCCACATTCATGGGAAGAAAAAGTGGAGGGTCACACACCAAAAATGAAAGGAATCTTACCTTACGGAACAGTTGGAACACCAAAGAGAAATCAAGGTGAATTCCAGAGGGCTAACACATTCCTTTGGATTAGTCCCAGGAAAGGTGGATGAAGTATCAATATTTTGTAAGATAAGGGCACTCTTGGGGGATGGGAGGGGAGTAAAAGTAGAACTGAGTTTAAAGCACAAGCTTTCTTAAATTATAGTGTTACGGTAGTGATGCTTGCTTTTTTAATTTCTCTTTATGTACAATAAAGTTTGTTTTTCTTTAAAAAAGTAAAGTCTTGTGGCGTAGTCCTGTTGGTTCATTGTCAACTGCATAGATTTCTTCTTTAAGTGTTAACGATGTCTAACAGGATTGTAACAATAGCAAGTTTGATGTAAATGGTGACTGTGAGACGTGAAGTGGGATGGCTGATACATGTATTATGCATCACCGAGAACCTATTTCCACAGTGAGATGTAAAGTTGCTTCACACTGGAGCCCATTGCCAGTTAAAGTTGTTTGTTACATTACCAAGACTGAATGGCTGCTTGCTGCTGGCCCTCCAATGACACAATGTCAAATAGAGACATGAGTGATACTGCACATATTTATGTCTACAGGAGAAAAGAGCACACAGTTGTTGAGAGCAGAGAAGAACCGGGAGTGGTGTGCCATTTATAGCTGCAGTGACTCCAGTTGAGGAAGAGCTGATGAAGATAGCTTGAGTTTTAGCAAGGCAGCTTGTTGCTGAAGACAAGGTGAGAGTGGCGCCCATAAAGAATAATGCAATGGTTGTGAATATCAGTTCTCTGATACAAAATAACTAAGGCACTCTTGTCTTTTGTGCAGGTCCAATAGCAGATGAGGAACTGCATGAGACTCTCAGAGAAAGATCTCCCATCTGAGGAGGCAGCATCACAATAGTTCAGTGAATTTTCCATCAATGCATACATTCTCATGTCAGTGGGCTCTGATACACAGGTAGAAAGGTTGGCACCAGCTGGTGAATACCACTGACTTACACAAGCAGGTAAGGGGGGCAACGACAAACTCCTCATTAGGAGATTGAGGAATGGTTCTGTGATGCTCAATTTCCCTCAGATGGCAAGCATCAGAAAGGTTCAGAAAATTGGCAGATGCTGGAAGATCAGTGTGGAATGGGTGGACATCTGTCCAAGCTCACAGAGGTTGGATCTCTTACATGCGCAGAATGGAGACGGAGGATGGATGAATGGAGGAGGTCATTTTAATATCCATCAGTGGCACTATGTTTCTGGTATGTGAACCAATGACCTTCTCCATTGAGCTGAGATCTTTATGCCACCCAGTGGATGCTGGAGATAGACAGCAACCTCCTCAGTATGGCTATGAGCTATGTTGAATGATGGGTAGGTGCAATTGCCTCATTGATGCCTGGATCTTTGCCTGAACAACCAGGTCAGCATCAAGGAGCAGGCAGGCTTTGGGAGGATGGAGGAGAGGATGCAGAAAGCCATGGGGGCCCCTCAAAAGGCATCTCTTGTATTGATGGAAGATCTTTAGCCTCCTTGACAGTGATACACACCAAGCATGCAGTCCAGGATGACCCTGCAAAGATATTAATGGTCCTCTGTAATGAACAAGGCACCTATGTGTCATAAGTTGTCTGCCATGATCACTTCATGCACCCTCGGATAAAACGCCTCCACATCAGCTGCAAAAACCAAGACTTGACAATGTAGAAACACTTGGAAGAATGTGAATCTTGGTGTCTCACTCAATGACCAGTTTTTGTGCTGACTCTCCTAGTTAAAAATTGCCGTCAGTTGGCTGCCCAGCTGATCACCATCACAGAATCCTCAGTCATTATTCTCTAATGATCTGCTATTGTCTCACTTAAACTCATCCATCCTGTTACACTGGTGCCTGATCTCTGTTGTGAATTTGCTTGAAACGTTTTGCTACGTTAAGAGTGCTATGTAAGTGAAACTATAATCAATGGCATGTAACTTCTTCCAATCTCCAGTAGATTGTCATTCTGTGTGGATTTACTTCACTGAAATTTCAAAGCCCTTGTCTCGCCCAACCTTCCTCCCTCAGTGAAGCGTAGCCCCCGCCTGCATCATGTGGAGTAAGTGGGGCACAAGGAGGAAAAGAATGACCCTTTTTTATGGCACTAGCTGCCGTAAAGAAATGTTTAAAGAGACGAGTTAAAGTGAGAAGGTAAGTTTCAAAGATAAGTGGTTGAAATAATCATTGAGAGACCAAGAGGAGGGAGTTGGGGGATGGGGAGAGTTTACTGCATCAACTCTGTTTTATCCCTTAATCATTTAAACTGATAAAGGGATAAAACAAAACAAAATTCACAATTTTATTCAATTAATATTCATTTACACTGGGATTAAACATCCTGATTCCTCAGCTGTGCCTCTGGTACTTCTTTCTTAATTCATTAATAGTGTCCTGACTGCCTATATTTATTGCCCATCTCCAGTTGCTCTTGAGAAGGTGGTGGTGATCTGCTTTCTTGAATTGCTGCAGTCCATATACTGTTTGTTGACCCACAATGCCGTTAGAGAGGGAATTCCAGGATATTGGCCCAGTGACTGTGAAGGAATGGTGATATATTTCTAAGTCAGGATGGTGAATGGCTTGGAGGAGAATTTGCAGGCGTTGATATTCCGATGAATCTGCTGCCCTTGTCCTTCTAGATGGAAATGGTTGTGGGTTTGGAAGGTGCTATCTAAAGATCTTTGGTGAATTGCGGCAATGAATTTTGTAGATGTTACACATTGCTGCTGCTGAGCATCAGTGGTGAAGAGAATGGATGTTTGTAGATATGGGGTCAATCAAGCAGGCTGCTTTGTCCGAGATGATATCAAGCTTCTCAAGTGTTGTTGGAGCAGCAGCCATCCAGACAAGTGAGGAGTATTCCATCACACTCCTGACTTGTGCCTTGTAGATGGTGGATAGGGTTTGGGGAATCAGGAGGTGCATTACTTGTTGCATATTCCTAGCCTTTGACCTGTGCTTGTAGCCACTGTGTTTATGTGGTGAGTTGAGCTTACGTAACTCCAAGGATGTTGACAATGGGAGATGCAGTAATAGTAACACCATTGAATTCAAGTGGTGGTGGTTAGAGTGTCTCTTATTGGTGACCATAACCATAAAGTTACTCTACTAAACCTAGTTGAAGCTGACAAAAGCCGCAATCCTTTCAACTTACCATTAACTATCCTTGGTATGTTGGGAGCACAAGACAAAGGTCTTCAGCATCCCAATACCTTTTCTCAATAGCATTTATTTTAGCAGTCTTTCAGTAGCATTGATGGATTTCTAAAAAGGAATTGAGAAGGAAATTACAAGCATAGCCATTATGGGAGGGAGGTGTGAGATGCAGAGTCCTCAAGTCCTCTTCTAAATTGCCCATTTGCCCATTTTAAGCCCCAAACTCAATAGGATCAAGAGTTAAAATCAGGCTCACTATCCTCTGTTCTCATTCATACATTCTTCCAATGACCATTATATACTGCATATAATCCACATTCAAACATAATCCCTATTCCTGTAATATAAAATGCTTAATTCACAAACACATATTACATATAAGGACAATAAAATTGTTTCCCAAATTAATATAATTAACTATTATTAACATACGCTGGTGAGAAATCATCATTTCCCTATTAAATCCATAAATACGAATGTTTTAAGGTACATAAATTGATTTATTTTTATATATTGTTCAAACCTCACATATAATTAATTACTGAGATACATCTTATCCTTGACTTGATGATCCTTCTGTGAAAGACAAAGCTGAGTTTTTGTTTCAGATGGAACGCCACAGAATTGCCTAAAATACCTTTTGATTAAAGTTCAATTTTGAAAAATTACATCTTTAATAAAGGAGCAAAGTAATTACCATTTCATAAAAAACTAAACAGAAATTGCAATACGATAACATTTTCAGCATGGCAAGTCTCAAATTGTGAACTTGAATAGAACATTATTTTTATTTCAGTCTTTCATTTGGGATCTAAAGGAATACAGCAGATCCTGATTCGAAAGTACAAGATGATAAATCACACAAGGTCAAAATGTTGTCGACAGCCATTGTCTGATGAAATTCTTAAAGCTCTGTTGGTGAGACAGTGATAAAAAGATGTTTTTACATGGCATTATTAAATTATGAACAAGTCATTTTGAGATCAAAGCCTTAACTCAACCACTCTGTGCCTTACGCAAATCTGTACCAAGTTTATCTTAACCATTATACCTATGTTTGTTGATCTACAATGACTCCCGGTCCCTAAGCAGCTCAAATTTAAAATTCTCATCCTGGTTTTAAATCCTCCTCCTATCTTCCTTCTTTTTCATATGAACCACTAGAGCTGCCACCCAATTCTCCATACCTCTCACTAGAACTGCTCCTCACTTTTCACACCACTATTAACTTAGATCACGCTCTCAGAAATTTCCATTTTAAACTCTTGCCACCTGCTTCTCCTCTTTGACGAGGCTTTTTAGAATCCATCTTTTTGGCCAAACTTTTGACCACCTTCCTGATCTAACTGTCCTGGCTCAGCATTTAAAAATGATGATGGGTTTTTGTGCATATCAGATGCCAAGCAGAATGATACAAGGGGTACTTCACTGTTAATGCATGCCTGGATTATTGTGACAGAGCTTGTATCTGTTTAGTGCCTTTCATAATGTTTCAAATAACCACACAGCTAATAAAGTATTTTTGAAGGGACATTAGTGCAATCACATGGGGAAACATGGCAGCCAATTTGTACATGGCAATGTCCTATAGAAACAGTGAGTAAATGACCAAATCATCTGATTTCGTGTTATTGGTTGTGGGATGAATAATGGCCTATATAAACTCTCTTCTTTGAATAATATCATATTTTTGAGAGGGCAATTATAACCTGAATTTATATCCAACTTCACCCAAGAGGCAGCACTTCCAATTTTGTAGGACTTCACTCATTACTGCATTGAAGCATCAATTTAGACTTTGATCAAATCTTTATCACAGAGTTTAAACCTAAAACCTTATACCTCAGAGGAAGAGTTGAAATGCCTTTAACTAGTGATCTGTATTTTGGTGCACAGCTAGGAACGAAGACATACATAACTGCAGCCGTGATGAGCTCTTGGGGTATTCAACTCCGTTACACTTGGGGCAGTGCTTCACAAACTACTTTTGAAACTATGACCCCGTTTTAATACTTGTAACATGACCCCCAGACTCCAACAAATACAAAACAACATTTAAGCAGAATAGTACTGTGCAGTGGACAATTATTAAAATTCACATGTTATCATTTTTCATGATCTTCATTTAAATATGAAAAATTTTGACAAAACTCTTGGGACCTTGGTAGTGGGGCTGCCACCGATTGCTATATCTGCATCAGCCTCCGTTGTTGCTGCTGCAAGAAGTCACCCAGGGAAACCTCTGACATATTCATGCAGAAGGTGACATGGTAGCACAGCGGTTAGCACTGCTGCTTCACAGCTCCAGGGACCTGGGCTCAATTCCCAGCTTGGGTCATTGTCTGTGTGGAGTTTGCACATTCTTCTCATGTCTGTGTGGGTTTCCTCCAGGTGCTCCGGTTTCCTCCCACAGTACAAAGATTTGCGGGTTAGGTTGATTGGCCATGCTAAAAAAAAATTGCCCTTAGTGTCCTGAGATATGTAGGTGAGAGGGATTAGTAGGTAAATATGTGGGGTTAGGTCCTGGATGGGATTGTGGTCAGTGCAGACTCAATGGGCCAAATGGTCTCTTTCTGTGCTGTAGGGTTTCTATGATTTTTATGAGATGCATAGTTACGTCAGAGTGCACCTGACCCAATCCACCACAGCCAATCTAGGTTCAGGAGTTTGGCTTGTGATTGATTATTTTCCCTCTGCCGGAACATTAAGAGATGTGGGAGAAAATTGTGATTTTATTTCCTGCAAGCTCATTCAATATTTTTTGAATTAATTAAAGTTGGAGATATTTTATTGAACTTATAGGTTCAGTGAATTGGTCATACTAATTTGGTCCTTGGTGTTCCAAGATGTGGTAAATTAAGGGGATTAGCAGAGTAAATGTGTGGGGCCATAGGAATAAATAGGATGCTCTGTCATAGAATCAAAGCAGACACGATGGGCCAAATGCTTCCTTCTGTGCTGTTGGGATTCTATGGATTTTTGCACCCCCAACTGGGATCATGGCCTACAGTTTGGGAACTGCTGACGTGGGGATTGCAACAGTAAAATAAGTTTGAGATATTACGCTGTTGAAGCACTGATGGGTCATTGTATTTGTGATACATTATTGGGTTGGGATAATAATGAGACTCAGTTAGGATATTGCACTGGTGAATTTTTGGGATATTGTATGGCTGAAGATTTATATTTAACAAATGCCAATATGCATTTTGGATCAATTGTGCATGACAATGAATAATAGAATCATAGAATCATAGAGGGTTTACAGCATAGAAAATTTGGCCTAACTTGTCCATGCTGCCCAATTTTTAAGCTAGTCTCAATTGCCCACATTTGGTTCATATCCCTCTATGTCAGTCTTAGCCACATAACTGTCTAAATGCTTTTTAAAAGACAAAATTGTACCTGCCTGTATAGTCCACTGGTAGCTTGTTCCAGACACTTACACTATTTGTATTAATAAATTGCCCTTCTGGACTCTTTTGTATCTCTTCCCCTCTCACTTTAAACTTATGCCCTCTAATTTTAGACTCCCCTGCCTTTGGGAAAAGGCGTTGACTGTCTCCCTTATTTATGCCCCTCATTATTTTATAGACTTCTATAAGATCAACTTTAAGTCTCTTGCGCTCTAGGGAACAAAATCCCAGTCTATCCAATCTCTCCTTATAACTCAAACAATCTTAGTAAATCTTTTCTGCACTCCTTCTAGTTTAATAATATCCTTTCTATAATAGGGTGATGAGAACTGTACACAGTATTCCAAGTGTGGTCTTACCAATGTCTTGTAAAACTTCAACAAGATTCCCTGTATTCAAAGTTCTGAGCAGTGAAACCAAGCATGCCAAATGCCTTCTTCATCATTCTATCCACCTGTGACTCCACTTTCATAAGAGCTATGAACCTGTAACCCCAAATCTCTTTGTTCTATAACTTTTCCCAGTGCCCTATTATTGACTGACTAAGCCCTGCTCCAATTTGATCTACTAAAATGCATCACCCTGCATTTATCCAACTTAACTCCATCTATCATTCATCAGCCCACTGGTCCAATTGGTCAAGAATGCATTGCAATCTTAGATAACATTCTTTACTGTCCATTATGCCACCAATCTTGTGTCTTCTTCAAACTTACCAACCATGCCTCCTTTCTTTGCATTCCATTATATTTAAGAAACTATTGAATGAAGGTTTGTAAGATTCAACAAAAACAAAAAACTGCACATTCTGGAAATCTGAAATAAAAATAGAAAATGTTAGAAATCTTCATCGGGTCTGGCAGCATCTGTGGGTGGAGAAACAGATTTAGCCTTTCAGGTCGATTATCTGTCATTCACTAATGTCCTTTAGGCAAATAAATCTGCTGTCCTAACGTGGTCTAGTCTTTATGTGACTCCAGAGCCACAGCAATATGGTTGATTCTCAACTGTCCTCTGGAATGGCTGAGCAAGCCACTCAGTTCAAAGGGATAGGCAATGGATGTTGGCCAGCCAGCAATGCCCATATCTCACAAAAGAATTTTAAAAATCAGAAAAATACAGCAAGTATCTTTTGATCTTGCAAAAAAACAATGGATTTTTTTCTCTTCTATTAGCACCTTGGGTAAGATGCTAATTGCAATCTGGAATAAATCTGACAAAATTTAATTTTACCTAGTGATGTGATGAAGATATTGTACAGTTAGAACTGTGCTTTTAGACAATGAGGATTTAGCCTCATTTAGAACCATAGTAAAGTTATGGCACAGAGAGAGGCCATTCAGCCCATCCTGTCTGCACTGGCCAAGGTAGAGAAATAAAATGGATTCATACAAATATTTTTAAAATTTTTAAATACATATATTACAGAATTAATGGCATACTTCCACTACTATGCAAACACAAGTGGACTTTATTTCCAGGCTCCAGCTGTGCACTGGTGAAAAAAACATTAGTCATTGGGCAGATTTCCGTTTCTCTGACCCCCTCAATGGTGACAGGGCACTGAAATCCTACATTGCTGCTAATGGATTAATTACATTCAGTAACTCGGTTTCCATGCTGCTACATCATGCCAGGATCACTAATTGCACCATTAGTGCTATTTAGTGCCAACATAACAGGATTCAAATTCTGCGAAATTATTTCAACCAATGGCATCTTTTTATTAAACATTATTATTGAGAAACCCAGGGTGAAGGGTCACAGTCCATTGCACATGGCACCATGAAAGTTGAAAAGTGCAAGAGAAAAAGGAAGATAAGTTAGTAAATACTATGTTAGGTTTTACCAAGCTTGAGCTTTAAAATATTATAAACTGTAGTAGGAAGGATGAATCTGAGGGAAGAATTAATTAAAGTTGGGGAGGTTGTATTGAACTTTTAAGGGAATTCAGCAAGGCTGCATTTCTGAAACAGATTATTTCTTTCAAAATGAGCATAAAATTAGACTATTTGATGTACGATGTAGCTGTTTATATGACTGGGATTGAAGTCAAAGCAGCTTTGCTTAATTTGGCCTTGAAATTTAACAAAATTTAGGGGTCAAATCAAATGTGTAAGGACAACATATTTTGAACCATCAATCAGAATCAAAAATGCAGAGTTCGCCCATTAAAATCAATAATCCAATTATTACAAACCTTGGGAAATGACCTGGTCATTCTTAACTATCTGGCAATTTTCCATAATCTGACTTCATCGGACATAGGGATGTAACTCATCGCTTACCATGAACAAAGCTTTCCATAATATTTTAGTTGGTACTACAGCATTGACAACCTGTCCAGAGCTTGAACTTGACTTGTTCTATCAGAGATCAGTGGTATCCAGTAACTGGGCTGTTTGGTTGTTCAACCAATCAGATTGAAGCATTCTCAGGGAGAGCGCAATGGGAAGTAAAAAACAGGAAATATGAATAACATTTAAATCTATGTGGAGAAAGCAAAGATTGGTTGTGCACATAGAGTTAAAGAAAAATATAACCATCAGAACAAAACTGTTAAAAGCATATCACTAAAAATCTGCATATTTTAAATGTTCTTCTGAGGGAATGAGACTCCACACTTGTATTTGTTTTCAGGGCCACAGAGATTATTCAGCAATAATTGTGAATTGATGTTGTTTATAAATATGGTTGAATAAGGCTTACTTTCTGCATTGAGTAGTGCATAAATAGTACCAGTTCATGACAGATCAGTGATTTATTTAATCTTATCTAATTAGAGAGACTATTTTCCTTCCAACCAAAACCATTAATCCTAAAGGGAAATGTCAATTATTTAGGCCACGTACTTTACATGCTTGCCGCTCATTGACCAGGATGAAAGATGTTCCAAACAGAAACATGGCTATAATTTATTGAGAAAGTGCTTTAACCAATAATGTCTCTTACAATAAATTCTTGACATGTTTGAATTTTTTGTTTTAATTAACTGACCTATGTTCTTTCACTGGTTATCATGTTCTTCTCCTTCGAATGATGAATTGTAATGGGTTCTGAGTCCACACATCTTAGCTGCTCTATGATATCCATCCAAGTGGGCTTTCTTCATGTGTCTGCCTACACAGTGAATGTCGACACACTATTTGTCTATGGGGACATCATGACTAAAGCTGGACATTGGGTCTGTCTTCACATGATACGTGCTCATATACTTTCCATAATCTAGTAATTATAAACTGCGCTTATATTGATTGTGTTTATTTCATGCTGGTTGAATCTACAAATTTTGTACCAGGCTGAGTAAACCAGAACCACCTGGGAACAGGGCTACGGGTGCTAGTCTCTGAGGATCCATGTTAAAATAGCATCAATGTCAGAGTAGTTTTAGTGTGCTTGTAAGAGAAGGAAAATACTATGTTGTTTGGTTCAATGATGTCATGACTAATTAAATGATAAAGTAATTTCTCATAAAATGGCCACTTCCAAGATGGAACTGAGAGTTGCTTGCTTAAAGATTTTCAATCTAAAGCATTGGAAGTCTTTTATTTGAAACTCAGAGCAGCAGAGGATTGTAACTAAGCCTCAGTAATACATTGCTGGGCTTGTTTTTCCTGTGTTTTCCATTATGTAAGTAGTTTTTCTCACACCCAGCAGGTGTTCAATTCAATTAAATAGGATAGAGCCTGCTCCTAGATTAGGCAGCCATCAGCTAGCATAGACACAGCTACTGGTGGAAGCAGAACGTTACCAAAAATAAGTACAGGAAACAGAGCCTTTCACTGGATTAAGCAGCTACCTCAGGACTTATTAAAAGTCATCTCGTGACTGGTTTAAAGCACGAAATTTCCGTGCAGGAGCTGTCTCCTGGGTTCAATGGTTTCCTTCCTTAAACAATCAGTTTATTTAAGTCCTGAAGGTGACCACAGAATAGCAGCGGATTCACTGTTGTAAAATGGTACTAATAATATATTGAAGTAATAACATTAAATAGGCATTGTTATCATGCAGGTACTGGCCTAAGATGTTGTTACAATGAGGGGAAATGAAAGTTTGTACACATATTCTTACACGCATGTGCAGATCGTCATTTGGCTCTCTTCATCTCGTGGTTACACTTTAACACTGGCCAAGGGACAACAAAACAGTCAGCTGTCCAGTAAAAAGGGTGGACATTTTATGTAAAAAGTTTAGTTTGCAACACTGGTGCTTCTATCATGTACTGTTTTGCAGAACCCCGCTGAGGCAGCTTCATATCTAAGTTACAATGCATATTTTGCCTCACTGGAAAGCTGAAACCATTTGCATTAACCCAAAATGCATAGTAGAGCAGCCCAATAAAATATCAAAATGATACGTGAATGTCACTATGCCAAGCAGGCAGCGTCCAATTGTCAAAGTACGGAAAGGCTAAAATAGGTTTTTCAGAATTGAAATAAATATACAATATTACGTTTGATTGGATATTATCCAAAAATATTCACAAATACAAAAGGCAAACATGTGACTTATTTTTATTGTTCAAGCTAAGAGAACATTTAATAATATGCCATCACTGGTGTAAGCATGCACTGAGAACTGGCTTTTATATCCATCCTGGAATATGTTGCACAGTGCAGAGGGTTGAGTGATAATTAAGTGTAGTTATTGTTTTTAATCTCACTGCAGGTAATTATCATGTTTCTGATCTATGGAACAATCGCTACCAGCCACAGAATAATACAAATTAGTGTTTGCATATTAAATTGTACACCATCATTTTTAAATACAGTCTTTTAAATTTCTGTAATTCAGCCAGATATAACATTGGAGAAAAATTAGAAGCGGTACATTGTGAAGATAATATTAATACATCCATACAAATACACGTTAAAAAGTGGTATAATATTATTGGCAGCTTTAGCAATTTTCTCAGTAAATGAATTAAAGGATGTGCAGCTTCACATGATGCGATTGTACCTCAGTTTCTTACAGTGGCCTTACTCTTATGCTGGCATGAACCCCATTATTTAGCACTGTTTATGTTAATGCTGAATGTGTTTCAAAATGCTGCAATTTGTTCTGTGTACAAGAAGCCAAAACATCTGATGTTCCTACATTTAAGTCACAACATTAGTCAGGCTCATTGCCAAGGAGGGTCGAGAGTAGCTGCCAAAGAATGCCATTTGTTCTCAGAACCTATGATATGTTTTGTGGCCATAGTTTCCCATATGGCAAGGCCCTGATTTCAGCCATGCCGTATTTGGCTGGTGACAAGCAATGGCCAGATATATCCTCATAGAGAGGGAAAGACAGCTGGGAGGAGCTACTAGGCATAACCTGAGCTGCTCCTGTACATCTCCTAGCAGCCCATATGTTTAGGAGTAGGAACACTGGATTATTTTGTCCTGGAAAAGCTGAGGTGCCATGGCCAACTATGACCTTGTTGCCCACTGTCCGAGATTTGCTAACTTGCACACTGCCTCTTTGCTAAGTTTCAGCAATGCACCAGGACTATCATTTACTAAATAAGTCATCTACATAATTCTGCCATTGATAAGTAAATTATTAATTTTAAAACCACATTTTTCTTAACTGATTTAAGTATTTACTAGCAGTGTGAAGTTAAACATACCCATGTCTGAATTTTTGCTCGTTCTGCTTTAGAGCCAACATAATTCCTGGTGTGGTGACCCAGCGACTCTTCTGTTCCATCTGGCTATGTGTTTACAGAATTGTTGTCCAAAGATTTATTTTCAAACATTGTGTCCTTATTTCAGAATCACTGAGGCTAGCAACCTATTTATGCCAGATTATACATAGATGTGACAGGACCCAGTGTACAAAATTATTGAAGTCAGATTTAATTTGCTTTCAAATGTAAACAACATTAGTTTGAGAGGAATAATTGCAGGGAATTAATGGGATTCATTTGTCTTCAATATATAGTATTAAAGAGGCCAAGGAACAGAATAGTGCAGCTTCAGCTAGGCAGAGTGATTAAAAATGGATGTAATGTTTTAATTCATTAGTAGCTTGGATCTATTGTAATTACCATGGTGTAAGAACCCCATCTGCCTGCTTAACAGAACCAAATAATCCACTAACTATTCCTTCCCTGCCACAATCTGATATTTTAAAAGCAGCAAATATATAAACAGACCAATACTTTATATAACCAGGTATGTACAGTATGCCACACACACGCTGAGCAGTAATTGTATTTCAAAATTAATAATTTGCCTCTAGCTCTGTGCACAAAATGCTAATTTTTAGCTATTTTAATTTCATATATACATGAATACATTTTATGTCATTTTGAATTAGACTGGTAGATATGTTATGCCAATTATTTTGACCAATTTAAACCTGTAGGATATAAAGCTGATTGCATATGACTAGATTATGTTAAAATTGTAAAACAACTTTAGGCACCGCACTAAACATAATGTACCTATGTGGGAAGTTAATTTCATACAACAAAGTTTTCATAAACTATTCACTGGGGCGCAGTCAGGAATGTGGTATATGCAGTCCATTACAATTAAATTTATTTCTATTTCACAAATGCACTAACAGCAGAAATCATCACCAGCAATTGGCTGCCCGCGGAAAATTAGCAAGCTCAACTGTGCAGAACCGCCGGTGTAACTCTCCCGTATTAGCAGAAGTCCTTCAGGAATATGCGTCTTCTTACATTGAAATATGTAACTTATTTCCTTGCGATTCTTCAACCTCATGTCGCACCACCACCACCAGACCACCCCACCCCCCGCCCTCCTCCTACCCCCCGAAACATCCCATCTCTCCTACTCTCACTCTGTTGCAATGGCAGCTCACCGGTGCGTTTATGCACTCGCCGTGCAAGCAATGTTTTCTTCGACACCGAAGGTCAAGTGGCAACGACAACTTGTCTACATTAATGTGGTGTGCGAAATGACGGGTAATATAGGAATGATTTAGATGTATGAGGAGGGCTCATTCATTGCCTTTGGGTTTGGCGGTTCTGTGCCACCGGTATCCGGCACTGTTACCCATGTGCCACTTCAAACACATGGTTAAATCACCCCCAACCGACTATTATTCAGCGTGAAATTAAGCCCTCACAGGACTCATCCATTAAAAGATGTAATGAATTTTATGTTAGAAAATAGACAGCAGTCAGTTCCAGAAGCGAAATAATACTTTTGCATGCAATGGAGGGGGGCAAATTGATATCAGATTGTTTATATCAATTAAACCGTACTTACAGTAAATTTAGTCAATATATAAAATTATGTTAAAGCTAATCTACAATCAAAATATACTTTGACTTAAAAAAAATCCTTAAAGCATTTTAGTTTTTGCTTCACTGCACACTAAGCTTTTCAATAATCTTTAAACAGAGTTGACAACTTAAAAAAAATGATTCTGACTGTACGCAAACTTCCTATTTTTACCATTAACACGGCTTGGTTAATCATCACAAACAACCGACAAAAGACCGAAAAGGGAGACGATAATTGACTGTTGCGGGAAGATAATGTGAATCAAACTGTTGTATTTTTTCCAGGCAGTTCCACATTTGAAGGTTGTTCAGTATCTGTGTCTTTGTAGATTTTATTTTTCCCTCTCCCTCTCACCACCCTCCCCCTCCCCCCGACATGTTTGTGTGCCACAAAACAAAGAGGGTGTTTTGGGCAATTTAATGTGTGTGCATGGAAATCTTTCTGAGTGTGACATAGATAGATATAGCTTCCAACATTGTTCTGATCCATACTTTAGGCCAGCAGCCAAAGCATTTTATCTTTTAATGCATTGGAGTGATCTTCCAATTAGCTGCAGTCTATAATACCCTGATTTGGGGACAGGGGGAGGGGGTGGGGTAGGGAGGAGAGGGGGGTGGGGAGAAGCTTGATAGTTCTGCTCGAGAGTCAAAATGAGGGGGCTTATTATGGAAAGAGCAGAGGTTGTGCAGTAGCTGGGCTGTGTTGTAAAGTTTGTAGATAAGAGGAAACTGGCCCTTGAGCATCCATTCTATTCTGTATATTAACACTCCTAATCTGCAGTGCTGATAAAACGCTAGCCATTTGCCTTTGGAGGAATTAATTCTTGAGTTACTGTTGTAACCAGGCGACAGTGATTAACCTCTAAACTGTCCAATATTCTCCGCAGAATTATGCTCCTGGATTATAAACTACTTAGTTTTGTCCAACTAAATTAACAGTTTTCTTCCCCTCTGAGAAATGAGATCTGGGAGGTATGCTGCCTAATCGAAACACTGCATCATTTGTGGAATGTCAGTCAAAAATGCAATCCCTGACAGAGCCGCCTTCTTATAATGCCAATTTAAATCACTTCCAATCCTTTCTTTCGCGTTATTCAAAAAAAGATCATAATAATTTTCCCGTGGCCAAAGCACAAGAAATCAATTATTTCCCCCACAAAGACTTGAAAGCACTTAGCATACGCTGCAAGAAAAGCTTTGGGTTATAACAATTTGAAATTGCACTCATTACACGCAACACAATTAGTTGCCACTAGTCTGGCTGGCGCTTTAATTCCGAATGGCATATCTATATTATTACAGAAACAAGCATGCAAACAGCATTGTTTGGGATTTACGGGAATCAATAGGATATCGTGTTTTACATTCGGTGGGCAATGTCACTCAATCTGCTGCGGATTAGAGATAACGTCTGCATTCGAATTAATGAAGGCAGCGTGAAACATCACTAGTGACACACAAATAAAGGAGGAAATGTATACATGGGGTTTTTTTTGTACAAGATGTGTTTCGTGTAATTTGATGTAATAAAACACCGTCATTGTTTTCCCAAATAGTAGCTATTATCGTACTGATTACCCTGTAAGAATGAATTGGAACTGTTGGTAGGGAGAAATGAGTGGGGTGCGGGGAGGGGTGGGGAGGTGGTGGTTGGGGTGGGTGGAATTACCTCTTAAATCCTAACGGTCCCATCAGAATTACTGTGGCCGCAATGTTTTCCATCTCAGACAGCCGATATTAAATATCGTTTTTAATATTCGGAATATTACTTAAAAAGGAAACGGGGCAGTAAACTGGAGGAAAATATTCTTCTGTACCTTACCAGCAGCACGTGTGGCTTAGTGTCACACTACAGTAGGATGATCAATAATGAGTTTTTTTTAGTTGAAAACAGGGGCAGGCAAAAATACTGGGTAGAATATTTTGCCATTCATTACATTCTCTATACTTCCAAATTATTTGTGATACCTCCATTCAAAACGTTCTTGTCGCGTGAACAATAGCATGCGGTATGTTTATACATTGACAATTTTTTTTCTTCAGCTCTGTTGTATGTGTGTGTGTGTGTGTGTGAGTGCACAGAGTTTTGCTACTAAAAGGGACTTCAGCACTGGATCTTTTCAAATGCTACACAATACCTCTAAATAGGTCACCGTTTCTGTGCTTTAGCCAGCACATTCGGGACCTGTAAAATGTAATTCATACAAAGCACACTAAAATGTTTGCTCATCAGTACAATAGAGTAACTGGAACTGAACTGTTCTAGAGCATCTCATCCTATCAGCTGTGGCCTGAGGCAGGAGAAGAATGAGGTAAGGTCAGTCAATTATGTGTGGTAATCACTGTAAGCATATTATCTGAGACCCAGATGTCTTTGCTGACCCCACATGACATAGCTATTAACCCCACAGCAATAGGAATGTTGGGGGAGGGAGGGGGAGGAGGAGAAGGTGCCAATCCCCTAAGTAAACCAGCCTTTTCACTTCAGGATTGTGCACCTATTTATAAGGGAGTTAGATGTGCCCACAGTTTCAGGCCGAACTATCCAACAGCATGACCTCACACTGTTTGAGGCAGTTTTGGTGGCTTGGCCTGTCTGTAGTCCTTTTCATTGGGCCCAGTCATGTGAGATAAAGAGCAACATCATGAAAGAATGTAGCTGACAAATAGGGCAATGAGATATGTGAAATGGGAAGGAAAGACAACTCAGTTGTAACTATAGGGCTCACCATGTAAGATTAGTCTTGGAATGTGCAACTCTACCAGTGAAAGAGCAATCCAGTCAATACTGAAAAATAATGCACGTCCGCTCGGTGTATTATACAGATACTATTTATCCTGACTGTGGTGTAACAGCACGTCAGGTTTAATCAACTTCTTACAGCTTGAAATGTACAAGAACGATCTTAAATAACATGTCAAAAATAAACATTTATTATATTGAAAGAGATGCACATTGTTGTTAACAAGAAGCAGAATGGTCTGAAGCTCCGATAATTATATTGTGATTGTATTTACATTTGTTGTAAATTTGTAGATCAATGTAGTTCTTAATGCAGTGTCATCATCAATTATGCTGAGGTCAGATTAGATGGTGGGTTGCATTGCAAGCTTCCTGTATATGCCAAAGAATTTACCTCAGCCCCAACATCAGAAATACCCTCCCCCACCCATACTGTATCAGCAGAATATGTCCAGAAAAAAAAGCTCTGTAGGTCTGACAGCCTCTGTAGAGAAACAACAGAGTTACCATTTTAAATTTCTATGATTTTTCTTCAGAGCTTAAAGAAAGAGATTTTATAGCGTTTAAAACAAGATGGAGCAAAATACAAAGTAAGTGGCAGTTTTTAAAAATTCATTCATGGGCCTTGAGCATCGCTGGCTGGCCCATCCCTAGTTGCCCAAGGGCAATTGAGAGTCAACAACATTGCTGTGGTTTGGGACTCACGCGTAGGCCAGACCAGGCAGATTTCCTTCCCTAAAGAATATTAGTGAACCAGGTGGGTTTTTCCCAATAATATTGATTCTCAATAAGGTAGATTCTTAATTCCAGGTTTTTTTTGGAATTCATGACGGATGGTGGGATTTGAACCCAAGTGCCCAGAATATTAGTTGAGCTTCTGGATTAATAGTCAAGCAAAAATACCACTAGGCCATCACCTCCACTTAAAAAAGATAAAGATATTTTAGGCACAAGACAAAGGAAATGTTAATGGTAGTTCTGAGGACTAAACAAGGTTCTGATAATGGCATAAAATTAAGAAGCAGACTCTATTAGTTGTAGAATCAAAATCAGTGTTCCGTGAAAGCAACTATTAAAAAAGCGACAGATAGCCCTGTGAGGGAGGGGATTTTGCTTTTGGACAGAAAATTAGGATAAAGGAAAGAGGATCAAAATGGAAGGGATGTCATATTCCCCATGTCTTCACTTTTCACCCCATCAGCCTTTGCATTCAAAGGATCATTCTCTGTAATTTACACCAATTCCAGCATGATGCCACCACTAAACATAACTTTCTTCACCTCTCTTGTCAAAATTCCACACGGGACCATTCCCTCTGTGACACCCTGATTAATCCTTTGTCAACAGGTCAGACAGCATCTGTGCAGCAAGAACTGAAGTAGTATTTCACATCTGGATGATTTTCTGTCAGATTCTTTGCTAGCATTCAGGAAGCTATTTGATCCACCTTTTGATCAATTCCTAAATTTGAACAATTCCCTATTTAAATAAAGTGGCAAAACTGGGATGGCACAGTAAACACAGTAAAAAGTCTCACAACACCAGGTTAAAGTCCAACCAATTTATTTGATAGTAAACCCACAAGCTTGTGGATTTACTATCAAATAAATTGGTTGGACATTAACCTGGTGTTGTGAGACTTATTACTGTGTTTACCCCAGTCCAATGCCAGCATCTTCACATCATGGCACAGTAACACAGTTGTTAGCACTGTTGCCTCACAGTGCTGGGGACCAGTACAATTCCAGTCTCGGGTGACTTTGTGGTTCCTTTGTGTGCATAGGTTTCCTCTGGGTGCTCCAGGTTCCTCCCACACTCCAAAGATGTGTTTGTTTGGTGGATTGTCCATGTTAAGTTGTTCCTTAGTATCCCAAAATATGTAAGTTAGGGGAATTAGTGGAGTAAATGCATGTGATCATGAGAATAGGTCATTAGGTTATGGGGATAGAGTGTGAGGTTGGCCTGGTTAAGATGCTCTGTTGAAGAGTCAATGCAGAATAGATGGACCGAATGGCTTCCTTTTGCACTGTAGGGATTCTATGAAAATAATTATGATGTAATGAAAGATGAAAAAAAAGAACAATAATTTATCATCTCAAACAAAGCAAATCTCAAGTTGTAAACCTGAATGGGCCATCTCTGTGTGCTATCCAAAGTGCATCAAATATTTGCTGTAAAAAAACCAGATAAGACAGATTGTACAATATCGACATTTTCAGAGCATGATTAACTTAAAAAGACATTAAACAACGTCAGCAGGACATGATTAGGGGAGTAGCTGGGCAGATTTATGGCAGATGGAAGTAAATAAATCTGGAGAAATGTGAAGTATATTTTGGAAGGAGGAATGAAAATGAGATTTGTAAAATAGATTTATGAGAATGTTGCCAGGGTTTGAAAATTGCAGCTATGAGGAGAGATTGGACAGGTTAGGGTCGGTTTCTTTAGAACAAAGGAAGGTGAGTTGTGAGGAGGACACAGAGATGCTTCAGCGTGATTTGGACAGGCTGAGTCAGTGGACATATGCGTGACAGATGCAGTATAATGTACATAAATGTGACGTTATCCACTTTGTTAGTAATAATAGGAAGGCAGATTATTATTCAAATGGATGTAAATTGACAGAGCTGGATGCTCAGCTAGACCTTAGTGCCCTCACATATCAATTCCTGAAAATAAATGCGCAGGTATGCAGCAATAAAGAAGGCAAATGGTATGTTGGTTTTTGTAGTGAGATGATTTGAGTACAGGAATAGGAATGTTTTACTGCAATTATATAGAGTGTTGGTAAGGCCATACCTGGAGTATTGTGTGCAGTTTTGGTGTCCTTATCTGTGGATGAATAGAATTATACAATCCTTACAGTGCAGAAGGAGGCCACTCAGCCCATTGAGTCTGCATCAACAACAATCACACCCATCCCCATAATCCCACATATCATTCTGAAAATCCCTTTGATACCAAGGAGCAATTTAGTAAGGCCAATCCACCTAACCCACACATTTTTGGATTGTGGGAGGAAACAGGGGACCTGGTGAAAACGCTTGTAGACATGTGGAGAATGTGCAAACACAAATCAGATGGTCACTTGAGGCCAGAATTGAACCTGGGTCCCTGGCGCTGTGAGGCAGCAGTGCCATCACTGCACCACCATATTGCCCCTTTGCTATAGAAAGAGTACAGCAAAGCTTTATCAGGCTGATTCCAGGGATGGCAGGATTGTCAAATGAGGAGAGACCAAATTATATTCATTGGAGTTTAGAAGAGTGAGAGGGGATCTAGTAGAATACAAAATTCTTACAAAGTTAGACATAGTAGATTCAGGAAGAATGTTTTCAATGGTAAGGGCATTCAGAACTAGTCATAGTTTGAGGATAAAGGATAAACTCCACATGATTCTGGCCTGATAATTAGATGTTAATATATTCAAATAATGTTCCTGATGTTGAACATTGTGGAAACTGCCATGTCATTGACAGGAGAGATGGGACAACTGCATCAAGCATTAATGTTAATGTGAAATGCAGTTTGGGAGTTCTCATGAGAATTTCCTCTTCTGCCACTGAACCAACTTAACATAAATGGGAAAAGAAAATCCCCACCAATGCTCCATCCATCCTTCAATACTGATTTCAAATGTAATATCTGCAATTGATTATACAAATCAAGACCTGGCTGCACATCACACATGGGATGACATCACCCTAGACTGTGAACTTCTTTCTGTTGAATACTCATTTGTTGAAGTGATGGAGAATCCAGAACCCTTCAACTTTAAAGTGATAACCAAAAAATGAAGAGAGACGTTTGAAGAAAACTATTTATTCAAATAGTTGTTGACACATGAACTTTCCTGAACCAATGGTGTAAGTGAAATCTATTATAGCTTTTAAGAGACAAGCTGGTAAGTATGAGAGAAAGAAGAATCTTGACATTACTTTTGTCTGCTAACATTGTTAGCCATAGAATGTTTTAGTTGTTTGCCATTAAACAAATTTAAAGTATGGTACATACTAAATGTCATTCTGTGTTTGTGATTGTTTGTATGAATGTGTATGTGTGTGTGACCATCTCTATTTCACCAGTGAACAATAAAAAAGCTCCTCATTGAACCATAGAATGACAAGGGATCTCAAAAATACTTATAAAATTCTATCAGGATTAGACAGGACAGGTACAGGGAGGATATTCCTTAAGCTGGGGGAGTCCAGAACCAGAGGGTCACAGTCTGAGAATTTGGGGTAGACCAATTAGGATGGAGATGAGGAGACATTTCTTCGCCCAAAGAGTGTTGAGCCTGTGGAATTCATTACCACAGGAAGTAGTTGATGCTAAAACATTGAATGTATACAAGAGGTGGCTGGATATAGCATTTGGGGTGAATGGGATCAAGATTATGTGGAGAAAGCAGGATTAGACTATTGAGTTGAACAATTAGCTGTGATCGCAATGAATGGCAGAGCAGACTTGAAGAACCAAATGGCTTCCTCTTGCTCCTATCTTCTATGTTCCTATATTTTCAAGGGCACAGAGAGTCAGTGGAACTTGACTGAAGGCACAGGTTAGAGGACTATAACAAAGCTGCCACTTGCAGGTTAATGTAATGTGTGAAGGTTGAGATGCCTGTAAGGTGAGGATTTGGAAAGTTGAAAATTGAAATGGAAAAAAATCACCTATGAGAATCTTGACAAGTGATAGTGGAGGAGTTGTGCAATGTTTAAAAGTTGTCTTGGTTATAGGCATATATGGGGAAGACAATTTTGGCTGATATTGGGCAGCATATGAAGGTTTGAACTTAACCGGAGATAATGGCTAGTGCGGTTAAGTGGCAAACAGGAAGCCCTGCAGTTTTAGTGGTGGTTGGATGGATTTAGTCTGCAAAAAAATTGCCCTGTAGTTCTAGCGGTAAATCTGCAGCTCACCAGCTCTTCTGACATAATAGCCGAGTGGAGAGTGGAGCTGAAATCATATTCCTAGCTACCATTAAAAGCCACCAACTTTCACATTGTCGCATTATCAGTCCCTGGCAAGGTTTCTGTTAGACAATACACAAAGGAGGGGTGTGCTTCTCCAAGAGAAGAATCAATGTCACCCTACTGCTGATAACCAATGAAGATGTTACCTTGAACAAGACAGCTGTGACTGCTGTCACATCGAAAGAAAAGTATTGTGGAGTACCTCAGGGTCACTGGGATGTAGCAGCATAAAACAAAGAGCTAGAAAATGCTGTTGCTGATATTGGCGAGAAAATACTTAATGCATTTGTATGACATTGCTTTGTCCACTAATTCAACAGGGGTGTTAACCATTTCATTTTAAGTGGGTTAATGCTTCTGTTATAATAGTAGACAGAGAAATGTTATTTGGATGCATTAAGCATTTGTCTGCTAACATTGTTAGCCACAGATTATTTTAGTTGTTTGCCATTAGAAAAATTTAAAGTATGGTACATATAGGACAAATGTCATTGTGTGTTTGCGTCTGTTTGTATGTGTGTGTGTGTGTGTGACCATCACTACTTCACCAGTGAATAATAAAAAACCTTTTCATAGAACCATAGAATCCCTACGGTGCAGAAAGAGCCTATTCAGCCCATCAAGTCTGCACCAACTCTATGAAAGAACATCTTATCCAGGCCCACCCTTGTAATCCTACGCAATTACTATAGCTAATTCATCTTACCTGCACATTTTTAGGCTATGGAAGGAAACTGGAGCACCCAGAGGAAACCCACAGAAGCGTGGGAGAAAGTGCAAACTCCACACAGTCACCTAAGGCCGGAATGAATGAGACAACTGGGTGCTGCCCAGTGAGTGATTATTGGTGGAATTCAGTTTCAAAGCCCATATATCCAATCATTCTTGCTCAGATGGGGCTTGCAATTGCTGATACAGAGTCCTACTGACTGTTTGTATGAAAACTGTTTATCTGTATAAATGTAATGTTTGTTCCTTTAAGGGCTACACAGGGTCCTTTGAGGGTGATGTGGCCTGGATGGCCAATTGAGACTCATAGTAGGGAATTAACTCAGGGAGAGGGGTTTTCCGAGGCAGAATTATTTCAGAGTTAGCCATAAATATGGTGCTGTTCTTGAAGATCACTATATAGTTCAGTAGTGATATCTCTGAGAGTGCATCATTACAATAAATTAACATAACCACTGAGTCATGGTGGTATATACAAGGGTTACATAGGGCAAATTCACATGATCTGAAATATACCCTGACTTGTTTAGAAGCACAAAAGTCGAAAATTTTGAAAAAGATAAAGGGAAATTTATTCTTTAAAATTGATTGTCAAGGTCAGTATGCATTACTAACCCTGTCACATGGGTATGACAATCTAATGTAAGCATACAGTTCAGTTTTTCATATGGAGAGCTATGCTTATGTGGATACATTGGAAGAGCTCATTAGCAATAAACCAAAATCCAAAACATTGTGCTCTAGGTCAGGTACTACTTCTGGTTGGAATCACCTTCGTAGTTTACTCTGCATTGCCACCTCCATTTTTGCTTTCAAACCCATCTTACCTTCTGCTCTACACTTTAACCCTCAATTTATATCACATTTTTCCTTTTCTTCTTTCTTGCCATCCACCAACTCTCTTCCTTAATCTAAAATGTGTTGATGCACCTTCTGATATGCGGAGCAGCACAATGACAGTACAGGTCAGTGTAGTTTTCCAACAGAAAAGGAAGCTCTTATTACTGCATTGTATATGGAAAGAAAGCCTTGTATCTATATAGCACTTTACACAAGTACTGGACATCTCAAAGCACTTTATTGGCAATTGGGTACTTTTGAATTGCAGTCTCTTGGCTCTGAGTCATAAAGTTCTGAGTTCATGTCACACTGTAGGGCTGGAGCACAAAAGACTGACACTCCCAACAACAACTTATATTAGTACTGCACCTTTAATGTAACAAAATGTTCCAAGGCACGGTTGGAGGTACCATCTTTCGGCTGCAATGTTACACTGAAGCCTCATTTGCCTGCTTGGGTGATGTGGGAATGAGATCTTTTGTCACTATTTTGAGGACAAGCAGGGGGATTATCCCCAATGCTTTGGCCAATATTTGTTCCTCAATCAACACTACAAAAGTAGATGATCATATTACTGTTTGTGGGTGCTTGCTGTGTGTAAATTTGCTGCTGTGTTTCATACATTACAATGGTGACCACATGACAAAATAATTCATTGGCTGTAAAGTGCTTTGAGATATTCAATGGTTATGAAAAGTATTGTATAAATGCAATTCTTTAAACATATATTTTAGAGATCAGTGTGGAGATTCTGCCCTTGCAGCGCCATAATGACGCAGTGATTAGCACTGCTGCCTCACAGCACCAGCGACCCATGTTGGATTCCTGGCTTGGATCACTGTCTGTGTGGAATCTGTACTTTCACCCCATGTCTGAGTAGGTTTCCTCCCACAGTCCAAAAGACATGCTGGTTAGGTGAATTGGCCATTACAAGTTCTCCCACAGTGTACCCGAACAGGTACCAGTTTGTGGCAACTAGGGGATTTTCACAGTAATTTCATTGCAATGTTAATGTAAGCCTATGTGAAATGAATAAATATACTTTACTTTGAACGGGTGATAAGTTGAACCAGGCTTGCCAAACCTTTTCACTTGGGAGGGTTTCATTTCTATTTTTTTTCTCACTCAAGGAATCGATGTGCAAATTTTGGAAATTTAAGCTTTGGCAGAACATTAAACAAAATTTTAAAATAAAGTTGAGAAATGAAAAAAAACAAAATGCCAGGCAAAAATAAAATAATATCAAAGCAATAAATTGATAATTTAAAAAAGGTAATGAATAACATTGACCATTATGGTGTGAGAGAGTCTGTGTGTGTGTTTGTGTGTATCTGGTTCATTCCTAGTCTCAGGATGTTTACTCAGTCACCCCCGTTCACTATGTGGGTGGGTGTGAGTATGTGTTTGTGTGTGTGAGGGTGAGGATGAGTAGAAACCTGAGACTAATAGTAAGGCAAACACACTTGCACTTTCTCACACGCACACACACCCCTATGCATACACATTCTACGCCCAGATCCTTTCTCTGCAAACCCTATTCTCCCCTCTCTGCTGCAATACTCATGCTCTCCAACATGCATGGCCATTCTCTACCACTATCTGAGTAGTCACAAATGTTGCTGAACATTGTGCAATAATCAGCAAACATTCCTAGATCTAACCATTTCATGGAAAGAAGGTATTGATCAAGCAATTGAGGATGGTTAGGCCTCAGAAATTCTGCATTCATACCTGGGCCTCAGTTGATTTTTTTGTTATTCATTCATGGGACACGGGCGTTGCTGGCTGGCCAGCATTTATTGCCTTCTCCTACTTGCCTGAGGATAGTTGAGAGTCAACCACATTACTGTGGGTTTGGAGTCACATGTAGGCCATATGAGATAGGGATGGCAGATTTATTTCCCTAAACAACATTAGTGAACCAGATGGGTTTTTATGACGATGATTTCATGGTCACCAGTAGATTCTTAATTTCAGTTTTTTTATTGAATTCAAATTCCACCATCTGCAATGGATTCAAACCTGGGTTCTCAGAACACTTGCTGAATTTTGGGATTAATTGTCGAGCAATAATAACGCTAGGCTATCATCTCCCCTAAAGCTAATTGGCCTAACCACTATAGCCACCTTCCTTTCAGTTAGAACAGACTGCAACCAGTGGAGAATTTTCCCCATGACTCCCATTGACAGCAACAGGGAAGAAATTGTTCTCGAAACGGTTGGTATGTGAACTCAGACTTTTGTATCTTTTTCCCGATTGGAAGAAGGTGGAAATGAGAATGTTTGGATGCTGGTTACTTTGCCAAGGCAGCGGGAAGTGTAGACAGAGTCAATGATGGGAGACTGGTTTGTGTGATGGATTAGGCTACATTCACAACCTTTTGTAGTTTTTTGCGGTCTTGGCAGAGCAGGAGGCATACCAAGCTGTGATATAGTCAGAAAGAATGCTTTCTATGGTGCGTCAGTAAAAGTTGGTGAGAGTTGTAGCTGACATGACAAATTTCCTTAGTCTTCTGAGAAAATAGAGGCATTGGTGGGCTTTCTTAATTATAGTATTGGCATGGGGGGACCAGGACAGGTTGTTGGTCATCTGGACACCTAAAACCTTGAAACTTCAACCCTCTCTACCTCATCCCCATTGATGTAGACAGGGGCATGTTCTCCTTTACGCTTCCTGAAGTCGATGACAATCTCCTTCATTTTGTTGACATTGAGGGAGAAATTATTGTTGCTGCACCAAATCACCAGATTCTCTATCTCATTCCTGTGCTCTGTCTTGTCATTGTTTGAGACCCAATTTGAGATCCGACACACCATCGTGGCATCGTTAGCAAACTTGAAAATCAAATTGAAAGGGAATTTAACTGCATAATCATAGGTGTATAAAGAGTATAGTAGGGGGCTGAGAATAAAGTCTTGTGGGGCATCAGTGTTGAGGATGATTGTAGAAGAGGTGTTGATCCCTATCCTTACTGATTGTGGCCTGTGAGTTAGGAAGTTCAGAATCCAGTTGCAGAAAGAGGTGCCAAGGCCCTGGCCATGGAGTTTGGAGATGAGTTTCATGGAAATAATAGTGTTAAAGGTTGAGCTGTAGCCATAAATAGGAGTTGACGTAGGTATCCTTGTTATGTAGGTGCTCCAGGGTTGAGTGCAGGGCCAGGGAAATGCTGTGGACCTGTTGTCGTGATAGGCCAACTATAATGGATCCAAGTGGTCTGGAAGGCTGGGATTTATTCATGCTATTGACTAATCTTTCAAAGCATTTCATAATGATAGATATAGCAGTAGGCATTTGGTTCTACATTTTGCAAACATGGAATGATTGACCTCAGTCTGTATTCTGACTGTTAGAAACAATTAAATTAACATTATGTTTGATTCAATTAGTCAATCAATAGTACGTTCTGCATATACACTTGACATCACACTAAAATCTGTACATTATGTTGCTCAGTTGTTTTGTAGACAGGACATCTTTTTGGACTAATGGCAGCAACCAATATACAAACAACTAGTTTAAGATGTTCAGTCAAACTCGTAAGATGGCTCATTTATGCTTGATAGAAGCGACATACATTCAATCCCATTCTCTGTAAGCTAAGGGAATATGTTCAAGCATATGCTGGAATTTTACCACCTTGCCCGCCTCAGATTTGTAAGATCCTGCCTGAGACTAATGGAGAATGCCCTGTTTCCAGGGCAGGTATGCCAATAAAATTCCAGTGATTATGTTCATTTTTGAATTTCCCACCAGCCTGAGGAGCTGATAGTTCCCCATCAAGTTCTCTATAGCAAAGCCTCTGCCAATCCGTGTTGAGTTGCCAAGCCAGTCAGCACCCTTTTCTCCTTCAGTATAAATTGTTATGATTGTTTGAAATTTGGTACTCTTGCATTTGTGCTGATGAATGCAAAATAAAAAGCTTCAACAACATGCTTCTTTTTTCAGCAATAAACAGAAATCCTGTAAATTTCAGACTTTAAAATATGCCACTAAAATGGCATATTTAATGTTCACATTGATGCAAGTTGGACAATTGATCTACCTTGTTGCCATATGTATTAAATATCACAGTGTAATTAGGGTTGTTGGAATTGATTAAGTTGAATGGGTGTCATTGTTTGCTGACATTTGCTCAAGCTAAATTTTCTTCACTCATATTTCTTCTTCAATGTAACCCTTTCAACATTCATGAACTTAAGAATGAAATAAGGAAGAGCTGTTTGAAGCTGTCCTTCTCAATCAATACGAGCAGTCAGATCTAAAATGCTATAGTTCATCATCTGTATAAATGAAGAAATAATTGGCATTTGTACAATGCTTTTTATGTCTTCAGGCCATCCCAAGGTGTCTTATCATTAAGGAATGACCATTTTGAAGAGAGGTAGATAAACACACCTGCCAGTTTGCATAAAGCAAATAAGATATGATCAATTTTGGTGTTGTTGGTGGGGGATGAATGATGGATGAAATTTGCATGGGGACATGTGGGCAATATCAATGAGGAGTCAGTTGAAAACAATGATAAATGTGATAGTTTAAAAAGACAGGTTTAAGGGTGGCATGGTGGCATAGTGATTAGTACTGCTGCCCCTCAGTGTCAAAGGCCTGGGTTCAATTCCTGGCTTAGTTCACTGTCTGTGTGAAGTCTGCACATTTTCCCCGATCTGCGAGGGTTTGCTCCAGTTTTCTCCCACAGTCTGGAAAACGTGCTGCTTAGGTACATTGGCCATGCTGAATTCTCTCTCAATGTACTCAAACAGGCACTGGAGTGTGGCGACTAGGTGATTTTCACAGTAACTTCATTACATGTTAATGTAAGCCTGCTTATGACACAAATAAATAATAAATAAATAAGGTAAAAAGGAATAAGAGCAGAGTTTAGATTACAAATGGTGATACAGACATTCCAGGTGAAATGAACATTCAAATAATAAAGTTGTCACAGGAGGACTGACAATAAGAAAAATATTAAACAGCGTCTGAAAGATAGCATCAAGACAGGACAGGTTAGGGTCTCTTGCTCAAGTAAGCATTTTGTATATTAACGCATTGGGTGTAAGAAATAAATTGAGTTAGTTAGAGGTGTAAAAACAGCTTAAAGGGAATAGCATGATGGACAGTACTGAGATGTGGCTGCAATCTGGCCCCAGTTGGGAGTCAATATTCCAAGTTATAAGATCTTCAGCAAAGGATAAGGAAACTGGAAGAGGAGCATGGACAACTTTATTGATTAAAGATACATTAGAACGGGAGGATATAGGTAAGGAAAAGCAATCAATGTTAGAGTTGAAGAATAAGAGAGGACTTAAAATTGCAATGGGAGTTTTCTACAAGCATCTTGATAGCACCAATGTAGTAGCAAGTGTATTAATTCAGAGATTAGACAGGCTCGTAATAAAATGCAGTTGTCATTAGTTTTAATTATCATATAGATTGTGAAAAACTGATTAGTTCAGGCTGTAAAGGTAATGAGTTTCTTGAGTGCATTCAAGATCATTTTCTTGAGCAAACAAGATGACAGTCCACAGTAGATTTAGTAATGAGCAGTGGACCAAAATTGGTAAATAATGATAAGGAAACATTAATCTAACAGTGATCACAGTATAATTGAACTTAATGTTGAATTTGAAAAGGAGACAATTGCTAAGATTCTGGATTTGGTAAGGTTAATTTTAATAGGGTGAGACAGAGGCTGACAATAGAAACTGGTCAAAAATATAAAACTGTGGATAAGCAGGGGGAAGTGTTCAAAGAAGAAGTTAGTTTATTACGTATGTTCTAAAGAAACAAGAGCTCTACTCATAGAATATAGAACAGTACAGCACAGCACACGCCCTTCGGCCCTCAATGTTGTGCTGAGCTGTGTCCAAACCCAAGATCAAGCTATCCTATTCCCTATCATTCTAGTATGCTCCATGTGCCTATCCAATAATTGCTTGAAAGTTCCTAGAATGTTCGACTCTACTATCACGACAGGCAGTGCATTCCACATTCCAACCACTCTCTAAGTAAAAAATCTATCTCAGACATCTCTCCTATCTCTCCCACCATGAACCTTATAGTTTTTCCCCCTGAGTAACAGCTACATTTATCCGAGGAAATAGTCTCTGAACGTCCACTCTATCTATCCCCTTATAATCTTCTATTAAGTCACCTCTCATCCTCCTCCACTGTAAAGAGAAAAGCCCTGGCTCCCTCAACCTTTTATCATGAAACCTACCCTTCAACCAGGCAGCATCCTGGTAAATCTCCTCTGCACTCTTTCCAATGCTTCCTTCTTATAGTGAGGTGACTAGAACTGCACACAATATTCCAAATGTGGTCTCACTAAGGTCCTGTATAGTTGCAATAACCCCACAGTTCTTAACCTCAAACCCCCTGTTAATAAATACTAACACACTATAAGCCTTTTTCACGGCTCTATCCACTTGAATGGCAATCTTCAAAGATCTGTGGATATGAACCTTAAGATCTCTTTGTTCCTCCACATTCCTCAAAACCGTGCCATTCACTTATCCAATTGGCCAAATTTCCTTCTATCTCACACCTCTTTACTTCATAAGCCTACCATGGGGAACATTATCAAATGCCTTACTAAAATCCATGTACACAATTGCTCTACCTTCATCTACATGCTTAGTTACCTCCTTAAAGAATTCAATCAAATTTGTGAAGCAAGACTTATCCCTCATGAGTCCGTGCTGACTATCCCAGACTAAGCTGCATTCAAGTTTGTCCTACCAAAATGAACCACTTTGCACTTATCAGGGTTAAATGATATTCGGCCCAGCTCTGCACTCTATCATGTTTCTTTGCAGCCTTCAAGAGCCCTCTACCTCATCCACTACTCCACCAATCTTGGTGTCATTAGCAAATTTACTAACCCATCCTTCAGCTCCCTCTTCAAGTCATTGATAAAAACCACAAATAGCAGAGGACCCAGCACTTATCCCTGTGGTACACCACTGGTAGCTGGCCTCCAGTCTGAATATTTTCCCTCCACACCATCCTCTGTCTTCTATGAGATAGCCAGTTACTTATCCAATCAGCCAAATTTCCTTCTATCCCACACCTCTTTACTTACTTCATGGGCCTAACATTATCAAATGCCTTACTAAAATCCATGTAAATGACATCAATTGCTCTACTTTCATCTACACACTTAGTTACCTCCTCAAAAAAATCAATCAAATTTGTGAGGCAAGACTTATCCCTCATGAATCCGTGTTACTATCCTGGACTAAGCTGCATCTTTCCAAATGGTCATAAATCCTATCCCTCAGGACCTTTTCCATTAACTTAACAACCACCAAAATAAGACTAACTGCCTATAATTGCCAGGGTCATTCCTATTTCCTTTCTTGAAGAGGGGAACAACATTCACCAGTCTCCAGTCCTCTGACACAATCCCCATAGACATGAGGACCCAAAGATCAAAGCTAAAGACTCTGCAATCTTATCCCTTGCCTCCCAAAGTATCCTGGGATGTATCCCATCTGGCCCAGGGGACTTATCGACCCTCAGGTTTTTCAAGATTGCTAATACTAATAGTCTTAGCCATGGTCAGTTAAGAAGAGGTGAGAGAGCCTAAAACTAAAAGAAAGAGCATACAAAAATACAAAGAATAGTGTAGATCAAGGAAAATGAAATGGATGTAAAGAACAACAAATGAGAATAATAAAAGTATGGTAGGGACTGCAAAAAGGCAATATGAAAATTAACTTACAAGGATTACCAACACAAAAATTTTTATAATTTTATAATTAGGAAAAGGAAGGTAGTCAAGGGTCTGTCTTTAAAAACAGATGCAGGTAGTGTTGTGACTTGATTTTGGAGTCAAGATGGGGTTTCTTTAGGTTTTGCCTCTTACCCAAAAAATGATACCACAAATTGTTATTTATGTTTATTTACAAATCTCTATACATCTCGGTAACTCTCCATTCATTTAACCAGTTTCTATTGTGCTTCTGCTTCTTAGCCTTTATTTAATCATGTGACATTTCATCATAGTGACATCAATAATTACATTGTGCCAGATGCTCCTTGATACTAAACTTTTATATATGCTGCACGTTTTTATCCTAACTCTATACATGCTCCTATAATCAGTTCAGAACCCCCAGACTTCACAGGGTTAATCTCTGTGGTGTTTTGATCAATCTTGCTGACCTGTTCCTGATTTTATCTTGAGGTTGTGGCTGAACCATACTCTCTCAAATTCCAATAGGAGTGATTTCCATCTGGATGGTTGGAGAGTTTCTATTTGTTTCTGGTTCCTTGTCTATATCTGGATCTAAATAGGATGTGCGAGATTCCATTGGTTTCCTTCCCAAGTATATCAATGTTCTTTTGTTCCTTCCGATATTTTTCTGGCCCATTTGAATTCTATAAGATCCAATTGTGGAGTGCTTTTGATTACAATGGCTTCTTTCTGTTGATTTCATATCCATATTCTCTCAAGCTGTAGCACTTTCAGGTCTCCTACTCTGTGTCTGAAGTTGAAATTACAAGGTTGAATATCTCTTTGTTGCTCTTTATGCTTCCTAACATTCTCATAATGAGGTAGTGTTAGGTTGGAGCATTTATTGCAGAGCTGGACATTATGTTTGCAGCTGTCTTTTCTTCCAGAATATTAATAGCGAGAACTTGTTTTTTCAGCAGTGATGATCTGTAGTTAAAAAGAATAAATTAATATTTTTATTTGTTTTCATCAATCCTTTGATTGTTCAAGTTCCTCTCTCTGCTTCTCCGTCTGACCTGAGGATATCTGGGTGAATATATCACATGCACGAAACCATATTCCTGCATAAAGTTATGGAACAGTTTCTTAGAAAATATGAGGAATGCTGTTTGGCAACACATTGTCCAGGATTCCATATGCTGCAAAGATTCTTTTTAGCAATGTAATGACTGCCTAGGCTATGGTTTTGTGCGGTGTACTCACTGCAGACCATCTGCAGTAACATTCAATGACAACAATGAAAATTTCTCCTTTAAACTGAAATAAATCCATTCCCAGACATTGCCCTGGCCTTGAAGGAAAAGTGGAGAGTGCCAATAGTTTACTCTGCTTTTGGCATTTCACTATATATGTAAGGTAATTTGTGATTAACTCTTCGATGGAGTGACTGATGCCTGAGCACCAGACTGACTGCTGTTCGACATTTCGCTTTTCCCAAGTGACCTTGATTTATTTTTTGGCTTGCACCAATACAACTCCACCCCTCCCCCACAGGGCCTTCTGTCATTTGTTTTTTCAGTTTTGCTTCCACTGAGCACTGACCTTTCTTCTTTTAGCACATGCTACTATCTTTATGCTACTATTAGCACTTACTACAATTTCTAATAGTAAGAAGTCTCACAACACTAGGTTAAAGTTACCCGAAGCGTTCTGTAAGGTGGCCTGCAAGACAGACGACAACGCAGAATCACTGGACAGAAATTGACAGCCAAGTTCCATGCACATGAGGATGGCTCCACCAGGATCTTGTGCTCATGTCAGACTACCTGTAACCTTCATGATTTGTCTGGGCTTGCAAAATCTTCCTAACTTCCCTGGCTTGAGATAATTCATACCTCTTTAACCTGTGCTTAACGTCCTCTCCACTCGCATTGCCTGTACCTGTGAAGACTTGCTTACCTGTTAAGATTCGCATTCCAACCATAATCTTGCAATTGAGTCTGTGTCTATATATGTTCTGCTTGTGAAACCAACTCTCCAATCACCTGATAATAGAACATAGAACATTACAGTGCAGTTCAGGCCCTTCGGCCCTCGATGTTGTGCCGACCAGTGGAACCATCTAATGACCCTCTAACCTAAACTATTCCAATGTTATCCATATGCCTATCCACTGACTATTTGAACGTCCTTAAAGTTGGCGAGTCCACAACTGCTGCAGGCAGGGCATTCCACGCCCTTACTGCCCTCTGAGTAAAGAACCTACCTCTGACATCCGTCCTATAACTTCCATCTCTTAATTCAAAGCTATGTTTCCTCATGTTAGCCATCACAATCCGAGGAAAAAGGCTCTCACTGTCCACTCTATCTAACCCTCTGATCATCTTGTGTGCCTCAATTAGATCACCTCTTAACCTTCTTTCTAATGAAAATAACCTCAAGTCCCTCCAGCCTTTCCTCATAAGACCTTCCCATCATACCAGGCAACATCCTGATAAACCTCCTCTGCATCCTTTCCAATGCCTCCACATCTTTCTTATAATGCGGTGACCAGAACTGTATACAATACTCCAAGTGCGGCCGCACCAGAGTTTTGTACAGTTGCAACATGACCTCACGCCTCCGAAATTCAATCCCTCTACCAATAAAAGCTAACACACCGTACGTCTTCTTAACAACCTTATCAACCTGGGTGCCTACTTTCAGGGAGCTATGCACATGTACACTGAAATCTCTCTGCTAGTCGACACTACTAAGAGTCCTTTCATTAGCCCTATATTCTGTATTCCTGTTACTCTTACCGAAGTGAATCACCTCACACTTTTCCATATTAAACTCCATTTGCCACCTCACGGCCCGATTCTGCAGCCTAGCTATGTCCTTTTGCAAACTGTAACATCCATCCTCACTGTCTAATAAAGGAGCAGCATTCTGAAAAGTCATGCTACCAAATAAACCTGTTGGACTTTAACCAGGTGTTGTGAGACTTCTTACTGTGCCCACCCCAGTCCAATACCAGCATCTCCACACCACAGTTTTAATGCCACCATTGACACCTTTCTTCTGTCCATGATAACTTTTTTTGAGTCTTACATATGTGATGCTAGTAGAAAGTTACTATCTATACATGTTTGTTTTTTAAAAAATGTTCCAGTAGAATGTTTAAACTTCAGCTTTATTCTAACATCAGCTGGTGTGTCTGGAGATTATTTAACTTAAGTGATATAAAAGAAAATTAATTATTTATTTCAGTTAGGTATTTGTTATTTTGATAGAATGAATGGACTTCTTGTTTACACAAAAGATTCTTTGGGAAGTAGATTTCCAGGGTCATGTGATGATGTGATCGATGTGCAGAGTTGGATCTATAGCAGAAAGAAAGATTCATTTGCAGTTTTCAAGTGTTGGAGTTCTCACTGGAAATTATTTCAAACACAGTAAGAAGTCTGATAACACCAGGTTATTTTGAAGGCAATGGCTTCTGCAAGTTGCTCTGAAACTCATTTTCTCTCTGAAGACTTCAGGACTATCTATACTCATTAAAGCAAATATATTTATGGTTGTTAACTGTATTTAAAGTAGTCTTAAGTCTGTAAGAGGAATGTTGCTTATTTGGAACTGAAACAGTGATAAGTTATAAATTAATATTGTTTCTTTTCGTTTTTAAATATTGTAACTGTAAATAGCTTAGTTGTTCACTTTATTTAAACTGTGCTAGGAATAAAGCTTGTTTTGATATTTAAAAAATCCCTATTTTGTCAATGCAATCAATTCTAGAGTGAAGTACCCCTTCCTCACATTTTTGCCAAAAAGGAAAAATTGTTGGGATCTTGTCTGCCTTCCTTTCTGAATGTTTCCAGTCCAATGAGAAAGGAAGTAGTACTAAACCTGGTTCTTGGGAATGAGATGGGCCAAGTGGTCTGTTTCACTGGAGAACATTTAGGGGATAGTGGGTCATTGTATCATAAGGTGTGGATTGGCAAAGGAAAAGGTCAAGGAAAACTCCAGAATAAGAATATTTAACTGAGAGAAATTCAACTTCAGGAGGGTGGTATTGGATCTGAGTCAGATAAATTGGAATCAAGGATTAGCAAGCAAAACTGTAACTGAAAAGCTGGTTTAAAGAACATGCAGTTCAGATGCAATTGAGGTATCTTCCCATGAAGGGGAAGCAAATCTAGAACCCCCAAATGATTAAAGAGATAGAAGTTTAAAATGATTAAAGAGATAGAAGTTAACATGAAGCAGAGTAAGCATTCTTATGACAGATACCAAGTGGATTACCACTGGGAATCAACTCAAATATAGAAGCTCAGAGGAGAATTGAAAAAGCAAGTAAGAGAAAGAAAGTGAGAATCTGAGAAGAGACTGACAGCTAACATAAAAGGGAATCCAAAGGTGTTCTATAGACATACAAATAATAAAAGGATAAGAGGAGGAGTGGGACCAATTAGGGACCAAAATAGGATTTACACATGGAGGGCATGGCTGAGATAATAAATTAATATTTTGCATCCACCTTTGCCAAGAAGGAAAATGTTACCCGGAACATGGTAGTTCATACACATGAATTTAAAATTAATAAGGAGGAGGTATTGGATAGGCTGCCTTAAAGTCGACAAGGCACCAGGATCTGATGGCATACATCTGAGGATTCTGAAGAATGTGAAAATAGAAATTGAGGAATACTTTTTCAATGTTCCTTAGCCTTGGGATGGTGCCAGAGAACTGGAGCATTGCAAATGTTATACCCTTGTTCAAAGAAGGATATAAAATTAAAAAAGGAACTACAGGTCAGTAGGTTTATCTTCAGCAGTGGGAAGCTTTTGGAGTTGATAATTTGGGATAAAATTAGTAGTCACTTGGGTGGACAACTTTGATTAATTAAGGAAAACCAGCATGGAATTGTAAAAGGCAAATCATGTTTACCTAACTTAATTGATTTTTCTTAGATGAGATAATGAGGCAAGTTGATGAGGGTAATGCTGTTGATATAATGTACTTGGAGTTCTAGAATGGATTTGTGAATCATATTAGGTCTCATAGAATAGAAGGGACAGTAGCAACCTGGTTATGAAGTTGGATAAGTTGAGTACATGTGTTTGGGAAAGTGTTAACTTTTCTATATTAATGATTAGATATTCATTTGTATGGAGACCTGACACTCGCTTTAGGTGAATAATTAACAAGTTATTTAGTTCAACTAACCAGGAATTTTGTTTAAACCAGTAACATTTTAATTAAAGAATAGTTTGACAGAAATGCTATAGAAATAAAGACAAGGACCATTGAGTACTAACACATTAATTAGAGAATCTTAGTCACCTCAAAAATTATATACGACCAGGTCTGATGGCTTGAAAAGATTTGGAGTTCTTCTATTGTTGTCGGCTGTTGTAAGCACTGTCTGATTTGGTATTTGGTAGTTAGATGGATGGAGAATTCTCTTCAGGGATAGTTTTTATAGGTGGCAGTGTGGAGAACTGCTCCAGAGATGGCCTTCTCAGTTGAACTCAACTAAACTCGCTAACTAACTGAAGACAGTTGAATTTCAACATTTATATTCCAGATGACGTATGCATTTTCTATATCAGGTTTGATGCTGACAACAACAGTAAATTTGATAGGTTCTGTTTAGTTGATTGTTTTCTTTAAACTCATAGGCTAACAAAATGCAACTGCCTGCAAAGCCTGTTACCAAGGCAACTCTGATGCTTGGTCCTAGTTACAATTATTGCAATCTATGTTCCCTGTGTGCCTGTGCATTTTTAACATTTCAGCCTTGAGCACCAAACCAGCTTTTAAATGGACAACGCACTGTTATTCTCCTATTTTACACTCTTCGCAAACATTCTTTACATTTTACAAACTCAACTTCACAACAGGCACAATAGATGAAATGACCTCTTAATGTGATCCCATAGTTCTATGATTTGGCAAAATGGGTGGTAAACATTGTAGCTGATAGATTTAGGTGCAAGTCAATGCAACAGCATCTATTTTGGAATCAAAAATGGAACGATCCATTTTGTACATGCTGATGAGCTAGGGACAGTGGAGGCCCAAAGAAATTAGGAGCCAAGTATATATAACTCACTAAAATGTAGAATCAGGCATAGGAAAAGAATCAATAAGGTTGATAGAATGTTACACGTTGCGGCTTGAGGACTAGAATATAATGGAGACGAGGTTATTCTACAACTAGATAAAATCCTGTTTAGATTGCATCTGGTATACTGTGTACAATTCAGAGTACCCATGCCTTAGAAGATATTGGAATGAGTTCAGTGAAGATTCACCTGGATGTTACTGTTTGATCTGCTGAGTATTTCCAGCATTTTTGGTTTTTAATTACATCAGAACGTTGGCAGTGTTCCAATAGCTCAGTTTGTGAGGAGAAATTATATAAATGACAGGGTTGTATTTCCTGGAATATAAAAGGTTAAGGAGTAATTTGATTGAGATAAATAAAGGTAAACGTTTTCCATTGGTGGTGGGGTGTTGCTCTTTAAAATTAACTTTAAAGTTCAGGAGATGGATTATGAAACATTCCTTTATGCAAAGGGTAGTATTAATCTAGAATACCTTCACCAAAAAAGCAGTAAATTAAACCTCCATTAATAATTTTAAAGCTGACTCCATAGGTTTTTGTTAGCTCAGGATTTTAAGTGATACGGAGCCAAGTAAGGCGGTTTTGGGAAGCAGTTCAGCTATGATCATTATTCCCATGTTAATATTTTTAAAGGAGAGATGGGAATGATGGAACAGAGTGGGCTGCAAAGTGAAGGAGGCTGGAATTTTCCAACCTTGCCTGCGGCTGGGATTCTCTGGCTCCCTGATGTGAATGCAGATTTGGCTGAGTGCCAAATTTACCATTCTCCCTGGCAACGGTAGTGGGGCATGCGAGATCAGAGAATTCCAGCCACCAGTATTGCTTGCCCTCTTCATTTGGTAAACATACATACAGATTGAAAGAGCTGGAGAGGATCTCCGACACCTTTCTCGTATCCGTATTACAGTTGGTTTCATGTACAAATGTCCTTCCTCGCTGACACATATGTAATCTTCTGGGAGAAACAACAAAGCAGAAAGAAAAATCTTCAGCCAATTCAGGCAAAAATAATTCTGGAAAATTCTGTCCTAACCCCCAGTAGTTAATCAAGACAAGTTACAGGTGACCACAGTGATAGCAGATCATGCAACATTTTTATTTTATTCATTCATGGGACATGGGTGTCACTGGCCGGCCACCATTTATTGTCCATCCCTAGTTGTTCTTGAGAAGATAGTGATGAGCTGCCTTTTTGAATAGCTACAGTCATGTGCTTTAGGTTCACCCTCAATGCCAATAGGGAGCGAATTCCAGGATTTTGACCCAGCGACTGTGAAGGAGTGATGATTATGTTTCCAAGTCAGGATGGTGAGTGGCTTGGAGGGCCCATGTATCTGCTGCCCTTGTCCTTTTACATGGAAGTGGTCGTGAGTTTCAAAGGTACTATTTAAGGATCCTTGGTGAATTGCTGCACTGCACCTTTTAGATAGTACACACTGCTGCTACTGAGCACCTATCTCACCTATTATCGACACGCAGCAAGATCAATTCTTACCCATAGATCTAATTCAGGCTGCCAGCTTCCCTTACATAGGAAATAAGGTGCCTACCAAATCTGCCATAGATGCCACTTGCCAATTTATACAAGTTAAATGTCTACTGGACTCCAGCCAACAAACTGAATAGATTCATAAGCTTCTTTCTTGCTTTCTTTAAGGTAGAGTTATTAATGCTTGCATATCATTCCTTGCCCTTTTTCTGTACATATTGATCCAATAATGTTAGAGCACAAATTAATCTGCTCATCAATTCCTTACTTGGGGAATTTGTTCTGCATGTTCACTATTCTTTGAAGAGAAAGATTTTTCAAATCTCTAACCTTTCTCCAGGCTTATGAATTTTGTATTTGCTTCTTCCGGTCCTCCGATCGTTGGCCGAGTTAAATAGCTGGCTTGCTTCAACCTTTCATCATTTTTTTTTGAGAGAGCAAAAGAGGGGTTTGACACAAAAGAGGTGTAAACCGAGCATTTTGGAGTGCAATGAATGAGCAATTTGACTAGGTTGATGCTTGTCATGTGGACTGAGTGAGAGGCTCTACAGTATGAGGATTACCATTGTATTGTGTGCTAAGTGCATCAATTACCAACAGTTGATCCTGACATTTGGTTTCAAAATGTTCTTTCTCTACATCTGTCTCTCTGTTATCACCCCTCTTCCACCCTTTCTCTCTCTTGTTCTCTCTCTCCCCCTCACTTTCTTTCACTCCCACAATATAGGTACAGAACATTACTGATATAAGCTACTATTTTGGGCAGATGAATTCTTATTTGTTCATGTCATACATCTGCAATGAACAAACAATTCTGGAAGAACTCATGAAAGTTGTTCTAATTTTTTAACAGCTAAAAAATCTAAGGTGGTATCATAGTTACATCGACAGAATAAATTGCACTTCAAATACAGCACATTAAAGAAGTTGAAATGGAAGATTGAACTAGATGAGTCTCAGAAAGAATTGATTAAGTTTAAATTGATTCACACCATGATGAAATGTATTCTTTATCCTCTTTATTCAAAGCAATCATTAAGGGATTTCAAGTTTTGCAAGTACTGTACTCAAAGATATTTTATAATTGTTGGTTTGATTGTATAGTAATTACACTTTACAAACACTGTTGAAGCTGGCATACTCTGCTGGAGATCAGTCTGAACTCCAGCTCGCAGTATGTGGTAATGTTGTTGTGGGTCTGCTCTCAAAAATGATGTGAGTGACAAGTTTCTTTTTAAATATCTTTAAAAGTGCCACCCTGAGCAGTAATCAGCAGTTTTCCCCAATCTGAAATTGGCAGGTACACTGCCTGCTGTAGAACTAAGCCACAGATACCATGGGTATGTCCTAAGTTAGCTGGTCTCAGCTTAGATAGTGGTAGGGACATTATTCTTTTATCTCAGCATCCTGAATTAAGGAGGGGAAAATTAGCCAGTGATCCTCATTCTCACCTGGGATTCTTCTTGGAAGTCCATCAGAGATGGGCAAGCTCAGAGTTTGATTGCAAAATCCCCACAGTTGATTAGTTCACTTCTACTTATTGTCTGGAATCACAGTTTGAGAATGAATAAATTTCACTTAGTGGGTGAAATGACTGACAATGGCATGAAGAGAATATGATGAGAAGTTGTCCATTCTCCTAAGGGATTGGATCTAAATCCAGGATGGACTGATAGGATAAAAGATTGTTGTCTCTGTTGGATATAAAGAACTTATGTGAAATAAATTTACAAAATCTGTACTCAATTTCAAGTGTATACAGACTTACATGAAAAAATTTGACTCTAATACCAGTCTCCCTTGAAAAAGCCACAGGATGACATGTGTGGAAAATGGAAAAGCATCACATCAGTGCAATAAGCAGCACACTTCTGAGATTAGGGTCTAACCACCCACTGTTAAAGAAGAAGAGAAAAAGTTTTACTCTGGCCTGGAGTTTCACAATGACAGAGAGATTCTCCATCATTATGAAAATAGTAGAAGAGATCAAAGATTGGACATCATGGTCCCAAAAGTGACATCCAGTATGTTCCAGCATGATATCAGTCAGGATTTGCACATGCACTGTGCATGGAGGCAGTGACCCATTTAAAACAGCAACTGATTCCACGTGCATCTAATTTTGGTGACAGAGACATGATAAATTATAACGTGCACCGGTTAGACCTGGTAGGAACAGATTTGAACTTTGTGGAGTCCTCTGGAGGGGTGGGTTACTTCTTTGGAAAGATAGTGTACCCCTTTTGGATATGGTCTCAGACACCTTTGGAGGAGATTGGGCACCCCTTTGGAACAATCAGATGTTTGATGGAAGAGTTAAGGTGCCCTTTGGAATTGTTGAAAGTAACTGGGAATGCACATTAAAAAAGTGTGTGCGCTCATTAACGGTCAAGCTCATTGAACTGTTAGAGATATCAAAATGAACAGTCAGAAACAACTTTCAGAAGTGTCAAGATGAGATGTCTAATATCAAACTGTCAAGGTATTTAAAACATCTGCACTTTAAAACTTTGGAGGGGAGGAGGAAATGACTAGAATACTTGTTTAAAAAAATGTTGCTTACTATTTCACTCTGTCTGTTGACATAAACTTGAACTATCATTACAAGATTAACCCTGCATGACATGATGGATTTCACGTCTTTCTACTATCACATTAAGGTGCAGTTCACGGTTTGACTGACAGCTCCAAGTCACTATAGACTCTTTGAAGTGACAGTGTAAATTCCAGTGTTTGTTTCTGTAAAGAATTAAGCAGTTTACTTAAATGTTTTGTTTTTTAAAAAGATATAGTTGAAATAATGTAAATGCAATGAATTGATTTTTATGAATGAGAATGTTTTCTTATTTGTTTGCAGCAGACACTTAGACCAGAACTTTCCCCAAGGTGAGGCAAGTGAGCCATTGAAATCTTTATTCATATCAGTGAGGATGGAAGATCCCATCAATGTGAAGGACTGAATTCTGGCCTTAGACCTTTATTTCATTTTATCTCAGCATGGACCCTGAGGTCTGTCCTTCATGGATACTGGGTGAATTGGCATGGTATGTGTAAGGATAAATAATGATGGATGTGGCATGGGTTGGCATATATTGGCACTATATTGACATGGTGTTTATGAAGGGGCATCGGGTGGGTAGAGAAAATGAGTGGAATGGGTTGGAATAGATGGGATATGGCGAGTATGTGGGGGAGGGTGAAGGGATGTGTCGGTTGGAGATATCTGTTTTTTGTTATGTTGCTTTTTCAATAATTTTGGACAAAGTACCAGAGTCAAAAGGCAAGTCTTCTGCCCAGCAATGCCTCCACACTCATCAGGCTCTGCACTTGGCCCAGACGCAGCAGGCCTAAATCTTACATAATCCTACCACTGCCCAAAATAAAAATCCCACCTTCCTGGACATTTTCTTCCCTGTCGGAATTGTGGAGCTGGGAAATGACCTGGCTCTGCACTCCTGTCTCGGGAACAAAGACTCGGGCCTCTACATCTAACTGAGTTATACCTAATCAAACTATACCTAACACTCATGAAAATCAATTCCTAAACTAAGTAACTTTTGTAGCATTAAAATTCCCCAACTTGCTAAGCAGTCATTTAATAGTGTTAAAAATGCGCTTCTAATTAATCAGGACTCATGAATCTTTTCAGGCATTATAATGTTCTGTCAGTGGGTAGCTGCAGCTGTGTTATTGTCCTCAAGTTATAAACATCAGAAAAATCAGAGTTGAATTCACTAGCAGGTAAACAGTTGAACTCAGCAGTCTTTACTAGAAAAGGCTGGGGAAATAATCAATGGGTTCCTGATATTGCATCTGCCACTAGCCACACTTTCCCCTTCACCTTCAGTTAGAAACGATGTTCTCACTAAATTGCTGAAAATACAAGTTGGTAATAAAGCAGTGAAGGAAACAGGGCATCTGGAACCTGAAGGAATATGGCAACCAGTGGGATATTTCCTTAACCAATGTGATGTAAACAGTGGAAGGGCTGGAAAGAAAGGTAAATTAAAATGGGTAAATTCAATATCACATCAGGTTTTTAAAAATTCATTCATAGAAGGTGTATTTCGCTAGCTATCCCCGCATTCATTGCCCTTGAGATTGATCGTGAGCTGCCTTCCTGAACTGCTGCAGTCCGTGTATGTAGATACAACCATGTTGCTGTTAGTAAGTTTCAAGTCAAGGTGCTGTGTGGCACGAAGGGAAACTTTCAGTAGGTGCTGTTCCCATGTATCTGCTGCCCGTGTTCGTGTAGATAGCAGTACTTGTAGGCTTGGAAGGTTATGTCTAAGGGACCATGGTGAATTGCTGCATTGCTTCAGCTGCAGAAAGAAAAATAAGTGACAGAAGGATTGAGAGAAAAAAGAGGCAGAAAGGACACAAGAAAAAAAGTAATGGAAAACTTAAAATATAATATTTTTGAAGATCCCCTAAAAAATCTGAAACATGAAAGAACACTTATAATGGGTAATTTGTTGATTATCAGTCACTTAAAGGTATAATGTCTAGAAAGGGTAATTATGCTTGTAGTTACCAGTCCAAGTATCTCTGATAGATTTAATTCATATTTAGCTTGAAGACACTACCTGGCCAGCCAACTACCCTTCCAACCTTCCAAGTAGCTCCCTGACCACCTGTCTGTCCTTTGAATATTCTCCTGGCTAACAGATTGCTCCCCTGATTCCCCACAACTACCCTAACACCACTGAACATAGAACATAGAACCCTACAGTGCAGAAATAGGCCCTTCGGCGCATCAAGTTTTCACTGAACACAATCCTATCCAGGCCCTATCCCCATACATTTACCTGCTAATCCCTCTAACCTACACATCCCAGGACACTAAGGGGCAATTTTAGCATGGCCAATCAACCTAACTGTCACATCTTTGGACTGTGGGAGGAAACTAGAACACGCGGAGGAAACCCACGCAGACACGAACAGAATGTGCAAACTCCACACAGACAGTGACCCGAGCTGGGAATCGAACCCAGATCCGTAAATCTGTGAAGCAATAGTGCTGACCACTGTGCAACTTCCAACTACATTCTGTGCCACACCATATCCTCCAACAGTAACTCCCCTCCCTCCACAACCCATCCTACCTACTTAGCTTACACAAATACTTTCTCTAAGATAGAAGCAGGAAGTGCTGGAAAAACTCAGCAATTTGACAATCTCGATTGAGAAAGAAAGTGAGTTAACATTTCAAGTCCAAAATAACTCTTATCGGAAGTGAAGAGAGGTAGAGATGTGCTGGAATTTATGTGACAGAAGAGGGAGGAGAGACAGGTAGAGCAACAGAGAAGGTCAAGGACAGGGTAGGGGGCAGAGGGAGAGTAAGTAACAAAGATGTCCTGGAAACAAAGGCAAAGGGTGTGGTAATGGTAATACTAAAGAAACAAAGGATTGATCCAGAGTGGGTGTGACTAGTAGAATAAAGGTCAACCTATCTTAAAAATAGCAAACATGAGAACAAAATTCAGATTGGCACTTGGAGCTAAATTAATGGAGGACAGATTTCATAGTCTGAAATGATTGAACTCAATGTTGAGTCCAGAAGGCAAGAAAGTGCTTTATTGGTGAAGGGGTACTGTTTTTCCAGCTTGCCTTGGGTTTCACTAGAACAGGCCAAGGACAGAAAATGTGATTGAAAGTTGGTCAATTAAAATGCCACACATCCATTTAGGTCATGTTTGATTGTAAGTGTTCCATATGAGGGTTAACCCAGTCTGTGTTTGATCTCTCCATTTTAGAGGAGATTACATTACGAGCAGTGAATATAGTATACTAACTTGTTAAAAGTATAAGTAAATCATTGCCTAAAGTGGAAGGAGTATTTCGGGTTATGGACAGTGAAGAGGCAGGAGATTTCATGGGAAGATGCTCCGGGAAGGGGATGAGGTGCTGGGAATGAAAGTGGAGTGGATGTCATGAAGGAAACTGTCCCATCGGAATACTGATAGAAGGGAAGAACATATATTTTAATGGTGCAATCATGCTGGAGTTATGGAAATGATGAAGGACAATCACTTGCATTTTGTGGCTGATGGGGAGGACAAGAGGAACCCTATCCTGGTTCTGGAAGGAAGGGAAGCAGTAAAGGCAAATGTGTGAGAAATGAGCCGGAAACAGTTGAGTGCCCTGACAACCATCATGGAAGGGAGTCCTCAGCTGAGGAAAAAGCAAGACATGCCCTTCATATTGTTTTGATGATAGATCATCAGAACAGGTGTGGCAGAGATGAAGAAACTGGGAGAATGGAATAGAGTCCAATCAGGAAGCAGGAGGTGTAATCGAGGTTGCTGTAGGAATTGGAGACAGAGAAGACAAGAAAAGAGATGGAAGTTTCAGAGATGGAACACGTGAAGGTGAGAGAGTGGTGGACATTGGAAGATCAATACTCTTATCCTTTCCCTTGTCAAAGTGACTGGTAAACATGAGCTAGTGCCATTAAAAGGAGGAATGGCTTCAGTTCGCCTAATGATCCTGCTCTGCACTGAAGGACCCTGGGAGCAGCTGTACTGCATATTTCTCAAAAAGCTCTGGTTGCGTGAATGGGTGAAAAAGATACAGCTTTGGACTAAGGTGAGTCAAAAGGAGCCGAGAGGCTGATGGTGATTTCTACTCCATGGACAATTTGGTCCAGTGCCAAAAGATATTTTATGTTCACCTGAGAGAACAAATGGGTCTCATTTTAATGTCTTATGAAAGTTGAAGTCTCCAGCAGTGCAGCATCATCTCAGTAGCATATTGGAAAGGAAACCTTGAATTTTGGGGCTTAATTCCCTGGATTGAGACTTGAATCTACAACCTTCTGACTTACAGACAGCAATGATACTAACTGAGATATGGCAGCACTCTGTCCATGTTATGCTGCTCCACTGCCATTCTCTTCATGAAAGTGCATTTTACCTGATTAAATCAGCTCATTCCTCACATTATCATCACCTCTAAATGCTGAATTTGCCAATGTCGCTTTTCTATAAATTATGTTTGTTAATCCACTTTGGAACATGTTTCTTTAGTCTGTGTTAGTTGTTTTGTTTATATTTGATTTCACAGTATATGCTTGGCATGCATTTTCAGAATTGTACCTTTAAAGGTACTTGCCTTAGTGTAGCATCTCTGAACAAACTTTGCCAATCTGTTTCAGTAGTTATCTCATTACACTGAGTTCAATCTTTTAAAGTTGTATACAAGTTGTCTTCCAAAGTTGAGGTGACGGCACAGTGGTATTGTCACTGAACTAGGAATCCAGAGACCCAGAATAATGCCTTGGGATCTCAGGTTCAAATCCCACCACTACAGCTAGTGAAATTTGAATTCAATAAGAATGTGGAATTAAAAGTTTAGTGGTGATGACCATGAAAGCATTGTTAAAAATACTCATCTCATTCACTAATATTCTTTAGGGAAGGACAGCTGCTACCCTTATCTGGGCTGGCCTGCATGTCACTCCAGATCCACAGCAACATGGTTGACTCTTAACTGCCCATTCAAGGGCAATTGGAGATAGGTAATAAATGCCCTTCCAACAATGCCATGAATGAATAAATAAAAAACAAGTACTGGATATTTCTTACTCCCTGTTCATTTTAAACATTGTTGGGCACTAGCACCCATAGATGTCATGACTTCTACCTCCCATATTTAAGCCAATGTCTTTGCAAATGCCACATGTATTTAATATAGTTTATATCAGTACTGTCTCTTGTTTGTTATCTCCTCACTCTTAATACTTCTGTAGAGAATGCCTGGCACCACAGATACATGCCAACAAGAGTCAAAGCACCCAATACAGAAGGAGGGAAGGGAGGAATAGAAAAGCTTGCAGAGAAAATAGCCCCAGAAAAGCAAATTTAAAAACACAATATTACAGTGATAAATAAATGGAACAATGTCAAATCAAATTCCTCTGGAATGGAAACAGAATACATTGTGAACCTTATATATAGCTCAGAAATGAACTGAGTTCCTCAGCTAGCTCTTGTTTCATTTAACATCAGTTTCTGTGAAATCTACCAAATTTCAGCAAAAGTCTTAACTTCCAATACTTTCAAATTTCAGTCAGTAAAGTCAGACCACCAGGAAGTTTGTTCTCTACATGTAACAAAGCAAGCTGTTAGCAAACCTCCACTGAGCTCATTTTAGGGCCTATTTTACTGAATTAGTCCACAGAAATAAATAACCGTAAGGTATTATAGAAATCCTAAACATGTGACCCTTTTTCAAATAGCAAGGAAAAACAATAGGAAACTCTTCAAAGCAAAATGATTGAGATTTAAAGACAAAGCTCTGTGAAGTTTCTCCCTGAGCTCCAAAGGTAATCTCACAAAACGCCAGGCAGCTACCTTAACATTGCAATCTCTATTATTCAGGCTAGAAAAAGAAATACACAGCAAACAACATCCATATAGTCCCAGCAGGAGAGGAACAAATGTTCAGCAAAGCATTTGATCAACCACATCAAAAATTATTTTAATCTTTTATTTTAGTCCTGACCTGAGCTCAATAATCATCCAGCTCTTTTTCAGAAGGTTTCAGGTTCAAGCCCCACTTTAGGCTTGACCCTGTCAACCTTGGCTCACAACCACTCTTGCCTCTGAGTCAGAAGGTCACGGGTTCAAGTCCCACTTGAGAGGATCGAGCACATAATCTAGCTTGGCACTTCAGCACTGCACTGAAGGAGTGCTACACTATTGGAGATGCCATTTTCCAGATGATTGTCAATCGAAATGCCCACTATTTGTCCAGGTGCTTGCAAAATCATCTCAGCATATATTAAAAAGAGAGCAGACAATTAATTCATCCTGAGCACTGGTCAATATTCCTCCACCAAACAATATGGCCAAAGCAGACTCAAAGTTAATACAGATAAATAAAGACATTTTTGTCAATTGACTTCCATGTTTGCAACATTGAGCCCAGAATTTTCCAATCCCGCGGCAGTGAGTTTCTTGGCGGGTCGGAGCACAAAGTTTGGGAAGAAGCCAAAAATTAGATTCTGGCCAGCAAGAAGTCAGTTTGGAAATTTCACCTCATAACTTCCATGGTGGGATGATGGCAGGGTGGGTTTCCAACTGATCCATGTCAGGAATGCCATTTTATACATTAGCATGCCACGAATACGCAATAAAAACCCAACTGTCTGGATCCATGTTCTCACTCACAATCAGTGGGAAATTAGACTGCTCTGAATCATGTTTGAGAATAAATGGCATGGAGCTGTTAGCGCTCGTGTCACTCGTATTTCAGAGTGAGTGCAACGTTCACAGCCTACCCTTTACAGTGCAGCTCTGGGTTCTCACCAATGCTCGTGAGATGGTACATTGGCGGGAACGGAGAATTGCTCCGCTCACTGACTTCCTCAGTATTCTGGAAGATCTGTGGGTCTCAGCAGGGTTGCACTCAAAGACGGTGACCAACATTTTGACCGGGGTAGTGGGCAGGAGGAGGGTGAAGGATAAAGGAGTCATGGGGACAATGGATTGGAAGGCAGGGTGAAAATGAAGGAGACAAGGCGAGAATGGGATATGGTGGGGCTGGAGGAAGCAGAAATGAGGATAAGGGAGACATGGGGAAAGATGGGCTCTGGTAGGATTGGAGTAAGTGAGAACTGGGCTGTGGTGGGGTTGGATGTGGATGGGCAGAAATGGTGGAAGTCAAATTAACCCTAGTGACAGGGAGATTAGCAGGGTAAATATATGGGACTATTGGGATAGGACCTGGGTAGGATTGTGGTTGGTGCGGACTTGCTTGACTGAATGGCCTCTTTCTGTACTATAGGGATATTATGAAAACAAGATGCCCAACGTGGATCACTTGAATGAAAATCAAATTGTGTGATTAGGAAAGGCTGTATACAGTCTCCAGAATACAAGATGGGATGGGAGTGGACGTGGTTGCTCAGTGACTCATGAAGTGGATCGAGGAAGGAAATTGTGTGGTCATCAGTAAAAAAGGGACACAAAAGCTCATTGAAAGACAGTCATAGTCCCTGATCTGGGGCTAAGAGATTAGGATGAGAGACTAAAGGCAGTTTTGGAGCTTTAACAACTTCAAACTCAGGGTGAGAGATTAAAGGCAGACGGGGCTTTGCATGACATGCACATCATGTTCCATTCCAGGGCGGGGTGAGGCCCATGTGCTTAACTGGGCAAAGGTACAAACTTGGTGTGCAGGATGTACTCAGGGTCTTACAGACAGTGATGTTAGGGGTGTCTGCCTTGGTGCAAGGCTGCAGGTGGGTATGGTCATCTGCAGTCTGTAAATGGGAACAAATAACAAAGAGGATGCAATTCAGAGCTCTCCTGGTGGGGTGTGGAAGTTGGGAGGGATGCAGTAAAGGGGGGGGGGGGCAGTAGGAGGAGGAGTGGAATGGGGAAGGGGTACAGTGGTGGGGGAGTGCAGTGGGGAGGAGGTGCAGTGGAGGGGGGAGTGCAGTGGGGGAGGGTGTGCAGTGGGGAGGGGGAATGCAGTGGGGAGGAGAGGTGTAGTGGGGAGAGGGGTGCGTGGGAAGAGGGAGTGCAATGGGGGGAGGGGTGCAGTGGGGAGGGGGAGTGCAATGGGGAGAAGAGGTGTAGTGGGAGGGGAAGTTGGTGGCAGGACGTTCACTGATGTATGTGACAATGCACATCACCTTGATATGGGGAGGGCTGAGGTCCACATGGGACATAAGGATAACAGAGATGAGTTCAGCTGGAATTTTGGATCGTTTACTATAATTATAATGGGATCCAGGGCTGCTGGGGGACGCTGGAGAATGACTGGAGGGACCTCTACCTGCACATTGTAAAATTCAGGAGGTTTGGAGAGGTATGAACAACGGCAGGGGCAAATTGAAGCTGGTCTCAAAATAGAGTTGCAGCATCACCAGCCAGAAAGGCCAAAGCTATTGCAGTTTGAAATTGAAACTGGAAAGAATTCTGCATGGAAGGAGTCTGAATCACGTGGGAGGAGTCCAGGTGAGGTCTTCTCAAGGTCATCCACAAACTGCCTGAAATACTCAACATTGAAAGAGAGTCAGAGTTGAGAGAAAAGGAAGAGTTCCTTAAGAAGGTGCAATTGGAGCAGTGGCATTTTGTTCTGCTTTAACGAGAGAACATAGGAGTCATTGACTTCACAATGCAGTTGCTTCATTTGAGCATTAGCAGAGCCATTAACGGGGCTGTTAAGGAAGTGCAGTTTCTGCATATCTGCCAGATTATCAATGAAAATCTCAAATGCGCTTTCTCCAAATGGCACGGATAATGGGCCAAAGGGCATCCAGTCAACGCTGAAGTGTAAATTCTTGATCTAATGCCCCATGCAGTGGGAGAACATCCTTGCCAATACTGCTGAAGGTCACTGTCACACTCAATTATTTTGTCTGTGTATCATTCCAGGCCATTAACATCCTGAAGATGCACTTCAACATTTGGACTGCTCTGATGGGGCTCTGCAGTACTCTGCACAAGAGGTGTTCTGCACCATCCTGCACTCTGTGAAACCTGGTTCTTCATTGGGTTTCTTCTCATGTAGCCATTGATATATCTCATCAATGTCTATAGCTATGGAAAGCAGATCCTAGCGTAAATCTGGCAAGAGCTGCTGGATGAAAGTCTCCAAGACAGTTGCCACCCTTCCTATGAAGACCTTGAGATGCCCACACCTTGGAGTCCCGACACCGGAGAGAGCTTCTCCATCCTTCGCTTCAGTCTGTTGATTGCCTTTTGCAATTTCACCTGAGTTCCTGCCACCTGTCATTGCACCTTCACTATGTACAACATGGTTACTTTCAGAGGTTCATCAGCAGACTGGGACTCAGCAGGTGCCTGTTCTTAAAGAGTTCTACCAGTGCCAGAGAACAGGTATGTCACTGCCTCTAACTGCTGTGGAGACATGTCTTTGAGGAGTTCCCCAGAATGTGATGCTGAACCTAAGCTACAACTATGACCCTTGGGATGTGTGTATCTGCAGTGGTGAAGGGTGCAGGTGAGCACAGTGATGGATGTCCTTCCAATTGATCCTCAGCTTTCTCCTCTGAGATGGACTGGGGGCTGAGGCTGCCTGTACTAGTCTGTCTGGACCTGCTTGTGCCTATTAGAAAGAGAAGATAAATTTAGTCCATGCACAGACTGAATACAACATTGCCTGTCACTCACTGAGAATGTCAGGATGTGATCTACACATGGAGGGCTTACCCGTATTGGCTTACTGGAGGCCAATCTCACCTTCTCCACAAGAGTGATCTCCGTCCTTTCCCATCAACTCAGTGGATTTTGTATTTGGTGAGCTCCCGTATATTGGCCATCTCTGTTCCTCAGTCTGGAATCTCTCTCTCTTGTCATGGACAAGCGTGTCCTGCATAAAGACAAATGGATGGAAAGTGATGTGAAGAGATGGAAGCAAGGTTGGGAAGACTGTGTGTCTGCTGTGTGTGCTGAGCCCTCCTCAGTAAGGACTGGGGATGAATTTTGTGCAGCATGACAGATGGTGATGTTAAAGTGCTTGTGAGACAATAAACATGGATGTATCCCCACTGGTATTGTCATGTTAGTATGAGATTGGAATGAGCTGAAGGTTGACTTACCCTGGTGGGGTGAATGAGATCATTCACCCTCTTTCTGCACTAGACTGTGTTTCTCAGGCAGGTGCCCGATAAGCTGATCTCCTTACAACTGCCTCCCAGACTGGCGAGATGATGTTTGTTGTTTCTTGTAACACTATATCCTGCTCCTGGGCCTAGCCAAATGCGGTCTAAACAGGTCCAGGCAGTGGGTGACCAAAGGGGTTGTCCAGTCCGACTGTCTGCCCCTCCACCATGATATATTCACTGCCAGTATCCCCGGACAGGGAACATACGGTGTCCGAACACAGGAGCGATACCTTCCATGATCATTGGGCACTGCTGCACCTGTATCCTTTAGTCACATTTTGATTTCATGTTTTAAGTTTCTTCTCTGCTTTGTTTTTTTTCAGGCAATTCCCTTCTTCTTTGGGAGCTGCCCGTCTTGCCTTGTCCATGAGTTTGTTTCACTTAATTCAATTGATTTACCAGAAAACATGGTGGTGGAGCATTATCAGAGAAGGCAAAGAGGTGACGGGAAAGAATTATTTAAGATCAATAGAGAGTTTGATAGGATAGACAGAGAGAAGATATTTTCTCTTGTTGGATAGACAAAAACTGGAGCCCACAAATATTAAACAGTCATTACTAAATGTAACGAGGTATTCAGGAGAAAACTTTTGTCTAAGGAGTGCTTAGGATGTAACATATGCTACCACAGGGATTAGTTTAAGCAAATGGTGTAAATACATTTAAGAGATGCTAAATAAATGTATGAGGAAGAAAGGGATGGAAGAGATGGTGACACAGTTAAATGAAGAGGGTTGGAGGAAAATTGTTTGAAGCAATGAACAGTTGGACTGAATGTTCTCTTTCTGTGATGTAGTCTCAATTAGGAAACTTGATGATATAACAGTCACCTGCATTTATGTAATTGCCTTTAAGTTTGAACTACTGAAAGCACTTCAAAAACATGCATTCTAAACCAAAGCATCTGAGGAAGAAATAGCCAAAGATTTGGTCAAAGAGGTGAGTTTTAAGAAAAGCCTTTAAGGGGCAAAAGAGGTAGAGGGACTTTGAGGTTTCGAAGACAAAGTCACAGCTTCCACCCAATCTGGACTGCATCAGCTGATTTGAGACATCAGAGGCCACATTTGTTTTTAACAACATGGTTTGGAAGTCAAATAATCTGCTTGATTCTTGCTGTTACTCAATAACCAGAATCCCATGCTGACAAACACACAAATGCATGTAGAGTGAGTGCTGAATCAGGTTTGATTGTGATGCCCACACAGTCAAATAGTCCTACACTCAACATTTTCACTCACACATGAAGAATGGCCATGGGATGATGCAAGCTAACGGTGAAGCCACAACATTGGCAAGAATAAAGCAAATAGGGGAGAAAAACCTAGGCTATAAACAAATTTTGGATGCTGACAAAGTTTTTCTAAGACTTCATTTTCACTGTATTTATCTGGCCTATTAATTTGGTCTGAGGCACGGTGTACCAAATTCACTCACTCTCCACTGTGGGCAGCACAGGAGTGATTGCAACTGCAAACAATGTTGGAATAGTCTGCGCCGAGCAGCCATATTGATTACTGATTGGGGCTGGAGGGAGAGGCTGGGATGCAAAGGGATTAAAAAGTGTTGGGGGAGATCCTGAACATTAGAGAGAGGGAAGTGTGGGATGTAGAGGCAATGGTTACATCTTTGGATTTAAAGACCAACATAAAAAATTCAAATTTTTTATGTTTTAAAAAAAGTCAAAGTTTTTTTTTAAAAAAAGTCAAAAAAATTCAATCTTGATATAGTCAACAATTGGAGGGATGTCAAATTTTATGAAGTAATATGCAAGACTGCAAATTAAAAATATACACATTTAAACTGAAAAGTGAAAAGATTTATTGTATGAAAATCTTTACTATTTACAGAATCATGGAATTGTTAAAGCGCAGGAGGAGGCCATTTGGCCCATCATGTCTGCAATGGTTCTACAAATGCGCATCATGATTTAATGCCATTGACCTGTCTTTTCCCCAGTACCCCCGCCCATTGTTTCAATTCAAATAATCATCTAATGCCCTCTTGAATGCCTCAATTAAACTGGTCTAAACCACACTTCCAGGCAGTGCTTTCTGGACTTGAACCCAGTTGCGTGTGAAAAAGACATTACTCACATCACGTTTGCTTCTTTTGCAAATCACTTTAAACCTATGCTCTCTCATTCTCGATCCTTTTACGAGGGGGAAACAATTTCTCCCTGTCAATTCTGTCTAGCCCTCACATGATTTTGAACATCTATATCGAATCTCAGTGCTTTTTCAAATGCTCAGGATTCCTGGAAGATTTGGTTATTTTAAATAGACCTGTGGCAGAAGCGAGAAATATCAACTTCCCTGATTCTATTGATCCAGTTGAGTGCATCAGAAATTGCTTTGAGAAAGATGTGCATTGACAACACTGATGAAATGCTGTTTTAGAACCTCTGTCGACTATTTCATTCTATGAGTTTATTTGCTGTTGCCGGGTTTTCTGGATTTGCTTAGTGACACCAAGGGAAATAGCACTTGAGAGAACATCCATTAAGGGGAGAAGTTTTCTTTCCACAATTCCTTTAACTGCAGAGCTGGGGGAAGGGTGGGTGGTTGCTGCTGTTGATGTGGCTGCTGCGTTTGGGAATGGCTGGCTGAAGAGCCCTTGTTCGGTTCACTTTGAGCAGCAGACACAATGAGAGCTAGGCAAACTAATGCTTGCCAGGGCACTAATTTTCAAAAGGTCAACAAGGAAAATGAATGTTCCTTTCTTCACTCTGCCCAACTGGAGGAGCTTAAAATCAGAGTCTGAGAATCCTCGAGCCTGAAATTTGAAGATGATGGCGTACATCTCAGTTCAAAATGAACAGGATAAAAAGAATGTAAAAGATTTCACGTGGGTTTACATGTGAAATTTCATTGATATATCATAAATAGATTTAGATTTTTTTTCTCTTTCGCAGAGTTGAGTGTCACTGGCTAAGGCCTACATACATTGCCCATCCCCAAATCATTATATGTATTATGTAGTATATCTAATAGTAATGCCTAATTAAAAGTCTGGGATTTAATAACAGTTTGTTTTTTGAAGCAAGTTGGTTAAACCAGGTTCATCAGTCGCCAAATTCTACTTTAAACAAGCCTGGAAATATTAAACATTGGGATGGCTGTGCTGTTATCTTTCACATGACTAGTTGTAGAGCATCGGAATCTTCCTGCACATCATGAGTTCAGAGGACATTTGAATTGACCTAGCTTTCTCATGCGCAGTTTTTTTTTGCAAGCTAACTAAATGTGGCACAGTCACTGAAGAGTTTACTGTAGAAAGGGGGTCTGGAAGAACAGCTAGCAGAAGCACATTTCTGATTGACAACATTAAAAACACAGACGCAATCATACTGGCTGTTCATGCCATGCTCCCACTGTAGCAAGGTCAGGGGATTTGGCACCCAGCCAAATCTCTGTTCACTGCCATGGGATTGGAAAATCCCACCGGTGTGAACTGTGGAATATTTTAGCCACAATGTTGAGCAGTCTCTGTCATAAAGAAATCAACAGCAACAGTGATGGGCTGTAACAGCTTCAGATTGCCACTCTGTTCCAAATTAGCTATGTGGATTTTCTCCTGTATCTGTCTCACCTGACCTGTCAATTCAAGATCCAGACAGTGCCGCTGTCCTCAAAGCTCATTGTTGCAGCTCTGCTCCATCAGATTGAAGCAATAGCCATTATAAGCTCAGGTAAGTTAAAGATCCCATTGAAAATGATAGGCCAGGAAAAAGGTAACTGTCTAAAGTGCGTGGATAGGAATTGGGAGGGATTTGGAGGTTGAGGGGTTGGAATGTTGGGGGTGGTACCTTGTGGAGAGTGCAGAAGGGTGGGGATTTGGACCTAAGGTGGGGTTGAGATGGTTTGGACATTGTTGGGGTTAGAGAATGGTGGGGGTGGTTCAGATCTTGAGAGGTTGGGGGGTGGAATCAGACATTGGGGGAGTTGGGGGGAGGGTTGGGATCTTGTGAGTTTCTGGGGGAATCCCATAGTGGGAGGACCATTGGTCGGTGTGGAGAGTCCCCATGGGAATCAACTGTGTCAACGGGTTGTGTGTGATAGGGGAGAGAGTCCTGTTGAGGGGGAGTGTCAGTCTAGGTTTTTACAAAAGGTACACAGAAGTTAGATGAGGTTTTAACTCTTCGGGTTTTTTCTGGGTAACTATTTAATAAGACAACCAGTGTCATTCACAATTTGCAATTTAAATCACACAATGCAGGGCAAATGCTCAGAATAACTTTACATTTCTGAACAATTGCAAAGTTAAAGCACACAGGATTGCAGCTAATATCTTCAAATGGATAGAAAACTGGTTAACAGATGGGGAGCAAAGACTTGGCATAATGGATCTATTTCTGATTGACAGTCAGTGACTAGTGGTGTTCTGCAGGGATCCATGCTGAGACTCCAACTGTTCACATTATATATTAATGATTTGGAGGAGGGAGCTGTATTACCTCCAAATTTGCAAAGGATACAAAGTTGGGTGCGAGGGGGAGCTGTAAGGAGGATGCCGAGATGCTTCAGTGTGATTTGGACTGCTGAGTGTGTGATCATATGCATGGCAGATACAGTATTATGTGGATAGATGTGAGGTTATCCATTTTGGTAGCAATAATGGGAAGACAGATTATTACTTTAATGGATGTACGTTTACCCTGAGTAATGGGTACTCAGCAAGACCTTGGTGTCCTTGTGCATCAGTCACTGAAAGTAATTGCACAGATATAGCAAGCAATAAAGAAGGCAAATGGTATGTTGACCTTCATAACGAGAGGATTGAGTAGTGAAACAAAGACATTTTGCTGCAATTGTATAGGCCATTGATGAGGCTATACCTGGAATATTGTGTGTAGTTGTGATGTCCTTATCTGAGAAAGGATGTTCTTCCTCTAGAGGGAGTGCAGTGAAGATATACCAGGCTGATTCCTGGAATGGCAGGCCTGTCATATGAGGAGAGACTAAGTCAGTTAGGATTGTATTCACTGGAGTGAGAAGGGATCTCGTAGAAAAATTCTAACAGAGTTAGACAGAGTAGATTCAGAAATAATGTTCCCAATGGTGGAGGAGTCCAGAACTAGGGGTCATAGTTTAAGTTAAGGGGGAAAATCTTTTAGAACTGAGGCAAGGAGAAATTTTTTCACTCAGAGAGTGGTGAATGTGTGAAATTCACCACCACAGAATGTAGTTGAAGCCAAAACATTCTCTGATTTCAAGAAGAAATTAGATATAGCTCTTGGAGCTAAAGGGATCAAGAGATATGAGGAGAAGGGGAGATTAGGCTATTGAATTCGATAATCAGGCATGATCAGAATGAATGGTGAAGCAAGCCCGAAGGGCTGAATGGCCTACTCCTCTTCTAGTTTCCATGTTTCTATGTAGCTGGTACACAGTCCTGCCACTGTAAGCATAGCGAAGGGACTGATTCCTTATGGTGGTGGATGGGGTACTGATCTCGTGGGCTGTTTTGCCCTGGAAAATGTGGATCTTCTTGAGTATATTTGGAGCTGCACACATCCAGGCAAATGGAGAATATTTTAATAAACTTCTGACTTGTGCCATGTGGAAGGGACTTGGGGATTAAGGCGGTAAGTTACTTGTTACAGGATTCCCAGTCTCTGACCTGCTCTTGTGGGCACAGTATTTACATGGCTATTCCAATTAAGTTTCTGGTCAACTCCAGGATATTGATGGCTAAAGTAAAATAAAGTCTATTTATTAGTTATAAATAGGTTTATATTCACAATGCAATAAGTTACGGTGAAAATTCTGTAGTTGCCACATTCTGGCACCTATTTGAGTACACTGAGGGAGAATTTATTATGGCCAATCAACCTAACCTGCACATTTTTGGAGTGTGGGAGGAAAGTGGAACACCCAGAGGAAACCCATGCAGACTCAGTGAGAACATGCAGACTCTGCACAGACAGTAACCCAAGCTGAATTGAATCCAGGCCCCTGGAAGCAGTGAAGCAGTGATGGGAGGTGATGGTTAGATTCTCTCTTTTTGAAGATGGCCACTTCCATGAAATTTGGTGTGGTGCAAATGTTCCTTTGCACTTATCAACCAAGGTCTGATTGTTGTCCAAATCTTGCTGTATGCAAACTTGTTTCAATATTGGAAAAGTTGCAAATCATATTGAACACTGCAATCATCAGCAAACTTTCCTCTTTCTAACATTATGATGTTGGAATAATCATTGATGAAACAATTGAAGATGTTTGGGCCTAGGACATTACTTGGAAGAACCCTGGCAACATTGTCCTAAACCTGAGATGATAGACTTCCAACAACCAGAACCATTTTTCTTTGTGCTAAGTATCCCTCCAACCAGTGAGAGTTTTGCCCCTGATTGCCATTGACTTGAATTTTGCTGGAGTTCGCTAGACTCAGTCAAATGCTACCATTGTATAAAGGGCAGTCACTCTGTCATCATCTCTGGATTCAGCTCTTGTAATCTTTGCTTGGCTGTAACGATCTGGAGCTTAGTAACACTGGCAAAAATCAAACTGGGCAGTGAAAAGTGGATTATTGCTGCATAAATGTTGCTTGAGAGCATTTTTAATGATACCCACCATCACTTTGCTGATGATTGAGAGGCGATTGATGGAAATTGGCTGGATTGGATGTGGCCAACTGATTGTGGACAGGACATGCCTGGACAATTTTCCACAGTATGCGGTTGGTGCTAGTGTTGGAACTGTTCCAGAGCAGCTTGCATAGGGGTAACTACACGTTTTCAGAGCATAAGTTTTCACTACTGCAAGCGGGTTGTTGTTAGGGCACATCATCTTTGCTGTATCCAGTGCAGAACTGTGAGTTCGAGAGAGATCCTGCATGTACTAGGATTCACTGAACAGCGCAGAGAGTTCAAATTTTAAGTTACTAATGTTTTGCTGTCATTGTAATCACCAAATAATTTCAGCATTAATGTGTCTTTTTTTTTACCAGATATGATATTAAGTTGCTTTCCAAATTAAGTCATTACTTTCAGGGATGTTATAAACCTCACAAATGCTGACAGATAGTGAAATTAAACAATAAGGCACAAACTAGGAAGCTCATTGCATGTAATCACCATCAAAATAGAGAACATGTATTTAAAAGCTCATCAGCAATGAGGTAAATTCGGCAAAAAATACTGGATAAAAGCAAATTACTGCAGCTGCTGGAGTCTGAAATCCAAAGAGTCCAGATAACTCTTTGTCATCTGGACTCGAAACATGAGCTCTTTTCTGTCCTTACAGATGCTGCCAGTCCTGCTGAGATTGTCCAGCCTTCTCTCATTAGGTAAATTGGGCAATTCATATTGGAGTTGTAAAACATTTGGAATGAAGAGAACACTTAGTCCAACAGACCAATTCCTTTCTGATAGACCAATAGCTTTTCAACATATCCCTTAATTATTTTTGTTTCCAAGAATAAATGACTAGCTTTTTGGGTAAACGTAAGCAAGAACATGGGAAAGAAGTCACTGGTGGGACAAAAACAGAAAGTGCTGGAAAATCTCAGCAGGTCTGATAGCACCTGTGGAGAGAGAATGGAGTTAATGTTTCAAGTCAGGATGACCCTTCATCAAAGCTGATTAAATCTCTGATTAACTCAGATCACTAATAGGAGTAGTTTATGGGTCACCCAAAAGTAGTTAAGCTATAGGAAAGAATGTACATTGAGAAATAATGGGACGTTGTGAGAAAGCAACAATCATGACAGTTTAATCTTCAAATAAATTTAATGAATCAATTTGGTAAAGGTAGCCTTGAGGTTGAGTTTATAGACTGTATTCAGGACAGTTTCTGAAAACAGATTCCAGAGGCAACAAGGTAACTGACTATATTAGATCGTAGAGACAAGTTTAATTCATAATCTCATCACAAAAAAATCACAAGACAATTGTAATAAGAATCTGATAGAATTTTGCATTCTGTTACAGGAAGAGAAATTTGGGTCTGAAACTAATGCGTTAAACCTAAAAAAAATGGCATTGCAGAATTATTGAACACAGAGTTGACTGCAATGGATTAGGAAAGTAGGTTAACAGGCATCTGTTTTCTATTCAAGTAGAACTGTCTGGATATGTCAACATAGACTCTGGTGTAGCAATGATACATCTGTGTCATCTCACTTGCCTTTCTTATCTCTATGAATTTATCAACTTCCTCTAAATATTGGCATTATTGCAAGGAATGTTTTATCCTGAGCACTTTGTTGCACGTAAAGTTGCCACTGACAGTTATGTCAGAATTGCTAGATTGCAGAAGGAGGCTATTTAATCTTTTGAGGCTGCATCAACAACAATCCCACCTAAACCCTATCCCTGTACACCCACGTATTTACCCTGCTAATCCCTCTGACAGTAAAGGGCAATTTAGCATGGCCAATCAACCTAAGCCACATATCTTTGGTATGTGGGTGGAAACTAGAGCAGCCGGAGGAAACCCATGCAGACACAGGGAGAATGTGCAAACTCCACACATACAGTCACTTCAGACTGGAATTGAATCCGGGTCCTTGGCACTGTGAGGCAGCAGTGCTGCCTCAGGGAGAGAGTAACTAAAAGTCCTATAATGAAGAAGTCAGATCTATACAAGAACATGAAGTGAGACACTAATGAAAATGCTGGTGAAACAAATATGTGAAGAAAAATCAAAGTGCCCAACAAGATATTGAAAACCCCAGCATGCCTTTACAACTTCTAAAGAACAGCCAAATAGCCATGGGTCTGCACTGGGTGAACGCTCTGAGGAAAACCAAGCAGGGAAAAAGACATGAAACTTGGCATGGTATCGACTTGAATAAATGCAGAGCTTTAATCAGGCTCACATTGGCTGACAATATAAGCTCTTAACGTGCAAAATATTTTTCAGCCGAATGCAACTCGCTGCAAAATGGGCACTATTGGATATTGCACAGAGAATTTGGAATGCCAAAGAAATATTATTTGAAATTGGGTTTTTATTTGGAATAGTGTTTGCTCTCTACTGGACTAATTTTGGGGAATATGTTCCCTCTTGTGGTAAATATAAAACGAAAACTTTCAATAAAAACATATTTGAGTTTTATCACAGGAGGGATTAATAATATACTCCCAAACAACATTTGGTAATTGGAGGATTTGTAAAGACAGTCTGAAATGCTTTGAGTAACACAAAATCAGCTTGGCAAACAGTTGAAATATCAATGTATGGATATAGAGTGTGAGCTGAACATCAGGCCTAACAGTCCAGGAAATACAGATGTCAATGATCCAGGATTAACAATCACTTGCATTGATTGACTGGCATTTGACATAATGATCTGATGTTGGTGTTTTTCTAAAAATCACCAGCACCAAAATCTCCGATCTTGTCCACAGCTGGGATTCTCCAGTGCTGCTGCTGTGAATGGAGAGTTTTGGCTGGAACACTAAGTTCTCCATTATTCCCTTGCAGTGGAGCAGACAAGGATAAAATTGAAGTATCCCGATCCAGTTTTCTGTTCTCCTCTTTCTTCAACTCTGGATTTAAAGAACAAAAATGAGTTAGCCATTTTTCTCTAGTTATCTCAGCACAACAATAGGCTCATTCTATACGTTTAAAATCATGGCGTTAAAGAATGCACTTTCTACTGTGGCCTTTATTTCATAAATCTAAAAGAAAAAGGATTAAATTATTTAAATTGCATTAAAAAAGTCACTGGTTGATCTCCCATGTTCTACATGTGATTCCTGTGTAAGAATTAGTAAAAGCCTGAAAAATAATTGCATTACACTTCCACATGTCACAGAGAGGCAAAAAAGTAGCAGTGATGGGCACTAAGCTCCCTATCATACAATATCATCCGTGTATTGTTATAGGTTGCTATACTTTATTATTGGAGAAATTGTCAATAACCAAACTTAGTCCACTGCATGATGGAGAAAAGATGAACCAACTGAGGTTGATTGCGTTGATGTTACTCTGAAGACTTCCTGCAGTAGTGCCTTGGAGTTATGATGACTGACCTCCAGCAACACTGGCTTTCCATTCCCACTACATTCCTCAAATGAGTTGAAGGGAAGCTCCAGGAACAGCACCTTCACATCAAGGCGCTTTGCAATCTTCTGGATTTAACATTGAGTTCAACAAGTCCAGACTATAAACACAGCTCCTGTCTTTTTTTCAGACAGCACTGTTAATGATTCTGCTACTGCAATCTCGTTTAGATCTATCTTTAGTTTCTTTACTTCCCCTGTTGACTCTCTGTTGCCCTGCAATTGTAATTCAGGGCTGGATTTCACTACTGAGACATTTTTAAGAAGTCCACAAAAGTCTGCTCTACAAAAGTCCAGCCCCTAATCCCATTTGTCTTCTACTCTTCGATAAAACTTCCCTTTTCTTCTTTCCTTGTCTCCCACTTCACTTCTCCCCAACCACCTACCTGACCTCTTACCTTCTCTCTGTCTATACTTGCTTAAAACTCTATTGCGTTTCTGATTTTTTCAAGTTCTGATTGAAGGTCATCGACCTGGAATGCTAACTTTATTTTACTCTCCACAGATGCTGCCTGATTTGCCGACTATTTCCAGCAATTCCTGTTTTTTCATTTTAGCTTCAATTGCAACATTTATAAATCTAGCCACTGGAGGGTTTTATGCTTGGCACCTCTTGGTGGCAGTTTGCCAGGGCTTCTTAGTGCCATGCTCTGTCATATCCTGGTTTTGTGTTGGCAGGCCTTACCGTAATTTTTCCTCTTGCATTCAATTCTTGCACCCTAATTGGAAGCTGGGACATATATTGTTCTGGTGGAACCTAAACTGAACATTGGTGAATAGGAAGAGTGGCTTGTCATTCAAGTTTCCAGACTAATGTTAAAACCCATTATTGGTCTCTAATGGCTTACTGCAAAGTATTTTTGGTTGTTGTTTCAAAGGACATTTAATAAATTGTTAATCAGGAAAGTTTCCTGAATAATAAATCACAATTGCAAGCTATCGGACAACTCTTGAATCTGCATATGATGTATTTGCCAGAAGAAAGCTTTCATTCTTACTTTATGTCTTGCCTTCACCTCTCATTTTTAGTCATTTTGTCCTAAGTAGCTTGGCATGTTTTGGGATTCTTGATATTTCTTCTGATTTTTTTGAAAAGCATTTGGGAATGAGTCGTACTTAAGTGTTGTATTTTAAAACAAAATGTTTTTACAAAGGTTTACTATGCCACTTGCTAAAACCACTTAGATAAAGGACTTATTTGGTAATGGGCCAAACATTAAAATTGTGTTTTAGAGCCAGTTGAATAGGTTTATGCAATGTCACAGCTTACAATATATTTCAAGCTGAGACAACATTGCCTCATCCCTGCTCCATTAAGGCAGGAATGAAAAGAAGCCCCAGAGAACTCTGGAAACATTTGGTGAGTCAGGTAGTATCTATGGAGAAAACAGTCATTATTGGTGCAGAATTGTCCCTTTTAGTTTTCATAATGGCACAAGATGTAGAACGGAGAAGATCTAGGTTTCAATGTTCCTGTTTTCAAGCAGAAAAAAAAACAAATTGTATGAGAATAAAGGACTGAGAGATGATCAATAATAGAGATCTTTAGACTTGTAAAGGTTTCGATAAAGTGAATACCAAGAGCATGTAAAGTAGTCACCAAGACATCAGATAGGCAATCCAGATTCTTCCTAACCCATAGGGCAGTGAGAATGTGGAACTCACTAGCACATTTAAGGGTACACTGGATAAGCACATGAGGGACAACAGAATAGAGTATGTGCTGATGAGTTGGAAGCAGAAGGAAGAGAGCAGGTTTGACCACGTAATAATTGCAACCTTGGCCTGGCTGAGATTGAGAGCCTATTTCTCTGCTTTGTATTCTATGTAATTTTATGATGTTAGGGCCCTTGTGTGTGCTAAAGCAGGACCTAGTAGCTGCCTAAACCCTGACACCAAAATTCACCTGTTGAGCAAAGTGTGTGCTGGGCATGCTCTATTCAGAGTTTTGGGTCTTTCAGCAACTTAACCCACAGCAAAGGGCCTTTCCAACAGCAAAGCCTGAGATAGTGTAACAGTGGAATTCAACTCTTTTGGATCAATCAGTTAAACCAAGCAGACTGAGGATAAAAGTAAAAAGGAGTAGCCCTTAAAGGGATACTGCCTTGAACAAAAATGAATCACAAATTAAACTTTAAACATTAAGCAGTGGAATCATATTACTGAGTGATAAGATGATGGTGTGGTGATTAGTAGCTCATGATTGGTGTTTTTTCTCCGTACCTGGGGTCAGTCAAAATATTTTTGATTCTTTCCATTTAAGACATTCAGATGATTGAGCATATTAAACCCATTCCTTTGGAAGTCACAGAGCTACCACTTTAATGAATGATGGACTCGCTGGAATGATTAAATAAAGAATAGGTTACCCTAGAGTAATAATAAAGAATTAATGGACGTGACAAGGAAGTATCTAGAGGGTAATGGACAGTAAGGAGCAATTAGGTAAAGTCTTATGACGCATTTACAGAAGTAAATGGATTACCTGGACAATAATGAATACACAAGATCAATTACTTGGCAAAGAATGGAAACACAGAAGCTGAAACTTTCCTTTTCGATGGCAATGCTGCTAGGAGTCTGGTGGATAGAATCTCTGCCCACCTGGGTGACCCAATTCTGACCCCAGCAAAGTTGTCAAGTCAAATTACTTCCATTTATCTGATGAGGCGTAGGGTGGGGTGGGGGTGGGGGAGTGATTGTGGGAAGTGAGGCAGCAAGTTTCATGTCTGTGTTGGCAATTGAACTGGAAGGCTAACCTGTCCAAACAGGTATCTTAAAACTGAACAAGTTCTGTGATCATTACATTTTTTGGTAAGAGTTGCTGCATTTTGCCCGACTGTTTTTTTATTAGCTGTGAACACTGCCTTTTTGCAACTTTGCTCTGTTACAGCCACTCTTTTCCTTCAGCTCTCTTATTTGTTGCAGGCAGTTAAATATCACTGTACAAATTGGCAAGTTTGTACAAACCGCTTCCTGAACATGCTGGAAGGTTCAAATCAGCAGGATTGTATGAGATGTCAGCAAGTAGAAGACAGATAACACCAGAGGTGTCATCTGTCATGCCTAGGTACCTATGTTTCTACACCCTTCCCCCATCCCCTTATACCAGCCACGCTTAGCCCCAAGACCAGAAAATCCTGCCCGAGGTCAACAGACCTTTCAGTGGTCCTGTCCCGCCCTCTACAATTCCCATGCTGGGCAGGACAGGAAAGTCAATATGCACAGATGTAGCATATGTCACAGGATGATTGCTAGGGATGGGGGGTGATTGGTTAAAAGAAAGGTCAGGATGTTGGCTCTCAGCATTACTCCACTTCCTGATGCTGGGTCCCTTGATCAGATACAAAATGCCTTTGAATGAAGGACCTCCCTCTTTTTGGATTTCTTGCATGTCTACACCCTCGCTGAGTGAATACCCATTTAAGGACCTCAATTAGGTGGGTTGTGGGCCACCTCGCTCTGAACTTTCATGGGTGAAAACGGGAAGACAATTGGGTCCTCACCCAATTAATACCGCACGCCCCACCTCTCACCCACCACCCTCCAAACTCATTGCTGGGGAACACAGTAGGCACAGTGGTTAGCACTGCTGCTTCACAGCTCCAGGGACCTGGATTCAAATCCTTTCTTGGGTCACTGCCTGTGCGGAGTTTGCACATTCTCCCCATGTCTGCATGGGTTTCCTTCATGTTCTCCGATTTCCTCCCACAGTCCAAAGATGTGCGGATTAGATTGATTGGCCATTCTAAATTGCCCTTACTGAGCCGGGATGTATAGATTGGAGGGATTAGTAGGTAAATATGTGGGGATATGGCAATAGGGCCTGGGTGGGATTGTGGGTTGGTGCAAATTTGATGGCCAAATGGTCTCTTTCTGCACTGTAGGATTCTATGATTCTATGATTAAATTCTGCGCAACATTTCCATTATTTTCTTCATTTAAGTAGCTGAATGAAGACATGTCAATTGCAATTATGCAATGGTGAATTATGACTATTATTTTGGTGCATGTTCATCTTTTGTTAAATAGCTTGCTTGATGTCTTTAACTTAAAATAAGATCTAACCCTTTTCTTTTTTAAGTATCTATAGAAACTCCTATCATCGGTCTTTATATTGCTAGCTAGCTTTCTCACGTAATTTACTTTTTCCCTCCCTATTAATCTGTTCATCATTCTTTGCTATTTTTATATTTATGTCCAATCTTTTTACCTGCCATCCATTTTACACAGTCACATACTTTTTCTTTAAGTTTGATATTCAACTTTTATAATTACCCACAGATGGTGGATCCTCCTCATGGAATTTTTCTTTTTCATTGGAATGTAGCTATTCTGTGTATTCTGAAATATCCCCCTAAATGTCTGATATTGCATTTCTATTGAACTATCATTTAATTTAGTTTGCCAGTTCACTTTAGCTCTGAGCAGTTGTCCTGCAGGCATGCAACACTGCTTTCTGGACTTTTGTTCTTCGCTGTAGAGGACAATGTCAAACCCCCCCCCAACTAAACTGTCCGCTACTGCCACTACATTCTTTTTGCATCCTCCACTTGAACAGCTTCATGTAGCATGGTGCCATGGCCAGACTGTTCATCCGCCCTGTAGACTTCATTTTCTTCCTCACAGATTGCAAACACCTCAAACCTTTTCGACAATTACAAAGACTATAGTAGATGTCTAGTCAATCCCTTTACCTGCCTCACTCATGGTGAGAAAGTTGGGTAGTCTTTTGGAGAGGAGAGGTGCCCTTTTGTGTACCTGTAGATTGTACACAACATTCTCCTTAAGGCTGTGCATTCCTTCTGCATCCAATCAAAATACCCCATATGCAGGTGCATCTTTGAGAGAGATCATATTACACTTAGGAGAGATAAGCTGTCCTTTGGAAGAGGTTGGATCTCCTTTGGGATTATTAGGAGCAGGTATGAATGTGTGAAAATGTGCATAAGTCACTGGAATTGTCAAGCTCAGTGAAACTGTCAAAAAGAACTGCCTAATGGACCTATCAAGTTGTCAAGGCGTTTAAAACTCCTGTCCATTAAATATTTGGGGAAAAGAAATCTGCAGTGTTTAAGAGATTAATGCATGCTATTTCACTCTGTTGAAATATGCCTGAGATTATCATTACAGAATTAGTGATGTATGATCAGTTTCCTCAACCTCTCATTATCACAGTGGGGTGCCCTTTGGTTCACTGTTTCATTGACAGCTCAGGGTGATTATAGACCTTTTATAGTGCAACAATGAATTTCATTGCCTATTTTCATAAAGTACTAAAGGAGTTTAAATGTATTGAATGGGTTTTTAATCAATGACAACATTTTCTTTTGAAAAAGTGAATTTTTCCAGTTATGACCACATGAGGAGGGGTGAAATGACTGTCCTATTCTTTGCCTCCAGGTGTGATCATAATAGCATTTAAAAAAAAATTAGAGTGCTATGTTCTTTCAATACTGCATCAGTCTCACTATTTATGCATTTACTTTGAAAAGAATTAATCAGACATGTTTTCTTAGTTAAAACAAGGAACAAGACAAGTTTATTGAAACTCTGTCCTGAATTAACAAAAACACTCGGTAAACCGCAGCTACCATTCATACATCATACACTCTCTCCTGGGCCCACATAGTCCAGTACAGATGGCAGAACAGGAAGATAGACTTAAAGATTTTTTTATAGTTCATGGAGAAGATGAAATGGAAGAGTTGCTAGTTAACTATTCATTGGCCTTAATGTCACGATTCCACATTGCAGCATTCTGTTCAGTTGCCTTGCTGGCTGCTGTGATCTATGGACCACGCATGGCCATCAGGATTCTGGGGGTGGCCTATGGGACATGTTGCTGATCATTCTCTACATGCAGGGTTGCCAGATTCTCGTTCACATAGATTTTTTCCTACCAGCATTTCTAAAGCAATATGCACATAAAGTAAATGTATTTGAAATGAGGGACATCCTGATTGCACACAACATTGACTGTGAGAGTCATGCACTTCCTCTGCATCTAATGAAAGTGCAATGAGCATGACATAAGCAAGCTAAGCATAAATATTTCTTTCATTTTTACCATTTGAAGTTGATGATTCTATTAATATATGAATGATTAAACATTTCCTACGACTCAAGATATTCGGTGAATATTAAATGTATTTAATCTTATTTTGGGGGTTAGTGCATGTGCTGATTTCAATCTTGTGACCTACTAAGATGACGGAGGGCCACTTATGCAACCCAATCCTTGGTATAGTTTTCCCATCAATTCTATTCCCTAATAATCTCAGTTTGGAGTGAATCTCTCTTCTCAGAGTGGTTAGTTTGGAATTCAGGTCCCAATACTTCCAGAAGAGGCAAAGTGGGCAAACGTCAGCCTATTGTCTTTATCTCCCTCCTGTTTGGTAAAGCAATCTCAATTGGTATATTCCAAAGAAATTCTATTCCAGCACGCCAGCTGCATTTGATACTTAACCTCAGAAACATTTGAAAAGTTTCAGGATAGGCTAAAGCCGACAGGAGTTGGAGCTTTTATTCTCACAGTATCCCTTTTGAGTGTCATTTTTTCCATCCCACTTGATGGAATGCATGTTATATATTGTAACCCTCTGGCAGTCTCCCTTGTTCTTAGAGGGTTCCAGTTTTTTTAAAAATCCAGCTGGAGAAAGAAACATTAGAAATTGTATATTAAAAAACACATCCTTGTAATATTCCATAGACACTTAATAACTTTAATTAACCTTCCATGGATCCTAAGGTCTGCCCATGGTGGATACTGGTTGAGTTGGTATGAATGATGTAAGGGCAAAGTTTGATGGGCAGGAGCATGGGTTGCAATAATATGCACAGTGGCTAGCACTACTACTTCATAGTGCCAGGGACCCGGGTTTAATTCCCAGTTTGGGTCGCTGTCTGTGTAGATTTGTATGTTCTCCCCATATCTGTGTGGGTTTCCTCCAGATGCTCTGGTTTCCTCCCACATTCTGAAAAATGTGCTGGTTAGGTGCATTGACCCAGACAGGCACTGGAGTGTGGCGACGAGAGGAAATTCGCAGTAACTTCATTGAGATTCATTGAGATTTCACAGTAACTTCATTGAGAGACCCATGGGGATGGATAGAGGATGGATAGAGGGACATAGGTTGGCATGGGGGTTATGAGGGACTATGAAAATGGCTGGGGCAAATGAAGTTAATGTCAATATGGGTTGACATTAATGGGCATGTGGAATGTGTTGGGGGTAGAGTGTTCTGAGGATGAGGACTGAAGGACTATTTTATGTTTTATTGTTCTTTTAAAAATTATTCCATGTAGTGCCAGTGCAGAGGCAAGCAATCAATTGTCTATGTTGCTGACCTGGGAATGAAAATTCAGGTCAATGCCTCCCAGATAGTGGCTGGGATTTTCCAGACCCACCCTGCTTCTGGGATCATTCAGTCCTGTCGGAAAGTCAGTGAACTTCTGGCTGGGCTGCCAAATCTCCCACGACGAGGTTGGAAAAACTTGGCCAATGTGTGAATTCTAATTTTAGTTCCATGGATTCCATAAGAAGTATGTACTGCAGCAGTGACGGGTAAATGTATTATCATCTTTCTCCTGATCCCAGCAAACATCTTCCACGTGTAAGCAACCTGAGTCAATTCATGGACCCAGTCAATGCAGCTGTTACTTGTGACTTTACTGATTTGTGTACATTGACTTTGGTAGATCCCCCATGTCAGAAAGGGTACCTTGTCACCTTGTTCAATTACTGCCCTTTTCTGTTCCCAATATAGTGTAAAGGAGTGTATCCTTTACTGGCTAGCCTTACAAGAACTGCTCCTTCACTGTTATTTCTGACCCCAGTCACCTCCCTGCGAAATATGCTAATGGTCCAATGATATGGGTAAACCATTTCACGAACAATTCAGATGAAGTGAGGACTACCATCAGAAAATTGACTCAGGTTAGCCTAGTAAGTTGCAGGAATAGATGAGCATTTGCATTGCATTTACTCAACTTTATTTTGTTCAGTTATCAGTTCATGAAGCTGTGGTAGAAAGACATATCCTTATAACCAAGTAACAATTGTAAGATCTAACACTGTCAGCAGGAAGTGACACCTTCAAGGAGTGCTTTTCAGGAATTTGTGGATATACTGCCTATGATTTTGCATCAATTCCTTGCCTACTTGCTATTTAGTGTTTTGTGCTAGATATATTATTTGCAATTATATGAAATAAAGACTGAACTAAACTCTGCTATGATGTCCCACACTGTTGGTTAGCCATATCCATAAATAGTCACCAACCATATCCAAACTTGGACCAAGTTCCATTTATTAAACACCCACTGACTTACACGAGATTTGATCTGGCAAAGCCTTGAGTTTAAAATTCTCATCCTTACTTTTATGCCTCTCCATGACCTGGCCCTTCCATTCCCCCTGCCTGGCCCTTGCTCCCCCCTCGCCCCTTCCCCTCTCTCCCAATTTTTGTAACTTTCCCCACACTTACAACTGAGATCTTGGTGCTCTTTTCATTCTGGCCTCTTGCACATACCTGATTTAATCACTCCAACATTTGTTGTGCCTTTAGCTGCCTAATATCTACCACCTGAAATTCCCTCTAACTGTCCCCAGCTCTCTGCTTCTCTCACCCCTTTTAGTTGCTTCTAAAACCTACGTCACCTGTTGCTTACCTGTTTTAATCTTTCCTGATGTAGTTCAGTGTCAAATTTTGTTTGATAATGCTCCTGTTGAAAGTGCCTCCGGACAATGTATTATGTCAAAAGTGCTAGATAAAAGCATCATGTTAAGAATGGCTACTTGACTGAGGTAATAGAAGATGACTAACAGCCAGGGACCCATAAATCCGCATGAGACTTTAATAATGTTTAAATGAGTTGCGTGCATTCTTTCAGAGACTGTTAGCACATGAATAAAGCGGTCAATGCAAAAGCATCAAGGTAACCCTTGCTGCACTATATTCAGGAGAGTGCAGGCTATTTTAAATGAAGTTATAGAAATACAGCAATTCAATAATTGTCCAGTATAGAGCATGGGTATTTTATTGATTTTAATCCAAACCATAACTTCTCACTTCTTTATGCAAAGAAATCACTTAAAAAATGTTTTTCATCAAAGTTGAAGGAATAATGATTTTTTTGGCGGAAATTATACTCTAAGTGGATTGTGGAAAGCTCTGCCATGTAGAATGCATCACTTCTCACATAACATTTGAAAACATGCCATGTGAAGGACTGCTTGTTAAGTTTAAAGTGATGGGGATTAAGGTTAAATCTTTAGAATAGTTAAGAAATTGGCTCAAGTGTGGAAAACAGAGAGTAAAAGATATTTCAAGGTTGGGGGAAATGTTAGAAGGGATATCCAGTAAAATAAGTTTAGAATCCCCATTGTTTTTAATTTACATTGTGAACTTGGATTTATAAAATAAATACTAAATAAATCATATTTGGAAAAGATGCCAATTGGTAAATTCAATTAAATCTGAGAGAGCAACATAGCCATTACAAATTAAAATAAAATATGACAGGCAAAATCTCGCATGGACAAGTCTAAAGCCGCACATACAGCAAGAAAAAAATGCACATACTAAATGCACATAAATGCACAATGGTGTTGAAATGGTTGGCGGTTAGTTTGAAAGAAACCTATAGATCTTAATAAACTCATTTAATTTGTCTAAACTGCTGCAGAGAAATACAATAAATAAATGCTGCAATATTATACAGAAACAGTGGGGTCAGAGGAATTAGTGCTCTAGTGCAGATATAAGGAAGTTGGGACCTTCATCATTGGCAAGATTGCCTGAGGTGATGTTGTGTGGCCATACAAGATAGTAAATGGTGACCCTGGAAAACTATTCCAAATCAACTCAACTGGGAGAACAAAGATGTTTAGACATAGACAAGTAAAAGTTACATTTAGGATTGAGGTAAAAACTTCTTTACACAAATAGTGACCACATAGAATGATTTCCCAGGCAGAGCAATGGCAGCTAAAAGATTAATATTATTGATGATATATAATTGGATATTGTGATGGGGGACTTTAGACTCACATGTGACTTTGTGGAAGATATAGGCCATCTCTGGCCTGGCCTTGAAATAGCTTTATGTGCAAATAATATATCAAACATAAAAAGAAAGCTTGTTTGCACTAAAGTTTGTAACTTTTATTTTTTACATTTTTTTTGTCTAGAGATGTAGGTGAACCGAGTCACAAGATTATCGATTAACTCTTAATAGAAGAGCGAAATGTTACACAACTTACAAAATGTATCTTCTATTATATGTTCTCAGTAGATACACAGCCCCTGTAAACCAATAGATGAAATGTGGTCAGACACCCTACACTCTGAAACTAAATGACAGGTATAACCCAAAACAACTTCTATGGATTTCCCATCAAATTCCCCCAGATGCTTATTATACTGTGAGCCAACTGGTTCACCGGAATGCTAAATTTCACACTAGGGTTTCCAAATTCTGCTGTTAAAGAATATGCTTGGAATCTTCTCCTAAACAACATGTTCTCTCCGATGCCTCCTCCAAGAATCCACATCTAGGATATCAATCTTTCTTTTCAGTATTCCTCTGGCCTGGATCACCATGTGTATTAAAGCTTCCATGCAATCTCTCAGGCACCATTGCTTCACAGGCTGTAATGTGGTGTCATTAACCTTTGAGTCACATTGGATGTCTGGTTTCTCCAAGCCTGCACCTTACATCCCTGCCTATAGCTAGGAGCCTCTCTTTGTTCCTTTCTTTAATTTCAGTAAGCAGTACCTTGTTCTTTGTCCCTTTGATTTCATTCTGGGACTCCTTGTTTTGTTCACTGGTTTTTGCAATTTTTTGTTCTTTCGCTTCTGGGACTTGCTTTCTCCCCTCAGTCTTGTCCTGCCTGCACTGGCAGTCTGGAAGGCCTCTTGCTTTTTGGGTAACCTAGTTCCATCTGAACTCAAATGTTTCTGCTATTCAGAATGGGCATCTGGTTGCTAAGGAACAGCTCAATTTTCTTTAAAGCTTGTAATTGCTTTTATGCCATAAAACCTCAGTTACAATGCAAGCAAAGTTTAAAGTGAAACAAAAACTTATAAATATACAGACATCTTTGTGTGACATGAAGCTAACGAAAGTTTTAATAATTTATTAGCACACAAACACAGAAATGCAAACTAAGCTTAAATTTATTTCTTATTTCTAATACACACAATATAAATGTAAATTACTTAAACCATTTTAATTTCCTAACTATCTTTTCTCTGTTCTGTCCTGAGTTGCACCAGCTCTTCTAAAGGTGCCATTCCATGTTGAGTTCACAGTGACCACCGAAACATTATTTTAGTCCTCAGCATTTTGAGCTGACAATTAGGGAAATAATCCACTGGGATTCTTGCTCTGCTTTACCATCCAGCAACCCCTGTCAGAAAATAAGTGCATAGATGAGGACTAGTCATGCTGAATAAATGCAAATGTTGTTGATTGCGATGCCCCCTCACGGTTGAAGAGATTTCTGATACTGCCTGGAAGCACAAGGTGCTGGACCACATCATGAGTGGGTGCCTTCAGGATAGGAGGGAAGAAAAGCAGAGGGCAGAGGTCAGAAATTTAAACTATTTTCCGAGGATAAAATCAAAAGAAAATAAACTTAACTTCAGAAAGGTGTCAAAAAGACAGAGCACAAATTGGGTTTCTGATTTTTTTTTGCAGGCAGCTTATTTGACCAGAATTCTAATTTGTTATTTAAATGATCCATATCCTGACTTATGAAACCTACTCATGCAGCTAGTAATTACTGAGTTAACGATATATAACTTAATATAGTCTGACTGAATTGGAGATAAGAAACCTGTGTATATTCCATTTGCCTCTTGCTTGGAAGGTAAAATCCTTTATCTTATCTCCATCTCCACACAACAACTAGGCTCTCTCCAATTCACTCCTAATCTCCTTAGTAAATAATACTGATATTTCTCACCACAACCAAAAGGGGCCTGCCAGATTTCTGTGATAACAGCTCTCATTTACAAACCATTCTCTGTCAGACTCGGGGTGATTTCTGTTAATCTCTCGAACTCATCTGAAAGGAGCTTTTTTTAAAATATTTTTCTGACAGGTTTGTCATTGCCGAGAAGAAAAGGGGAAAAAAAATGCAATCCTTTTTAGCATTGACAATTTCTTTAAGAAGATAACCCACAAAGAAATTCAGGATATCTGTTCCATTAGGCTACAGTTCCACGGCAACTGGAGGGGAAAAAAATCTTGTGGATTTTTACATTTTTATTGACTGATATACTTCGAATTATTTAACAGAAATCTGGTTACATGCTGAGGTATCGGACATTGAGCACACATCTTTCCAACCATTGGGAGTTCAAATTAAGTCAGAAAATTCATTTCCTCTCCCATCTGATTTCTTGCAAGCAAACAGCATGGTGGCACAGTGGTTAGCACTGCTGCCTCGCAGTGCCTGGGACCCAGTATTTCGACTCCCAGCTTGGATCACTGTCTGTGAGGAGTTTGCATCTCCCTGTATCTGCGTGGGTTTCCTCCGGGTGCTCCGATTTTCTGCCAAAGAAGTGCAGGTTGGATTGATTGGCCATGCTAATTTGCCTATAGTGTCCCAGGATGTGCAGGTTAGAGGAATTGAGGGGGGTGGGTAAATGTGTGGGGTTGTAAGGATAGGGCCTGGAATGGGATTGTTGTCAGTGCAGACTCAATGGGCTGAATGGGCTCCTTCCGCACTGTAGGGTTTCTATGATTCAGGCAACTGATTGGAAAAGTACTGAAAATATCCTTTATTTACCTTACTCTAACCCTACCTGCCTGTCAGGAACACGGTAGAGAAAGTGGTCAAAAAGACAGCATTCAAAGAATCATAGAATCCCTGCCATGCCATTTGGCCCACCATGCCTGCACCGACAACAATCCCATCCAGGTTCTATTCCCATAACCCCATTTACTTGCTGCTAACCCTCTTGACACTAAGAGTCAAATTAGCATGGCTAATCAACCTCACGAACACATCTTTGAAGTGTCAGAGGAGATCCACACTGACACAGGGAAAACGTATAGACTCCTCACAGACAGTGACTCAAGGTTGGAGTTCAACCTGGGTTCCTGGCGCTGTGAGGCAGCGGTGCTAACCATTGTGCCACCGCACTGTCCCAGTGTGAATGTGCCTACCGCCATTTTAATTGACTTGTTTTGAGCAGCATCGGGACTGTCTGACTATGAGCAAGTAAGGGGCTCAAATAACATTTAATTATTTTCAGTAGACAGTAAACAATGAAAGATCCCTGGCGTAACAGACAAATGGAGTGTAGCTTTATTAAGCTGGATGTAGAAGTCATGATTTTCTATTAATGTCAGAAGTGGACTTGAGCTTTAAGTAGCCTTGAGAAATCCAGGACCAAGAGTATCCTCTTTTTATAGAGAATCCTGGAAAATAAGCATTTAAGTTTAATTCTGGCAAATAACAAAAAAAACACTAAAGTGGGAGAATGTACAACAGCCAGTGGCAGCAAGCCCAAAGGAACCAGGCAAAGACCCAACAACAGGGAAGAGGTCACTCTTGCCCTGCTTGTCTTGTACAATGTTAAACATTTAGTAAGCTGTTTTGCATCTGCATTATGGGGTTTAGCATAATTAAAACATCATTGTGAGCGTAACATATGACTGGTCAGCAGGCTAGCCAGGCTGAACCAGGCCTCAGGCTCCAGATTTCAATCCTGCGATAAATTATCCTATGAACATGCACTTTCAACCCCTGCCATGCCAAAATATACCAGCATTAAAAAATTTGGCCCTGAGGCCTGAAGAAGCAGCTGTGGACATCAGCCAGGCAGAAGCAGAGTGACTGGATTTGGGATGTGACCTGCAGTGAATTCCAATGGGAGCAGCTAGGCCCAGGAAGAGTCTACCCAAATCCATTCTGATCTCACTCAGAGAGGTGAGAAGATAAGGATGAAGTCCCACAGCTGCAACCAAGAATAGTATATTTACATGGAATAGGTATATTTACTAATCAGTTTGGAGCTGGGAACCTTTAGGAGCAGGGAAGTCAGCTTAAAACTACAAAATAAGTTAGATAAAATTAGTTCATAGAATTTTGAAAATAATTTACTGAAATAAATCTTCTGTCTGGAGTCCAAGTCTGGTGGCAGGAGAAAAAGTCAGCATGATTTTCATTGGGTGATGGGATAGTTGAATATGCGTCATTTTCTACTGTTTACTTCATTAATTATGCATCCGTAATGGGTACGTAAATCCCATAGTGCAGTGGGCAGCCTGTCATGCTGTCACCTCATGGGATTGAAAATCCTAGCACCATAAAGGGCACCCTGACAGCCATTCACTCAATGTATGCCAGGCGCTCTATTACTGCTCCGTAGTCTTTGTGGTCATGCTGGGGAAGCTGGCAGATGTGAGCAATCACATCCCAGGACAAATGAAGACTCTGCTGGCATTAAATATTTCTAAACAGGAACAAAGCCACTGTTATAGTTGGGCCAGTGCTTGCTGTTGCAGTAGACCATGTTAGCCAATAGCTTGACTTCTTGTGGAACCACTGCCTCTTGCTGGTTAGGCCTTGTGCAAGAAGCCTTCTTCTGACATTATTCCACCTGCCACCACCACCTTCAAGACTCTCTAGAGAGAACATTGCCTTGGCAGCAGTAGAAAGATTAACTGCACGAATGCTTTTCAACCATGACCATTTGCCTGGGAGGATGAAAGTTTGGAGTTGGGAGTTGGCTGACATCCATCAGCCGTGTTCCTTGGAGTATCCATTTCCCTCCCTCCCTTCATCTCTGCATCTGGTAGCAACAGATAGCAAATGGCACAGAATGAATAGCAGCCCCACACTTTGTTGGGACCTCAACTACATGAGACCAGTGAGTGAGGAACAAACCTGCTGCTGTGTGGACTTCCTCAGAGAGAGGAGAATATAATGGAGCTTGGTTGATACCCAGTTACTGCCCTTTAGTTGGATATTTATATTGACCTTGAGCTCCAGTTGCCTGAAAACACCTCCTCCTATTCCAAAGGACCTCACTTACTGAATAACTGTGTAGTTAAGGTCCAATTTCAGAAAAGATGTGTGTCACATTCTACTTGGACAACCATCTTCTATCCCACACTATCCCATCACTCTTACGCCATTCCTCTCCTCTTGGTCACTGTTAAACATCCCACTGTCATTTTGGACCTTATAAAGTTCCATCTCCACATGCCTTTACGTCCCCCAGAGGGACGTATCCCCCCAGGGGGATAATACATCCAGTATTATCCCCCTGGATACCCTGACCCTGATCCTACCATTATCTGAGCCACCTGTCCAATCTCCTCCATGACCTCATGCCAATGAGCCCATCCCCACTCCCTCTGCATGAAACCTTCAACCTACCAAATCCTCACCCTGGACTCATCAACCTAACGCATCTCACTCCCCTCTCTGACTGTGACAATTTCCTCTATTCACCAATACCCTGAGTTCAACCCCTCAGGACCCCACTGTCAACACCAATGACTCTGCCCTTTAAACCACTGTCTAGCTCACCGACTTCCCCAGACAATGTTTCTGCATTTCCCCGACACTCCTTCCTTCCTTCTTTCCCTGATTAGACTGCATCTCATATCCAGCCTTAGTGCAGTTTCTGATAATGCCACTCGATGTGTAAGGTCCCCAGGAAGGTGCATGCAGCATCTACTCACCTCAACGTCATGGGAAAGGTCATATATACAATCATTAAAATGAATGTTTTCAATTCTTGTTGGCGGAGAACTTAATTTAGAGGGTGAACTTGATCCCGGTGATGTGGTCTTTTAAAAAGAATGCATGAGATACTGATGTATACAGCAAGAGTTCTTGACATTATTGACCCAGCTTTAATCTTCATTCATGTTGGGAAACAGGGCCAGGTATGTAGATGGGTCGAGAACTGGCTCAGGAGGAGGAGACAGAGGGTAGTAGTGGAAGGCTCTTTTTCCGACTGGAAGCCTGTCACTAGTGGAGTGCCACAAGGCTCAGTACTAGGTCCTCTTCTATTTGTGGTCTACATAAACGACTTGGAAGTTGGGGTAGATGGTGAGATCAGCAAATTTGCTGATGACACTAAGATGCTTGGATTGGCGGGTACAGAGGAGCAGTGCCAGGCAATACAACAGGACATAGATAGGTTGGTAGACTGGGCAGATAGATGGCAAATGGAATTTAATCGGATAAATGCGAGGTGATGCATTTTGGCTGGAAAAATGTAGAAGAGAGTTATAGGATAAAAGGTAAAACTATTCGGAGTATAGAGACGCAGAGAGACTTGGGGGTGCAGGTTCACAAGTCTCTGAAGGTGTCTTCACAGGTGGAGAAGGTGATAAAGAAAGCGTATAGTATGTTAGCTTTCATAGAAAAGGGTATAGAATACAAGAGTAGGAGTTTGATGTTGCAATTGTATAGAACGTTGGTTAGGCCTCACTTGGAATACTGCGTCCAGTTCTGGTCGCCGTACTATCGGAAGGATGTGGAGTCCTTGGAGAGAGTGCAGAGGAGGTTTACCAGGATGCTGCCTGGTATGGAAGGACTGTCTTATGAGGAACGATTAAATAGACTGGGGTTGTTTTCCCTTGAAAGACGTCGGCTTAGAGGGGATCTCATAGAGGTGTATAAGATTATAAGGGGTATAGATAGAGTAAATGGAGGTAAACTTTTTCCACCTTCAGAAATGGATAGGACGAGGGGTCATGGCCTTAGGGTGAGGGGGGCTATGTATAAGACGAATATTAGAGGGCAGTTTTTCACACAAAGGGTAGTGGGGGTGTGGAATGCACTGCCGAGTAAGGTGGTGGGAGCAGGCACGCTAGGGCTGTTTAAGGGTCTCTTGGACAGCCACATGAGCGGTATGCAGATAGAGGGATATAGTAGGACTGTTTAACTATGGCTTTTTTTCCACAGGAAATTCGGTCCAACTTGACCAACAAGGAGCATGCATTCGGCAGGTGGTGCGAGGACAGCTCTTGGATGTTGATTCATGGGTTGCCTGGTGCTTCATGTCGTAAATGAGTGCTTTATCTGGACCATCTGAAGGGCACCATGACAGCTCAGTGACTATCGCTGTAGCTGTGCAGACACTTAGAATTGGACCGGTGTCTGCGGGAGTTTGCGCGTTCTCCCTGTGTTTGCGTGGGTTTTCTCCGGGCACTCCGGTTTCCTCCCACATCCCAAAAATTCGCTCTTAGGCTGATTGGGAAACAAATTGTCCCTACATTGAGATTCTTCCATATTAGGAATAACCTAAAATTAGAATAGGATAATGGAATTGTTACTATATAGTTATGACGGCGGCGTGGGCTCATTGGGCCGAAGGGCCTGTTTCCCGTGCTGTGTTGCTCTAATCTAATCATAATAGGGAGAACAAAATTCAAATGGTTCATCCCACTGTCAAGTAACAGGTTTTCTGCCTCCCACCAAATTAAGTTTCCCTGCGTGCCTTGATTCTAGCTGCTGTGTGGAATTGGAAGATTCTGCCCATTGCCTTTGATCCATATGTTGACCTGTTCTGTAATATGGCGCCAAACCTCTGGTACCTTTTCCAATCACCATTTATAGAGCTAGGTGGTGCAAGACAGCAGTCCATTCAACAACAATTCTGCACATTGGCTATGTAGTTCTGAAAAAGGAAGTTAAAAAACTTAAAAACCACAACATGGGTGACACAGTGACTTAATGGCTGGCACCACTGTCTCACAGTACCAGGGGCCCTGGTTTGATTCCAGTCTGGGGTGACTGTGTTGAGTTTGCACCTTCTCTGTGTGTCTGCATGGGTTCTCTCTGTCTGCTCTGATTCCCTCCTACAATCCAAAGGTGTGCAGGTTGGATGGATTGGCCATGGTAAATTGACCCTTAGTGTCCCAAGATGTGTAGATTATGGGGATTAGTGGGGTAAATCAGTGGGGGTAATGCAAATAGGATGGGAGATGTGCCTGGAAAAGATGCTCTGTTGGAGATTGGGTGCAGTCTCGATGGGCCAAATGACCTTCTTCTGCCGTGTACGGATTCAATGATTCTATGATCTATCCACCTGATTACACTCATGTTGGTGCTGTCAACAGAAAGTGATCAGTCTTATTCTTCCCTTCCTAACCCCTTCCTAAGCATTAAGGAATATATATTATGCATATATTTATTACGTACACATTAAATGTACATGATGCCCTCTGTCAATATGGCTGCATTTAGGAATCTCTGTCCAGAGCAGGGATTGAACTTGATACCTTCTAGTTATATATTTAATTCTAGCGCTGCTGTCTCATAGCGCCGGGAACCCAGGTTCAATTCCAGCCTCAGGTCACTGTGTTGAGTTTGCATTTTCTCCCATTTCTGCGTGGATTTTGTCTGGGTGCTCCAGTTTCCTCTCACAGTCCAAAGATGTGTGGGTTAGATTGATTGGCCATGCTAAATTGACCCTAGTATCGGGGGGATTAGCAGGGTAAATCAGGGTTACAGGAATAGGGTCTGGACAGGATTGTAGTTGGGACAGACTCAATGGACTGAATGGCCCCTTCTGTGCTGTAGGGATTCGATATACTAGAAGTGCTTATCTGAGCCATAAGAGAGCTCTTAGATTTATTTAATTATAAGCAGTCTATATATCAGCATTAAACAATGGATATTTTCCATTAACGTCATTTTTAGCTTATCTGTGATTTTGACTTTATTATTTGTGCCCTCGTTTAACCAGATAAAACTCTGAACAGTTTACTAGGTGAATCATCCATTCTGATTTAACTACAGATCTAAATCATTTATTAATTCATACAGTAAATTGTAATATGAAACAGCTTGTAAGTACTAACAGATAAGACAATTAGGACATAATTTATGCAGACTGCACAATCTCTATGATGTTAAAAAGCCTTTGCTTTCTACCGTAATGAAATATTAATACAGAAAGAGGAAAAAAAAAGAATTAAGTTTAAACTAAGCAAAGCCATGGCGGTTTTGAACAAAATCATGAATTTATGACTCTTGTAAAGGTTGAGATGCATACAAATAAGAAAAAAGTTTTACTGTAATGATTTAAAAACAAGCTCTGAAATAGGAACAAACATCAATTTGCAAGCATTTTATTTCCCAACAATATAATTTAAAAACAGACGTCCAAAATGAATATTTAATTAGACGTTGCTTCACAGTGGACCCAATTTAACCCTCTGACCCTAATTAGAAATACTATTGAAATATTCCTGTAGTTCCAACAATGTGACAAGCCTGAGTGTGTTCACAAAAATAGCTATAAAGCTCTGTAACAATGCAATTGTGAACCGTTGGGAGATGACTGACAATTTCTGGGCGAGCACCCCTAATTTATAAGCTTTCATTTTCTCCATGAATGAATTTCATTATGGCCAGAGATCTCTCTTGGATGGATGCTTCATGTTAGAATGTTTTCTTGCAATTCAAATACTCAGATGTGCCGTCAGCCCTAAAATAAAATGCAACTTTGCTCATGGAATCAGTATGCTTAATAATTCCTTCATAATGTTAGTTGTTGGAGGTGAAGGTAGAAAATGAGAGTTATAGTCTTCAAACTGTTACTAGAACAAGAATTTTTTAAACTAAATATGTTAAAATTATTACTAATTATTTTATCTTTTATAAACAGGCAGTTTTACCCATCTTTTACATTTTTTCCGTGTGACATTGCAGAGACAAGCAGAAACATTTAAGAAAGGTTTTTTGTTAACTGGCTGGAGTTTTTGCGATGGCTGTGAGTAGAGTTGTGATGTAGAGATGCCGGCGTTGGACTGGGGTAAACTCAGTAAAGTTTTACAACACCAATTTTAAATCCAACCAATTTATTTGATAGTAAATTCGCAGACCAGAACACTGCATTTGCCTGACGAAGGCTATAAAGTCGAAAGCTCGCTAATTTACCATCAAATAAATTGGTTGGATTTAAAATCAGTGTTGTAAAACTTTAGTGAGTAGAGTGGACAGTGCTCCTGCTGATGCCATCAATATGTTGATTTGAACTTCTGAGCCTGGCTGCAAACTGGTTGTCCTTCTTTGCCTTCATCTGTGTGTTCATTTGCTTCTTGTGTATTCACCATTCCATTGACGTGGTGCAAAATGCCACACATTCGCACAATGTGGAAGACTATCTGTGGGCTTTAATGCGGACCTATCCAAGCATAAGGAGCATTGTTATAGAGACCCACTTGTTGCCAACTGCAAGGTGCCTAAGGCAAAGAAAATATGGGCAATGGTGACTGCCTCAGCCAAAAGCATGGCTGCCTAACCTAATGGGCTGCAAGTCTTGCATTAGGAGCAGCACAGCTCAGCAGCAGCCTGTCTGGAGAAGCACAGTTTCTCATGCATTTCTTCTTTGGCAACTCCATTGAAATGACTCAGTCTATTGATCCAATGTTCTCTTCACACGTGAACTGCAATTTGCCCAAGAGTGCTGAATTGGCTGGAAAACTGTTCTAGATCCCAATTGTTTTGTCAGTTCTACATCTCAACTGAATCTTCATACTCTGACTGCAGAGATCACAATCATGAATCTCATTACAAAATGGTGCTGGGGCTATTCATGCTCAAGTCTGACAGTTCTGGAACTCTGCTCAATTATTGGCCAGCCCAGCACGCCCATACTGCTGTGCCTCTATCCCTCCCCATGGCCTGATCATGGCCCCCACAACAATTCCTGGACCAGCCCTTTTTCTAACCACCACCACCCACCCACCCACCCACCCACCGCCCTCCCCCCCACCGCCCCAAGCTCCTGGAGTGCCCCAATGTCCAGCTCATCCCCCTCGGCAGTGGCAATCTCCCTCACTCCCCTCACTCCAGCAGACCCCCCATCTCTGACCCTCCCCAGGGTCAGCCTCCACCCCCCTGAGGCAGCCTTTTCCCCCCCACCCAGCAGACCATTTCCCACCCCTCCCTGCCCCAATTGCTGCCCTGCCTTCATCCCAGACCAATTGCCATGCTCAGTAGAAGCGGGACCTCTCATTTCCACCGATCACCCCTACACCCCACCACAATAGGCCCTACCCCTTTTGGCACTGCCTGATTCCCAGTGAACTGTGCCCTCTGGGCATGGGCGTTTTGCCGCTCCCTACTGTCCAACCCCATGGGGAGATCTGATTGCGCCCCTTTATTCCAGCAGATTCACCCGCTAGCTCTCCCAAATATGGAGAGCTACTCCAAACCCCACCAGAATGACGTACTCCTGGTGGGGATGAGATTCAATTGGGTCTGGTAAGTCCCCAGTAATTACATTCAAAAAAGCATTCAAAACATATTAAAAACAGGTTCAAATGACTTACCTGCCTTCCGGCCAGTTTCCAGTGTGGCCTGGTCTGTGTCTGTTTACCAGTTCAGAGAGATGTGTATGTGTTCCTGGCGAATACATAAATCCTAGGATAAGATCAGCGATGCACATCTCCCACCCCAACCCGCCAGACAAGTTGCGGGGGTCGTGATGGGAAAAAGTCTTCTGGTTTTTGTGGCTGTGACTCATCTTTCATTCCCTCACCCTGCAGCATAAATATCTTCCTCTTTTAGTGCCTTTTAGCTTTGACAAACAGTCATCTAGACTCAAAACGTCAGCATTTTTCTCTCCTTACAGATGCTGCCAGACCTGCTGAGATTTTCCAGCATTTTCTCTTTTGATTTCAGATTCTAGCACCTGCAGTAATTTGCTTTTATTAATAGATATATATAATGTTTGTTTTTTTCACACACTATAAATGTTCATCATATATCTCAAACTCCTGGAAGAATACAAGAAAGAAGATTCTTATCTGGTCAGAACTCCTCTTACATCTAGCCTGCAATCTTGATCTCTCTCACACAGTCTTAACCTTACTAGTGTCTCTGTATTTTATCAACATTACAATGGTTAGTGATTCACTGATCTATCTTCTTCTGTTCCTTTTACTGTGTTCTCCCAGCATGCTCATTGTATTGAAATCAAAATGATGCTGTGATCTGTTGCTACAAGAAGTGTATCACGGAAATTCAGAGCCTGTATGCCTGCCATTTCACGACATTCACCTCTTGCAAGTGCCACCCCCCACTGGGAGTGATGGATTATAGAATCACCTCTTAAGACCCACTGGACGATTTCCTATTCTAACTCATTATTTCCCAGGGCCTCAAAAGCTGTGAATTCCCTTGCCTCTCTGTTTTCCTATCCTCTTGCAATCTAGATGCTTTTAATACCAGCAATTGGCATCACATAACCCACTGCTGCTTGACATCATCTCTGCTGTTTTTTTTAACCTGAGTCGAAGACTGCACTGTCGAGACTGAGCCTTCCCTTGGTTTCAGGTTAGAGAAAGAAAGATTGATCAGTTAGGGCTTCAGAAAGAAATACCAGGGGTTTCTTTTGTTGAAAAATTAAATTGTGGCATGAAATTACAAAGAAGGAAACATCTTCTTGTTTGTCCTGTATTCTTACCCCTGTTACTTCTGTTTAATTAGTGAGCATTGACAATATCAGTCAGGGCTTGGCATTGAGGAGTTATTGAGCCTACTGGCATAGAGAAGTTGATTAACATGCAGAGATGATTTGGCAGAATCATTAATGTATCTGGGAGTTTACGTGTGTATTGAACTGCCTCCAAATGTCAATAGTGTTCACAGCTTATTTATTTTCAGTTTTCCCTCTCAATTTTCTGCTCTCCTCTTCTATCGTGACTCATACTGAGAAATGTTTCCTTGGTTATAGTCACCTCTTTAATTTTGTCCAAGTGTTTACTTTTTAAAATGCATGAAAATAAATTAGCAGGCCATTCCAGCAGAAGGACTATCATAGCTAAGCCCTATCTTGTGTTAGTTCAGTTCACATCCACACACCTTCCAATAAGAGTCATTGAATAGTAGTCAGGACTGGAAACAATGCCTGATTTTCTCTTCCCTGGCCCACGGCTGTGATGAATATGAAACACCTGATTTAAAGGGAAAGATACCAGACCAAAACAAGTCAAATTGTCAGCCATTTTAGAAAAAAAACCAAATCTACAATTTAAGAAGTGCAAAAACAGTTTTAACTAATAGGAGCCAGTAATAACTCCAGCATTTTGCAGACAATAAACACTTACATCTTGTTTGGACTGGTATCTTTCTCTTTAAATCAAATGCAATACATGAGATAATGGACGGAGTTCTCCAACTTCACCCGTAGCTGGGATTATTTATTCCTGGTCCTGTGAATGGAGACTCGGCTGAATGCCAAATTCTCCATAGTTGCTGCCAGTGATAGTGGAGCACGCAAAACTAGGGAATTTGGGCCTACATACTTTTTTAGCATCATCTATAGTTTTGGGCATTGAATGTTTTTCAGCCGAATGTATTTTGTGAGGCGCTTTTGCTACTTTCTCTTGGCTAACAGATTTGCAAAGAAATCTAATGTAAGATTTTCAGATATACGCAGGCTGTGTACACAAATGCTGTAATTGACTTAGTTGTGATTCTATTATGTTTTTTAATGGAGGCTGAAATTATGAATTTCCAATAAGCACTGGCAACAGATCAAGAGTTATAATGTGATGAAAATTGCGAACAGTCCCTTGGGTGTAATTGAATGGAATGACTTCACTGTTGGACAATATTCCCACAGCTAAATCGGACATGAAGCAGGGCATTATTATTGTTTATGGAGATAAGGATTATTATTTAGATTTTTGGCTACTTTCTGTTTATCCATTTTGAGCAAATAAATGGCCTGAGCTTTGAAATTGCACTGACAATCTCAACACTTACTATACTCCTTGCAGACCTATAACTGTATAGCCAAATTCCTCTCCAACTCGATTTTCATGTTTGCTGATGACACCAACATAGAGGGTCAGATCTCAAACAATGACAAGAGAAAATACAGGAAAGAGATAGAGAATCTGGTGAACAGGTGCGAAGACAGTAATATCTCCCTCAATGTCAACTGAATGAAGGAGATAGTTATCAAATTCAGGAAAAGTAATGAAGAACATGCCCTCCACTTAATGGGGACTAAGTAGAAATGGCTAGGTTCTTAAAGGTTTTAAAGTGTCCAGATAGTCTCTCCATGCTGATGCTATCATTAAGGAAGCCCACCAATGCCTCTACTTTCTTAGAAGATTAAGGAAATTTGACATGTTGCTATGACACTTACCAACTTTTACAGATGCACCATAGAAAGCCTTCTTTCTGGTTGTATCACATCTTGGTATTGGTCCTGCTGTATCCAAGACTATACAAAACTACAAAAGGTTGTGAACAAAGCCCAGTCCATCACCCAAATCAACCTCCCACATATTGATGCTGTCTACACTTCTTGCTGCCTCAGAAAAACAGCCAGCCTAATTAAGGATCCCACGCATGTTGGATAAACCTTCTTCTGTCAGGAAAATATATTGAAGTTTGAAGACATGTACCAATCAACTCACAAACAACTTCTTCCCTGCTGCCATCAGACATTTGAATGGACTTACCTCATAGATCTTTCTCTATATCTGGCTATGACTGAAACACATTCTGCACTCTCTCCTTTTCTTCTCTATGCAAGAAATAATGCTTTTCACTGTATACTAATACATGTGACAATAAATCAAATCAAATCAAATGCTGCAAAGCTGACACTGACTTCTGGTATCCACATGTGTGCATTTAAACGTGGGAACACAAGAGTTGCTGTCAGTGATTTCCCGCTCCTCCACAGGATTTGCTATTGAAATCTTCAAAGGTGACAATCCTGTAGGAATCACTGAACTGTTGAACTCTTTTTATGCTATAATATCATTGTTAGAAGTCTCTGAAAAGATATGCCTTGTGAATGAGATACAGTTGAGTTTTTAACAGCGCTGCTGCTCAAAAGTAGCTCCGTACCTGGAGTATTAGTTTTTTATTTGTGTGATACAAGATTTTTCAAAAAATTCCACGGTTTAATATAACCTGAACAAAGAGTTTGTAATATTTACATTTTAACGTCTATATCCCAATCTAAGGGCGACACAGTGGCACAGTGGTTAACGCTGCTGCCTCACAACTCCAGGGATCTAGGTTTGATTCCTGGCTTGGGTCACTGTCTGTGTAGAGTCTGTATGTTCTCCCTGTATCTGCGTGGGTTTCCTCCAGGTGCTTTGGTTTCCTCTCACAATCCGGTTAAGTGCAGAAGCCATGCTAAATTCTTCCTCAATGTACCCGAACAGATGCTATAGTGTGGTGACCAGGGATTTTCACAGTAACTTCATTGCAGTATTAATGTGAGCTCAATAGACTTTAAAATTTTTTTACTTTGCTCTTTGTCATATTTAGAAAAAGTGAAGCAGAATCAGTTCTTTTTTACTTCACATTTGCTGTCTGTGAGAATTCTGAAATTTGATTGGTTGCTTATCCTGTTTGATCTCAGTGTTGCTGGATGCCTGGAGGTCCCTTTGACTTGGTGCCAGATTCAAATTATTGTCCGGAAAGGTGAAATTCATGCCACAGAGACCACTTTAACCTCATGGAAAGCTTCCTTTGGGATCAGCAGTGAGCAAAGCCAGACCTATAGATTTTTTTACTGAAATATATGCACGTTGGGTGCAATCTTATCAGCATTTCATGTCATGTTCCTGCTACAGTGAAGTTGGAGAATTTGGTGATCAGTCAAATTGCCATTCACTGCAGCAAAATGGGAAAACACCACTGGTGTGAATAGTGGTAAGATTTCAGTTGTTAATTCACATTGTTGTTGAAAATTCACTTGTTCATTATTCAATTAATATATTTGCTAAATAGTTCCAAACTAGAACTTGGACTAATGTGATGATTTTTCACTAATTGATGAAAGAGATAGATTTTTTAAAAAATACTTCAGGACAGTTTAAGCTGCTGGGGTGACAGTGACTGCCTTTGACATCACGACAGCATTTGACCAAATATGGCATGAAAGTGCCCTAGAAGACTGAGTCAGTGGGAATCAGGGAGAAAACCCTACACTGGCTGGAATGGTATGTAGCATGAAGGAAGATGGTTGTGATTATTAAAGGCCAATCATCTCAGCTCCAGAACATCACTGCAGGAGTTCCTCAGGTTGGTGTCCTCGGTCCAGCCATCTTCAACTACTTCGTCAATGACCTTCCTTCCATCATATGGTCAGAAGTGGGGATGTTTGCTGATTACACAATGTTTAGCACCATTTGCAATTTCACAGATACTGAAGCAGTCCATGTCCAAATGCATCAAGACCTGGACAGCATTCAAGCGTGGGCTGACACGTGGCAAGTAACATCTACCTCACACAAGTCCAGACAATGACCATCTCCAATAACAGAGAATTTAACAATCATCCCTTGATACTTAATGGCGTTATCATTACTGAATCCCCAACATTAATAACCTGGAGATTGACCATTGACCAGAAATTGAACTGGAATAGCTATGTATGTACTATAGTTATGAAATCAGGTCAAAGGCTAGAAATCTTGCAGCAATATCTCATCTCCTGATTCCCCAAAGTCTGTTCACCACCTACAAGGCATAGGTAGGAATGTGATGGAATACTCTCCATTTGCAACTCCAACAACACACACGCACTGATTAGCATTGCTACCTCACAGCATCAGGATTTGATTTTGGCCTCATGTCACTGTCTGTGTGAAGTTTGCATGTTTTTCCCGTATCTATGTGTGTTTTCTCTGGGTGCTCTAGTTTCCTCCCATATTCCAAAGATGTGCAGGTTAGGTGGATTGGCCATGCTAAATTGCTCCTTAGTATCCTAAGATGCTAAGGTTACAGGAGACTAGCAAGGTAAATACGTGGAGTTGTGGGAGGTGAACCTGGGTAAGATGCTCTGTCCCAGAGTTGGTGCCAACATCTGGCCATATGGCATCCTACTGCACTATAGGGATTCTCTGGAATTGCTCAACACAGTCCAGGTCAAAACAGCCTGCTTGATTGGGACCCCAGCTAAAACATTCACTTCATCATTGGCACACAGGGACAGCTACAAGATACACTGCAGGAACTCACCAAGAATCCACAGATAACACTTTCCATACTACTAATTTGTTAGCATCTAGAAGGGCAAGGACTGCTGGTAGGCCTTCACCTACAAGTTCCTCTCCAAGCCACACACTATCCTGACTTGGAAATATATTACCTTTCTTTCACTGTCACTGGGTCAAAATTCTGGAACACACTCCCTGAACAGCATTTTGGATGTACATACACCACATGGACTGCAGTGGTTCAAGAAGACAGCTCACCACCACCTTAGAGTCATAGTAGAGTCAGATTTATAGCTCTGTGATAGCCCACTTATCACTAATTTAAAATGTGGGTTCAGATTGCTCTCCAGAGACTTGGAGCAGAATTTTACATTCTCTCATTGATAGCTTTGTAGGTAAAGAACTACTGTAAAATTCTTTGGATCTGCCCTGACCTCTCTGCAATTTTATGGTGGGATGAGTGATGTCTAGACATTTTGGCCCACCCTTTCCCCACTTGAGGCCCTTAAGTGGCCACTAAATGATCATGTAAGGACCTTAATTCCTGCCCAGTATCAATTTACAAGCTGGCAGGAGGAGGTTAGGGACAGTGAGGAAGCCCAAGAAGTGAGCAGGCCTCAGGCAGGAAGAGGCAAAGTGCCTCCATCAACAGCCTCCTTTCCACATTGCCCCTCAGCTCCCTATGGGTGCTCCTTCTCCCACCACCCCCTTATCCTCACATGCAAGGCCTGAGACCCTTAGTCCTGAACTTCAGAATTTAGACAATCTATTTGTAATCCCAGTCCTGTCCACTGCAGCTTCTGACACTGCTGGATCTACAGAGCCTCAATATAATCAGATTGGCCGGCTCCTGTCTGAGGCAGGACTTCCTCCTGTGTGAGCGGTGGAACTCCCATTTTCAGCCAATTAATACTCATTTGAATGTAAAATGGCTGCGGGTATCAGCGGGGATGGATTCACCATTGACCTCCCGAATGGGAGGTAGGGAAATTCCAATGTTCAAAAATATCCTGGTCTTCAGCAAGTAGTCTCAGTGATAATTCAATGCAATACCAAGGGAGGGCTTTACAGTCAGAGGAGCTGTTTGTTGTGTGAAATGACAAACCAATGCTGAGTTCACTCTCTCAAATGGATGTAAAAAGCTAATGGTACTCTTTTGAAGCAGAGAAGGGGGGTTCTGGTCAATATTTATCCCTCAGTCAGCTCCTGAAATAAATTATTTTTTAAGTTTCAGTTTATTTCTTTGTGTCACGAGTAAGCTTACACTCACACTGCAATGAAGTTACTCTGAAAATCCCTGAATCGTCACACTCTGTCCCCTGTTCGGGAACACTGAGGGAGAATTTAGCATGGCCAGTGCACCTAATCAGCAGGTGAAATTCAGACTTGGTTATTATATCCTGGCTACTATGTCATGGCTATTGTAGTTGCTTGCTGTGCACATTGCCCACAATACATTAGTGACAGTTATATATTTTATCAGTACATCCTAAGTTTACGGTAGGCACTACATAAACGCAATTTTACAAATAAAATATAAATTTGACAATATCCAATCTAAACTCTGAGCGTAGTGATATTTCAGGTTTGCATTAACACATTTATATGTGTGCGATAAAGCTGACCTGAAAAAACAAGCAGCAGAATTAGCATCTTATCTTTCAGGATTAATTTTCAGTTGGAATATGTTTGTATTAAGGTATGCTGCTTTTAAATTAAATTGATGTTATTTCAAGTCAACTTTAATCTCCTGCATGTAAACACAGCATATACCCTTATTCATTCAGCGCATTTGGAGAACATGGACGAAGCTTATCTGGGGTTTTCTGGCAAACAGCGAAATGTTAATGCAGTTCTCAAAGTGTTAATTTGTAACACTGACAGTGTTGAAGGCTGTGATATTATTAGCTTATAGATTGCCTATTTTAAGAAAATACTTTACTTGCTGAATCTCGAGGATAATAGCGAAATGCCACAATGACTGTGACATTTCTTGGTACATTGTGACCTTTGATATGAAATGGATTGCTGATGGCTTCCTCTCTAATAAACCATCCCTTCACTCTAACAGTGATTAGAAATGCTTCCCAAAAAGAGTCCTTGTTGAGAGATTGCTGTCTATTTTCAACACCAACATTTTCTAATGTTGCTTACAAACATATACAGGTCAAAGAAAAAAAAATGATTTAAATAGTCCAGCAAGTCTCTTTAAAATATAAAAATGGAAACTGAGTGCAGCTGACTCAGTGATCCTGAAGTGATAGTGTAAGTCTTCCTGTAAGGTTCAATTAAATATTCTCCTAACATTAGCTACTGTCCCCTGTGACTCCTCATTCAGTAAGGGCAGAGTTAGTGTGCATCTGAGCTGCATAGAACAGATTGTACAGTTTCAGGAAGGCACCAATGCCACTGAACTAGTTGGGACAGGCTGAGGGGTGAGTGGTAGGTTGGGGGGGTGTATAGTAGAGTGGGGGAGTACTGGCGTGACAGTGGCTGGATGGAGGGGGTTAACATATCGGAATTTCTAATTCTAATAGCTGCTCAGTGTCTTCTATTGGAAAGTAGGGATGTGCAAATACAGACATTGGGCTTGTGTGTGACGCCCTCTGTAGTTAAATAGCCTGCCAATACTCATTGTGTCTGCTCATGTGTGAAGAATGGCCACTTGGATGAAATACCAAGCCTACAGAACTTGCATGAATCAAGAGAGAATGGGAGAAAATTGGAGGCAAAAAAATCTTGTTTTCTTTCAACGACAGTGCCAATTTATGGAGTCTGCAGCCAATTTTATCAATTTAGCCTGACTGGAGAATGCAGAAGCAGCATAATTAGAGGAAATCCTTAAACAGAAAAAAATCCTTGCTTCAAGCTGGTATTACACAGGAAAATGTCAAATACATTAGGAGGCTGATATTTTTCCTTCTATATATTTTTCTGGAAAGACTCTTCAGAGTTGGAGGTGATGGCACAATAGGATTTGATATGAAGATGTGACACCTCATCTTAAATTCCTTCCCCATGTTGCTTAAGTTGACAGGGATGACAGGAAGTGTGGCTGATAAGGCTCTCCGTCCTCTCCAAGCTGACTGATCACACATGAAGTCTTGGCAAGAGATTACCAGGTTACAGCAGAGTCAGAATGACATCACATCAACTCAATTTCAGATCCTGCACACACCAGTGCCTATCACCACTCCAGGTCGCTAACATCCTTGACACACAAACAGTATTTTCAGTCTTGAATGTCCCCCCTTTTTACCCTGTGCCTGTCACTCTGGGTAAATCAGGAGGCAAATTTGGCATTAGATGCAAAGCACCATTAAATACGCAGCATTCTGACAGTTGCAAGATGATTTTCTTTAGGTCCAATTACTCGAAAATCTGAAGATCCTCTCGCAATTTGCATAAAAACTTGCAATTTGAACTGACGATGAAGGATAGCAGTGCCTGTCAAGGAAAAAAAAATCACAGCAAAAACGAGTACGGAAAATAGACTTGGGGACCCTTTGAATATTGCTTCAAATCCTTGAGAGTTGTTCAGTCCAATAATGAATTTCAAATAACTTATTCACTTCAGGAGTAAGTGGCTGGCACATGGTCCTTACAGCTGGTTTGTTGAGATAATTGATTTTCAAATAGTTTAAAGCATGGGGAAAGGAGCGTATGACAACTGCAGCAGGTTTCAGGCGATTTCGAATACCGTATCAGTTTAATTATTGCTGCAGCTTTCGCCTGACATAGGTTTCTTTCCTGCCGGAATTAAAATATCCAGTAGACGAAAAAAAAGTAAGAATTATGAATTTTTCATGTTCTTCCTACCTAGCTTGTGTGTCCTACCTTAGGGCACTGTTGCCAACACACTCTGAGTTTTTTCAATAGACAGTTAACATGACATACAAGACTAGTCTGCATGACATAGATAACTCGGGGGAATAACAACAAAGTAAATGAGATGCATTAGTGTCTCAAAGTGATTTGAGGATGCACTTCCCAGAACTTGGTGTTTAATTTATGGATTTCTTTCTTTCTCTGTTGCTACTGCAGTTTGCATGATGATAATAGAATTCAAGCAATGAGATGCTTCCACTTCACATACAAATTTCAGATGCTAATATCCATATGCAGAGGCACATGGCTTACCAGATGTAATACTAAACACCTCTTTGTTACATATTAAGGAGTTACATCCCCTCACTTCATTCACATGGAGACCGTGACCTCCATTATTGAGGGCAGGAAAGTGAAATAAAATCCATTTTTTTGCATTGTTTTAATCTTTTAAATGTCACAGTGCAGAACAATGTTTAAAATCATTCCATCAGAATTTACTTACACATAGTAACTTTTATCCAGCATCGAGTATATTTCCCCTCCTAATTACAGCATTTTTTTCCAACTAATTTGTTTGCATTTTACATAAGTTATACGGTGCCTAGACTTTCAATTCTACTAATCTCATTTCAACAGGGCTGTGCCAGATATAAATTAGTCTTTCTAATTTGAAGCAGGAGTGAAAAGTAAATATTTAACAGCTATTGATTGCAAGTTCATGTAAAGTAAAACAATACTTTAAACATATTAATAAGGAGGCGTTAGAGTGTTTCATTTTGCGGCGACAAATCTAACCATGTCAGGACTGCTGGTTTTTGGGCTGTCAACGAAATTGCAAGATTTCATTTCAGTGGGATTGAGTTAGGAGTGTGGTTAGGTCCAAAGGAAGGATCAACACATGATTTGGGAGGAAGTAGAAGTAGAAAAAAATTGATTCATTTGATGTTTGTTTACTTTTCCATCCCTGGGGACTGAATATTGTGGAGTAAGCAAGGAATGAGCGAATACTCTCTCTGTCATCCATTGCTTGTGCCCTGCCGAGCTGTCAGGTAGAATATTGGTAGCTCCACTGAGGGTAGCTGAATGCTGTAATCGCTGCCGCTACTTTCCCCTTTTGGGTTCTCCCATGTCAGATTGTGAACTTAGTAATGGGTATGAGAGCTATTGGCTACCCAGGCACTAAGTTCCGAGGCTATTGCACAGTCACACTATCCATTCTCCCCATGGGAAACAATTGCATTCAGCTGTAGTTTTAGAAGATACAAGAATATTATTGCAAAGCCCCCTACGTGCACTGTTCCATGCATGTTTGAAATACAGCATTGGATTTTGAATTTTTTTGCAGTATATCTGATCTGATTGTAAATATTTGAACAAGTCCCCTGTTGTGCCAGGAATTGTCCTGGCTTGCTTCTGGATATTATAAAATCGTGCTTCATTTTGCATTCCGTTCTTTATGTTGCTTGATGCACTCTATCGCATAGATTGAGTTACAACTGTTTTGAAATTTCTTCTCCTAAAATATATTTTATGCTTTTCTGATGGATCAGCAAGAGTGATGATGTGGAGATGCCGGCGTTGGACTGGGGTAAACACAGTATGAAGTCTCACAACACTAGGTTTAAGTCCAGTAGTCCAAATAAACCTGTTGGATTTTAACCTGGTTTTGTAAGACTTCTTACTCAACAAGAGTAGCACAACCAAACATTCGAAGAAATCCCTAAATTTGATCAGACTGATCCCCGATATGTACAAAACACAGACAAAGCTGTAATTAACTTCAGTGGCCCTCCAATAGGGAGAGGAAATTTGAATATTGAGTATACTGCCTTAGCAGTCTATGCTAGATGTATCAAAATGGACATCAGATGCGGACATGATCAGACATGATTATGATGATCAGCTGTGAAGTTGGATCCTTTAACACCCACTGACCTCTTGCAGCCAATTCTTTCCAACTTTTTCTTATATTTCTAGAGTTTTTGACTGCTTTATCAACTTGCTAATATGCTCCAATCTGATTTCTACTATATGCACAGCACTGAGATTGTACTAGGCAAATGATTAATGAAAGTCCTTGTAACTGTGGCTTTCAATCTTTCTTGATCAAGTTCAACTTCTCTATTTGTCACAGTTGCCAAGTTCAACCCCTTTCAATGTATTTCCTCAATTGTCACTTTCCATTTCTCTGCACTAACCTACCCATACATATTGCAATACTATCATCTTCAAATGTTTCTCTTTCTCTAAAAGGTTACCTATGGTCCATTCTCTTTCTCTTGATAATCTACATGTTATGGCATGAGTCAGAGTCCTCATGTTGTGGTTGATGTAATGGTTACTTTTGTTTCTTCCATTGTCTGAATGTCTAGCCAACATCAATGAAACTAGAAACATTTTAGCTTCTACAAACACTTGCATATTCTAAAAGAGGAGGTGTTGAAGCTTGGGTACTACTTGACACTGAGTTCCATTTTCTACTTCATATCTGCTCTTACTTCCTGGCATCATCTTTTTTTCCTTCTGTCAATGAACCATGCCTTCACTGCTTTGAGACGTGCATTGTACAATGTTCTCCTTGTTGGTCTTCACCCCTCAACAAGCCACAATCCATCCAAAATACCACATTTTGCATTTTCAACATTCTCATCTTTCCTTGGCAGGGAACTCCCAGGCTCCACTGGCTGACTGCATTCTAGCAAACCTACTTCAAGGATTGTGTATCCCTTTCAAACATTTCACTCCCCTTATCCCACCCTCCCTTAATAGCTATGTCTTGACTTGCACATCCACTTTGCAATCCTGCATTTGTAATACAAGGATTTTCATTTTTTTTCATTATCTCCGCTCCACCATTAGCAGCTACACTTTCAGCCAATACCACTTGACCCTCTGGAACTCCCTGCCTAGACCTTCTGTGTTGATGTTTCTTTTTCGGAGGTATAACTCAGTTGATAAAACTTTTACCTCCAGGGTGATTAAGTCACAATCCAGGAACTGAGCACAACATTTATATCTGAGTTGCCAGTGCAGTACTGAGGGAGTGCTATATTATTGTAGATGCCTTATTTAGTATGAGACATTAAACCAGGGCCCCTCTTGCTCTCTCAAGTGGCTGTTAAAAACTCCAGTACCACTATTTCGAAGAGGAACAGTGGAATTATTTCCAGCGCCGTGGCCAATATTTATCAGCACCATATAAAACAGATTATCTGGTCATTATCGCACTGCTGTTTGTAGGAGTTTGCTGTAGTTATTTTGGCTATTATTTTTTCTAAATTACAACATTGATTACATTTCAAAGTACTTCATTGACTGGATGTCCGGTGGCCATGGGAGATACTGTATAAATGCAACTCTTCCTTTCTGCTTTCAATAATGTTTTTCTTCGATCTTTTCTTGAATTTCACAGTTTTATCATTTCTTTCTTTGCTCAACATTCTCTGGGCCAGAGTTTCTGGAGTTTTTGATGATGCATTGTCAGCTTTGTTTCACTATCCTTCCGAACCTGACTACAGCTTTTAAGATATAGCGCAAAGGCAGGTTAATATAGAAATCATGACATTGCAGTCTGTCCTTCACTGCCTCTTCCAGTTTGTGGCACTAACTACCTGTCTTATTTCCCATCCCCAGCATTGGCAATCAATTAACTCAATTGAATTGGTAAGAACATCCCCTTTTCTGCCTTAATATCATTGTTAAAAATCCTAGAAAGTATTAAGTCTTGTTCAATGAGCTGCAACTGGCTTTTTAATGACAATCTGAGTTAAAACTATTGCCGAACAACTTGATCTGGCCCAGAAAGAAAGAGTGGAATGCTGTTAAATCTCTCCATTCTGAATAATTAATAGATTTTTAAACAAGACTGTGTAAATAATTAATTTTCTTAATGTTCATTCATGATATTTCATCTTCTACCTTCAACTTATAAGTTCCCAATCTTCAATTTGCTCTCCATAAAAACTTTAAAGAATAATTTGATTTTTAGTGCTTTTCATTTCCAGATTTGCTGTCTGTGAAAAATCTTTAATGTTATTGGCTGAATAGATATGTGGATGACATCACTGCAGCTTGATGCTGGGAATCTCTATTAAACAATGCGATAATCAATTATAAGATAAGAGCGCAAGGTTCTTTCCTCAGATATTGCTGTATTTTCCAACAAGGTTTGGGTTGAATGCAAATTAGGGGGTGGTGGTAGTTCAGTGGAATTGCCACTGGACAAGTAATCCAGAGATCCAGGATAATACTGGGATTTGAATTTAACAAAAAAAAATCTGGAATTGAAAGTCTAATGATGACCATGAAGACATTGTCAATTGTCATACAAACCTATTTGGTTTGCTGATGTCCTTTAGGGAAGGAAAGCTGGCCTACATGTAACTCCTGACCCACAGAAATGTAGTTCGCTCTTAAACATTGTCTGAAATGGCCCAGCAAGCCATTTAGCACTAAATGTTGCATCTAGAAATTCTATAAGGAATGAAACTAAATGGACCACCTGGCATCGACCTAGGCACCAGAAACATCAGTGGCAAATCCTGCCCTGTCGATCCTGCAAAGTCCTCCTTATTTATGTCTGAGTATTTGTGCCAAAATTGGGAGAGCTGTCTCACAGACAAGTCAAGCAGGAGCCTGACATAATCATACTTACAGACCCAAAATTTAACGTACCATCACCATTCCTAGCTATGTTCTGTCCTGTCAACAAGACTAACACAGCAGAGGTGATGGCAGAGTGGTGTACAATCAGAAGGGAATTGCCCTCGGAATCCTTAATATAGACTCTGGTCCCCATGAAGTCACATGGCATCAGATCGGGCATAGGCTTGGAAACCTCCTGCTGATTACCAAATGCTGTAGCCCTCCCCCATCAGGTGATGAATCAGTTGTCCTCAATATTGAAACCACTTGGAGGAAGCACTGAAGGTTTAAAGGGCACAGAATGTACTCTCGATGGAGTCTTCAATATCCATCACCAAGAGTAGCACCACTACTGACTGGGCTGGCAAAATGCTAAAAGACATTAGCACACTGTTGCTAGACTGGGTTTGTGGCAGGTGTTGAGGGAACCAGCAAGAGGAAAAACCATACTTGAGCTCATCCTCACCAATTGTCCTGTCACAAATGCATTTTTCCATGACAGTATTGGTAGGAGTGACCACTGCACAGTGCTTGAGGAGATGATATCCCATAATCACAGTAAGGATACTATTCCATTCGGTTCTGCGGCAATACAAATGTGTTAAATGGATAGATTTTGAACAGGTCTAGCCACTCAAGACTGGGCATTGATAAAATGCTGTGGACCATCAGCAGGAGAAGAATTGTACTCAATCACAATCTATAATCTCATGCCTGGCATATCCCCCATTTTACCATTCTCACTAAATCAGGGGATCAACTTTGGTTCAACGAGGAATGCAGGAGGGCATGTCAACACTAGACATATCTAAAAATGAGATGTTAACCAGATGAGGCTACAACACAGGACTACTTGTGGGTCAGAAATGTAAGCAGCAAGCAATATACAGGGATAAGCAATTCCTCAACCAACATATCAGAGTTAAGCTCTATCAAATACAGCTGTGAATGGTGGTGCAAGAACAACTTACTGGAAGAAGGACTTCACAAATATCCCCATCCTCAGTGATAGAGTGCAAGGATAAAGACTGTGCTATTTGCAACAATCTTCAACCAGAAATGCTGAGCGGACGATCCATCTTGGTCTCCTCCAGGCGCCCCCAGCATCACAGATGTCAGTCTTCAGCCAATTCGATTCACTCCATGTGACATCAAGAAACGCTGAAGGTACTGGATACTGCAAAGACTATAGGCTGTGACAATATTTCAGCAAAAGTACTGAAGACATGTGCTTCACAATGTGCCACACACCATGAGCCAAGTGTTCACTTTAGCCACAATGCTGGCATTAACATGGCAAATTGGAAAATTGTCAAAGTATATCTTGGAAGGGAAAAGTAAGGCAAATCCAACCTGGGCAATTGTCCCAAGTCATGAATCCCGATCACCTGTAAAGTGATGGAAGGAGTCATGTACAATGCTATCAAGTGGCTCTTGCTTCGCAATAATCTATTCGCTAATGCTCGGTTTAGGTTCCACCAGAATGATTCTGCTCCTAATCTGATTACTGCTTTGGTTCAAATGTGGACAAAAAAGCTGAATTCCAGATGTGAGAGTATCAAGCCTCAATATCAAGGCAACATTTAACTGAGTAAGATATTAAGGTGCCCTAGCAAGACTGGAGTCAAAGAGAATTAGGAGGAAACCCCCCTGCTGGTTGGAATCATTCCTAGCACAAAAAAAGATGGTTGTGATTGATAGAGATCAATCATTTCAGTTCTGGGACATCACTGCAAGAGTTCTTCAGGGTAGTGTCCCGGGCCCAATTGTCTTCAGCTGCTTCATCAATGACCTTCCCTCCATCATAAGATCAGAAGTAGGGATGATTCCAGATGACTGCACAATATTCAGCATCATTCGCAACTCCTCAAATACTGAAGAGTCCATGTCCAAGTACAGAAAGACCTGGACAATCTCCAGGCTTGGACAGCAAATGGGAAGTAACATTCGCACCACACAAGTACCAAGCAATTATTATTGACAATGAGAGAATCTAACTATTGCTCCATGGGATTCAATGACATTACCATTGATGAATTCCCTACTATAAACAACCTGAGGGTCACCATTGACCAGAAACTGAATGGACTAGCAATATAAACACTGTGGACAGAAAAGCAAGTCAGAGGCTAGGAATCCTGCAGTGAGTAACTTGCCACCTGCCTCTCTAAAGCCTGTCCACCACCTACAAGGCACAAGTCAGGAGTGAAATGGAGTATTCTCCAATTATCTGCAGCTTCAACAACACTCAAACATAAGAACATAAGAAATAGGAGCAGGAGTAGGCCATCCAGCCCCTTGAGCCATTCAATAAGGTCATAGCTGAATTGCTGTGGTTCAGTACTATTTTCTGGCTTTCTCCCCGTAACCCTTAATTTCCTTGTCAATTAAAAAAGCTCAATACCATTCAGAATAAAGCAGTTCATTGGATTGGCACCCTGTTCATAAACATTCACTCCCTCTGTCAACAACTCACAATGGGAGCAGTATGTACCATCTGTAAGATGCACAGCCAGGACTTAACAAGGTTCCTTAGATAGCATCTTCCAAATCCACAACCACCTAGAAGGACAAGGGCAGCAGATACATGGAAACAACACCTCTTGGAAGTTCCTCCCCCATTCACTCACCATCCTGACTTAGAAATATATTGCTGTTCCTTCACTGTTGCTGGATCAAAATCCTAGAACTCCCTCCAGAATAGCACTGTGAATATGCCTGCACCACATGGATTGCAGCAGTTCAAGAGAGCTGTCTATCATTACCTTCACAAAGGGCAAATTAATAGCTGGTCTAGCCAAGTGATGCTCACATCCCATGAATGAATAAAAGAAAACACATTTTGCAACCCAAAAATCCTGCCTGGGTTATAATATGACATAATTGACCTTCAAGTTATTGTCTCCCATATCTGTTGGTCCATTTATATACCCATAGTGATTATTCCTCTATTCTCTCACACAGTCCACAATCAAGTGAAGGTTTCTTCCCTTAAACAATATGTCGATGTGTACATTGTTCATTGGAATGGTATCTACTGATGTTTTAGTAAAGCATGTGAAACCCTTTTCTTTAATAAATAGTGGCAAAAGTACAAATGAGATGAAATTATGCTAAACCTGCATAAAACATGACTTTGTCCCAGTTATAGTTTTGCGTCCAATCCTAAGGGAACCATACTTTCAGAAGTACATGGAAGCTTTGAGAATGGTACAAAAAAGATCAACACAAATAGTTCCAGGAAATGAAACATTGCAATTACATGGTTAGTCTTATGAAGCTCCAGTTCTTCTCCCTACAGCATGGAAGGCTAAGAGGAGATTTAATAAAATGTTTAAAATCCTGAAGGGCTTTGAGTAGAAAGAAAAAAAACAACTGTTTCTAGTGGCTGAAAGGTGCAGATTGGCAAAAGAACAAGAGACAACACAAGGAAAGATTTTTTTAAAGCAATGCCATGGATTGGATTTGAAATGCACTCCCTGCTGGTGTTGGTGGATATAAATTCAACAAGAACTTTCATATGGAATTGGAGAAATAATTGAAGGAGGAAAAAAATTGGAGAGATATGTGGGAAGTGGGGCTAAGTTGTTTGTTCTTCAGCAGAACTGGCTCAATAGGTTGAATGGCCCTTCTTGAACTGAATGATTCTAAATAATATTTCTGTGTCATTGTGAAATGATTGGATGATTCAGCACCTTCATCGCAGGATTTCTTGATTGGTTGCCCAATGTGCTGATCATAAAGCATCCAAGTTCGAGTGGGAAGGAAATTGGCCATCGCTGCTCCATCAAACAGGCAGAGCAAGGTGCACCTCTATTCCATTTAGTATCATTTAAATGTACAATAAGCATCGAAATCCTAGTCTGAGAGATGTGAAATTTAAAAAGTTGGGTACTTTTTCTGCCAATAATTTGGTTGCATACTTTAAACCAAGAGGAAATGGCCTTGATATTTCTTCTTTCTCCTTTAAAGTTCCCAGTGTTATACAGATTTGATTTAAATACCTCCCAAGCATTCCAGTTTAATGAGACAAGACAGTAATTCAAATATTTCTTTTTTTAACACTTCTAGTACCAAGTCAAACATAAACAGTTGCAATTCATTAGCTCTTTACTGAACTTTAATTCTAACTGAACATCAACTTTCAACTGAACTTCAACTCTTAAAAGTGCACTTTAACTTTAACTGAACGTCAATTTTAACTTAACATCAACTTTAATCATTTAACTGAAAATAAATATTGCCAAATTTAGGAAAAATCTTGGCCAAAAAATATTCTTGATGTTGAATCTACCTTCTTGTTCTCTGAAGCATCCTTCAGGGTACAATTCCATTTCTTGCAATAGTTGATCTCTTTGCATTATTACTGCCAAACAAAGAACTCACATGTCTTTTATCCACAATCTTCCACTTGCTTCCAGAAGATTCTCTGTCATTCAGCCAATTGTGTAGCAGAAACTGATCACATGGCTCAAACATCCAGTAAAATGACTTTTGAATGACACCATTGCAGTCAGTTCATTTGACATGTACCATACATAGCAGCCATATATATGCTGGCTGTGTTGGTTAATTTAAACAACTTCCCCTTTCTGGGCCAATACAGGAAGCTTCAGATCACAGCTCCCAGACCAGAGCCTCTTTATGACCTATATCTGGTTTTAATCTTCAAGTTGCCTAAAAATCCCAGCATGCTTTGGTCTCTTAGCCAGAATTGCCATTTTAAAGCCATTATTGCCATCATTGTTGTTAAATTATTGATGTAGCCATTCGTTCTCTGTCCATTTCAATATTTATTTTTGCAATGAAGACCACACCTTTAACATCACAATGGTGTATGGAAATAGAAACAGAAAATACCATAGAAGTGAATCATTGTCTGAAATAGAAAGACAGATTCATGTTTCTGGTAAGACTGTTTATCAGAAACCATGCCATTATTTTTCTTGATTTGCCAAAGTGGATTGGATCTAATTCTGTCAATGTATATACTTGGCTAACTTCTATCAGTTATTTTGGAATGTGTTATACTTTTTGTTTAAAGTGTATGCAGAAAGGAATGACCAGGCTGAGTACAGAGGATTGGACCCATGGCACCCAAATGCTTCTTTTTATCGGAAAATCCAAATTTGGCACCACTTCTTTATGCGCTTAACAAAATATTTGTGTAGGCACAAGATTCAAATATTTTGTCAAACTGTTCCAGTACAGCTGTGACTGCTGAAATCTACCCATAAATATGGAAGCATTTGCAGAAACATTTTATTTGCGGAAAACCTGATGGCCTGAGTTTTTGCTCCTTGGTTGGGAGCTCAGAACTTCAAAAATTCCCAGCTCCACAAATCTGATTCTGGGAAAAGTGCCCCAGAATGTTTCTTCTAATTCATTCATGGGACATGGGCATTGCTGGCTGGCCAGCATTTATCTTCTTGAAAAGCTGCAGTCAATTAATACAACTGAATGGTTTGCTTGGCCATTTCAGGGGCAACTGAGAGTCAACCACATTGCTGTGGCTTTGGAGTCACATGTGGGCCAGACCAGGTAAAGATGGCAGATTTCCTTCCCTAGAGGACATTAGTGAACCAGATGGATTTCTCTGACAATCAACAATGGTTTCATAGTCATTAGTAGATTCTTAATTCCAGATTTTTTTAGTGAATTCAAATTCCAGTGGGATTCGAACTTGGGTCCCCAGAACATTAACTGAATTTCTCGATTAATACCTCTGGGTTATCATCATCGGGGGTAGGGAGAGTGAAAGATGGGCAACCCTGGGAGGATGTTGGAGTCTACGGGTGTAGAGGCAGACTGGGTGAAAGATTTGTCTCTGTACACTCGCACCATGTGCAGCAGGAGTAGACAATTTAGCGTTTCGAGTCTGCTCCGCCATTTAATATGATCATGGCTGATCTCATCTTGGCTTCTGTTCCACTTTCCTGCTCATTCACCATAGCCCTTCAAACCCTTACTAATTACAAATCTGTCCACCTCTTAATTTATTCAAAGTCGCAGCATCCACCACACTCTGTGGTAATGAATTCCACAAAGTTCTTGAGAGAAATAATTTCTCCTCATCTCAGTTTTAAACCCGCCGCTCCTTATCCTAAAACTATGACCTTTTGTTCTAAATTGTCCTACAATAAGAAACATCCTCTCCATGCCTGTTTTGTCAATTCCCCTTATCATCTTGTACACCTTAATTAGATTTCCTCTCATTTTTCCAAGATCAGGGGAGTATAGGCCTAAACTGTTCAATTTCTCTTTGTAAGACAAACTCCTCAACTCTGGAATCAATCTAATGAACTATCTCTGAACTGCCTCCAATGCAACTACATCCCTCCTCAAGGGGACCAAAACTGTACACAATATTCTAAGTGCGATCTCACTAATGCTTTGTATAGTAGCAGAACACTTCACTACTTCTATATTCTATTCCTTTGACAATAAATGCCAAGATTCCATTTCCCTTCCCTAATACCTGCTATACCTGCATATTAGTTTTCTGTGATTCATGCACAAGACTATCCAAGTAGCTCAACACTCTGAAATTTCTCTCCATTTAGGTGGAGATATTTTTGTATTTTTCCTACCAAAATGGATAAATTCACACTTATCCACTTTAAATTCTGTCTGCCAAATTTTGTCCCATTCGCTTAACCTATTCATAATCATTTGTAAATTTATTTCATTATCGCAACTTACTATCTCACCTATTTCAGTGTCACCTGTAAACTTGGCTGTGGCACCTACTATCCCTGCATCCAAATCATTCATGTAGATTGTAAATAGTTGGGGCCCAATTATCGAACCTGTGACACCACATTTGTTACATCTTGCCAACCCAAAAAAGACCCATTTATTTCAATTCTCTGCTTTCTATTGTTTAGCCAATCCTCTGCCGAGCTAATAAGTTACCCCTAATCCTATGTGAACTGATGTAGTGTATGAACCTTCAGTGCGGCACCTTATCAAATGCCTTTTGGGTGTCCAGATGTACTACATCTACAGGATCCCCATTGCCAACTTTGCTTGTTATATCTATTAAGAACTCAAGCAAATTAGTCATACATGATTTACCTTTCATAAAACTATGATCCTGTGGAAATCCCATCATTGCCTTTGTTAAATGCCTCATTGGCACTTTAAGCAGTGGACCTTCTTGAAAGTAAAAGATGCAAGCCTGTTGCCCGCTCTCTAACCAGCAGGTAAGATCCCTTTTCCTTAAATTAAATTGTGCCCTTTGTCATTGAATAGCGTAAGTTTTTATTTCTTCATTAGGTTTCCTTTTGGTTGTTGGAACTTATAAAATTAGGAACACTTCTTTGCATGCTAATATTCCCATCATATGCTCGTCACCCAGAACTTTACTAGTACGGCCCATTTATATTGATAACTGATCACTAGGCTTCTGCAAGATTCCAGCTGACCTTGTTGTTCTTCCTGCCTGCTTTGTTGCCTTTGCAAGCAGTCCTAGTTGATGATCCATCTGTTTGGTCATCACCCCTGCTCGTCTTATCACCAATTCCGCCTGCCTTTCTGCCGATTTGCAAGGTGCCAGAAAACTTCCCAGATGAGGACTGGAAATCTTGGGTTTGATCTCAAAGTGGGAGTTCAGCATTTGCAACCCTAATTATACCAACATTATATTGCTGAATAATTAATTTCAAGAGCTTTATAATGTGACAAATAATTTACTGAGAACTCTAAATAACAAATGCATAAAACATAGTGGATAATGGCTTGTTTACTGAAAGCAAACTGAGTCTATCATAACCTTGATAGTCCCAGAGTATACGTTACTCCTGCCTCAGAGTAAATTGTTATTCCTGTTCCAGATTATACTAGTTATTTCTCCCCTTCTAGCTTGTGAACTTGTGAACTAATTCAATCAAGTGCCAACTCAATTACACTCCACAATCCGTGATTGCACATGTCACTTTTGACTAGAAGAATTTGACGAAAACCATAAACCGATGTGCCAGTCTTGATGTGATGTGGAACTTTTCAGATTCTGCCTTGTTCAGGTGCTGTCTTTCTTTTGTTGTAATGTGGTCGGAAGTGCCAAAGAATGAGATCAAAGCAAGAAACTGCAGAACTGGAAATCTGAAATAGAAATGGAAACTGCAGAAAAAACTCAGGAGGTCAGGCAGTATCAGTGAGAAAGTTAGTATTTTGAGTCTGCATGACTTTACAGCTGGAGCAACTGAAGAAAACGAGGCATGTTTCTTTCTAGAAGCTTCTCCAGCCAGTCTGAAAGTTGTCCTCGCTTTCTTACAGGAGGCACACTTGTTTTGTTCTTTTGTCTTACTGTGTCAATCAGTATTCACACTCCACTTTTCAACCCATTATTCATTTGACAGTTCTATACCAGATGGGAAGTGAAAGGCACGAAATAAAAATATATCAGAAAGGATCAACTATCATAAGTCAGTACATCATCTACTGACAGTGTCCTTAGTCTGACTGCAGACAAAACTAAAGACCCATGTATCTGTATCTAGATCTATACATGTATCCATCTGTATTTGTTTTAAACTGGATTTTGCCTTTCTGAATGCTTGAAAAGTTATCGATTCATTTCATTTGATAGAAGCCACAATAAATTCAGTGATAGAAGAAACTGGTTTGTTAATATATGGATGATGGGTTGTTTTAAAGCTAAGTCACAGCCTGGGGTTACACGTTAGTGTGGAATGGAGGAGACAGATAGAGGAGCTTCTGAATCTCTCATATCCTGACAAGTTGCAACCCGAAAGGCTACACTTAGCCCATTAAAGAGTTGCAGAGTGACATTTCAATGCAGCTGCAGCAATGTGCATCACCTTGCCATTTACCATTTGTAAGGCATCAATTTAGTGAAGGGCGGCTGTTCAGAAGAAGGAAAAAAATAAAAATGAATTTCATTCATGGAGGTGAGCTCAGCTTGGCGCATCCATTGCTGATAAATGTAGTTCCCTGAATGTCAGCAAATGTCATTTGCGAAGCCATTTGCAGCTGCCATAATAGCTCCAATAACCGACAAAGAGAAGGAAATCTGAGAAAAGAGACTGGGTGTATACTCTTCCACATGAATAAGCAATCAGTAGCTGGAGACAGTATACAAGAAAGTTGTTAAACTTGATTATTGTCAGATAGAGCTGTTTATGCTGCACTGATACACACCTTAGTACAAAAAGAAAATTCAATGTACTAATGATTAATTAGATAATGTTTCTGGAAGTGGTGGCAACCTACATTTAAAGCAACAGGGATGAAAGATTCCAAAACTGCCAAGTTACACAATTTTATTTCTTTTTAATTCTATCTCAGCCTCTCATCAAATCCCACTTCATTTAAATTAAGGAATGGTATTGAATTTTGTATTTCCAAATGCAGCTTTAAGATATGAGTTACTCCAACACTTTATATGCCCTAACAAAGATCTTACATGGTAATTTAACAATCAGTATTTGTTCAGATTTTTTTGTCAGGACAGCAGGAAGGATGAGAATGAAACGGCTGGAGTTTAGGTCCAATCTACTTCCTCTGCTAATCTCACTAAAATTAACTTCAGGGACTATGCAATTTAAAGTACACATCCTAATCCCACCAAGGCAGCCAAGGAACTTAACATTCAGTTAATACATAAATCTTAAAGGAAAAGCTATTTTCAGTAGTGGTGATCATCTAACCGCTGGGTCTCGAATTACATCAGGTGGTAAGGCCACCTGACTCACCAATCTCCTTCAGGGAAGTAAATCTGATGAACTTACTCAGTCTGACCTATATGTAATTCGACACCCACAGCAATATGTTTGCTTCTTAATTGCCCACTGAATTGGCTCAGCAGGTCATTCAGTTAGGGGAAATTAAGGATTGGCAAAAGTACACTAGTCTTGCCAGCAGTGACCACATCCTGTGAATGAATATAAAAGGAAAACATTGTGCGCTTCTCCCTTTCAAATACCTTACCCAATTGTAACTTGGTCAGGCAATGTCGAGAGGCAAGGAAGATAGTAACCCTAATTTGCTGTCATAATCACAATTACCAATTCAGATACTGGCACTGCACATATTTTAACCCACACTCATTTTTCCTGCAGACTGCATAGCAGCACCCTCCCCTTCTTCACCTCTCTCTTGCTCGCTGACCTCTTCCCTCTTTCTACCTCTCTCCCTCCTTGTACCTTGACGTACCTTGTACACCCTTGTCAAGCTATACAAGGGTAACACAGATGCAGCTTGACAGAACATGAAGTTGCACATATTCTGCTGCATGGGTCTCAGATTAAACTCTTCTGTGGGATGGCTGAGAGAACAGTGCTGATGGGTATGCACAATGAAATCAGCTTATGGTGAGCTGACTCTTCCATCACCATCCCTCCCGTTCACTTATCCTTCCTCTCACCACCTTCCCAATTGCTGACTTTCTTACTCACCACCTCTCTTCCACTCGCTAACCCTCCTGCTCACCATTTCTCTCACTGCATCTTTCGCTTGCTGTCTCTCTTCTGCTCAGTGGTTCTCCTGCTCACTGACCTTCTTGCTCCCTTCATTTGCTTCCTTTCTCGTGGTTCCCCTCTCCTGAACCCTTGCTCATAGTGAGGGTTTAAGCTACAGAAGTGGCAACCAAGAGGAAGTGTGGATGGACAGGAAGATCACAAGTAGGAGAATTGGCAAGTGGGTGGGTTGGAAAGGAATGCATTGAGGAGGAGGGTAAATGATAAGTAGAAAAATTAAAAAGTTATTCAGAGATAGTAAAATGCTAAAATAGTTGTTGCACTCTTGGCACACTGTGTACAGTTACAAATGTATTTATCTTTTTTTTTGTGTGGTTTACATACCAGGATTGCTTTTCGAAGAAACGAATTACAATGAATCTGAAAATATTGCAAAAATTATTGTGTCTTGATTAAAACTTTCCAATGCTCCAATTGACCCTTATGAATTATTTACTGAATGCCACTGCTTTCAAGGCCAGGCTGGAAGTGGGACCTATACCTGGTGAGACATTGAGCATGAATAGTCTGCAGCCAGGGCAGGGGTCAAGGGTGTCACAGATGCTGCTTGACAGAGCATGAAGTTGCACACATTCCGCTGCTTGGGTCTCAGATTAAACTCTTCTGTGGGATGGCCGAGAGAACAAGGCGGATAGGTATGCACAGTGAAATGATCAGCTTATTGGCAGGCCTGCCAGTCAGTCTGTTTGTCAATGTCAAGGGAGCATGAGGAAGTCCAACACCAACTTGGCACATGGCTTGGCGTAGAGTTTGGTGCAGAGCTTGGACCCCATCTTCTTCAGTTTGGAAGTGCTTGCCAAATGTGTGAGAACACACGCAGACCCAATTGTGGTGCCTGATAGCCATTCTCTCCATTTCAAATTGCAGCACCAGCAGAGGCCAACTAATGTCTGAGTGCTGCAGTGGAAACTCAGACTGAAGTCACATTTACACAGGCTCAGAATGCTGCCGCCATAACTGTGGATAACAATGTTCAAAGGAATTTTCAAAGTGTCACCAGAGTCCAGCAATCTATCCTTGAACAGATTACTACAATTTTTGACAGGTGCACCGGTGCAGTGGCAATGGCAACAGGGAACACGAAGCTGCTACGCTGTCTCAGGGTGACAACATTCATCCTATCAGCACTGCCACTCCAGCAGTGCTTTTACTGTTGCCTGTCAGCTAGCCAGTCTAGACTGCTGCTGCCCATGGCAAGGTGATACAGTCTGGAACCAGGTCTTCCAGGGTCAGAGCTGCTCAAGGTTGTTCTGCCAAGGCCGTTTGGAGTAGAGTCTCTTTGGCTGAAAGTTAACAGCCTTTCAACAGCCATAGCAAAGCCCCTGGAATCAAACTGTAGAAACAGCGGAACCAACGATGAGAGAATGCACAAAGGAGCTTAGTTTGCATCTGTATGAAATCATAACATGGGCCAGAATTCTCTGGCCGTTCATGCAGCTTCCAGCCGGCAGTGCATCTCAGCCCTTGGGTTTCCTAATGGCGTGGGGTGATGTCAATGGAAACTCTCATTGACAACAGCGGGACCAGGGCCTTGCCATTAGTGAACAAGGCACCATCTCCTGCTGGCAGGAAGAATGCAGCTGGGACTCCGGAGAATCTCACCCATGATTTGAAAAGTGCAGAAGGAGGCCATTCAGCCCATCAAGCCGACACCAACTCTCTGTCAGAGTATCCTGCCACACATCTATCCCACTAATATTTTCTATATTTTCTATCTTCTAATCACCCTAAACTATTCATCCTTGAACACTAAGGGACAATTTAGCATGGGGTGGTAACAAAAGCACCCAGAGGAAATCTACACAGGCACAGGTAGAACATACAAACTCCATACAGTCACCCAAGGCTGGAATTGAACCCGGGTTGCTGATGTTGTGAGGGGGCAGTGCTAACCTCTCCTGGGATCAGCTCTTTTGGAATACAGAACCTCGGAACCCCCTCCCACTTTATGAAACAATTAATCTAAAAGTGCAAGATGTTGCAATTGCTGTTTGCCTAAGCTAAGGAGACAGGTGTAAAAAGGTTGTGGCCACAGTCACCTTCATCTTTCATTATTTTGAGGCCACAATTGTTGGTCGGAGCAGGAGTAGGGAACTCCTTTATGAAACTGAGAATTAGAAAATTGAACAGGATGTAGCTGAGAGCCGTAGCCTCTTTATGGTGCATTACTGAAATTACAGAACTTCTACAGAAATGTTGGTAAGTATGTTTTATGAAGCTGCAGAATTTAAGCAAAGACTTTGAAGAAATTAATTAGAACGCATTGAACTTTGTGCTAAAGGGTAAACTAATTAAGGAAATCTTCCTGATTCATTGTGGTGTTTGCAGGAACTCATTTGCAAATTAATTCAAATAATCCTTCTTATTCTTTCAACATCAGCATGCTAAATTGAAATTTAAATGTAAGAAATTTGAAACTGACAAAGAAAATTAAACAATTTCTTTTTGAAAACAAAATAACAGGAAATCAGTTTACTTTAAGTCTTAACGCATATAACTTCACTAACAGCTGATAAAACATCCAATCGTCCAAACTAACTTTTTTGGCTTTTCATAGCCTAGATGAAAGTTGTTGAGCTTAGAGAAGGATCATGTTTCCGAAATTATCTCGAAGTGTAACATTTCTCAGTGGATGAACACTGAAAATCTAAAAGAGGTATGTTATTATTGTTGAAATAAAAGTAACAATCACCCCAAATTTTCAAAATAGAGATGTGATAAAGTGTCTGAAAGAGAAAGTTGTTTAGGGCAGAAATAATCCTATCTGAAATGTCTCTTTGGAAAATCACAGAATTCCTACAGAGCAGAGCAGAATTCCTACAGCCCAGCAAGCCTGCACCAACAACAATCTCACCCACACTCTATCCCCGTAACACCACGTATTTACCCTACTGGTCTGCCTGACATTAAGGGACAATTTAACATGGTCAGTCAAACTAACCCGCACACCTTTGGACTGTGGAAGGAAATCGGAGCACCCACACAGACATGGAGAGAACGTGCAAACTCCACACAGTCACCCAAGGCTGGAATTGAATCTGGGGCCCTGACGCATGAATACTAACATCTGGAATTAAACATCGAATGATGACCATGAAAGCATTGCTGATTGTGGTAAAAATCTATCTGATTCACTAATGTTCTTTCGGGAAAGAAATCTGTCATCCTGACCTGGTCTGGTCTAGATGTGCTTCCAGATCCACAGCAATGTGGTTGACTCTTAAATGGCCTCAGCGAGGGACAATAAATGCTGGCCCAGCCAGTGACGCCCACATCACATGAACTAATTAATCATAAAAGAACCTCTGTGCCCTGACTGCAGTTATCTGTTTTTCCAACAGTGGAGGTAAGATTTCACTTATAATAAAAAGGGTTGTCAGAAGGGTAGTGTAGTTGAATAAGAAGTAGGCTGATGATTCACTGGTGAAAACAGAGAATGTGGCTGAGATAATAAGGGTAGGATTCTCTGGTCCTGCCTGCTTCAAAACATGAAATTCCCACATCAGGTTAGCAGTGTCCTTACAATTTGGGAAAACTTCACCCAATATTTACTATAAGATATTTCAGGAGGGATTAGAGAGAGTGCAACTACTTTACATTAACATTATAGTTTTGTTTATGATTCTTTGTGTAGAAAAAAACAGGTTACGATGAATCTATGGATGGATGATTAATTTTTATAAGTTGCACCTGTAATTGCCAGTTCACTTCCACATACCCATCGCCTTGTTCTTTTCACATGTTCTTGTTGCATTCTAATGGGCTGCTATCATCATTATTTTTGTGCTAATGTGGCCCATTAGTTCATTTAGTTCTGGGTTCAGAGAGGCAGTTAATGTCATTTGCTGACTGTGCCAGCCACTTGACATTCTGTTCATTATATTCGTCTTTTTGGTTTTTGCTGTTGTTAGCTTTTTGTTTGTTCAAATTTTTTTACAATATATTACACAACAGTGATATGACATGGTTTATATACTGTCAAGTGATAGCTATTCTGCTCAGCAACGTGGTTTCTGAGTTTGTGAACATGCCGTTCACTTATTACAACGTCGACACTTCGCAGTGGTTTGGCAGAGAAGGAAAAGAAAAGTGAAATGAAAAGCTACACATTTCAAGCCTTTTCAAAGAATGCCGGCATGATAGCTGGTATTTTACTTTTGCAGAATGTTGGTATGGTGATCTGACCCTTTCATTGTCAATATGCAAGGATGTGTTATGGGAGTTTCGTTGTGGAATAACTATCAATCCGCAGTGCACAGTTCTAGTGTGATCTATTTCAAAATCTGCTAGTAAGTCAAAGACATCTGAAGATTCCTTGGTAGCGTTACTGTGAACAGTGACTTTCCCAAGGTTCGTTGTCCATTAAACAGTTACCAGTCACAATTTATTTTGGAGATATTGGAGAATAATTTATTTGTTAGCTTGGTGAAGTGGCATTCAAGCCAGCATTTTCCAAGATTGTTTATCCTTAACTTAAACCCTAATGGAAAAAAAAGTTTATTTATTAGTCACAAGTAAAGCTTACATTAACATTGCAATGAAGTTACTGTGAAATTCCCCTAGGCATCACAGAATGGCCCCTTTTGGGTTAATGCACCTAACCAGAATGTCTTTCAGATTGTGGGAAGAAACTCACACAGACATAGGGAGAATGTGCAAATAGACAGTGACCCGAGAAGGAATTGAACCTAGGTCCTTAGCATTGGGAAGCAGCAGTACTAGCCACTATGCTACTATGCCACCCCAATTTTGTCCTAATTTTCAAGTTGGGAAACTTAGTTGATCAGTTGGATTGCTGGTTCATACCCTGCCCATTGTTACTCTCCATTGACTTTTTGATTTGACTTTTTATTGTTAGATGTAGTGGGATATAGTAAAAAGTATTGTTTCTTACGCACTATACAGACAAAGCATTTCTTTCATAGAGTACATAGGGCAGAAGGAAAGTAGAAGGTGCAGAATATAGTATTACAGACACAGCTGAGATGTAGAGAAAGATCAGCTTAACATAAGATAGGTCCATTCAGAAATCTGATGACAGCAGGGAAGCAGCTATTTTTGAATTTGTTGGTGTGTGAGCTCAGACTTTGTATCTTTTTCCAGATGGATGAAGGTGGAAGAGAGAATGTCTAGGGGTGCATGGGGTCTGTGATTATGCTGGCTGCTTTTTTGAGGCAGCAGGAATTTGGCTGTATGTGGAAGTGGAAAGGTATTTGTAAAGCCCACATATTTTAAAAGTCAGCAAATTTGATCTTTCAGTTGATTTCTGGGCTGGTGCTTAGGTCTTCTTGAGTGATTGTTCCAAGTATTCTTTTTGTTACTCCAGCATCCCTATTATGGCAGAGATGCCATCAGGTATCCATGGAGCAATGTGTTTGGTGCTGCAGAAAAATACCAATCAGGTCAGGCTGTCCTATTGGTTCTCTGTCCATTGTGTTGGCACAGTAAGAAGTCTCACAACACCATGTTAGAGTGATGACTCAGTGATGACTGAAAGCTTGTGCTACAAAATAAACCTGTTGGACTTTAATCTGTGTTGTGAGACTCCTTACTGTGCCTATCCCATTCTAATGCCTGCAACTGTACACCATTGTGTTGGTGCTGTGGAGGAGCACAATCGACAGCCTTTAATACAGGAACTTCAATCTGCACAACCTGGATTTCAACAACTGCCAAACAAATTGGATGCTTAGCTTCACTTGTCACTTATTTGCAGACTCAAGCCTACATCTTGGAATTCTTTGTTGTTAACTCTGACCTGCTCCTTCTCAATTCCCTTTTCTATCAAACTTAACAACTATAATTTAGTGCCTTCTCCCATGACGAATTTGTTTCCTGGGAGGATGAGGGGAATTGAGCATTGAACTAGACGAAAGCGCGACAGTAGGAATACCAGCCCCTTCCTGCTTTTGCTCCGATTAAGTCCATGGCAGCAAGGCTCACTGATGGCATTCCCACCTCAATCCACCAACTGAAAATCTTGTTGACTTTTCTTGTGTGTTTCTATTAAAAGACATTCAGTGCCTGATTGAGGAACCCAGCAGTAGGAAGAAAATGCCAACTCCCTGTTTTGCTGCTGACTCCTCTCTGCCTCTCTCATGACTCCCATCCCACAATACCATCTGCCATCACTCACCTATGGCCCGAGTCCTTTGATCATACTTGGCCTGTGGACAGCACACTGTTGACAGTTGTCATTCCTAGCTATTGCTGCCATCTCCAGTGGACAGCTGTCTACCTCTGATTGACTGGCAACTCTCAAATGCTGGGATTTTTGCCCCTAGGTCCTTATCGCTTGGGAACACCTCCTAGTGACCATTTAAGTGCCTGACTGGTGCTTAATGTGCTGAGCCTTCCCCAAAGGGGATGATACAAGGATCTTGCCCATTCTCCAGCTGCAGTGAGAACCCTGTCACCTGGTTTAAATACTGTCCAAGATCGGCAGATTTTTATCAGAGTTGACGAGAGGATGATTGTAAGTGAGATGACTCATTTATTTAATTCAGGAGGGCTAGAATAGACTAAGCATCCTAACTACTATGCAAACTGTGATCAGATAAATAAAACTTTTCCGTTGTGAGATACCCAGATAAAGTTTGAATGCAGGGCAGAATTTTACAGACCCCTGTTGATGGGTTGGGGCTGATAACATTCCCAGAGGACCTTTTCAGTTTGTCCACCTGCCCCTGTCTGCACTTTTACATGAAGCCAATGAAGGTGGTGCATCTGACCTCATTCTAATCGAGGTCCTTGATTGTCCAAAAGAATGGGTATTTAAGGCCATCTCCTGAGCCAACAGTTTTGAGCCTGAGGGAATGGCTTCAAGACCTAGGAGGAACAAAGAACAAAGAAAATTACTGCACAGGAACAGGCTCTTCGGCCCTTCAAGTCTGCACCGACTGCACTAAAAACACCCATATCCCTCTATTCCTAGTCTGTTCCCAAGAAAGCCTGGCATGTTAATCTGTTTGGGCCTTGGCAGAAGGGGGTGGGTTGTCACCAGTCCTGATCCACTTTAGCAATTGAGTACCCGACACCCGCCAGCGCCCCCCCAAGGTCTGTCCTTCCAGGTATTCCCTTCCCAATCAACCTTCAAAGCATGACTCCCCAACATCTTCTCCCTCTACCCTATCTCTCCCATGAGTCCTCACACTCCCACAACCCTTTCCCCACTCTTCCTCTCCCCACCCACATTCATTTCCCCTCCCACCCCGTTCTGCCCACCCCCATTCTTCCAAACCCCTCTACCCTTCACCTGCACCCACACCTTCATTTCCCCCTCTGACCTCCTTCTATTCACTCCTCTCCTCCACCCCCGCCCTCTCTCAATCCCTTCACCCATTTCCCGGATCTTCCTTCCCCTCCTAAATGAGACTCTGCATTTATTTCCATCCTCAAGCACCAGTACTTGGATTAGTGAGTCTACTTGTTGTCCCAGCAGTCATCACTACTCCCAATGGCTTGCATGGTGTTACCTTGTAAAACATCACTACTCTGCAATCTACCTTAGAGAATATGGCCCAATCTAGCAAGACTGCATCCAGATTCTTACACGAGAAGTCTAGTCATCTTGGGAAAACTGTTAAATGAAGTAAGTAAAGGCCTTCAAGGAATCAATCATTTCCCAAAAGCAAGAAATATTCAAGTGGGGAAAGAAGAATACTGGTTTAAACTGTTTTTTTTCCTTCTGGGCTACTAAAGCTTTAAACTAATTTTTCTTTCTCTCTCTTTATTAATCCTCCTGTACCAGATTTAGCACTGAGTTCAACAACTTACACTTCCTTGTCCAGAAGTGTGTTGTTCATATCACAATCCTTCAATCTGATTGGTTATGGAGGCCTACAGTTGCCCAACCTGTTCACTTGGATCCCACATGCCCGTACAAGATGCTGTACAACATTTCTACTTTGCACTTTCAGCACCTCTGTAAGGCAAAATACGATAAATGGTGATGGGCAAGTCTAACTAATAGTGGGCACCATCCATTGAACTCAAATAGCAATTTTTGGGCCATTATATTCGGCATGAAATGAATCAAATTTGTTGCTTTGGTTCACAGTCTCTTTTGATAGCAGTTTCTGGATATGCATTGTCAGAATGCCATTCATATTGAAGTTGTTTGAATCGCTTCATTGTTCTTTAATATATCTTTCAGGGATTGGTGAAGGTATAACAAGGGCTGTTGATGCAGAGGAACTTTGTTCCATTTTTCAGGGGAGAGGAATGAACATATTACCCAAAAAGTGTTGTTCAATCAGCTGATCCCTGTCACCCCACCCTCCCCCCCATTTCTTCTACTTCTCTTGCCCCTTCGTCCAATTCTTCCTAATTAGATGGTGACTCTTTTGTTGCCCTGGCTCCTCTAAGGCTCTGTGTATTGCCCAGACCTATTCAGCACTTGAACCTTTGCTTCAATAGCCCAGAAATGTACTTAGTGACATATTTATGGCGTTCCCATGACCAAGATTGTACCTGAGCTGTTCAGCTATGTTGCAATAGCAGAGAGGCCCCACCAATCATGTGTACAAAGTTTAGTCTTTAAACCTCTGCAGCCAACATGCTGCACTTTCAAAGGATTGAATAGTAAGGGTCTGCATGACTAACACAAGATGAAGAGTGAGCTCCTCGGCTGCTTCTTCAGAGTTTTGTTATTTCTTGTTTCATTTTGTTTTTGGTTTGACAGTGCACACTTGAGTGTCACTGTGATTGAATAAATACCAGAACCAATAAACCTGGTTTAAAAGCACACTTGGCTGGCATTAGTGGCATTTGATCTTATAATTATTCAGTCATTGACTTGGAATATGCCAAATATGAGGTGTGAGAACAAATTGATCAACCACGCATTGCTTAGGAATTTGCAATTGCCTCCTTAATGGAACTTAATTGCATCTTCATAATTCCAACTTGCTTCTCACGTGTGGGCAGATTTTCATTTGTTTCCGTAGCTGGTAGTTCCTGGAACAGGTCATTAGTCTGTCACCAGAGGCTTATAGCTTGAGGGTGTCACTCCACATCAATCTGACATCAATCCTACTCTTAATGCCAGCCATTGACACTCAACTTTATCATAGATTCATGAAATTATAAAATCTCTAAGTGCAGAAAGAGGCCATTTGGCCCATTGAGCCTGCAACGACCACAATCCCACCCAGGCCCCATTCCCACAACCCCACATATTTATTATGTTAACCCCTCTGACACGAGGGTCAATTTAGCATGGCCAAATCAACTTAACCCGCACATCTTTGGAAAGTGGGAGGAAACCAGAGCACCTGAAAGAAACCACGCAGACATGGGGAGAATGTGCAAACATTCTCCTCCATATTCATAACCCTGTGGCAAAATCTATTAATCTCTATTCAACACAGATATGGGATAGTCACTAATTACCCTAATAAGGAATTTAGGAGAAACGTCTCTATCCAGTGAATAATTAGAATGTGGAATTTATTACATATGGAGTAATTGAGGCAAATAGCAGAATTGCATTTAAAGATAAATACAGGTGAAGGAATAGCTGAAATGTTTAAATGAAGTAGGGTAGAAAAAACTTTGTGTGAAAGGCAAGCATTGGTGTAAAGAGATTGGGCTGAATGGCCTGTTACTATAAATCCATTCAAGAATGGACCTAAGCTTATCTGAAAAATAACTCAGTGCTAATGCAAAGTCTAAAATTGTACTGTTTCATTTCCTGATGATCTCAATTGCCTCTCCAGGGCAAGGCTTAGGGTTACACACAGGAGCTAAGGAAAACAAACCTTCTGAACAGAAGTCCACTTTTCACATTAGACCCCATCAACAGTGCAGTTTTCAGTTGTGAGTGATGATGCGAAAATTAACAGGGAAAAAACTATTTCCCTGATGCTGCAATTATCGTTGGTGCCTGGTGCAACAGCACCCCCTTGTCTGATACTCCAATTTAATCATAGCAATTTAAAAAGCCATTGGAAGAAAATATAATAGGTAACCAATAGTCTTTGTTCTCTTTGGTCTGATTCATCCGTGGTAACAAACATAACCATTTCTGCTACACTCATTTAAATAGTTCTCACCCTTTCATCACAGGCAGTGAGTAATGACAGAACTTGACATGTAACCTGACATCATATAATACAGAAAAATTTACTCAACTTTAACTTTCCTTGGCTGTAATTATAGTGTGATCAAGACACAGACACCCGAGTATTTGAAATTCTTTTGTTTGTGTAACTCAGTACAACTTAGTAACACCCATGTTCGTGGGAGAATGCAGTGCTCTCATTTCCTGGCACTTTGTGTAAGTCGCAGGACAAGGAGAGCTGTGCTGGAACAAGCCTGTGCCATGTCTTAATTAATAACTCAAATAAACAGTTGCCATCTCTAATCAAGTTGAAAAGCAGGCAGGATAAGGACAGGGCAGGACAGGGTGGGATTGTAATTTGCTTTACTGACAATGAGAATTCAATGAAAACCTTATGATCTGGTGTCTCCACTGTACATTTTAAGACAGCGATAAGCAGGAATAGCTTGTGTTTTAAAAATTCAGCACACCCTGCATAAATTCTGAACTGACCATTCAAATAGTCCAAAACAAAACACTGCAGATGTGGAATCAGAAACAAAAACACAAAATGCTGGAAAATCTCAGCAGGGAATGGAGCCAACTGCCAGAATTTTCCCGTCCTGCTGAAATGAGGGTGGATGAGGCTCGCAGATCAGAATTCTCCTTTGGCCGCGGGCGGGATTTTACGTGCCTCACCCAAATGATGTCGTAAAATCTCGCCCAACATTTCGAGTCTGGGTGACCCTTTGTCAGAGCAGAAGAGATGGCAAAGAGCCTGGTCTTCAAAAAGTTATACTGGAGGACCCTGGCATGTGTGTTTCAGAATCCGGCCTTAAAAAGTGGTATTCAAGGAAGTGTCCTCTAACAATTCCGTGAACTTGTCCAACATGGAGCCTGACCGCACAGATCAGGGAAATCTGATCACAATGGGGTTTCCATTGTCTTCCTGTTCCACCTCGCTAGCTGTCATATTCAATGGATCATTCTCCACCATTTCTGTCACTTCCAGCACAATGCCACCACCAAACACATCTGCCCTTCCCATATACTTCAAAGACATTGACCATCTCAATTTATCTGCTTCCCTCACTCACTCTATCCTGTCTCCCTCTGAACCTGCTGACTATGTCCCCTTAGGTTGAAGTCTGACATTGTCATCAAATCTGTTGACAAGAGTTATGCTGTTGTCTGGTGTACTGACCTCTACCTCACAGAGACTGAGCACCAACTCTCAGAGACTTCTTCCTATCTCCCCCTGACTCCACCACTAAACATCACTTTTTCCAGGACTATCACTGACCTCATCTCCTCTGGAGAGCTTCCCTCCACAACCTCCAACCTCACAGCCCCTCAAATCCACATAGCCTACTTCTCTCCCTTCCCAAAACCCACAAATAAGACTGTCCTGGTAGACCCATCATTTCAGCCTGTTCTTATCCCATGGAATGCATTTCTTCCTATCTTGATTCCATTGTCTCTTTCCCTTGTCCTGCCTCTTCCCACCTACACTGCAAGGGGCTGAATGGCCTACTCCTGCTCCTATTTCTTATGTTCTTACATTTGTGATTCTTCTTACATCATTTCAACTATTTCCAGTTTCCTTGCCCTAACTGCCTCATCATCATTATAGGTACACCCTATAATCTCGCTACACCCTTATCCCCCACCAGGAGGGTCCCAGAGATCTCCACTTTTTCCTTGAACAGAGGCCCAACCAATCCACACCATCCACCACTCTCCTCTTCCTGACTAGGCTCGTTTTCACATTGAATATGTTTTCCTTTTAACTTGTTTCACCTCCTCCAAATAAAAGGTATTGCCTAGGATACCTAATGGATCCTGGCTATGCTGTTTTTTAGTGATATGTAGAATATTTCCTATTGCAGCCCCACTCAGGCCTCCTCCCACAACTCTTTTTCTGATCCATTGATGACTGTTTTGGAACCTGCTTCCTGTTCTCATCTAGAACTGCTTCCAATTTCCACCCCTCTCTCACCTTCACATAGTCCATCTCTGACACTTCCCATCTCTTTCTTGACTTCTCTGCCTCACATTCTAGGGATAAACAGTCAACTGATCTTCATGACAAGAACATCAATTGCCACAGCTACCTTGACTCCATCTCCTCACACCATGCTTCCTGTAAGGATTCCATTCGATCTGATGATATTACCTTCTACACTGGTGCTTCCACCGTGTCTTTCTTTTCCCTCAATCAAAGGATTCCCCTCAACCACTGTGTTTGACGGGGCCTTCAGCCACCTCTGACCCATTTCCAGGTCATCTGCTCTCACTCTATTCCCTTCCTCCCAGAACCAGGATAGAATTCTTCTTGTCTCCACTGCCCACACCACGGGCCTCTATCAATTCTGTCAACTCCAGGATGACATTCCCACCAAGCACTTCTTGTCTTCACACTGCCTCCCCCAACATACAGTCTGAAGGGACAGTTCTCTCCACTGCATCTTGGCCCACTCCTCTATCACCACAAACACCACATCTCCTTTCCACAGCACCTTTCCATGCAATTGCAGAAGGTGTAACACCTGCTCCTTTCACCGCCTCTCTCCTCACTGCTCAATGCCCCCAAAACTCCTTTGGTGTACATGTATATAAAAGCAAAATTCAAAATAGAAACTGAAAATTCTGCATTTGTACCTTTTTTTTCAATTCACTATACTGCATTCACTGTACCGCATGATCACAATGTGGTTTTCTCTATATTGGGGAGACCAAACACAGACTGGGGGACCATTCTTCAGAACACCTCTTTTCAGTCCACAAATAGGACTCCAGCCCTCCTGTCAGGAACTACTTTGATTCACAATCTTGCCTTCACACTCATATTTATATCCTCAGTCTGCTGCAATATTCTAGTGAAGCCCAGCGCCAGCTTGATGAGCATCTTCAGAATTAGCATTTTTCAGCCTTCTAGACTTCCCATTGAATTTAACAATTCCAGGCATAATCTCTGTCCTCCATTTTATATATTTTTCATCCTAGTGCCAATCTGCATCTTGTTCTCATGTTTCGGTTTCAGACAACGTTGATCTTTATTCTGCTATTGACACTTACTCTGCACCAGTGCTTTGTCTCTTTATTACAAGTATTATCATTCTCTTTGCCTGATTTTCACAACATTTTTGTTATTTACTCTTCCCTGCCCTCTAACTTATTCCTGACCTCTTCTTTTGCTTCACCTGCGACTCCCCTCTTTCTCAACAAGATAAAACCCAATACATTTCCATCTTCAGCCTTGAAGTAGAATCATGTTGGACCCTAAATGTTAACTCTCTTTCTCGCTGTGCAGATGCTGCCAGACCTGCTGAGGTTTTCCAGCATTTTCTCTTTTTACTTTACAGGGATCATCGCTTCTTTCTGCTTCACTCTTCCATCACTTCCAAGACCAGTTCTCTTTTTGCATGACATTTTTCCAAGCCAGCACAGAAAATGAAGAACTAAGATAAGGACAAAATATGGCAGAAGCTGGAATCAGAAACAAAAACAGAAAATACTGGAGAAACTCAGCAGGTCCAACAGCATCTGGGGAGAGAGAATAGAGCCAATGTTTCAAGTCTGGATGACTCTTTATCAGACTGGCAAAGGGTCGTCCAGACTCAAAACCTTGGCTGTATTCGCTCTCCACAGATGTTGTCGGAGTGTTGAGTCCCTTATTTGGTTTCAGGAGATGAAACTCCTGTCTTTTTAGCTCCTCTCTTTCCAACACTAAGGACTGCAAGCTCTCCTTTAAGGTGAAACAGCAATTTACTTGTGCTTGTTTCCCTTTAATATACTATATTTGCTGTTCATGATGTGATCTCCTCAACAGCAGGCAGTCCAAACAGAGACTGAGTGATCACCTCACTGAACATGTCTGCTCAGTCTATAAATATGACTCTGAGCTTCTGCCATTTCAATACTCTGCCCCAGTCTGTCTCTGTTGTCCTTGGCCTCCCACATGGTTCTAATGAGGATCGATGGAGCCTTATGAGATGGCATTCATGGTTTCTTTAAACGCTTTACAACTTCCTGGAATCAGCAGTGAATTCAAACATTTCAGATCATTTTTTCAGAAAGCAGGTGTTGGTAATGATTCTGCTCATTAACAACTTTTCTGGAACTCTTCTTTCATTATTTATTCCATTATCACCCCCTTTGCCTTTCACCATTATCACATTAGTCAGTTATTCTCCCCTGACTTCACTCTTACCATGATTTGGAGATGCCAGTGCTGGACTAAGGTAAATACAATAAGAAGTCTCACAACATCAGATTAAAGTCCAGCAAAAAGTCCACTAGCTTCTGGCATTTGCTACCAAATAAACCTGTTGGACTTTAACCTGGTGTTGTGAGACTTCTTACTATGTTCACCCTTACCACACAGACCTTCCCTTTTATTCATACTTCTTGTTTCCCAGCCTCTGCACTTGCTTAAAATGTGATATCTTGGCAACACTTTGCAATTTATGAACCATAGCATCTCTACAGTCCAGAAGTAGGCCATTCGGCCCATTCAGTCTGCATCAACTATCCGAAAGAATATCCCTCTCTCCTCCACACTATCCCCATAACCCTGGATAATCCCCTAATCCTACACATTTTGGGACATAAGGGCCAATTTACCATGGGCAATCCACCTAACCCACAGTGTGGGAGGAAACTGGAGCATCCAGAGCAAACACATGCAGATGTGGGGAGAACGTGTAAACACCACACGGACAGTTGTCCGAGGCTGGAATTGAACCTTGGTCCCAGGTGTTCTGAGGCAATGGTGCTAACCATTGGCCACTGTGCTGTTTTATTGAAGGGACATTGGTCTGGTTTATTGGGCTGAATTTTCCGGGCCCAGTGGAGGTGGGCAGGGAGGCAGATCAAACTGGAAGATTGATCAGGGAAATGTTGAAATGAAAGCTTGATGTCTTCATGCTAGATATTGTGAAGGGCAGCTGGCATGGCAGGAAGATATCACTTCTCCACAGGTAACTAAACTTCTTGAAAAGCCAATTCACTTTGATTTTATAGGATTGTATGACCTTTTCAGCCTGCAGGTTAACCACGGGGTTTCAGAACCTTACTTGCTATGAGGAGGCAGTGAGGAAGTTGAAGTTCAGTCCCGACTGCAAATGGGAGGCATCAAAAGCACTGCAGGGTCATGCCAGGGAGAGTGGCAAAGTGTGAACAGTGGCACAGATAGTAGGGTGAAGGAGAAAAGATGCCAAAGCTCCAGTGGCAAGAAGGGGTACAGAGAGGCCCTGGATATTGAGTAAGTCAAAGATCATGGTCCTCATTTGCTCAGTTTTCAGTTCCTCCAGTGAGGAGGAGTAGCAGAGGGGGAGAGAGAGAGAGCTGCAGCAACAAGAGAAAGGGAGAAGGTACAAGAGGGAGATACAGGGAGAATGGCACCAGAAGGTGGAGGAGGAGACTGCATTGGGGACAGACCAGGGCGATGGCACCTAAGAGGGGAGTGGAGTGGTGAAGCACAGATAGTGAATGGAAGAGACAGCACTGGGGGCTGGGGAAGAAAGCATTGGATAGAATGTAGGGAGAATGTGCTGTGTGGCTATCTAGGGTCTAGCTCCAGTTACCTGGCTGCTGCTATTCCCCTCAGGTTTGTTTCCAACTGCCACAATTTAAAAGAGCTCTGGCAGCCCTTTCATGATGGCAAATGTAGTCCCTACAGCATGTCCTCACACTGCTTGTGGATGCTGCCTCAGCCTGTCATCAGATATTTGGTCTTCATCACATTCCTCAGTCATTCCCCTTGCACAAACATCAGTGCTGCCTGCTTCTGGTCCTGCAGGTTGTACCAAAAAACTCAGCTTGTTACCGCTATCCACAAGTGGGCGGCATGGTGGCACAGTGGTTAGCACTGCTGCCTCACAGTGCCAGTGACCCTGGTTCAATTCCAGTCTTGGATCATTGACTGTGTAGAGTTTGCAAATTCTCCCCACGTTTGTGTGGGTTTCCTTCAAGTGCCCTGATTTCCTCCCACAGTCCCGAAGATGTGCAGGTTAGGTTGATTGACCATGCTAACCTAACTCCTTGTGTCAGGGGATTAGCAGGGTAGATATGTGGGATTGTGGGAATGAAGCCTGGTGGAATTGTGGTTAGTGCAGATTCAGTGGGCTGAGAAGGCCTCTTTTTGCATTGTAGAAATCCAATGATTCTATAAAGTGCTGGCTGGCCCAATAAGTGTTTAGAGTATTTTCTGCTTTTCTTTTCCATTCTGGTGAGAGGTCATCGACTAAATACATTGGGCTGGATCTTGCTGGAGTGGGGCATATTTTATTCTATCTGGTCATATAATCTGGTATTTATTATCCATCTCTAATTGGTCATACCATATAGTCTGTGTGATAAAAATGATGTTAAGGAGGAAATTCCCAGATTTTGACCCAGTATCGATGAAAGAAAGATGTTATACTAGTGTGTAACATGAAGGGGAACATGGTGGAGATGTTTATATATATCTGATATACCTTTACCTATATACCTTTCCCCTCCAAGGTTGCCGTTTGTGTGATGCTGTCAAAAATACCTTGTTGAGTTGTTGAAATGCAGCTATTTACTGCAGCCATGGTGTTGCCAATAGAGGATGATTTATTTCTAAAAAAGAAAGATTTATTTCAGGAAAAACATTGAATCCCTACAGTACAGAAGGGACCATTTAGCCCATCGAATCTGTACCGACTACAATCCCATCTAGACTCTATTCCCGTAACCCCACACATTTACCCTGCCAATCCCCCCCTTACACTAGGGTCAATTTAGCATGACCAATCAACCTAACCCACACATCTTTGGACTGTGGGAGGAAACAGGAGCACCTGGAGGAAACTCACACAGACACAGGAATTATGTGCAAACTCTACAAAGACAGTGACCAAGGCTAGAATCAAACTGGGTCCCTGGTGCTGTGAGGCAGCAATGTGACCACTGTGCCACTGTACCCATCCAAATCTTGGCTTTGATTTGCTCCCATGCTCAATTAGCTGATCATAGCTAGCCTGACATTAGGGGTACAACAACGCTTCTTTGGATCCATGCATAAGAAAACAGTTTGGGGATCCCACCAGTGACTCCTGTTGCAAGTGTACTGGCCTGGAGGTTGGGTAATGATGGAGCTTGATGTTAATCAAGCTAATCAAGCAAGTAGCTAGCTAACATTATTATGTTGCAAAAGGTATCAGACCCTCAACATGTTCGCAGATTAAGCTGTTTAATCTAAAGCATCACTACAAATTGGGTATGTTAGCAAACAGATGCCTTACTGTACGTTGAATATTTTAGGTCCCATTTTTGGGAAACTTTGATGGCTATAATTAGCATACTGTGAGGGCTAACACATTAATAAATTAAACAAATAACACTTAATTTAGATATGCAAATTGTGCAGATCAGAAAATAAGCTTTTTTCTCCAAAATAAAGAACATAAGCCCTGTCCTAATTAAATTAGCAATGAATGACAATTATGCTATTAGTGACAAGGTAATAATTAATTATACTAATTAGGTTTAAAGTGTGTAAATGATGTTACTTAAAAATTATTCTCCCAGTAACTGAAAAACAATTAAGAACTGCCTTTACAAAACTTAGCATGTATTTTTGTCATGTTGCTAGATATTGTAAAATAACTATGTTAAGTGGACCTAATTTAAGGAGAATGTATTTACATTTATGAATAAGCTAACTGGTCTAGTTGTAAGTATTACCTACATTCCATTAACTATTGAGCCAGTGCCCTTATGGTCAATTCAGCAAGAAAGTGCTCCAAACCATGCATGATGACATACCTTGCTGGTTAGCAATGTTCAGTATTATCACGTGATGTTGGTAGTTACTTTAATAGCAGTTAATGTTGGTGCAAATTTGATGGGCTGAGAGAAGATGATCCAGTCTTGGATCTCCTCATCAATGGGTGGTCTTTTGAGAGGAGTGGCTGCCAAGGTATGGAAAATAGTTAACATATTCCAGAGTCCCTCTCTGAGCATGCAAAGGAGATGGAATATTGGCTGATCAGGTATCAGTTGATATTTTGGTAACATTCAAGGACAGGCTGAGTTTCTTGTATGCAGAATTGAAAAGATCTCCGCAAGTCAATGGAAGTCCTGATGTATAGAGCAGTCGTCATCAACACACTCCTGTGCTGCAGTGAGACCTGGTTTATATATTAGTGGCACATGGAAGAAATGCTTGTTGTTTTCTTGGAGTCAGCTCCATATTCAGGCAAAAACTTCTAAAAATTAACTTCAATAGACTGGACACCATCTGCATGGCTGAAAACCATCTCTTCCACCAGGTCTGTTTTTCCAACTCTCAGATGATCAACTTTTTCAAATCAACAGCAGAGTATCAACTGCTTCATTTGCCAATCTAGAATAAAGACCCGAGGATGAAATCCATTAGGATCCAAAAACCTAACTCGTTGCTCAGTATCACTTCCACAGCGATTATAATTTCACAAAAATCCTCTCTCCTTATTATCTATTTTTAAATCCTATTCTCAATCTCCATAGGACCAATATTCACCTCGCTTACTCTTTGCTGTTTTAAACAACTGTAGAAATTCTTGCTGTTATATTTTTAGCTCACTTTCCGTCATGCTCTAATTAGTTTCTCCTGATTAACTTTTAAGTCAATCTTTGTGATCTTTATATTCTGACCAATCTTCCAAGCTAGCACTCACCTTTGCTCAGTTATATGCTTTTTCCTTAAGTTTGATGCTTTTCTTAATTTATCTCATTAACCATGGTAGGGAGTTGCCAGCATTGGATTGGAGTAGGCACAATAAATAGTCACACAACACCAAGTTAAAGTCTAACAGGTTTATTCGGTAGCACAAGCTTTTAGACCATTGCTCCTTCATCAGGTGAGCGTCATCTGTTTTTAGTTAACAACAGATGGAGGATCCTTCCCTGAGAATATTTCTTTATACTAGGAATATACTTATGCTGAATATATAGAAATATCCCTTTAAATATTTGCCTCTGCTTCTCTATTGATCTATTCTCAAGTCTAGTATACTAGTTCACTTCAGCCAGCAGAGCTTTCATGACTCACTTAAGTTTAAACATTAGTCTTAGACTCATTCTTCTCCCTATCAAATTGATGTAACATTCAATCATATTGTGGTCACTGTTACCTGGGGTGCCTTTATTCTGAGGTAATTAATTAAGTTGGTCACATTGTATAATACCACATCTAACACAACCTGTTCTCTAGTTGATTCCAGAATGTGCTACTTTGAGAAACTAATTTAGAACATCAGCATTTTGGACCTGGGACTGAAGTCTTCTGGCCCACTAGGTTCCCCTCCCTCCCATTACACCCCACCCCCTCCCCATCCAACCAGGAGTGGTTTACTCCAGCACGGTTTACAACAGCTCCTCACTAATGGGGAACTGATGACCCAACCCTGCTGGAGTGAAAGGAAGCCATGGAGATTGGGAGTAGGGGGTACCCTCAGGCATTGTCAAATTGGCAGTGCCAGCCTGGCCTCAAGGGACAAAGTGGCAATGCCCAAGGGGCACCTTGGCACTTCTCACTACGCATTTGGCACTGTCAAGAGGACGGTGAGTATGGAGGAGATTGGTGGGTCGGGGGTCCCATTGCAACTCTGCAGTCAAGATTAATGGCAGAGGGAGAGAAGGAATTGATTGGAGCTGGCCATTGGGAGTACTGTCGAGGAGTGGGGTCAGGTCAGTGGGGGAGGAATGGTGAAGGCAGAGTCTGGACTGCTGGGGATTGGTGGGGGTTGGAGATTGGGGAGATCGAGGCTGGCCAGGAGAGTGGAGGGGGTTGTGGACCGGGCCCAGAGATACCCGAGAGGCTAGCAATCAAAAGCCAGCAATTGGGAGACTGGCAATGCGGGGCTTGTGCGCATTGACCTCTGCTATGACAGATCAGCATATGGCGGTCTCTCCAGTGGGAATAGGCCCTGTCCCCTGATTTTCAGTGTGAATCCCTCTGAGGCACTCTGCAGTGCTCAGGTTCATTTTGAAAATCCCACTCAAAAAACCAATGGGAGTTACTCCTGTTTTAAGGCAAATTTAGCAGAATTTTTTGGGGAGAATCCTGGTCAAGGGTTTTTTAGATGGATATGGATAGTTTGAGTGAGGAGGCAAAAATCTGGAAGATGGAGTATAATGTGGGAAAATATGAAGTTCTTCACTTTGACAGGAAGATTAATGAAGTGGTGTATTACTAAGATGGACGATGACTGTATAATTCCAAAGTGTACAGGATCTAGGTATTTGAGTGCATGAATCGCAGAATGTCAGTATATAGGTACAGCAAGTAATTAAGAAAACTATTGGAATGTTATCCTTTATTATAAGAGGATTTGGACACAAAAATAAGGAATTACACTTCGTTTAGTATTTGTGTGACCATATTTTGAATAATATGTGACATTTTTGGTCTTCTTATTTAAGGAAAGATGTATATACGTTGGAAGTAGTTCAGAGGATGTTCACCAGATTGATAACTGAGATTTTTCGGAAAGGTTGGACAGCCTGGGCTTGTTTCCATTGGGGCTCAAAAGAGTGTGGAGTAATTTGATTGAAATATATGATTCTGAATAGTGTTGACAAAGTGGACATGGAAGGAATGTTTCCCTCTCTTTGATTTGATGTAGTATTTTCACATATATTAGTATACAGTGAAAATTATTGCTTCATGCACGCTATATATACAAAGTACATCGTTGGTAGAGAAGGAAATGAGAGAGTGCAGAATGCAGTATTATAGTCATAGCTAGGGTGTAGAGAAAGATCAACTTAATGCAAGGTAGGACATGGGTGAATCCAGAACTAGGGACACTTCTAAGAAATTCGGGGTCACCCTTTTAGGATAGAGATGACGAGACTTTTTTCTCTGAGTGCTGTACAATTTTGGAACTCTGCCACAGAAAATGGTGGAGATAGGGTTTTGAACATTTTTAAGATGGAGCTGGATAGATTCTTGTTTGATAAGGAAATCATAGTTATCAGCTATAGATGGGAATATGGAAGTTGAAATGAAACATATCAGCCATGATCTTATTGGATGGCAGAACAGACTCGAGGGGCCAAACGATCTACTTGTGGTCCTCTTTTGTACATTTATATATTCACATGCAGAGATTCTGTCGATCTTGTTTTGATGAACTCTGACAGAGGTTCCAAGCTTATGTCTGCTCTTGTAATATAGTATGATATGCCCATCCCTACCTCTGTCAACTTCCCTAGCCCTCTGAGATATCTATTCTGTCACTTCGGGCATCCCCTAAGCTCTGGAACATCCCCATCTATATCGCTCGGCCTCTTTATCTCATTATTTACCTCATGTGCCTGCATATTATAGTTTGGTTTTATATTCCTAGAAAATGCTTTGGGACAAGTTATTCTGTTAATGTATGAATATATAAGTTGTTGTTATTAAATTCCTGTTGTATAAATGGAGATCTGGCTGAAATATGAATAGTTTTTATGATGCAGCCAGTTGTGCTCATGTATAGAATTGACAGTACACTTATCCCGCTGGCGCTGTTCAGTGGAAAGTATTTTGAAGGTTAATTTATATGAGTGACCCCCTCAGGGGGATGCTGACAGCCACAAAGTTGTACCTCATTCACATTGAATGTCTTCAAAAGAGATAAATTAGGAAGTGAAAATGAAAATCTCAAAAAAGCCAAATTCATTTGTTCTATGACAGCTCATGTGTACTTTGTGCATACTAATGAATTGGTTACTGCTAAGTGGTTGGGTTACTGGGCACCCATTGCAAATATTAACCTTCTAATCATTCATCTATTGAACTGGTAACATCATTTAGCTACTAATCCTTCATCTATTAAACCAGAATAAACATCATACTTGAATCTCTTCAAGTAGTCAAAACTATCTGATTATATGTAAATATAAAACAGCATGCCTCCGGATAAATAAGTCATTGCATTACAGTGAAGATCTGTATGTGTTCTTCCTCTGTGTATATAAAGGATTGAGGGAAATGGATTACACACCTAACAGGAGCGTACTGTGAAACTGCAACAATTATATTACCTTCCTTGGGTTTCTTTTATCCATCCTTCATTCATATTGATGAGCTGAAACAACAGCGTTTAATGCATGCTTTCACTGGGAATCAACAAACGCGCTCTGACCCTCCCCCAACACCTCCTGCGGAATAATACAGTTATATCCTTGAGGTGTTCCTGTTTGATTAGTTGTCTCTATTCAAAAATGTCAACATTTTAATTAAAATAAACTGGTTGGATATTGGTAATAAAAAAGAAACACGGAATATTAAATATAACCATCTCTTAAAGGCTCAAGTACACTTTCAGTAGTTTGTTGCCATGGTCTTAATACATGAATTTGGATTTTGAAGTGTTCAAAAGAATCTTTCTGGAAATAATATTCAAGCTGAATACATTTAGCCTATACTCAGTGACTAACAATGTGTCATTCAATATTGTGTAATTTGTGTCTTTTTGTTACTGTAAATTTTTCACCTGTGATTGGGAGGATCTTGGTCTTTGAAGTAGTGAACAAGGTTTCTGAGCATATCATTCTGCTCTCTGTCATTCTGGATTCACTGGAGCGAGAACCTGATCCTCAATGTTATCTAAAACCCAGCCCTTCATAACTTTTTAAAATTTGTTCAGTGGGATGCAGACATCACTAGATGGGCCAGCATTTGTTGCTCATCGCTAATTGACCATGAGTTGAATGATTTGTCAGGCTATTTCAGGGGACATTTAACCGCGTTGCTTAGAGTTTGGAGTTCCATGTGGGCCAGCCTAGGTAAGGATGGCAGATTTCCTGCATTAGTGAACCAGATGGATTTTTACGACAATCGACAATGGTTTCGTGGTCATCATTAGACATAATTCCACATTTTTTAGTGAATTCAAATTTCACCATCCGTCTTGGAAAATAAGCGCACAGGTACAGCAGGCAGTAAAGAAGGCAAATGGCATGTTGGCCTTCATAGTGAGAGGATTTGAGTAGAGGGATAGGGATGCTTTGCTGCAATTGTATAGGATGTTGGTGAGGCCACACCTGGAGTAATGTGTGCAGTTTTGATGTCCTTATCTGAGGAAGGATGTCCTTGCTGTAGAGGAAGTACAGCGAAGGTTTACCAGGCTGATTCCTGGGATGGCAGATCTGTCATATGAGGAGAGATTAAGTCGGTTAGGATTATGAGAGGATATCTCATAGAAACATATGAAATTCTAACAGTGTTAGACAGGATAGATTCAGAAAGATGTTCCCAATAGTGGGAGAATCCAGAATTAGGGGTTATAGTTTGAGGATAAGGGGTAAATGTTTTAGAACTGAGGTGAAGAGAAATTTCTTCACCCAGACAGTGTTGAATCTTTGGAATTCGCTACTACAGCATGTAGCTAAGGCCAAAATGTTGTCTGATTTCAAGAAGAAATTACATATAGCTCTTGAGGCAAAAGGGATCAATGGATATGTAGGAGAAGTGGGGAATCAGGATATTGAATTCAATGATCAGCCATGATCAAAATGAATGGTGGAGCAGGGTCAAAGGGCCAAATGGCCTGCTCCTTTTCTAGTTTCTATGTTTCTATCTTGGCAGACTATGGCTGCAGGATCTGATGATTAGCCCAATTAACAAAATGCATTCCTCTTGTAGAGAAAGATTGCATATAATGTCAATGAATGATAAACCACTGGGAAGAAACCACTAACATCAACACATTGGCTCATCATGAAGAGGAAGTACAGTCAGGCATTGGAATGAATTCTGGTTTAGTAATCGGAGGAAGATATCTGGAATAAAATCAGAGAATACCCACAATACAGAGGAGGCCATTCAATGTATCAAGTCTGTGATGACAACAATCCCACTCAGGCCTTAACCCTGTAACCCACATATTTCCTAATCCCCCAGCACTAAGACCAAACGTTGCTTGGTTTCAAGACCAAATTAGATATAAGACTAAGGGCTAAAGGGATATGTGATTAGCAATTTAGTATGACCAATCAACCTAACCCACACATCTTTGGTGTGTGGGAAAAAACTAAAGCACTTGAAGGAAACCCATGCAGACATGTAGATAACATGCAAACTTCACAGTTGCAAGTCACCCAAGGTGAAAATTGAATCCAGGTCCCTGGTGCTATGAAGCAGCAGTGCTAACCACTGTGCAATTCTAGATAGATGTAAGTACAGTTTGGGTGGGTTTGATATTAAATAATTGATTATATAATATTTCTATGAATTCCTCACTCTGAGGAAGTTAAACTCACTGGGCTGTAAGGATAGTCTGGGGAACAGGGCTGTTGATTGATTTTCAAAGAGCTACCATGCACTTGAATGGCCAAATGGTCTTTATTTGTACAGTAATGACTCAATGAAATGAAAGTGAAACTGGTGAGTACTGGTTACTTTAAGATTTTTCATTGTAATCTCACAACATTAACAGATATAGTAAGAATGGCAAGGGCTTTTGTGTTTCAGTTTCTGAACCTGCCCTTTTATGATTTGGCATGCTCAATTCTTGACTGGGGGTTATAAGATGCTGGCATGTGTGCTATTGAACAAATGAACTTAATACCTAAGCACCCTGCATCTTCTGAAAATTTATAACTAATCAAAAATCTTCATCATGAGGTGACACCTTAGCAGTGGACAAGGGGAGCAATTCCTACAAAACTGCAGGAATGCAATTAAAAAGCACTCAAATACGATTTCATTATTGCTCCAGATGATTTGAGATAATAGATCTCTCTGCACCAGAAAACCAATCTTCAGAAACATTAGGAGTAAGAGTCATTTTGGAATCATTGTAGAAAGTGCAATGTTCAGTGCCTCTCTTTATTATCAATGAGCAGTTTAAAGTATTAATCAAAATTAATAATGAGCCAACCATTACGTGAAAATAGTTTCCCCTTCTATTGGCTGGCTGTCACAAACCGTAAGCTGAATTTGTGCAGTATTGTTTTGCATGACAATTTGTTTAGGTTAGATCCTGGGGAGAGTGATGCTGGGATCCTGATTCTATAGGTGGAATTGAAGCAGAAGATCTTAGTTTTTGATAGCAAGACTAGACGTAGGCGCCACTTCCATTCAGGTATCGGCAGCTGTAACATGTGCAATTGCAATTTAAGTTGTAAGTGCGTCTAGTGGTATATGCCCAATGGCAGGATGGTTAGGAAGTGTCTGCCTCTGTGAAAAGGTGATTCAATTTGAGGTTGTGTTGGGCTAGGAAAGCCCTGTCTCTACATGTATTCACTTTCTGTAAGTAGGGAGAAGAGGCACCAACTTCGATTTCAGACTCTGCATCTGCAAAATGATCTCAAAATGTTTTTTTCTGACTCACATCCTCCATCCTCCTTGATACCTTCTATCAGACAACCCGTATCCCTTCCCTTTCACCTGTTGAAGCATCTTCTCAGTCCCCCTTTCACCTACATGGCTGTATACAGACAAAGAATAAACACACAGTTCAGTGCTGCCTCCATGCATGTTCTCCTCCAAGCTGTCTGAAACACCAGGAGTTAATCTCCCTCAAGACTGGGAGATATGCAGGTGTTCCAATGCAGCTGCCTTGCTTTTTTAAGTGGTAGAAGTTATGGGATCTGGAAAGTGCTGTCTAAGCAGCCTCGTTCGATTGTTGCAGTGCATCTTTTAGACGGTACATTCTTCTGCCATCGTGCACTGGTAGTGGAGACAGTGAATAATTAAAGTGGTAAATGGAATGCCAATCAAGAGGGCTGCTTTGTCCTGAATGGTGCTGAACTTCTTGAGTGTTGTTGCTTATACACGTCCAGGCATGTGGAAAGTGTTCCATCACACTTGCGCCTTGTAGATGGTGTACAGGTTTTGGCGAGTCAGGAGGTGATTTACACACTTGAGGATCTCTAGCCTCTGACCTGCTCTTGTAGCCACAGTATTTATGTGACTAGTCCAGTTCAGTTTCTGGTCAATGGTAAACCCCAGGGTGTTGGCAGGTTGTTCTCCTTGGAGCAAAGGACATTGAGGAAAGTTTTGAGAGCAGTGTACAAGATAATGACACGTTTGGATAAAGTAGACATGGAAAACTCTTTCCCTTAACTGATTGTACAAAGGTGAGAGGACACAGATTTAAGATTTTGGGAACAAGGTACAGAGAAATGTAAGGAGAAATGTTTTTACCCAGTGAATGGTAATGATCTGGGACTCGCTATGCCGAGGTGGTGGGAACAGAAATGGTCAATGATTTCAAAAAAAAATTGGACGGGCTCTTGAAGGAACTAAATTAGAAGGATATGGGGACTAAGCAGGGGAGTGGGACTAACTGGATTGCTCTGCAAAGAGCCAGCTTCAATTTGATAGGCCAACTTACCTCCTTTTGTACTGTAAACGACTCTATATTGCTGGGCAGAATCTTGTGCCCTCGCTTGTGACAAGCTTAGTGTCCGGAGCATTTCATCAGGCAAAATTGATGGATGGAAACAATGCTATCTCCCTGCCTCATTATGTCCATAGCAGGAAGACTCATGGATAGCCTTACCAGCTTGCTGGGCCCACTTAAGAGATTATCCTGCTCCTGTTGATATTAACCCAATAGTGGATGGGGGACTCATCATGTGGAGTGGGGGTTTCACTATGCAAGCCTGTGTGGGGTTGCTTGTGGACTCCCAAGGTTGCTTTTGTTCAGAAACACTCAAAACTTTATCAAGGGACCTGGCATCAAGCAGGGGAGGGGGGGAATGTGGAATCCTGCTGAGAGGTAAACCTCAATCTTGCTACTGACCAGCCTCACCATTCAACCCTCATAATTTCCCTCCTACCATCATTCAGTTGTACCTTTTTAAAATTCTTTCATGGAACATGGGTGTCACTGACTGGCCAGCATTTACTGCCCATTCCTAATTGCCCAAGGGCTGTTGAAACTCAACCACATTGCTGTAGTTCTGGAGTCGTATGTAAACCAGACCAGGTAAGGACAGTAGATATCCTTCCCTGTGATGGTTCTAGACCTTAGGGTGAGTGTCATACTGACAGCAGCTGCTGCCTCCCATGGAAGAAGAAAAAAATGAAAATAGCCACAGCACAAATCCTACAAATTGAAGTTCTCTGCTAAATATAGGGAATGGTATTCTGAGTTTCCTACAATATTCAAACATCATGGGTAATAAGGCTCCAAATATTATTCTATTAGGACTTACTGCCATGGCATGGAACTTGAACACCATGAACATAGAACCAAGACTCAGAAACATGCCCCTTGCTGGATACGAAGTGTCAACAGTCTCCAAGGTTATTGTTGTTGGACCTCTAAAGTGCTGAAGAGTAAAACCAGTGTCACACAGGTCCCACAATTCCCCTAATGTTTGATGGTTTTAATTTACTGAAATGATAGTTGTGAGAGAACCAACTTCTGGTATAAGTGTGTTTAAAGTCCTATTGCTTTGGTTGTGGACCGTTGTCAATCAAGAAATTTATATTGCGTTATTTGTTACTAATGGAAAAATATTTAAATTTGACAAATCAAAACAATACAATTTTAGTAGAAAATTCCAAAATAGATTAGTGGAAAAGAATATATATATATAAACATTATCATGGGAGAATGTAATATTTTTCCCATAGATTATATTTTTCTTACACCTTCTATTGCATATTACAAAATATTAGAAAAGCAACATGAATATAATCTGCAATGCCATCAAGCAAGTGTTAAATGCATGTAACAAGTGATTTAAAGTCTTCATGAAATTAATGATTTTAAGAAAAGTATAAACACAATACACCTGAACAATTTGTGGAATCTGGTCTGTAGTCCAGTCAGGGTGGTTAGAACCTGTGAGTTGTGAGATTTATGAAGTCAGCCTCTCATGAGGTTCATCCTCTTTTTTGATTTTCTTTATTCTTCATCTCAAATTGTTTAACTGCATTGTCCAATACAACAAAAACTCCCTTGCTTGAATTGATTTGAACTTGGTAATATCCTTGATTCTGAAAGATGCAACTCCACCAGTTGAAACACAACACAACTTCAAGAATATTTTACACATTTGCTTGGGGAGGCAAAGGAATAATGGTTTTGCCACTGGACTAGTAATCCTGAAATGCAAGGTAATTCACTGGGGACGGGGACCCAGAGCATTCGAATCCCACCTAGGCAGATATTAAATTTTGAAGTTAAAAGAATCACCTGGATTACAAATCTAATGATGACCATGAAACAAATGCTAATTGTCCTAAAAAAACAATCTGGTTCACTGATGCCCTGAAGAGAAGCAAATCTGTTATCCTTACCTGGTCTGGTCTACATATGACTCCAGATCCACAGCAATATGGTTGACTCTCAATTGCGCTCTGAAATAGCCTAGCAAAGATTCAGGTCAAGGGCAGTTAGGGATGGGCAGTAAATGCTGGCCCAACCAGTGATGACCATAGTCCCAGAATTAAATTTGAACAAACTCTAGGATGGTTCCTTTTTTAAAAAAATCTAGTTAGGTAACTTGGTACTTATCATTAAAGCTTTGCATTCTTTGCTAATATGAATGGAATTTTATGGCCTTGCTCAAATGAGATCAGAAATTCTCACCCAAGGTCAACGAACATTTTCTTTGTCTGTCCCTCACCGATTCCAACTGTAGCAGGCAGGATGGTAGGGTTCCAGCACAAATCTCTGATAGCAACTATCATCATTAATAAACCTTTTAATATTTCATCTTATTAAGTATTGTCACATTAAATCAATAGTTTTACAAGTAAGTAGCTTTTAAAATACAATGTAAGTGCATCTAATGCATTGTTTTGCTTTCTGTGGTGTATTGTTGGAGCAAAAAAGCATTCCTGCAGATGCCTGAATTCTGAAATCAAGCCCTGGAAAAGTTAGAAATACTCGGCAGGTCAGGCAGCATGAGTGGAAAGAGCAGAGATTATTCAGCCCGTGTGCCAAGACTATGACCCTTAAAGTCTGTGAAGTGCTTCATTAGGGAACAGGAAATTGTTGAATTGCAACAGTGATAATAACAGCAGACACAAAAAGTAGTAATGAGAAAATCAAAGAAATAAATGACGTTTTATTTGACCGATGTTGCTGAGAAATGTTAAATGCCCAGTTGAGATAGATTAAAGATTATTTTCTTGCAGCAAAGATAAATTATAGATAGCATCTCATTTTAATGGAAGTTGATCTGGTGCAGGGAGTAAAAGGACAGTATGTCTGTTTAGTATGACACTTGCACACAAAACTACATAGCCTGGTGAGCAAGATGCTGCATCACATACCACTTAGATTGTGAGCTTAAACCAGGGAAAGGAGAAGAACATTTGTGACTGATTAAATGTGTCAAGCAGAGCAAAATGTGTAATAATGCATGATTCTACTGATAAGAAGTAATACTTGAAGATTCTTACGTAATTCAAAATCTCTGCCATATAATTAGGACAAAATGTAATTTCTGGCATATAATTTAGAATCTTCAGAAATCTTAATTTCTAATTTGCAGATTAACCTTAATCGGAAGCAAAATACAGAAATAAAATTTTGTGGAGACAATGTTGAATGAGAGGATTGGCCTATCTGTGTCAGTTTAAAAATTAAAGAGATCAAATTAATTTTTAATCAATTTCTTTTGCTAATCTTACAGAAATATTTTTGTTCTGAATATATGGTGTTAGCATTGCTGGTAAAATTAGCCAGGAGCAGTTAGTGTGCCTGATAAAGTGATGGATCATGAATTAATATCACTGATGCCACCAATATCTTGGAGCTGTTCTTTGGGTCTTGGGTCTGCATATCTAGCAGAATGACATTAAATGACATAAGCTTCAGTAAAATGCTGTGGTACTGTGGATTCTACCTCATTTAAAATTGTGGGGTGGATTCATAACAGTGTGGTCAAATGTAGTTGTGCCTTGGCATCATTTAGCAAATCTCCATCTGAAACTCAGCTTATGTTAATTCAGTTTGATTCAACTTTATTGTCATTATATTGTGACAAATACAAATACAATGAAAAGTGAACTTGCAGGCTTCCAAGATACAAAGAAAAAAGCAAATGTGATTAGTCATTATAAAATAGTGGCAATAGTCATTAAGTGCATATGTGCATAGTGCCCAATACCTGGGAATATGTTAAAGGAAGGAGTTATAGGGCATTATTGAGACCATATCTGGATATTTTGTGCTATTTTGATGTCCTTATCTGAAGAAGAATGTTTTTGCGATAGGTGGTTTACCAGGCTGATTTCTGTGATGGCAGGTCTGTAATATGAGGAGAGATTAAGTTGAATAGGATTATATTCATTGAAATTTAGAAGACTGAGAAGAGGGGGGGTCTCATAAAAACTTGTATAATTTTTTAATTATATTTAATTATATTTTTTAATTATACAACACAGGCCACATGAGGCCTGTGTTGCACACAGCTGAAAAAGAAAATGTGTGATGTTGGTGTTTATATTCAGTAACAATGCAACCTCTTTAGTTTGATGTTAACGGATGCATTGCTTCATTTGCAATGTGGCTGTTGAACTTGAGGCTGCCATCATTAAGAAATGTTAATCTTACAAGTTCAGCAGAAGTATGTTGTGGATATGAGTCAAACTATAGAGTGATCCATGGTGTGACATGCTGAGTCATAGATAGTGTAGATATCTGGATGAATGGTGAGATTTTCATCACACTCCTGACAGGTGAAGAGGCATGGTGGAATAAGGAGGTGGGCTTCTTATTGAAGAATACCCAGACTCTGATCTGTTCTTCTTTGTGTAATATTATCAAAGCTGCTCTGGACAATGATGGTTCCAAAATATTGGTGGTGGGGGAGAAAACAATGCTTGTGTAATTGGACTTCAGAGAGAAATGCTTGGGCTTTGCCTTCTTCAAGTCAGCCTTTACCTCTAATTTATTAAATATTACTTCTACTTCACACTTCTCAGTTAAAGCTTGGATGTGATCCAAGTTCTGTGATGGGTTGGCATATTCAGCTGCATTAATGAGAGGTGTTATTAGCAGAGTTGACTTAACATACAAACATACAAAATCAGAATGGAGTAAGCCATTTGGCCCCTCAGGCCAGCTCTGCCATTCAATAAGATCATGGCTGATCTGTTTGTGTTGAGTTTCAGATTTCCCATGTATCAAGGATAACCTTCAGTTCCCTTATCCAGTTAGAATGTATCTACTTCTGCCTTAAAAAATATTCAATGACTCTGCATCCACCACCTTCTGAGGCTGAGAGTTCCAAAGTTGCACAACCTCCTGAGAGAATTTTATTTTCCTCATCTCACTCTTATATGGGTGACCCCTAATTTTTATGGAATATTATGGAATAATTATAAAATACCCTATTCTTGATATAATAATGGATAATAGGTCATTGATGCTTTAGCTGAAGGACATTTCCTTGAGAACCTTCTAGATTGATTCCTGGAGCAGCAATGACTGCTCCTTGACATCCATAATGATTAATCATACTTTTAGTATTGATCCAGACACTGATGGGTTGCCTGTTATCTCCAATCAATCTTGATTTGGCTAGGGCTATTGGATGCAGTATTTGGTATAATGTGTATTTACTCCTTTATGAGATGTGGGCATCACTGGCTAAGCTGGCATTTATTATCATCTCTAGTTTCTCTTCAGAAGCTGCCTTGATGCCAATGGTTGTTACTTTCAGCTCACATTCAGATCTTGCACCTTCACCTTGATGAAGGCTGTGAGGAGGTTTGGACTTTAATGGTTCTGAAATAAATCGTGGAAGGATCTGTGGGCCAAATTGGTGATGAATGGATGTCGCTTGATGACTTCCTCCATCTCCTTTCTGAGAATAGACAGGTCTTCAGAGAGTGGTAATTGGTTACTTGAGGAGTTTTGTGCTTTTTTTCAATGAAGAATAAACCTTGACATCCGAACACAGAGCGGGATTTTATGGTCTCACTCGAGCGAAACAAGAAATTCCTGCCTATGGTCAATGGGCAGTTCCACTGTCCGCCATTCGCCTGTTCCAATTCTGTGGCAGACGAGGCGATAGAATTCCGGCGTCAGAGTGTCAGGTAGATTGCAAAATCATAAGTGTACTAGGGCAACTTAGCTAGGGGAACAGATGGTTCTGATATGCTGGCTTTCGGTACTCAGCTTGATTTTGGTTAGGGCCTTTATTTGTTGAGGCCAATACATTCAGCCACTTTTTGAAATGTCATTTCATGAGCTGAATTGGAAGGATTCTGACATCTATGACCTTGTGTGGAGACCCAATGCGGACTTTTCTTACACAATTTTGTTGGAAGGACCTTGTGTTCACTTTAGCAATAGTTGAATATGAAGGAGATCATGATGCCTCTTCCTTTCATAGTTGCCAAACTATCCAACACTATTCTCAACTGGAATAGACACAGAAAATGCTGGAACTGCCGGCAGCATCTGTGGAGGGAGAAGCAGATTTAATGGCCACAATTCTCCCATTGCAACCCATGACTTTTCTGTTGGGTTGCCGTGAGAGACTCGCATCTATGGCCTTGAACAGGGATTTGTGCATCTCCCAGTGCCGGCGAACAGTCACCGGTCAGACCACACTGGAAACCGGTAGGAAGGCAGTAAGTAATTTAAATTTGTTTTTAATCTGTTTTAAATACGTATTTTAGTTAATTATTGGGACCTCTCAGGTCCCAATTGAATCTGCTATCGCCAGAGTACTTCATTCTGGCAGGGTTCAGACTAGCTCTCCATGTTCGGAAACTAGCGGGAGACCCGTCAGGGTAAAGGGGGCAATTGGGTCCCCTCCCAGGGGGTTGGTGTCCCCTGGGCATGGGCATCAGGCAGTGCCAAGAATGTAGGGCCTATTGTGAGCTGGACCTAGGGGCAATTGGTGGGTTGGGGGTTCCTGTTCCCACTCTACCGATAGGATCGGTTTGGGATGGAGGGAAGGCAGTGATTGGGGCGGGGTTGGGGGTGTAGTCTGCCAGGGAAGTTGGGGGGGCTATCTCCGGGGGGTGGGGGGCAGGGTGGAGTCTGACCCTCGGGGTAGGGGCAACCGGGAGGGTGTCTGCTGGGGTGAAGGGGAAGGGAGAATCGCCACTGCTGGGGAGTGGAACCTAGACACCGGGGCGTTCCAGCAGAGCTGGCCCAGGAATTGCTGTGGGAGTCACTATTGGGCCATGGGTGGTGGGCAGGACGGCTGGAGGAGCATCACTGTAGGGATCCCAGGCTGGCCAGTGAGTAAGCTGGCCAGCAAACAGGAGGTTTACACTTTGGAACCATTGTGTATGTGCAGAGCTCCAGAACTGTCAGACCCTGGTACAAATAAGCCCTGCTCCTCTGAGTTTTTACTGAGATTCCCGATTGGGTCATTTGCAGGGCAGAAAGTGTGGAGATTCAGGTGAAAGCTGAACTGACAGAACAATTGGGATCTAGAACAGTTTTCCCACCAATTTAGTACTTTTGAGAGAATCACAGCCAATGTTTCAGGTCTGTGACCTTTCATCAGAACTAGAACAAGTTGGACAAGTAATCTGGTTTGAGCAAGTGAAAGGGAAAAGGATGGGAAAAAAAGGGGAAAATCTATAATGTGATGGAGGGGAGGAGAGATTAAATGACAAAAGGTTTCATGTTGCAAAGATAAAGGGAGTGATGATGAGACAAAGATACAAAAGATGTGCTCAGAGAGATATGAATGGTAAGGTATGAATAGCTGCTGTCCAAAGAAGGTACAGGAAATAAAAGAGAAAGGAGGGAGAAAGGCAAACTGTTGAAGAAACTCAAAACATACAATTTACAATGATTGAATTGAGTGTTGACTTCAGAAGATTGTAAAATGCATGGTCAAAAAGTGAGATGCTATTTCTCAAGCTTGCATTGTACTACAGTGGAACACTATAACAGGCCAAGAACATAGATATCAGGGAGGGAGTAAGGGGATGAATTGAAATGACAAGAAATTGGAATCTCAGGTTCAAACTGAGGACTGAATGGAGATGTTCTGCAATGTTGTCACCCAATCTGCTATTCTCAATTGGATTTGATAGGTGTAGAGTGTTGCTAAAGTTGATTGGTTGTGAAATTATTTAACTCTTAGCTACAGCTTGCTGCTATGATTTTTAGCTGTACAGGTAGCTCTAGAAAGTCACTTCACTAGGTTGGTACCTCATTTTAAGGTAAGTTTATTCCGGTTCCTTGCATATCGTTCTGCACTCTGCATTAAACTAGTTTTGGTCTCCAATATTAATGGTGACTAAGTAAGGTGGAATGAAGCTACATGGAGTGGGATTCTCTGGCCGTTGCACTCCAAGATCAGAAGTACTGCTCGAGCTGAACAGACCTTTCAATGATCCGCCAAATTTTCTGTCCCACTCACTATGATTCCCGACACAAGAAAAATTTGGCCATAGTGTGTGATACACTTCTACTGCTACAGATGGCTCATGCTACTTCATTGTGTTGATCTGATAGATCTGTTCCTAATATTATCCCATTTTGCACAATAGTAGTGCCACATTATACTGTGGACTGATTACTGATATGAGTTTTATTGTAAACAGGTATAGTTTGATAAATCGGGACACAAAGGATAGGGGCCAAGAATGCTGCTTCCTTTTGTTGGTGTCCTTATTGCCATCAGCCTAGCAACTATATCCTTCAGGACTTGGTCAGCTTGACCAGTGCTAAAGTGATTCTGTAGACAATGAAACCCCTACCCCAACTGTATTCAGTGTTTTTGTTTCTCTGAGTTTCTCCAGAAGTGTTGATGTATCAGTTGAGGAGCAATGGTAGGTAGTGAAGAGCAGGACATTATCTTGATTTTTGTCTGATGCCATGATATTTCATGAAGTCTGGAGTCAGTGGTCAGAACCCCAGATTTGCTGCTGCCCAACTGTGAACCATGGGACCTCCACGACTGCTGGAATGGGGTGATGAGGGATTATGGAAATAAAAATATTTTATTGTAATTAGAATCATTTATTGTTTACACAAAAAGTCCGAATGGAATATGATAACAATTCTCAAAACATGTAAAACCACGGAACATAAATTGTTATGTTTGATCATTAGTTAATTCCCAAATATTAATTAAAAAGGGCAAAATTTGATAGAGTAAAAATAAAATTTAACTGATTCATTCATCACACACCAATGCTCGTGCTCATAATATCTTTGTATCTCTTTGAGATTTTCTTCTTCATTTTTCAACATACACTTGCAAATTATTTAATAAATTCTTGGCCAAGGGAACAGGTCCATTCTAGTACAATATAAAAAAAATGCTGGAAATGCTCAGCACGTCGGACAACACCTGTGGGGAGAGAAATGTTTCAAGCATCTGGTGCTGATCTGTAATTGGCTACTAGTAGCTTGCTTGACATGACTTTCTCTCTTTTTTTTTGGCCTATTAATTGTATTATTAAAGTTAAGGATGTACAGGATGATATTATGCACCTTGAGCATTCTTTGTGCTTTGACTGGAAGTAAGGAGTCACCTAGTGAGGGTGTGTGTCCAGAATGACAATTCAAAAAATGAAACCAGGACTTTCAACATAAATGTCCTAATGATGCTTGAGATACAATGAGGTTATAAACTCTACATTAACTAAATCTGATAGTTAGAGCAGTGTCTGAATGCAGTGATAACATATGGAAGTGAGTTCTACGTTGATCAAGAGTTTTCATTCTGAAAACATCCAACAAGAAAGATATTGGTGCTGTGATGCACGTTCTTGGAGAACAGTACAATTCTTACAATATAAAGGAAGGCTTCAAGATACCGGTACTGCGTGTTGGTTAGCGAGGAGGCAAACATTTGTAATGTTGCATTCTGTAAATAAATCCAATACTAAGTAAAAGATTGATGTGGAGATGCCGTCTCCACTCACATTGTCTGTACCTGTAAAAGCTTGATTACTTGTTAAGACTCGCATTCCAACCATTATCTTGCAATTGAATCTATGTCTATATATGCCCCGTTTGTGAACCCAACTCTCAACTCACCTGATGAAGGAGCACTGCTCCGAATGCTCACGCTACCAAATAAACCTGTTGTACTTTAACCTGGTATTGTAAGACTTTTTACAAAGTAAAAGATTGCTATCTGATTTCCTAATCTATCAACTGGCTTCCGAGTAAGTCAACAACATATTCTGAAACTCAGAGAAACTTGGACCTTGCTCAGACAATTTCAGATGTAAGCTTTCATTTATGCTGACATTTATGCTTACAGTTATACTGTGCTACTGGACTGCAAAAGCATGCTCCTTAAATATTGTTCTACTTCATATTTATCACAAAAAATACCCTGAGAAAGTCATATTCCAGTTTCCAAATATAGGACAAGAGTGACACAGATTTCTGGAACTACATACATTTTTGAAAATGCTATATTAAAATTCCCAATTAATGCCATAAAAATGGTGAACAAAGCAAAAGCAGTGAAAGATATGGCCTTCCCACCTGGTAATGGCAGTTCAGGAGATTGAAATTTTGATGTACATTTTGACTGTGTAACTTATGTTAATACATTGTAAAAATTTGAGTAATCTTAATAGCTACTCTGTAAGACCACAAAATTATCCTGTGATTAGCAGAGCCATTCGGATTAGGACTGTCTCAGGCTAAATCCATGGTCTGGACAAAATTGGTTGATCTTAAAAAATGCTGGTACAGCAACAAAAATTGGCCTATGCTCAGACAGATTTAGGAGGCAGGAGGAGGGGAGGGAGGGACACAGACAAGCTGCTCCTTCTGATTGGTTTTCGGCCAACTCACTGTCAAGGCCAGGCTGAATGATGGCCATTTGAGTGAACTACCAAAAGGTGCCTAAAGTCTATGGAACTGTGCTTAACAAAGAGTGAACTGGAATCGAATTGATATTTCACATTAGTTCTACTCATGCAATAGCAAATTAGCAGTCTGCTTTACAATCTGGCCAATTCTGTTGAAATCAATCAGCAGAGGAATAAAACTGGCTACCAATTCACTATCATCTGTTAATGTGACCACAAGACTGCAAGAAACTAGAAAAGATTGCAAACTTAGCTCAGTCCATCACAGAAACCAGCTCCCATCCATTAACTCCATTTACACTTCCAGCTGCCTCCCTGCATAATCAAGGATCCCATGCATCCTTGACATACTCTCTTCCATTTTCTTCAGTCAAGAAAAAGATACAGAAGTCTGAAATCATGTACCAACCGACTCAAGAACAATTTCTTCCCTGCTGCCATCAGATTCTTGAATGGAACTGCCATACATTAAGCTGATCTTTCTCTACACCCTAGCTATATCTGTAACTATGCACCTTCTCCTTTCCTTCTCCCTTATGTCCTCTATGAATGGTATATGTTGTCTGTATAACACGCAAGAAACAATACTTTTCATTGTATCCCAATACATGTGACAATAATATAACAAATCAAGTCAAAAGTGATACTGATCAATTCTGCCCCCATGTCTTCAAGGCAGATTGGGGTAGTGGGGAATACTTTAAAAAAAATTCCTCCAAACTAGAAGCAAGTGGAGAAAATTGACTTGCGTTTTAAACGTTAAAATCTGATATTTAGTTGACATTTTATAGTTTTTCAGACACCCACTTAAGCACCAGACTGACAAGGCCAAAACTGATGGCAACTTGCAAGACAATAACATCTATAAATATAACTAAGTGGGAAACTAGCTTCCTTTCCCTTTCCTTCTCCCTATTACTAACCTTATTTTGATCCCTTCAGCTCCATGGTAATTGGTTACTACAGCTTAATAAGGCAGCACAGAATAATCTATTTAAATAAATGCCAATATATGTGAGCCTAAAAGAATCTCAACTTTATTTACACATTAACACCTCTAAATGAATTGATTCCAGCACCTTTGTTTCTTTTTGAATAATAATTAAGCCTAATTACTAATCCCTTCCCCTAACTCTACATTTAACAGAATGGAGAACCTTTACTTCTGAAATATGCCTCTTTAATTTCCAATTCACTTTGAAGTGTGTCGCTGACAATTTTGCGATTAAAGGAAAACATCAACATTTTCTAAAACTGTTAGAGTGATTTTTTGAGGAAAACAGAATATTAAAAAAAACTGAATACTAGTTATTTAGCCTTGAAAGCCGTGACTGTGTCCTGTCTGAAAAGCTTGTGATTTCTCGTTAACTATTCATTATTTGTCAGGGACATCTGTGACCTACTCTTGTTACAGTATTACCATTTGAATTGACCTAGCAATACAACAGATTGTGGAATGGGCAAGTACACATCACCATAAGCACATAAACTGCTCCAGAATATAATTAATGTATGATTTAATGCTATCAAACAACACTGCATCTGGGCTAATTCAGGTGTTGAATGAACGGAGATGGATGGACTGCCTACTCAGGCTTCTTTCAAATTGGAAAAGCAGCCCTCCACACATACATGACCATTTTTCCCCTCTCATTTATTTCTTCCATCCCAAATTAGGGTTTCTCTTTGTCTGATATCAAATAGATAATAGTGTGATATCCAAATGGTATCTTCACAAAGCTAGTGGGAATTAGGGATGAGATAGAAGGAGGTAGAGAATTGAGAGGCAGAAAGAAAGGAGAGGAAAGAAAGGGCAGAGAAAATTGGCAATGCTATTATGAGTGGAAAAAATTTGGGCTTAGTAAGAGGTTCAGTGAGGTGGTTCTATATCTTAGGTACTGTAGGAGAAAAGCCATGGGACCAGACATTGAGTCAGTGTGATGATGCTTTGCCTTTGGGAAATGTGTTTTCATCATGCTTCTTTGCAGGTTTTTCAAGCCAGTGCCAGTATTTTACTGGTGCTATGATTTCTGTGACCGATATCTTTCGTTGTTGCTGAAGCAGTATATCATGCTGATTTTAATCTGGACTAATGCACTGTTCTGGAGTTTTATAGTCATTTGGGGATTGGTGTTTTCCACAGGAAAGTCTAGTTTTTAGTTTTGGTTCCCAGTTGTTGCTAGAGGCTAGAGGAAGAAGGCAGTCTCTTTCTTTCTCTCTCTCTCTCTATGCTTTCTGAAAGTTCCAAGACTGGGAAGCCTCGGAATTTTCATCCAATATTCAAAGGATCAATTCAAGCAGTTGTTAAAAAGTTGCAAATTCAGCATCATGTGAACATACTTACTTTTTGTGCCAAGTCGAGAAAAGGGTCTTTGTCTGTGAGGTAGTGTTTGACTTGGAACAACATAGATAGCTAGCAGTAAAGGTTTATATTGTATCTTGTTTAAATCTTATAATTGGTAAAAGTTATGCTAAATCTTTTTGTTACATTTCAACTGTGTTCTTAAATAAACTTTGTTTGATAAAAACTTAAATCATGCCTGGAGTGAAACACTTTATTTTCACCATGCCAAAAACAAATACAAAACTTAGGGTCTAGACTATCTTCATAAAACACCTTGGAGTTTCTGGCCTGGATGTCTGGTCAAAGTGAGGTGGGACTGGAATCTGGGTTGGTGATATAGTGGAGCATCCATGGGATAGTGTGGCCAGTGATAGATATGGTGTTTGGGCTGAAGAGTAAATAGATTGATGGACTCAATGGGCAAAATTGCAGTGGAGACAGAGGTCAAGGGTCAGCTTTATAAGTTACCTAAAGTGTTGATTTTGAAATAGTGCAGGAATATCTGAGGAGTTTCTGATTAGAAGTGAATGGCTGTCAGTGAATATAGATAGTATTGGTGTGATTTTGCTTCTTTAGACTGGGAAAAAGCTCTCAACCAACTAAAATACTACACAGGTGATAAGGCTAATATTAAGTGACAGGTCAAACTTATTCCCACCTACAGGCATAACTGATCCTGTATGTTATAACTGGCAAGTAAATATTGACAATTAAAAAAAAGATTTCTCATTGATGAAGCTTGACAGTATCTTTTGAGATTGAATTTTGGAATCTGCTCTGTACTTTTAATATATAATAATATTTAGAGGAAATTGCACAGGCAAAATGTTATCAATTGCAACTATAGGGCAAAGGCAGTGTGTGGGCGAGAAAGAGCAAAAAGCTATGATATTCTACAAAAATAGAATAGTTATCTCACATAATAGCTTTTCAGGCAAAAAGCTGAGAAAGCAACATTTAAGATGTGATGATCTGGAAGTGTTTCTCAACAGATTTCAAGAAAATGATCATTAGTATGGCGGTATGGTGGCACAATGGTTAACATTGCTGCCTCACAGTGCCAGGGACCTGGATTTGATTCCAGCCTCAGGTGACTGTATGGAATCTGTACATTCTCTCAGTGTCAGCATGGGTTTTCTCCAGGTGCTGTGATTTCCTTTCATGGTAATAAGATGTGCAGGTTAGGTGGATTGCCCATACTAAATTGCCCCTTAGGATCTGTAGGTCAGGTGGATAAGCCATGCTGAGTGTTGGGCATGGATAAGATGCTCTTTTGGAGAGTCAGTGTGGACTCAGTGGGCTGAATGGTCGAATGACCTCCTTCTATTCTGTAGGGATTGTATAATTCTATGACCTGACTGGCCTGACTGTACTAATTTTGTGATACTGTGATTAAAACAGATAATTGCCTTTATTTTTCAAAAATGACAATGTCATTTAGTTGTACAGGGCTCTGATGAAACCACATCTGGGGTAGTATAGAGTACATGTGTCTTACTTAACAGTAATAAATGCATTAGAAGCAGTTTAGGGAAGGTTTACTAGCTTTATACCAGGAATGATAAGGTTGTCTTACAAGTAAAGGTTAGAATCATAGAATCCTTACAATGCAGAAGCAGGCCATTTGGCCCATTGAGCCTGCACTGACAACAATCCCACTCAGACCCTACCCCGTAACCCCACATATTTGCACTATTAGTCCCTGACATTAAGGGGCAAATTAGCATTGCCAATCAACGTGACTCATACATCTTTGGGCTGTGGGAGGAAACCAGAGTACCTGGAAGAAATCCACGCAGACAGGGGGAGAATGTGCAAACTCCACACTGACAGTGTTCCAAGGCCAGAATTGAGCCAGATTCTTAGCGCTGAGAGGCAGCAGTGCTAACCACTATGCCACTGTGCTGGTTGAATAGGCTGGATTTGTATCCACTGAAATTTAAAGAGTAAGATTGAAACCTTTTAAGATCCAGAGGGGTCTTGACAGGTGGGTGTGGAGAGAATGTTTCCACTTGTGGCACAACTCAGAACTAGGTGTCACGGTTTAAAAATAAAATTGTTTATTTAAGACAAAGATGAGGAAATGTTTTTCTCACAGAGGGCCATGATCTTTGGAACTCTTTTCCTCAAAAGGTAGTGGACAGTGAATCTTTGAATATTTCTAATGCTGGATAGATTCTTGATTAACAAAGGGGTAAAAGATTATCAAGAATGGGCAAAGGCGGAATTGAGGTCATAATCAGATCAGTCATAACCGTTTTGAATGGTGGTGCAGGATCAAGGGGTGAGTGACCTATTCCTGCTCCCAATTCATATGTTTGAATGCTTGGAACAAGGAATTCAACACACAAGAAGTTGTTGCATTGTATACACCCACCCACTACAAATAAAAATTGAGGAATACATTCAGTTTTGATCATTGCAATTTGCATGCTGACTTATAATTGCATATAGTTATAAAAGCGATCAATCATAATTTTTTAAAATCCATTAAAAAATGTTTACTTCCCATTTATTCTTCAACAGTGTCATTACATGACAGTTTCTGTCTTGATGAAAGTCATTTTTGGATGTGCACCAAAACAAAAGTGTTTGTGCAATTTGGGAGTCAGGTTGACATCCTCACTCCTGGGCATACTAAAGTGAGAACACCTCAAATAGATGCTATCATATTGCTTAGGTTTTGTAATGGTGTAGTAAAAGCCAGATTTTAACAGTGCCCAGATAATCCAGTGGATCTCCAGGGAACTTTTCAAGCATAATGGAATCACTTTAATGTTCTAAGAGTAGCGATGTTGTTGCCTGTGTTCTTTTTACGTTAAAAATTGTTCACCTGGGAATGGAGCTCCCTGCCTGTCCAATATTTGTGTTCTTTTGTTGCGAATGATCAATGTAAATCACAACCCACAGCACAATCTGTCTGCCATTTGCCCACTATGTCGTATAAAGCACATTTATATAAATCTTTGTGAACCGCACTTCCATTTTACATCCATGTCAGTGAGTAAATCTCATGTAATCTAGTCAAGCACTGCTGATAATATGGTGGTCATGATGTGGAGATGCTGCCATTGGACTGGGGTAAACACAGTAAGAAGTCTCACAACACCAGGTTAAAGTCCAACAGGTTTATTTGGTAGCAAACACCACTAGCTTCTGGAGCGCTGCTCCTTCATCAGGTGGAGATTTCTTACTGACAATGTGGCGACTCATAGAACCAACTATCTGCTTTTACTTTAGTTAAATAAGTGATTTTAATCTGCGTGCACATTTGGAGATACTCATGTTATCACATCATTAGCCATTATATCACACAAAGTAGCCGTTCAGCCATTGGTCCCAGACAGTGTTATTGCCACAACCCCAGCCTCCTCCCTTCCTTGTAGCCCTACAGGTTTATTTCCCCTATATGCTCTTCCAATTTCCTTTTGAAATTATTAACTGTCTGAACTTCTGCTGCCCTTATGGCCAATTCCAGGTCATGCCAATTCTTGGTCATTCCCATTCAGTGCCAGGGAGGCAGTGGCAGAATAGTAATGTGTTGGACTAGTAATCCAGAAACGCAGGCCAATGCTTTGGGAACATTCCCACCAGAGCAGCTGGTGGAATTTGATTTCAGTTAATGTATCCAAAATAGAAAGTTAAATTCAGTAATGGTGACCATGAAACTATCACTGATTATAATTAAAACTTTGTCAAGTTCACTATCGTCCTTTAGGGAAGCAGACCTCCCATCTTAAGCTGGCTTGACCTACTCCAGAACCACAGCACTGTGGTTGACTCTTACCTGACTTCTGAAATGGCTGAACAAGCTATCCAGTTCAAGGGCAAATAGTGATAGGCAACAAATACTGGCCTATGACATGCACATCCTATCAAAGAATAAAGAAAAAGAATAATAAATTTCTTCCTCACATCTACATTTTCTGTCAAAAATCTTATATCTATAACCTCCAATTCCTTGCACGATCAGTTAATTAGCTTTTCTTTATCTGCCTTATCTGAACCTTTCATAATCTTGTATTTTCTATCAAATCTTCCATACATTTTCTTTGCTCCAAGTGAATGACACCAGCTTTTCCAACATAACCTTGTAGACAAAGTCCCTCATTGCTGGAACCACTCTGATTATTTTTTTCTACACCCTCTCAAGGATCCTAATACCTTTATAAAATGTGGTGACTAGAACAAGATGCAATACTCTTGCTGAGGCTCAAGCAGAGTTTTATACACATTCAGAATAACTTTCTTGCTTTGATACTCAATACCTTTCTTTAGAAAGACCAAGATCCCAAGAAGATCCCAAGATCCCAAGTTTTGAGAAAGAGTCATATTGAACCTGAAATGTTAATTTCCTGTTACTCTCCATGGAAACATTGAAATATAGAAGACAGGGACAGGAGGAGGCCATTTGGTCCTTTGAGCCTGCTCCATCCTTCATCGTGATCATGGCTGATTGTTCAATTTAATAGCCTAATCCTGCTTTCTCCCCATGATCTTTGATTGTGTTCGTCCCAAGTGCTATAACTAGCCACCTCTTGAGTACATTCAATGTTTTGGCATCAACTACTTCCTGTGGTAATGAATTTCACAGGTTTACTACTCTTTGGGTGAAGAAGTGTCTTCTTATCTCCATTCTAAATGGTCTATCTTACATCCTCAAACTGTGACATCTGGTTCAGGACACCCCCAATCAGAAATATCCTTCCTGCATCCACCCTGTCTAGTCTAGTTGGAATTTTATAAGCCTCTATAAGATTCCCCCCTCATTCATCTGAACTACAGCGAAAATAATTCTAACTTAGTCAATCTCTCCTCATACATCATACATTGGTATATAGGTCTTTCTAAAGGAAGGTATTGAGTATCAAAGCAAGAAAGTTATTTTGAACCTTTATAAGACTCTGGTTGATCCACACATCACCGCACAATGCTGTCAGACTTGCTGAAGTTTATCCAGCATTTTCTATTTTTATCCAAGTTTCCATATACTTTGCTAATTGTTCTTTGGATATGCCCTGCTATCTCCAAGGATTTAGGCACATGAACATCATTGGAACTCTCTGTTTCTGTATTCTTTAGAAGGATGTCATTAAGTTACATTGCCTCATTCTATCCCTTCTGCCAAAATGCAACACTTCACACTGCTCTATGTTAGGCTCCAGCTGCTACTTACCTGTCCATTCTGCCAGCCTACCTATATACTGTTACAGATGATTGGAGATTTGCTACATCTCCAAATTTGTTATTACAACAAATCTTGAATTTTTTGTTATTACAACAAATTTTGAAATTTTTGTTTGTATTTATTTACATGTAGCAAAAAATCACTGGTCCTAGCACTGACCCTTGAAGAGCACCTAAAAAACAACCATTTATCACAACTCGCTCTGTCCCACCCTGAAACCAATTCTTTTATGCAAGGTCTCATTGATCCCACTAGTCCATGAGCCTCAATTGTTAACCAGCCTTTAATGTAGTACTTTGTCAACACTTACTTAAAATCCATATGGACAATTTCTGTAAGTGAAACAATTCTGATACTTCATCAAAAATTCAATTATTCAAGCACAATCTTCCTTTTACAAATCTGTGCTGACTCTCCTTAATTAACTCAAACTTCTCCAAGTTGATTTTTCCCCTGATTATTGTTTCTCAAACCTCACCCACCACTACGGTAAACTGACTGGCCTGTAGTTTCTAGAACAGATCTTTCTCAAAAAAAGTGTCACTTTTGTCTTTCTTTCCAAATCTGTGGCACCTTTCTTATATCTCAGGAAAATTGGAAAATAATGGTCAGCCCTTCTGTTATCTCCATCCCCATTTCCTTTAGCAACCAGAATGCAAGCTATCCAGACCAGGCAACTTGTCAACTCTGAGTAACCCAGTTCATCCTGCCCAACAATGTTCAACTCATCCACTACCTCTACCATGTCTGCTTCTATCAATATTTTGTTAGAATCTTCTTGAGTAAACAGCAATACAAAATATTCATTCAGTATTCTAGTTTTGCTCTGTGCCTCTGAATATATATTACTTTACTTATCTCTAATAGGTCCCACCCTGCTACTTATTATTTACATATTGGGAGATGAACTTTCTGTTCCTTTTTATGTTAACTATCATTCTATTCTCTTATTTTTTTCTTTGATAGTTTTATCTTCCTCTTCACGTCTACTTTCAATATATTGTATTTGGCTTGGCTCTGACTTGATGAATTCACTTGATATGCATTATCCATTCTTTCCTTTTTTTCATCATTGTTATTATCACCTTTATTGTCCTAGGAGCATTTGCTATTGTTCCAGCACCTTCCTCCCTACTTGGAATGGATCTAATAGTACCTAAAGTATCTCCTCCCTAAGGAATACTTATGAGAGAGTTGCCAAGAAATCCAGCAGCAAATTCAAAACAAACTTCTTTACCCAAAGAGTGGTGAGAATTGGACTCATTAGGACAGGAAATGGTTGAAATGAATAGCATTGATGCCTTTAAAGGCAAGCTAGATTAACATGTGAGGGAGAAGGGAGTCAAAGATTGTGATGATCAATTTAGATGAGGAAGAGGCTTGAGTGGACTATAAATACTGCCATGAACTGGTTGGATTGAATGGATCATTTCTGTGTTGCATATCTTATGCAATTCTATGATATTGTTTCATTACATTTATTCTTTTGATCTCCACTTCCATTTACCATGGATCAAATAATCATCCCATGGAAGTTAGCCCTCTTTTAATTTAGAAGTTCTCCTTTAGATTCTTCCTTGCTCTTCTCCAACACAAGTCTAAGACTTATGAAACAATGTTCATTCTTACCAAAGCGATTTCCCATAGACAGTTTATCCATTTGTTCCATCTCATTCCCCAGTACCAGACCTAGCAAGTCCCCATGCTAATTGCTGTCAAAATACATTGGCTAAGGAAGTTTTCCTGAATGCATTTCAGAAATTCCTCTCTTTCATTTCCATCTAATGTTATCCCAATCAATATTTATATGAAGTCCCCCAATGTCCCCACTTTATAGTTCTTGCATATCTCTGTGATTTTCCTGCAGATTTGTTTTTCTGTTTCTCCCTCACAAGATATTTGGAGGCCTGTAGAATATTTCAATAGCTTAAACGTATCTTAGTTCTTGTTTCTGTGTTGTATTTTGTGCAGTTAACAGAGAAAAACTACACATTTGTCATTGAATGCACTTTAGTAGTGTCAAAGCACTTAGAAATAATGGCCTGAGACTGTCAATACTATGAAGTCACTGTTAGATTACTTTCTGATTCTTCAAGTTTTGTGCTGATATGGTTGAACTATACAAGCAACTCTTTTCTCCAAGGATCCTGACAGCTTTGAATCACAGCAGAAAATCAGACATTATTGAACCAGAGCAGTCTATTAAGAGATTCTAAATATCAGCACCTACTATTATAGGTCAAAGATCAAATCTTGGCTGCACATGGAAGAATCCTTCTCAAGCATAGCATGAATTGTCCAAAAGAAACTATTTCTGATGTATTTATTTATTTCCAAATCACAATTCATTTCTGATATCAGTAATTACTGAATATGATAAAGATTTTTCTACTATTGACCAACCTTTTAAAACTATTTGGAGGGAGAATTTGCAAGAACTCAAACTTTGAACAGTAAAATTGGAACAATATTCATTTCTTTTCTAACATTAAATGTCACCCCAAAAGCCAATGCCATGCATTGAACCATAAATGTTGTGGGCCTACTTATTTTCTAAATAGTTTAGTCATATAGACATTTTCTCTATTCTTACATCTTTCTTTCGGATGGGGGGGGGGGTTGCTGTGGGGAAGTAAGTGATTCATGGAAGTTACTGATTCAAAACTTTAGATATAACTCAATGTGAAATTGCAAAACTATTTGATTTTCTTCAAAGGATGTAACTATTGATATGACGTCAATGTTATTTTAGATAGGATTTATCTTGAGTGTTCCTTGATTGATATTAATTATGTGAAATTTAGACTCGAAATTGGAGAAAAGGCTTTTTGACTTACCCAACTTATCCCAGTTTGTTGCACATTCATCTCTGTGTCAGTAGGTTGTTGGGTCAAGTTCAACTAATCCACAGTATCACCAGTGCCAAGTAAAGGGAATGTTAAAATCAGTATGAAACCAATGAAATGTAAAATTAAGTCCCTGTCTGCTTATCCTGCTGGTCTAGATATACATTAAAGAGTCAATGGCACTGTTAAAGAAAAATAGAGAATTCTCCAGGTGTACTGACTAGCATAATTTCTTTAACTGATATTGTCACAAATAATTAACAGGCTTTTTTTCATAGAAGCACGGAATTATTACAGTATAGGATGAGGCCATTCAGTCTATTGTGCTTGTGCGGTTCTGAGTAGGAGCATTATAACCTGTCCCTTCCCCACAGCCTTGCACATTCAGCTTTTTCAAATAACAGTCTTGAAAGTCTCAATTGAAACTAGCTCCACTACACTACACTCTCAAGCAGTGCATTTCAGATCACTCCCTATGTGAAAACATTTTTTCTCATGTTGCCACTGCTTATTTTGCCAATAACCTTAAATCTGAGTCTTCTGGTCCTCCAGTCCTCTGGTACCACTCCTGGACCTAAGGAAAACTGTATGATTATGACTTGCATCTCTGCAATTTCCATTTCCACTTCCCTCATCCTATCTGGTCCTGGTGCCTTATCAACACGAAGTAGAGATTCACCTGCTCCTTATTGATTTTACACCCCGTAAGTACCTGAATTGCCTTCCATTTCACCATGACCTTCTTATGAAATCTTTCCTTTTGAGTAATTGCTCCTATAATGATGCCCTTAAAATAACTAAACTAGATGTGCAGGTTAGGTGGGTGAGCCATGCTAAATGGCACCTGTGTCCCAAAATGTGTAGGTTGGATGCATTAACCATGGGAAATGTTTGGGCATTACCGGGACAAGGCAGGGAATGGAACTGGGTGAGATACTGTGTCAGACTTCCATGCACATTTGATGACCTCTTCTCCATTGTAAGGATCCTATGGTTCTGTGATTCTATTTACATGAGAATCACTATAATATGTATCTTTAACATGCTACTGAGAAACACAGTTCTAAAGATGGTTTTGGTGTTGTATTTCAAATCCATTCCTTCTGCATAAAGTCTATCATGGAAATGGTGCACTCTATCTAATTTGCTAAGGCAGGTTTATGTAAAATTTTCTTATCTCTAAGTAAAATTAGTGAAAAACTACAAAATATTATTGTAACTTGCACATCCAAGACCTGTTTCTTTTTACCATCACATTTCCTTCACAAATTATCTTACCCATAATCTATTTATTACACTGTTGATAACTATCAATTCTCTTCCTGCTGAGAATTTTTTCAACTTTATTCCAGGTGGAACTGCTGCCTTACAGTGCCAAGGACCCAGCTTCAACTCCAGCATCAGGTGACAGTGTGGAGTTTATATATTCTCCCCATGTCTGTGTGGGTTTCCTCTCAATGCTTCGGTTTCCTCCCACAGTCCAAAGATGTGGTGGTTAGGTTGATTGGCCACTCTAAATTGCCCTTTAGTTTCAGGGGGATTAATAAGCAGGGTTAGGACATAGGTGAGATTGTTGTCGGTGCAAAATTGATGGACTGAATAGCTTCCTTCTGCACTGTAGGGATTCTGTTTCCATTATATACCATAATCAATGCACCGCACAGTAGCACAATGGTTAGCACTGCTGCTTCATAGTGCCAGGCTCCTGGGTTCGATTCCCGGCTCGGGTCACTGTCTGTGTGGAGTTTGCATATTCTCCTTGTGTCTGCGTGGGTTTCCTCTGGATACTCTGGTTTCCTCCCACAGTCCAAGGATGTGCAGGTTAGGTTGATTGGTCATGCTAAGAAATTGCCACTTAGTGTCCAGATTAGAGGGATTAGTGGGTACAATGCGTAGGGATATGGGGATAGGGCCTAGGTGGGATTGTGTCGATGGGCTGAAGGGCCTCTTTCTGCACTGTAGGGTTCTATAATTCTTTTTTTTATCTGTAATCCATCCCACATTATGCTGTTAATTGCTAGTACACCGATTTACTTAATGAACTGTGAACAAAGTTTAAGAGCATAAATTCAATTTACTGCCAGCAAATATTTCCAGAGTTGGTTAGCTCAGTTGGACGAACAGTTGATTTTGATGCCGAATGAGGATGCATAGATAGCTCCTTTGAATGCTACATGAATACTAGTGAATTTCATTGTGATCAACCATGCTGCTGTACATTTTCAAGTGTATATGTAGTTACTAAAGAAACTACTCTGTTAAAGAAGTAGTCCGACGTTTGTTGTCAGGAAGATGTTCAGGTTTTAACAGCCTGTCAATGTTAAATTGCGCATCTATATCACTGACCTTTGACCTTCAGCAGTGCATTGTGAGTCACAGGAGTGCAGATGCAGATGTGACAATCAGAATTACAAGTATACAGGTAGAGCATGACTGACATCGTCAGTGTTGCAAAAACTTCAAATTATTTCGCAAGAGCTAGCATTGAAAATAACACGTGTTAAGATCAACTAATGTTGTAATATGTTTTGTTTATTTATTCTTTTAATTTCCACCCTGTGTTATTGGGTTGTGGAATTAACATGGGTAGGTCTGCGGGGAGATGATTTGCTCTAAACGTTTTCAACAGTGCTATTCTGAATCACATTGATGCATTGGCCTCTCACTGATTTTTTTTCAACCTTCACCTCCCCACAGTGATGGGCTTGAGATCAGAAGCTCAATAGAGGAAAAACATAGCACTGACCAAGTTGCAAGACGTCCAGATTCAGATATCGGATGTATGCTTCTTATTTCTCTTTTATTGAGGGATCTAATCTCAGGCAGGGGCAGTTCAAATGGCATCTGCATCCCTGGGACAAGAAAGAAGGAGCTGATTGGGTTTCTAACTATTCACTTTCCAGGGAATCCCGCAGAAATGTGTGTATGTCTGATTATGTGTGTTTGAATGTTTATGTTCGTGTGAACATGTGTGAAACAGGCAAGTCTGGCATGCGCTGCCTTCCATTATCAAATAGCTGCCACTGCATTATTTAATCACAAAGAATAAGTGAGGCCCCTTCGGCAGTGGGTGCCTGTCTTGAGAACATGTTTTTTACTGTGCCTGTTAGTACACCTGGAGCTGGTAAGAACACTCGATAGTTTCTTTAGCTCATGCTAAAGAAAAGGACTTCATAGGTCAGTTATGAGCGACTGTAGTTCAAGGCAGGAATAGTAAGTATGCTTTTGCTGTAATATGCTCATACAAAATCGTGTGACCGCATTAAGTACATAAATATGTGTGGGTATTGCTAGTCAAGGAACCAGTTTTCAACCTTGTTCTCCTCGCATATTATATTCAACCCTTTCGACATTCTTATATGATCAAATGTGAAGGACTTGACAGCTCGGTCTATTCTGCCCTGAACATGCTCACATTGGCGTCTTTCAAAGATCCATTGAAATGTTGCAAGTGATTGTGCTGGGAGAGGGCAGCTATACATCACCTTAACACGTGACAATCAGTATTCAGTGCACTTAAAACCAGATCTGTCCTGGAAGTGAAATGTAAAAAATGCTTACATTTACCATCCCACAGACGCATACCTGTGTTTAAATATATCACCTCAAATCACAGGTACCTGGCTTCGCGGTTCTGAACGGCTGCACAGTTAATTACCTGAAAATGCATCTTTATGTGTCATTCTGGTTACTTTTTTCTGTGTTTTTCCCACTTTCATTCATATCTCTTACATTATTTCCCCTGTGTCAGTATGTCTCCCCACTGCCCCGTGTTTCTTCGTGTGTGCCTCTTATACTGTCCCACTCACTCCCTCTTCATCTCTGTGTCACTTCCAATAACTGTGCCCCAGTCTTCTTCTCTCTTACTTTCTCTTCTCTGTTGCTCACTCACTCAGCTGTATCCCGCCTCCACTCGCCTCTCACACCAGCAACCCCCCCCCCCCCCCCGTCCTCGCCTCTCCCTGTGTCTTTCCCCTCTCTTTCTCCTCTCTTGCCCTGTGTGTTTCTCTTTGTTGTTTCCGCTTCTATTTCCAGTCACTGTTTTGACACTGAGCGGCCCTGCCTTCTGACAACTAGCAATCGCACTGGAACTTAAAAGGAGCAGCTCGCGTTGCTTACTCCCCAAAGGAAACAGCAAATTATATTTCCCCGCTCGGGAGAGTGGCGAGACCCCAGATGCTTGCAGCGCGTAAGATACTTAAATAAACTAATAACGGCCCACAGACCTCCACAGAGTGAGCACGCCGCTGCCTCAGGAGCCATCTCTACATCAGGAGCCAGTGTCAGTGTGTCCTCCTCCCTCCTCCCCACCTCCCCCTCCCCCCAGGCTCCCTGTCCCCGAGTAAGCACAGGGAAACTACTTTCTCTTTCACAGAATTCTGCACACACTGAACTCTCGGACTTTACAGCCAAGTGCTGGTGTAAAACGCTGCCAAAGAGATTCATTCTGAGAATGGATCCCTCCCGGTGGCCCGAACCCACTTGATTATTTAGGTGACGGTGAAAGATTGGAGTTCGGCTTCCTTCACTGAAAGAAGTCTCACAACACCAGGTTACATCATTCTTTTACTGGACGGGCGCCGCTTGGTTACTTAGATATCATCAGCAGAACATGAAAGGACCTGGAACTCGTTGTGTGTTTGTTTGATTATTTTGTTAATTGACCCTTTCTGGGGTTGTCCCATATGTCGTCATTTTCCCTGCTTTACAGTGTAGTCTTCTTTTGGAAAAATATCTGCGAACAACTCATCAGAACTTGTACATTCCACCCCCCCCCCCCCCCCCCCCCGGTATCTTTTAAGAGAAGCCCACTCTCGGAGTTAGTTAAACGGGACAGGATGGTGAGGTGAATTGTGTTCCAGTCTCTTCAGCCAGCTCCTGTGAAATGTTATAGCAGTTCCTCCAAAAGATGATACTTTTATTGTATCATTTCAGTCTTCTGTCATATTAATCTCAGCCCTGGATTAAGTTCTCTTTTTCTCACCAGAAGCAAAAAACACTTCTTGCTTTCGATCCCAGTGTTACATGAACGCTGCTTTTATTTAAATTGCGTTGTAATTTAAAAGTGAAACAAGTTTGCCGTCAGTAAGAGTTTGTTTGTTAAGGTCGGGATCCTTATTTTGTGCTGTCTGATGCTGCATGTGAATGCGCTAGAAAATATTTTGTCTTCATTTATTCTTCGCACTTGTGTATTTCCGTTTCTTGGGGGTTATTAATCCAGCGGGCAGATAGTTTAGTTTCCCGCTGTATAACGGTCACATTAAAAGTTACGGACCTGAACTCACGCGAGGGATCCTGACTGGCTTTAAGCATATTAACGATGGGAATGTTTCACCCTCCAGCGACTGTTTCTTCGGCCGCATAGCGCTCACCCTAAGTTCAGATACATGACAGAGTCATAGGCTTGTTCGGCTAACGCATCATACATGCTATCAGGGCAGAGCTTAAAATCCAAAATATCACACGTACAAAAGTTACATGGGCGTTTTGGAAATCGATGTTCGCAATGAAACCATGCAGTAGCATTAGCTTGTGAAATGAGTAATTTCAGAGTTAGAAATATTAACTCCAAATGTTCGTGTTTACTCTCAAAGGAGATGGTATTAATTTCATTTTGTTCCCGAGTAATTGTGCAACTTTGGTCTTGGTCATGTTTAACAGTTATGTTCCTTGTAGCGGGTAAACTTCATAGTTTTCTTTCGGAAACATGGAGACATGAATCATTTAAGTTTTTAGGTTTAAATCCTGACCTACTTTGAGTGAATGTTATAAGGAATAACTCACAGTTTGTCAGTTTGATGGCGTTTCACAGGATAACATCTGTATTTTATCACCCTCCGATTAAAAATTACTGGCAGATTATATAATTCGTTGTATTTTGATTGCGCTCCAGATAATATTTATTCCAAATCACACTCTGTAAATGTAGAACTGAATTATACACTGAGCTATTCGGTGAACTTCCATTCAGAGAAAATGCTTGCATTTATATAGTCAACACGGATCTCCCGAAGCCTTTACGGCCAATACAATGATTTTGAAGTTTTAATGTAGGAAAGACACAACGCAGTTTGCGGGTGGCAAGTTTTCCGAAAACGGCAATCAAGTAGATGATTACACCATTTGTTTTTAGGTGTTGATTGAGGGTTAGATGTTGGCCAGACTACCAGCAGAATTCCCCAGCGCTTCTTGTAGCAGTGCCCTAGCGACTTTTTCCTCCACCTGAAGAGGTGAACTGGGCCTCTGTTTAATCTCACCAGCAAGGTGGCATTTGCTACAGTTGAGCACTCCCCCAGCACTGCTTGAGTTATGTGCTCTAGTCTCTGGAGTGAGCTCGAATTATCAACCTTCTAACACAGAGGCGAGAGTGAGAATGTGATCACTAAGTCACGGACGACATTAAACTTTACTTGCTTGAGGATTAACGCCTGGGGCGGGGGGTGAGGTCAGTGGAATTATAATTCTGAAGACTAAACTTGGGCCCCCTTTGAGTTCATTTTTACATCATACATAATCCCTTGGATACAGTATAGGGATTGAATCAATACTGATGTTATATGAAGCTGAATATAGTAAGACGTCTTACAACACCAGACTAAAGTCCAACAAGTTTATTTGGTAGCAAACGCCACCAGCTTTCGGAGCTCTTGTTGCTCCTTCGTGAGGTGAGTGGGAGATCCCTGACGAAGGAGCAGCAAGCACTCCAAAAGCTAGTGGCATTTGCTACCAAATAAACCTGTTGGACTTTAACCTAGTGTTGTAAGACTTCTTACTGTGTTTACTCTAGTTCAATGCAGGCATTTCCACATCATGAAGCTGAAGCCATAGTGTTGGCTATCAGTGATCCCACTCCATTTCATCCACTTAGTGCACTTTCAATCACTTTCTTAGAAGGAAAATCCAGATGGTCTTTGTGAAATATTGTATCTCTCAACTAGTTCCTGGTGGGAGACTGTTAGCTGGAATTGAAGCTCAAGGAATTGACTGTAAATTATTGACCTGATTAGTAGATTGGTTAGATGATAGAAGACAGAGAATAAGACTAATAAGTATGCACTCAAATTGGAATGGTGTCTTACATGGGTCTGTGCTGGGGCCTTGATTGTTCACTAAACCTATCAATGGCTTTGATAACGTAACATAGAGCAATAAATGCAAAAGCAATATACTGCAGATGCTGGAAATCTTAAAGAAAAATAGAGAATGCACAGCAGTCTAAGCATCTGTGGAGAGAAGCAGAGTTAATGCTTTAAGCTGACTGCTTTTCACTGCATGTGGGAGTCTGGTGATGGTACAAGGATACTGGTGCAGTAAGTAATGTATATGAAAGCATAAAATTATAAAGAAACACTGATAGATTACAGGAGTGATAAACATTCTGGTGAATGAATTTCAACTCAGGTAAGAATGTGGGTCAGGACTCAGGTCAGAGCAGCTTTCTCAAAGGTTAACCCATGGAAAGTGATTGGCCCAGATGGGGTACTGGGACAAGCACTCAGATCCTGTGCGGATCAGCTAGCAGGAGTAATTCTGAAGACTAAACCTGGGCCCCCTCAGAGTTCATTTTTACATCATACATAATCCCTTGGATACAGTATAAGGATTGAATCAATACTGATGTTATATGAAGCTGAATATAGTAAGAAGTCTTACAACACCAGACTAAAGTCCAACAAGTTTATTTGGTAGCAAATGCCACCAACTTTCGGAGTTCTTCAACCTCTCTTTACAACGATCGGAGGTCCCCATCTGCTTCAAGTAGATGACCATTTTCCCTGTACCTAAGAAAAGTCAAGCAGTGTGCTTTAATGACGATCATCCAGTGGCTCTGAAATCCATCATTATGAAGTGCTTCCAAAGGTTAGTCATGGCACCAATCGATTCCTGCCTCGTGGACTACCTGAATCCACCTCAATTTGCTTACCACTGCAACAGGTCCACGGCAGGTGCCATCTCCCTGACCCTGCACTCAAACCTGCAACAACTAGATAACAAAGGCATCTATGTCAGATTCCTATTTTTTGAATATAGCTCAGCCTTTAACATCATTATTCCTACAAAGCTCTTCTCCAAACTCCATGGCCCGAGCCTTAGCTTCTCCCTTTATGACTGGATTCTGAACTTCCAAACTCACAGACCTCATTCAGTAAGGATAAGCAACAACCCCTCCTCCATGATCATCCTCAACCCTGGTGTCCCACAAAGCTGTGTTCTCATCCCCCTACTAGACTACTTGTACATTTATGACTGTCTGGCCAAATTCCTCTCTAATGCAGTTTTCAAATTTGCTGATGACACCACCGTAGTGGGTCGGATTTCAAACAATGATGAGACAGAGTATAGGAATGAGATAGAGAATCTGGTGAACTGGTGCAGCGACAATAATCTCTCCCTCAATGTCAATAAAATAAAGAAGATTTTCATTGACTTTAGGAAGAGTAGTGGAGAACATGCCTCTGCCTACATCAACAGGGACAAAGTAGAAATGGTCGAGCGCTTCAAGTTTTTAGGCATCCAGATCACAAACAATCTGATTCCCTCATGCTGACACTATAATTAAGAAAGCCCATAAATTCCTCTACTTCCTCAGAACACTAAGGAAATTTGGCATGTCAGCTACAACTCTCACCAACATTTACAGTTGCACCATGAAAAGCATTCTTTCTGGTTGTAATCACAGCTTGGTATGGCTCCTGCTCTGCCCAAGCCTGCAAGAAATTACAAAAGGTCATGAAGGTAGCCCAATTGATCAAGCAAACTAGCCTCCTAGCCATTGACTCTGTGTACACTTCCTGCTGGCTCAACAAAGCAGCCAGCATAATTAAGGGCCCCACGCACACCAGACTTTCTCTCTTCCACCTCCTTTCGTTGAGAAAAAGATACAAAAGTCTGAGGTCACATACCAATTGACTTAAGAACAGCTTCTTCCCTGTAGCCATCAGATTTTGAATGGACCTAAGTCCATTTAAGTTGATCTTTCTTTACACCCTATCTATGACTGTAACACTACGTTCTGCACTCTCTTGTTTTCTTCTCTATGAGTGGTATGCTTTCTATACCACGCGAGAAACAATACTTTTCACTGTATATATGTGACAATAAATCAAATCAAACAATAGGGTCACCCATTTTGGACCAGAAAAGAACAGACCAAAATATTCTTTAAATGATGAAAAACTAGGAGCAGTCGATAATGATACAAAATGATACAAAATAATCAAAGTGGTTGATGGAATATTAATCTTTATAATGAGAGTCTTAGAATATCTTGGGGTTGATGTTTTGCTAAAGCTATATAAAGCCTAGTTACTTCATGTTTGGACTATTGTGTATGGTTCTGGGCATTGCGACTTAGAAATGATACATTGGCCTCGAAAGAAGTGCAGCACAGATTCAACTGAATGCTACAGATTATGAAGAAAGGTTACATTAACTGAGCTTGCATCCCATTGGATATAAAAGAACAGATGATCTCATTGGCGTTGTTTTATTTTGATAAGAATTGATAGGCTATGGTAAGTTCAATTCTTTCTTGCTGGTGGGGAATGGAGGACAGGAATGTCACCATAAAATCAGACTCTTTGCAGATCATTTCTTCATGCAAAGAGTATGAGTGTACATGGTCTATGAATGTAATCTATAATTCAAAGAATGGTAGAAACATGGAAATCTGCACTACAACGAGCAGTCAATAATAAGTCAAGTAATTGTTTTAAATGAGATCAATAACTTTTATTTTGTTGGACAAGGACAACTATAGAAAGATATGGACAGAAGTCAACAAATTTTGGGTAAGGTACAAATCAGCCACCATCTCACTGAATGGTGCAACATGTTGAAGGATGGATATTCAACTCCTGATCCTATATTCATATTCTAAATGTTTATATATTAAAGGTGTTTTTTTCCTCTGTTACTGAGAGCCTGCACTAGTCTGTTCATTGAGTGAAGTAGCAATAAAAATCTTAATGACCCCAAAACATTATGTATTGAAATGGCAGTTTAATAGTCACACTTCAATGGGATACTACTGAGTGTAAATACATGTTGCCACATTTTTATATGCTACCAGATAATAAAATTCATTTTTGAGATAAATATATTCTCATTCAGATATTATAAAGACAAAATATTGTAGGCGCTGGAATCCAAAACAAAAACAGAAAATGCTGGTCTGACAGCACCTGTGAAGAGAAAATAGAGGCAGCATTTTAGGTCTGGATGACCCTTTGTCAGAGCTCAACACGAATCTCACACATGGGATTCTTGAGCCAGTTGAAAGAATAGGTGAATTCGTTTTTCATTGCTTTCTTTAGTTGTTTTTATCTTTGATATAACTTCTCTTTGATCAGCTGCAAGAAAACTAAAGAACTACATCTACCCTTGATGCAGGTGAAGTCCACGCACTAAATAGATCAAGTATTCCTATTAATCAATGACCATTATTCAAACCCTGTGCTCCAATTTATATTTGCTGGTCTTGAATGGAAGGAGACCTAATTCAAGAACTTCTGACTGACTGGTAGGAATACAACCAGTAAGAAGTCTGACAATGCCAGGTTTAATACTCCAAATGGGGTCTTGTCAGACCCCAGTTGGAGTATTGTGCGCAGTTCTGGTCGCCTCATTATAGGAAGGATGTAGAGGCTATTGAGAGGGTTCAGGGGAGATTTACAAGGATGCTGCCTGGATTGGGAGGCAGGCCTTATGAAGATAGGTTGAGGGAGCTGGGACTCTTCTCACTGGAGAGACGTAGTTGAGAGGCGACCTGATAGAGGTTTATAAAATGTTGAGAGGAATAGATAGGGTGGACTCTCAGAGACTATTTCCCTGAGCTGAAATGGTCAATACGAGAGGACACAGATTTAAAGTGCAGGGAAGCAAATACAAAGGAGATGTCAGGGGTAGGTTTTTCACTCAGAGGGTGGCGAGTGAATGGAACCGACTGCCGTCGGAGGTTGTTGAGGCAAACTCACTGGGGTCTTTTAAGAGACTTCTGGATGAGTATATGGAAAAGAATAGGATAGGGGGTTATAGATAGGTCTGTGGATTGGTAGATGTGATCGGCGCAACTCGTGGGCTGAAGGGCCTGTTTGTGCTGTATTGTTCTATGTTCTATGTTCTAAATCCAACCAATTTATTTAAATCTGGAGTTGTCAGACTTCTTACTGTGTGTACCCCAGTCCAACACCGGCATCTCTATATCAGGAATACAACCACCAAACCAGTGGTCATTGAATCCAAATGCAAGTGTCTAATAGATTATCAACTGTTTTCTGTCTTGACTTGGTGGGACCTTTTGGAATGTGGCTCAAATCCATTGCCTACTTTCTGCTTCAGGAATATAATCACTAAATCAATGGCACTCCATTTGTATGTAAATACCCAACATGATGTCAATCCAGCATTTGAGATCTATTCCACTGAATTGGTGACTGGGGAGACTACACATGGGCCAAAGACTAATTCCTACCTTTGAAGTAATGTAGTACTGGACAGAAATTGAAATCTTTGTTACTGTAAACAAGCACACTATTTCATACATTTTCATGGTATATTATTATAAAATATATTCATTTATAATCACAATTATAGCCTGTCACACTTTGTGACATATGATCAGATACTAATGTATTTATTCTGCCAGATTGCAATGATACATTACTAGAAAAACATAAGTAGCTCTTGATATTTTTGAATATTGCAGTGTTCCTTTGCACTTTAATGGCATATTACTGATGATGACATAATTGTTTATCATAGTTAGCCTGAAGATAACATACAGATTTTGCCATGCTTCTTGCATTATTGATAATAACTCGTGTACTATATTACACTTGCGATATTGTCAGAGAATGCATGCTTACGTCCTATCACAGCTTGGCAACATATTATTGGCTAATACACATATTTTACAACATTAGATAATGAAATATATCTTGTCAACCTTCTATGAAATGCAATTATTGAGTAACGTACACACTTACCCTTGTCATGCTTTGAAGACATAACTGCTGGAAACATACAGCCACACTTTAACATATTACAACTAGGTAATAATGTCAACTTTAATGCAATGTAACTGAACAATGTATTTGCCACACATTAACGATATAGCATTTTATAATTTACATGTATGCCCTGTTACTGTTAAATAACGATATTTTTAGTTGTAACATAGAGACAGTGTGACAGTGTTATTGTTTGATCCTAGCTACACTATTTTGCAACCTTCTACCTAATTTATTACACTGCTTGATGGAATATGACCAAACTCTTACAGATATCGAGTTTCAATATGTCACACTTGATAACATACTGCTTGGCACTCATGCCAGTATATCTTGTCATAGTTCGATGTCAAAACAATGATGGCTTGGAGCAGTTCGACTATATATTGCTAAGCAGTGATTGGTATGTAATGCTTGTTTCACCTTAGTGACATATTTGCAGGCCCTGTCAGAGTCTGATGACCTGTCACTGAGGAGTACCGTTCTGTGGTGAAAAAGAAGTAGTCATTCCCCACGCAGAAGTGCCAGCAAGGAAGTATTCTATTTAATTGAGTTAATGTTAAAGACGCTGTTTCTCAGGTGAGGCGGTGTCGATGTGCGGGCTCAGCAACTGTGGTGGACCGGAAGCAACAGTTTATTTCTGTTACGCGGTAACTTTGGTTTATATGGATGCTGTGGTCTGGAGAGTAACTATTTGAACTTCCTAACTTTGTTTAAAAATAAAAACAAACGTAGAATTACCTCTAACCGTGACAGCACCAGAGGATGAAACTGAGGGAAAGAATGGATTACATTGAAATTAGGTTCTATGTTGCTCGATGACGCAATAATATCGCTTGTTTTCCTGTTTGGCAGAAGCTCACGCAAGGAAAACAAACATCCATGCTTGGCCGATGACATAGTCGGGCAAAGTTGCTGCAAAGAGGCTGAGCACATCCCCTGCAGGAAGGAAGTGGATTCTGGAGGAGGAAAACAAAAGATGGCAGCCGCTCTGACCGCAGCTTGAACCAGACCCCATCGCCACCCAGCTGCTTCCCAGTAACTTCCCATTACCTTCACATGACACTTTACCCCCTTCTATCAATAGCAGGCACCAATGTGTTCCCTTAATTAAAAAAAAACAAACGCCAAGTTAGACATGCACGACTCAGACTGACTGGCCTCTGGTGCATAAAGCACAAATGTTTTAACTGCCAACATACCCCACCTTCACACAACACAGCGACCTTTTGTGATTAGACCCGTTATGTGGACGCATTAACATCTTTGTTTCTCTTATTTCCTCTCCCAGCCTCGTGTAGACTGTATTTCTAGGGAAGGCAGGGGCCGGCTTTATGCGGAAATCGAAAACATTGTGAAGAAAACCCTATCTTTACACCACAACATCGTTTGCTGAAATAAATTGATAATATGTTCTAGCTAATGAAAGGCTGCATTTTCCGCTCTACTCGGGGAAGGGGAGGACAAAGCATTTTACACCAAACGCTTCCAATGCCCCGTCTACACATTTAAAACAGTAGCTTCAGTTGTTCACACAATGTACCACACGGCTCCTGGGCGGCCTTCGGACTAACTAATTCTACTGTTTACACTGGTCAAACTTGGTCAAGTTTTCTCCGCACTCTCGAGCTCTTCCAAACTGCCCTGTGGCTTTGCTGTGTTTCTTTGCAACTTATTAGATAACGATACAGGGAAGTCAGAAGGATCCGATATCGTGGTTTACACTTGATCATATAAAACAAGATCTAAGTCATCAAGGGTAAGTTGTTGGGAGAGTTACTGAAATGCATCGTATTGAGTGTTACTTTGAGAAATATTTCCCTTTGTAACGAGGCAGCAGAACTCATTTTTAAAACCCTCTTTTCCTTGACAATATGTGCATTGTTTCTTAAATCCCAGAAAACTAAAATGTAATATTTTGCTGTCGATATTCAATGTTTCACTAATAACCAATTTTAAAAGTTGTTTAAACTGCGAGCTGCGGATTATACATTATACTGACCTATAGCCTGGCCGAAACTAATAACTTGTGTGGAACGAGTATGAATAAATCAATCTTCCCCATGTTCTGATATACCATCAAAGTAAAGTTTATTTATTAGTCACAAGGAGGCTTACATTAACACTGCAATGAAGTTACTCTGAAAGTCGCCGCACTCTGGCGCCTGTTCGGGTATAGACATCAATAAATGATTATTTTAATCAGACATCAGGAGCTCATTAATTCATTAAAATTAATAAAGCAGTCCCGCTTGAGCTGAACGGGACTGTTACAAACAGCTGCTCTTTATACATATTTTATATTACAATCAGATAAAGCGTCCTTGCGTCGTTTTAATTATTTAAAAATAAACATTTCGGCCTAAATCTATCTGACTGTCCACAACTAGTTTGGAAAGCACAATACTTAAATGCATATTTGCATTAGCCTAAGCTATATATATAATTGCAAAACTAAGCTTCCAGACTGACATGCTTGATTACACTTCATTTCAAAATTCATTGTACCCGAACATGCTGTTCCCCCTTTGAGTTGTTTTCAATTGCTTCTGAGTTGGCTTTGTACAGGCGTTTGCGTGTACTATAAATGCTTCTGGTGTCTGTTTGGATTGTTTGCCATTAAATAATGTAGATATTTTGGTTTTAGATGGAAAAATAATGAAACAGTCGAATCGTTAATATTGTCCGGCGCATCTTTGAGAGCAGGCATTGAGTTAACAAACTGATAACTTAAAACAACTGAATTTAGTCATGGAATAGACGGCAAATGTTCAAGTGTTCGATTCTCATGAACACATTGCTGGTCCTCTTTGTAAACCCTTGAGTAATTTTTAATTTAACAAACTCTGAACTTATAAAGATTTTGGATAGATAGATAAATAGATATAGATAGATAGATATATAATTGGTCGATACATATCACAATCTGAAGTAACGTTTAGAAATACTATGACTTGTTTAATAAGTCTGCACGTTAATATTCATTGAAGATACACTTACACAAGACAATATTTAATATCTTGCATCATTTTAAACTATTTCAAATTAAAGCTTAATGATGAATATTCATGAACCAAAAATCATAATTTCATTTAGTCATTGTAGCATTTTGAGAATAACCACAAGCCGCAGAAGCGGTCCCAGTGCCCTCCTACTTTCTATTCTATTTCATTTAAATGTAAATAAACGCAAGAGTTCAACAGGTGTCCGTGCTGTGTAACTGTGGAACCAATATATCATTGGCTATTAATTAAGCGGTCCATAATTCCTGAATAGTTTATTTATGTGTGCTGAACACTCTTAAAAAGAACTGCTCTGACTATATCTGTATAGGTGTGTTGCTTTTTCTGTTAGCAAGCTGTGAGGCCGGGCAAGCCCTGCGATGAACTTTGAACTCACGCACGATGAAGAAAAATTATATATATATATAGATGAGAACGTTGCGGCGTGGGCTGGGCTGTGGGAGTTTCTGACATATGTGACACTCCAGGAATCAGTCTGGGACCCCGGGCTAGTCCACAATATAAAGTCAGTCTTGTACAAACGCGATAATAACGTCAAAAAGTCGAGACCTTCCGGCCTTCGTGAGTCTGGAACCAAAACTTCTGCCATTTTTTCTTTTGTTCCCCTGTTTCCTGGCGGTAATCCCTTTTCTGAAATAAAGACATTCGACAATTGAAAAGACATTGCGTGCCTTATTAGCTTCTTCTGCATCAAAAAATAATGAGAAAAAATCTTTTGATCTGCTTCAGGAAAAAGACTTTTTTCACAAGGACCTTTTTTTTGTTTTTGTTGACTTTATATTACTTTGACTCTTGTGGCCAGGAAACAAAATCCAAACAATTTCGCCTCTTTTCTTACGCCGTTCTTTTACTGAGGTGAAACTTATATTCTTAAAAACAAAACTGAATTAAAAACTTCGGATTTAAAAACAAACTCGCAGGAAAGCATACATCCAAGTATGTTACAAAATACAGCAAAATAGATTAGAGTCACGCAATAATTAAAATAAACTAAAACTTTAAAGGGATAACTCATTGTCACTCAAAAATAAGCAATGCTTCCCCTGAAAAACCTATGGTCAGAAATAAATAGAGTAACGGTCTCGGTACAAAGATTGATACATTGCAGGGGGAGAAGTATTCAGCATTCTTGTTTTCTTTATTTGTGGCCATTCGCATTAAGTTTTGTATACTTTGCTATTATAGCGGGGACACAAACTGAAAGACACAAATAAATGTTACTCAATCTTTAAAGTAAATAATACGCACATATAACGTTTTCAAAATCGTTACCAAGCCTAAATAGAAATACATGCCTGACTTTTTAAAAGCTATAAAAGCCTAGCTGTGAATATTCAATTCAAAGTAATTGACCTATCTTATAAATTATCTTCTATGCCAATAACGAAATGCTGTAACCATATTGGAGGTATACTCTACGATATTCAGCAAACATATGTGATCACACTCAGTAAAATATATATATTACAAAATTCAGCAATGTGCAGCAAATGAACGTATTAACGTTCCAGCGTATCTAACATTCAGCAAACATACTTGGCATAGTATTTTACGAAAGTACATATTACAACACCTAGTTGACATATATTGTACCATTCTTTGAACATATGTCGGAAAATATTCAGAAAACGTATAACAGTATTCGACAAACAAGAATACTACAATGTCTAACAGATGCATTCTAGTGTTCGGCAAACATATAACAACATTTAGCAAATCTATTAGAAGAGTTAATAAGGTATTACTACTTTCAGCAATCATACAATATTCAGCAGACATATTTAAAAGTTAAGTTTATTTTAACAGTAATATAAATCGCTTACATTAAACTTCCCGATATTCAAATATTGCGAACATATGTATGACAATATCCAGTAAACTTACATTACAACATTCATTAATCATATATCACAACGTCTTGGAAACATTCAGCAAAATGGGCGATGTTCATGTATACTTAAAATTATTTTAATTTAATTGAAGATATTATAATGTAGTTATATGCTGCTCTTGTAGTAAGCAGTGTGTGATGTAAGTTGTTCGATACAGTATAGTCAGTGACCATTTCTGAGCAGCTTGGGCAATGAAGCAGGTTGGAATTTGACACGAGTTTGATAATGATACTAGTAAGACTATTGTATTTTCCTACTGTCATTGGCTCGTAGATGTTTTGTGTATTAATGAAATTTGACTTTAAATGTAATCAAAAATCTACTGCTTAATTTACGCCTATCTCAGTCTGTAACATCAAGCTGAGCCAACACATAGAAACATAGAAACTAGAAACAGGAGTAGAACGTTCGGCCCTTCGAGCCAGCTCCGCCATTCATCTTGATCATGGCTGATCAAGGAATTCAATATCCTGATCCCCCTTTCTCCCATCTTCCTTGATTTAGAAATATGGGTGTCTTGTCTGAACATATTCTATCTAATAATCTATACCACATCAACATCCGGCACGTCATTTAAGTTATCAGTCATTATGTAATGAATATTGTCTGGAGCACTAATATAGAGCAAAAATGTATACATTGCACTGATGTAAGCTGTTAAACATTAACTATATTTTATATCTTCAGTATAGATCATGGACTCTTTTAGGCCACTGATACCACGACATGGGGGTCACTGGCGTTGACCTTACGAAACAAAGTTTAATTATAATGTATTTCTGTACTAGTTAAAATCCCATCTTAAATTACACCGTATTTCATATTAAATTTTAATCGATAGCTGTGGACTAAATGTGGATAAGTAATAAAGTCCTGAGGAAATAATTAAACATAAGCAATCGAATAACAGTATATTACAGTATTAGATTCAACTAATCAGAAGTATCATATTCCCCTCCCACTGACTCTGAATTTAAATCCAGTAACAGTCGAGTAGATTTATGCAAACCATAGCTGAGAACGTATAATTGTACAATGCTCAATGTCTACTACTTTCACACAGTGTATTCATTTCACTGACGAATGCCACAGTTGTCACACACTGTTGTGAAATGAAAATGCCTCACTGAAGTTGCAAAGCATTTTTGAGCGGGGGATATATTTTACAGACATGACTTCATGGCCTCGTTCATTCAAACGCAACTTTTATGACCAGTGCGGTTATCTGTGCTGTTTCCTTCGACCAATCTAAAGAGATAAGGGACAGAAACCACAACTGCCAATGACAGGGTCTCCAAACCTTTTGGTTTTCTGATAAAAATGCACCCGCAATTCTTTTCTTTAAATTTGTGATTGAAAACCGGCGCGAGTGGACCTGCCATTTGGATACTGCCATTGTGCTTTGAGGCAGAGTTGGTGACAGTTTGTTTTGATGTTCTGGCGGCCTCGCGAGGTTGAAACGTTGCGAGTGATTTCGAGAAACAAGCACCCAGAAAAAAATAAGCAAATAAGTACTTTTTAAACGTGCAGTCTCCTTTCCCGCTCCCCTAGCTCTGCACTGATGGTAACTGTGATTTGATCTGAGGTGACACATTTCAATAACGACTCTACACCGCAATCGCCAGCGAGCTGTTGGTAGAGATGCAGTTGTTTTAAAGCTGCCAGTAGCTTTAAACAGGGGAATAGTGTATATTGAACCTGTCACGGTGCTGATGCTCACAAATTATTGACCGTGTCTCCTTTCAGTCTTCAGACGTCCTTATCAGCATTGATTGTGGCAGACACACCGAGAGAAAGATGAATATGATATTCGACAGACGTTGCTCATTCGTGAATAACAAGTTCAGTGAATGATGTATTTGTGCCATTATCCTGTAAGTTAATCGAGTAAAATATATCTTTTCCAAATATCAAAATCTATTTATAGGAGTGAGCCAGGATGTGTGCGCCTGACCTTCAATTACAGTAAACCACGATCTGTAGACACGTTTTCACTTGTGTGCGTGTGTACGTGTTAATACATCTTTCACTAGTGAATATGTTTATACTTTGAAGACGTGAAAGAATATAGTTAAACAGAGAAAGCATCGTTCCAAACAAAGATAGCATTCAAGCAACCAACTGAATGGAGTTACTTAAATCCGTCATGGAAAAACAACCTACCAGTTTAAGCTACTGTTGGGCACCAACACATGCAACAAGAGCTTATTAGGAAACATGTTTCTTGGAATGTCTGCAGAATAAGGGGACATAGCATCATCTTTTTTTCAGATCACACTAGTGCATATTTTGGGGAAAATGATAACAAATAGATGAACTTATCAATTTGGTAAGTATGTGAATGACGTTGCTATTTGTTTTGGACTTAATTTTACCCATTCGGTAATAGACCGTGTTCTTCCTTATCGTTCTCCGTGTATGCTTCTTTTTGTTTTGTATCCCAAAGTTCTCATATGACAGATTATTGATTCGAAAATAAACAGCCAATATAGTTTTTAAGTAAAATTCAGTTGGCATGTTTCCTTCTCAGCGGTTTCACTGATGGGTTACGCGTTGCTCTGTTTGGCTCATGTCTGACGTCAATGATAAGATTTTCCCAAATATATCCTCATATGGTTGATCTATTAACAGGGCGAAGTTTATCGACCGGATCAGCCGCAAATTGTACTGAAAGCGTCTACCTCAGAGTGTGCACTTGCCAATGCTTCAAAAGCCCGCAGTCATCATTCATTAAGAAACTACAGGTGAACTATGTCTAAAGGGGTCCACATAAAACATTTTGATAACCCTGATAAAGAAATGCGAGCAATATTGAAGGTTGACTTACTGGGTGCAATGCAACCATCCATTAAATGAAGTGAAACAATCTATTCTATGGCAAATGTTCCCAAAATGCATGTACATGTGTTGTGTGTATTGTATGTGTTGTTTGTGTATATATATGTATTGTATGTGTTGTGTATGTTTGTGATAGGTTTGCGTGTGTGTTTTATATATGTGTGTTGTGTGTGTTATGCATGTATGTGTTACATGTTGTGTACGTGTGTGTATTTTGCATGTGTGTGTCATATTTTGTGTGATATATGTGTATGTTATGTATGTTGTGTATGCATGTGTGTTGTGTACGTGTTCTGCATGTGTTGTGTATATGTGTAGAACATAGAACAATAGAACATAGAACAATACAGCACAGAACAGGCCCTTCGGCCTTCGATGTTGTGCCGACCAAAATAAAAAGCAATGCCCCTCCTAACTAAACCATTCCCTTCTCTTCCATATACTTATCAACTAACCTCTTAAACGCCACCAAACTTGGCGCATCTACAACAGCTGCAGGCAGGGCATTCCACTCCCTAATCACTCTTTGAGTAAAGAACCTACCTCTGATATCCGTCCTATAACTCATACCCCTTAATTTAAAGCTGTGTCCCCTCGTGCTAGCTTTCTCCATCCTAGGAAAAAGGCTATCACTGTCCACCCTATCTAAACCTCTAATCATCTTATATGCTTCAATAAGATCCCCTCTTAGCCGCCTCCTTTCTAACGAAAACAACCTCAAATCCTTCAACCTCTCTTCATAGGACCTGCCCTCCATACCAGGCAACATCCTGGTAAACCTCCTCTGTACCCTCTCCAATGCCTCCACATCTTTCTTATAAAAGATATGTGTGTGTTGTGTGTGTTACATGTGTGTTGCAAATGTATGTGTTGTGCTTGTGTGTTACCTATGTGTGCATTGTAAATGTATGTGTTGCATATGTGTGTGTTACATGTGTGTTATATAGGTGCGTGTGTGGTGGGTGTGTTGTGCATGTGTATATATATATGTGTGTGTTGTATGTGTGTGGGGCGAGAGTGGGAGGGTTAAGGATGGAGGGTGGGTTTCACTATGTAACACACATGGCAGATTTGTTATCGCGCAGCCTGGTTATGAAAAATGTAACATCATTAAAGTTGTGTGAAAAGTAAATAAAACTTTGAAGTAATTGGTATTTAAAGGGAACACTTGAGAAATATTGCTCTTTTTTGTAATCCTCGCATTGTTTTGAATGCTCTCTAACACCGTGTATCCCATACATATGAAAGATAGGCGGTCAGAAATGGAGAAATAAATAAAGTTGATTGTATGAACAATGCGTTGTCATCCAAACCAGTTGAAATGTGTCAAACTGCTAGATAAGGCATGTTGAGAGGAATGAGCCGGTGTGGTTAAATGCCTTGGATGATACATTTACAATAAAACTGTTATCACTTAAATATTGAATGATAGAAAGTAATTGAACATTTGTACAGGGAGATTGGATCAATAACTCGATTTCATCCTGAATAGTAGCTTCAAGTTTCATCAACCCAACAGTTGTGAACTGCTTAACTTGAACGTAAATTCCAGAAAATCTTAAATATTTTGCATGCAAGTTGATGTATTACTTTCTAAATTAATTGGCCAGCATACACAGATCATCACAAAGAAAACATGAAACACTTAGCTACCTAAATTGATCTTCATTTTACCACCACAAGTTTATACCATGCCAAAACGTTAAATCCCGAGTGCGTGTGAAGAACTTTATAGGCAGCTAATGCTGTTATTCGAATATAATGCCGCGTCCATTTCACTGCCGCTTACCAAGAGTTTAATTCATGAACCTAATAGTTTCTTTCACTTTAGGTTAGAGATTTGATAATATTCACGCTGTTCATTGTTTACACGTGTCTATTTTCAGAAGGCATTTGATAAAGTACCACATCAAAGGTTATTGGAGAAAACTAAAATTCGTGGTGCAGGGGGTAACATATTAGCCTGGATAGACGATTGATTGGCTGGCACAAAACAGAGTATGCATAAATGGGTCCTTTTCTGATTGGTAGGATGTGACCAGTGGAGACCCACAGAGGTCTGAGTTGGATGAGGGGAATCTTTGATCTTTGGCACAGTAAGCAAATTTGCAGATGACACAAAGATAGATAGGAAAGAAAGAGGGCATAAGGACGTTGCAGATAGATAGAGGTGGGATGAGTGGATGAGCACAAAACCTGGCAGGTGAAGTATAATATCGGGAAATGTAAAGTTCTTCATTTTGGCAAGCAGGACATTACTCTAATGTATGAGTCACAAAAGGTCAGTATGCAGGAATAGTAAGTAATTAAGAAGGTTAACGGAATGTTATCCTTCATTAGGAATGAATTGTACATAAAAGTAAGAATGCTGTGCTTCAGTTATATTGGGCATTTGTGAGATCACAAGGTGAATTTTCCGATTCAATCCACCATTGCAATTGTAGCGGGCAAGGGGCAGACCATGGAAAGGTCCGTTGATCTCGGATGGGATTTTCCGGTTTCAGGGAGAGCGTGGCCTGAAAACCCCACCTCACATCTCAGATGTGTGCAGCCTTGTTCCCTTATCTAAGGAAAGTAATAAATGCATGTAATGTGATTCACAAGTGGTTCATTAAATTGAGATCTGGAATGAGCAAGTTCTCCTATGAGGAAAGGTTGTACAGACTGGGCTTGTTTTCGCTGGGGTTTGGAAGAGTGAGGGTGATTTGATTGAAGTAAATAAGATTCTGAACGGTCTTGAGAAGGTGAACGTGGAAAGATGTTTCCTTTTGTGGCTGAGTCCAGAACCGGGGGCAATCATTTTAAACTTAGAGGACGTCCTTTTAGGGCAGAGATGAAGGAAATTTCTTTATCTCAGAAGATTGTGAATATTTGGAACTCTGCCTCACAAAGCAGTGGAGGCGAGGTCATTGAATATTTTTAAGGCGGAAGTGGATATATTATTGTTGATCAAGGGAATCATAAGTTATAGGGATTGATGGGAAAGTGAACAGCCATGACCTTCTTGAATGATGTAGCAGGCTGGAAGAGCCGAATGGCCAATTTCTCCGCCTATTTCATATATTCGTATTTAGACATGAGGATATGTCTGTGGCTTCACTAAAGTGATCACGGTTTTATGTGAAGCACAAGGAGATGATCTGACTGGGCCTGCATCTTTCTACCTTGCATTAGACAATGGCTGAAGGCTCCTAGGGCAAAAGGTCAAACTCCCGGCCGATTCATGCGCCGTGCTTTGGGCATTTCAATGTCTCATCATTGTGTTCAAAAATGTGACCCTTTCAATGCGTGTGATTTCTAAAAGAAACTCAACTGGATAAGTTGAAGTTAGCTTGGAACCAGCATTATTTTTGCACTAATCATAATTGCTGGCCCCAAATTATACTGGCAGAAATTCCGGCTAGTGGCTGGCAAACATGTACTGCCTGAGGCACAGCGCACAGGTGTTCAGGTTGGGGGGAGGAGCGGGGGAGGGGGCGTTGGTGGGGGTGGAGGGTAGGAAGTGGTTGGCAGGAGGGGAGCGGTGTGGGGCTGAGGAGCCGGATGCCTGCGCTAAGGACAGCGTCCTCTACAGGGGACTGAGGACAAATCTCTCGTTGTGCCCAACCAAATGGGAGTAATATTGTCCTCCAACAGTCAAGTAGGCAAGTCTGGGACTTGTAAATAGGCCGCTCCAGTCAATCAGGGTTAAGCATTTTGAACAGTCCCAGATTATCAATCTTAACAAATCTTAGTCGATTGTTATGTCTTGGACGGGGAGTTTTATGAACTATTCCACTAGTCCAACTAATGAAGCCCTACCAGAAAATTACAAGATCCATATCATGCAAATCAATAAGACATTACTTAGTGCACAAGTGTTGGCTCCTGATCCCATCCCCCACTCCGCGTCCCTTCCCAGCCACCATTGCTTTAAGGAAGAAGAGCGAAGGGGCGAAAAGTTGTGCCGAACTTCGGAAGACGTTCGTCGTGTCTATCTGATGCCTCGAATACTTCTGCGATACTAGTCTCAGGTGCAGATTCTTGTTTGGATTTGAAGCCAGTGTGGGTTCTCTGCCGCTGTAACAGATAGTGTCGCTCGTTTTCTTCTCCGCAATATTTGACCATTAGACTCAGAGCTGCGAGCTCCTGGCACGCCATAGCGAGGCACACTGTAACAGAAATCGCCCACTATAACTACGCTATCAAATACCTGTGTAGGTTTTATCACACCATTAATGGCGCGGCGAGTGCGATTCTTTCCAAAGTGACCTTAGGATAAAGATTCGGAAGTAAAATATATTCCCCATAATTACTTTTAGAGGAGCATTGCTCTCGGACCATATTCAGTAAGTAGATTCGCGACTGTTTCGAGATCAGCATTCAAGATAGAGTAGCTTGTTAGGAACACTAACAAATCTTATTACTAACGGTTCGTTGACTCAAAAAGTGATAACAGTTTAACGAGACGCAGTCAGTCAGTTAAGAGTTATGATTGTTTTATTCACATAATGTGTGCTTATGGCTATGTATTATGTTTCTCCGACCAATTGTATCCACCGTGGCAGTGGCTCATTATGATATTCGTATCACATTTTCTGTGAAAAATTGTTGTGTTTTGCGTGGCTTTCCTCATATTTGATACACGTATGTTTGTATATCCTGGTTCTGCGTTCCATATGCATCTTTTGTCTTGCACATGTTTGTTGTATGTGGGTTCTGTATTTGCGTTGTTTTGTATTTTTTGTAATCACGTATCCAATATGTTAGTCTCATCTGAATTTTAAGAACAGGCGGAGATCATTCGGCCCTTCCTCCGAAACAGCTAACCATTTCGTCCCATTACTTTATAAATTCCCTTTATCGATTCCCACTTTTCCTTTCCAAATATATATCCAATTCTCTTGACAAAGCTGTTATGGATTCTGTTTCCAGTATTGTTTTTGGTAAGGAATGATCCACCAATCATCTACAGCAAAAGTTCGATAAATATTTCCCTTCCAATTTGTATTTAGTGTCTATGCGTACTGCTATGTATTCCAGTGTTCAACTTGTGTTGAAGTGTTATGTCAATGTGTGTCTTCGAGTTGCTTATTGCGCCTGTATATTGCGTCTATTTGCATACGCTTTTTTTTACTTGGTTGTATGAGTTTGCGTGTTGCATTTGTGCACCTTGTATTGTTAATCAGAATCGTACAGCATGGAAAAAGACCACTCAGTCCATCATATGTGTGTCCGCCTACATGTTATTGATTTTTTTATTGGGTTTAGCTGTGTTGTTTGAGCGTTCTGTGTCTCTCAGTATAGATTCATGCATTATGTTTCTTCTCTTTTGGAGAGATATGTTGCCTTTGTATGTGCTTGAGTTGTGAGTGTATTACGTTTCTGCATTATGATTGTACATATTTGTGGTTGATAGTTTGCTGTTTCTGTTTTGATGTGTGTATCTGTTACTGAATATATATTTAGATTGCATGTTTTGTTTGGACTTGCATTATCCTTCTTGCCACTGTGCATGCTTTATTTGTGGATGTGTGTTATCGTTCTGCATAGTATGTGTTTTAGAAGTTTCTGTGCTGCCTGTGCATTTGAGTATTACAATAGCATATTATATATTGCAGTCCATCCTTATCGGCTTTATCACTGTGCTTCAAGAGTGCTATGTTTTTGTGCACTGTATGAGCATGTTCCTGCGCTACGTATGGACGTGAAGTTTTTTTTTGCATGTGACATACGATTAACGAACTCCAACAGGTTTTTGTGAAACGTCACAAAGTCGTATGGGATTGCAATCTCTATTCATTCAATAAATATTGTTAAGTCAAAAGAAATAATCCGAATCAGTGAAACGTTTCATTTTGAGCCGAGTTGCTGGATTTGGGTTGATTCGCACAATAATGTAACATGGACTGTTTATGTATGCGTGTTACTTCATATCAGGCAGTCTCCTTCACAGTGAAGAGAAGGAAACGCCGTCTATCTTCTGCAGTGACTCTTGTTGTACAAGGAGAAGCAAATCTCGATTGAAGAAGTGCAAGTCTTCGGAATAAATGCCACAATAAACCTGCGTTCCTAATACAACGCGTCTTGGATTAACAATGAGAACAGAAAGTTGAAGCACAACTCTTCAGCACCTGCCCCAATCCTATCATCCTCATGGAGACCCTCCCATCCTACCCCGCCTCTCAACCCCACACCCCGCATCCGAATTAACTAGGAAAGAATGTGGTAAATGCATTGTGGTTGCTCCGTTTCTATACGTGCTATGCGCCAGTATAAAGATTGTGATTGTTTTGGGTCCTAGCTGTAGACGTATCTGAAGAGATGATATTTCCTTCTGGCAATTTAATCAAACTGAAAAGCTATCCAGACATTACTTCCTCAGCCGCTGCAGAAGACAAGATAGCATAACTATGAAGTATCGGAAAACATAGTTAAACAGCTATCTCCCTATCTATCTTGTATACCTGCCTACCAATGTGCTCCAAAAACCATTTTGTGCATCACTGACAGAATTACCATTGGACTCACAGGCAAATCTGCGGTAACCTTCCTGCCTTGCCATAGTTAGCGTCTTGTACATGTTTTGCCAACTTTGAATGACAATCAACAGATGGTGCCACGTTTAAATATGTGAAACTCTTCTTTTCATTTATTGATAAATGTATTGAAAGATTGTCTGTTTGTGAATTAATGTTGGAATTAAACTGACTGGTCTGGTGGGATATAACAACAAATATATAAAGCTACTTTACAATTTAAACATCTACGGAGGCATTCGTAATTCCTTTAGAACTAACTAGACTTGGAAAGTCTTACATGTCTGTGTGCCACTACAATTAGAACAACTCGTGTTCGAAGGCCGGTTGCACAATCATGCACTCAACGTCAAATAGCCTGGACTTATTTGCCATACTCAACGTTAGCTTTTTAAATATGATTCTACATTCAGTAGTTAAACATGGTTCCTTTGGTACCATCTTTTCCCTTCAATCAGAGGATGTGGGTTCAGATGATACTCCATTACGATATCAAGGCTGATCTCTCAGTGCAGCGTTAAGGGAATGCTGCAGGGTTGAGGGAGCGCTATAGTGTTATCTAGTCTTTATCGCATTATCGTGAGAATTTCTCACATTGCATCAATGTCTATGGCTCAGATAGACTTCATTTTGGGAAGTTTGGTGGTTACTTCAATACAAGAATGTGAAAAGGGCTCACTGCGTTTGAAATTTAGAAATTTCGTATCTCATTAAAATGCATAATTTTGTTTTCTAAAACAAGATGAGTACTGAATAACGTGCTATTACTGAGAATGATGCATGAATAACAGGACAATACAAACATCAGAAAATTTTACCACAGGATCAATGTTTTCTCACAAAGTGCGTGAACAAGAAACAACCCTTCAGGAATTTGGGATCAACGTATACAACAGCAGTAAGGATACCTAAGGGCAAAACAAAACACCAAATACAAAACCAAAATACTAACTATAATAATAAAATGCCCAATGCAAAAAACCCAAACATAATACCAAAATTTCAGTGTCAAAATAAGACTAAAATATCAAACCACCAAATCCATTCCCAGAATGCCAGAAACGATGCCAAAATATCAACACAACATCAAAATGCCAAATACAGCACAAAGTACATGACCAAAATGCCAAAATGTCAACTACAATACAAAATAGTAAAATACGAAATACTTTACCAAATCCAATGCCAAAATAACAAACATAATACCAAAATACCACAGGGCCAAAATACTCCCAAAACAAATACACTATAAAAATACCGGATATCAAAACAACAAGTACAGTACCAAAATGTCAAAACATCAAATACAATAACTTAGTAACAAAATAACAGAATAGCAAATACAATAGAAAATAACAAATACAATGCCAAATTAGCAAATACCAATGTACTAAACACAATACTAATATACCCCAAAAAAGTACCAAATATACCAAATACCAAAATGCAAAATACAATACCAAAATACAAAATATAATACAAAATACCCAAATGCAACACCCAAATACCAAAATACAACAAAATACTAAATGCAAAAATGCCAAATGCAATACCAAAATACCAAATATAATACCAAAATACCAAATGTAATACGAAATGTAATAACAAATGCAATACAAGTACAATATCAAAATATTAACATTACTAAAATACCAAATGCAATCCTAGATAAAATATGAAAATACCAAATACAATTTGAAAAAACCAAGTACAATTTAAAAATATCAAACATATTACCAGAGTGCCAAAATACCAAATACATTACATAAATGCCAAATGTAATATCAAATACTAAGTAAACATGGAAATAAAAAGTACCAAAATACCAAATGGAATAACAAAATACAAAATGCAATGTTATAGTGCCAAGTATCATACCAAAATTCCAAACTAATAAATGCAACACCTAAATGCAAGTGCAATACCAAAACACCAATTCATTGCCAAAATACCTATTATGATGCTAACATACTAATTACAAACTTTAATGAGAAATATAATAACAAAATACCAAATGCAAAGCCAAAAATCCAAATACAATTTAAAAAATGCAATACCAAAATACCGCAATGTCAAAGTGCCAAATAAAATACCAAATACAGTACCAAAATGCCCAAAACAAAACCAAACACAATATCAAAATTCCAAAATGATACCAAATGCCAAAAATATATAACAAAGTACCAAATACAATGTCAAAATATCAAGTACAAAACCAAAACCAAAATACTGAATATAATGCCAAAGTATCAAATACAGTACCAAAGTACTAAATATTAGAGCAAAAACGAAATATAGATCCAAATTTCAAAGATAATGCCAACATACCAGTAAAATACTAAAATACCAAATACAAAACCAAAATGCCAAATATAATTCCAAACACCAAAATACCAGCTATAATACAATCTACCAAAATAGCAAATACAATACCAAAATGCCAAACACAACGCTAGAAAATCACACACCAAACACAATGTCAAAATACCAAATACACCAGCAAAATACCAAATACAATACCAGAATACCAAATAAATTATCAATGTGCCAAATACAAAATAACATACCAAACTACCAGATATAATACCAAAATGCCAAACACAATGTCAAAATATTATATACAATGTTAAATGCCAAAATACAAAGGACAATGCAGAAATATTAAAATGTCCAACACAATATCAATGCCAAGATGCCAAAAGGTCCAACACAATACCAATGCCAAAATATTAAAATAGAATACTAAAATACCATACCAAAATATGAAATTTAATCCCAAATACAATATCAAAATATCAAAGTACCAAACCCAATGCCAAAATAACACATGCAATACCAAGATGCCAAAATACCAAATACAACTCCAAAATATCAAATACAATACCAAAATGCCAAATATAATACCAAAGCACCAATATATCAAACATAATATCCAAGTATCAAATGCAATACCAAAATAATAAGTACAATACTAAAATGCCGAATTCAGTCCCAAGATTTCAAATACAATTCCAAAATATCAAATATAATCTCCAGATATCAAATACAATATCAAAATACCCAATACAATACCAAAATACCGAGTATAATATCAAAATTCCCAATATAAGACCAAAATACCAAATACCAAAACGTCAACCACAACAGCAAACTATCAAATGCAATACCAAAATGTAAAGTGCAATGCCAAAATATTAAATACAGGACCAAATTACGTACAGAACAACAGTAAGGTATAGAACAACGTATAGAACAGCAGTAAGGCCAGCGGTGGATCAAAATGCAATACCAAAAGCCAAAATGGGTCTCTGGGCACCACGTGCTTCCCATTGCAACTGGTCGTACGCACAGATTCCCACTTACGCATAGGTTCACAACCCACTCATTTACTCAATGACACACACAGGCCCCTCACAAACCGTCGGTTGGACACACATTAACTATTCCCAAACTCACACTTGCTCACATGCCTGTAAGTGAACGGATTGCAGTATTGAGTAATGAGGTCGGTGATGCAAAAGAATGGACAATCCTTATTAACGCACACATACTAACACAAGTGCGTTATGTTTTTCATGTCTGGAAGGCCCGATTGGGTTACATGGCTTATTAAATAGCAAAGTGGATAATTTGTGGGCGAATCTGGGATTTCCAAATAATGTCATCGAATTCATATTTGCCTTCACTGCTAACCCACTGGGGAGAGATGGTGACGGGGGGTATTGTGGGTGGGGGAAGGGAAGCGCACTCTAGCAGCTGGAAAGAATGCAACCTATTGTCAGATTTGCCAAATGATCTTTAACAATAGATGTGAGGTGGTGTACTTTGTCAGGTCTTATCACCTCCACCTTAGAACATAAGAAAATACATGAGAGGTAGCACAGTAACAGGATCTGGGAATAAAATAATTAAAAAGTAACATTGGGTGTAAGCAAGGAATAACAACTGCTAACAGATCACTGATACTTATTTCTAGAGGAAGATCATTCAAAATTAAACTTGTCTAGAACCCTGCGCAGTGCGCACTTAGGGTATTGAGTACAGGTCTGATCTCCGCGGCATAAAAATGACAGAAGCATTGGATAAAGCGCAGAAAAGATTGACAAGGATGTTGCAATAACTCTGAGATTGCAACAATTGGAAAAGATTGAATGGGTCAAGAGTTTTTTTTTAATATAAAGTCGTACAGGTGAGGGAGTCTAAATTATGCATGGGGTGGAGAGGATAGATGCGAAGAGAATATTTCTAATAATGGACAATCGAAAACTAGGAGTGTCAAATACACGATAGGTACTCCTATAATCCAGTAGGAAAATAAAGAGAAACCCTTGACTCAGTGAGGGTTAGAATGAAATACACTACCGCACGAAATGGTTGAGGCACATTGCTTAGATGCTTTCAAAAGAAAAACAGATGTGCAGATGAGAGAAAAGCAACAGAAAGACACGAAGTGAAATAGACAGAACAAGAATATAAACATCAGCTCTGCTTTTTATATGCTTTGGCATACTGTTACAAGGAACAGTGTATCTTGATAATGATTATTAAACACGCTTTATTATAATATTGTTTGGAGCCTATGCTAACATGTAACAGGTCATTTGTGTTTACATAGTTGAAAGTTAGAGAGATAGCAAGCCGGATAAGTGGATAAATTGTATGTATAAATTTGTAAACACGAGCAAAACCGATTTATTCAAATAGCAGCTGGTGAAGCGCATCCAGTGCCGCAGAAACACACAGGACTTTTCCACAAACGAACCTGTTCAGACTTTCCACCATTTGAGCTGAAAATTGATTATCCGCCTCATCTTCATTATGCTAATTTATCCGCGTGACACAAATTTCAATATATCTCCAAATGGGTTAACAGAAAATGCATGGCAAATGCATGGACCTACCGCAGGCAGGAAGCTTTAGGTTTGTACAGGTGAACAGAAAAAAATGATCTTTAATTATTGCAATCCTAAGTGGCAGACGTTAAACAAATGAACAACAGGGGTTGCTAACATTCAATTTCTTTGGAGAGCTGAGAACGGGTAAAGGGGTTCCTAAATTCTGCTACTTTGCTCCAATAATTAGCCGAAGCATGTTTTCTGACCCTAATGTAACAGACTGAAACTTCAAACTTGTAGTAACTCGCAACACTTAGCATGTCCGACAGGTACTTGGCACCAAGCTCGCATATAACAACCATCATATGTTATTAGGTAACCGAGAATGCTGTGCTTTCAGCAAATATTCACAGTAGCGCTAAAGCTGCACACACTCAAACTTGTTGATCATCCTGGTACTTCATGTTTCAAATCCATTGTCTATGCTGGTGTGAAGGCGATGGAAACTCATCAGAGCTGAGTGGAGAGTGGGATGCAGTATCAGCTTTATCAAGCAGTAGCGTTAAAGTTGGCGATTACTAAACATGGCTTCACTGCCATCTGTAGTTTCTATTTGATTTGAAAAGCATTTTCCTTCTTCAGCGTGTTGACAGAGTGTGCTCTCTGAATAAACAAAACAATACACCTGTGAGTCACATCGAACTCTGGGTGAAAAACTGCGCATTCCTTCCCAATCCCAATACTTATCCCATAAAAAGCATCAACATATTTTTGACATAAGTTTATATACCGCTATTGGAAGTCACTCCGGCTGTTCTGCAACTAAAAGGGCGACGGTTTATTGAGTTGATTGCAATTCACCATCTACCATCACGTTTGGCCAGATAGCACGGGCGTATAATTTGAGGTTAAATTAGATTTGCAGCGTGACAGATATAGTTTGCCTCCTTCCTACAGCCCTTTGGGTGATGGTTGAACGAATCAACAGTTTACCCTCCGAGCTTTTACCACATCGGGATAGAAGCAACAATGTGCACAAGGGATGCAGTGGTACGTTGATGCTGAGATACTGTTGGTGTATAAAATAGAATATAATTAGCTCGAGGCTTGTCATAATTCATCATATTAATACTTGGCAACTACGGTAAGTGAAACATGTGGTTTCAATAATCTATTGTGTTGAAGAAAAACACACTTTCAATTGACATGAAGAACAATGAGAAGCGAGGCTATTTTTCCCCCTCAAAATCCGACACACTTTACAGACCTTTCTCTTTTCCAACTGCATGCAAGTATTATTTACGATAGATTTTAAAGAACATCCCCCCCGCCCGCCCACCCTCCCCCCATAGGGGAATAGCTGGAGGACTAGTTGAATTAGCACCTAAGTTCAAATGAATGGCAGTCAATGAGGGAAGCTCCTGAAACTAGTTCTCCCCGAAAGATCGTCTACACTTTTGTGTAAAATTAACCAGTCTTTCCGTCCGCCTTTATGCAGAAGATGTGTCCCGCTACCCTTCTAAGAAAGTAACCCAGCCAGCGCATCGAGAAAGAAGTGGAAAACGCTGTTGTTATGTTTTTAATTCTATGCTGTCACCCAGACTTTTGATTCTTAAATGGCATGTGTAACTATACAATAGTTGTAACCATAACAATAAAGCATTATGACATCGATCTGCTCATGTGCCAATAATGGCAACAACTAACTGATTCAGTATGATTCAGAAAGATCCTTTCCTTGTATAGTGGAAGCCGGGCCGAAGTTCAGTTTACCAAGAAACTTCCCCCTCTCCCTCCACCCCATCAAGAAAGCTACAATGATACACTTGCTAAAGGTGGTGTCCATTGCAGTGGCAAAGAAATATTTGCAATAATGAAGTCACTGGTCCTTAATTACAAGGAAGATATCGGTTATAATAAATACCAGGAAAGGAAACAGGATGAAAAAAAAAGTGGCTTAAGGCTTGTGATCAGAAATTGTGAAATACGTGCTCCATTCGAACTAAATATGTTTATTTCTAGTTTCTGACGTGACAAAAGGTCCTGGCCATTTTTGAGTTTTGGAACGGTTTGTGGCGGGGGAGGTGGCGGTTGAGAGGGGTAGGGGTGGGGGCTGGGACGTGAGGGGTGGGGATGTATGGTCACACCAATTAATGGTTAAATCAAATATATGATTATGTCAACTCAGGAAAAGCGTGTGAATTTACATTGAGCAATTTCTGAAATTAATACAAGTTTTTTTTCTCTCGGAGAAGAATAGCATAAGATTAAACGCCTTCCCGTGTAAAGAGATCCTGTTTATCATTAGTTTATGAGTATTAGTATTTACTGAAGTGGCGTGATAATCCTCCAACGTTAAAACCTTGCGCTTGACTGATTCATCTATTGAGTGCAATGCGGGCGATGGAAATCAATGTATCTGCTGCAGGCCAGGCTAATGGATTAGAATTAGTCTATAGTGCAGAGTGTTCGATAGTATGGGGGATGGTGATTGCTGAGCTGGCCTTCTATAGCCTCCCGTTTATCTATAACAAGCTGTCCATAATCCAAAATAAAGTAATCATCGCCAGCGTGAAAAGTTCCGCCAGCATTATTTCCTAACTGTAAGGAACTAGTTCTCACACGCACCAATTAATGATGCGGCTCAGCCACTGAAACGGGAACTGATTTGGCAAATTGTTCTTTCATCGTCTGTCAGCGGCTTTTAGAATAACACGACAGAGAGAGAGGGAAAAAAGAAAACCTTTTTATCCTGGCCCCGCTCTCCCTCGGGGGAGCACTATGCATTTGTTTCAAATAATTTACTATAAGATTTGAAAAGACTAATTGATTTTTAAGTGCTAACCCACTAGGAGTAATGGCACAATGCCATGCGCCAAAAGCAAGCAATTGGCAATCGAAAGGTTACCTGAATTTGATAGCAATCGAGCGCTTTATTCGGGAGAAAGGACGATGGGCATCTGCTTTGGGCAGCTCGAGGGACCGATTATATAGAGGCAGTTAAGTCAACTTTTTTTTGACTAAAGCAGATTGAAATGTCAAGCCGACTGACCAACGAGCCATGATAGCACCATATGATATTATATTCTGTTGAACTGGATTCAGCGTTTTTATTCCTGTAACTAATTCGTTTTGACACATACACATATAACCCGGTAGCAGGAAGGCCGGCATTCACCTTTCACCCCTCCTTCTCCTCATCCTCCTCCTCCCAGCAACTTCAACCCCCCCCCACCCCCACCCCATCACCACGGCCACGACCCCTACTCCCCCCCCCACACCCCCAGCCCCGCACCCCGCCAGCATCACCACAAAACAAAAACTGCTAGGTTTGCTGGGCTTTGTTCAATTCATTAGAAGTAACGAGTTGACATAAGGTAAATCTATGGCAAGGCGCCTTTATTTCTTGTCTATAGAGCGACCTCATTAAATATCGCTAACAAGGCGTGTAAATCTCCTGATTGGACAGTTCCCTTGTAATACTCTGTCCCTTGCAGGATGTACATTTCCTTAAGGCCAGAAGGAAGATGACTGAGCAAGAAATTCCAAATTACAAAGCAGGAAGTTTTTCTACGTACAGTGTAGTACCTGTCGATTTCCTCACTAAACATTCCGCATCCAATGCTGGGATGGGGAGATGAGCTGTCCATTGTAAAGATCATTGCTGAAACTGCAAGACCAAATCGTTCCTTCTAACTATTTCATATTTCCTTGTTTACATCCTCGATTGTCAAGAAACGACCATTAATATGCTAAAATCCCAAGCGTAAATGTTTCCGCATAAAAATGTCTTTTCTATTACGTTTTACTGAGAACCCACTTATCCTTTCCAACCTGTTCACTTAGTGTGTCAGCGCAATTATTATTTTTTTTCAACGATGACAAACACTTTCATGACAAACTTGGAGAGGGTGATCACTTTTGTGATATTCACATACAAGTCCTTGGCTGCGATGGTTGATAGGGAAGCGGTCACGTTTGAGTAGTTCTGCAGTTACCCTGCACTCTTTGCCTTCACTCCAAATGAAAGAGCACAATCTCACGTTGGAACTTAATATGCTCCGGTCAGAAATTTGCCTTTTAGATTCTGTGCTCAGATATTATCTGTTGAATCTTAGCGCAATCACGATAATACTGGTGTAGATTGGATTGGGGAGTGCGCATTTGTACACCTTAAAAAAGAAACTTGCTCTATTTTATAGATTCCACTTTCATGACCGCTGTGCTATAGACATGACTAATATTTAACTTTTACTATCCCCTACATTGTAAGCAACGCAGAATGGAAAAGCAATTGTCAGGTATTTAACTAGATGACATGTTCTCCATAAAGTAAGTATGAATAAGATGCAGTCTTCTATCTTTGAAGGTTCTATAAATAAATATTTAACAATGCCATTGGATGAGGAACATCAATGCTTCTATCGTTAACGTACATTTAAGTTGCGGCACCATTATCGGTGGATTGTTTCAGATATATTGATATTTAAATGAATTCGAATATTGAATTTTTGTTTCCAATTTCCTTTCAAATTGTCATTGGCGTCGCGTGAGTAATTATTTGGCTGTTTGCTTTTAAAATATCTAAAGTGCAAACACAACCTTGATTTATCTATGAAACATATAAGCCCATGACACTAAAGGGGGACTCTACAGCTTTAAGTAGAAATCTATATAACCATTGCTTGCAACCGAATCGTACATATACAGTTACTTCAAACAGTTAATCCACCATGCAGTTAACACATATGGAACAGGTACAATAGAATTAACACTGCAAGCAAAACTAAATAAAGTCATGCACGCAATTCGCTCCAGCATCGGGGGTGAAGGACAGACTGTGTTGACAATAGATACATCTGAATTGTTTGAATATAGCGTCAGGCAACAGAGACCCAGCGGAGCTCACATTTAACCAGCCACCTTAAAGAGACAAGGTCAACGCAGGAGGAAAGAGTAGAGGAAACAGTAGCAGAGAATACAAAACAAATTGGAAATTTCACAAGTAAACGCCAAACAAGACTGAACAAAGGCGAAAGTAAAGGGTCGAATCGTACTTGCTACATCGATACCGACAATGGCGACGTGATAGCACCAAAAATAATAACGAAAGAATTAGCCAATTTCCCACCTTGCAAGAGGTAACTAAAAAAAATTCCGGAGGCAAGGCTCGGGTTAGAGAAAAAAAACAAATAAGTTTAATCTTCGTCACAGACTTAATACAATGCAACATATTCTAAGTTATGTCACCCGACTGAAGTATTAAAACTCGCGAACTTTTCACTTTATTACCTACGACTTCAGATTTGTGTTGAAATATCCACATGTGCGGTCCTGTAAAAGCTGTGGAAACTTTGGCTACGGATCGAGCAAAGCTGCACTGTAGCCTTCCACTCAAACTACTCCACTCCGAATGCGCTTTGCCACTTCTCCCAATTCGACTTATTAGTCATACCTTATGCAAAGTGCAAAGGTAACAGTGACCGCAACAAATGTGGAAATCCGCTCCAATAAAACAAGAAACTTACAGCAATGTGAAATGCTTCTCCGGGGAAAGAGTCCTGGACTTTCTAACCGCTGATATACCTTTCCGAATGCTGATTTGTCACTTTTGTGTAATTGCAGCTTTTCTTAATAGTTGTGTTTTTTTTAGTTGTTGTTGTTGCTTCTTTTCTTTTTTGTGGGGGTTGGGGCGGGGAGTGGGGAGGTAGCTGGTGGGGTGGGGGAGCGAGGCGGGGAGGAGGATACAGTTACGTGAGCCGGGCAGGGATCAGAGCTTTGAATTAAGCCGTTTCATTGACGGTCAGTGGCTACAAACAGCAGCGGCCAGCTGCCGTCATTAAAAAGCCATTTACACCCTGTACTCTTCGCACAAAGATTGGGCGAATAATTATGTGCTTGTAGCTTTACTATGTGAATGTGTCTCGAATGGGCTGCGGCAAACCACATACATCGTTGCTTTTATTCTTAGCACCTGCATATGTACATACTATGCTGGCGTATAAATGCATTATATATTGTATAGCGAGAAAGAGAGAGAAAGAAAGAATTATATGATACATTTTCACTTGTCGGTTTTTGCGAGCAATAGCAAATAAATTTGAACCACCTACCATTAAAAGCGATTAATGTTCAGATACATTGCTGGTCGCCCGCAAGACCGTAGAATACACTTTACAACCCAACCCTTCTGGTTTTGAAAAGTCGCCTTCAGCAAGTAAGTGGAAAATCTGAAGCTTCCCTGAAAAAAAAAACACAAATCAATGTACAAATGCGGATTCCCGCGGACCTCACAGGGTTAATCTATAGGGAGACTCATTCAACATTTTAGAAACATTTCCTAAACATTCTTTCTCTTCCTCCCCCCCTTTTGTTTTGTGAAGCAATGAAGGAAAATTAAAGTGATTAAAGAGTAGAGAGATTATGCTGCTCGAAGCTCGCCTCTCCTCTTGTGTTTTCTCTGAATGAAACAATTTAGGGCATTTAAATGGGCGTAGATGATACTTTTTAATAGAAATCTACAGCGAATGTGTAATACAGCATCGCTGTTTCCAGTTGAACAACCCTCCCAACTGGACCTATTCATGTGCCACTTGGAATTACTTCATGCGGAGTGCGCTATGACAGGAGCGCAAACAGTTTGCAGTCCACTAAAGAACCCATACCACCTATTAGGGCTATTATCTTGTGCACTGCAAATTCGCTCTCTGTTTCCCTTTTTTAATTGCAATATCTTTTTTCAACCGGGGTTTCGGCGGCGAAGCAGATTGGGCTCATAACCGTTACCCCTCCAATCTGCATTGGAATGCGGAGGAGAGCAAATTAAAAAAAAAAGTTTTGAATTCCTCAATGATTTTTCCCCCGTAGAAGTGCGGCTTAGGATAATTATTTCAGCTTTATTGAGGGCAGATTAGTTGAAGTCTGGATGCTGCGTTTCAATACGCGTTGTACAATCCTGTACAATGTCCGTATTGTTCGCTACTGTGTGTGAACCCATTCAAAATATACACTTTTTAACACCAAGCAAAGTCGTGTCTAAATATACACAGTAAGGCTGGAAAGACATCCATGACCCGTACAAATCTTTGTAAATCACACTTCCATAGTTACAGAAACCAAACAAAAGAGCCACCCGCTCAAATATACTGATTAAAGTCTTCTTAAAGGCAAACATACCTAATAGTAGAATATAGTTGCATGTTAGCAGCGGGCCAGTAGAACTCCTAGCACCAGAACCGATGGGATAAATGACATTAAAAAACGCCAGGCCTGATTTTCAGCAACTTTAAGCCAATGGTTCAAAATGAAAGTCTAATTTTATATTTAAATCTACCTGCATCCTTCCCCCGGATTCCCAAATAGCCTTATCTGTGCGAGGTCCTTAAATCAAGCTGTAATGATCTACACCCAGAGTCATAACAATGTACAGTACAATCATCGCACGCTGCATTTAAAACGGGCTTCGGCTTGGCAATTATGCTATTAATTAAAAAGGGTTATGAAGACGCGGAAAGCACAGCGCTGAAGGCAGATTAAAAAAAAATCTCCTTATACAAACATAGGCATGACATGAATATGGGTCTAATGATCTCATTTTGCTTTTATTCCTCGGCCCTATTAATGCTCATACCCGCCGAATGAAGTGAAACTACGTGCAAATCATGTGTAAACTGTCTCGGCGAGGAGCCCTCGATTCCAACGTGTTTTATAGGCCGTCCCATTTACTTTCACCCTATCTTCAGCCTTAACGAGGTTCGTTAAGATCGCGGCAAAATGTTCCCATCCCCTAATTACTCGGCCCATTCAGCAAATCTGTGCGCCGAGGCTTTCACATTTGAACTTTTGGAGAGGTAGGTGGGCGATGCTGAGATTTATTTCAGATAACCCCCGCCGCAGCCGCCCAAGTGGTGAAAGCCTCTACGTTCTGCTGGTTGATTGGCACGCCTGACAGTGATTGACAGCGGGGCCATGGCAACGGCACAACGACAGCGCCAAGACCAATAGAAAAAGCGAAAAGAAGAAATCAGCGCTCCACACAGTATTTTGGGGATATAATATGAGGGAGTGTGACATTAGTCGATTTGGCTGCATCTGACCCGGTTTTGTGTGTGTATGTGCATGTGTGTGTGTGTGTATGTGTGTGCGTGAGCCTGTGCTTGTTTTAAATGATCAACTTGGTCCATGGTGTTCAGGTCCCAGTTCGAGGTGTCCAGCGCCCTTCCCTTCTTGCCAAACTCCGCCGAGCGCGCTTTTCTCCTCTTCGCCAACTCCCGAGCCCCAGAAGAGTTGTCAATGTTCCAGCTACCCACCATCAATTTCACCCCGGAGCAAGTGGCCAGCGTCTGCGAGACGCTGGAGGAGACGGGCGACATCGAGAGACTGGGACGTTTCCTCTGGTCTTTACCTGTGGCCCCGGGGGCATGCGAGGCCATCAACAAGCACGAGTCGATCCTCAGAGCCCGGGCCGTGGTGGCCTTCCACACGGGCAACTTCCGAGACTTGTACCACATCCTGGAGAACCACAAGTTCACCAAGGAATCGCACGGCAAGCTGCAGGCGATGTGGCTCGAAGCACACTACCAGGAGGCCGAGAAGCTGCGGGGTCGCCCCCTGGGGCCGGTCGATAAGTACCGCGTCCGCAAGAAGTTCCCCCTGCCCCGGACCATCTGGGACGGCGAGCAGAAAACGCACTGTTTCAAGGAGAGGACGCGCAGCTTGTTGCGAGAGTGGTACTTGCAGGACCCATACCCAAACCCTTCCAAAAAAAGGGAATTGGCCCAAGCGACCGGTCTGACCCCGACACAAGTGGGGAACTGGTTTAAGAACCGGAGGCAGAGAGACAGAGCGGCAGCCGCCAAAAACAGGTTCGTTTGTGTTGTTTCCAGGATACTCTCCTCTCGCCAAATTAATGATCAATATATTGTGTTTCGGTGACCCAACGAGTCTTTCTTAAATGGCAGTAAAAACAGACACGGGAGAAATGTGATTTTAAAAAGGCACAGTGCATTTGTTTGGACGAATTAACGTGAGTTCAGACTGAGTAACGGCTGAAGCGAAATTATATCTCCAGACAAAACTTTTTAGGCAGTTGAGAAAATGAACTAAATTGTGATGTGCTGTAGTCAGGATTGACAGGAAGTTACTGGGCGCTTTTAGTTTTTTTTTAAAAATGCTGTTACCTGTTGTATAAGAGGATCACAACCAGCTGCACTGATGACCGGGTTCAGCGGCAAACATATTCTTTATGAAAAAAACACAACAATTGTAATTCCGCGAAAATAAAAGCAATCAGGAACTTTTGTAAAATGACACTTATTTGTATAAGGGCTGCCATTAAAAACGGTCCGCAATTAGTTGTAAAAATTACTGTAAGCAATTGTTTATGATCCTCATTGAAATCTGACATGGTATTAGTATCCGGACAAAATTCAACATAAACAAGCTAAGTGTTATTTTGATTCAGAAACGGATTTGTAGTTACTGACTGATGTCAATGGGGCAAATAATAACATCCCATTGCATCTAGTTTTGTGAAGTAATTGGAGTTCTTAACAGGAGAAATGGAACTACCCGAGAAGGTGGCGTAGGAACTTCCGGGGGAATGTGGTCATTTCTAACTTAAGTAAACGGATATATAAACCACCGATTGTTTATCCCCCCACAAAACTAAAGCAAACACATTTCAGTTGGGATAAATGAAAGGATGAACAGGCGGCTACTCGTTGGAAAGTATATAAAAAAACGCAGTGCATGTTACATGAGAAATCCCACACTAGGTACGCTGCCAGCCCAGTGTAGCACAATGGGTGTCCTTGTATTTGGATTATTTGGCTGAAAAATACATGGCAATGAGACGTTAATGCTACTTTCTACTTCTTAAAAGTTATTGGGAACTGATCCCTAATATTTTAAACATATTAACTCTTCCGACGCGACAATGAAGGCGTACTTGGCGGACATTCAAACCAACCCAGGACATTATTTGCTTTGCAGGCTATAGCAATATCCCTTTATCCAAAACAAACACTATTATGTTTGACTTGCTAACATTCGAAGTCCTTTTAAACAGTCCAAGTTGACACTAGAAATATTAATTATCGACCGAGTGCCGCATTGAACACAGGGTTTGGGCAGAACCTGAAAGGATGTTTTAGGAGGCGGCTGGCAAAAAAATAAACACTCAGAAGGCCGCATTGAAACTTCTCTTTGGAGGGATCATTTCCCGAAGCAGCGGTACAATGAAACGCAGGCTAAACTTTAACACATGCGAGAGTAGAATTGTTTCCAGCGAAATACATTCCTTTTCCGTCAGTTTTTGAACATTATGTCAGCGGAATGTGGTAAAATTGCAACGTTATAATCATTGAGTGGCATCTCATGTGCAAGCTTCTCACAGATTTAAAATAACTGCATTTTAGTGCACTGTATTTAAATAAAAGCTATTAGTGCATGTGGAACTTCCAGTGAATATCGTTTTCCAAAGATACCGTGCATTGAAATATATGTTGCCTTTTAACAGCACGAGGTTTAAAGTAATTCTCAATAACTTCATGCTTTGTGGGTTTTGTCCTTTAAAGGAATATGGATCCCGTGAAGAACATTTGCTGATTGTGCTCTTTTTCTTTATTTGTCCACCCCTCTTCCTTGTTGTTTGTCTCGGACAGGCTGCAGCATCAGACAGTGGGACAGAGCGGGGTGTGTACGCTATCGGAGCCGGGCTGCCCTGCTCACAGCGCGGCGGAATCTCCGTCCACAGCCGCCAGCCCGACTACCAGCGTGTCCAGCATGACAGAGCGAGCCGAGACGGCCACGTCCATCCTATCGGTAACGTCTAGCGACAGTGAATGTGATGTATGATACACACACACAAAAAAAACTCTTACTGCATTCACAAAGGAATATGGACCTGAAATTTAAAACAAAAAAAGACATTTAATGAACATTTTTAAAAAAAAACAGAGAAATCAAAAACGCATTCGAGAAGGAAAAAAAAGTGACAGTTGAAACAAAAAAAAAATCTAGGACAAGCACGTCTGATCCAGCGCTTTCCATGGAGGCACCCGACTTGCATGATGTATTTTATATCTGGGGAAATAATAACCTACGTTAATATTTTTTACAAGGAATTACAGTGAAGAGGGACTGAGAGAATCTTCGTCGCCTTTGTTGTTCTCTGTAGTTCGAGTGTTGGTCAGACCCCCCCGAAGCCAGGCTGTAATCGTTTTTCTGTTCTGCAGACAATCATTTCTCGTAAGCACCTTTTTCTACACTTCTGTTACTGCCTGTGTGGGTACTGGTTTATGTGGAAGAATAGTTATGACTGTAACAGATTTTTATTTTTTATTTCAAAATTTTATATGAATTATGTATATCTAATGACGCGATCATTCTCCCAGTTTGTAATATATGTGTAGAAATGCCTGTATCTGATATTGCTCTTTTTTCCTCTCTTTCTTTCTGTCAATCTCGATCACAGACTCAGTGTTCTTGCATATTGTGTCAAGCGTCGGACAAAAGTACTAGGTTCTTAAGAAAGTGGGGAGGGTGGGGGTGATATCCAACTAGACAAATCTAGTGCGATGTAATTTTATGCAAAGTGCTATTTTGAGTATCTTCAGCAAGTTCGAAGTTCTATTATTTCTCCCGAGTTTATGTAGGGCGCTTACTAGTCACTGTTTCTTCAACTGTGTGTTTATCTATATGTAAAAAAAGACCCTTTCTAAATCAAAATATAGTATTCCGTTTTCTTATACCTGCTGGCTTTTATTGTGTCTTTCTCTGCAAAGTTACTGTGACATACTTGCCCACAGGAGCTATAAAACGAAATGGTCGCGGGGAAATGCCCATGTGAATACGGGAATACCTATTATTTTTTCATTATGGTTTAGGAAAAAAAGCAAGGGAAATTATTTGCAAATGTTAGCCAGATCTGCCACACACTTTGAAAAGGGCTTTCAATAATCAGACACAAAGTGCGACTTGCGTTTCACTGAAGTAGGTTATTTCACACTGTAGCCACACTGTGAGGGATATGTTTGGTGCGATATAGACTAATTGTACAAGAAATTGAGTTTGAGACACTAACTTCCTCGTATTTATGGCGGCAAATGAAAACAGTAAATACGAGGACTCGCCATTTAATCAGTTAATCATATTACAGCTCCTCCCCGTGAATCTTAAGTTCATTGTGAAGTGTTGAAAGAAGTCTTTATTTGCATGACTAACAGTCTACCGCCAGCACCTTTGCACTAATGTCGTTCATTGCCCCGGGCTGTTAATTCAGGCGTGAATTAAAAATAGAACTGAGCCCTGAACTTGTTTTCACTTGTGAAGTTTTTGAAATCTATCCCTGTGTGCTTTGGATAACGATTTGAGAAAATCCGTGACGGGTTCTCTGGCAACTAAAACGAAATTTAAATGAGAGGCAAGCGCGAAACTGCAGAAACTAGTAAGCACTACCAAATGATGGAGAGTTTTCCTACTTTATTTGAGGTCTAAACGCTAAGATATATATTTTATATATACAGATACATACACAGATAAAATGTCAGTAAACCTTACTAAAACACAGACACACAAGCTACTTTAGAAAGAAGGTATTACGACAAGGATACTCTCCAGATTTCTGCGAATCTTTACTTGTGGCGAGTTGACCCCCTGAGTTTTCCTGCTACGGAAATCATGACTGCAATGGACCCTTCTTTTCCCCGTATTTTGATAACAGCAATTAACCATGTATCTTTACTATTATAATCGCGACAGGAAACAAGAGCCATTAGCTTTGAAAAAGCCGTTCTTCCCCCCCACCCCAAGTAAAGTTAATGCCTTCACTCCAGCCTTGGCAGCGATGTGTTGTGCTCGGCGCTGCCTGGTGATAGTTGAGTCTTTTTGAACTGTTGCTTTTGTGCAGAGGGAGAAAATCTTTGCACGGCGCATTTCCATTTCTCCTGAATTTTCTATTGAAAACCTCCCAACCGAGTGGCAAAGCAACAAACGAGTGAAAGCACGATTTTGTTTAGACTAAAACATTGAAACGTCACATTGTGAGAGTGCGTGTGCGTTTTAAAGTTTGAGGGCTTTCAATCACCTAATTTTTTTTTCGCAATTTTGTTGCGAACAGAACTCGACGTAATTACTCATGAGTTGCAGTTGACTAAAAGTGTTTGGGTAATCTCTAAGTCAAACGAGTCAAGTACATTGGGACAGTTCTAAGCTATTGTTTATATAGAAGTAGGAATAGCTACATTCCTTCGATGGTGTTCTCATCGCTGTCGCGCTGCGATAACACTTGGTTTGCCAAGTATTGTTGCTCGGAATTGTGCAGATGTGAACACCATCCATGATGAAATGCCACTTAGAAATCTACATGGAAGCGCGCCTTTCGGCGGATTCAGGTTTAACTAAAGCATTTTCTGTGTTTGCACTGTAAGCATTGCACCCCACCCACATCCAGCAACGTCTGAATTTTCTGCGCTGCACCAACGCCGCAGAAAGATTGAGAGATTGGAAGAGTGAAATGCGGAAGTGGAAAGTTGCTGGAGCGGCTGGCTGCAGGAAGGAAGAGGCAATGGGGGCTCCGCGGAGTGGCGGTGAGCATGCGCTCTCTCGGCGTGTTACTTTCAAAGAGTGAGACTGAGCTCAGCTGCCAGAACAAATCGTGTCAGGCAAGGAGAGATAACATGCACTTATTAGTGAAATCTCCTTGAAATAATGGTCTGTAGCTTTAAAGTGGCAGCAGCGCTGGCAATATATGCCTTTTGCAAAAAAAAATTCAATAGGAATTTTAGGACGCTTTATTTCAGAAATTGGGATTTTGATAGATGAAAACTACTGATTTAGGAAGTGTTTTGTTCTTGGGTAGTGGATTGAGAGGCAAATCTATGAAAATCTGAATTGAAGCTTTCTGAGTCAGTAAATCCTCCTGCCCCAGAAAGATATGGCCTATCACAAGCAAAAAGCCAGGGCAGCTTACCTCTGGTTCGCCACTGCCGATTATTATCGATGGGTCTTCTTCAGACCTCCATTAGTTTATTATCCATGACAAGCCTAGCTGTTGATTAAGGTGAAATTAATCTAAAGCCGATGAGCATTTATTCATCAATGCTCAAGCCTTCGGCGTGAGATACAAGTCAAACAGATGGCAGGGGCTGTATTTGACTTTGATATTCCACTCGGGTGCTAATATGCCAAATGCACGAAATCACACAAGAAGCACAGTCAGGGCATTACAGCTGCTATCTATCTGTATCCAAGTGCATGGTTTGGACCATGAAATCGTTAAATATGATATGCTATTAAAATGATGTATCAAAAAGATTGCAAGGTGGACATCTCATATGTGAATGAGAGAGAGTTTTTCTCTGGGTACGTTGGCAACGTCTCCACTTCTGGTTTACAAGTAACACACAAAACACACACAGGGCAGCATAGAAGCATAATTAATGTCAAGCGGATATATGCACACACATTATTTGGCTGTTCAGGAACTAATAGTCTCCATGATCACATCAATGAATGGCAGATTCATTTACTTATTTACTGAAATTAATTCACTTTGAATTCAGACAGACAATAGTGGGGGGGGGGGGGGGAGGGATAAAAACTAGTTGTTCTATGGTCGTGGCCTATTCTGATCTTGCACTAATTTGGCGGGTTAGCAGAGCAGAAGTTTTTTTTCATTGGTGTGTATTCATGCAGTCCCCTTACCAGTGCTGTGCTGTACTCGCAATGAATTCGGGAAGGAAAAAGCGGAAAAAAAATAGACATTACAACCTCGGAAAAAGGAATAGACATTACAACCTCGCAGAACCGGGAGAACCCTAAAGGTAGGATACAGACAAACAACCTTGCTCTGAAACAATGCCTCAGTCTTCACCCACCCCCCGCTCTAGTGTAATGTTTACCTTACAATCATTTTTTCTATGTTTATGAATAACAATTAATGAAAGAATGTCGCAGAGAAAGTGTACGTTGATGAGATCGTTTTGTTTACTTTGATATATGCTAGTGGCGAAAGCAGGAAGGGAAGCTAACAGCGCTCAGCTATTGAGGAGAGGAGGATGTGAGAAGGGGAGGATGAGAAGGCATCACGGAAGCTGCTCACCTATCTGCTGCCTCGGCAAGAAATCTACATATTCTGGTATTTTCTTCACTGAAGTGCGCGTTCTTCACATTAAATAATTCAAGTGTGGAAAATGGAATCTCCTTCAATAACTGAGAAAGTGATTTGCCAGTGATTTTGCATTCGTTTTATTTGCTCCATTTTAAAAACAAAACACCATAGCACACAGTATTTAATATAACTTGAAATGCAGCTTGGAATGCACAATAACTGGTGATATTTGTCCATCTTATCTACTATTTACATTGCATCACAGGGGCTTTGGGCTCACGGCTGTTTTCATTTCAAATGCCGGTACTGTATTATAATGTTACAATAAAATGTCATGATAAATCAGGGCTCCGCACCTTTCCCCATATTACCTATTGAATAAAATGAAAGCACTGTGTAATGCGATATCTTATCAGAAAATGAACTTTAATTTGTTAAAAGCGATGTCACTTCTTGCTTCGCAAGTAGGACTCACGCGGCTGTGTACTTAAACTTCCATAATGTAACAGTGGTATCCAACTCTTTCCTAGAGTCCCAGCTACCCGCACTCCCCCCCCCCCCCCCCCCCCCCTCCCCAATCTCACTCTCACCCCGTCCTCCCCTCGGCTAATTGTTATACATTATAGAAACGTGTTACTTTTCTCAGACAGCGTGCCTCTCTGAGTGATAATACAGGAATTTGGAGAACGTAGAATCATATTTGAGGAATTCGGGAATGTTTTCTATGGTTCCCGGCTTTTGCACCCGTTCTGTGCAAATCGCAGGAATGTCTATTTCAAATGATTATTCGTTTTTAAGAAACGATTAGAGTATTTAGAAAGTTTCGGAGGATTTAAATATAAGTAATTAATATAGCGTAGAACATGTGGTGGTAAGTTGGAGCACTGGACATCAGGAGCTGTGTGACCTGTCAATGGATAGTTCCCCGCAGTGCACTACACGGTGCATTCGGTACTTGTTACTCGTTCACTGTTTCCTGATAATAGAGAAAAACATTCTTTAAGACTATTTGGATTTAAAACTGTAATTCTATTAAATAGTAATTGAAGGATCACGAAAGACTATGATACAGGATCAACTGCCACATAAGCCGCCCATTTGAACTTTGATTTGTTGTCATAGGCAGATGGGATCGTGACCTCTCTGGGATGAATGGGAACCCCAGACAAGCAAAGGCCACAACAACAGATTAATTAATTTATCTTCATTTAAGGGAAGGAAATTGACAGAATATTCGTTCTGTTTCGAGGCATTCTCAGAAGGTTTTTTTTAAAAAAACTTCCAATTCTCTCTGTGGATTAGGTGGAATTAAACCCGCCTTTGTAGATGGCAGTTTAAACTGTGGGATTCATATTTCTGTTCCTCAAAGGCAAGGCCGTTTTTCTCTTTTCAGTCACTTCGCTTTGTGTGTAATTGAAGATTAGTTTGCGAATATTGGACCATATCCAAGCGGTGGCTGTAAAATGTTACTGTCAGGTTCGTATTTACCGTCATAACCGATATATCATCATCATTACATTGACATTCTCAGCAGGATGATATAATGATTAGTACATTCGTTCATCATTAATTGCCAAGTTTCCTGATTGTTTTGATTAGCTGCTTGTAGCTTCGGCTGCTGATAGTAATCTTAGGCGAATCACATACATACACACACACACACACACACACACACATTAGCTATCGGCCCTGGCAGTAAAATAATTAAAAGGGACGCATGCCATTTATCCATTTTTAATTTCAATTTCATAAATAGTAATTAACTCAAAGATAGCAAATTAAACTGAAGGAGTACGCAATTAAATAGGACTTCCACCGATGTAGTTTTCTTTAAATGCGTGTATCTACATTTTCAAATACCATAAATTCTTTGCTTGTTGAAATTGCCCATGTGATTTTGTTCATATTTAGTAACATAGCAAATATGGGTGTCACACGCGTGTGCTTAGTGCCTTAGCATAGAGATAAAAGTGTGTTCCATAATTTAAACTTGGCTCCAGTCAATTGCCAACTGAAAAGTGTATTATCAATATTTCCTAAACCTGATGGAATTTATTGTTAAGTAATAATTAATTAGTGTTTTATTTGATATACAGTCAGCACGTTGGTATTAATGTGTTCAAACTATTATATATCGATCCATTTACGATTTCCCCGAGATTAGTTTTAACTATGTGGGGACAGTTGTCCAAAATGTGATAAAAAGGAGCCTTTGGCCTGATTGTGAAGTTACGGCCGAATAATCATTAAATCATTTTAGTTGCTTACGCGTTTCACTTTACTGGAAGGGCAAGTCCGTATCAGTTGGATACATAATTTAGTTTTCAAACGGGATCAGGAAACTGCCTGCACAGTGACGACCGAGCCCATATTTTAGAAGTCATGTTAGATGATGCATAATACATCAACAAATTGAAGTGTTAAACATTACAGCACATTTCAGCACTTACGCTGCCAGTGCATTGGGTTCAGGGCTCTAATAGTTCCATTTTATGTAGTCTTGTTTTGAAATAGTACCTATTTAGGCAGGTCTAAGAGACACATTAGCTGAATGCCATTTCGATATAAACTGGGATATGTAAACAGAAACATGCATTACTGGATAATAACGTGGATAGTTAGCTATATATTGTATCATACATACATGTCCTTAGCATTATTGAAATGGTACATACTTTTGGAAAGTCACTTGTGATTGTCAACAATGTGTACGTCTATTAAATGTCTGGATGTTTCTATGTACAGTCTGGACAAGTTATGTGCTTTCGCTGTTGAGTTTGTGGACAACCTGTTCAATTTGCCTCCTTCGCTCCACTAGTTAATCCCCCCTTACCCCTCCCCCCACTTATCACTCATTTAACTTGTTAGTTGCATTATTTGCATTAGTGAAGTCTCTAAACAGGCTAAAAATATGTGTTCTACAACGAATGAATTATTTCGTGATCGCCACTCCACTGTTTCTAATTCATTTGCTCTATCTATTAATTACCAACTGCCTGTGTTTGTATGCGTGTGTGTATGTGTGTGTGTATGTATATATATTGATATGTGTGTGTATGTATGTGTGTTAATGTGTGTATGTGTGGATAAGTGTGCGTAAGTGTATGTATATGGGTGTGAAAGTGCATGTCTGTTCTGCATATGTGCGTGCATATTTGTGTATGTATATGTCTGCACGTGTGTGGGAATACAGAAGGATGTGTGAAAACTTACAGTTCACGAACTTCCCGTCCTATGGATAAAAGTGGTTAGGCCAGGCCACTATTTTTTCTCTTTTATATCGTTGATTCGACAAAATAATCGCGAAGGTTTATCGTGCGAATTTCTAATATTGCACTTCTCCTATTTCCTGTCATTTGCAAACAAAATATTCCTATCTCACTCATTGCTGTGAGATCAACAGCCTGGAGTTTCGCCTGCAGATGAGTGTGAATGTGTATGTGTGCACTGTGTCTATGTGTGTAAATGTTTATATGCGTGTGTTCGAATTATAATTCCACACCTTTGTTTCTGGATGTACCAGAGTGCGCTGAACGGACCAATCTCGGTTCTTTATTTGTCTTTTACCTGAGGACAACGATGCAAAAGCTTTTGGAAAAAAGAACAGGTGAGGAGAATTAGTGAATAGGTCTTTTAAGAGCTGGCAGAGATACGGTGGGCCGATTGGCTTTCTGTAATGCAATGCGAATTTATAATTCAAAGGCTTATGCTTAAGTAGATATTGTAATATCCGCTTGTATGATTCTCACAATCCGACCACCGCATGTCTCTACCTGATTAATCACTTAACCGGAAGGCATGCCTCTGACCCCACTTGTCTGGGAGAATGATTTGTGTGGCGTGTGCAACAACTCATTTATCCAGAAAACAAGTACCCACTTACTGGGCAACTGCCAGTTTTGTGTAACACTGATGTTCTGTTCGGGTGCGTGTGCAAAATGTAAGACGATGAATGCTTCCGCAAACAATACAGGTGTACTTTATGATTCTAGAGCCTGATCCGTTTTTATGCAGGAGGGAGATGTGTTTCTGAGCGTGCTGCCTGCCTGCGGCTGCGAATCTGGTTCCTTTCCGGACATTATCCTTTAGAAGTCCCCTCGATCTTTCTCTGGTCCATTCCTACATGTTCTATTAAACGCGGAGAGTTACTCTGCCGCATATCGCTAGTGTCTACGCTGCCCAACTTGGCAAGATTTTTGGGATGAGCTGTTCAGCAGCTTGAGAAATCAGGAGAAAGCACCATGTCCCCAACCTTTCCCCAAGTTGATACAACTGTAATCTCACTAAGCAACGATATTTGCCCTTTATCGTTTCCCACTTTGATGACCCTTGTTACTGACCCGGCTTTTCTGGATCCGGTTGGTCTGTGTGGATAAAGAATACCCTATCTGCCGCTAATCTTGCTCATGTGAGGGTCTTGGGCACTGCAGCCGCCTGGAGTCTGTGGGCCTCTTTCCATCTCATTGACTCAAGCCATCAGCTCTCAAGTGAGAGGGGGGATCCATGTCACTGTCAGTGAGCTGATTGTAACCTCTGAAAAATCTGCAGCTCGGTTCGCATTTCTGTGTGTCATTATGCATCTTAACAAGTTTAGCATTTCCCCTCCAAAGTAGTTTCAGCTTCGCATCGCAGCGAAACTAATCCGGGAAAAGGCACAAACAAGCTCCGGAACTGACGGCGAAGCCTCCTCCAGAGAGTATCAGTTCACTTCGGCTGCTCAAGTGGACTCACGATTCAAGGAACTTGCAACATGGAAGCAGCTATTCAATCTAATCAGTCAGCCTGCAAATTTTTCTAAGTACCTTCATCTGTCCTCTTCTCGTTTCCCTCTTTCAACTATTCATTCGACAACCAACCCAGTTTTATCTCAACCACTAACCCTGAGAGTGAATTCCTCATGTCCCACATAGCTCCATTTACACTGCCACCTTCAGTGGTGTTGTACTAATGTTAAGCATGTGTCAACAAACTTGGTTTTAACAGTGAAAGCATGTGACACATCCATGCAGTGATAACATTGTGTGAATTAACACGGTGTACTTGTGACCATCGGTGTGTATTGGTCAAGGTAATCAGCAAAGATAAGAGAAGAATAATTGCATTTGTGTTATTGTAGCAGTGAGTGCATATCGGCAGAATATGCCTTGGTTAGCTCAAAGTATTGATGTGTAACATAAATCCAGTATTGTAGTAACTGAATGCAAATTGAAGTGTAATTCAGAGTAAATGATTGTAGTCAAAATTGATATTATCCAGCTCAGTTGAGTATGAGTCTACAACAAAATAAATCAGTGCAGGAGAATTTGGGTGAATGGTATCAGATTAAGGGTGTGTGAAAGAAGATGTGATCATTGTGAATGGGAATGAATAATCTGAATGGGAATGGGAATGTATGGGAGTCATCCCAGTGTAAATGTAATTCTGACAGCTAATGCAATAACTGCATTGTGAATGTAAGTCTACTTCAGACTAATAAATAATTTTAAAAATAAACTGTGAAATTGAGTGTGAAAGGGCTCAGTGTGAGTGTGAGGGGGCTCAGTGTGAGTGTGAGAGGGCTCAGTGTGAATGTGAGGAAGCTCAGTGTGAGTGTGAGGGCGTTTACTGTGAATGTGAGTGAGTTCAGTGTGAGGGGGCTGAGTGGGAGTGAGCTGAGTGTGAGGGGACTCAGTGTGAGTGAGATTATTGTGAGCATGAGGGAGCTAAGTAAGTGGTTGGGAGTGAGTGCACTGTGTGGGCTCATGCAACTGTAAATATGAGTGAGCTTAGTATAACTTTTGTACGAGAGGGAACACTCTGTGAGGTAAGTGTGAATGAGTTCAATGTGAGTGTGAGGGAGCCAAGTGAGAGTGAGTAGGAGTGAACACAGAGTGAGTGAATATGAGTTCAGTGATTGTGAGTGAAAGTGAGCTCAGTGTAACTTCAGGTGAGAGGGTGAAAAGTGTGAGTGTGTGAGCTTATTGAGTGAATGAGTACTGTGGGTATGAATTGTGGGCTCAGTGCAACAATGAGTGTGAGTGAGCTACTGTGAGTCAGTGTGTAAACTCAATCTGAGTGTGCCGGTGAATGAGCTAAGAATGAGTGTTATTTGATTTGATTGAATTTATTATTGTCACATATATTAGTATGCAGTGAAAAGTATTGTTTCTTGCGTGCTATGCTATTCTTTTCCCATTCATAAAGAAGAAAAGACCATAAGACCAAAGACCCATAGGAGCAGAATTAGGCTGCTTGGCTGATTGAGTCCGCTCTGCCATTCAATCATGGCTGGTATTTTTCTCATCCTCATTCTCCTTCCTTTTCCCCATAACCCCTGATCCACTTATTAATCAAGAATCTATCTTTCTCTGTCTTAAAGATGCTCAATGACATGGCCTCAGTGTGAGTGAGTGTGAGTGAGTTTAGTGGGAGTGTGAGTGAGCTCAGTGGGAGTGTGAATGAGTTCAATATGAGTGAGTGTGAGTGAGCTCAGTGGGAGTGACTGTGAGTGAACTCTGTGAGTGAGAGTGAGTGAGCTCAGTGTGAGTAAGTTCAGTGTGAATGTATGTGAACTCATTGTGAATGAGTGTGTGAGCTTAGTGTGCAAGAGTATGAGGGAGGTCAGTGTGAGAGAGTGTGAGTGAGTTGAGTATGAGAGACTGTGAGTGAGGTCAGTGTGAGTGTGAATGAGTTCAGTATGAATGGGTGTGAGTGAGGTCAGTGTGAGTGTGAATGAGTTCAGTATGAATGGGTGTGAGTGAGGTCAGTGTGAGTGAGCGTGAGTGAGGTCAGTGTGAATGTGTGTGAACTCATTGTGAATGAATGTGAGTGTGCTCAGTGTGAGTGAGTGTGTGAGCTCAGTGTGAGTGAGTGTGAGTGAGCTCAGTGTGAATGAGTGTTTGTGAGCTGTGAGTGTGAGTGAGCTCAGTGTGAGTGAGCTCAGTGTGAGTGAGCTCAATGTGAGTGTGTGAGTCCAGTGTGATAAATGTGAGCGAATTCAGTGTGAGAGAGCGTAGTGAGGTCAGTGTGAGTGAGTGTGAGTGAGCTCAGTATGAGTGATTGTCAATGAGTACATAGCAAGTGAGTGTGAGTGAGCTCAGTGTGAGTGTGTAAGTTTAGTGTGAGTGAGTATGAGTTCAGTATAAGTCTGTGTGACTGTAAGCCCAGTGTAAGTCTGTGTTAGTGTGACCTTAGAGTAAATCTGTGCAAGTGTGAGCTCTGTATAAGTCTAAATGAGTCTGAGATGAATGTAATTCTTGTGAGTGTAAGTTCAATGTAAGTTGGTGTGAGAGTGAGCTCAGTATATGTTTATGCGAGTGTCAGCTCAGTGCAACTCTTTATGAGTGTGACTTCAGAATTAGTCTGTGTGAGTGTAAGCTCAGAGTTAGTCTGCATCAGCGTGACCTCAGTTGGTTTTCGGGCATGTGAGTTCTGAGATGTAATTCTTGTGAGTGTAAGTTCAATGTAAGTTGGTGTGAGTGTGAGCTCAGTGTAAGTCTGTGTGAGTGTGAGCTCACAGTAAGTCTATGAGAGTGTGAGCTAAGTGTACATTTGTGCGAGTGTGAACTTAGTGTAAGTCTGTGTGAGTGTGAGGGCAAGTCTGTGGGAGAGTGATCTCTGTGTATGAGCTTAGTATAAGTCTGCGAGATTGAGTTCTATGTAAGACTGTGTGAGTGTGAGCTCAGTGTAAGTCTGTGTAAGTGTGAGCTCAATTTAAGGCTGTGCAAGTGCGAGATCAGTGTAAATGTTTGCAAGTGTGAGCTCAGACTAAGTCTGCACAAGTGTGAGCTTAGTGTATGTCTGCGCGAGCATGAGCTCAGTGTAAGTGTGTGTGAGTGTAAACTCAGTGTACATCTGTGTGAGTATGAGCTCGGTGAAAGTCTGTGACAGTTTGAATTCAATGTAAGTGTGACTGAGTTCTGTTTAACTCTGTATGAGTGCAAGCTCATTGCAGGGCTGTGTGAGTGTGAACTTAGTGTAAATCTGTGCATTATCTCAATGTATGTCTGTGTGAGTATGAGCTCAGTATAAGTCTGTGTGATTCTGAGCTGAATGCACGTCTTATGAATGTAAGCCTCAGTCAGTGTGAGTGTGAGCTGTGTAAGTCTGTGTGAGTGTGAACTCTATGTAAGTATGTGTGAGTGTGAGCTCAATATAAGTCTGTGTGAATGGGAGTTCAGTGTAAGTCTGTGCAAGTGTGAGCTCAGTGTAAATCTGTGTAGTGTGAGCTCAATGTATGAATGTGTGAATGTGAGCTCAGTGTAAGTCTGTGTGAGTGTGAGCTCAGTGTAAGTCTGTGTGAGTGTGAGCTGAGTGCATGCCTCATGAGTGTAAGCCTCAGCCAGTGTGAGTGTGAGCTGTGTATGTCTGTGTGAGTGTGAGCTCAATATAAGCTCATAATATAATATGGGAGCTCAGTGTAAGTCTGTGTAAATGTGAGCTCAGACTAAGACTGTGTGAGTGTGAACTCAGAGTATGTATGCGTTTGTGCACTCAGTGCAAATCTGTGTGAGTGTGAGGGCAGCATACATTTATGATTGTGAGCTCAGTGTATGTCTGTGTGAGTGTGAGTTCTGTGTAAGTCTGTGTGAGTGTAAGATCTGAGTAAGTCTACGTGAGTGTGGGTTCAGTGTAAGTCTGTGTGAATGAGCACTCAATATAAGTCTCTGAGTGTGAGCTCAGTGCAGGTCTGGGCAAACGTGAGCTCATTGTAAGTTTGTTCAAGTGTGAGTTCTGTGAATGTGAGCTCATTGAAAATCTGTGCGAGTCTGAGCTGAATGCAAGTCTAGAGTGTGACTTCAGAGTTAGTCTGTGTGAGTGTGAGCTCAGTGTAAGTCTGTGTGAGTGTGAGCTCAGTGTAAGTCTGTGTGAGTGTGAGCTCAGTGTAAGTCTGTGTGAGTGTGAGCTCACAGTAAGTCTGTGTGAGTGTGAGCTCAGTGTACGTCTATGTGAGTGTGAGGTCAGCATGAGTCTGTATGCATGTGAGCTCAGTGTAAGTCTGTGCGAACTTAGTGTAACTCTCTGTGAGTGTGAACTCAGTGTAAGTCTATGCAAGTATGATCTCAGTATAACTCTGTGTGTGTGTGAGCTCAGAGTAAGCCAGTGTGAGTGTGTGCTTAGTGTAAGTCTGTGCAATTGTGAGCTCAGTGTAAGGCTGTGTGAGTGTGATGTCAATGTAAGTCTGACTGTGAGCTCAGTATATGCTTGTTTGAATGTGAACATAGTGTAAGTCTGTGTGAGTGCGAGCTCAGGGTAAGCCTGTGTGAGTGTGAACTTAGTGAAAGTGTGTGTGAAAGTGAGTTCAGTGAAAGACTTGATGTGAGCTCAGTATCAGTCTGTTTGAATGCATGCTCAGTATAAGTCTTTGTGAGTGTGAGCTCAGAGTGGTAATGTGCAAGTGTGAGCTCAGTGTAAGTCTGTGCAAGTGTGAGTTCAGTGTAAGTCTGTGCGAGTGTGAGCTCAGAGTGGTAATCTGCGAGTGTGAACTCAGTGTAAGTCTGTGCAAGTGTGAGTTCAGTGTAAGTGTGTGAGTGTGAGCTCAGAGTAAGGTTGTGCAAGTGTGAGAGCTCAGCGTATGTCTGTGTTAGTGTGACTTCAGAGTAAGTGTGTAAGTGTGAGCTCACTATATGCATGCAAGAGTGTGAACTCAGTATAGGTCTGTGGAGTGTGAGCTCAGTGTACATTTGTGTGAGTGTGAGCTGAGTTTAATTCTGTGTGACTGTGAGCTCAGTGTAAGTCTATTAGAGTGTGACATCAGTCTAAGTCTGTGTGAATGTGAGCTCAGAATAGGTCTGTGTGAGTCTGAACTCAATGTAAATCTGTGTGCATGAGGTCAGCATACGTCTGTGTGATTGTGAGCTCAGTGTAAGCCTGTTTGAGTGTGAGCTCAGTGTAACTCTGTGTGAGTGTGAGCAGAGCTTAAGTCTATTTGAATGTGAGCTCAGTATATGTCTGTGTGCGTGTGAGCTTAATGTAAGTCTGTGTGAGTGTGAGCTCAATGTAAGTCTGTAGAAGTGTGAGTTCAGTGCATGTCTGTGGGAGCGTGAGTTCAGTGTATATCTGTGCAAGTGTGAGCTTAGTGTAAGTCTGTGTGAGTGTGAGCTCAGAGTAAGTGTGTGAGAGTGTGAGCTCAGTGTAAGTCTGTGCAAGTGTGAGCTCAGTGTAAGCAGTGTGAGCGTGAAGTCAGTGTACGTCTTTGTGAGTGTGAGCTCAGTATAAGTCTGTGTGAGTATGAACTCAGTGTAACTATGTACGGGTGTGAGCTCAGTGTAACTATGTATGGGTGTGAGCTCAGTGTAACTATGTGGGTGTGAGTTCAGAGTAGGTTTGTGTGAGTGTGCGCTCTGTGCAAATCTGTGTGAGTGTGTTCTTAGCGTAAGTCTGTGCAACTGTGAGCCCAGTGTAAGTCTGTGTGAGTGTGATCTCAGTGTAAGTTTGTGCAATTATGATCTCAGTGTAACTCTTTGTGGGTGTGAGCTCAGTGTATGTCTGTGTGAATGTGAGCTTAATGTAAGTCTGTGCAAGTGTAAGCTTGGAGTAAGGCTGTATGAGTGTGAGTTCAATGTAAGTCTGTGGGAGTGTGAGTTCAGTGTATGTATGTGTGAGTGTGAGCTGAGTGTAAGTGCGTATGTGTGTGAGGTCAGTGTAGTTCTGCACCAGTGTGAGTTCAGTCAAAGTCTGAGTGAGTTTGAGCACAGTGTAATTCATGTGAGTGTGTTCTCAGTGTAAGTCAGTGTGAGTGTGTTCTCAGTGTAATCTGTGTAACTGTGAGCTCAGTGAATGTCTTTATGAATATGAGCCAGTGTAAGTCTGGGTGAGTGTGAGCTCAGTGTCAGTCTGTGCTAGGTTGAGCTTAGTGTCAGTTGATGTGAGTGTGAGCTCAGTGTAAGTCTGTGCGAGTGTGAGCTCAGTGTAAGTCTGTGCGAGTATAAGCTCATTGAATGTCTGTGAAAGAAAATTTTGTAAATCTGTGTGTGTGAGCTGAGTATAAGTCTTTGCGAATGTGAGATCAGAATAAGTCTGTGCAAGTGTGAACTCAGTGTAAGTCTGTGTGAGTGTGAGCTCAATGCATGTTTGTGTAAGCATGAGCTCAGTGTACATCTGTGTGAGTATGAGCTCAGTGCATATCTGTGTGAGTGTGGGCTCATTATAAGTCTGTGTGAGCATGAGCTTAGTATAAATCAATGTGAGTGTGAGCTGAGTGCAAGTTTAATTAGTGTAAGCTCAGTCAGTGCAAGTGTGAGCTTTGGAAGTCTGTGCGAGAGTGAGCTCAATGTACACCTGTGCAAGTGTGAGCTCTATGTAAGTCTGTGTGGGTGTAATCTCAATGTACAGTGGTGTGAGTGTGAGGTCAGTGTACATCTGTGTGTGTGTGTGAGCTCACTGTAAGTCTGTGCGAGTGTGAGCTCACCATAAGTCTGTGCGAGTGTGAGCTCACCATAAGTCTGCACGAGTGTGAGCTCACCATAAGTCTGTGAGAGTATGATCTCACTGTAGCTCGTGTGAGTGTGAGCTCAGAGTAAGCCTGTGTGAGTGTGCTCTCAGTGCAAATCTGTGTGAGTGTGAGGGCAGCGTACATCTGTGTGAATGTGAGCTCAATGTAAGTCTGTGTGAGTGTGAGTTCAGTGTCAGTGTTTGAGTGTGAGTTCAGTGTAAGTCTATGTGAATGTGAGCTCAATGTATGTTTGAATGAGCTCCGTGTATGACTGTGTGACTGAGCTTAGTGTAAGTCAGTGTTAATGTGAGATTAATGCAAGTTGTGGTAATGAGAGTCAGTGTATGTCTGCGTGAGTGTGAGTTCAGTGAAAGTTTGCGTGAATTTGAGCTTAGCGTAATTTTACGTGGGAGCTCAGTGTCAGTCGGTGCAAGTGTGTTCTCAGTGTAATCTGTGCGAGTGTGAGCTCAGTGAATGTCTTTGTGAGTATGAGCCTAGTGTAAGGCTATGTGAGTGTGAGCTCAGTGTAAGTCTGTGCTAGGTTGGGCTTAGTGTAAGTCAATATGAGTGTGAACTCAGTGCAAGTCTGTGCGAACATGAGTTCAATGTATGTCTGTACAAGTGGGAGCTCATTGTAGGTCTGTGCATATGTCTGTGCAAGTGAGAGCTCAGTGTACATTTGTGTGAGTGTGAGCTCAGTATAACTCTGTGTGAGTGTGAGCTCAATATAAGTGTGTGCAAGTATGAGCTCAATATAAGGCTTTGCAAGCATAAGCTCAGCATAAGTTTGTGCAACTGTGAGCTCAGCGCACACCTGAGTGAATGTGAACTTAGTGTAAGTCTGTGTGAGTGTGAGCTCAGTATAAATCTGTGTGAGTGTGAGCTGAGTGCAAGTCTTGTGCAGGTAAGCTCAGTGTAAGTCTTGTTAGTGTGAGCTCAGTATAAATCTGTGTATGTGAGCTGAGTGCAAGTCCTGTAAGTGTAAGCTCAGTGTAAGTCAGTGCAAGTGTGAGCTTAGTCTAAGTCTGTATGAATATGAGCTACACTGAGATCAGCGCACATCTGACTGAGTTTGAGCTCAGTATAAATCTGTGCGAGTCTGAGCTGAGTGCAACTCCTGTGCGAGTAAGCTCAGTCTAAATCTGTGCAAGTGTGAACTCAATGTAAGTCTGTGTGAGTGTGAGCTCAATGTAAGTTGCTGTGAGCATAAGCTCAATGTAAGCTTGTGCAAGTGTGAGCTCAATGCACATCTATGTGAGTGTCAGCTCAGTGCAAGTCTGTGCGAGTATGAGCTCAGTACGAGTATAAATCTGTGTGAGTGTGAGCTGAATGCAAGTCCAGGAGTGTAAGCTCGATATAAGTCAGTGTGAGTGTGAGCTCAGTGCACATCTGTGTGAGTGTGAGCTCAGTGTACATCTGTTTGAGTGTGAGCATAGTGTATGTCTGCATGACTGTGAGCTTAGTGTAAGTCTGCGGAAGTCTAAGCTCAGTGTAAATCTGTGTGAGTGTGAATTCAATGTAAATCTGTATGAGTGTGTGTTTGTCAGTGTAAGTCTGTGCAAGTGTGAACTTGTGTAAGTGTGCATTCAGTATTAATTTGTGTGAGTGTGAGCTCAGTGTAAGGCTGTGTGTTTGTGAGTTTAGTGTAAGTCTCTGTGAGTGTAAGCTCATTGTAGGACTGTGCAACTGTGAGCTCTGTGTATGTTTGTGTGAGTGTGAGCTCAGTGCATGTCTGTGTGAGTGTGAGATCAGTGTAAGTCCGTGCAAGTGTGAGCTCAATAAAAGTCTGTGGGAGTGTAAATTCAGTGTGTGCATGTGTGAATGTGCATTTGTGCGAGTGTGAGCTCAGTGTACATTTGTGAGAGTGTGAGGTCTGTGTACCTGGTTGTGTGAGCATGAACTCAGTATAAGTCTGTGCAAGCGTGAGCTCATTGTAAGTCTGTACGAGTCTGAGCTGAGTGTGAGTCTTGTGAATGTGAGCTCAGTGTATGCCGGTGTGAGTGTGAGCTTCGTATACATTTGTGCATGTATGAGCTCAGTGTATCTCTTCATGACTGTGAACTCAGTGTAAGTCTGTATGAACATGGGCTCAGAGTAAAACCGAGTGTGAGTTCAAATCAGTATACATTTGCGTCAGTGTGAGGTCAGCATAAGTCTGTGTGAGTGTGAGCTCAATGTAAATCTGCCAGTGTGAGCTTGATTTAATTCTGTATGAGTGTGAGATCAGAGTAAGTCTTTGTATATGAGCTCAATGTAAGTCAGTGTGAGTGTGAGCTCAATGTAAGTCTGCGTAAATGTGAGCACAGTGTAAGTTTGTGTGAGTGTGACCTCAGTGTAAGTCTGTGTGAGTGTGACCTCAGTGTAAGTCTGTGTGAGTGTGAGTTCAGTGTTTATCTGTGCAAGGGTGATCTCCGTGTAAGTCTGCGAGTATGAGCTCAGAGTAAGTCTGTGCAAGTGTGACCTCAGTGTAGGCCTCTGTGAGTGTGAGCTCAGTTTAAATCTATGCAAGGATGAGCTCAGTGTAGGTCTCTGCAAGTGTGAGCTCAATGAAAATCTGTGGGAGTCTGAGCTGAGTGCAAGTCTTGTGAATGTAAGCTCAGCGTAAGTCGGTGTGAGTGTTCACTCAGTGTAACTCTGTGTGACTGTGATCTCAGTATACATCTGTGTGAGTGTGAGCTGAGTGTAACTCTTTGTGAGTATGAACTCAGAGTAAGTCTGTGTGAGTGTGAGCTCAGTGTACTTCTGCAAATGTGAGCTCAGTGTATGTCTATGTGAATGTATCTCAGTGTAACTCTCTTGAGTGTGAGCTCAGTGTAAGTCTGTGTGAGTGTGAGCTTAGTGTAAGTCTGTGCAAGTGTGAGCTCAGTGTAAGGCTGTGTGTGTGTGAGTTCAGTGTAAGTCTGTGTGAGTGTGAGCTCAGAATATGTATGTGCGAGTGTGAGCTCAGTGTAAATCTATATGAGTGTATGAGTTCAATGTAAGTTGGTGCAAGTGTGTTCTCAGTGTAATCTGTGTGAGTGTGAGCTCAGTGTAGTGTGAGTGTGAGCTCAGTGTATGTCTCTGAGTGTGAGCTCAGTGTAAGTTGGTACAAATGTGAGCTCAGAGTAAGACTGTGCAAGTGTGAGCTCAGTACAAGTCTGTGCAAGTGTGAGCTCAGTACAAGTCTGTGCAAGTTTGAGCTCAGTGTAAGTCTGTGCAAGTTTGAGCTCAATGTAAGTCTGTGCAAGTATGAGCTCAGCGTAAGGCTGTATGAACTCACTGTGTGTGTGACTGTGAGCTCAGAGTAAGTTTGTGCAAATGTGAGCTCAGCATATGTCTGTGTGATTGTGAGCTCTGGGTAAGTCTGTGAATATGAGCTCAGTTTAATTCTGTGCGAGTGTGAGTTCAGTGTAAGTCTGTGTGTGTATGAGCTCAGTTTGTAAGTGTATGATTGTGAGTTCAATCTAAGTCTGTGTGAATGTGAGTTCAGTGTGTATTAGACTGTGTATGAGTTCAATGTGAGTGTGTGTTTGTGAGTCTGCTGCATCTGCATACTTACCTTCTTTGATCGGTGTACGAGGACACCCTGGTCTTATTGCACGCTCCTGTCTCTCAATTTGTAGCCATTGAGATAATAACTTGCCTTCCTGTTTTTGCTACCAAAGTGGATTACCTCACATTTGCCCACCTTATATTGCACCTGCCATTCATTTGCCCACTCACTTAGTTTGTCCAAATCACACTGAAGCATCTTTGCATTCTCCTTACAGCTCCCCCTCCCACCCAGCTTTGAGTCATCTGCAAATTTGGAGACATTATATTTAGTTCCCTCATCTAAATCATTAATATATATTGTGAATAGTTAAGGCCTTAGCATTGATCCATATGGTGCCCCACCAGTCACTACCTGCCACTTAGAAAAAGACCTGTTTATTCCTACTGTTTCCTGTCTGCCAGCTAACTTTCTATCCATCTCAATTCACTACCCCCAATCTCATATGTTTTAATTTTTACACGCTAAAAATCTCTTATGTGGAACTTTGTTGAAAGCCTTCTGAAAGTTCAAATAAACCACATTAACTGGCTCTTCCTTATCAACTCTACTAGCTGCATCTTCAAAGAACTCCAGTAAATTTGTCAAATGTGATTTCCCTTTTGCAAATCCATGCTGACTGTCTGATTCTATGACTGTTTTCCAAGATCTCTGCTATAAAATTTTTGATAATGGACTCTTGCATTTTCCCCACTATTAATGTCAGGCTAACTGATCTAAAATTCCTTGTTTTCTCTCCACCTCCCTTTTTCAATAGTGAGGTTACATTAGCTACCGTCCAATCTGTAGAAACTGTTCCAGAGTCTATCGAATCTTGAAAGATGACCATCAATGCACCCACTATTTCTAGGGCCACTTCCTTAAATATTCTGCAATATATATCACTAGATCCTGGGGGTTTATTCAATCCCATCAATTTCCCCAACACCACTTCTTTCTTAACATGATTTCCTTTTTGATTTGATTTATTATTGTCACATGTATCACTCTGTCACTCAGCCCAAATGCCAAATGGCAGCAGGACACCTGCCCCCATCGATCGTCCCCAGAGACCCCGTCCCTCTCAGGCCCTGCCCCATTACGCCCTACCCCATTGGCCCGATACCTGAAGGACAGTGCCAAGATGCCCCCTAGGCACTGGACTTTGCTGCTTGGGCAATGCCAGGGGGTCAGGTTGGCACTGCCCAAGTGCTCAGCCCTTTGTGGAGGTCTCACTTGCCCTCTTTTCACCCCAGTGGGGTCGGGAGGGGAGCTATACTAACCATTCCTGGCAGGGAGGATGAGGAGACTCGCAGGCCTGGAGATTTCATTCCCGAGTCTGTTAATGGGATTGAAATGATATTCAAATGAGGCTTTGAATACATTAAGCAGCTCCACACCATTTCTGGCACAAAGCTGCAGGTGCCAAAAATCTAGTGCTGGGAGATGCACGAAGGCTGTGGCGCCCAGCGGGGAACCTGCAAAACGGCTCCACTTGCGTCTCCGGCCCGCTGTGCAATAGAAGCAGTGCAGAAGGATTGGAAAATCACCCCCAATATCTTTCCTCATTATTGTATTAATTTCCTCTTTAATCAGCAATGCAGCACCATCATCTTTTCCTTTGGTCTGACCTTTGTAAGTATTGAGTACCCTCAGCTATTTAGTCCCTTCAGAATGTCATGTAGACTTTCTGAGGTAGCCTTCAACAGAGAGGCATTATACCATCCTGGAATCTCTTTTGCAGCTACAGTAATACCTATAACTATTGCATTCCCTTACGTTTTAATCTTCAACTATACTGTAGAGCCAACCATGGTGTAGTGAATTTGGCAGCCCTGAGAGGCTATTCCCCTCTAACAATATCCAAAATGTCATTTCTATTTTGCAGGAGAAGAGTCATAGAAGATTTCTCCTTTGCATGCCCAGCCTCTTACTCTTACATTTCCCTCATTACCAGAAAGAATGAGACGAGCTCAATCAGAATTACTTCTGTGTTGGAAGAAAACTCTCTCATATCTGCTGTAGAGTCCTGCCAAATTAGAAGAGGGGGCTTTTTTAAAATTCATTCATGGGACATGGACATTGTTTTCCAGCCAGCATTTATTGCCAATCCCTAGTTGCCCAAGGGCAATTAAGAGTTAATCACATGGCTGTGGCTCTGGAGTCATATGTAGGCCAGACCAGGTAAACATGGCAGATTTCCTTCCCTAAATTACATCAGTGAACCAGGTGGGTTTTTCCAACAATCGACAATGGTTTCATGGTCATCAGCAGATTCTTAATTCCAGATATTATATTGAATTCAGATTCCATAATCTGCTGTGAAGGAATTTGATCCCAGATTTCCAGGACATTAGCTGAGTTTCTGGATTAATGGTTGAGCAATAATACCATTATACCATTGCCCCTCCAGGAGCATTAGCCCTGGGTTAAATATTCTTATAGTTTATCAGATGCCAGCAAAACAAGCGACTTTAATTTTCAAACATTTTCCCTTCATGCTGTAGCCTGTGCAATGCATCACTTATTCAGGAATTCTATAATCTTAATTCTGTAATTCTATAATCTTTCTGACCAGGAAAGACAAATTTGTTCCCATGCTGGTAGAGCTGGATATCAGGGACTAACAAGTAACCCTCACTCTTTTCTATTGCAATAACTTAAATGGAATAGAACTTATACAGTCATGGAGTCATAAAGTTTTACAGCATCAAAACAGGCCCTTCAGTCCAACTTGTCCATGCCATCCCTTTTTTAATCCCTAAACTAATCCCAATTACCTGCTTTTGCCCATATCCTTTCATACCTGTCTTACCCATGTAACTGTCTAAACACTTTTTAAAAGACAAAATTGTGTTCACCTCTTTAGCAGCTTCTTCCAGCACTCACCACCCTCTGTGTGAAAAAATTGCCCCTCTGGACCCTTTTGCATCTCTCCTTAAACCTATGCCCTCTAGTTTTAGACTCCTGTACATTTGGGAGAAGATATTGACTATCCAGTTGACCTATGCCCCTCATTATTTTATAGATCTCTATAAGATCACGCCTAACCCTTCTACACTCCAGAGGAGAAAGACCCAGACTATCCAGCCTCACCTTATAACTCAAACCACCAAGTCCCGGTAGCATCCTAGTAAATCTTTTCTGTCCTCTTTCTAGTTCAGTAATATTCTTTCTATGATACTTATAATACAATAATATAACTTTGAAAATTCATTTCCCAAATTTGTATCTTCATTCAAAATGTCCATAAAGTGGGTCAGTATCATATATGCTTCCAACAGATCCCACCGAAATTGGGGTGGTGAAAGTGAAGATGGGACTATGGTAGAAACCCTTTCCGGGTGATATTCCAACTCACCTGGCCCCAAGTCGAACGTAACTATCAATTGAAGAGTGAGGTGGCTGTGATATCCTTCTTCTCATGTGTACATGCTCAGCACAGACCTGTGCAATTAAAAAAAATTAATTTCATTTCATTCTCAGAAAAACGCAAACATACAATTCCAAAAATGAAATTGTCTCTTCCAAATCTAAATAGGTTTAGATCTATATGTAGGTCTGCTTCTGGCACGGCTGAATGTGCTGAGACCAGTAGGTTTCTGTCTGTACTCAGAATTCTGCAGATTGTAGGTGTTTTTATGCATGCTTGTGAGTTGATGAGTTCAAGTGTTTTTATGCACATGGAATAACACTGGATAGAAAAAGACCAGCTGGTCCATCCAGATTGCCCCGGTCTAATGCATCAGGTCAAGAGGTTCATTACCCACTAGGTTCCATGCAGACTCAGCAGTGAAGTGAAAATTATTAAAAACCTAAGGGCAATGAATCATAGAATCAGAGAACCTACTTCAGAAAAAGATCATTTGGCCCATCGAGTCTGCTCCGACAACAATCCCACCCAGGTTCTATCCCCGTAATTCCACATATTTAACCTTTCTAATCCCCCTGACACTGAGGAGCAATTTATTATAGCCAGTCAACCTAACCTGCACATCTTTGGAGGTGTGGGAGAAAACCGGAGCAGCCGGAGAAAACCCACACAGATACAGGGAGAATGTGTAAACTCCACACAGACAGTGACCCAAGGCCGGAATTGAACCTGGGTCCCTGGTGCTGTAAGGCAGCAGTGCTAAACTCTGTGCCACTTGCCACCCAATGGGAAGAAAATTCCACCCCTATCCCATTGGGCAATTGAAACGAGACAATGTTGACCATGATTTCTATTTTTGGTAGCTACCGTTTTTCTGGTGTGATTTCTGGCCCAGCCAGAAACATACTCACTCTTGAAGGTAGACATTAAATCATCATGCACTGTACAAGCCAGCAAGTTTGTGGTTGAGAGGATATGATGTGGAGAGCTCCAAGTGGAGAGGATCTCCAAGAAGATTGCGCATATAAAATTGGCATCTCCACATCATGACTACCATCGACACTGCAAACTGCCAGCTCCAAGTAGAGAAGATCTGCAAGAAAATCATGCATATAGAATTCTTCTGTTGAGAAGATATGACAAGGTGTGATTAAATGTCAGCGGGTATATTTGCTGCCTATTCATATATCATCCTGCCAGTATACTTCTAAACATATGGATTTATTAGCTGCGTCGCTGAGTGATCTTTGCAAATGTTAGAAGTTTAAGTTATGTGTCTGATGATTGGTGAGATTAGTTTTGGAAGTGTAAATCAATTTAACAAATTGTGTGTTTGGGCAGGAAATATTTCATATCTACTTGTAAACTGTTTCCTTTTTTGTGAATTTGTGTTTAAACTGTTCTTGTTTTCTTAAATCATTATTCAACTCTCACATAAATACTTCAATCTCTCATTCCATGAATGAAAATGAAGTAAGAATGGGGGCATAAGGTTTTGAAAGTGTGATATGCTGTTCTTGGTTATATGTAAATGAAGGGTAAATACCAGTTAAGATCTGAGTGAGCCAAATGACTTGCAACTTCTATGGATATATTACAATCTGCTGTGAGAATTTGTTTCCGAATAGGTTTCTGAGATATCAATACAAATCTGTGGTTGTGCATGTGTTGTATTTGTGTTTATAAGGTGAGAGCAGAAAAGTTATTTCAAAGAGAAGGGTCAGTCGACCAAAAATAAACCAGGACAACTTAATGGTTTGGAATTGTATGATTCTGTGTGACAAAGATGTACTTGAATCATTTCCAGATAATGGAAGCATTAACATCTCTGGGAACAAAATAATAAAGTTATTGGAAGATCAGGAAGCAAATAAAAGGATTAAATTAAAGTAACTTGGGGAATAGCTAAAAACAAACGGATATATCGAACGTTTTTTTTAAATCAACATTTCAGTAAAGAACAAGTGGACTCCCTTTAAAAATATAATGCTGGCTTGCCAGATAAAAGCAAAACTCACCAAACCGGTAAAAACCAATGGAAGTCCAAATGGATTTAGAAGTACATTGAAAGCAATGTCAGGAGGACAATGACCTCCTCTGGAAAATGAGATGAGGGAAAATCATTGGGAAGACTTCACATCAGGGCTTCAGTGGTTCTGAAGGGCAACTAGGGATAGGCAATAAATACTGGCCTGGCCAACATTGTCCACATCATGTAAAAGAATAAACTATTTAAGCTACTTAAAAGCATAACCAAAGAGACAAACAAGAGATCTAGAAAAGTGCAGAGAAGTAGATGTCATGCATAATGGAAAAATAATTTTCCAGTGCAGGGAAGATATGAAAGCCATTAATAACCACTAATAATACAATGATAACCTAGTTAATTCAACATGGATTGCTGATGGAAGAAGACATGTCTGTCCAACTTTCTTAACTTCATAAAGGAAATAATATCTCATGTGAGCTGTTAAAAATTTAATATCAAAGAGCATTGACACTGAACAAAAAAGGCTATTGGTCAGACTCAAAGGTCTGAAAACTCTGGGAATGGAAAATAAATTGGCTGGGAAAATAAAACTATTATTACAGAAGTTATGCTACTTCAGAAATGGTAGAGAGGACCAGTCAGTTGGTGAACCAATCTTCCCTGTTGGGATCATGGTCTGGACCCTGCACTGATAATGACAGAAAATCTGTCAGCATTTGTAAGCATTATGCTTCTGAAGCTGAGAGCAAATTCTGGAGTCAACAAGTGCACTGAGTTCCTGAAATCAAAAGAGAAAATGCTGGAAAATCTTAGCATGTCTGGCAGCATTAGTAAGGAGAGAAAAGAGCTGACATTTTGAGTTCAGATGACCCTTTATCAAAGCCTGAAGTTGATTACAATGATTCTATGTTTCCCCAAAGAGTATATTTGGCTGAAATTTTCACCAGTTGCAGTCAACTGAATGAATAAGAACTTGCCCTTTTACGATATCTCCAGGAAAAAAAACACTAGAAAATTTACACCTTGTTCATTGAGGTGTAACAGCACACTAAGTTCAGAGTTCCTGCTAAAGTTAAGCATTGGTGAACAGAGCATTAATATTGCTGTTGATAACTCCTCCCATCACTTTGCTGACAATTGGAATTTTGGAAGTAGTAGAAAGAGTGTAATTAGTTGGGTTATATTTGATCCACTTTTTATGGACTGGGCATTGGTCAACCATTTTCCACATTTTTAGATAGATGCCAATGTTGCAATTGAAATAGAACAACTAAATTAGAAGCTCTGGAGCACAGACTTTCAGCACTGCAACCTAGTTGTGGTCAGAACTCACAGCCCCTTTTGGTATGCAGCAGTTCCTCAGTATCATGTGGAATGAGTGAAATGAGCTAAAGATTGGCATCTGTGATGGTGGTAACTTCTTAAGTAACTGGAGAAGAAACTTTCAGTTGGTTCTTTGAGCTGAAGATAGTTTTCACCTGATCTTCTGCATGCACATGTTGTGCTCTGACATTATTGAAGATAGGGATGTTCATACACTCTTTCTCTTGTTAGTTGCTTATTTGTCCATTATTTATGACTGATAAAGGCAAAATACTGCAGAATCTGAGACAAAAGCCAAAAATGCTGGAAAATCTCAGCAGGCCTGACAGCATCTGTGAAGAGAATAGAGCCAATGTTTTGAGTCTGAATGATCCTTTGTCAAAGCTGACCAGTTTATAACTCATTGGGCAAGGCGCAGAATGTTGACCTGATCCATTGGTTGTGAATATGTTTAGGATGTTGTTTTTGTTACCTGACATCCTATGTTGCAGCTGTTAAAGATTTGAAATAATTTCAATGCCAGAAGAAATTGAATGCTCCCAATTAACCTGGTGTCCATAGATAAGGGATGGCACGACAGCACAATGGTCAGCACTGCTGTCTCACACCGCTAGAGATCTCGGTTTGATTCTCAGTTTGGGTGACAGTCTGTGCAGAGTCTGCACATTTTCCCTGTGTCTGCATGGGTTTCCTCCAGGTGCTCTGAGTTTCCTCCCACAGTCTGAAAGGTGTGCAGGTTAGGTGCTAAATTCTCCCTTAGTGTACACGAACAGGCACTGGAATATGGCAACTAGGAGATTTTCACAGTAACTTCATTGCAGTGTTAATGTAAGCCTACTTGTAACACTGATAAATAAACTTAAACTTACCTGTCTGCATGCACAGAACTCTGTTGCTGCTGTGCTCAGTGCTATCTGCCGGTTCTATCAGAGCTCAGTTGTGTATGGCACCTGACACATCCCAGAACACCATCTTCAGTACATCATTAAAGAAAATAAAATAGAATGCATCACAGCCAGATAAAAATCTTGTTAATTATGAGTGGCTAGATTGCATGATATTTGAAAGTGTCAAAATGAGAATCAGTTCTGCAGGTTACACTCAGCAATCTTAACTCCTACACCAAATTAACCAATGTATTTTTATTTCTCATAAAGAGTTCGTTAATTTTCTCCCTTTGATTCCTTTATAATTTCCTGAAGGTATCACATCCTTTTAGGCGTTTGATTATCATTTGTGGCCATTTATCAGACAAGAGCCCAGCACTGTCCTCAGCTGATATCCACACCTGGATCACAGTACCATTGAAGCACTGCAGTGCAAGAGGAGGTCATTCAGTCCATCAGGTTTGCACTGACTCAGTATCTTACCCTGGCCCACACACACAACCAATCTCCCCTACCCGATCTGCAGACCCCTTAATCCACCTCACCAACATAACTTAGGGCACTAAGGGACAGTTTAACAAGGCCTAACCTCTGGTCTGTGGGAGGAAACTGGAGCACCTGAAGGAAACCCACTCAGACATGGGGACAACGTGCAGACTTCACACAATCAACCAAGGCCAAAATTAAAGCCGAGTCCCTTGTGCTGTGAGGCAGGATTGCTTACCATTGTGCCATCCCAATCAGGAGGTTAGGGGTGAGGGCTGAAACTGTGACTTTTCCCTTTTAGCGGCTAGTTATAGTTCCCTGCTGCCACTCCACCTGAGATCAGCTTCTGGTCTTCAGAGCTCAGGTACATAATGCTTTTTACCAAATGAGACTCAGGAAAGAACTATGTTGTGGAGATAAAATTTATTATATGGCTTCAATCTCATATTTGTAAAAGTACATCCACATAAACCATTCCTAACTGGAGAAGGAAGAAGATACCAAAACAATTGACACTCCTCAAAGAGAAAAGTAAACTAAACATAGGTGCAGTAGTTCTTCACTGTGCAGATTGATACACACTGATGACAATGCTTAGCAACATTAAATGAAAGGACAGATCAATTGCTCATCTGTGCTGGAAAAGGGCACAATACCTAAATGATTTTTACACATTTTAACTTGCTATCAGATTACATCAATGATGTGTTGTTCTCAAATTAGCATTCAATGATACAGTTATTGATGGTCATGGTATGTTTTAGAATAAGAACAGAAATAGCTGGAAAGGTCAGCAGATCTGACAGCATCTGTGGTACGAAAACAGAGTTAACCTTTTGAGTCTGTGAAGAAGTCATATAGATTTGAAAGGTTAACTCTGTTTCTCTCCCCACAGATGCTGCCAGACCAGTCATGTTTTCCCAGCATTTTCCATCTTTATTTCAGATTTCCAGCATCTACAGCATTTGGCTTGTATTTATGGTAGGCTTTGGGCTATGTTGCCCAAAAAGGTTGTATTTTATTGCACAGAAAATGCTGGAAATATTCAACTGGTCAGGCAGTTTTTGTGGAGAAAGGGTCAAAGTTAACATTTCACACTAGTGACCTTTCAACATCTCTTGTGAATGCTGACTAACATGCCAAATATTTCCAATATTTCATGCTTTTTATTCAGAAATCCAGTATCCATAGTATTGGCTTATGTATTATATTCTATTTTTAATTGTAGCATCTTAGATGTATACAAGTATGTGATTGAGCCTATGAGTTGGTATCAGTGCATAAGAATATGAATGCAGCTAATTTTCAAGTTCTGTAACCAACATTGAAGGAGTGATGCTCACTGCTGACATTGAATACAATTGGCCACAAAATTTCAACAGGATTTAGACTGCAGACTTCTTGTACTCTGACATCAGTTTGAATTTGACACCTTCTACAAGAGATCTGTGGTGTCCAGCCAGAGGAGGATGGTGCAGGCGGGGGGTTTACTAATTGACCAATCAGATTGAACAATTCACACAGACAGCAAAGTAGAAAGCAAAGAGCATGGAATTCTAAATCACACCCAATTCATAGTGCCAAATGCAAAATAAAAACTGGGGCACAGACAAGGGATTAAAGGAGGAACTTAACTCTGAAAACACAACTTTAAAAAATATGTATCTTCAATATGTTTTGAAAAAACTCTTTGATTTTTAAATGTTCTCCATACTTGTAAAATAGTTTTTCAGAGTTTGTTCAGGTTATTTTCAATAGTAAATCTGATTTGGTACCCATTAAATACTCAACTACTTCTAATTGAAAATAGTTTGACATTTGTTTGGCAGCCTGCTAGAATCATGGGAACTTAATTGAAGTTCACAACAAAGCAATGAATCCAAACTTGGTTCCATTAGTGGCGACTGCCACAATGCATTTAATGAAGGTGGAAATGATCTCTGGCAGCAATTTTCAGCATTTTGTGATTGAATATGCATATGTGAACACCACATACATTGCCGACAATCTCACCATTATTAGCACCACAAATTCTGGGTCTATGAGTGTTGATGCATAAATTGGTATCTATGAGAGTGTGATTGTGTTTATGAGATTGCTTTGGTATATGCAAGGTTTTGAGAAGTTCATTTTCCCGCTTGTAAAGTTCTGGTTTTCACCTCAGTGCATCCGATGGGAACAGGAATGGTTTGGGTCAGCCAGCTATAGTAACATGCCTCCTGATTTTATTCTCCACTGACTTAATTCAATATGAGATCCAAACTTGCCATTTCATCTGCAGGTATGAATATTTGACTATGCATATTGAATTCGCGATTGTATGTGTAAAGTTGTGATTCTGCATTTGCAGAAATGTTGGCATATTTGAAATTGTGAATATATCAACACATGGCAAAGCATTATTTTAGTTTTGAGTTTGATTTAGTCCATTTTAGTGATTTAATTTTGCAGGTTTATTTGAATCTGTGAGCATTTGAATCTGTGCATGATGTTTAATTTCTTTGCATGTGTGTGATTCTAAGAAATAATTCAATTGTATTTCAGTGTGTTACTTTGTGCATGAGTTCGTGTGGCTATATGTGGAAGTGTCATTATGAGGATCAACTTGGGTTGATGTATCATTGTGTCTTTCACATTTTAATTGTATTTCAACTTAATTAGTATATGATCATATCTGAGTTCCTGAAGATGTGCTTGACTATATCAATGTGTATATAGGTTTGTGTTGGCGTCTGTGTATGAGATTGCATGCATAGGTCTGTGTTCGCACATCGTTTTTGTAAGTGAGATTCTATGTAAGTTTGTGATTATCAATGAAATAGTATGCATGAATTCACAATCATATGTAAGATTCTACATATGATCTTGTGATCATATATTAGATTGTATGCATTACATTTTTGAGAACGTATGACATTGTATGTATGATTCTTTTATCATATAATATTGAATGTATGCGTGTACAGTATAAATGACATTATGTGTACGTGCTTTTTGATCGTATATGAATTTGCATGCCCGAGTTTCCGATAATATGTGAGATTGTATGTATAAGTTTACAATTGTATGTGAGATTGTATGTACATATTTGTGGTCTTATATGAACTTGTATGTATTAACTTCCTTACCAGGATGTAGTTATATGAATCAATGTGTGCGATTGCTGAAATGCAAACAGGAAAATCTGGCAATACTTTCAGGTGCTGAAAGAACCAGACTTAACGTTTGAAAAGTCGTTAACTTTTCATTAGAAAAGTATATCAGTTGATGTCGAATGTGAGGAAGTGATTGTGTGTGTGTGTGTGTGTATGGTGTGGTTTTTGCAGTTTTCTTAGTTTGTTTTAGTATGTCTGACAGTGTGAATATGACTATAGAGTGGATTTGCCTTGGTGAGTTTTGCGAGAGAGTGAATAAATTTGTACCTTGCTGGCTTAGATAGAAGGGTTTTTATTGGAGTTTGATTTTTGGCCGTGTGTGTGTATAAGAGAGAAAAAAAAAATAGACGGATTTTACCCGCCTGATTGTGTAGCAAACCCCAGACTTTTTCCTGTAATCCGCTCGAACTGCCCCTCCGGCTCCACAATTAGTCCTGCCTTCTGCTGGCGTCCCGCTGAGGTGGAGCGCTCTCCCCTTCTGTCCCCGCGATCTTTCTCGGCACCACCCTACCGGGAACTGGAGGAAACAATCAGGAAACAATTTGAGAAACTGAGTGATTCTGTAAATAATCTTTGACGTCTCAACAAAGACGCCATTGGATAAGAGTTTATTAGCAAGAAACCATTAAAACAGATGTCATGTTAGCTTTTCTTCGGGCTTTGGTGACACATCTCCCGGAATGAATCGGCGATTGTCTGGGGCTCAGTCGCTAAACACTCCGACCCATTGTTCGCCTTCAAGGGAAGCTCACACAACAGGAATGAGTTCCTTTGCACGCATTCCCGACCAGCTCGGCCACACCGGCTCCAAAATCTCCTGACCCAAGAATACATAAGGACCTGACAGCCGGCTGTGGCTGAGGTGCTGCTCCCCAAATTACAGCAGCGGTTCTTTGCCACTTTGAGAGGTTTCTTTTGAGGCAGCACGATGGCACAGTGGTTAGCACTGCTACTTCACAGCGCCAGGGACTCCTGGGTTCGAGTCCCGGCTTGGGTCACCGTCTGTGAGGAGTCTGCACGTTCTTTCCGTGTCTGTGTGGGTGCTCCGGTTCCTCCCCATAGTCCGAAAGACCTGTTGATTACATATATTGGCCATCCTAAATTCTCCCTCAGTGTATCCAAAAAAGCGCTGGAGTGTGGCCAGTGGGGGATTTTCACAGTAATTTCATTGCAATGTTAATGTAAGCCTACTTATGACGCTAATAAATAAATTTTTAAAAGCTCATTCATGGGATGTGGGCTGTCTTACCCATCCCCGAGGACCGTTGGGTCTGAAGTCAGATGTAGGTCAGACCAAGCAATGATGGCAGATTTCCTTCCCATTATTGAAGGAGATGGGTTTTTACGACAATTGAAAATGGTTTTATATCTCATTAGACTTTTAATTCCATTTTTAAAATTGAATTCAAATTTTCCTACCTGCTCTGGTGGGATTCGAATCCAGATCTCCAGAATCTCTGGATAACTAATCCAGTGACAACACTATACTTTACTGCCTCCCGCAGTCAGTAAGAAGAGGGGAAGGGGAGTGGGGCGGGGCAGTGGATCAGTCCTCAATCCTTACCTACCCCTGGCAGGACAATCTCTGTAAGAAGTCTGACAACACCAGGTTTAAATCCAACTGATTTATTTGATAGTAAAATCACAAGCTTTCGAGGTACTCCTCTGCGTCTTCACCTGACTTAAAGCTGGTGTTGTCAGACTTCTTACTGTGTTTACCCCAGTCCAACGCCGGCATCTCTACATCAGGACATCTCTTCACACAGAACTCACCTGGCACTAAAAGGCAAACGCAAACATATCCAGCTTCCAGGTAAACACCAAAATGCCGGCACGTTGATGTCCACATTAAAGGGAAGATTTTTTTTGCCAAACTCTGAAGCAGTCTGTACTTTTATGTGCTTCTGTCTGTACGGAAATGTGTCAACTGATTTTTGTGGACACGTTCGTGTCGACCGCTGAAATACTCTGGAGATAAAATTAATATTCCTTCAGAAATGACCCCACACTGAAATTGATATGTGTTTGAAAAGTTGCGCGGTCAGATCTGCCAGAAAATAGCGAGAACACGACACACATATAGTAAAAGAGAAATTTCAACATTTAATCTCAGAATGTCCACCTCGGTATCAAATCATTATTTAACCTGACGATTTGCGTGGCTCCTAAAGCAACAACAATTTTATTGCTATCTAGGGAGTTCTTTATTCTAAACCAGGATATATATTCTCTCTCTGCCGGGTGAACTCTCAGTAGTTGCGTTATATCTCTCTCTTACCCTAGTTTCAGATTTCATTTCTGTAGATAGGATGGGAAAGAAATTATATTCTGCAAGTGGTTTAGATACAGTTTCAACATAGCCGGGTGTGTGTGTGTGTGTGCCATGACTGAACACTTCAATGTATCCTGCATCGCAGAACTGAAATAGAAAAGCAGGAATTGCACACGTATTCCTAGTACACGCAAATCAGAAATGCCTGAACCAAACCCAAACTCTAATCCATTCGAGGAGCCGACTCCCTATCACCGAAAGCATGAGCGCGTTAGGGACAGGGCTGAAGTTCAGTGATATATACATTATATATATGTATATATATCGCTGCGTTCTTATTTATATGTTTTATATTTATATGCTCATTGTGTTCTTATGTATATATATATATATCACAAAGTGTCCTTATGTAGAGAGGTGTAAATGTCACTCACACTGTGTGAATTCCAATATGGCCATAACCCCGATGGTCATTTGGAAAAAGCCAAGTGTTCATTATCAATGTGCACGGAGAGGAATTCTCCAGAAGAAATATCCTGGGTTTTTCCCATCTGCCCGCTATTTTCACCAGGAAAAGATTTGAGGCCGACTGATTTCCGAAATGTACTTCTCCAACTGAAAAGACGGTCCCAATTAACCAGTAAAAGTTAACTGCCAACGAAACCACCGTGAATATAATTACCCCTTCTACTCCAGATCCATCAATCAATTTAGAGATAGTTTGAGTCGCAATGAATACATTAGTCTAAATCTATTGATCTGTGACGATATCCCTTCTCTGGCTGTGATAAGATTTACACGCAGTTACATCTAACGGCCTGTGCATTTACTGTCAATTTTTTTCTTCTGACTGAAGCCAGCAAAAGGATATAAAAGAGACACAGATCTCGATCCAAGGACACCTTTCAAGCGAGAAAGAATTACAGAATGTCGTCCCAGCCACGATCGAAGTGTTTGCTTCCACGTCCCATATTCCTGGTAAATAGCGTACGGTGGACATTCCAAAATAAATCCATGTTATTAAAATAGGTGTTTTGCGGGGAGATTTTTGGTGGAGGGGAGGGAAGAGGAGTTTGTGCTTTGCCCAATCTCATATCCCGGGCATGGGCGAGCGAGAATTAAATGTTCACTTTTGTACGGGAATATTTGTATTTATCAGATTCTGTGAACCCCAGTCTCAGCTAAACTTGCTCTGTTTCGAGCTAAAAAAAACCCCACTCCAGCTCTCTAAAGAATAATTTCTGCATGCGCTGGCGATACTCTGCAGAAACCCATATACATTAATTAATATATAGACCTGGGTGTACAGAAAGGTCATTTTACAGGACACTCCACCACAAAACACAGGGGGAAGCGAAGATAATTGCGATTTAAGAGAAAGAGGGTTTCAATGATGATTTGGTGAACATACATTTTTTTGAGAAAGTCAAACTCCCGCCTCATGATTGAATGTAGAGCCGGGATCTCAAAGAATTCGGCCCAGATCCCGCCGAGGAACATCAGTCGACCCCCTAAGCTGAGGCTTCACACCGGGAAATGCACATCCATATTCAGACTGCATACGTTTCAGACAATGGAGTGAGGAGGTTCGGCCGGAGGTGCTAACCTCTTTCGTGTTGTGCGAGTGTTGTTACAATCGCTGTCAAAGCAGTGGGGGATAAATATTATAGCCCCCACCCCTCGCCCCTCTCCCCTCTCCCGCCCCCCTCCCCATTTGGAATGTAACCACTGCCAGTCTAAGACTTCCAGGAGAAAGGCGCCCATCGCTGACCAATTTCACTCTTGGAGTTTCCAGGAGTGAAATGGCCTCGAGAAGTGAAAAACCAAACCGCATTCCCTAAATCCCAGTGTTTGTCACTCAATGTAAACAGCTGCCCAGCGCTTAATCCTGATCCTGAAAACTAGCCTGCCGGCCCCTCACTGATTTCCACCACCTTTTTTAGAAAGTTTATCACTTCTAATTTGATCTGGTTTGTAGGGGGGAAAGTTTATCCCAGGATGGCGGGGGGAGACAATCCCTGAAGAAACCCATTGGATTTTTTTGTAGGTGAGAGGGAGTGTTTACAATTGGCGAATTGCATGCACTATTCCGATGTGCAATCTTGCAGCACCCTCCCCCGCCCCCACAGACACACAAATGCTCAGACACCATCACATACAGATGATCAGATATAGTGGGTTGAGATGCAAATCCCCAATTGAGAACACTGTGCATTATAAAGCTTTCATGAGAGCCAGCGGGTGTTGCGAGGTAATTTCTGTTCCGTCTTTGCTTTGGCGCCGATGTAAACATGGCATCATATAACTTTGCGTGTCTTTAACAAGGGGAAAAAACATTCAGAAGTTGCAGCCCCTGAATCCCTAGCTCAAACGGTACTGCGCTGCCACCTAATGGCCAAACAGCAATTGTCTTCAGTGCAAGAAGAAATTTTGTGCCAAAGTAATTAGAGTTTATTTATTAGCATCATATGTAGGCATACATTAACACGGCATTGAAGGCATTGTGAAAATCCCCTAATTGCCACACTCCAGCGCCTATTCGAGTACACTGAGAGAAAATTTAGTACGGCCAATTTAGCACCAAACCAGCACATTTTTCGGAATGTGGGAGGAAACTAGAGTGCCCAGAGGAAACCCACAGAGACATGGGGAGAATGTGTAGACTCTGCCCACACAGTACTTCAAGCCTGGAATCGAAATCAGGACCCTGGCACTGTGAGGCAGCAGACACTGTGCCACCGTGCTACCTCTAAATGCTGAGTTGTTTGGCAAAGAATTCACAAATAATTTTAACACATTTCTAAGTACGATAGTCTCACACCGAAAACACGAAAGACATTTCAGCAGCTCATTGGATTGGGAAAGAAAATTCCTGGCATAAAACACTCAGGGTTTTAGAATGAATGTGGTGGGGCGAAGATATCAATCATGGTCATTGCAATAGTTTTAAATAATTAATGCAGTTCCACATTGATTTATGGTTTGCAATTTTCATTACGCTTCAAGTGAGTACAACAGCCCAGTCCCCAAATGTGCACACAAGATCTGAGATATAAAATCATCTGGAGGCTTACTGGGATCCATCCCTTTAAATGTGTGTCTTAAAAACATTAATATTGAAGTCTCAATTTTGGGTGGCATGGTAACACAGTGGTGAGCACTGCTGCCTCACAGTACCAAGGACTCAGATTCAATTTCTGACTTGGGTTACTGTCTGTGTAGAATCTGCATGTCCTCCTTGTATCAGCTTGCGTTTCTTCCGGGGAGGATGTTCTGGTTTCCTCCCACAATCTGAAAGACATGTTGGTTAGATGTATTGACCATTCTAAATTCTCCCTCAGTGTATCTGAACAGGTTCCAGAATGTGGTAACTAAGGGATTTTCACAGCAACTTAGTTGTGGTGTTAATGTAAACCTTTCAAATGTATCAACCTTTAGTAACCTCCATCAATGGAGTTAAGGCTCTGAGCAGAAAATTCACTGCAGAACAACATCATAGTGGTGGCACAGGCTTGTTGGGCCGAAGGGCCTGTTTCCCGTGCTGTTTTGTTCTTTGTTCTTGTTCCTTGATATTTTATTTAATGGTTGTATTTTGTTTTGCAAAAATGTACTTCATTCATAAAATATCTGAAAGCAAGATTAGAAACACTTCACAATGGTCACTTTTTACCCTGGAAAGGAATGACTAAATGATTAAATTTTGAAAATAGTGATACATATTTAAGTTGATTTTGAAGATTTTGCTCAGATCCTAAAATAGGGTCAATTAACACAGGAAAATTGAAGGTAGAAATAGACATTAGAAGCATTCAGGGAAACAGGTTGCCCTAAAAATGGAAAAAGTCTAATGGAAAAATTCTGAGAGAGAAGTAAGCCACCAGGCTTCTGGTGTCTGAGATAGTCTATGAAGAGCTATTCAGCCTAAACTCATTTTCCTTCTCCCCGGTCCTCACTCTGCAGGACACAACACTTCAAGAGGATAATCAACTGGACAACCTTCATAATGAAAGCAACTATTCTCTCTCCCTCAATCTTTCAACTCATTTCAAGACGAAAAAAAGATTTCATTCATAATTTTCTGACTTCATACAATTTGGAGATGTGCAGCACCCAGCTGCATGCATCCCTACCATCAACACAGGAGAATGCAGATGCTCCCCTTAGCACAGCAGGCTTCACATCCCATCCTCTTAGTACAGGAAGGTGCATTTTCCCACCTTAGTGCAAGATTGTGCACTTTGTCCCCTTAGCAGAGGAGGGTGCACATCTTTTCCTTGGAACAGGGTTGGTATACATCCTCTACTTAGGAGACACATCCTCTCCTTAGCAGGGGAGGAGACACATCCATCCCTTACAGCAGGAGGCTGTGAATCCTCCACGGAGCACAGGAGGGTGTGCTTCCTTTCCTTAGCATCAGGCAGTGCACATTTTACCCTCAGGAGAGAAGGGATCACATTCTGCCATTAGCACAGGAAGCTTTCACACATTATCTCCTTACACAGGAGAGTGCCCATCCTCCCCTTAACAAAGGAGTAGGTACATCCATCTCTTGGAACAGGAGGGTGCGGATCCTCCACTGAGGAGAGGAAGGTGCATATCCTTCCATTGGTACAAGATGGTGCATATCCACCACTTAACACCAAAGAAGGAACATTGTCCTCTTATCATAACAAGGTGCTCATCCTCCTCTTAGTATAAAAGGATACACATTCTCTCTTTAGCACCGCAAGATGCACAGCAGAGGAGAAGGCACATCTTTGCCTTGGAATAGACTGGTACACTTCCCCTTCAGCACAGGAAGGAGCATATCCACCTCAGCAAAAAAGAGTGCATATCGTCCCCTTAACACAGGTGAATTATGCCAGCATCTCCACATCACAAGTGAACTAGGAGCAGGGGAAGGCAATCTAGCCTCCTGAGGCTGCTCTGTCATTTAACACGATTGTTGCTGATCTCATCTTAGCCTCAACTCCACTTTCCTGCCTGTTTACCATAGCCCTTCAAACCTCACTACTTAACTATGTCCACTTATTTCTTAAACTTACCCAATGTCCCAGCATCCCCCATGATCTGGGACCCTCCTCTGCTGAGTGGAGGATCTGCACTTTCCTGTTCCAAGGGATGAATGGTCATGATGTGGAGGTGCCAGCATTGGACTGTGATAGGCACAGTAAGAAGTTTCACAATGCCAGGTTAAAGTCCAACAGGTTTATTTGGAATCACGAGCTTTTGGAGCGTAGCTCCTCTATCAGGTGAGTGGAGAGGTGGGTTCACAAACAGGGCATATATAGATAGGCAGAGACTCAATTGCAAGATAATAGTTGGAACGTGAGTTTTTAGATGTAATCAAATCTTTACAAATACAGACAATATGAATGGAGAGAGGGTTAATCGCAGGTTAAAGAGGTGTGAATTATCTCAAGCTAGGACAGTTAGTAGGATTTTGCAATCAATGATGGGGATTACATATAACAAAGAACAAAGATCAAAGAACAAAACAGCACAGGAAACAGGCCCTTCGGCCCAACGAGCCTGCGCTGCCACCCCGATGTTCCTATCTCTACATCTATAGTGTGACATGAATCTAAGATCCCAGTTGAGACTGTCCTCATGTGTGCAGAACTTGGCTATCAACTTCTGCTGGGCGATTCTGTGTTGTTGTGTGTTTTGAAGACTATCCTGGAGAACATTTACCCAAATATTGGAAGCTGAATACCCTTGATTGCTGAAGTGTTCCCCAACGAGAATGGACACTCCTTCCTGATGATTGTTGAGCAGTGTCCATTCATCCATTATTGTAACGTCTGCATGGTCTTGCTGATGTACCATGCCTCAGGACATCCTTTCCTGTAGCATATGAGGTAGACAACGTTGGCCAAGTCGCATGAGTGTGTACTGTATACTTGGTGGATGGTGTTCTCATGTGTGATGATGACATTTGTGTCGAAGACCCAGCATGTCTTGCAGAGGTTGCTGTGTCATAGCCACTGTTCTCTTGAAGGTTGAACAGTTTGCTGTGAACAATGGTCTGTTCAAAGGCAAGTAGTAGGGGGTGTGGGATGGCCTTGGCGAGATGTTTGTTTTCATCGCTGACATATTGAAGGCTCCAAAGAAGATATTGTAGCTTCTTTTCTCCGGAGAAATACTGGTGGACAAAGGGTACTCTGTTGTCTGTCCTGTGTTTATCTTCTGAGGAGGACAGTGTGGTTTTACACTGTGGCATGTCAGAACTGTCAAGTGATGAGTCAAGCGCCATATCCTGTTCTTATGATGGCGTCTTTCAGTATCTGTTAGTATCTGTTGAATTCCCCCTTATCTGATCAGATCCTGTGCGTACAGAGGGCTTGTTTGTGGGACCATGCAGATGCTATGATAACAGATGAATGGACACCGCTCAACAATCACCAGGCAGGAGTGTCCGTTCCCGTTGGGGAACACTTCAGCAGTCACAGGCATTCAGCCTTTTATCTTCAGTTAAGCGTTCTCCAAGGCGGCCTTCAAGACACATGACAATAGAGAATTGCCAGGCAGGAACTGATAGCCACATGCAGAATCATTGAGCAGAAACTGATAGCTAAGTTCCACGCACACATGAGGACGGCTTCAGCCAGGATCTTGGGATCATGTCACACTACATGTAACCATTTGGCCTGGGATTACAAAATCCTACGAACTGTCCTGACTTGAGACAATTCACACCTCTTTTTAATCTGCCATTATCCCTCTTCCACTCGCACTGTCTCTAACCGTAAAGACTTGATTACCTGTAATGGCTCACATTCCAATCATTATCTTGCAATTGAGTCTCTGTCTATATATGCTGTGTTTGTGATCCTACCACTCCACTCATCTGATGAAGGAGCAGTGGTCCGAAAGCTCATGATTCCAAATAAACCTGTTGGATTTTAACCTAATGTTAAGGGATGGATGTGTCTCCTATTCTGCTAATGTGCACTATCCCTTAGTGCATATCCTCCCCTTCATGGAAGAGGCGACACATCATCTGATTAGCATAACAGGAGTTTCACCCTTGCCTTAGCAAAAGATGGTGCACAAATCCAATTAGAACAGCGGGAGGCATATCCTCCTCTTGGCACAAGGGTGTGTAAATCCTTCCATGAGCACTGGGAGTGCACATCCTCACATTAACACAAATGGGTTGCACATATTCTCTTAGCAAAAGGGGTTGCACATTCTTCCTTTTACACAGGAGGAATCATATCTTCCCCTTGGCGCCCTCTAATTAGTACAGGACGAGGCACATCTTCCAATTAGCAGAAGAGAAGGCAGATCTTTCGCTTAGTACAAGGGGCTACACATCTTTTCATTACCACAAGGAAGTGCCAATTCTCCTAGAGAGAGCACAACTTCTCTTTTACACAGCGGCTGCACATCATCCAAATAGGACAGGAGGAGGCACATTCTGTCCTTTGCACCAGGGGTGCACGGCCTCCTCTTACCACAAGGTGGTGGAGATGATCCACTGAACACAAGGGTGCACATGCTTGAATTAGAAGAGGAGAAGCACATCCTCCCTTCAGCCCAAGAGGGTGCATATCCTCCCATGAGCACTAGGGGGTGCAAATCTTCATATTTGCACATCCTGACTTTAACACAAGGGGATGCACCCTCTCCCCTCAGTATGAGGGGAATGCATGTCCTCCCCTTTCACAGGAGGAATCACACCTTCCCCTTAGCACCAGGAGGTGCTCTTCTCCTTAGCAAAGTGGAAGCACACGTTCCTCTTCGCACAGGAAGTGGGACGTCCTTTTACTGGGGCAGTACTGGCCTGAAAATAAGGTCGGTTATCTTACTGCCCATTGGAAATACCCACTTCCAATTTGAGGTGTGCCTGCTGCCAGCTGCCCAGCAATCTGGGCAATAGGCTTGTTTGAATAGGCAAATGGGGGTGAAGTGTGGCAGAAATTCTATAATGTTAACAAAATCCCAAATGTGCCATTCACCTTCCCACAACCCCGGTCACCCCCTCCCCTCCTCCTGGCACACTCCCTCTCCCCACCATGCTCCATCCCCCTCCCCCTCCTTCTGCCACCCTCCTCTCCATCCCTCCCCTTCCGTCTCTCCCTCCCCATCCGCTTCTCCCTTTCATCCCCTCGTTCCATGTCCTCCCCTCCCACTCTCTCCCTCCTCCCACCCTGTCCTCCCCTCCGGCTCACTTCCCTTCCTCCCCTCTCCCCAGCCCCTCCCCTATCCTTCCCAATCCCATCCCACCCTCCACTCCCTCCCCTCCCCTCCATCCTTCCCATTTCACTCGCAGCCCCCTCCTTTCCCCATCCCTGTTCCTCCCTCTCCCCTTCCCCCTCACATTCAGAATTGAACCGGGGTCCTTGGCACAATGAAGCAGCAGTGCCAATCACTGTGCCACCATCCAAATAAGGACTGGAGCCCCTAACTCTCCTCTATCCCTCTTCCTAATCTTCCCCTATCCTTTCCCCTTTACCGAGCGACTCACTACGATGGGAAATTTGATTGTAAGCGGGATGACATTGAGCAAACCCTTGAGAATCACTGCTGTGCATGGTTGAATGGCAGTCAAGGCTGGGATTTGAACCATGGTCCTCAGTTGGCAGTGCAGTGTCCTATTGCTGGAATTACTTGACTGCAGAATGCCATATGTTTAACAAGGGAATTAGCTTTCATTTTTCATGAGTAATAAATTTAATATGAAATTAATAGATGGTGAAAAATGTATTCGATGTGATGGTACTGATGGATAGTTTCTGTCTCACTTTAATAGAGGCTGTCACTCAGGAGGCGTTTGTTTAAATCCAGGCAAATTGCGATATTTTAATAGAAACCACTTCAATCCCACCACTTCTCCAAAATCTACATGTCATTACAGGATTTCAAACATTGAAATCATTTTATATATTTAAAAAGAAATGATTCAAGTTGGAACATCAATCGACAAATTCAGTTGGTAAATGTGTTTAATTTTGAAGGGCAGATGAAGGGCCTGATCTGCATGTGATGTGAAACTAGACGTAAATAACCTGGGGCCAAGGAGAGGGATAGTACCAGGCAGGGTAGGATACTTGTACATTCTGGCGCAGATGAGCACTTTGACGGGGGCTTGCATAAAAGGCTGATGGCTATGCGCAACAAAGTGCTCTTGACATTGGGAGGGTTGGCAGCAAACCTATGGAATGTAGAAGGACCCAGCACCAACTTTGTACAAGGCCTAGTGTAAAGTTTGGAGCACATCCTTTCCAGTTTGTAAGTAGTGGCTAACTCCACTCCCACACTTGTGAACCCAACGATGATACAGAACTGTAATGACTTCAATCAAGCCATTGAGATTGGCCCATTGGAGTCTGAGCTCCTGTTTAAGGATCCCATCAAAAGATGTCCCTGATTAAGGATTCAGTTGATAGCTCAATCAGGGAGTTTTTGCCTAGAATTTAACTAGACGTGTCAGTTCCTCTGACACCCCCGGAAGTAGACTGCTAACTGCTCACATTCTGTGTCTGCTGTTAGAGTTGTAAAGGAAGTTGGTGAAAGGACTTCTGCCTCTGCAAAATCTCATGACTGAAGTCTCAGTTTCCATCTCAGCACAAAGAGCTTCTACCAGAAATCAGAGAAGCCCAGATTCTGTTGTGTAAGATTAATTTGTTGTGATGCATGGTCAGACTTGCTCACACAACAATGGAAGGCAAACTATGAAATCATTATAAAATCATTACAATGCAGAAGAGGCTATTTGGCCCACCGAGTCTGCACCAACTTTGTCTTACCTCTCCCCCGCCCTATACCCATAATCCCACACATTTGCCATGGCTAATTCGTCTAATATACACATTTTGGGACCATGATAAGGGGTAATTTAGCATGAAATGTTGGAAATTTACCAAAGGTCTGCAAGATATAACAGGCCACAAGATGAAAGCATGAAAACTTGTTGGCTCCATAGCACCCCTCCCTGATGACCACAATGCACTCTACCCTGGAAGCCCTGGATGAACCTGTAGCCGAGATCACCATTGCAATGTTAAAGCAGCTTTCTTGAAGGTCAACTCACCAAGCAACATGCTTTAATGACTATCAGCCAGTGACTCTGACATTTTGAAGTGCTTCGAAAATTTAATCATGACACGGATCAGTTCCAACTTCTTGGACTACCTGGATCCACTACAGTTTACCTATTGCTGCAATAGGTCCACAGCAAATGCCATTTCCCTGGCCCTGCGCACAACCCTGGAACACCTAGACAACAAGGACACTAATGTCAGACTTCTATTTATTGACTACAGCTCAGCCTTCAATACTAATATTCCTACGAAACTCAAACTCACCACCAAACTCTGTGGCCTAGGCCTTGGCACCTCCCTCTGTGACTGGATCCTGAACTTCCTAACTCACAGACCACAATCAGTAAGGATAGACCTTCTCCACGGTCACTCTCAATAGTGGTGCCCCACAAGGCCATGATTTCAGCCCCCTACTATGCTCCTTATATACCTATGACTGTGCAGCCATATTCCCCTCCAATTCGATTTTCAAGTTTTCTGACAACACCGCCACAGTGAGGCGAATCTTACAGAGTACAGGAATGAGACAAATAATCTGGTGAACTGGTGCAGCAATAATAATTTCTTCCTCAACGTCAACAAAACAAAGAAGATTGTCATCAACTTCAGGAAGTGTCACAGAGAACATGCCCCTGTCTACATCAATGGGGATGAAGCAGAAAGTTTTTCAGTGCCCAGATCACTAACAACATTTAGTTAAGAAAGCCCACTAATGCCTCTACTTTGTCAGAAGACGAAGGAAATTTGGCATGTCAGCTACAACTCTCATCAACTTTTACAGATGCACCATAGAAAGCATTCTTTCTGGTTGTATCACAACTTGGTATGGCTCCTGCTCTGCCCAATACCACAAGAAACTACAAAAGGTCATGAATGCAGCCCAATCCATCAAGCAAACCAGCCTCCCATCCATTGACTCCGTCTACACTTCCTGTTGCCTCAGCAAAGGCAGCATAATTAAGGACCTGATGCACCCCGGACATTTTTTCTTCCACCTTCTTCCATCAGGAAGAAGATACAGAAGTCTGAGGTTATGTACCAACTGACTCAAGAACAGTTTCTTCCCTGCTACTGTCAGACTTTTGAATGGACTTACCTTGCAGTAAGTTGATCTTTCACTACACCCTAGCTATAACTGTAACACTACATTCTGCACTCTTCCGTTTCCTTCTCTATGAACAGAATGTTTTGTCTGTATAGTGGACAAGAAACAATACTCTTCACCATATGTTAACACATATGACAATAATAAATCAAATCAAAAAAGATTCAGCCTGGGATGAACCAGGCACATAAAAGATAATCATAGATTCCAACAGTGCAGAAGGAGGCCAGTCAGCCCTTCGAGTCTGCACCAACCACAATCCCACCTAAATCCGATCCCCATAACCCCAGCATTTTCCCTAGTTCCTCCCCCAACACCACGGGAGAATTTAGCACATCTTTGGATGGTGGAAGGAAACCGGACCACTGGGGGGAAACCCGCGCAGACATGGGGAGAATGTGCAAACTCTTTGCAGGCAGTGATCAAGTCGGGAATCGAACCCGGGTCCCTGGCCCTGTGAGGCAGCAGTGCCAAGCACTGCGCCATTGTGCTGCCCATCACCAGGGTCATCTTTACAGCCAATGGCAATATAGGCTTTGCCCTGCTCCTTGGTTGTTGTTCTGGCTGCAGTATACTGGCAGATATCAGTGAGGATGTGCTCAAATGTAGAAATTTGAGATGTCATTTCTCACTGATGTTCAGGCAGGGGAATTAGTTCCTGAATACCCTTGGTGGAAATGGCCCACTGCTGAGAGCCTTTCTCATCCTCCCTCTCCAGCAGCTTGTTCTGCTCTGCATGGCATCTGTTAATTCTCCAAGTCACAGATTATTTCAAGAGGAATGTCTATCCAAGCAGCCATATCTGGGAATAATTGTAAAAGTTTGCAAATCAGCAAAACTCTGTTAGTCCCTGTCACACCACACCCTGTCGACAACTGCAACTTTAAAAAAAGCAACAAATAAAAACAGCGCGTATTGGAAATACAGAGCATATCAGGGAGCATATCTGCAGAGATAATGTTTCAAGTCAAATATGGCTCTCCTTCAGAATTGGAATGCATGAAGCACTTATAGGATCAAAGCAACAATAAAAACGACAACCCCAGCAACTAACCTGTAAGTATATCCCTTTCAACTATGCTGGTGGGTGGGCTTGCCTTGTGTCTGCAGCTAAGAGAGGGCAATAGCTGGAATGTTAAACTGCATAGTGGTACCATCAGTATCAGATCAGCATTGCATGCTGAGTTACATTATGATCTACCTGTCCAGCATACTTCTCACAACTGTTCTCTGCAAGAAAGGTAACACCCTCATAAATACAGCAACTTGCCTGCCTTGGCCAAGAGCTGTGTGTTTTTAGGTTAACCCAAATAAACTAAATCAAAAAACTGTGGAATAAATTAAAATACAGCTCCTTAAAAGAAGACGGCGTCAAAGTAAATGGAATCTCAAAGGAAACTTAAAACATCAAAATAAAATGTGATTGAAAGGGCCAGTGAAAACCACTGGATAAGGAAGGTATCGATGAACCTGGGAGACATTGTATGCTCCCTTTCCAGGAACATCTGGCAGGGAACAAAGCTGTGGAAGATGGGCAGACGACAGAAAGCACTCCCCCTCAATTGTACACTACCTGAACCTATTAGTGGCCAGCTCGTCTAGACCCAAGTTCACAAGGTAATCCTCCATCGCCCATGCCACCTCTACACCCAACCCCCACACCAAGCCCTTCCCCCCCACCCCTCAGATATACTGATCCAATTTTATGCTCAATAGCCATTGTTCCTTTTTTTTTAACCACGGTTCTTTTATCCAGTGGCAAGCTTCAAGCATTACTGGACTCAGGGGGTCTCTATGGGGAGAAAGACCACATGTATTTGCTCTAAATATTAGCTGGGCATGGGGTATTGTGCTCCTGAAATTGCTTATTGTGGTCAATAGCTCCTTTTTTGAGGTCATCTTTCTGTACACCAAGTGCAAGAGCAAAGCTCCTTATAGTCTCCCTATACCTTAATCTTAACCCCAGAATAGCACAAACCTCTCAATGAGACATTTTGATTTAATAGATCTGCATGTTTAAGTCAAACTTGTTCAGGATTGGTAGCATTGTTTTTTTCCCATTTACAGAGCCTTGCCTTCCAAGAATGGATTGGAGATTCATTTCAATTTGCACCAGAACAGGAATGATAGGCCAAGTTTTACATTGACATTTGTCATGCTCTTTGCAATGGGCAGAGGCAGAAGGCATTCAGCCCTTTAATTTGGGATAGATTTGATCTCAATTTTGAAAAGAGGTATGTCACCAGGCCCCCTTTTGGTTAGGAGGAAGTACCTAGCATACTTCTAGAAAAGAGTTACAGCAATTCACAGCCAAAATGAAAAGATTTGCTGAGTAACCCTGGTTGATAAGAAATAATTTAATTGAATCATAGAATCCCTACAGTACAGAAGGCCATTCAGCCCATCAACTCTGTACCAACTACAATCCCCCCTAAGCCCTATTCCTGTATGCCCCTGCATTTACCCTGCTAATCCCAATCACACAAGGGTCAATTTAACATGGTCAATCAACCCAGACATCTTTGGACTGCGGGAGAGAATTGGAGCACCCACAAGAAACACACACAGACATGAAGAGAATGTGCAAACTCCACACAGACAGTCACCCGAGGCCAGAATTGAACCTGGGACCTTGGCACTGTGAGGCAGCAATGCTAACCACTGTGGCGCCCCATATTTACATGGGATGCCAGTGATTGGCTGTCACAATATTGGCAGAAACCCCTGGAGAAATAGCAGAATGGCTGTTTATATCATTTCTAAGGTAAGGGTGATGGTTCCACCAATCATCTCCTGAGCTCCCCAGTAAGTGATTAATAATTAACTCTAAACCTTGTAGAAGATCCAGATGATTTTTTCTGCTACTGATTGAAGTCTCTTACATGACAGGCTCACTGATTTCATTTACCCAAATTCTAAAATTAAAAATAGAAACATTAAAAACAAATTTAGCAAAACTTGACATCTTTAAAAGTTTACTTAATAACAAAACTGGACTTTCAATGTAATGATAGCTATGAATAACTGGGATAATCTAACTGATTTCAAACAAACTTTATAAGGTAATAACATATACAGTGAAGATATTAAAGCATTGATAACTTTAGGGTAAACTGATTATGGCTAATTACTTTCAACAGGTGATATGTTTCTTTTGTCTCATATAAATATTCACAGGCTGAACTTAATGCAATTATTTCTCTGAATCTGATGCCTCTGATTGCTACCTATTAACAGCAGCCAGAAGATGCTGAGGCCAATGGGTAGAGTTATGTGTTGCTATATAACTTACTCATCTCCAAACAATGCAAAATTAATCTAATTGTAAATCCAAACACTATTTATGGAACTTTAAAACATCTCAGAACTTACTGGATTTTCATTAGACATGGGCCAGAATTCGCCCAGCCCACTGTACTTCTCAAGCGAGGACACATCAACCTTTCATGAGGTTGCCGGTTGCAAGTCTCCCAGGTGCTTTTTTTTCATATAATCAGTTCTATGTCAGAAATCAGCACGGAGCTAAGTATCATGTGCAAATCTGAATTTCCATATGACTAGAGGGCCTGGACATTCTTTGGACCAGCTAGCATCTCCCCCCCCCTCCATCCTCCCCACCACTGGAGTTGTTCCCAAAAGCCGAGTTTACAACTGCTCCTCAATAACAGGGAGCAGATGGGCTCACACAATTGAGGTCCTCTGCGAGGGGGAGTGAGGTTGCCTCAGGCATTTTGGCACTGCTCACCAGGCTCTGTGGCCTATATGTGGCCAGATAGGGCATACTGCGAGGGGCCCACTGGTGGGGTCAATGGTGAGGGATGGAATCCGCTGCCAATGTGCCCTGGTTTCGGTGGGAGAGGGAGAGAGGAGAGTGATTGGGGCTGACCATTGCGGGGAGTTCAGGCCTACTCTTCAGAGTGGTGGAGGATTCATGGCTGGCCAAAGAGAGGGGTTAGGGCTGGTGGTTTGTGAGGGGTGGGGTGCTGAGGGCTGGAATCAGTCAGTGTTGGTACTTAGCTCATTAACTTCACCCACATTCTTAACTAACCAAGCAAGTGTGTGAAGGTCAGATAACAAATCAACATAATCAAACACAGATGAAACAAACCATTGAACACGACAGGCAGGCCATGTCCTATACCCAGAAATTTGATCCTGGGAGGAATGAAATCTTCCTGGAATGTACAGGACTATGGGACAAAAGAATCAAGTTTAGGGATGTGACAGGCAAGTCAGCTGGAGACCATTTCAGTGTACTTTGCTTGTCCAGTACCAAGCCAAAAGGTAAGGGAATATTTCCACTGAACACGTTTAGTAATAAAGAGCACCCAAGCATAGTGAAGTAAATATTTTGATTGGTTTCTGGAAAATAAATGGTTTAAACCTCCCTTATCCCTGCAGGGAGTAATTAGTTTGGTCAGATCTTTACAAAAACTGATTGTTTTTGAATTCTGAATATGGATTTAATAAGATGAAAGGTCTCCTTCTGTGCCATTGTGACTCCAATATCTCTACACTTTACTTACCTATACCTTTGTCTGAAATCTTTTCCTGGACTGGCTCTAAGTCTTTTAAATGCACTGAAAATATTAATAGTTGATATTTCTGTTACAAAATCTAATTTTTTATTTAGTGCTTAAGAAACTTAAAGCTAGCTTTCAACTCACATTTTCTTCTCTCCATCACTCTCGTTCACTTCTGCCCATTCTGATTTGAATTATGCTTTTTCTCTTTTCCTCTACTTGCTTTCTGCCACCCTGATCCATTGCTGATGCCTGTACTTCACCACTCTCTTCAACAATCTCCTCCACCCTCACCTTCTCTAATGACACCTGCTTTCCTCTCCCCAACCACTGCCCCCTCCCAACCCATGTTAATATCAAATGTTAGTATGTGATGGAGAAACAATCAAGCCATCTGTCTTTTACCTTCAACAAGCTTATTCTGCTCACAGCTCAGCAGAGACACAAACTCCTCATGGTTTCCCTATAGCAAGTTGTGGCTTGTGTCCATTTATACCCTTTAAGAGTTTGAGCCAATAACTATTACCTGCCTTTAATAAGGCAATTAGATGAACAATGTAATTGCCAAAGCATGCACTTACTGATACATTGACAAGCCACACTATCCATACCCTTCCCTTACTGCTGACCAGACCCAATAATAACTGCATCCCAAAATTCCTTCCCATGTTTCTAAACTCCAGACTTCATATTCCATCAACTGAGAAGAGAGGGAATTCAGAGAAAAATTATCCAGAGTGTATTTCTCTGTATTTTTGCTTCTCTTAGGAGATTAAATGGCTGGAGGGTGGGGAGAGGAGAGGTGACCAATACATGGTAGAATGTATCTAGTCATGATGCTTCAACCATCAGATGTGTGGGATAGATTTGATAAATAACCTGTTCTTTCTCTTCCTGTTGGCTCTGATTTGTTATATTCCAGAATTCCATCTTTAGTTCCAATGCATACTTCCCTGAGAGAATTCCAGCTGACTACTGAAGGATGTTTACCTGTGGGTTTTGGTTTGAGTATCTCCCTTTCAGTTGCAAGTACTCTCCAATTGTTCCCAAATCCCTTTGGTTATTTATCCTACTGACCTGACCCCCTTATCTAATACACCATGTGCCTCAATCACTCTCCTTGTCTGAGCAGAACTAAAGGAGGAGAAACATGTTATGTATGAGAGGAGGCCAGAAAGCCAGGTCCCACACCAATTACTTTGCTACCTTCACCATTTCTCCATCAAAGCAAAACTTGCACTGGATGCTTTCTCCTACTTGGCCCTTTCTTGCCTTCTCCCCATTTCTACTCCATTACCATTTCTCTCCTTTAGCTCCTGTTTACTTTTTCACAATCCATTTCTGTCCTCTGGTGCTTTCTCAATCACTTCTCAAGCCATAATAAATATATTTATTAGTGTCATAAGTGGGCTTACATTAACACTGAAGTGAAGTTACTGTGAAAACCCCTAGTCATCACATCCGGTGCCTGTTCGGAAATTTTCCCTCATTGAGGGAAAATTTAGCGTGGCCACTGCAGCTAACTAGCACGTTTTTCAGACTGTGTGAGAAAACCGGAGCACCTGAAGGAAACTGACACAGACACAGGGAGTAGGTGCAGACTCCACACAGATAGTGACCCAAGCCAGAAGTCGAACACAGGTCCCTGGTGCTCTGAGGCAGTAGCTCATGCAGCATTAAAGCATTAACATTTAAAATGTTTTGTATTATACCTTCATCTGCTTTTTAATGTTTGCTTCTATCCTGCGTGCATCAAAGATATGCTGTAACATGATAAGTTATAGGAGGAAAGGAAAATTGATGGAAATTGGACAATTTGAAGTTTCTGAGAAGGACTTAATTGGAGCAGGAGACAGTACAAAGACTTTGACAGGAAAACTGCAAGAGACCATGCAAAATGGAAGACGGAGAATGAAAAGGAAAAAGAGGAGATAATTCAAAAGAACAATTATGATTATACTAGTGACAAATTAGAGAAAAACAAGATAGGTTTTAACTGTAAGGGTGTAGGCAAGAGATGAGAGATAGATTGGCTACAGAATCATCATTACCACATACCTGGCTTACCAGTGTCAGAACTTTGAAGTCTTGCTTTTTGATCACATATTACATATACATGGTTGGTGTTCTAAATGCTTCACTTAGAACCCATCTTTAGGGCAGTTGACTGGAAGAGATAGCCAGCTGTTCCTTGTATAATGGAAAAAGCTAATTTATTTTTAATGATTTTTTTCGACACAGCTCATTTGTTTCACAAATTCAAATGACATTAATTAATTTAACTGCTGATGTAAAAACTGTGATAATTAGAGTTTTGACAAAGAAAGTGCATTATTCAGACAATACAGTTATAACCCCATACCATAGTATCCAGTGCATTTTGATGTTTGGATGTACAGTTGAATCTATTTATAAAACAAGTACAAAAATCTGTTTGACTGAACACTTCCTGAGTTCCCAGTCCAATTGCATCAGCTGCTGCGCAGTTTTGATTATTTTTAAGCAAGTTGTTTTTGTTTTGATGTGAATTGCTACAGACAGCAGAGAATAGGTAGGTGTTTCCCTCTTTTCCCATCTCCTGACTGATTGAAAACAGATGTGTTTTAATAGAAGTGTTTTAATTTGATGAATGCCATGGTTCTCAAGCATAGGCAAGTGCCAGGTTTTCTTTTAATCCTTTAAAAAAAGAATGAATATTTTTTCAACACCCAAGATGTATGCTAACCAGCACTCATTCACATGAGAGGAGATGATTACAAATAAATCAGGTAGCAGGCACTTAGATCTTAAGTCCAAAAATTCATCTCACACTTGCTTCTTTCAAGATGAAGGTTTGAAGCATTGCAGACCTTTGTTTCTTCTTTTGGTCCACTAAAGAAATAGAGGTTGTAGGATTTGGAATGGCTTACTGCTTGCACTGGCAGGATTTTCTGGCTTCTCTCAGGCTAAATGTAGCCAAACCCTTGCAGTGGAAATCTGGTTTGGTAAAGGCCAGCCAAATTCTCTCCTATCGATGGATTTTAGGCAGTGTTCTGTTCATTTGTTAGTCTGGAACTCTTCTTTTTTTCTGCTTGCTGCCCCCTAATCATATTAAATGCCCTTGATCAGAACTGCCCATTCATGCTGGTGGGGTCTTTCAGTATTGCTGATGGTGCACCCTTCCACAGGTTTCTTGGTGGCAAAGAGTGCGTTCAACAGGAAACCATGTTGACAATGGCAGGATCAAAAGATCTCTCTGCCGGCCAATGTTGGGCTGCCTCTGACGCCATGAAATACATAGCAGGTTGTGCAGAAAAATTCCACCCCTTGTTTTTGTCAGCTGTGCATTGTATCCATTCCATTGCCCTCACAACTCATCCCTCATGTCTTGGGCATTAACATTCTATGGTGCTTGACCTTCACCATTTACATCTCCTTGTAATAGACTGGAATTCTTCTCACACCCATTCTTTGGAATTTCACTCCTAAAGCCAAGCATTCTGCAAGTCTATTATGACCAAGTTTCTGTAATGATTTGCATATAGGTAGCCATTAATCTACAGGAAAGGTTTGTTGCATTTTAATACCTTCTCAATGATATGTCCTAAAAGGTTATCTACATTGGAATACCCTGCCCAATCATGCAGGCTAGCTTCCAGGGCCATGTATATTGAACTAACAAAAGTCACCTGGTCTCTCAACTTCATTTTGTCTCAAAAGCAGTGTCCATTCTTCACTTTGTTTTAAATGTAGTGTCCGTTTTGCAGAAATTCATGAGTCCATATTACGTGTGCCTGATAAAGTAATGGATTGAGTCTCTATTCTCTTGCTTGTTTGATGTGATCGTTAAAGTTCTTTCCGCACTGCTGCCAGCTCCTGGGGATAATGCTGACCTCATTCAGAAATTGTGTCACTTCTGGCCATTCACCATTTTTCCCTGCACTTGCTGATCATCTTAGAGTGAAGGGGGCCTCCTTTCAATTCCGAAATTGCTCCAATGTAATTCCCGCAACTGTATTTGTAAACCTCGGGTTCCCACTGGAACTCCTCTTGTCCTCAGTCACTTTGGTAGAGCTTCACGGTTTGGCTTCCTGGCTTTGGTCACGAAAATGCATATTTTCTTTCAGCTGCTGCAGGGCCTTAAGAGGCTGAATTTCCATTTCCCGTAAATGATGAGCTAATAAGAGAGTGTATTTTTCACTGGCAGCTCACCTCAACCATGCAAATGAATGTGACCTGCAAACTGCAACCAGCTCCCTGCTGCCTCCTTGAGATCTTTACTCTCACTGTGGCTACTTCCTGCCAATTAGCTGCTGAGAGACTAAAATCTCACTGTGGTACTCTATTGCCATAATAATCTACACCCATAATTTCTGTCTCGCATTTTGGATCTGAGTTCTGATCACAAGGTTGACCTCCTCACAATATATTGATATTGAGGGTTTGGCTTAGAAGGAAGGTCTGCAAAGGCCAGAGACGTACTTGGGCCAGATGCGACCAGATATCTGACAGCCTACAGCAGTTCACGCAAGGTTATAGCCATTTGCAATTACTGATGGTGCCGCGTTACTGGAGGCGCTGGCTGCACTTTATTAATATGATGGAATTGATGCGAATGTCAAAGCTGCTGTCAACAGCTTGCTGTATTGTAAACACAGCACAAGTGTTGTAAAGTGGTGCACCGTGCTAAGCCCATCTTGAAGCCCCATTGTGAAGCACCGTGTTATTATAACCATTTGCCGGTAACAATTGTTTCGGGAATACAGGCTTTTACTGATCATTAGCCCTTTTGTTCCCATTAATCAGTTGACTTATTTTGTTGAATCTGCTCTGAATGAAATGATTCTCTGTTAGCAGGGAGAGCACAAATGGAGACTGACCCGCTGTGCATTTCTAACATTCTCTATTTTTAATTCAGATTTCCAGTATTTGCAACTGCTTTCCAGTAAAGTCTTCCGAAAGTGAAGGGTGAACAGGAGTTGAGGGCTTCCGCTAGCTCCGCAGACCACATTCCAGAATGCATTCTAGCTTATTGTGTATTGAGAATTCATTTTCCCACCGAGGCTCCAAGATGCAATGCCGTAAAATAAGTCTGTCCAACTGCGTTCTGTCGTCTGACCCTGTTACCATGGTGCTGAATCCAATTGGTGCATCTGGATTGGACCAACAATATTAATCTTGTGTGCGCTGTATGTAATTCCTGAATTCAGAAAAAAACTTTTGTGTATTCTTATCTGTGTGGCAGTGTCAAAAGCTGAGCACTCAGCCAATCTGTGACCAGGACAGAACGGTGCAGCTGATAGCAATACCCATTTGTGGCAACTTGGGCGACTGTGAGTTATTTGGCTTCCTGGGGAAGGGATTGAAACCCCACACTGTGAAGGCAGAGCTGCAACATAATAAGGATACACCATGTCTAACTCACACTTGACAATTAATGTCACTCTAGATAAATACTAATTAATCCTGAATTTCCAAAGACACTTTCAGAATTGTGGAAACAATGGGCGGAATTTTCCCGGTTTGCCCCAGCCAGTAAGATGGTGCGAGAGCCGGAAGGTCAGGATCATGCCTGATTTCTCGGCTCTCGAGATCTTATCAGAACCAAATTTCCGGTGCAGTCAGCTTTGCACCCTTTCCCAATTAGAAGCTGAAGAATTTAATAATTTATTTAAGTATATTTAAATGTGAATTTACATTTGTTTGGTGAGCCCAGTGCTCAATCATCCGTGCTCACTTGCTTTTATGGCTTGACCTCTGGTGAGGAAAACACCTGCTTTCCATGAACGGGACAACAGTTGTGTTGCCTTCTCTGGTAGAATCAGAGACCATTGAGACTACCTAGGGAGGTTGAGGGCAAGGGGGTGCGCCTTGGGCAGTGCCAACCTGGCACCCCAGCAATGCTCAGTTGAGAGGGCTGGGGCGGGACCTGAATGGGGGCTATAGGGTGGCAAGACCTTGAGGTGGTGGGGTGGGGCCTGGAAGGCATGGGGACAGGCCAGGGCAGCTCAATCAGAGAGAAGTGGGGCCCATTGCCACTCTTCATTGCTGTTGGTATGAGGGGAAGGGGAGCTCATTGCTACTCTGCCTGCGATCAGTCAGGGAGGCTCAATCAGTCTGGACATTGCGGGGGAGGGGGGCAGCAGTGGCTGGGGATGTAGGAGTCATGATTGGCCACAAGCTCCACAACTGGGGGGGGGGGCAATTGGGTTCAGGTTGGCTGCCACAGCAGAGGCCCAACAGCTCTCCCTTTTTCTATCATGCCTCAGCTGTTGGGGAATTGCTGGTGTGCAGCCACAGAGGTCTGTCCATATGCAATTGCTCCCTTTGCTGACTGCTTGCAAATTAAGCCCTGCCCACTGCCTCTAGTATCTAGAAATAGTCCAGCCCATTTTTTCATACACTATGTGCACAAGACTGGGAGTAAAAACTCACTGAGAAAATGATCTGCAACTCTGCCATTTTCATGCTAACTGGACATGTAGAATTTATCTTATAAAATTCCACCCGATGTGTGAAATAGTGCAAGTTCTAAACATGTTCTTACCAAATCCTCACGCATGGTATTTCACCAAATTTAATGGGGCCAAAATTCAATATTGTTTCATCCACTTGAAGAGGGGAGGAAGGGATGTGGTTAAATATTAGATAAATACTAATTAATCCTGAGTTTCCAAAAACACTTTCAGAGTTGTGGAAACAATGAGCGGAATTTCACTGGTTCGCCCCATTCATTGATAGGCAGACTGAACCAGTAAGATCGTGCGAGAGCCAGCTGTCAAACTGGGAATGGTTGATCTTTAGGTGTCCAGGGTACCCACCTGAAGCAGGCATTAATTGCTTTGTGTGTGCAATTTGTGGTCTGCACATCGGTCGCAGGATTCTAATTGAAAGCAACAAAAAGCAAATCAATTTGTGACATGCAGGCTCCACCTCAGTAAACTCAGTGTTCAGCAATTAAACCCAGTTGCTTTTGAAATGGACAAATAATTGCCAAGAAATTCCTATCAATGTCTTGAAAATTTGTTGATCTGAAAGGAACTTTTCTTCTTCTACCAACTGCACAGAAACAATGTGGTTAAATGCTCACCCAGTCTCGCTTCAGCAACATCCCATGCCCCATCTGCCCCAACCATTACCCCCACCCAGAATGCTTTGTGGCTTCTTGTCTCTACTCTCAGAGTCTATCTATGCCAGAACCTCAAGCTGAGCTTCAAGTCAGTGGAGCCTAATGTGTGAAGCTATCACATTTCTGATATGCACAAGTCCAGCCTCTTGGAGATTCAGAAGCCGAACCCCACAAACCACTCTTCCCTCTTCACTTTCACCTTGCTTCTCTCTCCATTAGGCATGCGATAGGTCGTCTAAATTGTTCTTCCCTGTTTCACCACAAATATATATTATTGCTCTAAAATAAACTACCAGTTACATAGTACTACCATTAATATGTGATGGATGAAAATTTTTGCAGTTACTCTAATGCCTGTCCACCATAATCAAAACAATTTGCTATTCAGTGAAGAAGAAATAATGGCATACATTTTTATAGCAACCTCAGGATTTCCTCAAGATCTCCATAGACAGTGCATAGACTGCACTTTCTGAAGTGCAGTCACGATTGTAGTGCAGGAAACGTAATCCGGTGGCTAAAAGTTAAGGCCGTCACAATTCTGTTGACAATTGTATCAGGCTGGCATATTATTGTGACATAAATGTGCAATGAATTGAACTACAAACCACATCACTGTGAAATAAAAGATGTGCTGCATATCAATGATGTAATAATGAATGGCCTAAAATAAAAATTGTTATTTTATTCACAACTGATTATTTCATACTTATAGCTTTGTGATAACTTTTCCTACTGTAGCAGTGTTATGTCCATGTGACAAATTAACTTGTTGGCTTCCATTTTTTGCTCTTAAAAATGAACCAGCTTTCACAGACTGAGTGAATGAAAAGGGTACAGCTCAACCACTTAAGAGATTAATTGCATATTGAGTGAGTCATTGAATTTTCAAGGACATTTTTCAGAAGTGGGTAATATCTGTCAGAACTCTTTGAGAGCATGTGTATTGTGAGGATAAGATCTTCCCATTCTGGAGGTTGATAGGGCAGCAAAATCGTCCATTACTATGGCTCTCAATGCTTTTTGCTTGAAGGACATCTTTCCACTAGATTCATAACCAAAGATGTCCCACCTATATAATATTTCAAACTAAAGTTATTGAATGTAAAGTATTTTTAAGAAAACAGGCATTAACTTTAAGATATCAATGTGATGTGTGCACCTATTCCTCACTGATGTGTTTATCTATCCTTGTATGCTTCCCTCTTTTTGAGACAGTTAGCCAGTCCAGAGTGCACTTTTATTTTAAGCTTATCTTCATGCACTTACCTTTTTCTTCCTTTGGATAATAATGAGAGGATTCCTGAGTAGATTATCAGCCCATTAAGCCACATTATAAACACTCTTGGCATTGGACTTGAACACAGTAAGAAATCTCACAAGGCAGGTTAGAATCCAACCAGTTTATTTGGTAGCAATCTCACAAGCTTTCGAAAACGGTGTTCCTTCATCAGGTGTGTGAAGGTTCTGATCAGAGAAGGGCATATAAAGGCACACACAGTTTACAGAATATTGATTAGAATGCAAGTCTTTATAGCTAACCTGCTATTCAAATCTTAAAGATGCAGACAATGTGAGTGGAGATAGCGTTAAGCATAGGCTAAAGAGATGTGTATTGTCTCCAGACATGACAGTAAGTGAGATTTTACAAGCCCAGCCAAGTCATGCAGGTTACAGATAGTATGACATGAACCCAAGATCCTGTTTGAGGCTATGCTCATGCGTGTGGAACTTGACTATCAGTCTCCGCTCAGCGACTCTGCGCTGTCGTGTGTCGTGAAGGCTGCCTCGGAGAACACTAATCCGAAGATCAGAGACCGAATGCCTGTGACCGTTGAAGTGTTCCGCAACAGGAAGGGAACAGTCTTGCCTGGTCATTGTTGAATGATGTTCATTCATCCGTTGTCGTAGCATCGGACGAATGAACATCGCTCGACAATGACCAGGCAAGACTGTTCCCGTCCTGTTGGGGAACACTTCAGAGGTCACAGGCATTCGGTCTCTGATCTTCGGGTAAGCAATCTCCAAGACGGTCTTCACGACATACGACAGTGCAGAGGCGCTGAGCAGAGACTGAAAGCCAAGTTCTGCACATATGAATACGGCCTTAACCAGGATCTTGGGTTCATATTGCACTATCTGTAACCTGCATGACTTGCCTGGGTTTGTAAAATCTCACTTACTGTCCTGTTGGAGACAATACATATCTCTTTAACCTATGCTAATACTATCTCCACTCATATTATCTACATCTTTAAGATTTGAATAGCAGGTTAGCTGTAAAGACTTGCATTCTAAGCAGTATTCTGTAAACTGTGTGTGACTTTATATGCCCTTCTCTGATCAAAACCTTTTACACATCTGACAAAGGAGCACCATTTCCGAAAGCTTGTGAGATTACTATCAAATAAACTGGTTAGAACATAGAACATAGAACATTACAGCGCAGAACAGGCCCTTCGGCCTTCGATGTTGCGCTGACAGATTATGAAAAAAGCAATGACCCTCCAAACTAAACCATTCCCTTCTCTTCCATAAACTTATCAACTAACCTCTTAAACGCCACCAAACTTGGCGCATCTACAACTGCCGCAGGCAGGGCATTCCACTCCCTAACCACCCTCTGGGTAAAGAACCTACCTCTGATATCCGTCCTATAACTATCACCCCTTAATTTAAAGCTGTGTCCCCTCGTGCTAGCTTTCTCCATCCTAGGAAAAAGGCTATCACTGTCCACCCTATCTAAACCTCTAATCATCTTATATGTTTCGATTAGGTCCCCTCTTAGCCGCCTCCTTTCTAACGAAAACAACCTCAAATCCCTCAGCCTCTCTTCATAAGACCTGCCCTCCATACCAGGCAACATCCTGGTAAACCTCCTCTGTACCCTCTCCAATGCCTCCACATCTTTCTTATAATGTGGGGACCAGAACTGCACACAATACTCCAAGTGCGGCCGCACTAGAGTTTTGTACAGTTGCAACATGACGTTGCGGCTCCGAAATTCAATCCCCCTACCAATAAAAGCCAAGACTCCATATGCCTTCTTAACAACCTTATCGACTTGACTGCCTACTTTCAGGGATCTATGCACATACACACCAAGATCCCTCTGTTCATCAAGACTACTAAGAATCCTACCATTAGCCCTATACTCTACACATTTATTATTCCTGCCATAGTGCATTACCTCACACTTTTCACATTAAACTCCATTTGCCACCTCTCGGCCCAGCTCTGCAACTTGTCCAAGTCCCTCTGCAAACTATAACACCCCTCTTCACTATCTACCACTCCACCGACTTTAGTGTCATCTGCAAATTTACTAATCCATCCTTCAATACCCTCATCCAGATCATTTATAAAAATTACAAACAGCAGGGGCCCCAAAACAGACCCCTGAGGTACACCACTTGTCACCGAACTCCACGATGAATATCTCCCATCAACCACCACCCTCTGTCTTCTATCTGCTAGCCAATTCCTAATCCAACTAGCTAAATCACCCTCTATTCCATACATCTGCATTTTCTGCAGAAGCCTTCCATGGGACACCTTATCAAACGCCTTACTAAAGTCCTCTTTGGTCACTTTTTCAAAAAACTCAATAAGGTTAGTAAGGCACGACCTACCCTTCACGAAACCATGCTGACTATCCCCAATCAATTCATTTCTCTCTAAATAACTATAAATCCTATCCCTAATAATTCTCTCCAATACTTTGCCCACAACAGAAGTAAGACTCACTGGCCTATAATTCCCTGGAAAGTCTCTCTTCCCCTTCTTGAACAATGGGACCACATTCGCTATCCTCCAGTCCTCCGGAACCACACCCGTAACCAACGACGACCTGAAGATCAGAGCCAGAGGCTCTGCAATCTCCTCTCTTGCCTCCCAGAGAATCCTAGGGTAAATCCCGTCCGGCCCAGGGGACTTATCCAACTTCAAACCCTCGAGAATATCTAGCACATCCTCCCTATCTACTTCAATACTTTCCAGTTTGCAACCCTGTACCTCAGTGTTCTCCACAACTACATTTACATCTCCCTGCGTGAATACCGAAGAGAAATATTTATTCAGTGCCTCTCCAATCTCTTCAGGCTCCACGCACAACTTCCCACTGCTGTCTATGACTGGCCCTAATCTTGCCCTAACCAATCTTCTATTCTTAACATATCTAAAGAAAGCTTTAGGATTCTCCTTAATCCTATCAGCCAAAGTCTTCTCGTGTCCCCTCTTAGCTCTCCTCAACTCACTCTTTAGCTCCCTCCTGGCTAATCTATAGCTATCCATTGCACTAACCAAGCCTTCAAGCCTCATCCTGACATAAGGCCTTTTAACCAGCAAATTAACTTTTTTCGTACACCAAGGTTCCCTTACTCGACCATTTTGTCCTTGCCTGACAGGGACATACTTATCAAGGACTCGTAGCAGCTACTCCTTGAATAAGCTCCACATTTCAGATGTGGACTCTAACCGGTGTTGTGAGACTTCTTACTGTGTTTACCACAGTCCAAAGCTGGCATGTCTACATTGGACTTGAATCCAGAACTTAACGTCCAGAGGTGGGGATGCTACCACTGTGCCACAAGATCTCCTGGGATGGGTATATGTTTGCTGCACTGTGTTCCTGCCTTCTGGTTTGCAGTTTCCATCATTTGACAAACCCTGTGGAAAGTCTCTATGGTTCCCCGCAAGCGACCATGTACTGCAGGTTGAGAACCGTTAGTTCTATTCAGAAATTAGATGGGTCAGGAGAGCGATGTTAACTGTTGCATGTTACTCATCCTCCTAAAGTTCATCTGGTTTGGTTTTCTGTTGAAAGATGTTTTGATGAAAAAGTAATTGATCAGTTTCTGAACACAGAGATTGACACCCAGCATACATACCTTAGCATCTTATTAGTGGGTCCAAGACAATATCTCTAGCCTCATTAGTGTCTTCCACCTCTCTGGCATGATGATATTCTGGCGTGGTTTACGCTAGATATATAAAAGTCGGGAGTTGGTGTGGCAGCGCTGAGTAGGAGTAAGCAGGTAAGTTTGATGGATCTGCAGCCCCTGGAGTGCTGGAGAGGCTGGAGGCAGGGCTTCACAAAGCTGCTCCCTTTGTGAAGCTTCCCACAGATGTTCAGATTCTATGCCCTGGTCCTGTGGGATGGGGCCCTTAGCAGAGTGCTGGCCAGGCTGCTGTCTGCAATCATTGTGTTCTTCCTTTATTCTGGCTGTGGGCTGTGATGAGGGGCTAGACTGAGTGCTGGGGTTTCAGTGAGGATGGGTGGGTGGTGGGAGTGTGGGGGGGGGGGGGGGGGGGGGGGGGGGGGGTGGGAGTGCATCATATGCATCTTGAGGGCTAATCACTTCAGGCATCTAGTGGTCCAAACAGGGGTGCTCAGGTTAACAGAGACACTCATAATGTTTGTACTCTGCAGTGAATGGGAATCGATTTTGTGATAATAAGAAGTCTGTCCCTGCCCCATATCCCTGAACTGCAATACATGCCCGGAAGGAAATGCTGTAGTTAATTCACGGCAATGGCTCAAGGGGATCCAATGGTCATGTTATACACTAACCTGCATACTCTTCTTGCCAGCCGGATTCACAATGGATGCCTTGTACACTCGGGCAGGCCAATTTTGATGCAGGGCAGACTCAGTAGGAGGTTTGGACTGTAGGCTTCATGACCATTGCAGGGAATGCCCCATGCCCAGGGGGTAGTGGATGGGACACACAACGCCCTGCAGTCCCTATGAGGTGAGGGGGTAACCACTTATCAACAGAAAGGGGTTTCACTCCCTCAATGTACCAATCGTCTGTGGCCATCGCGTGAACATCATGCAGGCCTGTGCATGCCACCCAGGGAGAGTCCACAACAGCCTTGTGCTGAGGCAGTCGTACATCCCTCGGCTCTTTGAAGACCAGCCTAGTCTGCCAGGATGGCTTGTCCGTTACCCGCTGAGGTCGTGGCTGATGGTATCTGTGTGGAGGCCTAAGATAGAGGTGGAGACCCATTACAAAGAGGCCCTTGCTGCTACTCGGTCTGTAATAGAGAATGCTTAGGCCTACTGGAAATATGATTCTGCTGCATAGACCTCTCTGGGGATGCTCTGTAGTATAACCCTGTATGTGCCTCATGCATTATACTTGTATGCTGCATCTTGCCCAACATTATGCAGCAATGGGGCATCTAACTGGAGGAGGAGGAGGAGGAATGGACAACAGGATGGAAGTGGACATCCTGCCATTTGAGGAGCCAGAGGGTGGAGGGCATGCACCCGGCAGGACAGGGCAGGGCAGTGAGGGAGGCCTTGATAGCAGCCCATCTCTCATAGTTGGTGCTGTGCAGTATGGGGGCTGCTTCAAACACACTTCTACCACACCCCAGGACTCATTGCAGCTGCCAGCTCCCCCACAGCTGGCCTCTCAACCCACATGATCCCTTCCGCATCCTCTCTCATCCCACAATCCCATCCCTGAGAAAAATCCAAATGGGTTAAAAGGCTGGCACTGATAGTGAGTCTTTATGATGGCTAGAGGATGATAATGACCCTGCCCCTGATGCCACTCAAGTTTGATACACTCTTTTTCTCCAAATGCACACTGCCATCTTGGCCCACGTAGTAGTAAGTGTTGGGAACACAAGTGTGTGGGGTGGGGGCGCCACTGGGCAGGTGGACATGACAGGGGTCCTGTTTAATGAAGGGTTCTGTGGATGGTGGGGAAAGTAGGTCAGACAGTCTGTAACATTTGGCCAAGTTTTATGTAGCACAACAGTCAATGCCTCGATGCATGGGATTGGTGAACACTCAGCTCTGTACGGGGAGAATCAGACACGGATTATGCATTGATGTAAGGGGAAAATAACAGTTTATTGTGCTCTTAATATTCAACAAAACTTAACACTGATTCCTAGTGAATTTCACCCGTGCTCTTTTAGTGAACCTACAACTTTCTAATCTTGTTTGTCTAGGTGCTCCCCCAGGGGCCACATCAGAGGCGGAGGTGTCCTCTGACATCCATGGCCATGGACCAATGTGCTTCCTGCATGCTGGCAACAACCTCAGCCATGGCCCTCATTGTCATGCCAACACCCGAAAGGCCGGGCGCATCAGGGTCCAGGATTGTAACAAAAGAACACACATTAAAAGAAGGGAAGGAAAACAGCCCGCGCAGCATGGCACTGACTTCAAAGAAGACTGAGGAAGAGGGTTAAGCCGGGCTGTGACCTGGCTGTCAGTCATCATTCTGGGCGTTGATTCCCCCCCCCTGCCCCCGCCAGCTCCAGGTACACTGCCCACAGATCGTCAGCTGTCACAGCTCAGGCACACTGCCACCAGCCTGTGCTCCCTCTCACTGTTGGTGTGCATTTTTCTCCTGTGGGGAAATAAGGGGGATTGAAAGCATGGATACATTGAAAAGCATGGGTTGTAATGTGTGCCTGAGCATTGGTAAAAGGGTCACCATCAGGAGGTGCTGATTGTGGCGGGTTGGGGGGGAGGTTTGAATATAATTGTTTGGGGGGGGGGGAGGGGCGCTGTTGTTGGATGCTATTCAGATCTCTGAGCATGGTTTGACATGTACAGTTTTCAGAACCGGATTCACACCGACCTTTGCTGCCCAAAGAAGTTTATAGAATCCATACAGTGCAGAAGAAGGCCAGTAGGCCCATCGAGTCTGCACCGACTACAATCCGACTCAGGCCCTATTCCCATAAGACCTCATATTTACCCTGCTAATCCCCTGACACTAGGATTAATTTAGTGTGGCCAATCCATCTAACCCACATATCTTTGGGATATGGGAGAAAACTGGAGCACCCAAAGGAAACCCATGCAAACACGGGGAGAACATGTAAACTCCATACAGACAGTGGCCCGAAGTGAGAATCAAACCCAGCGCTTAGAGGTAGCAGTGCTAACCACTGTGCTGCTATGCTGTCCAGTTCAGTTTCTTCTGACATTCTTCTCCAGACCCAAGTGTCTCGATCTGCACCTATCACCTCCCCCACAATGCCTTTGTGGCGCGGTCCCTTGGGTGATGGCTCTCAGTGGAGAACAGCAGCAGGCATCTCTCCTCTACTGCATTCAGCAGACAGGCCTGATCAGCCACTAGAACCTTGGGACAGGTTTCTATCCAGCCATCTTCCTGGTGTAACAGGCTGTGTGTCCAGCTTATGTACAGTTCTGGCTTGTTAGTGGAGTCAGTTGCAGTCAAGTTGAACCAGTCATGAGTCCTTTAGTAAAAAAATCCTTGTGAGAAATGTATAGGGAACCTGGTTTCAATAGTGACTTGGCCATCTCCCAAATTACTGACTGACTCTCATCCAAAGAAGGTTCTGTTTCCAGGAGGCACAATGCTGAAGGCTCTCATTCAACAAGGGGAATAGTCGCAGGCAGGGGGTGTGCGTGGCAGCATATTGCTATTTGTGTCCAAGGCAGCAATGAGGCCAGTATGTGTGAAATAGGGGAAGGGGAGGTGGAAGGATGAGGTGCCAATGGTGTCCAAGTGAGGGGGAGATGCGGTACCAGCAATGTCTACAGGCAAGTGGGTTGGGGGGAAGGGGAGGCTAGTGATATCTGTGAGGAGGGAGGGGAGGCCAACAATGTCTGTAGGGAGGAAAGGGAGGTCAGCGATGTCCATTGGGGGGGAAGGGGAGGCCAGAAATGTTTGTGAGGGGGAAGGGGAGGCCAGCGATGTTTGTGGAGGTGAAGGAGAGGCCAGCAATGTCCAGGGCTCTGTGTGTCTGTTGGGGGATGGAAGGGTAGGGAGTATGGGAGATTCAATTTGAAAATTATGCTGGGGAAACCAGCATATTTTATTCCAATTTTCACGCAAACTTGGCACTTAGAATTTTTTGGGGAGAATTTCAGCCAGAGTCTTGCTGCCCATTGGCCCGGAACGGAACATGTCTCAGGTCAAATGGAGGAGAAGCTGAATACGTCCTGGTGCATTTGCAACATTGCACTGTCTATGATCCTGCAGTAGGTGGCAGACATTATCAACATTAAATCAGAGAGAGGATTATAGTGACAATGACACCCGCCTAATAAGCATAAATGAACAAAACAATTCCAGAATATCTGATGAAAAAAAGATTAATAAACTCCAGGCCAACTTTAACAGGCTTCTCCTGTTACTGGCCATTAAAGGAGAAGTTGTAATTCTGGCAGAAAGATGAAATTATTCCTCATGACAACATGTGGATAACACTCATTGCTTGAATGCTGAAGAGTCAAAAATCCTGTGGCAAGAATGTGCCAGAGGAAAGTCCTGGGTGTCATATTCCGGTAAAGGCACAAGTGCAAAACATATAGAGGGACATCAGCAAGCAAGCTAATAGCTGTCCAAGTTCCCCCATATCTGTAAATGAGGGAATAGATTGCTTCTATCTGAATTATGGTGAGTGGTGCACTGCAGCACATCCATGGGAAAAAACTAGTTTAGGGATATTTGCAAGTTCTAACGTATTCCATTACAATCACCACATACCTATTACCTAATAAAGTGTTAAAGGAGTTGTCATTTAAAAACAACTTTTGCTTCATAAAACCATACACAGCTAATGGCAGTACGTCCTGTAATAGTTTGATAATATATGATAGAGTGAAATCTTGATACTCTGTGCTTTAATCATAATGAATTTTATAAGATGAATTTTATTACTTCATCACTCCCCAGTATCATCATTTACAAAACTCTTGAAGACAGAACTTAGCAGCTCAAAAAATAATCAATTCTGATTGGAATTCAGGAATGCAAATTACATTGCAATACTAAAAGTGAAAATTAAAACTCCACCACTTCCATACCTTTTATATCATTTTGTAAGGAGTAAGTAGTTTTAGCTTTGTCCAGTAACTATTGAATGTGCTGTGACCTGGATAAGAATATTCTCTTTGTGCTGAGCACCAAGACTTCTTGATTCCAAATTATGGATCGTACATGCTGTACAGATTGCTAATCAACTAATTTGTGGAGAAGTCCAAAACCAGGGGTCAAACCAGTTAGATAAATGGTAGGAAAGTCAATAGAGAATTTAAGAAAAAATTATTTTCACAGGTTGTGGAATTTGCTGTCATATGAAAGAATTGAGGGAATTTTTAAAACTTTCATGGGATTTGGGCATTGCTGGCTAGTCTCATCTCTAATTACCATTGAGAAGGTAGTGGTGAGCTGCCTTCCTGAACCCCTGCAGTCCATGTAGTGTAGGTACACCCACTGTGCTGTTCAGGAGTGAGTTCCAGGATTTTAACTCAGTGACAGTGAAGGAATGGTGATACAGTTCCAAGTCAGTATGATGAGTGGTCCAGAGGGGATCTTGCAATGATGGTAGTGTTCCCTTGTCCTTCTAGAGGTGGATTTCATGGGTTTGGAAGGTGCTGTCAGAGGACCCAACCCTTGGTGAGTTGCTGCAGTGTATCTTGGAGACAGTACCCACTGCTACCACTGAGTATGGATGATGGAGGGAGTGAATGTTTGTGGATGTGGTACTAATCAAGTGGGTTCTTTTGTCTTGGATGCTGTCAAGCTTCTTGGAGCTGCACTCATCCAGCCAAATGGATAGTATTTCATCACACTTCTGTCATGTGTCTTGTAAACATTAGAGAGGCTTTGAAGAATCAGAAGGTGAGTTACTGTCCACAGAATAGCCAGCTTATGACCTACTCTTATAACTATAGTATTAATATGGGTGGTCCAGTTCAGTTTCTGGCCAATGGAAATCCATTGTTGATAGTGGGGGATTCAGCAATGTTAATAGCATTGAATGTGAAGAGCAATGGTTAGATTCTCTCTTGACAGAGATTGTCATTGTCTGGCACTTGTATGGCATAAATGTTACATGCCAGCCCAAGCTTGAATGTTGTTCTATAATATGAGTACGAGCTGTTTCGGTATCTGAATGATGTTGAACATTGCACAATCATGCAATAGTGAACATCCGTACTTCTGACATTATGACAGAGGAAAGTCATTGGTGAAGCAGCTGAAGATGGTTGGTCCTTGAACACTACCCTGAGGAACCCTGCAGCGATGTTCTAGGACTGAAATCAATGAACTCCAACAACCACAATCATCTTCCTTTATGCTAGGTATGACTCCAACTAGTGAAAGCTTTTCTCCCTATTGTAGCTAAGCAGAAGTTAGTTAAGTATAATAAGGGAGAAAGGAATGCTAGAATATGCTAATTGGCTTACATGAAGTAATGGGAAGAATTGTGTGTGGAGCATTAACCACAGGTACACATAAATTCGATTGAATGGCCTGTTTCTGGTCTGAAAATTCTGTGCAATTCTACTTCCTTCTGCACTCATTTTATCATTGTCATAAAGTTAGGTGACTTTTTGTTTTCAAATGACAAAAGATGCTGCAAGATAGTAACCAAACATCAAGACTCTCAGTTCAAAGTGCTACTCTGTGATGAAGGCATTTATGAGTAGCATTGTGATGTATGAATTCTGAGCATGTTGGGAATAGTCACTCAAAACCTAGCACTGTCGAACTTCTGTAGAAGGATTGTTTATATCCGAAACGGTAACTCTATTTCTCTCCACAGAAGTTGCCAGACCTGTTCAATTTATCCAGCATTTTCTGCTTTTTTTCAGACTTAGATATGATTTCACAAACTCATTCACTGTTTACAGAGAGGTCTATATTGCAGAGTAGTAATGGGTGCCCACAAATATCTAATATCCCAATGCCCTCTGTTTGCTCTCTTTTCATAGTACTTTAATTCCACGTATGTCTATCCAAACAGGCAGGTAGTTTATCTTCCTATCAGAAAGAGTGTTCTGATAATGCAACAATCCTAATTACTGCACTAAAATACATGCCTAGATTTTGTCTCATATTCAAAGCTAATTGACAATCCACACCTGAGAGGAACACCCAAGAGAAGCAGGTACAGCTTAATATTTCAGTTATTATGATTTTAATATTTGACTTTATATTTCAGTTATCATGATTTTAATACATTTCAAACTGCATTATAACCAATGAAATCGTTTTGAAGTATAGCCAGTACTATAATGTCACAAGACACAGCAGCCATTTTGTTCTGTGCAATGTTTCACAAACAGCCAGATGATGTTCAGGTGGCGTTGGTTCGGGGGATGATCACTGGATTTATCGTGAAGCAACGTCTTCATCGAATTGCTGCATGGAGCTTTTATGCCCGCTTGATAGAGCAAACAGGACCTTAGTATAAAGTCCTATCCAAATGATGAGGCCTTCAACAATGCAGAGTTCCCATTAGTATTGTATCAAAGGGTCAAACCAAACTGTGTGTTGAAGCTTCTGGAGTAAGATTCTAAGCAACAACCTTCTGACTCAGAGGCAGGGGTAATAATCTGGCTGAGTCAATAATAGAGGTTCTTACAAGGAACATGCCAACGTTTACAGCAAGAAGTGTTCATGGATTTTCAGTACCCTGTGGTTTTTGAAACCACCTGCATAAAAGTTAAGAAATACCCCTTCCTGTCCACATATCTGTTGGCATGTGGAGCCCTGACAGGCACAGGTGTCCCAATTGTAATGTTTTGGGCTACTGGGAAGTATGCCAGGTAGCCAACATTGTGTATTTCCTTTAATTAATGCCTTCTTTCCATTTGGCCACAATAAAGGTGGTCCCATAGCAAATAGTGTCAATCATTTGTTTAAAACAAGAATGAAGGATTGACTGGTTTGTCTGGCACAAGTTCCCTACTGGGAACTGGCAGGATCCTGTTGCACAGAAGCTTAACACCAGAGTGACCTTCACAGCAATGGGAGGAATGAAACCAGTCTTTGATGTTCTTTGTAAATCAGCCAGCAGCAAGTGGTGTAACTTAAAAGGGGTACAGATAGAGTCAATATGTTTGGAATTCAAAGATAAAGGGTTTGTAACATTAATAAGAGTATATAGCAGACCTCCATATCGTGAAAAGAATATCAAAGAGAAAATCTGCAATCACATTAGAACAATGGGTAGGAACAACAAAGTTATTGTTCAGGCAGATACTAGTCATGAATTAAATGAAGAAAAGGGAATTGGATTCACAAAATACAGAGGACTTCTTCTAAAAGCAGTATGTTAGTAGGCTGACAAGGATGCAGGCATTGCATAATCTGATTATGAGTAATGAGTTAGGCAAGTGTGCTGAATGTGAGTGTATACCTTGAAGGTAGTGATTATAATATGATATAGTTGATAATCCAACTAGAAAGTGGAAAAAAAACAGACCAAACTGCAATTAAGATGGATTCTGAGAAGGTGAGAAGTAAGCTGATGGAGATGACGCAGAGGAATAAATTGATACACAGTATGGCAATGATGGGATTTTTCTAAAGGTTAAATTACAAATGATCAGGGTAAGTACAATCAGCTAAAAAATCTATCCACAACTTTGCAATATGATGGGATATGAGGACAATAGGAACAATAATGAAAAAAAAGAAAAAATAAAAGAGATAAAGAATGGTTTAGGAAAGATAAGATTGAGTACAAGAATATTTTAAAATGAAAAGGCAGTAAGGTAGATTTCAAAAAATAATAAAAGAGAAAGGTGACTTGATAAGAGGAAAGGATTACAAATTTTTAAGAGGATGAAAAAATTCAAATTGAACTTTACTAAATCAGATATGACTGCAATCTTAGTGCGAGCTTTCAGTGCACTTACTTATTGGATAACAATGTGATCTTACAGTATATTTACAGTTTTAATATATGTCTGTGATGTTATGTTGCACTTACAACTATATCAAGTATCAGTCTGATGTTACAGTGCACTTACAGTCATATCAGGTGTCAGTGATATCTTACAATATACATAGTTCTATCACATACCAACATGATCTCTTGTTACATTTACAGTTATATCAGATATCAATGTGATCTTTCAGCACACTTTTAGTTGATGATGGAACAAAAGAGGGGATGTATGATACATGTCAGGTGAATTCTTCAAATGACAATCAGGCCAAATTTAATAAGTTGATAGAAGTGAAGAGGAAAAAAAATGGCAAAGGGAGAATATGAGCAGCTTACATGAAAAGGTTCCCAAGAATTTTCTGGGAGGTCTTCTGGCACAGTGGGCTGCATCCCTCTACTAAGTCATTGCCTCTAAGTTATTAGCTCCAGGTTCAAGTCCCACCTCAAGGAAAGCGCATTCATAGTATGCTCAAACAAGTTGAGTGTGTCAACCTGTAAATTCATCCAATATGCCAAAGGCTGGTGGTAAGAATGGAAGAGACTCCTGGTCAGCCACACTTGATATAGAATGGTGCTCTTCAAGTTCTGGTGGTAGACTAGCGAAATGTTCCAGGAACTACTGGCTACGGAAACAGTCTGTCTTAGTTCATCACTAGGTGTCACAAGAGAATTGGAATTCAAAATAGAAGCATATAAATAATACAAGATAGTCAGAGCAAGTGGGTCTTATTTGGGACAAAGAGAGTGATATATGCTTACAGTGAAGGGCAAGGTCATAATACTTAATGAATACTGTGTATTGGTGTTTATTAAGGAAGAGGTTGCTGACAAAATATTAGTGTACATGGAGATGGGATAAGAAATGGATGGACTGGAAAGTCTAGTTAGGCTTAGCATGATAAATTGCTTTGTCTGGATGGCTTACACCCCAGGTTGAAGGAAGTGGAGGTGGATATAGTGGAAGAGCTTGCTTGAAACTGTAAATCTTCCTGAGATACTGGAAAGATGCTAGGGGATTGAGAAGTGGTCAATGTAACACCTTTATTCAAGAAAGGGTGCAAAGATATTCCTGATAACTACAGGCCAGTCAGTTTAATACCACGGATAGGTAATGTTTTAGAAATAGGAATATGTGAAATAAAATCAAGGGGCTGTTAAAGAGATTTGAGCTAATTAAAGGAGTCCACAGGGATTTGTAACAAGCAGATCATGCTTGACCAATCAGAGAAGGTTGATGAAAGGAATGAAATGGAAGTTGTATATATGGATGTTAAGAAAGGCTTTCTTAAAAAAAGCACATTAAAGATTTGTTTACAAAACCGAGGCTTATAGAATCAGAAGGTCAGAGTCAGTTATGATAAAAATTAGCTTAAGAACCGAAACCATTTCACGGTAAATGGTGGTTTTTCACACTGGAGCATAGAAAGTAGTCTCACAACACTAGATTAAAGTCCAATAGGTTTATTTGATTGCACAAGCTTTTGGAGAACTGCCCCTTCATCAGGCGATTCACTTGATGAAGAGGCAGTGGTCTGAAAGCTTGTGCTATCAAATAAACCTACTGAACATTAACCTGGTGTTGTGAGACTACTTACTGTGCCTACCCCAGTCCAATGCCAGCAGTTCCACACATTGAAGCATGGTAGATAGGGGCATTCTCCAAGAGTCAGTGCTCAAAACATTTCATTTTTGAAAACTTCAAATGATCCCAAATCAAGCTTTGGGCAGGAAAGGCGGGGGCTTTTAGGGGCTTATCCAACTGCCACTGGAATTTTATCAGCAGTGAGCAGAAGACTCACCATCTAGTGAGGGCTTCATGTAAGGCATTGTGTACCCAATCTGTACAGTAGGCACCTGAGAGAGCCCCACAGGAAATGACCCTCTCCTACCCTAGCTTCTGAATCTGCATCCCCCTCACAATGATCTCATTCCCATGATCTCCATCCTGACCAAATTTCCTATGTCTGGGGATCCATGGTTGATCTTTCCACAGTACTGAGTGTAGTACAGGCAGTGAGCACTGTTCCTGTTACTGGAACACTAACAGCCTCTGATAGTTCGGTATTTTCTGGAGACAGGATTTCCATCCTACAGAGGGCTTAATTGAGTGGGAGGCCTGGTGTTGTCCAGGTAAATATCTGAAAAGCACATTGCGACTAAGAGAGCCGTGGGATTGTGAGAAGGGAGGATGAGAGTCATGCGTTTAGATCTTTTAAGGTGATAGGATATATTAACAAATTTTACGGGACCTTGGACATTACAAATGCAGTGAAGCCTGCCATTCACAGGGGTTATGTTTCTGCAGACTCTCATAAAGGTGAATGTGAATGAACTAGATAGGTTCTAGCCATCACAAAATTTGACTTTTTAAAGGCAGAGAGGCAATAACAATTATGTTCTTAGTAAATTCAAGACAATATTGCTGGAGAAATTGTTTAACAAAACAAGAAAATGTTTTCAAGGCACACTTACAGTTTGGCTCCAACTCATTTTAAGTAATGTGTCATACTTAAGATACTGATCAGGAATTACTGTGTCCAGTAAATTACAGCGAGAAATATACAATTACAGATGACAAATGTACAGTGTGCACTTCCTACTGGGGTAAATACACCACAGAAACCTTGTTTTTTCTGTCTTTTAAATGCTGTTTTTTCCTTGATTCAAGACCAGTAAATGTTCAATGTGATCTTATAGCATGTTGACATTATGTCAAATATTAATATGATCTTATAAAATATTCACATTATGTCAAATATCAGTATGATCATATAGAATATTCACATTATGTCAATTGTTAACGTGATCTTATGGTATATTCACATTATATCAATTATCAATGTGATTTTATTATGTATTCACATTATGTCACAAATCAATGTATACTGGTTTGCAGTGTGATCTCAGAGTAATTGTCTACTTACACCAAATCTTCTAATATCCAAACTTAACAAATCAGTCTGACCTTAAATTCAAGTCCCTACATATTGTCAGTCTGATATTATAATACAAATACACAAGTTAAAATTCAGAACAATTTTATGGTACTCCGAACCCCAATATTAACTTTTGGTGTTAAAATACACAATTATATCAAGCGTCTACATGCATTTCCATTATACGCACATGGTCGCTTAATTTGATCGAACGGTGCTCACATAAATCCTATATTAATGAAATTCGAGCAGACACATGCTTGGGAAAAACTTCGCTGCATTTTCTGTAGTTTCAGACATGTTTTTGGATTAGTTACAGTTGTGCCTTTATAATTCCATGTACTGATACTCATACTCCATTTCATCGCACATCTGGTAAACCGATCCAAAATTTTGACCAATCATTGCAGTTATTTTATTGCATCTGGCAAAAAGCAATCCAGTTCGAGACATTCATCACAGGGAAATGCAAATAATTATGGTTCATACAGAGAACACTGCTAAGTAATAATGCTGCTTTGCCACAGGATGGCGGTGGATGTGTACAGCGGACACGCATCACTTCCATTATTTATCAAACAAGCTGGTGGGAAATTTCAATTAACAGAATCCAGGAGAGCAGGGCAGTCAAGAAGTGGTGGGGCGGGGCGGGGGGGCGGGGGGTGCGGCTGGTAGGTTGGTGGTGATTCCCAATTCGGAATTCTCCCGCACATTGTGGAAGCTTCATTGCATAAGAGCTGTTGCCAATTGCACCTTCCCCTTTCCGCCCGAGGTCAACCTAATTGATAGGCGAATGAGAGCCACATGGTCGAACAGTCCGCTCCCAGGGGGGCTGTGGCTGGTCACACAGGGTGCATTGGGAGGTCGGTGGCTCGAGTTCTGCAGGTGGGTGGTCAGAGATCTTGGTGAGAGAGAATCAGGGTGGTGGGGATTGGAGATCTTGTGAGAGTGGTACACTTGCGGGGAGTTGGGAGTAGGGAGGGAATAATGTACTTCATAAAGGAGACTCCTCAGGCGAGGACCAGTATCATAGAGGTGGGTTTGAATGAACCAGACTTCCTGAATACAGCAAGCTCTCACCTGGATGAAACTGCTGGCTTTCCTGAGGCTCACAATCAAAGTTGGAAACCTTATGACAAGAGGTTCCAGCCCATGGAGTGGAGTGGGTCAGTCCCTGCTCTCTCCCGATGGGCACAGTAAGAAGACTCACAACACTAAGTTAAAGTCCAACAGGTTTATTTGGAATCACGAGCTTTCGGAGTGCTACTCCTTTATCAGGTGAGTGGATGAAGGTGCGGTGCTTCAAAAACTTGTGATTCCAAATAAATCTGTTGAACTTTAACCTGGTGCTGTGAGACTTCTTACTGTGCCCACCCCAGTCCAACGCCGGCATCTTCACATCATAAATTAAAGCAATTGAGGCTTTTGTGAAAAGTGAGGATAAGAATGAAACACAGATGTTTTGTGCAGTAACATGGCTGGCGGCTATGTCAAATCGGTGGTGTCGGAAATGTTGAGATAATATAAGTATACTGTGAAAATGGCAAATATGTATCACACAAATGTAATTTCCTGGCATTTTTAAAATAAAATTTCATAGTGGGTTTCTGATTTGTTATTCTTGATGTGTTGATGTGCGCAGATACTATGTTAAATCCATGAATTCCATATGACCTGACTGAATAGTGATGTGTCCTAGTGGAAGCAGCATTCTTCCCATCCATCATAATCAGCTGGCTTATTGGCTGGAGTCCTGGAAGGATTCAATGAGATCACTGCGGCATGCAGGCAATTACCTTCCTGTGCTATCATCACTTCTTGTCAAATGGAATCTCTTCCATACTTAGTTGAGCCATAGAATCCCTATAGTGAGAAAGAGGTCGTTCAGCCCACTGAATCTGCACCAACTCTCTAAAACAGCAACCCACCCAGACTGTCCCTCTGCTCTATCCCCATAGCTGAGATTCCTGAGGTTGTTAGTAGATGTGTGTTAGGGATGTGATGCTTTAGGTAGTGTCTAAAACTAATGGTGTAGTTGGTGGAATACTGCATTTGAAGATGATTTTCCTGACCTTGGCCACTCCTGCAAAACCATTTTACTTCTTGCAGCACAGCATCTTGAGGCATTGTTTCTGGTGCTGTTGCTGCTTCAGAGCTACCTAGATGTTGATCATAGAGCTGATAAGACAGTGGTCTATACAGCAGGGCATAGCTGCTGCCATGGTGTGGGTGATATACTTGTCCATAACACCTGGCATAAACAGCCACCTTTTATCTGGTCCCACTCCTTATAAGGAGAGCTTCTACCATTCTGCAGATTGAGGAATCTCTCCCTCTTTGCACTTTCCCCACCAAAGCTCCAAGTAAAGTGCCTGATAATCCTTGAATGCACTCTCCCCCATATTATGTCATTATTCAGCCATTTTTCTGGTCAGAGTGACTTATTCAAGGACTTCCACCATCTGTTGCAGCAACAATTAACGCTGGTTTTATAGTACAAAATTTACATAGTCCTTACGTCATATTGAATGAGCAAATTATAAGGTCTACATGTGTCCAATTTTCATAGAATTTCTGTAGTGCAGAAGGAGGCCATTTGGCCCATCAAATCTGCACCGACTCTCTGAAAGAGCTCCTTACCTAGGCTCACCCACATCATCTTATCGCTATAGCCTTTCCATGTTTAATCCACCTAAACAACACATCTTTGAATACAAAGGGGTAATTGAACATGGCAAATCCACTTAACCTGCACATTTTTAGAATGTGGGAAGAAACCGGAGCACTGGAAGAAATCCATGTAGACAAGAGGAGATGTGGGATGGACTGGAAGCCACACACATTGAAGATAAAAGGCAGGGGATTTACAGCCTTGCTCATTCCAAAACTGTAAAATCCTGCCCAAGGTCAATGGACCTTCCCACTGTCCACCACTCACCTATTCCGATTCCCATGGCGGACAGCAAAATTCCAGTCAGAGTCTCTGTTAAAGTCTTTAAAGTGCTACTTCCAATGGATGAGTTCTTGATGAGCACCTCTCCATTTTTGGCCAGCAGTGAGGTAGGGCCTTAAGTGCTTGGACCATGAGTAGTCTTGACCATACTAAAGAAATCTCACATGTCGTGGTTGTCAGCTAACTGCTGGATCTACTGAACTTCGCCACCAACCAACTTGTTAAAGTTTATTTTTTAGTGTCATATGGAGGCTTACATTAACACTGCAATGAAGTTACTGTGAAAATCCCCTAGTTGTCACACTCCGGCACCTGTTCAGGTGCACCGAGGGAGAATTTAGGATCTTTGGACTTTGGGATGAAACCGCAGCACCCAGAGGAAACCCACACAGACATGGGGAGAACATGCAGGCTCTGCACAGAAAGTGACCAAGCCAGGATTGAACCTGAATCCCTGGCACTGAGAGGCAGCAGTGCTATCCACTGTATGACCATATCACTCCTATAGGTTATAAGTTATTTTGCAGACTCAACTTTCAGTTGTTATGAGGGCTGCTTTTGTGTTCTTGAGTTGGTTTCCTGCATCAGGTTCAGAAAAGCCTGATTCATTCCTGGATTTCCTGGTCATTCTCATCGCACTAGTCTTGCTGTTTCCTGTTCAATTGGTCAAGCATCTCTTTGCAATTGCTGATTGTGGAGCCTTGTGGGCAGTTGAGTCATCGGGTTGGCATTGAGGCTTTGGCTGAATAGGGCTCTCTTATCAGGGTCTTATCAGTGCCTCAACACTGAGTTTCTTGCGGCGTTGTTTCTGGTGCTATTGCTGCTCCAGGGCTACATTGATGTTGGTCATAGAGCTGATAAAACAGTAGTCTATCCAGCAGGGCATGGCTGCTGCTACAGTGTGGGTGATATACTCGTCCTTGCATTTGGGCAAAGGAATAGTTGAGCAGGTACCAGGGCTTGGAGTTAGATTGTTGCTTTGAGGCCTTGTACTTATTTCTTTGATGGAACAAGGAGTTGATTCTGACAAGGCTGTGTTCTAGGCATTTTGTCAAGAGCAGGGTACACTTAGTGTTGCATTTCTCTACCTTCTTCCTGCTGCTTACACCTCCCCAGAGGTCTATGTCCTTTCCAACTCTCCCATTGAAGATGCCAAGGAGGATCAGTCTGTCACCCATTGCAATCTCGGGCCAAGGGTTGTTAAAGTTTCTCTTTGGACCCATCTGGATCTTTCAGTACTGGGGCGTGTGGGCTGAGTATATCACTGGAAAAATAGGTAAGTGAATGGATATGGACAGGCTGACAGCAGAAGAGGTGGATAGGCATAGGGATTGTCATTCTTGCAATATTTTAACACTGTTATAGTTCAAGTTATAATTAACATTTCCTAATAAGCTTAATTATTTTGACTATAGTGACAAAAGACAATTGGTTTTCACTGTTCACAGCAATTTACTGGATTGCACTGATGTCTTCCTGACGTTCCAGAAGCAGAGTCATAAGCAATTTGATGACCTGAAAATGATCCCTTTGAATGCTGTCAGAATGAATGACCTTTGACCTTGGATGTCAAAAATGAAGTCTGCTTCTGAGGTACTTACTGAATTAAGACCTTGCGATTGAAATACTGGTTAGTGAGTATAGCCAAAGGGTAAGGCATAATGAAATATTGACTGAATTTGTCTGCCCATAATTCTTCAAATTTTCGCAGAGGATTAGGAAAGTAACCTTGAGTGCGCAATAACAACCTCAGTCTTTGGCTTTAGGCCCAAAACATACTCTTGATCACCTCTGTAACTCTCAGGGCACCATCACAGCAGCCAACTGTCAGATAATCTTGCTTGGCTGCTGGATAAAATGAAAATAATGTCCAGCTGTCAAGGATATTAGCAAGGATAATGAAACCTGATCCTCACACACATTGACACCATTAGCCATTTAACCTGCACAGGTGGAGCACTGAGTATACACAGAAGACTCAAAGTGACATGGGATCATGGGACCTGTAGTATTTCAAGTTTCTGTCAAACATTCACACAAGCAGCATGGTGGCACAGTGGTGAGCACTGCCGCTTCACAGAGCCAGGAATCCGGGTTCGATTCTGGCTTTGGGTGACTATCTATGTGGATTGTGCACATTCTCCCCAATATCTGCATAGGTTTTTTTCTGGGTGCTCCAGTTTCCTTCCATGGTCCAAAGGTGTGTGTGTGTTAGGTTGATTGGTCAGGCTAAATTGACCCTTAGTGTAAGGGAGACTATCAGGGTAAATATGTGGGGATAGGGCCTGGGTGGGATTGTGGTCAGTACAGGCTTGATAGATTGAATGTCCTCCTTCTGCACTGTTGGGATTCTATTCTATTAATGAGCAGGCAAATTCCGTTATGTTTAGAAATTTTATTCAGGGAGGCGATGGTAGTATTATCACTCGACTATCAATCCAGAAACTCAGCAAATGTTCGGGGACTCAGGTTCGAATTCTGCCACGGCAGATGGTGGAATTTAATAAAAAATATCTGGAATTAAGAATCTACTGATGACCACGAATCAATTGTTGGAAAATCCCATCTGGTTTCACTAATGTCCTTTTGGGAAAGAAATCTGCCGTTCTTACCTGGTCTGGCCTACATCTGACTCCAGAGCCACAGCAAGGTGGTTGACTGATAACTGCCCTCTAAACAAGGGCAATGAGGGATGGGTAATGAATGATGGTTCATTCATTACCACGAATGTTCCACGAATGAATAAAAGGTAATTGAGTTTCAGTCAGAAGAGCTGGCTTTTTTATTATTCATTCAGAGTCGGGTCAGCATTTCTCTCCAATTGCCCTTTACAAGTTGAAGGCAGGTAAGCTTCCCCTGGACAAAGCCAAGACGCTTTCAGGGACAGAGTAACCCAACCATCCCTGGGTATTCAGAACTCACCCCATAATTCAGGCAATTGTTCACTGTCCCATGCTGTATGTTACTGGAATGCTGTTTCTCCTGTATTTCAGAGCTTTTACATGTTGCGCACACACTGTGGCACAGCTGCATTGCTCCAGGCCTACCTGATCTGACAGATTCTCTAGGACTAGTGTTTATTAAATCCTAATTTTGGCAGCAATTGCCCTTCCACTTTACCATGCCAAATACACCTGACCAGGAAGCAAATGACGAACATAGCACTCAAATCATCCTGAAATCTGGCCACTGAGTGTTTTGTACTTGTAGTTAACAATCCTTACAGCAGGTTATAAAATTACTTGTAGATGGATATTTATAGAAATCAAATTGCTGCATCACTGATACTTCTGCGACCTTCGGCTCTTTTAGTTGGCAACTCTCCATGCGTTGAAGAAAATATGACAAATAGTGGATCCTGGCAGTGTATTCAAATGCATGCCTGCTATGCTGCAGAACAACAGCACTGGCATCTTTTCCTGTGTTACCCTGCTAAAAGAATCTCAACCTCAGCAAGACAGGACATCCAAAGAAAACAAATACAAACAGCTTTGCTGGCGAGATAGGAAAATGAGAGGGTAAGTCAATCCATGTTGCACTTGTGAACTCCTATTGACTGATGTAAGCACATGACTGACAGAAGGCTGTGTCCCTATCTGCTCACTTGCAGAATGGTGTGTGATGGAGTGCGGGTGGAAAGGAAAATTTGCAAGATGAACTCAAGGTGTCAAATGGAGGTCATGCTTTAGTTCCGGTAATGTGAGAAAGGTTGCATAACGACTTTTGAAACATGAGCGGAACTGATATCAGCGACTACTTTGACATCGCCCAAGGCAAAAATAGTATTACTGTCAAATCCAATGACATGTAACAAAATTACAGTCGGGATTGAATCTCTGGGGAAGAATGAACTTTACTTATAACCTCTTCAGCACAATGCGATTCAAAAAAGAGAGTGTTACACGAAGCACTGAGTAGACTAGTGTGATTTTTTATTGAATATCTGATCTTCTATATTGTTTGCACTGCTGAACTGTACTTTTGCTCATGTTTAACTTGAAGTCTACTCATTTCTGTGAAAAGTATAGAGGGACCAAATGGCCTCCCTGTGCACTATAGGGGTTTTATGGAAATTGGACAGCTTCCTGTATACAGGTGCAGTGTTTGTAATGTTGCCCATTCAATGTGACTTAAAACCCCTACCATGCAGAAGGAGGCCATTCGGCCCATTGAGTCTGCACCAACTCTCTGACAGAATACCTTACACAGGCCACCCTCTTCATGAAACCTCACACACTTACCATGAGTAATCTACCTAACCTACACATCCTGGGACACAATGGGGTTAATTTTACCTTGGACAATCCCACCCAACCTGCACTTATTTGGATTGTGGGACAAAACCAAAGCACCTGGAGAAAACCCATGCAAATACAGGGAGAAGTGCAAACTCCACACAGTCACCCAAGGCCAGAATTGAACCTGGCTCCCTGGTGCTGTGAAGCAATAGTGCTTACTATTGTGCCACCATGACATCCTCAAAAATCGTACGTACATTTTGTAGTGTACAACCAGCATTAACTGTGCTCTTGACTAGGTGCATGACTTAGCAGAGGGCCCAAAATTTTAGCCTGTACTACTACTTAAAGTCAGCCTGCACTTCTTAAAGGGGAAGTGCATTGTGATGGCAGCAAATGGTGGAAGTCCTTGAATAAGTCACTCTGACCAGAAAAAAGGCTGAATAATGTGGGAGAAATGGGTTCAAAGGTTTTCAGATGCTTTACTAGGAGCTTTGGCAGAGAAATTGCAAAATGGGAGAGATGTCGTCTACCTTCAGGGTGGTAAAAGCTCTTTTCATAGACAATAGGACCAGATAAATGTGGCTGTTCATGCAGTCATTTAGACTTGAATGCTGTGTTGCAAGAAGCACAATAATTTCGCAGGAGTGGAATCATCTTCAAATGCTATCTTCCACAAACTACATCATTAGTTTTAGACAGTGTTCAATGCATCACATCCCTGACGCACATCTACTAACAATCTCTATCAGGGCTCTCACCTTACTTTTGTAGATAAACCTCACCTTTATAATGCCATAGAAATCCTCATAACCACATCTCACAGCTTGCCCACACTGAAATTATTCTATACAATAGCCATGTCACAATCAGATTGCACTATAGCCACTGACATACTTTCCTTTCTCTTGCAAGGTTACTGCCACATACACATGGTTTCTGCCTGTGTTTCAGTTGATACATCACTCATCAACTGCTATATCACAGTTAGATCCACAAGTGAGCTAATGAAGTTGGTCATCTCCTTCACATGGTGAAAGATGGTTCCATATTCTCACAGTCTTGTGAGTGTTGAACTCCTCCATGCTCCTTGACATTCTGCACAGCATTCTGATAGATCTAGTACTGCATGTAGCATTTTGTTATTCACACTTCTCAACCTTTACATGTAGTTCACCCCCCTAAGGTGGCACAGTGGTGTAATAGCTAGCACTGCTGCCTCACAGCGCCAGGGACTCAGGTTTGATTCCTAGTTTGGGTCACTGTACAGAGTCTGCATGTTCTCCCCATGCTTGCGTGAGTTTCCTCTGTGTGCTCCAGTTTCCTTTCAGTGTCTGAAAGACATGCTGATTAGGTGCATCGGCCATGCTAAATTCTCCCTCAGTGTATCCGAACGGGTGCCAGAGTGTGGCAACTAGGGGGTTTTCTCAGTAACTTCATTGTAGTATTAATGTAAGCCTACTTGTGACACTAATGAATAAACATTAAAACAATGTTTGACTGAATCCTCAGCTGCAGAATTTGTGTGTGACCCCACACTCTGTTGAGTTGTCACCTGACAACACTTAATCCCTGCCTTGGCAGCAAACCATTCATGCCGGCTGCCTCAGCACATCCAGATACCGCCTCTCTGCTGTCTTCAAGATGATGTACAGTGTCAATATCTCAGCTAAGTCACTGCAAATTTTAAATTAAGTGATGGTGTTTCTTTATTATCATTGTATTCTTAGTCTTCCAAATGTTGCTTTGCCATCACTATCTGGCCTGGTAGCAGGCCTTGAGTAACTGAAATTCCTGAGTATCTAACTGAACATAGTTCAGTAACTAAATCTGTAGATAGATTTAGTTACTGAAGATATAAATAAGATGAATATTAAAAATTGAAGTTTTAAAGTTTTTTTTATATTTATTTATTAATCACAAGTAAGGCTTACATTAACCCTTAGTTACTACGAAATTCCTAAAGTGTACCCAGATTATAAAATCATATTTCATGGACTACTTGGGAGCACTATAGTTCATGTACAAAAATCTCAAATGTTTATTCTTCCAAATCATTGAAATCATTTTTAAAGGATCTTGTACATTTTCAGAGATGACAATTCCCGTTGAACCATACGTCAATTCTGGAGGTAAAATTATTCTCATGCATGAGCAATACTGGGTTGTTTTGGATGTGGTGGGGATGTCACTATATGAGCGTTCAGGTCAATCTGTTCCTTTGGTGAGTCAATTGTGAGTTTCATTAGTCTTTGGAAAAGTTATAGTGGCTGGAAAGAGAAAAGTAAGAGGTTCATGCTTACACTTTCCACAGCTTGCAAACTTTAAATGATTGTGGGATGAGACAGAAGTGAGATGTGTGAAAGAGGAGTAGATAAAAGGATATCATTATCTTCAATGCTTTCAGCCTAACTGCAGGTCACAGCCTCATACTAATGATGGCCAGAAGCATCGCCTCCATGAGGATAAGGATATACAGTCACAACTGTCTCCAGTTGATTATTTCTGCTGCCTCTGACTGTGCAGCAGTCCTGCAAAAGTTCAGATTACTGTCACATGCACTCAGATTGCTATCATTGTGACTATGAATTACAGAATTCATAGAAGTTAGTACGTTGTCACAGCATTCCAGAAAACTGTCTTCTAACAGATTGCTGCCAAGGAATGCTGTCACTTAGTATTCACTCTTTGGTTTGGCACGATAGCTCAAATACAGATGCTACAACTGACTGCTGCAGAATAAAAATGATATGACTGAGATGATGCAGTCTGTAACTGGGCCTTCTGGGTGCAGGGCTGCTCAAGGTTGCCCTCCAAGACCCTCCACACTCTCCTCCACCAGAAGTTTGCATCCTCCCACCAACTATGATGAGCCACTGGTTTGCAACTGCATAGGAGATTTAGGATAGGCAAAGGCATATGAGAGACAGGCACTATGGGAATGAACAAGGATAAACATTTTGCACAAGATCACACCTTTGATTTATAACTTTGGTTTTGAAAGTTTTATTTTGGGTTGACTTTTATTTTTGCACAATACAGTGACAGTGGTAAGGCAAGAATTAGTACTGTTGATGAACGGGCAATGGTGGTTGCAGTTATAAGCATCATAGGCAGATGTGTCATGGCACACACTGCACAGACTGAAAGAAATTGTCCACGTTGCTTATTCGCTTCCTCCTCTCTCCTTCTCTTCCTGCTCCTCAGCCACTCTTGCCAGTAAAGCTGTATATGTACGAGAATTTGTGAAGCATGAAACAGACCATCACAAATTTTGACATTGACTCTGCCAAGCACAGCCTGCAGCCCAATCCAACCAATGTAGGTGTTCTTACAGTGGCCTTCTTGATCATATTCCATGTGCCAGCATGGTTTTCAGTGCATGCATATTGCTCACGTATGCAAACATTGCACACCAGAGTCACCAGCCAATTTAAGTAGTTTCACAACTTACTGTGCCTAGTCCAGTCCAACACCTGCAATTTCACATCACCAACCAATTTGTTAGTGGGTGGACTTTGTCACTTAGTATTCACTCTTTGATTTGGCACAGTAGCTCAAATACAGATGCTACAGCTGACTGCTGCAGAATAAAAATGGCGTAACTGCTGACAGGATGTCAGGTATTGATTTGCAGTATTGGAAGTTGGGGGGGGGGGGTGGAATCCCTTTTGGTTACAGTCCATCTCAGAATTGACATGTGGCACATACGAAATGATATGGGCAGGCAATGGCGTCCTTCACCTTGGAGAAACCTCCGATTCTAGCAAAGCTGGGCCTTCCTTCCACCTGCTGCTCTCTGACAAGATGTAGAAATGCTGGCATTGGACTGGGGTAAACTCAGTAAAGTTTCACAACACCAATTTTAAATCCAACCAATTTATTTGATAGTAAATTCGTGAGCTTTCGACACTATGTGCCTTCGTCAGGCAAATGCAGTGTTCTGGTCTGCAATAGCACTCATACCAACACAGTCATAGATTGCTGATTAGAATGCGAATCCTTACATCTAACCTGCTATTCAAGTGTTAAAGTGGCTAACAATGTGCGTGAAGGGAATCGTGAGCATTGGTTAGAGAATTGTGTATTTTCTCCAGACAGCACAGTAAGAGAGGTTTTTTGCTAACCCAGGCAAGTTACGGGAGTAATAGATAGTGTGTCATGAAGCCAAGATCCCTATTAAGACCGTCCTCATGTGTGCGGAACTTGGCTATCAGTCTCTGCTCAGCGACTGTGCGCTGTCGTGTGTCCCGAAGGCCCCCTTGAAGAACATTCACCCGCAGATCGGAGGCCTGAGCATGAATGAGCATCGCTCAACAATCACCAGGCAAAACAGTTCCCTTCCTGTCGGCGAACACTTCAGCAGTCATAGGCATTCGGCCTCCGACCTGCAGGTGACTGTTCTTCAAGGGGGCCTTCGGGACACACGACAGTGCAGAGTTGCTGAGCAGAGATTGATAGCCAAGTTCTGCACACATGAGGACAGTCTTAATAGGGATCTTGGCTTCATGACACACTATCTGTAACCCCCGTAACTTGCCGGGGTTAGCAAAAAACCTCACTTACTGTGCTGTCTGGAGAAAATACACAATTCTCTAACCAATGCTCAGGATTCCCTTCACACACATTGTTAGCCACTTTAACACTTGAATAGCAGGTTAGATGTAAGGGTTCGCATTCTAATCAGCAATCTATGAATGTCTATGTTGGTATGAGTGCTACTGCAGACCAGAACACTGCATTTGCCTGACGAAGGCACATAGTGTCGAAAGCTCGCGAATTTACTATCAAATAAATTGGTTGGATTTAAAATTGTTGTTGTGAAACTTTACTGAGCTCTCTGACAAGACAGAATAAAAGGAGTTAGTCTTCTTTGCATAGAGATCCTCAGTGATCTCTCTTATGTAGTAGTGGTAGTGAACTGTGACATACTGCAAAGAGCTCCAGCCTGGAAGGGACCTAACGAATAAAAGTTGATGAACACAGCTACCTCCATAGGCACTGACAATGTTGCCCTCCATGCATTGCAGAAGGCGGCAGATTTGAGTGAAAGCATCCTGAGTGAATTTGGGACATCTTACATGCTGTTCCTCATTGAGGTTCATTTGGTAAATTGCTGCCTGCTGATATTCCTTCTCCATCTCCTCCTCTTTCTTCTTTAGCAACTGCTCTGTGTTACCTCTGCTCATTTTCTTTGTCATGTTGTAGGCCAAGAATGATACACCCTCTTGCACCATGGGTGAGATTTTCCATGTGCCCTGTGGCATGCTTTGCAGTAACAGAGACAACCAGCTAGTGTGACTGGAGGCTTTGCCATTGCCAGGACAGGAGGATCTGTCCTCCTGTCAGATCCTCTGCTCAGCGACTCTGCGCTGTCGTGTGTCCCAAAGGCCCCCTTGAAGAACATTCACTCGCAGGTCGGAGGCCGAATGCCCATGACTGCTGAAGTGTTTTCCCACAGGAAGGGAACTGTTTTGCCTGGTGATTGTTGAGCGATGCTCATTCATGCTTAGGCCTGAAAAGCAAGTGGCCTATGCACTTTGAAATCAAACAAATTCCTTTCAGTACCTGCCATAGCACCCACTGTAGATGTTAGCAAATTTAAAGAACTCTTGATAGCACAAAATACTCGTACAATCATAGCAACAGTCAATAGAAATCAATCAGCAGCTAACTTGTAAATTAATTGATAATACTTTGAAATAACATTGGTATAGTTCCTTCCCGCTGTTGAGCTCATGTTCAGCTGCACATGATTAAGAGACAGTATTAGTCAGAACATTAAGATCCAAAATAGCAGTCCTGGTATCAAACCAATGTTACACACTGATCAATGTCATGATCTGCCAGTTCTTCATTCTTCTGGTGGACACACATTCTGAGTATAATGATGCCCTCACCCAATTTGATTATGGTTTGAATTGCATCAGAAGTGTGTGCACACACTGTAGATACCATTTTGGACTTCTAAGCACATTTGTAGGACCCAAAAAGTGTAGGGCTTTTATGTTGGGAAACACACAAATTTTATTATATGGTATGAAAATATAACATGCTAGTCTGAATCTGCCGTCAATGGCAAAAAGACATCAGGGAGGTGAATGGCAAATGCTCCAAGTTATTGTACCTATCTACAGGTCACATTATAACAGTCCCTCACTAATCAATACAGAACTGTAGGGCATACAAATGCTATCCTCCACATTAGTGACTTGCCTTGGAACACTGGTTCTGCATCCATAGTTTGCTAGTAGCAAGCAAATCAGACTCAGGCTTCAAAATGGCTTAGGTCTCATTCCTGTAACAAGAGGTAGCATGCATGTTATCTTTGTCTTCCAAGTGTACAGTTAAAATTAAAATTTGACCTTAATGTTTTGTACAAATTTATCATGATGTTGGTATATTTGGATTAATAGATGCCAAAATTCTATTGGTCTTGCGATGGCTTTTTCTATCCGCAAGTATACTTTCAAGTAATTAATTATTTGAACCCCAGTCTTCTCTGCACATTCAAAACCTCATGTCTTTCCATTAACTATAATCATCCATCCTTTGGGGTTAATGTTAACCCATTATGCCCTAGGAAATAAGTAAGGTCTGTTAAAATTGAACAATTTGACTTCCCCTCTTGTTTGCACTGGCCATGGTTATAATGGCTAATTTGAGTTGCCATCTGCTGGAAGAAGGTAGGTGCCTCCATCAATGTATGTAAAATAGACTCTTATGCTATAATTATGATGACAATGCAATTTTAACTGAGAAGACCGCAAGCCCAGCCCAGCAATCAACTTGCTGTGTAAAGTTTTGTCTCAATTGGCTTCTAGCACTGTCTTTCCTGCCTCACTTTTTATTAAGCTCTCGCAACATATCAGCTGCACTTTTTATTTCTTTGTTTGGGATGGAGGAAGAGTTAGATAAGGAGGAGTAATAACAAAGGCAGTAAAAGTCTCAGGAACCAGCATGATCAGGAGGTGAGCCAGTTAGAAGACTGGAAGTGAGGAGCAGTGCAGAGAAGGCCACATAAGGCTCATAGAGTCTACAGGTTTATAGGCCAGGAGTCATTTTCCTGGATAGAGTAATGCTTGAGGAGGCTGTACATAATCTAGGTACATTGCCATGAGCTGCAACCTCCTGCAACATGACTGCATACCTGCTATTGCAGGGGATATCATCTCCATCTGCAGTGCACAACTGTACCAAGCAAACCACAATGCATAATGCACCACAACTAACCAAACCTATATTTGTCAAGTTCAAAGTGAGAGAATTCTGAAATTTACAACTGTGGCTGGCTTCCTTTGTGTTGCGGACATTATAAACTGCACTCATGTAACAATCAAAACAACGAAAGACATGCTAACAAGAAAGGTTAGAACTCAATTGATAACCATGTGTGTGGTCATCAGAGAAGAATTCTACAAGTCACTCCAATTTTGCAGGGCACTATCATAGTAGCCACATGCTTCAACCTTCATTCATCCACCATTGTTCTGCTCTCCCAGGAATGTAAATGTTGCTTGAATCAAGGGATGTGCCCTTCATGCATGGCTGCCAACATCCATTTCAGCCCTACCATACTTGAGCAGCTTGGGTACATTCACAGTAATGGGAGCATGAGGAATACTGTTAAGCACTTTATGGTTGAACATCTCAGATTAATATTACAAAAGGAGCCCACAAAAGCAGTAGTTCAGGTGGTTAGATAAAATAGTAATACTGAGAGGATCAGAGTTGGAGGATGCGCAACAGGAAGAATCACCAAATGAGAGGTGGAGGATGGTAAGGGAGAAGCAGAAAGTGGACAGTGGGGGTTAAAACTTTGCAGTTAAAGAAGGCAAGGTGCACTCAGCTTCTGGTGAGCTGCTTATTCCCTCTCTTGAAGAGTTGAATAAGACCTCCTCTTTTTATTTTCTTCGTAACGTTGTTTAAAAAGGATAGTAGAGATAACCCTGGAAATTATAGGGTGAGTTTGCCGTCAATGGTAGGGAAGTGTTGGAGAAGATTCTTAGAGATAGGATGTATATGCACTTATAGCATTGCAATCTGATCAGAGATACGCAGCATGACTTTGTTAAGGGGAGGTCGTGCCTTACGAATCTGGTAGAATGTTTTGAGGAGATGACAAAAACGGTCGATGAAGGACAAGCTGTTGATGTCGTCTATATGGATTTCAGTAAGGCGTTTGACAGTCTCTCATGGGAGGTTAGTTGAAAAGGTCAAGGCTAATGGAATACAAGGACAGGTATCTAGATGGATAAGTAACTGGCTTGGTAATAGGAAACAGAGAGTAGTAGTGGAAGGGTATTTTCTAGCTGGAGGTCAGTCACTAGTGGTGTGCCGCAGGGCTCAGTACTTGGTTCTCTTCTATTTGTAATATATATAAATATCTTGGAAGAGGGAGTAGGCAGTGTGATCAGCAAGTTTGCTGATGACATAAAGATGGCTGGGCTTGCGGATAGTGAGGAGCAGTGTCGGGTGATACAGCAGGACATAGATAGGCTGGTAGATTGGTCAGATGTATGGCAGATGGAATTTAATCCTGATAAATGTGACGTGATGTATTTCAGGAGAAAGAACATAGGGGAAGTTATATGATAAAGGGTAGACCTATTAAGAGTATAGAAATACAGAGGGACCTGGGAGTGCAGGTGCACAAGTCTTTGAAGGTGGCAGAGCAGGTGGAGAAGGTTGTGAAGAAAGCATATAGTATGTTAGCCTTTATAGGAAGGGGTATACAGTACAAGAGCTGGCCTTTAATGTTGCAGTTGTATAAAACGTTGGTTAGACCTCATTTGGAATACTGCATCCAGTTCTGGTCGCCTTACTACCGGAAGGACGTGGAGACCCTGGAGAGAGTGCAGAGGAGGTTTACAGGATGCTGCCTGGTATGGAAGGACTGGGGTACGAGGAAAGTTTAGGTAAATTGGAGCTGTTTTCTTTAGAAAGACGAAGACTAAGAGGAGATCTAATAGAGATGTACAAGATTATGAAGGGTATAGATAGAGTAAACAGTGGTAAGCTTTTTCCTGGGTTGGAATCAAATATCTCGAGGGGCCACGGACTTAGGCTGAGGGGGGCAAGGTATAATTTGGATGTTAGAGGGAGGTTTCTCACACAGAGGGTTGTGGGGATATGGAATGCACTGCCAAGTAAGGTGGTGGAGGCAGGCACGCTGGAGTTATTTAAGAGATACTTAGGTACATGAGTGGAATAGGGATGGAGGGATATAGTAGACTGATTTAAATAGGGATCATGAGCCTTGGGACGTTCTTGGGAATTGCATAAGTTGTGCATGTTGTTGACGTATTTCTCTTTTATCCTACAGGTATTTTGGTCCACCTTGTTGTCCAACGAGGGGCATACACGTGATGGATCATGAGAGGGCTGCTCTTGGATTTTTTCGAGAGTAGCCTATTGCTTCATGTCATTAGTGTATGCTTAAACTGGACCAGTTGATGAGCAACACAACAGCTCAGTGACTATCACTGTTGCTATGCAGGTACAAGGATTTGGGCCGGTATCTGTGTGAGTTTGCACATTCTCCCCGTTTTTCTCCGGGTGCTCCGGTTTCCTCCCACACCCCAAAGATGTGCTCTTAGGCTGATTGGCGAAACAAATTGTCCCTAAATTGTCTCCCCAAATTGGTTCCAATGCAGATTTCCATAAATATAGACAAGGGTCATGGGTGGAAGTGGGAATGTTAAAATGGCAGCATGGGCTCATTGGGTTGAAGGGCCTGATTTCTGTGCTGTTTTGTTCTTTGCTTAATCTTTTATGGGATTGGGTATCACTGACTCACCCTTTGTTGCCCATCCCTAATTTCCTTTGAACTAAGTGGCTTGCTTGGCCATTTCAGAGGGCAATTTAAAGTCAACCACATTGTTGTGGGTTTGGAATCACACGTAGACCAGACCAGGTAAGGACAGCAGATTTCCTTCCCTAAAGGACATCAGTGAACTAGATGGATTTTTAGAACAATTAGTGGTAGTTTGATGGCCTCCATCCCTGAGGGTGATGTGCGATTTGAGATTTTTTTAATAATTGAATTTAAATTCCATCAACTACCATTATGGGGCTTGAATCCATGTCTCCAAAATACTAGCCTGGCTTTTGGATTAGAAGTCAAGTGAAATTACCACTATATCATCCTTTCGCATATTAAATGTGCATTATGTTTAACTTACGGTCATAGTGAAATTAACATGCATTCTAAAAGAGTTTGGGGTAAGAGAGGCACAATTACACATAATTAACAACTCATTAGAAATGGTGTAGTGCTTGAGGACTGGCAAAAGTATCTGGATTTGCAAAAGGCCTTCAGTGAAGTTTCATTTCATAGATTAATAAATAAGATCAGAGAATGCAGTCAGGAGATAAGTAGCAATATGGGTAATTGTCTGGCTGATCGAGAGGGTAAAGCATTTTCAAAGTGACAATAGGCAGAATTTGGGATCCAACAGGAGCCATTGCTGGGACTTTGTTTACAATTTATATTCATGATTTAGACTTTGAAATTATTTTCTAATTCTGAACAACATCAAATTGAGATACATAATTAATGCTGAGGAAGATTCAGATAAATTATAAGACATTAAAAAACTTGAAGAAGGAGGAATTGGCAGTTGAATTTCAAGACAGTTAAGCATGAGCTATTATATTTTGGTAAGAAAAATAAGGATATCTCAAGTACTTTGAAAGTAACAACCTAAATAGTGTAGAAGAGAAGATGGATCTTAGAATGCAAACACGCAAGCCACTGAAAGTTATGAAGTTGGTTAATAAAGTCAGGACTAAAACAAACCAAACCCTCGAGTTTGTTTCTTGAGGGACAGAATTGAAAATAGGCTTTGCTACACTTGTATCAGAATTAATTAGATGACATTTGGACTTCTGTGTGCAGTTCTGTATCCCAATTAGAAAAAGAATGTAAAGCCACATTGTATGAAAAGATTGAAAATATGATGTGAGAACTGTGAGATTATACCAATCAGGAAAGGTTGAACAGGCTGCCTTTCTTTTGTCTTGAAAAACAAAAGGCTGAGGAGTCAAATGAAAGTTGTTTAATACTGTGAAAAGTTTTGATAGTGCTGGAGTAGGTAGTTTTCAGTTGTGAAAACAGCAAAACTAGAGATGATTACTATAAGAAATCAAGAAGGGAATTCAGAGAAACTTCACCCACAGAGTAGTGAAAATGTATTTTTTTAACAACAAGGAATAATTCAGATGAATTGATTAAACAGAGAGCCAAAAGAGCACATGAGAGAGTAAGAAATAGAGTTAAAGAGGAAGGATATGAAACACTGGAATGGACTGGTTGGAGCAAATGCCATATTTCTATGCTGTATATTCCATGTATTTTAATGTAACTGAATCTGGCACTAACCCACCAGCCAACTTCTCCTTGGTTGAATGTTTCATCTATAATACAGCATCTCCAATAGTGCAATGCTTTGTTGTTCAGTACTGTACTTAAATGCCAGTCTCAATTCTGAATTCAGATTCTGGAATGAAACTTAAAACTTATAATCTGAACAACATCAAATCGACAGACATAGTCAATGCTGAGGAAGGCTGTGATAACTTACATGCAGACTTTATTAAACATTGAATGATGCCACTAAAGCAAGGCTTAAAATCTGAAGCTAATCCCTACGAGAAGATTTTGACATTGACTTTGCATTCAGTTGCATTCCAAACAGTCAGTGCATCATGCATCATTTGCCATCAAACAGCATAACTTGGATTGTGTCTTGATTGGAAAAACAGTATGCATTGTTATCAACTAAATGTTCAATTAATATCATGATCTTCCTTCCCCAGGATCATCAAATATCCAAAAGCCATCACAGCTCAAGTTTGGAAGTTATCATTAGCATTCAAAAGCAATCTTTTGGCATTATGGTCATTAAACATGACCATTAGGTGTCAAAGTGATCAGGAGGATATCTGTGCAGCTTCCTTAATGTTGTAATAGAAAAATAAACAAATCTTACCACTTATTTTCAAGATTTTTCCCCAATATTTCGCTCATCTCTTTCTTTTCAGCTTTCTTTTGATCATTTTCCAGCACCACTGCTATGCCAGCTGAAGGATTACAACTTTGGGCCAAAAAACAGCTTTGCTGGGGAGGTGAGTAAAGAAATAGTCGATAATGTGAGTAACAAAGTAACTGCGGTACCATTGAAAAATAACAGTGCAGTGGAATGAAATTTAAAGTTATACAATGAAATAAGGAAGCTAGAATTCACAATGCTTTTCAGCAGCATCTTCAAAACTCATAACTTTAACCACTTGGATGGATAAGGGCAGCAGATGCACATAACTCTCACCATCAGCAAATTCACCCTTCAAGCCACACACTATCCTGATTTGGAATGATAGCGCCATTCTTCACTGTCACTGGGTCAAAAACCTGGAAGCCCATTCCCATCAGCCCTTGTCTACTTGGCCACTGCTCTTGAGTATCTGATCTCTGAAATCCAGGGGCTAGTGGGCAATGTAGCCCAGGACAACAAGAAGACCTTTTTCATCCTTCACCAAGCGCAGTTCACCATCTGCAATGATGAGAAGTCCAACAAGCTGTTGGAAGGAGCCAGCACAGGCCAGGGTGAGTCCTTCCCAACATCCAGGCTGTGCTATTGTTCAAGAAATCTGGACAACCCAGCAAAGCTTATGCCGGAAGAGATTAGGTAAGAAAAAGGTAAAAACATATTGTGAATAAAACATTTTTAAAGAAAAAAATACCAAGCAATCCATGGATTAAACCACAATCTTGTAGTTCTTCACCCCTCTCCACCCTTCCCCCCCAACATCGACCACTCCCCTGCTATTTCTTTCCTGATCCCCCTTCCCCTGCTAGAATCCAACTCTCAGGCTGTATCTTTTAATATTTTTGTTACACTCTGTGATAATTTCATCCATTTTTTTGCACCTAAGCATTGAACAATCAACATCGCTAACCACTTCAAAGAAGGAACAAGTGAATTTAACAGGAGTTTTGTTATAAGTAAGGATATTAAGAAATGTGGAACAAAGGCAGGTAAATGCCTTTAGGATACAGATCAGCTTTATCTGACTGAATTGCGGAATGGACTCAAAAGGTTGAATGATCGACCACTATTCTTGAGTTCCTAACTCAAACTGAACTAGTGACTCAAGCAAATTGCTTCATTAATGAATAAAATGAATCCATGCAGATTCATCAACTGTTTCCAGAATTTTTGTTAGTCTAAATTCTCAGTTTTATGTGGTCAACTCCTTATCATAATACCATGCTCACTAGTTGTAGATTCCCCTTAGCCAATGGAAACAGCCTCTCTGTATCTATACTGTCAAGCCCCTCAGAATTTTACATATTTCAGTTTGATCACATCTGATTGATTTCTCTAAACTTCAGGGATTATAGATCCAATTTATTTTTCCTCTCATAACAGGACAGCCCTCAGATTCCAGGAATAAATCTAGTGAATTTTGGTTACAGTGTCTCCAAGGTAAATATATCTATTGTCAGGAACAGAGATTAAAAATAGTGCACAGTATTCCAGGTCTTGCCTCAACAAAGTCCTGTACAATTCCAGAAATACTTCATTGCTCTTGTGGTGTAATTCCTTTGCCAGTACAACATGCCACTTGCCATTTTGGAGTGGCACAATGACACAGTTTTGGCACAGTTTCCTCACTGCGCCAGGGACCTGGGTTGAATTTCTGGCTTGGGTCATTGTCAATGTAGAATTTGCACATTCTCTCCATATCTGTGGGTGCTCACAGTTTCCTCCCACAGTCTGAAAGACATGCTGGTTATGTGCATTGGCCATGCTAAACTCTCCTTCAGTGTATCTGAACAATCATCAGAGTATGGCAACTAAGGGATTTTCATGAAGATACAGCTTGAAAATAAATTTTAAGGTTTATTCCTTAATGTCACAAATAGGCTTACATTAATACTCCTGTGTTTCTTGTATGAGGACACGCAACTCTGCCTGATCACCAACATTTAAACATTTCTAGCCATTTAGAAAATATTTTGATTTTCTGTTCTTCATACCAAAGTGGATAACCTCATATTTGCCAATTGTATACGCTATCTGCTACCATCCTGCTCATGAGCTCAGCCTAGCTATATCTCTTTGTCCTCCTCACAGCTTACTATCTCACCGAGCTTTATGTGGTCAGCAAACTGAATACTCTATGTTCCTCCATCTAAGTCATTGTAAATAGTTGAAGCTCCAGCATATATCTTGGCCCCACTAGCTTTATAAATGTCCCTTTACTTGTTGCTTTCTCCCAGTTAACTAATCCATATATTTCATGCTAATATATTGCCACCCACCCCAATCCCATATCTTGTGTAATAATCATGCCGACATACCTCTTTTCTAGATTTAAGGGCTGAATGTCCACAGTTAAATGGAAAGGGGGCAATCACACTCCCAAAGTGGTGCACAATGACCTATCATCCCATTGCTACCATTGCTGTAACTAAGATAACAGTCAGGGGCCGTGCTACAGTCGAGTCAGTCACTTTAAATATGGAAACTGGTGCCCATCATACTATTTTTGGACTGAACTGACTGAACCTAGTATCAGCTGGTGGTCCAGCCATAGAGGCCAGTCCTGACCATCCTTTTGTCTTGATACATTAACGATACTAGAGATACTAATTGTCGGACTCTGGTTTACAAGAAAGAAGATCCGGGTTCATAAGAGGCATAGGATGGTCTTAGCGAAGTATTGAAAATAAAAGAGCTTAAAATCTAACGGGGTGGGGGGAAGAGGGATTCTGCGTTTTGCATTTGGACCCAGGTGAGCTAGAAGTGTTTTATCTAATATTGGCTACCACTGATGCAAGTGTTCATAGAATCTACAATACAGAAGGAGGCCAATCGGCCCATTAAGCCTGTACCCAACAACAATCCCAACCAGGCCTTCGTCCCATAACCTCATATATTTACTCTGCTAAGCCACCTGACATTAAGGGGCAATTCATCATGGCCAATCAAACTAACCTGCAAATCTTTGGACTATGTGGGCGGGGGGGTGGGGGGGGTGGAGGGAATCCCACACAAACACGGGGAAAACGTGCAAACTCCACATAGATGGTGACCCGAGGCTGAAATTGAACCCGGGTCCCTGGCGCTGTGGGGCAGCAGTGCTAACTCACCTTCCTGAAAATTGAAGAGAAAAATATTGTTAGTACGTCCTCTGGTCACAAAACAAAATGTAAACGTTGTCCTTAGTCATAAAATACGTGTGAAAGAATGTTCTGCCGAAGCCATGATTTATCACTCCTGGGGAAGTTTATTCTAAGATGACTCCCGTCCTTTTCCGGTTCGTGAGGGCTTCCATATTCTGTGTGTGTGTGTGTGTGTGGGGAAGGGTGGGGGGTGGATAAACATTGGTGTTTGTCGTTGTACCTTTACCTTTCCCTTCACCTCAAGAACTGAACAAAATGCAGAAACATGAAGACAGGAACCCGCTCCAAGTTAATCCACCTACAGACAGCAGATGGAGCTGCTGCTTTACGCCTGTTCAGGTGAGGAGGGAGACAAAGCACATGAAGGAGACCCACCGTGATTTGGATAATTCTGTGAAGCCAAGTTATCAACGAGGAAATTATAAAAAACGGCGATGGTTTAGAATGAGAGGGAGAAAAAAGATATTAGAAAAGACATGAAGTGATAAGTCATGTTTCCTGACAGATGCCAATGAGCAAGGGTGCCAATTCTCCACATTCTTGTTAAATGGCTGCACTAGATACGCCGCTTCACTAGTTAATGTTGAGTACTGACTAATAAAACATTGGATCTCCCTTGTATAAACTGGCAGTTTTGACACTGAATACAAAGCACGCTGAAAAACACACAATGCTTATGTTACTGATGAGAAAATCATTAACAAGCATTCAGCAGATGAACCGCCCCCACCCCAATCCATCCAATCGTTAATTAAACTGACATTCAGAAATAAAATAAACTTACAGTTTCAACTTCTGCAGTTAAACTTGTGGGATGAATGGTTTCCTGGACTACTAATCTCCAGTGCTGTGATAAGGGGACACATTTGCTGTTCATTCACATTTCAGGATAAATCCCAGGACCGTCTGACAGGCGGAGAAATTTCTTCAGCAGTGACCAGACAAACCTCGAGTCCAAACTGAGAACTGCATCTTACTCCCCAGCATGCAGCATCACTATACCCGGAGATGGTTCTCTAATCGATTTCTGACAGACTGCTCTTGTCGCTATTTAACGAAATCTTACACCGTAAAGGTAAGGCCGGAAATCTTAAACTCAATTAAGATGAATATCTCAAAGCTCCAACCTCTGGATGGCGTAATTTATCGAAACATTTGCAAGAGGAAAAATACTGCAGGTGTCGGGAATCCACAATAAAAACTGAAAATGCTGGAAATACTCAATAGGTCAGGCAGCATCTGTGAAGAGAGGAAGAGAGCCGAACTGCTCATGTCCTTGCCGCTCAGGTAAGGATCCCTGGGGACTATCCCAGTAAATTAACACCAGACTTCTGCCTCTGTCAGGAGAAGATGCAGTATCAGCCTGGGAGCGGTGACCACAGTTCAGCTGCACCACTCAATGAGCTCAAGATTAATCTGATATGAAAATTCTCTGCTCCACTTTCCCACCTTTTCCCCATAACCCTTGATTCCCTTGCTGATTAAAAAATCTGTCTATCTCTGGCTTGAACATATTTAATAACCCAACCTCTTACAGCCTTCTACAGTAAAGAATTCCATGGATTCACTAGCTTGTCAGAGAAGAAATCCCTCCTCATTTCTTAAATGAGGAACCCCCTACTCTGAAGTTATACCCTCTGGTCCTTGACTTTCCCAGAAGCATCTACCCTGTTAAGGCTCCTGAAAATCCTAGATGTCTCAATAAATTTGCCTCTCATTCTTCTAAAGTTCAATGAGCACAGGCCCAACCTACTCAACCTTTCTTCATAAGAAAATCCCTCCATACTTGAGATCAACTGAGTAAACCTTCTCAGGATTGTGCCCAATGCCAGTATATCTTTCTTTAGATAAGGGGACCTAAGCTGTTCATGTTATTCATGGCAGTCCCATCAGGCAGAGGAGCCAAGGTTAGTCCAGGCTTTGAGACCTCACTGAGGGTAAGGGGATAGCATAAATAGAGGAAGAATGTGAGTTGTGGAAGCGTGTGGGTGTTACCCCCAATAGGCTACAAATTTTTTCCTTAAAAGAACTGCCTCCCCTCCCTGCCCATCACCACCATACCCCTCCTCCCCACCCCCAGCTCTGATGAAGGTCATCCAGACTCAAAATGTTGGCTCTATTCTCCCTCCACAGAAGCTATCAGACCTTTTGAGATTTTCTAGCAATTTCTGCTTTTGTTTTACATTCCAGCACATGCAGTTTTTATCCTGCCCCGTGTTGTCGGACACTACCCACACAGCGGAAACAGCTGGGCTCCCTTGTGATGTAAGTCTCCCCTTCTCTTGACAAAAAACTGGCACCGGCAGGATGAGACCCTTAAGAAAAATCTCGGTGGTCCCTAGAATGCCTGACCTTACAACATTTCAGACAGTTTAGCAATGGGCAGGTGGGTGGGTGGCAAGAAACCCATCTGCAGGATTTTACTGCACTCCAACTTCAAACTCACAGGAGGGCAAATCCACCCCAATGTGACTTTTCAAAAGAGTGTTAACTGTTTCTTTCTCTCTCTGCCTGATCTGCTAAGTATTTGCAGCAGTTTTTGTTTGTAGATCGGTTAAAGTGGATAGATTGAAGAAGCTGTGGCTGTTATCGTTAGAGAAGAGAGATTAAAAATCAGACTGGACAGTTGGTATCATTAAATAGAATTATATCATAGAATCCCTATAGTACAGAAGGAGACATTCAGCCCATTGAGTCTGCACTAACCGCAACCTCACCCAGGCCCTAGTCCCGTAACTCCACATATGTACCCTGTTAACCCCCGACACTAGAGTCAATTTATCATAGCCAGTCAGCCTAACCAACACATTTTTGGACTTTGGGAAAAACTGGAGCACCTGGAGGAAACCCACACAGACATGGGGAGAATGTGCAAACTCCACACAGACAGTGTCATGAGGCCAGAATTGAATCCGAGCCCCTGACATTACGAGACAGCAATGCTAACCACTGTGCCACCAGTGATGCTCATAAATAGAGAAGGCAACAGAAGAGAGAGAGGGAAAGCCAGTTGTTGGAAAGTGGGAATGCACTGCTTTACGTTATGTTAGAGGTGGATTTAATCATGGCTTCTCAAAGGGAATTAGAGAAGTATTTTATTTATTTATAGGCTGGGTCAGCATTTATTGCCCATCCCTGAGGGCATTTAAAAGTCAACCACATTGCAGTGGCTCTGGCATCACATGTAGGCCAGACCAGGTAAGGATGGCAGATTTCTTTCTCAAAAGGACATTAGTGAACCAGATGGATTTTAATGACATTTGGCAATGGCTTCATGATCATCAGTTGACTTTTAATTCCATACTTTTATTGAATACACATTTCACCATCTGTCCTGGTGGGATTCAAATCTGGGCCCACTGAGCTTGAACTTGTGTCTCTGGATCAATCATCAGCGACAATACACCACTGCCTTCCCTATTTTCCCTAATTCTTGGAGGAAAAAAAAAATCAGGGCCACAGGTGAAAGACTGGGTAGGACTTTGTGGCCCAGGTTCACATTTTAAACCAGGGTAGGACTGGTCTAGCTGCTCTTGCATAGAGCCAGGACTCTATGGAATGGTCTCTTTCTGTGCTGAAACCATTCCATGATTCCAGAATTTCCTCATTTCAGTAGAGAAATAATATGTCAGATTTCATGCTGGGGACATTCCAAGAACATCGGGGCATTGTATTAACTAAACATTTGAAAACCTCAATATCAAATTTCCGCATAAAGATAATCCACTGATTATAAAGTAGAGTTTGATTTGTTGAAACTTTAGAATGTGTTTGCATAACTACAATGCGTAGGTGTAGATTTACAGGATATAGTTTAAGACTCAACCTGTTTTGCGTGTTTTAATAAAGTTTAAATGACGCTTTATAATATTTTATTTTTCTAGTGCAAAATCCCAAGACAACATTACACACTGAAAAGATAGTTTGGAATGTTCTTATTCCGATTGGAATGGAGTTAGTCTTTTCTCACCACCTGCTTATCCCAATTTCCATTGCCCGGGTGAATGCTCGGATTTACCTTCCCTGACATGTCTTCATCTTATATTCGTTTAGTTTCCTAACATTCTTGACGCAACTCGTAACCAAATAATACTTTCATTGCGAGCTCAGCTTCCGTGAATAAAAAGTGCACAATGGTCCCATTGGCTTGGTGCTATGATCTACTTGTGCAGACTTTACATTTCAAAACATTTATTGTTTTCCAAATAGAATCTGCGATGCTTTATCTTTTAGAGTTTCCATTTTATACAGGAACTCCTGCAATTTTTTAACCGGGTATTACACGGTAATTCGCAATTCTGAATTACACATTTTCGTTTAAAACAGCCGCGTTTAATCTTTCCTTGCACTGTTATGCATTTATTTCAAATTGGGAGTAAGCCATTTTCTCGCTCAGACTATCCCAACACTTGCATGGCTTAACTTGCAGTGACGGGATGTTGACGAATATTTTCCTGAATAGTCCGCTCCTGTATCATCTGCCCTTACTAACCTCACTGGTAAAATCTATCAATTCGGATGCTCCATTGCTTATTAATGGGACATGAGGCAAATGGTACAAAAGCTGGGGAAAGTCAGGTTCACATTAAATGCAGTCTTTCCCTTTGGGAGGCATCTGATGGGATAGTCAAAGGTATCGTCAAAAAAGTAGGTGTAAAGGAGCAGTTTATAGGACTAAGGTGAAGACAAAATGTAGTGGATTATGTTACAGATTGCATAACAATAAATAGAGAGTTAACTGTTTCAAATTCAGCTATTATTAGCGCGAGGTCATCTTGCCTAACTGCTTTCATTGATTTCCATGGCATTCCCCAAAATGCTTCCTCTTTTGCCTCCTGTGTTAATACCAAACGCCGAGAGGGGAACAAGGTGACGCTGAGTACATGATAAAATCTGCTTCCGAACAGGAAACAGCGCGTTCTCTGAATGCACACCCATTATACATATAAATTTTTTTTACAAGCTATCTAAAATCCAATGAACTGTGATGATGAGATATAGGAGTAGGCCATTCGGCCCGCACTCAATCATGCTCATTCAATGAATGTGCACGTTAGGTGGATTGACCATGCTAAATTCTCCCTCCGTGTACCCGAACAGGTGCCGGAGTGTGGCGACCAGCGGATTTTCACAGTAACCTCATTGCAGCGTTAATGTAAGCCTACTTGTGGCTAATATATAAACACTAACTTTTGCCGTTTGTTTTATTGGTGCCGTTGGTTGGAGACCAAAAGTTAAAAACTAAAAGCATTGAATTGCTTATCTTTTCACTTTTGGAGCTGGGAGCCATATATTGAAGAGATTGTCCCATCATTTTATACATCTGGGAGCAAATTATTTCCTACAACCGCATACAGCTGACCATCAAAATCACATACTATTTGACGCTGACCTCCGCCAATACCAAAACTCCGTTTAACAAAAAAAAATTAAGCAACAGTCAATATTTTGTTCTAAAAGCAGTTTCGTTAACGCTTATCAGAAAGTCGATGCCATTTCAAAACAAATCCATGCGGGAAAGACTGCTGTCCAGATAATGCTTCTCCCAACTACTGTGCAGTACCACACACCTGATTCAGTCGTGGGTTCCTGCACAGGTCATTAACGGTGATGGATCTGTCAGTGGTGTTTCCTGAAGCGTCGAAAGACTTGAGGCACGGGCTCCGAGGCTATTTAGAACGGGATGCTATCACACGCCCAATGTTTGACATTATTTGCCTTGCACACGCCATCTTGACTGTACCAGGGCCATGTGATATCAACAGGGATCCTGTTTACAACCTGATCCCATCGGGGGGATTACACATGGATCCATTTCAGACTGCTGAATACATAAGGTGAATTCTGTCTGTTTCCTGTAAGGGAAAGTTTAATAACAGTACAGTATCCGACATCTGGAATATTCTACTGGAACCTCCGTTACTCTCAGCATTCAACTTCTTTTAATAAAATCTCTAAGCGTGCTTTTAGTTATCAAAATGTAATTTAATTTGTATTGCTATTGGATTAAGCATCTATCCACTTAGCGACAGGGCCATGTATCAAATTAACAACACTGCATTAAAAAACAGCCAGACAAAATAAAAGTAAAAATAGTTGGTTACTTAGCTGCACATTCACATATCCTGCCAGATGTGAAAAGTTGATTTTATAGAACAAGCAGCTGTAAACATATCTTAAACTCGTTCTTTTGAGAATGATTTTTGAATAGGTGAAGGCGATGGGTTTCGCTTGATTTGAGATTGTAATTGGTGTGGGATTTTTAAACGCCTGCGAGTGTTTTCTGATGGACGATGTGTTGGATATGAGATCACAACTTCAACGCCTTCCAAAAAGTATATATACTTACTTTTTTAAATTGGAAAACCTGGGAGAAGAGGCGATCTCATTTCCCAAGAAACCAATTGATAGAAATAAGTCCTAAAAAGGTCACCAGTGTAACACTTTTTAGTCGATAATGAACTTTAAGAAATGCTTTAGAAATGTGAATTTCAGACTGTCCTGAGAAGGGCATTGTGTGTTTGTGGAGAACGTGCTTAATGATCTCCAGATTCCAGATAATCCCGCAGAAGGACGGGTTGAACTGTTTGAATTGATAAGTAGCGATGTGTTGTAAGTCTCTAAGTCTTCGTTAAACAAACACTTCAACAGACTTGTATGATGAGAGCATGGTTAATAACAACTCAGTATCGACCTAAAAAATCCACCTGTAACTTTTTTTCATGATTTGTGAATTAGCCTAAGTCCTGAATGTTGTTGTTGCACCCCAAAAGAATCTTTTGCAAGCAACCGCTGAACACGGCCAGTGAAACTGGAAGCATGATTGTATAGCCTATGCAATAAACATAACAGTTGATCAAATAACAAAGGCAGCTGATAATGATAGTATTGGGCTAATTCTATTCACATTATTATTGGAAATGCCATTTGGAAAATATTTTCCATTTGGAAAGAGGTGACATCGCACTTGTTGGATTTGCCAATGCGCTTTGAGAAAACAATCCCTATTATAGATTAGAAAATGTCCTTCAACTTCAGGAATACACGCACAAACATACAAACACATGCACAGGTACAAACCCACACACATACAAAAACACACGAGACACACATGTACTAACATACAGGCACCCCGAAACAAACAACATATGCAGATACACACAGGCACCCACATAGGCACAAACACACATGCACATACAAATACACCTGCACATACAAACACATACATTCATACACAGGAAGACACGCATGCAAACATACATGCACAGAGAAACAGACATACAAACATACAGACACAATCAGCATGCATACACAAACACAAACGTACACAGACACAAACACAGGTAAAATATACAGACACATACAAACATACAGACACAAACATAGGTAAAATGTACAAATACACAAACACACATGCATACTTACAAACATACAGACACAAAAACAAGTAGACATGAACCCTCATATAGATGCACTCAAAACACAAACATACAGACACACATACATATACAAACACATATAGATACAGAGACACAAATATGCATACATACACACACAAACAAATATATATGCCAAAAATTGTTAAGATATTTGCGTAAACTTGGTTCAAGATTTAAAACTCCAGCTACCTGTCAGAGTTTTCCAAGAAACACCAATACTTACTGTTTCATCCCGTTGATGGTACTTTGCAGTGAGATCTCTAAAGAAGTATGCAATCACCATTTACCACTATATCAGGCAGTAACTGAGGCCTTTATTTAGCTCTCTACATCAGGGACCAAAAATTTTTTACAGAGGCAAGGCCATTGTGAAACTAAAGTTTATTTAGTGTTGACACATTGCACTAACTCTTAATATCATGTTGGAGAAATTACATCGCATATAAGTTTGAAATCTTTCTAGGTCTTTGAAATCATGTGTACACAAAACCATGGACTGTCAGTCTTGCTTTGATTAATTATTGTCACATGTGTTGGTATACAGTGAAAAGTGTTGTTTCTTGCACGCTATACAGACAAAGCACACAATTTATTAGAAGGAAAGGAGAGGGTGCAGAATTCAGTGTTACTGTCATAGCTCATGTGTAGAGACAGATCAGCTTAATATACAATAAGAGATTAAACTGAAACATTATTGGAGAGTTTATAAGATTATAATAGGGTTTTAAATGCATAGAACAAGAGTAAAAGATAGAATTAGAGGGTATGTTGGACACAGCTTGCAAAAAGTCGCCAAACTCCAGCACCATTTGGAGATCAATCGAATGTGGAAATATGATGACAATGATTATTTTGGGGCAGGTGTTGTTATTTTGGAGATAACCAATACTAAATCAAACCTGTTTCATGACGTGCTTGAAAAGACAAATAAAAACTACCAATCTGTGACTTCTACCTGCACCAAACTGGCTGGGATGGGATTTTACCATCTTGCTCCAGTGAGACCAGAAATTCATGCCCAAGGTCAATGGATATTCCTGTTGCCTGCCATTCATCTGCTCCAATTTCTGCCGACTGACTCAAAAAATCTCCACCCAGCTGTATTGAAATCCAAGAATATCAGTCTTGTAGTAGCCATGAGATGGAGATGCTGGCATTGGACTGGCATAGGTACAGTAAGAAGTCTCACAACACCAGGTTAAAGTCCAACACATTTATTTGGAATCATGAGCTTTCAGGGCACTGCTCCTTCATCAGGTGAGTCTGATGAAGAAGAGGCAGGCCAAAAGCTTGTGACTCCAGATAAAACCTGTTGGACTTTAACCTAATGTTGTGAGCCTTATTGGGCTTGTGGTAGGAAGATAAGATAATAAATATTAATACTCCAGACCCAATATCAAAATACAATGTTATTTATTGGTTATGCTTTATTATTAATATTGCAGTCAATGATTGGTTAGGTCTGTTGGCTGACAGTTGGTTCATGAGTGATGTCAACAGTGCAATTAAATTCCTATACTGACTGAGGTCATTCCTAAAGCCCCATATCCTCAAACTTGCCCTTCGTCTGAGATGTGGTGATCCTCAGATTAAATGAACATCAATTAGCCTCTGATCATCTGGGAATACGGTGACTAACCTTTATAAAATTGTGAGGAGCATGGATAGGATGGATAGAACAGGGGTCGATAACCAGGGGGTATATATTAAAGGCCAGAAGGTTTATAGGAGATGTGAGGAAAATCTTTTCCACCCAGAGGGGTGGGAATCTGGAACTCACTGCCTGAAAGGATGATGGAAGCTGGAACCCACACAGCATTTAAAAATTATTTAGATGAGCGCTTCAAACACCATAGTATATGGGCAAAATGTTGGAAAATGGGATTAGAATAGATAGATTAGATTAGATTAGAATAGATAGGTGCTTGATAGGCAGTGGGGAATCAATGGACCAAAAGATCTCTTTCATGCAGTAAAACTGTGTGCTTTCAGACTGCACAATCTGGAACTCAAATTTAGCTTTTTTTTTCTGCCCAAATCTATGACTGTCTTATTTTTGAAAACAAATCCCAGCCACCGTTCAGTTGGTAGCCGTCTTGCCTGTAAATACAAAGTTTTGAGTAAAATGGAGGCTGACAGTGCATCATGGAGGAGGCACCAGAAACAGACAAAGCAATGTAGAAAATACGAGCAGGAGGAGGCTATTCAGCCGTTCTAACTGCCCTTAGTCCGATGGGAGGTCAAACCCAGGCCCTGTCCTCCCAAGTGAGCCTTTGAGATCCAATGTCATCATTCAAAGCAAAGCAGCTGAATCCACCCGCCCCCCCCCCTCCTTCCCTCCTGGCTACCTTTCCTCCTCAGTCAAAATGACAAAAACAGATTGTCTTGTTGTTATGGTATTGCTGTTTGTGGGAGCTTGCTGCGTGCAAATTGGCCGCCAGTTTTCTGGCATTGCAACAGTGACTGCACTTCAAAAGTACTTCATTGGCGGTAAATCACTTGGAGAGAGGTCTGGTGATACTGAAAAGCACAGAGGGAGTCATTCTTTTCCTCTTTGTCCTTCTCGAATATTAACTTGAAAACAACGTGAAAACCAGTATTAGTTCCAGACATTTCCCAGTGGAGAATTGAATGGATACTCTATTTGACTGTTACCTAAATTGAAAATAAATGTTAACTGGCACTCGGAGCCGATATTAATTACACTGAAACATGACAATTCAAACTACAGTTACATATCGAATGTCACCTCACCTCCAACTCAGACACCTCCAAGGTTGACATGGGATTTATTTTAGTTGAATACCCCAGTAGGTAATTTTGGCGGATTGTATGTTCTCGCAGAATACATGTGGAAATAACAAAACTAAACACACACACACGCACACACACACACAGTTACAACCGAACGAAACTCCACACAAGGATTCGATATTAAACATACTTGGAATGATTATCAATAAAACAATGGATAAATTAAAGGCAAATGCCTCTTGCAATGACCCAGCAGGAAAATTCACTTGAGTTTTTCCATCTAGTATGAATTGTTCCGCCGTTCATTAACATTCAAATTTCGCCATTCTCTTGTCCGGCGGAAAATCTTTTTTTTAAAGTTATTAATTTATTTTTTCCGCGAGAATAACTCTTTGCACCTTTCTCGTATTTAGTAAATAGGTTCCAGTCTAAGAACAAACATATAGCTTTGCCTCTGAATGCCCCATCACTCTCAGAATATTGCAACATGTGTTATTTTCAGTACAAGCGTTTTATTGCTGCAGCGGACTCAGGAGGGTACATGATCCATGGGTTAAAAACGGACCTTTCGATGCATTCACACATCCGGCTCGCTGCATTCACCGGTTTGTGTTTCCCAGCTAAGGGGAGCATCATTTCTTTCATACAAAGTTCCAGAATATGTAGCAGGTATGATTTTTATTTTTAAGTTGAAGATGCCGATAGCAGAGCTCAAACTGAGAGCCAAAATACACACATACACACACACAAACGTCTCGATTGTTCACAAAGGAGCCGATTGTGCACTCCTTCCTCACAAATGACACCTTTTCCCACGGGCGCCTTTCAGAGCAACCCCAGAATCTGCTTCTCCTTTGTCCGGTTTCAGGGGAGTGTACAATGCGGAGGGCTAGAGTTACACGAGTTTGTCTGTAATGGATATTTGCCACTGAACCGGCTGAATTCCTGGAGTTCAGACACCACTTACATAGCCCGTTCTACCTGTTTAGCTCGAATTGAAACAAATGAAAGTTTGCCCTCCCCCCGCCCCCCTCCCACCACCCACCCACTCCCCACCCCCACCCACCTCCCCCTCCACTCCCTCAGAGGGAAGCAGGCAGAATTCTTTGTTGTTGCCCCAAGTAGTGTTACAGTAGACGTGACGGCCTTTTCCCAAGCGTGACTCGAGAGGTGACCTGATCTTTCTGGGAAAGGGAGAGCTTCAAAACGTACTGACTGTGGGCACTCGAAAGTGCAAATTCCAGACAAAAGCTCCCACAAGATGTCAGTCAGCCGCGTCGATGTAAACAGAGAAGCCCCCAGAAGTCATCAAAAAAAGATATTAGAATGCCGCTTTGTCGGCTTTAATGCACACTTCAATCCCAATTTCAGAACGCTTGTCTCGGCACAGCCTTTTAAAGGAAGAAACTTTTTTTTGATGCAAGGCTCGAAGTTTTCAGAAGGGTTACCGTGAGGAGGTGGGGGGAGTGGTGGGCGTTGATGTATATGTGTGTGTGTGTGTGTGAGTGGGAGAGAGAGTTTAGTGAAAAATAGAGGCTGCCAGACCGCACCGGGCTGGAGAAACTTCCATATCAATTCCAACCATCCCAAACCGGCCCAGAGAGGAAAAGACACTTTCTGTCGAAGAACCGCGAACCTAGCAGGCAAAAGTTGCCAATAAATAAATTGGTCTCGGGCAAAATGAGTGTGTGCTGGGGTAAGGGAGGGAAGAAGACCTTCAGAATTCTAGTCAAATATCATGTCCTAAACGTTGAACATTTGGATGCATGGTCCCCGCGTTCTTTACAAATATTGACAGATGTGGGGATCGTTGACACTGGCTGATTTCAGATTCGGGAAGAGGCTTTTATTATCTATCAGTCGGCTGTGTTTTCTCAATTACCGGTACTGCTCGGCGCTCACCGTCCTCTGCTTTGCTGAAGCACCCGAAAGTATTTGCCAACAACGGTTTAAAGTTACGGCGGAAAGAACTTTAGCAGGTGAAAAGTGTCAGAAAATGTCACATAGCAGACTCCGGAAATGATTGGACCGCGATGTTACAGAATAAACTTTTTACATCTGGTTTGTTAATCTGTTAAAAGCATTAAAAAAAACTACTCCTGAAAGACGGTTAATGTGATATTCCTTCTGCTCATGGCGAATTTCAACAGTAGTTCTTTTGCCCCTTATTTTGAACAAGCCCCCGCTTTCTTCTTTTTCAGGATCTTTCATTTTGTCCGATCGCTGTTACATATTTGCCAAACTTCCGCAATGAAATCATTGTCTGGATTCAAAAATATGATTTTGCTTAAGGCTGCGGGAGAAAATAGAACGCAATCGCGTATGTGAACAGGATTGTGTGGGTAGAGTCGGGTGTAGATGAGACAGAATGAGCGCCTTGTGCGAGGGAGGGGTATGTGGGCGAGAGAAAATGTATATATAAGAGAGGGAAAGTTGTGTCTGTGCGTGTGTGAATTAGAGAGGGAGATATATATATAGAGAGAGAAAGTATGCGAGAATATGTTTGATTGAGACATGAATTCATGTCTGAGAGAAAATAATGTGTTTAAAGGCATGTGTGAGAGAATATAATCAAACACCAGAGAGTGGTATGAGGTATATATGTATATATATAAAATCAAACACCAGAAATGTGTGAGGTAAATTGTTTGTGAGACAGAATAAATGACCTACTTTGCATTATGTTGATCTTTCTCTACACCCTAGCTATGACTGTAGCATTACATTCTGCAGTCTCTCGTTTCCTTCTCTATGAACGGTATGCTCCGTACAGCGCAAAAGCAATACTTTTCACTGTATGCTAATACATGTGACAATAATACATTAAATCAAAACAAAATGTGGCTGCGTGAGGAAAAAGAACTGTACATTTGGAGCAGTTTCTAGAAGAGGGATCCCGCTTCTAGAAGAGGGGTGTGTGTATTGTGCCTGTATGGCTGATATTGTGACTGGAGGCAGAAATGTAAGAGGCATAAATAGTGAGATAGTAACAATTTCAACCAGGAGTCACAATTCTGAAGTTGAACTTGGTTTCTTGTTCCACTACCACACACTGACAATCCGTTCCACACTGGGGATGTAAAGGTCCTCTTGCATGTCTGATTTTTTTCAGTTGTCCTGAACTTGTAAATCTAACTTCTTGAGTTTAAATTTTGCATGCAGCCAAAAAGCATAGAGTCATACAGTGCAGAAAAGGCCCTTCAGCCCATCAAGTCTGTGCCAACAATAATTACCACTAAAGGCATGCTAATCTTATTTTCCCACCTTGTCCCATTCAATTCAATTCAATCTTGAATGTCATGATTTATAAGAGCTCATCCAAATATTTTTTAAATGTTGTAGTGTTTCCGGCCTCCACTAGTTTCCCATGCAGTGAATTCCACATCCCACCACCCTCTGAGTAATTTATTTCTCAAATCCCTTCTGAATCTCTTGCTGTTTTGTGATTGACCCCTCAACCAAGAGGAGCAGCTGCTCCCTATTCATCTTGTCCATACTCCTCAATCTTACACACTTCTATCATATTCACCAGCCCCCCAGCCTTCTTTACTCTAAAGAAAATAATCAAAGCCCACTTAGTCTTTCCTTACAGCTCAAATGCTCCATTCCAGGCAACATCCTGGTGAACCTTCTCTGTACCCTTTCAAGTACAATCACATCCTTCCTCTCGTGAGCTGACCAGAACTGCACACAGTATTCCAGCTATAGTCTAACCAACGTTCTGTATAGCTCCAACATTATCTCCTATGAATCTAATGTGTCTAAACCTTTCATAATTATATATACATCTGTTACCTCCTTTCAGTATTGTTCTTTTAAGAGAGAACAGATAACAAATCATCAATCTTTCTTCTGCGTCATTCTCTTATATCTTCAGATCAGTCCATGTAGGTCCCTCTGTACCCTATCCAATAACTAAACATCTTTTTGAAACAGAGATCAAAACTGTATGCAGTATTCCAGATGTGGTCTCACTGGGGCCAAATACAGTTTTAAAATGAATACTCTGGATTTATATATTTATTCCTTGCTATACATCTTACCATTCTGTTTGGTTTTTGTTTTAACAGTTTAGGAACTAGTGGTGATGGTTTTAGTGAGCTATCCAACAATATGCAAAGATCCTACATCAACATATTCCCATTTAACACATAATCCACATCAACCTTTCCTCTGCTAAATCTCTTAACTTTACATTTCCATGTATTAAACTAGAGCATCTGGAGGAAACCCATGCAGACATGGGTAAAATGTAGAAATTCCATACAGGTATAACTCAAGACCGGAATCGAACCCAGGTCCCTGGCGCTGTGAAGCAGCAGTGCTAACCATTGTGCCACCATATAATTCATTCCTGGCATTTCATCTCAACTTCTTCTGTGAATAACGTTCATGTACTTTAGCAATTCTTTCTTTTAAGGTAGATACAGAGAACTATTTCTTTTGGTTAGAGAACCCAGAATAAAGAGACACCACCCAATCAGGAAGAATATTTTCCACACAAATGGTAGTAGAAGTCTGGATTAAAGAGGTGTGGATGCTGGGACAAATCAACTATTCAAAACTGACACAGTTAGATTTTTGCTAGGGAGGGCTATCACCGGATATGAATCAATGGTGCATAAACTAGAATTGAGAAGCTGAATGGCTTACTTCTGTTCTTATGTTCACATGTCTAAACAATCCAAGTAAATCCCAGCAATAGGACGATGGCTGGGCCACTGAAGAAAGGGCTCAAGGATTTAAACAGATCTGATAGTTCCCTGCAACATGCACCATATGACATATGTTGCAAAATAATAGTGTGCTGCATGATGTGCAACATGGCAATACAAAAAGGATTGTCACAGGGAAGGCAGGAAAGTTATCAACTGATGAGGAACATTTGGACGAAAAAAGCAGCAGAAGGAAGATAAATACAATACATTGTGGCCAGAGAGGACAGGGATCAACTGATATAGCACTACTATCTGTGACTTTTTAAAGTTTTTTTATTCGTAAGGCTTACACGAGCACTGTAATGATGTTACTAAGAAATTCCCCCAGTCACCAACTCCAGCATCTGTTCAGGTCAATGCACCTAACCAGCATGTTTTTCAGACTGTGCAAGAAAACTGGAGCACCCGGTGGGAACCCACACAGACATGGGAAGAACGTGCAAACTCCACACATATTCACACCGGGAATTGAAATGAATCCCTTGTGCTGTGAGACAGCTGTACTAACCACTGTGCCACCATGCCACCCACTTGCACATTCTCTTATTTAAAAAAGTGAACTAAAGCTCCTTTACCCAAAAAACCTTGTTAGCTGCTTCTATATTCCTGCAACCTGCATTAAAACACATTGAAACCATTCATACAACTTTGATATGAATGACATATTGATAACACAGACTTACATATATTCTATGAAAAGGCATTGCAGACCAAACTGCCAAATGTGATAAAGGTGATGAACTTACCTCCAAACACAATATTTGCCCAACATTTGCTTAAAATATTTACAAAGTCCACATCCACTATTCCGATGAGGCCCCTACCCCCAAATATCAGCTTTGGAATATTGCTCTTAATCCTATTGGGACCTTGAAGGTGGCTGTGACTGATGACCTCTGTGGGTTCAACCTGTGAAGGCCTGGCTGCAGACTGAATCACTTCAATTACAGCTGGGGTTGTCTCTCCCAGCTAGCCTTCTGGCCTCATTGCATTTATTAGTTGTGTTGGGGAGGTGAGAGAGCAATTGGACAGACATCCTGAGAGAGGAAAATATATAATGCTACAATGGAACCATTGGTATAATCAAGAGCTGAAAATTAACTGTATCACTGACCTATAATAGAATAGATTGCTAAAGATGAATAATGGTTTAAAATATCTATCTATTGCAATCTCTAGGCTTGGAGACTGTATGGTAGCTATTTGACCTTCTACCAAACTTGAAAAGGCTGTAACATAAAAGACAATATTTCATATATATAGCACATGTAACATAGTAAAATCTTATATTTCATTATTGGGTTATCGAACAAAATTTGACTATAAGCTATTTGAGGACAGATGATCTAAGTTTGGTCAGAGATAGATTTTAAAGAGCATCCTGGAGGAGGAGAAAAGGATTTATTGTTTGCGAAGTTTCAGGAAGGAATTCCAGAGCTTAGGGTCTTGGCTGCTAAATGCAAATTAGGGATGAGCAAAAGGCCAGGTTTGATGTAGTGTAGATATTTTAGAGTGCTGTAGGGATTGGAAGTGGTTACAGAGATAGGGAGGAGGGAGACCACAAAGAAACTTGAAAACAAAGATAAGAGTTTAAAGTAATGAAGTTGCTTAACTGTGAGCCAATATTGATCAACAAACACCAGCTGGGTAAGGGGACTTGGTGTGAATTTGGACATGGGCATCAGAAGAATACTCAAATCTACAGGCCATTATAATCGGGATGAGGGTTTTAACAGCAGCAGCTGAGTTGAAGCAGGGACAGAATGGAATGATCTAATGGACTTGAAAAGAAGAGACTTCAATGATGGAGCAATTATGTGATAGGAATACAACACAAAGGTTGCAAACAATCCATTTTCCAGAGAGAGGGATGGAAATGATAGCTAGGGAATGGAGTTTGTGGCATGGAGGGAAGACAGTAGCATTAGTATTGAGTTTGAAGGGCAGAATGTTGATGAGAAATATGAAGGGACCTAAGCAAAACCAGAGTTAATAGCTCAGGAAGAGAAGTTGTTGCAGATAATGTTCAGGTTATAATTAGATAGGTAACAATGGAACCACACAAGTACAATCCCACCCAACTGGACAATGGAAGAAAGTTGTCCGAGGAAGATGGTATGGTCAACCTTATCAAAGAATCCAGACAGATCACGAAGGACAAGGAGGGATAAATTACTACGGTCACAGTGGCATAAGGTGTCATTTGAGACCGTGATAAAACCTGTCATAAAATTATAATGGAGCAGAAAACCAACTGAAAAGATACAAACATAGAGTTCTGAGAAAGATGCACACAGATTTAGAAGATGTGAGCATATTCAAGGAGTGGAGAGGAAAAAAAGATTGGAAGTGGGTACCAGTCCACAAGGACAGTATGGCCCAATGTTTTTTGAGTGAGGAGTTGATGGTAGATTTGAAGGATAGGAGGGACAGTGCCTGAGAAAGAATTAACTACTGATCGGTGCAACTTGTGGGCCGAAGGGCCTGTTTGTGCTGTATTGTTCTATGTTCTATGTTCTACTAACAACATGGAGGCAGGTAAAAACTGACTGTTTGCTGATAGCAGAGTGAACAAATATTTAAGGTGATGAGCAGGATGGGTAGTAGGTGATAATCTACAAAAGGTTTCCTTGCTCATCTTGATGCTATGAGATTCATGGGTCTGGAGTCAATGTTGAGGACTGTTGGGGCTCTATAGTACTCAGTTGCCGCTTTTGATGGGTCTGCTTTACCAATGAAATAGAGCATACCCTGTGTTGGTGATGGAACAGTCTGAGATGCTGGGCAGAATTGTCCAATAGCCTCTCTGCCACCCCACCTACCACTGCGGCATATTTTCCAACAGCAGAGGTCTTCCCATCCCACCAATCCTACATGGTTTTGCATGCCTTGTACTTCCCACTAACAGGAATGCAATAGTGGTTGTCATTGCGGGACTACTAGATCCAGGAAAGGGTGGAAAATTATGGCCATTTGTATGTATGAAATGATTCTCTGTGCAATACAATGTCAGGCTGTTTGTTGACTGTCTCCCAATTTTGGCACAAATTCCCAAATGTTATTAAGGACTTTCCAGCATTTAATGCCCTTATTGTGCCATATTTGTTGCTCAGTGGTCAAACCTATTTTGTTGGACTTTTTCACAATGGTTGACACAGCTGAGCAGTTTACCAGACCAGCTCAGAGATGGCTGAGAGTCAATTACATTGCTGTGAGTCACATATGAATCAGGCAGGACAAGGATGACAGATTTCCTTTCCTGGTACCAATGAACTTGATGGGTTTTTATGACAAACCAATTGTTTCATGCTTTCTATTACTGAGAATAGTACTGATGAATTTTGAATTAATGTCTCTAGAGTATTAGTCCAGGCTTTGGATTACTCATCCATTTATAATATTACTGTGTATCCCTGAATGCTAGAAAGTGACACATTAATACTGACTTCCAAGTATTGAATCCATACTTTTCTCTGCCCATTGAAGTGGTGGAAGCTACCTCGCTGAATATATTTAAGTCAGGGGTAGATAGATTTCTGATAGACAAGGAAATTAAGGGTTATGGGGAGAAAGTGGGAAAGTGGAATTGATCCACTTCAGATCAGCCAAGATCTTATTGAATGGCAGGGCAGGCTCGAGGGGCTAGATGGCCTACTCCTCCTCCTATTTCTTATGTTCTTATGTTCTTATACTTCTCGCAAATCAAGCGATAGTTGCTTCATTATGCTAATTCATTTTCTTAACCTCTCCATATTAATCAGGAGTACTCTTCAAAAAGTAATGTAACCAAGCTTGTGTAAGAGGTATCTGAACAAATACAAGTTACCTTTAGCGATAGAAGGACAATATTGGAGATGTAGCATTACATTGTGGCCACTCAGGTAAAGCTTAGAGTGTACTTAACCACAAGAAGTCTGAAATCATGAAAAAACAAAGCCAACACAGACATCGTCACTCATATGTAAAGTGGTGTCAGCATGAAGTAATAATTCAAGTGAAATATTTAACTTTATCATGAAGACCGTCATAGACTCAGCACTCTAGAAACTAACTCTTAAGTCCAAAGAAATTGAGGTTGGTCCAATGCCATTACTCATAGAATAAGGTTGTGTAAAGTCTGGACATCATTAATCACAAATGTAAATGTGAGCTACTTCATAAACTGGTTATTCAAAATTGCTAAACTATCAGCTTTTAAAGTAATCTCACCAATATATAACCTCTGACTCTGATATACTCAGAGTATAGCACAGATTTAAAATGATACACAGAGTAACCTTTGTTACTCTGTGTATTGAGTAATTCCATCTCACAATGAATGGCTACACAGCTGTTGATAATTTTGATTAAATTTTCCATGATAAGTTCATGTACTGAACTTTAAGTTGTGATTTGAAAACAATTAAAAGTGCATGACTTGTAGGCTGTTTTCCTCATTTGTAAAGAAAGATCTTATTTCACTAACTCAGCATCTTAATGGTAACCCTAATCGAGAGTTAGTAAATTAAATTTATTTTGATTAGTGTGAGGCTGCTCAGTGAAATGAGTGATGCATTATTCATTCCTAAGTCCACGCTAAGAAGTTAAAAACTAGATTGTTCTTTTGTAAGGAGTGAAAAAAAGGAATTAAAGATATATCTGGTTCCTTGGCATTTAATTGTCAGGATACAGAACATTAATTTCCAACATAAAGAGACTCAATAAGACTTAGAGCCCCGTTCAGATACCCTCAACCTCAAACTCTTCAAAATGGACTAATATGAAGGCGTCACTGATCTGGAGGGCTTAGAAAGGTTCATGGTGTTGGATGTTCCTGCTATACCTTTAACAACAAACCTTTGTTGTGAATCAATTCCATCTAAAAAAAAGGTTTATTTTGGTTGATAAAGGAGTATTCCTGAATTTTGTTCATGTGATGAGAAGAAGCAGGATGCAAAGAGGAAGATGCAGACTATTGAATATCAGGTAAGCAGCTGGAACATTAAGTAAGATGAAAAGCATCACAAGAGTTCCTTGTACTACAATAACCACCATGTAAGAACAAAATATAATTAATGGTTGAGGTAAATGCAACAAGCAAGAGATGGATGTGTTTGACTTAGGAATGAGAGGCAGTATTATATGCTCATGAGGCAGGTGATCAAAAATGTAATGGCGGGGAGGGAATTGTTCAGAGTATGGGGAGGGAGTTGAAAAGGAATGACTGTTGCTGGGTGCTACAGGGAGAAATTAAGGGCCTTCCTGGTTCTTAGAACATAGAACATAGAACACTACAGCACAGAACAGGCCCTTCGGCCTTCAATGTTGCGCCGACCAATATAAAAAGCAATGCCCCTCCAAACTAAACCATTCCCTTCTCTTCCATATACTTATCAACTAACCTCTTAAACGCCACCAAACTTGGCGCATCTACAACTGCTGCAGGCAGGCATTCCACTCCCGAACCACCCTTTGGGTAAAGAACCTACCTCTGATATCCGTCCTATAACTATCACCCCTTAATTTAAAGCTGTGTCCCCTCGTGCTAGCTTTCTCATCCTAGGAAAAAGGCTATCACTGTCCACCCTATCTAAACCTCTAATCATCTTATATGTTTCAATTAGGTCCCCTCTTAGCCGCCTCCTTTCTAACGAAAACAACCTCAAATCCCTCAGCCTCTCTTCATAAGACCTGCCCTCCATACCAGGCAACATCCTGGTAAACCTCCTCTGTACCCTCTCCAATGCCTCCACATCTTTCTTATAATGTGGGGACCAGAACTGCACACAATACTCCAAGTGCGGCCGCACTAGAGTTTTGTACAGTTGCAACATGACGTTGCGGCTCCGAAATTCAATCCCCCTACAATAAAAGCTAAGACTCCATATGCCTTCTTAACAACCTTATCGACTTGACTGCCTACTTTCAGGGATCTATGCACATACACACCAAGATCCCTCTGTTCATCAAGACTATTAAGAATCCTACCATTAGCCCTATACTCTACACATTTATTATTTCTGCCATAGTGCATTACCTCACACTTTTCCACATTAAACTCCATTTGCCACCTCTCGGCCCAGCTCTGCAACTTGTCCAAGTCTCTCTGCAAACTATAACACCCCTCTTCACTATCTACCACTCCACCGACTTTAGTGTCATCTGCAAATTTACTAATCCATCCTTCAATACCCTCATCCAGATCATTTATAAAAACTACAAACAGCAGGGGCCCCAAAACAGACCCCTGAGGTACACCACTTGTCACCGAACTCCACGATGAATATCTCCCATCAACCACCACCCTCTGTCTTCTATCTGCTAGCCAATTCCTAACCCAATTAGCTAAATCACCCTCTATCCCATACATCTGCATTTTCTGCAGAAGTCTTCCATGGGCCACCTTATCAAACGCCTTACTAAAGTCCATATATACCACATCAACCGCCTTACCCCCATCCACCTCTTTAGTCACTTTTTCAAAAAACTCAATGAGGTTAGTAAGGCACGACCTACCCTTCACAAAACCATGCTGACTATCCCCAATCAATTCATTTCTCTCTAAATAACTATAAATCCGATCCCTAATTATTCTCTCCAATACTTTGCCCTTGGTTCTTGGTGGGCCTTTGAAGTATGTTACTAGGATTGATGCTTCTAGAGCCAGTAAGCTCAACGATATATCCCTGGGCATGCTGAATGCTCCTTCTTGGAATTTTCAAGCCACTTGTGGAAGGGAGAACTCTGCAACTTGCCCTGACCCCTCTGTCTTGGACTTCCAGGGAGATTTCAGAAGATCTAAAGGCTTGCCTTTAAATCAGTATTGCAGGATGTTTTCCAAAAGGCAATACAAGCCACCTTGTGATGCATCTCAGACATAATTAGGTATGGAAGCCTGTTAGGAATTGCAGTCAAAGGTGTCATTTTCATTCCCAACAAATTTGGGTGGGAAACACATAAGTCAAACTTAAATGAGATCCAGAGATTAAAATATCTTGGGCTTGAAGTTTTGCTGAATGAGTAGATCTTTTATTTGTATTGCAAGGCTATGTCCCTGTATATTCAAAATATGATTTTTCAATATTCAGCTGGCTGGAAATTGTGCAATTTGAACTAAGACAGACCAAACTGCTTGAAAATACATGGCTACATTATATGTTGAAGATGAGTAACAAATAAATCACTCCCATTGGAATGTGAAGAAAGAGACAATTCCTGTAATCCGGATATCCATTGAAACTCATTATTGTCTAAAAAATGCAAGCACTGGATGGTGAAACAAAGACTACTGTGGAGAGACAAAGCCAAAATCTCATGGACATATACAATCCGTGAAGAATTGGAAGGTAAGGCTGAGCCATTTGAGGGAGATTAAAAGGGACACAGGCAATGTCAAGCAAATCTTCAGCAGGAGAGAGAGGCTAACAACTGCTCACCTCTCCTGCTTTTGAAATAAGCATGTCTCCCAGTTTGAGAAGCCACAAACCTATCCATGAACAAATATCTTGCAATAATTGCAATGTTTTCTACATCTGACCACATCCAGAAATGAGTTATTCTAAACCATCCATGACAGTTACTATTGATGCCTCAAGGACAGTCTAAGAATACTTAGTAGTCCAAAGATGTGCATGTTAAGTTGATTACCATGCTAAATTCCACTTAGTGTTAGAGGGACTAGCTAGGGTAAATATGGGGTAAGACTGGTGGGATTGTGGTCGGTATAGATTTGATGGGCTGAATCATTTCCTTCTGCACTGTAGGGATTCTATGATTCCATTTCTTTACCTTTTTTTTTCAATTAGACTCTAATTCCCTTTATTTCCAATACCTGTGTGTGTGTGGGCCTCAATGGCAGCATGAGTGCCAAATGCTTGAATTTAATTTTTATTATTTTCTTTGGATTTAGTGGTTAATAAATTTGTTATTTCTTTGACTCAAGAAACACTGTTTGATTGGCTCCTTATTGCTCACAGCTTAAATAGTTAACTGCATTTTGATTTGGAAAAAGCATATCATTGTTAAAAAGGAGTTTAAACTTTTCTTCTGGCCAACCAAGGAGATCAATAGAAAAGTCAGTTCATCCCTTCTCACCTGGTTGTAACAACTGGCCTTGATCCTTCACCACCAAAATCACTCTTTTCATTGAAATCAATCCCAATCGCTGCGCAAATGAAAGAGGAAATTTAATATTTGAGAAAGAAAGTTTGTAGAAAGCAGGGTAACATAGGAAAATAGGGGAGAACCAGAATGAATGAGGAAATGGGAAAAAATGTATTTGGAACGTATGTGAGGAAGAAAAGAAAATGTGTAAAGTGAGTGAAAAAGAGAATCATAGAAATAACATGGTGCAGAAGTAAACCATTCAACTCAGAATGCATATGCAGGCTGTTTGCAAGAAAAATCCAATTAAACTCACTTCCATGTTCTTTCCTCATAGCCCAGTAGTTGTTTATTTCTTTTTCACATATTTAGTTTTAAATGTTACTATTGAATGTGCCTTCATCACACTGTAAGACGTTGCATTGCAGTTATAACAACTTTTATAAATTTTATATAATATATTCTTTCCTCTTACTATCCTGATCATTTGCCAAATATTTTGACCTCTGTTGCTGATATTTCTATCATTGGGAATATTTCCTCCTAATTTTCTGAATCAAAACCATTCAGAGTTTTAAACTTCTCTATCGAGTCTCACTTTATCTTTCTTGCTATAAGCAGAACAATTCCAGTTTTTCCAGTCTCTCCATGTTACTGAACTATTTTATCCTTGGGCCATTCTAGTAAATCTTATCTGCATGCTCTCAAAGGTCTTCAAATCCTTTCTAAAGCAGTGACCAAAATTCACCACAACATTCCACCTTTGGTCCAACGAGTATTTTTCAAAAGTTTAACATGATTTTCTTGCCTTTGTACATGTCTCAATTCATAAAGCGAATAATTCTATATGCTTTTTTCTTCATAAACTTCTCAATTTATCCTGCTGCTTTCAAATGTTTGTGTTCATGTGCTGAGGTCTGTATGTTATTGCATCCATTTCAAAATTATATAATTTAGTTTATATCATCTCCCCTCATTTTTCCTACCAAGATCAATCACCTTAAACTTCTCTGCATTAAATTTCATGTCTGTAACCTCTTGAAGTCTGTTATCCTTCTTTCTATTAGACTCAGTGATGAGAAACTTGAGTTATGAAGATAGATTGGAAAGGTTGGGACTATTCTTCTTGGAGAGAAGCAAACTGGCAGGCGATTTGATGGAGATGTTTGAATTTTCTCAGAGTCCCTCGATAGAAACTGTTCCCATTCATATAAGGATTAAGAATGAGAGGGCACAAATTTTAAAGTGATTTGTAAAAGAAACTATTGTGACGTGAGAATAAAGCTATTTGTACAAAGTGGTTTGGGTCTGAAATGCATTGCTTGGAATTATGGAGACAGGTTCAATGGAGACAGTCAAGAATGTATTATACGATTACTCAAATAGAAATAATGTGCAAGTGTATGAGGAAAAGGTAAGGAAATGGCTCTAAACAGTGATGATCATTTGGAGAGTCAGTGCAAATATGATGGGCAAAATGACCTCCAAGATGTAACAATCCTGTAATTTCCAAAGTTTTATGTCATGTACAAAACACTGAAGTTATGCAATGTACATCCAAGTTCAGAGTATTAATATATATACCAAAAACACCAGTATCCCAACACAAACTCATGCCAAAATGCACACCTTCCTCGAGCCTGAAAAACATCTGTTTATCACAATATCTCCACTTTCTATCCCTTAAACAATTTTGGTTTCACATAGTAACTGCCCTTTTAACGTCACGAGTTCAAGGCTATGACTTGGTACCTTATGAAATACTTTTGAAAGTTCATATATAGAACATCAACTGAAACATCCTCATGCATCCAATTGCTTCATCAAAGAACAGATTAAGAATGTTATGTGAGAAAACTGTGTAAAGGAAATACAAGAAAGAGAAAGAAGTATGTGTAAAAGAATGTTCATGAGTAAATTAAAATAATGATGTATGTGCTGGTGTTGGAGATTATATGTGTGAATTGTGAATATGGGTAGGTGAGGCAGAAAATGTATGTGATCCTGGATAAATAAAGGTGTGCATATTGCATGCGAAATGGATATGAGGGAAAGAGGGAATATCTACTGCATTACAACAGTAATTACATTTCAAACTTTAATTTATTGGTTACAAAGTTGAACATGAGCAGTACCATTTAAAATAAGCATGAGATCAGTATTTGATAGTGCCTGCTTATATTTGTCTTTATAGAGACAGTATATTAGTAAATGTAGGGCATTTCTGTTAAATCTTGTAATGTAGTGGATGCTATCTCTCTTTATTAAAATGTCCTCTCTTTGATTAGTTTGATGTTTTGCTCTACAAAATTATTAAATTGGAGAAATAAAGGACATGGTGACTTATTGGTAATGTCACTGGACTAGGAATATGGGTTCATAGGCTATTACAGGAGCTGGTGGAAATTAAATTCAGTTACTAAAATCTAGAATTGTAAGCTAGTTTCAGTAATGGTGACCAATAAACTATTACTAATTGTTGTAAGACAAAACTCTGGTTCACGAATATCCTTTAGGGGTGGAAATCTGCCTTCCTTACTTGATCTGGCCTCCAGGCCAATCCAAAGTCACAGCAATATGGTTGATTCTTAACTGCACTCTGAAATGACCTAACCACTCTGTTAAGGAGTAATTATGGATGGGCTAATACTGGCCTTGCTAATGATGCCCACGCCCCAGGAAATATTTTTTAAAAAGTATTAAACTTTTTTCCAACTGTTATATGTTTACCCCTGGGATTTGCTTTAATGACATTGTTTAAGCAATAAACAGGTAATTTACAAGCTGTTAAATCTGTACATTATTGAAAAGCAGCAGTGTTTAGTGATTGGAACTGGGAGTTGATATTCAGCAGTTACTCCTCGGCAAAACGATCATGTTCACCGAACGATCTACCAACCAGAAATAAAACGTAGATGGAAGTTTTAAGTCAAACATCTGATTATTTTTAAATTCAATTAATGAAATCTAAAATTGAAAACAAGTCTCAGTAACGGTGATCATTAAGTCATTTTGAGAAAGAAATCCACATACTCCTCATTGGGCTATTTAGAAACGAGCAGGGTCGATTCCAATATAAAACCATATCATTAATCATAAACATTAAAATATAAATCACAGTGAATTCAGAGTCGAACAGTGCCCCTGTTATATATTAATAGTTTTTCATAGATTACGGTAACAATCGAGTAACTAGATACTTTTAAAAATTCTGATCAGAATTAATTAAACCATAATGTTGAAACTTTTAATGCGCTGAATATTTATACAGCGTAAAGTTTACCGTGTCATTTATGATCTGAACTGCTCCTGATGTGTGGGGTTGTAAGGGGAACATTATCCAACTGTTTACCTTGATAGCTGTCACTTGTCAAGAGCCGAGCGTCGCCATGGATTTCAAGCATGTCCAAAGTGGAACTGCCGTTCTGGGACACAGTCTCACTGCACATGTTGGTGTGTTGTGCGGCAGCAGTTCCTATGCTTTAACACCCCGGCAAAATGCGTTCTTAAAAATTGCTCTCGACTCCAGAAAACCTCTTACGTTGCAGGGTCTCCAGCCCAGTGCAGCAATTCATCTAAGGCCAGAGGGGAATGGATGCCTTATACAAACTAATGATTAAATCTGCATCTTTGTTTTCAAACGGGTTGACATTGGAAAATTTGGGGAATGCAGTCTGCTATATTTGGGCGTGGATGGGGATGCATAATTTATTAAGTAAAGAACAGGCGTTAAATTGTTCCAGAAGAATAATCTGGATATGTCCATCAACTCTAATGTGTTGACGGACACGGTATTAGATGACAAAGGTAATGACATACTGTTTATCCATTATACAGGCAATGCTGGTTAACACTACTGTACTTGTATTATAAAACCACTTATACGTATGGGATAGTGTTACTGGCCATATTGGTAATATAATCATCCCATGTTATTGTAGCATCCTATTAACAAGAAAGAGTTGACTGATGTTCTGGCATATACCAGCGTGCCAAGAGCAAAGGGATATTGGGGGACATTGTGTAGCTACAGGGAGAGAAGAAGAGCTCCACAATCATTCGAACACAACCACCTTGTATCTGACTCATTACTATTCAAATAGTATCACTGGCAAACACGGAATTGTAATTAAAAAAAAGCTGGACACTGACTTTTCCATTGTCGGAAATACTTGAACTGGGTGTGAGAAAGAAGTGAACGAGTAAATAATTTTTACAAAAGAAAGTTAAGTCCTTTTCTTGAATTATTTATAAAAATCGAAGTGCCCGCCCGTTATCGAAACTTTCTCTCCCTCTCGCCCACTAACTTAATTATAACTGTTTCTTTAGCAGTGATTGTTACACTATAGGGTCATCAGAACCGACACAGGCTACACCGTACGAATATTTGCCCTTCCAATCGGAATATGTCAAAAAGGATGCCTATGTATGCTGAAAGCATTTGTAATAGATGCAGGTTTCCCTATTGACAGTTTGTGTAACTCCATCAGGAATCATTGCATGTACTGCATGTGAAACGGGTGGCAGGCATTGGATCAGAGGCAGCAAAGCAGAGAAAGGGATCGATATTTATGAAGAAAAAACATTCTGCTCCTCAGAAAGTGGAAGATGTCGGAAAAAGATACAACAATCTGAGAACATATACCCGCCGAGTCAAAAACAGTTTCCTCTCTGATGCCATCAGACTTTTGAACGGACGTACTTCTGTTGATCTTTCTCCACACCCTAGCTATGACTGTAACACAACATTCTGCACCCTCTCCTATGTACTCTATGAACCTATGCTTTGTCTGTATTACACTCAAGAAACAATACTTTTCATTGTATCCCATTACATGTGACAATCAAATTAAACATCTTCATACTGGATCCACAAAAATAGGTTTCTTCAAACCTAATGACAGAAAAGTGTGAGGACAACTTGGGGAAAGTGAGTTGAGGTGAAAAAAAGACAATTTATTGAATAAAAGCAGCAATTAGATGATAAATATGTTGACCTACAGTTTCAACAGGCAGAAATGTTTTTCTTGTCCCGATCTTTCGCTCTCTCAATAGGTGCAAATCAAACACGTTTTACTAGAAACATTCCGAAGCCCAAAATCCTGATCCACACCCTCCCTGGGAATTATCAGGGAAGTGTGAATTTCCCCTGCTTCTGAGGACACAAGTTGGAGTCAGGAAACTTTGATGGAAGTGACTTACTTGCCTGAATTGTTAGCCAGGAAATGTAGGGAGAAAAATCCTAGCCCAGTTTCAAGATAACTATAGAAATGATTGCTCCCTCCAATCACTCATACTGACCCCTCACCCTCAAGCCTGCAAACATACCCCATGATCCCTGACTCCTATGTCCCAACAACTTGGCCTGACTAGCCCCCACCACCTGACTGCCTCTCTGAACCTCCCATCAGCACCTTGACCCAGCCTGACTCTTCCTAACCACCAGATTCTTTCCCTCAACCCCAGCTTCCAGTAAACTGATCCACTCCCAGTCTGCTCAGCTCCCACTTTACTTAACTTCCACCATATCCAGCTATCACCCTTTCCAGCTATCAACCTACCCAGCTTTTATGCTAAACAGCTATCACCCTACAAATTTACTATCCTACCCAGCTACTGCCTTACCCAGCTATCACCCTGTCCAGCTACCAGCCAATTCAGCTACCACCCTATCCAGCTAACAGCCTGCCCAGCTGTCATCCTACACTCCCTTACCCACTCACCTCACTTATCCTACCCACTTACATGTCTACACATTCATCCATTCACTCATTTGTTAACACACTGAAGGCTTGAGATATTTAAACTCTTACTTACCTGAATATAGCGGCTAATGTTATTAATTGGCGGGGGGTGGGGGGTGCGGAGGGGGATGACTTTTGTACAGATCTAAGAGTTTCTGAGTGCAGAGCCCTCCATTCAGAGATTGGCCAAAAATATTGGAAGACGCTAGTTAGCTAGTTTCATTGCACGAACAGGGTCAAATCAGGGGTTTCAACCCTGATCAGGCATTTTAGACCAATCTTCACAATTCAGCTAGAATTTCTCTGGCAGTATATGTAAGAACATACAAACTCAGTAACATAAGAAATAGGAGCAGAAATAAACCATACCATCCCTGAAGCCTGCTCTATATTTCAAGCGAAAAAGTACAAAGGGTTGTGAATGTAGCCAGTCCATCATGCAAACCAGCCTCTGTCTACATTTCCCACTGCCTCAGAAAAGCAGCCAGCATAATCAAGAACCCTACAGTTCTTCAGGAAAAAGATGCAAAGGTCTGAGATTACATACCAATCAACTCAAGAACGACTTCTTCCCTGCTGCTATCTGACTTTTGAATGGACCTACCTTATATTAAGTTGATCTTTCTCTACACCCTAGCTATGACTGCAACATTACTTCTGCACCCTCTCCTTTCCTTTTCCTCTATGTAATCTATAAACAGTGTGCTTTGTCTGTATAGCATGCAAGAAATAATACTTTTCATTGTAGCCCAATACATGTGACAATAAATCAAATCAAATCAAATCAACAAGATCATCACTGACCTACAACCTCAATTCCATTCTTCCATCTGATTCTCATATCCTTTGAATCACGTAAGGTTCCAAAACTATGGTCAATAACTGACAAACCATAGGCCTTTAGGGTGCATAATTTTAAAAATATTTCTCCTTGGCTCAGTCAGAAATGACCAGCCCCTTATCCTGAGACTTTTCTGCCCTCTAAAAATTCACTGGCCATTGGTAAGAATTTCTCAGCATTTATCCGATCAAGTCCTTTCAGAATCTTGTAGGTTTCACTGAAATCACCTTTTGCTCCGCTAAACCACAAAGAATAGGCTCTTTATACTCAGTCTCCCAACACAGTCATTCCCAGAATCAATCTGGTGAACCTGCATCACACTATATTGAAGACAAGCGTCTCTTTGCTTTGGTATATGGTATTCTGGCTGTGATCACACCACTGTAGCAATTGGAGCAAGTTTTCTTTTATCATGTACTCTGAAGCTTTCTCAAAACTCTCCCATTTGTCCTGACTTGCCCCATAGAAGCAATTCTGTGGTGTGGTAAGATATGCATTTGCCAGTCTGTCTTTTCCCCAATGTCTTTAAGTGGGCAATCAATGAGTATTTAAGGGCTATTTCCTATCTGCTTCAATTCAGGCTAGTAGGAGGAGTTTAGGAGTGGGAAGTGATCTAGTAGATCACCAGGTCTCAGGTCTCAGGTGAACAGGGGGAAGCACCTTTTCCATGGGCCAAAATGAATAAACAGAACTTTGATTAATCTCTGAATCACTAATCAAGTCATGAATAAACTGGTGTATACTTGGTTCCAATCCTCACTGATGACATTAATCTCATCCGCACACAAGCCACCTGGCCAACTGAATTATATCCCATGCCCCAGGAAACAAAGGAAAGCATCCCTTCTTAACCACTTTATCTACCTTTTTCAATAGCTTTAGAAATCTATGGACCTTTATTGCATGTTCCTCTGTTCCTCAACATTTGTCAGTTTCCAAAAAATAACTGTGCATTCCCTTTTCTGATTGCACTCTCCAGACATATTACCTCACATTTCTCAGAAGTGAATTTTATTTGTCATTTTTCTGCCCAGCAGATCATATCTTTCTGCAACCTACAGCTCTTTTCACTATAAATCACATGAACATTTTGTGCATCAACTGCATAATTTTTATTCATATCTCCTACATCTATACCATCAAAAGCAAAAGATGGTATTATCACCAGATTACAGAAACAGAGCTAATGTTCTGGGGACCGGGACTCAAATCCCACAACTGCAAATGATGAAATTAGAATTCAATGAAAAATATCTGGGATTAAGAATCTATTAATAGCCATGAAACTATTGTCAATTGTTGTAAAAAAAAGTCCTTTAAGGAAGGAAATCTGCCATCCTTACCTGATCTGGCCTATAAGTGACTCCAGAACCACAGCAACATGATTGACTCTCAACTGCCTCCAAGGGCATCTGGGGATCGACAATAAATGCTGGCTAGCCAGCAATGTCCATGTCTCATGAATGAATTAAAAAAAAACTCAGTGCTGTGGAACCTTACTGGAAGCAGTCATTTATGGTATGTATATCTATATTTGCATGACAATCCTTTGGAACTTCTAATAAGCAATTACCTTGGACTGTGATAAATACCATTTCAACATAAGGATCAAAATTGGAGAGGCATATACATGGCCTTTTTTTGTCAGATAATAATACCAGAAACCTACCTGCTGAAAAATAAACCTGAAAGGGGTTTGCCTTTTAAAATATCCTAATTTAATTCAAGCAGTTTATGGAGGTTAGCTATTAACACACAAATAAACTCCCCAGTGTTCTGCCAAAAGCAAATCTCTCATTTGTTAACAAAATGTCTTAATGAGAAACATCATATATTGATATTTCTTGCCTCCTTCACATCTTAGCCAGCAGCAGGACGTCTCCTGCTATCATCATTTGTTGATAAAAAAAAAATTAACAGCCTTTTTGTTACTAGATGTTGATGCCCTAGCCTGCTTCCTGCTAGTTCTAATTACTTGAAACCCTGGGAGCTCTCTATATGATCATGTTTTTCTATCATTGAAGTGCGCACCCCCCAACACACACACATTAACACATTTTGTGTTTAAGCATGAGTTGAACACATGTTTTTAATGATGTCTCCTAATTTAAGGAAAAAACTGCTACATTGATGTTTATTGTTTCCTTATGCACTTTAGAAGCAGCAACATCATGAGATTACTTCCGGCGACAAGGGATTGATCACAATCTACCGAAACTTGTTTTGCCTCTGTGGATGATATGATGAAAGATAATCAGTCCAGCAAGAAAATTGTTGGAATAATTTGGCTGGGATTTTCTGCTCCTGTCTGCTGCATTTTGTGCCTAATTGTCCACTTCTTGATTCATTAAATATGCATCAATGGGAAACTCGTGAGTGGGCAGGTCGGCGGCCTGGTTCACCCAGCCTCCCATCACCTCAGGAGATCATCACTCAGGCGCCATATGTAAATCATGCCCGTGCATAGCTTTTTCAGTACAAGAGAGCCTCCAAACCAAAGAGGCCTAAGTTAAGTGACACCTTAGTGGGTCACTTTCTAGATTCAGTAAGAGGTCTGTCAACAACAATTTTAAATCCAACCAATTTGTTTGGTAGTAAACTTGCTAGCTTTCAGCCTTTGTGCCTTCGTCAGGAACACCTCATTTGCCTGACGAAGGCACAAAGGCCGAAAGCTGGCAAGTTTACTATCAAATAAATCGGTTGGATTTAAAATTGGTGTTGTCAGACCTCTTACTGAGTTTACCCCAATCCAACACCGGCATCTCTACATCACTTTCTAGATACCATTGAGAGTTGCTGGGAGGTTTCTACTCCCTTCTTATGGTGGTAGAAATAGTTCCATAACCCTCACAATTATGGCTTGGTAGAAGGTGGCCACTGTGATGAGTGCCAATTCCACAAAGCAAAAATCAGCCATCCAGCGCAGCAACAGAATGAATGATCTCACCCAGGGTAAGTCAACCATCTCATCTCTCTCAATTCATTCTTACAATCCCCTCACACAATTGTGGAATTGTCCACACTGCCAGCTCCAGTGACATTACTGCCAGCAAAGGACATTATCTTACACACTGTCACATCTCCACGTGGGCTCAACTTCTGTGTACCTCACATTTCCATGATGTGGAGATTTCAGCATTGGACCTGGGCATATTAAGAAGTCTCACAACACCAGGTTAAAGTTGAACAGGTTTATTTGGTAGCACGAGTTTTCAGAGCGCTGCCCCTTCAGCAGGTGAGTGGAGAACTGGGTTCACAAATATTTGCCCTGTTTGTGAACCTAATTCTCCATTACCTGACGAAGGGGCAGTGCTCCAAAAGCTCGTGCTAGAATCTGGTGCTGTGAGACTTCTTTTTGTGCTCACATTTCCACCATGTATGTGGCTCTATTCAGCACCCACACAATGCAGGAATCTTTGTCATTTGCCTGGACATTTGCTCTCCTATCATAATCCTCAACAATTCTGTTTCTATTCTATTGGCCAGTTCCTCCTTTTTCATCTCTGATGATGGGAATTGGATCAATGATGTTTAGATATCCCTGCTGACTCATCCTAATCCCAGATTTACTTTGCTGGATATCAAAACTGAGATACTATAAAGCACCAGCTGCCTGACTCCCTACTTTAAATTCTGTCTTTGACCTCTCAATTATCTTTTTCTCAGACTCTTCCATGCCACCCCATAGGAAATCATGAACATACATCACAAAAATTCCAGTTTATTTTCCTTCAGACTTCCAATAGGACATTGCTGGATCTGCTTTTAATTGGACACAGCAGTCTTCAGCAATACAGATCGTATAGAGAAATACCAAACCTTTGATGCATCACTTAATCTGTATACACATTTGTTCAATGTCCACAATTGTCCCTTGTCTTGCCTGCTTCTTGGATGGCCTCAAAAAAACTTTCCTTTGAAATGCGTTGCCCTGCAGAAATGCTGCTTTATTATCTATTGATTTACATATCCAGTCATTAGATGCTAGAATGGCAAAATAAAATTCAGTTTCACTTTTCCTGCTGTGGGTGAATCAACACTAGTGTCTTCTTCATATCCATAGGCTACTAATCTGGCTTTTGCATTGTATGTCCCATCTTGCAAAATCTTCTCTGTGCAAACCCGCCGATGGGACAAAGCAGGCTGCTCTTCGTCCAGTACCTCGATGTACACCCCAAAGTCTTTCCAACTGTCCAATTCTCTTTCTTTGGCCTCCATAGATTCTATTTTATTAGCACCAATCGACGCTTCCCTATTATGGGAACTTCTATTCCTATTACTCCGATTACTATGATCATTTTTGTTCCTAGCCTTCCAAGTTAAACTCCAACACCTACTGCTGTGTCCATTCCTGCTGCTACTCTCAGACTGCTGTTCTCTGTTGACACAATTTCCATCACAGATACATAACTTTTTTCTGAGTTCATAAGTGCTTGTTGTCTCATTCTCAGGACTTGACCTTGCTTTTTTCCCTTCCATCTTTTCACCCTATTTTCCCAACCTATCGCTTTTGCTTTCTGCCCTCACTCTTGAATGTTGAGACAATGTTTATACTTTTCTGATGCCTTTCTTGCTTTCCCGATTGTAGTGGCTTTCTCCACTCCTTGACCCTTCATGTATGTATGATACCCTACTTTGGGTAACTGAACTTTTGAAGTAGCATCTCCTGCCTCAGTGTTACTTTATTGATCATTAGATTCCCTTTCATCTATAGCTGTTTGATCCTCATTGTAGCTCAAGCTATGTGCATGTAAGATACAAGGTACCTCCTGGGCACTTTTATATCTTGCCTAAAGGCTCCAAATTCATAACCAATTTCCACTACTCTCGAAGAGTGGACTTACACTGTCTGGTTATTGTGTTGTAGTACGACTACTTTTCCATCCGTTTCTATCAATTTCCTGGGCCTTTCCATTCTTTTAGGCCCTCTCTTTTAGAGTAGACAATATCCCCTTTCTTGAAGTATAACCCTGACGGTTCTTATGCAATGCCTAAGGGCTCTTCTTATCCATTCTGAAACCTCAAACTTAACGAGGTCTTTCTCCCTGTATGAATAGTGTTAAAGTCTGTCAAACAGATGGAGCTAATTCTTGTCCCTTCTAATGTTGGAGGAATTTGGTTACTACTGATGGCCACTTTGCATTCCTCCTATATACCAAGTGGCATGGACCAAAGCCCCACCACCATCTATAAAGAGTTTTTTGCTTGCACTGCCCATGCTAATGCAATCTACAATTTACAGCCCAATTGATCTGCCAACATTTTGTGCAACATGTCACTTATAATTGTGACTCTTTCCACAGAGGCCATTGCTGAATGGGCTCTCCACTACAGTGTGCATTATTACAATATATAAATTTTAGCACATTTCTTGAAATTCATCATTTGCAAATTTACCCTCATTGTTTCTCAAAAATTTAGACAGTGACCCCAACCCTGTTCCAATCTACTGGGTCATTATTTTATCAAAAATAGTCTTTTTTATCTTTGCTGCAAATCACAGTGGATATGCTAAGCTGGGTAGGCATGTCCACAAAGTGTAACAAGTAGATGCCTTTGCTCTTATCCCATATTTTTAACTCCATCGCCATTACATCATTGAAATCTCCAGATAGTGGTAGATTCATGAGTGAAAGTGAGGGTGTCCTTTATTTTATGCAAGTTTCACACTGGGCTAATATTTGCTCTGCGAGATCATTATGTCATTTGTCCAGCACACCTGCATTCTGCAGCACTGCTCTCTGTCTCTGTGGTGTTAGATGAGTAAACTGCTTATCAACTTTAAAAATAATCTTTTTGTCTACCATCTGTAAGTGGCACTAATGCATCATGAATTCTTTGATCCCCGATAATTTTGGTCCACTTAAGGGAAGAAAATAATGGCCAAATCTTGTAAAGTGTAGGCCCACTGTTTTCCCAAATACTGCAGCTTTATCCTGTTTCAAATTGATGGCCAAATGCATTTTCTTCATCGCAGACTTGCTTAATAACGATGGTATATCACTGGAAACTATATCTGCACTTATGAATAAGATAGTTCATACAATCCTACAGAGAAGTACCACCCTTTTGGAAGACATTAAAGTATTGACATCTCCAAATCTAAAGCAGGTAGAACTATCATGTTCTTTCACTTCCTTCAGTCTTTATGATCAAGAGATCCTAAATAACGATCTAACCAATCTTGGCCACAGACAGCGGATGTACATCCACTATCTAAAACAGCACAGTTAAAAGAGTCTATCATCAGAGTGCTCATTATAGGACCCAACTTTTCTGCCGCCAAAACAATGTCTTCCTAATCCTTACCTTCATCATTGTTGGTTGCTCTGTATTCTGTGTCACATATAATTTCAAAGACATGATTTCTTCTTTTCAGACAGTTTACTATGTAGTGGAAGGAAATTGCATTAGAAATAATGATTTACAATCCCTTTTGCATTTCTTCAACTTAAACATCTTTGATCAATTTCCCATATGCATCTTCTTTCCTCATCAAATTGATTTTATCTGGTTTCAACACAAGATTTGCTATTAATGTAACAGTCTCTATTTAAGGGCCTTTGTATGTCATTGTGTCTGGCATGTGGCTGACTTATCATTGACTCTTCTGTTCTGGATAATACTCTTCTGGATAATACTCTTCTGGATAATATGACATTCCAAACTGTATTGAATAAGGTGGTGGGGAATAACTGTTTCCAAAAAACATTTTTAATGATGCTGTCATTTGATCAAAGAACGGCTCTGTTACCTTAGCTGTATCCCAGTCATTACTAAAAGAATAGCCATTTGTGACAGACATGCACAATCCAATAACTTAAAGACAAGCACTGCATCTGAAATCTCCAAATCAAATTTAATTAGCCTGTTATGGCCCTATCAAAATCTATGATATACTCTTCCATGGACTGGGTACTTTGTCTTCTCATTTGTCAAACATTACCCATCCTTTATTATTCTCCAAAAACTCATCTTTTTGATAAAACTTATCTCAGCATCATAGCAGGAGCTGTAGCCCTTCTTTATTTAGGCCATCTGCCATTCAATTGGAAAATACTTTACTTCTTATCTTGATCCTAGCTATGTGAGTATATTCTTTCCCAACTCCCTCTCAGCCATGTGTCTGAGTGTGCCGTTCCCCAGTCTCCTTTAGTCATGTGTCTGAGTGCACCCTTCCCCAGTCTCCCACAGTTGTGTACCAGAATGCATCCTTCCCCAATTAGCCCGCCCAGTCCCTCCCCAGCTGTGTGTCTGAGGACATCCTTCCTCAGTTCCCACCCAGTCTGAATGCAGGTTTCTCCAGTTCTCTCCCCACCAGCTATGTGTCTGAGTGCATTCTTCCCCAATCTCCTCCCAGCCATGTGTCTGAGTGAACCTTTTCCCAACTGCCCCAGTCCTGTATCTGAGTGCATCCTTCCTCAACTCCCCCCAAGTCATGTATCTGAATGCACTGTTCCCCAACTCCCCCCAATCATGTTTCTGAGTGCACCTTTCTCCATTCTTTCCCCCAGCCATGTGCCTGAATGCATCCTTCCTCAGTATTCCCTTGCCAGTCATGTGTCTGAGTGAACTCTTCCCCAGTCTCCCCTCACCAGTCATGTGTCTGAGTGCATTCTTCCACAATCTCCCTGCCAGCCATGTGTCTGCCTGAATCCTTTTCCAACTCCCCCAAACTTGTGTCTGAGTGCATCTTTTCCAAAACTTCCCCCAGCCATGTGTCTGAATGCACCATTCCCCAACTCCCCACAGCCATGTTTCTGAATGCATCCTTCCCCTGTCTTCCCTCCAACCATGTGACTGAGTGCATTCTTCCCCAATCTCACCCCAGCCATGTTTCTGAATGCACCCTTCCCCTGTCTTCCCCCAAGCGTGTGTCTGATTGCATCCTTCCCCAATCTCTCCTCACTAGCCATGTGTCTGACTGCACCCTTCCCCAACTTCCCCCACCCATGTTTCTGAGTGCACCAATCCCCAGTCTTCCCCCAGCTATGTGTCTAGGTGCACCCTGCCCCAGTGTCCCACTACCAGTCATGTGTCTGAGACCAGGCCTGTATTCTAGAAGCATAAACCAGGAGAAATAATTTATTTGTATCTATACTATTTAGCCTCTGCAGAATCTCATATATTTCAATTACAATCAGAGGTGGGAGGGTGGAAAGGTGGCAGTTTTGGGGGGATTCATAGATAGAAAGTAGAGAGTGAAAGGAGGCTTTTATCCATCAGTTTGTATGCATTGACACCTAGGCCCATGGTAGGAGAGCAATGTGTTAACTCACTGATCTACTCTATCCCTTAAAATTTTAACTAACATCTTTATATTTTTTCATCTAAACATCTTTTAACTAACATCCTTTATAATTAAACATGAACAATACTCTGCACATAGAAAAGGCATAAAACAGTCACAACCTTAATGTGATGTAAGGTCAGTTCATATCAGAGACAAAAAAATCTGATTTTCCATTGCTATGTTTTTGTTCCACAGTCATTGCTCCCTAAAGGGCCACTTCTCTGATGCCTTTTTGTGGTCCGTTGTTTTCCTGGGCGCTTAGATCTCTCTATTTATCCAGTGATTCCATATCAATTGCAAGGTTGTTTGTTGTGAGTTGTTGTTCGACACAGCGCAGGTGGGTGAGATGAAGAGTGGGTGTTCTTTTGTAGTTGTACTCCAGTATCCAAGCACTTTGGAGAAACAGATTACCTGACCATTGTCACATTGCTATTTGTGAGACCTTGCTTTGTGCAAAAAGGCTGTGCACTTCTAATATTCTGGAATTGATTACACTTTTAAGAATACTTAATTGGCTGTAAAGCACCTGGGATGTAATGAGATATAAATGGAGGCCCTTCTTTCATTCTTTTTATTCTTTTATTCATAGGTGCTCCACTCACCATAGCACAATATTATTAAATATGTATACAGATTTCCTTCCATATTTCTGTATTTTCACCCTCTGAGGCAGTAATGAGTAAACTCAGCGAGTGAGTGGGCTACATGAGTGACCTTCCTTCATCTCAGTGGGCCACTAGATTGAAATCAAATTTGTTCACTAATTGTGACCCTTTGAATAAGATTAAATACATTTAGTTCATGCTAAATATTGTATAATGAACTATAGAAAATGGTTAATCATTTACATATTAATAGAACTATCATCAACTTCAAACGGTAAAAACAAAAGGGATATTTATACTTGGACACAAGAGGTTGCACAGGATTCTCACAGTGAAGTGCAATCAGTATGCACCTCACTTTACTTGCCCTTGTTTTAAGCACCCTTCAATTCAGTCACACTGTAGAAAAAACTGTGTATGCATAATGATTAACAAAATGCCCAGTGGGCCCCACTCAGAATACAAATGGACCACATATGGGCCCCCAGTCAACAAGTTGCCTACCACTGCTCTGAAGGCCCGAGGTATCTTCATGCTATGATTTTATCAGCATAGATACCAGGAGTAAACCATTGAAAAATCCATGATGTCATAAAATCATAGAATCCTTACAGTGTAGAAATAGGCCATTTGACCCATCAAATCTGTGCCATTCATAATCTCTCCCAGGTCCTATCTCCATAACCCTACTTATTTTTCCTGCTAATCCCCGACACTAAGGAGCAATTTAGCACAGCCAATTGACCTAACCTACACGAACTTGGATATGAAAAAATATTTCCAAGGATGTTCACAACTCCAACAGAAAGAGTCTATTCACTTTAATAAATTCACAATTTCCATTGATGCTTTTCCACAAACATGTGAATGTTATTTCTACCTGTGAATGAAGTTTGTTTTTGCACAAAACTTTAAATGAACTATTTCATTTGTAGAAAAATCAATTTAAATATTGGTTCCAAAGCTCAATGGCATTGGTTGAAAGAAAACAATCAGAGGGGCCTTCACTTGATCAGCGTCAGAAATCACATAGTACCTATATTGTGAACAGTCTTGGACACCTAATTATTGAAAAGACAGACAAAAATATGCTTCCATTTTATTTATTAGTGTCACAGGTAGGCATACATTAACACTGTAGTTAAGTTACTGTGAAAATTCCCTAGTATACACACTCTAGCGCCTGTTTGGGTACACAGTGGGAGAGTTTAGCATGGCCAATGCAGCAAATTAGCAAGTCTTTTGGGCTGTGGCCACTGGGTATAATGGTAATTGCGTTGGATGGTACTGGGTAGGATGGTAAGTGGATAGAGTGGCCACTAGGTAGGGTGGTAGGTGAATTGGGTGAGGTGAGTGGGTGAGTGGGTGGGTTGGAGATAATCAGGTCATGAGGAGCTTTCATATCAGGGGCTAGTGAGGAAAAGCCAGTGCAGAGTCAGGGGGTCAGAGTGTGGTTACAGTCATAGAGGTTTACAGTATGGAAACAGATCCTTCTGCCCAATTTGTCCATGCCGTCCTTTTTTTTAAACACCTAAGCTAGTCCCTATTGCCTGCATTTGGCCCATATCCCTGTATACCCATCTTACCCACGTAACTGTCTAAATGCTTTTCAAAAGACAAAATTCTACCCGCTCTACTACTACCTCTGTCAGTTTGTTCCAGACATCTTCTGTGTGAAAAAATTACCCGTCTGGACCCTTTTGTATCTCTTTCCTCTCAACTTAAACCTATGCCTTCTAGTTTTAGACTCCCCTACCTTTGGGAAAAGATATTGACTATCCAGTCCCTCATTATTTTATAGACCTTTAAGATCATCGCTCAGCCTCCTATGCTGCAGAAAAAAAGTTCCTATTTATCCAGCCTCTCCTCATAATTCAAACCATTAAGTCCCAGTAGCATACGAGTGTATCTCTTTCTAGTTTAATAATATCCTTTTGATAATAAGGTGACCAGAATTATACACAGTATTTAAAGTGTGGCCTTACCAATATCTTGTACAACTAAACTAACACCTGTATACAATGTTCTAACCAATGAAACCAAGCATGCTGAATGCCTTCTTCACCATTCTGTCCACCTGTGACTTCACTTTTAAGGAGCTAAGAACCTGTACCCCTAGATTCCTTTGTTCTCTAACTCTCCCCAGTGCCCTACCATTAATTAAGTCCTGCCCTGGTTCAATGTACCAAAATGCATCACCTCACATTTTTCTAAATTAAACACCATCTGCCATTTGTCAGCCTACTGACCCCAACAATCAAGATCCTATTGCAATCTGAGATAACCTTCTTCACCGTCTGCTATGCCACCAAGCTTTGTGAGTTCTGCAAGCTTACTAACCATGCTCCTATATTCTCATCCAAATCATTAATATTAATGACAAATAACAGTGGACCCAGTACCAATTCCTGAGACACACTTCTGGTCACAGGTTCCAGTTTGAAAAACAACCCTCTACAACCACTCTCTGGCTTCTGTCATCAAGCCAAGTTTGGGTGGAATGTGGTGGTGAGGGCTCATCAAGTTGGGTTGGACCTTAATCAGGAGCGTTGAAGATTGAATTGGCATTCTGTGTGTTAGGAAAGGGTTACCAGATCTTCCAATTAATTCCTAATCAGGAATTGATGTCAATTATTCAATAGAAGTCACTGTTTTGCAAAGGGACCACTGGTGCATTGTTTGTTGAAGAGGAATTATGTGTGATGTTGGATCAAAGAAATAAAGGTAGTTTATGAAGAAGCTCACCATATGTCTCCTTTACTGAGGGGCTCAAACACTGGAGACTGTAAGGTCAGATCCAGGGAATCCAAGGTCAGGGGAGGGAATCACATGGAAGGGCTGGTCAGATTAAGTCAAGGGGAGTATGAGGTTGAAGGGGGGAATAGGAGGATAGAGACAGAGTGAGATGTTGAGGTTTTAGCCAGAGAGTTGAGGGAAAGTCGATGGGCTAGGTATACAGTTAATCAGGAAATAATTATCCAGGTAAATAAGGCACAACTGACTGAAGTCTCTGACTTTAACTTCAAAATGGAAACTTTTTTGGGCATTTGCAAACAGCAGGAGAATTGACCATTGGGAGTACAAATTTACTGATTAATTCCCACAGAATCAGTGCCATTCAGACTTTTGAAGGGTTCCAAAGTGCATCTTAAAGTTTTAAAATTATTTATTTATTAGTCAAAAGTAGGCTTGATCAAAGCTGCAATGAAGTTACTGTGAAAATCTCCAAGTTGCCATATACGTCCTGTTCGGGTACATTGAGGGAGAATTGAATATGGCCAATGCACCGACCCAGGACATCTTACAGACTGTAGGAGGAAACTGGAGCCTCAGAAGAAATCCACACAGACATAGGGCGAATGTGTAGCCTGTACACAGACATGACCCAAATCGGGAATCAAACTCAGGTACCTGACACGATGAGGATCCTGCTTGAGGATCATGTTGGAATTTTCCAACTGTTCTTGCTGGCGGAATTGTCTAGTCCTGCCAGTGGTGCATCCCAATGTGGGTGGAGTCAATGAGAAATTATATTGATAGTAGTGGGACCAGAAAGTTCCATTGCCAGCCAATGGTGAGCCACCTCCCACCTTGACAAGAGGAGGCAAGAGAATCCTACCCCATATCCAGTCTCCAACTCTTTGAAGACTGGAAGATTGGGCAAATATGCCTCTGAGTCAATAAAACTGCAACAAAATACAGATTTTTACAATATTCACAGAAAAATATTTGGAAGGAAATAAAAGAAAATGTTTACACTGGAATGAATAGAGATTGAATACATTCTTTTTTTTAACGAAGAAAAATATTTAGAAAAAGGATTATATGGAACACATAACACAAAAATAGAGTATTTATATCAACTAGCTTGTTCTGATGTTTATATTTCACACTAATCTTTTTCCCATTCTTTCTGCCTCATCTCAGCCTTTCAGCAGATCTTTGTAGTTTCTTGTACTTGCCTAGTTTATTTCTGGAAGCATCTAAGCTATTGGTCTCAACAACTTCAAACAACTCTCTGAGTAAAGAAATGCTCCCTTATTTCCTTATTTGATTTATTAGGGACTACCATGTATTTGTAGATAACAGTTTTGGGTTCTCCCATAACTGAAAACATTGTCTCCTGTCCTATCCATGATTTTGAAGACCTTGATTAAGATCTCCATTAAGATCTCTAAGGTTTCTCTTTCTCACGAGAAATGCCCTAACTTGTTCAATCATTTCCATTGGCTATAATCTTTCTTTCTTGTACCATCCTTGTAGCTAATTTTTGCACTTCCTCCAGATCCTTTTTACAGTATGGAGACTAGAATTATGCACAGTATTTTATTTGTGGCCTAACCAGGTTTACAAGTTTATGATAACTTCCCAACTTTTGAGTTCTATACCCCAGAACAAAATCCGAATGCTTGCTTTAACATTTGTAATTGCTTTGCTGACTTATAATGTGCTTTTAATTGGATCTTTAATTGGATAATTAAATTGGATTTAATTGGGTTTTCTCCGGGTGCTCCGGTTTCCTCCCACATCCCAAAAATGTGCTCTTAGGTTGATTGGGTAACAAATTGTCCCTACATTGGTCCCTGTATGGGAATCTTCCACAATAGGCATAGCCTAAAGTCATGGATATGTCATTAAGACGTTAGGACAGCGGCGCGGGCTCATTGGGCCGAAGGGCCTGTTTCCCGTGCTGTGTTGCTCTTTGTTCTTTGTTGTTGTTCTTGTTCTTTAATGATTTATTCCTTTTTTTAAATTTTCTGAGATGCTTGTGTTCCTGTTTTTCCAAGCAAAGTGCACCACCTCACATTTATCAATGTTAAAGTTCATTTGTCAATTAACACTTAGCTCCGCAAATTTTCTAATGTTTTTGTGGTGTTGTATATTCTTCCTGAATGGATGGCACTGTGACTGTGGTTAGCACTGCTGCCTCACAGCGCCAGGGACGCAGGTTCGATTCTGATCTTGGGTAGCTTTCTATGTGCAGTTTGTATGTTCTCCCCGTGTCAACATGGGTTTCCTCCGAGTGCTCCAGTTTCCTTGCACACTCCAAAGATGTGCAGTTTAGGTGCATTGACCCTATTAAATTGCCCCTTAATGTCCAAAGCTGTACAGTTTTGGTGGATTAGCAGGGTAAGTGTGTTGGGTGTTACAGGATACGACAAGGAATAGGGCCTGGTAAGATGCTCTATTGGAGAGTCAACGCAGGTTAGTTGAGCCAAATGGCCACCTTCTGCACTTTTGGGATTCTATGATTGCTCAGAGTTGGCATAGCGTGGGAGGAAACTGGAGCACTTGAGGAAATCCACACAAACACAGGGAGGGTATACAAACTCCACACAGACAGCCACTTAAGGTCAGAATTGTTTGCAAATTTTGAAATTAAGTTATTTGCTCCTGAGTGATTGAATGCATTTGACAGCTATGACAATGAGTGAGTTACACACACACAGCACACACACAGTGGGTTCTTGATGCGGGGGACAAACACATAAGCACCTCCTCATATCTCCCTCATCACTTCCACATACAAACATGCTCTTTGCCTTTATTTCCTCCTTCCTTCCCAAAAACCTGTCTGCACACTGGACTCAGGGAGGAGAAAAGCCCAGAGTGAATATTGAGCTGCTTCTCAACCTACTTTTCTATGTGTTCTTGACTCGAAGACTCTGAATGATGACTCTGAATGGGTCAATAATATTTGAAATGTTGGTTTATTCTCTCCCCACAGATGCTGTCAGACCTGCTGAGATTTTCCAGCATTGTCTGTTTCTATATCAGATTCCAGCATCCGCATTATTTACTTTTACCTTAATCTTGGTCCCTCCCACTTTCCTGGTGACCAATACTTGCAGCCAAGTATGCCTCTCCCTACCTAGTTCTGCTTCTTAATGGAACAGGCAAGAAACTTTTCATTAGTCAGCCCTGCAGCCTGGCACTTTATAATGGTCATTTTTATTCATTATTCAATTTTTTCATTACAATTTTTTGTATTGACGTTGCTTTTATTTTTGCTCAGGAAGTTGTTTACGTTTTCTTCATACGTTTGGTATTTTTTCAAGTTCATGTTTAATGTTGGACCAAATCAGATCTCCAGCAGCTGCTGTTGGATTTCTTGTTGAAGGGAAATGAAGGGGTCACAAGACTTCTCATTGCTTATAAGAGAGCTGGCTAAAGGAGTTATTTTGCTCCAATAGAAATGTGCTACGACTGGTGAGTAAACCCAATATTTTTGGTAAGATTCAGTTAGGGACCAGTTATATTTTGATTTGAGTTTCAAGACACTTGCCACAATACTGCCACAAGATTCCGTGAGTTTGAAGAAACAAAATGAAAATTTACTATACAAGGTCAGAACTAGAACATAGAACGTAGAACAATACAGCACAAACAGGCCCTTCGGCCCACAAGATGTGCCAATCGTATCTATACTTACTAGGCCGTAGAACTATCTGTAACAAATACAAAACAATTTACAATATCTATCTTACACTAACATTCATTGTTAATGTTAACATAACATTAATATGAGGTACATGTGAAAGAACAAGCAAACTGGTGGAACATGTCATACGCACAATATATGCCAAATGCAATCAAAACAGAGTCCATGGATTTGTCAACAAACCACAAAGACATCATTAACTCGGTGTGTCAATCAATCTCACTGAAACTTCTATGTCTCTCTCACAAGAGATTGTAGTCTTCATCCTCAAAGCTGTAACCGGGAAATTATTTCCAATTGTCACTCCAACACATACAGCACCAACAATGACCCACCGTGCAGGGTTTCAATCTCGTCTCCTGAGATTCTGTTGCCCTGAATTTTTGAGTATGCACTCAAATCCCAACTCACAAGCATCAGACCATCAGCTGTGCAGAAGAGCATGCTGCTGCTCCAAAGGGTCCGTTGCCCCAACAGCCTGACAACCAACCTTTGGCTGCTTCCTTGGATTTTTGTGTTTGTTCTGAACCTTCTTCAATAACCAATGGTTCACATAAGCCTTCTTGACATAAAGCCAGCTACCCACACCTTTTTCCTATTTAGAATTTTTTTCTCTACTGCTCTCTGTTTAACTGAACTGGAATCTCTTTCTCTTCCTATCTCCTATCTGGAATTCTTCTTTTCGATGGCGATCCACTCCAATACCTTGTTTTTTTTGCGCCATTTTTCGACTTGCATAGAGGTGCTAAGCCCAAAGAAAATGCTGATCTGCACATGTTTCTGGTCTGTGCACACACGAAAGCTCCGAGGTCCATCAGGATTTGAAGTTCTCGACCTCCATTCTCAACATTAAGGTAAGTATAGTTTTCATAACGAGCAGGAATTGTTGGAAATATTCAGCACATTTGACAGCATCTGATCAGAGAGAAACAAATGTCAGCCACCCTTTGTCAGAAATAATGCACTTCAAGAAGCTGAAGCATTGACCCTCTTTCTTTTCCACAAATACTGCCTAGGCTGCCTAAGTATTTCCAGCATTTTCTGGTAATAGATCATATTTCCAATATCTGTAGTATTTGGTCCTCCTATTATTTGCTCCAAGCTGGGCACTTGATGGTGTTGTTATTTTCAATGTAAAATGAGAAATCATGTATCACTAATGCAAAGTGCAATTTTTATGTTCAGAAAGTCCACTTGGCTGGATAGAAATAGTACATTTTTGAAAGTGAATTGTTGGTTCTGATTTACCGGAAGTTTTTCCATTTTTACATTTGGAAGTAAAATTGAAAATCATGTGCCATGATTATATCACTATTAATTCAAGATAATCACATTTATACACGGGATTGTTGTTTGTGGTGCTTGTGAGCTTCAAGTCTTTTATGCTATTATCTGAACATTGCACAATAAACACCTTTCAAAAGAAAAGTGAATAATTTGTTGGAGCGGAGGAAGTTCCGGGAGCTAATATCAATTAGCAGGGCAGTGAAATTAGAGTACTTAAAGCTTTTCTATAATCTGGTACATACACCATAGCTCTTCCTGTAAACTGTACTAAATGCAAAATGCAAATAGCACGTCAGCTAAGAGTAGATGAATCATGTTGAAAACAATGTGGATAAACTTATCTCTATGGTCCTTCCCACATTTAGAAATAATACAACTCAAAAAATGGTTTAGGATGGCATGGTGGCATAGTAGTTAGAAACCCGGGTTTGATTTCCAGCTTGGGTCACTGTCTGTGCAGTCTGCAGATTCTCCCCGTGTCTGTATAGGTTCCCTCTGGGTGCTTCAGTTTCCCTCTAGTCTGAAAGACATGCTGGTTAGGCACCTTGGCCATGCTGAATTCTCTCTCAGTGTACCTGAACAGGTGCCGGAGTGTGGTGACTCAAGAATTTTCACAGTAACTTCATTGCAATGTTAACATAAGCCAACTTACAGCACGAATAAAACTGTTGTGTTTCAGGCACAGAATGGTTACAACTCATACAAACATAAGGCTGCAAATTGGTCTCTCCTATAAATTGCAGTACCTTGACAGCTTGCCCCAAGATGGAAGGGTGGGGGTTTGAGCATCACAATAAGACATTACTGACACCATTTAGTTGCAGCCTTCACCTCTTAAAAAGACAATGCATCGTATCTGTGTGCAATTATAATTGAAGATTATGGATTGTGGAATGCTGAACAGAAGTTGCAAAATCTTCACTCTATTTGCTGACATTACCTTGGAGTGTTGATGTCTTAAATTTGTGCACAATATCAAAATCCCCTTTTTAGTTTGGTGAAGGACAGTGGACAGTAATTTCTGTAATCTGTTTATCTGACCATTTGTAAGGGCTTAACTGATCTCCTAGTCCCTCGGTCAAAAGGTATTGGGTTCAAGTCCCACTACAGACAGTCTTGTTGAATAGAAACCAAAACTCTGGTTCTGGATTCTGTTTTGGTATCCATGGAAATATCTGTCTTTGATGAATCTGGGTGTTTGCTCTGCCCTCCGATGTTGATTGACATTAAAATGATTAAGGTTCTGACTTGCAAAACTGGCAATTAGTCTGTGAATCCTTTCTCTACTTAACACTGTTATCCAAAGGAAGAGTAGAGGATGGGATAAAATCACCGGTAAATATGCTCAAACAGTGGTTAGCACTGTTACTTCACAGCGCCGAGGGCCGGGTTCAATTCTGGGCTTGCGTCACTGTCTCTGTGGAGTCTGCATATTGTCCCGGTATTTGTGTGTTTGGATGGTCCAGTTTCTTTCCACAGTCCAAAGATGTGCAAATTAGGTTGATTGGTCATGCTAAATTAACCCTAGCGTCAGGGGATTAGTAGGGTAAATATGAAGGGTTACGAAAATAGGGCTTGGGTGGGATTGTGATGGGTGCAGATACGATGAGCCAAATGGCCTTTTTCTGCACTATAGTGATTGTCTGATTCTAAGAAACAATGTGACCCTGGAAAACATCATCAGTAATATTTCACAGAAAATGCAATAACAGCTTGCATTTATACAGCAGCTTGAACAGTTCAAGACACTCGGAGTATCACGTACAATTCTGGTCATCATATAATAGAAGATGATATGGGGGGATTGGAAGGAACACAAAAAAGATTTACAAGGGTGGTACGGGAAATGTGAATTTGTATATGTCAGAAAAGAATAGACTGGGCCTTTCTTCACTTGAAAAGAGGAGGGGGTCTTTAAACTTACGAAATATATTAATAGAATAGATGAAGAAAGAGTACTTGTGGAGAAGAGCAACAACCAGAGATCACCAATGTACGAATAAGTCGAGTAGGAAATTCAAAACTTCTTTATCAAAGTGGCGAGAAATTGGAACTGGTTGCCACAGGCAGTGGTTGTGGTGACTAGTATAGATGCTCTCAAGGGGAGGCTAAATAAGTATACAAGAAAAAGGTGAATAAAGGGTTAAGCTGTTAGCGAGACGAAGACTGGAAGAGCTTTGAATCCGGGATAAATGTTGGCATAGATTGATGGGGCCGATTGGCCTGTTTCTCTGCTGTATATTCGATATTATACTATTTAAGGCAATTTATTTCATTCAAATACTAGTGAATACAATATATAAAATTGGTTCTGAATTGCTATTAGTTTATATTTCCCTCATGCTATTGTAAACTCAATAATATTCCGCAAGAGCATTAAATCTCTGATATGTCATGCATAAGGATTCCTGTATTCTGCTGACGACTTCATTACTTTTACACTGAGGAAGTATCTGCCTGTGGTTGTCATGCTCTGTTAAGTGCCTCGCTGGCATATGGCAATGAGTCGACAACAAATGCTGGAGATGTCCTGAGTGACGGATTGGCTTTCTGCCCAGATTCGGAAAGGCCACAGATTCAGTTACTATGAGACTATGAAGTTACGGCGGGTCTAAGGATAGGAAGTGCACCACAGTATCCACGGACGTGAAAGATTACCACTCCGGCAACTGTACCTGCATTATTTGGAATGTTGTCCAACTCTTTTTGGAATGAACTTCCAGTTTAAAAAGTGCAGCAATTTTATTTAGCAATTTTATTTAGTTTCTATGGCAATTTCCATTATTATTCACCATGTGAAGGGTCAAACATTCAGTTTGAAGACAATGGACACCTCTCACAAAAGTCATTTTGGTTCTTTCTGACTCAAAACAAAATAAGAATGACAAAGTACGGGAAAGCCTTTGGTCGCTGTACGATAACGACGTGCGTAGAACGGGAACGTTTGCCCTTCAAAGCGAAATGGAAAGTTGGTTCTTTTATGGCGCTCTCGAGGAATATCTGTGGGAACGTTTAAATGAAAATTTCCCGAGCTCCCTTTATTTTAAACGAATCATCCACGTTTTAAGGCAGTTACCAAACTGGGAATGACTATATACATATTTCTGAATAATAAGGATACTCCCAAAATATGCTCAGTGAACAATAATGGTCAATGGTCTCAACATTCACTCCACTGTGAACTCGTGATATTTTGGCAAAGTTGAGGCGAACTGCACACATGCATTCCAAAGGAAGCATTTCTCTTTTTCCTCTTTTTTATTATTAATGTCATATTAACTACAGTTTCGTAAATTAATATTTTTCACTCCTTGTACCTAAAAAGGTAGAGGTTCACAATCGCTAACCAGTCAATCAAACGTCACAGCACAAGCTTCCAATTTTTCCGGACCTGGGAGTGTGGGACTTCTACCATGCCAGCAGATGGCAATATCCAGTGTTCGCAGTTGTGTTTGGGGCGGTTACCAATAGTTCTGTCCACATCATGAATAATTATCTTCACTTCCCGAAAAAAAAGACATCGGGAAGTGGGCACTTCTGGACTGTAACCATGAAGCTGTGCTTCACGTCAATGCAATAGGTTTAACCTTCAATTTATAGGACTATGAGCGACGCGTAAATTAGGACAAAGTGTAGAGAAGTCAAATACAAACCGAAGCGAAATCATGCTCTCAGACTGTTTCTTGAGTTAAAAATCCCCACGGATATTGCGTGGGGAAATGCCTGAACTGTTAGCAATGAGAAAGGAGCCAAATCAAAATACGTTAATAATGTAAATAATTCATGATGCTTTCGTTTTAATCTCTTACTTTTCGTATTAGTCCGATATACCGTAAGAAAGTTACAAGAGCTCAATATGATACGTCCATTAAATAAGTTAAATGGGACTAACTTAACCAACTGGCAATCCTTCTTAAACTGAGTAAGATACTGAGGTGATAAACTAACATTAACTGTTCGCTGGTAACTTCACAACGAAGCCCCTCTAAGCATCGATATGACTTTTTTGTCCACCTTGCCGACAGCAAGGCTGACTTAGTCAATATCCGAATGGATTGATCTGTTCCATCAATGGTCACAGTATCCAACGCAGGTGAGACGGAGAGTTCGGCTACAAGGGCTGAAAATGACACCTGCTCACCCGCAGGGCTAGAGGTGATTCGCGGATTTCACTTGGTGTTGTACTAACACATATGATGACACTGGGAATCCCTGCTGTGGCACTAACCTCATTCAGAATTGCAGAAACCACCTCCTCAGTTCTCTGCCTAACCTATGGGAACAACACCAACGTCAACTGCCTGAACACACACCACGGTCTGAACTCGATCGGCTTTGCATTCATGTTGGAGTCTGTATGGTAATTAAAACCTATAAAAGGAGATTGAGGCAATTCGGAACATAATTTTGGATTTCTTTTAAATTGTATAACTTGTACGGGTTCTGAGAAAATCTGAAATCGATTGTGTCTGCTCCTCCAATGCTACGGTTCTCGTATGTATCCAGTCCAAAGATGTGCTAGTTAGGTTGATTGGCCATGCTAAATTGACTGTAGTGCCGGGGGGGCTGGCAGGATAAGTGTGTGGGATTTCGGGAATAGGGCCTGGGTGGGATTGTGGTCGGTAGATTCGATGAGCCGAATGGCCCCCTTCCGTACTGTACGGAATCTATGATTGGAATCTCAAGAAACTGAATTCTTGTATTAAACTTCAAAATATTGCTGACCTTTTAGAAGTTCTTCGGTTTAACAACACGGTCTAAAAGTACAAGTGAGCCAAATGCCAGTATCTTGGGAAATCGTCTGAAACGCGCCTGCGCCTTTCCAAAAAATATGACTCGGGGATAAAGCCATGTGTAGTTTATGATATGTAGGACAGTTCAAGTAAGACGATATGACCACTTTGGTATAGATAATACTGCTTCAACTCTGAACATAACAGTGCAAATTAACTATATTTTACTTTGCAGGTTACATTTTGTTTTGTCATTTCACGGGAACGCGCAAACAGGGGGATTGTCCAGAGAGAGAATATCTGCTGTTACTGTCTTTGCTAATTCCATTGGCTGGAGAGGGGTTTTGTGATATACAGGCGGGTGATCCTTCACAAATAGGGAGAAAATGCGGCTTTAGTAGAAACTGCATTGTTAGGAGGCACTGATTTGTTGATACCTAAATGAATATATGTTAAAATGAGCTGACCAGTTAATTGAACTCTGGTCGAAATGTTAAATAGGCTTCAGGAGTTAACGGTCGGGGATAAATCTATCCCCCCCCAGTTGCATTGCCGAATTTCATTTTATTTTCTCCATTTTCAATGAAACGTTTCCCCTACGATCACACAGGTAGTTCACCTGTGTATTTCGCATCGCTTTTTGTTTGAAAATAGATCATGGTTCTTCGGAACGATTCATGGAAAGGGAGCAAATCGAATTCTGATATTAACACTGTGAGAATCTCACAACGCCACCTTAAAACCCAATAGAATCACGCGCTTTCGAGACACAGCTCCTTCACCAGGTGCGTAGAGTTCAAATAAAAACCTGTGAAACTTCGTACTGTGCCCGCCCTATTCAACTTCGGCATCACTACATCATGATATTCACAATGAAGGCGTGGATTCGGGATTTTGAACTGATAGACCTTTTAATAGGAGGTTAACTATCTTGTAGGGGGTTATAGGAATGTAATTCCTACATCTGTGATTTACTCCAATGAATAATTTAATTGTATCCACGTGGGACAATCAAATTATTAATGGATCATGCATCTTAGTGTTTAGTTGTGAAATTGAACCCTTGCGACTCTGCTCCTAATTGACTCCTCTTAGATTAAATAACCCACGGAATAAACCCACACCGATGGAAAATGCATTTCTGTTTACATAGCTAGGAAATTAAGTTTACATGAAAAGTGCTCTTGTAATGCATTCAATATTGTTATTGTTGCTGTTGGTCCAGTTGTTATAGTTTTTTTTAATGCCTGAGCAAGCTTACATAAACTTCTTTAAATGCGTTTGCAACCCGCAGTCAACTGTTCAGTCTCCTTTCATTCAACACCCATCCTAGCTGTCAAATGTTGAAAAAAAACAATACTGTCTGTAGATGAAAACAGTGCAGATTGCTTAGAACATTCGGCTTCTGAGCACCTTCGTCGCGCATGTATTATTGCTGATGTTTTAGTTTAAATGTTTTTGATCGTAGATTTTGATGTGAAAAGCGGGAAAAATATATCATAATCAACGGCCCTTCGAAAGTGAAGCTTGTGTGTGGCAATTGATTTACTGTTCTGAAAATTACCGGTTCTGGTCCAAAAACAAACAGAAATGTCTGCAGATGTCACAATATGTCCCCCCCAAAAAATCTAACTTGCTGGTGTAAAACAGTAGCTCTTCGGTCCAATGGGGAATTCGGGAGGAAATGCTTTACCTAACGGAAGGTAATTGTAATGGTAACATCCTATCACATGGAGTAGTTGAGAGAAATAGCATGCATGGATAAATTCATGAGGGAGAAAGGAATGTGTTGATAGTATTACACCAAGCGTGAGGATTGGGAGCATAGCTGCCTGCATAGACCAAGTGGGCCAAATGATCTGTTTCTGGAAGAAAAGGGCGCGCATAAAAATAGTTTTGATTAAATATTGTGGATATACTGAAAGTTCACACACGCGCACTGAGTAGGTAGACGATTCTTTTTAGCGAGCAGCACTTTCTATGCTGTAAATAATATTCTATGCGATTTTTGCGGGTAAAAGTAACGAGCACCTTATTTTATAGATTATGATGATCTCACCAAACAACTTAAAATGTTGCTGGACATTGAACAGTTTCTCATGAGGAAAAGATATAAGTAGGTTAAGTGGCCGGACAAAGATGTAGCAACTGGGGTATAATGTGGAAAAATGTGAAATTGACCATTTTGGCAGGAAGACTAAAAGGAATGCATATTTTTTAAACGGTGAAAGTTTGTATTGGACAGCAGAGGGATCTGGATGCCTTAATGCACGAATTGCAAATGGCTACTATGCAGGTACAGCAGATAAGCAGGAAAGCCAATAGAATGTTGTCATTCATGAGGAAGAGAATTGAATGTAAGGAGGTTACGCTTCAGTTATACAGAACGTTAGTGAGCCAACATCTGGAGAACTGTGTATTGTACTGGTCACCGTATTTAAGGAAGATCGTAAATGTTTTGGAAGCACTTCAGAGAAGGTTTACCTGATTAATACTTGGAATGGCTGGGTAATGCGGGAAAGTTGGACAGGGTAGGCTTGTATCTGCTGGTATTTAGAAGAGTAAGAGATTACCTGATTGAAATATATAAAATCCTGTGGGGTATTGACAGGCTGGATGTAGAGAGGATGTTTCCTGTTGTGGGAAAGTCAAGTACTTAAGGGGTCGTCCATTTAAAACGGAGATGAGGTGAAATGTTGTTTTTTCAGAAGATGGTGAATCTTTAGAACTCTTTTCCTGAAAAGGTGGTGGAAGCAGACATTGAATATTCTTATAGTAGAGGTGGATAGATTCTTGGTAAGCAAGGAGGGTGATAGGTTATTGGAAATAAGGATCCAGATTTGACGTTACTATCAGATCAGCCATGATCTTATTAAATGGTATAGAAGGCTCGAGGGACCGAACGGCCCACACCAGCTCCTTGCCCATAAGTTCGTATTTTTATTATCAATTGCCATTGCCAAAAGCTTCCAGATCAGATGTATAAGATAACTTCAGATCGAAGGCCAAATTTTCTATTTAGGAACAACTCAGCATTTACACTGCAACCCTAACATCCTTAAAAACGAATTCCCGAAGGAGTCCCAAAGAATCTTACTGAACATGAAACTCTGTTTTTCTCTCTCTCCACATATGCTGCCAGACCAGCTGGGGTTTTCGAGCACTTTCTGTTTTTATTTAGGTTTGCTGCTGCTTGCTGTGTAAGCCAAGGGTAGTGTCAACATTGGTTTGTGAAATGTTCATGGGGTCTTTTTGGACCTCACCAACTTTTTGGACTTCACTTGAATTCAGCTAAACATTTAGAGAGCAGGAATTCACCCTTCCCAACTCTCTAAACACTTTAAATTCAAATTAATGGAAGAAATCTTTCTCTGTACAGATGAGTTAATGTTCCGGTCAGGCAAGAGAATATCAAGTGAATACAAACCGAGTTCACCTTGGCTAGTACCCCTATGCCATGTACAGGCGTAGGACCGGAAGCTGCAAAGCAATTTCAGTCTTAAATTCAATCTCAGAAGAACGCCCCACTAAAGCATGAACGTTTTCCTTTATCATATCAAATATCCTGGCATTAGTAACGTTGCCAACTTAATGGCAGACACGCACTGTTTTATGCTGTGATTCCAAGCCCAGTACAGAGTGCTGGAGATGTATTTCCCTTAATTAGATAGCAGCCTTCGACCATCGAATAAATAAACACACTTCAACAGCATGGTCCTAGTTCGAACTCAGATTGAAGAATTCAGAGAGGGAATGCAGTCGGAAGGTGGTGACATTGCAACGTACTAATGAAAGTGTTTTGCATGTAATGTGCAAATCACAAATAGTGAAAAGTCGCATAAGTGTTTCGGGATTTAAAGAAATGTTTAGAAGTATATGCATATGAGCGGGGTTGGGTCTCATTTGTGTTCCCCTGCTGAAATTTCACTTGCATTCTTACATGGCGTTTACAGCATTCAGCCCAACTGATATGTTTATTGCTGGTATTTATTCTCCATACTGCTATCCATTCACTCTATTTCTCCCTTCCTATCCTCACCGGCTTCTTCAGATGGATCTGCATTTGTAGCGGACGTGGGGCAGCCACTGCAAAATTGCAGGCACCGCAATTAAACAAATATAAACAAAACGTATTACTTCAAAAAATTCAGATGAGAAGCCAAACCATCGATTCATTATTCGCTTTAATACCAGGAATTGTACAGAGTAGCACAGCGACAACTTCTTTACAATGGCAGCCTGATACATTCACAAAGTGAGTTGGAGTGTTAATTCCAAATGAAACTCAACATTCCCCATTACGTAATTGTATTTACCTGTCGGGCTTGGGGCTGGGGGCTGAGGGGTTTGGGGTAGTTATTGTTTAAGAAATCTTACTATAAATGTAGAGAATATTAGTGCATTTTTTTGCTCTTTTATGTATTGAAGAACCTGCCCCCATTTCTAATGTTCGGTGTGCTTCTTATTATATTGTCATTGCTGCGAAAAATATAATTCAGGATAGTTAAACTTTGTAGCACACAGAAATTAAAAATAAAAGCATTTTAAGAGGGAGGATGGAGAATATTGCTTTGCTAAACATTTAAGTTAACGTCAAGTAAGTTTATGAAGGGTCCAGGCGGCAGCAACCAGGCTTGTGCCGCAAGGAGTTTCCATTCGCTGCCTGTCAAAACCAGGCCTGGGAGATTAGTCCCGGGCAGCTCCCGCTCCCCACTTGCCCTTTCCGAGGACTTTTCTCCCAAGAGTGTCACATCTGTCCTGACTCCCGGGTTACATTGCCTTAATTCGTTCTTTCCTGTCTCATTATCGATGCAGTAAGAATTTAGCAACACCAATTACCAATTCTTTACATCATTATCGATGGACATCGGAATCGTTCTCAATCTATGCTATTATGGTTTATAAATGCATATGTTCAAGTAAGGCGAAACCGTTGCCTCCAACTATACTATACACATCCTTGGATTTGCCATTTTGTGCATATATGCTCGCAAGTTTAGATGTCTTCGTTTGTTATTGCATTGTGTGACTATTATTTAGAAAGGCGATAGAGTTGTTGAAACAATATCTCTCTCTCTCACACACACACATACATATATACAGAGCACACATTATACTCATATTTTAAGTATGAAGTGTATTATAAGGTTGAATTCACTATTATTCAATATGAGGCCATGGAGTTAACCAACAATATTTTCAGTTTCAAAAATTACAGCGCCAGCGACTCAGGTTCAATTCCAGCCTTGAGTCACTGTCTGTGTGGAGTTTGCACATTCTCCCCGTGTCTGTGCGGGTTTCTTCCCACAGTTCAAAGATGTACGGGTTAGGTTGATTGGCCATGCTAAACAGCCCCTTGATGTCAGTGGGATTAGGAGGGTAAATGTATAGGGCTACGGGGTTCGAGCCTGGGTGGGGTTGTTATCGGTGCAGGCTCGATGGACCATCTGCACTGTATGATTTTATGATTCTGTTAAAAAAACAAAAAATCTTATAATTATTTCACAAGGTCCCGGTCTATTGGTTAATACAATTGTTGAATCATGTCTTACATATTTAAGTAACCCGTAATGGAATTTACCTAACGCATTGACTCTCGCTACATTCCATTTCTGCAGGCAGCAACATCTCAGTAAGCGAGCTGCAGTTAGTATTGATTACCTTGACGAAAATAAAAACAAAATACTGCGAATGTTGGAAATCTGAAACTAAGGCAGAAAATGCTGGATATACACGGTGGGATTGGTAGCACCTCTGGATAAAAAAAAACGGAATCACGAGTTAATACAATTTCTGAAGAAGATTCCACTCAAAACGTTAACTCGGTTTCTCTATAGATGCTGCCTGCCTTTTTATGATGACTTGACTACTTGTTTTTGGCAGTGACCTCAAATAAAAACATAATTATGTCGTAAATAAATAGCAGTTGACTGATTTGTTCAACATTTTGTTTTAATTGCAGATTTCGAAATGGAGCATTTCTCTCTACACCACCCCCCGCCCCTACCGTGAAATTATTTAAACTCTATTGAGTTTAGTTATTTGCACTCCAAACTCCAACAGGATTGTGCGCTATAAAATACGAATAGATTATTGAACATAGGGACAAATCTTTTTAGCCATAATCGCGGAGAACCAGAAGTAGACAGGTGGTAACAATATTGAAGACAACTATTGACCTTTATATATTTATTTTAATATGTGTTTATTTTAATAGTGCTTGATCAGGCGTTTATTATCTATGGCATGAACCCTCGGCGCACGTAGCTCCTGATGCTCCTTTACTTAAATTGTGCATTGAGTAACCTCATTGTCCTACTGCTGTGCTATTTATAATATTGATCTTTATTTACGTCTTCTGCCATTCCTGATTTTAAAGAGATGTTTTTCCCGTGACACATATTCTTGCCTCTAATTGAATCTAGGAGCTATCGTATTAGTTGTATTTTAAATTCCAATTGTAACACTTGTCTTAAAGGCTGCCTGCTGCCTGACCCCAAGGTCAGATTCTCTGCCCAGGCACTTGCGTTCTGTACTCAATTTCAAAGCCTTCTATCCATATCTGCGCATTTCTGTTAGATTTCACCATACGAATTGATGTCATGTCAGTCCTCCAAATAAAAAAAATGCCCTGACATGAATCACAATTTTCTTCAATGTATCTTTACCCGTTAAATTCGATTCAGGCAGTGCTATTTACTATCCCTTTACGGACGACGCTGATTCCTGCGCTTGGGGCAGTATATGCATTAGCGACTCCTGCGAAAGTTAAGATAGTCAATTTCTACTACCAGATTTAAAAGAGCAATTGTGTTCAAGAGAGCACTTGCAAATTTTGCTCCGACCTTTAACATCTGCTACCATGAAGCAGCTATTCGTATGGAACGTATCACAGGTCAAATCAGGCAATTTAATTTTAGACGCAAAACATTCTTACTGGCAACATAGATGGTAAGGTATCAATATGGTCAACTTTAAAATGGAAATATTGTGTCTCCGAAAGTTCAAATAAATGTTATTGTACGCGAATGCCATTTCTGAATCCTTTATAGACCTACATTAGAATCAATAAAATATACATATATAATTTAAACATTCTGTATTGTTTTTCTCATGCTCCTCTCCAGAGTTCCAGATTAGCCAATGATTTTCAATTTGTGAAATTGACCTGTAATTTTAAGTGGGCAGCCTGAAAAGGGAGCGTGGGAAGACTTCCTTTTTAAAAAAGGTTTGTCGGTGCTGATATTTAAAATGTTAAAAAACACCGCTGAGCCTGCGAGTTTCCTGCTAAATTTACAATGGAGGAAGGGACAGTATGGCGAGACTTCTTACAAACTGATATCGGAACGACACGGTGAAATTTCAAGTTTAGTTTACATATAGACAAGTCAAACTTCAAGCTTAACTTTTATTTTGAATCTGATGATCAAGGGTCAAAATCAATTCACACCCTATTAAAATAAGTTGCATATCTAAATCCAGTCCTGGTCATTTATTACGAATATGCACAACTGCATTCTTTATTTCAGCCTTAGAAAAGTAATCAATGTCATGACATACCGTCGACAGCATATTATTTAATTAGATTTATGCTGAATAGATTTACCAATCGATCAACGTGCAAAAAAGAGCTACAACCGCAACAAAATACATTAAGAAATGAGAAAGAAGCTTTGGCGAAGAGTTCTCTCGTATGACAAAATAGAATCAAAGAAACTCTCAAATGTGCTCATAAAGCTTGCAAAACTCGAGGGTCGTCATGTTAATCAACCACAGAATTCCTACTGAGTGTGCTAAGCCTGATTTATGGGGTCATTTTAATTATTTAAAACGTTACCTGCGGAATCTTAATTTATGACTAGAGAAAATAATTGTTATGGATGAACTCTGGGACAAGAGCAGTGTTATCTATGACACTGATCCGAGCGAGTGCGATTTTCGCTGTCTGGGGGTTGCCTTTCTACAGTTGACCCAGTTACTCCGACCCGCGCAACAATTAAAACAAACGCAAAATTAACAGATGATTAAACTCGCCTTAGCGCAAATGAGTCCAAGTGAAGCGACATCCCCTGGTGCAATTCAGGAAAGGCAAGAGAAGAGGGTAACCGAATGGCCCACCTGTGAACTTGCCCCTTCTTCCCTGTGGAGGGAAAAGGGGAGATTTGTTTATGCTGTTGTAGGGACATAATTTGATTGTGGTCCTTTACAAACTGATTTTCCCCCTATTTATGAAGCGTAAACCAAATAGTGGTCTATTTTCGAGGGATGTATGCAACTCAGCCTAACCTCAAAGAGGTCTTGGAAACATTATTTCAAGAATAACGCATTCTCAAGCCGAGTGTAAACTTCACAGCGGATAGAGAGGGGGAAAAAAATCCCCAAAATCGAGCTCAAATCCGCTAAAAGGCGAATCTCCGAAATGGTTGCGTGTGAACAAATAACAGGGCAAACCTATAGAGGGCTCTGGCTGTTAGAATTCATTTCTCAAAGTGGCTGGCTGTCAATTTGAACAGAAAGTCTGCGTCTCCAAGTAAGCGGTCTGCTTCCTTCCTCTGCTAAAGACCAGGGACAAAGAGTTCGACCGGCAAAGCTCCTTCTTTTCTTCTCGAGTTTCGCCCACCCTTTTCGGTTTTACATCAACTTATTTTGCAGCACTAAATTATTCAGGGTTTTTACAATTCACGGGTCTGTTGAACTAAATCAGCAACCCCACCAACGCAGAGATGCATCGGCAACAGTTGCTGGTGCTTTAACTTCGTGTCTGTTGCCAAGCTTCTCTCCTCGCCCACAGTAGGTGAGAAAAGGAAACAATGGGAAGCCAACTCAGTATTAAATCGTGCATGTCTATCTTCGTGGTTCTTTAACAGTATCCAGCATCAGATTGACACTCTCCAGTGTTATTAAATAATTCGCAAAACCCGTTCTCCGCAATATGTACATCACCCTATTTCCCCTGTCACCAGATGGACATTCCTCAGTTTGAAATGACAGAAAATTATCAATTTGTTAATCAACTCGTGAAGAATTAATACACATTGTTTACCTAAAATGTGGAAAGACATCATTATTTGCCACATGCAATTATTACAGTTGCTTACTTGGCGCCTTTCACTGGGAGCTTTACTTCTGTGATAACATCTCTTTTATGATGGTCGCAGTAAATTGATTGGTATAAAGGTCAGTTTATTAAAAATGCACCAAATTTATTGACACTCTGCGTTCTATCAGGTTATTTGGCTCTGAATAACAGTAAGTGAAATTCACGAAAGCCATTCGTGTTTTTAAATACGTTTATATATTTAGAACAATTACTCAAGGAAGTGTCCCGAAACACGCACACACAAAAAAGCTCAGACCAGAATGAATTCTTATTTTCCTACATTTGGCTTCTATATAATGTTATAAGATATTGATTTACATCTAATTGGATTTGATGAAACATATCGGACTGCTGACAGAATTGTGTTTAATATTCAATCATTATTATATGCATTCATTTTTTAGGTAAAGATAACGACTTTAAGTGTCCATATTTAAAAAGTTCTGCATATAATAAATAGCAAAATGCATTTCGATTGTGGAGCAAAGCGCCATTATTCTGACGTGGTTATTATTCTGAATTAATCCAGGCATTAGCATGCCTAGGAAACGCTCTGACATAACTGATAAAGCATATCAAAGATGGCGAGAGCGAGAGCTCTAATGCAAGTTTAACTCTAATTACTTCCGAGTGAGCACGCACAATTAAACACGACTCATTCTTAATATCAAGGCAACTGTTTTCCTCAACTCTCCACGTCCCTTTCCACAAACCTATACAAGTTTAAAATTAAAACGGCGGAGGGAAAAAAAGCTTAACAGCACCGGGAGTAACAAACGTGGCTGAAGGAAGAGGATGGAGTAATTTAATATGTTCACTTAACCACAGCAGCATTGTATATTTATGAATTTGTTGCTTCGTTGCCCGTGTTGCAATACAGCACGGGGAGTCGCAGTGTTCGGCAGTTAATGAGTATATAAATATTAAAAACGGCAATACCTTCGACTGAATCATAGCATGAAGCAAGCAGTAAACTAACCTAGGCTTTAGACTCCCAGACGCGCCGACGGTTAGTCTCATAAATGGCATCACCCCTCTCTGCTATTTTGAGGCAACATTTATAACCATATCCCGTATATTAGGTTACGGATATGTGATATATAGAGCAGTCGATTTTCAAGTTGTAATATCCTTTTCATGCCTGTTCGTAACCCCCACAGTTCTTATCTGTAACTACGTCAGTGTAACCATTTCTTTTCAGTAACGCGCCCCTTTTTGTTTTATAGCTGTAGTCGATTTACCGATAAAATCGCCACAGAAGCAACTCGGTTGCGAGACTCTCATCGCTTGGGTCTTAATGTGAAACAGCTTTTCACAAAAGACAATAAAGGTATTCTGTTATATTTAAATGGCACCGTGGCCATGGAGGATGTCTGCTGAATATTATAACAAAACCTTGCTTTATAACCACAAGCGGTAAAATCCCTTTTTTTAAAAAAAATGTATAGATGCAGTGACATCTTGGAATCAAATTATGCCAGAACACCAAATTAGCGGAATACGTTTTCTGAGGTGACATGCAGACAGATAAATAGATAACCAGATAAATAGATAGCTAGATAAATAGACAGCTAGAAAAATAGAAATATAATTGCCACCAGACACTGAAATAAAATAATCACCCAAGAGATTTCAAATCTCAACTGAGTCTCAGAACAACTGACTGCTGTTGCTTATGCTAACTTTTATAGTTTTTATCCCAGGAGTCACATTTGTCATATGTTTTATTTGCCCAATGCAGATATAAACATGTAATTAGCTTCCTTCGCCATTGCACTTTACTGTAGTTAAAAGACTACTTGCTATAGCACTTCAAACTTAAATTAAAAACCCTCCGCTTGCAAGACGCACATGTTGACTTTCATCAATAATGCGCAACTGGCTGAGTGTTCTTCCTTGCCGACCATACATTGCTCAACGTCATTTATTCCTAGTGTACGAAAATAAGGGAAGCCAGTTTGTTTTGGCCCACGGATATATGATCACGTTCACACTTAAGTTATTGCAAGAGGCTTTGAGATAACGTTATGTAGCAAAGAAGGCTTACATTTCAAGATGTTTGAAATTAAACTAAATGGACTCTGGCCATGCTTGTGAACGTGTGTCCTCACAATACATATATAACTGAGCATACACTGACAATTCCGCAGTAACGCCGTACACCCAACACACATTAAGCTTTTAAGACTATCCCTTTGCCCATTTTGCAACTTCAGGAAGGAGAAACACTGATAAGAACTGCACACACTGTTTTGCAAGGGACACAATAACCATCTCGATTTTTGTATAGAATTAATCTGCTTTCTACCCGCAAACATTCAGGATAGGAGGAGAAGGAGACTCGATACGTTTTATATGGCTCAACTAGTAAACGGATTGTGTGGCTCCTTTCCACATTTTTGGACATTAATTAGAAACAAGCAGCAATCAATGTTTTAAAAAAAGGCCCATTCTGCATTTTTGTCAACACTTCTTTGTGCACTATTAACATTACGCCATAATTACCTGGAATCTTTCCACAAAACGCAATGACAAATTTAACATACATCTCACGGCGTGAGACCAAGGGAAGACATATAGTTACAGTAAACGCAACAGTTGGAAACCCTGCCATTCATTGTACAACAAGTACCTTCTCGCAGTTAATTAAGTATCCTGAAATATAAAACCGTGTTGAGGTCGATATTAAAAATATGTAATTAAGTTGTAGCTAAATATTTGGGTGGGGATGGGCGGAGCGAAGAAAGCAAACGTTTCAGAAGGTAGCTGTGCTCTGTTTTTATTATAAAATAAGCAGGATTTCCCCTCCAAAGGTTGAAGTCGCGCGTAATATAAACAGTAATAAAACAATTCTTATGCAGCGTGCGGGTCTTGTAGACCGAGATAGTTTCTAATGCTTTGAAGAAATGACATATTTGTTACGGATTTTTTTTTCAGTTCAATATAGCTGCGATTACACGTCCCACGTATTCTACTGCAGGAAAGCCAGCTTTCTGTACAGTTTTCATCTACATGAAAATGATCTTCCTATAGCGTGTTTTAAATTTTTTTAGCATATTTTATCAAAACTTAAAATGCTCGTTTTTTCACGCGATTACAAACCTACTCACTCTTGTAATCTGGAGATATATATATGTCTGTATATATATATATGTACGTGTGTGTGTGTGTTCGAGGTGTAATTGGGAGCAATACTTCGTGATTTTGTGATCAGTAAAATAAAAAGTTGTCCGTCTAAACAAAAGCATCCTCCATTTTATAAAACCGTAAGACTTTGCTACATCAATCTCTTATGTGATCTAATACAGTACCTTAAAACTTGAATAGCTATATCCATCATTCCTTCCAATTGTTGACAAAATATCCACTAACGCTTTTTTATGTACATCGCTTAAATGTCAAGTAAAATATATAAAGGATAATCTTGAGTGTCTTTATTTGTTCGAAGATAAAAGGTTTTTTTTGCGTTTGTTTTCTTTTGTTTCTCTTTACGAGCCAAGGTCAACTAAATTGGATGACATGGGGTTGAGCATGGAGTCCTGTAATGCATGGTGGTGTATGACATCCGAGTTGGGTACGGCAACGGCGCTAGGACCCGGCGGCGCGGCCAGGGTGTGCAGAGGCTGGAGGCTGGTGTTGGAACTCTGGCCCAGGGATCCCAAGAGCAGAGCCGGGCTGCCCGAACTGTGATCCGGCGTTTGAGACGGAGTCTTTTCCTCGTCCGAGCTGGCTAACATATTTTTGTTCCCATTCATCGAAGGATTCATCTGGTTGTGGCCGCCGGCGGTGACGTTGGAATTGGAGTTCTCGTTATTTTCTCTGCACCGGGCAGCCAGAAAGAGAGACAGAGAGAAAGAAGGGTGGGGGGGAAATAACAAAAAAAAAACACAATCAGAAAACTGCAAAAAAACCCCATTAAACTAATCAACAAAACACAAGAGCATTAGAGAGAAAAAGTCCTGAGAATATCCAATGTGTGTGTACGTGTGTGTGTGCGTGAGGGAGAGAGAGGCGCCAGGACGGGTTGGAAACTTACTTTTTAAGTCAGTCCTCTGAACTTTTTAAACTTATTAACACTAGTTATTCACACTTGGCAGACACTGGAAAAGTTACACTTTGCACGATTCAGGTTTCTAAAGCCATCCCTTTGTTTTTGTTTTAGAAACATCTTCCAAAAGACCTGGCGCCGACACTTGCAAAATTTCACTTTGATTTTAAATGAACAGCAATCGGCCCCACAAATCCCGGGGTTAGTTTTTGAAACTTATTCGTGGATAAATCATTGTACTCCCCACGGCAAGATATATACCTATATATATATATCATATATTTGTGCAGAATATCAACAAGTGTACGGGAGACGGAAAGATTGACATTCTGTACAAACAGTTGCGAACTTTTTCTCTCTCCACTTAACGGTTCCTCACTTTAAGAAACCAAAATAAAAGTTACATTAGAACTTATGCGGCCTCAGCCTCTCCCGCATTTAGGCAGCAGGCTGGCTGGAGTTATTGTATCTACTGCAGACACAGCCTTGCGCTTCGCTTCGGCTTGCTGAAGTTTTTTGGGGGGTGGGTGTCAGTTCTATCGTACTTTGCTTCCAAAAAAAAGCAGGGTTCATAAATTTGAAACAAAAACAGCCGGATCTCTGGTTGGAGAAGGAATAGGCGGCGGATCGGTGGCATTGCTGCAGTTTGCACCAAGCGAGGTAAGTTAAATGGTTTCACTTTAATGGTGAAAGAAATGGATTATTTTTTACTTACTCGTACCTTTCCTTGGCTTCGGCGGCTCGGTCCCTCTGTCTCCTGTTCTTGAACCAGTTGCTGACCTGTGTGGTGGTGAGGCCGGTGGCCTCGGCCAATTCCCTCTTCTCCCGGGGCGAAGGGTACGGGTTGTGAGCGTACCACTCCCGCAGGACGCTGCGCGATTTCTCCTTGAAGCAGTAGCTGGTCTCCTCGCCGTCCCAGATGGAGCGCGGCAGCGGGAACTTGCGCCGGACGCGGTACTTGCCCACGGCCCCCAGCGGCCGCCCCCGCAGCTTCTCGGCTTCGATGTAGTGAGCTTTGAGCCACAGCTGCTGCAGCTTGGGGTGGTTGTGCGGCGAGAACTGGTGGCTTTCCAGGATCTTGTACAGCTCGCGGAAGTTGCCCCGGTGGAAAGATACCACGGCCTTGGCTTTCAGGACGCTCTCGTTTTTATGCAGATGCTCACAGGCAGGTAGTGACCACAGGAAGCGGCCGAGCCGCTCAATGTTACCTCCTTGCTGGAGGACCTCGCACACACACGCCACTTGCTCTTGAGTGAACCCAAAAGTTGGAAGCATCGACATATCTCCCCCGCCTTGAGATAGTCTAAAAACACATCCAGATCCTAATAGGAAAAAAAGTGTTCTCCTCTGTGCCTCTCCTTGGTTTGAAGGTTACAGTCTCTACCACTGCGTTCTGGCTGTAGACACATAAAAAATATTCTTTCTTTCACAGAAGACCCAACATACTGCACTTGAAGACGTCCAGAGTGCCCTCCCTTCGTTTTTAATAATATTATTCTAAGTTGGCATGAATAGTCATTATGTAGAATTTGATTGGTTGGTTATCTGACCTACGGATAGTGAGGATAAGACAATAGTTAGTCAAATTATTTGCCATGGAGACGCCGTCACTCAAAGTAACCCGATCCCCTTTGAGGTGTCTCCCTCGCTGAGCTAACAGATTGTAGCTCCAGCCCGGTTCCAGACCTACCTTTTGTAATACTGCACTATGTGTGATTCCAGTTTGACACTCCAATGGACGGGGAACGGAGAACAAGCCGCGCTTTAATACTCTGATTACACTTCTTTCAATTCTTGCCCTCGCTGCTGCCTGGCCATATATTTATTTGTTTCAGCCGCTTTGACAAGAACCTCGTGGAGCCTCTCCGATGATTGACATCGCAGTAAGCCGCACAGGAGAGCGCTTCGCCGCGCCCCCCCCCCCCCCCCCCCCCCCCAGCCCCGAGCAGCAACCATGCAGAGGAACACAAGGGTGGCGCCAGTGATCTGGAAGTAACGCGTGGATTTGATCGCGTTGGGCTCTGGTATCTGTAGTTACATCTTCGGCACTCTGCGGTACTTTGTGACCCTGGTAGTTTGAAATTCAGCTCCCACAATGCTTTTCTTGGGGAGAGGGTGGAGGGGTTGCCGTAGTGTTGGGGGTGGAGGGCAAGGATGGAATATTGAGTTTGGACAAAACTACTGTATTAATAAAGCGGCCACCTCCAAGGCATCGCCTCATTACATTCTGGAGAAATACGCAATTTGGTATAAATAAGGTCTACTATCACTATCATGCGAACATGCATATTAATCACTGGTTGGAGTACTGGGAGGATGTTTTCAGATGGGATGCAATTTTGTTTATAAACAGCTGCATGAAACATTTAGGCAAGATCTAAGTTTTCGTATGATTATTAAGATTGTAGTTAAACGGCAATGTGAGGGTTTTTTTTTGCACCATCACGTTAAATGGTTGACGTTATTGTCAGAACCGAAGTTGGCAATAGGTGATGCGGCTGTCGTTTTGGGAGATTAGAGACTAACATAATCTAAGGCCAGCTTATTCTTTTCAGCATTTGGGTTAACAAGTCTTCATTCGTGACATTTAATAACAAAAGGGAAGGAAGATAGTGTGTGTATGTTTTAAGGGGTGTCGGGGAGGGGGCGGTGGTCGGAATAAGCCAACAGCTGCTTCGCCTTGCCCGGAGCAGTGTTGCAAATCTGAGGTAACCAGTCAAAAACTTCAGCAAACACCAGAACATTGAATCGGCCAACTGTTTCTTTATACAGTTCTCCCAACAACGTGTGCGTCAGCAACACTTTGGATCAAAACAAGGCTAGAATGTACCTATCGAATTAGCAAAACAAAGCGTGCATCCTTATTCTGACAAGCTTTACTTCAACGCGCGCTTGAATCTTGCGTTGCAGTTTCCGCACGTTCCCCACTCGGCAGTGTCTGTTATTTTAAAATCGTAATATTCGCAGCTATTTAGTAATAGTTGGAAAACCTTCCCGTTTCCCGCCCTTTAATAAATAGGTCGAGTTCATTTGAAAACAAAGGCTTAACCAGCTGTTAGCGAGTTGCCAATTTAATCCACAGCCTTACCTTGGGGAACTCTGGTAATAGAGAGACTTCAAAAGTTTCAATCCAACTGGGTTAAAACTGCCCCCAACTATTTTATTCCAGCCTGCATTTTAAATTCAACATTTAAATGAGTAAACCATTACTTAAAAAATAATATTTATGTTGTGTCCTGAGAGGACAACAAATACATTTTACGCTGTGATTACAGCTTAATTATTCATATTTATTTAACTTTTGAGTCGGGTGTAAAATGCGTTTCTGCCTCGCTCTCTACTGAAACACCACATCCTGTTCATTTATCTTAACTAAATTCGGAAACTCATTTCTTCTTCTCATCCTAAATCATTTATTTGTGTTTGTTTTTAACGGCACTCTTTTAAGGCTTTAAAGAGACTCCCCACTTATATTTACCAGTAATGAGTGGTTATGCGTTTGAATTGGACATGATATGACAACTTATTATTAATCTCCAGAAGTACGCACTTTGTTAAGGTTCAAATGTTCAGTTCATTAATAACGCATTTCCTCAGTCAACGCAAGCTATAACTTGTGCGCAAATTTTGTTACATGGAAGAAATATTTCTGGTCTGTGGTGAATTACGATACTGCCAAAATGGATCGCCCCTTTGTTGCAGACAATGTTGCAGATTAATTCTGCTAAAATTCCAAGAAACCCGAGGGCTGAATTAAATGAAGCTCCCTTTTCGTGGCAAGTGCAGTTGTAGAATATTAGTGTGTACTTTACAGATGCTCTGATATTGCACACATATTGTTCAATGGATTTACCAACTAAAATGGTAATTTGTTTTATATGTGGCGAGATTAATTGTAATATAATGAAAGTCAACTTTTTTTTATCCGGAAGAGGGAGAAAAGAGCGAGAGAGAATAACGATGCGGCTATTTCCGCATTAGCTCTGTCACTTATACCAATTAGGTTTGCTTTATCGTGAGTTTGGATCTTAAAACAACACCGAGGCATATTCACCTTAATTCACTCCATACGCTGGGATGCCTGTTTCATCCATAGTGGCACATTGCCACTGCAATGGGAAAAAGCGAAAGATTCAAACCGATACGACCATAAGTCGGCGGAGATAATGGCAAGAAAGCAGATGTCTAATTATTAGAAATCGAATGTTGGGGATAAAAATAAAACTCAAAACATACTTTAAATTACAGCCCGTGATTCAGCATTGTTGCTCAGGGAACGCTGTATATATATTAGGGAAAATATTAAATATTAAAAACCTGGGGGGGGAAACGGCATTCTATCAATTGTGATTCAGAGTTAAGCCTTGTCTTTATGGAGACAGCAAAATCGTAGGTAAGGATCTACGATCAGATACGTAGAACCAAAAGCTCCGGTGGCCAGGCAGCGAATGACAGACTCATTGACGGTGTAAGAATCAATTTGACAATATTTGTAAACTCCTCCGTACCAGGGCTGCATATCTGAGAATGGAGAGCTTGAGGGTTCGGCTGAGTCTGACCAGTGATTAGACTTGCTGATGAATGGATATCACGTTTCTACTAATGGCTGCCCCGTATTTTGACAACCTCCCACTACTAACCCGAGAAGCTGGTAGGTCGACCGGCCTTAATTTGCTTGATTGCTCCAAGATGTCGAAGTAAACTGATGTGATAGAAGCGCCTTCCTATTGCTATTGGGAAATGACAGTCCTATTACGTCGTCTTATATTTTCATTTCACGATGCTTCACAATTTCACCAAAGATAATATTTTAAAAGGTCTTCATAGAGATGTGCCTGTTTTCTCAATTAATTTAATTACTAAACTGAATGCAAGTCTGACTATACATTTTTAAACTTTAATTAACATATGCGATTAATGAAACTGCAAGAGTTCCTTGATACTATTAAAGCAAGATCTGCGATTTAAATACAAACGTTCGCGAAATTGCCTTCTCAGTGGTCCATATTCTGTCAACTATTTTCAAAATAAATACACCGTTTAACTTTTACCCTGGTTATCATGTGATTTTTTCATAAATTTTCGTCTGTTCGGCAGGATTAAAGGGCCAGGTAGAAAAATGCAACCTGGCGTGCAAATGGAGTGTTCAGAAACTTTACGTGTAAACACTGGCCCATCCAATGGTTCTGCCACAACCGGCTCTGATATGCAAGATATCTGAAATGAACCATTCTGTGCGAAACTTTCTTCCGGACACTGATCTGCCACTGGTGAAATGCTGCTTAGCTTGTAATCAAGGAAAATCCGAATTCAGGTTTATTTGTTGACCTGATCTGGCTGAAACTTGTCATGATATGGAGATGCCAGCGTTGGACTAGGGTAAACACAGTAAGAAGTCTCACAACATCAGGACTTTGACCTGGTGTTGTAAGACTTCTCACTGTGAAACTTGTCAGCCTGATCTCTGATTGTGAAACCCTATGACGATCTAACGTTCAACATTTCTGTTCACTCTCCATTTAATTACGATGTAATACTACATGAAGTGAATGTAAAATCGAACAGAGTGCAGTGGGTACTAACGGTGACTATATGTAATTATGGATAGGGTGTATTATAGAATATTTCAAACACATTCAAGAACAATCCAAGTCCATCTTTAGTAGATGCCAGGAAAACTGATGAAAAAGATCATTCACCTGAAATGTGAACTCGGATTTTCCCTCCACAGATACAGCCTGACTTGCTGAGAATTTCCAGCATTTTCTAAGTGCCGTAGAATACGATATACAGAGTTAAGCTGGCAATTCTATTTACAACATGTTAACAACTTAACGTTTGTTTTGACGAAGAGTTATTCAGACTCGAGACATTAGCTCTATTTTCTCGCCACTGATGCTATCAGGCCTGCTGAGATTTTCCAGCATTTTCTGATTTTATTAAAGTTTGATTTAATTATTTTACCGGTGAAAAAACAGTTATTAACTGCATGACATAATTAAGCTGGATAAAGGCGGTAGCATTGTCAATGCTTTATGAAAAATAAACGTTTATGCTGGTGCGTGGACGGCGACGGGAAGTGCAGGACCAGCTGCACAGTGTGTTGCAAATCAAATAAAAGGTTTTAACTGAATTGCATACTTAGAGAAACATAATTCATGAAAATGGTTTAATGAAGAGTAAGGCTTAACATGGCTAATTTTAACTTGTATTTACGTTTGAACCATTGGCAGAGTACGATGACTTGAGGTTTGGAACTGGGTACAATAAATATGAAAGACCAAAAGGCCTACTTGATACAGTTATGTTTTCATTTTTTATATATTGATGTTTTAGTTGTAAATTAATACCATGACCTTCTTAATATGTGTTGTTGATTTATTCTATTTTATCAGCACATCTTTGTAATCACAAACATTATTTTTTGAAATGTTTTTGTTTTGCTGAGTGGCTAATACATAGCAAAACAGGCAATTTCATAATTGAAGAAATTGCTATTACATATTTGTACAACCAAGATAGTTATAATTCTTAATTGATATGAAATTTGAATAAATTGTAAAGTGATCCTTAAGAGTGACTTGCAAGTGGATTCTAATGTATGATATTTTAAGCTTTGATTTATGCAAATACACTGAAGAGCATGTTAAATTTTACAGATATCATCTTATAATTGTACTAGTTTGAGTAAATGATAATTATTTTTCTCCATGATTATGTTTGCTTTGAAAATCAGCTTTCTAAAAACTGAAATGTATTTTCTATTTAAAGAACAATGATAAAGTAATTCTTACAAACATACCATTTTCTTCATACATGAGCTGTCATGTTCCTCTGCTGCATTTTATGGTATAGTACAATCAAATTACCTCACATTAAGCCCATTTGTATGATCCTGCAATACTTCCAACTATATTTCTATGTACATTATCTGAATTTATGCTTTATGAATGTCTTGATTTTTTTGAATGTATTGAAGTTGTGATTTAGAATGATCTTTCACCATTTAGAATAATTTCCATACATTTCTTTAGAATAGTGGAACCTGTATATTATATTCAGAGATCAAAGACTTATCAAATACTTCTATAAGAAGTAGTAATTTCTTCACTTACAATATAAAACATGACACGTTATGCAAAACTCAATGGCTAGCAGTTTCACTTATTATTATTGCTATTATTATTTATTGGTTTTGCTGTTATATTGCATTGATTCCATATTTACTAATATACACCAGCTGTGCGTGACATGTGATGGAATATGAGGTACAGATTCAAGCACACCTTATTGATTACACCAAGTTTTATAAGCTAAACGTTATTATCAGTTTATGCTTAACTGTGTTTTTAGTAAGTCTCACATATTTTAGTCAATTACAAGAAGAGAAGAAAATGAATAAAACATTTAGTAAAGCATAACAAATAGGCAAAAAAACTTAAGAAATACTGGATTAAGCTTGTTAGGAAAAAAATGAAAATGATGTTAATGGTTCTTTATTTATGAAATATAATCTTGTTCTGTCCTAGGCAATCTTAAGTAAATTATATCTAACTATACCATGAAAATAATTATATGAAAAAGGTCTAAAATGCAAGGGCCACCTAGGTTTGAAAATTAAAGACATCACATTAAGAAACAGAGTAGCCTTAAGCAATAGCATGTTTACTGTTGGGGGAAATAGAGGGCAGACAAGATGACTGAAGGATCAGCTCAGAATGCAAATCAACCAGTTTTGCTTTTTAACTTATACTGGGAAATATAGTACATATCCATTCATTGCTATATAATATATACTGACTACATCATTTTGTGGTAATCAATGACAGAACTGACACTGTGGTGATTACATCTGAAATGAGTAAAAAAATCACGATGCATCAACCACACAAAATATCCTGTATGTTGACATTAATCATAACATTGTCACAAGCAAAAGAAGCAGAAGGAACCAAAACAAATCTCCACTAACATCAGATTAGATTGCAGGTAAAATAATAGTAATTCGATTTCAGGGCAGTAATTTCATCTTGGGGTTCGGTTTTAAATGGATGCTTGTGGTATATGACATCACCTGAACTCATCGTTGAATCAATGCCTAGCAATCACTTCTAGCTATTCATTATGGCCTACTAAATAAGAACTCAAACTATTTGCATTCTTATTCCTCTGTGTATTTTTTAAAGTATCAGAAATCAATTTCTTGCACAGCACTTTTGAATTATTATCATGAAACTATCAAGTCACTGTTACTTTATTATCAGGAGAACTCAGTTCTCCCCAATTAATAAATGGAGACAATTTGAATCAATCAGCTTTCAACATTCAAATCAATTGTCATTGAATAAACAAGATAACAAGTAACTAGACCATGCAATCATCTTATTTAATTTTTAAAAATTCCTATATTACTTATTAATCATTGCTGTCTTCTTGCTGATTTTGACTCAGAGTCTAGACAAATAGATCATAGGACTTAGGTTTACTACAAATAAAGAAATCAACACATACCACAAAGCATTTTATCGATGACCAGCATTAAAACTTTTTGGGCTTTGCCAGCAAAGTCACTTTACAGTTTATGTATCAGTTGTAAACCATAAAATCTGAATGTAGTTTAAGTAGTTTGGATGAAAATTCATGACTCTATGTCAATATTGGCCAAGTGCTTGCTGCATTGTTATATTCCAGTCGAATTCTGTAATGCAGTTCAGTGGTGATAAGTAGAACATCAAGGCCTGTCCTGTTCACACCGGATATGTACTACATGACGTAACTGTCACAGCATTTTCTTTGCTGTCAGCTCTCAAGGAAATGCCAAGTATCTGCAATCAAGATAGAAGCAGAAATATAGAAGTAGAGAGAATAGGGATACCATTTAATAAATGTGTTAGAACCTTCGAGAGAAAAGTGGTATGTCTTCTATGTGCTATAATACAAGAAAGAAATCCAAAGTTGTAGGGTTCTTAAAGCAAGAAAAAGATACTTCCCTCTTTAGTTTTGCTAAATAAGAAAAATATTGTTGCTGTTCATTTAGAAAGTAAACAGAACAAATTGATCAAAAGATCAAGAGGAAAGGCTAGGAAATTTGGAATGACTGCATTGAAAGAACAACCCCTATCAGGAAATATGGTGGAAGCAGAATCCATGATAGTTTTTAAAAGGGAAGTGGACAAATATTTGTAAAATACATTTTAAAAAGAGTGCAGGGAAAGGAAGGATCACATGATCAATATACCATACTTTCATCAAGTCATGTCAGGTATGATGAAAGGACTGACTTCTTTCTGCAGTCTTTAAAGTAGAACAAAAGAAAAAGCCAGCAAAGATAGTTTAGGAGAAAAAATAAACCCAAAGTAAAAAGTTGTGAAAAGAAAAGTGGTGGAAAGACAAAAATAATGGAGCAGTGCACTGGAACACTTATTCTTTTCTCCCTCTATCAATATTCAGGGTAAAATTGGAATCTAGCCTTTCATAACAGGTGATATATTTGTGGTTAAAGATAGTGCCAGAATTAAATAAACTGCCAGGGTTGGACGCAGACAAGCACATAGTACTAAATCACATTATATTTTAATATAATAAAAAATGGTATCCTAATCCACATCAAGAACAACAAATGGGCCAGTTTCAGTACAATGTGCTGCTAACTTTTTTATATATATACATAAAACATATACACATGTCTGCATTGTTAAAGAAACAGCATGCTTGAACTGCATATGTTGGCAGCAGATTAGGTAATATTGTAATGCTACCACTAACAATCTACCATAGAAAAGTACATAAACAACAGAAAAATTAAACAAAATAATACTCACGCTAACCTGCCAAAGCCATTTAAAATTAGATGAATTAAACAGACATATTCCTGCCTATGTACAGCCCGATCCAATTCCATAGACAACCTCTATTACAGTGACAGAACTCCAGCTGATTTTGAGGAAAATGCAGCCAGCTAGGTCAGTAGAATGAAGAAACATTTGCAAAGAAAATAAACAACAACTAGTAGTATTCTTTTTAATAAAGAAGCCAAATTATTTTAAACGGTTGCATCAAAATAAAAACAGCATACCTCTTGTCAAAACCACAAATCATTCCAAAACACATCTATATAGTTCTGTATTTGCACTACTTAAAATTATCCTCTCAAAATCTATCTCATGATAACAGTGGTTTATTAGTCCTCATGTAATCACTGAAAGCTTTTTTAAGCAGAAAGGTGAGTACTTTATGAGGAGGCCATGTTATTATTATTGGTTACATTTGCCAAAAAACTACAAATAAAGTCATAAAACGGATGAGATTATCAATACTGTATTTTATTTAAATTATTGTAAGATCATTCTGATGTTTAATTTGAGACATTATATCCAATGATCTTTCTAATCCAGACGCAAACTATTTTACATACAGTATTTTATGCACAAACAAGAAATGGACTTGCAGTTTGAAATAGATTTACTGAAAATTACAAAGCCAATTCTGGCCAAAAAGTTAATTTACTTTGTTTAGAACGGTACCTTTAATATTCTTTTGGAATCTTTTAAACCATAGACTCTCTACTTTGTAAGAAATCTATTTTAAGTTTGGAGTCTTCTCAATTTAACATTTGTAGAATGACTGGTATGTTGATGGAATAAATAGACTGAAGCCAAGTTAATTAAATGCGCTTTTGATTTTGGTTTTAGCAATTTATAATGTGGATCTAGCTTGTATTCATTTATTTCTAATGTGTTTGGCATAAGGACACTTCATTGAAGACTTCTAATATTAGTAAACTGACATTGTTGTAAAATGTTTAATTGCACTGGGAAGAACTGATCTCACTGCCTTAAACAAACTCAGGAGAGGCATTTTGAACTTATATTAAGTAGAAATACAACATGGCTTGATAAAAAAAAAATCAATGTCAGGCTCATGCCTCATACTCAAATTTTATAAAACTGTTATTTCCAATTTTCACCAATAAAATTGTCATCACAGAACATATTAATATTTTGCACGATACTGAAAGGACATCAAATACATTTTTTCAAGCCCTATGAGTGGATTGTTTTCTGCTTGATAATCAACTGTTGCAATAATATGAGAAGCAATTGTAATTAACATGTTACAAATGTATTAATGCTACATTGTCCAAATGATTCGAACCAAAGATAACTAAATGCCATATAAACAGCCAGCTTTTTAGAAATGAAAATAAAGAATCTAAAAGTTATAACTCCGTAGGGGTGAATAGCACCAGCTGAACACATCATTTTGCTTAATTCAATATGCCAGACAGTGGCCTAACCCTAACCTCCATTCAGCAAAATAATAAACATTTAACTCCATTGCTGCACGAAACTAAAATGACATTATCACATCTTTAGACTTCTAATCAGCAGATGTACGAAGGGTGGATGAATAAAAAAAAACACATCTTGGGAATTAGGTCCATGAAATATCCCACAGAATCATGAGGTTTATACAACTCTGTTTATTGTGATTTAATTATATTAATTCGGACTAACCTTCAGCAGTTACAAAGAGAATTAACTTTTAAAAAAATTGCGCGCTACAGAGTGATCCCTTTGGGCACATTTGATTCCTCAATAACTAATAATACAGCTGGGAAAGTGGCGCTGTTAAGAATCGGTCTGACAACTTCCTTCAGCCGTTTTTGAATTTTTTTTGGTTCTGCAGGTAGAAATATTCGTGACAGAATATTAAGCAAATATTGCGTTACGATAAACTGATTCAAGCTTGTGCAACATTACAGCGCTTCTCTTGGGCACAGTTCAGAGAAGTCAATTTTCATACCAGATTCTAGAGATTTGGAAGAACAGGACATCTGGATCTTTTCAAAAAATAGCAAACTAAAATTAAGATTTCCATCAACAGCACTGACTGCGACTGCTCGCTCTGAAAAGTGAGGGTGCAGCTAGAATGTCCTTTGAGACTTACGGGTTTGAGGATGTTTTCGGGGCTTCCTTCAGCCACAGGAGAGCTCGGGAAGGACAAGGCTTTGCGACCAATGTCACAACCCTGTTCAAATAGTCTGCATCCCTCAACGCAAAGCCAGATAACGCTTCAAATCCGAGGGGATCGTGATGTGCTTCGCGCCGGTGGGCTTTATTCCGCCACCCTCCCCCAAAAAGTTTTGCATTTGCACTGTTTGTTTTGCAAAACAAAAACCAAATAAACATTCAGGACAATTCCCATTTGCTGCAGTAGCTTTTGCAGTTGTCACAGGCTTGGAGCGCCACTGTCCCCAGTCCCGGGGGTTGCGCGCGGCGGCGCGACCAGAGCGCGCGATGCATAGGGGCGGGAGGGGGGCGGCAGGTCCGCGCGCCCGCTGCAGATTGTCCGCAAACTCCATGGGGAGCAACTTCCCTGCACAACACCACTGCTTCCAACACCTGTGAGTATTATTGACAGATCAAATGCCTCCACGTCTCTTGTTTACTTTCAAAAGAAAAGGGAGTGTGGATTTTCTTTGCAGAGCATCAACAAAGCTGGAAAGTGTTTTTTTTTCATTCTTCTTTATGGGACATGTGCGTCGCTATGGCTAGGCCAGCATTTATTGCCCATCCGTAACTGCCACCATTCAGAAGGCATTTGTCAACTACATTGCTGTGGTTCTGAAGTCACATGTGGGCCAGACCGGGTAAGGATGGCAGATTTCCGTCCTCAAAGCGCATTACTGAACCAGATTGGTCTTTACAGCAATGGGCAACGGTTTAATGGTCATCATTTCATTCAACTTTTAATTCCAGATTTTTATTGAATTCAAATTTCCCTATTTGCGTGGGGGGTGGGGGGGCATGGTATTGAACCCGGTTTGGTGGACCTTGTCCTGGGTCTCTGGATTACTAGTCCAAGGACACTACCACAATGCCACTGCTTCTCCTTCCTATTACATTTGTACTTAAACCTTTTAGGAATGAGATGAAGAGAAATTTCTTTGCTCAGAAAGTGGTTACCCTATGGCGTTTGACACCACCGAAAGCAATTGAGGCCAAAGCATTGTATGCTTTCAAGAAGAAGCTCAATACAGCTCTTGGGGTGAAGGGAATTAAAGGGAGAAAGTGGGATCAGGCTACTGAATTGGATGATCAACCGTGATTATAATGAATGGTGGAATAGGACTGAAGCATCAAATGACCTACTTGTGTTTCTATTTTCTATGTTTCTATGTGTTCCCTGATTCTTGTTTATTTTGTTGCTGCACCCTGATAAATTCAGAACTCTTTTCTATGAAAATGTGATTGGCAAATGAGATTTTCACTCATGGACGGACAAAAGCCAGGAGAGCCATTTATCTATCCAATTAAAAATTGTCCTGCTCAACGGCAGTTGTGGAATGGTATACTTCAATTGTGCCACACCTCATAGTGTCATATCCAAGATGTCACATTATCATAAACACATATTGATTGGGCCAAGTAGTCACTTACCTGTTGTTAGCAGTCAAATATTCAACTGACCTCAGTGTGAACAAGTCAGAATATAGTAAAAAGTACCAGGAAAGGGAGAACCCATCAGCAGAAAAGTAACAGTATCCCTTAACTAATCAATTGTATTGATAAAATACTTTTTCAAGTTGAATTCAGCAACTTATTTTCATCTGCATCCATGCACACAGTTGAAAACATTCAAAATTAATAGCATAATAATTCTGAAAAACCATTAAAGCTATCAATTGAATTAGTTATTAATGTTTAATCAGGCTTGCATGAGGTTTTTTTCAGTAGAGATCTACCCTTTTATATAGAGCTTGAGTTTCAAATTTTCACCTGATTCTGGGAATTGCTACATTCATGCAAGAAATTTGTGACTACCAGGAAGAAAAGTATATCATGGGAGTTGTGGTTTTCACTAAACTCCTGCAAAAATCTACCCAGAGAACATTACAACACTCTATGTTAATGACAACCATGTAAGAAAAAAGCTGGAAATGTTAATTCCTGCAATGAATTCATTGTCACATTAATGTATGTGTACATATATGTGCTCACACTAAAAAAATGAATCTTGAGAATTGGAATTTTAATCTAACTTTCAGGGAACTACAAAACCTCATGAGTGCACATAAGAGAATCTCTAATGGAAAGGGATAAATACATATTTAGCTTTAAAGAAGTCCAGCAGATTCCATATACCTAGATGTCCTGCTGCACACCCACCAACTCCTCATCCCGAACTATTCTTAGTTTGTTAAGTTGCGCTTTAGTCAATCACACTCTTGTCTTTAGATTAGAAGATTATGGGCTAAACTCCCAAAATCCCACTTTTGCACTCATACTCTAGTGGAGTACTGAACTGTTGGAAATGTCATCTTTTGGATGAATATGTTACACCTTGGCAAAAACAGAAAATGCTGGAAAATCTCAGCAGGTCTGACAGCATCTATGGAGAGAGAACAGAGAGAACATTTTGAGTCTGATGATTCTTACCACAGATGCTGTCAGATCTGTTTTTATTTCAAATTCCAGCATCCTCATTAATTTGCTTTTATGTTAAACCAAAGTTCTGTTAGCTGTCTAAGGTGGATGAAAATGACTCCTTTCAACTATTTCAAAGAACAGCAGGACAGGTTTCCCTGATGGTTTGGTTAATATTTATCCATTAATGAACATCACTGGCGTAGAGATTATCTCATCATTATTACATTGCTGTTTTGCGAATTTGCTATGTGCAGGTTGGCTGTCCTGCTTCCTACATTACAACAGTGAGTACATTTCAGAAGCACCTCATTAGCTGTGAAGTGCTTTGGGGCACCTGAGGTTATGAATAAGGCAGTCGATAAATATATGTTCTTTCTTCCTCCAGGTATACATGTGCTCACATCTTCTTCAAGTTAGGAAATTCAGGGATTGTCCATTCCTAAATCTTTTAACTGAGCCTTCATTAGACATGACATGAATGTGCTTCTGCCCAGAGACTTCTGTCACTCTAGTGATATGGAAACAAGCAGGGGAAGCAAGCAAAGTGCAAAATAGGGAAAGTCAGTATCATGTATAAATACTCTAGGCCAGCTTTGACATGCCAGATCAAAGCAGTACTTTAACACGAGGCATGTTTTGAATCAACTTTACTTTCAGGCAATTAGCTTCTGTAATTTGATTGTTTTCATTATTTTCTGTTGCCGAACTAGTATGGGAGACAACTTGACTCTGAGAACAATTTTAATCTGCTAGTTTCACACAAAACCAATATTTCAAAGACCTTAGAGAGCTTCCAGTGGTATTAACTTATCATTATTTCTTTCTGGGAGACTGGCTGGGTTAGATAATGTCAAAGAAAATTAAATGCCCCCTAAGCAGTATTTGCATGTGGCTTTAACAACAACAACAGTTTGAATTTATACGGTGTCTTTAACATTGTAAAATCTGACACTGCGTCTTTTTCTGCATGGAGGTCGGTCACCAGTGGATTGCCCCAGGAATCTGTTCTGGGACCCTTGCTGTTTGTGATTTTTATAAATACCTGGATAATGAAGTGGAGGGATGGGTTGATAAGTTTGCCAATGACACGAAGGTCAGAGGTGTTGTGGATAGTTTGGAGGGATGTCAGAAGTTGCAGCATGACATTGATAGGATGCAAGACTGGGTGGAGAAGTGGCAGATGGACTTCAACCTGGATAAATGTATAGTGGTACATTTTGACAGGTCAAATGGGATGAAGGAATATAATATTAAGGGTAAGACCCTCAGCAGTGTGGAAGATCAGAAGGATCTTGGAGTCCGGATTTATAGGACTCTCAAATCAGCTTCACCGGTAGAGGATGTGGTTAAGAAGGCATATGGTGTACTGGCTTTCATCAATCAAGGAATTGAATTTAGGAGTCGGGAGATAATGCTACAACTGTAAAAGACCCTGGTCAGACCCCACAGTTCTGGTTGCCTCATTACAGGAAGGATGTGGAAGCCATTGGAAGGGTTCAAGGAGATTTACAAGGATGTTACCTGGATTTTGTGGCATGCCTGATTGAGAGAGCTTGATCTTTTCTACTTAGAGAGGCCAAGGATAAGAGGGGACCTGATAGAGGTGTATAAGATGATGAGAGATATTGATCAGATGGGCTCTCAGAAGCTTTTCCCCAGGGCTGAAATGGCTGCCACAAGAGGACACAGGTTTAAGGTGCTGGGGAGTAGGTACAGAAGAGATATCAGGGGTAAACTTTTCACTCAGAGGGTGGTGGGTGAATGGAATTGGCTGCCATCGGTAGCGGTGGAGGCAAATTTGTCAGGGTCTTTTAAGAGACTTCTGGATGAGTACATTGGACTTAATATGATTGAAAGTTATAGGTAAGCCTAATAGGTAGAGATAAGATTGGTGTAACTTGTCGGCTGAAGTTTTTCTATGATTCTATGATAAGGAGATAAGGAGATGACCATAAGTTTGGTCAAAGTGTTATGGTTTAAGCAGCGTACTGAAGGGGAAGGAAGTGGTAAAGCAGCAGAGAAACATAGGGATGGAATTTCAGAGATAAAGGTCAAAGCAATTGGAGGTTGATCTAGGTATCTGAATAAAACAAAATATTCTAAGAAAAATACAGATAAATTGAGAAAATTCTTGAACTTAAATATAACAATAGGGCTTTAAAAGCCTTAAACTTGTGCTTACTTTTTTTAAGTGACTTCCACTGTCCGTGTAAATTCCATTGACCAGTATGAATCCGTGTGTCAAATGGATGGGATGGTCAAGGATATCTACTTTTACATCACTACTGTGGTTTACATAATTTACATAGCTAAACAATAGAATATAGGTGTCTCCCTGTCATCAGCTTCAGGATGAAGAGTTTGACAGTTTTGAAGGGCTTCCAAACTTTATTTCTGATTTCTCGCTTCATAAGATGTACTTCAATCCATTTACTCTACCTGCCAAGGGTTCCATTTCCCCTCCCCAAAGTGCAGCAGTCTCATGCCACTTCCAATACAGTTGACACTCCAGGAACTCTATAGCTTTCTCCTCATGAGTAATGAAATGCAGGTGGAGGCTGCACCCAATGGTCATGTTCCTTTGCTGGGCATCATAAGTAACCTTCACAGCTTGCTTTCTGGCTCTCACACCCAGCACTCTATCTCTCCTGTCTTCTCACTCTTTCAAGTCACCCTCTTAAAAAAAACCTTGAGTTATTTATTACTATGGAATCTTGATATGGTTCTCGGTAGAAGAGCTGGCTCCAATACTCACAGCACTGTCAGAAAGGACAATAAAATAAAAGGGAGAGATGTCTTGAAGATACTTGACCCAAAAGGGTCAAATGACCTTTTGTTAGAGTCATTCTTAGTGGTTTTGAAATATTTTGCAGTTGAGTTTAGTCTGTTTAGAGACTGTAAGAAGCAAATAAGTTCTGTATGCATGTTTCCTGATCACTCTGTTCTATGTGTAACTCACATCACAGTTGGCACCACATTTCCCTGAATTCCATGTTCCACCAATCTCTTTTGTAATATTTAATCAAATGAGTTTTGAAAATCCATATAAACCACATCTACTGGATTTTCTTTATCTATACATTCTGTTTTTCTTTAAGAGATTCCATAAAGTTAGTCAAGCGTGACCTGCCCCTTAGCAATCCATGATGACTGGCCCTGATTAAATCCTGTTTCTCCAAGTGTTCGTAATTTCATCCTGTAATATAAACTTAAGGAGTTTAACTACCATTGAAGTAAGGTTAACTGGCTTCAAATTTTCTGGTTTATCCTTAGCTTCATTTTTTTGAAGAAGGGAGCCACATTTGCCAATAGCTAGTCATCTAGTAAAATGTACATCTCCGCAGAATTTTGGAAAATTATAGTCAGATTGTTTGTTGCTTCTTTCCTAGTTTTTTCATTACAATCCTCAGAAATAAACTGTCAAATGTGAGCCATCTCCTTTAAGTATGAGTAACTTCCAGTATAATAACTTTCAGTCTTCCAGTATAATAACTTTCACTAATAGTTTAACACTCACCATTTGTGATTTTACAATCCCAATATTTATCTCCAATAGGAAAACCGAGGCAAAGTGCTGACTTAGAACTTCCCTTAAACTTGCCCCCTTTTTTTTAAAGCTCTACACCCCATCTTTACCACCATTTTGTGATGCTGTGTCGATATACAGCTTTTTTATTTTGCTAAATTTGTAAATTTTCTCTTGTACCTAATACTAACAATTACAATGGCCAAACTCCCACAAATCTATTCTTATGTCAATTCTTTAGAGAACCGGATAAAGCTGCAAGGTGATATTGATAATTTGAGAAATGGGTTAAAATGTCACATGGAATTGTCAGTAAGTGTGAGGTGATGCATTTTGGTGAAAGAAACAGCAATAATTCCACCCTTAATGAAACTTACTCTATGCAGTAGAGGGGTGCAGAGGAGATTCACCATGATGTTAGCTGGAATGGACATTTGAGTTATGAGGGGAAGTAGAATAGGCTTTTCTTTAGATCAGAGAAGGTTGAGTTGGACCTGACCGAGGTATATAAGATTATCAGGGTATAGATAGCATGAACAGAAAGCAGCTGTTTCTCTTAGTAAAAGGCTCAATTAAAGGGAGGCATAATTTTATAGCGAGGAACTGGAGATTTAGAGAGGATTTGAGGAAAACATTTTCATTCAGCTGGTGGTGTGGGTCTGGAATGCGTTATCTAGGAAGCTAGTAGAGGTGGGAAACCTCATAACCTTTAAAAAGTACATGGATGAGCACTTGGAATGTCATAACATTCAAGGTAATGGATGAAGAGCTGGAAAGTGGAATTGGAGTAGATTTAGTGTAGTTTTGACTGTGCAGACTCGATGGGCCAAAGGGCCTCTTCTATATTGGCTTTATGGTCAGAGTTTTACCACCTTGTCTTCCTCAAAATGTTCAATTAAGTTAGTAAGACGTGATCTTTCCAAAACAAAACCACATTGAATAATCCATTCTTTTCTAGGTGATAGTTTATCCTGTCTCAGAATTAATTCCAATAATTTTCCCATCACTGAAATCAGACTGAATAGCCTACAATTTTCTGGTTTATCTCTTGCAGCTTTTTTAAATAATGATACCATATTTGTAGACCTCCAATCCTCCACTGAGCATTGGAAAACAATCCTCGCTACATTCATTATTTCTTCTCTGGCAACCTTTAACAGCCTGGGATACAATCTATCAGGCTCTTTGTCCATCTTCAAGGATATCAGTCTGTCCAGTACTTCCTCTCCCATTCCTTTTTACCTCAAATATCTATGCCAACCCTCTCCTTCGTGAAGATAGAAATAAAATATTAATTTAGAACCCTTCTCACAAAGTTCTGCATCAGTGCATTAGCTACCATGTATATCTCCAAATGTTCCTACTCTTTCTTTAGTTCTTCTCTTGCTCTTAATATACTAATAAAACATTTCTGAGTTTTCTTTCTCCTAGATAAATCTTCTTCCAGCTCAAAACAAACATCCATTACCACCTCTCACTGTTTTCTGGCATGAGCCAAATTTGTTGATTTATTTTAAATAAATCAACAATATAATTATAATAATATTATAATATTATAATTATTATTATAATAACATAATAATAATATTATTATCACATGTATTAATATACAGTGAAAGTATTGTTTCTTGTGCGCTGTACAGACAAAGCATACCATACATAGAGAAGGAAAGCAGTGCAGAATGTAGTGTTACAGTCATAACTGGGATGTAGAGAAAGATCAACTTAATGCGAGGTTGGATGCATTCAAAAATCTGATGGCAACATTGAAAAAACTGTTTTTGAGTTTGTTGGTACGTGAAGTCAGACTTTTTTTTTCCTGATGAAGAACGTAGAAGAGAGTACGCACAGGGTGTGTGGGGCCCTTAATTATGGCTGGCTGTTTTTCCAAGGCAGCGGGATGTGTCAACAGCGTTAATGGATGGGAGACTCGTTTAAGTGATGGACTGGACTTTGTTTGCAACCCTTTGTAGTTTTTTACAATCTTGGTCAGAACAAGTGCCATACCAAGCTGTGATATAACCAAAAACAGAAATTCTATGGTACACCTGTAAAAGTTGATGACAGCCATAGCGGACATGCCAAATTTCCTTAGTTTTATGAGAAAGTAGAGGTGTTGGTGGGCTTTCTTAACTATAGTGTCAACATGGAGGGACAAGGAAAGGCTATTGGTGATCTAGGCACCTAAAAACTTGAAGCTCTCGACTCTTTATGCTTCATATCCATGTTTGTAAATTTGTACCTGTTTGTATTACTCAATTTATACCCATGTTGCTACTTTTACTTGTATTGCATAAGCTATAACTTAAAAGAAACATGTTGTACAGAATTATAGCAAATGCCTTTTAGTGGTCCATGTGCACCACTCTCTGTTATCTCTTCAAAAATATCCAGACTCGAAATGTGGGCTCTGTTCTCTCTCCACAAGTGCTGCCAAACCTGTTGAGGTTTTCCAGCATTTTCTCTTTTTGTTTCACATTCCAGCATCTGAACAATTGGCTTTTGTTTTATTATATGGAATAATTTAAGATGTTGAAGGTTAAACGGCATTTCTGTTCGACAAATTATCTCCATGCGGCGAGTAATTTGCCAAAGAGAGGTGCAACATTACATTGAGAAAGATGGAAAAGGGGGTTTGTGGGATGACACAGCCTTATTTGATTCCAGTCTTCACTGACTTAGGGTCTGCAGAGGTCCTACTGGTGATGATCACAGCTTGCATTTCATCATGGAATAAGTGGAAGATATCAACAAATCTCTGAGGGCAGCCACATTTGAGAAGGGTTCTCGACAAACCCTCACATTTAACAGGTTCAAGGACTTTTGTGAGGTTGAAAAAGACTATATACAAGCAGTTGGTGCTGTTTCTTGCACTTAGATTTGCAGTCCAGTGAAGATCATGTTTGTGCATGGTGCCTCCTCATGAGGGAAAATCACACTACGATTCTGGAGGGAACTACTCAGAGTGTGGGATGAGGTGATTGAGAAGGATCCTTGCAATGATCCCATTACAGTAGACAGCAGGGAGACCTCACTGTAGTTACTGCTGTCAGACTTGTCTCTTTTCTTGAATATAGTCACAATCACAGGTCTGCAGCCCACATTCTCCTCCCAGATGAGGGATAAGAGGTTGTGCAGCTGAGCTGTGCCAGGAACATCTCCGACATGTTTCAGAATTTTGGCAAGGATTCCATCTGCTCCAGAGGCTTTATTGAATTTTGTCCTATCAAAATTCACTTCACTCCTGTTCTGAATCATGCTAATGTTATCAGTGAAGGTGTCCCAATTTGAAACACCAGATTGTGCTGGTTTTTGTTTTTGGAATGGTGTGAGAAGTAATGTGAAACTCCAGTGAGAATAACCAGTGCAGTCATTATATAACAATTAGTAAATACTATTTACTAAATAAAAGAAAAGACAAATGTATATACCCAGAACTACAGGACAGTTTAAGCATGTGAATCACTAAACATACACATACTTTATGTAGAAATTACCTCTTGTTCCAAACTATATCTATGATCGCTGAACTCCTTAAGACTTCCCTCTTCCAAACAACAGCCAAATTAAACAAATCTATGAGTCAAATCAGTCTTGTCACACAATACCAGCCTGAGGAACAAGTCTGAGAAACGTCTTTTCCTAGTCCAAGATATTTAAACTGCCTTTACCAAGATTTCTGCACTGCCTTGGCATTAAGATTTAGATGCAGGCCTAGTCTGGCCTTTCGGGCTGTTAGATGTAAACTGGCCTCTTAGTTGTTCAATGTAAACTGGCCTCTCAGGTGTTAGATGTAAACTGGTTTGCCTGTTTCTGAGGTAATTATACCATTTTTCCTCGGAAGTTCTTCATTCTGTAGATATGGCTGTCTCAAGTTCTTTGACTTTAAAAATTAACATGTATATGATTCCAGTCATCTCTTAGTTACATGGGTAAGCTGTTTCCTACTAATAAGGGTGATTTATTCCTGGTTCTTTATAGATGTCTGCCAATTTTGTTACTTGGAAAATCACAATGCTGGCTACTACTGTCACTAGGCAGATTTCTACCTTTTGCTTGGCTCTATGAGTGAGGAGCTCCTCTGGTAGAGCAATGGGAAATCTAGAAGAGCTTGTAGGGTGGCCTTCAAGAAGTGCAGTGACCTATTCAAGTCCTGTCAAATCCCTGAGCCTTCATTGAATTCTCATGTGCTCAGAGATAATGGCTCTCAAGTGGTTCATTAATGAGCCAAAATTACATTCTACTACCAGAAGGTGAGATTCCCATTTTGTGTCCACCTCACGACCCCCACCCCCACCACCACCCTCCCCCATCTGCCACCTCCACATTCTCCAACTCCTCCCCCCCCAAAAGAAAAATTGGGACAGTTTTCCTGATGCTAGGAATTGGGAATGGGAATTCCTTCCAAATCTCCCGCTCATCATGTCCACATGGGTGGGCTCCATTAAACCCCAGCCATTGTTTCCCAATGTTTTATATATATCAGACTTCCATGGTAAATAGAGAAATAATTAATCAGTCCAGCTCATTTGCTTGCATGCATTACCAGAGATGGTAATAGTCATTGCAGAAACTATTGCTGAAGAAACCAAGTATTGAGTTTGGCTTCATGTGATGTCTCTCAAATGCAAATAGTGGAAGATGAGCAACTGGTATCTCTGTCTGATCTGCTCGTATGTTTTTATAGACAATAACTCCACTTCCTTGCATGAATCTATAAATCTATAGAAGTAACTACCAATGCTCTCCTCTTTACAAAGCTCAGGTAACCTGTGCAAATTAATTAAGATAAAGCATTTCCAATCAAAATCCCAAGGTCTTTACTAGAGTTTGCAGTCCATGTTGATGATAGAGATAAGTCTATAGCTACCGCACAACACTAAACTTTAAAACAGTGATTAGCACTTCTTTTAATGTCATCGGGAGGAGGCAAGACGGAAGGATCTAATTACACAATCTTAGGAGGACTGGGGTCAGTCATGGGTCAAGTGTTTTATAGAGAAACATGAAAACCTATTCAGACCAGAAGCCTTCAAAGTTGGGAGGGCTTTAATTGATCTTGAAACTCTTTTGGTGTAGTTATACTGCACACCTTGTTTTGGTACAAAATGATGTGATAACTGCTGAATTATTTCATTGGGAAAATAGGTGGCTTGTGATGTGCACACCTCCACATGTAAAATGTAAACATTTATAAAATTAACATTTTAGTAAGAGCAGGGGTAGACTGTTGAACTGTCTTTATATTTATAATGATAGAAAAAAGTTGAATGCCCTGTGAACTTTCTGTTAAGACTAAAAAAAATTACTGATTGCCAGAGATCATTGAGCTAATTTTGATGCCTGTGATTAAGTATTCATACATTGAACTCTTTTTCTTCTGGTTGAAGAATCATGTCAACAGACAGTCTATCATGGTTGCATTTATTCACATTGTTGCAAACAGTATACAACAGTATTGTAAATATTACTACAATATTGCATTTGATTGTGTGATTCATTTATTCAAGAAAAACCCCAGTAGTTTTCAGAGCAACATGGAACTAAGGAATATTGGAAAAGTGCAGGAAGATGAAATTTAGCTAGAAGATCAGCTATGATTTCACTGAATTGTTGTACAGGTTCACAGTACCAGGATTGGACAGAATCAGCATGGATTTATGAAAGAGAAATCATGCTTGACAAATCTACCGGCATTCTTTGAGGATGCAGCTAGTAGAGTTGTTGAGGGGAAGTCAGTGGATGTGGTTTATTTGGACTTTCAGAAGGCTTTTAACAGTCCCACAAAAGCAATTGTTCTGGGGGCCACAATTGAACTGTCTCCTGCTATTTTCAGCAGCGTGGGAAAGGGGGAGTTGTTTCAGGAGAATTCCTGACTTCCAATTCCCAACTCCATGAAAATTCACCTCAGTTTCCCATGCTTTATCTGGATTCCTTGCATCATATAATGATAAATATGCATCCTAGCTGCTCAAATTTTATTTGTTCAGAACAAGTGACCAGATTGTTAAATTAACAATGTTGCATCCATTCCACCAGGTTCATCTTGTTTGATGCCCCATTCATTTTTACCCAGCATTGACTAACAATTCACATGTCTAGACAATATCATTATGACCTCTTTAAAACCTGGAATAACAGATACAATTAAATGGTGAGCCTTGAGTTCTCTGACCAATCTGTCAGCCTAACTGATCATATATATTTTACCATCAGTTTGGAAGTGTGACAGTGCTCTTTATTCCTCTTACTAGATGCATGCTGATGGTCTCTTTCTTGTTGATTTTCTCTTCCTCTGTCTCAAGTTTGCATCCTCCTCCTCTTTCTGCCTGTGTTGCTCTGTTTCTCTTCGACACTCAAATCAGAACTTAAACACTTAACAAGTCACCAATCTAATAAAGTGAAGATCAGATTATTTTGCTTTGGACATTTTTACCAGTTTAGGGGTCTTAACAAAAATATTCTCTTGGGCCCCATAATCCTAAATGTAAATATCACAGAAATGTGTACCAGGATTTTCTTTTATCTGTTCATGGGATGTGCTGTTACTGGCAAAGTCAGCATTTGTGGTATTTTCTAATTGTCTGTGAGAAGGTAGTGGTGAATTGCCTTGTTAATCCAATGCAGTCCATTTAGTGTAGTTCACCCACAGTGGAAGGAAGTTGCAGGATTTTGATCCAATGAAAGTGAAGAAATGATTATAGTTCCAAAAGACAATATGCTGGAAAACCTCAGCAGGTCTGGCAGCATCTATAAGTAGAGAAAGAAGCTGATGTTTTGAGTCCAGATGACCCTTTGTCAAAGCTAAAAGGTATAAAATGTGGGAGATATTTATACTGCAAAGAGGGAATGAAAGATGAATCATAGTCACAGAAATCAGGGGAAAAGACTGCTGATAGCTGTCCACAGGGAGAATAAAGGATGTGAATGGCCAAATTGCAGAGAAGCTGAAATGACAGGATAAGCCATGACAGATGAAAATGTTCGGGGGATGGGGGAGGGAGCGGTGGGTAGAGGGTTGGGGGGGGTGGATGGGACAGAGGTAAAATTTAGAAAAGGGATAGTAAAGGGAAAACAAAGGTAAGGGAATGGGGATAAAATAGGGGGAAAGAATAGGAGGGAAGAAAAATGACGAAAAACAATAAAGAGATAAAAATAGAGAACAACAAAATAGAATAAAAACAAAGTGGTCGAGATGGGGTAAAGCAAATCACCTGAAGTTGTTGAATTCCATTTTGAGACCAGAAGGCTGCAAAGTGCCTAGTCGGAATATGAGAAGTTGTTCCTCCGGTTTGCATTGAGCTTCAGATTCCAGCATCTGCAGTGATTTGTTTTTATTATAGCTCCAAGTAAGGATGGCGGGTGGATTGGAGAGAATCTTGCTGATGGTGGTATTTTCTTGCATCTGCTCAAGGTGGTAGACTTCCCGGGTTTGAAAAATGTTCATGAAATTGCTGTAGTGCCTCTTATACACAACTGCCACTATGTGCCAATGGTGGAGGGAGTGAATGCTTAAGGTGATGGATGAGCTCTTGATCAAGCAAGCTTTTTGTCTTGGATGGTATTGAGCTTCTTGAGAGTTTTTGGAGTTGCATTCATCAGTAATTTAAATGTATTTGCATGCATTTAAACTGAATTAATGAACTGTCTGCCCAACTTTATCAGCATTTCTCCTTTTACCATCACATTCACGCGTCCAGATTTGGTGTGAAACGGACATGCTCGGCAAAGGTCTGTTTCGGGCGCTGAAGCTGCTGGTTTTGGTAAGTTCAGAGCTTCCAGCGGCTCTTTGACTCAGATTGGTGGTGGGGGAAAGTAGGGGGAGGTCAGCCAGATTATTCTCTGGTGAGGGGGTGTGGCAGAAGAGAGGCCCAATCATTTTCTAGTGGGAGGGAGGAGGAGGTGGGTCAGACGTATCTCTGGTGGGGTGGAGGGAGGACAGATCGCTCTCTAGTTGGCAGGGTTAGGGAGGAAAGAAGGAGGCCCAATTGTTGTTCGGTGGGGTGGTGGGAGAGGGGGGAAGGAGAGCAGATTGTTACCTAGTGATGGGGAAGGGGTGGCAGGCCCACTCATTCTGTGGTGGGGAGAGGGAGGAGGAGGTGGGTCAGATGTATCTCTGGTGAGGGGTGGGGGAGGGGGATGGGGGCTAAGGGTCACGATCGGTTTGGGTAGCGAGGGATGGGTGGAAAAGGGAGACAGTTTACATTGTGGGGGTGCAGCAATGTCTATGGGGACCATCACTCCTGCTTTTTGCTCCCAGACCGTTTTATCCACTTTTTGCTTGGTGGTGGCGCAATTTTCAAGTTTTTCAGAGCTCCAATCATTTCAGGCGTGCTAAGCCCTGCCCACAAATCAATTCAAACCTGCGGTTTTTTTTAGGCTACGTGCTAATGGGGGCATCTGAAAGCTGACTTCTGAGTCAGATCTGAATCATGGGCAGCTTCAGCACTCAGAATGAAAATGGTAAAATTGGGCCTATAGAGTCATAGAGGTTTACAGCAAGGAAGTGGGTCCTTTGGCCCAACTTGTGCGTGCTGTCCTTTTTTTTAAAACCCCTAAGGTAATCCCAATTGTTTGCAATTGCTTTTAATAGAAAGAAAGGTGAAATTTGACATAATGTCTTGTATTACGTGTGGTGGACAATCACAGGAGCATAAGGCACAGTAACACACAGTATCAGTTTGCTTTTCAAATTCTTCCAATAAATACAAGGCCATGAATACATACAATGCCATGAATAAATACATGCCACGAATTTCTGGTTTTCAAGTTTAAAAAGTTACTCACCGCGGGGACTCGGTCTCATTGTTCCTTGGGGACACTGAAGAGAGGCAGCGAATTCCAAGTGGAGAGTTGGTGTGGGTGAGTAGTGTGATTTTTCTGTATAATTTATTGATTTTTCACCAGTTTTTTTTTAAATTTTCTGGAGGCCGGAAAGTGTCGCAAGGACACGTGGGAAGTGTAGTTTTTTTTTTAAGCTTAATATAAATTGGAGCAGTGGGAAATCCCGATACTCTACACAGGTAGGGTATCCCACCCTCCCCCCTCCTCTAACCTAAAAAAGAGAGAGAGAGAGAGGTAAGATTGTTTTTTTTTATCAGTTTTTTTTTGTGTAGCTGTAAGGGCTTTGGCTTACAGGACCTAAGCATAAAGGGTGAGACAGGGTAAGTTATAAGTTTTTATTACTTTTTCCTCTGTGTTTCTAGAGGAGGGCAAATAATGGGTGTGAGGCCGGCATGTTGTTCCCAGTGCCAGATGTGGGAGGTCTTGGAGGCTACTGGTCTCCCAGACATCCATACCTGTGCTTGGTGTGTAGAGCTGCAGTTCCTAAGGGATAAGATTAAGGAACTGGAGATGCAGCTTGAGAATCTTCGTCTCATTAGGGAGAACGAGGAGATAATTGACAGGAGTTATCAACAGGTGGTCACAGCAGGGCAAAGAGAAGAAGGCGCGTGGGTGACTATCAGGAAGGGGAAAACTCGGGTGCTGAAGAGCACACCAGAGGGTGTCCCCCTTCATAATAAGTACTCCTGCTTGAGTATTAATGGGGGGGACAACTCATCTGAGGGAGCCAGCAGTGGCCCGCTCTCTAAACCAGAGCCAGTATGCAAAAAATCTAAGGAAGAGAGAGGAAAGGCGATACTAATAGGGGACTCCACTGTGAGGGGTTCAGACAGGCGTTTTTGTGGACACAGTTGAGAGTCGCAGACGGTGGTTTGTCTTCCTGGAGCTGGGATCCGGGATGTTTCTGGACGCCTCCCAGGCATCCTGAAAGGGGAGGGTGAGGAACCTGAAGTTGTGGTGCATATAGGTACTGCAGACATAGGCAGGAAGAGGGAGGCAGTCATCAAAAGGGATTATAGAGAACTGGGTAGGAAGCTGAGGAGGAGAAAAGCGAAGGCAGTAATTTCAGGATTGCTGCCTGCGCCTGAGGAGAATGAGAGCAGGAATCAAATGAGGTGGAGGATGAATGCATGGCTGAGGGACTGGAGCAGGGGGCAGGGATTCAGGCTCATAGATCATTGGGACCTCTTTAGGGGCAGGTGTGACCTGTACAGTAAGGACGGGTGGCACTTGAACCCTAGGGGGACTAATATCTTGGCAGGTAGGCTAGCTAGGGCTACTGGGGAGTCTTTAAACTAGAAAAGCTGGGGGGTGGGAATACCGATGGGATGGTGAATAAGGAGGTTAGTTCCCAGGTAGGGAAGGACTGTAGGCACTCTGAGAGGGGGGTTAGGCAGGTGGTGGAAAAAGGAAATATCCTGACTGAGGGGCTGAGGTGTGTCTATTTTAATGCCAGGAGTGTAGTAAATAAGGTAGATGAGCTTAGGGCGTGGATTGCTGCTTGGGAGTGTGATGTGGTGGCCATTACAGAGACTTGGTTGTCTCAGGGACAGGACTGGGTACTTCAGGTGCCGGGATTCAGGTGCTTCAGGAGGGACAGGGTTGGGGGCAAAAGAGGAGGTGGTGTGGCACTGTTGATCAGGGACAGTGTCATGGCTGTAGAGAAGGTGGAAGACGGGGAGGGATTGTCTACGGAGTCTCTGTGGGTGGAAGTTAGGAACAGCAAAGGCTCGATAACTTTGCTGGGTGTATTCTATAGGCCGCCCAACAGCGGCAGGGAACTTGAGGTGCAGATAGGGAAACAGATCCTAGACAGATGTAGAAATAACAGGGTTGTCGTGATGGGAGATTTCAATTTCCCAAACATCGACTGGAATATCCCAAGGGTAAGGGGTTTGGATGGTGTGGAGTTTGTTAGGTGTGTTCAGGAAGGTTTCCTGACACAGTACGTGGAAAAGCCTACGAGAGGAGAGGCTGTACTTGACCTGGTGCTTGCTAATGAGCCAGGACAGGTGTCGGATCTCACGGTAGGTGAGCATCTTGGGAATGGGGATCATAATTCTATCTCTTTCATGATAGCGATGGAAAGAGATAGGATCAGGCAGGCTAGGAAGGTGTATGTCTGGAGTAAGGGGAAATATGAAAACATTAGGCAGGTAATTGGATGCATAAACTGGAAGGAGGTGTTCTTGGGGAAGAGTACAGAAAGGAAGTGGTGGTTTTTCAAGGAATGTTTGTCTAGGGCACTGCAAGACAACGTCCCGAGGAGTCAAGGAGGTTCGGGTAGGACGCGGGAACCTTGGTGCACGAAGGTAGTGGTGAACCTAGTTAGGAAGAAAAAAATTGTATATAAAAGGTTCAGAGAGCTAGGGGATGTTAGGGATCTGGAGGAGTATAAGGTGTGTAGAAGGGAACTCAAAAAGGAAATTAGGAGAGCCAGAAGGGGTCATGAGAAGGCCTTGGCAGGGAAGATTAAGGAGAATCCCAAGGCCTTCTACAAATATGTGAAAAGTAAAAGGATGAGAAGAGAAGGGATAGGGCCTATAAAAGGTGAAGGGGGAAAAGTCTGTGTGAATCTGGAAGAAATGGCAGAGGTGCTTAACGAGTACTTTGCCTCGGTATTCACGGTGGAAAGTGAACTGGGAGATTGCACTGCAGGTTTGCGGCATACGGAAAAGATTGAGTATGTGGATGTTAGGAAAGAGGATGTGTTAGACCTGTTAAATTCTATCAAGATAGACAAGTCGCCGGGACCGGATGGGATGTACCCCAGGTTATTGTGGGAGGTGAGGGAAGTGGTTGCAGAGCCCCTGGCGATGATCTTTGCGTCGTCCATGGAAACGGGAGAGGTTCCGGAGGATTGGAGGATTGCGGATGTGGTTCCTATCTTTAAGAAAGGGAACAGGGATAGTCCAGGAAATTACCGACCGGTGAGTTTGACTTCAGTGGTTGGTAAGCTGATGGAGAGGCTTCTGAGGGATAAGATATATGAACATTTGGAGAAGTTTGGACTGATTAGAAATAGTCAGCATGGTTTTGTCAAGGGCAGGTCATGCCTTATGAGCCTAGTTGAGTTCTTCGAAAATGTGACTGAACACATTGACGAAGGAAGGGCGGTGGACGTAGTGTACATGGACTTTAGTAAGGCGTTTGATAAGATCCCACATGCAAGGCTTCTGGAGAAGGTGAGAGGGCATGGGATCCAAGGGGCTTTGGCCTCGTGGATCCAGAACTGGCTTGCCGGCAGAAGGCAGAGAGTGGTTGTGGATGGGTCTTGTTCTGCATGGAGATCGGTAACCAGTGGAGTGCCCCAGGGATCTGTTCTGGGACCCCTGCTGTTTGTCATTTTCATAAATGACCTGGATGAGGAAGTGGAGGGATGGGTTAGTAAGTTCGCCGATGATACAAAGGTCGGTGGTGTTGTGGATGGTCTGGAGGGATGCCAAAAGTTGCAGCGGGACATAGACAGGATGCAAGACTGGGCGGAGAAGTGGCAGATGGACTTCAACGTGGATAAATATGTAGTGGTCCATTTTGGCAGGAATAATGGGATGAAAGAGTACAATATAAGGGGTAGGAGTCTTAGCTGTGTTGTAGAGCAGAAGGATCTTGGGGTCCGGGTCCATAGGATCTTAAATTGGCCTCGCAGATGGAGGAAGTGGTCAAGAAGGCGTACGGTGTACTGGCCTTCATTAATTGAGGAATAGAGTTTAGGAGTCAGGAAGTAATGATGTAGCTCTATAAGACTCTTGTCAGACCCCAGTTGGAGTATTGTGCGCAGTTCTGGTCGCCTCATTATAGGAAGAATGTAGAGGCTATTGAGAGAGTTCAGAGGAGATTTACAAGGATGCTGCCTGGATTGGGAGGCAGGCCTTATGAAGATAGGTTGAGGGAGCTGGGACTCTTCTCACTGGAGAGACGTAGGTTGAGAGGCGACCTGATAGAGGTTTATAAAATGTTGAGAGGAATAGATAGGGTGGACTCTCAGAGACTATTTCCCCAAGCGGAAATGGTCAATACGAGAGGACACAGATTTAAGGTGCAGGGAAGCAAATACAAAGGAGATGTCAGGGGTAGGTTTTTCACTCAGAGGGTGGTGAGTGAATGGAACCGACTGTCATCGGAGGTTGTTGAGGCAAACTCACTGGGGTCTTTTAAGAGACTTCTGGATGAGTATATGGAAAAGAATAGGATAGGGGGTTATAGATAGGTCTGTGGATTGGTAGATGTGATCGGCGCAACTCGTGGGCCGAAGGGCCTGTTTGTGCTGTATTGTTCTATGTTCTATGTTCATGTTTGAATGAAAGTTCGCAGATCATTGTTATTGGAAGAATTTGGCCTATATCCCTCTATTCCCATCCTACCCATGTAACTGTCAAAATGTTTTTTTTAAAGACAAAATTTTACCCGCCTCTACTACTACCTCTGGTAGCGTGTTCCAGACACGCAGCACACTCTGTGTGAAAAAATTGCCTCTCTAGACACTTTTGTATCTCTCCCTCTCATCTTAAACCTATGCCCTCTAGTTTTAGACTCTCCTACCTTTGGGAAAAAATATTGACTATCTAGCTGATCTGTGCCCCTCACTGTAGAATTCCATTTCTGACCTACTCTTTTAGAAAAATCAAAACCAAGATTAAGCAATATTATAGAAATGGATTTGCAAGTAAATTCCTGTCAAACTGATCTAAGAAGATACTTAGAATTTTATCGGGGAGCAGGAAAGCAATGATCTTCCATGGGCTATACCTTTGATCTCCCTGCACATTCAATATCTGCTCTGTTAATGTTAATACTTATTTGTGACCATGATAAAACTGTGCACAATCCCAGGGTTGCAATAAAAATATCTAAAACTAGACTCAGTCTTTTTATGATTGGCTTTAATAGAAAGAAAGGCGAAATTTGATTTAATGTCTTGTACTATGTGTGGTGGCAATCACAGAGGCATAAGGCACAGTAACACACAGTATCAGTAATAGTTTGCTTTTCAAACTCTTCCAGTAAGTACCAGGATTGCCATGCCATGAATTTCTGGTTTTCATGTCTGAATTAAAGTTCTGCATCTCATTGCTATTAGAAGGATTTTCAAGATACATCTTAATGAAAATGCGATAACGCAGCACACAGATTCTATGCATTAATATGAAAAACTGGCATGACAAAAATTCACAAAACTGATTATCAGTTTCAATATTGTGGGAGGACAAAGACCTCACGTTACATATTTTTTATGCAACAGATATAAATATCCCCACGACTGTTTGAAAAACTAGACAAAGACCTTTGAGAATGGTGAAACTATCTACCTGTGACTCTCAGATAAAACAATCTCTCTGGCAGGTACTGAGGAAACCTGCACCTCAAAGAATCATAGAAACCCTACAGTGCAGAAAGAGGCCATTTGGCCCATCGAGTCTGCACCGATGATAATCCAAGCCTAGCCCTATCCCCATATCCCTACATGTTTACCGCTAATCCCTCTAACTTACACATCTCAGGACATTAAGGGGCAATTTTAATATGGCCAATCAACCTAACCCAAATTTTTTTGGACTGTGGGAGGAAACTGGAGCACCCGGAGGAAACCCACGCAGACACGAGAAGAATGTGCAAACTCCACACAGATGGTAACCAGAGCCGAGAATTGAACCCAGGTCGCTGAAGCTGTGAAGCAGCAGTGCTAACCATTGTGTTGCCATGCTGCTCATCATTATCTCTGAAGAGATACAAATGAACCCAACCCATTCCAATGAAATACACAGATCAAATTCAACGAGCTACACAAAGGCCATCTGTATTTCATACTGAAGGTTAGTCAATCAGAGTCTACTCATCTGCTTGACAAAGGGCCCCACAAACTTCCTTTCAACTCTTAATGGTTGGGAAATTTAACAATCCCAAGGACTCAGGTGAGTCCTCAGGTGTATTCCTCAGGTGAGGAATACACATCCTTTGTCAAAGACAATGTGGAGAGATGGGAGTCATGCGACGTGGACCTCTAGAATGTGAGCAGAGTCATGATGGGGAAGCAAGAAGAGAAATGGCTAGAGCCAAACAAGCAGCCCGTAAATTCTTCTGGGGCAAAGCTCCCTGCAAACACTTGGCCACCAAGGTGGCTTGCAAGAATACCCCAGCCACCAACAAGGTCAAGAAGCCATACTCTTATTGGCCCAGCACTATGGCGCTGTGGGAGATCTGTCGCTACTAGAAGTGCACCAAGCTTCTGATGCACAAGCTGCCCTTCCAGCACCTAGTGTGGCTGGTTGCCTTGGATTCAAGACCGACCTGTGTTTCCAGAACTCAGCCATCATGGCCCTGCAGAAGGTTGGCCTTACTTACCTGGTGGGGCTGTTCCAGGACTGATCTGTGCACTATCCACATCAGCAGGTCACCATTATGCCCAAGGACATCCACCTGGCCTGACAGATCCAAGAAGAGTGGACCTGAATCTGCTTTTAGCAGCATGGTAATAATGAAACCGGTAATATTGCTTTGTGGAACTGCAAATTCAATCTTCCATTTTACCATCTAACTACCATCAGAGAAAAGGGTCTCTGGCCAGATTGAATACTTAACTCTCATTTACACTGTTTCTGCTGGAACTTCTGTACTATTGCCTATAAGGCTGATTCATCTCTGTGTGCCTACCTCATCATATGAAGTCAACTCCATGGGAAAAAAGAATTATACTGCTTTGGTTTTCAACTGGCCTCCATGAAGGAATACCTCACTGAGCTTTGACTCAGGACTCAAGATCCAGGTGAAGTAATATTTCTTTTCCCTATGACCTCTGTACTGTAAAACTTTTTTTTCACTATCCTCATCCCTCTTTTACTGTATGAATGCAAACGACAGTGCTACTATCCTCCTCCCGCAGTCTGAGTGTTTGCAAATAAACTAACCCTTTGTGTTCATCCTATCTCAAGTTTGTTGAAGGACAATTAAAAAGAATTGGATCACATCAGAACTGAGGGGTTGGGAAATACACCACTGTTTATAAGACCATAAGAAATAGGAACAGGAATAGGCCATTCGGTCCTTCAATCCTGCTCCACCATTTAATAACATCATGATTGATTAACACTAAGTCTGCTTTCCTACCTTCTCTCCATAGCCCATAATTTCCTACTGATTAAACACCTATCGATCTCAGCCTTGAAAATGTCACGGCTTCCTATGGAAAAGAATTCCAAAGCAGCAACATTCTTTGAGAGAAGAAATTCATCCTCAAATCTATCTTCAATTAAAACCCTCTTGTTCTGTGACAATGCCCTTTTATCCAACGCTCTGTAATGAGTGAGAACATTGTCCTAACATTTACCCTGTATAACCCCCCCAGAAATCTTATTTGTTTCAATCATATCACTTCTCATTCTTCTGAACTCCAAGAAGTACAGATCCAACTTGTCCAATCCTTCCTCTTTTGGCAGATCCTCTATATCTGTGATCATCCTATTAAATCTCCTAAACACTGACTCAAATGATAATACATCTTTCCTTAAATAAGAGGACCAAAACTATATACAGTATTCTAAATGTGGCCTCACTAGTACCTTGTAGCAACATCTCTTTACTTTTATATTCCAACCACCTTGAAATAAAAGCCAGCAATCCATTTGCCTTCCCTAATACCTTCTGCATCTGTATGCTAGCTTTCTGGATTTCATGAACAAGGACCCCCAGTGCCTTTGTGCTACAGCTTTGTGCTACAGTCTTTCTCTATTGAAATAATAATCCATCTTCTCATTCTTTGTTCCAAAGTGAAAAGTCTCCCATTTTCCCACGTTAAATACCATTTGCCAAATTTCTGCCCATTCACTAAATAGGGAAGAAAATTCAAAACACCTGTCTGTTTGTCATCAGGTAATGAGAAAATAGATTAGTGCTATTTAAAATAACAACACGCACACCACCCCCCCACTCCCCCCATCCCTCTCTCCCCACCTCTTCCATTCCTGTCCAGAACACTAATGACGGACCAGGGTATAAACTATGGTTTGCTATTGACAACAGATTTCTACATAAGTAAAAATGAAACATCACAAAGCAATAGCTGAAAAGTTGAAATGCTGCTGACTCATGCTGACCCAGAGGCTCTTGTATTCCTGCTGATGATTAGAGAGGAAATTCCACTCCGGCTGAGTGCTGAATTTTGTATATGTCCAAAGGAAGTGATTAAATTATTTTTTGTAGCAGGTGTAATGAAAGCAGTGTTTCCTCATATGACTATTAGAAAAAGCGGATTGTGAAGTAATTAAAGCAAAAAGAAGGAATAAGGTAAATTAGAACATTCCAGTGCTATTTAGTTCTATCAAGTTTTCTTTTTAACTGTCCAATTCATTGTTATGCATAATTTACTGTGGGGTATTTATGTTTGCACTCGCAACAGGTTATGTAGCGTTAGTTTATTTTGTTGGCAGCCTAAGTGACCAAATTATTATTTGATCCAGATTTTAAGAGTTAAAAAAAATTGTAAGAATATACTGGAACAAATTTCAGCCTAATGCGATCGATACATTAGATTAGGTGTGCGTGAGACCCAGTGATTCAACACCAGACTACCTGTAGAGTTCAAAAGAAATGTTGTTGGAATGTTGGAATTTGAAGAAAAACAGTATGTGGTAGTTTCAATGACTTGAAACCAGAGTACTATCTGCAAGTTGCATTTCAAATATGGTGCCTCTGTGTTACTGAAAACTTAAGAATAGTACCTTTTATAATGTTGGTAAGTGCAATAGTAGCATTTTGATGCAATACAGCCAGTGTTACCAACTTGATCTAATAGCTACAAACTTATAGTGAACTTAACAATAGGCTAGGTTTTGTAAGAAAAAGCTTAAGATGCCTTAGGAGATTTACAATTGAAATCCACAAAAAAATCTATGATATTACTGTGTATCTAGTCAATGAATGAGCAATGTAACTTCCTGCAAATGAGGCCTGAATTTTACCTCTTCTACCCAGCAGGTTTTGAAAGGGGTGGTGAGGGGTGCCAGGGAAGATGGAGGGCAGTGGTATAAGATAATAGGAGGGGTGAGAAATTGCAGAGATGGGATTCCACCCAGAATCCGCCCCAACCTAGACACGATTTTACAGTGGACAGCTCAGCCTGACCCCATTAAGGCTGTTTGATGGTCTCTTAAGGGTATTTTAATGTCCAGTCTCAGTTTTCAGACTGGCAGGCACTAGCATGTCTCAGGAAAATAGAGAAAAGGTTAACATTCTCAATGTGGGACATTGCCAAGGTTCAGGGGAGGGAGCCAAATTGGCACTGCCGAAGGGTAGGGCCTGAAGGGGGAGAGTCTAAAGAAAGTGAGGGGGGGAGCCTGAAAGGACGGTGGAATCTGAAAGTGGGAGGATCCTGAAGGGGTGGGGCATTACAGAAGTGGAGGCCACTTGCAGCAGTGATTTGTGAGCAGAGGTCTGATGCCAATGAGTGGAATGAGGAGGTCATTGCCAGTAAGTTGAAGTGGAGGGTCATCTATAGGGTACTTTGGAGACCAAGGAGCCATTTAAAGAAGGTGCGTTGATCTCTGAAAAGCCGCTCTTGCTAGCACCTTTAAGTCCTGTCATCTCTTTGCCGGCAGCAATCTCCCCAAATTCCAAATAAATGACTAAGTATACGTGGATTGCAATTGGGATTGTGCTAATCCACCCAATGGGAACCTCCAGAGTTTTCCATCAGGGACAACACTTTAAAAATATTTTGGGAGAATTCGCCCATAGTGAGAGTTCCAAAGCTTGAGTCCAAGATAATTGAAAGCATGACCACTAATGGTGGAAGACAAAAAGTTGGAGATGCATAAAAGCCAGAATTAGAAGAACGTTAATATCTCAAAGGGTTTTGAAGCTCTCCATGGAATTATAATCCTTATGGCAACCACTCTACATTTGCTCCCAGCTTCCAATCTGTTTCCATATTCCAATTTTGTGCAGTAATAAGTTTGAATTACTATTTCCAGGAATTTTCCTAAGTCTTCTGAGTGTTATTTGAATCAATCACCTGCAGTAAAACCTGCTCCAATGATTCTTCTTCCTCACCACTCCTCTAGTAGGCCCACTCCACACCCCTCCCCCACTCTTCATCCCATAGCCATGCCAGCGCAATTCCCTTGGAATACTTAGATGGCTGCATGATGCATGGCTTTGACTAGGAACTGTCTCTCTCTCGCATCCAGCTGAGGTAGCTTGCAATGCCAATGTCTTTCCTCTCTGCTAACCAAATAGAACCTCTGCTCTGCTTATGATATTCATCAATTTGTCAAGAAGCCTGTTATCTGATCTCAAAATGGGTTTTTCTGCCACCATCCCCATGGCAACATGAAACACATTAACTTTGCATCCAGGTAAAAATGCTAATTAGCTATGCTTGATCCCAACTCTCTTCAATCTTAGAAGTAAGTGGACAAGTTACAGCACAAATATTTACAACCTGATACCTACGACTCCTTTCTGGGATTTTGGGAGACTCATTCTCTACTCACTGAAAGCTTAGAGACTGCTGCCATTGTGTCCAAACATAATAACCTTGCATCATCTTCTCAGTAGAACAATCTGAGCCTTTCTTTCAATCAAGTCACTGAGACTGTCAGACAGACACTAGAATGAGTCACATGACCCTACTTCATTTACCCTCAATTCAAAGCGACAGTTCCAAAACACAATGGCCGAAGTTCTCCAGGAATTCCCGTTGATAGTGGTGGGTCAATACAATCCCGCTGCTAGCGAACAACGCATCACCTCCCGCCAGTGGGAAAGACATGTCTGGAAGGCTGGAGAATTTCACTCAACAACTTTTAAGATCTCACAACATTTTGAGCAAAGGTGAAACAAATTTTATCAAATTAACATGTCTATAAAACTGGCATTTCATCCAGATGCCGAATATGTTAATCTAAATATAAAGAAAGCCCTTATATGATGGCAAAAAAGGAGGCAACTAATCAGCCTCTTTATTTGTCATCAGATAATTTTGGTGACTGATATTCTTTGCAACATTTTGGCTGGAAACCTCCAGTCCATTTCATTTGTGCGGCTGCTTCAGTTCTTGTTGTTAGATAATTATAATATTCATAGCAGCAAGGAATGCATAAAAATAACACATTAAAATCTCACAAAGTTAAAAAAATATATTTTTTATTGAAATGATAATATAATGCTTTAAAGTCCTGCTTTTTGACAAGTTTCACCTAGCAGGATGTCAGGACCCTGTCCTGGAAGTCCTGAGTCCAGCCACATTCTAGGTGTGTCCATTGTGAAACCTGAAAGAAAAGTGTATTTATTATTGTCACAAGTAAGACATAATTAACACTGCAATGAAGTTACAGTGAAATTCCCCGAGCTGCCACAGTCTGGCACCTTTTTGGGTCAATGCACCTAACCAGTACATCTTTTAGAATGTGGGAGTAAACTGGAGCACCCGGGGGAAAACACACAAACTCCACACAGATAGTGACCCAAGCCAGGAGTCAAACCTGGGTCCATGGCACTATGAAGAAGCAGTGCTAACCAATGAGCTACTGTGCCGCCCTAACCTGCTGATTAGTTGCCTCCGCATTTGCCATCATATAAAGACAACAGATCGGTTGCCAATGCTGTAGGATTAATCAGAGGACCCACAATGATGGCAGGTTAGCAACGCCACCAGGTGGAATGAGACAGACAGGTAGAGAAATATAAGGGTGGTCTCAGCTACTTGCATTGACTTGATAAATAAGGAAGCCCACAAAGCTGTTAAGGCCAGTTAACTCGAGGAAATACCCCTTCCTGATGCTTTTGCAGAGATGGCTATTAGCTTTCATCCCCTTGGCCTTATCATTGTTCCCCTGCCACAAAGTGACGCCCATGATTAAGGTAACAGCCTTTGCACATAGCAGGAGGTCACTTTGATGGCAATAAAATACTGCTCCAATGCAAAATAACCCAACGTAAAATCTTAATTGCATCATTTGTCTGCATGGTTCCATGAAGCAGGTAGCGAAAGCTGTTCTCAGTCCAGCCCTGGGAAAGTCCCCCAGTGGTGGGAATGCATTGGGGAGCAATGCTGACATGGTTTCCCCTAATTTTCCTGGTTTTCCTACCTCCAGCCGTATCTCCATTGGGCTGTGAAAATACATATATACCTCAATATGTAATGTAATTGAAGTCAATAAATCACAGTGTTGCTAGATCATCAATATTATTGGAGGTGATTCTCCTAACATGCTGAATTGGTGGGAAAACTGTTCTAGGTTATGTTTTGTAAGTTCAACTTCACACTTGAATCTCCCCACACTGCATACTGCAGAGGTCCCAGTTGTGAATCTCATTAAAAAGAATGGAGGTGGGTGGTATTCATGCCAGACTTTGATAGGTCTGGAACTTTGCACATACGCACTGACCCCAATCTGTCAGCCTCCCTGATTGCTGGCCAGATCAATCGCTGGCCAGCCTGGGACTTCCATAGTACTGCCCCTTCCAACAGCTTGATTGCAGCCCCCACAACAATTCCTGGGTCAGCCCTGATGCCCTCCCACCCTGGAATGCCTCGATGTTCCGCCCAGCCCCCAGCAATGGCGATCCCCATCCCCTCACTCTGTCAAAAACCCTTCCCACTGACCTCCTAGGGGTCAGATTCCCCTGTGGAGGCAAACCCGCCCCAAGTCCCCCCATCAGACCACGATCTCTCCCCTAGCTCGTCCCAATTGCTGGTCTCCCTCCAGCCCAGACTGATCCTGAAGCAGAGTGGCAGTGGGTTCCCTACTATCACCGATTGCCCAGCCCACAATAGGTCCCACCTTCTTGGCTCTACCTGATGCCTAGTGGGCAGTGTCAAGGTGCTCCTTGGGCGTGGACACTTTGTCCTTCGAGCAGTGTCAGGGAGCACAGGCTAACACTGTTAGGGTGCCTATGCCCAGAAACCACTAACCCTGTTGTCGACTCCCTGGGAGGCCCCATTAACCCCCTCCCGCTTCATTCCGGCAGGATTTCCCATTAATTCCCCGAAAGTGGAGAGCTACTGTAAATCCCGTTGGAATGAAGTATTCCTGGGGGAGGTGGGAGATTCCATCGGGCCTGGCAAGTTTCCAATAATCATATGCAAAATGTATTTAAATTACATTAAAAAAGGATTCAAATCACTTATCTGTCTTCCCACTGGTTTCCAGCGTGGTCTGGACTCCGACTATTCTCCTGTTCTGAAAGATGCACTTTCGTTCCTGGTACATGTGCAAATCCTGGGAAAAGGCTGATGATGCACATCTCCCAGCCCAACACTGCAGAAAAGTTGCAGGTTGCGATGGGAGAACTACACCCATCATTTCTGAGCGTCAGTGGCCCACAAGCTGACATTAATTCCAGAAAGTCAATCACCTATCATTTTAGTGAGAAAAGAGCTTTAACAATTACCATCTAGTTGTTTTTTGACAAGGGTAATGGTGAAGCAAGGCAAAAATCCCAAAGTCAATGTAGCAAGTTATGAGTAATGTTGTACATTGCATACTTCATAATTTCCACTTTTGTTTGCAGTATTCTAGGTCTCCTACATCATAGATATGTTATTATAAGAATAACGTATTCCTTCTGCTGCCTGACATCCCTTAGAGCTACCTGGCCAGGAATATCTGTGACCATGTAACAGTGGTGATTGTCCCTTTAAGGGCAACACAGCAAAGTAAGGGTTATATGACCCGTGTGACTAATTGGGAGTATGGAATGGTTTTGCGGTTAGCCAGTTGCATAGGATTGGACCTCCCATTGGCAGTATTAGACAGTGGATCCATATACTCCTCAGCCACCTGAGAAATCTGCCCCAGTAAGGGTAGAATTTTTAAATCTATTTTGGCCATGAATATTGCTTGGAACTGACAAAATGGCAAAACTTTTCCTGCAAGAAAATAAAGTTACAGATTTAATTGCAATTTAAATTTCAATTTAAAATAACAGAATGAATTATTTAACAAAAACATCATTCAGACTATTAATGTGCAAATTTAAAAAAAACACTAGTAGTATAGTCAGGACTGGGATAGTGACTGAACAAGACAACAATGCAGAACTTGGCCATCCTGTTATTTATGAGCTTTTCAGACTCTATTTTTTTTGAATATTTCTCCAGCTGTTTGAATCTATATATCTTCAACTTGCTCTGTTTTGCAGCAAGATTATCACAACTTAATAAACTGTTGAGGACATATAATAAATACCAGATCGTAAATTTTTGTGCAATTTACTGTGGAAAAAATGGCACTACTGCAGGTCAGGTCATGTAATCCAATATAGCTTCAAGTCTTATGTTGTAAAATGATATCCTTTGTCTTACATCAAATGGCACTTTCAAACTTAAACAACATCAGAAAACCTCCACATCAAATAAAATGACCACCATAGTAGTAAGAAAAAAGTATTTGAAATTAAATTCGCTATCTGGTATATATTATCTATGATAACAGATACCTGTAAATGATTTTAATGACAACAATCCAATATCAGAGCTTCTCACAATGAACATAAACCACTCAAGTTTTATTGTTGTGGTTTATTAAAACAACTGACCCACTAGATTAGGTTACACTGTACAATTCATCCAGAATTATTTATTTGTGTGTGTCAACTTGGTTCAGTTGGTGGGGCTTTTCCATTTGAATCAGAAGATTGTAGGTTTAAATCCCAATCCAGAATTTAAGCGTATAATTCAGGTTAATATATCATTGTGTTTTCTGGGGAAGTTTTATATTATCCAAATTACTGTTCTTCTAAAGGAATATTAAACCAAAGCTTCTTTTGTCTGCTTCATGATTCGGCTGAACATTAAAAATCCCACAGAACTACTTGAAGGCGAGCAGGGAGTTCTCCTTGTGTCTTAGTCAACAGTGAACCAATATAACAAAGAGCTAATTGACTGGTTATTTCACCTTATTCAAGTTTGTGTAACATCGCACAGTGTATAAAACAGTTGCTTCCTTTTTCCACAATTTCCTTTATTTAAATTAATGGTTTGAAATCACAGACTGCACTGCAATTTCCAAAGATACGCTCCATCTGGGATCCAAGTTATGGACGCCCAATCACTTAATTTAATTCAGCCCTATCAATGAAATAGCAGAATGGAGTGGCATCCTCTGTATCTGTTGGCTAATAATTGTTGAAATATCCACTTATTTTTCCCAGACGTGCACTCAAGATCTAATATATTGAAATATTTCATAATCAGAACTGAATAAGTTTTTTAAAAATAATTTACAGGATGTGGGCATTACTGGCAAGGCCAGCTCTTATTGCCCTTTAGAAAGTGGCGGTGAGCTGCCTTCTTGAACTGCTGCAGTCGGTGAGGTGTACGTATACTCACATGGGCTGTTAGGGAGGAAATTTCTGGATTTTGACAGAGGGGCAGTGAAGGAATAGAGATATATTTCCAAGTCAGGATGTTGATTGACTTGGAGATGAACCTCCAAGTAGTGGTATTCCCAGATGTCTGCTGCTCTCGCTCTTTTAGATAGTAGTAGGCATTGGTCTGGAAGGTGCTGTCTAAGGAACCTTGGTGATTTCCTGCAGTTCATCTTATAGGTGATGCCCCCTGTTGCCACTGTTTGTTGAGGATGGGGGATTAAATATTTGTCGAAGGGATGCTTGATCCTGGATGGTGTTATGCTTCTTGTTATTGGAGCTGCATTCATCCAGGCAAGTGGAGAGTATTCCATTTCACTCCTGACATGTGCCTCATAGATGGTGGACAGATTTTGGGGATCAGGAGGTGAGTCACTCATCACAGGATTCCGAGCCTTTTATCTGCTCTGGCTAGCCCAGTTCAGTTTCTGGTCAATAGTAATTCCCAGGTTGTTGACAGTAGGGTCCTCAATAATAGTAATGCTTTTGACTATCAAGGGGCAATGTTAGATCCTCTCTTATTGGAGAATATTATCACCTGGCACTGTCTGACACAGATGTTACTTGCCATTTGTCAGCTCAAGCCTGAATATTGTTCAAGTCTTGCTGCATTTGGACATGAAGTTTGAGAGTCTAATAACAAAAAGTTACTTTTGTACAAGCAAAATGCACACATTTCTGGTTGTTGATTGCATTGTCACAAAGGAGTCGACTATTTGCTTGTTACTGATATGACTAGGGGATATTTTCAAGATTTATTATTTAAAAATTGCTTATGATGCAAAGCCCTCACAGGATTATGAAAATTAAAAAGTGTTGTCTTTAATTAAAAATGGTATGTATAACACTCACTGATCATTGAGTTATTTTGATAAAGACTTAAGGATGCAACAGTGAGCTTGTATCTTAAGAGTGATTTTGTGATATACAAAGAACAAAACAACACAGGAACAAGCTCTTTGGCCCTCCTAGCCTGCATGTAGAGATGCCAGCATTGGACTGGGGCAAACACAGTAAGAAGTCTCACAACACCAGGTTTAAGTCCAACCAGTTTATTTGATAGTAATCCTTCAAGCTTTCTGATTATCAGGTGTGTGGAAGGTTCTGATCAGAGAAAGGCAGAGAGTATGTCTTTATACGCCTTTCTCTGATCAGAACCTTCCACATACCTGACAATCCGAAAGCTTATGGGATTACTATCAAATAAACTGGTTGGACTTAATCTTGGTGTTGTGAGACTTCTCACTGTGCCTTCAAGCCTGTGCCAACCATGATGCCTGCCTAAACTGAAACAGTACTTATGGAGTACTGGATTAAATCATCGCTTGTTATATTTTTAGATGCAGATGAAAAAACCCATCCGAAGATTGTCCTTGAGGTAATGGGCTTTAAACCTGCTTAAACGTTAGGATCCATCTATTGATGAGTTCTGACACCGACTGCATTAAAGGTCACAGATTTTTTATAAATCAGATGGTTGCTCATGCTAGTTGGACTACATTGTAGAACCCATTTCGGAGGTGCTACAAAATCCAGCAGAGTGTCTGAAGTAGGGACAACCTCACAGTCATTTTTTCTGGTGCAAAACCCTACGAGTGAAATTGCTATGGTGAAATTTGAACCCATTGTTATTAGTCCAGTACCATAACCATTCAGTCACCACATCTATGTGTAAGTGCTGAAGTAACACGCAAAGGATTGATATAAGCCATATTGCTTTGCATGTGATTTTTGGATAACAGTTGTGGTTACTAAAAGACCTTGGATGAGTGAAGCCTGTTTGTTTATTCACAGTTTTTTCTACTTTTATCCTGTAGGCTAAAACGTGGACAAAATCTTCCACACAGCAGGGAAGCCAAAGAGACGAGGATTTAATTTATTATTGTCACCTGTATTACCATACAGTGAAAAGCATTGTTTCTTGCAGGCTATACAGACAAAACATACAGTTCATAGAGAAGGAAACAAATGTAATGTTGCGTAGTTAGGATGTAGGGAAAGATCACTTTAATGCAAGATAAGTCCATTTAAAATTCTGACAGCAACAGGGAAAAAAACTGTTCTCGAGTTGGTTGGTATGTGACCTCAAACTTTTGTATTTTTTTCCCAAAGGAAAAAGATCGAAGAGAGAATGTCCAGGGTAGATAGGGTCCTTAATTATGCTGGCTGCTTTGCTGAAGCAGCAGGAAGTGTAGACAGAGTCAATGGATGGGAGGCTGGTTCACATAATGAATTGGGCTACATCCATGACCTTTTGTAGTTCCTTGTAGTCTTGGGCAGAGCAGGAGCCATACCAAGCTGTGATACAACCAGAAAGAATACTTTTCTTTGGTGTATCTGTAAAAGTTGGTGAGAATTGTAGCTGACATACCAAATTTTCTTAGTCTTCTGAGAATGTAGAGGCATTGGTGGGCTTCCTTAACTATAGGTCATGAGAAATGCTTTAAATGCTTTTTAGGAGGAATGCTTTAATCCACTTAATCAATTGTTCTGTGCATAAAAACTTGGATTCCCTGCTGCGATCCCTTCACCGCGGTGACATGGAAAATTTTCTGAAAATAAAGGCATCATAAAAGATTCTGAGAAATATAAATGTTGACCTGTGAATGCATACCATTTCAGCGTGGAATTCAAAAAGACATTTTTTTGGATTACATAGGTTAACCACCCTAATACATGAAGGCAGCACATTAGTGCATGCATTTCAAATTAGCAATTCAACTATTTTATTTTGCTGGTCATTACATGCTATTTCTAATGGCATGGATCTTAACACTGACAGCTTATATTTACGGGGAAGCAGAAATTATTCCTGCCTAAGACTGGACAAATTGATTTTTTCAAAAACAATTGTTGTTTTGAATGTCAGTTGCATAGTTTCTGTCATCACAAAAGTTTCAACTTCCCATCAGTGCAGACAATATAATATAACTTAGGAGTGACATCAGCTAGATTGGACTCAATGCAAGTGATATGAAACTGCTTCAAGGAGGTAATTTCACACCATTTCAAAACACCATTTGCTCCAGCTGCCATATTATTGCAAAACAAAGCAAATTTTCCAAGTGCTCACTTAGACCACCTAGGGAATGTAAAATTTCATTTTTTAAACTATTCAAAGCTGCCAATGAACTAATCTCATATCTGTCTCAAATCAGCACTTTTGTAGTGCGGCATCATAAATAACCATCCTTGCAGAGTTCTATTGTGGGGTTCTGTACTTGCTGCAGACAGACTGGGCTGACAGAAAGTAACAAAATCAGCTGTAGGACCAGCAAAATTGCTTACAATGGGAGACTGACCTGATCAGAAGGTAAGTCATTGAAACATAACAAATGCTGGACAGAGACAGAAAAAGAAAGACAGCATTATGCTTACTGGTCTGTCAACAAAATGATCCCATTGACAAGTATGTAATGAAGATGATTAGCAACAAGGGAGTTCCTTGGTCCTAAATCACCTAAAGCATTTAATTCATTGAAATGAATGTAAACTGGGCCAACAAAGTAACTGATAGGGTCAACTTCTGTGGTCAGTAGTGAATAAATGATGCTTAATGTTCATCCTTACAGCTGCCCACTGATTCTTTGTGATTGTTTCTCAGCAACCAAATCATTGGGAGTCTGATACAGCATGGTTCCCCTTCAGGGCAAGCAAAAGCCTGGCCAGAATTTGCCTATTAGAAGCGGGAAGCAGAAGATCAATCCCGATGTGGCAATCTGCCCTCTGACCCAGAATTGCCAGTAGGCAGGATTGTCATCTCTTGGAAGATCATGTACAGAATGCAAAATAAAGAGAGTGAAAGAGACATGGGATTGAGAATGATATGAGACAGAAAGAAAAGTAAAGAAAATATCAATTTAACTTTTTAAAATCTCCAATCAGAACTAGAAACAGAAGGAATTAAACTGCACACTTATAGCACTAGTTTTTTTAATTCCAGAGGTATTGTTTGGCAGTAATTATGATTCAGCATACTAGCTTTTTGTAGTGGGTTTGTGGGTATTGAGTGACAAAGCATTGTAACCTCGGTTCCTTCATGTGTTTTAGTGCCATATCTCCCAATGAGGTACTGTTGTAGCAAACCTTATGGAGGATCCAGACAAGATGGAGAGATGCCAGCGTTGGACTGGGGTAAACTCAGTAAGAGGTCTGACAACACCAATTTTAAATCCAACCGATTTATTTGATAGTAAACCTGCTAGCTTTCGGCCTTTGTGCCTTCATCAGGTATATGTGTACTATTGCAGACCAGAACATCTCATTCACCTGACGAAGGCACAAAGGCCGAAAGCTAGCAGGTTTGCTATCAAATAAATCGGTTGGATTTAAAATTGGTGGAGCCAGACAATACATAGAGCAATTTCCTATCTTTTATTTTCCAGCACTGATGAAGAGTCATCCAAACTTGCAATGTTAGCTATGTTCTCTTTCCCTGGGTGCTGTCAGACCTCCTGAGATTTTCTAGCATTTTCTGATTTTGTTCTCATTTTCTATATTTATCTATGCGCATATCAGAAGTTGGTGTCTGGTTTACTCACTAGTAGTGAAGAATGCTGAGAGTTTTGCCACTGCTACTATGTCAAAACCTGGGTGGTTATGACTTGGGCATATATCTGAAACAACCATCCATCATTCCTCTTCAGAGACATATACTGTATTTTCATTTATCTTGTGGGTGTTTAGTATTTAATTTATTCAATTAAATTATTCTGGCATTGGATGTGTCAAGGCCAGCATTAGTTATCCATCCCTATTTGCCATTGAACTGAAGGCCATTTCACAGGATAGTAAACAGTCAACCGCATTGCTGCAGATCTGGAGTCACATGTAGGTCAGACCAGGAAGGATGGCAGATTTCGTTCCCTCAAGAATATTAGTGAACCAGATGGGTTTTCACAATAATTGATGATAGCTTCATGGTTGCCGTTACAGAACAAGCTGTTTTCATATTTCAGGGGCACGGTTTTCTTTGTGAATGAATAGATTCCTCCTCACCTCTATTATGTGAGATTCCATTGTGGAGCCAAGAAACTTGTAGGGGCACTCTGCACTCATTTCTTACAGGTATTTAGACAATACCTGTCATTAAATCCACAGAAAATAATGGGCCCAGTTTTATCAATTTCATTCTAAGTGCTGAATCTGGCTGCACTTCAGATCCAATTTGGAAACCTGTTTTCAGATATCCCCATACATACTTAGCCTGAAAAAAAATCGCAAGTCTGAATTGTGCTATGGGCAGGGCTTAGTGCACCCGAAATGATCAGAGATCACATGTACAGTGAAGAAAAAAATTTGAAAATCGCACCACTGTTACATTGCTCCCAGGCCGCAAAAAGCGGATAAAACTGATGGTCTCCACAGACATCACCCCCATCCCTACAACATAACTGTCCCTCTTATCTACGCCCGCCCCCCCAACCCAGACCAATTGCGACCCTCTGTCCCCTTTCCCTGCCTGCAGAGTGGCAACAGACACCCCTGCCTCTGTGTGTCCCCCATCACCAGAGATCATCTGGCCTCTCTCCCGCCCCCAGAGAATGATCACCCACCCCCATGCCCTGCAGAGAATGATCAGGTCTCCCCCCAGCCTTTCCATCCAGAGAAAGTTCAGATCTTCTCCCCCATCAGACAGTGAGCTGGCTTCCTTCTTCATGTCTGACTTAATCACATTTTTGGGCGCGACGTAATGGGAAAATTGGGCCCAATGTTTCATTTTAATGTCCTCTCAATGGAATGTCCGAATAAGTTGTTTGTATTTTAATGCCCAGACAAGTGGGCTAACTTCCAACATTTTGCAGTTTCATTTATATTGGTGGACAAAAAGGGAGATAACCTGACCTCTCATCTCCATTTTTTAAAAATCAGAAAGCTCATTCTCCATTTTATTTTTAAAATTTTTGTCCATTTTCCATAAATCTGTGACAGTTGTGCGATACTGACATGAGTAAACTTAAATTCAGCTTTAGTTTGCTTTTAGCTCACAGTACTTAATACCATAGTAAACTTTGTGTTCTGCTTCAGAAATAAATGTTCAGTGATATCTAAAATAATTTTTATTACTGTTTGAACAAAGGAAACAATGTTTTAACAGCCATTCAATATTTTGTGCAATTATCATAGAATCTACAGTGCAAAAGGAGAGTAATTGGCCCGTCAAGCCAGCACCGACAACAATCCCTCCCACGTCCCATCCCCATAACCCAACATATTTATGTCCTAATCACCCTGATACTAAGGGGCAATTTAGCATGGCTAATCCACCTAACCCGCATATCTTTGGATTAGGTGGATCCAAAGAGGGAGGAAACTGGAATATCTGGAAGAATCCCATGCAGACATGAGGAGAATGCGCAAACTCCACACTGTCACCTGAGGCTGGAATTGAACCTGGGTCTTTGGTGTTGTGAGGCAGCAGCACTAACCACTGTGTCACTGTGCCGCCTCAATTATCATGCATTATTGGATACTGAAATCAACTACATGTCCATTGCAAGTGCTGAGCCATATGATGAGGAATGGGGTTGCATATTGAAATCTGTTGCATCAGATATTTACTAAATTAACCAAACGCTCAAAACAATGTTGGAGATGCTGCACCTATAAATTGATTTCAGTGATCGAACAGTTTTCCTTGGGAAATAGGCCATGGATACTAAGCTCCTGGAGCCTTATCTTAGAGTTGAAGAAGTAACTGCATTTTAATACAGCAATTATTCTGCTTCTCTTTTTGGCTGAACCTATTTATTTTTGGAGCTCTTCTGCTATCTGTAACTGTTTGCCAAAGTAGTTGCAATATACATTTGGGCAATCCCAAATCCCTTGCTCCCAAAGAAATTTCGAGTGTGGGCCAGAGTTCTCTGACCTCACCCAGGACTGGGATTGTCTGGTATCACTACAGTGAATGGAGATTTGGCTGAGTGCCAAATTCTCCATTCTTGCTGGCAGTAGAGAGGTGTACGAGACCAGAGAATTCCGACTGAGGTCTCCAGGGAGGAACGTGGTGCGGTATCCATCAGGTGGGTTGGTGGAATTCCAATCGCACACCCACACTTAGACATTTTTTGGAGGTTTGGGCTGTGAATGAGTTCTATGAGACATAAAGACACTGGCAAGATCAGATCCTCCAAGATTGGAATGTCATTCAGGAAGCAAAACAACAAATTCTCCCCCTCTGCCCAACCTCCTGGAGAGAAGGGAAACATTCCTAACCATTTACTACAAAGGGTCAACTTACCTCACCCCAACTAAATATTCAGGCAAATCACCCCCCCCTCCACTCCTCCCACACCACACAGGCATCAGGATAACCCACATCACTGCACCCCCAGTCCTCACTGGCATCACGTCTTTGGGGCATCGGGCTTTCTCCACTTTCATCCTCATTGGCATCAGTGTCCCCTGCCCATCTTCTCCAGCTTTGGGGCATCAGCCCCACCAGACATCATTAGCATGAGGGTTAGTGCCAGGGTATTGTCCAACCATATCCCTTACCACCTGCAGGCTACACTAGCCTCTAAGCCCAATAGTGTGGTCATTACATCTATCCAGAGAGTTCAACAATTGCTGTGAAAAGGTCCTCATTTGAGGAACCCTTGGCCTTTAATGTCTAAATTGTGCCAGCTGTTTGTATTGGTTAAAACCAGCCTCCAGTAACACATGCTGCACAGGCATAAGAGTTAGAAAAATCCCCTTTAAAAAAAAATGAAGTCAGAATGTTAATCTGTACTTTCGAGGAAGCACTTCAATGTTGGAAAAAGAAAATCCCCTTAAAGAAATGAGCTCAGACTGAATAGCTGCACTTTTGAGGAAGCACTTCGGATTAATGGAGCGTGAAAAACTATACAAGTAAACAATCCTAATCCCTCCTTTGAAAGAGTCAGGAGTTGCCACTCAAGGGGGTTGTAAAAATTAACAGGGCGTGAAATGGAATGTGAACTAGCACTTAAAAGATTTTAAAAGCAACTGAAGGAAGACTATCCACTGCAATCTGACCACTCTTTGAAACTGACATGCTGGAAGATACTTCCAAGCTTTTACAGCAAACAGAAGGTAAGGTAGACAGTGCAACCTCACATGTCTTTGAAATTAATATGTTGAGAAATAGTTCAAAGCTTGTAAGAGCAACAGAGAGAAGCTCAGCCACACAATCCCTATTGCATGGGAGACTTTCTCACAGCAATTGTTGAATTCTCTGGATAGATGTAATCTGGGGGGTCTTAGAGGCCATTGTAGCCCACAGGTGGTCAGGGGATGACTGGATGCCTCGAGCCCTGCCTGAACCCCCTTAGCCACCAGCTCTTTGGAAGGAGCCCCCTCTACACTCTGGCAGTGAATGCTTTGCCCGAGGGCAATCTGGCTGTAAACGGAGAGCAGAGCTCTCTTCCTTGTTTGCCCTCGGATTTCATGGTGCCTGGTCCCCACTTTTAGGGGTCTGAAGTGATTGGCGCCGGGTAACTTCCTGTTGTGGGGTGGACAGAGTATGGAGTATACCGGGTGGCTGCTGCATTCAATCTTAATCTCGTGAATGAAAACTCCATCCATTAGTATTATTGCTCCAACTTTGTCTGGTCTTACTCACAGATGAACCAAGTTAGATATAATTTCAAAGAATGCCTGTAATATGCCAGGACTGCTGGGAGAAGAGATGCAGGTGTGTGTTCAGAACTGCTGGAGGGGGCAGGTTGGAGAGATTGAGTCTGGGTGGGGGGATGACATTGGGGCTGGCCCAGAGAGATCCAAATGGCCAGTGATCGGAGCAGGGTGAGCGTGGATTGGGGGGTTCTGCAAGGCCAGCAATGGAGGGGCTGTCAGGAGGCCAGCGATTGGGCTGATCAGCAATCTGGAGATTAGCAATACAGGACCACTGCGCAGACACTGATCTTCGCTCTGATAGATCGGCGCATATGCAGTGGCTCACTCAGCGCTACGCCTCCGGTCTCTTCAGCGGGAACAGGTCCTGGTAGGACACTCTGCAATGTTCAGAGTGTCAGAGATTCGTTCTGAACATGCCGCTAAAAAAACCGAGAGTTACTCCCGTTTTCATGCAAATGGGGCAACTTAGAATTTGTTTGGAAGAATCCTGGCCATTATGAACCAGTTGAGCTTGAGGAAATTAGGAACATTAGTGGGTCTTTCAGGCCCTAGATCATGTTCTAACTTTCATTTAGATTATATCTGATCTGTACCTCTATCCTATTTACCCATCTTTGGTCCATATCTCTTGATATTTTTACCTAAACAAAAATACATATAATTTGAAACAATTAATGTGAATTACAGGCACAGATGTTGCTATCTGCAGTTGGTGGTGTGGTCCATTTAATGTATCAATTCCAACTCCAAGATTTTGAGGGAAGCTGAGGTCTCGGGATAAAAATCTTAATAAAGGCACAATGGATCATTTTAAAGGGGTGTTCAATGATATTGCAAAATATGTCATTCTTATTTTTCAATCATTCTACATTGTACACGATGTTTAACTAATGACCATGATCATTTACCTTGTAAACATAGCCTCAGACACTAATGATGTTGAGCCTGTAGACATAAAAGAACACTTCTTGGAGTTTATGCCACGAAAAGAGAAAACTGGATGCTGGTAAGCAGATACTAGCCTTCACAGTTAGTAGAGATAACATTCCTTATTGAAAAACTTAATGGGAAGTTTATATGGAAGCAATATGAAGGGGGAAAGGAAATAGCGTGCAACAAAGAATTCTGGATGTTAATCCTTCCACGTTTTTTAATGTGGTTGTTAATAATGTTGCCAAATGTCACTTTGAAACAATAGTTTTCTTTGACCTTGTTTAGTATAGCAGATTTATGTGTATTTCTCAACTTCAACATATCATTGGGAAGTTTGAATGTATCATGCGCCGAATCATACAGTGAAGCCATTGAGTGAAACAAGATGGAAAAGTCAAATTAATGCCTTGAAATGGTTTGATATCAGATAGATGATGTCTATGATGCACTAACTGAAATATCTGATGATATTTCCCAAACAGGATCATCTGGCAATACCTGATGAAACACAAAAGGCATTTCTAGTTTCAAATCTGGATTTCCCTTGTTTTGTAGAATGACATTCTCTTTATGATCAATGTGGATTGCAAACAACTTCAGGTGATGAAATTTGACATATATGATGTAATTAAGCAACAGAGGAAATCCAAGAAGTTTCTTGTAGACTGCAGAACTGTTGAAGGGTTTGAGATTTTGTTGAAGGTTTGGAGATACTGGCACACTTTGAACTGGATCAAGTGTATATTAGAAAAAAGAGGACGCAATTCCCATATGAAACGGATGATAGGCCTATTCAGAGCTTCGAGGATAAATTCAAAGTTAACTTTTATTTAACATTAGTCCGTGGCATAGAAATATAATCGGTTGAAGAAAGATTCACACAGTATTATGCTGTGTTTGGCTTTCTTCTCGATGTTCACAGTTTAGAGAATAACACATCCATGCAGATTATATAACATTGAAGCTTGAGCAAGCAAATTTTCCCCCCCCAAAATTGCACAGAGTGTTGGATCGGGCAAGCATGAAACTCGCCAGCTTGACAACCACATTTTCTTGCATGATTTAACAGCACTCTGAGCAATTTTAAAGTACCAGCAGGGATCACATAGCCAGCTGGAAGGATGGCGCCTAAATAACCAGCAATGCCGAGAATCTGAGATTGGGTGCCATTTTTAAAAGGAACCCCCCGTCCCAGTGATCAGGCCTCCTCCCCCACTATGGACATTGGGACCGCGCATGTAGATCAGAACCTTTCCCTGCAGAGATCAGACAAGGGAAACAACCCCAACTGCCCATATGCAGAAGGGGAACACCCCATAGCACAGGGGGCACTGACAATGCCCAGCCATGTTCCCCAACCCTGGATCCTCCATGCACTTCCAAATCCATGGCCCAGCAGTGATTCGTGTTGTGAAGCAGAGGTTGGACCCCACCTTGAGAGCTAACACCTAACCACTCAGAGAGGAGTACCTCGCACCATAATCTGTTAAAAGTATGTATGAAGTAGTATGATCTGCACTTCAGCAACTTTTAGTGGTTAAATCAATATAATTACCTGAGACTCTGTAAAATCAACAAGTAACATTTTATTTATCTAACCAACAATGAACAGATTAACTAAACTATCAAAAACTGAATAAAACACTATTCTGATGGAGTGCTGTTTAGACAAATACAATTCACACTTTTTAACAAAAAAATAAAACTTTTAGTCACTCTCTAAATAACAATCACATTTGTTGTCTTCCGGAATATTCTGTCTTTTTTGCTACCTTCACTTTCGAGGTGAGGCTTTTTTTTAAAGACATAAATGCAGCTATGAAAGCCAGCAAATCTCATTCTCTCTGAGAGCTGTGAGTGGTAACAGGTGGCAGGTGCTCCCCTCATTTGTCTTTTATATGCCTGAGGACATATCTATGTTTCCCACAATATGATTGGTTATCAAAGCATCAATTTCAAATCTTATAGGTTGCTGGTAGTCTAAGTGCCTAATTTAAACTGATTGGGCAAAATTCAAACGTTCAAATGCCTGAAGCCTGTTACCAAGGCAAGCCTGCTCTTTGGCCTTTGATACAATGTTTCAGTCTGTGTACTGGCACCACATGCACCTGCATTTTTTAAAACTTTCGAAGAACAGAGAAAACAAAAGAACTGTGCAATACTTTCACCTCTTAGCATTTACAATTTTAAAAAATAATTTTTACAAACACCAAATTCTGAAATCTGTTCAACTGCACAACATTTGTGCTGGCATGGCATCATGCCACTGGGATTGCTGCATGTGCTTTGGTGGGACAATATGGTGCCAAGCCCTCTAACAATATGTAAGTTAGCTTCATGTATTGAAATCATGATCATCACAGGATGTATTGAACTGTGTGTGTAAAAATAAGCTGAGAGACACAACATATTTATTGCTGTCTGCATCCTTTTGACCCTCCATGTTTCTGTAGCTAGTAGTGACAAAAGCTTTTCCGAGCTGAAAATTACCAAAATATACATTCATTCCTCAATGATGCAAGAGAAATTTATTGGGTTTTCAACTTTGTCAAAAAAGACTGCCCGAAGCATTGATTTGAAGAAACTTGTTTCTACATTTGCTAAACTGAAAGCACAAGAGTTAAGTTCCAAATCTTGATCAGCTTTGTTACAGGAAAATACATAGCACAATGTGTGCCTTGTGAAAGTGTAGAATAAGAATATTATGTACAATCAATATTATAACATACTCTCCTTTTTACTTAAAAATACATTTATTTAAGAAATATTGAAAAGGAATTTATTTATGAATGCAGACTATTTGTTCATACTAAACTAGTGTAGAATACAATTAATTTCTATCTGGCATGTACAGTGAAAGGAATGGGCAGTGCTGTATGTTGGAATACCATTTACCTAAGAATTCTGCATTTATCCACTTAGGGATAAACAATATATCGAACTAAGAATGTGGAGAACTAGATGAGATTAGAACTAAGAGCATTTAAGGGTATACAGTGTTCCAACAGAGCAAGCCAAAGGGGAAATGAAATGGGGTGGCATTGTTAGTCAAGAAATGTTTCAGAGCAGTGCTGAGTTGTGATATAAAGGCAGTGGATTGGAATCATGAGTAGCGGGGAAAGAAGATAAGGGTGAGAGCAGTCTATAGACCCCCAAAAGGATTCCAAGAAATCAGAGCATAAATGGGGAAATAGCAAGGCATGTTTGAAAGGAACTGCAGTTATCATGGGAGATTTTAATCTGCATATTGATTGGTCAAACCAAACTGATAAGGATAGCGTAGAAGGAGAATTTGAGGAGTGTATTGGGGATTGCTTTATAGAGCTGTACCTTGAGGAAACTACCCAGGAATGGGCTATTTTAGATTTGGTTTTGTGCAATGAAGAAAGATTAATAATGGATCTTGTGGTTAAGGTACCCCAAGGGGGTAGTGACCATAGTATGATAGAATTACTGATGTACTTTGAGGATGAACATCATAGGTCCATAACGCGTGTCTTCAAATTAAATAAGAGCAAATATAACGCTATGAACTGAGTAAGCAAGCTTAAGATGCAGGTCAGTAGATAAGCAATGGCCAATATTCAAGCAGTCCAAGAAAGGCATTTGGCACACTTGCATTCACTGGTCAGGGCATTCAGTACAGAAATTAAGACGTTACATTACAGCTATACATGATATTGGTGAGGCCACATTTGGAGCATTGTATACAATTCTGATTGTCCTGCTATAAGAAGATGTTATTAAACTGGGACGGGTGCAAAAAAGGTTCACAAGGACATTACTGTTTGAATTATGAGGAGAGCCTGGATAGGCTAGGACTTTTTTCCTTGGAGTGTGGGAGGATGAGGTCTCGTTTTATAAAGTTTTTTAAATCATGAGTAGCATTGATATGGTGAATAGTCAAAGTCCTTTCCCCATGTAGAGGAGTCCAAAACTAGAGGGCATGGGTTTAAGATGAGAGGGGAAAAATATAAAAGGGACCTGAGAGGCAATATTTTCACACAGAGGTTGATGTGTATATGGAATGAGTTGCCAGAGGAGAAGGTAGAGATGGGAACAGTAACAACATTTAAAAGATATTTTGACAGGTACATGGATGAGGAAGGTTTAGAGGGATATGGGCCAAACATAGGCAAATGGGACGAGTTCAGTTTAGGAAATTTGATCAGTATGGATGATTTGGGCTAGAGGGCCTGTTTCTATGCTGTATATCTCTATGACTCTGACTCTATGGCCAGAATTTTACCATCCTTCCGGCCATGGGAACCAGAGTGGGCAAGGGGTGGACAGTGGAAAGGACAGTTGACCTCAGTGGGATTTTACAGTTTTGGGAAAGCGAGGCCATAAAACCCTACCGATCGACTCTATTTAACCATTCAGAAGGGCAAACTCCTGATGTATGGGGGTGGGGATGGGGTGTGGTGGTGGTGGTGGGGGGAGTGGGGAGAGGGATGGCATTTTCCAGTTCTTCAGATAGCTAGAGGGTGGCCAGGTAGGTTTTGGGGCTTAATATCTGTGCCATATGTGAGATTTGGGATAAACCTGTGAGGGATCATGATGGGTGTTGGGGTGAGACTGATGGGGATCATTACGCCAGATGGGAGAATTGGTGGGGTTCTGAGGGGGATGCTGCGAGACTGGCTAGTTGAAGGCTAGAAATGCTTATTGTAACATGGCTGTGGATAGGGTGATGAATGATGCCAGGGGACGACAAGTGGATACTCACCTTTACAGCTCTAAGGAAGTTGCTTATTTTCTTCCTGCAATGAACAGCTGTCCCTCAGGTCAAACTGCTGCTGACAGCCTCAACCACCACCTCCCAGGCTTCTGCCACCATGTCAGCAGATAGCCTCCTGCCTATCTTGGAAAATAGGGTGGCTCTCCTCTCCTTGGTGGCAAGCATGAGCTAGTTAACTTCCATATCCAGTAACATGGAGCTGGTCTCTTTACGGCCATCTTCCCTTGTAATATGGCTGTGGGATGTACAGGAGGCAGTTTTAAGTTGCTGCCGTTTGTTGCTCATTCAGGTGATTCCTGACTCCAGCAAATGAGCTGCTTCTGGGGTCAGAGGATCCATGTATTTAACGTGGGGATTGGGCTAGTGCATTTGAGTAGGTAGGGGGGGCTTGTGATCACCATTGCCAGTGGAAGCACGAATCACTCACACTTTCCCACTGGCAGGAGCACTTTGTCTCAAAATGGGAGGATGGGGATGCTCTCAAGCAAACCGTGAGATGGGACTTAAGAGGCTGAGACTGCTGGAGTGAGGGCTGAGGGCAGACTGTGACTAACTGCGACTAATGGATTGGCTGTGCTAAATTGCCCCTAAGTGTCAGAGGACTAGCAAGGGTAAATGTATGGAGTTACGGGAGTAGGGCCTGGGTGGAATTGTTGTCAGTGCAGACTCGATGGACCAAATGGCCTCCTTCGGCACTGTAGGATTTTATGATTCTATGAACACAAGTAGCCGCCTTGAATTTGACAATATTTAGCAGACTGTTTATAAGAATGGGACGGATGAATATTCAGAAATTTTACATCACAATACAGTTAAATTGTATTTTCCGGGATCATGTGCTGGGAATGGGTGGTGCCATGAAATAAAAATGCCAATTACCAAATTCAAGTTAACCATTTAGAAAGTGGGCGTGCTCCTAGGTGATAATCTCACAATGTAGTTTGAGGTGTGGGAGTGGAGCATACGATCTAAGCAGCAGAGAGGGAACATGTACTATAGAAGATTAGTGGGATTCCTGAAAGGCTGAGACCAGAGTGAGGGCTTAGACAGGTCACAGGTAACAGCTACCCATGAATCTGACAATTTTTAGCAATTTTGTGCAAATGAAACCATTTAACTTTTAGAGGGAGGGTGTATTGGAGATACACGGTGCTACCAGATAAACCTGTATGGCTTTAACCTGGTGTTGTGAGATTTCTTATTGTGTTTATCCCAGTCCAACGCCAGCATCTCCACATCATATATTGGAGATGCCAGCTGAATGTTCACATAGGACGGCATATATTGCTTGCACTGGCCCTGCAGTATTATTTAATTTTAGTATGATAATTTCATTCGTCAAAATAGTGATATGAGATATTGAAAAGGATGTCATAGCTGCTTTGTAGCATATATATTTGTTTTATATTCATTCGTGGGACATGAGCATCACTGGCTGGCCAGTATTTATTACCCATTCCTAATTGTCTGAGGATAGTTGACGGTGCTATAGAGCGACATGTAAGCCAGACTGGGTAAGGTTGGCAGATTTCCTTCCCTAAAGTACATTAGTGAACTTTTCTGACAATTCTCAGATATTGTTTACTGAATGCAAATTCCACCATCTGTCGTGCCAGGATTTGAACCCAGGTTCCCAGAACATTAGCTGTGTTGTTCGATTAATCGTCTTGTGATAAAATTACTAGGCCATTGCCTCCCCATATATACATAAATATCAACCAGTTGTACTTTAAATCTGCATCAATTTTCATCATTCTTTTGACATGGTTAGGCCCCTCTTTAGTACAACAATATAATCTTAGGAGCAGGCTTCTTAGTATAATTTCACACCTCTCTAGACATGATGTCTCCAACCAATTGCTCATAGATATTCTGTTTCAATTTCCATCCCCACTTCATTACTGAAGACTTTAACTCTTTATACTCCTTAATTGAGCGATGATGGGTTTTAATTCTCAATGATCAAATTTTCTTAAACAACTACTCATCACAGCATCACACTGTCCTGACATATATGTATTTGGTTATGTGCAACATTTTTGTCTGCCCAATACTATTAAATGTAACAAGATTCCACTGTACTTGCAAATTCACTGTTTCATATTTCAAGGCGAGATTCAGGGCCTCAATAAACCCCCTTCTTCAGTATACATGTTCATGATGAAGTGAATGTACAACTAAATTGGTTTCTTGTGTACGTAGTTTATTTTTAGAAATGCATATAGAAACTGTAATTCTATCAAATACATCTGGGGAAAGAATTTGGGAGGTCCTATCAACTCTGCAATGATATCTTGATATTTCCACATAAGATTTCAATTTGCAACTAATTAAAAGATTCAACATAAACTTTTGGACAGGTTTTGTCATGCACTTTTGATTAGGAACAGAGTTTCTTCTCAAAATTCAGCACAGGGTTAAGTGCAGTACTGAATTAGAAAAAATTATACATGCATTTTAGTTGTGCTCTAATACATAAATATACTTTCTTCCGTGAGCTTCACTATTATGGCTTCCTTTCAACTTTCTGTACATGTAGATTATTAAATTAGTTAATTTCACTCTTGCTGCTGCTAAAAGGTGCATTCTTGTCAACGAGGGATTCTGTGATGTGTCTTGTATACTGTGATTGAATGCTACATGAGACAGCACTCTGATAGATAAAATCACATGCAAATAGATAACACCTGGATCTATTTTATCAAGTCTGATCTAAACTTTTAGTAATACAAGTAACTGTAGACCTCCAGTGAGAGGAAACACTCTTCCCAGGCACTGTCATGTTCAAGACCCAGGTATTATCTCATCTTTTGAAACAATGACAACCAACTACAAGTGACTTTAGACAAAAAGAAGCAGCACCATTTTTTTATTAAACTTCACTTTCTATTCATAGCTTCAGCCCCATGCGTAATTAAAGTTTGACATTTTGTGGATTGGTAATTCAAAATACAGACAACACCAGTGGGTATTAGACAGAAATTATCTTGCAAAATTAGTGGATAACCAAAATTAAAATTTGTTGACTGAAATGTAAATAAATCAAAAATATTTTGAATCAGAGTACGAGTGAGCAGCAAAAAAATGGGTTAGTTAATTTTCAAGGTTATAGTTCAAGCTGTTAAGTGACAGAATGCAGCCACCAAATAAATAAACAAATGTGCAATGTGTATGAGCTATCATAAATTTACATCAATGTGAAAATATACTTCCAGCATAAATAACATTAATGACACATCCCTATTAAAAATTCATTGAGATTAATGGCTTACTTCATACTCATAAATGTGGCAAAGTGGTTAGCACTGCTGCCTCACAATGCCAGGGACCCAGGTTCAATTCCAGCTTTGGGTGAGTGGGTGGAATTTGTACATTCTTCTTCTCTCTGTGTCAGTTTCCTCCGGATGCTCCAATTCCCCCCCACTATCCAAAGAAGTGTGGGTTAAGTTGGCTATGGTAAATTGCCCCTTAGTGTCAGGAGGACTAGCAGGGTAAATACATGAGGTTACGGGGATAGAGCCTGGGTGAGATTGTCAGACTCAATCGACCAAATGGCCTCTTTCCACCATATAGGGATACTATGAAATTCTATGAAAGTTGCCAGTTCAATGCGGTAATTCTTTTGTTTTGTTTGGGTCAGTGGATTATTTGTGGTGCAAGAGCCAAGGGCTTATTTGAACCCATTGAAGAGCTTCAGTTATTGACCTTGGTTTGGTGCATGTGTTTCATGTTAATACCTTAATTTCTTCTGATAAGTGGCAGTCCATGTCAATGAAGGAAAGCCTTTTGCAACGTCATTTTAACTCCAGTGTGCAACTAAGGCTCATTACCTTATTGATTCCATTGCTTTTGAGCTCTGGCTAACATAAGATACCAGAACTTTATTGTAATGACATACAGAAAATCTAGACATTCACAACATATGAAAAACATACTACCAGTAAATCCCATCCTGTTCATTTCAATCCAGTGATGGTATGGTCTACAGCTATAAGTAAGTATGATTTTCTTTATTAAACCGCAAAAGCTTTTGGATCTTAACTGAGATAAAGAAGGGGTTATATTAAGAGGTTATAGGTGCAATTTATGCCAATTAGACAAGCCTTTTTTTGTTTAATTGCTATTACATAAACAAATTCTTCTCAGTTTCTTTGTATCTACTCAGGGATACTAATCTGGTTTACTTTCTGCTCCCAGTGTGCAGGAATCCCCAGTTGAATACTTCATTGACTTTATTCTCTGCACCAGTCTTTTAGAAAAAACACAGCATTGGCTACATTGTCTTGAATCTGCTCCTCCTTCAGCCACCTTTCCTTATTGGTTTAGTTTACTTATGAATGTGAATATGCTATTTGAGGATCTAAATTTACTTGTTTTTGCTTATCTAGGGGCATTTATTTACATTTGAGGAGCCAATCAAAAAAATACTTATTTCATCATGATCTGAACACAATTCTCCCAATTTTCTCTTTGAATCCTTTCTTGTGAAAATGTACACTGTACAACTCTCCTATGTATCAGAACAGTATAACCTCCAGTTTACTGCAAACAACATAGTCAGAGTGTTGCCAATTATCTTGATTTCTATTATGAATATTACTTTGTACTTGGTACAAAATTTTATTTCCAGTGCAGAAACTTCACATTCAGCATTATGAACTTCAGTAATATTTTTATGGAAACATTTATATTTGAAATCGCCTATTTCAACATTTATAATGATATTTCTATATGTAAACATTTGCCTGTTGAAATGCAGTTGCACACCTCCTGCCATTAGGGGGCACTGTAAAGCTTCTATGTACATTCTGCTCTTGTTGTCAAGCAGGTTAGGTAGTGATCTATTTTAAAATGACAAAGGCATTCTATAGGATAGATTATAGAAAATTATATCCTCTGGTGAAGAAATCCAAAACTAGGGGAAATTAATTAGTATTAGGCCAGTTAGAAGTTGAATCAGGAAGCATTTTCTAAAAAAAAATTAGTGGAAATCTAGAATAGACTACATTAAAAGGATGTGGTGGCTGAATTAGTTGAAATTTTCAAGAGATTGTTTTAAACTTTATTTATTGGTGTCACAAGTAGTCTTACATTGACATCGAAATGAAGTTACTATGAAAATTTCTTAGTCGCCATACTCTGGGTCTGTCCTGGTACACTGAATGAGAATTTAGCATGGCTAATTGGAGCAAACCGGAGCACCTGGAGGAAACCCACACAGACACAGGGAGAACATACAGACTCTGCACAGACAACGACCCAAGCTGGGAGTAAAATCCCGATTCCTGGCATTGTGAGACAACAGTACTAACACTGTGCTGCCACTCTGCCATCATGCTATCCCTTGTTTCTTGTTGGTATATTGAGAAAAGGAAGATAAACATAATTAGGATATAGATCAGCCAGCATCCAATAGAATGGTGAAAGATCTCTACAGGTCTGAATGGCCTATTCCTATTTCTTTATTCATTAATGATTTCAATTAATAGTAATTTGGTCATTCAATTTAATGACAATGCAGTTGTAAAAATCTCAGAAAAGAAATATTGACTTAGTCACTGTAATCAGTGGTCTCTGATAATGTTATGCATGATGTAGAGATGCTGGCGTTGGACTGGGGTAAACACAGTAAGAAGTCTGACAACATCAGGTTTAAATCCAACCGATTTATTTGATAGTAAACTCGCAAGCTTTTGACTCATGGTCTTCCTCATTCACCTGATGAAGAGTCGAAAGCTTGCGAGTTTACTATCAAATAAATGGGTTGGATTTAAACCTGGTGTTGTCAGACTTCTTACAATGTTATGCATGGCCAGTAAAACATCTCTCTGATGATCATACAACAAATCCTTCAAATAACCAGAAGCAGAGCACAAGAATTTTGTTAGTAATAGATTTGAAGTTTTAAATTGACAAACATTTCCTATAAATGCAGCATCTACTTTTTGTAATATCTTATTTTATCACAATGTTTCATTTACACATTTTTTCCTATGGACAACCCTTATTTATAACAACAAAAACAAAAAGTGCTGCAAGATCTCAGCAGGTCTGAGAGAATAGCTGGAACATCTCAGCAGGGAAGAGAATAGAGTCAATGTTTCAAATCTAGATGACCCTTCATCAGAGCTGTGAGTAAATAGAATAGAGATTTATACAATGAGGGTGGGGGTTGGGTTGAATGGGACAGAAGAAATGTAAATGGGGATACCCTTTGTCCCATTCTAAGCCCCACCCCCCCACCCTCATAGTATGAATCTCTGCTGATTCTTTTTGTTCACAGCTCTGAGGAAGAGTCATCTAGTTTTGAAACATTGGCTCTATTCTCTCCTCACAGATGCTGTTAGATCTGGTGAGATTTTCCAGCATTTTCTGTTTTTGTTTTAGATTCCAGCTTCTGCAGTATTTTGCTTTCATCTTATTTATAATGCTAACCTGCTGTAAGATCATTAAAGTTATATGGCCTCATGACAGTAATTTATTGATTATTCATTTCTGACTTGTTGCAGTTAAATATGTGATTAGCTCCTGCCTTTGTTATCCGAAATTGAATAGGTCCACTGTCTTTGTTGATATCTTTACCCATTGATCCTCCCATTGCTGTAACCCACTGATGTCCCAAGCTTTGCCTTTTCCACACAGCATTCCAGTCTGAGACCTTGGGTAATGTACTGCTGCTACCACTAACCTGTCTGTTAAATCCTTGCATCATGAAAGTTAAAAGTAGTCAGGGCCAAATATGGATGCAAATACAATAATGATCATGCAGCAGCCACTAAAGGATTGAATGATGCAACTGTCGTTCAACAGCTCATAAAAATAAAAAAAATGAAGATTTTTTCAAAATAGCAATTTGAAGCAGGTGTATTGTTATCAATACACATTTCATTTTAAGAGTTTAAAGACAATCACATTTCCTTATTGATTGACTGTTTCCTACAGTTTTAGTGTTTCAAGATGATGAATAGTTTATCATCCTGAGGTTTCAGAAGATCTTGTTAGATTTCTAATAAGAAAACCTTGGATAATGGAATGAAGGTTGATGCAATTTGGCTGATATTGTCTGATTCTTAAAGTTAAAGTTTATTTACTAGTCACAAGTAGGCTTACATTAACATTGCAATGAAGCTACTGTGAAAATTTCCAAGTTGCCACACTCTGGCACCTGTTCAGACACAGTGAGGGAGAATTTACAATGGCCAATGCACCTAACCTGCAAATCTTTGGACTGTGGGAGGAAACCAGAGCACCCAAAGGAAACTCATGCAGACAGGGCGAGAATTACAAACACCACACAGATATTGACCCAAGCTAGGAATCAAATCCGGGTCCCTGGCATTGTGAGGCAGCAATGCTAACCACTGTGCCATCATCAAATTCACTTTGGACTTTAGATTTAGAGAAGTTAATTTTGGTGGTACTGTATATGAGATTGAGTATGTTTTTACTTAAGGCTGCTTTATATGAGACAATGATCAATAAAAAGACAGATTGTTCCTTCTTGTGTGCTAAAACACTGAAAGATCTATTGCTCTGTTTTAAGAACAAGATAGAACACTATCTAATGATACTTACAGAGTACTCAGTGCAGCATAACATATAGGCAAATTAGGATCAAAGGAGAAAATTCGTGCAATTATATAACTGCAGACTAAATACCAAAATATACAAAGTAAAATGGTAATGATTCAAATTATCTACAATATATGCAGATGTCTATGTTAAAGTTAAAAAATATTGATCTACTAATGGCTTGAGCCTATAATCATTTATCTTTCCTATCTCAGTTGTCCTGGCTGCCCTTAGTCTATCCACTTTAAGATTCTAGACCACATTGTCAAATACTTCTGTGGACTCAACTCAACTAGGCTCGAATTTTGTCTAAGACAGAAAATCTCTGCAACTTAGCCAAAATGGTGACAGAGCCCTGAATCCTGAAGTTCAACCTCTTTCTCTCCCCATACCTGGCACCCATCAACTCACCCTGAGTTGTAGAGGAAAGGAGGGGGTGGGATGAATTTTGCACATACATGGTCATGGAGACAGCATCACATTTAAAAGTGCAACTGCCTTCACTCTAAAGCAACTTCTGTCACTGAGGTTTCTGAAAAGCAACTCATGGGATTTACTAATTTGAGATAAGGCTGTAAAGCTTTTAGGGTTCTTTGGAGAGATCAGATATATAATTGAAGAGATCAGGTCCCTTCTGGAACTTTTAAGAACAGATATCGGTTGAAATTTTATTGTGTCACCCTTAGAAGGAATCATTCTGGTCGGACCAGAAAATTTGGAGAGCAGCCAGAAGTTTGTTGACATTGAGCAGGAATTTCCCATCTTGTTGGTGGTGGGATGAAATAATCTCATCCAAGAGTGTGAATAAAAAGTGGATAAGGCATGTGGAAGTGCCAAGTCATTTAAATCCTCTGATCTTTAAACTTTGAAAAAAAATCTGCTCACAATTACAACTCCCCATCTTCTCAACGGCATGGGAGAAGGTGGTGATTTATTGAAGTCTGCAAGCTCTTTAATATTTTATGGCTGGCCATAAGCAAAAGTGGCTGAATTCTGCTTGGGTGTTAAGAACTCAGTAAGAATTTAGCAACACCAATTTTCAATCCAACCGATTTATTTGATAGTAAATCTGCGAGCTTTCAACACTCTCTCTGTGTCTTCGTCAGAACTCAATGTCTTACTGAGTTCTTACCACCCCAGTCCAACGCCGGCATCTTTACATCATGGGTGTTAAGAGCCACACAGTTTGTAGGAAATATTGACCAAAAGTCCCCGCCTATGTTTCTGTTATCAAGCAGTAGTCCTCACAACACTTGTATTGAGTTACATAATTTCTCAGTTCAGTTGGTTTTTAACAGTTTATTTACTGCTACTGAAATACCGACTTAAAATGACACAAAACTGCTTCAGTTTTTGTCATAGAGATATTGAATTCTACTTGAATGTTTGCAACTGGCTTGAACCTACTTATGCCAGTTTCTTTTGTTTCCAACGTACGATTCACAGAATGCGACAGATTTGGCCTGCCTCCAACTTCCAGGCTTTTATTCTCCACAGAGACATATTATCAAACTGAGGGGCAGACAGTAAGAAATATAAGAAATAACATTGATAGTGTCAGCATATATGAAAGATGGTCTGAGTGTACCCATCAGCGCAGCTAAGCAAGCAAATTGATATTGATTTATCCGCATCTGAGTGCTTCTGACCACAATTAACAAGCAACTCAAACATGTTATTTGCTACTGTGTATTTATCAAGGAAAATATATAGCTTTCTAAAAAAGAAATAGTTTTTGAAGAGTATATTGGCTCTGGATTGTGTCATGTATCATAGTAAAATGCTATTTGATTACAAGTGATTTTACATCTACTTCCAGGTTTTAATAATTCAAAAGGATAACATGACTTGCAGGATATTTTCTTACAAAACTTTGCAAATAATGCATCAGCAGAAGGTTCTCAAAGGTCAACTTTGAAATTTGTATTTTTTTCTACTTTTTCCCCGAACATGCACCAAGCCACCAGGCTTCCTTCTCTAGCTGGGAGAACTGCTTTGTCTGAGCTGCCAATTTATAATCAGTCAGTAAAAGACTCCATCAATTCACCTGCTCTCTTCATTCTTAGAGTTAACCCGTAAGCTAATGATTGCGTAGCTGGGAAGAGCCCCATCTAATGTTGAAGAACACCCTTATTATAGAGGGAGAAGATGTTCAATTTTTTATTTGAGTTATATTAGTTGATCTTACCTGGACAGTAGTAGAACATTACCATTGGCCCCAACACCACTGAAGTAGGAAGGAAGTAGACAGGGTTTCTGATCATAATAAAAAAGAAAGGGCTGCAAAAACTGAGCAAATCTGGCAGCATCTGTGCAGAAAGAAACAGAATTAATGGCTGGAATTTTACCGCCTTGTTCACCCCAGATCGGGGCTCACAGAATAATATTTTCCATTGGCCTCAGGCAGGATTTTACGAGCCTTGAGTGGGCGAGATTGTAAAATACTGGCCAATGTTTCAAATTGAATATGGCAGTATTGGAATCGAGCAGCACTAGAGATGTGATGGGTATTAGGATGTTGAAAGGAGGGAGGAGAACATAGAACAAAAGGAAAGGTCTGCATGGATTAGAGGACGGAAGAGACATAATAAAAAAAAGTAATGGAACAAAAGGAAATGGGAGTGATCGTGCTAGTAGTAAAGACCCCAGGACCTGATAGAAGAGGAGTCCTTAGTAGCATTGATCATACTTGTCTGAATTTTACATTCAGGTTGAGGGAGAGAAGTTGGGGAGAGAACAGTTGATATAAGACTAGTGTTTTAAACTTAAAATAAAATTAATTAATTGTGAGGGTATAAAGATAGAACTGGATAAAATGAACTGGGAAATTATGTTCAGGGGTAGGTCAGTAGACATGCATGGACAATGCGACAAGAGATATTTGGTAATACTCAGCAAAGGTACATTCTAATAAGATTAAGATAGGTAATAAGATCTTCTACAGATACTTAAAAAACAAAAGAATAACTAAAGTGAACATTGGTCCATTGCAGAGAGAGTGCTCAATATTAATAATGGGAAATAATGAAGTGGTGGAAGTGTTGAACAGGTATTTTGTTTGTCTTCACTACAGAAGATACAATTAACATCCCCCAAAAAATTATAGATCAGAGGTGAAAGGGATGGAGAAACATAAAAAAATCACCAGGGAAAGGATACTGAGAAAACTATCAGAACTAAAGACAGACAAGTTCCGATCATTTAATCCTAGGCTATATGAAAGAATGTCTGTAGACATAATAGATACATTGGTTTTAATTTTCCAAAATTTCATAGATTCTGGAAAGGCCCCATTAGATTGGAAAGTAGTAAATGTAGTTCCTCAATTCAAGAATGAATGGATAACAGAAAGCAGAAAACTACAGGCCAGTTAGGGGGACCTGTAGATGAGGGCTGGAATTTTATGATTCCTCCCACCATGGAAATTGGAACAGGTGAGGGTCAGATCATGGGAATGTTTGGTGACCACAGGTGGGATTTTACGTTTTTGGGATGAGTGAAGCTGTAAAATCCTGCCTGTGATGTACTGAGATTTGCTAAAGGTGTTTAACAAGATGCCACATCAAAGGTCCCTACACAAGATAAAAACTCATGGTGTAGAAGATAACATCAGCATGGATAGAGGATTGGTTAGCCAACAATAACTAGATACCAAGGATAAATAATTTATTTTCAGATTGGCAAATTTATCCAGTGGAATGAAACAAGGATCAGTCCTAAGGCTTCAGCTGGTTACAATCATTATCAATGATTTTTTTAAAGGGAATCCCCATTGTGCAGAAGGAGGCCATTCAGCCTATCAAGCCTGCACTACAAACCATCCTATGCAGGCCATATCCATGTAACCATGTGTATTTACACTTCTAGTCCCCCGACACTAAGGGGCAATTTAGCATAGCCAATCAACCTAACCTGCACATCTGTGGACTGTGGGAGGAAACCAGAGCACTTGGAGGAAACCCCCACAGACACAAGGAGAACATGCAGACTCTGCACAGAGAGTCACCCAAGGTCTGATTTGAACCTGAGTCCCTGGTGCTCTGAGGCAGCGGTGCTAACCACTTTGCCACCCTGCCACCCTTTGGATCATTTGCTAAACTTTCTGATGAAACAAAGATAGATCTGAAAATAAGTTTTGACACACACATAACAAAATCTTATGGCCATGCACGTTGGTGGGATTTTCCGATCCCACTGCAGTGAATGGAGATTTGGCTGGGAGCCAAATTGTCCAACCTCGCTGCAGCTGGAGTATGATATGAACAGCCAGTAAGATTACGTCCATGCAGTCCATGGAGGGATAGCAACAGGTTAAGTGAGCGGGCAGAAATCTAATGAAGTTTACTGTGGGAAACAGTGAACTTGTCCACTTCGGCAGAAAGAATATAAAAGCAATATATTATTTAAATGGAGGGAGATTGCAGAAGTTTGCAATAGAGAAGGATCTGCATATCCTGGTACATGAATCACAAAAGATTAGTATGCAAGTACAGCAAGTAATTGAGAAGGCAAATGGAACATCGTCATTCATTGCAAAGAGAATGAAATATAAAATTAGGGATGTTTTGCTACATGTATACAGGTAGTGAGACCACAACTGAAGTACTGTGTACAATTTTGAGCCAGAATTTTATGCTCCTCCTGGTGCGTTCTGAGGCAGAAGGAATGTAGAATTTCATGGGCAGGATTCCCTCTGGTATCCTGACCTGTTCTGTTCATGATTTTACATTAGGGAGGGCAGGGCTTTGGCCGGAAGCTCAACCTTGCCCCAATTAAGTGACTGCTTAATAGCCACTTTAGTACCTTTTGCCATCCAGCCTTCATTTTTAGACTGGTGGTGGTGGTGGTGGTGGTGGAGGAGGCTGGGGAAAACCTCCATTAGAAGCCCCACCCCCTTTCACCTTAGGTCCTAGTGACATGTGAATCTTCCCCTTACCTCCCCCTGACTTAACTCCCGAGATCCCAATCTCAGTTCACATCACCAGCCATGCCTTTCCTACCACCCCTATTGCCTACACCCTCCCCCCACCCTCTGCTCCCACCTATCTTGACCCTGGCACTTGCCTCACTTCTGATTCCTGGCTGCTAGCTTTCTGCCCAGTGCAGTGATGTTCCTTGAATGATTGAAGAGCTGATGGGCAACACCTCATCATCTTTCCCATGGCAATTTCCCATGCAATCATAGCTGCCCTTTTATCTCCACCGTTTTCATTATCCAAGGCCCCAGGTACTCCTTATAGTTGAAGCAGCGCTTTACAATTTTTTCTTTCAATTTACTGTACAATATTTTTGATTCATCTTGTGGTCTTCTCTAAATTCGGAGGACCAAAAGCAGACTTGATCATTGCTTTGTGGAACAGCTCTTGTCAGTCTACATATGGCCCTGCTCTTCCTGTTGTGTGCAATTTTAATTCACCACCTTGTTCTCACACTGATATTTCTGACATCAGCCTGCTGCAACATTCCAATGAAGCGCAACACAAACTGGATGAACAGTACCTCATATTTTGATTAATCATTTTACAGCCTTCTTGATTGACATTGAGTTCAATATCCTCAGAGCATGAACTCTTCAATATCTTTATTCATTTCTTTTTATTCCAAGTTCCAGTCTGTATCTCACTTTCATGTTTTTTGCTTTCAGACAGAGCTGTCCATTCTCCTGTCATTGACACTCACTTTTGACCAATGATTTATTTCTTTATTACCATTACCACTTTCTTTGTTATTTAATCTTTCCCAATCTCTATCCCACCTCAGACATTTCCTTTTGTTCTTCCTCACCCTTCCCCTTTCGACAGCATAAAACCCATCATATTTTTACCCAGCACTCTCTGCATACTCTTATATTAATCTTTAACTTAAATTTAAAACTTATATTTAAATTTAAATTTAAATTTAGTCTTGGACCCACTCTTCACTCCCTCAAACTTCACATGAAATACATTCATCTTATGATTGCTGTTACATGGTGGCTCATTTCCTATGAGCTCATGAGGTCTTTACTACTACCATAACTACTCCCATTGCCTTTTTTCCCCATGATTGCTTTGTAATGTAATCTTTCATACACCCCTAACCTATCCTAGCCCTGCCTATTTTTTCCGGCCATCGTGTGCCAGAGGATAAATAGTCTTGCAATTTACTTAAACTAGATACTGGGTAGTACAGAGGATTGTCCTATCTTTCATGTCATTGCAGAATAACATTCACATCTAGAATTACTTACAGAACATGGACAAAGTGTTGAACAATCCAATATGAGCTGGGAAACAGCTGACAAGGAATTAATCAAAAACACAGTTAGCCAAACTCTAATTTTTAAAATTTGAAGTGAATTGCTTCTCAGTAAAACACAGCCTTTGTATGAATTATGTTATTACAAGCAAAAAGGATTTACTTAATTTCTGTGGATCATGGCAAGACAAATCAGACTGCTGGCACATGAACTGCTCTGTCTATTTTCATATTCATAATGCCTTTGGCAAGGGTGCTGATGTGAACTGTACATTTGAAGTATTTGAAGCAATTCTTGGCACTCACCTTCAAAGTAATATTGATGTACTGGAGCAAGTTTAGAGAAAAGACAGAAATTGATTTCTGGACTTTATGCTGATAATTTAAGGTTAGCCAAACTTACTAACATGGTGAAAAATAGATACTCATGGCATGATTCAGGTTTTTACAACGAAAAGAGGATTAGACAACGCAGATGCAACAGGAAATTGTTCCCAACGGGGAGAGACAATGAGGATAGTTCCGCATTTCCTGCATCTTGACTGATTGAGGTGTTTTAAAGAAGGACGAAATGATTTAACCCCAGAGTGCTGTAACTATCAAGTACAGACCAATGACAAGTTTGCTAGCAAGTTTCAAAAAATAAAGGTAAAATGTTTACCATTCAACACCTAGATATATTCACAACTAGCCTCCCCATCTGCACACTCAGATAGACGCACACACACTCAAGAAAATATTGTGGGTAGCATGGGTAGCGTGCAGTTAGATTTTAAAAATTCAAAGATTCACAGTTACTCTTGCTTTTCCTGAGATCCAAGCCTAAATTTTCTAGCAGACGGAGAGGCTCTCTAATTTTTTGGAAACGGCAATAGAGACCTGGATTGGGAAGTCCCACCACACCATGAAGCCACAATCAAGCAGAATCTGACACCACACTTACCCTACCTTTGGGTGGCACGGTGGCACAGTGGTTAGCACTACTGCTTCGCAGTGCCAGGGATCTGGGTTTGATTCCCAGCTTGAGTCAATGCGAGAGGCAGTGGGCAGGGCTTAATTCACCAGCCAACCAAAGCCATGAACTGCACGTGCGCAAAAAAAGTAGAAAAAAAGCTCTGTTGACAGAATACAGGCCAGATGCAGCCTCTCCCTCCTCCCCACAGACTCAGAGAACCCCCCTCAACATTACTGACCCCTTATGCCCCCCTCCGACCACCTTTGCACTGGCACCCCCCCAGATCCCATGGTACATGACTCCCTCATCAGCCCTCCTGGCCCCAATGGCTGACTGACATAACCTTCTCTCTCTCCCCTGGACCCAATCATCTCAGTGGCACAAATCCCTCCCCCCACCCTCACTCCATCAGTACACTTGCAAGTGCTAACTTGGCTTCTCCTCCATGGTAACAAGGCAAATTGCATTAAACCACTAGAATGCGCTAACGGAAACGTGACTGACCCAAACTGCCTGCAGTTGATCTGCTCTAACAAGTGACAACTCCATAAAAACCCAAGGATGGACAGACAGGCAGGTAGTGCAGGATAAATGGCTTTTAGGAACCCAGCTGCCTGTTTTTCAGAGGCTGATCTGGCCAGGTTGCTGGAGACAGTGGAGGCTAGGCAGGATATTCTCTCCCTCCCAGCAAGAGGAAGGAATGGAAATGCAGCCTGTGAGGTGGTGGCAGCAATCGTTAAAGACAGGGCAATGACCAGGAGAACCAGGAAGCAGTGCCACAAGAAACTGAATGACCTCATCCCGCATCTTCTCCCTCAAAATGACTCCAGATCCCTCCAACCCCAGCACCTTGCATGCTTTCAGCCTCAAACAGCTCCTTCTCCCACTCAAGTGTATTGCAACTCTTGCCCTCTGAGGGCTAACTTCTAAAACCCTCAGGACAAGTGCTATCAAATTTGACGTGGCTCTTTCTGTCCCCACAGGAGAAGAATACCTATAATCGTCGGGGAGGATGAAGACAGAGAGTCGTGAGCCTGAGATCTGGGTCCTCACCCGCTTTGAGAAGCAGGCACTGGAGCTTATGGGAGAGGAGGGCATGTGGACCATTAGCAACACTGTGGTCAGACTGGAGCATAGAAATGAGCAATCCTTCATCTGTTGGAGAAATCTCAAGTAAGTTGCAAGCAGCCCAGATTCATCCCCTTCCCCTACACTTAACCTTGTGTCCTGTGTTACAGGAAGGGACCCCGACCTGCCTGGGCCATCTGGCATTGCTGCTCCTATCCATCCTGTCCCTGACAGCTTGGAAGACTCCTCGGAGGAAGTGAATAGAGGGATGTTTGAGGCCGGCACCAGTTTTGCGTCAGCTTCCACCTCATGACTCACCATCTCAGAGACTCTCACATCAGTGGCTGAGTCAAGTTAGTGACTAGTCATCTGGGTCACTCTGTGGTGCACACAACACATCTGTTGATATACATGGGATAAAGGAGGGAATGTCCAATGCCTCTGACATGCGAGGGCCTGCTAGAGGCAAGGACTCAGCTGGCCCCAGGCTGCATACGGGGCTGCTGCTTTTACTTCTCCTTCAGCTGCTGGAGATGCAGTAACAGAACAAGGAAAATTCAGCAGGGGTTGACAGCAACGCTGGACTGACTGCAAGGCTGTTGAGAGATATCCCAGAGTTTTCAGGTTGTGAGGTACTACCTACCTTGCAAGGTTCCCAGGCCAACATTGCAAGGGTGGCGTCTGCAATGGAAAATCTGGGGCAAGAGATCCTCAATATGAATGGCATGCTCCAAGTGATGGCTAAGTCTCAGCAGGCCAAGGCAGAGTCCCAGAGGGCTGTGGCCGAGTCACAGCAGGCCACAGCTGAGGGTCCCATCATGCTTCTCGAGATGCTGTGGCCCATAGCTGAAAGACTCAAGGGCTTGCAGGAGACCCGGCGAGACAGTGCTGAGACATATTGGGCGATGGCTGCAGCCTTTGAGAATGTGGCCCGCTCACAGAGAGTCATGGCTGAGAGGCTGCAGAGCACGGTCCAGTCTCAGAGGGCACCTGCTGCTGCCATTGACAGGTGGCCCCTTACTCAAAGGGCCATCACAGAGGGCTCGATCACTATGGCAAGAACTCAGGTGGTCCTCCAGGACTGACAGGGCCAAGTGACGCCAGAATTTCTGGAGCTCACTGCAAAAGCATTGCCATTCCAAGGAGTGACCCATGGGCCCAAAGGAATCCTGAGGGAGGAGGATGGGCTCAAGCTCATGCTGGGGCATTCCATCCAGGAGACTATGACTGTGGCTACAGCTTCTGACTCCCCACTTCTTGACAGTGGGGCATCTCAGCAGCAGTCAAATGGAGCGACACGTCTCTAACACCCAGAAGTGGGCCAGGGCCCTCAAGGTCACTCACCAAGGGCATCGCAGGTCAAACGGCACTACAGACAGCTGGCCACCTCCACTTCTGATGTACGTCCCTGGGAGAAACCGAAATGTAGTGGTAGTCCGTGGAATGTTCGGAAGTTGTAGCAGCATTAAGATGGCAGGGGTGAAGGGCAATACAAAGAACAAAGAAAATTGTAGCACAAGAACAGTCTTTCAGCCCTCCAAGCCTACACCTATCATGCTGTCCATCTGAACTAAAACCCCATATTCTTTCATAGACCATATCCCTCTATTACATCATGTATTTGTCAAAACTTCTATTACCTCCCTTGGCAGTGAGTTCCAAGCACCAATCACCTTCTATGCAAAAAATGTGCTTTGTATATTTCCTTTAAACCTTGTCCCTCACATCTTAAATCTATTACCATTAGTAATTGTCTCTACCACCCTGGGAAAAAGCATGTGTGGAGGCCTAAGACTGATGTGGAAATCTCTTACAATGAGCTCCATGTTGCCATCACCTGTTCAACAGTGGAGTGGTGCATCGAGTTCCTCAAAATGCAATTCAGGCCTTTGGAATGCCTCTAATATAGTCCCTCTGATATTGCTCTGCATTGTGGTGGTGTGCTGCTTCACCAAGTTGTTCACACAACTTTCCGACACAGCAAGGAAACCTTTTGGAGGAGGAAGAGGAGGAGGACATGGAGACCAAGCAGCCGGGTGTCGCTGGGGAACACCTGACTCCGACTATTATAGAGGTGGTGTTTTCCTGACCGATCCAGCTGCAGCGAACAAGGTCGTTCAGGCAGTTGGGATGTTTGGGAATAAAGCTTGCTAATGACATTGCGGTGAATGCAAAAAAATGCAAATTGATGTTTTGCCTGTGTTGAGTGGGTTCTCGAGCGTGCCGATCTGTTTTTTGGTGTAAAAACGGGTGCCATTACTGCTAGTCGCATCACATCCAATTTTATGACATTTTCCCATCGCAAAACAGGCAGCATGTGGTCATAAAATTCTGCCCTATATCTCCCATTTACACCACCAGCTTTACATTGATAAATAATTCAAGCTTGTTGTTTGCCACCTCTCAATGTGATACTGCTGTGAAGTGCACACCCAGTCTTTATGTTTTCTTACAGCTACTTCTTATTCATTATTGATTTTGAATTTTGCTAACATATTAGTTGTTTTGCAATTTGCTTATGAATACTTCAGAAGTATAACATTGAGGTTTTTGGATGTGGGAAAAAGGGATAGTGGTGCAGACAGGAACACAATGAATTCTATCTGCAGTGCGGTTTCTTCAGATGTAAATATAGGTTGTTGCCATTAAGGGTCTTTTGGACAGTAATGACTGTAATTATGTGAATGACTAGTCAAGCATTGCTATTTACAGTGCCTTTGCATAGTAATTTATTGTTGGCTGTAAGTTAAGCAATTCAATCAAACATTTGATGGACTCATTGAAGTCCAACAGTTTAATAACTGCAAATAAACTACTTGACTTTTGTCAGTGAGAGTGACCTTATTTCCCCAAGCAGCAAAGGATATATGGCTAATTTATCTTCAGTAAGATTTAAAGTACATTTCAGTGAATGTGGACTTGCGAAAAAATATAAGAGCAAGTGATTTTAAAATGCATTTATGAAATTTACTACAATATCAATCAAATAAGAGTAAAGAAGACAACTGCCAAAAGTAACTAAAAATGATGGAAAGAAAATAAAGACAAAATAAAAGTCTGCAATGAATGGAAATGATGTTTAAAGAGATTACTGTCTCTACTATTAAAAACGGGAAACTGGCAGGTCAAAGGAACATATTCATCATTATTATACTTATTTTCCCTACATAACAACTGACGACAGTCCATTGACCGCCAATCAGTTGGGATATTCTGAGATCATGGAAGATGTTATGTAAAATAGGTCATTTTTTATATACTGACATTGCAAACTACAATTTCAGTCATATCATTCTGGATTTCCCTGATATCTCAGTGAATTGATCCACTGAGTAATCACACCAAAGAATTTTTTGTTTCTTTTCCATCTAATTTCAACTAAATTGTTCAATATCAGAGTGGCAGTGCAAGAAATCCCATAAAGTTGCAGGAGGGGGAGTGTGGGGGATCTAGCCAGAATCTCTGTTCCTGGTGAGCATAGTTGCCATTTCCAAGATATTCATGTGTTCCTGTTCTTTTACATGTCAAATCCTGTAATGTCCATCAACTTCCCTTCTTGCATTACTCCAGAACTGAAAATCATATTGAGAGTTGGTCTAATCTTCTTCTGTTCATGCAATTTTACATACTATTTTTATAGCAGTAATATGCATGCCGCGTCACCCATCACAAGACAAACATTCCATGCTAACTTCATGAAACAAATCATATTGCATGCAAAAGTCAACTAATCACCAGGTGGCACGGTAGCACAGTGGTGATCACTGTTAACTATCAGCACCAGAATCCCAAATTCAATCCCGGCCTTGGGTCACTGTCTGTGTGGAGTTTGCACATTCTCTCCATGTCTGCATGGGTTTCCTCTGGGGTCTGGTTTCCTCCCAGAGTGAAAAATGTGCAGGTGAGGTTGATTGGCTATGCTAAATTGATCCCTTAAGTGTCAGAGGGATTAGCAGGATAAATGCATGGGGTTGCAAGAATGGGGCCTGGGGTGGGACTTAATGGGCCAAATGGCCTTCTTTTGTATTGTAGGGATTTGTGTTAGTGTGCATCTTTCATATGCCTTTGCCTACACAATGCTATCCCAGTGACTTATGGAAGCCTGCTGATTTTCAGTAGAGAAGATTGTAGATGACTTTAAGAATGACCTCAACCAGTTTTGGGTTGAAAGGGCCTAGCTGTGGACTGCATCTATTTGGCAAGGGCAACAGCAATCTGGCTTATCTGCGTGACAGATAAGAACAAGAGCACTTGCGGAGTTGTAGTATGATATATGCTTGCACCTGAGAGAGTACAGCAGAATCATGCTCCATATAATCACATATAATCCATATAAAGTGGAGCAGCACTTCCGTATTCCTAATGGTCTATTGGAAAACTTATCACTGGATTTCTATTATAATTGATAAATGCAAAATGCTGTGGATAATGAAAATCTGATATAAAAACAAAAAAATGCTGTAAAAACTCACATGTTTGGCTGCATCAACAGAGAAAAAACAGAGTTATTGAAGTCTGTATGAGCTACAGAGGTACAGAGGAGAAATGTGATGGATTTTATGCTGTTTCAGAGGGAGTAGATTAAAAATAAGTCTGGGATAGTTGGGAGTTTATGAAAATTTGGACAAAGGTGTCATGGACACAAAAGAAAGGGAAAGTTAATAATGGTGTAAAAAAATAAAGAAGGTACTGATAGTGCTGCAGAGATAAAATAACAGAAGGTGTTAATAGCAGAACAAGGGTCAGTGCTCTGTGAAAGCAAAACTTAAGAACAAGCAACAAATGGCCTTATGGAGGAGAGATGGGGGTTCAGACAAAAAAGTTGGATTTCAAAAATTGGATCCTCTTCACCTGCACTTAGGCTGGTGGGACAGGGCTTCAGGAATTTCCCAGAAAATTTCTTTAACCATGTTTTTGCTTTGTTGCTTTATGTTTTCTGAATCCTACAAAATGTCCTTATTCTTTTTACTTGAAGGTCATAATCAATACAAATTGCGCTTATCAGGGGAGATTGGATCATGATCAATGCAGATAATTCAATTCAAATTCTGAAATACAAAGGTGACTCCTCAGATACTGGAGCAGTCTGTGTCTATAAGCAACAAGACTTGGATAACGTTCAGACCTCGGCTAATGAATGGCAAGTAACATTTATGCCTCACAAGTGCCAGGCAATAACCATGTCAAACAAGAGATGATCTAAATAACTCCCCTTGTAACCAATACCATTGCTAAATTCTCCATTATCAATACCTCAGGAGTTATCATTGAAGTGATTGCCTAGTGGTATTTTCACTACACCATTAATCCAGAAACTCAGCCAATATTCTGGAGATCTGGGTTTGAATCCCATCACAGCAATTGGTGGAATTTGAATTCAGGTAAAAAAAATCTGGATTTAAGAATCTGTTGCTGACCATGAAACCACTGTCAGAAAAACCCATTTGGTTCACTAATGTCCTTTAGGAAATCTGCCATCCTTACCCAGTCTGGCCTACATTTGACTCCAGAACCACAGCAATGTGGTTGACTTCAAGTACTCTTGGGTAACTAGGGATGGGCAATAAATGCTGGCCAGCAAAGTCCATGCCCCACGAATGAATAACAAAATAAGCAACAGGATTCTTGACCCTAAAAGTTTCTGATCTGCCAAATTATATGTTTTTAAAATACTACTAATGTTTTCAATCTATTGAAGACTAAGTGCAATTTCTGAATCACAATCAAAACTATACCACAATACCATTTTTAATTTGTTCCAGGGAGGCTGCAAATTGTGCTTCAGTGAATTTGTATTTTTAATTGATTGTACCTTTTAGTATCAATCACCAATAATGGGTGCAAAAATATTTGGGCAGCTGTATGAAAGAAAAAATCTTTAAGGTCAAAATAAATATTCAGTAGGCAAATGATTTAAAAAAACATTCATGCACCTATTATAGTTAAAACTCATCAATAATGATATTGTTAAAAGTATACTTAAATATAGAGCATCAGAAGTTACGTCCCCTATTACAAATTTCGCCGCCATGTCATGATCCTTCTCACCTGTTATCTATTTAATCTCAACAATTGCGAAGTCCAATGTTCAATGTTTATCACTTAATTGACTCCTATGGAAGGATACAACATAGAATTTTAATTTTGTCTGATTTTACTGCTTTGACTTAATTGGTTATTTGGGTTAATTTTATTTCAAAATCAGTTTAGAGTGACTGAATCCCTGCTGTGCAGATACAGATCTATTTTCATGGAATTTTTGTTTTGATTGTATTTGATTTTGAGTTAATAACCTTATTCATTTGTCTTCCTGTGTTTTCCCTTCTTCTGAGCTTAAGAATGCCAGCCCTTTAAAGCAGGATGCCAGTTGGATCACAACAGAACACTTCATGATAAGTCAGAGGACCTCTTACGAGACTAGCTTTAGATTTGATCAAACCTTCTATTCTATAGGTTTGCCTTGGGTAAAATCTTCTGATTCTTGGGCATAAAAATGCAATATCTGCCAATCTCTTGGATGTCTCAGTAGCCAGTAGATGTCTCATGCACTTCATGGAGTGTTAACATTGATTTTGCCTACTTCACTTATTTTGATTTGATTTTGCTATTTTTGCTATTCTGACTTTCTTTAAGCAGTAATGGACTTTTTGCATCCTTATTGAACTGGACACAATATCCACCGGTGGATGTAAAATATGATCTCTTTGTGCTGGAATGGAAGACCTCCTGATGTTTCTGCTCTTCGGCCTGGTCAAGTCTGCCACCCACAGGTCCAGAATTATAGGGCAGCATTCCTTAACTGCTTGTCCAAATTTTGGACTATTATTTATCACTAAGCATGTTTTCGGTGCAGACTGCAATATTTTTGTTTTAGTTTTAACACCTTAGTTTGATGTTGTTATTTCTTTGTTTAAAAGAGGATTTTTTTTTTGTAGTGTTGCTAGTTTAAGGGAAGCATTTGATGTTTGCTGTGGAGTTGGACTTTGTCTAATCGCACATATCTAAATGTAGTACCACTTCATAGAATTGGATTGTAGACCCTTTGGCTCCTGTGTCTGCCATTCATAGGTCCAAGGTATAGAAGATCACTAGGCAGGATCCTTTTTATTGCCAACTTGTATTTTGAAATGTAAATTGTGCCTGAGCTTTTGTTTTGATTGGCACAGATTTTACTGTTTTGATTTGAATTTGGTAGTTATTTTTGTTGGTAAGATTTTGTAAAGCATTTTATTGAGCCTACTCTCTGTGAGATCTTAGCAGCATTGCTCCTTTAAGGGAGAGTGGTTGAGTTTTACTGCAGTTGGGTTTTTCCAGCTTTTCCATGTAGGTATAGTGTATTATTTTCCTAAACAAGATGTATGCACTTTTTTAAATTGATTTTCAATGGAACCTTCCTGCCATTCCTTTGCCAATGTGCTTTATTATTTCAAATGCCTTTGAATATAATCTTGCTCTTTATCACATGGTTATGTAGCTTGGCATTGTCACAATCCATTATCCTCCAAGTCAGTGCTAACTAAGAACATGACTGATTCGTTCAGTTATCTACTGTACACAGTACTGATTTGTTCAACAGCATCCCCACCACTGCCTTTGATGCACTCAGCCCAATAAAACCATCATGCTATCTCGTTCCCCCGGTACAACCCTCGTCCCTGACAAATTGTGGAATATTGTCTCTCTCTCTCCTTTAAATATGCCTCATCACGCTTCTTTTCAACAAAGATCAACCCTTGACTCCATGATATTCCAAATTATTGCCTCATCTCTTGAATATTGTTTTGTCTCCTGGATGTATGTCCATCTTTTCCAGAGTTCCCTGCAACCAGAATTCTACCCAGCCACAGTCATAAATGACATCAATGTGCAATGACAAAGAAAAACTGTGCTTTCCCACCCTTCTCTGCATGTCTTCAGCCTTTTGTACGGTTGACCATATCTTTCTCCTTTAGTGCCTCTTCACTGCTACCCAGTGGAGTGGAACGAGTCTGGTTATGTGCTTAGCTACCAAATTATATCCAACTATTGTTTGTAATATTTCTGGTGTCCCTGAATGATTTATCCTTAGCTGCTCCATGGTGACATTATCCGAAAGTGGACTATTAGTTTTCTCATACTTGTTGACATTACAGAGCTCCATCTCACCTCCGTTGGTTGCTCTACTGTTTCTAAATTCCAGTGCTAGATGTGCAAGAATTTCTTCCATATAGATACTGAGAAGATCAAAACCATTGTTTTCAGGTCCCACTCCAAATTTCATTCTCTAGTTACTGACTCGATTGCTTCCCTGGCAGTTGTCTGAGGTTCTCTGTTCAGTGTTGTATTTGACTGCAAAACACACTTCTGATCTCATATCTATGCCATCACAATGGCTGCCTATTTCCATCCCTGAACATTACCTAATTACACCTCAGCCTCAATGCATCTGCTGTTGAACTCCTCAGCCATGCCTCGAGACTTGGCTATTTTAGTGATGCTTTTTGTCAGACTCCCACATTCTACCCTCCATAAAACTGAGGTCATCGAAAACTCTGCTGCAAAGCACCATTCTGCAGTTTCAGGAAATTTGAAATAAAAATGCTGGAAATACTGAGCAGATCAGATAGTATCTGTGGAGAGAGAAAAACCAAGTTAAATTTGAGATTTGTGACCTTTCATTTGCTACCCTTGTCCTTACGTCTACCAAATCCCATTCACCGTGACCCCAGTGCCTCTGATCTACATTCAAAGATCTTTTCCTTATTTTCCAATCATTTCATGTCCTTGTGCCTCCCTGTTTCTGCAATCACCTCCAGCACCACAACCCTCTGTGATTTAAAGAACAAGGAACAAAGAAAATGACTATACAGGAACTTGCCCTTCGGCCCTCCTTTTATAAAAATCATAACATCTTTTATTTAAAAAATGTTGGCATTTATCTAATGCTGGCCTCTAGTGAAGTAGTGGGAAACTTCTGGCCCATCTGTGTTCTGAGTGCAATCTACCAGACATTTTGTTGACTGTTGTGCATTCACAGGGTTGCCACATTCTGCTGATTTCTGTCTGGGTAGTTGTTTTCCTACCAGTCTGACTGAAGAGATATGTATGTAAAGCGAAGGCAAGTGAAGTGAGGTACATGCTGATTGCACACGGCATTCACTGTGAGAGCCGTGCCCACCCTCAGCATCCAAAGTGCAAATATTTCTTTTGTTTTTACCATTTGAAGTTGATGATAGTTCTATTAGTACATAAACAATTAAGCATATTTTCCAACTTACTATGACATATTTGGCAAGTATTAAATGCATTTAATCTCATTCAAGGGTGAACAAGTCTGATTTCAATCTTGTGGCTCATTGAGGGCCACTTATGTGACCCACTCATTAGCCTAAGTTGTCCATCACTGCTTTAGATGATCCCAGATTTTAATTGCTTTACCATTGATGGACTGTGTTTTCAGCTGCTTAGACCTAAGCTCTGGAATTCTTCCGTAAACTTCTCCACGCCTCTACCTCTCCTTCCTCAATGCTGCTTCAAAACTACTTTGACTAAGCTTTTGTCCACCTGATCAAAATCCCCTCATGTGACTTGTTTAATTTTACTTCAAGTCTCACATCTTAAGCATCTTGAGATCCTTGTTAAAGGTGCTACATAAATTCAATTTATTGTCATCATCGACCCTCTGGAATATTAGAAGGGGCACTTACAATTGGGAAGAATAGTCATGTAATCATATTTTAACATGCAGTGCTTAATTATCCTAAAGAGTGGCACGTACAAAGATACATCACTTTCAAAACTTCTTTCACCGCTTTCTTACACAGGGGATGGTGAGTGCCTGAAATTTGCTATTGGGAGAGGTAGTGAAAACAGATATGATAGTCACTTTTAAGGGGCATCTTGACAAATATATGAATAGGATGAGAATAGATGGTCCCCACAAGAGTAGGGAGCTTTAGTTCAGTCGGGCAGCATTGTCAATGCAAGCTTGGAGGGCTGAAGGGCCTATTCCTGTGCTGTAATTTTTTTTGTTCCTTGTTCTTAAAATTAAGATGAGTAACTGTTAGAATACTTGCAAATGATATTAAGGTCTAGTGATTATAAGCAAGAGCTTTTACTCTGCACATCAGATACTAGAATATACCACATATTGCCACATGATTCTCTGCCCTTTAAAAACAGATTGATTACACATTCTGATCAGTCCAGGACTTCGGCTCCGAACCAACAAATTATATTATTAGTATAAGACATAAATGACTAATAAATAATACAATGATGTATGTATTCTTGATACATAAAAGATGCCAGCCAATTTTAGTTCTTGCCCAATAGAACTAGTTACCATTTGAACATTAGCTCTGCTAATCTGCTGGTTGGCACCAACATTGTAAAATAAAGCCCCTGAAAATTTTCAAACTAGTTATCATAGTCCCCTTTGGCAACAAACTCAGTTCCATCGCTGGATGACATTGAATTCTCTTTCACAACTTCCAAGATTCCAAGTTGGAAATAAGTTTACTTCTGTTTAACATTGACCTTTTTAACTTTGCCCCAAATCATTCTAGAGACATCTCTAGTAACAGTCTCACCGACGTTAACAAATCTGATAACATTCATAGAACATAGAACATAGAACATAGAACAATACAGCACAGAACAGGCCCTTCGGCCTTCGATGTTGTGCCGACCAAAATAAAAAGCAATGCCCCTCCTAACTAAACCATTCCCTTCTCATCCATATACTTATCAACTAACCTCTTAAACGCCACCAAACTTGGCGCATCTACAACAGCTGCAGGCAGGGCATTCCACTCCCTAATCACTCTTTGAGTAAAGAACCTACCTCTGATATCCGTCCTATAACTCATACCCCTTAATTTAAAGTTGTGTCCCCTCGTGCTAGCTTTCTCCATCCTAGGAAAAAGGCTATCACTGTCCACCCTATCCAAACCTCTAATTATCTTATATGTTTCAATAAGATCCCCCCTTAGCCGCCTCCTTTCTAACGAAAACAACCTCAAATCCTTCAACCTCTCTTCATAGGACCTGCCCTCCATACCAGGCAACATCCTAGTAAACCTCCTCTGTACCCTCTCCAATGCCTCCACATCTTTCTTATAATGTGGCGACCAGAACTGCACACAATACTCCAAGTGCGGCCGCACTAGAGTTTTGTACAGCTGCAACATGATGCTGCGGCTCCTAAATTCAATCCCCCTACCAATAAAAGCTAAGACTCCATATGCCTTCTTAACAACTTTATCCACTTGACTGCCTACTTTCAGGGATCTATTGACACATACACCAAGATCCTTCTGTTCCTCAACACTATTAAGAGCCCTACCATTAGCCCTATACTCTACACATTTATTGTTCCTGCCAAAGTGCATTACCTCACACTTTTCCACATTAAACTCCATTTGCCACCTCTCGGCCCAGCTCTGCAACTTGTCCAAGTCACTCTGTAAACTAAAACACCCCTCTTCACTATCTACCACACCACCAACTTTAGTATCATCTGCAAATTTACTGATCCATCCCTCAATACCCTCATCCAGATCATTTATAAAAATTACAAACAGTAATTCCTACTGTTTAAAATTCCTACTGTGAAAAATTCCTACTGTTTAAGACTCACCTTGATGCCGACTCTTGTCTGCTTTTTCAGCCTTCATCATTTACTTCTCCTACAATGGTTCTGAGCTCGCTGATTGCATTTAGTATGATCCTTGGAGCACTGGTACAGTACATAGCTATCTTTGGTTATTGGTTATTTCCCTTTAAAAAGTAAGGAAATTATAGGCACGATGCATGCCTTCAAATGGAAGACAGCTCCATAATAGGGATGGTACTCATTGCTGAAGTCTTCGCCCTCCACTCCCCAAAACCACAATTCTTATTCACTAGATTACAGAGAGTAACATCTCAGTTGAGAAGCCTTTGAATTTGTGGGTCTGATGACCTGAGGAAACAGCTTGCAGTGAATCATATTGCTACAGGTGTTGCAGCAAAATTGGATTTTCCCTTCCCCACCTTTTCTTGTGAAGATTGCTTAAGAAGGCACTAATAATGGCCAGGAATCTGTAATTTATATGTAATGAAAGTGAACTAAGAAACTAGGGTTGATTTGAGGAAATACACCAGTGAAAATATAGTTTCAGAGTTATTTTCGTACCAAATCCATCAAAAAAGTCTAGCTCTGTCTTAACATTCAGCCTACGTTATTACATGGAAATATCTCTTTCTTGAGCTTAAGTACATTTATTTTTAGTGCCACAAGCAATCTTACATTAACACTGCATGTACGTGAAAATCCCCCAGTAGCTACACTTGGTGCCAATGCGAGTACACTGAGGCAGAATTTAGCACAGTCCATGCACCGAACCAGCGTGTCTTTCGTTCTGTGGGAGGGAACCAGAGCACCAGGAGGAAACCCAGGCAGACACAGGGAGAATGTGCAGATTCCATGCAGACAGCGACTCAAGCAAAGAATCAAATCTGGGTCCCTGATGCAGTGAGGTAGCAGTGCTAACCTCTATGCCACCATGCCACCCACATAGAGCTGTAATGTTTTACAGTAATGTTGTGGTAATGTTTTATGTAATGTTTTATAGAACACAATATTACAAAAGTATATTAACTGAGCATCATTTACTGTAACTTACAGTGGAATCTTCCATTCTGGAGACTTAGTAAAGCGGCAAGTGGGAAAATCAGAGTTATTCCTGCTGGGATGTGGGGCAGCTAAACATTCACAATTGTCCATTGTGCAGCTCATTAATTATGCATCCAGAAGGAGTTCGACAAATCTCATGGCAGGCTGGGCAGGGAATCACCCATTCTGCCATTACCTCATGGGATTGAAGGTCCTGGCGCCATATCTAAATGGCATATGGACATCCATTCACTTACTGCTGATAGAAATATCTAAGAAAGCAATCTTCAGTCCCACGGTTCAGTGACAACTCCCTGGAGACTCTCCTCCAGGAAGTAGGAATGAATAGTCTGTAATCCCACATGTGCAACATTAGGCAATGTACATCATTTGTGACTGTGCTGCCTAATCAATATAATTATCACAGGTAACCAGGCTTTGGCCTCAGGAGAAGTGCTCATTGAGGTTAATGCAATTATTGCTGCTGTTGCACTGATGTCAGTTGCTCGTTGATGGTATGAGTAGTCATGATGACTTAAATCAAATTTGTCTGTTCCAGGTGTCATTTGGAATTACTTTTCAGGTGTTAGAAACTCTTTTTGGGCATTGTAATGGTAGCACTGGAAACCTACAGCTTCTGTACATGGTCTGGAGGATGATGCAGTAGCTGTGTTTAATGCTGAATATCCTTTCTTGGTGAATTGTCATTCTCAGTGAGTATGGGTTGGATTCTCCAATCTCGCCCATCCTCGCGCTGCTACCAGTGAGAATGGAAAATTTGGAGCCCAGGCAAAACTCCATTCACTGCAGTGGCATGGGAGAATCCCAGCTGTAGACAAGATAGGAGATTTTTGAAATGTGATCCTGAACTAGACAAGTAATGTTATGACCAGCATTATCCTTGATTGCATGAGGATTAAAGTGAATAATTTAAGAGGTATATGTTTGTCTTGCTAAAACCATTTTCTGTTAAATGATTTTTACTTGGACGTGTGCACCTCCTTAGCATCCTTAGTTCCATTAGTCCTTGGGTAAAATCTTAGCACTCTACTTGAATAGGAAATCATTGCATGACAGAGATCTCAGTGGCTCAGGACAGAGAGATAGGGATAGCCTGTGTGCTACAGTATCTTAAGGACAGCAATGTGATAAACAGTCAACTCTCTAAGGCCTCTGCATTGTCCATGCAGGAAACAATGTGAACTTGGATGGTATTTTCAAGGTACTGTCCAAATTCAAAGGGCATCAGTGATAAAGACAATCTGATGATTGCAGGGTCCTGAGAAGTTGTATCTCAGCAAATCACAATGCTGGTGATGCATTCTCAATGAGGACATTGCAAATTAACATGCATAATCAAGATGTTAATGCTTCTGTTGTTTGAATAGCGATCAGCTAGCATTAGCAAGATGATGCCTCATAGATCTGCATTGAGCCTCATTGGCAATGGAACATATGGTGCTCTCATGTTTGTGCTTGCTGTTGAGCTATCTATCTAATTATGCCAGGAAGGTTGATACATGTGGTTATTGAGCAAATGTCAAGTTGAGAGGAGTTCATGCATAGGTAATTTGGAGTTCCAGCTATTTTTCAGTTGTCAAACACACTGACTTGATAAGGGCGTGGATGGAAGTGTTATCCTATGTAAAGTTCCCTCAGTTCATAGGAGAAGCGAATACAGTTCAGATTCTATAGCAGCCATATGTCGCCAATGCTATTCATTCAACCAGGGTTTTACATCTTCAAAAGATAAAAGCAATACCAAGGTTGACAGTGAGCACTGACATTTCCTTAATCTTCAAGTGCTTTTGAGATAAATTTCGCTGACAAAAACCAAACTGACAACCAGCAAAGGCGAGAGAAACGAATAATTGTGAAAATTGTCCACAATTTATTTCTGTTGGAATCTTGTAGCTTGTCATGTATGTGCTATGATCTCTTCAGTCAACTCAATGATATCTTGGCTCTCATCGGATCCATCCTCTTCACTGTCCTCCTTGTCAGAGAAGACACTTCGCTCCTCCACGTATCCCTCTGGGCACAGCAGACAATGATGATGTTGGACATTCTCTGTGGTGAGTTGGAGAGATGCTTGTGAACAATCCTAACATCAGAAATATATCTTCAGAAGGCTGCTCCTACTCATCTGCACTATTAAGGACCTGGTGCAGAATGTGCAGCACTGTATCTGTCTTCAGCAGCACTATGTGGATGGTGTAAGGCCATCATGGATTGTCACTTTGGGGTGGTATCTCTGGTCCCCAAGGAGCCAGCCCTATAAGGGCCGTGGTCCCTCAAAGATCTGTGGCCCTTGCTAGCGCCGCAAGAAAAAAAGAAACATGAGAGCAACTTCAATACCTAGCATAAATGTGCAGGATTTGCCTTTTGTGATAGCAAATTAGCTGGAAATTTAGTGATTGAAATCCTTTTCAATTGATGAGTATCATTACAGTGCTAGGGAGCTTTCAAGGTCACTTGCAAGAAACCAGATATCACTGTTAATCCCACAGCTCTGGCAGCCTAACTTTCAGTATCCATGTGGAACTGGACACAGCAGTGAGCTCAACTGAAAAAGTTATCTGTCACCTGCAGTCTGCATTTGGGTGTCACCAGTAGAGCCCTGGAATCAATTGCTGGCAAAAAAATCCAGCGCAGTAGTTACCTTGAAAGCCACTAGCATGGGATGGCCTCCAAGCCATCAGTTCTTCATGAAGAAGTGTGAGCTATCACATCCCTGGACAAGTGAAGGCACTTGTGCCATTATCTTTCACTCATCCCCATTTGAGTGGCATCTTTAATATGTTTATAGTCAGGCCACTGGTCCTCATTGCACTTGTTCCTCCTCAGGAGATCTTGGACATCTTGAGATTCTACTCCCTCTTGCTGCTTATGCTGCTGCACATTCTGGATCATTGCCAATCTGTAACAGGGCCTTCTTTTCTTCATTTCTATTAGAGCAATAAGCAAGACAGAGTTACTTGAAGCCTGTATTCTTCATACCTCTTTGTATCTGTCAACAAATACACTTAAGAGCTTAAGTTAACTTTCTCTTTACTGGTGTCCCTCCATCTCCAAGCCAAGAGACCAGTGCAAAGTCTTTGGCCTGCCCTCTGTCAAGACATGGCATCTCCAGAACATCTTTTGCAGATGAAACACATCCTGGAGGGCCACAGGTAGCTAATCCTCCCTGTCATACATAACAATCATATAAGCAGTGCCTTAATCAGCATAATTACAGCCATGTATGAAAACCTTATTTTAGTCAAATGGTAGCCTGTCTCCCACTTTCATGCTGTGACTACCCTGGATTACATTATAATTTTTCTTCTCTGTTTCTTTCAGTGCTGATGGTTCTTTGCCCCTTGTTCATTTGATTCCTCATCACAAGACCAGTTGTACTCTTACTTTTAGAGACTCTCCCCATGACAGCATCCATTAATCCATTCGTCCCCCTGTCCCACTCATACCTTTGGAATTAAAAACATCCTGGAACCAAATGATTCCCCTGAATGTGGTGTGCCCTCTGTATCCTTCTATCATGCATCAAACCCCCAAGACCAAATGCTATAGATGATGGACCACAACATGTGCACAGATCCTCACTGTCCAGAGAGGCTGACCACACCCAAGACTAGGACCAAGACATGTGCGCAATGTAAAACCCTCTAAAAATGCCCCAAGAGTGTTGTCTCGTTCCCTAGACAGTGTCTTAAACATATCCACAAGATAGTACCTTCCGCTCTTCCACTTTGCCCTCTGGTTCTTCTGCCAGTGCAACACCACTCCACAAACATCCATCACTCTCTCCTCTCACCAACCCCTGTATTTCCCACCCCCACCAATCCAACCACTAGCTCACCCTTTGCTGCTGGCTCTGCAGCAAACCAGAGGTCTAGTTGACCTCTGGCAAAGAGTCAACTAGACTTGAAACATTAGCTCTGTTCTCTCACCACAGCTGCTGTCAGATCTGCTGAGATTTTCTAACATTTTCCGTTTTGGTTCTTTAATAAATCAAACTGAAAAATCCTCATTGAGATATATACGATGATAACCACAAAGTTAAAACAAAACAAGAAATGTAATTATATTTAAATCATGCATAGAAAGTGAAAAATGATTGGTAAATACAGATGGGGAAAACTGAAAAAAAAAATGAAAAAATATATCAATCTCATTATCCAACATTAATTTTCTTTTCAGGGAATAAGATAAAATATTCATAGAATGTATTTTTCAGGGCCAGAGAAGATGCTCAGCAGTAATGATTATCTATTGCACTGTTGACTTATTCCTAAGTGCCCCATCCCTAATATTGTAAGCAGTCTTTAGTGTTAAACTACTGGACAAATATCCGAACTTCATGCCATGTAAGTGATTTTGATACTTGTTTATCAACATGGCCTACAGAAGCCCACCCAATTGTGGGACAAAGTATCTCCAACAACAACTCTAAATTTCCATATTTAACAATGCATAGATGAAAAACAGAAGTTGGTGTCAGATTTGCATAGTACTAAGGGCAAAACTGAGAGCCTTCCTGTTATTAGTACCACAAGATCTGAACCATATTCCAGTTGCACTTCATGAGGGGAAAATATTCTTTTGTTTATTTTCTCTTTGACGTCATTTTCTTCAAATTAGAGTTCACTGCTGTGAATGAGTGGGCTCAAACGTAAACTATTCAATGCTACGTAATGGTCCTTTAGTTAAACACATTCACAAATTTAGTCCAAAGGTATGCGAACACTCAAAGTTTTCCTCTGGGAGATGTCACCATGAAAAATCATCTTGCTCTGGTATTTTTGTGTTTTTTTTCCCTTAAATGTGCTGGCAAGTAATGTTGTGCAAAGTGTGTAATAAAAACTGCATAATACCATACACTTTCCTTCACTCATGAATTTTAGCTAAGAAATACATAATTATAAATTGGAAATTAGATCAGAAATAGAACAAAAATTCACTTCCAACTATTAATATATTGGCTCTGTTATTACAGAGGGACTCTCTCGTGTGTAATCATGCTACTTGGCTCATTGTATATTGTCAGTCATTTCACTATCATTTACTGGTATAACCCTTATAAATAAAACTCCAGGTTGCCAATAATAACATTCAAAAAAAGAAAACACATTGCATAGCATGTAATTCTTAGGATTAATTACATTTAAAAATAGGAAAGGATGATTGAATATCAGAATAGTGCAACAATGTGCTGTGATTCAGACTACTAGAAATTTAGAAATATCGAAAACAGAAGCAGGAATAGGTCATTCTGTCCTTCGAGCCTGCTCCACCATGCATTTTGATCATGGCAGATCATCACATTCAATATCCTGATCTCCCCTTCCCCGCCATATCTCTTACAGAATCTTCAATTCCTGAGTATTTCGTCTCAATCAGACTACCTGGCTAATTGTCAAATTTCTTGGCTGCCTTGCTGTTGGGAAATGATGGTGGTTAATTTCTAAGAGCAAGGTAAGTAACTTCAAGTAGAAAGAAGGTACAGACTGATACAGTCCCATCTTTGTTCCTTAGCCTATACTGAGCTATCTATCAATGACAGTCGAAGCTTGGCTTAGCGATATCTGAGTTAGGCAAGGAAACCTCATTTTGGATCATCTTATCATGGCAGTTATGGCTTCAACACCACATTCTGCTGACTCCTGATAACCTTTCACTCCCTTGTTAGTCAAGAACTTATTTATCTCTGCCTTAGTGTTATTCAGCAACCCTGCCTCCACCACTCTTGTGATCCTCTGAAAGAATTTTTTTTCTCATCTCCATCTTTGACATGATGAGCCAAAGGGCCTCTTGCTGAGCTGGACTTAAGTGGGTGACTCCTTATTTGAAAATTGTGTCTCTTAGTTCTAGAATTTCTCACATACACTCTGTATAGTCCCCTTGGAGTATATATTCCAAACAGATGACCTCTCATTCTGATTTTTTACCTCTTGTCCGATCTTACCAACTCGTGCACTAATTGTTCACTTTGATGAGCGAGTAAGACGCTGTCCCTTAAATCTGCTCCCAACTAACTTTTCTAGCTATCTTTGTGTATGACCCATCAACAACCAAAGAGATGATTTAAATGGAGGCAAAAGCATGCCTGAGGTTTTAAATGAATACTTTGCATCTATCTTTATCAAGGAAAAAAGATGTGCTCCAAATCATTGTGAAAGAGGAAGTAGAAGGGTTTTGAATTGATAAGGAAGATAAATGGAGTGGACTATCTGTATTGAAAGTTGATAAAGCACCAAGACTAAATGACGTCCACCCACGGATACTGAGGGAAACGAGGGAGGAAATTCTGGAGACACCACCCATAATTATAAAGTTTTCTGAGATTCAGATGTAGTGCTAGAGGACTGGAGAATTACAAACATTCTCACAAAAAAATTCTAAGTGTGAAATTTGTGCGAAAACTGAAGTAAATAACATTGCTTCTTTTGCAAGGAGTTCAGAGAAGAATCTCCCACACTCTGTGCATGGCAGAATGCACCAGTGTAAAAAATAACTGGGTGGGACCTATTCTTGCCTGGGGGTCCAGTAGCATAGCATTGAACAGGCCACTGTTCATCTGTCAATCTGTCAGCGCTGAGATCAGTGCATGCGGAGTGGTCTGTGCCTTCCAGCTCCTCATTCCTAACCAGCCCTGTGACCCCCATATCGCTGGCTGTCTCACATCCCTGTGGCCTGATCACTGGGCCCCCAAACATGCATGGGTCCAGCCCCAAAGGCCCTCCCTGATTCCAGCCTGCCCTAATCACTCCTCCGCATCACCCCAGCTGACAGTCCTGATCCCAATCAACATCATCTCCCCCCACGGCAGCCCCTATCTGCTTCCCCTCCCACTGGGCAGCCCCGACCTAATGCCCTTGATCTGGCAGACATGGTCTTCCAAAAGACATTTGATACAATGCCGCACAACAGACTGCTGAGCAAAGTTATGGCTCACGGAATAAAGGTAAGAGTAGGGTTGTAAGGTGTTGGGCAGGGTTTAGTAAGTTTTATTAAGGTATGTGAAGTCTTATGTGATTCAAAATAAGCATTTGTTAACTACTGCAAGCTATATACATAGCTACAGTAAAGCTCCAAGCTGGGAATTGTCTCCATACTTGCTTCTACACATAGCTCTGCCCAACACTACACTGACCTTTGGTACAGGCAACCTGTTCTCTTACATTATTATGTGGGCAATACTGTACTCAGTCCCACATTAACCCTTTATGTGCCGATACTTATATTCATCTCCTTGAAGTTGTTAAACAATATAATTACAAGTCATCCCAGATTACTCAATTATTTACATAATTACTAATACCCCATCTATCACTTTCATGCCTCTAAGTTCATAGGTTTAGGTGGTCTGAGGGTCTTACGACCCCTCCATATTTGGTTTTCTAGGATTTTAATCTTGTTGTACATTCTCTCCGAGATTTTGTGGTTTTCCATTTGCTGCCACCATGTTGTAGGGTGTTGGGTGTAGTTCAGTTGATCTTATTAAGGTATTTGTATACTTAGGTAGTTCAACAATAAGTATTTTTGAACTATTAGAAACTGCATACATAGGTACTGTAAAATTCCAAACTAGGAGTTGTCTCCATGTTTGCTATTATACCTGGCTCTGTCCAACATTACAATGACCCCTACATCAAAACTTTCAGGCCGTGCTGATGTGGGTTTTCCAGTGGCAGATGCAGTATTTCATTGAAATCCTCATTTACTCCCACAGGACCGCAAGATCCCACGAGCAGGAGGGGCTGGAAAATCCTCCCGGGTGCAGGTCATGTGTTTTTGTACTTCGCTGTGTTGGCAATACTGTACTCAGCCCCATGTCATCCCTTGAATGCCAGACCCTTATATTACAAGTAGCAATATGAATACAAAGTTGACAGTAACTGGGAAACAGAGTAATGGTTAATGGAATAAAACACAAACATAAAATGCTGAGAAAACCTAGCAGGTCTGATAGCATTTGTGGAGAAAGCAACATATTGAGTTCAATATGAATCTTCTTCAGAACTTGGTTAATGGATGTTTTTTGATCTGATGGAAGGTTTGTATTGGAGTTCATCAGTGATGCGACTCTTGCTTTTCCTGATATTCAGTATTGACTGCTACCTTGGTGTAAAGGGCACAATTCCAAAGTTTGTGGATGATACAAAACTCGGAACCATTGTAAACCATGAGGATGATCGTGTTGAACATCAAAAGGTCATAGACAAGTTGGTTGAATGGGTGGACAGATAGCATTTGAAATTCAATGTGGAGAAATTTGAGGTGATTCATTTTAGTAAGATTAACATGGAGACATGAAAAAAAAGGATAGAACTGTAGAGAGATATCTGGGTGCACATGAGCCTCGGTCCTTGAAGATGGCAAGAATAGTTATGAAGCATGCAATTTCCAAATCTTCATTAATCAGGGCATAGAGAACAAAAGCAAGAAGGATATGACAAACTTGTATGACCCACTGGTTTGGCTTCAGCTGGACTACTGCATTTGGTTCTGGACATTACACTTTCGGAAAAATATGAAGACATTGGAGAGACTGCAGAAAAGATCCATTAGAATGGTCCCAGAGATGAGAAACTTCAATTATGAAGATAGATTGGAGAAGTTAGGCCTGATTTCTGTGGAGAATAGAGGGGTAAGAGGAGAACCAATAGAAGTATGTAAAATTGTGAGGGGTCTGGGGAAAGTTGATGGGGGGAAACAGTTCCCAACATCAAATGATCAAGAACAAGAGGACATAGATTTAAAGGAATTAAAAATGATGTGAGAGAAAAAAACATATCCGGACAGTGAATGATTAATATCGGGAATGCTCTGTCTGAGAGTGTGGTGGTGGCAGGCTCGATTCAGGTATTCAGGAGGGAATTAAATTTTATCTGAGAAAGAAAATGTGCAAGGTTACCAGAGAAGGCAGTAGAATGGAACTCAACTGAATGATCATTTGGAGAGCCATTGCAAACAAGATAGGCAAAATGGCCTCCTTCTGTACTGTAGCACTTCTGCGCTTCTGAGTTGAGGAGGTTGTGCTTATCAGAGAACTGCTTTCATCAGGTGAAGATCAAGGAAGGAGACCTCTTGCACCTTGGCTAGTTCAAAAAGAAAGAGAACAAAAGAACAGAACAGACAAGATACTGCTGTCCCCTGGTAGAGTTCATCCATCCATTTATCCTCCAGAACCAGTAAACCATCCTCACCTGTCACAGCTCATATGCTTTTTCTGTCTATTTAGTTTCCACATTCTATTTAAACTATTGTTTCTACTTAATAAACAACTCTAAAATAGTTTATGAACTCAACCCAGTTTTGTGTAATCTGTGATTCCCAAACCTAAAAGTTACGAAGAGTGTAAACTGCAAAGGCTTGAGTACACGTGGAAAGTCAATAAAGCACAAAAAGGAAGGATTGAATGAGAAATGAAGATTTACAAATAAGCTGAATGAATAGATAGCTTAGGAAGGAGTGTTCAAAATCTGCCTAGCCATTGAGAATCTGCTGAGTTCATGACTAAGAAATTGAATCACACATTGCATATTTTTAAGGTGAGAAATGTGTGTTGAGGGACACATACGATACACAGAAAACTCCCCCGCTCCACTTTAAAACTAAACACAATTGACTCAGACTCACCACCCCACTCAACCCCAGTTACTTCCCATCACACCTAGCTTTATCTATGTTCTTGGTTGATTTTCTAGTCAACAAAACTTACTCTGTCCTGATCTAATGGGATTAGTGAATTGCTCATGGATATATACGAAATGCAGGTACTGCACGGGTATGGCCGATGGACCAATTTACCCTGGTCCTGTTGCCAACATTTTAGATATATAAGGCTAATCCAGATCATACCCCAGCCTGATGACGATCCAATTTTGAGCCTGTAAAGTTCACTAGTTGTTTTATTCTGTGTCAGGAAATGATTTACCAGTCTTGAACTCTTACTACAACAGTTCTGTAGCTCTGTCTATCTTTCCTTCTTTATTGTGAAGCGAAACTTTTTCGTTACCAACTAGGATAAACAAAGTTCCTACTTTAACAAACAGACATTTCCCTGGTCCCAGCTGAACTTCAATCATATTCAGTAAAGAACCTTAAGCTTCCATAAAATTAAATTGTGATTAGAGAAGCTACTTTATTAGTCCCTGTATTTGTAATAACAAGGTTTGATTATATTTAGTTATGACTTTTCCTTCCTTTTGAGATTTGTGACAAGTACAGGAGATGTCCAAAAAAAAATTAATTTGCAACTCAGTTTTCATTAGCAAGCAATGATAACATAAATTATAAATGCTCCTATTTATTGGGAAAGTCACACTTTTTATCAAATAGTGCTCAGAAAGAACTCAAAGTTTTTTGTAAGTCACTTAATTTCATTCCATTGTTTAAATGGAATCAATGTCAGATTATCTAACATTGATAGACATAATTCTTTTCATGAGTAGTATTTTTTTTTGTTCAATGGTGCAGACATCGGTTACAAATTATGTGAGAAATAATTGACCACAGCTTCTAATGGACTGACATTTTTAGATTGCTCTCATTTCCCCTTATAAAATGCTGGAGCTTTTTGTTTTCTGAAAACAAAGTAAGTACAAAATAAATCTTGGAATACCACATCCGAATAGTGTTTCCCATTTGCTATTTAGACAAATTCTGGTTATTGGCTTTCCAAATTTATTGTGAGAGTATTGAGTGTCTAGTGAAAATGTGGGTTTTTTTGGAGGAAATTATGAGAGCTGGCTGACTTTTTAACATTTTATATGTGACATCCATATGGCAGTTCAAGTCTTAAGAGTTGAGAAAGAAGTACAAATAGCAACTAGCACTCCCCAGTGGAATTTAATTTCCTCAGTAGAGTCTTTGGGTGTTTTCTGAAATTTACTTTTATTATGCCCCTATGGCATGCAACATTTTTGAACCAAAAGTTCAGGCAATATTTACACTTCTGGAAATGAATTTCCCCATGGCTTTCAATGCTTAAATGGTGCAGAATTGACTTTATCAGCCTTTTCAATGAGGAAAGTTGGATGGCACTATTTACCACCGAACTCACGCCTTTAAACTGCTTTTCCTGAACTTCCTTCAAGGTGTACAATGACACACCTGCCAGTTGCAACTGGCTTCGTTTACACGAGTCAAAGTGAAAATTGGTGGCAAAAGACCCTTGAGCTCCTGATGTCTCCACATAGCGGCTTTGCCAGGAGCAGCAGTATCAGCTACTAAAGATGAAATTGAGGAGTTCAAAAACAGAAGAACAGAAGAGCTTTTAAAACAGATTTATGCAGGTAGGAAACACATTTTTAAGCACTTTTTTCCACCCTTTCAACTCACAAACACTTGCATTTCCTTTTGGTTGCTTCTCACAAGATCAGAGCATTTTCTAGATCCTCCCATTCTTCCCTCTCACCCAACACCTTGGGACACTGTTACATCCTGTTTAGGGACCATCACTGTTTAAAGAAGTGTCCAGAAATTAATCAACAGAACTATGCCACAATATCTCATGTTTTTAAGCAAAAATAAACTTCATTGTATATCAATAGAAATTAAAGAAAATAAACACTATTAACAATACTATAGCTTTTGGAGAGTTACGCTATAACCTCAGCTCTTACAGCCTCCCAAAATTTCCCAATTTTACAAAATTCAGATCACAGCTAAACTGAGGTAAGATCTAGGTATAATGATGTCACACCTATCTTCAAGATGCCACCTGAAGGCATGAATCCCAGGAAGTGTTTGGTTCCTAATGCCGTACAGAAAGGCCATGGATCCGAGCTGGCCCTCAATTCTGGAATACAGCTGCTGCTGGCTGCATCTCTGGTGGATGGTCTGGCCAGAGGCTATCTTGAGGAATGACAATATTGTATCATTCGGACTGGTCCAGTCCTCTTCACCATCATACTATTCCAGTGATCATGTTCTGAGATGGATCTCCAACAAAGAAGTGTGGAGGATGACTAACAGTTCTTGGGGTTAAGCAGTTGGGGAAATGGGTGAAAGGTTCTGACCGTGTAGTTCTTCACAGCGTAACAGTGCATTTCCTCAGCCAATAACTTGGTGTGCTTGAGATCTGTTGAGGTTACTATGCCCCATGGGTGGAGCTGAGTGCCACAAACATTTGCATGTACTTGTGCTGGGAGTAATTGGGGAGGGTTTAAGTATGATAGTCCTCTTGTTGGCCTACCTTCGATGAACATTATGTGCTAATTTTTTCTTCAAAATGCAAACGAGTGCAAGATTTCTTTATTCATTCAGGGGACATGGATATCACTGCTAAGGTCATTGTTTATTCCTCATCCCTAATTGTCCTGGAAAACATAATGGTGAGCTGCCTTGAACCACTGTAATCCTTGTGGTTAAGTGTGATGGCTAGGGAATATGTGACAAATAGCATGAAAAAGAAGTAATAGATATGGTGGGTTGAGGATGTCAAAGTATAACAAGGGGTTTTCAGGTTCTACAAGATCATTGTTGTTGGAGCTGTGCAACCATGATGCAGGAAAAGAAGCTAAAAAGTGCCTTAATCAGAGTAAAGAGAAAGATTTGTTGTGGAAGTGTCACTTTTAGAGGATGCAGAATGTACTGATGCCCTCTTCAGGGGAGTTGTGCAATGAGGATTCCCAGGCCTGGTGAGGTTGGGGAATTTCTTGTCTGTGACAGCTTGGTGGAACTCTCATTCCGGAGTTTTTTCACCTGCCTTCCACTCCCTCCATGACTGCCTCAGATCTGAAGAAATAAAGATGGCAGGGGGTGATTTTACCAGCTCGCAACTCCACTAGAGGAGACTCAGGTGGAGGCTGTTCAGTGGGGTCACTGCTGGGCATCATGGCCTCCGTGTGTCTCTGGTTGTCAAATTTCTGGAGTTATCAGCTCCACACTAGAGATCAGGGTGGAATTGTACAAATTACGTAAATGGGAATTTTAATCTTAATCACTGACTCAGGACTGAAGACTCCAGACCTGCTAGCTTCTCTCTCCGTCATGAGGAGTGTTTCATTCCAGCAGGGTTTACAAAGGGAGCTGGCAGCCTGACTTCCCCAGAATGAAGGGGGGCCTTGGAGGCCCCTCGGGAGGTCACAGGTAAAGGGGGGTGTCCCCTGGGCATTGCCAGCCTGAGCCTCTAGCACTGCCCAAGGGGCATGGTGGAAATGTCCACAGAGCATCTTGGCACTACCCACTGAGTATTGGACTGTGCTAAGGGGACAGGGCCAGAGAGTGATGGGGCTGGACCTCTGGGGGTGTAGATCAGTGGGTGTTGGGGGGAGTCCCACAGCAATTCTGCGCTTGGGCTTGGTGACAGAGGGAGAGGCCAGTGATCAGGGTTGGCCATCAGGGTTGGGGGGTCAGTGTAGGAATCAGGACTGCGGACGTGATAACAGGTCAGGACTGCAGGGAAGGGCGGGGGTGTGGGGAAGGGGGTCAGGGCTGCTGGTGGGGGAAAAGATCAAAGTGAATGGTGGGATGAGGTCGAGCTGGGCCAGATGGGAGGCCAGTGATGGTGGGTGGGGAATCGCATGGCCAGCGGTGGGATGGGGGAGGGCAGGGTTGCTGTGCTGGCCAGCAATTGAGTTGGCTAGTGATCAGGAGGCCAGAGTGTAGCTAGGCTACTGCATGTCCACAGATCTCAGTGCTGACAGATCAGCGCATGTGCAGCGGCCCACTCACCACTATACTGTCGGCCTCTCCAGCAGGGAGAAGTTCCACCACTGATTTTTCATGAGATTCACACTGAGGCACTCTGCAGTTCACAGGGAGATTTATTTTAAAAATCCTACTGAAAAAAAAAATACAGCGTGATTTACTCCAGTTTTTACCTGAATTCGAAACTTCTGTTTTTTTGGGGGGAGAATCCCACCCATAATTTTTTTTCCTTCTGATTACAGATAGCCACTGAATAATTCTGATCAGGTATAACTTAAGGGTTTCTAACACGTGCAATGGAGTAATTTGAATGAAAAATGAAAGGACCAAGCAGTGTATCTGGCAGTGTATCTTCTTGTGCGCTAGTGCAATGTTGAAAAACCTTTGCTAAACAGAGCGGCACAAGGGTTTCCTGCTGGCTTCAGCTGTTTGTGCCAATTTCACACAAACTCTTGTACCAATGGTATGCAAATGTGTAAACTCTGAAAACTTTCTTTATCCTCTCTAAAGGCACATATAATCTTTTTGATAGGTACATGAGAGGTGTAAATTACATTGAGGAAATTCCACACCTCTGACACTGTCACTATTGAGCCTATACCCTCCATGGGTATCCCTGACCCCCTCCCCCATGGCCCCCTCCCCGTAGTCCTGACCTGCCACCACTTTTGCAGTTTCCTTCTGATCATCCCCATTAGCTGAGCTGCAATAAGTCTGCAGAGGCAGAAATCCCTCCACTAAAATCCCTTTATTTACAACTCTAACAACAGTACACAGAATGCTAGCAGTTAGCAGTCCACTTCTGAGGGTGTCAGAGGAACTGACACTCCCAGTTAAGTACAAGGCAAAGATACCCTGATTGGCACATTAATTGGATCCTTAATCAGGGACATCTTTTCTTTATTACAAACAATTATTCCAAAACATTATAAAATACAAATTACAAAATACAAGTGCAAAAGTTACACTGTTCAACATTACCAACAGCTAACGCTATCCATTTACCAATAACCAACAAGTGCTACCTTTCATTAAGAAAAGATTCATTGTATGTTATAGTTTTCCAGGGCAATACACCCCATAATTTACAAATCAATAAATAACACCAGCACAGTAAAACAGGTCCTTAATCAGGGACATTATTTGTTGAGGTCCTTAAGCAGGAATGTCTTTATGCATGCAATCAAATAAACAAAATCAAATTAATTTAGAGCGACTCAAAAGGGGCAGCTCGCGAAACAAAAGATAAAGTGGAAAGGAAACTTAAAATATCAAATTAAAATGTGATTAAAGGGGCCAATAAACACCCCAGTCCCACAGTGCCCATCAGTCATGGAAGGAATTAACGGTGGCCTCGGACACCGCGTGCTCCCTCTCCAGAGAGATCCTTAATCATGGAGTTTATACTCCAATAGGTCAACCTCAAGGGCCTGATTGAAGTCATTACATGAGCTCAGATTAAGAGTTCATTTTGTGGAATAAGAGAAGAAGTGACATGTTACTAATTCTAGAGTTGTAGACTATGGGAAAAGTTAAGGTTGCTATCTATGATTGTATAATTAGCAAAACCTCGGCACCTCCCTCTATGACTGGATCCTGAACTTCCTAACTCACAGACCACAATTAATAACAACACCTCTTCCACGATCATCCTCAACACTGGTGCCCCACATACACCTATGACTGTGTAGCTAAACTCCTCCCCAACTCGATTTTCAAGTTTGCTGATGACACTACCGTTGTGGGTCGGATCTCAAACAAAGACGAGAATGAGATAGAGAATCTGGTGAACTGGTGCAGCAACAATAATCTCAACTCAATGTCAACAAAACAAAGGAGATTGTCATCGACTTCAGGAAACGTAAAGGACAACATGCCCTGTCTATATTGATGGGGACAAAGAAGGAAGGATAGAGAACTTCAAGTTTTTAGGTGTCCAGAGCACCAACAACTTGTCCTGGTCTCCCCCCCATGCCAATACTATAGTTAAGAAAGCCGATCAATGCCTCTACTTTCTCAGAAGACTAAAGAAATTTGGCATGTTAGCTACGATCTCACCAATATTTACAGATGCAACATAGAAAGCATTCTTTCTGGTTTTACCACAGCTTGATATGGCCCCTCCTCTGCCCAAGACTGCAAGGAACTAGAAAAGGTCACGAATGTAGCCCAATCCATCACGCAAACCAACCTCCCATCCATTGACTCTATCTACATTTTCCACTGCCTCGCCAAAGCAGCCAGCATAATTAAGGACCTCATGCACCCTGGACATTGTCTCTTCCATCTTCTTCCTTTGGGAAAAAGATACAAAAGTCTGAAGTCAGTACCAACTGACTCAAGAACACTTTCTTTCCTACTGCTGTCAGACTTTTGAATGGACTTATTTGCATTAGGTTGATCTTTCTCTACACCCTAGCTACGACTGTAACGCTACATTCTGCATTCTCTTGTTTCCTTCTCTATGAACAGTATTTTTTGTCTGTAACATGCACCAGAAACAATACTTTTCATTGTAAGATTAATACATATGATAATAATAAATCAAATCAAATCAAAGACCTATTTAAAGATATAGGTTGATTTGCTTTGCATGTTAGATCGACTGAAATGACATGCATCCCAATAACACAACTGTTGATTTATGATAGGATTTGTGATCCCTCTATCCCTCATGCACAAAGCAGTTTTTCAGTAATGGAACTGCTTTATTTCTAAAATTATGTTAATTAAATTGGGCTGCATTTATAAGCCAAATTGAATTGTGTCCCCAACAGTGATGTTTGGATTTGTGGTTGAGGTGATTTTGTGTCAAAATTCAAAATGTGGACTAACTAACATTTTTTGACTCATGTCTAATTTTTCATGCATTGGAATGCTGAACTGTAGTAAAGAGGTAAGTTTTTAAGTAGAAAACACATTGAAGGCAGATTGGAAATCTATTAATGTTCACAACTTTCACCATTTAATTTAGAAAATAGATTCCTGACTAACTGAAGGGTTCAAGTTTTTTTGGTTTTGGGCCGAGTTTTAATGAGCTCAGTCAGAACCAATAAATAGAAAGGAACTCAATTTTAGACCATCTTTGAAACACTGACTGGAAACACTTCATAAGGCCATGTTGGTCACTCCAATGCTTTGCTGGGAGTTATAGATCCATTACAGCCTTGAGGCTTGTTTTTGAATTCTGCCTTTGAATTCTGATTCAGAAGCTCTTGGGCATTGTCTCTGTTGGGTTAAACAGAAGAGTTGTTCCAAAGTATTACAAGCCCCAAATAAGATAAAACCTCTGTGTGCAAAATAAAACATTCTGAACAGACAGCGTTCAACAATCGCTTTTTTGAAATCATGTTAAGACTTGAATATTTGTATTGTGACTTGTCACTTCAAATCTATTTCAATCTAAACAAATACAAAAAACTTCAAAGTGCAAATTGTTTTAAAAATCAAGAGCAAAGAAAAGAAATCAAAGGAGAAACTCCAAATTAACAACTGCAACTTGCATTTATATAGCATCTTTTACAAAGTTAAAATGTCCCAAGGCATGTCATCAGAGAGCTATCAAACAAAATGTGACACTGAACCCATCAGAAGTTTTCAGACAGTTTAGACTTTAAAGAGCATCTTAAAAAAGAGAGGCAGAGAAAGAGAAGCTTAGAGAGGGAATTCTAGCACTTAAGAGTCCAAGTATAGCAAAAAGCATTGCTGCCAATAATGAAGGGAAGAAAATTGGGATACGTAGGAGGCTAAAATTTCAAGGGCCCAGGCATTTTGAAGGGTTGTAGGCCTGGAAGAGGTTATAGACACCGAAAGGACCAAAGTTCTGGAGACATTTGAAAACAAAGATGAGGGCAGAATTCTCCCACCTGGGATAAGTATTGTAATGGAGGTGGGAACATGGTGCTTTTCCTGCTGCAGGAGCCAGCGGGAATCCAAACCAAATCTTCTGACCTCAACCTCATTAATTATGCAGCCAAGTGTTTCATGACATATTCTGTGGCAGGGCAGGCATGATGACATGAGTCCCGCCATTATATCTGGGTGCCGTATTGAAAAGATGCCCAACATCACTTACCCAGTATTGAAGAAAGATGATGGGCCTCTTGCAAAAGAAGGTGAATCCCCAGGAACACTGTAAGGCTGGAAGATGGACCACTTGTAGCACACTAAAGGCGGAAGATCCACCTGATGGCTGCTTCCTTTATCTGCTGCAGAGGTGTTCCAGAATCCAAGGTTGCTGGTGGTCTCCATCCCCAATTCCGAAGGCAGCCCCAGGTATTGTGCAGGTGAGTCTCAACTCTGTATGCCATGTTGTTCCAGATATGTTCTGGAAATGTTGTGATTTCCTCCTGGCATCATGGAGAATCAGGAGTGAGGGGGAGCCTCCTGCCTGGTTTTTGTCTGCATCCCATTTATGGGATGCAAATTAATTGCACGCTGGCCTCCAATTGATTTCCCGATCCACCATGGCAGGGACCGTGCAGGAAATGCATGCTGGTGTGAAACTAGTTTTTGGACTCTCACCAAGTTCTCCCCTCGACCACTTGCCATTGAACCCACCAGCAAAACCAGAATTGACTCCGTGAATTTTAAAATCAAGACATCATCAAATAGAGGGTTAAGATGTGGAGCAAAATTCTCCTGTCTCGCCTGCATCGGGAATCATAGTGGGCAAGACAGAAAATTTGGCAGATCATTGAAAGGTCCACTGAACTCAGGTGGGAATTTCCGGTCTTGGGCACACATGGCTGGAGAATCTTACCCAGTGCTCGTATAGCTTGGAAATGAGAAAGGCAGGTATTAAAAAAACCAAGAATAGATGAAGATTTCAAAACCTGGCTGGGGAAGCAGCGCATTGGTAGAAAATTGCTTATTACGGTAAGTTTTTTAAAATTAGTCATTGGATGTGGGCGTCACTGGCTAGACCAGCTTTTTTATTGCCCCTCCCTCATTATCTTTGAGAAGGTTGTGGTGAGCTGCCTTCTTGAGTTGATTGTCAGGTAGCTCTAATACATGTCATCAAATGAATGTCCTGGCAGAATCACAGCAAAAATGCAGAAGAGCTTGTCAAAGAAGCTGTAAAGAGCAAAAAAATTAATTTAGATCAACCTTCAGATATTTCTGGATGAGCTGCTGTAAAGGTGAGTAAGCAATACCGTTGGCAAAGAACAAGCTGTAACTGGATTCTGCCCTGATAGCACCCCAACCATATATTTAGCCTGGCATCGAATGTCTTAATGGGTGTCATCAGGTCTGATATCCCACTTCTTTGGAAAGAGGAGGTACGCAAATTCAAGAATGGGAAAATATCATTTCCTGTTAGCTTGACATGCAGGAACTTTGGCTTAAGTTTGCTTTAACCAGACATATCCCACGGGGATACTCATAGATGACAATTGGGAAACTGAAAAGCATGGAGGTGGGAGAGGGGTCTGGAATTTTACCATCCTAGTAAAATTTGGGTGCGTGAGGAGAGGAACATGGAAAGGTATGTTGACCTCAGGTGGGATTTTATGGTTTCGGGACAAGTGAGGCCATAAAAGCCCAGCCACTGTTTCATTGACACCAAGTAAGAATAAAATGAAGAGGAGCAAATGGGAAGTTATTAAAATACACATGACTTTAACTTATAACTGTGCTCCATCCTGTTTTCATGCTGCCTGGAAGCCATTTCAATTGAACACCCTGCACACCAGGAGAACAGAAAATGATCTGTCGTACCAAAAAAAAGCAGATTAAGGTGAGTTAGTTGTATTATTTAAGCTGGTGTTTCTACCAGAGCTGATCCTGCTTACAGAAAATGCATTTGTTTGCAAACCTTTTCAGCCAGACTGAGCTCATAACAATTTTCTTGATTCAGCCAATAGGATAGTGAGGAATTAGAAATCAGGCTCAAAATCCATGGATAACCATTCTCACTACAGTGGAAATGAAATGAATGAATTCATATATCAGCAGTAAACATTCTATCTAGCAAAAATTGTGCAGCCAAGGGGATAGATGGAACATATTTATAATTTAAAGAAATGTTCATATATTTGAGTTATTTCCTTACACCTTTTCTTCATTTTTTCTTACTTGGTACATAAATCAATGTCATAAATCGTTTATTTTCGACCTGTAATTCATGTTTACCTAAACAGACTACCTGCATTCAGCTAGTAAAATTGTTCACTTTACCAGTATTCTCTTGAAATACATTACTATAGTCTTGGATTGTTGGACTGTAGACTGGAACTCCAATCTCTACAGACATTTTCATTCAAACTTCATCAGAAAGTGCATAAAAGCCTCCTGACAGAGTGAGAGAGAACTAGTTGAATGACACAGACACCACCTCCAATCTGAGAATTATCACCTAGAAGGTTGATCAAGAAGGAGCAGTAGTATCTTTGAAGATGATACTGGTCTGGATTGACTTGTTGCCCAGAGGGGATTATAATGTAAGGGAAGGGGCAGAGAATTCACATGAAAAAGTTACCCGGCATATCTGACAAGCAATTTCAGAATAATTTCTCTCTTCTGCAATGAAGCCGATAATGATAATAAGATGTATAAATCTGTGTGAAACCAGATGATGCCACTATTACAGTTTTCAAATTCTGTGTAATTTATTATTTCTATTATGAACAGTATGCCGTGTCAGCATGGAGAAAATACCAGTGAAAGATAAAAGGTTCTTTATTTCTTTTTCCTGATACTTACGCTCTTTAAATTTTTTCCTGTTACCCTTTGTCTTTCCTGTTCGGTCATCTTACTTCCACAAAATGAAAAAAAAATAGTCTGGACTAAGTTACCAAAAGATTCTTTGAAGTTTTGGAGTGAGCCATAAATAAAGTGGACACCTTTGGGAGCAAATCTTGTATGTGTACATGCATTTTGGAGTCAGCTTGATTTGTAGCTGTCTGCATCCCATTTTCTAGCGAAGTATAATTCTTCTCAACAATAATAAATAAATTATCACTTTTCCTTAATTTGGATGATTTTAATTTCTTTAAAGAGATATTGTGTGAAATATCAAAGAAAACACATACAAGTACAGCCAAGATATGCCACCTAAGCATGGTCTTAAATCTACTACTGAACAATTCAGCTTTGAGTAATTGCCACAAAGGCCCATAAAGAAATTTCAGATTTGGTTGTAAAGTTTGATAACATCATGACAAATGTACCATTTCATGGCTTGAAAGAGTGGAAATGTCAGTGGAGATATAAAGTTGAGTTATTGTTTCCAGTTTCAAAAGAACAGCAACAAGTACAAAAAAGCAATACGTGCTCTTTGTCCTTTTTCCCCCCCTTAGACACCTGCAGTCTTCTAATGTTTCACTGAGTCCTGCAAAATAAATGTGTAGCTTCAATCTCTTAATCCATGCGGCTCCAGAGACCACTGTTACATGAGAACTTAAACTGATGATGCTGGGCGTCGCAGGGGCAGCTTAATCTTTTTTAATTCAAATCAACAGAGTCCCATGTGGCGCTAGGATGATACTCTATATGCTGCAATCAGACTGACCTAGACTTCTTGTGCTCTAAATGATTAATGAAACTGCCTCCTAGTTTGTTTCTATGGTGATCTGAAACTTAACACTGCTTAGGAATCTGCCATTCACCCTGAATGAATCAAGACAGAGGTAGACAGGGACACGACTGTATAGGTCTTACAGTACATTCTGGATTATTAATGCTTCAGTAGACCAACCTTTGAAATTACAGGTCTTTAGGTTGATTTGAACTGTGCTATATTTTCAACTATAAAGAATCCTTTTTGACAAACTCTTACATGGTACTCCATTGCAAAAAAATTATTGCAGGTTGTGCGTTGGTTCTACCTTTTATACTTCATTCTCTTTCTTATAGAAAAAAGTATTATCGGAAAGTATGGTAGTAATGTTAGATATGGATCAATCAGTGTTATGCACTGGCAGGAATGAGAGTGTCTAAAATCATGGGAAAATGACCTGGCTTAAGGGTGATGTCTAATAGAACTGTTAGAATGACAGTGACAGATAAAATGGTGTTTAACTTCTATATCAAATTTCAACCTTATTAGTTTTGTTTTTTGACCAATTTTGTTTTCCTTTACTGCATATGAAAAAGTGTGTATCATTTTCGATTCTAAGTGCCTCTCGCAAAGAAATTTGAACTTTTACCCTAATTGAAACAAGATCAGTTATTATGGTTGCTGTCTACTATTCTGAAAGCTTAAATGTGGATAGCAGTTTTTTTTGTGTGGAAGTGCCCATTACCATTATGAATAAAAGCTGTGAAAGATTCAAACATCCCACAAATTGTTGATGCCAAGTCTGTTATGTAGCAACAAATTGCAATAAACCACCAAAGGTTCTTTGTTCCTTGAAATTCAGCATCAGGTAATTAGTTTGAGCATATGTTCAGGTCCATGAAATATATGTTAGATCTTAAACTCTCAAACAATTTGTTACTGCAAACAAGTGAGAGTAGAAGTGTTGCTCAGATGCCATTATATTCAAAGAGTAACTGAAATTAAAAACCATGTTCAATTAAATGCAAAACCAACATGAGTATCTGGTATCTGGCCAATACCAGTGATGTTAGATGCTATCTGCCACTTTCAGACAAAACCACACAAGGCAAAGCAGCAGAAATAGTTATGGATTCTTATGTTTGTATTAAAAGCCAAGGATTGTAGTTTGTACTATCAACTTGCACTGGCATTGCATGTTTTTTTTTCAGTGTAATCTACCTCTACCATGTAACAGTGCAAGGGTCATTACGTTTGCAAATGTTAGAATTAATATGGGTCCAGAGATTTGAGATTACTAAACATTTATATGACCCCATATTTTTCAATGCAATGAGTGGGACCTGCTCATAAAATTTTAAATGCGATCAAAAATGCAGTCGCAGTGTTCATAAATACTTGCTTTTGATTAAAAAGTAGCAGTTGAGGCAGCCTGTCTATTAATAAATATTCCTCTAACTCCATTCATTATGGCAACTTGGTAGAAGAAGTCAGCTTCAGTAATTGCTGCAATCTGTATCCTTAATTCTGATCTCAGCTTCATACATTTGGAGCATAGGAGCAAACCCCAGTGGCAACCAAGGGATGGAGGTTATGCTCCCCACTGACAGGTTTGAAAGCAGGGGAGTGGGTGTGCAGGGGGATCTCACATAGTCTAGAACTGGGCCTTTCTGCCTGTCCCACAGCTTTATGGAGGCAGTGAAAGTGTTAGCTGTTAATGCCCATCCTTTGATGATCTGCCCAACCCTTAGACCTGTTTAGACACTTAAAGACCTCATCATGCCCCTGCTGCTATGTTCCCCATGATAGGGGAAGACCCACGCCATTGGAGTAGTCTGTGAACTTTAGCTGCATGAGCTGGTTTCAAGCAAGGGAGAACCTCCTTCGCAGTTCCTCTGTGCACATCAGACACACCCCCTTCCAAGACCATACTTCCCTCAACCTGCTCTCCAGTGCTCCCTGTGATCTCAAAAGGAGCTCCCTGACTTCCTCACCCTCATTGCTAGGCCTGTTAACATCACCCCTGTGAAATCCACCCCCCCTCAAGTATTTTGGTGTTCAGCTCCGGTGGCAATCTACATTGGAGACTGCCTATAATCTCAGCAGTAACTACTGCTCCTACCTGATGCTCCGAGGAACATAGAGCTGTCAGTCTTCTTATTGGCTGACAGCTCTCTGAGGTGAGACCTCCTGTTCCTGCAATCCTGCCTTCAGTCTAATAATGGCCAATTGACTATTAATTGACAACGAGGCAGTTGTTCCTCCCCTGAGATGGCCGAAATTTTAGCCGGGGTGAATGATTCGCAGGGACAGCGAGATCTTCTAAAATTCAGCCCAGTGTTCTTTTACGCCTTCCCCTCCATCAACAGCCTGGATGTCATAATTGGCCAAAATTTTAATTGGATCAGCCATATTAGCACTGTGGCTACTTGGAAATGCAAATGCTATGCCTTCTGCGATGAGTGGCTTGGCTCATCTTCTTAGCGCTCCATGCCTCCTCAGCAAAGACAAGACTAGCAACACCGTTTCATGCAACTTCCCCTCTAAGTCACATTACACTTTGATCTGCACACATTTCACCATCCCTTTCTCAGTACTGGGCCGAAATGCATTAGCGTGTCTAACACCAATCTGGGAGATCATTAGCATATTGTTGGCAACTGGTCAAGGGGAAGGTCAACCAGTACCTTCTCAGGGAAATGAAGGACAAGAAATACTTTCAGCATCACCAACATTTTGAGAAGCATGGATGGGGGATGGGTGAGTGGGCTGGGTTAAAAGCTGGGCATGCTGTTCCCAGAACATATGCAGAGGTTTCCATTTGTGGAGGTGGGCTGGGGGCTTCCAATTAGTTTTGACAGTTCGACAGTTTTGACAGTTCTTCAACAACTTTGACAGTTCCAATGAGCTTATGCACTTCTTACATCAAATCATGGTTATTTTTCACAATCCCAAAATACATCTTACCTATAGAAAAGGGTACTTTATTAATCCCAACTTATGCCTTACCTCTCCCAAGGGCAAAGATTTTCAAAGGGGTACCTTACCTCTCCAAAGGGGTACCGTAGTAATCTAGATTAATCCACAAAGTCAGCTCTTACCTGATCTAATCTACACATGTTGGGTTTCACAGTCCTAAGCTGTCACAACACATTGGAACTGTCAAATCTGTCAATGGACTTAACTCTGCTGGGTTTTAAATTGGAGTTCATTAAGTCTGGAGTTCAAAAAAATCAGTGCTTGATACTTCATTATTTCCCTTGACATCAGCCTGAGAGTTATCATTACAGAATTTGTGTTGCAATGACTGATTTTGCAAACTAACATTATCAGGGTTGGTGCCTATTAGGTGAACTGTTTGATTTACAATTCCAAGTGGTTACAAGATAGAAGTGTTTGCTATCATAAGAGATTAGTTGAAGGAGTTTCTAAATATTGAATGGGTTTTTATGTATTAATGTGACTTTTTGTTTAAAGTAATAACATCATCAAAATCCCACTTTAGTGGAAACAGCTGATTATTTAATCGACTAGCCGCCTTTGTAAGACATGCATGCATAAATTCCAGCCTGACCCAAGCTAACCCCTCATGAAAATAAGAAATATTGTGTTTAGGGGCAGGATTTAGTACTTTTGGTCATTTCTGCTATTTGTCTATTTGATTCATTAGCAAAAGTGAAAAAAATGTAAATTATTTTCATCAGTTCAGTATCCTCAACTTGGCCTAACTGGGGGCTACTTAAGCTCATTGGTACACCAAGTTGGTTCCTTTAAAATTCACTCACGTGTGCAGGCACCTGTCCCTACAATTTGAAATGGAGTTGCAATGCAATGGGCAGCCCATTACACCGATTATCAACATTCAGTCAGATTTTAACTTTCTGCCAAGAACAATGCAGGCAGATGAAAATCATTCAGCCTCATCTACACACGCCCAGTCAGTCTCCTGGGAAATATGACTGGCTTGCTGGACAGAACAAGGTCGTCACAGGACAGAGGTGAGATGGGTGGTGATTCAAGGCAGGATATACCCAGAACTTCCCTGTGGGTCCCAGTACAATATTCCTTTTCCTCCTAGCCCAAATGGAAGCACTAAAAAAGGGAAGTGAACCTGCCTTTCTGGGCTGCTCATGTCTGAAAGATACTGATTTTCCTGCTAGATATTTCACTTAAATGAAGATAAGAAAAGCAAAAATTAATAAAACGTATGTTCTGCAGGTGTAGTATTTCAGCCGAACCAATTAAATTTGATATGACAGGCTGTTGCTTATTGTTATTTTGACATCTATTACAGTGGGATTTAAACCGAGATCCTAAGAACATTATTCTGGGCCACTAGATTACTAGTCTAGTGACTTTACCACTACACTATTGGCTTGACAGGACACCCCCTGCAACTTTGCACTGGGCATTATTGGAACATGACATGCATATATAAAAATGATTCACAGAGGAAGTTATGGTTGAGAATGGTCAACATCAATTGTATCAGGTAAATCACTGGGCAATTTAAACCCCAATTCATATGATTTTGACCAGGCAAGAATAATTCAAATTGTACCTTGCATTTCAGTAATCAAAAGAATAAGAAAATCTACGTCCAAAGCTCAAGATTTGAAAATAGATCTGAATGTCTCTTCCTTTAGTTATCAACTATGAGAATCTCTTAAAATGGGGGTAAACATATCATCAAGTGTTTCTAATATAGTCCTTCTTTTCAAAAGTCCCTGGGTATACATTTACAATTCATTTGGTGGAAAAATATAAAAGTTGAGGTAGGTTTGTCACTATGAACTAGTTATTAATCTTGCACTGTTCAGAGTCATTTTTGTTTATGGGATATGCATGTCACTGTATAGGCAAACATTTATTAATCATCTCTAATTGCCCTTGAGAGCTGCCTTCTTAAATTGCTATGGTAAAGGTACACCCACAATACTACTAGGAAGGGAGTCCAGGATTTTACCCTAGTTACAGTGAAGGAATAGTGATAAAGTTCCAAGTCAGGATGATATGTGACTTGGAGAAACTTGCAGGTGATGGTGTTCCTTTATGCCTGCTTCCCTTGTCCTTTTAGTTGGAAAGCAGCGATGAGTTCAGAAGTGCCGTTGAAAGAACTTAAGTGAGATTCTTCAATCATTACAAGGAAAGGCCCCTTTATTTTGGAAAATACGATTTTTTTAAACTTCCATTGACTGGAAATTTTGCAATTTCAACTGAGCAAACTGCTTAAAATGATAAGATCCCATCCAAACTTGAGAAGCTAACAAATCACCCTCAGGGGAAGTGAAGAGAGAAAGAGACTTCCTATAATCTAGTCCCCAATAAAAACCCATGACTGTCTCAGGAAGTGACATTAATAAGTGCCGGATAGTGAAAAAATGGCTATCACAGACACACATCTGAGAACCTCTTGAGAATACACGATAGGTGAACTATTTCAAGGTAAGGCTACCCAGCCACTAGAGAGGGGTTGAAAGTGACGCAGGCAGTGTCAAGAAAGTCTTGAGCAGAGGAAATAAATTCACTCGCTCCTTCTCTCTTTTGCAATAAAAGCATTACTTAGTTATCAGAAACCTACCAGTGAACTGAAATTTCTTAATAATTGGAACCTGTTCCACATATGATCGCATCCAAGAAACCATCTAAACTAAACCAGTTTTAATATTTGAAAACTACCCCTCAATGACAATCAAAGCATATGTAACCATATTTTATTTTACTTTTGTTATTGGACCTAACTCCCCATACTTCTGATACTCCTGTGTGAGCATGAATGGCTATGTGAGGGCTGATTTAAAAAAATATATTTCTCTTGGGTTTAATGACAAATAGATTTGCTCTTTCTTTGACTCAAATGAACTTGTTTGATTGGCTCCTTATTGCTCACAGCTTAAGTAGTTAAATACTTTCTGACTTGAAAAAGGCATATCCTCATAAAAGGAAAGGAAACTTAAACCTTTGCTGTCACTAAGTGAGCAGGTTGAATAGACAGGAACCAATTTACCCCTTCCTCAACTGGTCTCAACACATCTTGTAGATGGTACACACTAATGCCACTGTGATGGAGGGAAATAATGTTTAGGTAGTGTGCAGGGTGCCATTCAAGTGGGCTGCTTTGTTTCCGATGGTGTCGAGCTTCTTGAGTGTATTTAGAGTTGCAGGCATCCAGACAAGTGGACAATATTCCAACACACTCTTGACTAGTTCTTTGTAGATAGTAGGCAGGGTTTGGAGAGTCAGGAGGTGAGTTACTCATTGCAAATTCCCAGCCTCTGACCTGCTCTTGTAGATACAATATTTCAATATTTACGTGGCTGGTGAGTTTCTGGATAATAACTCCCAGGTTGTTGATAGTGCAGAATTCAGCAATGGTAATTCCACTGAGTGTCAAAGGAAGATGGTTAGATTATTCCTTGTGGAGATAATCATCACTGGGCACTTGTATGATGTGAATGTTACTTACCACTTGTCAGCCCAAACCCGAATGTTGTCCAGGTCTTGTTGAATTTGGACAAAGACTGTTTAAATATCTGAGGAGTCACGAATGATGCTGAACATTGTGCAAGCTCAATGAACATACTCATTTCTGACTTCACGGTGGAGGGAAGATCATTGATGTAGCAGCTGAAGATGGTTGCACCCAGGACTCTGAAGAACTCCTGCAGCGATACCTTGGGCCTGAGATAACCTCCAAAAATGCAACCATCTTTCTTTATGTTAGGCATAAGAATGAAGAGTTTTCCCCATGATTTCTGTTGACTTCAATTTTGTCAAGGCTCCTCGATTCCACACTCAGTTATATGCTGCTTTGACGTCAAGAGCAGTTAGCTCTTAAATTCAACTCTTTTATCCATGCCTGGACTCTGGAAGAGTCATAACAGCCTGTCAGATATATACATTATCTTAACAGAAACATGGTGCTCCTCTAATATTTAAACTGTGATAGACGATGGCATACAAACAGCTAAGCTTCAACTTGTGGTGGCTTGGAGATGGAAGATATATTTTCTAATTGAATAGTGTGCATTTACAGATAAACCTTCGGCTAAACATAATTCACCGAGCTGTTTATTGATGGCAGCTTTGTTATTGCAGTTGACATAAAGCAACTAAAAAAGACATACTGCGTTCAATAAATTAAATAGTCAAAAGATTGAAAATCACTGCAGCCAAGAAATATGACCTAATTGCACCTTTTTTTATATGCATGAAACAGGCACAAAGAGGGCTAGTTTTGAGGACTGCCTTTCTGTTTCTTGAGGATGCTTGAGTTTCTTCAAGTTCAGGATTACATTTTCGTCAATTGCAAGTTGTTAAATTTTAGGGTTGGAAACAGCATTGTAACTTGACACAAAATAGTTTTGTGATCTGTACAGATTTCCACGTTCAAAACTTTGGTATTGATTTCCCTACACTGTTGGGAAAAACAGCAAATTGAGGCATTATTTGTATCCTTTTGGATTTAGTACTGCTGTAGTTTCAAAATACACATATTAATTATAAGTGATGGATACTTTACCAAACCTTGCCAGGTGATTATAATTTGGCATCTGTTCTTTATAAGGAAAACTGGAATGAATGGGAGGTCTGAACCGCAAAATAGAGGAATGTAAGGCACAGAAAATGGGAGAGGCTGGAACTTACATCTAAGATTAATGGAGGAGCAGTGTCTATGAATGATGTTACACTCCAGGGGAAAAAAATGATGAGTAATAGTTCATAATAGAAAACAATCAAAGAACATCCTTTCAAACTAATTTCAATTAAATGGGCCATTCATCAAAGGTGGGCCTGGAATTCTCCCAAAAAAATTCTAAGTGTCAAATTCCTGTGAAAATTTGTGTGTTTTTCAGTGGGAGTTCGGAAAAGAATTTGCCACACTGGTGCACTGCAGAGGCCACCAGTGTGAATATCATTACATTTCAGAGGGGTGAGGCCTATGTCCATTGGAGGCTGAAATCAAAGTGATTAGTGGGCCATTGTGCATGCACCTGTCTGTCAATGCCGAGATTGATGCATGTGCAATGGCCTCACACTGATAGCCTTCTGATTGTTGGGGAGCTTGAACACCAGCTCTCCGCCTGGTGTATCACAGCCCGATCAATGGGTCCCCAACCATTCCTGTGTCAGCATTGAATCCTTCTTCTGGTCCAACTCAATCTCCAGCTCTTCCCCCCCAAATTCTCCACCCTCACATGACCCTCTCGCAGTCCCAAATCTGCCGCCCTCGAAGTGCTGTTGCCAACAGCAAGCTGACCATCCATCTGGCTGACCCACCCCAAACCTGCCCTAATAGTTGGTCTTGCTGCTTCCTCCGCTGATCTGGATTGCAGAGTGTCAGCGGGACCCACCACCCCCACCAATCACCTCATAACCCTGCCCTCTCAGGCCCTGTCTCCATAGGTTCCGCCCCCCCCCCCCCCCCCCCCCACCTTGGCACTGCCCGATCCCTGATAGGCAGTGCCAAGGTGCTCCCTGGGCATTTGCACTTTGCCTCTTGAGTTAGTACCTGGGGGCACAGCATGGCACTCTCAAGGTGCCAATATGAAGGGGGTACCCCTCTGCACCCAAGCCTCTGAGGGGCCCTGATTGCTCCCCATTCACTCCAGTGGGATCCCCAAAAGTGGGTAGGTACTGTAAACCCAGCTGCAGTGAACTAGTCTGGCAGGGTGGGAGAGGCTAGCAATCCCGCTGTATTCAGTCCCAGTCTCGCTAATTATATATAAGTTATATTAAAATTAGAATTAAAATAAAATACCCTGCCTCCCCGACGATTTTCGATGCAAAGCAGAAGCTGCTGGAAATCCGGTGATAGGAGATGCTATCGTAATGGGAACACATGCCTGAATCCCTTGCATCGCCCATTGAGGGATTCCCCAGGCCTGCTGTGCTAAAAAATTAGTGCAGTAGAAAGGGAGAATCACCCCTGTGCATTCCCCAAAACTTGGCAGTATCAATGGGGCTAAAATTAAGCTATGCTTACCTCAGAAGACCTCCAAATAGCAGGCTGGAAACAGGCACGCACTGATGACCAAAAGTGTACTGCCTTATAGGTAAGAATAAGCAGGAGGCACCCGAGCAATAAAGAACCTAATGTCTGCCTCGTATCTCATCTGCAACATTGGTTTGCTAACGCTGGTGGTCTAAAGAAAACCAATCCTAACTATCATGTAACTAAAAAGATAAATATGTAGCACAATAACAATCACTGGCCTCATTGTTCACAACCCCAGTTGAAATATCCAGGGCTCAGCTGACCTTCCCCTTCCTTCTTCCCCTCCCCCTCCCCGCCCCTCCCTCTAATTCCCCCTCCCCTCCACCCTCCACTTCCCTAACATCCGCAACCGTCTAGCTGGTTGTATGCACTGATTTCTAGCATAGCAGCATCTTCAGGTGTTCATTATGATTGAGTTGGAGACCTAAATTCAATGCTACTTGAGCCTGACTATTTGTGCATAATGTACTAATGATGGAAGGCAATAGGGGCCCCTGAATTCAGTGCTCCTAAACTTAACCCCATGCATCTTCACAACAGTGCAGAAATAAGTGGTTAGCCTTCAGCCATTTCTTGATATAATATAGGGTTTGGTTGCAATCCTAATCTTCACTTGCCCAAGTTCTTGGGTGTAACTGACTCTCCACGAACTATCTCCACCAGTTCGTTCTCCCCACCCCATGAAGTTAAGGGAAAGTACACAATTAATCTGAACATAATCTTCCGGTGCTAAGACTTGTATTCTACCAATATGTAGAAAGCCTGCTATGCATGTTGAGGACTTTGAATATGAATGCATGTTATCAGGGTCAACTCATCAATTCTTATCCTCAGTTGGTTATCTTTTCTTGCAAATGTAAGTGCAAGACTGGTTACTGGGAAATTTGGGCCATAAATTAAAAACATGGCTCATTTATCTGTTGCATGACTTAAATTAAGCAAATGTCATCTTCCAGCACGGAAAATTTTGCTTTGACAGAATTTCTGCAGGGAATTAATGCGGTTATCTTTCGCCCCAAGATTCTAAGGATCACAGAGGGTGGCACAATAGCACAGTGGTTAGCACTTCTGCCTCACAGCGTCAAAAATCCAGGTTCATTTCTGGCCTCAGATCAGTGTCTGTGTGGAGTTTGCTCATTCTCCCTGTGTCTGTGCGGATTTTCTCTGGGTGCACCAGTTTCCTCCCACACTCCAAAGATGTGCAGGTTAAGTGGATTATCCATGCAAAATTACCCCTTGGTGTCAGGGGGACTTGAAGGGTAAATATGTGGGGTTGTAGGGATAGAACAAAGAACAAAACAGCACAGGAAACAGGCCCTTTGGCCCAACGAGTCCACGCCGCCACCTCGATGTTCCCACTTCTACCCATGATCCCTGTCATCCCTGTCTATGTTTATAGATCTATGCATTAGAACCAAATTTGAGACAATTTAGGGAGAATTTGTTCTGCCAGTCAGCCTAAGAGCATATCTTTGGGATGTGGGAGGAAACCAGAGCACCCGGAGAAAACCCATGCAAGCATGGGGAGACTGTGCAAACTCCCACAGACACAGGCCAAAATACATGTGTCTGCACAGCACAGCAATAGTCACTGAGCTTCATGTTGCCCATCAACTGGTCCAGATCAAGCGCACACTAATGACGTGAAGCACTAGGCTACTCTCGAAGAATCCAAGAGCAGCCCTCTCATGACCCATCGCGTGTATGTCCCTTGTTATACAAGCGAACCGAAGTACCTGTAAGATAAAACAAATGCATCAATATCATTGACAATTTACACACTTCTCAGGGAACTCCCAAGGCTCATGATGCCTATTTTAAATCAATTTTCTATATCCCTCCGTTCCCATTCTGTTCATGTGCTCAACTAAGTATCTCTTAAATAACTCCAGAATGCCTGCCTCCACCACTTTACTTGGCAGTGTGCTCCATACCCCCACCACCCTCTGTGTGAAAAAACTCCGTCTAGCATCCAAATTATACCTTACCCCCCTCACCCTAAGCCTGTGATCCCTTCTGCTATTTGAGTCCATCCTAGAAAAAAACTTAACCCTGTTTACTCTATCTATACCCCTCATAATCTTGTACACCTCTATTAGATCTCCTCTAAGTCTACGTCTTTCTAAGGAAAACAGCCCCAATTTGCCTAACCTCTCCTCATAATTCAGACCTTCCATACCAGGCAGCATCCTGGTAAACCTCCTCTGCACTCTCTCCAGAGTCTCCACGTCCTTCCGGTAGTAAGGCGACCAGAACTGGACGCAGTATTCCAAATAATAGAAAATAATAGAGCCTGGGTGTGATTATTATTGGTGCAGCTTTGAAGGACTGAATGCCCTCTTTCCACAGTATAGGGTTTCGATGATCACAGCAATTTTCCCCATTATATTTTTAGCAGAGAATCTACGGTAGGATAGAATCTGTTGCAGGCAGCTGTGAATTGCATTGAACTGAGGTCAACTACAACCAGGGCATTGAATAGTGGTTATGATAGATAAAATGTATTACGTTTTATATAGCCTTTAGCATCCAGTCAATTATGCTCACTCTTGCTTCACTTGATTTATTCAATAGCCAGTCTTACCTCTGTTGAGAAATTCCAGAAGTGATGGCAACCCGAGGAAAGTCAACCAAAGGACTTTGGCTTGATATCCTGCCCCTTTCCATTCCAGTCTACCTGAAATGCAACAGAACGTAAGGAAAGAGCTTGCTCTCAGTGTCCTTAAAAAGTTTATTAACTGAGGTGGTTTTAAAATATGAGTCAAGCAAAAAAAAAATTCGATGCTAATATTATACACAGTGAGAACAACGTCAGAACAGTACATGAAATTTTAAAGAATCCCCAGACTGAGTTACTAACTTGAACTCACTGTCAGATAATTTTCATGGTTTATAATAAATAGTGGCATATAACAAGATTTAGTGACTTATTTTAAATAAGCCACTGAACAACGTTGAGTCCTGAACTCACAAGTATCATACAGACATGAATTCCACAGACTTGATTCTAAGATTTATCATTCAGTAACACTGGGTAACCTACTTATTCCTAATAGTGGCTGATTTTCTTTGTTTGAAGTTTCATTTTCAAAGTTTGATTTGAAAGAAAGACTGCTGACTTTATTCCGTGGGGACAGGGTAGAAGGCTATTGGGCACTCCCTTGTATTCAACTATTGAAGTGTGATGTGGTCACATTACAGTTGATGAATTCAGGGTGAAGCTAGTTGGCTGGCATGCAAATTGGGATCAGAAAGAGAACAGTTAAAAGTTTCATCTTTTTAATGATATCATTAGCCGTCAAGAAAGGTTAAATGGGTGTTGAAAAAGCATCACATAAAAGATCTTTCATGATTCTTTGCAAGCCTTCCAATATTATAAAAGTTTAACTTTTAGAAGTAATCTACCTAAAATATACCTCTGATCCAAAAATAATATGTACAGAGTTTAATCAGCTGATGTTCATTTCTACCCTTGCCATTATTCAATGGTTTCACTAAACATAAATGTTTCAAGAACGACATGGCATGGACAAAATGTGAGTAAAGATGCCAGAAATATGAAGGCATAGCGGCATGGTCTGCTAGTTACTATTAGTATCTTTTGTCAGCAGCAGATTGTGGCATGGTGCCTTGTTAGCATTGTTGCTAACAATGGTTAGCATTGTTGCCTCAGAGCGCCAGGGAACTGAGTTGAATTCCTGGCCTTGGGTCACTGTCTGTGTGGAGTTTGCACGTTCTCCCCATGTCCACGTGGACTTCCTCCAGGTGCTCTGGTTTTCTCCCACACTTCAAAGTTATGTGGGTTAGGTTGATTGGTCATACTAAATTGCTCCTTAGTGTGAGGGGACTGGCAGGGTAAATATGTGGGGTTACAGGGATAGAGCCTGGGTGAAATTGTTGTTTGTACATGCTTAATGGGCCGAATGGCCTCCTTCTGCACTGTAGGAATTCTATGATAGAATAAACTATTATTTGCAAAAAAAGGAATAAATAACAAATTATGGCTGATTCTCTATTGTTTTATAGATTGTAAACCCAATAATCTTTTTTCTATGAACAGGAGTTCCTATCAGAGAATGTCACACATGAGCAATTACACATTTTTGTATCATTGTGGATTGAGTTGAAAACTTTTGTGTACTTTTTTCTTGTTATTTCTTTACTTAAGTGAGGTCATTATAAAATACAAAGCTACATTCTGATTGCAAAACGTACCTTCAGTTCATAGTCTGGCACTTGTTAAACCATGTTACTTATCCATAGCAGCACTGGGAGTATCAGTAACCCAGAGACTGCCCTTTAAAAGCAAGCCTGACCCGAATCTTACAACTTGGCCTGTCGCAGAAAAAATACGTTAGGATTGCCAGATCTCAGCTTATGCTGTATGCTTGACCATTTTTACTGTTTTTCTTCAACAATGTGAAAAAAATTAAAAATTCAATAATATTCTGTTAAAAATTATTTATATATCTAAATTAAACTTTACACTGTTGTCCAATTTAACAAGTCTGAAAATTAAATATTCACCAGAGAAATATTCCATTTGCACTTAAGTAATTGCTATATAGACTGAAATACAGCAGACATTAAATACATATTTACATGAAAAAACATTTGCATTTTATAACATCTTTCATGACCTCAGGACATTCCTTTTGAAATGTACTTTCTGAAATGTAGTCTATTGCATAATGAAGGGAATGCAGCAGCCAATTTGAGGTTTATGGGAGCTTGCTGCCTACAATGTGATAGTGACCAGATAACCTATTCTGATTGAATTGTGTGTTGGCGGGTGTTCTAATCTTGGGGGAGGCACAGTCTTGGGAAGTTGGGATAGAGCAGTGGAGGGTTGGGGGGTGGATACAGTCCACAGATCCCCCATATACTGTGTAGACTTGTGCACAGTATATTGGAGATCAAGGCGCATGCTTAGCAGTCTGCAGCCAACTTTCCCAGTGAGTTTGGGTTCCACCTTTCCCCTCCACTATCAACATGAAACTCCCTGAGTGCCAAAAATACTAACAGAGTGTGAGAAAATTGAGAAAACTGAAAAAAAAATGGAGTGAAACATTCTGAGTGGAATTTTCCTGTTCTCCCCCAACATGAGAATTATAGCAGGTGGGAAGGACCATGCAAAAGCCTATTGATTTCGGGCAGGATTTTCCAGCCTTGGGGCAAGCGCGGCTGGAAAATTCCACTCTCCGGTTTTTTAGATTTCTGTTTCAGTTAGAAGTTTTGGAGGGAAAATTCTGCCCAATATGTACTCCCGCTCCATAAAGTGAAGAATTGCAATAATGGTAGCTTCAGATTAAAATGAAACAATACTTAAGATTTCTGCAAAGCATCTTTGACATCCTTGTCTGCTTTCTCACATTCTTGTTGTCCAGTCCCATGACTGCTTCACATAATGTAAATTATGCAATGGTTTCAATAATGTAACTAAGTTGGGAACAAACTTACCACAATAATTTACTAATCTAAAGAGGACTTCATTCATTGGATGCAGTACTCCCAGTAACTTCCATCTTTTTAGGTACTTGTTACAGGACGTTACTTTCAAACTAGATAGAATTCTCATATCTAGAATTATATGGCATGATATGTATACATTTGGTCCAGAACGTTTATTTTGTGTTGGCTTTCATTTTTTGCATTGAGCCAAGCATGATGAGGTGATGGAGGAAAAATAAGATGTGGGAATATTGGTGAATAAAAATTAGGGTTTGCACTTGAATCGAGAATTAATATTGCACTTGGATGAGTCCTTCAGGACAGTGTGGTCAGAAAGCAGCCATCTAAGTTGCTACCCTTTTCTTTTTTCCTCTTACTCTTCATGCTTCTGCTCCTCAGCTACTCAGGTATAGCTAATAGCAAGGACACTCCAATGATGATGGTGAGTTTATGCTGCTTGCTACAGGCCACTATGAATATTCTGAGTATTGCAAGGCTCCTGCAGTCAGCAGAAGTATTGTTTCAGCACACCCACAGTATGCTCCACTACATTTTGTTTGGGAACATGGATTTCATTGCTGGCATGTTGAAGGGTGAGCAACTCGGGGAAACAAAATAAAGGACACTTCATCAGGGAGGAGCATAAGAGTGGGGGTGGGGGGGAAGTCGTATTGCTTATAGGATCATAGGAGCAGAGGGTTGTAGTGGACTCTGCAGGAGTAAAGTTGGGGGGATATGTATAAGTTCATTTTCAAACCTGGACTCAGGCCTGAGACTGTCTTCCATAGAGCATAGAACATAGAACACTAGAGCACAAACAGGCCCTTTGGCCCACAAGTTGCACCAATCATATTCATACCTATGCCTGATCAACTTCAGAGCTGCCAGTGCCTGGGACCCCACCTGTCATAGCGATGCTGCACACCCCCATTAGTCTAACCCACACAGTTGGCACAGCTGGAATACTCTCAGAGGAGATTGCCAGCCACTTTTCTCTCTGCTCCCTGGTGGGAGCTCGGCTATCCACATGTTCTGCAACACAGTGTGCATTTCGCATATACAGAAGACGCAGATACCAAAGAAATTCAGATGAAAGAGAGTCCCAGGGAGGTTCTGACCTGGATACGAAACAGAAATAAAAAATTCTGGGACAGTCCTGGAAAATCCAGAATGGTTGGTCACGTTGGCATACTGCACATGAGTGGGTGGTTTGCACATCAAATTCATCAGTCATGTCATTAGTTGATAGCCTTTGTTATCCTATAGCTGGATCTTGGTTAATTGTGATAGTTTGAATGTAGCACATACAGAGGAATATCGCAGAACGAGGTATCATGCTTGCTGCTAGAATAGCACATATTGGCCTGTATGATTCACTGTAAATGATCACACACCAATTGGACTTGGAGAGAATGAAGTCCATATTAATTCCTGCATTGGGCACAGTTGGTATGTGACACATGCAGCCTTGGACACACTGCCCCATGAGGACATCATTGTCAATGAGATGAAATGTAACCCCTTTTGAAAAGAGAGACCTAGTGGCCTTTCTTATGCAACAATGCACAGCAAACTGCGTGATGTTGCAAGTATCTCAAGCCTGACACATACACATTCATCACTATCATATACCAGATACATCAGATTAATACCTAGTTGAAAAGAAGGTTAAGGGGAGGGTTTCAGATTCCTGGGACATTGGAGCCCTTTCTGGGAGAGGTGGGAGCAGTACAAATCAGATGACTTGCATCTGAGCAGGACTGGGATGATGTGCTTGGGGAATTATTTGCTGGAATTATTAGGAAAGGTTTAAACTAAAGTAGTGGGGAGATGGGAACTGTGGAAGGAGTCAGAGGAGGAGGAAATAAGCGTGAGAACAAAAGACAGAAAGGGGAATAAGAAAAGTGGCAGACAGAGAAATCAAGGGCCTGAATTAAATAGGTCCACAATGAAATATAATAGCAATGGATAGGAATGTTATAAAGACAAGCCTTAAGGTTTTCTGTCTTAATGTGCAGAACATTTGCAATAAAATGAATGAATTAATCAATCAAAAAGATGTAAATGGGCATGGTATAGTCCAGATTATGGAGATATGGCTGCAGGATGACCAGGGATGGGAACTGAACATCCAGGGGTAATTAATATTTTGGAAGGACAGACAAAAAAGAAAAGCTAGTGGGGTTGCATGGCTGTTCAAGGAGGAAATTAACGAAATAGTGAGGAAAAATATTAGCTCCAATATGGATAGAGCTGAGAAACACTGAGGGGCAAAAAATATTAATGGGGGTTGTATATAGACTCTCAAACTAATGGTGATGTTGAGGATGGCATTAACAGGAAATTAGAAATGCATGTGCTGTTGGAACATCTGTAATTATAGATGACTTTAATCTGCACATAGATTGGGCAATCAAATTAATAATACCATAGAGAAGGAATTCCTGGAATGCGTATGGGTTCATTTTCTGGACAAATACGTTGAGGACCCAGCTAGAGAACTAGACATCTTAGCTTGGATATTGTGGAACAGGAAAGCAATAATTGGCAGTTTAGTTATGCGAGGCCCCTTGGCGAAGAGCGACCACAATATGCTAGAATTCTTCATCAAGTTGGAGAGTGACATGATTGATTCTGAGACTAAGATCTAAATCTAAATAAAGGAAACTACAAAAGTAAGAGGTACAAATTGGCCATTCGATACAATCATGGCTGATCTCAACTTGGCCTCAACTCCACTTTCCTGCCAGTTCTCCAAAACCCATTAATTAAAAATCTGCCCTTTTCCTCCTTAAGTTTACTCAATGTCCTGGCATCCACCACACTCTGAGGTACTGAATTCCACAGATTCCTGATCATTTGAAAGAAATGTTTCTCCTTCTGTGTTTTAAATATGCTACCCCTTTATCCTAAAACTGTGACCTCTTGTTCTAGATTGTCCCAAAAGAAGAAGCATCTACTCTACATTTACTTTGTCAATACAATTTATCATCTTATATGCCTCAATTCAATCTCCTCAAATTCTTATAAAGTCCAGACTGTATAGACCTAAACTTCCCAATCTCTCTTCAAAGGATATATCTCTTATCTCTGGAATCAATCCAGTGAACTTCCTCTGAACTTCCTCTAATGCCACTACATTTTTTCTCAAATAAGGGGGCCAAAACACAGTACTCCAGGTACAGCCTCACCAATGTCTTGTAATGTTGCAGCAACATTTCCTTACTATTATTCTCTTCTTTAGCTATAAATGCTAAAATTCCATTTGCTTTCCTTATTATCTGCTGTATGTAAACATCAGTTTTGTGCAACTCATACACGAGGATACCCAGTTTCCTCTGCATCAAAGCACCCCGAATTCTTCTCCATTTAGATAATAAATTGCTTTTCCATTTTTCCTACCAAAATGGATAACCTCACACTTAACCACATTAAACTCCATTTGCCAATTTTGGCCCACTCAACTAGCCTATCTATGTTGATTTGTAAATTTCTTATTTCCTCATTGCAACTTAATATCCCACCTATTTTAATGTTGACTACAAATTTAGTTGTAGTACCTTCTATCCCTGGATCTAAGTCTTTAATATAGATTGTAAATAGTTAAGACTTGAGGAAGAAACCCTGTGGCACCCCACTAGTTACATCTTGCCAACAAGAAAAAGATCCATTTGTCCCAACTGTCTGCCTTCTGTCAACCTGCAATCTTCCATCCAGGCCAATAAATTGTCATGGAACCTACACGATTTTATCTTGTTTGCTAACCTTCTGTGTGATACCTTATCAAATGCTGACCTAAAGTCCAAACATACTACATCAACAGGATCCCCATTATCTACATGGCAGGTTACATCTTCAAAGAACTCTAGCAAATTAGTCAAACATGATTCATCCTTCATAAAACCGTGCTGACTCTGATGGATTTTGTATTGACTTCCAAGTATCCTTTTATTATCCCCTTAATAATGGATTCTGACAATTTCCCAACAACAGACATTAAACTAACTAATCTATAGTTTCCTATTTTCTGTTTTCCTCCTTTTTTGAATGAAAGTGTTACATTAGCATTTTTCCAATCCACTGAAACCTTTGTCTCATCCAGGGAATTTTGGAATATTATAACCACTGGATCTACTATCTCTGCAGCCACTTCCTTTAATACCCTAGGATGTAAGCCATCAGGTCCTAGGAACCTGTCTGTCTTCTATCTTAATAGTTTGTTGAGTATTCTTTCCCTATTAATGATGATTGGTCAAAGTTCCTTCTTTTCTATTTCCTTTGCATTATCTGTTATTATTGGAATGATACAAGTGTTCCCTACTATGAAAATCAAGGCAAAATATTGTTTTAGCATTTCCATCATTTCTATGTTCCATACTATTAACTCTATGGTCTCATCCTCCAAGGACAAATATTCACTTTAGCTACTCTCTTCCCTTTTGCTGTCTTTTTTTTTAATAAATGTGCTAATTTTCTTTCATAATTTATCTTCACTCTTTTTATTACTTTTCAATAACCTATTGATCTTTAAAAGTTTCCCAATCTTCCAGCCTGCCATTGGCGTTTGCAATATGATATGCTTTAATTTTGTCTTTATGTTGTCTTTAAATTCCTTGCTTAGCCATGGTTGTTTTTACTCCCTCTTACAATCTTTTTTCCTCTCTGGAATATATTTTAGTTGGGAGGAATTGACTATTTCCTGAAACAAATGACACTCATCATCAACTGTCCTATGTTTTAGACTTCCTGTCCAGTCTACTAGGGCCAAGTCTTTTCTCATGCCTACCTAATTTGCTTTGTTTACACTAAAGTGCTAGTGTGGGACTCACCCTAAAACTGAATTTTGAATTCTGTCATGTTATGATCACTCTTCCCAAGTGGATCTTTAATTATGAGATCATTAATTAATCCCTGCTTATTGCACAATGCCAAATCCAGAATAACCTGCTCCTTGTTTGGTTCCACAACATATTGCTCCAAGGAACAATCTTCAATACATTCAATGAAGTCTCCCTCAGGGTTACCCTTGCCAATTTGATTAATCCAGTCTATGTGGATATTAAAATCACCAATAATTATTACTATCCCTTTCTTACAAGCCCCCGGTATTTCCTGTGCTGTGCCCACAGCAGAACTACTGTTTGGGGACCTATAGATTACTACCGCCATTTCCTATTTCTACCAATTCCACATCTTGATCTCCAGTGCTTATATCATTTCTCACCTCAACACTGATCTCTTCATTCACCAGCAAAGCTACACCATCTCCTTTTTCTTTCTATCTTTTCAAAATACAGAATACTCTTGGATATTTAATTCTCATACTTAGCCTCCTTGTAATCTTGTCTTAGCAATTACCACCAAATCATACTCTTTTGTCTCTGTTTGTTAACTTTAATTTGTTCCGAATGCTTTGTGCATTCAAACATAAAGCCTTTAAGTTTGTTCTATTATCAATTGTCCCTAATCATATATAATTCCTTGTTGCAAACGATGATCACATGTTCTGTTGCTTCTTTTTATTTTCTGGTAACAATTCACCTCATCACTAATTTGCACTCCTGCCTTCTCCTTTAATTTTGATTTGCTAATTTTCCATGCAACTGAACCCTCCAGCCAGTGCTTAGTTTAAAGCCTTCCTACTGCCCTCGTTATGTGATTTGCCAGGACTATGATCCCAGCAAGATTCAGGTGAAGATTGTCCCATCTGAACAGCTCCCTCCTTCACAGTATTGGTGCCAATGTCCCATGAATTGAAAGACTGTTCACTGTGAATTCACACAGCATCAGGTACAATAGGTCCACAATTGTATGCGTACACCACACATACTATTTTGGAATGCTAAAGGGTATTCATAATTCCCAAAAAAAAGGTGTGAAGTAACCCAATTTCTGGCCCCGCATCTCCTTATATCTATTTCACCTTTTTTTTAATGGAGCAAATGTTGCTCCAACTAGCTTGAGCTTACATTTGTTTTTTACTGTCCTGGGGTAACATGATGCTCAATCTTTGAATGGCACCAGTAACATATTTCTTCTTGGCAACCTCACACCACCATCATTGCTGATGATGGCAGTATCTGGTTTCAACAGTCAAATGAATAATTAACACATTGATTCACTGGTAAGTGCTAAAGGTATTACTGATGACAGCCCTCTACTATATTGCAATGCAGCTGTTCACACATGTAGCAATAGATAAATATACACAGCAAGTGCCTTCAGATCTAAATGTTTTCCTATTTAACACGTAATTAAGAAGTGCCTATTCACTCAAATGACACCGCTGCGCTTTCATTTGTTTCCTTGTATAATGTATTATTTGTCACTGCTTAGTTATGATTGTAATAAAAGTGGAAATCAAATCAAATTGAATGATTAAAGTAGGAGATAGTTTATCAGTCATAAATCATCTTGCTACTTTGCTACTTGTTAGAGCAGCATATTTTTATTTGTCCTTTCACAGGATATGGGTTTCGCTGGCTTGATTAGCATTTACTATCCATCAGTAATGTCCCTTGAGAAGACAGTGATGGCCCACCTTCTTGAACTGCCACAGTCTATGTGGTGTACATACATCCACAGTGCAGGTAGGGCGTTCCAGGAGGTTAGTGTGCAATTGACTAGTGTGAGTTTGCCACATATTGTGATTCCACGACAATTTTTTGGGGTCCATTGAATTTAGCTCCTATGAAGGCTAGAAATATATTGGGCATGCTCTTACCTGCTGTTTATGTAAAGCTCCTGCTGCAGCAAAGTCAGAGAATTTGATGGCAAGCCAAATCTCCGTTCACTGCGGTAGGATGGGCAAACCTGTTGATATGAGTGGTGGTAAGATTCTGATCTTCATGATAAGAGTATTTTGCAAACCGCAATCTTTTGACAAATTTTCTTGAATACAGGATGGACTGAATGAATTATGCCAACTTTTGCACAGTGCCCCATAGCATAGATCAAATGCCTGAACATTCTGCCAGTGGCCAGGGCACCAACACAGTTTGCATGAGTGACTGATGCCATCCATTCAGGAAATGGGTTATCTAGTTCTATTCTGCTGTTGACCTGCAAGATTCTAGACAGTGGTAATTATCACTGGCATTGTACTTCATTAGGGCTCCTACCATGAATCCACCCTGAATAAATAGGAATTCTGCTCACTCTGCATTCAAATTATCTTTGATCAGTACCAATGAATTCAAAGTTTTGATGATGAAGCACTCTATGCTTTCAGCAACATTCAGCAGAAACTGAAGTACCAGGATAGCATCTGGGAAACAGAACAAATACCTATTTCTATGGCTCGAAGCTCACCTTGAATTCCACATTTACCAGCAGAATTTGATTACAATTAAACTCAATTGTCAACTTGAGTGGCCATTGAGAGGATATTTAGAGTTTTGAAGTTCAGGATTTCTGCTTTAATAGATATAGAGAGATGCTACAGCTTGCTTCCAAATTGTTCCCTTGTATAATTGTTCTTTGTTGTGTACTTTGTTTATTCATCAGTGTTACAAGTCAGCTTATATGAACACTGCAATGAAATTACTTTGAAAATTCCCTAGTTGCCACACTTCAGTGCCTATTCGGGTACACTGAGGGGGAATTTAGCATGGCCCATGCACCTAACCAGCATGTCTTTTCAACTGTGGGAGGAAGTCGAAGCAACTGGAGGAAATCCACGCAGACACAGTGAGAATGTGCAGACTTCACACAGACATTGATCCAAGTCCCTGGCACTGTGAGCCAACATCGCTAATCACTGTGCAACCATGTAGCTGTAGCAAATCAAATCTCATGAAGAAGGTGCCAGAGGAGACTGGAGAACCTTGAACTCCATCCTCTGATGATCTGTACTCATAAAGCTCTACCTATTGGCTACAAAGTAAAATTGGACAGTGATCATATTGTTTTATTTCCTGCACACTTTAAAATGGAACCCATAGGAACTTTGAAACCTGAAATATAATAAAATGAAAATCTTACTTCAACATGGTAAATGACTTACTATGGAATCAGGAATACAGTCAAAGCTGGAAACTTTTTGATTACTTCACATGAGAACAGGGGAGAATGGGCTATTCAGGTATAACAAAAAGAACCACAAAATAGAGAAGAAAGGAATGAAAGTCATTGTAACGAATGACTTCCTTCGATTAGTTGAACAATGAAGCCACGGAACAGTGCAAATCAATTGTCTAAATGCCATTTTGAGAAAATTTTAATCTTAAACCCCATGTCCTGTCATGACCTCTCCTGATTGGCAATCCATCCCTAGACTGGTTCTGGACTCTGATATTTATTTTTAAATCACGATGCTGTCAACCTTAATTAAATCCTCCAAATCATTTGCTATTGTTTACTGAAGAAAAAGCATTTTTAATCAGTGTAAATACACAGGAAAAGGATTAGAATACTTAAATACATCTTCAATATTTTTGTGATTACTGGGATTAAAGTCTGCATCGATTGTAAAATCACAGAATGTTGTCATTAGTAGTAATCTGCTAATACTTTCCAATCTGACTGAAAAAGGACCTTTCTATCAAACCAGAATAATGAAGCAACCCACCTGGGGGAAAAGGCTCACAGAGGCACCTCTGAGAAGAAAACTTGAATATTTAATTAGGTCAGTCTTTGCGAGACACAGATTGTTTTCTCCATTCTTTAATGATATTCAGTCTGGAACTTCCAAAGGAAATTGCCCACAAATTGAAGAATTGCCTTTGGGTTAATGTTGTATATGGTCTGGATAAAATATAAAGTAGATGGCCTTCTTCGTTCCTGAGTAGACTAGACAGAGCATTGTGGCCTCTGGTGTTTCTGAGTCTTGTTATAACCTCATAAAGCTCTTCTGTCTGTTATATACTCAAACCCCAACTAAACCGACCAGGTTATAGTCTGAAATTAAAAGCCACACAATGATATCCTGAGTCTCTTACGATGTATACTTGATAGGATTTTTAAAACCATATTCAGAAGAAGAAGAAATTATAAACTAAAGGTTGTTGGCATCTCCCAAAAGATCCTTTCTGCTGGCTACCTGGAATTAATGGTTGCAAAAAGTTGCTTAAAATATCTGTTCAGAACCAATTGACTTAGAAGACATATAATCTTAGCCTTTTGTTTCTGCTGACTTCTTTGTTTATTTTGTTGCTTTGGTTTTTTGGCAAGGTTAATTAAAATATAAGTTGTCCTTAGATCACAATACTTATTGGATATTTGTACAGATAATATATAGAAAGAACAAATGAAAATCAGCAAAATAGCTGTTATTATGAAGAGCTTGATAATGCACTGTAAATTTGGTGGAATGAATTCCCAGTCAAATGATGTTGAATTAGTTATGGTTCATGTAGTTCTTTAAAGCAATTTAGTAATTGTCACTTCTGTAAAACAGAATCATTGGGCAGAATCTTATTAATTCTGTGAATTTGAGATGGAAGAGGGACGATATCAACATTTGAAAATAGTGTTGCCACTGCATAGCAATTTTGCTGGAGATGGGATCAAATGACAGAGATGGGTAGCAATGAGAGCAATTGGGCATGAAAATAACTCCAGGAACAGTGCTTTCATTGCACAAAATAAAGTAAAACAAAAGCCAGAAGTCTGTGGTAAACACAACAGGTACCAATCGGGACAAAAGGAATAATGGACCCTCTCAGGGACCTGCTTTTTACAGGGCTCAGTATACAAGCCCCAGCTGGTTGATTAATTACTAGTCCCCATGAAGCTCATATTCAACAAGTCCTACAGGAAGGTTAATCAGTGATTCCCCATGCAACTCATGGGAGTTATCACAAGGTTAAATTGCTATCAATGCCAGAATTTTTCCAAAGCACTTGGTGGCAAGTTCCACCAATATTGAAGAATGAAGCACAAGCAACAGTGAAAAATTCCCTTAGTACTGTATTGAGGTATCAATGTAGTTTACATGCTTAAATGCTGCTATGGATGTTGAATCCACAATCTTCTGACACAGACCCAGAGGTGCTATCAATCACTGAAGCTAATATCTGAAAGAGAAAGTAAACCCACAATATTAGTTCAAAGTAAGTTCAGAGCAAAATTAAAAAAAAGTTGAAAGTCTGAAGAATATCTTAAAGCACCTTTAGGAAAAATTATGTGAGTCAAGATTACTGATTAATGATCAGAGTATTAGGAATGGGAACATTAGGGATGTTAGCAATACCAGAATGGGAGACAGGGGAATAGAGAATGGAGCATGGGCCAAAGAGCCATTTCTCATTCCTAATCTATTCTTATGTTCTTGTGTTAAATTGCTAATTGTTGCTGCAAATACAGTTTGTCTACAAAGAGCAGTTAGTGCGCTTAAGTTAGAATTCATCAGCAGTAAAGCATTCTGGGATACCCACAGATTTGAAAGGCACTTTATCAATGCAAATAATTTCATCCTTTGAGTTAACTGATTCCCACAGCCAATGTACAGTTCACTATTTTTTCTCTTCCAATTTCTGCAAATTAGTTGCTTTCTCAAGTGTATAGATTAACATTATATTAACAATAGTCAACAACAGTTCTTCAGTGAGTGGAGTTATTGGTGATATATGTTTGGAGCAGGAGTTTAGTTACATCTTAGGAAAATATTACCATCAATTCTGATACAAAAAAAAACATTTAGGCCATACTTTTGTTAATTGTAATCCTGAAGTCTGATGATCCAGGTTTTCAGGGCCCTTTCAATGTGTTGTGTATGCAGTACTTGATTCTGGAAAGCCCCTATTTGAAATGTTATACTTTAGACAAAGAGAAAATTGTTATGTAATGAGTCTGGAGACAGTCTAGCAAGATAGAAATGACAGTTGCTTGAAGTCTTGAAGTAAACACTGCTGAATATCTGGATCTTTAATAATTGAACAAACTTATTTTGTTTTTTGTTAAAACTTGCAATCACCTGAGGTTACATTTTGTGACTCAGTGTTCTCAGTGGGAAATTTCAGTCAAAAAAAACACAAGTTACAGGTAAAGATAAATACCAATTCTCCAATTTTTCCTTTCTTGCTGCTTGTTGGAGCAAATAATCACTGAATTGACCTCCTTCATATCTTGTAGAACATTACAATATGTAAACACATATGCAGGCGCCACTGAGGCCCAACACAGTTTTTGCCAATTAGTTCAATTTTAAAATCTGTTTTAGAGTATAATAAAATTTAGGAAAAAAGTATTTATAATTTTCACTATTTTATAAACTAATTTTATAAAAATATGAAGTTCTGCATGTTATGTTACCATTGTAGATTCATCACATAGTTTAATTAACCCAATAGAAAATTTATATAACGATGATTAAGGGGAGGCACTGGTGTAGTGCACTAATAATCCAGAGATCCAGGGTAATGTTCTGGGTTCGAATCCCACCACAGCAGAAGGCAGAAATTAATTAAAAGTAAAATCTGGTTATGAAACCATTGTTGATTTCATAAATACCCAACTTTTTCACGGATATTCTTACTTGGTCTGGCCTACAAATGACTCCAGGGCCACAACAATGTGATTGGCTCCTAAATGTCCTCTGAAATGGTCTAGCAAACTCCTCAGTTCTATCACAATCATGAGAAAGTCTACAAAGAATGAAACCTGATGGACCATGTTGCATTGACCACAATACTGAAAATGGCAACTGTTAACTCATCCCTCATCACCCTGTTAGTCCTCCTAACAAACATCTGGGAGCTTGTGCCACAAATTGTCTCACACTGACATCCTTACAAAGTCACACTCATGGAATCATACCTTACCAATAATCTCCCATCAGCATTCCTGTGCATGTCCCATCCTAGCAGCAGGACAGTCCCAGCAATTGGGAAGAAGTTGATCTTGGAATTCCCGTATTGATTCTGGACCCCGTATAGTCTCATGGCATCAGATCAGACATGGGCAAGGAAACTTTCTGTTGGTCACCACATACCGTCCCCCTCAGCTGATGAACCAGTAAAATTCCATGTTGAGCATCACTTGGAGGAAGCACTGAGGGCGGCAAGGACACAGAAGTTTTTTAAAATTTATTTATTAATGTCACAACTAGGCTTACATTAACGCTGCAATGATGTTACTGTGAAAATCCCTGAGTCATCACACTCTGGCACTTGTTCGGAAAATTTATGTTTGGTAGGGGATTTCAATGGCCCTCACCAAGAGTGGCTCAATAGCACTACTACTGACTGAGTTGATCAAATCCTAAAGGACATAGCTACTAGAATGGGCCTGCAGCAGGCGGTGAGAGAGAAAGAAGAGGGAAAATCGGATTTTGCTTTGATTTGATTTGAATTATTATTGTCATATGTATTAACATACAGTGAAAAATATTGTTTCTTGCACGTCAATAAAACAAAGCATACCATTCATCGAGAAGGAAATAAAAGAGTGCAGAATGTGTTACAGTCATAGCAAGAGTGTAAAGAAAAATCAACTTAATGCAAGGTAAGTCCATTCAAAAGTTTGACAGCAGCAGGGAAGAAGGTGTTCTTGAGTAGGTTGGTACGTGACCTCATACTTTTGTACCTTTTTCCCAACAGAAGAAGATGAAAGAGGGAATGTTCAGGATGCATGAGGTCCTTAATTATGGTAGCTGCTTTGTCAAGGCAGCAGGAAGTGTTGATAGAGTCGGTAGATGGGAGGCTAATTTGCATGATGGATTGGGCTACATTCACCACCTCTTGTAGTTCCCTGCGATCTTGGACAGAGCAGGAACCATGTCAAGCTGTGATACAATCAGAAAGAATGCTTTCTTTGGTGCATCTATAAAAATTGGTGACAGTCATTGCTGACATGCCAAATTTCCATAGTCTCCTGAGAAAGTTGAGGCTTTGGTTTCTTAACTATAGTGTCAGCATGGGGGTCCAGGACAGGTTGTTGGTGATCTGGACACCTAAAAACTTGAAGTTCTTGTCCCTTTCCCTAATGATGTAGACAGAGGCATGTTTTCCTTTATGCTTCTTGAAGTATTTGACAACCTTCTTCATTTTGTTGATATTGAGGGAGAGATTGCTGCAACAGTTCACCAGATTTTCTATCTCATTCCTATAGTCTGTTTTGTCATTGTTTGAAATCCTACCCACTATGGTGGTGTCGTCGGCAAACTTGAAAATCAAATGGGAGGGGAATTTGGCCACACAGTCATAAATGTATAAGGAGCATAGTCGGGAACTGAGAACACAGCCTTGTGAGGCATCATGATGAGGATGATCATGGAGAAGATGCTATGGCCTATCCCTACTGATAGTGGTCTGTTAGTTAGAAAATTCAGGATCCAGTCACAGAGGCGGGAGCCAAGACTCAGGCCACATAGTTTGGAGATGAGTTTCGTGGGAATAGTGGTGTTGAAGGCTGTGGTGTAGTCAATAAATAGGAGTCTGACATAGTTGGCCTCATCCTCACCAACCTGTCTGCCACAGATGTATCTGTCCACAACAGTATCAATAGGAGTATTCATTGCACAGTTCTTGTGGAGACGCACTGCCATGAAATGCTAGGGCCAACTGCAACAGCAACAAAATTGTATTCAGCCACAGTCTGTAACCTCATGGCTCAGTTAACTTCATGCTACAATCATGATACATGGTGCAACATAACCTTTTGGAACAGCATCGATGGACCAATTAAAATTTTATTGTTTCAAATTTTGCTATGGTAAAGGATATGAACAGTACCCCAAAATATAAAAGGCAGCGCAACAACTAGGGTAAAAAAGGTAAGGCAGGAGAACCAGAGTACTTCAGAGGGAAGGCAGGAGGCCAGAAGGGAGATAGTGGTGGGTGATGGGAGGATTAAAGGAATAGACAAGCAGTTCTGTGGTCAAAGGCGGGACTCCAGGATGATAGTTTGCCTTCCTGGAGCAGGGGTGCAAGATGTTTCTGAGAGGCTAGAAGGAATTTTGAAGGGCGAGGGGAACCAGGCTGATGTAATTACACATATAGGGGAGAAGGACATAGGAAGGAAAAGCAGGGAGGATATACGAAAGCAGTTCATGAAGTTGGGGGTTAAGCTGAAGAGCAGGGCCTCCAGGGTGGCAACCTCAGGGTGGCTACTAGGGCCAAATAATAGTGGGTACAGGAAAAATGAGATCCTACAGTTAAATGTATGGCTGAAGAATTGGTGTAGAGCAGAGGGTTTTATGTTTGTGGATAATTGGGAATTATTTGTGAAAGAAGGGTGCCTGTATAGAAGGGGCGGGGAACATTTAAATGGGAAGGGCACGAATATCTTAGCTGGGAGGTTAGCTGGAATGTTTCGGCAGCGTTTAAACTAATATGGAGGGGGAGAGGGGATGAGATCAATAGCTCGGTAGGTAGTGGGATTGGGAGCAAAATGGGTGATAGAGTAAATTTGGACAAGAGGAAATTCACCAGGGAGAAGGAGATTCTGAGTGGGCTTGGAGGTTTGGAGTGTGTTTGTTTTAATGTGAGGACCATAACAGGAAAAACGGAGGAACTTAGGGCCTTAATGTTCGCAAGGAACTTAGATCTGATTGCAGTGACAAAGACATGGTTAAAGGAATGGGTGCACTGGCAGCTGAATATTCCTGGGTATAAGTGTTACTGGGTATAAGATAATCACTGAGCTGTCGTGTTGCCCATCAACTGTTCCAAATTAAGCGTAGACTAACTACATGAAGCAATAGGCTACTCTCGAAAAAATCCAAGAGCAGCCTCTCACGACCCATTGCATGTATGCTCCTTGTTGGATTTGCGCCAATGGGAGATTGCACATTCTCCCCATGCTTGCATGGGTTTTCTCCGGGTGCTCCAGTTTCCTCCCACACCCCAAAGATGTGTGTTCTTAGGCTGATTGGCGAAACAAATTATTCCTAAATTGTCTCCCCAAATTGGCTCCAATGCAGATTTCCGTAAACATAGAAAAGGGTCATAGGTGGAAGTGGGAACGTTAAAATGGCGGCGCAGCTCATTGGGTCGAAGGGCCTATTTCCCGTGCTGTTTTGTTCTTTGTTCTTTGTAGTAATCCAAGGCATGGAAAGATACTGGAGGATGTGAATGGACATAGAAATTGGAGAGGTTGAATATGTCATTCCAGGAAAGTATGAGGACTGATAGGCTGAGACTTAAAAAATGAAGAGAATTTTAAGTTTTTTGGATTGAGAAAGAAGAGGGAATAGATAGTGAGTTTCATTGTCCTCCTGTGGTAGCTGAGCCAACCCAATAATTTTCAGTGTCTGCTTGGTCTGTATTTTGAGGTGAAGCTATACCATAATTTTCCATTCTCAATTCAGTGGTGGACATTTATTTCAAAAGTCAGGAGGCTAGGTCACTGTCTGTGTGGAGTTTGCACATTCTGCCCATGTCTGCATGGGTTTCCTCTGGATGCTCTGGTTTCCTCTCACAGCAACTTAAACAAGACAAAAATATTCAACAATTCACAAAATAACTTATCAGCTCACTTTAAAATCACTTCCATCATTTCACCTGAATATTTTATGGTACAACTGTACGAGGCTGAAGAATAAAGTTCAGTGCCTACATCTCAGACATCAAGTCAAGTTGTCACATTCAAACTTGCACATATTACAGAGTATTGCCTTGTTTCCATCACAGTGCATGTCGAAAAACTGCAATGACATTGAAAGTAAAAAGAAAGGCTTCCATTCACATAGGAAACATGACAGCTGAGCAGCTTACACCAAGATCCCAATGAACACTCTTTTAGTGCTGCACTATAATTATACTGTAAGATTGATATATAAAATACAACCTTCTGAATCCACAAAACGGCCTGAACCCTGGACTTTCCTTCTTTCCATCCTGACGTAGCACCACACTCCACACAACACCTTGCCTTCAGCATCATGCTCAATTTTATACCGATAGGACTTTAAACTAATAAGGGGTAGGGAAGATTCAGCAAAGAGTAAATCTATAGGTTTTCAGGAAAAAGTCAAGGCTATAGAGTTAAGAGATGATTTGGGTAACATCAAGCAGATTATATTAGGAAGGACAGCGAGCTTAATAACAGAAATCGGACGAGAGTGACTACGGGCACTATTTTACTACCTCAAAAAATAGCAATCGAGGCAAATAGAGAATTCCGTTCTGTGAGCCTCACCCGCCCCAGTTTCAGCATATGTCAAGAAAATAATAAAAGGCTGAAATCAGAAGTACGATACCCTGAACATGCAAAGCATTTGTAACAAGATGGACATATTAATAGCACAAATAGAGATAGATGGATTTGATCTTATGGTTATGACATTGTTGCAGAGTGACCAAAGTTGGAACCTAAATATTCTAGGGTCTGTGACTTTTAGAAAAGAGGGGCAAATTAGGAAAAGAGGTGAGGTAGCTTTAATAACAAAAGGTAAGATAAACAAAGTATCATAATCCAGAAAATCAGGATATAGCATCTCTCAATGGGAGGAGTTAAGAAATAACCAAGTACTGAAAACACTGTTGGGTAACGTAGGTCCCATTGACAGTAATCATGTTGTTAGACCAAGTATGATTTGAAAATTAGAGGAGCATACAACAAGAACAGTTCAATAACCCTGAGAGATTTGAATCTTCAAATAGACTGGCCAAACTAAGCTGGCAGAAATAACATGGAGGATCAGTTCATAGAACGCATTCGAGACAGTTTTCTTGAATAATACGCTGAGGAACCATTTAGGGAAGAGGACATTTTAATTTTGTATTGCCAAATGAGACAATGATAAAGGATCCAAAGAATGATCATCATTGGAAAGAATTTCATATTAAGTTTGAAAATGGTGTAGGTTGCAAATTTAAACAAAGCCAATTATGGATTTTTGAAGGGTGAAATTTCTGAGGTACATTACGAAATTGGATTAAAAGATATGATAATATTTAAGCAATGACAAACATTTGACATTCAGAATCAGTGTTCTTGCTCATTCTCTTTCTCCTCTCTTCAAGAGTAAACAAGGTAATCACCTCTGTTAATCTTTAGGGTCTCTGCTACCTCCCAGATGTATCAATGGGTGGCTTGCTGTTGGATACATGCCCACTCTGCCTGGAAAGACCCAGTTGCATTGGAATTCTATGCTGCTGTGATGTTGATGGATCAATGTGATATATCTAGTTTCTGGGTGAAGAGAGTTTAACATACTTTCTGCTTTTGTGTCCTAGTTTGCTTCTCATTTTTAGCCTATGCCGCTAGCTAGCAGCAATGCAAATAGCAGAGCCAAATGTGTAAATCTCTCCTTGTCGATGTTTAGCATCTCCATTGGCAAACTTTCTCATGGTGACACGTGGAAACTTGGTTGCTTCCACTCCCAGACTAAAGTTTCAGAGGGACTCAGAGGAGGTTTGACCACCCGATGTGCAGTGTGCAGGTCCACCATCATGTAGACATATCAAAGGCACCAAACCCTCAGCAGTGGGCAAATAGCTCCATAGCCTGCGGAAACCTCAGGGGAGTTGAAGGCTAAGGGAGTAAAGCCCTGACAAAGGCAGACTGATGTCTGAACGTATCATCTTTCTGAGAACTCCTGCTACCAAGCTGTACCAAATGTAATGCTTTGCGTTTCTTTGGACTCAACCAGGGAGGTCAAGAAGGGAACCTTAACTTTTGGGCAGTGCAAAGTTTCCATAAATGTTTGCCCAACCTAGTTTGAAAGATGCGCCTCAGATCAGTCAGAATGTCTGATTGATGTCATTATTCAACCTCTCCTCGGGTTGTTGGTGTGCCTGCACGGTGCATGCCATTTAATGGCTTCGGGGCTTCCATGGTGCGGCTGGTGAACCAAGTACAGTGGTCGCAATGTTTCAAGAAAGCAAACATATGCTACCTTTCAAAATGTTTCAGAACTGGGCTTGGAACAGATTATCATGCTGTAATTGCTAAACAAGCATTTCCTTGCCAGGGGCTTGTGCATCGCAACAATGATCCTTTGTTCATCACCTTTCATAAACAAGTATCTGATTCTCATTTTTCAACAAGGTACTCATTTTTGTATCATATGTGGTTTCTTGATTTACTATAAACCTGCAGACAACTCCAACAGAAGTCAGCAGGTAGTAGCAAGTTTCAGATTTGCACAGAAACCCAAAAGCAACACCCGATCCTGTCACTGGATTATAGTATGTTCTTTCGCCCACCTCAGGTAATGGCATCTCACTGGGTCAGCAACTGAAAACAAAATCAGATCCTTCGTTATCACTTGGACTCTTCAGTTACTATCTTTCCACCAGAAGCGTGTGCTCTTGCAAAACAATCTTACATTTCTCCTGGTAATTAGTGCAGAGCCTGCCGATCTCCCCAGAACAATCCCTCACCTGCATTTGCCTTGAATTACTATCTAATTTTTAGGTTAGATTTGGAGCACTAAATAGAATTAAATACATTTTTGTAAGTTGCCTCAAATCAGTTAACAAATACCGCACCTGTTTTTTCTGCCCAAACCACAAATTCCCTTCAAGCTCATTCCATCTCCTTATTAATTTCTGATTCAAAATCAGCCTTAAATAATTACCACCTCTGCGTGAGGAAGATCTGTTGTAAGGTGTCCTGGAAGCAGATAATACTCAGGAGACATTCACCAAAGACTGGTGTTTCTTTTCTTGCATTATGATCTTTTTACTACTTTTGTGGTTGAATAAGGGAGAGTTTGTGACACTGTGGTAGCATCCCTATCACTGGGTCAGCGGCTCCAGGGTTAAATCCCACTTCAGGAATTGATGGTCATGGAAGGTGCATGCATAACATGGCCAAACAGGTTACCAGCCTATAAATACTTTTGATATGCTGTTTGGCAAATGGCGAAGAGTGGGAGAGTTTCCCACGTTAGCCATTTTGTAAGAGATAGTGGCAAACTACTGAAGTATGCTCTCAACAAAACCATGAGCCACTCCAATTGAAGTCCACTGCTGCCAGTACCTTCTTAGGATATGGCATCTGGAGGATGTTAAGTCAGTACTTTTGCAATTACTTTTAATAACACCTTCTCAAAATAATAAACATAAATTTATCAGTGTGAATGTTATCACCTTGACCGTTTAGACGAGGAAGCTGAAGACATGGAATTGGTTAAATGGGAGGCTCCAGAGTCTCTCAGAGTCAAATTTTGCTAGCCAAAGTTGTCTTTTCATTGCAATCACTTAACAGAGACTAACGATCAAGAAGGTTTATTTATATACTCCCATATCGTAAGGAAAATCTACAAGAAGATGAGGAAGTGGAACAGGAGAGCCAGCTGCCAAATCAAGAAACAGAAACTGATATTCCAGAATTTTCAATTATTACAGGATGACTCCAAATAAAGTCACCACACATCCTTCTTCACACTCAGAACCCCTTGACAAAAGAAGAACCACTCCCTCCTGACTAACTACCATCTTAAACAACTTTGAACTATGCTTAAAGACCTCTAGCATGGCCCATTCTGTAAAGAGTGCTCACAGTACTACAATTTTGTTGTAAGGACATCTGGTCCTTCCTCATTGTAGTTGAATACTTCTCTCAATAGATCAAGGCTCTTCAATTGCACACACAACAGTCACCTAGGAGCTTGTGAGATCCTTGAAGGAAATGTTTGAGAGTCACCTGCAGCCAGTGGTGTCCGATAATAGTCTACAGTCGGCAAATGGATACTTCACCCAATTTACCCATCAGTTACAGTTTTCAACACTATACCACCTCTCCATAGTAACCACAATCAAATGGTATAGCAAAAAGAGGTGTCTGCATCATTAAGATCCTTCTGGATTGAGGACAGTCCTTACAGGCAACAGCAGGTTTTTGCCTACAATAAAAGGAACCACACCAGAAACTTTCCACAGTTACATAGAGGAGACATGTTATGAATGATGAGAGGGTGTCTTTGCCTGGAGAGACAATGGCCATCCAAGTTCATACTTCATCCATGCAGCAGAAGGAATGAGCAGGAGGAACAAGAGGTGCCTCCTTGGTATCCCTCAAGGCAAACCTTCTACTATATGCTTGAGAAAAGACAACCAATACCAGAAATACAGACTGCAACACAAACTCTGAATCAACACATGGTGCCCAAATTATCAAAGCTTATCATTCTTCTGAATGTCACCAAAATGAGATCTAAAAGAATTCTCAAATCGCCAGAGGATTTGTTTTTACAAAGTCAGAGACATGAGGGGAGAGAAGGAGTAGAATGATTGTAATATAAAAACGATGGGTAAAGAACTGGGGGAAGTGTAGTATCATGCAGAGCAAGATTAATGTGGGGCTCTTAAATAGTGTTGCCCACAGTGCCATGTAAAGAGATATATGCCTTGTGGATTGAACAGTGAACAGTGTAGAAAAAGGTATAGAGTTAGCTGATCACTTGGCTATACCCTGGGAGGACTTTCTGTTCCAGTTTTCAGTGAGCAGGAAAGTTGGTGGGTGAGTAACTACAACAGGAGTCTCCAGTGGCTTTTAAGCAGGCAGGATTTCCTGTTGCTATTGTCCTCACTGCCCACCAATGATGTAATGGGGTTCCTACCATGAAAGGTAGGGGACTCCATAACTGTACATTTAAACATCTTTAGTAGGGCTTCCCCACTGTATTACCTCCACACATAAGCAAGTTCCCCCCACCTCCCAATTCACTACTGTATTTACCCTGCTAATTTATCCTGAAACTAAGGGTCAATTTAAAATGGACAATTAACCTAATCTTCGGAATGTGGAAGGGAACTGAAGCACCCAGAGGAAACCTATACATACCTGGGAAGAATGTGTAAACTCCACACTGATAGACATCTGAGGTCAAAACTGAACCCGGATCCCTGATGCTGTGAGGCAGCAGCGTTAATCACTGTTCCACTATGCCACCAACGTCAAAGATGGGGTCATCATATGTCAATCATAATCGCGAAAAGCTGCAAAAGGCCACCAGAATTTTATGAATGGAGAATGGTGAAATGAGGAACACCTCCAGACTTCACACTTATCTATGTGAACCACCTGACGAAAAAAAATCATCAACGATTGCGAGAAAAGATGTGACAGCAGGATCAACTTATGCAAATGTTATTCAGCTCGGAGTTTGCTCTCTGTTTCGTGCAGAATATTATCCTGCTGTTTTTTTCTTTTGATTTGATTTATTATTGGCACATGTATTAAAATACAGTGAAAAGTATTGTTTCTTGCACACTGCACAGACAAAACACACCATTCATTGAGAAGGAAATGAGAGAGTGTAGAATATAGTATAACAACCATAGCTAGAGAAAGATCAACTTAATGCAAGGTAAGTCCATTCAAATATTTGGTTAAAGTCTTCCTACATAAATGTAATAACAAGGACTACAAGTTTAACAATGCCAAATGGTTAACAGTCCCTTTGAACAAATGGCTGCTGAACATCATATTGACGTAAAGAACCAAATTGAGCAAATTCAGAAAATCTCAAAACTACCACTCTTTAAAAAATTGTCTGTGAGATATCTCTCCATTCATTCATCAGCAAAAAGATCAATCTGGACAATGATATTGATCCATTTCCATGAGAGATGCTGTTGCATTATGGCAAACAGAATGAGAATGAGATGCTCTCTCTGGGAGAAACTCCTTTCACATCACTCCACCTGATGATGTTGAGTATTAATGTGTGCAGAAAATCATCACATCTGGCCTCAGAAACAGACTTCTCACAATTAATTATACTGCACAGCTTTTCAATGTCTATTTATTTTCTTGTTGGGCAAAGAGGAATTTTCAGACTCCATAATATTGATCTGAGGTTACTGAATGGCTAAACTTGTTCATTATTCAACTATAACCTCTTTACACTTGTGATAATTTTAACCTATAACTTATTTCCCTATTATTATTTATATCTCAACATTTCCCATCCTTCACTGTGTCATTTGTGCATTTGGTAAATAATAACAAATGTTCTTAACAAAGTGTTAAGTGATGAGTAGCTGGAATACTGAACAAGCTGAATGCCATACAGGACAAAGTAGCCTGTTTTATTGGAACCCTAAAACATTCACTCCCTCCACCACCATCATCAAGAAGGGTGGGGCAAGAGAAATTTGCAGGTGGGGCATCACCTGCAAATTCTCCTCCAAGCTGATCACCATTCTGACTTGGAATTTTTTTTTTGATTCATTCATATGATGTGGCTTTTGCTGCCTGAACCAGCATTTATTGCCATCCTTAATTGCCCTTGAACTGAGGGCATTTTAAGAGACAAACACACTGTTGTAGATTTGGAATCACATGGTAATATGGCAGATTTCCTTCCTTAAAAGACATTAGTGAACCAAATGGGTGATTATGACAATTGACAATGGTTTCATCATTTGAGTTTTAATCCCAGATTTTTATTAAATTTATACTTCATTGTCTGCCATGATGAGGTTCAAACCTGTGTCCCCAGAGTATTAGCCTGGATCTCTGCGTAATTAGTCTGGTGACAATACCACCAGGCCATCACCTCCTCAGTTATCACTATTGTTCCTTAACTGTCACCAAGCAATAGTGTCTCACATGCTGAGATAATCCTGCCTGGTAGTTGTTGACATTTGTAGGGTCCTGAAAGAAAATCCTGTGCCCAGTGGACCAGCTGGGTAAATATTGCCATTGTCTTTAACACAACCTTAATTTCTTTCCTTCCTCCAGAGATGTGCAGGAGATACTTGTAAGATATTGCAATCAGTTGTCAACAAATATGTCTCAGAGTTGACCAATGCCGTGTTTGCCAGGGCTGGGTCTGATATGTACTTTTTAACCAATGAGTTCAGTTAGAATGATTTCAAGCAGCAGCAAGAGGAGAATCAACATGAGGAACAGAAAGAGAGGAACAATCAAATAACCTTTCACTCCACCTGCTCTTCTGCAGCTACAGAAATAACGTTATGCATATTTCTGGAAGGTTTCCAGGGAGCTGCTATGATGCTTTCACTCTGCATTAGCGAAGGCTCCCTGAAATCTTTCCACCTTGAAGCAGAACTAACAAATAATCCCTCATTAAAGAAGGGTGATCCTCTGAACACATGGCTGATGACACTCATTAAGATCCCAATCAATGATCCCCAAGAGAGGTACTGTAGAAGTCACTCAACCACTAAATCCATTCTTGAGCAAGCAATGAGATGCTGGAGATGTGTTTTAGGTGCTTTGACAGACCTGTGGCATGCATCAGCCAGGTACCCACAGTGATAGTGGTCTGTTGCACCTTGCACTGCATAGCATAGTAGAGGTCTGAAGCTGTAGAGTGAAGAAGGTACGGAACACACGGTCTTTTTGATCCAGGGTGAGCAACACCACGATCATAGGCCTCAAGGGAATCATTGCTGAACTTTGGTACTGCCTTATTTTTCCTTGGTGTCATTTCAGCCTTGGCTGTAGAAAGTAATGTGTGTGTTAGCTGGAATTTAGAAATTGCTCCATTAGCTTATGGCAAAGCAGACGAATCACTGGCCACCCCACCATGTGATTCAACGAACTATTTGCCAATGCATAATTAATAAGCTACCAAGCGTAACATTGAGTATGATTTCCCAATCCACTGGCCAGTGGGAAATTCACCATTAATCCCACATGCTATCATATTTCATCTCCAGAGTGGAAAATTCCACTCCTGCTTGCTGCTTTACTTTTATTTTCTTTTCTTGAATTTATTTGTATGGTGTCACAGCTGGGTCATTATCATTCTGCAACAATTCAGCAGACCCAGGTAAGAGTAAATCATTCTGCTCCTCATGTAACATGACCAAGTAATGCTTTTCTTTATGCATAGCCATGTGCCCTGCAGCACAACTGGTGTCAAACTCTTGACAGTGACTTGCACGTGTTCTGTGCTATTCCATTGAAAATCCTATTAACACCAGAGCTATTATGTTTGCAGACAATGATTTATGACAATGATTTATTATTATTCTTAGACATTTGTAACTTGAGGTGGCTGACTGGATTTTAATACTTTAACTGTTTGCTATTGGAGATATGATACGACCACACTCCCACTCATGATGAATGTCACAAACATGGTGTAGGCACTGAACTTGATCCAGGATAAGGGATGGAATATCTCTGTCTACGCCATAGAGTAAATCTATTCAAAGCCATTTGTATATGCCTGGAAGCCTAAGATTTTCCAATGGTTTATCAATAGAATGACTACCCCAACGATGAGCTGCCAAATCTTAGCTGAATTATATGGGTAAAGTCAAATGCTACCTGAAAGAAAATTCTACAATTGAGTCATGTTTGGCTGTTTTCATAGATATTTTAGCAGCTGTTTGCAATGCAGCACTTTCAAGAGGACAAGAAGCATGCCTTTCGCTCACTTTATTGGGATTGGAATGGGTGAAGGAATGGTGGTCATGATCTCAGATCAATCCAGAATTGCCTAAAGTTTGCTATTTTCAAGTTTTGAAGTTTTCAGATTTGCAGATGACATCACTATAGTGGGTTGGATCTCAAACAATGATGAGACGGAGGACAGGAAAGAGATAGAGAATCTGGCGAACTGGTGCGATGACAATAATCCCTTCCTCAATGTCAACAAAAGAAAGCAGATAGTCATGGATTTCAGGAAGCATAGTGGAGGACATACTCCTGTCTATATCGAAGAGGATGAAGTGGAAATGGCCGATGCTTCGAGTTTCCAGATCACCAACAACCTGTCCTGGTCCCTCCATGCTGACACAATAGTTAAGAAAGCCCACCAATGCATCTACATTCGCAGAAGGTAAAGGAAATCTGGCATGTCCTCTACGACTCTCACCAACTTCTATAGCACTATAGAAAGCATTTTATCTGGTTATATCACAGCTTGGTATGACTTCTGCTCTGTCCAAGACTGCAAAAGTCTACAAAGGGTCATTAATGAAGCCCAGTCCATCATGCAAATCAACCTCCCATCCATTAACTCTGTCTACACTTCCCACTACCTTGGAAAAGCAGCCAGCATAATCAAGGACCCCACGACCCCAGGCTCTCTTCTACCTTCATCAGTGAGGAAAAAGACATAAAAGTCTGAGGACTCGTGCCAACCAACTCAAGAACAGTTTCTTCCCTGCCGCTGTTGGAGTTTTGAATGGACCTACCTCGCGTTAAGCTGATCTTTCTCTACACTCTGGCTATGACTGCAACACAACATTCTGCAGTCTCTCGTTTTCTTCTCTATGACGGTATGCTTTGTCTATATTGGGTGTAAGAAACTATATTTTTCACTGTATACTAATATATATGACAATAATTAATCAAATCAAATCAATTTTTTTCAAAATGGATGCGTTTGCATGACAGTCACACATTTAAACAGTCAATTTGCAGAAACAGAAGTCAATTATAACTTACCAAGATTTGTGGTAATGGAATAGGAGTCGTCAAAATGAGGTCAAAAGAGTTGTTATCCTGTTAATGTCAATCGTTGGCATGCTGCCGTCTTTGCAAAGAGCTATAACCAGGCATTAAACAGGTCATTTCAATGTGCAAACTGAGGTTCTTGAATCTACAGAGGACCTAGATTCCTAATTTAAGGTAGAACTAGTCGGATTAAGCATTATGTGCAGTATGACTAGTTTTACTGGCAATGGAGACAAAGAGTCCTGCAAAATTAAATTTCAGTTTGTGGGAGCAGAAGGGGTAAGAGAGCTCCTGAGTGGGCCCACAAATAGAATTCGGACTATATTGGTCTAAGTGTTTCCTCCTGCTCCTCATTTTTGCTGCCAGCTGCTCAATATTGGGCCAGCCTGTATTCAGATCACTGCATCATGTTGTCCATTTCTGATTTTATGCTAATCAATCTAACTTGCACATCTTCGGACAGTGGGAGGAAACTGTGGCATCCAGAGGAAACTCATGCAGACACAGAATGTGCAAACTCCACACAGTCATCCAAGACCGGAATTGAATCCAGGCCCCTGGAGCTGTGAGGCAGCAATGCTAACCACTGTGCTGCTGTCACCCCAAATCTGTGCCACAGCATTAAACTACAGAGAAAAAAGGGGAAAGAATGATCACAAAGTACATACAATAATTATACGGTTCAGTAGTGATGAAATATGTCTCTGTTATCTTTTTGGAATAGACTTCACACACTGAGGTATTCTTTCTCATGCTGTACCTCCACCTGTTTTATCCACTGCTCTGCAAAATTATTCAAACATTGAGGAAGAAAAACATAATCAAACAGCACATTCCTTCACTTGTCTATAATAGGCAGAATACAGACTATGTTCATCCAACCTGCCCTTGCAAATTCCAAAACAAAGCATCTACGGTTAGAAAGGATTCCACAATTGGGCAGCAATTGCTGATAGCTGCACTAGAACCAATTTAAGATTATCAGCCAAACTCAGAACATGACTCAATTACACTTGTTGGAAGTGACATACATTTCTACGCAGGGACCTGTTCTGAACAAATAAAAGAAATTTGTTCAAACCTCACATATTTTTTGAATTATTTGAATTTGGAGACCCCATAGTTCCTCATTGCTTTCTCCACCTTGGCCAATCAAAGTTGATTGCCAACCGGCAGCATCCTTTTCAAGTCCATATTAATTCAAGCATTATAAATTGTTGTAATTGTTTGAAATTTAGTATTCTTGCATTTATCCCAATGAGTTCAAGACATAGCATTTCAGCAACATGTCTCTCTCTCCAACAACATTCAAGTTCTATACTACCAAACCATTGTAAGAACAGCAGAATCAGAAAACAACATAATAGCAGATGAAAATGAGGATTATTTCCTCAAACACTAGTATACTATGATATGGAGATAAAACATGTTATTGACAAAGACGAATGTCTCACCAAGGCCATTCCAGCACACCCACTACTTGCCTTCAAGCAACCACACAGCCTCAAACAGATCATTGTTTGCAGCAAACTACCCAGCCTTCAGAAGAACTGCGACCACATCACCATAGAATCCTGTCATAGCAACCTCTGCAAAATGTGCTGGATCATTGACACGGATGCCATCATCCACCAGGTACATAATACATACTCATGCAACTTGCCAACATTGTCTTCCTCATATATTGCAGGAAAGGATGTCCGGAGGCATGGTACATCAGTGAAACCATGCAGACGCTATGACAACGGATGAACGGACACCGCTTGACAATCACCAGGCAGGAGTGTTCCCTTCTTGTTGGAGAACACTTCAGTAGTCAAGAGCATTCAGCCTCTGATCTTGGGTAAGTGTTCTCCAAGGTGGCCTTCAAAAGACACCACAATGCAGAATTGCCGGGCAGAAACTGATAGCCAAGTTCTGCACACATGAGGATTGCCTCAACCAGGATCTTGGATTCGTGTCACACTACGTGTAACCCCCACCATTTGGCCTGGGCTTGCAAAATCTTACTAATTATCCTACCTTGAGGCAATTTACACCTCTTTAACCTGTGATCATTCCTTTCCCCACTCGCACTATCTGTACCTGTAAAGACTTGATTACCTGTAAAGACTTGCATTCCAACCATTCTCTTGCAATTGAGTCTTTATCAATATATGCCCTGTTGTGAACCCAACTTTCCACTCACCTAATGAAGGAGCAGCGTTTCAAAAATTCGTGATAACAAATACGTTTGTTGGACTTTAACCTGGTGTTGTGAGACTTCTAACTAGTACACCAAGAAAACTGATTTTCCAGATGCTAATACAAGATATATTTAATTAAATACCTCAGCTGGATCTTTAAGAATCTTTTCCTGTCCACTTATATCTTAAGTATTGATCAATCATTTTTAGCAATAAGATACTCAGCACTCAATTCGTGTTTGCTAATACCTATCTTATGTTGTGGAGCATCATCATTCTCAGCACAATGAGCAAACCCAGTCCTATTCCTCTTGCAGATTCCACTGTTATTCCCCCACTACTACAGTAGACACAATTTGATCAGGTTTCAACAATTCGATTCTGTTTTATTTTCAATATATTTTTTAAATGCTCGCATTTGTTTCTCAAATACGAAAAGTGACGAAGCAGCAAAATCCAGTCTGTGGAAAATTAATCTGCTTCAGCTTTAAGAATGGACATCTTTTTATAAATAGCTGAAGTTGAAAGACAACCATTTTGAATGGGTAAACAGAACACGTGGTGAGAAGTCAAGAGAATGTGGAGAATTTGTCATTGGATCATTAAAATTAAACTGCACTAAATTTGGGTATGATGCCTATAAGTGTATGAACTAAGATCATTTGAAAAATGTGTAGCCTACTTATAAGTAAAAGCATGCTACAAGTGTGAAACATGCTGCTATTGGATACTGAATGCTTAAACAACTCAGAAAGGCAACATCATACATTTTACAGTGCTATTGCTTGTGCTTTACTTTGTAATAAACTTGGTGTTCTATATCAAGGTTTATTATTATCAATAATTAGGTAAAACACCAGATTTAATTACATATGTATTTAATGAGATCACTTAAAGAAATAGCATTAAGTATAAATGAAGCCCACTCCATCACTTAAACCAGTCTCCCATTCATTAATACTGTCTACACTTCCTGCTGCCTCAAAAAAGCAGCCAGCATATTTAAGGACTCCAGACACCCTGGATATACTCTCTTCCACCTTCTTCCTCGGGAAAAAGATACAAAAGTTTGAGGATACATACCAACCGGCTTGAGTACAGCTTCTTCCCTGCAGCCATCAGACTGTTGAATGGACCTATTTTGCATTAAGTTGAACTTTCTCTGCATCCTCTCTATGACTGTAAGACTACATTCTGCACTCTCTCCTTTCCTTCCAAATGTATTGTATGTTTTGTTTGTATAGTAATCAGAAAACAATACTTTTCACTGTTTACTAACACATGTGACAACAGTAAATAAAATAAAATAAAATCATTGCATATCAAGGCTCTGATCAAGGCTTCATGTACCACAGTCATGCTATCTGCCTGAACTGTTCTCAGTGAAGGATTCATAAACTAAAGAAAGCACACATTTCAAAGATATGTTGCATGACGTGTCAAACATGCAGTGCCACCAACAGTGTACTGCGCATAATGCCATGGCAATCTTAAAGGATAACAGCAGTGTTGTAACATCAAGTTAATATACTCGTGCCCATATTTGGTTAGGATTACCACAGCTTTCATTTTGCTCTGAATATAACAATTTAGATGGTGTTGGGAGTAGCATTAACATTTATCAACCACCTCATTTAAACGGGTGATTAATTTACAGATTTATGTAAGAGATCAGTATTAGGATGAAAGATAAAATATAGTGAGTGATAACTCAAATGCTCTAACTTCAGAGAAAACCAACTGCATAGGAAAATAACAATATTTGGTCAGAGTATCCTTTCTATCAAGCTTTTGTTTGGATAATTTTAGTTTCAAAGTTAATGTTGGATATTTTGTATGCACACTGGTGAAGGGGAAAGAAGGGGATGGCATGGTGGCACAGTGATTCACACTGCTGCCTCACAGTGCCAGGTATGCAGGGTCACTGTCTGTGTGAGTTTCCTCCAGATGCTCTGGTTTCCTCCTATAGTTCAAAGATATGTGGGTAAGGTTAATGGTCATGCTAAATTGACCCTAGTTTCGGGGAGATTAACAGGGTAAATATGTGGGGTTATGGGGATAGGGGGGATTTGCTGTCTCAATGGGCCGAATGGCCTCTTTCTATACTGTGAGGGTTGTATGGTTCTAAATGGTGATAATTTCACTTCCTTTTGTAAATACATTGATCAGTTTGGAAAATTGTTAGCATGACATTGCATCCCATTTCCCCCATTATAAGCTTTGACAAAGAAGAACAAATAACAATGTTTCTCTGAAATACTTCCGATAATATGTTTTGAATGGTAATGTACTTTTTAAAGTAATTTCCTTGATATATTTTGCATTAACAAACTTCTTACCTCCTTGGATTAGTTTCTGTATTTTTTTTCCATGCAAGATATATAGTGTGGTCTGACCATTTCGAAGCACTCTTTCATTAATATGACAGAATGATATTAGTGTGATGAACAGATTTAAGTTTATTTATACCATGTCATTTTGCTCATTTTGCAAAGGAGCCAGGAAATAACTCAGTGTTAAAAAGTATCCGGGAGATAAATGTGACTGATCTTTATCTGTTCGAGTATTATGCAGCTTTACTCTCATGAGGGGAGATGGTGTATTATACTGATTCTTTCCTAGGCAGGTTATGGTGTGATGAGTATATATGTAAACATCAGTTGACACTGATGAAGGCACCCAAAGAATTTCAAGTGTTAGTGTACTCCAGAAAACACCCTGTGTATAGAGCATGCCACTAAAAGCAAGTCTGATGGATAAAAAAAATAACAAGTTCCATTGCCAGTCTAAACCTTGTTGCAGAGAATTCATTTTACCCAATTGCCTTAAAACACCTAAAAAGCAAACTATGGAATCTCCTAAGAATCTTTTAGTACTTTGTTTTAAATAATAACATTATTTTTACTAGCTGTCATGCATCAGGTCAAGGGGTTGGTGAGTGGCCTCCATTAATCAGGAGATGTTTTGGTTTCCAAGATATACAACTATCTCCTTAAGTTTACAAAAAATTGGGAAGAACCTTTTACCATTTACAAAAAACAACATAGGTGTTGTGAGAAATTAAAAGAAGATGGTGCAAAACTTTTAAAGCACAAAATTTCTTTCACAGTCTTTAGTTATACCATATTTAAATATATGATAATGAAATGCCATTAAATTTTAAGTTCTCTTTGACCTACCCTCCTTAATGTACATGAATTGTAAAATAATAAAATTATTTGCATGAAAACATCAGGGTCAGATCAAGGAAAATTTTATAGTTTGGAATATGGGCTGATGACCTCATGTTCAATTGGAAAGATGATGCTCAATAAATGTTGTGTGGTGCTTTTTCATAAACATCAGCTTCTCTTCTATTTTAATAGCAACAAATATTGAGAAAAAATACTGCAGTGCAAGATATTTGGATACCATTTTCCTTGGGTAAGCACAAGAGTGACAGACCAATTTTTCTATTTCACACTCTCTTCAATTTGTGTGCCTTCAAGTTGTTGTTATTTGAAAAGCCATATCTGTCCAAAGATATGTTGGTTAGGTTGATTAGCTATAGCAAATTGACCCTAGTGTTAGAGGGATTAGCAGGGTAAATGATTAAGGTTACAGGAATTGGACCTGGTCTTAGAAATTGTGGTCCGTACAGGCTCGATGGGTTGAACGGCCACCCTGTGGGATTCTATGTTCCTTACCCTTAATTAGAATTGGACCTAAGAGTGAAATGCTATCTAGTTTTCAAATCATAGATGCAGAGTTTACTTCAGTTTATTTATTAGTGTCACAAGTAGGCTTATATTAATACTGCACTGAAGTTACTGTGAAAATCCATACTTTGGCACCTATTTGGATATACTGGGGGAGAATTTACCATGGCCAATGCACTTAACTATCACGCCTTTTGGACTGTAGGAACAGCACTTGGAGGAAACCTACGTAAACATGGGGAGAATGTATAGACTTCATACAGAAACCCAAGCTGGGAATTGAACCTGGGTCCCTGGCACTGTGAGGCAACAGTGCTAACCACTGTGCCATCATGCCACCAGTTACTTGAAAAAAATTTTCCATTCATAGTATTTAATAAGGAAGTTAAATTCATATAGACCAGTGATTGTCAGCCTAACTAGACGTGATTGATTAAAGCATTATGACTTCTGATTTTTCCACCAATGTTTTTATAAGAAAATGTAATCTGGATTTTGTTGGGCCAATGGGGATCTCACCCATCAGCCAGAGAACTGGTGGGGAATCTTTGCCAGTATTGTGAGGGAGGCCTACTAGAATCATATTGTCTCCCAAACATTGAATTGGCTGCACTGTATCACTTTCTCCAGCAATTGAGGTCCCTGGAGCAGAAATCCTGACTGCCAATGATTGGCAGGTAGTTCCTCATGCCATCTGGTGGCAGGACCAATACCCAAAGACCTCAGGCCACAGTTGAGTGGACAAAAGTTGCAAAATGGACTAGAAGGAAAGTTGGAGGGAAGGGAAGAAATCATAATGTTTTTGTCAATCACCTCAATCGGACACAGAGTGCCTGATATTGAGGATCCCTCCTTCATGAGACCACTTGGAAACCTGATAGCTTTTGTTGGACAGACTTCCAAAAGTATGGAAGACCTATGCAGGCTCCATTCAATTTCTGACCAATCACTAAATTGCAGTTAGTTCAGAAATAATTCAATTCACTCAGAAATGGAAGGCATTGTTTCATTGGCAGTAAATATGACTCCAGGATAGTGTGTTGCCTTCCTGGTGCCAGGGTTGAGGATATCATGGAATGGCTACAGGACATACTTCTGGGGCAGGGTGAGTAGCCAGATCAAAGTGTACATTGGTACAAGTGATGTAAGTAGGAAGTGGAATGAGATCCTGAAAGCAGATTTTAGGGAGTTAGCAAAGAAATTAAAGATCAGACCTCTAGAGCAGTGATTTCAGGATTACTTCCAGTGCCACATGCTTGCAAGCAAAGGAATAGGAGGACTAATCGATTAAATGTGTGGCTGGAGAATTGATATGGGAGAATCCTGAGGCAATGGGACTGGTTCTGTAGCAGATGAGACCTGTACATCTGCACTGGTTACACCTTAGCAGGACCAGGACAATATCCCTGCAGGGAGATTTGCTAGCGATGTAGGAGTTGGTTTAATCAAGCTTGTGTGTCTGTGGTGGGTGGCAGGCAGCATGATGCTTCACACTGCTGCCTCACAGCACCAGATGGTAGGTTCAATTTAAGCCTTAGCTGACTGCGTGTGTGGTGTTCACATGTTCTCCCCTATCTGCATGGGCTTCCTCCGGGTGATCTGGTTTCCTCCCACAATGCAAAGATGTGCAAGTCAGATGGATTGGCCCTGCAAAGTTGTCGCTTAATGTCCAAAGGTGGATAGGTTAGATGGATGAGCTATGGTAAATGCACAGGTTTGCTGGGGTGGTTCCTGGGTATGATGCGCTTTCATGAATTGACGCAGATCCAATGGCCGGAGTTTTACCAGCCTGTCCGCCATGGAAATCAAAGTGGGCAAGGGACGGAGCATGGGAAGGTCTGTTGGATGGTTCAGTTGAGCTTTTATGGGAGGGGTGAGGCTGTAAAATCCTGCCCAATGTGTCAATGGTCTCCTTCTGCACTGTAGGGATTCTCTGGATCTAACTGCAGTAACAGAAATATGGTGAAGACTGGAACTGAATATTCAAGGATATTCAACAATTAGAAAGGACAGGCAAGAAGGAAAAAGAGATGATGTTACACTAATAATAAGGGACGGAATCAGTACATTAGCATGGAGAATTTTAGATTCAAAGAGCAAAATATAGAATCTGTTTGGGTGGGGGGTAGTTAAGAAACAGCAACGGGCAGTAAACATTGGTAGGAGTTGTTTATAGGCCACCAAACAGTAGTGTGAGGCATGGTATTTGCTGTGTTATGACCAAGTCCAAGATGAGGATCCCCAAATTGGTCAATGTGGACAAGAATCCTTAACTGTTAAGCCCCAGGTAGGAGGGATGAACGAGCTCCCTTTCCTTATTCAACCCCCTCTGCTGGTCGCATCAAGATTAATTTAAAAGAAATCCTTTGCTCTGCAAATATCTTTCCTCAATCCCAATGGTATTGTTTTAAAAGGAGCCAGGTTTTCTCCAGTTAAAGGAAAAGTGCGATTATTCAGTGCTCAAAAGCAAAAAAATGATCTAACCTTTGCATAAACATTCATACAGATTAAAAGTGAGGATTAATCCATAGTAAGTAAAAAAAGAATACAGAACAGTCCTTAACTTGTGAGGAGTGGGGTGATTGAGTGTTGTGGCCATTGTGAATTGTGATCCCAGTAGTGTTCACTTCAGCAGATGAATAGTCAGTTTTGATATTCTCGTGTACTGCAGTTTCACTGAATAGTTCTCTTGTTTCTTTTTCACCTGTGGTCTTTGCTGACTTGGCTTAGTTCCACAATCAGAGACAGAGATAGCGATATACTTGCAAAAACATTTTGCAAGGGTACTGTTGTTGGCTGTTTTTTGTTTCTGTGTCAAATACATAGTAACATTTCTAGCGCTACTTAGCACACACTTGGACCAGCCTTTCAGCTGGCTTTTATCCCAATCTCTGCATGCTCCTGGAAGGCAAAATCCACAAATTCATCTGCGACATTTCACACAGGATATTTCTTGTTCAGGTAATTCTCATCTTCCATTACCTCACATTATCTTCATCAGAAATGGCAATTAGTTTTTCTATGCTGTAGAGATATCCCTGTCTGGAAATGTATCCATTGTCTCTCAGAGTATCACCCACCAGCAAATGAGCCAGTGACTGACTTGACATCCTTAATCATTTTTAGTCTGTATGCCCATTGTTAAAAACTCACAAGTCTTATTTAAAGTTCAATATTTCTGCAAGTATTTTGTTTTTTTTTCTTCATCATAATGAAAATCGGGCTATTAAAAAAGCATAGCACATACAGTAATCCTATGTGAATTCAGCTTTCATGGAGACTGGATAAACCTAATGAGTTCTCATGCTGGATGAATTTCTGGATATATTAAGGATGGTTTTCTAGAGCAGTATGTTGAGGGATTGACTTGAGAACAGACTATTTTACATTTTGTATTGTATAACCAAAAAGGGCTGATCAATAATCTTGTTATAAAGGACTATTAGGACTTTTTCTAGGACTTTTCTAGGACTTTTACTAGGACTTTTTCCTAGGATGGAAAAAGCTAGCATGAGGGGACACAGCTTTAAATTAAGGGGTGATAGTTATAGGACGGATATCAGAGGCAGGTTCTTTACCCAAAGGGTGGTTCGGGAGTGGAATGCCCTGCCTGCAGCAGTTGTAGATGCGCCAAGTTTGGTGGCGTTTAAGAGGTTAGTTGATAAGTATATGGAAGAGAAGGGAATGGTTTAGTTTGGAGGGGCATTGCTTTTTATATTGGTCGGCGCAACATCGAGGGCCGAAGGGCCTGTTCTGTGCTGTAATGTTCTATGTTCTATTAGGGAAGAGTGATCATAGTATGAAGAATTTTACCTTATGTTTGAAAGTGATGTAGTTCAATCTGAAGCCAGAATGTTAAATTTGAACAAAGGAAGTTATGAAGTATAAGCGGCAAATTGGCTGAGGTGGATTGGGAAAATACATTACAAGGTACAATCGTATATATGCAGCAGAGAGTCTTCAAAGTATTATTACATAGTTTACAGCAATTATGCATTGTTTTAACACACAAAACCCCAACAAAAAAAGTCAGTCAACCATAACTAACAAAGAAAGTTAAGAATTGTATAAGATTATAAGAAAAGTCATATAAAGCTGCCAGAAAAACTAGTAAACCTGATGATTGGTGAAATTTTAGAATAAAGCAAAAGAACACCAAGAAACTGATAAAGAAAAAGCAAATAGAATATCAATGTGAATTAGCAAAATACATGAAAATGGACAGTAACTGTTTCCACAGGTATGTAAAAAGGAAATATTTGGCTGGACAAATGTGAGTCCATTGCAGCTAGAGTCAGGAGAATTTATAACAGGAAATAGAGAAAGCTAAATGATTATTTTGTGTCTTTCTTCATTGAGGAGGATACAATAAATCTCACAGAATTTGAGAGATCCAGGAGATTAGGGAGAATGGAGAATTGAAAGAAATTTGTATTAGTAAGAAAGTTGTATTGGAGAAATGAATAGGATTGAAGCTGATGGGCTCCAGGACTTACATCTCAGAATGTTGAAAGAGGTAGTCACGGAGATAATGGATCCATTGATTATCACCTTCCAAAATCCTACAGATTCTGGAATGGTTCCTGCAGTTTGGAAGGCAGCAAATGTCACTCCATTATTTAAGAAGTCCTAGATGGTGTCTGATTTGTATTTCCTATTAAATTCTGTGTTCCCTATAAATTCATCTTTCCATTATCTGCCATACTTTACATTTTATTCCTGCAGATGGAGACCACAATCATAATGGGGTGATGTTCGCCATATCATTCTGAGATCTGAGCACTGTTTAAACTATGCAGGAATAAGAGAAAAGAGAGCAAAACAGCAGACACATGTAGGCAGGACTAATACATCTCACATTTCCTTGGACTAGGTATAATTATTATATTAATCATTGAATGACTGAGTTGTACAAGAGCTCATGACTGGAATACTGTGTCATGACTTGATTACATGGGACAAGCAGTACAATGGGGATTATTTCAGATTCTTTTTAATACAACCAGATTTGTATAGAAAGTTAACAGTGACTTGAAAAAATTATTGCAGAAACTAACAGCCCCAGGAATGATGATGGGACTTATTTACCAAGGTTTTGGTCAATGTAGCTAAACAGTGTCAATACCTTCAGAGAAGACAACAGTCACATAGAATCATAGAATTCCTACAGTATAGAAAGACGCTGTTCAGCCTATCAAGTCTGCACCAACAACAATCCCATCCAGGCTCTATCCCATAATGCCACATATATACCCGCCCCCCAATCCCGTGACACTAAGGGGCAATTTGACATGACCAATGCACCTAATCCGCACATCTTTGGACTATAGGAGGAAACCGGAGCATCCGGGGGAAACCCGCGCAAACATGGACAGAGTGTGCAAACTCCACATAGACAGTGACCCAAGCTGGGAATCGAACCAGGGTCCCTGGTGTTGTGAGGCAACAGTGCTAACCACTACGCCACTGTACTGCCCAATGAGAGAACAAGCATGCCACCGTGCCGCCCAACTTCTCTTGGACAGAAGTACCTGTTATGAAGAGAGTGAAGTAATGGTCTTGTCAAAAGCCAGTCGAAGACATCAAAGACCAACAAATCTTCAGGTTCAATATGGTCCATGCGATTGAAATTTTCTTGACTCATTTTTTTTCATCCCATTTTGGAAAAAGTCTACATATATTAGTCAAGCTGGATTAACTCATTTGTGTAACTGAATGGAATAAACATGAAGCATTTCATCACACATTGATTCACTTTTGCATAATAAATCTAATTTTTCTCTCTACGTTCTCCTTGGCAAAAGTCCTGATTATACTGCGGTGATGGCTTACAGGATGGAACTGTACAAAGTTACAACAAAGCTAGATAGTTAGGCTATAGCGAGTCACACTGATTGCTTTCATGTGAACAGAATATTTTGTATATGTTTTTTGGAAAGCCTCTTGATCATTGATGGATGCGTGTTATTTTCTGCCTGTCAACAAGCACCTGATATTTCGAGAGTAGCTCTGTGTTCCTTCATTTTTCCTCATAAGTTGTGACGTTGGTACATTCTATGGCTTCCTGTGTTTTTAATCACTGTTCAAGTGCAATATGTTGATGAATGGACTGTCGGTAGCACTTTAGGAAATGTACTTACCAATTTAAATATCAGCCTGCCAAACAGCTATTTTAGGAGGGTATTAACTTATGATTACACCTTATATAAATTCACTTCTATGTCAAACAATTGCAAATAATTGCCCTCATTATTCACAGAATTTCTCTTTGTTTATCTGCATATAATAGATACTAACTTTTGACATTGGAACAAGAACTATGAATGCTTGAAAACTGTAATAGCAAAAAAAACCCAACAATGAGTGGAATCTTCTGGCTGTCCATGCCTGGTCCTGTTGCAGTGAACAGAGATTTGGCTGAGCACCAAATTCTCTGCCTTTGCTTGCAGCAGCAGTGGGGCATGAATGACCATTAAATCCTGGCCATTATCTTAAGTAGAATAGAATGATAGAATCCCAGAATCTCTACAGTGCAGCAGAGGCCATTTGGCCTATCGAGACTACACTGACCATAATCCCACCCAAGCTCTATCCCTGTAACCTCATACATTTACCCTGCTAATCCCACTGGCACTAGGGTCAATTTGGCATGGTCAATCAACCTAACCCACACATTATTGGACTGTGGGAGGAAACCCACACAAATATGGGGAGAACATGCAAAGTCCATGACTGGAGGCTGGAATTGAACCAGGGTTCCTGGTGCAGTGAGGCAGGAGTGCTAACCATTGTGCCATCATACCACCCAAATAGGAAAGGAAGGGGCTTCCATGCAAAATAGTAACTAGTCTTTTCTCTTTCAAAAATTACAGTCATGATGGTGTAATTCCTAACATTTTCTCTCTTTGAAGCTTCAGTGTTTGATTACTTCATTCCTTTGTCAATTTAAGTACGTGCTACTAATTAGAACAATAAATGTTCCAATTCAATTCAAACTAAAAGGCGCCACTGGTAATGATTTTTACCGTCTTCCAGTACTAGATATTACTGTAATAATATCCCTCAAGCATTGTTTCATTTGAGTCACTATCCCATTTGTTTTTATGGAGTTTGTAAATTAATTGAATATTTTTAAGAGCATAAGCTATCGATCTAAATCTCTTTAAAATTCTAGCTTTTTGAAATGTATTCTGCTGAAAATCACGGATTCATCTATTAAATAGTGTAACTTAGAAGCTTTTGTTTCGCATGATTCTCTGATGTATCGATTATGGAGTTAATTGGTAGCAGTTTCAGTAAGAATAATAAAAAATGCTGAATTTGCAAAATAGTATGTCAGCAAAAGTACATTTGATTCATTAAAATTATTCATTTTAAGGTACAAAAGAGAAAGAAATATAGAACAAAGAGGGAGAGGGATAAAGACTGAGCATACAGGCACTAGATTGTATGTATGTAATTCACACTGTTACAAATATACAATTTTGTCATTCATATTTTTAGAAATGTAACTTGTGGTTTTGAGATTGAAAAGTTTAATTGTATGATAAGTGGAAAACCCTGATGAGAAGCTAGTGCACAGACATAAATTAATTGCCATTCCAAGGGTGACCTGTGTTTATTTAATATGCTAGGTTTGAAAGTGGAATCATGTTAAACAGTGGGTGGGCCCTTTCTGAGTTTCCTGGCAATGAAATGTCTACAGTTGCCTTCATAAGGGATTTAAATTATTCATATAGTTTCCCAGAACAAAGAGGAGGTTTGGGAATTGCAGATGGTTAATTTGAATGTCTATCTGGGACCTCCTAGTTATGCCGTATTACTGTGGAGGTGGATTTTCTGGGTTTTATCTGTGTGATAAAACACAGAAATTGACAGTTGGAGCCAGGAAGAGAGGGAAAAACCTGCCAGAGTAGTAGGTTAATAGTAAAGAGAATTTTCTGATTTAGAATTCTGGGTAAAAAAACAGTGAGGGCCATGCTTGAGCTGGGGTTTCCAAAATTATGAGGTGCTGGAAGGAAGTTTAGATATCACCTAGCTGGATGCTAGTGGAAGGACCACAAGAAATCTCATATCTCAGCAATTACTAAGAACACTAAGGAGACTTAAAGTGTGTTCCTGGGAGCTGTGGCCTTGAGTTGGTCCCATTAGAAATTAAGGAATCTTAAAGATCCTGTGAAGTACAGGAATTCTTGAGTGGAAATAAAAGTAGACTGGGGAATGTCCTGTTGAGATTTTCAGATTAAAGAGAAAGTGTTTACAAAATACTGTAGTTAGTAGTATTTCATAGAAATTGCAGTGTAGAAGGAGGCCATTCAGCCCATTGAGTCTGCACTGACAAAAGCCCACCCTTAGCCCTATTTCCACAACCCCACACATCTACCCTGCTAATACCTCTAACCTACACATCACGGGATACTATGGACAATTTAACATGGCCGATCAACCTAACCTGCACGTCTTTGAACTATGGGCGGAAACATGCGCAGCCACAGGGAGAACATGCAAATGCCACACAGACAGTGACCCAAGCCAGGAATCACTGAAGCTATGAGACAGTGTGTCACCACTGTGCCACCGTGTCACGCTATGGGTAAGATCATATCTGATTGTATTGACCACAAAGCAGAAGGTCCCACGACCTGATCTATAGTGGCAGGCAGACAGTAAGAATTGAGAAGATTGGGTGGGGTTGAGGGGGTGGTGGGGAAATAGGGGATGGTGACTGTCAATAACTGTTGTAAAGATGTTTAGTAGACTGCACCTTTCTGTAACACTTAACATTAATGGACATCTTCCACCTACATTTGCTTAACTCATGCTTGCTTAACTTGTTTTGTTTAATTCCTCTGTGGTTAAAAAAAATTGTTTAAAATTTGTGGTGCAATTCTTTTAGTTAATAACAGGGAATATAAATTCTTTTTAAAAAGTTACTGGTTTCCACAAAGATTATAACCATCTCAAAATATCTTATTTATGCCAAAGCATATATTTTACCAAATACATGACCAACGTATTACACAGACAATATAATTGTTTCCTCATTTATAGTATTTGGTTTCAGAGTTTCCTCATTTATAGCATTTGGTCTTAAGGTCTTTGATCTTGGATCTGCCATTTAGGACTGAGATGAGAAGAACTTTTTTCACTCAGAGTGCTTTAGCATTCTGTACCCCAGAGGACTATGATCAGTCATTTACGAATCGCAAAACCTCAGTCTGCAGGTGCAGCAGGTGATCAAGAAGGCGAATGGAATGTTGGCCTTTATAGCGAGAGGTTAGAATATAAAAGCAGGGAGGTCTTGCTGCAACTGTACAAAATAATGAAGGAGCTAGATAGGGTAGAGGTAGAGAGATTCTTTCCGCTTAGAAAGGAAAACAGAACTAGAGGGCGCAATCTCAAAATAAGATGGGGGGGGGGAGGTGGGATTTACAGTTTAGAACGGAGTTGAGGAGGAACTTCTTCATTCAAAGGGTAATGAATCTCTGGAATTCTAAGCCCATTGAAGTGGTGGAGGCTATCTCGTTGAATATATTTAAGTTACGGGTAGATAGATTTCTGACAGACAAGGGAATTAAGGGTTATGTGGAGAAAGTGGGAAAGTGGAACTGATCCACTTCAGATCAGTCATGATCTTATTGAATGGCAGGACAGGCTCGAAGGCTAGATGGCCTACTCCTGCTTCTATTTCTTGTGTTCTTATTAAGTATATTCAAGACTAAGGTCAAGAGATTTTTGGAGAATAAGGGGATCAAAGGACATGGTGAGAGGGCAGGAATATAAAATTAAAGTAAATGATCATTTAAAGGCCAAGCTAGCAGGTGGAACAGTGTGGCCTACCTCTGCTCTCATTTCTTACATTCTAAGCACAATTGATATTGTCCTTGATGACATAATAACGGGAGGATCATGATTAGGATTCATGTGTTCATATGTCTCATTAGTATCAAATCTTTTTCATGCTCAGGCAGATCAGATGGATAAGCAAATGTTATTTATCCTAAGAGGAATTGTAGAATGAGATTTTTGATTATAAGTATGTTAAGACCAAATGGGTGAAATTTTATTTTTCCTCCTGGGTTTTTCCAGTCCCGCTGAAGTCAATGGAAGTTTGAATGGTTCACCACTTTTTCTGCCATGATCATAGAGTCCCTGCAGTGCAGAAGTTTGCTGTTTGCCCCATTGAATCTGCACCCATGCAATCCCATCCATGCCCTGTTCTTATTATCCCACATATTTCCTTGCTAACCGCCCTGACACTAGGATCAATTTAGTATGGCCAATCAACCTAACCCACACATCTTTGGACTGTGGAAAGAAACCAGAGCACCTGGAGAAAACCCACGCAGACATGGAGAGAATGTGCAAATTCCACACAGACAATGACCCGAGGTCGGAATTGAACTTGGGACCTTGGTGTTGTAAGGCAGCAGTGCTAATTTGGGGTGGTGAAATTATGGGACGGTAAAATTCTTCCCAAAGTTTATTTCATGAAAATTGATTGAATCTCAACAGTACTAATCTCAAACTGCACTTGACTTTGTGGGAAGATTGTGAGGAGGACAGGAAAAAGATTTAATTCCATTTTTAAAGTGCCAAATTGATTCAAACTGAGCAAATTCAAACACATTCTTTCATCATCCCAGTTTAGATTAATCAGGAACTTTGGAAATTAATTTATAGATATTGAGGTAGAAATTGCCCCATACTTAAAGACATGAAAATTGATGCAACAATTTTCCGAATTTCAAGAAAGCCTGAAAATTCTTTAATCAGAACTTGGGTCAGACTATTTTTGAAGCCTAATGCCTGTTTAGGTTCCACCATACAACTTGGGCAATAATGAGTGGAACAGTCATCAGGTCTTCTCCAAGGAATCTTCAGCTGCTATCAACAGGAGAAGTTGTTAATCCAAAATCTAACCCATTCCATATTTACTTGCTGTGGAGTCAAAATGAAAATATTTTTAATTATGCTTTTAGGGTCAATGTATCCCCAGTGGCTCATGACAAATGCATCATCTAACTAAACTGCACAGAACAAAACAATCCCTGGATCTATTTTTGGTTTGTGCTCAGTAAGTTGATCCCATGTGAGATGACAGTAGGGGAAAAAATCTTCAGCTGTCTCTGGATAAAGAGGAGGAAATCAGCCAAGATTCTGATGCCTACACACCATTCCGTCACATCTGATGGAAAAGTACTCACCCTTGTGTGGACATATGTGGTGACCAGATGTGAACAGGATGAAGTTTTACCATGACAATCTGCAAGGTAGAAAACTTTATTACTTATCTGTTATAATTAAAGAGGAGGTATTGGCATAGTGGTATTGTCACGGGACGAGTCATCCAGAGACTCAGGTTAATGCTCTGGGACTCGGGTTTGAATCTCAACCTGGCAGATGGTGAAACTTGAATTCAATTAAAAATCTGGAATTAAGAATCTAATGATGACAATAAAACCATTATCGATTGTTGTGAAAACCCATCTGGTTCACTAATGTTCTTTAGGGAAGGAAGTTTGCTCTCCTTGCCATGTGACTCCAGATCCGCAACAATATGGTTGACCTTTAACTGCCCTTTGAAATGGTCTAGCAGGTCATTCAACTCAAGGACAACAAATGCTGTCGCAGCAAATGACACCCACATCCAATGAAAGAATATACAAAAATTGCACAGAATAAAAATGGCCAATCATCGATTTTGTCCTGGGGGAGTAGCAAGAGCAGGAGGAAAGAAATCTGTGATTGGGGGAGTTGGAGAATTGAGCATGGAGGAGACAAAATCTTCATTGGAGGAACAGCTTTTCACAGATTCTACCTCTCCCATAATCACTCCTATCATCAGACCTGTGCACTATTTTTCTGATTTTAATGATGCTTATGTTTCAAACATTTAGCTTCCTTTGAACTATGGAAGAACCATAATGCAGATATATATAAGGGTGACTCTTCTCATATTTTTTTTTTGCCCTGTATTTGATTTTTCATGGTCTTTTCTGAGGTTTTGAGGGCGAGTCCACCGACAGGCCCAGTGTATTTTGAACCCTACTGAGAAGGCTTTGTGGAATCAGAGAATGACTGACTTGCCACAGAGATTTGGTTGAGTGAAATGTCTGACCACGAACTATCATTTATGCAGCTTTTAAAAACCCATTATGCTGTTTTATTACTGATATCCACACTTGACAGCATGCGGTTTATAATCAATTTGTCCTTGAGCATCAGTTTGTAACCTTGGAAAGATTAATTTCTAATAATAAAAGACAACGGACTGGATTCAACTCTCACTGACAGGATCCGTTGGGGTGGCTCTTCTACCCAATCATAGCCAATAATCCACTCAAGTTACCTTAAAAATGCCTAAGGGTCTCATCAATTATCCACGGTTAGCTGGTGGCGGCAAAACTACTGGTTTTTGGTTTACCACCACTGGGAGAAAGGGAAACTGAACTCAGATTTAGAAAACTGAATCTGATTAAAAGGCTTCAGTTGTCATTGAAAGCAGCAATGGTAAAGACTGAAGAAGGAGCTACAATTTGGGGAGACAGCACTGCTTCAGGAGAAGTTTTTGGGTCTTCTGATTCATTTGTTGATGATTATTAACTGAATAAGGAACAGTCCTCTGGGGACTGAGAGCAATAAACCAACTGAGAGAATGATTCAAACATTAAGTACACTGGGGATGTCGATGTAGCCTCAAGAAGTGCTTCTGATGCAACGCAGAGAGCCTTGGGTTTAATGCTATGTTGTAGCTTGACATGCTTCCCAGCTTTCTTCTTGTCATAGTTCAAGGAAATCAACCAAAGAGGATTTCATGCAGGGATGAGCTGGGCATCAAAATTTGTCTTTCAAATCCTCTTCACGTACAGAGTGGCCGTAAAAGAAAAGCTCTCCCAACGTTTAAGTAAACTTGTTTTCACACCTGCAAGATGCTGACTGTTCACTTAAATACCTTTGTGTTCAAACACATGGCATACATACATGCATGTGATAAATAAACCGGTTTATAATGTAAAGACTAGCAAGTGGGTTCAGCATTAAGTCATTTCCTGCCTGCTAATACCTGAAATATTGCCACTTCCCTATTTGCCTCCTATTCTAACATACCTCAATAGATGTACTATATATCTGATAGCATATTTGAAGAGAAAAAAAATCATCAATGGCGTCAAGCATGGATTGCCAGTAGAATGACTTCCCCCTCAATTTTTCGTCCATATCTCTCCAAAAGTAACCAGTCGAGAATGGTAACTCGAAGGAAATGTGGGGCCTAGATTTTTCTTAAATGGCAAAGTTATTGACAGGTTTTGAATAGGGAATGTGGTGCTTGCACTCCCAATTCATTGGTATAACTCAAGGTGCAGGTTTAGAGCTGTCTTCACAGCTTACTGGAGATTCGGAATCTAGGGATACCAACTCTAATAGTATATATAAGTTTCTTTGTAGCAATACTCTTGGCACTAAGACTGCCTATCTGCTTGTCTAGAGGCTGGGCTAGGATTTCCCCATTGTCATTGGCAGGTAGGTGTGCCAGTGTATACAAATCACCATGTTATACCATAGAAAGTGTGGCTGGAATTTTCCAGTACCATCCTCACACCTCCGCTGCTGATTCCCCAAAGGGGGACCATCATGCCATTGAAATCTCTGATCATATCAAAGTCCCACTGGTGCGAAGGGCTGAACATGTTTGGCCTATGAGTGGAAAACATTCTATGAAGCCTGAAACATTAGGGACAGAATTTTACAACACTGTCATGGCAGCTAGAAAATGCTGCCAGCTGTTCAAAAGTACATTGACTACAGCAGGACGAGAAAATCCCACTGGCAGGAGGAACCATGAAATTCCACCTGATTGTTAACATCCACATAATTTAGTGCCACTATGAAGTCTTCTGTCCCAACTTTCTTTGAGCTTCCATTATGAGCAATTCTCTTCCAATGCCAATTATTTTCATCTCTAAAGTTCTAACTGTAGAGCTAAATGGGCATGAAGTATCTCTGAAATATCTTCAACAACACAACATCTTTCTAGATTGTCTCTCCTTCCGAAAATGTGCAATAATTGATTCCTTCTGGGAAAATCTTTTATGTTGAAAGCAATGTTGAACAAGGTACAAATAACAATTTGTACAAATGTCCTTTGAAACTGAAAATCATAGAATCATACAGCGCAGAAGAGGCCATTCAGCCCATCAAGTCCACACCGATATATTAGAAACACCTAAACTCCCATGTAATTCCATTTGCCAGCACTTGGCCCATAGCCATGAATGTTATGATGCACCAAATGCTCATCCAGATATTGTTTCTAGGATGTGAGGCAGTTTGCCACCCTCCCAAGCAGTGCATTTCATATCATCACTACCTTCTGGATAAAAAGGCTTTTCTTCACATCCCCCGCTACCCCCCCCCACCCCCGCAACATCCTGCCTCTCACCTTGAACCTATGTCTCCTTATGACTTATCTTTCAATAAAGAGGAATATCTGCTCCTTACCCACTCTGTCCTTGTCCCTGATAATCTTGTATATCTTGATAAGGTCACCCTTCAGTCTTCTCTGCTCCAGCAAAAACAACCCAAGCCTATCCAATCTCTCTTCATAACTTAAATGTTCCGTCCCAGGAGCATCTTGGTGATTCTCCTCTGCACCCTGTCCAGTGCAATCATACCCTTTTGATAATATATCATCCAGAACTGCATACTGTACTCTAGCTATGGCCTTACCAAAGTTCCATACAACTCCAGTATGACTTTTCTGCCTTTGTAATCTATGCCTCAATTGATAAAGGTAACTGTCCCAGTTTCTTTTTGCACTAGCTGACTAACATGCCCTTCTACTGTAGGTTGGCATTGACAGAAAAACCTAGCTTTGTGTCTTCAGTCTTCTGAAATACAGCTAATCAGCATTAACATAGATTGCAATGCAATTATATCTTGGAGTTTCTCATTCACTACTTACCCTGAATTTCAAGCATCTGGTCCTAGCTCAAAGTTGGAGCGACCATCCAAAATCCTGGGGACAGAGTATTTTCCATGGTTTGTTTGGGCTACCAAGACATGTGAGGGTGTCTACCAGTATCTACCCAACCAAATGTACAGGAAATTGTGAACATTTCTGGACTTGGCAGAGCAGTAATGAATGTGGGTGCATCAATTTATGAGAGGTGTAGTGACAAAGTTGTGTCGGTAATTGCAGACAGTCTCCTGGGAGGTCTAGCACAGCTTAATATTGCAAAGGTCATTGTAGTGTCAGACTGATTCCAAGATGTCACAGGAGGCATCAAAAACATTTTTGTGTCAGACTGATTCCAAAGTGTCACAGGAGGCATCAAAAACATTTATCCATCTACATGCGTACAGCAGGTGATTAATCCTTTAATTGACAAAGCAATTTGCTTTATCACTTCCACGTGTGCAACTAGAAATAGCAAGAAGCAGCTTTTCCTGAATTGCACCCCTGCTTCTCCAAGCTCCAAATTCAGTTAAGCATGGGATCTTGATGCCAGTTAGTACCACATTGAATTGTGCAAGTGCAGCCCATGGCACCCGATAAGTGATACATGTCTGGCCAGAAATGTATACAACCTTCCTGCCTGCCATATAGAATCATGGAATTCCTAAAATGCATCGGGGGCTTAATAATGGATGGTACAGTGGCACATTAGTTAGCGCTACTGCCTCACAGTGCCAGGGATCCAGGTTCAATTCCAGCCTTGGGTCATTGTCTGGTTGGGTCATTGGGTCAAGTTTCCTCCTGGTGCTCCGGTTTCCTCCCGCAGTCCAGAAACATGTAAGATAGGGAGATTGGTTGTGCTAACATGACCCTACTGTCAGGGGGATTAGCAGGGTAAATGTGTGGGGTTATGGAAATAGGGCCTAGGTAGGATTGTGGTCAATACAGACTCAAACCGAATGCACTGGAGGGATTTTATAATTCTATGATAGACTGTTTAGCACACGAAAGACTTGTTTCACTTTCTTCTAGTCCTGATATTATTAGTCAATCTATTCTGCGGCCTCTTCATCACTTGAATTTTCTTATCAAAAGTAGCACTCACAGTATTGTAATTGTGGCCTAATCAATTATTTGGACTGGTATAGTATTCCTCTTCTGCTTTTCTGTTCATTGACTCTCTTTAAAAAATTTTGGATCCTTGATTCTGTGAAAATGTGCTTTCTTTTATAGCTTTATTAACTTGTCCTCTTACTTATAAAGATTTATAGATTTGGTCATTCTGTTCCTCTACTCCTTTTAAAGTTTTACTATATACTGCACATTTCTTCTCTCTATTCCTTCTCTCAAAGTATGTTACTTCCCAAAATTATCACTTTGCATTACATTTCATCTGAATTCCATCTGCTATCTGTCTATGCATTCCTCTTCACAGTTGCCATGTTCCATTGGACAAGAGGCATCTTTGATGTTGCAGAATAGTGTGGTGGAGAGGATATTGTGGCAGTCTGATTAAAGTAGGCAACAAAAATGTCAGTAGAACTTAGGTCATCCAGAACTATTAAAACTGAAATGTCAGCTTGTGGAATAATGAAATGGACAGCTGGTCACATTTAGGAGCAGTGGGGGTTGGAGGTAGGGGGAGTGGGGGGGGTGCAGTTTTCCCGTCTCTGATTACCCAGGGTCCCACAACTAACCCTGCACAGTGTACTTTATGCAGCTATCTATCAATTTCCTCTTCATATCTTGGAGTGTCTTCGCTATAGTGAATCAGCTAATATTTGCATCAGTTTGAGAAGGCAGACAATAAATGCTGGTCTTGTCACAATCCAAGAATTATTTTTCAAAATTGTCATTTAATGTATGAGAGAGTTTTTTTTAAGAAAAGAGAACAACTATTAGTTGCATTGGGTGCTGCAAGTCTCCATTCTGTGCATTACCAGTGAAAGTGAAAAGCAGTTACTGCATCCTTCAGCACAATGAAATCAGCCTCCAAACCAATGCTGCTAGTTCTGTCCTTCAATTGGCCTGTGATGCTCAGTTTAGTCATGACAAAATTCATTATTTAAGTTCATTCAGAGTTTCTGCTGCAATTTGATCCACTGCATTGTATTTCTGATCATTTGCAGAATTTGAAAATTCCTAGCTTCTTATATTATCAGGAAAAGTTATCCTCACTCTGGCCTGATTGAAGGTTGAGCAATTTAACATACAATGGCCCAGATTGTCAAGACATTGGAAAGCCTCTCTGTTGTGTCAAAAATAGTGGGAATTGCCCCAAACTCAATTGAATATGTTTTGTGCACATGATTTTACAGAGAAGGTTGGCCCTTTAAACCAGCAGTGACTCCCACTCTAGTCAAAATTTGGAAGTCTAGGAGTGTGGATCCTGATGTGCAGAGTGTGCATAGTCAGAGGATCATTTTGAAGAGATAGGACACCCCTGTGGAATTTGTTTTAAATTTTATTCACAGCGCCAGATTTGGCACGAAACAAATTCCAACGGTCTTTCCTTAACCCAATGCCCAATCAGCAGGCTTTCCCTCAGGAGCAAGATTTTATTGGTTGCATCCATGTTGCCATAAAAGTCTCAAGTCAACATGCAGACACTTTGTCAACCAAAAATCCTTCTATTCAATCAATGTGGTTTGCCATGATGTGGAGATGCTGGCATTGGACTAGGGTGGGCACAGTAAGAAGTCTCACAACTCCAAGTTAAAGTCCAATATGTTCATTTGGAATCATGAGCTTTTGGAGCACCGCTCCTTCATCACGTGAGATTCATGATCCTCCGATGTCATGATTGACATCAGCCAGTCTCTGGTGACATACATCCACCTAAAGAGCTTCGCATATTGACTCCACAATTACTCAAGGGACTGCCTATTACTCAAAGGGAGACAATAAACATCAATGAGTTGCAGTCACATTCATGGCTGAAATACTCACCATCATAACCATGGGCCCCACTTTATTGCAAACAGGCATGGCAATAGGTCATTTACATCCTGAGTCCCTGCCATGAATATTGTAAATGAGAGATCCACACTGCCAAATTATCCATATTCAAACCATATTCACAGTGTTGAGAGTGAAAGAATATACATGCTGCTGAGATTCTATTTTGTAGCATTCATGTGATAAAGCATTATGCGCATCAGGAGCCTCTAACCGTGCAACACCAACTCCCCAAAAATCCTTCTGCAGCATTCATTCCTGCCATTGCTCTTATTTCTGAAGTGGGTGCCATTTGCAACATTTCCGGCTTCCATAGACCTCTGTAGGAAGCATAAAGCACATCCACATTGAGGTGGATCTCAGCATGCGCTCTCATTACTACTAGGAAGAACATCTTTCATGATGTTATCATTTCTTTTGAGATCTCAAGTTATAAATGCACACCAAATCATGTACAAGTTAAAGTAAATGTATTAAAGAAGTGCTTAAATATGTTATATGTGATGTGAAAAGTGTAGCCACACTGAACCCATTAGTGTCCTAGGCAAAATGACACTCACAAACTCCAATGATGTTTCCATGTTGCCTCAGAAAAGGTACAGTTCAGACTGCTCACTTCTTGGTCTATATGGTCATTTACATTCGGGGCTACATGGCAATGAGGAGCATGGTGGCCTTCGGAAGCTCTGCCAGTTATCCATGCATCTGCTGCTGATTATGGCTAGGCCCCAAAAGGCTTCACATTCTTGTCCAATAGAATGTCACAATGACTTTCCTCCCTCCTCTGAGGGGGCTGTGTCTCTGACTCTGATACTCTTTCTGCACTCTGGTGTGGTGTCTTACATACTGCGCCATTGACTTTACACGTGCACTACATCCCTTCAAAAAACTGGTAACTGAGTTGACTGAGTGTGAGTTAGCTTGATTTGACACTGCTTTCGCATACTCTGTTCCTGCTCTCATTGTTTGAGGGATGATTTGGCTGTGGGGGGCATGGGGTGGGGGGGGTGGTGGTGGTGGTGAAGGAACAGAGTTGGAACCTGTGTGAGACACAAAAGGAGTTCTTTCGGTATAGTCCGTCCCATTCCGAAAGCACATTCGAATTCACACCATTGCCTTAATCATGCTCATGTTACCCATGTGATACAGTCCTATCCTTGCACTTTTGCTAATATCCTATATACTCAGCAAAGTGACATCATGACCTTTATTATACCATCATGTGCCAAAGTGATTTCAACACTAATTTTATCAGCTGCTAACGGCAATACACTACCATCAACAGACAGCTGTTCAGGTACCTTGGCAATCTCTGCTATCATCTGTTCCAATGGTCAGATGATTCTCAGCTAGGGTGTTCTAACATCAATCCAGGCTATGTCTGTGGCACTCTTTAAGTTAAAGTTTATTTATTAGTGTCACAAGTAATCTTACATTAACACTGCAATGAAGTTACTGTGAAAATTCCCTAATTGCCACACCCCAGCACCTATTCGGATACACTGAAGGAGAATTTTGGATGGCCAATGCACCTAACCTGCAAGCCTTTGGACTGTGGGAGGAAACCAGAGCATCCAGAGGAAACCCACACAAACACAGGAAGAACGTGCAAACTCCACACAGACAGTGACCCAAGCCAGGAATCGTTCCCAGGATCCTGGCGCTGTGAGGCAGCAGTGCTAATCACTGTCCCACCATGTTGCCCTCTCTGATTGCACTTAGAACGTAGAACATAGAACACTACAGCACAAACAGGCCCTTCAGCCCACAAGTTGTGCCGATCATATCTATACCTACCTACAGTTACAGCATGATTTTATGTTAGTTTGATATATAGTGAAAAACAATAATCTCTGAGAGAAAAGAATTCTTTTTGCCTCCAGTTTCTAATGGGAGAGCCATTATTTTTAAACTGTCTCTTAATTCCACTATCTTCTATAAGAGGAAACATCCTTTCAGCATCCACTCTGTTCAGTCTCTTCAGGATCTTGTATGTTTCATTAAGATTACCCCTCAAACATCCAAACTCCAGTAGATAGAGGCCCAGCCTGCCCAACTTTACCTCATAAAATAAACCCACATCCCTAGTATCAATCGAATGAACTTTCTCTGAACTGCTTCTAATATATTTATATCCTTTCTTAGTTAAGGAGACAAAAACAATACACAATACTCTAGATGTGGTCTCCTCAACAACCTGTTAGCCATAGCAAACATCCTTATTTTTATATTTCATTCCCCTTGCAATAAATGACCACATTCCATTTGCTTTCCCAATCACTTGCTGTACCTGCACACAAAAATGTCCTGTTTCATGTAGAAGGACATCCAGATCTCTCTGTACCTCAGCGTTTTGCAATCATTCTCCATTTAAATAATATACTGCTTTTCAATTATTTCTGCCAAAGTAGAAAAGTTAATATTTTCATACATCATATTCCATCTGCTACTTCTTTACTTAACCTGTCGCTTTACAAACTCTTTAATGTCCTTTTCATAACTTATTTTCCTCCCTATTTATGTGTCATCAATGAATTTAGCAACCATACATTTGATCCCTTTATCCAAGTCTTGATACAAATTGTAAGTAGTTAAGTTCCAAGCACTGATCCCTGAAACACTCCGCTTGTTTCATCTTGCCAATCTAAAAAAAACCATTTATCTCTATTCTGCTTCCTGTTCATTAGCTAATCCTTTATCCATGATAATAGAATACTATCTACACCAAGAGTGTTTTCTTTCATATAGTCAGCTTTGACGTGACTCCTTATCAAATGCATTCTAGAAATCTAAGTACAGCACATCCACAGATTCCCCTTTATCCGTGTTGCTTGTTACTTCCTCAAAGAATCTGACTAAATTATTCAAACTTGATTTCATTTTCACAGAACCATGTTTATTCTGCCTGACTGCATTGAGATTTTCCAAGTATTCCGCTGTAACCTTCATCATAACAGATTCCAGCAATTTCCCTATAGAAGCTGTTAAACTAATTGACCTGTAGTTTTCTGCTTTCTGTTTCCTCCTTTCATGAATAGAGAAATCACTCTATTTTCCAAAATGCTGGGACCTTTCCAGAATCGAGGGAATTTTGGAAAATTAAAACCAATGTACCTACTACCTTATGTGCGATGACGGTGTGAACGTGGTCAGTAGTGTGAGTGCATCCTGACCCATGGATGATTAAGATAATGAGCATGGCAATGTTCAACATTCCCACAGCCATTGAACATTGGCAGCAAACTACCTGATTGCATAATATCTATATCAGAAAATACTGGCAAGACAATGCCATCTCCATGGTTCTGTATTGAGAATCCAATCCAGTAACTAAATACATACATTTTGATTAGGCAGCAATTGTAACAATTGTGCCATAGGGAAAACCCATGATGGGTCATCGGGTCCAAGTTAACAGTTGGACAATATCTATACCTTGAATTCTCACCTTCTGAAAGGCCCACTTAGGAGACGTCTAACGCACTGGGACTTCAGCATCTATGGCCCACCTATCCAAATAAGCCTTTCAGGAGGTCTGCTTTTTATCTGTGTCTGAGTCATCCAGCCCACTTATGACTTCTCGCTACTTCCATAGTCGGCTGCCTTGACTCTTATTCTAACTCTCGAGTTTGAGGCATCGGGAATTCTCCTGTTTCTACGCACCAGGCCTGGGAATGAAAACCTGGGGAATGCCTTCAAATATGTACAGAGTAGTACTATCGAGAACAACAACTTGCTTTTGTGTAACACTCCTATAATAAAATGAAATCTCAAGGCAGTTCAGAGAAGCATTAGTGCAAATTAGAAATGTTTGCATGATGTCATCTGAACAAAATTGACGTTTGAATCAGGAAATATTCCTTGTTGACTTCAGTGGTTTGAAGTCTGCATATTTACAGTGCTTTGGAGAACTGTTTTTCCCAGAAACAGTTCCACTATCTAGAGGATACAATGATGATTGATGAATTGCCAGTTAATGTATGCTTGAAGAGAATAAGCATTGCATCATGCAGATTTGAATTAGTTAGCCTTCATGGATTTCTCTCTTCTATAACTCAACATTCTAATTTTCACTAGAAATATCCCAGATTGAAAAGCATCTGGCTACATTATGGTAGAAAAATTAGTTACCTTCATCCATCAGTGAAGTCATCTTTTGAGTAATGTGTCTGCATGGATCATTTAGTCCCATCAAAACTGGACTCTTCTCTGATTGACAAGCGTGTTGGTATGTAATGTCGAAATGAATAATTTGTCAGCATCTGTGTGACAAAAACTGTCCATGCACAAAGACTTAAGAGTACTGGTAAAGGCTTGTCTCGGGTTTCATTTTGGCCTGCATGCCTCAACCTGTGTCCCTCTTGCCCTTAATGTGCAAGATGAGACGGACTCTATTTCACTTTGCTGATTGACTGCTGAATGGACCAAGCTAAATAGCTTTATCATCTGGAGACTCGAGTACCAACTTAGCATCCTGTCAAAAGACATAAACATATTTGTTCAGGAATTATGTCAATAAAGAAATGAAGCTTCTGTCCCCATGCTGCAGAGAGATTTTCTTCATCCATATGGAACACTGCCCTGATGAAAAATTGATGATGCAAAGCCTTAGTAAAGTGAATGTAAAACAAGATGAAAAAGTGGTTTTGTAACCGTTAAGAAAAGGCAGGAGTGATCAATATGGTGACAAAGGACATTAGAGTTTTAAAGCCCTCTGAACATATACAAGTGGAACACAGGTGCCTAGTGGGCACAAGAGGTTTGTTGGGCGGAGGGTGTGGGGGGGGTGGTGTGCAGTTAAGAGAATCAAAGAACAAGATATTCTTTTACACTTAGAAGTTCTGAGCTCAAGATGTGCCTCGACACCTCCCCAAAACAATTTGATTAGCTGTCTACTTATGCCAGAGGTCTAAGCGTTATCTCAGGCATGTATGGACAGGTACCAAATTCTAAGAAGGGTGAAACATTCAAATTTGTGACAAAATATAATGGCAAGAAATTTCAAATAATTTTCCCTGTAACTTCAGTGTATAATGGAACAAGTTTTTTTTGGCAAAATAATGGGGTGGAAGTCTTGCCTGAAGGTTTTTCACTCCAAAATATCAGGAAAGGAATGACAGGCAGGGTTTCTTTTGAAAAGAAAGGCTGAAGGGGGTAACCTATTAGAGGCATTTAAAATTCTGAGAAGACTCAGTAGAGTAGAGACAAAGAGAATGTTTCCTCTTGGAGGCAATAGCATAACTAGAGGCCATCAAAATAAGATAGTCACCATGAACTCCAGCAGGTTTTACGCAAGGAGTGGTGAGAAAGTAAATCTTACTGCTACGATGAAAGGTTGAAGGGAATGGTATAGGTGCATATAAGTGCCCAAGCATATGACAGAGAAGGAAATAAATGGTTAGAATGGGAGACTTAGAGGAGAAAAGGTGGAAGAGGCTCGAGTGCAGCATAAACCTTCAAAGGACTGACTGGGCCTGAATTTCAGTGCCATATATTCTGTGGAACTGTATGTAAAATTGAAAAAAAATGCAAAGATTGCTGATACAAGCATCATCACCAATCTTGGAGAATGTTACTGGTAGGATCCCACAGAGGTCTCTTCGATCTCTTTTGTTTAATACTCACCTGATGAAGGAGCAGTGCTCCGAAAGCTTGGTGATATGAAATAAACTTTAACTTGTTGTTGTGAGACTTCTTACTGCGCCCACTCATCCCAGTCCAACGTCAGCATTTCCACATTTTGTTTAATTTGCCTTTCTTTGGCTCATGGCAGCTTTTATGTCTGATTAGTCTCATGTTAAGTGTCTTAGGATGTCTTCTGAGATACAAGATATTGTGTGAATTTCCATATTATATGATACATTATGTAATATTCTGGGCTAAAAGTGGAATTGCTCCTGTTTTCTGGCATGTGGAGCATAATTCATGCCCTGCTCCATTGAAGCAGGCAACACGCAGAATTTCTGTTGTCTAGTCATTTAAATTCTTAGAGCATTCAGTCAAGGGTGACCCAAACTGCTTGCTGCCTGATTGAATGCTCAACATGTGTCTTAGCAATGTGCAGACCAACACGTTTCAGCAGGCCTGCAGCACTTAAAATGGAGCTCCACCCATTACACAGATTTTGTTATTGATAGCTTGTAGTACAAGTGCCTGGAAGGCAAAGGACACCAAATTGAGCCAAGCGAGAGGGCAACCACTTTTCTGACATTCAGATCAATAGGAGGAGGTAGGCCATGTTTCCTTCAAGACACAGGAGATCCGTAAATAACATACTGAAAAGGTAATGGGAGTAGATGATCAAGGAGGTGAATTCTGGTGTCTGGCTCCAAAGACGTGACAGCAGTGCTGCTAAAAGTTTAATTACATTGCATAGGTGGTCAGGACCAGTGAAGGTATCTTCACATAGGACGTCCCATCCATCATACTCCCAATTGTTGGTTTAAAACAGTGCAACCTCATCACTCACCCATCATGCAATCTCTAGCAATAGAACTTGGCCTAACATTCACATGCTTCATCTAACCCTGATACACTTTTCTAAGTTACTAGATCAAACATATCTCTCGTGATTTCCATATGCTTCCAGCTATTCAGCTATTGTCAGCACATGATGCAAATGCATTGCAACGCTTTTACTGACATTCTTCCCTCTCTTTTGCAAAAGGTAGTCTATAAATGCAGAGGGCAGAGCAGAACCAAAGGAGGACAGACATGCCTGCACACCTAAGCCTACAAGAAGAAATGGTGGTCTGCGTCATGGCTTTAACAGAGGGTGTTATATCCAGTACTGGTGAGAACATTGAGGTTGACCGTATGTTTCTCCATATTTGTCTGTGTGCCCCTTCTTATTTTCTAAAATAAGCATAGATACAGCTAAAGAAGACTTGTTTACACTTAATTTCTATGTTCATGGCTACATTGCAACAAAAAAGGTGTGGTGACAGTATGAGAATATTTGAGGTTTTCCAATGCTCTTAGGTCACTAAGTGATACTTTAAGTGATATAATAATATATGATGGGATATTCACTGAATTGTGACACTCTCTATAGTGTGATACTCTCTGTGGTGTGATACTCCTTGTTCTATGATACTCTGTATGGTGTGTAATACTCACTGTGGTGTGTGATACTCTTTGTGGTGTGATACTGTCTGTGATGTGTGATACTGTCTATGGTGTGATACTCTCTGTAGTGTTATTCTCTAAATATCTTCACTCTAAAAGATATATAACTTTCTCAATGATGGGATATTCACTGCATTTTGATGCTCCCTGTGCTGTGATACTTTGTGGTGTGATATTCTGTATGATGTGATACATTCGGTGCTGTGATACTCTTTATGATGTGATACTCGACATGGTGTGATACTTTCTGCAGCATGATACTATGTGCTGTGATACTCTCTGTTGTGTGATGCTCTGTGTGATGTGATAATTTCTATGATATGATATATACCATGATGTGATATTCTCTGTGATGTGATACTCTGCAATGTGACAATCTTTGTGATGTGACAATCTCTATGGTGTGATACTCTGGTGTGATATTCTCTGTGATATGATACTCTGTGTGGTGTGATACTGTCTCTGATGTGATGTTGTGAGGGTGTGATACTCTATATGATGTGATATTCTCTGTGGTATAATACTCTGGTGCGATATTCTCTGTGATATAATACACTGTGTGGTGTGATGTTCTGTGTGATCTGATACTCTGTGTGATGTGATACTCTCTGTGATCTGATTCTCTGAGTGGTGTGATGCTCTCTGTGGTATGATACTCTCTATTGTGTTTGTTACTCTCTGTGGTGCGTTACTCTCTGTCGTGCGATACTCTAAAAGATAAATAACTCTCTCTATGATGGGATATTTACTGCATTTTGTTGCTCCTGTGATGTAATATTCTCTGTGCTGTGATATTCTCTGTAGTGTGATCCTCTATGTGATGTGATACTCTCTGTGATGTGATTCTCTGTATGGTGTGATGCTCTCTGCGTTGTAATACTCTAAAAGATATATAACTCCCTCTATGATGGGATATTCTTGGTGGTGTGATTTGATCTGTGGTGTGATACTGTCTGTGCTGTGATATTCTCTATCATGTGATGCTCTATGTAATGTGATACTCTCTGTAGTATGATATGCTGTTGTGTGATGCTCTGTGTGATGTGAAAATTTCTGTGATGTGATATATACCGTGATGTGATATAGTCTGTGATGTGATACTCTACAATGTGACAATCTTTGTGATATGGTATTCTTTGTGGTGTAATACTCTGTGTGGTGTGATATGGTCTGTGATGTGATACTTGTGAGGTGATACTCTGTGTGATATGATACTCTTATGTGATTTTCTTTGTGATATGATACTCTGTATGATGTAATACTCTGTGTGATGTGATACTCTGGTGATATAATACTCCATGTGATGTGATACTCTGTGTTATGTGATGTTCTGTGTGGTGTGATACCCTGTGTGATTTGATACTCTGTGTGATCTGATACTCTCTGTGATGTGATATTCTCTGTGATGTGATACTCTCTGTGATCTGATTCTCTGTGTGATGTAATGCTCTCTGTGGTATGATACACTATGTGATGTGATACTCTCTGCAATGTGACGATCTGTGTGATATTGTTACAAACCCAGTTAAAATTATAACAGGACAGGAGGATCCTACAATGGAACTTGAGTTCAAAAGATCATAGCAGTTATTTTTGCTTTTGGTTTTATCAAATGTGGAGGAAATAGAGTTACAGGAGAAGTAATTAACCTTTAACAACAAAACAAAACATTTATTGAATCTTAAGAATATTGGAATATTCATTCTTTAGTTCATCACTTACTCACAGGTTTCACCTTACAGCAGATGACTTTTGGCACAGGTCCATTCTCAAGCCACTTTCCAAATTTATACATGGTAAATTTACATTTCCATTTAACAAAGTCAGAAGGTAATTTTTGTGCGATAACATTTCAGTTCTTCTCTTGTCAAAATCTCTTTTTGCTGTTTCAAGAATATTGTTAAGATGCTTTCTATATTCATATACAGTATTGTATTTGTGCTTTGTTTGTTCTTTGAACTTTTTGTGATTTTGTTGTTTCTCCCAGTTCCATTTCAAATAAATACTTTTTAGTTCTCTTTGAGCCATGTCAATCATGTATTCTCTCTGAAGTTTCATAATTTGTTCTAATCCTTTAACTTTTGTGCACAATGTTTGAAGTAACTCAGTACAGTTCTCAGTAGACTTTGAATAGTCTTTGGCAAACTGTTCAGTTGCCTTACTTTCAGCTGCTACATCTGATGTAGTAATATCACTTTTATATCAGTGTCTTTGGTCACTGACTCAGAAAGATTATTTTGCAATGTCAGTACTTCTGATTGAGGGCAGCATGGTGGCACAGTGGTTAGCACTATTACCTCACAGTTTCAGGGACCTGGGTTTAATTCCTGGCTTGGATCACTGTCTGTGTGGAGTTTGCATGTTCTCCCCTTGCCCACGTAGGTGTCCTCCCAGTGCTCTGGTTTCCTCCCATGGTCCAAATATGTGTGAATAAAGTGCACTGACCATGCATTAGTGTCTTGGGATGCGTAGGTTACAAGGATTAGCAGGATGTGTGAGGTTATAGGGATAAGGCTTAGGTGGGATTGTTGTTGGTGCAAATTCAATGGACTGAATGGCCTCCTTCTGCATTGTCGGGATTCAGTGATAATTCTCAGTTTCCAATTTTGCAGATATTTCAGCTGTTCTTCTTATTATTGACTTGGATACATCAATAATATTATTTGGATCAGTTCTTTGATCAATATAATCAGTATTCAACAATGAATTGCAATTCACAGGATTAACTTTCAAATTGCAACACACCACATCATTCATCATCTTCTTCATTTCCTCCATTTTGCTTTGAAGCCTAAAAATCTCATTGTTCTTCTCAGGATGAACTTTTCATAATTCTGCAGTCAACCAATTATTCTAATTTACCAGAACCTTCTCCTCATGTTCAAGGCATTTTCCATGATATTTCAGAAACACTTCTGATGCTTGAAGTTCATCAAGTTTTAACTGAAAATCAACTCTTGCTAAGTTTACTTTTTTCGAGTTTATCCTTGAGACATTTCAAGTCCTCAGTCAAATGTTCCACTTTTTCTGGTTTATTCCCAATTGTTCTCAACAGTCCTCCAAAAAAAAACAAACTGTTAACAAACTGTTCTTTGATACTTGAAAGTTGATTTTCAGTGTAAATCATGTTTTTCTCTAATTGTTTGCTCTCTGCAATATGTGTCTCATTTTTCTCCATGGTAGTTTGCAAATGTTCATTAAGATTATCGTGATCAATAGCCTATTGCAATCCAGTGGCCATCATATGATTGTTTCCAGAAGCTAAATCATTACCAAGGGTGAAATCTATTCCTCCAATAGGTAATTTAGGAATAATTTCCACTGTAACAAATTCATTTACAAAATTACTTCTCAAACTGACTTTATACAAAGGAACAGGTTTGTCCCTTCCACTAATATCTTTTACAAGTACTTTTTCCTTCATAAAACTTCCTAGAATACAAATTATATCATCAGCTACCATCAATGATTGTTCTGCTCCTACATCTCTCAAATTTTTAATTTGTTTGCTTATTTTGTTAGATGAGTAAGGGAAAATGTCACCCTTTGAAACAAAACATTCAGATTCTCCTTTGGCCTGACTTCTTTCACCTGCACTCAGGTAATTCTCCAAATATTATTTCCATCTTCAGCATCTAACTTTTTGATCTAAGATGAAATTTTCTGACTCTTTCTAACTGTTCTATCTCTTCATTATTTGGTTACTTTTTACCTTCTCACTTTCTATCCTTCTCTTGTTTAAAAGAGTTATGAGAAAAGGTTTAGATCCATGGATCAATGTATAATCATTGACTAGTTCTGTGCCTATTTAGCAGTTTTAGCTTTCTGTTCCGCATCCTAATAATCAGAGGAAGTGATTCGAATGCCTCTAAGGAATTCCTATGTTTTCTATATTTCTAATACCCATATCCAATAATCAAAATTATTTTGTTTTACTCTCCCAAATTCAATATCATTTTGTCCAGGCTGTTTTCTTGCATTCCAAGAATGGCTTTCTTTCCTGCATCATATTCTGCAGTTACCTCTTCTGACAATGATGTATACACCTCGCTAGTTTTACCTTCCAATCTGAGTGACAGATTATCAAGAGCTTCAAGTTTCTAGATGTCCAGATCACTAACAACCTGGTCCCTCCACATCAATGTTATAGTTAAGAAAGCCCACCAATACTTTTACTCTCTTAGGAGGCTAAGGAAATCCGGCATGTCCACTATGACTCTCACCAATTTTTACAGATGCTCCTTAGAAATCATCCTTTCCAGATATATCACAGCTTGGTATGACTCCTGCTCTGACCAAGACCACATGAAACTACAAAGGGCTGTGAACATAGCTCAGTCCATCACGTAAACCAGCCTCCCATCCACTGACTCTGTCTATACTGCCCACTTCCTTGGAAAAACAGCCAGCATACTCAAAGACCCCACGCACTCTGGACATACTCAATCTCACCTTCTTCCTTCATGAAAAAGATACAGGGGGAGTATTCCTGTTCTGCCCGCCACGTGAATCATAGAGGGCGAGGGGTGGACCATGCAAAGAATCATTGACCTCGAAAGGATTTGGGGGCAAGTGTGGCTGGAAAGTCCCACCCATAAATGTCTGAAATCACATATCAACCAACTCGAGAACAGATTCTTCCCTCCTGGCAATAGACTTTTGAATAGACCCACTATATATTAAGCTGATTGTTCTCCACACCTGAGCTACGACTGTAACACTATATTCTGCATTCTTCCCTCTCCTTCTCCCTTATGTACTGCATGACGGAATGTTTTGTCTCCATAGTGCACAGGGAACAATATTTTTCATTGTTTCCCAATACATGTGACAATAATAAATCAAATCAAATTAAATCAATATATTTTGTAAATGTAATGTCCAAATTTCTTCTGGTCAATTTATCCATTTGGCTATTTTCTCAAAAAAAAAGTCTTGGCATCCCTTTCACTAAATTTTGGGACAGCTTCTACATATCTGAATATCTCCCCATTAGCTTCCCATCTAGAGCCATCTTCCTCTGCTCTAACCTTTCCTATTCCTTGCCTATATGTCAAATTGGAATCCTATCTTTTTTTATTCTTGCAACTTGCTCCATTTTCTTCTAAACTCCCTTTCTTTTTCCTCTCGCTCTCGTTGGAATGCATCCTCCCTTTCTCTTCTCTGCATCTCTAACTTCTTAATTTCAATGTCTCCTTCTAATCGAAGCTTAACACAGTTCAATCTCCTCACTTCTCAAAGTATTTGGTCTCAAAGACACGCCTTGCAATTTGAAATGTTTTGTTACGTTATTAATAATCTCAGCTTTCTTTATCCCTGCAGGTAACTGTAACTCCAATTGGTCTGCCTGTTCAGTTAACTGACTTCTGATAACTTTATGAAAAGCAATTAGAGTTAGATCTTCTACTTTTAAGAATGTTTTAGAAATTTCTAATGCCATTTTTTGGATTCTAATCTGTATATTTTGGCCACTGTCTCAGTATCTTTGGTATAATTGGGGTACTCACTCTAAAAGAATTCACAGATCCCACCAGTTACCAAAAACAAATCCCAAAGCAAGTTTTACAATTCTGCATCCAGTAACATGTTTTCCACATTTCAAATTTTCCCATCAAATTTTTACTAATCAGTATCCAGTAACTCTTTCTCCACATTTTGACATCAGGATAAGCCTCTACTTTTGTTCCCATCCCAATTGGTGTTGTAACTAGACTGGAGAATATCAGCATGTCATGCTGGCTCAAAAAAATAATGTTGTTTTTATTTTTGATTTTATCAAATGTGAAGGAAATGGAGTCACAGGTCCATTAATTAGCTTTTAACAACAAAAGAACATATGTATTAAACTTTAAAATAATGGATTATAATACAATACTCTTCTACTCATCCTTTATCTTAACATTGATACAGGTTTCAGGTTCCCATGGATGACAAATAAATTTGAAGCTACAATCGTTTCATCAGCACCCAAAGTCAATAGTTGTGGACTTTTCCTCAGAGTCTGTCCCAAATGATTGTCATATGAGAGAATCTAAATTCCACTCCCAGAACTTGGCCTTCAAATTTTTTCTGAAAGCAGTATTTTCAGTTAGTGATCTGCATTCTTAATTCCAGTTCACATTTTCCAAAGATCCAGTTGAACAGAACTTCCGTTCCATCGTTAATAAGTATTCCATGCCAGGATTTTGAACTAGTTCTTAGTCCCTTCCACCCTCTTAATGAGATTACACCGTTCAACCACCTTTTAGGATTTCAGATTTCATTGCTTTACAATTTGTTCAACTACAATAATACAATGATTACTCGAGTTAATTTTTGAAAGCCCTTTCCTAGTAATTCTCGCTATTCGCTCTGTCCCAATCATTCCTGGTTCTCTGAACAGATGTCTTCCTCCAAAGTATTTGATTATTGGTTACAGGTTTCCTGAATTCTTCTTGTTACAGCATTGTGGATCTCTGGACCTTCCACTAGTTCCTTAATAGTGTTGGCTGTGCAACTCTAGTTGTTTTTTTGAACTATTACTTCATCATAAGGTTCTAACTTCAAGCAGACCTGAGGGGCACATCCTGGACAGGATTTTACTGTCTCGCTTGAGCAAGATCAGAAATTCCTATTGGAGATCAACAGAGATTTCCTTTGATGGACGCTCACTCGCCCCGATTTCGTGGAGGGAGATATAGTAGAGTTCTGGCCCCTTTGTGTCTTTCAACCTCCATCTCAACTAATTAGTTTTTGCAACAGATTTTGATACTGTACTCTCACAGTTTGCAACATCATTATGAGGCATCTGCATTCCAAATCTTTTTAAAAAACACAGTATTCGATTGGATTTATTATTGTTACATTATTGGGAGACAGTGAAATGTATCGTTTCTTGCGTGCTATATAGACAAAACATACCATTCATAGAGTACATGGGGAAAGGAAAGGAGAGGGTGCAGAATATATTACAGTTATAGCTATGGTGTAGAGAGTTTCAGCTGGATATTGAAATAAAATTCCCACATAGACCAGTGTTTGCTCAGCCTGAAAACAAATCTCAGCTTCCTTGCCAGAATAGCTCAATTAAACCTACCTATGACTATACATGGTTAGATGAACTGGCATGGTGGCACACTGGTTAGCACTGCTGCCTTACAATGCCAGGGACCCAGGTCCAATTCCCAGCTTGGGTCACTGTCTGTGTGGAGTTTGCACATTCTCTCCGTGCTGGCATAGGTTTTCCTCCAGGTGCTCCGGTTTCCTGCCACAGTCTGAAAGATGTGTTGGTTAGGTGTTTTGACGGGAACAGCACTAGAGTGTGGTGACTAGAGGAATTTCACAGTAACTTCATTGCAGTGTTAAAGTAAGCCTTACTTGTGACTAATAAATAAACTTTATTTATTATTTGTAATGTTTAACTCTACAAATATAAATTCCTTGAGACTAATTATGTTTCCCTGACAATACTCTCTGTGATGTGATACACTTGGTGAACAAAGAATAAGGAGAACAAAGAATAGTACAGCACAGGAACAGGCCATTCGACCCTCCAAGCCTATGTGGATCACACTGTGGCCAACCAAGCTGCCTCAACCATCTCACTTGGCAGTGCATTCTAGCCTCCCAGCACCTCTGTACAAAAAACTTGCCCCACACATCTCCAATGATCATTTCCCACCTTATCTTGAACTTGTGCCTCTTTGTAATTGTCATTTCTGGTTGGGAGAAAGCTTCCAACTGTTCACCCTATCTCTACCTCTCAGTTTTAGAAACTTCTATCAGGTTGTTCCTCAGCTTCCATCTTTCCAGGGAGATCAATCCCAGTTTATTTAATCTCTTCTCAGAGCTAATACCCTCCATACCAGGCAACATTCTGATAAACCTTTTCCATACTCTCTCCAAAGCCTCCACATCTTTCTGGTAGTGTGGTGACCAGAATTGGACATAGTATTCCAAATGTGGCCTAACCAACATTTTATATTACTGTAACATAATTTGCCAATTTTTATAAGTGATGCCCCATTTGATGAAGGCAAGCATGCCATATGCTTTCTTCACCACCTTTTCCACTTGTGCTGCCACTTTAAAGGATCTGTGGACCTTTACTCCCAGATCTCTTTTGTGCCAATACTCCTGATGGTTCTGCCATTTATTTTATAGCTCCCATCTGAATTGGAGCTACCAAAATGCATCACCTTACATTTGTCCAGATTAAATTCCATCTGCCATTTCTCTGCCTAATTTTTCAGCCTATTTATACCTTGCTGTATTTCCTGACAATCTTCATCACTATCTGCAACTGTGCCAATCTTAGTATCATCTGCAAACTTGTTAATTAGACCAGCTATGTTTCCTTTCAAGTCATTTCTATATGTCACAAACAGCAGAAGTTCCAGCACTGTTACCACTAGTTACAGAGCTCCATTCATAAAAACATCCTTCTACTTCGACCCTCTATCCCCCTCATCCCATGAGATTTAATCTTTTGCACCATCCTGCCATGAGGAACCTGGTCAAATGCTTTATTCAACGCCATGTAGACAACATCCACAGCCCTTCCCTCATCAATCATTTTTGTCACCTCCTCAAAAAACTCAATTAAATTAGTGAGACATGACCTCCCTCATATAAAACAATACTGTCTGTCGCTAACAGTTTCAAATGTGATGTGATATTCTCTGTGATGCAATACTCCCTGTGATGTGATACCCTCTGTGGTGTGGTATTCTCTGTGATGCAATGCTCTCGGTGCTGTGATATTCTCAGTGGTGTGATACTTTCTGTAGTGTTACTCTATAATGTGAGAATCTCTGGTGTGATACTGTCCGTGATATGATACTGTCTGTGACATAATAATCTGTGTTGTGATTCTCTCTGTGTTGTGATTCACTCTGTGGTGTAGAAATCTATGTGGTGTAATACTCACTGTGATATGATAATCTCTGTAATGTGATATTCCATGTAATGTGATAAACCTTGTGGTGTAGTACTTCCTGTGGTGTGATCATCTCTGCGGTGTGATATTCTTTGTGGTGTGATACTGTCTGTCTGGTGTGATATTCTTTGTGGTGTGATACGCTCTGTGGTGTGTGATATTCTCTATGGTGTGATATTCTCTATAGTGTGATACCCTTTGTGCTGTGTAATACTCTCTGCGGTATGGTGCTCTGTGTGGTGTGATATTCGTTATAGTGTGATATTCTGTGATGTGATACTCTCTGGTGTGACACTGTCTACAGCTTCTTACTGTCTATGTTTTGAAACTCTGTGGTTTGATACTATCTGTGCTGTGATACTCTCTGCGCTGTGATATTCTGTGATGTGATACTCTCTGTGTTGTGATACTCTCTGTGACATGATACTCTCAGTAGTGTGATACTCTCTGTGATATGATACTCTCAGTGGTGCAGTACTTGCTGTGATGTAATACTCTCTGTAGTTGTGAAACTCTGTTGTGGCATGTGATACTCTCTGTGATGTGATACTCTCTGCCCTGTGATACTGTCAGTGGTGTGATACTCTCTGTGATATGATACTCTCAGAGGTGTGATACTCTGTATGATATGATAATCTCAGTGGTGTGATACTCTCTGTGATATGATACTCTCAATGGTGTAGTACTTGCTGTGATGTAATACTCTCTGTAGTGTGAAACTCTCTTGTGGCATGTGATACTCTCTGTGATGTGATACACTCTGTGCTATGATACTCTGTGTGGTTTGATATTCTCTGGGGTGTGATACTTTGTGGTGTGATACTGTCTGTGGTACGATACTCTCTGTAGTTCGATAGTCTCTGAGGTGTGATATTCTCTGAGGTGTGATACTCTCAGTGGTTTGATATTCTCTGTTGTGTGAAGCTCTCTGTGGTATTATGTGTATTATACTCTATGATGTGATACTATCTGCTATGTCACAGAGTAATATTGTATCAGCCACATAGCACTGAGGCATAACACTATGTGGTGTGATATTCTTGTTAACGTGATCCTCTTTGCCGTGCGCATCTACGGGGAGGTTTTTTTTATTTGATTGACTGTTGTGTAACTTTTTTTTGCAAGCCTGCATTTTGGATAATCTTTAATTAGGGAACACCTGGGAAAGGTTTGATCTCAGACCAGGGGAGGTAGTCTATTGCTGACCAACATTTTAAAAAGGGAAGTAGCTAATTCACAGGCATTGTGGTTTATTGCAGCAAATCGTTTACACACTAAATGATTCAACCAGGGACACATTAATTATGATGGAATGAGCTTTGTGACTTTTGGTTAGGCTTACAGAATGAGAATCCATTTTGTTAGCCCGAATTTATTACCTATCAAATAGTTTTTTTTAAGTATAAATCTACTCTCTAAAACATTTGCTTTTCTAACAATGTCTAATCAAAGAAACTATGGAGATTCCTGCAGCTCTGTCTTGTATCTGTCTCAGTTAGAATGTTGCTGGAATCATAGCTGGAAGAGAGTATGTTTTTGCACAAAGAATTGGGACTTTGTACTGTTTTGTTGGTGAGATATGAGTACTCAAAGAAGCTGCCTGGGATGCAATGAATTGAATCAGTTGGATGTTCTGTGGGAGTAGCAGGTTTGATATTCCACTCTAATAAATTCCTAATCTAGCTGCTCTGCAATGAGGAAGTGGCAAGTAGAGATCAGGTGCTTTCCCAGGGGAGGGGGGTGGGGGGATCGGAAGTAAAGAAAGAAACACCCTCAGGCCTATGTCACATACCTCCTGATAGTTGCATTGCCAACGACCTGGAAGCAGCTTGCTCGCTCATCCGCCCTTTCAGGCATAGTCAGTGCATGACCCGGAAAACTAGGGAAGCTAAATAAATTTTCAATGAAACGACCCTTTTCTTTGATTACTTTTTTAACGATCATTGAACAGATGAAGACCTTCAGAAACTCATCGATAATTTTGCTCATTGCTTTTTCATCAGGCCAATAAAAAGCACGTGACGGTAACAGACATTAATTCCAAACTTTGGAATCTGGTAATGCAGTGTCTATTTTAATGATCAATAAGAATTAATCCTGAACGTTCTTGAGTGCATTTAAGACACAATATAGCCTTTCATGCAGCTAGATATAATATTGTATCTGTAAAATAGGTTAATGTTCTAACCATATCATTGTGTATTATGTGGTGGTAATATTGTCGCATCAATTTTGAATGCAGTGCTATCATCAATTGAACTGACAATGTAAGCCATGAATGCATACCCTATTTAAATTCACTATTGTGTTGCCTTATTGTTTCATAGGCAATCATTGACCATATCAATATTCATACCCATTACTGATGTCCACAAGCAGCACAGTAACAATGGGATGCCATCAACAATAATCTTCTGAGGTTGCAATTTCCTGAATCCCACTGAACGTGTCAATGAATGAATGGAAAGCTTTAATCTTGGGCAGTTAACAAAGTGCTTTTTCTTGAAATGGCAGAAATAAAGTTTGTGTGGGCAATTCCCTTTTTGGAAAATAAAGGGACGTTGCAGCAACTGGTTTGGGGGTGGCTTGGGGCATGGTACTTTACAGTTCCTAAAGAATTGCAAGGCAGTCGAGTACTAGGAAGGTCTCTATTATGTGTGGAGTGATCAAATCCAGATGTTGGCAAGGAGTGACCCCCTTGACCATGACTTAGTTACACACTGAATGGCAGACAGCTGGTCAGTAGTGAGGTGAAACTATGTTATGCCGATGGGGTGTAAATTTATATACAGTTTACAGAATGTGACTGACACTGAACAAACACTGGCTTAAGTGATGAATCTGATTTTTTTTTTCATTTGGACTGGTTTTATCTGGACCAGGAAGAAACTCACTTTGAGATGAAGTCTAAAAGACCTGAATAAAAAAAGCTGAGATTTCTTTACTGAACATATATCTTATATTTATGTCATGTTCTCCAATGTTCTGAAAAAAGAACTAGAAATGGAACTAGTTTTTCCTTTTTCCTGTGAGATCAAATTTCTTTTTAAAGCCATCAGCTGAGCGCAGTATTAGTCAGGGTTGATCAATGACAGGAAACCAGGGATCATGTGTTAATAAATCAGAAATAGATACCGCAGTTGAGCAGAAATATGTCACTAAACCGATAATAAGGGCAAGTTATTTGACAAGTTTTTTGATTTACTTCAACAGGAAGCTCTGCAATAAACAGCTTTTTTTTAAAGACTGGGGGGGACGCAGCCCTCCTGGCCATGTTACCAATGTGCTCCTGTGAAAACAGACTGTGCTAAATTGAATCAGAAATTCCTGCTAGGCAGGCAGAACAGCATTTCCTTTCCTTCCTATTCTCCCATTCCTCAATCTATCACCTAATTAAGAACAGTAAGGAATCATCTTCACTGGATTAACCTTAACTAAATTGTATTCATTCAACATGTGCCCTTTTGATTATCTAGACCCTGAGCCTGCTGCCTGCGGTAAACTTAGTCCTGGTCCACACAGCCCGATGGAGTTAATTAAATTCAGATGAGTGGTTAAATTAAACTTTCTGTAAAAGCAGTTGCTACATTGTATTTATGTTGTTAATAAATGCTCTAATATGAACATTCACAAAGCACACTAATATATCAGTTTTAATATTTATCCTTGAAAAAAATTGTGCTAATTATGCAGCTTGGGTAGGGATTTTTTTTCTTAAATGTTTATTAAGATTATTCTAATTCAAGGTTGTCTGCTTTGGGACCCAAATTTTTTTCTCACTCAGAATATTAGGCACGTCTTAATATTTAAAGCCAGTTCTATAGGCAGTCTGTCCAAACAATTAATCTGCCAAATTCTATAAACAAAAGGATCTAATCTACTTTTCAGCAGCACAATCTGAATGCACCAGGATCATGTCAGAATCGTTTTGCTAATTTTTTCCAGTAGCTGAAGCCTTTGACTCCTTGCGCTGGAATTTACAAGGTCTAAGCCATTGATAGGATGTGGATAACTTGAGCCAGTTGCAGTTACATCAACTCAAATTAAAATTATTGCATTATGGAAAAGGAGAATTAGATTGCAAGGGGAGCTACGGTTTCCCCAACCAGCCTACTGTCGCCACCCCACCCACATTGTGTACATTCTTTGAGCGACATGATTACCTCGTGTTTGCATCTTTCCGTCATCTTTCTGTTAAAAGCCGAAATATCGCTTTTTTTTCACCCCGTTTTACTTCATTCAGTGATGTCTCCAAGAAGGTTTAAAAGAGTCAGGACTGGATGCCTGGGCTCAAACCCAATTTTTATTTCAGAGTTGTGGAACTGGAGGAGGTTTCTGACTTGAGTGTAAAATGATTACGTTTTTAGTTTGCATTTCGCTCACAGTTCAGTTGCCAGCCAAACTGCAAGTCTTAAGGATTGGCTCCACATCCATTCAACAAACAAGTAGGGGGAAAAAAAATTGCCGGTCTCTGCGGGTGGGACTCAGTGCCTGTGGCGGCAATGTCAGTTTCGGAGAAAAGAAATAAACAGAGAACCACTGTAAACAATCCTTTAAAAATGTTTTTTTTCGGAGAGGGAATATTTAAGTGTCAATTCTAATTAATAACATACTTTTTTCAATGTCTAATATATTTTTTCAGTTAAAAAAACATTATGGGGTTACGCCACTTCAGTCATCATGGAATGTGGGAGCTGAACCCACATGGACAATGACATTTTAAACATAATTGGCATCGATTTGGATAATATTGCTAGCGTTCACATTTTGTATTTATTCTGTACATTGTCGGCAACTTCACCTTTTTGATCTTTGGATAACGCTCACTCGTTCTAAGGTACCGATCCATGAGGGATATCATCAATCTTCTTGTTTCACCTTGCCCAGAAAAGTAGCATCTAAGGACGTATCTGAATTTGGAGGAATCTTAATTCAAAACCAATCCGCAGAGACTATTTCAGCGTGTGAGTGACAGAACAGGCCCCCCTGGGGAGATGACGAAAGCAGATGGTATTGATCAAGTCAAAGGTTAGATGTCTCCCAAAAAATTATATTTTGGGATAGAATGTAAATGACATGCTCGCTCCTCTTGAACCTGTAAAATTCCACTCAAGGTCAACGGATCTTTCTGTTGTCCGCCCCTCGTCCGGTCCAATTGCCGTGGAGGGCGGAGCAGTAAATTTCCTGCCATGATGTTTGCTGAGTTTAGTGTGCTTGGGAGGAACAGGTGGCTTTGGATCTATGCTTCTCAAAGCATTCTATCACTGTGGTTCACCTCACTGCTTGCCTCATTGATAGAGTTTGATTGCAATGATTAGCCAACAGAACCATTATTATTGCATCAGACAATTACCAGAGTGTTGGACAGAGAACTAGATACACTGTGGTCCTTTATATCATCTAGCAATTCCTGTGTCCCTTTGTATTTATTGGCAGGATTAAAACCTGGAGGCATGGGGGTTGGGGGCGGAATATATTCAATGCCTATGACATATATATAAATTTCCAGCAATACTGACTGGGTAACAACCAGGAACCCTGGCTTATTTCCTTCTCCTGCAGGCAAGATCGGGCGAATTTTTCCCAACCTGCCCACCATGGGGAATTGCAGTGGGCAAGGAAAGTGGGAGGGTGGACCATGCAAAGGAGCATAGGGTATTGGGGCAAGCGAGGCCAGAAAATCCTGCCCTCCTCAACTGCAATCAACTGACTTGCTATAGTTACCAGCTATCAGACCAGAAGGTGAGAGGGTTCCCATCACACCATGTGATGCCTTAACTCAGTAAGAGTCTGGCAATGCCAATTTTAAATCCAACCGATTTATTTGATAGTAAATCTGCTAGCTTTCGGCCTTTGAGTCTTCGTCAGGCGAATGAGGTGTTCTTACTGACTCTTACTGAGTTTACCCCAGTCCAATGCCGGCATCTCTACATCATGCCTTAACTCACACAAGTTTCAGGGGAACTCTAAAATCATCAAATTGGCCATTATTTTAAATTCAATTGAGGATATATCAGGCTTGATGAGGTGCCTTTCATTTCATTACACATTCAACTACACTAAACAAAGACATTTATCAAAAGCATCATGGTGCCAAATCAACTATTAATCTTCACAACAATGCCAGCATAGATCCAAATATCACAGATTATTGTCATGAATGTTTGATTTTTGGAGAATTTCAAACCGTGCTTCCTTCCACCAGTTCCCATTGTGACTCATTTACAGTGTTGTTTTAGTATTTACAAAGTACATAGGGTAGAATTTTAAGCCCCTCCCCAGGGTGGATTTGAAGGGTAGGGGCAGAGCATGGGAGGGGCGTAAAATTGAATAGACGGATTTCCTCCTGGGAATCCACCTGTTTAAATTGTGATGCAAATTTCACAATTGTTTCAGAGGGAACTCTACCTATTTACCAATTAGTTGCAAGTTTATTAATCGGTGTCAAAAATATACTGACATTAGCACTGCAATAAAGTTACTGTAAAAACTACCTATTAACGCATTTGAGTGGCCACTTAATGGCTACTTAAGGGCTTTATCCCACCTAGCCTCAATTTTTAGGCTAACAGGTGCAGGGAGAGTGAAAAGTGATATTCAAACTTTTCCCCATTTTGGATCCACCCCACCACTGCAACACAATGCCTGGCCAGGTTGGAGAGATTGGCCAACAGTGCTCATGGGCGTGACTTCCTTCCAGTGGGGGCCAGAAGCCCCATGCACTCCCAGTCAATGCTCAAGGGAGTGTTCAGAATTCCCTGTTTGCTTTCTTGTTGACTATCTTGTATTGATCGTTTACCTTTTCCCAAAAGTGAATAGACACTCCTTGTATTCAATTATTGGACCCTGCAGCAGACAGAAGGAAGACAGATGTGGCCCAAATATTATGAAGGTGGACAGTCTGTATGTTTCCAATGCCAGCCACTTTGGATAATGCAGCTTTGGAGGCCAACAAGGCTGCCCATTTCCACGGCAAGCAGACATATGGGCTTGCTAAGAGCCTTGTTAACCAGGGATTGGGGAGTCTGGCTGGGAATTTCCTTCAGCCTTCAGATTTGCAATTCAATGGTGGACAATTTATCTTCCTGCATACAGACACCTAGCGCAATGGGTTGCCATTGTTGAGACAATCCCTCCCTCCTTTTCTGGATGGGATGCAGCTAAATGTTACTCTGCAGTTCGGTTTGCCACCCATTCCCATTCCCCTCTTCCATACCTATTTGCCTCCCCTTCCCCAAAGTGGTGACCTGGTTGCTTTCAATATATTTTATTTAATTTTTAAAGTAGTGGCCTGGTGGGGGTGGGGGTGGAGGTGGGGGGATGGGTGGGATGGCGGGGGCACCTTGCTGTTGATTTGATTTGATTGATTTATTATCATTGCGTGTATTGTGATACAGTGAGAAGTATTGGTTCTTGTGCACTATACACACAAAATATACTGCTCATAGAGTACATAGGAGAGAAGGAAAGGAGAAGGTACAGAATATAGTGTTACAGTCATAGTTAAGATGAAGAGAAAGATCCACTTAATATATGGTAGGTCCATTCAAATGTTTGATGGCAGCAGGGAACAAGCTGTTCTTGAGCAGGTTGGTATGTACTCTCAGATTCTTGTATCTTTTTCCCGATGGAAGAAAGTGAAAGACAGTGTGGCCAGGGAGCATAGTATCCTTGATTATGCTGGCTACTTTTCCAAGGCAGCGGGAGGTGTAGACAGAATCAGTGGATGGGAGGCTGGTTTGTATATTGGGCTACGTTCACAACCTTTTGTAGCTTCTTGCGGCCTTAAGTCAAAGTTGGAGCAATACCAAGCTGTAACACGTCTGGAAAGGATGCTTTTTATGGTGTATCTGAAAAAATTGGGTAAGTTGTAGTAGACATGCTGAATTGCCTTAACCTCTTGAGAAAGTATAGGTGTTGGTGGACTTTCTTAACTATAGCATCGGCATGGAGGATCAGGACATTACTGGTGATCTAGATACAAACTCTCCCGTGAGGAGAGTCACAGGTGTAAACACCGATAGTGTGTTTTGGTTCCGATATGGAGCATCGTCATGCTGCCTAATATAAAAAGGCTGCAATTCAATCTCAGGGTTGAAATGCATGCCCATAATTTATGGCATCAGCTGGACCCTTCAATTAAATTATGGCAGGGTTACTCAGTCTCAGTTGTGCGTTATTCTATATGTGTTTGATTTGTGGCTTTTTTAGTACCATACTGGGAAAGTTGTGGCAACAGTAGTTATTTCTTAGCCAGTGTGATTTAATAGTACCGAGTATGGAGCAAATTAGGTCATTACATGAGAGATTTGAAATTATTCATGAGGTAAACTATGATTTTTGCCTTTTGGTTTTCATTAAACTGCATAGCTAATTGGAGTCAAACCTAGTCACTGGACTCTATAATAATTTGTGCGTCCACTTCTGTACTGTCAGTATGAAGGCTATTTGACCAACAGCTTTTCTACAAGCAGGAGGCAGATAATATTCTTAGCAGTGCTGACGTTTTATTTAGAGGATAAGTAATTGTGAACATGATTCAGCAATTAAGGTGACACAAAACAGGCCTAGTTTTACATATCCTGATATGCAGGAGTTTTACCAACTGTCTAAAATTCTTTAAAGGGTTTTCGGATTAATTACAGCCTAACTGTGGACATAAACACAAACATGCACGCAAACATGCCTGCAAGCATACATATGGCACATAATGAAAAATAATCAGACACGTTAGCTGTACTAATTTATTAACAAGCCCTATCAATTTTTCCCTGAAACATTTCGTCTAATGCTAAAAAAAAGATCTTTTCTTTTCCTTCCTAATTTTCCATGCCAAATTCTCCCTGTGCTGCTTTTCTGCAGCCCGGGATATGATTCCACAGGCATTGAAAAATAATTCTTCTGAATTACTTGTACATATACGAGGCTTGGCAGGCATGATCACAGGGGGCAACACAGCAACTCTTTGCCAACGTCTACACAACATCCCCGGCAGGCGTTGCTAAGCAATAAACAGGACTGATGACCCGGCTGATTTTCTCCACCATAACCCTGGGAGTATTTAAACCAATTACAACTTTAATTGCCACCCAGGTTGAGATCAGTTAACTCTGCACTAACCAGGGATCCAACATTGGGATCTTCCTCTGAGAATGATTTGTATGACTGAATTGCTCAATGGATAAACTTGTGAGGCTGCTACAGAGCTGCAAATAGAACCTTCCCATCACAATTTTAACAAATTTGTGCATTCCTGATTTGCTCTTTGACATTTTATTCCTAATTTTTTTTCCTCTTCAAATGTGAATCCCGACGCAATTTCCCAAACTATCAGTGAATTAGCTGTCTATATTACATTTCTCCCAATTAACTCTTTGATTGATATCAATCAGATACCCAGAAACAGTTCATTTTCCATAATTTCAATGACTAAGAAACATCCTTTAACCATAATTCGACACATTGTGGAAAACTGTGCCAATTGCAAGAAGGGTTAAATAGGTTTAAAGCATGTGTGACTGAAGCGGAGTGAAATACCAAATTGGAGAGTGTAAACTAATTCATCCTGAGATATTGCCAGTTAATGGTGAAACCTGAATTTGGTTCCTTTTGCAGGCTAGGCCTGTTTACTGAAAGGAAAATTGTATTCCACCTGTGCAAATGGATGATATAATGTTAAGAATAATACAGCTTTTGTTGCTTCACCACAGCACCCAAGCTAAATGCAGCAACACCAAAAATAGAATATCTGTAAGTATTTTTCTTTTCCACTTAATAACTGACGGACTAATGGGCAGGGGAGGAAAGCCTCTTATTCCTGTTAGTTTAGTAGTCTGTTTTGATCCAATCTGGCAGTCTAGGTGTATGTGTGTGTGTGTGTATGTGTGAGCGCACGTATGTGCAGGAGGAGGGAAGGGGAAAACTCGTTCATATTCTTGTGTGGTCCACTGGTGAATTTGATGTCTAGTGGTTTACTGTGTTAAAGGTGAGGAGGGATTTTTTCCTGCGTAGTTTAGTGACAGCGTCAAATTCAGTCTTCATAAAGTCTCCAATTTGGGATCGGTTGAAGTTTAGATAATCCAGAACGTTCTTCAGTGCCCTTGCCTTACATACCTATTAATACCATCTGAAGAGAGAAAAACAGTTAAACGACTTTAATGCTGAAATGGCACATGATTGCATCTCAGTCACTTCTAATCCATGCAGGGAAGGGGGTCCAGATTCACAAAATGGCTGAATTTATGTGTTATGTTATGTGATCATTATCACATTGCTGTTTGCGAGAGTTTGCTTTGTGCATACTGGCTGTGATGTTTCCTATATTACAACAATAACTAGACTTCAAAAGTACTTCATTGACTGCAAAGCATTTTGAGATGTTCAGTAACATGCACTATGAGCCTTTTGTTTAATTGTTATGCTAACCTGAATATATGTATAAGGATAGAAATTTCTGTTAATGATATCAAGCATGAAAAATGCCCATGTAATGTGCTTCCTATTCATTAATGGAGACATTAGTCCATTTCAAATAAAGAGCAAAATCATCTTATAGTAGCAAACAGATGGGTGTTATTTGAAGTCATCAATTGTCTATGCCAACATTGAAGAAGAACCTAGACTTGAATTCAAGTGAAGGATTTGGGTACAGAGTAGACAGTGGGGTGCAGCTGAACTCCTCTTCAATTTTCACTAGTTATGCTGATCTAAACAGCCACTTGAACGTATGTCACTCTTTTTCTCTCCTTCTCTCACTCACTTTCCTTCTCACTCCCTCAATTGTTCCTGTGTACTTACCCATTACTCACAGGTTTCTCAGTGGTGACACTGTTGAGATCAGGAAGTGATTTCCAATGTCGTGCCATCAGTGGGAAGTCAAGCTGCTGTTTCATCTTCAGTGTGTAGTCCCATTCTATTATTCTATGGTTCAGCATGGGGAAGGCTACAATACAACCCGCCTCCTTAACTAAAGAATGGAAAGAGAAAAGAAAATAATTAATTCATTATTGATTAGAGAATTTACACATCATCACAGAATTACTGAGTCAATAGCATTGCGCAAGCAAGAGTCACTGTACAGCGACTAGATATTTCATTATGGAAATGAGGGACTGGTATCCCCATTCTACATTTAAGCACATTTTTCTCATCAGTTCAAAATGGCATTGGCAGAGAATGACAAGAAGATTATCCAATCATCTACTGTTTTGTCCACAAGTGACAAGAATTCCAAGTGAATAGAATGTTCAATATCCTCAAAAAATATATTCAATGAAAATAAATTAAAATTAGCTTTGAAAAAGTATGTTTGAAAAGAAAATATGCCTGCCTGCATTGTTATGGTTCTTTCCACAATGTTAACTATCTACTTTCCACCAACCAGGTATTAGGAAATTAAATAAAAACAGAAAAAACTGGAAAACCTCAGCAGGTCTATCGGCACCTACCCAGGAGAACAGAGCCAACGTTTTGAGTCTGGCTAACCTCTTCTCAGAGTTAGGCAATTAAAAGTTGTGTTATGGATTCTGGAGAATTCTGTAGAATACTGAGGTGATCTAATCCCATGGAGGTTAATATCACAGGTACAAATTAGGTTTAAATGTTTATTTATTAGTGTCACAAGTAGACTTACGTTAACACCGCAATGAAGTTACTGTGAAAATGCCCTAGTTGCCAAACTCCAGCACCTGTTTGAGTACACTAAGGGAGAATTTAGCTTGGCCAGTGCATGTAATCTGTATATCTTTCAGACATGTGGGAGAAAACCAGAGCACCCGGAAGAAACCCACTCAGACATAGAGAGAACGTGCAGACTCCACACAGACAGTGACCCAAGCCAGAAATCAAACCTGGGTCCCTGGCACTGTGAGACAGCAGTGCTAATCACTGTGCTACCATGTCACCCACAGTTTATTTAATTTATGAAAGGAAAGAAGATTTAGCTTATCTCAGCCTTTGCATTTGTTTTGATCCTCAGGTCTATTAACATTATTTGATTTTTTTCATCTGGTATCAAACCTTATTTTTCAACCTAATATCATTTTATTACAATTCTTTCCTTTTGCCGTAACGTATATATCTTTGATGTTTACGTTGTCCTTAAAAGTGAGCTTCTTTCTTCCACTCACATATGATATAGTGGTCAGTGAATAGAGTCCAAAAGCTCTGAGGTTAGCTGTATGTGCGCAGTGAGCTGATGCTCTTGGCCCTCAGTTAAGGCGCTTGTGTGTCCATAATCAGTGGCTAGTTCCAGCTAATGACAAACAAACCTGATTGCCCGTTCTGAAAGAATGCTTCATTCAGATGAACTGCATCTGTGTAGAGAACCTCCTTCAACTGGGGTCTGTTACTTCAGGCTGCACAATGTCAACAAGATCATGCCCATAATCCCACGTTGAAAACATGGGGCGGGTGGGGGTGGAGGGAGGGGGTGGGGTGGAAGCAATGTAAATTAAAAACAGCTGATTCATCGATGCTTATTGGAAAAGGAGAAACTGAACATTTGCCCAACAGAAAATCAGACTCTGCATTTGCATGGTGCTGTCCCAGCAATGCTACACAGGTATTAGAATCATTACTCTGTGTTTGAACATGAGAAGGGAGAATACTGATTGATTTCTTTTCATTATCAGTGTCACTTTAAATAAGTTTCCCAGAAGAAGTGCCTCCACATGATTCAGCTGTACAAAGATGAAGAATCATCCCAGGCTGGGAAAACAGAGGTTTTCTTAAAATTGCCACAGATTTGTCATCTATCATCAAGAGGTTAGGTTATTGGATCATTTTCTTATAGGCCTCTCCCAATACTGTTTGAGCTGATCAGGACACATATGTGCACAGGCATCTTCATTTATCCCTATGGCGAGAGTGATCATGTGCCGATGATGAGACCTATCATTGAATAGCATCATAAATTGGTTGCAACACAAAGAGGCCATTTTTCCCATTATAACAGTGCCAGCTCTCATACAAGATGTATTAACTAATTGTACACTACCGTCCTTTCCCTGTATCCCTGGTGTTTCTTCCTTTAGTTGGTTATCCAATTCTCTTTCAAATGCCCTGGTTGAATCTGCCTCCAACACTGTCTCGCGCATTCTGGAGCCTAAAACTCTCACTGCATGAAAGTCACTGTTGCTCCCTTTGCCAATTATCATAAATCAGTTCTTGACCCAACAAGGGAGGTTTCTCCTTTCATCTACTCTGGCTAGACCCCTCATACTTTTGAACATTTCGATCAGATCTTCTCTTCTTAAGAAGAACACCTCCAGCTTCTCCAGTCTATCCACATACTGAAGTTATGGAGCTATTCTCATAAATGTTTACTGCACCCTCTCTAAAGTCCTTCCTAAAGTACAGTGCCAAGAATTTTTTAAAAGTTTATTTGTTAGTGTCACACATGGGCTTACATTGACACTGCAATGAAGTTACTGTAGAAGTGCCCTAGCTACCACATTCTGCACCTGTTTGGGTATGCTGAGGGAGAATTTAGCATGACCAATGCACCTAAGCAGCATGTCTTGTGGACTTGGGAGAAAACCAAAGCACCTGCAGGATACTCCACGTAGATACGCGGAGAACATGCAAAATCTACACAGACAGTGACCCAAGTCAGGAATTGAACCCAGCTCTCTGGTGCTGTGAAATAGCACTGCTAACTACTGTGCCATCATGCCATCCATAGAATTGGGCAAAATACTCCAGTTTACACCAAATAAGTGTTATATTAAGGTTCATTTCCTTGCCTATTTGTGCTCTATGCCTCTGTTTATAAAGTCCAGAATCTCATATGCCTTTTCATCACTTTCTTAGCCCATAGTGCCACCTTCATTGATTTGATGTGCACGTTAAATATTAAATCTGTCATTTCCTTTAACTTGTTTCTTTTATTTTGCATTGTCATTCTTCAGGATCCCAATAACTAGGGGAGAAACTTGATTCACCAAGCAGAATCAAATCAAGACATCTTGGCTGCTGGGTAGAATGATGACAAAACCCACACATTGCCACTTTTCAAGGAGGCAGCCACATCTTGGAGCGCTCAGGAAATTGACAGGCCAGTGGTGGACCTTTCCCTGGGATTAAGGATCCCCAGGAGGTTCTGCCCTGTGCAAACTGCCAGCCAATCCAAGGAGGTGGTGGATGCTACTGTATGACACCCACCCATGACCTCAGATCGAGAAGGGACCCTGAGACAGATGATGGGTGATGGGAAGGCAGGAGGAGAAGAGGCAGCAAGGGAGGGTGGCTGTCAGTGGGCATTCAATCAGGCACTGAGAACCCTTGAATGGGCCTTCCTATCTCAAACTTAATTGGGGTGGAGTGGGGAAGGCAACATGGTCCTCACCACTATTCCCCCATCCCACCTGATTAAATGCCCCCCCACCTCCAAACTGCTATAAGATTCTGCCCTTTGCATTTATTCTCACTCTGCACACAAGGACAGCAGAACTGTGCCCAGCCAGATTAGAGGCAGGGAGAAAACTGGGATTGGAGAAATGACATGTTGGATATCATGTAATGAGGTAGACCTATTATTACATTAACCATTGCCCATGAGAATAAATGTCACAGATATAGTGAAAATCAGGAACCCCTTTTAATATCCAGACACTTGTGTGCCCTTGCTTCAGTTGGTCAAAATTAATAAGAAGATAACAAAGAGTGAGATAAACAATGATGTGCTTTTCCTGGGTAGAGGGTTTAATCAAAAATAACACTCATATTCTGTTCAATTATAGCCCTGGCCAACAAAGGAACATAGAAACATAGGAACAGGACTCGGCCATTCAGCTCCTCAATCCTGTCCCACTATTCAGTAAGATCATGGCTGATCTGTGGCCTAACTCTATGTACTTGCCCTGGGCCCATATCCCTTCATTCCTGTGCTCAATCAAAAAAAATCTGTCTCAAGAATTAAACTATACAATTGAATCAGCATCCAGCTGCTTTTGAGGGGGCGAATTTCAAACCTCCATTACTCTCTGCACATAGAAATGTTCTCCTACATCTCCTGAACAGGTGATTCTGTTGAGAAATCAAAATGAATGGGCAGGACCTGCAAGTGCATACTAACAAGCTTAACAATAAGCAGAAGAGGAAACAAAGTAGAGAGGAACATTGATGAGCTGACTCAGAGCTGGGTTATAAAAGCCTGACAGACTTAAGAGTGTTTTATTTTTGCTCGCCACATCTAAACTGTGCCAACAAACCAGTGCTAGTGCAACTGAAGGCCCTGCTCCATATCTTTTGCTTCATCCATACTCTAAGAAACATTCAGTGTCACGCTGACACATTGCTGTAGACCTACACTTGCTGCCCACTGTTTGTGTTGCTTTCATGAACTGGCATCCATCTGCAGCTGTTTAGAACTGCGCTGGTGGTCTGCAGCAATTGACGCGCCAACAGGCACAAGTGCTGGGTTGCATCTGTGGTGAATATGAACGAGAACAATAAAACGTGAATTTTCTGCTCGACTAAAGAGCTACACTTTAATTATCCCTGTATTAGCAAACTAAAACGATTTAATATAATCTGGAATCTACCAACACATTATCAGCGAAGAATATTCACTTTCGTTGACATTAGGAATTTTTTTTGACAAAGAAGACAACTTAAATTAGTGGTAAGTACAAAATATGTTTAATTTAAAAATGGTTTCTGATAGATACTGATGATAGGTTTAATTATAAAACACTTAACAAATGTTGGAATGAAACATATTATGATATTGAGCGTGGAAAACATTAAATACTGCTGCAAATGATCCTATTTAATTTAGTTTAATGAGATGTGATGTACCCTCGTTAAAAAGCCTAATGGAAGATTAAGTAAGGAACAGGCAGTACAGAATTCTCTTAAAATGGGAATTCTGGAAATGTTTTCTATTACTCTGTCTCCAGTAATGTTGACCTGCTACACCAGAGATCAGAACAAAATAGCTGTGCATCAAGGGTTCCAGACTCTTTAAATTGATTTTCTTTTAACCTTTTCAGTGCCAGGTCACTTGGAAATGTTGCTGCCTCTAATATTTATTTGTTTGTTTGTCTTTGCAATTGGAACCACACCCCCATCAAATATTTCAATGTATGAAATAGCCATCCAGAATTTTGGCTGTTGTGGAAAACATTTTCTTCACTTATTTTGTTTTGCTTTAAAGCTATAAAATATGTCTGTTAATACACCTTCATTCATATAGATATATTTTCCAATCTATTAATAGCAGGGCATAAAAAGTAATTTCCTGATAGGCTTCCAGCAAGAATACTACACAGGCTAATCCTTCCTTGTGAATATTCTTAACCTGCTGTGTTCAGTGCCAGCACACAAAATATCCAAAAGAAGACAAAATAAATTCATAATATTGAACAGCAGTATTGGAGCAGTTGCATGGTTTTTGTCTAATCTGTGAGTTGGCTAATTATATAGACAAAGGGAGTTTTGTAACGATATTTTTTGCCACTTACAGCCCTCATCCACATATTCAATATTCAATCTATAAAGTCATCTAAATACTTTGATTAGATTACTGTTTAGAAATTACATCAGATTGCATCATTCACTTCAGCAGTTTATTTTCCTGTTGTGCTGTTGTTTGACTCTTGATTAATGTAGCAACCACCGCCATACCATCTAATTTACACAATTCTCTCAATGTTGCAGTTGAATAGTTTGTGCTATGGCAAGCAGCACAATGAAGCCAAGTGGTCATGAGATTTGGAGCAGCACAGGGGCATGGTGGTTTGCACTGCTGCCTCATAGTGCCAGGGACCCAGGTTCGATTCCCATCTTAGGTCACTGCACATTCTCCCCGTGTCTGCTTGGGTTTCCTTTGGGTGCTTTGGTTTCCTCCCACTGTTCAGAAGTCATGCTGGTTAGGTGCATTAGCCATGTTAAATTCTCGCTCAGTGTACCCGAATAGGCGCCGGAGTGTGACAACTAGGGGATTTTCACAGTGACTTCATTGCAGCGTTAATGTAAGCCTACTTGTGATATTAATAAATGAAACTTAAACTTATGAAAAAGATTTGTCTGCGACGTCGGTGGTCAGATTTTATCCAGAATTCTTCTAGAGAGATCCCTAGGTAGTAATGTCACATGACAGAAAAGATCATAGTCGTTACCATCACGGCTGGTGGTCACAGTGAAAATGGGCTTTACAGCCATGCTGGAGTGTTTATCACCTTAATTCCTTATAAATTCCTTTTCATGTCTTTTAAGAGCAGCAGGATGATACAGTAGTTATCTCACAATGCCCTAGGATCCGGATTCGATTCCTGGCTTGGATCACTGTCTGTGTGGAGTTTGCACATTTCCACCCCCCCTCCCCGTGGCTGCATGGGTTTCCTCCGGGTGCTTTGGTTTCTTTCCATGGTACAAAGATGTGTGGGTTAGGTTGATTGGCCATGCTAAATTGCGCCTTAGTGTCAGGGGGTTAGTGGGGTAAATAAATAGGGTTATGGGGATAGGGTCTGGATGGGATTGTGGAAGGTGCAAATTCGATGGTCCAAATAGCCTCGTTTGCACTGTAAGTATTCTACAAATAGGAAAAGGACACAAAATTACCATTGTTGTGAATTACAACAATGACATTCAGATACTGAGGTTGGCTCATGTTTGTGAGCAGTAACGCATTTCAAACAAATTTTTTCTCTCGGTACGTTTCAAGCATGAAAAAATAAGAACAAAGTTTTTCTAAGTTTTATGAACTCCATCTTACACTTTTGAAGTAGCCTAAATTGACCCCGTCATCAATCTTATTCGACATTTCAGACTTCTTGGAGTTTATTAACGTATTATTGAGATTAATGTTAACCTTATGATGTAATGACAACTGTCCCCTGGAAAAAGGAAAGATATGTTTGATCATCCATTTTGCTTTCATCCATGCAGACAATGAAATTGGAATTGAAAACCAAACAGAATGAAAGCAAATGTGCCCAGTTTAGTTGGCTAATTAGTTGCCTGATCACCACACAGCTCCAACATGCATTGCACGAAATGGTCAGCCTGGGTTGCTGCCAGTATTGCAATTCGGGTACAAGACTCCAGTTACAGAGATTCTGTTCGACTTTTTTCTCCAAGGAATGGGAGCTATATTCTGATTTTGGGAGACATTATCCCGCAATTAGTGGAAATTGAAAAATGTATATGAATTTTATTTGAGTCGTCTACATCAACGTGGTAATCAAATATAGTTTTCTGGGCGTGCTTAGCTACTTTGTTTAAATAGCATGAAGTATTGGGAAAGGTTGCCCATTAGCCTGAAAGCAGTTCTTGTTTCAATTAGTAATTTAAAATGCAAATTTATTTTTAAGAATTTGGAATTATTTAAGCAAAAAACTTTAAATCAGGATACTTTGAAGTTGGGCTGAAGGCCTGATAATCAACCTGTTATGAAGCGAGGCATGTACACATGGCCCAATGTATTTAATGTGCCTTTTATTGTGACCATAGATAGCCTCAACCCTCTAGTGGCTACTTCAGGCCAATGCAGGACTGTGGAAAGTCTTTTTTCTACTTTCCCTTTGACATTCAGAATTTTGCTTTCTCTTTTTTTTAGCCTGTTCTTTTGGCATCGTTCTCACATCAGTTAGCCCCCACCTAATTTGATGACAGCTTTAACGAAACTCTTCCCCCATGCCCAGGTGAGAATCACTGGCAATGATCAAACTTTGTTTAGAGTTTTTCTCTGAACGGAGGGTTATAAAGATGAGAGTTAATTTGATTTTTATTTTGGTCATTTGAGCATTTTTTCCCCCACTTTGTGGAAGAGATGAAGTCCAAATCAGTAATAGATGCTGTCAATTTTCTTTTCTCAGATATATCTCTAAGTGAGTCTGATGGAGCAGCGGGGGGAAAGAGGCAGACTTTGCATTTGACATTTTGCCAATGCTAGGAAACGTACAGGGCAGCCAGGCCTTTTAGACAGCTGCAACATTTCATGGCGTCATGTCAGCGAATTTCCACAGGCCATACTGCCAGAGACCACAAGATGGTTTCAAACAACGGTTTAGTTCATGATTTTTTTTTGTTTTATATAAAAAAAAGTTCTATTGCTGAGTGGGCAGTATGCATCGAATTAACAGATTAATGAAAATGCTTCACTCGCATAAGGTTTGATTGCCCCTTCAATGCAGAATTGCTTGCAGATTGAAAAACAGTGCCATTTGTTTCACGTTCTCCGGCTCCTTGCTACGTTAGCACTTGTCAGTGCAGCCATTAAACAAAAGTCAGTGGAGAAACTTAATTACAAAACCATTTATTTTATTGGAATGAAAATAAATGAAAGCTACCTCAAATGCATTAGGTGGGTACAAAACATGTTCTTCGGATAACACCCAAGGGTAGCGAGGCTGCTGTCAGAATAATGTGCCTTTCATGTGCAGGAGGAACCAATATTAGAAACAGCTGCTTTAAAGTCACTCTTTATTTAAGTTCAATTATAAATTAAAGAACAACCACTTTAATGAAGGGGCTATTTATATTTGAAGTTACTCAGCTGTGGTGTTCAATCCTGGCTTCTTCCTTCACTCAAATATATTTTAAAAAACTGCCTGTGCTTGCCTGTAAATGTTTGAGAAGGTTTAACAGTTAGTTCACCACGGGTGTAACTGTGCTCTTCAGATGAAGCCATTTCTGTTGATACTGAATATGTCCCATACTTTTACTTGCTAAAGCCCTCGTATCTCATCCATCTCAGTCACATATAAAAAATAGCTGGGAGGAGGGTTCTTTTTCAATCATGTCAGTAGTCTTTCAGTAGCATATGGCAGAAAAGTGAAGTCTTTTTTTAAAAGGAAATTAAAAAGGAAAGTAAGTACTGGTACAGGAGTTGCCTTCAAAGGCATTTTTCTTTTAAACAAAAGGGCATGTTTTACTGTTCCGGCGGGGTACTTTGCCAATGGTGAAACTTGAAGTGTTTTAACCATGACTAAATGGGCAAAAGGAAACATGTAGGCCAGAGTTCTCCAGCCAATGACCCCAGTGGGGTCCCGGGGTCACAGGCAGCATACACTCAGCTCGCAGGTTTCCCACTAGTGTGGGGCAACATCAGTGGGAATTCCCATTGACAGTGGCAGAACTGGGGAATCCCGCCACTAGCAAACAACGTGCCAACCCCTGCCAATTGGAAACGTGGCTGGGAGGCTGGACAATCTTGCCCGTAATTTATATCTTTCCTCAACAAATCACAGGTAGAAAAATAAATGTGATCACACCATGTTTGAAGCTGGCCATGTTTTTGATTTTGAGCTTTGATTTGAATTTTTTTAACAACAAAGTATTAAAACATCACTAGTACCATTCCCAGCATTAAAAAAATACAACAACCTTCATTTGTCAGTAACCTAGAAATTGTTATTGCCAATATGTTGTAGTTGAGTGCCTGTCACCATCATACAATGTTCTTTTGTCCTCTATTTTGCCAGACATTAACCCATTTTAATAAAACAAATAATCCAAAATGGCACACAGTGGAATGTCAGTTCTGAAATTGTATTTTCGCCCTTCCAAACTATTGCAAGCTTTTGTTGGGTGACTTAAGTTTAGGTAAAAGTAACATAGGTCAAAGAACTACCAGGTCATGTGAATGCAAGTATGGAACAGGAAAAGTGTTCCTCCCACAACATATTTCTCTCACTCTGGTCAACCCTACTTGCCTAAGCTGCAGAGGTTTGGACTGTCATATCTAACACATCTGGAGACATCACTACATTGTCAGTTCAATGTGTGAAGGCTTTGGGGAGGGTGCTGAATAGAATGGTTTCAGGGACTTCAGTTACAATTGGAGAAATTGGAATGGTTCTCTTTGGAGGTGAGAAGGTTGCGAGAAGATTTAATAAATGTACTCAGAATCATGAGGGGAATAGACAGAGTAAATGAAAAGAAAGAACATGAGAGCATAAATTTAAGGTGCTTGGCAAAGGAACCATTAGCAACATGAGGGGATCTGGAATGTATTTCCTGAGATCATGGCAGAGATCAATTTAACCCTGGCTTTCAGAGGCAATTAGATAAGCATCTGAAGAGAAAGAATTTGCAGGGCTATGGAGAAAGAGAAGGGGATCAGCTGGAAGACTGTTTCCAGTGTGGCTTTACAGGGGTCAGAGTTAGGACGTTGGCTTTTAGTGGTATATATCAATGATTTAGACTTGAATGTAGGGGTATGATTCAGAAGTTTGCAGGTGATATAAATGTTTGCTGTGTGATTGATAATGAAGAAGCACTGTAAAGAAGTGCGGGCTAAGTGGATTGGCTTTGTTAAATTTCCCCCAGTTGTCATGGAAATTAGCAGGGTAAATCAGTGGGGTGTCGGGCAAAGGGTCTGAGTGGGAATGTTGCTGGTGAGGGCTCGATGGGTTGAATGGCCACTTTCTGTTCTGTTGGGATTCTATAATTCCATAATTCTATAAGAAGGCAGTAGATTGAGGGAAGATATTAATGGATTAACCTCTTGCCCACTCCGATTCCTGTGGCGAGTGGGCCAGTAAAATCTGGGCCAATAGGTCGAATGGCTTCCTTCAGTGCTGTTTTCATTCTACAAATCTATAAGTTTCCAGCATTTCAGTTAGTAATACAGAAACCATTTGAGTTATAAAATAAACCTTCAAAGACATAATTTAAACTGGTGGGCAATAATAGTAAAGAAAAGGCAAGTAACTATTATACGATGAACACTTAACCCATTCTTTGATAATCCGTTGCTATTTTAATGAAGAAATTTTAAAAATTTATTCTTGGAATGTGGGTGCCTCTGGCTAGGGCACCAGTTATTGTCCATCCCTAATTGCCTTTTTGAGCTGCTCTCTTGAACCACTGCAGTCCATGTAGTGTAGGTTACATCCACAGCGCTGTTAAGTAGGAAGTTCCAGGATTTTGACCCCTTCACAGTAAAGGAATGGGTTGAAAAGTAGCAAATGGAGTGCAGTCTATTTAAGTGCAAAGTATTGCATTTGGGAAGGCTAACAAGACAAGGGAACACACAATAAGTAGTTGGATCTGGGAACTGCACAGCATCCATGGATTGCCTCTTCACACATCACTGAAGGTGGCTAGAAAGGTTAAGAAGGCACATGGGATTTTTGCATTTATTAGCCAAGGCATAGACTTTTTGAGTTTGGAAGTAGTGCTGGAACTGTATAAGATATTGGTTAGTTCCAACCTCGAATACTGTGCGCAGTTCTGGTTACTGCACTTTAGGCAAGATATAACTATATTAGGGTAAAGACATTGATAGTGATATTGTCTGAACTGAAGAATTCAGATCAGGGTTTTTTGGAATGGAGGAGACTGAAAGGGGGGATCTAAGTGAAGTAAATAAAATTATGAAGGGTCTCAATAGAGTGGATAGGCAATATCTATATCCCTTGATGGAGATGCCCATAACCAGGGGACATTGATTTAGCGTAAGAAACAGGAAGTTTACAGGAGATTTGATGAGAAATCTTTTTAGCCAGAGTGTGGAGGGATCTGGAACTCACACCTTGAAAGGGTAGTAAGTGCAGAAACCATTGTAGTAGTTAAAAAGTACTTGGATATCAATAATGACATGCCATAACCTACAAGGCTGCAGACCTGGAGATGGAAGGTGGGATTAGGAAGAATGGCTCCTTCTCTGCCCGTGTGGACACGATGGGCTGAATGGTCTAATTTTGTGTTGTACATTTCAAAATTCTCTGATTCTATGAAGGGGATTTTCTGGCCCCACTACTGATGGGCATCGTTACAGACAGAATGGGAAAATTTGGATGGCATTAAAAGTCAATGGGTGCGATTTTATTGGCTGTTCATGCTTCCACTGCAATGAAGTTGGAGAATTTGGCAGCCAGCTAAATCTCTGTTCACTGCAGGCAGGATTGGAAAATCCAGCTGGTGTGAATGGTGGTAAGATTCTGGCCAACGGTTTTTCAAATTTTCCCATCCCACTTGTGATGATACCCGTTTGTGTCAGGACTGAAAATTCCAACCTATGAACGGAAATGGTTGAGTAACTCTTGTAGAGAATCAACATAGACAGCCGTAAAATCCCACGCGAGGTCACACACCTTCCCAGCTCCCCCTTGCCGACTCTGATTCCCATGGTGGGTGGGCCAGTAAAATCTGGGCCAATAGGTCAAATGGCTTCCTTCAGTGCTGTCGTCATTCTACAAATCTATCACTTTCCAGCATTTCAGTTAGTAATAGAGAAACCATTTGAGTTATATAATAAACCTTCAAAGACATAAACTGGTGGGCAATAATAGTAAGGAAATAGCAGATAACAGTATTATACGATTAACACTTAGCCCATTCTTTGATAATCTGTTGCTATTTTAGTGAAGGAATTTTAAAAATTTATTCTTGGAATGTGGGTGCCTCTGGCTAGGGCACCAGTTATTGTCCATCCCTAATTGCCGTTTTGAGCTGCCTTCTTGAACCAGTGCCATCCATGTGGTGTAGGTTACATCCACAGTGCTGTTAAGTAGGAAGTTCCAGGATTTTGACCCCTTTACAGTGAAGGAATGGCAATATATTTCCAAGTCAGTATGATAAGTGACTTGGAGAGGAAATTCCAGGTGGTTGCGTTCCCATGTATCTGTTGCCCTTGTCTTTCTAGATGGTAATGGTCATGGGTTTACAACTATTTGAGGAGGTTTGGTGAGTTCCCTGATTTTCATGCTGAGGAGATTTGGTGGGTCCCTGCAATGCATCTTGTGGATGGTACACATGGCTGCCATTGTGTGTCAGTGGCAGAGGGAGTAATTGTGCATGGAGTGCGGGCTGCTTTGTTCTGGATGTTGTCAAGCTTCTTGACTGTTGTTGGAGCTGCACATATTCAGGCAAGTGGAAAGTATTCCATCACATTCCTGACATGTGCCTTGTTGGTGGTAAACAGACTCTGGGAAGTCAGGAAGTGAATTACAGCTTCTGATTTACTCCTGTAACCATGGTATTTATATAGATGGTCCAGTTCAGTTTCTGGAAGGTGATAACCCCCGGAATGTTGATAGTGGTGGATTCAGCAATCGTAATGCCACTGAATGTCAAGGGCAAGGGTTAGAGTGTCTCTTTTTGGAAAGGCCATTGCCTGACACTTGTGTAGCATGAATGTTGCTTGCCACCTGTTAGTCCAAGCCTAGATATTGACTAGGTCTTGCTGCATCTGGATATGGGCTGCTTCTATATCTGAGGATCATAGACGGTGCTGAACATCGTTCAATCATCAGCGGACATCTCCACTTCTGACCTTATGACAGAGGGAAGACCATTGATGATGTAGCTGAAGTTGGCTGGGCCTAGGGCACTGCCTAATAGAACTACAATGATGTCATGGAACTGAGACAACTGACTTCTAACAACCACAACCATCTTCCTCTTTGTCAAATAGGACTCCAACAGCAAGGTTTCCCCCTGATTCGAATTGACTCCAGTTTTGGAAAGCTACAACTTCTGGATCACTGGTCTTCAGTATTATTATAGGAATACTATTAGGGCCCATAGCCTTTGCAGTATTCAGTGTCTTCAGCTGTTTCATGATATTATGTGAAGTGAATGGAATTGACTGAAGACTGGCATCTGTGATGCTGGGGGCCACCGGAGGAGACTGAGATGGATCATCCACTTAGTTCGAAAAGTTAACGCATTTGGGTCAACCCACTTAAAAAACACAAGCATAGTTGCTGAATTGTGAATGCAATCAATTTATGTTTTAGGGAAGTAAAAACAACAAATTGGTTATTTAAGTTGAAAGATACTCTTATTACAATGATAATCCGTTAATAATATGATACATTGCACTCTTAGAAACTACAGTGAAAAAGCTGCAGCTTTCATTAAAAGTGAGTTGATTAAAAATTTGCTTTCATTTAGAGGTTTACAACATGGAAACAGGTCCTTCGGCCCAACTTGTCCATGCTGCCTAGTTTTTATCACTACAGTAGTCCCAATTGCTCACATTTGGCCCATATCTTCTAAATCTATCTTACCCATGTAACTGTCTAAACACTTTTTAAAGACAAAATTTGAACCACTTCTTCCGCTGCCTCTGGCATCTCATTCCAGACACTCATCCTCTGCGTGAAAAAATTGTCCCTCTGGACCCTTTTGTATCTCTCCCTTCTCATCTTAGATCTATGCCCTCTAGTTTTTGACTCCTTAACATATGGGAAAAGATGTTGGCTATCAACCTTATCTATGCTTTCCATTATTTTATTGACCTCTATAAGAGCACCCCAAACCTCCTACACTCCAGGGAAAAAAACCTCAGTTGATCTAGCCTCTCCTTATAATTCAAACCACAAGTCCTGGTAGCATCCTAGTAAATCTCTTCTGCACTCTTTCTAGTTTAATAATACCCTTTTTATGACCAGAACTGTACACAATATTCCAAGTGTAGCCTTACCAATATCTTGTATAACTTTAACAAGATGCCCCAACTCCTGTATTCAGTGTTCTGACCAATGAAATCAAGCATGCTGAATGCTTTCCTCAACCATCCTGTCCAGTATGACTCCACTTTCAAGGAGCTATGAACCTGTAAACCCAGGTACACCTGTGCAACGTATATTCTAAAACTCTCCCCAATGCCCAACCATTAACTGAATAGGTCCTGCCCTGATTCGATCTACCAAAATGCATCACCTCACATTTACATACATTAAACTCTATCTGCCATTCAACAACCCACTGGCCCAATTGATCAAGATCCCATTGCCATCCTAGATAACCTTCTTTATTATCCACTGTGCCACCAATCTTAATGTCATCTGCAAATTTACTAACCATGCCCCATAAATTCTCATCCAAATCATTAATGTAAATAACAAATAACAGTGGATTATGCACTGATCCCTGAGGAACACCACTGGTTACAGGCCTTCAGTTTGAAAAACAACTCTCTGCAACTATCCTGTGTCTCATGTCATCAAGCTATTTTTGTATCCAATTGGCTATCTCATTCTGAATCTTTTGAGATTTAAGCTTATGCAACAGCCTAGCATGCAGTGTTTTGTCAAAGGCCTTGCTAAAGTCCATGTAGACAATATCAACTGCACAGCCCTCATCTACTTTCCTGGCTATTTCTTCAAAAAACTCAGTCAAATTCGTGAGAAATGATTTTCCACTCTCGAAGACATGTTGATTTCCCTAAACAAACCTTGCCTCTCTAAATGCCTGCACAATCTGTCTCTCACACTACCATCTAACAATTTACCCAGACTTTTCCTGCAGCCTTCTTAAACAAAGCCACATAATTTGCTGCCTTCCAATCTTCAAGTACCTCACCTGTGGCAGTCGATAATTCAAATATCTCTGCTAAGGGACCTGCAATTTCCTCTCTGGGTCCCACAATGTACTGCGATACACTTTATCAGGTCCCGGGGATTTATTTATCTTGATGTGCTTTCAGACTTATTCTGTTTTTCTATACAATAAGGATTGTAATCAGTACTGCCATAGTATTGTATTTCACAAAGAAGGACTATCAAAAGCCAAGAAAGGATGGTCCTGATCAAATGATACATATGATGCATCATCAGTCCCAATCCTCAGCTACATGGAGGGTCTCCAGTGACAGTTACAGTTAACTGGCAAGGTGAATTAAAACCTGATTAAATGGCTAGGGCTTTCTCCGGAAAGCATTGATAGAGCTATATCACTGCTGTCCTCTGGGCAGCATTTACTGTTTGAAACAATTGCCAACAGCTGTCAAAGTCAGCATGGCCTTCAATTTAACTCTGAGTTCTTTCTTGGCAAACACTGAGCTCAATTAAGTTTAAAATATTTTACTGTCTACAGATGTCTCAAGGAAGCTACAAAATATCAGCCGGCAGTTCTGACTGCATCAAGGTTGACCCGGACCAACAGCAGCAATGTAAGAAAGCAACATAAAACCACACATCGGACTTTTGCAGAACCATAAGGTCAGTGACTTCACTTCATGTTAGTTGGGTCCCCATGCACAACATTGTGTTATAATTAATCTTAATGTGCCTCTTGAGATCTATGGCCTGCAATGATCAGCATGGAATCACGCAGATTAACCTTGGCTCTCCCACAATCAATTTGATTCAAGACCAGATTTATTGAGGGTGGCACGAAGAATGGAAGGATGGTTCCTGGGTAACCCAAGATGATTCCCCATGCAGATGTAGTACTTGGAAACCAGATATCAATTGGAAGAAAAGTACAATGAAGTGACAGAGATCCAGCCTCAACTATTTCATGTGGTTGAACAGAGTAGGATCAGTTTTACTGTAGAATTTCTCCACACAAGGCATTCCAGATTAATTGTCTTTAACATCATAATGCATGCATTCATTCTTATTGAAGAGAGAAAGAACACTGGTTCTATACTTCAGGATATTAACCTGTATCAAGCATCCCTTTGGATTCTTGCTGAACTATTTCTTCTAAATCTTCAAGGTGTTCATTAACCTGACTCCTCTTCATTTGAGGCTCGATAGTACTGAATAATCATGGAATTTTACAGTCCTGCAATGAAAGCCTCATGGGAATCTTACCAGGAGCCAGCTCTGCACTTTGATTGAGACTCAACACAGGACCAGGTTGGCAGCAGAGACTCCTATCCCATTCTGGAGAAAAATCCAGTCCTACACATTCAGAAAATGGCCAGCAAGAATGAGCCATAGCAGAGGAGCAGATACAGCTATAGAACAGTGCTTCACTTGCTTTCTCGTGGTGTGAGCCCATTTTAATGCCTTAGATTTCATGCAACCCCTGAATGAAAGTGCAAGAATTGTTGAGTTTGGAGAATGGGTGAGGGGAAAGGAGGAATTTTGGGAAACTTCAGTTGTTTGGCCAGTGGAGAGTTGTTTGATTAGGGGTGAGGGTCTTCATTAATTGTGTGGGACAATGCTTCAGTTGCTGAGAAATGGACAGAGAGGCTTCATTGGCTGAGTGGTGGGGAATGCTTTACTTCTTGATCAAGGTGGGAGCACAGGGGAGAGGAAGCACAAGCTGAGTGTTGTGGGAATTGGTGGAAAAATCATATGGAGTCTTAGCTTTTATTGGCAGGGGGAATGAATTTAGGAGCCGCAGCATCATGTTGCAACTGTACAAAACTCTAGTGCGGCCGCACTTGGAGTATTGTGTGCATTTCTGGTCCCCACATTATAAGAAAGATGTGGAGGCATTGGAGAGGGTACAGAGGAGGTTTACCAGGATGTTGCCTGGTATGGAGGGCAGGTCTTATGAAGAGAGGCTGAGGGATTTTGAGGTTGTTTTCGTTAGAAAGAAGGCGGCTAAGAGGAGACCTTATTGAAACATATAAGATGATTAGAGGTTTAGATAGGGTGGACAGTGATAGCCTTTTTCCTAGGATGGGGAAAGCTAGCACGAGGGGACACAGCTTTAAATTAAGGGGTATGAGTTATAGGACGGATATCAGAGGTAGGTTCTTTACTCAAAGAGTGATTAGGGAATGGAATGCCCTGCCTGCAGCTGTCGTAGATGCACCAAGTTTGGTGGCGTTTAAGAGGTTAATTGATAAATATATGGAAGAGAAGGGAATGGTTTAGTTTGGAGGGGCATTGCTTTTTATTTTGGTCGGCACAACATCGAAGGCTGAAGGACCTGTTCTGTGCTGTAATGTTCTATGTTCTATGTTCTATGAAAGGGAATACCTCCATTTCACAGATTTTTTTTGCAGCAGTAATCTGCAAAATAATCTCCAAGAGCAGTCTGCTAAGACACGTTCATAAATTGGAATTTTGCAGATTTCCAACATCTGTAGCATTTTACCTTTGTATCATTGATAATAAATTAGACCCGATCTATATGAAGGGAGATAAAGTAAAAAGGGTCAACAGCTTCAGGTTTTTCGGTGTCAAAATCACCAACAACCTTTCCTGGTCTCCCCCATGCCGACCAGGTTAAGTTAAGAAAGCTCACCAACATATCTACTTTCTCAGAAGACTAAGGAAATTTGGCATATCAGATACAGCTCTTATCAACTTTTACAGATGCACCATAGAAAGCATTCTTTCTGGTTGTATCACAGTTTGGTATGGCTCCTGCTCTGCCCAAGACCACAAGAAACAGGGTCGTGAATGAAGCCCAGTCCATCACTCAAACCAATCTCCCATCCATTGACTTCCTGTTCAATGCTCTTCATTGAACAGGAAGCCTGTCCTTATAACAGTTAAGGATGTACCCCAGTCAAAATTACACATCAAACACAGAAGAGTAGGGGAATATCACCACTTTGATCAAAGATTTAGGGAGGATAAGCAGAGGTTGTGGCACAGTGGTATTAGAACATAGAACATAGAACACTACAGCACAGAACAGGCCCTTCGGCCCTCGATGTTGCGCCGACCAATATAAAAAGCAATGCCCCTCCAAACTAAACCATTCCTTTCTCTTCCATATACTTATCAACTGATCTCTTAAACGCCACCAAACTTGGCGCACCTACAACTGCTGCAGGCAGGGCATTCCACTCCCGAACCACCCTTTGGGTAAAGAACCTACCTCTGATATCCGTCCTATAACTATCACCCCTTAATTTAAAGCTGTGTCCCCTTGTGCTGGCTTTCTCCATCCTAGGAAAAATGCTATCACTGTCCACCCTATCTAAACCTCTAATCATCTTATATGTTTCGATAAGGTCCCCTCTTAGCCTCCTCCTTTCTAACGAAACAACCTCAAATCCCTCAGCCTCTCTTCATAAGACCTGCCCTCCATACCAGGCAACATCCTGGTAAACCTCCTCTGTACCCTCTCCATGCCTCCACATCTTTCTTATAATGTGGGGACCAGAACTGCACACAATACTCCAAGTGCGGCCGCACTAGAGTTTTGTACAGTTGCAACATGACGTTGCGGCTCCGAAATTCAATCCCCCTACCAATTAAAGCTAAGACTCCGTATGCCTTCTTAACAACCTTATCGACTTGATTGCCAACTTTCAGGGATCTATGCACAAATACACCAAGATCCCTCTGTTCATCAACACTATTAAGAATCCTACCATTAGCCCTATACTCTACACATTTATTATTCATGCCAAAGTGCATTACCTCACACTTTTCCACATTAAACTCCATTTGCCACCTCTCGGCCCAGCTCTGCAAATTGTCCAAGTCTCTCTGCAAACTATAACACCCCTCTTCACTATCTACCACTCCACCGACTTTAGTGTCATCTGCAAATTTACTAATCCATCCTTCAATACCCTCATCCAGATCATTTATAAAAATTACAAACAGCAGGGGCCCCAAAACAGACCCTGAGGTACACCACTTGTCACCGAACTCCACGATGAATATCTCCCATCAACCACCACCTCTGTCTTCTATCTGCTAGCCAATTCCTAATCCAATTAGCTAAATCACCCTCTATCCCATACATCTGCATTTTCTGCAGAAGTCTTCCATGGGCCACCTTATCAAACGCCTTACTAAATTCCATATATACCACATCAACCGCCTTACCCCCATCCACCTCCTTAGTCACTTTTTCAAAAAACTCCATGAGGTTAGTAAGGCACGACCTACCCTTCACAAAACCATGCTGACTATCTCCAATCAATTCATTACTCTCTAAATAACTATAAATCCTATCTCTAATTATTCTCTCCAACACTTTGCCCACAACAGAAGTAAGACTCACTGGCTATAATTCCCTGGAAGGTCTCTCTTCCCCTTCTTGAACAACGGGACCACATTCGCTATCCTCCAGTCCTCCGGAACCACACCCGTAACCAACGACGACCTGAAGATCAGAGCCAGAGCTCTGCAATCGCCTCTCTTGCCTCCCAGAGAATCCTAGGGTAAATCCCGTCCGGCCCAGGGGACTTATCCAACTTCAAACCCTCGAGAATATCTAGCACATCCTCCCTATCTACTTCGATACCTTCCAGTTTGCCACCCTGTACCTCAGTGTTCTCCATAACTACATTTACATCACCCTGCGTGAATACCGAAGAGAAATATTTATTCAGTGCCTCTCCAATCTCTTCAGGCTCCACGCACAACTTCCCACTGCTGTCTATGACTGGCCCTAATTTTGTCCTAACCAATCTTCTATTCTTAACATATCTAAAGAAAGCTTTAGGATTCTCCTTAATCCTATCAGCCAAAGTCTTCTCGTGTCCCCTCTTAGCTCTCCTCAATTCACTCTTGAGCTCCCTCCTGGCTAATCTATAGCTATCCATTGCACTAACTGAGCCTTCAAGCCTCATCCTGACATAAGCCTCCTTTTCCCTTTTAACCAGCAAATCAACTTTTTTCGTACACCAAGGTTCTCTTACTTGACCATTTCCTCCTTGCCTGACAGGGACATACTTATCAAGGACTCGCAGCAGCTGCTCCTTGAATAAGCTCCACATTCCAGATGTTCCCAGTCCCTGTAGTTTCCTAGTCCAATCTATGCACCCTAATTCTCTCCTGATGGCCTCATAATTACCCTTCCCCCAGCTATATCTACTGCCCCCAGCTTCATTCCTATCCCTATCCATCAGTAAGGTGAACGTAACCGAATTGTGGTCCATGCACCCTAGACATTCTCTCTTCCATCTTTTTCTGTCTGGAAAAAGATTCAAAAATCTGAGGTCACGTACTAACCGACTGAGAAACAGCTTTTTTCCTGCTGCCATCAGACTTTTGAATGGCCACTGGTATTAGCATCAATATAAAGAAGATTGCTGGCAGGTTATCTCCCAGCAGACTATACCAGTCCATCACTGGTTGCCTGATGAAACAAAGCTTGTAAGAGGCCGCTTCTTTACTCAATATTTCCAGATGGCATTAAGTTGTTCTTTCTCTACATCCTAACTATGACTGTAACACCACATTCTGCACTCTGTCCTTTCCTTCTCCACGAACAGGATGCTTTGAATATAAAGCATTCAAGAAACAATAATTTTCACTATATACTAATAATAATAAATCAAATCAAATCAAATCAAAAGACCACAGCCCCATGCATTCCTAGACAAAGTATTAATGCATTGGGCTGATGCGGTGCTTAGCTAAAGGTCATTTAGAACATAGAACATAGAACATAGAACAATACAGCACAGAACAGGCCCTTCGGCCTTCGATGTTGTGCCGACCAAAATAAAAGCAATGCCCCTCCTAACTAAACCATTCCCTTCTCATCCATATACTTATCAACTAACCTCTTAGACGCCACCAAACTTGGCGCATCTACAACAGCTGCAGGCAGGGCATTCCACTCCCTAATCACTCTTTGAGTAAAGAACCTACCTCTGATATCCTTCCTATAACTCATACCCCTTAATTTAAAGCTGTGTCCCCTCGTGCTAGCTTTCTCCATCCTAGGAAAAAAGGCTATCACTGTCCACCCTATCTAAACCTCTAATCATCTTATATGCTTCAATAAGATCCCCTCTTAGCCGCCTCCTTTCTAACGAAAACAACTCAAATCCTTCAACCTCTCTTCATAGGACCTGCCCTCCATACCAGGCAACATCCTGGTAAACCTCCTCTGTACCCTCTCCAATGCCTCCACATCTTTCTTATAATTTGGCGACCAGAACTGCACACAATACTCCACGTGCGGCCGCACTAGAGTTTTGTACAGCTGCAACATGATGCTGCGGCTCCTAAATTCAATCCCCCTACCAATAAAAGCTAAGACTCCATAATCCTTCTTAACAACTTTATCCACTTGACTGCCTACTTTCAGGGACCTATTGACACATACACCAAGATCCTTCTGTTCCTCAACACTATTAAGAGCCCTACCATTAGCCCTATACTCTACACATTTATTGTTCCTGCCAAAGTGCATTCCCTCACACTTTTCCACATTAAACTCCATTTGCCACCTCTCGGCCCAGCTCTGCAACTTGTCCAAGTCACTCTGTAAACTAAAACAACCCTCTTCACTATCTACCACTCCACCAACTTTAGTATCATCTGCAAATTTACTGATCCATCCCTCCATACCCTCATCCAGATCATTTATAAAAATTACAAACAGCAGGGGCCCCAAAACAGACCCCTGAGGCACACCACTCGTCACCGAACTCCACGATGAAAATCTCCCATCAACCACCACCCTCTGTCTTCTATCTGCCAGCCAATTTCTAATCCAATTAGCTAAATCCCCCTCTATTCCACACATCTTCATTTTCTGTAGAAGTCTTCCATGGGCCACCTTATCAAAAGCCTTACTAAAGTCCATATATACTACATCAACCGCCTTACCCCCATCCACCTCTCTGTCACTTTCTCAAAAAACTCAATGAGGTTAGTAAGGCATGACCTACCCTTCACGAAACCATGCTGACTATCCCCAATCAATTCATTTCTCTCTAAATAACTATAAATCCTATCCCTAATAATTCTCTCCAATACATTGCCCACCACAGAAGTAAGACTCACTGGCCTATAATTCCCAGGAAGGTCTCTCTTCCCCTTCTTAAACAATGGGACCACATTCGCCATCCTCCAGTCCTCCGGAACCACACCCGTAACCAACGAGGACCTGAAGATCAGAGCCAGAGGCTCAGCAATCTCCTCTCTTGCCTCCCAGAGAATCCTAGGGTAAATCCCGTCCGGCCCAGGGGACTTATCCAACTTCAAACCCTCGAGAATTTCTACAACATCCTCCCTATCTACTACAATACTTCCCAATTTGCAACCCTGTACCTCAGTGTTCTCCATAGCTACATTTCCAGCACTCTGCGTGAATACCGAAGAGAAATAGTTATTCAGTGCCTCACCAATCTCTTCAGGCTCCACGCACAACTTCCCACTGCTGTCTATGACTGGCCCTAATCTTGCCCTAACCAATCTTCTATTCTTAACATACCGAAAGAAAGCTTTAGGATTCTCCTTAATCCTATCAGCCAACATCTTCTCGTGTCCCCTCTTAGCTCTCCTCAATTCACTTTTTACCTCCTTCCTAGCTAATCTATAGCTATCCATAGCTATAGATTAGTCTCATAGAAATAGCTATAGCTATTTCTATGAGACATTGCTGTATTGCTCTTGCTGCATGCCAAAGTGTTTGAGCAGGAATATCTTCAGTGAGGATCTCTTCCACCAGCTTTATTGTAGGACTTCCCTGCATGGTGAGATGTGTATTATGTAGCAGATGGTGCTAACTTTGAGTTACCAGCAGAATTAAGGCATAAAATAGCCTATGCTTTACCCAGACTCTGAAGTTGCTTCAAATGTTTACAATTTACTGCATTATGATTCTAATGGTTGCATTGGCCTCAATGTTTGGCTGTTACGTTGGCCAATATCAAGCCATGTTAAAGAGAATAGCTAGGATCCAACCTTGTTACCTGCCTTCCTCAAGTAGCTCTGGTATATAAAATTGCTATCAGATTAATGTTTCATAACCACTGTCTTTGAAATGAACTTTAACTTGTACAATTTTATGTTGTTGGTCACCACCCAACTGCATATTGATGCATTGGAACAACTTATGTTTTGTGAAGGCCATGGCACTGTATGCACCAGTATGGATACCCTAGCTATCCTGCAACTGTGAAAGAATTACAGAGCACAAGCTTTCTGCTTCAAGATTTCCATAGGGAAAATGATAGAGGTGTTTATTCTAGGAATCACACATCGGTTGACCTGTTTTGGCACATCTGCGTCCTACAGATGGACTGATATTTTTCATATGTTCCATATTGCAACTTGGAATGAGCCTGGGGCATAAAGGTTCAGTGATGTGGCGACCTTTATTGCCACTGGTATTAGCATCAATATAAAGAAGATTGCTGGCAGGTTATCTCCCAGCAGACTATACCAGTCCATCACCGGTTGCCTGATGAAACAAAGCTTGTAAAAGGCAGTTTTTTTAGTCGATATTTCCAGATAAGTTTGCATAGGTCTATACACAAACTGGTTTGGTTAAAAACAGAAAAGGGCAGTTCAGTTCAATTTCAATTGATTCTAGCTTGCATGATTTATTTCATCTGTCCCCTCTTCTTAAAGTTCATGTTTATTAATGTAACAAGTAGGCTTCCATGAACATTGCAATGTAATTACTGTGAAAATCCCCTTGCTGCCACATTCCAGTGCCTGTTGAGGTCGAATTTAGCATGGCCAATGCACCCAAACAGCTCATTTTGTGAACTGTGGGAGGAAACTAGACCACCTGGAGGAAACCCACGCAGACATGGGGAGAATATGTAGACCCTAACAGACAGTGACCCAAGCCAGGAATTGAACCCAGGTCCCTGGCGCTGTGAGAGAGCAGTGCTAACCACTGTGCCACCCTCATTAGAACACCATCTTCATTAGAACAGAGAATGTTTTGCTGTAATTCAAAATTATGAAGGGACAGGGCAGAATAAATTGTTTCCAGTTCAGGAATCTAAAATGTCTGTGTGGAGTTTGCACATTCTCCTCGGGTCTGTGTGGGTTTTCTCCGGGTGCTCTGGTTTCCTCCCACAGTCCAAAGATTGGCCATGCTAAATTGACCTTAGTGTCCTGAGATATGTAGATGAGACAGATTTGCAGGCAACTATGTAGGGATATGGAGTAGGGCCTGGGTGGGATTGTGGTTGGTGTAAACTCGATGAGCCAGGTGGCCTCTCTCTGCACTGTAGAGTTTCTACGATTCTATGAGAGGACATAAATACAAGATTGAATCGTTGAGATTTAGAAGTTTGTTGGGCTGTATAATGCATTACCAAAGAGGTGATTGATGCAGAGGATATTTCATGAATATTTTACACTGGTTGTGTGAGAGATGATTTAGGGATAGAACAGGGATGACACATTAAATTAGCACTATTTCACAAGTGATGAAAAAATACATTTATAACAAATGCTATTCCTGTGTTTTAATTTTTACAGAAGAAGAGAATAGTCAAGAGGTATTCTTAAATATCAATCCTTCATCCAAAATCTTGCCACCAATAAAAGTGACAACTTTTTAAAAAGCTGTCTTTTAGGAAACAAGTTTGAGAAATCCAGGTCTCGGAAATCTGCTATCACTCCCTTTCTGAAGTGATCATGGGAAAAATGGATCAGATTCCATTTTAAGCAGCTACCTGCTATTTGCCCCAAAGCCTCATGACCCTAATCACCCATGTCATCTCAACAAGCTGAGCACATTATGAGAAAATCAGGAAATCTGGCTTACACTCATGATACTGCCATAACCATTCCATTAAATCATTAAGTGAAACCCCCACACAAAAGCACTGTTACTGCATCCAGCCCACCTCAGCCAATCCATTCCCCTTTACCAGCCTTGTGGAATGGAACGATTGCAAACACACACACCAAAAAGAACTTGAAAAGGAAATGGTCGACATTAAATGCCTTCCTCCGTGATGAGTCTGGTGTGGGGGGGAGGTTTTTAATCAGGGGATCCCACCGCCTTCCCATCTTCACTGTAATTAAGTCAAGACAGGAAGGCCCACAGATTACTTCTTGTCCATCTCCAGTTGTGGCCCATAATATCCAATTAAGAGGGGGCTCCCTACTGTCACTGGTATTAACTCAATGGTGAACAGAAGGTCTCGCCATGTGGAGATGCTTGTGAGTTGCCGGAGGCTCCCTCATTCAAAGACACTCAGTGACTGATCAAGGGACCTAGCAACAAGAAAGAGACTCTTCTAAGGGTCATCCCAGTCCCCATGACTTGTATCGCCATTCTTGCCATGGTGTGTCCTGGGGATCAGTGATGGTTCTAGGCCATAGATGAATGACCTATAGGCAGCAGCCAACAACTCCCCGCATTGGTGCTGCCATTCAATACAATTGCTGGCTTCTGACTGGGCAGCAACTCTTGGATAGCAGGTCTTTCATATAGGGGGTCCTTGATCTGGGGCAAGACCTTCTGCTGTCTAGTTAAGTGCTTGAATGGCACTTAATTAGTGGACCAGTGAGGTAATGTGGGGCATCGCCATTAAATTCAGCCCTAAGTATCTCATCTGGAAAATATAGATGAATAGAAACCACCTTATGTTTCAGATTATCCTCAAGATTGGGCAAATTGTTTCCTCAAACCTTGGAAAGCGCACCATGACTTGTGAGAATGATGAAATCTATAAAACCATAGCTATTGGAGCAGAGTATTTATATAATTGAGTCTACTCTGCCATTCAATATAATCAATGCTGATTGAATATGATAATCCTCAATTCCACTTTCCCATTTTATCACTACAATCCTTAATTTCCTTACTGATTAAAAATATGTCTATCTGAACCTTGAACATTCTTGATGACCCAGTCTTGAGAGCCCTTTGCAGTAAAGAATTCACTAGCCTCTGTAAGAAGAAATTTCTCCTCATCTCTGTCTGAAATGGATGACCCCTTACTCTGAAGTTATGCCCTCTGGTCCCACAAGGGGGAACAACCTCTCTGCATCAACCCTGTCAAGTCCCCTGAAAATCCGATGTGTCTCAATAAGATCACCTCTCATTCTTCTAAACTCGAATGAGGACAGGCCCAGCCTACTTAATCTCTCATAAGAAAATCCCTCCATATCCGGGGTGAACCTACAACCTGCAATCCTGTATCCATAGATCTGACCTAACTGCCAAAGGCCAATGTAGACTTCCATAAAAAATGGAATGAAAATAGCTGAGGGGCTCCCATTTAATGACTCTGCTGAATGTTACTCTACACAAACCTGTGGACCGTCTCTGAACCGCATTCTACTTGGGTAGGAGCAAATGGGGCACAAAAATGAGTTAAAAGTGACTGTCTTTGACATCAAAGTAGCATTTAACCATATATGACATTAAGGAGCCCTATCAAAACTGGAGGCAGTGGTACTCGAGGAGAAAAACGTCATCTGGTTGGTGTCATATTCAGTACAGAAGAAATGATTGAAATTGTTGGAGATCAATCATCTCAGTTCCAGGACATTGTTGCAGGAGGTCTTCAGGGTAGCTTCCAAGTGAGAATCTAACCATCTTCCCTTGGCATTCAATGGCATCACAACTGCTGAATCTCCCACTATCAACTTTCTTCGAAAAACTGAAATTGACTAAGCATATTAACAGTATGATGATAAGAACAGCCAATAAGGCTAGGAATTTGGTGAAGAGTAATTCACCTCCTATTCACCCTTATCTTGTCCACTACCTGCAAGGCACAAGTCAGGAATGTGATAGAAAATCTCCACTTCCTTGGAACAGTGCAGCTCCAACAACACTCAAAATGTTTGACACCATCCAGGCCAAAGCAGCCCACTTGACTAGCACCCCATCCACCGGGTGAAATATTCACCCTTTCCAACATTAATGACAGCACTGTCCACTACATACAATGTGCAAAACAGCAACTCACCAAAGCACCTTCAACAGCACCTCCCAAGCCGTGATTTCTACCACCCTGCAGGACAGCAGTAACAAATGCATGGAAACACCACATTGTCCTTCAAGCCACACACCCATCCTGACTTTGGAATTATACTGACATTCCTTCTGTGTTGTTGGATCAAAACCTTGGAACTTTCATCCTATGTGCACTGTGACTGTATCTGCACCTCATGGACTGCAAGTGGTTCAAGAAAGCAGTTCACTACCACCTTCCCAAAGGCAATTAAAGTTGGACAATAAATGCTGGCCAGCGATGCCTGTATCCCTTGGAAGAATAAATAACTCCCTATTTCCAGCTGCAACACCCTCCCCGCCTCCGCCAATGCTTTGAAGCACTGTAGATGTGGCAGAGTCCAAAAGGAGTTCTCACTAAGGCTAAACCAAGAGAATTTATCAAGATTTTTATTTGCATTCTTTACTGTTGCCAAGAATAGACAATCGTATCTCTGATGCTGACCAAATAAGTTAAAACACTGGAGTGCAAAGAAATACGGCAAATCACCCACCAGCCCGAAAACCACAGGAATCTGATGGGACAAGTCCATAAAAGTGATGCAATGATGCCCTCAGGATAAGTATAGTAACTACTAACATCAATTGCCAACTTTGTCTATAAGCCATCCATTGCTAAACTCTGCAGTGTATAGGTGGCATAGAATGATGCAATATAACTTTGGAGCAGTTATAAAACAAAAGCAACTATTTAAAAAACACTGAATATAAAAGGGTGTAATTCCCAAATCCCTGTTCTATTTTGCGAGACACTAGATGGCGAATGTTCTTATTTCCTACTGCCGGTTAAACAGATTCAGAACATGAATGGAGTTTTTTGATGTCCTTATCATTGGATGGCAAAGATTTGTTGGAAGAATTGGGCACAAGACATGATTCTCAGTGAGTGCACCAGAAATCATTGCTGATAAATAGTCACCTCAATAACTACTCGGACTGAATTAACCCCGTCATAGAATGTCTGATTTTTACTTTTTCTTGTTTGAAAGAAAACATTCAAATCATGGTGGAATTTTCCAAAAATGTTGTTAAGTGTCACTTCTGGCACAAAAGCCGGTGTGAATCCTGCCAGTCCTAGCAGCACGATGTGGACTGCAATTTTTAGGCTATTAGAGATAAAAAAAAATCCCCATGTGAAAAGTCCAATGTGTGAACCACCTAATTCAGCCACCCCAGGGGTCACCTTAGCAGTGCTAACCACTGCACCACCGTGCCGCCTATAGATTGCAGGATTGAAAGGTGATGTTTATCAAGAAAGATTAAGCAGAGTGAGGTTCTTTTTTCTCAAAGTGATGAATTGATAGAAATTTTTAAGATTATGTAAGAGTTGATTAGGTAAATGTGTGGAAAGCTGTTTTTATTTGCACTTGAAAGTGGGATCCATAAATATAAGATAGTTATTAGTCGAACCAATAATAAATTTAGAAGAAACTTATTTACCCAAGGAATGAATAGAACATTGAGTTCTCTTCCATAAGCAATGGTTAAAGTGAATTGTGTAGATGCATTGGAGGAGAAATGAGACTGACTTGGAGGGATAAAGGAATAGATATGAATTGTTAGTAGCTTATTAACTATTTTGCATTGATCTATACTGAAAAGGAAGACTTCAGAGAAAAAGTTGTGAGTGAAAGAAGTAATATTATGACAGGTAAAAGGAAAATATTAGACTTGTTAAGCTAAGTCACAACAACACATACCACATATCTGATAGAATACATCCAAGGATCCTAAAGTAAGAAATTTCTGAAGCCCTGAAAATTTTATTTCACTGTTCTACTGAAAGTGGAGCTCTGAAGAGTGGCCAATGTATTACCAATGTTTAAAATAGAGCTAATTGGGTAATTTTAGCTTAATACCTGTAGTAAGAAAAGAAATTAGGGTAAGATTTTCTGGCCCCTTTCTCCAGCAGTATCTTCCAGTCTTGTCAAAATGAACAAAGATTTCTCCATGATGGAGCCAAACAATCTCTACACTAGACTAATTAGCTAAAGTTGAAATTTCTGTATATCCGGGTAAAGAGAAAATAGTTTGAAGCAATCAGAAGGAATTTTCAAAAGATTGCTCGTGCTTGACACACTTCGTAGAAATCTTTGTGGAGGCAACAAATATGGTATTTGGAGAAAATGCAATGGATGTTGTGTACATGTACTTCCCATGTGCAACTTCACTCAGGAATTATTTATTTTTATATAGGGTTCGAATTGTATTGCACTATTTGAGCTGCAGTGGAGTGAGTGAGACATGTTAAGTGTGGAAGTCAACTAATTAGAAGGCCTGCCTTGGTTTTCCAAGACAACAGTCCAGCTCCCAAAATAATCTAAACATCATCAACTACCTCCACCACCTCGTGTTACCTCAGATTGCCCATTCCATCCCTTTACCACTCACCCCCTCTATTCACCCATGCCATTTCTATGACCAGCCAAAGCTTCCTCAGGCTGCTGATGTCACTTCATGCCATCCCCATTCATCTGCCATACCATCATCCAAGTATCCACCAAGTACAGACCTCAGGAACCATGCAGTAATAATGGAAATTATTTTAGAATCACTGAAAAATAATTAGACCTCTAATAATCTAATAAAACCATGAATTCAAGCATACTGAAAAACATATTGAAAAAACCTATTCCAATGTAAAAACAAATTGTAATCCTATAATCCATTGGGAAAGAATTAGGGGGATATGGCCAATCACGAGCAATTGGGAGTATCTGGGAGGGCACAATGGTTAGCATGGATCGGTTGGGCCAAAGGACCTGTTTACATGCTGTACTGCTCTGTGACTCTTTGACTCTAAATGCTTATTAGATGTGTAAACAAAAGGAAACTGCATCAAAAACAAATCTGTTACTACAGCCTCTTAAAATTGTTGGTCATTCTTGGATTAATTGGCCATTTACTCAGCTGAAGCCATTTCAGATTTTGAAACCCAGCCAGACATGCATAATGGTCACAGCTGTATAACAAAAACTTCCTGCTAGATTGTCTAAAACTGATAGAACAAATTATGTCCTATTTCCATTTCAAAGCAGACAGCCTATCAATCAATGAAAGACACCAAGTGTTAAGATTTTTATTTAATTTTCAAAAGCAGAATTTTTTAACAGACAGAGCTATCTGTCAATTTCAATCACACTGCAAAACATGCGAGCAAAGGCGGACAGGGCATTTGTTTTAACAGGATTAATGTATTGTGGCACTTTTGACAATTGGAAAAGTACTGTAATTAATGCAACAATTACAAAATGTAAGGATCAATTTACTTTATAAAGCAGAGTCCTATGATGAATCATGTCTTAAAAATACATCATTCCTGATCTGCAATCAGTGATTTGATCAAAGATAAGGTGGAGATGGAAAGGATGTTTCCTCTTGTAATCCTACAAACAATTAGCAATGCTTTGTTAGCCTTAATTAGAAGAAGATTTGAGTATAGGAGTAAAGAAGACTTGTTGTAATTGTAGAGAGGTTTGGTGAGACTGCACCTGGATTGTTTTGTACAGTTTTGGTTTGCATTTTTTTTATTATTTCACAGCATGTGGGAGTCTGTCTAGGTTAGCGTTTATTACCCTTGCCTAATTGGCCTTGAGAAAGTAGTGGTGAGCTGCCATTTTGAACTTCCAATGGTACAATGAATGGTATGATGAATGGTACAGATTCACCCATTCAAAGTGCCTGTTGTTGGGAAAGTTTCCAGATTTTGACACAGTGACTGAAGAAATGGTGATATGGTTCCAAGTCAGAATGATGAGTGGTTTGGAGTGGAACTTGCACATGGTTGTTTTCCCATGCATCTGCTGCCCTTGTCTTTCTAGTGATAGAAACTATAGGTTTGGAAGTTGCTGTCGAAGGTATATTGATGAGTTACTGCAGCACATATTAGAGATGGTACCCAATCCTGATGTACACTTCTGCGATTACATATTGGTGATGGGAGTGGATGTTGAAAATAGTGGATAGGGTGCTAATCAAGTGGGCTGCGTTGTCAAAGAACAAAGAAAATTACAGCACAGTAAGAGGTCCTTCAGTCTTCCAAGCCTGCATTGAGCATGCTGCTCATCTGAACTAAAAACTCTCTACCCTTCCAGAGACTATATCCCTCTATTTTCATTCTATTCATCTACTTGTCAAGATACCCCTTAAAAGTCACCATCATATCTGCTTCCATTACTTCCCCTGGCAGTGAATTTCAGACACCCACCACCTTCTGTGTGAAAAAAACTCATCTCATACATTTCCTTTAAACCTTGTCCCTTGCAACTTAAACCTATGCCCCCGAGTAATTGACTCTTCCACCTGGGAAACAACTTGTCCTGGATAATAGTCAGAGAATCATAGAGGTTTACAGCATAGAAGCAAGCCCTTCAGCCCAAATTGTCCATGCTGCCTTTTTTTAAATCCCTAAGCTAATCCCAGTTGCCCACATTTCACCAACATCCCTCTATACCCATCTTACCCATGTAACTGTCTAAATGCTTTTTAAAAGACAAAATTGTACCCACTTCTACCACTATCTCTGACAGCTTGTTCCAGACATTCTCCACCCTCTATGTGGAAACATTGCCCCTCTTGGACACTTCTGTATCTCTCCCCTCTCATCCTAAACCTATACCCTCTAATTTTAGACACTCCCACCTTTGGGAAAAGATATTGATTATCTAGCTGACCTGTGCCCCTCATTATTTTACAGACCACTATAAGATTACCCTTAAGCCTTCTTCACTCCAAAGAAAAAAATCCCAGTCTATCCAGCTTCTCCTTATAATTCAAACCATCAAGTCACGATAGCATCCTGGTAAATCTGTTCTGCACTCTTTTGAGTTTAATCATATCCTTTCTGTAATAGGATGATCAGAACTGTACACAGAATTCCAAGTGAAATGTTGAGCTTCATGAATGTTGTTGGAGCTGTACTTATACAGCCAAGGGGAGATCATTCCATTGTACTCCTGATTTATGCCTTGCAGAAGGTAAAAAGAATCTGGAGAGTGAGGAGGTGAGTTACTCTCTGCAGAACTCCCAGCCTTTGACCTGCTCCTGTAGCTACAGCATTTGCTTGGCTACCCCAATTCAGTGATGACGGCCAGTACCTGACACTTCTGTGGCATCAATATTACATGCAACTTATCATCTCAAGCTTGACTGTTGTCCAGGTTTTGTTGCATTTAGACGTGGACTGCTTCAGTATCTGTTGAGTCATGAATGGTGCTGAACATTGTGAAATCATTAGTTAATATCCCCACTTTAATGGAAGGAAGATCATTGATGGAGCGTTGAAGATGGTTGGGCCTAGGACACTACTATGGGGTACTCCTGCAGTGATGTCCTGAAGCTAAGGTGATTGACTTCTAACCATCACTACCATCTTCCTTTGTGCCAGGTATGACTCAAAAAATGGAGGGTTTTCCTCTTAATTCCCCTAGAGTCCAGTTTTGTTTGGGCTCCTTGGTGCTACTCTCAGTCAAATGCTGCCTTGATGTCAACAGCAGTCAGTCTCACTTCACTCTGGAGTTCAGGTCTTTTGACCATGTTGGGAGTGAATTTGCAATGAAGTCGAGAGTTGGATGAATCTGGCAGAACCTAAACTGAGCATCAGTAATTGCTGAGTAAGTGCCATTTAATAGCTCAGTCGGCAAGGCCTCCCATAATTTTTCTGAAGATCAAGGAAGGTTATTGTGGATGTAATTGGTTAGTTTGGACTTGTTCTGCTTTTTGTGATTAGGTCATACCTGGGCAGTTTCCCGCTTTGCCAGGTAGATGCCAGCCTTGTAGTTACACTGGAAAACTTGGTTAGGAAGGTGGCAAGTTCTGGAGCACAAGACTATTGTTACATTACTATTAACAGTATGTTTTCAGGTCTAATACCCATTGCAGTATCCATTGTTTTTATCCATTTCTTAATATCTCATGGAGTAATCAAATTGGCTAAAAACTGGCATTTGTGATGCTGGGGACCTCTGGAAGAAGCCAAGGTGGATCACTCACTTGGCACTTTTGGCAGAAGATTGTTGCAAATGCTTCAGATTTGTCTTTATACTGAGATATTGGGCTACCCCCTCATTAATAAAGGGAATATTTGTGGAGCCTCCTCCTCCAGTGAATCGTTTAGTTGTCCACCACCATTCACAATTGTATACAATAGGACTGCAGAGCTTAGATCTGATCTATTGGCTGTGAGATTACTTAGCTCTATTGCACTTCACCTTTGCTGTTTGGCATGCAAGTATTTCAGTGTTACAGCTTCACCAGTTTTTATACCTCATATTCTGGTATGTCTAATGATGTTGCTGGGATGTCTTCTTGCATTCTTCATGGAATAGGGCTGATTCTGCTGGCTTGTTGGTAATGGTAGAATCGGGGATATGCTGGTACATGGTAATCAGCAGGAGGTTTTCTTGCCTATGTTTGATCTGAAGCCATGAGACTTTGTAGGGTCCAATGCTGAGAATTGCCAGATCCACTCCCTCCCAACTGCATACCATAGAGCCACCTACTGCCTCTGGTCTGTCACTGAGGCAGAGCATACCAGGGATGGTCATGGTATTGTCTTGGACATTATCTGTAAGATTTGGTTCCATTAGTATGATTATATGAGGCTGTTTCTTGACTAGTTGTGGGACAGCTTCCTTAATTTTAGCACAAGCCCCCACATGTTAGTAATGGTGATTGCTTCACCTGACAAAAGAGCAGCGCTCTGAAAGCTTGTGATTTCAAATAAACCTGCTGCACTGCAACCTAGTGTTGTGTGACCTCTCAGATATTCATAAGGAGAATTTTACATGATCAGTCGACAGAGCTAATTTTGCCATTACCATTTCCGACGCCTCAGTTGATGCTGCATTGATTGTCCTTTCAGTTAAAGTTAGAGTTCATTCATGAGTCACAAGTGGGCTTACATTAACACAGCATGAGGTTACTATGAAAATCTCCTAGTTGCCACACTCTGGCACCTGTTCAAGTACACTGAGGAAGAATTTATTGTGGCCAATTCACCGAGACTTTGTAGCAGTTTTGATACAACTGAGTTGGTTGCTCAGCCATTTCAGAGGGCAATTGAAAGTCATCCACATTACTGTGGCTCTGCAATCAAATGTAGGCCAGATTGGGTAAGGATAGCAGATTTTCTTCCCTAAAGGACATCAGTGAACCAGCTGGGTTTTTGCGACAATCGAAGATAGTTTCGTAGTTACCATTATTGAGACTAGCTTCATATTCCAGATTTATTAGCTGAATTCAAATTCCACCAGCTGCCGTGATGGGAGTGTGTCCTCCCCTTTCAGGGGGCTCCAAAGCCCCTGTAGGCACCATTCAGTTGCAGTGCCTGCCTCCGTGACCCAGTCATCTCTGCCATTGCTTATTCTGCCAATCCTTTTGAGTACCTCCTCAGTGGAGTTGCCCACCCTTTCCTCTTGCAGTCTCAGCATTGGCCATCTCTGTCAGCAGCACAGTTGAGACTGTAGAGCAGCCAGCTCTGCGCTTGAACCGGTAACTGAAAGAGACAAGCCACTTCCGTAAAATCACCAAGCCAGTCCCACCCTTTGTCCGAGTGGGCTTAGGACCTCCACTCGATCCCTACGTTGGAATTCACGGTGTGCCAATAAAACGCTGGCCAGCGTGTGGATCTGACAGACATCATTCTATTCAAAGTCCAGATGTCGTTCAAACAAGTCTGGCCATTTTTAGCGCCAGGAACAATATCTCACGGTTCAGTTCATAGGACTTATGACTATAGCACCGAGGGTTTTTTTTTACTATTTATAACAAATGCATTTTGCAAGAGGAATTTATTCTTCCTTTGCTACTAAATGATACATAAAATATTTAATATGTATCAGCATATATTTAAGCAATAACAGACCTCAAGGATCAACTGTACAATGCAGTAATTGTTAAGTGCAGTGGAGATGTTTTTAAAGCATAGCTCAATATTATGTGGCATGCAGTCACCCAGTAGTTAAAACCCATAATATTTTTAGCTCAGAAAATTGGGCATAGAAAGGGCAAGTGTCATCAAAATGAATAATAATTTGAACTATGTGTGTTTTCTGCCTTATTCTTTCTTATCTTACTCTTCCTTTTTTAGATTCCTGAACAAACCTCTTCTCAGAGTATTTGAGAATAATTGGGTGTTTTTCTTTTTCTGTATTTAACTAGTCTTTTCCAGATATGAAGCAGGAATGCTGTCTTATGTAAACCTATCAGGCCATTCTCCAAGTTGATTCAGCCAGGAGGCAGCTGTGGTATTTGTTGTCTTCCTTTTGTGGTTTTATACTCATCACAAATTAAAGAAACCACAATTTTTTTTTCTTTTGATTTCCAGCACCCTCCCAGAAAGAATTGAAATATACCTCTTGGATACTGTCTCATTTTGGAAGTCCTTCTGTATCTAGCGTTGTCATACCAAGCTCCCCATGTTATTTAATGTATGTGTGCGGGATGCCGTTGGGGGCGGGGGGCGGAATGTGGTGATGGAGGGAGGGATGGAGCTTGTGCTGAGTTCCACAATAACTTTGGGAGGAGATTGGCACAATTCCCAGAGGAATAGTGCACAAATGTTCACTATCAGCTACCCATATCTTTCGAAGGGAATTCTTTCCATGCCCAACTGAGATTATAACAGCCGATAAAAAAATTCCTCATTCAAATTTACAGCCATGTTTATACTTTGCAAAATACAATATAAACTGTATGGTGGCATAGTGGTTAGTGGCCATAGTGCCTCACAGCACCAGGGGCCAGGGTACAATTTTGGCCTCAGTGAACTGTCTGTGTAGAGTGTGCACGTTCTCCCCATGTCTGCGTTGGTTTCTTCCAGGTGTTCTGGTTTCCTCCTACAGTCCAAAAATGTGCATGTTAGGTAGATTGGCCATGCTAAGTTGCCCCTTGGTGTCAGGGGATTAGAAGAATAATGAGGATAGGAGATTGTGGTTGTGTGGACTCGATGGGCTGAATGGCCTCCTTCTGTACTGTAGGGATCCTATGATTCTACCCAAAAAATGCATAAAGTAATTTTGTGAGAGCTACAGTACTTTGGATTATTTTTAGAGATGTTTGAGATGTTTAGTCCGGAATTGTGCACCATTGCCAGCAAGGAAGGAGAACTTAGTGAGTTCATTGCAATTGGACCAGAGACTCCCAATGGCATGAATGGCTGGAAAATTCCAGCCTTGGTACTTTTGTGTGATGGCTGCATGGCAAATGCAAAACTTTCCATAAATGCATTGGTACACCAGAGTTCAAGGCCATGCAACATTTAAAGGTGAGTTAGAAGGTCAGATACTTGATCTTTATTTTATATATTTTCATTATAAATTCTTACGTCTACAAATGAAATGGGTAGCTGACTATGTAAACTTGTCACATGGCCATTACATCTTCCTACCAATGGAGGTACTATAGTGCCTGCTTTGAGAGTGCAATTACACATTTCTTTTCTAAATATGACATTGAAATCTACAATGGAAAAGAGTTGATCAGAAATGCACACTAACATAGTTTTTAAAAATTATTGTTGATTCATAATTGGCAGAGAGGAAAATGACTCTGCCTTAAGAGTTTTGTGACATTTATATATGAAGACTGTGGAACTTCCATTACAATGTCATTTCCGTTTGTCATTAATTTGGTCTTCTGTAATGAAATCCTCAGAATTCTCAACCATGCTAGCAATTTCAGGCTTTTAAACATTCCCACAGCTCTTCTGAAAAATAATCAAAGTCAGGCATAAAATCCAATCCTCGTTAAAGCATAATGAAAAATGTGGCAAATTGTTCAAGAGCTACATAGTTCTGAAAAGCAATCTGTGCCAAAATGGGGATGCAAGGTGGGAGAAAGAATAAATCTTTTTGATTCCCAGTCCAGCCTCATGTTTTGGTTACTATTCTGGACTGCCAAAGAACAGCATGCTGAAATTAAGTGGTCATTGTGTGGGAAACCACTTTCACAAATTAATACCCATGATTCTGATGCACTGCCCACTGGGGAACAGTGTTGAAAATGTTGGTCGGGCACTCATTTTGTTGGTACGTATTTAAAGAGAGACCGCAATCTTCCAATCAGTGGCTGTCAAATTTATCAAGTGCTATTTACATTCTGGCAACTTGCATTGATAAAGATAAAAATAAAACATCACTGTAACATGATAGTAAAAAGGAAAATAAAGATAAAAATCTACCCAGGGGAAGTACCAAGGTGAGTGTCAGCAGCACTACATACAGAATAGAATAGTGACAGGCTCCCAATGACAGGCTATTCTGTCAAGGCAATGACAGGATGTGCACATCCTGTAGGCACAGATGTGAGAGATCCATCTGACTATCCCAATAAAAACAAAGAAATACTATAAGCACATATCTTTCAATCCTGATTAAAGTTGTTTACTTATATGATTAAACTGTCTTTTATCTTTTCCAAATGTCTGTGGTTTTGTTGTATGCATTTGGCATTTTATACTTTTATTTCCAGTGCTCAAGACATTTTGTTTATTCCATTCAGTCACCCTGCTAGCCAGAGGAATGGGGTACAGGGTGGGTGTGATAAAAACCCAGCGATAGCATAAATAGCTTTGAAAATAGAGGGTACCAATAAACAAGGGAAAATGATTGGCCAGTGTGTGATTAATTAAAACATTTTATTTGCTGTGTATGGCTTGACATTCATCCCACTGTTTTCATTCTGTTCGTTATTTTGATTTCAACAATAAGAATTAAATACTAAGAATGGTGACTTTCACAAATGCTATTGTCAAATGGATAGCTTAATACTAGTAAACCAGAGGGCATGGTTCAATGATCACAGGGATCATTGCCGAAAACATTTAGTGGAACCTCTGGTTTTCTGTTGCTGTCTGATTACAATATTTTGTATCCTAAATGTTAATTTGCTTCAATCAACAGCATGTTAATTGCTGTAGACCTGCAGTATTGATGCCTTAAGTCCCAGAAATGCTCTTCTGTGAGGTTCTCTCATAATACTGGAAGGAGGGAGAATTTAACATCACGATTTTCCCCAAAAAAATTCTAAATGCCCAACAGGCGTTATGCCAGTTGCAAATCCCATTTTTGGCCTCCTGTTTAAATTTCCTGGCCTGTTATACCACTCAACCAGCGCAGTAGGCTGGGAAAATCATGCTCAACATTCTTAAAACTGCTGACCACCAAGCTCAGCCAGCCCTGTTGTGCTTTCAGTTAAGTATGTGGTTTAATTTTCTGAATTCCAAACTAATGACCGACCCGTTTTATCCTCAGTTGTGAGACAAAACAGTTTTAGGATAAAGATGAACAGCGTATCTTAAAATGGAATCCATTGATAGCAATAGAATCTGACAATGAATGTTAAATATTGAATTATTTTTGAAAATCTTTGTGAATAAAAATATAAGGTATGAAGTTTCGGTGGGTGGGGGCATAAAAATTCATTCTCTCTGGAGTTCAAGGTAAAGGTATCAGTGAAGATTATTTAGCTGTCAGAAGAATATCTAAACTCTCACCAGGTTACCGAGGTTTCAGGGAATTTAAAACACACTGCCAAACCTCACATGGGGTAAAATTGTTTTAATCTCTGTTATTGTTGTGTCATCTTAATACTGTTTTGTTGAGTATAATCATCTTTTAATTTTGCTATTTCTACATATATGATTTGCTATTAATAAATGAGACATTGATTACTGTTTAGTGTCATGCCAAATCTGTTGCAATTGGGTAACCAGGGCAGGATGTAACTAATCAATGTTGACATAAAAATCAAATCTTAAAGAAACAATACATTTGAAAAAAAATGCAACTTAACATGATTACAAAAGACAGAACTGTTAAAATTTGGGAAGTTGGTTCGTGGCAAATTTCACGTTGTTAGAATGCTATGAAGGCATCAATCATTCTTAAGGGATGGAGTAAATATATTGTGGGTGCATTTATTTAAACTGGATGCGCAAGAACAGATGTACAGAAATTGAAAGCTTAAAGCCCTCAGCAACAGAACTGTGTGTGAGGGCTCTGCTCAAAAAGCAGAGTGAAACTCAAATTGGATCACATGACACACTTCTCTTCTAGTGATGTCATGCTGCTGATGGTCTAAATGTTTCATCATATCACTCACCATCCATATTACAAGTTAAAGTTGACTTTAGCATGGGGGGTAACAACTGTTTGTTTCCACTGGCAGGGAACCTCGCCAGTGTAATATGATGTGTTGAGAATACATGCCAGAAACACGCTGAGTTTGATTGTGAATTTATCAAGGACACATGGATGACATCAGGTCCTCCTGCTCATGATGTGTTTATGGGTTTTAGTTTGCAGTATTGTCCCCCATTGTCCAAGGTTTTCAGAATGGTGTGTAAGCTGGTAAGGAGTTCTCAGAGACAGAACATCATGAGGAATAGACTGGTGAGGGGATTTGCAATTACCATGTGTTTATCACTGTCAATGCTGAGTGTGCTGATTGGGAAATGATGATGGATGCCAAATGCCATCAGATATATTCCTATGTAGCTTCCTGTTAGATCATTGTGCTCCAGGTGCTGAATTCACTCAAACACACTATTATCTCTCATTACAAATGCACAAACTTTATACCTTTAACCTTTTATCTCCCAGTCCTGACAGATAGGGGTGGCACGATGGTGCAGTGGTTAGCATTGCTGTCTCACAATGCCATATTCCAGGCTTGAGTCACTATCTGTGTGGAGTCTGCACGTTCTCTCCATTTGTGTGTATGTTTTTTCCGGGTGCTCTGGTTTGGTCCCACAGTCTGAAAGATGTGCTGGCTAGGTGCATTGGCCATGTTAAATTTTCCCTCAGTGTACCTGAACAGGTGCTAGTGTGTGGTGACTAGGAAATTTTCACAATAACTTCATTGCAGTGTTAATGTAAGCCTAATTTGACACTAACAAAATGAACTTAAAACTTTAGATAAGTTGTCTCTATTAACTCCCCCAGTTTAATGAATTATGGAGAAACACACACAGAATACTGAATTTACAGAATACTATCTTATTCTCAAATAAAAAAAATCCATTCTACACAACAGATTGCCAACAAGTGAATTAGAAGGTATAACAATAGGGCTGAAAAGTGAAGTTAGTCAAAGTTCATTCATGCTCTTATTGAATGCTGGAATGAACTCAACAGGCTGTATGTTCTGTTCTGATCTTATTACTGTTTATTTTGTTTTTATGAGTTTTTTTAATTCAAAAGGGAATTTAACAAGCCATTCTATAAACAATAGAACATGTTGACCTTATCTCTGAGAAATAAAGGTGGAATTTCTATCCTCCTGACATGCTAACAAGCTCATCTCAATCGGAAAAACTGAATGAATGGCCTAAGGCTAAGTTGAAGGATGCCAGCAAGGTTGAAAAGAGGAATAAAAACAAAATACTCAGGAAGGTGGGGTTTGGGGAAGCTGGACATGAGCTTTTGGAGACTGTGAGGAGTGAGAAGGTCAGGGTAAGGAATTCCACAAATTTTAGAAAGAATGAGTGAGTAGCAGAAAGTGTGTTGATTTCAAGACAGTTTTGATTCAGGAAAGACTATTATACAGGAAAGTCCGTTCAGGAATCATGAAGATCAAGAAAGGAACATTCAAGCAAAACCAGAAGAGTATCATTAAAAAAGTGAAAAAGAAGAAATGGAGAGGGAGATATTAGATCAAGCACGATTACCATTGGTACATATGCAATGTGTCACAGCTTTCTTAGCCCTGTGCAGTTTCCAACCACATAATATTTTTGAAAAGAAACAAATAGCTTACAAATATTAAAATTAGTAAGAGTTGAAAGGTGATTTTTAAGCATGTGATCTGATTTTTGGATTCACAAGCAAGTTAATGGCATTCTCTGAAGCCTTTGATTAGATTGCAGCTTTCTAACCATTATCAGCTTTCTCTTGTCTAAATGTGATATAGACATTGGTGTGATAGAATACTCGCACTTGCCTGGATGAATCACAGCTCCAACACTCAAGAAATTCAACATTATTCCAGAGACAAAGCGTGCTGGGGTGGCACCCCATCCACAAACATTCACTCCCTCCACCACTGACGCACAGTGACAGCCATGTGAACCAGGTTAGGTGGATTGACCATGCGAAATTGCCCCTTAGTCCCAAGATGTGTAGGTTAGAGAGATCCGCAGGGTAAATATGTGGGGTCACAGGATTAGGACAAGTGGTTGGACCTGGGTAAAATGCTGTATTGGAGAGTTGATGCAAACTTGATGGGCTGAATGGCCACCTTATGCACTATAGAGATTCTGTGATCTACGAGATGCACTAAGGAACTCACCAAGGCACTTTAAACTTTCAAAACCACATGGCCGCTGCCATCTACAAGGATAAAGGCATCAGACACATGAAAACACCATCATCTGGAAGTTCCTCTCCAAGTTCACCATTCTGACTTGGACGTATATCACTGTTTCTTCACTGTCACTGTATCAATATCCTGGATCAATCTCCCTAACAGCTGTGGATGTATGTACACCACTTGCATTGCAAGCGTCCAAGAAAACAGCTCGTCACCATCTTAGAGATAGGGAATAAAAGCTGCCCTATCCACTGGTGCTGACATCCCAAGAATGAATTTAAAAATGCACATTGCATCATTTATTAATCACTACAAAATTAAAACACAGCAATGTTTCACCAGTTCTAAGCATGCAGGTTCAGATTTGGGTCATACCTGCATAGTTACCTTATTGATCTTTGTCAAATACTAGTCAACTTGCTGTGAAGTAACCAGAATGGTTTTTGTTTTGCTTTCAGCCGATATGTTTGGTAAGTTAAACAGGTATATTGATAAAATGAGTGACTCACATTCAATGTTCTACACACATATTATGGGCAGAAGCTTACGACCTCATCGCACCCTCTGTGACTGGACCATGTTCTCTAAGGCTTCTGCTATAGCCTGCTGTGTCTCAGCACGGTCCTGCTGGCTCTCCTGCAAGCTCTCAAGCCTCTCAGCCATGGGCCGCAGACTCTTGAGAAGCCTGTTGAGGCCCTCAGCAGTGACTCGGACATGACCTTCTGGGATTCTGCTGTGGCTTGCTGTGACTTGGCTTTGGCTTGGAACTTTCCATTCATGGTGAGGATTACCTGCCCCAGGCTTTCCACCACAGATATCACCCTTGCATTTTTGTCTTGGGGACTGCGCGTGACAGGCCTGGTCTGCCAGAAAGATTTGGGACTCCTCCCAATAGCCTCATAGTCGTTCCAATGTGGCCGTCAGCCCCTCCTGCACTCCTGGGCTCTGTTGCTGCATCTCCAGTGGCTGAGGGAGAAGTGATCTCAGAGGACCAGCAGATAATCTGGGGCTGGCTCGGAGACCTCTGGCACACCCCCAGGTGCCAGAGGCCTCAGACATTTCCTCCTCCACTTGATGTACATTATCAGATGTGTCGTGCACACCAGAAAGTGACCCAGATGCCTCACACTCATTTGACCCAGCCACTGGTGTGAGAGTGTCTGGGATGGTGAGTTGCGAGTTGGAAGCTGATGCAAAACTGGTGCCAGCCTTGGAAGCCCCTTCATCTGCTTCCTCTGAGGATTCAACTGAGCTATTAAGAGCAGGATGGGTGGGAACAGCAATGGGGGCAACAATGCCAGATGGCCCAAGCGCATCACGGTCCCTTCCTGGAACACAAGTCAAAAGGTTGAGTGCAAGAGAGGGAGAGAAGTCTGGGCTGCATGCAACTTACGTGAGATTTCTCCAACAAATGGAGGGTTAAAACAGAACATTACAGCGCAGAACAGGCCCTTCGGCCTTCGATGATGTTGCTCACTTCTATTCTCCAGCCCAGCCATGCTGTCATCAATGGTCCACATGCCCTCCTCTCCCACAAGCTTCAGTGCTCGCACATCAAAGGGGCTGGGGACCCAGATCTCGGCTACACCAGCCCCTGTCTTTGCCCTCTCCTTTTATGGGTATTCTTCTGTAGGGGCCATGTAAAATCTGACGTCACAAGTCCTGCAGGGTTTCAGGGTGGGGGGGGTGCCTCAGAGGGCAAGGGTTGTGATATACTTGGGTGCTAGAAGGGAGGTGCTTAGGGGCCGGGGCTGAAAGCATGCAGGGTTCTGGGATTGATTGGATCTGGGCATCAGTTAGAAGGATGATACTGGATGAGGTTAAACACTCACCCCTGCTGCCCAGATGAGATCATTCGGTTTCTTGCGCTATTGTTTCCCGGATCTCTAGCCAATGCCCTGGCACTACCGCATGCTGCCACCACCTCCTAAGCTGCATTACCATCCCTTCTTCTGAGACAGCATCTTGTTGGAGGGAAGAGGGTATCCTGCCTTGCCTCCACTGCCTCCAGCATCCTGGCCAGATCAGCATTTGAAAAACAAGGAGCTCTCTTCCTAGACGCCATTTCTTCCTGCACTGCCTTCCTGTCTGTCCACCCTTGGGGTTCTTATGGAGCCGTCACTGGTCAGCAATGTTGAAATGTTGCAGGAGAGGGGGAGGCTATATCTGGCCCAGGGAGGGGGAGGGGGCATGCACGTTCTGTCAACAGAGCTTTTTTTTCCACTTTTTTGCACACACGCAGTTTATGGTTCTGATCTGAGCTGCTGCTGTCTGGCGAATTAGGCCCCACTTACTACCTCTAGCAGCTAGAAATGGTCTAGCCCATATTTTCAAATATCGAGTGCATAAAATTGGGTGTGAAAACACATCCAAAAAAGAGATCTGATCTCTCCCATTTTCATGCTAGCTGGACACTTAGAAAAAAACATATAAAATTCCACCCTAATTTTTTTTCTCATTCATTTATGGGACATGGGCATCACTGGCTGGCACTTTTGTACACTTTGGCTGCATGGTGACTCAGCGGTTTGTACTGGTGCCTTATGGCACCAGAGACTGTGTTCAGTTTCCCAGTTTGGGTCACTGTTTGCATGGGGTCGACATGTTTTCCCCGTTTCTGAGTGTGGTTTCCTCTGAGTGCTCCAGTTTTTTCTCCCACAAAGTCGCACTGGTCAAGTGCATTGATCATGCTAAATTCTCCTTCAGTGTACCCAAACAGCTGCTGGACTGTGGCAATTTGAGGATTTTCACAGTAACTTCATAGCAGTGTTAATGTAGTCCACTTGTGAGTAATAAACAATAAGTGAATAAATATATGACCTTTATTCTTCATGGCCCAACAGCATCCTTTCAGATATTCGTCCTTTTTATATCCTGCAGCATTCTTCACACAACCTAATTTTATTGCAGCTTCAGTATGATTTGTTCCTTGTGGAAAGAGAATGCTGACATGCTGTGTCACATTGTCTCTTGACTCTTTCACTTTTTCTGCATTAGTTCTGTGAGCACAAGCCAACAAAAGACACTTGATTAATGCAGCAAGCCCAGACGAGACCATGATGTAATCCATAGTTAAGGAGAAGCCATCATCAGCACCATGATCATGAGTCATGCAAGTTGCAGCAAAGACTGCCTTCAAAAACTACTAATAACCCCGGGTACGGTGGCTAGAAGTTCAGCAAATAGTTGTATCTCATTTGAAAAGCTGAACAGGCTTTCGGTAGACTTGTCGAGTCAGAAATAGATGTCTCAATTGTTCAAAAGATTAACTTCAATCAGATTTTGTTTTCATAGCTAGATTTTAAGATCTATATTTTACTCCAACAGTTGAATAATGGGAAGCAAAGTTAATATCTTGTCTCAATTAGTACTTATCAATCTCCTTGAAAAGTTAAGACAAAAACAAATAAAGATTGAAGAAATAAATATATATCAAAGAAACTCCATACCAGTGTGATTCTTAGACCAACAGCATCAATTCCATTCATTATAATGAAAGAAATGTTAATTGGTTAGAATCATAGAATCCCTACAGTGCAGAAGGCATCCATTTGGCCCATTGAGCTTGCACTGACAACAATCCCATCCAGCCCTATCCCCATAACCTCATAATCCCCCTGACATTAATGAATAATTTACAATGGCCAATTCACCTAACTCGCACATCTTTGGACTGTGGGAGGATACTCATGCAATCACGATTGTGCAAACTCCACAAAGGCAGTGACTTAAGGTCAGAATTGAACGTGGATCCCTGGCACTGTGAGGCAGTGGTGCTAACCCCTATGCTGCCCTGTGGATGGAGTATGATCAGTACTTTTCCAGACCCTTTTCGAGTGGTGTTAACAGTTCCAGGAAGAGAAAACCTCTGCCAACCATAAAGGCAACCATGTGAAATCTTTAGACGTTAGCCTGACGTTATCCAGCGCTGAACATTCTATGACTGACATTGTGATAATCCCTAGGTATTAGCGACAACACCTTGTGGCGATTGATTATTTATTCCCACAATCCTCAAACTGTTTCAAATTAATTTGAAATGCAGTTCAGTCCCATACTGGACTCAGAGCCACAAGTATTGGAGGCCAGATTTGAATGCCAGGGATGTACACTCATCCTTTTCACCCTATGGAAGTGGATAAAATGAACCCATGAGTAATGTGGCAGTGTTTGCAGTTCTCGACATTAGTGCAATATCAGTCTTCAGACACTCTCAGCTATTTGTGCTGCCAGTGTGGATCAACATTGTACATGTCTTTATCTTTCAATCTTTCCATACCCTGGCAGTGCATAGGTCAAATTTTCATCTGTTTCTGTAGCTAATTATTCCTGGAACAGGTTTCTAGTCTATTGCCAGGTGCTTATTGCTTGAAGGCACACACATGTGCATATACAGTAGACAACCAATTTGCCTAACCTGCACATCTTTGGACTGTAGAAGCTCTGGCAAAAGCCCATGCAGACACAATTGGAATGTGCAAACTTCACACAGACAGACCTGAGGCCAGAATCGAATCCAGGTCCCTGTGAGCCGGCAGTGCTAACCACTGTGCCACCGTACCACTCCAACATTGCACTGAATAATACCAAAGTGTTATTTTCAGAGGATACTGACCTCAGTAAATTTACTTTGTCTCCTTTGGTCCTTTGAAATGATCATTTATGCATTTAAGCTCTTTTTAAAATAGTTAATCAACACTGTTAACCACTTTTAATGGAAGTTCTATATATTCAGGCGCAGCTAGGAAATGTGTGGCAAACATAAGCGATAATATACCTGCAAGCTCAATACTAATGCCACAGCTAAAATTTCAGAACTTCTTAGAAATGCAAAAAAGACCAGTCCTGCTAAGATATAAGGTATTATTATTCTGCAATGTTATTACACCTGATTCATTAAATGAGACATTTATGGATTGTAGTATGTGTATAGAGGGTAACAATTTTAACTTATTCTCTGCAAGCCCAAATTTTTTGTTTTGAGTGCTCATCTTAACAAAGCACAAAAACTGTCACTAGAAGACTTAAGAATTTATTCACTTAGACTGAAATCTGTATTTGTCACAAGTAAAGCTTACATTAACACCTCAATGAACTTACAGTGAAATTCCCTTAGTCGCCACAGTCCAGTGCCTGTTTGGGTCAATGCACTTTTCAGAATGTGGGAGGAAACTGGAGCACCCAGAGGAAACCCACATAGATATGGGGAGAGTGTGCAAACCCTATACAGTCAGTGTCCCAAGCTGGGAATCGAATGAGGATCCCTGGCACGTGAAGCAGCAGGGCTAACCACTGTGCCACTATGGCGCCCCATTTTGCATTTAGAGCACGGTTCTTGGATTTGAACAAGGCAAGTGGAGCAGGCTCAAGGAATCGAATGACCTATTCTTTGTTCTTAATTCATATGTTAATGTACTGGTGCTGGAGTATAGTGTGTGGTCCAGCTTTCAACAGTAACTGCGGTCCTCAAAGAAATGAAAACCCAGCAATATTTTGAAGTGTTGATGATGATTAATGATGAAGCCCAGATGTTCTGACTGTATTATCTTAAATATGTCCCATAAGAGCGTAAGATACAGGAGCAGAATTAGGCCACTTGGCCCATCAAGTCTGCTTTGCCATTCAATCATGGCTGATTTTCTTTCTCATTCCCATTCTCTTGCCTTTTCTCCATAATCCCTGATCTCCTTATTAATCAAGAACCAATCTATCTCTGTTTTAAAGATACTCAATGACCTGCCCACAGGCTCACCATTCTCTGGCTGAAGAAATTCCTTCTCATCTCTGTTTTAAAGAATTGTCCCTTTAGCCCAAGGTTGTGCCTTCTGGTTTGTTTTTCCTAATAGAAGTATCCTTTCCTCATCACTTTATCCAGGCCTCGCAGTATTCTATAAGTTTTAATAAGTTTCCCCCTCTCATCCTTCTAAACTCCAATGAGTACAGAGTCAGAGTGCTCAACCGTTCCTCATACAACAAGTTCTTCATTCCAGGGATCATTCTTGTGAATCTCCTCTGGACCCTTTCCAAGGCCAGCACATCTTTTCTTAAATATGAGGCCCAAAATTGCTCACAATACTCCAAATGGAGTCTGACTAAAACTTTATACAGCATCAGAAGGACATTTTTGCTTTTGTTTTCTCGCCCTCTCAATATGAATGCTAACATTGCATTTGCCTTCTTAACTGCCAACTGAACCTGCACGTTAACCCCAACAACAGTAAAAAAAAATGCCAATGAAGAAAATATTTTGATTCTTGGTGGATTTTTTTTCTGCTTAATATTTGTGAGCCAGCAATTCTAAGAAAAGTTCACTTGAACAAAATCATTCACTTTATGAGGGCCCGTAACCAAAATAGACACTGCTAAATGGATAAAAGCAACTGAGGACAGTTGCCAATGATAATGTAACAAGTTAGGAATGAAAGAATGACAGTATGGGAAAACATTGCTAGAATTATTCAGTGTCTTCCTAACACTGCTAAAGTGCTTCGAGTTTCATGGTGGAGAATGTGAATGTGGAATGGCAACTCTGAAAATTGAACACTAAAATAGAAGTATAGTTCATTCTAGGAAACTTCAAAACTTAAATGTTCACATAATATTTTGAATTGCAATGATTTAGATATTATGGCCAACAAGGCAGATGTATTATTCTAAAATGTCATACAGACAGTCTGTAGAGCTAGAATGTAACCACTTACATATATTTTCATTAATCAATAAGAATTTACAAACTGTCAAACTAACATGATTCTGTTTCAACACTCATAAAAAGCAGATTCTACAGTTTTACTGGGAGACTCCACGTTTTGGCTTACTATCTGAATATACATTAAAGATCATTGCCAATAAACAATAGGCCAGTTACACTGCACAGTTTCCATCAATAGGAAGCAGATTCAGCTTACCATTGACAGAACCTTCAGTGATAAACTGCTCTCAGGTAGTCTAAAGTAAGCTGTCACAGGGATTTCCATTTTCCCTCATCAAACAGCAGTATAGCTTTGACCTGCAAAGTCTCCACATAACTCCAAGCAGGTGCCAATCGTAAACCATTCCTGAAATATAACAACACCATTAGGGACCAATTTTCAGAGTATTGGCAACGCTGTGAAGGTATTTGTAGAAATCACTTCCTTCTGTAAATAATCCCATGTTGTGTTCTCAAGGATTAAAGGAACCTGGGGTTTTTAAGAGGGAGAACTTCAGTGGCAGTGACTACAAGCTGTTGGGTATTTTCAAAGGTTTTACACTCCTATTTCTCTGCATTGTGACATTTTCTTTTGACAGTTTCTAATCTTATAACATCATTTTTTAAATGCTTATTTACAGTTAATACAACATTCAAATCCACTTTTGTTTCTCTCTCCTTTCTCTTTTCCTTTTCTGAAGGTCAGGAGTCATGCTGGAGTGCAATGTCATATATCTTGTAGAATGCTCAGTTTTTTTTCCCTACACAAGTTGAGATAGCTTCCTCAACCTTGGAAGGCATCATGCGGGCATCTGATCTGCCTTTCCAATTTTTCCAGCACGAGGAAGTAGGAAATCTGGCTTTTTCCCATTCTCTATCTTTCTGCAGCTCCACTTGAGGCTGGCTAATTGAGTGTCCACCAAAGATTCAATATAGTGTTGAAATTCCTCAGGTTCAACAGTTCACCACAGAAGGCACAACAAGTATCATGGAATCATAGAATCCTTACTGTGCAAAAGAAGCCATTCGGCTCATCCAGTCTGCACTGACTTTCCAAAACAGCACCCTACCTAGGCCCTCACCCTCACCCCGTAACCCTTCGTATGACCAATCCACTTAACCTACACATCTTGGCCACCAAGAGGCAATTTAGCATGGCTAATACACCTAACCCGCACATCTTTGAACTGTGAGAAGAAATCGCAGGTGCAGGTAGAATGTGCGAACTCCACACAGACAGTCACCCAAATCTGGAATCGAACCTAGGTCCCTGGCAATGTGAGGTATCAGTGCTAAATACTGTGCCACCATCAATGAAAGAAGTTTCCTCACTGTCTTGTAAGTTGCAGACTTCTGTCCACCCCTTATCAACAGGCACGGCTGAGGCCAGAATTCTCTGAATCAAGAGTTCCTGTTCCTGCCCCTCAGCCAGATCCGGTGTTATGGTTATGGCTGGCCGTGAGGTGGACTCCTTGTTGTTCTATTGAGTCCACACTGTAAATGATTTTGTTTTCATCTGTGAGTCTTCACCTGACTAAAGAGTCCAATACAGGATTGGCATGAGCATCCACAGAACTCAAATTCTGTTGTTGGCACTTGAAGGAGTCTCTCCATCTGCATCTACACCACCTCTGGCTTTCCTCTGCATCTTCTGGGCATATCCAATGTTCCTAGATTGGTGTAGATGAACCATGAAATATGCTGAACCAAGTTTCGGTGCTTGACTTTAAGACATTAAATCAGCTTTCCAAGGATGATCAAAACTAAATCGCAAGTTCCTTAAGAACCTTACTATTGACTTAGATCTTCCTATACAACTTGATAGTACTTTGCAATTTGATCTTTCTCCCATAAGGGATGTAGAAAATTATGCGATCAGCTTTGTGGTGAGATCTTCAAGACCTCAGCAGGCATCCTAGGATATTGCAAGCACAAGTGCAAGGTTTCATAAGAATGATGGAAGCATTTCTAATTTTCTCAAACTGAAACAACTTGCAGCCCTATAGTAATATCCAAGCATGAAATCTATAAAACTGCTATACACAAGCTCCAGCATTTTCAGAGAAATGCAGAACAGATGGTGAATGCAAAAAACTGATGAGCTGCAACATCTGGCTGAGACATAAGATTTGAGCTGAAATCTGCATATGGCCACAATCTTTGCTACTGTCCTTACAGCTGATGGGAATGAACTAATTCTCAACCAGACAGCTGCAATGGAAAAGTGGTGGGAAAACTTCACCCAGCTCCTCAACAGAGATTCCCACTTCGCAGCAAATTCTCTGCATCAAGTTCAACAGTTGTCTGAGAAAAGAAACTTCGTCCTTACACTGTAGAAGTGATTTAAAAAAAATCATATCAACCAAAAAAGACAAAGTCCCTGGCCCAGATGACTTTCTAGCAGAAATTCAGAAGTATAATAATGTTGCAATATATAACATGTCTTCAAGGGATTTCAATATGATGTCACTTGAAGGGAAATGTGTAATATGATCCAATCTTAGTTTCACTTTGAGCAGAACACACACGCACAGCTCTGACATCTTCAAATTTTGTATGCATGTATAACTGTCCTCTTGTACCTAGTCTTAATAATTGTTACCCAATCATTATGAGCAATTGATGCCTTGTAGCTTGAACAATAAATCAGCTCAAGGTATTATGACATTACAATAATGTGACATGGTGATTAGCAATGGTGAGACATGTGCAGCAACGCAATTAAGCACAGGTACAACATGGGGAACAGTCTTAAATCATGTGACATGTCATGAGACAATACTTAATGTTTCAACCAGTCTTGAAGTCATAACATCAGAAAATGCTGAAAATGAAGCGGGTGATTGTGAAGATAAATTTTGAAGACATGATGTTGGAATAGTGCTGAAGAAAAGGCTGGTGAGCAGATGGATCCTTCATGCTTAGACTGTAGCTTAGAGCCTGTCAGTTGAGTGAATGGGTCAGTTCATTGAGTGGACCAGTGTTGGGTTAGATCAGTTAGGAAAGGCAAGTGACTAGGTTGTGAGCTGGCTTAATAGCGAGCAAGGGAGAGTGGAAAAAAATCATAAAAATCAAGTCAGAGAAGGTTACGATTGTAACGGGCAGCTTTGGGACTTGCTTAACAACAAATTGCTTAAAAAGCAAAGGCACGTTTGTTCTTGCCACAATTCATCTTTGTGAACAGAGCTTTAGAAAAAACTCATGTAGCTACAATAACACTCTTACAGGTGAAAGATTAGGATATTGTGAGAACTTCCACAAAATTCCCTAGTTTAAATAGCTGATTTACTGTCTAAATTCAAAATGCTTAAACAGCATGGAGAGTTATGGTTTCTTGATTCAGGTGTTTCTACATAAAATATAGAACGTTACAGCGCAGTACAGGCCCTTCAGCCCTCGATGTTGTGCTGACCAGTGGACCCAATCTAATGACCCTCTAACCTAAACTATTCCAATGTTACCCACATGCCTATCCACTGACCATTTGAACTCCTTCAAAGTTGACGAGTCCACAACTTTAAGGCATTCCACACCCTTACTACCCTCTGAGTAAAGAACCTACCTCTGACAACCATCCCTTAATTTAAAGCTATGTCCCCTCATGTTAGCCATCACCGTCTGAGGAAAAAGGCTCTCACTCTCCACCTTATCTAATCCTCTTGTATGCCTCAATTAGGTCACCTCTTAACCTTCTTCTCTCTAATGAAAATAACCTCAAGTCCCTCAGCCTTTCCTCATAAGACCTTCCCACTATACCAGGCAACATCCTGGTAAAGCTCCTCTGCACCCTTTCCAATGCGTCCACATCTTTCTTATAATGTGGCGACCAAAACTGTGCGCAATACTCCAAGTGCAACTGCACCAGAGTTTTGTACAATTGTAACATGACCTCATGGCTCCAAAATTCAATCCCTCTCCTCATAAAAGCTAGCACACCGTACGCTTTCTTAACAACCTTATCAACCTGGGTGCCAACTTTCAGGGAGCTATGCACATGTACACCAAACCAGACAAGAATGAACATGAACCAGGCAAGAATGAAGCTGAAATCAAACCAAGCATATTGTCCTTTACACCTTGATATATGGCACAGATTCTGGGGTCTGCAATAGGTTCCACATCAAAGTTAGGGAACACTTCTACCAAAGACACAAATTACAGCTGATACATTGAATGAGTTGAGGCCTATGGGAGAGTTCCATTGGTAGCTGTTACAGACGAACAGCTTTGAAAACAGGAGAGAAAGGGAAAGGGGAACTATAATACACACAGACAGTGAGAAGAGAATGTTATTAAGTAGAAAAAGACAGGAGATGGTGAAATGACGGGAGTGATTTTCATGGGTGCCATAGGAGGTATAATGTCAGAAATCAAATAAATTAAAGACATTTATGAGACACAGAAGGCAGCGAATGTTTGAATAGCTGAGGATGTGGGGGAGGGGGGAGCCAAGAACTTTACAGCCATCTCTTCAGGATCCATGCAACTCGGCTTTTTCCTTCCTCTTAAATTTGTTAGGTTACCATATTAAACAGCTTATCTGCTGAAGAAATGTGAAGTGCTAATCTTCCTCTTCTCTCCACAACTCTGCCTTGAATCGCTGTTCCTTTTTCTGAATTTCTGTTTCCAATTTCCAATCTGTAGTTTTTTTGCTTTTCATTTATGACTCCCCATTCGCTGGTTTTAGAGGAAGAAGAGGGAGGAGCACTCACATCAGAGACAATCTTGCTGCATCCTTCCTTCCAACACAAGATCCTGGTTAGACCACATTGAGAGTAACACTTAGATCAGAGCAAATTACTGCGGATGGTGGAATCTGAAACAAAAAATGATGGAAAATCTCAGCAGGTCTGACAGCATCTGCAAAGAGAGAAGAGACCCAATGTTTCAAGTCAGAGCTTTGACAAAGGATCATCCTCAATTGAAACATTATCTCTATTTTCTCTCCACAGATGCTGTTAGACCTGCTGAGAGTTTCCAGCATTTTCTGTTTTTGTATCTGAGAATAATGGAATATTGCCTTGGAGAGAATGCAATGTAGATTTACGGGAATGATACTTGGATTCTAAGGGTTAAGTTATGAGGAAGGATTCCACAAACTAGGAATTTAGAAGATTGAGGAGTAATTTGACAGACAACCACAAGATATTAAACAGAACTGAAAGACGTGGAAGGGAAAACTATTTCTGCTGGATGAGGAATCTGGGACATTATGTGAAAATTAAAACTAAGAAGTTCATATGCAAGTTATGATACATTTTCGCATGTAAAGGATGGTAGAAGTTTGGAAATCTCTGATACAAGTGCAACTAATGCTATGCTAGTTGTTAACTTTAAGTAAGTCTGAAGTTGATGGGTTTATGTCAACTAAAAGTATTAAAAGGGATAAGAGGAGATGGTATATGGATTTAGGTCATAGATCAACCATTAGCTCACTGAATAGTGGAATGCACGCAAAGGGCAAAATGTTGTCCTCCTGCTCCTAAGTTGCTATATTGTTAATCTATTTCCCTTGACTCCTTATTCATTGGCTAAGGTGTATCTACCTAACCATATTCAAAAGAAGCAGGCTGGATAGCCTCTCACAAACACAGTAAACATCCCACATGTCTCTTACTCAATGTTATAGAAGGTGCTTGGTCTGGATTCTAGCAAGGAGGATCTGCAGGCATATTGAGATATCTGTTTCCACTATTTTCAGTATGTACACAGTGAGTTATCAGAAAGGCATATCACCCCTCAGGGTTGTCCATCTGCTCTCTACAGTACCCAGTACATAATTGCCTGATCCCTATGTCACATCAACATAGATTAGCACATCCATTCTCTTAACCCTTCCTAATACCCATGGCATCGGGAGCCTTTACTCACACAATGATATGAGGTCAGCTCTCCCTGTCACTTGCATAGAATGCAGTCATAGCATTATAGTTCTGTCAGCACTATGATTAGACCATACTTACTACTCCAAAACTCATGGTTCTACATCTATTTATGCATTTCTGGAAAATTTAACTAATGCAATTCCTTAAATTCCACACTTCCTTTGCAGATTTTGAATGCCTGCTTTTTCCCGTACAAAACAATATTCCCCTTATTCCCTGCATTAGCATACATTAAGATTAAGCTGTATGGAAACAATTACAATGTTTAACAAAATGGACACTGTCATGTGAATGAATCTTACTGCAGAACAGTAGTGAAAGCAAATTTGGAATATGGGAGCTTGCTTAAATGCTCCTATGCTGTAGAGTTCTGTGTTCTATGTCTATGTTCTACAAATAAGTATGATAGCTGGATAGATATTTTTGTCTGCACACTTGTTTTTAGAGCAAACTTTAGTATGATAGTACCAGTTAGTCATTCAGCTAATTAGATGTAATTTTCCAGCTCCAGTTGTTGGAAAAAAGCCTTGCTTGTTATCAGACATTCAATCACAGACTGTGTACAATTTTCCGTCCATTAATATTAATGGTTCTAAAATCACGTGCAGCATACACTAATCTGTGCCACTGCTCCCCACTGGTAGGATGAGGTCAACACATCCCCATGCTTTGTTCATGACTACACACAATTGTGTCCACCTAATAATGTTGGCATAAATACATTTCTGCACAACTTAGAGGATATTTTGAAGTAGGTGGAACAAGGTGTTTGAAGGTTTAATTTACAGCAACACTGCATTACAATAATTCACACTTAAATAAATTGTACAACATGTCATTTAACTGTGTGATTTATGGGTTTGTTTAATGCTTTTATAGTAATGGACTCTTTTACTAGAATCATGTCAATAATCAAATTTTCTTTTACCATTTGAATAATATAATCAAGAATATCTATTTCTTCTATATTGTTATACTCACAATCATCTCCTCTAACCATTATTCCTTTGCTGAAACATCTTGAAAAATAATAAGGGGATCAGGAGTTATGCGAGAAAGGCAGGAGAATGGGGATGAGAAAAATATCAGCCATGATTGAATGGTGGAGTAGATTCAATGGACTGAGTGTCTAATTCTGCTCCTTTTTTTCCTAGTCTTCCCGTCTAAAATATTATACCTATAATTTTAGGGCCCATCTTTCAGAATCTTACTTGTTTTCTTCATTCCCATGCAGGATTCAGGAACATACAACATTTCAATCTACAGCAGAAGAAAGGAGATTAGGTACAATTAGGATGAACTGTGCAACTGGAGCAGGTTGAGGCACACAAAAGAGAATTTGGCAACAGAGAAGTAAGTGGAAAGGCCAACTGATACTTGGCAATAAATGCCAAAGGGCAACCATGATGGTTTGAACATGGCAGCAAGTGGAAAGCATTACCCAGTGGGGAAGCTTCAGTAACTGACCAGATGTAGACACCCAAATCCAGGATATCAATGCATCATCATTTGGCTGTTTTTAAGTCAACAGAAATACTGGAGGGAAAAACGGAAAGAGGTACTGGTAAATTGACATGTAAAAAGAACAGAGAAATTGTGAATGCAAACTGCCTGAAGAGATTATTTGTGCAAATTGAGACAGTTGATGATTATAACAAACAGTGGAATTGTAGAGCACTGACCCATTTATTCATTCAATTTTCTCCTGGTTATAGGGTTACAGGTGGTATGGTGGTTAGCACTGCTGCTTCACAACTCCAGGAACCCAGGTTCAATTCCAGCCTATGTGTGGAGTTTCTACGTTCTCCCCCTGTCTACGTGGGCTTTCTCCGGTTTCCTCCCACTGTCCAATGATGTGCAGGTTAGGTGGATTGTCCAGACTAAATTGACCCTTAATTTCCCAAAATATATGGATTAGATGGATTAGCCATGATTAATGCGAGGGGTTACAGAGGTATGGCACAGAAGTGAACCTTGACAAGATATGCTGTCAGAGAATTGGTGCAGACACAATGCACTAAATGACCTCTTCTGCACTGTAGGGATTCTATTCTATTCTACTTTATTCTATTCTTACAGGAGATATAGGGAATGAAGGGGGATTGCATAGAGACTTATAAAATCCTGACAGGACTAGACGGGGCAGATGCTGGAAGGATATTCCCAATAGTGGGAGAGTCCAGAACCATGGATTCAGAGTAGACCATTTAGGATGGAGATGAGGAGACATTTCTTTACCCAAAGAGTGGTGAGCCTGTGGAATTGATTACCACAGAAAGTAATTGATGCCAAATCATTAAATATATTCAAGAGGCAGCTGGATATGGCATTTCGGGCAAATGGGATCATAGGCCATAGGGGAAAAGCAGGATTAAGCTGGATGATCAGCCATGATTATGATGAATGATGGAGTTGGATGATCAGCCATGATCATGATGAATGATGGAGTTGGATGATCAGCCATGATCATGATGAATGATGGAGCAGGCTTGAAGGGCAAATGGCCTCCTCCTTCTCCTATCTCCGAAGTTGCTGTGTTTGTAGACCAACCCTCCTGGATTGATCAGGAATCTAATGGAATCAGCATCATTCTCCGAGTACCTGAAGAAAGCATTCTGAGAGATTTCAAAATGCTGTTTTACGTAAATTGATTGCATTACTTCAAATGCACAGCTGGATCTGGCACAACACTATCCAATCAAATTCAAATCTTATACCAGAAAAGAAGTGCCAGGAAATTGGCTGTGAGTTCTGGGGGGGTGTGGTGTTTAAATTTCATTGAAGGATGATGCCCTGCCATGAGCTTCTGTCTGCTGGGTCACATCTGATACCACCATGCGTTCTCAGATGAGAAATACTGTTAGATTGAAAAGCAAATAACAGCCTCTCAAAAAGGAATGAGTTCCACCTTCCAATAGCAGTAAAACGTTACTGCAGTCCAAGAGTGAACTGTCAGTTTGATTGACGGTAGTAATCTGTTAACAGTGAAAGACAACTATAGAGAGAAGTCTGTGCAGTGTTCCTGACTTCCAAGATAAGGATTGATTGACATTGCATGTAACCAATGAGTGACTGAGGTACAGCAACAAGTCACCAGAAGAAGGACACAAAGGGACAATGAACAGCAGGTAGTCTGTACTTGCTTATCCACATATGTATGGATGCTGAAGAAATGAGGGTCTGGGCAAAGATGTGCAGATTAGGCCACGTTAAATTGCCTCTTAGTGTCCCAGGACGTGTGGATTAGTGGGGTTAGCGGGTTTACAGGGATACGGCCTAGGTAGGATGCTCTTTGTTGGAGAGGTGGTGCAGACTTGATGGGGTGAATGGCCTCTTTCTGCACTGTAGGGATTCTATGATTCAATGATAAAGTCCTTGTTTAATTTATTTTGTTAACCTTTTCTTTGTTCTCCTTTCACTGACCATTGCTGCAATCTGAGAAAATCTAAACAGCACAGGGGAGTAGGACAGATTCTGTATGTGGAGTCTCTAAGCGGAATCTGAAGATTCAGCAGTTAGAAAGTAACAATGTCAAAACTTTGCCTGAGGAGACAGTGTCATTCAAAACGTCAGATAAAAGTACTATCTCAGAAATGTTTGAGGCTTAGGTTTGGACACCTGTGTGAGTGAGGGAGTTTTGTCTGAGACACACTTTCAGTTGGGAATTGAAGACACTTCTGAGAAGCCGGATAAAATTCATGAGCAACTCTTCTTCCACAAAGCTGAGGCTATTTCATTTACATCTCACTTCTATATCCTTCTCGATGGAAAATACTTTTTCACACAGCTTTTGCTGCACACATCAGGAAATGGCTGAGAACTCTTTTGATCTCTTTGAAATAGATGAAAGGGGAAATAGACATGCAATGAATGGAGGTTTGAGGGGCATTTAGGGACCTGATTTATTTCAGTCCTCCAACATATCTGTAATATAATAAAATTATGTACACAGCAATAATGAAACACATTTATCACATGATAAAAAATATACACATAGACAAATGGGCAGCTATATAATGAAACTTATCAGAAGTTAAAAAATATGTTTGATCTTCCACAGAAAATTAATAAATTAGAATGAACGATGGAGCTTGACCATTTTTATGAGTTAGGAAAGATTATGGATCCGATGAACATTATTGATTGCTTTGTCAACATGGCACAGTGGCGCAGTGGTTGCACTGATGCCTCACAGTGCCAGGGTCTGATTCCTGGCTTGAGTTACTGTTGTGTGAAGTTTGCACGTTTTCCTTGTGCCTGCATGGGTTTTCTCTGAGTACTCTGGCTTCCTCCCACATTCTGAAAGTCGTGCTTGTTAAGTGCATTGACCGAACAGTGCCGATTGGACTATGGTGACTAGGGGAATTTCATGGTAACTTTATTGCAGTATTAATATAAGCTTCACTTGTAACTAATAAATAGACTTATTAACTTTGTATTATGCCTTTAAGGAGTACTATGCCTTTAAGGCATATAAGCGTGATATCCCTAGAAATATGTCATGTGATTCAGTCTGAGTTTCATTTTTGCTTTGAGCATCGTGCACTTACACAGTTCTGATGTCTTCAAGCTTTCTATCTCTGTATAATTGTCCTCATGTGCCTAGCTGTTGTACTCAAGGCAGGAGCCAGGTTATTGCAAATTGATGTAAATTTTATTGTGAACACATCGTGAAATATTTAGTAGCTTGTGCACTGCATTAACACCACCCACTCGTTGATTAGCACGAAGGAGGAAGAGATACTCCAATTTCTCCACTTGCACCCCCGTTACATTCCTTATACAAAACCTCCTGGCTTTAACTTCCCATCTTCTACAAATTAAGTCTCTGAGGTGGCGTGTAGGGATACTCAGAGTAACGCAACTCTACCAGGGGAAGATTCTGGACCTGTTCCTTTAGGAGACTCTTCATAATTCACTGAAAATGCACATGCAGATTAAATTCTAAAGGGAAACTGAGTGTACTGGTAGAGGCCAATGTGTGTATTGATTGTTAGATACTCCTTTGCTGTCCAATTCCAGCTGCTGATAGGCATGGCTCATATCTAGTTTGGTGAATGACTTATCCTTGGCTAATTTGGCTTACAAGGCATCAAGTCTGGGAATGAGACACTTGTTAACTTTTCTGCTCTGTTGACCATCAGTTTATAGTCACTACATGGACATAAGATCTGGTCTCACTTGAAAACCAGAAGAATTGGTGCAGCCCACTCAGAAAACTGGTATAGGCCAAATTATTTCCAGGTTTTCCAACCTCCGCAACTCTGCTTCAGCTTTTTCTCTCAGGGAATAAGACTGAGCCTTGAAAAAGCATGATGCTGCCTGGAGAGATCAATGTGTGTTTTCACTTGCATCCCCTTCGGTTTCCCCAATTCATCCTGAAAAATAACATCATCCTTTTTCACAAGCTCCGAAATTCCATTGGACATCAAATGGAATATTTCAACCCAGCCTGATTATATTTTATGTAGCCAATCTCAACCTAAAGTTGTGGTAAAGTTCCCCATCTATGACAATGACAGGAAGCTGGGCTATTTGCTGTTTGTAGCAGACTGGAATAGTAGCAATATCTTTGACATGAATGGGCTCTCCAATGTAGCATCTCAGTTGGGTGAACGTACACTCCAATGTCAACAGCTTACTCCCTTCACTGAGTTACTTGCTCATGTGCTCCCTAACAATAGGGACTGAAACACCAATATACCCCCTTCTGTATTTGCTTACCATTTACCTGCACTGTCACTGCAGATTTAATAGCAGGCACCTGATGCAGAGAATATGCAGCAGTCGCAGCTTCCACAGTTTCAGTTGACTCAATTAAATTTGCATTCTGCTCTGCTGTTGGTTTAATTTTTGTTGTGCACTGCCTATCCAGATGCTGTCTCTTGAGGCAATAGTGCCACTCTGTGTCTTTAAATCTGCACATGCCCATTCCAGGATTCCCTCCAGACCTTTGGCAGGTGTGTACCATGTTGGCTGTGCATTGTTATTAGACTTCCTGAATTATTGGCCAGTAGACAGGCAATAGCCCTTTGCCCTATGCTCAACCTATACTTCTGCCTAACGTGGTGCAGTGTTCCATTGTGGCCTCTCCATACCAAGAGAAAGGTTTAGCATGAAATTGATATCCGGTTCAGCCAGCAAGCAACACTGTACAGTGTTGTCATTCACTCACATACCAGCCTGTCTCACAGCATATCATTCAAAACAACACCAAACTCAGTGAGGTTTGTACTCAGTGAGGTTGGCCACACTCATGTCGAACATGAACACTGTGTGATTACAGACCGTACAACTGACGTTTCAGAGCCGCAACGTCATGTTGCAACTGTACAAAACTCTAGTGCGGCCGCACTTGGAGTATTGTGTACAGTTCTGGTCCCCGCATTATAAGAAAGATGTGGAGGCATTAGAAAGGGTAAGGAGGAGTTTACCAGGATGTTGCCTGGTATGGAGGGCAGGTCTTATGAAGAGAGGCTGAGGGATTTGAGGTTGTTTTCATTAGAAAGAAGGCGGCTAAGAGGAGACCTTATTGAAACATATAAGATGATTAGAGGTTTAGATAGGGTGGACAGTGATAGCCTTTTTCCTAGGATAGAGAAAGCTAGCACGAGGGGACATAGCTTTAAATTAAGGGGTGGTAGTTATAGGACGGATATCAGAGGTAGGTTCTTTACCCAGAGGATGATAAGGGTGTGGAATGCCCTGTCTGCTGCAGTTGTAGATGAGCCAAGTTTGGTGGCGTTTAAGAGGTTAGTAGATAAGTTTATGGATGAAAAGGGATTGGTTTAGGTTAGAGGGTCATTGCTTTATCTTAATTGGTCGGTGCAACAGAAGGGCCTGTTCTGCACTGTAATGTTCTATGTTCTACGTAACTGTAACTTCAGAAGTTCCAGCAACTTTCTGTACGACATAGTAGTGTGTTTATCCAAGACAATGAGATTCCTAATAAGGTCAAATTTTTACTTCCACGTGTGCACAGTAGGATAGCCTCACATTTAGTTTTGTCAATAATTTTATTCATCATGAAATAGAAACCAAGCCTTGCAACATACTGATTCCAATCCTTGACATCTGCATTGTACAGGTTGACCCTCCTGAACAATGGCATGATCAGTAAGTCTTTTTTCTATTTGCTTCTGCAGCTGCTGGCTGTGTCCTATTTTTCATGTATTCTTTACCACTTTAACAGCATTGCTTCTCTACAAGGTGTCTCTGCAGTTTATCAGTTGTACCTTTATGCTTTTCTTGCCCTTTTCTGACTTAGGCAGACTCCCCAGTGAACCTGCGTTTTCTTTGTCAAACTTTGATGGGAAATAACACTTTCATTTTTGCAGGTCGGGCATATGTTCAATTTGGTCAGCTTTCCCGGTCTTTCATCTCCCTGTGCTTTTGGAGTCTCAGCAGATGTGCTTTCCTTAATATTCTGAGTTGTCAGCCCTGCAGCAATGTGTTCATTTGTTTAACTTTCAAAACTGCTTCCTAACTTAAAACAAGCATTGCAGCAACTTGTTGGATTTCAGAGCAATTTCCCATTCATTTTTATAAAGCTGCAAGTGTTTATTTTCCTTCTGCGCTTTTTCTGAACTTTCTTCAGCCTGCAAAACTTTTAAAACTTCTTTGCTGTTCTTTGAACTGTATAGTAATCATGTTGAAGCATGCAGTATCAATCAGATTTGTCCACATTACCATTGTGACATCTTAAAGCAGGAGCCAGTTTGTTGCAAACAAATGTAAATTTTATTGAGAACACTTACTGAGATATTTACAAATTCAGCACTATCTTACTACCAGAGCACTGCACTAGCATTGTGGATTGAGAGGAGGAAGGAGCAAACGCTCCCACTGCTACAATAGCCTTGATAAATGAACCCAAAAGCATGTTTATCAAATCCTCTGTTGGTGATTGGTACCTTGTGCTTTGTACAATAAATATGCCCAAGGCATCTCTCACCAGTTTTTACAGATGCATCATAGAACACATCCTTTCTGGATGTATCACACTCGGTATGGCTCCTACTCTGACCAAGACCACCAGAAACTAGAAAGAGTTGTAAGCATAGCCCAATCCATCATGCAAACCAGCTTCCCACCCGTTGAAGCTGTCTACTCTTCTTGCTACGTCTGAAAAACAGCCAGCATAATCAAGGACTCACTTACATACTGTCTCCCACCTTGTTCTTTTTCTGTTTCTTGTTCCACCAAGAAACAGATACAAAAATCTGAGGTCACATACCAGCTGACTCAAGAACTGCTTCTTCCCTGCTGCCATCCGACTTTTGAATGGACCTACCATATATTAAATTGATCTTTCTCTACACCTAGCTATGACTATAACATTACGTTCTGCACACTCTCCTTTCCTCCTCCCCGATATACTCTATGAACAATATGTTTTGTCTGTATAGTACATAAGGAATAATACTTTTCTCTGTATCCCAGAAGATGTGACAATAAGAAATCAAATCAAAGAAATATATATCAAAATGGCAGAACATGCTTAAGCAGTGAGTGTTACTGGGATAGTTGGGTACGCTGGCTGGAAAGAGTTTTTTATATGAAATGGTTAAACAACCTGAAAAGGATTGATTCCCCTGATTACTGCGAGGAGTAGTATGAAAAATGGAATATATTGTAGCGATTGACAAATCAGTGACTCACAAAACCCCTATGGCCCAATGCATACTACAATAATCCAGGCTCAACAATTAATTTGACACGTAGATTTCCCAATATGAGGCATTGCCTGAGAGAGTGTCATTCAGGCAGAAAAGTCAACATGTGGCTTAAGTATTCTGTGAACAATTCTTTGATTAGCAGAAAATAATGTGGCAGCACTTCTAATATTCCAGAAATGTGGTGACCTGTCTTAAATATCAACATCTTCTGCAGTCGCAATCTCTTAATCTGGATGTGACCACCTGCAGCCATTGTAATGAATACTGAGATGGCAGCCTGCTAGACATAGTAATGGTGGCCTTTCACTGAGTATGGGCATGTTACGCAGACTTTGTAAAGCAACAGTTGTCAATAGTGACAAATGGAACACAGCTCTAGATCTTCAACCTTCAATAAGCATTTATGACTATCATTGTTATTTTGCCTGGCTATCTAAGAGCTACAATTTAAAGAGTTGAATGTATGTGATTGCCATTCACCTCAAATAGCAATGGTGTCAATACCAAACTAGCTCAGTTACTTTGCCTTGCAGAAGCATAGCAAACGCTGAAGAGTCCAATTCTCAAGAATTAGTCCTTGACACAGATTCCACAGATGTAAGTTACAAGTTCAGGAAGGTAAACCTTGCTCATTATTAATTCTCAAGATCTGACATTTGTAAATAAAAAATTTACAATACTTACACAGTAGGTATGTTATCAACAATTTGGTGAACACTGAGCAGCTGTATTGACTTGATCTGTTCAGCCTTGGTCTATCTCTGCTTGCGCCCAGTTCAACTTGTGCCGAATGTGGAAATGTCAGCATTGGATTGGAGTGGGCGCAGTAAGAAGTCTGACAACACCAAGTTAAAATCTAACAGATTTATTCGGAATCACGAACTTTTGGAGCGCTGCTCCTTCATCAGGTGAATGGGAACGTAGATTTCATAAACACAGCATATATAGACAGACACAATTGCAAAATAATAATTGGAATGTGAGTCTCTACAGGTACAGACAGTGCGAGTGGAAAGAGGGATAATCACAGGTTAAAGAGCTGTGAATTGTCTCAAAATAGGACAGTCCACTGTTTGTACCTGTAAAGACTTGATTATCTGAAAAGACTTGCATTCCAACCATTATCTTGCAATTGTGTTTTTGTCTATATATGTTATGTTTGTGAAATCTACTTCTCCACTCGGCTGATGAAGGAGCAGTGCTTTGAAAGCTCGTGATTCCAAATAAACCTGTTGGTTTTAACCTGGTGTTATGAGACTTCCTACTGTGCCAACTTATGCCTGTCATTGCTCCTGTTCCTGTCAGCAAAGGTGAACAACACCACTTCTGGAGATATTTAGCACGTTACTGACTAAATAACAAAGTGAGGCTTACTATACTTTGCCAAGGAATATTCTATATGATGCAATGAATAATGTTCAAATCTAAGAAGCTTTGTCCAGGAAATATCTCGGAACTGCTCTCATTCTGTTGATGTTGTTTCAGAATTCAGTAAGAATTTAGCAACACCAATTTTCAATCCAACCAATTTATTTGATAGTAAATAGAACATAGAACATAGAACATTACAGCACAGAACAGGCCCTTCGGCCTTCGATGTTGTGCCGACCAAAATAAAAAGCAATGCCCCTCCAAACTAAACCATTCCCTTCTCTTCCATATACTTATCAATTAACCTCTTAAACGCCACCAAACTTGGCGCATCTACAACAGCTGCAGGCAGGGCATTCCACTCCCTAACCACTCTTTGAGTAAAGAACCTACCTCTGATATCCGTCCTCTAACTCATACCCCTTAATTTAAAGCTGTGTCCCCTCGTGCTAGCTTCCTCCATCCTAGGAAAAAGGCTATCACTGTCCACCCTATCTAAACCTCTAATCATCTTATATGCTTCAATAAGATCCCCTCTTAGCTGCCTCCTTTCTAACGAAAACAACCTCAAATCCTTCACCTCTCTTCATAGGACCTGCCCTCCATACCAGGCAACATCCTGGTAAACCTCCTCTGTACCCTCTCCAATGCCTCCACATCTTTCTTATAATGTTGGGACCAGAACTGCACACAATACTCCAAGTGCGGCCGCACTAGAGTTTTGTACAGTTGCAACATGACGTTGCGGCTCCGAAATTCAATCCCCCTACCAATAAAGCTAAGACTCCGTATGCCTTCTTAACAACCTTATCGACTTGACTGCCTACTTTCAGGGATCTATGCACATATACACCAAGATCCCTCTGTTCATCAACATTATTAAGAATCCTACCATTAGCCCTATACTCTACACATTTATTATTCCTGCCAAAGTGCATTACCTCACACTTTCCACATTAAACTCCATTTGCCACCTCTCGGCCCAGCTCTGCAACTTGTCCAAGTCTCTCTGCAAACTATAACACCCCTCTTCACTATCTACCACTCCACCGACTTTAGTGTCATCTGCAAATTTACTGATCCATCCCTCAATACCCTCATCCAGATCATTTATAAAAATTACAAACAGCAGGGGCCCCAAACAGACCCCTGAGGCACACCACTCGTCACCGAACTCCACGATGAATATCTCCCATCAACCACCACCCTCTGTCTTCTATCTGCCAGCCAATTTCTAATCCAATTAGCTAAATCACCCTCTATTCCACACATCTGTATTTTCTGTAGAAGTCTTCCATGGGCCACCTTATCAAAAGCCTTACTAAAGTCCATATATACTACATCAACCGCCTTACCCCCATCCACCTCTTTGGTCACTTTCTCAAAAAACTCAATGAGGTTAGTAAGGCATGACCTACCCTTCACGAAACCAATCTGCGAGCTTTCAACACTCTCTCTGTGTCTTCGTCAGGCAAATGCAGTGTTCTGGTCTGCAATAGCACACATCAGCACAGACAGTCAGAGATTGCTCATTAGAATGCGAATCCTTACATCTAACCTGCTATTCAAGTGTTAAAGTGGCTAACAATGTGTGTGAAGGGAATCCTGAGCATTGGTTAGAGAATTGTGTATTTTCTCCAGACAGCACAGTAAATGAGGTTTTTTGCGAACCAAGGCAAGTTACAGGGGTTACAGCTAGTGTGTCATGAAGCCAAGATCCCTGTTAAGACCATCCTCATGTGTGCGGAACTTGTTTCAGCCAGCTTTTCAATGAGCTCATGTGGAATATGATTGAATGAGGGAATATAGCACAATTAAAACAATATAATCATGAAAACAATCTGATTTATTGATTGCAACTATTGATGTTAACCAGTTCCCTAATTCCATCAGTCTCCATTCTTTTTATTTCTTTTACAGAATGTGAGTGTCGCTGGCTGGGTCAGCATTTGTTGCTTGTCCCTAACTGTTCTCCATTTCCAGGGACAATCACATTGACAATTGAGTGTCAATTACAATGCTGTGGGTCTGAAGTCACATGTGGGCCAGATCAAGTAAGGATGGCAGATTGCCTTCCCTGAGGGACATTGGTGAACTAAATGGGTTTTCCTGGCAATCAATAATGATTTCATGGTCATCAGTGGACTTTTAATTTCAGATTTTTATTGAATTCACATTTCACCATCAGTCTTGGTGAGATTTGAACCCAGATCTTCAGATCTTGTTCTGAGTGTCTGGATTATTAGCTAAGTGACAATACCACTGCGCCTCTGTCACTCCGATTGAAATGAAATGAATGGTTTTTCAAATTTGAGTACAAAAATAGAAACTTGTAACAACAGCATAAAACCCAGTAAGAAGTCTCACAACACCAGGTTAAAGTCCAACAGATTTATTTGGAATTACGAGCTTTCAGAGCACTGCTCCTTCATCAAGTGAGAGGAGAGATGCATTCACAAACATGGCATATATAGACAGAGACACAATTGCAAGACAATGGTTGGAATGTGAATCTTTACAGATAATCAAATTTTTACAGATACAGAAATGTGAGTGGAGAGAGGGATAATCACAGGTGGAAGAGGTTTCATCATAGCATAAAACACATCACATTTCTACCTCTCCAGCTCTGAAGAAATGTCAGATTTGACTCAAAACATTTGCTTCTCTCCCCACACATACTGCCAGAATTGCTGAATATTTCCAGCACTTCCTGCTTAAGACCAAAATTCTGGTGGAATTTTGTTAGAAGTTTCCATTTGTCCAGTAAAAAAGTTACTAGTCCTTTGTTACATGAAACATTATTCAATTTAACAACCATTGTCAGTTCAGTTCTGATATTTCCCATGTTCCTGAATGTCTGGGTGTAACCATTGAATGAATGGGTACAATGTTGAATCACAGAAATATCTCATCACATCATTAGTAATTACTGTCTTGAACAATCAGTCTTTTGGAACTGTTATATAAATAATCTTATCATTGGTTCAAAGTAGTTTCTGGCAAAATTATATTTTCCTTGACAGGCGGACACATACAAAATCACCCAGAGCACAAACATGCTTTTTGTTCATCAAATGGTTTGAAATAAATTTTAACTCCATTATGTTATATCGCGCAATAAATTTTCACATTGAACTCTCTTCAGTCACTCCACATTTTCACCACATGGATAGCTTACTCTAACTTCTAACCTCTTTGACTTTTATCCATTTTGCATTGTTAGTTCATTATGGAGTTCATTATAGATAAGGTACACATGACCTTGCCAAATTGCATCGTGAACTAAGATTTTTTTTTAACTTGTTCGGTCTATCACTGTATGATATCACTTACATCAGAAATTTGTACTATGATACATGTACTAGATCAACTATTCACATAATATGATATTATGTGGGATTATGGGGATTGTGTCTGGGTGGGATTGTCGTCGGTGCAGGTTTAATGGGCCGAATGGCCTCCTTCTGCATTATATTCTATGGTTCTATAATACACACTTCATGCTAATAACAGCATTTCAATGTTGCAGGAGAATAATTGAGCTGCTTTGATTCCAGCTCCAAAATGCTGTCTGCACACATGTGGGGTGAATTTGATTTAATTTATTATTGTCACATGTATTAGTATACAGTGAAAATTATTGTTTCTTGCGCGCTATACAGACAAAGCATACCGTTCATCAGGGAAGAAAGAAAAGAGAGGATGTGGCTAGCCTGGGACTTTAGCTTTGTCCAATACTATCTCTTGGCATCTTTGATGGTTTTTCATAGATCATATCTGGATTTCTTGTATTGATCAAGGTTACCTGCCTCAGACCTGGACTTCAGTAAGCAGTAGATATCGCTATTCATCCATGGTTTCTCATTTGGCACACAGTCTTCTGTGCACTTACTAATGAAGTCTGTTACTGTAGTGGCATACATATTCAGATTGGATACTGAGTTCTTAAATATTGACCAGTTCATTAACTTGAAGTAGTCTTGTAGAAGATCATCCAAATCCTCAGGCCAACATTACATGACATTCTTTATTGGATTCTCCTGCTTCAGATCTTGCTTGTAAGCCAGGATCAGGAGCATAGTCTGGTTTGCCAAGACAAATGTGTGGACAGGATGTGTGGATGCTGTACAGGTACAGGTATTGATGTGCATAGTTATGTCTGTTGGATGTACACAGAGTAGGTAATCAATCAGTGTGCAATGTCATGTGCCATTTAGAAGCCCAGTGTTTCAGTGTTTCAGCCAACACCCTCACGTACCCTTAGACAAATGAGCGCACTTTCAGCAGCGGAAAGATCCCCCCATCAAAGCTACTTAAAGGGATCATCAACTGCTTAATTGTTGGTAGATATTTTTTTCTGCAAGTTGTTTGGTTCTTTCACCATTGTTCATGTTGCCAAGGACTACAGGAAATGGGTTGGCAGGTTCCAAAGGATATTTACTTACTTCAGCCCACCCACAAAAACCACTTACTCCCAAATATGAGTGCACCAGTAGATATCCCTTGGAAAAACAGAATCACTTGTAGAATGAATAAAAGGCCCATATGGCCATATTTTATCATTGTATCAAACATGGTAATGTCAGGTGTGAGGCCATTAACATGATCTGCGTCCACATCCGCACAGATGGCCACTTTACCGAGACCTGGGAATGGCCACAATCCGATTCACGTGCGAAACAGGCGCAACGGCGATTTAAATGCATTTGCATGCATTTAAATTGAATTAATGAACTGGCTGCCCAACTTTATCAGCATTTCCTCCTTTACCACTGTGTGATCCAGAATCGCCCCGAAATGAACATACTGAGTAAAAGCTTGAATCGGCACTCCAGCTGCTGAAGAGGTGAGTTCAGAGCTTCCAACGGCTCTTTGACTCAGATCGGTAGTGGGGGGAGGAGGGAGGCGAGTCAGATAATTCTCGGTAGTGGGGAGGGACGTCAGGCCAAATCATTGTCTTGTGGGAGGGAGAGGAGTGAGGCCAAATCGTTGTCTGGTTGGGGAGAAAGAGGAGGGGGGGTCAGGTGTATCTCTGGTGGGGAGGAGAGGGGAGAGGAAGGGCCAGTTTTTGCCTGGTTGGTGAGGAAAGGCCAATTGTTGTCTAATTGGGAGGCGGAGGGCTGATTGTTGTCTGGTTGTGGGGGTAGGGCTGATTGTTGTCTGGTTGGGGGGTAGGGCTGATTGTTGTCTGGTGTGGGGAGGGCTGATTGTTGTCTGGTTGTGGGGGTAGGGTGATTGTTGTCTGGTTGGGGGGGTAGGGCCAATTGCCATCTGATTGGTGGGGGTAGGGCTGATTGTCATTTGGTGGGGGGGGGTAGGGCTGATTGTCATTTGGTTGGAGGGGGTAGGGCTGATTGTCGGGAGTTGCGAGGGGAGGACAAGTTGTTGTTTGGTGGGCGCGGAGGGCCGATCATTTACTGGTTGTGGGGTGGGGTGGGGGGGGGTGGTGGTTGGTGGTTGGGGGGGGAGGCGGGCCGGGTCATTTTCTGGTGGGGAGGAGTGAGGCCACATCATTCTCTGGTTGTGGGGGGGAGTGAGGCCAGATCACTCTCTGGCACTCTGCGGGTGACTGGTGGGGGCCCAGGAGCAATCTGATATGGCCACACTTTTTCAAATCTTTTTCTAGCTGCACATGCACAGTTCAGAGCTCCAGTTGTATCGGGAGCACTAAACCCCACCCATAACGCGATTTGGATGGACCTGCGATATTTTCTTCAGGCTAAGCATGAATGGAAGCACCTGAAAGCAGATTCCCAAGTCAGATCTGAATTGTGCCCAGATTCAGCACTTAGAATGAAAATGGTAAAATCAGGCCCATAGAGTGGGATAAGCTGCTGGAAGATACAAGAGCAAGAGGACACAGAGAGCTCTCAGCAGAGAACTATATCTCCCCATGGCTGTTGAGAAAGCAAATTCTCTTGCCTGAACATCAAGGAAGGACAATATATAAGATATCTTTGCTGCATTAAGTGTGTCCTCACAGAAATCTGTCACCTGCTGCAGCTATCCATGTAACCACAAAGCATAATAGTCTTAAAATTGACTTTAAAGGTTACCTTACTAATGAATTCTAATGCATTTGGCTCTGTCCTAGTAGGAGTTGGTGATACTTGCAACATCTCACTGTTGGCATTCACTGTTGTTTAAGAGCAGTCACAGTGTTTTCTATTTAAAGAAAGCTATCTCTCATTATTCTCCTTTGCCAGAGACAAGCAGTAAGAGCAAGGGCATGATTCTATTAGACTTGCAGGCTTCCCCATTGTACAGAATGCCAATGATTGCGCACACATAGTTTACTGACACTATATATCAATCCTGCTGTATACTGGAATCAAAAGAAATTCAACTCCCTCACATCCAGCTGGTGTGCAGCCACAAGCCATCATGCTCTGCCAGTCAGCTGTGCCAGCTGCATTTCAGCCACCACACTAAACCGATTTGTGGCTATTGGATGGCAGGGGCTTTCCTCAGAAGAGATGACTGATAAATCCTCATGCAACCCATAAGAACAGAAAAACTAGGAGCAGGATGAGGCAATTCAGCTCCACAGGCGTGCTCCACTGTTCAAAATAATTCTGGCTGATCTCATCTTGGCCACACTTCCACCTTCCTATCAACTCCCTATAACCCTTCCTCCCATTGCTAATTAAAAATGTATCTATCTCCTCCTTAAATATGTTTAGTGTTCCAGTGTCCACTACACTCTAGGGTAGAGAATTCCATAGATTCATGATCCTTGAAATGAAGTAGTACCTCCTCATTTCTGTTGTAAATCTGCCACTCCTTAGCCTAAAACAATGATCTCTTGTTCTAGAGTGTTCACAATCTGCTCTAATCTACCCTGTCAATCTCCTTTAACACCTTATTTAGATTTCCTCTCATTCTTCTAAACTCCAAAAGTATAGGCCTAAACTGCTCATTCTCATTTCATAATCAAGTCCTTCATCCCTGTACTTAATCAAGTTAACTTTCTCTTAACTCCCTCTCATGTATTTATGTCCTTCCTCAAATAAGGGGAACAAAGCTTTGTGCAATACTCCAGATGCAGTCTCACAAATGCCCTATACAGTTGCAACAGCACCTCCCTACAGTTATACTCTATCCTATTAGCAATGAATGCCAAAATTCCATTTACCTTCTTTATTATATGCTGCACCTCCATACTAATTGATTGTATGAGGACTCCCAAATCCCTCTGCACCAAAGCATTTTGAAATTTCTTTCCACTTAGACAATAAGTTGCCTTTTTATTCCGCTGACCAAAATGGATAAAGACTGTAAATTTTACCTTTATATAAAATGCGGAGGAACAAAGTCACAGCACCACTGATTAACAATTTTCATTCCAAACTCCAAGCCAGGTTTTCCAGATTAAACTTTTAAACAAAGCTTTCCTCCAATTTAATAGCAAATCCAGTCCAGGATTTGACACCAATTCCTTTAAGATTTATTTGGTTTGACGGCTGTACACACTGTTTTCAATTCCAGATTTTTATTAGAATGGCATCAAACATTTGACTTACCTCTGACGTCTGCCCCACTTTAAATCTAATTACTGCAATAACTCAGAACACTTTGTTTATTCTTGCTTGAATTCTTCATAAAAATACCCTGGTCTCTGTTCTCTTAACTCCATTCATAATAAGAAATTCTTCTGTCCCTGATTATTTGGACAGTAATTGAAACCTGGAGACGCTTGCCTCTTTGTACATCCAGTCTTTTTTTCCGGCAGGATTGAGAGATGTTCAGTCTCCAACTTGACAAGACTGGAAAATTCTGCCAGAAGGAAGGATAGTAAAATTCCGTATGCCTTGTGTTTGTTTTGGAACATATTGAAACCTTATTGAAACATATAAGATGATTAGAGGTTTAGATAGGGTGGACAATGATAGCCTTTTTCCTAGGATGGAGAAAGCTAGCACGAGAGGACATAGCTTTAAATTAAGGGGTGGTAGTTATAGGACGGATGTCAGAGGTAGGTTCTTTACCCAGAGGGTGGTAAGGGTATGAAATGCCCTGCCTTCTGCAGTTGTAGATGCGCCAAGTTTGGTGGCGTTTAAGAGGTTAGTGGATAAGTTTATGGACGAAAAGGGAATGGTTTACGTTAGAGGGTCATTGCTTTTTCCTAATTGGTCGGCGCAACAGCGAAGGCCGAAGGGCCTGTTCTGCACTGTAATGTTCTATGTTTTCATCAGTGTCTCCCTGCTCTTCCTATTCTTCTCTTCCAACACTGCCCGGCCAGCTGGTAGTTTTTGGATATATTGAGGGCACGGTTGTGGTGAAGAAAATGAAAGATGATGGTCAAGAGGTGCATGCTTATGCCAACTGAAGCTTCTATATCAGAAAGGATTGTGAGATGCAGAAAAAGTGAATGTGTGGAGGAGGTTTAAACACAAATCGACTGTCAACTTTCATGTTTTCAGCTCTGCCGTTGGCCAAGCCCTCAGTCTTGGAAACTCCAATAATGTGTTGGCAGCATCTTTTCCATGGGAGTAAGGACTGTGCACTGCCTTGTCAGTTAGGTGCTGCTGCCTCTGGTTATGCAGCTCCTTGTCCTTCAAGAGGGAAGAGAGCGAGTGTAATGCAATCTGTTTAGCTGATAGACATACCATAATTGAATAACTGGCAGTGTGTGCAAATAGTGAGATATGGGTATGAGACTTGCAACATTGCTAAGTGTGTGAGGGTGAGAGGGAGCTATAAATGTTTCATGTAAGTTGTGATTGATAGTGATTCTTGGCTTGTGAGTGATGGGGTGCGTTGAATTGAGCAATCACTAACATTCAGTTAGTAGGAATGACATTTGATGACCTTAACAACTTATATGAACTTCTCAAAGGGCAACACCCAGGCCCTCAGGCTACACTGCTGCAATCGGCCACAATGGCTATCTGATCCCACTGTATTGCCAGTGACTGTCTAGAGGGCCTCATGGCCTCCTGTGGATAGTGGATATCCTTCCTCTTCCCCATCTTCTACATCAAGGCCTCTAATGCAGCTTCTGAAAACCATGGAGATTTTGCTTTTCTCTGCTGCCCTTTTAATCATCTTCCTTGCAGATAATGCACTCTTCCCCATCTACTTCCAGCTCTAGTTCCAAGCAGAATCCTCCCCTTTAGCTTACAGACTGATTTTAGTGGTGGAATCTAACATTCAGTAGTGCTAGCTCCACATCATCTCAAGCACCCTACTGAAGTGGGTAATGACGCAACAGAACATTTAATACTGAGCTTAGCCCATAAGATATAAGACCAGAATTAGACCATTTGGCCTATCAAGTCTGCTCTGCCATGCGATCATGGCTGATACATTTCTCCACCCCATTCTTCCACCTTTTCGCCATAATCTTTAATCCCCTTACTAATCAAGAACCTATTTATCTCTTCACATTATATAGAGCCTAAAATGAGCATGCAACATGAGATTTGAATGCAGCTTTGATCAGGAAATGCAGACATGTTGTGACCCCTGTCATTATTTTGGGGCTAACCCATTTTTGCTAAATGTTTTCTATATTCATTTCTTTATTTTTCATCCATTACCACACTCCCAAATTGTACCAGAATTGTTTTATCTTAACTGGCCCTATATGCTGAAGGTAGATGCTAGCTAATACCCTCAAACAGCATCCAGAGCCCCTCATCATTAATTCCAGTAGATATGGAACTGTCTTAAACACAGCTGTTAAAACATCTCTTCAAGATGTTTTATTGAGGTATTTTTTTCTCACCATTCATATTATCTCTAGCACAGAATAGAAGGAAAGCTACGGAACAGTCCTGAGAATACAAAAAAACCTTGCCACTAGAAGTATTGCTTTTGAAAACTTTATGTATGGGTGTGCAGATTTTTTTTTGATTTATTAGTGTCACGCGTAATATATGAGCTATAGGACGGATTGTATGAGCTATAGGACGGATATCAGAGGTAGGTTCTTTACTCAAAGAGTGATTAGGGAGTGGAATGCCCTGCCTGCAGCTGTTGTAGATGCGCCAAGTTTGGTGGCGTTTAAGTGGTTAATTGATAAGTATATGGAAGAGAAGGGAATGGTTTAGGTTGGAGGGGCATTGCTTTTTATTTTGGTCGGCACAACATCGACGGCCGAAGGGCCTGTTCTGTGCTGTATTGTTCTATGTTCTATGTTCTATGTTCTATATCACATAATTCTGCACATTAACACTGCAATGAAGTTACTGTGAAAATCCCCTAGTCGCCACACTCCAGCGCCTGTTTAGGCGCACTGAAAGAGAATTTAACATGTCCAGATATGTGCGGGTTAGGTTGATTGGCCATGCTAAATTGACCCTGAGTGTCAGGAGGATTAACAAGGTAAATATGTGAGGCTATGGGAATAAGATGGGATTATGGTCAGAACAGACTTGATGGGCCGAATAGCCCCCTTTTGTACTGTAGGGATTGAATGAGTACACCCAAATGGTGTGTCTTTCAGACTGTGGGAGGAAACTGGAGCACCCAGAGGAAACTCACGCAAACGTGCCGACTTCACGTAGACAGTGACCCAAGCTGAGAATCAAACCCGGGTCCCTGGCACTGTGAGGCAGCAATGTTAACTATCGTGTTACCGTGTCGCTGATTAAAAAACAGCCTACGTGCACACCAGCAGCAAACCAGCAGCGAATAAATAACTAGTTAGTCTGTTAGGTTATAGTCTTATCTGAGGAAGGAATGTTGCTGTTCCAGACACCTGGAGAATCCTCTGATTTACTTCAAGTAGTGCCAGGGGTCCTTTCCATTCATCTGCATAAGCAGACTGAACTGCACTGAAGTTGCAACCCATATTATGTGTTCATGTCCTGGAGGGATGAGCCCACAACCTACAGACTCAGAGAGAGGAATGACACCATCTAAGCCAAGTTGACACTAATTCTATGACCTTATGCAAAACAAGTTTACAAAGATAATTTTCAAATCAAGAGACAAATTCAGTAACTGCGAAGGATTCTAATATTTGTGCTTTTTAGAAATCGAGCTGAAGAAATCATTAACTTTAATTTAGAATTGAAACAGTGATAGCTCAAACGTAAAACATTAAATGTGATCTTTAAACGTGAAGGCTTCCTTTCTGAGGAATCCTATCAATGCTCACTTTGTGATTTCAAAACTCAGATGGGTGAAGATAATGGCTAAAATTTTCCGGTGGTTCCTGCTGGCAGGATCTTCCCTTCCCACCAACAGTGACCCTTTGCTGAGGGTTCCCTGACGGCTGAGGGTGTGAACAACAGGAAAACCTATTGACAGCAGTAGAAACAGGAAATCTTGCTACCGACCAGTGGCAAGCCGCTTCCGACAATGCAAACTGTGCCACGGTGGGGGAGTTCGATTTCAATCTTTCCTCATGTGGAAGGATGCTGAGCAGATACTAGAGGGGTAGAAACCATGGGATCCAAGGCAAGTTGTCAAATTGGATCCAAAATTGGCTTGTTTTTAGGAGGCATAGGGTGATGGTGGAATGTTGTTTTGGAAGTCTGTGACTAAGTATACACCACAGGCAATGACATTGGGACCTCTGCTATTTGTTATACACGTTAACTTGGAGGTAAATGTAGAAGGTATAATCAGTAAGTTTGCAGATGACATGAAAATTGGTGGTGCTGTTGATAGTGATAAGTATACTCAGGCTACATCCTGATATTGATCATCTGGTCAGTTGGCAGAGCAATGGCAGCTGGCACCTGATAAGTGTGAGATGATGCACTTTGGAAGGTCTAATAAGGGATGGATATACATAATGAACAGTAGGCCCCCAGAGAATACTGAGGAACAAAATGACCTTGCTTTACAAGTCTATAGATCCCTGAAAGTGGCAACGTAGCTGAATAGGGTGGTAATGGAGACATACAAAATGCTTGCTTTCATTAGCCAAGGGATAGAACATAGGAGTAGAGAGATCTTGATACAACTTTATAAAACATTGGTTAGACTGCAGATGGAGCATTGTGTGCAGCTCTGGTTGCCATGGTATTGGAAGGATGTGATTGCATTGGAGAGTGTATAGAGAAGATTTATCAGGATATTGCCTGGGATGGAAAGTTTCAGCTTTGAAGAGAGACTGGGTAGGCTGTGTTTATTTTCTCTGGAGCAGGGGATGTTATGAGAGATTCTGAGAGAGGTGTACAAAATAATGAGAGAAATGTATAGAATTGATCCTAGAATCTTTTCCACTTGCAGAGGTTTCTATGACCAGACAGCATTGGTTTAAGGTGAGGAGTACATAGTTCAGAGGGGATCCGAGGAAAAAGCTTTTCATCAAGAGGGTGGTGGAAATATGGAACGCACTGCCTGAGATGGAGGTGGAAGCAGTGGTGGAAATGTGGAATGCGCTCCTGAGAGGGAAGTGAAGGCAGATATTCTAGCAACATTTAAGAAGCATCTGGAGAAGCATTGAAGTCAAGGCATAATAAACTATGGTTCAAGTGCTGGTAAATGGGATAAGTATAGATTGGTAGTTGATGATCAATATAGAGATAATAGACTGAAGGGCCTGTTTCAATGCTGTATAATTCTTTGAAAACTAAGCTGATTCATGGACATCTTCCTGACAAGTTCTCATGGTAACTAGTCACAAAGCACCAATAAGTAGGTCTGTTGCCTAATGTACCTTTGGATCAAGAGGAGTTAGGAGTTTAAAAATAATCTTTTAATTAAAATAAAACAGGCCAATCATCCTATTAAAATGTATTGAGCACAGATGGACTATGTGCAGAAAATTCCCTCTGTTAAGAATGACATCCTAAGGTCTTCATTTTAAACATTTCTGTCACCAAAAATCAATTTCAACAACTTGACCCATAACAGAGATATCTCATATGTTGCTCTACTTACATGAATTATAATATTGGACGTGCCTATGTTATTGAAATACACCAAATCACTTCAAATGGCAAATTACCTGTAAAGTGTAGTTTTTCTTCTACTTGCAGACCTACCTGTTTGTGACTCCCAGTTAAGCAACACCCCAATTTAAAAATGATCATTCTTGTTTCCAAGTTCATCTGTCACCTCATAGTTCCCGATCTCTGTGATCGCCTCCAGTCCGATAACCCTCCAAACTATTTGCACCCTGCTAATTCTGGCCTTCCAAGCACCCCGAGTTTCATTTCTCTGCCACCACTGACCATGCTTCAGTTGCCAAGGCTCTAAGCTCTAAAATTCCCTCCCTATTCTTCTTTGCCTCTCCATGTCTCTTAACTTCTTTAAGATGCTACTTAAACTTAATTTCTTGACTAAATTTGACATCAAATTTTGTTTGATGATGCAGGTGTGAAGCTCCTTAGAGCATGCTATTACATTGTGAGTGCTGTACAAGTACAAGGCTTCGTAGTTTATCTTGTTAAATCGCCAATGCATACTCCCCATTCAAACTCAATAATACGTGAAGAAACCCATTCATCGAAGACATTACACGTGCAAACTCGTTGGACAATCATGAATTGGATGCTGCCTATCATCTCTGCAGCTGAAGATTGGCTGCTTCAGAAAAGCACTGGAGAGCTTGTAAACCTTACTGAGCCCTACCCAGCAGAGATTTAGACTCAGGAGAGTGGGATAGAAAAATAGAGAAAAATAAAATCGGTAATGTGTTTTTCAATTTGATGAGGTTCAAGTGTGTATTCTGAACCTGCTGCTACACCATATGATGTCCAGACATGACACATGATTTAGTGAGAATGATTATTATTACTCCAGTAGTAGGAAGACAGTGACAGGGTCATTAGGCTAGTACTCTAGGGGCTAGTGTAATTATTTAGAGGCATGGGTTCAAATACTGGGTGCAATTTAGAATTCAATTTTTTTAAAAAATCTGGTATCAAAACTTGCTCTCAGTAATGGTAACCATAAAACTATTGTTGATTGTTGTAAAAATCCAGCTGTTTCATTAATGCTGTTTAGGAAACCTATCATACTTACCTTAAGTATGTCCTCACTTAAAGTCTGAAAATGTCTGAAAATCAGTGGTTCCAACACAGGCGGCAGCGGTGCATTCTGGGAGAAGTTGGCTTAGTCACCACAACTGCACAATGGGCCATGGAAGAACACCCTGCCTCCCAGTGATGAACAGGTGGAAGAACATCCAGCAGAGATGGCAGAGGAGAATTATTGAAGAAATCGGCTCCATCACCACACCTAAACAGTGAGTCAAGGAAGAACCCCTCTAGTGATAAATAGGTGGAAGAGCATCCAGCAGAAGTGGCGGAGGAGCATTATGAGAAATGTCAGTTCAGTCATAACAACTGAAAAGTGGGCCGCTGAAGAGGAGCCATTAAGCCTGAAACACTATATTAGTGTTTCCCTCCCTCCCCCTCCTCCTCTAACCAAAAAAAGGCACTGTGAGGAGGACATTCAAGGTAAAAGCAATTTTTCACATCCAGAACACAGATAACAAATTGATAGCTGATTTTTGTTTAATAATAAAATAATTTGCCTCAAGATTTTCCTTTCTCCTTTACCTGATGATCTGATGCACTTTGAGTAAGGTCTAGAGTTCTAACTCACCATAAGCTGTGGGTAAGCAAGCTATAAGACAAAAAAACTAAGGATTGTCTAAATAATATGTTACAATTTAGTTTCATGAACATTATTTTTTAATATTTAAACATCTTGTTTAATATTATGTTTCCTCATTTTAGCAGTTTCACTTCCTTCACATTCAGCAGTCTAATAAGACATTGCCAATAATTTGCATGTATCTTTTTAAATGATAAACACTTATTCATTGTGTTTTTGAGTGGCTTTTAAAGCCCTGGTATTTATTTTGTAATTTTTGTGACAAATACTCAAATAGGTCAAATATTTCTTAACACATTACCAAAGCAAAAGGCCAATTTAAGGAAAGACATTCAACCCCTTTCAAAGGAATAGTTCAGGTAGAGCTACGTCAGTGAGCCTTTCTGGAAAGTGTACGTTGTTGCATATTAGGCGAAGAAGTTTGAAGATTGACTGTTTTAGCCCATCGTAATAGAGGGCACTTCCCAGGGGAATGTGGCCAATGGATGGGAGCTGTGCCATGAGCAAGGAACCATAGCCAACATTACACCACCACCTTCAGTATAGTAAGAGCAACAAGAGAAAGATAGGAAGAAAACCAGCAGAATGCCTATCTCTGTTTATGTACTCTCCTTAAAGTCTGCAAACTGACCAAACAAGTGGAGAAATTGTATTTGCGGCAGACATCTGTTCTTTGTTTCATGAATAATTGTCAGAAGATTCTTGGAATTGCAGACTCTGTTAACACATGTTACACGTTATTAATGAAAAAAATATTGCTCAGAATTTGATGAGGCCGCTTTACTGATTTCTTGTCATTTATCTGTAAATGTTACCCAGCGAACAATGACATTGATGCCAGTGTTTGCATCTCTGGCATGGCGACATGTTCTAGGCCAGGGTCAGAATCATCAGACCAGGAAAACCAAGCCTGTTTTTTTGGTGGAAACTGGCTCCAGGGGTTTGGTGCATCTGGCGCACTGGATAACATATTGGTGTTAAATTCCTGTCTGTGGTATTTTAACACAGTTATTACCTGTTTAAAATACCACAGACAGCAACTTAATGCAAACCAGTGTGCTCAGAACGGCAAGAGAAAAAAAATTAACCGCCAAGGGCTTTAAAACAAACAGGTTAATGACTGCCTTAAAATAGTGCAGACTATAATTTAACATGAATGTATTAACAGGGGGCTAAAAATAGCAGTGGAAGCTTATTAAGCTCTTGAATTTGAATCTGGATCACAGTTTGATTTAGTCCTGAAATATCGAAACAATCAGTTTGGTACATTGATCTGGCCTGGGAACTCACGGCACCCGAAGGCTTTTGTTTAAAACATAGTTTAACAGTGTTTTTCTCCTCAGTGTTAAACTGAATTGTTACATTCACCTCACAGGCCAGCAGTTTCAGCCTAAAGCATCTAAGGCAATGCAGACATAAGGAAAGAATTCTGCCATGTGAAGCAGTTGCATTCTCTTATTTACATGTCTGTAATCCGCAATAACATCACTTTGATCCTGCAACATGAGAACACTAGACTCTTAAAACATTTGGGTTGAAACAGCAGAAGCAAACAAATTTCCTTGGGAGGCCTTATGATTAACCCTTCTCCACACATCCGTTCAGAATGTATCACATTGGAGTCGTCTATTAAACATGAGGGAAATAATCAGCCATTCCAATCGTGATTATTCATCACTCCTCCTCGACTGCAAAGTTATCAAACGAGGGGCAAGAGGGGTCACAGAGTTTGTTACTGGCTATTATGATATGAATGCATTTTGCCCCAATCTCTTCAATTCTTTTTCAATCGACACAATCCTTTGGGCAGAATCCCCACCTCTAAGGGCAGGTTTAAGTTGGGCATGATGGAGGGAGGTAGGGGGTTGGGTTGGAATCGTTAAACCCCAGAAACTGGCATCAGATCAGCAACAACATAAAATCCTGCCCACTTCTGTGTTTAACCCAGGCAGGAAACCAGCAACTATTAGGTAAGCAAGCTCAATAGGTAAAGGCCAATGAATTCCGGCTTTAACAGCAAGCACATAAATTTCCCGAGTTGTGTGAAACTCACCAGGGTCAGCCGAGTGACATCATAGTAGGGAGTGCGTGCTTGGTGAAACTAACAGGCAGGGAAGCCTTTAGCAGCATATAGTTGCAACCACGCAGTGGTGAGAGGTTGGTGCCTTCCGCATTTCTTCTAAGAGCAGAAGTCACTGTCTAGCATTTTGCTCACTTTCAGCTTCAGTTTAAAGCTTTGAAGTTTACTTATTATTGTCAAAAGTAGGCTTATAGTAACACTGCGATGAAGTTACTGTGAAAATCCCCTATTCTCCACATTCTGGCACCTGTTTGGGTGCACTGAAGGAGAATTTAGCATGGCCAATGCATCTAACTAGCACATCTATTGGGCTGTGGAAGGAAACCCAAGTACTTGAAGGAAAGCCATGCAGACAGGGGGCGAACATGCAAACTCCACATAGACAGTGACCTGAGCCAGTAATCGAACCCAGGAGCCTGGAGCTGTGAAACAGCAGTGCTAACCACTGTGCTACCATGCAGCCCAGGGGTATTGTGCAGAAGAACAGTGAGAAAGTCAGAGTGTGGGGTTTGACACCCAAAAATGTTTGTCTCTTTCCCTTTCTTGTGCTCCTGAGGTCCAGGAGCCTTTTGGCACATGGTCTCTAACTTCCAGGGCCAGCATATCTGCTGTTCCTTTCTTCCATTTACACCCATTTGATTTGGGAGACTGGCCTCTTCCTCTCATCCACAGGAAACAACATCTCACTTCAATCCCTCAGATCCTGCAGCAAGGCATCCAGGTAAGGGTTGGGGGGGGGGAAGGTGTGAGAGTGCGGGGGAGTGATCAGCGGTCAGTGGCAGCCTTTCTGTGTTCTCCTTTCCATTTCCACAGACTTCAGTCTTATTGTGCAATTCAGGCCCTGCCAGAATCTTTTAACAAGAACCAGGATTCCTTTGTATCTCTTCATGACACTACCAGTGTGCAGTACTCATCTAGAAGACACCAGTAGGTTACAAAGTACTGGGTCAACAATTCAATCCAGCAGTTTACGGTTTGCAGTACCACATTATTCACCACTGCATTCCTGAATCAGAATATCCTATCAGCGTAATGCGTTTGAAATAAAATTTGTGGTGATTAAAGACTTCAAAATGGCTAAATTTTGATTACAAAGCAAAGTAAGTCAAGCCTATATTTGAACTTACTTTTTTGTTGTTGCGTAATAATTGTTTTTAGTGACTGAATTCTGCAGCGTTAACAGTACAGCGAACAAATGAAAGTCAATGAGGATTTAAATATAACACATAAAACTGTTCATTCAACTTACAAGTATAGACAAACTTTGAGCAAAATACTGCCTGAATCATAGCAGCAAGCATTTTAATCATCAATATTATTTTAATTTAGCTTCCTCCCTTTTGTTCTCCTCTTCTCTTGATTGGGTGCAGGTCCACAGATACCAACTACCTTCTGGGCCCTCATCCAAGATGCCATTCTTCATGTATAAGTCCAGACGTTGAGTCTCCAGTGTTAGTTTGGAGGTGGGGAATGAGTGAGGGGGCCTGCTCTGGGGTCAGGAAACCCAAAAGAATGGGTTTCTTACAGATTCTGGCAAATTTAATGATAGAATCTGATTAGCATTTTTTTTTTGTCTTCACTCCATGGCTGCAGCCAGTCGGATTGAGAGGCTGTCTGGCCTTCAGATCGATAGAACTTTCTCACTGGGTGGCAGCCAGAGAGCGGAGGAAGAGGTTGGCACCCTGCAAAGGGCATTGAGAGAGTCATGGGGTGTCCTATCACTGGGGGACGATGGCTGAAGCAGATAAAGAGGATCCAACACATATGTGGAAATGTACTTATCTTCTGGATTCAGTCATTCTGGCATCCCTTTAGCTGCCATTTAAAATGGTGCATCATTCTGAGGCATGCAACCTACTTATAATCTGAATATGACAAACTCACGTCCTGCAATTGGGCCCAGCGCCCCATCCCTAGCTACCTCTGCTAAAATTGGAAGCACAGATTGAAGACAGGTTTGCTCAGATTACAGATTTGTTCAGATTTTTATAGGCCATTTGACACATGAAACGCCCCTTTTTTGGAGGGGTTTAGTTTAAAACTCCCATGTAGATGGCAGACAACTTTTCAACATAATGGGCAAACCTGAGCCTTTCCTCCCTAGAAATGGAGGAGAGACGATAGCCTCATAGTATTATTGTTAGACTATCAATCTGGGAGCTCAGCCAATGTTATGGGGACCAAGGTTTGAATCCCACCACGGCAGATGGTAGAATTTGAAATCAATAAAAAATGTCTGGAATTAACAATCTACTGACAACCATGAAACCTTTGTTGATTGTCGGAAAAACCCATCTGTTTCACTGATGCCTTTTAGAAAAGGGAATCTACTGTTCTTGCCTGGTCTGGCCCACATATGACTCCAGGCCCACTGCAATGTAGTTGAATCTCAACTGCCCTCTGTGATGGCAATTCAGTTATATCAGTGTTTCAAGAAGACAGCTCACCATCACCTTTTCAAGGGCAACTAGGTTTAGGCAATAAATATTGTCCAGCTAGCAATGCCCATGTCCCACAAATGAATTATTAAAAAATTGCCTTTGCAATCCCTCCTTTCCCTTGCCCTAGTGCATCCTGATACTTCCACTGGCACCCAAGGTGACATCAGCAGTCTTAACAAAGCACAATTGTTCTAAGGCCTGTCTTAAACTACCTCAGTTCAAGGTCCTTTCCTTTCACACCAGACAATGTGAAAGTGCAATACTCCCCAAGAGCTATTTAGCTGCAAAAGATTTCAGTGTCAATTTACTTCTTGCTTCAAGCATTAGCTCCGAAGGCAAGGAATGTTCAGATAACTCCCAGTGTTCACTTTTTTCTATCGTATTCCATTCTTGGCTACCTTTGCACAGATTATGTCATCCAGTTTGACAGTTTAGAGGAAAACTTCCTGTTCTCCTAAGGAAAGTGGAGCAGGAAGCACCCACTGCAGGATCTGTGGTCCACAGAACTTTTATTTCAGAAAGACACAGACAGGCTTATTCCCTGATGACAGCTCCTTGTGCTTTCCAATGCTGGACAGGATTTCCTTCTGTCTGAAAGTGTAATAAGCGCTCCAGTAAACACTATGCATATGCGCTTCAGCTGTTGCACTCATTCCACAACAAAAAAGATCGATGACAAGGGAAGATTATTTCACACAAAAGCCTTTTAGTTGTCAAGCAAGCGTTGTGGTAAGTAATTGCCTTCTTCAGTGATTTCCTCTCCTTTGCTGCGAGTCTGTGCTTTTTGCTCGTGAGTCAGCTTTATCTGCAGTGAAAGTGAAGATTTACGACATGGAATCTGATAACATTTATCTGTGGAAACATAAGATCCATAAGGGGAGGGAAGGAACAATGCACATTTCCACACAAGCTGATCCAAAGTGAAGTTGACATAACTTGAATCTGTACCAATCCAATGATCAATACAAGAAAAATTTTACAGAGAATCATAGAAACTCCATAGTGCCGAATGACGCTACTCAACCTATTGAGTCTGCACCAGCAACAATCCCACCCAAACGCCAGACCCGTAACCCCACACATTTATCCTAATTCCTCTGTCAGTAAGGAGCAATTTAGCACAGCCAATCAATCTAACCCGCACATCTTTGGGGTGTGGGAGGAAACCAGAGCACCTGGAGGAAAGACACAGGGAGAATGTGCAACCTCCACACAGACAGCGACCCAAAGCCGGAATGAACCCGGATCCCTGACACTGTGAGGAAACAGTACTAATCACTGTGCCATCGTGTCACCCGTGAATTGCATAGAACGTAATAGTTGCATGTCTGTATTTATATTCCAGTCAAGCCTCCTGCATTCTTCTCCTAATTCCTATGTTCCTATGTACCATCTATTCCCTTCTCCTGCACCTGTTTATCTAGTTCCCCACAACTTATATCTGTATGATTTACTCCAGCTAGTCTCCATGGCAGCACGTTCCACATTCTCAAAAATTTTCTCTCAATTCTTTGATCTCTGGATTTCTTGGTGGCCTCTTCCCCATATGAGGAAACACTCTTTCTCTATCCACTCTAGCAAGATCTTGCATCAATTTCAACACTTTTATTTGATCTCTCCTCAGTCTTCCTTTTACAGTAGTGCTAATGATACCTGTGGAGTCCAACATATTAAAAGTTACTGAACAGTGATAAGATTTCACTTTTTATAACTTTTACTTTAATAGTCAAATTAAAGATTAACACAAATCAAACACAATCTCACAGGTAAATCATTATTTATCAAATGCTAATTGCCAGTGATCAGCGGAAATCTAAATCTAGGATTTGTTTCATATAATGGATGGTTTCAATGTCTGAGGAATCAATAGTGAGCACCTCCACTGCTGACCTTATGATGGGGGGAAGATTATTGTTGAAGCATCTGAAGATGATGGGCCTAAGACACTACCTCGAGAAACTCATGGGATGAAGATGATCACAACAACCACTATCATCTTCCTTTGTGCCAGGTATGACCTCGACCAGTGGAGAACTTCCCCTTGATTCCCACTGACTGCAATTTTGCCAGGGCTGTTTGATTCCACACTCAGTGAAATGCTGCCTTGATGTCTCACCTCAACTCTGGAATTTAGCTATATTGTCCTTGTTTAAAGCAGGACTGCAATGCGGTCAAGAGCTCAGGGACTTGGCGAAACCTCAACTGTCAGTGAACAGGTCATTGCTAAGCAAATGCCACTTGATAGTATTGCTGATGACACATTCCCTCCCTTTACTGATGATTGAGTGTAGACTGATAATTGGCCAGATTGGAATTGTGCTTTTTTGGAAAGGCATATGTAGGAAATTTTCCACATTGCCGGTAGCTGTTCAGTACTGTATCTGTATTGGGACAGCTTGGATAGGAGTACAACTTGTTCTGTCACACAGATTTTCAGTTCACCTGCCAGAATCACATCAGGGTCCATGGACACTGCAGTATCCTGTGCCTTTGGCCATTACATCACATGGAGTGAATCGAATTGGCTGAAGATTGACACCTGTGATGCTGAGGACGAGGCCAAGATGGATTACCCACTCACCACTTATAGTTAAAGCTAGTTGTAAATGGTTCAAAGAACAATGAACAAAGAAAATTGCAGCACAAGAACAGGCACTTCAGCCCTCTAACTCTTAACCGACCATGCTGCCCTCAGCCAGATCTTTCACACTGAAGTGCAGGACTCCCCCCTCATTGAGGATATAAATATTTGTAGGGCCTACTCTGCCAATTAGTTGTTTAATTGTTCATCATCCACACACCCTCACACACCCACTCTCACCGTTGACATATAAAGAGAGAGTGAACAGTTTATGTTCACTCTCGGGCGGGACGGTAGCACAGTGGTTAGCACTGCTGCTTTGCAGCTCCAGGGACCTGGGTTTGATTCCTGGCTCAGATCACTGTCTGTGTGGAGTTTGCACATTCTTCTTGTGTTTGCAGGGTTTCTTCCGGGTGCTCCAGTTTCAAAGAACAAAACAGCATGGGAAACAGGCCCTTCGGCCCAATGAGCCCGCGCCGCCATCTCGATGTTCACACTTCTACCCATGATCCCTATGTTTATAGATCTATGCATTGAAACCAAATTTGCGAGACAATTTAGGGAGAATTTGTTTTGCCAATAAGCCTAAGAGCACATCTTTGGGGTGTGGGAGGAAACCAGAGCACCCGGGGAAAACCCACGCAAGCACGAGGAGAATTTGCAAACTCGCACAGACACAGGCCCAAATCCATGTATCTGCACAGCACAGTGATAGTCACTGAGCTGTCATGTTGCCCATTAACTGGTCCAGTTCAAGCGTACACTAACGACGTGAAGCACTAGGCTACTCTCGAAAAATCCAAGAGCAGCCCTCTCACGACCCATTGTGTGTATGCCCCTTGTTAGACAACAAGGCAGATCGAAGTACCTGTAGGATAAAACAGAAATACATCAATATCATTGACAATTTACACACTTCCCGGGGAACTCCCAAAGCTCTTGATCCCTATTTTAAATCCGTTTAAGGCATTTGATAAGGTGGCCCATGGAAGACTTCTGCAGAAAATGCAGATGTATGGGATAGAGGGTGATTTAGCTAATTGGATTAGGAATTGGCTAGCAGATAGAAGACAGAGTGTGGTGGTTGATGGGAGATATTCATCGTGGAGTTCGGTGACAAGTGGTGTACCTCAGGGGTCTGTTTTGGGGCCCCTGCTGTTTGTAATTTTAATAAATGATCTGGATGAGGGTATTGAAGGGTGGATTAGTAAATTTGCAGATGACACTAAAGTTGGTGGAGTGGTAGATAGTGAAGAGGGGTGTTTTAGTTTACAGAGTGACTTGGACAAGTTGCAGAGCTGGGCCGAGAGGTGGCGAATGGAGTTTAATGTGGAAAAGTGTGAGGTAATGCACTTTGGCAGGAATAATAAATGTGTAGAGTATAGGGCTAATGGTAGGATTCTTAATAGTGTTGATGAACAGAGGGATCTTGTGTATTTGTGCATAGATCCCTGAAAGTAGGCAGTCAAGTCGAGAAGGTTGTTAAGAAGGCATGTGGAGTCTTAGCTTTTATTGGTAGGGGGATTGAATTTCGGAGCCGCAACGTCATGTTGCAACTGTACAAAACTCTAGTGCGGCCGCACTTGGAGTATTGTGTGCAGTTCTGGTCCCACATTATAAGAAAGATATGGAGGCATTGGAGAGGGTACAGAGGAGGTTTACCAGGATGTTGCCTGGTATGGAGGGCAGGTCTTATGAAGAGAGGCTGAGGGATTTGAGGTTGTTTTCGTTAGAAAGGAGGCGGCTAAGAGGGACCTTATCGAAACATATAAGATGATTAGAGGTTTAGATAGGGTGGACAGTGATAGCCTTTTTCCTAGGATGGAGAAAGCTAGCACGAGGGGACACAGCTTTAAATTAAGGGGTGATAGTTATAGGACGGATATCAGAGGTAGGTTCTTTACCCAAAGGGTAGTTCGGGAGTGGAATGCCCTGCCTGCAGCAGTTGTCGATGCGCCAAGTTTGGTGGCATTTAAGAGATTAGTTGATAAGTATATGGAAGAGAAGGGAATGGTTTAGTTTGGAGGGTCATTGCTTTTTATATTGGTCGGCGCAACATCAAAGGCCGAAGGGCCTGTTCTGTGCTGTAATGTTCTATGTTCTATGTTTTCTATATCCCTCCGTTCCCATTCTGTTCATGTGCCTGTCTAAGTATATGTTAAATAACTCCAGAGTGCCTCCCCCAGTTCAAAGATGCGTGGGTTAGGTTGATTGGACATGCTAAAATTGCCCCTTAGTGTCCTAACATGTTTAGGTTAGAGGGATTAGCGAGCAGAATATGTAGGGGCATGGGGGTGGGGTGGGGCCTGGGTGAGATTATGCTCAGTGCAAACTTGATGGGCCGAAGGGCCTCTTTCTGCACTGTAGGGTTCTATATGTATATTCGCCGGAGTTTAGAAGAATGAGACGCAAACAACTGAGTTATATAAGATGCTAAAGGGAATTGATAAGGTAGACGTGGAGCAGATGTTTCCCCTTATTGGACATGCTAAAATGGGAGTGCATAATTTTAGTTTAATGGATGGCAGATTTGAAACTGAGGAGGCGTTACTTCACTCAAAGGGTCATGAATCTGTGGAATTCCCTACCTCAGGATGTGGTGGACACTGGAACATGAAACAAATTTGAGGAGATAGATAAGTTTTAATTGGTAGAGGGATGAAGGATTTGTGGAGTAGTCAGGAAGGTGGAGCTGAGGCCCAAGATGAGATCATCCATGATCATACTGAGTAGCAGAGAAGGCTTGAAGAGTTGAATTATCTCCTCCTGTTCCTAGTTCTTATATTCTCATTCACAACGAGATATGGCAAGACTGCAAAGCTTTCATCTGATCTATTGTTTGTGGGGCCTCTCTGCCCCATACTGCAGTTTGGTATGCAAGGCATCCCATGCCAATCACTGCATGCATGCTAACCCCTGCCTTCACCATTCTAGTGTTTATTGCAATTTTCTCCAGAAATGTGTGTGTGCACCATGGATACTATTTTATACCTGTAAGTGCACCCATCGACACCAAAATAGAGGTGTAAATAATCCCAGTTTCTCACCCAGTCACTCTTGAGCCAGAAAGGAAATGGAGGCAGCATCACAGTTCAGGACAATCACCTTTGTGCAAAACAGACATTTGTTTTCAGTTCTTTCAGACTAATTTGTCTAGATTGGACAGGATGATAGAATCATTAAAAGAGGTGTGGTGCAAAAAACTGCCAATTGTCCAATATTAATTTAAAAAATCCTGATCCAAAAAGATCATTTTTTGGAGCAAGCTTTTCCTTGGTTCAGCAGAGCTGGATTTTAATTTAAAATTTATATAATTGACTGAAATATTTCCCAGGAGGCTTGTTTCAGATATTGAGGCGAGTCATAAAAAAACATAACATTTGTCAAAATTTGGTTTGTTCTCTAAAATGTTTTCGAAAAGCCAGAACATCTGTGACTCTTGGTGATTGTTGTTGTCATGCGAAATCATGTCGAAATGCTCTTGGCTGCAATCTACGGAAAAAGGGAAAAATAATGGATATTAAATGCAATGATAATTGGATAGTGCTCCACCATGGAACAGTATGACACAGTTTTGCAAATGGCATCCTTCACAAAATAAGTTTCTCAAAATGTGGGAGAGAGGCATTAAGTGAATGAGGAAAGACAGGATGACGAATTGAGAGCAAGCCCCATGAGTCACTCTCACTCGCAGAATTGAATTGTCAGCAACCCTGACTGTGCTTGCCCAGCATTGTCACAAAATCCCATTACCAAAAAAAGGAAAAAAATAACAAAATGAATTGTGAGTTTCTTTCAATGCGAAGTTTGCAGGGTATACAATCTTGCTCATGAGATTTGTACACGCTTGCCTCACTGTCGTCAGCATCATTAAATGCAGCGAGATGATGATGCATGAAATAAAGCCAAAATACTGCAATGTTGGAATTTAAAACAAGAACAGAAAACACTGGAAAATCCCAGCAGGTCTGGCAGCATCTGTGAAGAGAGAATAGAGCCAATGTTTCAAGTCAGCATGACCCTGAACGAAAGGTCATCCTGACTCTCAGCATTGGCTTTACTCTCTCTCCAGAAATTTTGATACATATCAGCGCACGCCACTGATTTGAAGCCGCCTTTGATGTTTTCAAACTCCACTCTCCAGCTAACCTTGCACAGCTATAGACAACATTAAAGGGGATGGAAGACCCTTGGCCAGTGCTATTTACGAACATCATGAGCTATTTAACAGATTAGTTATTGGATTATTTCCTCTGGCTGCTGGCACAATGACACACTATTTTGGAGCTTTTTTAATACTTGGCTATAATTTGCACATCCCACAAGGGTGTGGTCTGGCTGATCTTGCAGTATTTTCTTCGATCATGTAAAACATTGCACTGAGATAATTTGCTGACAGACATGGAGTGGGAATGCGGGAGGGATGGGGGCAGGGAGTTGCTTGTGGGGCTTCCTTTGAGAATTAAACCAACCTGAGCGATTTAAGAGAGGTCATATACACTGAGGATCTTCAGGGTGCAATTCTCTTAGCCCAACCTCAGCGAGGGCCAATTCGTGGGGCATCTTCATTTCATACAAAAGCTGGTGAATGTAATCTACCAACTGCTATAAACACAATTGCCTGTTGCTAATAAGGTGATTGTAGGAGGTGAAGAAATGGGAAGAAAAAGGAAGGCAACAATGTAAGTAACCTTTCTTCTCAAGCTCAATGTGAGTCATGGGATCCCTACAATGCAGAAGAGGCCAGTCAGCCCATCATGTCTTCACCGACTTGCTGACAGCATATCTTACCCATGCCCTCTCCCCCATCCTATTCCTGTGACCCCACACACTTTTCCCATGGCCAATCCACCTAATCTGCACATCTTTTGGTGGTGGGAAAAAAACAGGAGCACTTGGAGGAAACTCACACAGACACAGGGGGAATGTACAAACTCCACACAGTCACCCAAGGCCAGAATTGAACCTGAGTCACTGGAATTAAGAGGCAACAGTGCTAACCACTGTGCCACCGTGCCATCCTTAAGTGACCAGATATTTGTGATTGATCCAGTAACCTCAACCATACTTTCCCATTCATAGGCATTCCTAAACACCTCACCCTAATTCTATCTCTGACCATTACATTGTCTTGTTGTGGACGATATAAAACAAAAGCCCACAAAAGGTGTGCAGGTTAGGTGAATTGACCACGTTAAATTGCCCATTAGTGTCAGGGGAACTAGCTCGTGTAAATGCATGGAGTTATGGGGCATGGGTGGGATTGTGGTTGATGCAGTCTCGACAGGCCAAATGGCCTCATTCTGCACTATTTGATTCTATGATTTTAAAAGATACACATTTAAATCCAATTTTATAAATTAACTCATCAAATAATGCATACAAATAACTAAGCAAGCTTGTCCATTCGCTTAGTGCATCTCTTCTTTATACTTTTGCCTGTCATAATATTTTTACAAGATGCTTCCACAGCAGTTGCAGCATGAGTGGCGGTGGAAGGCTCAATTTGAAAAGACTGGAAATGGCCTAGGATAGTCGCTTTGAGCAACTTTGTACATTTTTTTTTGCTTGTATATGGTTGGGAGAGTAACCTGTCAGGAGTGCCTGAGCAAGCATGGCTTTAAGGCATTTTTCCATATCCATTGGCATATCCACAGACATCTGGAGATGCAGCTAGCTCAGCAACTACCAGGATCTTAATAAAGCAAATTAGTGGCATCTTCAAGCAGGACTTTAAAGATTTTATTAGATAAGGCTGAATCACATTGCACACAGAAGGTAATGACAGGAATTCTCTGGTTGGATAATCAACTTCATTGTTACAGTGTTAAAGAATTTGGACCTCGCCAACTATATGAAAAGGGAGTTTCTATTTGTTTGGAGATTATCAGCCAAGGATATCTAGGGATGTGGAGTTAAGGTAAAGGAAGTTGAGATACAGATCAGCCAGGATCTCATTAAATGATGAAGTACAAGGAACTGAATGGCCTTCTCCTGTTCCAGTGTATGAACAGTTACGACATCTTCTCCGGAGTCTTCAACATATCATTGATGACGATGAACATCTCGCTAGGGCCATCCCCACCCCCCCACTTCTTGCTTTCAGACAACCGCACAACCTCAAACAGATCATTGTTCGCAGCAAACTACCCAACCTTCAGGAGAACAGTGACCACAATACCACACAACCCTGCCACAGCAACCTCTGCAAGACATGCCGGATCATAGACATGGACGACATCATCAAACGTGAGGATACCATTCACCAGGTACACGGTACATACTCTTGCAACTCGGCCAACGTTGTCTACCTAATATGTTGCAAGAAAGGATGTCCCGAAGCATGGTACATTGGGGAGACCATGCAGACACTACGACAGCGGATGAATGAGCATCGCTCAACAATCACCAGGCAAAACAGTTCCCTTCCTGTGGGCGAACGCTTCAGCAGTCATGGGCATTCGGCCTCCGACCTGCGGGTAAATGTTCTTCAAGGGGGCCTTCGTGATACACGACAGCGCAGAGTCGCTGAGCAGAGACTGATAGCCAAGTTCCGCACACATGAGGACGGTCTTAACAGGGATCTTGGCTTCATGACACACTATCTGTAACCCCCGTAACTTGCCTGGGTTAGCAAAAAACCTCACTTACTGTGCTGTCTGGAGAAAATACACAATTCTCTAACAATGCTCAGGATCCCCTTCACACACATTGTTAGCCACTTTAACACTTGAATAGCAGGTTAGATGTAAGGATTCGCATTCTAATCAGCAATCTCTGACTGTGCTGATGTGTGCTATTGCAGACCAGAACACTGCACTTACCTGAGGAAGACACAAGAGTGTTGAAAGCTTGCTTTTTTACTATCAAATAAATCGGTTGGATTAATAATTGGTGTTGCTAAATTCTTACTGAGAACAGGATTATAGCAGTCTCCCTTTAAATCAAAAGATCTTAGACTCAGACCCAATGGCATAAATTTGAACACATGACCTAGGCTGACATTTCAATGTGTTCCATCAACTGAATGTAAAAGAATTTGCCTGATGTCTTAACAAAGAAAAAAAAACAGCACAGTACAAGAAACAGACCCTTCAGCCCAAAAGCCCATGCCGCCCATTTTGCCATTCAGTGAGTGCCTTATTCCAATCCTTCTTCTACCAATGACTTTTGTCTACATCTAGTGTACTCCACAAATAAGGGGCTGCCAATTTAGGGAATTATATGTGCGCCAGATTAAGGGAGATCCAATTTAGGCTCAATTTATTAACACCAATCAGCCTAAAAGTATGTTTTTGGGGTGTGGGAGGAAACCGGAGCATCTGGAGAAAACCCACACAAGCATAAGGAAAATGCGCAAATTCCCACAGACATTGACCCAAACCGGAGATCCAACCCAGGTCCCTGTAACTGCACAGCAACAGCGATAGTCACTGAGCTGTCGTGTTGCCTATCAGTTGATCCAGCTTAAGTAGACACTAATGACATGAGGTACTAGGCAAACAACAACTCGAAACAACACCCAAGAGCAACCCTCGCACAACCCACTGCATATATGCCCCTTGTTGGCCAACAAGGCGGACCAAATCACCTGTGAATATAAAAAAGAGACATCAATAAACAGCCTACACAGACATTAATGGAAGATCCGCAATAGCTCCAATGTAAGAGACAGCTAAGCCTTAAAATTTGTTGGACGGCCAATAAGAATCTACTAATTCCCAGGAACATCCTGAGGCTCTTGATCTTCAACTAGAACATTATTTTGTATCCCTCCATCTCCAGTCTGCTCATGTGCCTATCTAGATAAGTCTTAAACAATCCTAGCATGTCTGTCTCCACCACCCTATTTGGCAGTGCATTCCAGGTCCACACAACCCTCTGTGTGAAAAACATCCCTCTAACATCTGAATTATACCTCGCCCCTCTCACCTTGAGCCTATGACAACTCATAATTTTCGCATCCAACCTGGGAAAAAGCTTCCCACTATTCACTCTATAGCCTTCATAATCTTATGCATCTCTATTAGGTCTCCCCTCATTCTCCATCTTTCCAGGGAAAACAACCCCAATTTGCCCAATCTCTCCTCAGAGCTAAGACCCTCCATATCAGGCAGCATCCTGGTAAACCTCTTCTGCATTCTCTCCAAACCTCCACGTCCTTCCGGTAGTGTGGCGACCAGAACTGGACACAGTACTCTAAATGTGGTCTAACCAACATTCTATACAACTGCTACATTAGACGCCAGCTTTTATACTGTATACCCCTTCCTATAAAGGCAAGCATACCATATGCCTTCTTCACCACCTTCTTCATCTGTGCTGCCACCTTCAAAGATTTGTGAACTTGTACACCTAGGTCCCTCTGTGTATCTGTACTCTAAATAACTCCCCCCTACACTATTTCTTCCAAAATGCATCACCCCTCATTTATCTGAATTAAATTCCATCTGCCATTTCGCCGCCCAATTTACCAGCCTATCTATATCCTGCTTTATCGTGCAACACGATTCATCACTATCAGCAAGTCCAGCCATCTTCGCACCATCCATAAACTTGCTGATTGCATCAGTTACTCCCTATTCCAAATCATTCATATATATCACAAATAGCAGAGGTCCCAGTACGGAGCCCTGTGGAACACCACTATCACAGATAGAAAAAGACCCTTCCACTGCTATCCTCTGTCTCCTATTGCCAAGCCAGTTCTCAACCCATCTAGCCACCCGTCCTTGTATCCCAACAGTCTTAACCTTTTTCACCACCCTGCCATGAGGGACTTTGTCAAATGCCTTATTGAAATCCATATAGACAACATCCACAGCCCTTCCTTCGTCAACCGTTTTTGTCACCTCCTCAAAAAATTCCACCAGATTTGTAAGGCACGACCTCCCTTTTACAAAACCATGTTGCCTATTACTAATGATATTGTTATGTTCTAAATGCACATACATCCTATCTCTAAAAATCCTCTCCAACAACTTCCCTACCACTGATGTCAAGCTCACTGGCTTGTAATTACCTGGGTTATCCCTGCTACCCTTTTTAAACAACGATACCACATTTGCTATCCTCCAATCCTCTGGGACTTCACCTGTGTCCAAAGAAGAGATAAAAATTTCCTTCAGAGGCCCAACAATTTCATCTCTTGTCTCCCTGAGCAGTGTAGGATAAATGCCATCAGGCCCCGAAGATTTGTCAGTTTTAATGTTCCCTAAAAAACCTGACATTTGCTCCCTTGTAATGGAGAATTTCTCCAATAGGTCAACAACTCCCTCTAAGACACTTCCAGACAAATCTGTCTCCTTTGTGAATACTGTCTCCTGGCGAAAGTATTCATTCAGAATCTTCCCAATTCCCTTGGGCTCGGAACATAATTCCCGTCCTTTGTCCCTGAGAGGTTCAATTTTTTTCTAACAACTCCTTTGATCCTAACATATGAATAAAATGCCTTTGGATTATCCTTAATTTTGTTTGCCAAGACCATTTCGTGACCTCTTTTCGCCCTTCTAACTCCCTGTATGAGTTCTCTCCTACTCTCTCTGTATTCCTCCAGAGTTCTCTCCGTTCTCAGTTGCTGTCCAATGCTTATTCCTCAATCTTTATTAAAATGGGTTATTTGATCATATCTCTAGCTGTTTGTGAGGTCTTGCTGAGCAGAATTAACGACCATGTTTCCCCACATTACAACTTTAACTGCACTTCAAAAATAGTTAATTAGCTGTTAATTAACTTTGGGACATTCTGTAATCGCTAAGGTGTTGTATAAGTGCAAGTTGTTTTTTTCCTTTAGTCATCAATTGAACCTGTTCAGACATATCTGGTGTCATATTGTTTTCACATCCCTACATGGTTTTGCCCCCTCCCTATCTCTCTAATTTCCTCCAGCCCTACAGTACTCCAAAGTCTGATTGTGACCTCTTGAGCACCCCAAATGTAACTAATTCAGTTCCAAAATTTCCTCCCTAAAGTACTCGCTGGCTGGAATTTTATCAGCATGCCTGTTCTATTTCTAAGGGTGGACAAGGCTCAGAGAACAGCATTCTCTTTGGCCTTGGGCAGGATTGTACAAACCTCGAGCAGAGTCAGTAAAATTCTGCCCCACATCTCCACTACACTTTCCTCCTTTAAGATGCGCTTGATCTCTGATCAACTTTTTATTCATCTCTTACAATATTTTGTTTTTGTGGCTTGATTATGTTCAGTTTTATTTTCTAACACTTTGGTGAAGCTCCCTGTTATGTTATATTATGGTAAAGATGTGATATTACTATGAGTTGTTGTTGCTGTCTCCAACTGGGAACTTACATCCTAATCAATATTTAAAATGTTTCAATCCAAAAAATGCACCTCTGGGAAATTGCCCTTTATAAATTGAACATAACCTTTCTAGTCAAATCATAACATGATTGAAAACAAAATCACTGCCAGAATCTATTGGTTAAAGAGTCCTCAAAATATTTTCCTGCTGCACTGTATTACCAAGAGCTGTCCTAGTTTACCAGTGTAAATGGGAAAGAATGAAATATTAATTTATGGCTGGTGACTCCATCCAAAAAGGTGAACAGAATGCTAATGGCAAAATACTGCGAAAGCTGGAATCAAAAACAGAAAATGCTGGAGAAACTCAGCAGACCTAACAACATCTCTGGAGAGAGAACAGAGCCACAAAGCTTCAAATGTGGATAATACTTTGCCAGAGATATTGGGTCCTCCAGGTGCGAAACATTGGCTCTCTTTCTCTTTCCACAGATGTTGTCAGATCTGCTAGGTTTTACCAGCATTTTCTGTTTTTGTTTAGACCTGCAGAATGTTGTAAGTGCCCAGAAAGGTGCATCAAACTAACTTCCCCAAACACATAGCCACAATGTTAGAGTGACACAAAGCCCTTCCGATGTACACTGGATGCTCAGCACATACCCAGAAAAAAATATATAAATTACTTTTTAGTGTTTATTTATTAATGTCACAAATAGGCTTACATTAACACTGTATGAAGTTACATTGAAAATTCCTTAGTTGCCACATTCTATGCACCTGTTCAGATACACTGAGGGAGAATTTAGCACAGCCAATGCACCAAACCTATTTCTGTTTCTATAACCAGAGGAGCAAATGAGCCTCTTGTAAAAGATAAGTGATGTCTCGTGTGATTCATTCCCTTCCTGTGACTTAGTTAGTCTTTCATCTTAGTTGTAATAATGCCAGCATTCAGGTTGTAAATGTGATTGTGATGTCTTCGAAGCTTCACTATCGAGTGAAGTAAAGTCTGAAATAGCAGTTTCAAAAAATTCAGAATTCCAGGGTGAGTGTGCCTGGCTCTGTAAACCAGCTGGAACGGGTGTGGGCAGGTGTGATGTGAATGCACTTACCTCCTAGCCCGCCTTTCATCCTCTATTTCTAAAACCAGGAAAGGGGAAGAACTCCTTGTTGGATTACCATAGCCAGCAGTTCAACAGCAACAAGCAGAAATCCTGTCCCTAAGGATGTAGCCAAATAAATATCGCAAGCCCAATTCTCAAAGATCATAAAGTTAAACATTGCAATTAAGAATGCTCATGTGTAATGTTCACTATTTAAGAAATCAGTCTTTGAATGACTAAAATGTGCCTGACCTTAACCTCCATTTCATGTGGGGATACTCAGATAAAATCAAAGCATGGAGCTAACCATTCATGATTGTGATATTAGTGTTGATTTTAACAGCTAAATGAACATTTCATGTGAGGGTGTTCAGGCAGGTTAACTGCACGCTGCATTAAATAGATAAGTATCTCATAAAGGGGAGGGCATGCCTGATTTCTTGGCCTGAGCTTCTACATTCCACACTGCCACAAGTGGTCCAGCCAGGAAAAATCGTCTGTGTTTATAATGCTACTGACTGCATCAGTGTCAGGTCGACCCTGTTAACAGCACTCTTGTCTCCCAGTCAGCGAGCAGATGCAAATCCAGACTGAGTTCCAAATTTAAGTTGACACCCAAGTGCAATGGTGAAGAATTGCTGAGATTAAGTTGTCTCCCTAGTGCTTCGTCTCAAGGTTTTATTTGCCTGTTTGTATGATTCGGTCAGATTTTCAGTTCTACTGAATAAAGAAAGAACAAGGAGTTCTCCAAGTGTTCTAAACAATGTTCCTTCCTCAGCCCCAAAACCACTACAAATCAAGTTAACTTGTGACTCATCTCATTGTTTTTTGTCAGTACAGAATGGTTGTAGTCTTTACTCACCATAATTTATGAGATAAAGGATGTTAGTGCTTTTCAATAGGACAAAACAATAGTGGTGGAGGCAGGTTCGATCAAGAAAGAACATACATGGCTACAGAAATAAGAGGATTGGGACTAAGTAGAATCTTCTTTCAGAGAGCAAGTGTGAACTCAATGGGCTAATGGCTTCCTTTTGTACTGTAAAGATTCTGTAATTCTGTGTAATATTTAACGTGTATAATAAGAGGGTAGCACTGTTGCCTCACTGCGCCAAGGCCCATATTCAGTTCCCGTCTTGGGTTATGTTCTGTGTGGAGTTTGCACATTCTCCACATGTCTGTGTGGGTTTCCTCCAGGTACTCTGTTTTTATCGCTCAGTCCAAAGACCTGCAGGTTAGGCAGCTTGGCCATGCTAAATTGATCCTGAGTGCCAGATGGACTAGCTAGGGTAAATGTATTGGATAATGGGATAGAGCCTGGGTGGGATTGTAGTTAGTGCAGATTTGATGGGCTGAATGAACTCTTTCAGCACTGTGGGATTCTATGATCTTGTGATTCTATGAAGAAAACTAATGATTGGTAATATTAAAAGTACAAATATTGTGGCTTCTTTCCATTAGATTTTTCTTCTCATCAATTATTACTCCTCCCAAAAGTCTTGAACCTTGCTTGAGACTTGCTGCTGCATATAACATCTGCGGGACCTTCCAATCTCGTAGACGGTGACCACTGCTGCAGATTCCCCAGGGGAGAGGGGGCTTGCAAACATTGATTATAAGATCCTATCACTGATCAATGGTGAGGCTGCCTCTGGTGCCATGAGACACATCACGGGAGATGTGGAAAGTCCTGTCTTCAGTCTATGCTGACCTTGTAGTGATGTACTGAAGGATTGCTGGACTGCTAGTGATGCCATTTTTTGCTGGAGACATTGGAACATAATGTTCGACCTCCCCAGCACCAGACTGGGAGGGTGTACGCCAAAGATATATTGGGGAATCCCTCTCGGAACTTCACAGGTAACCATTTGTATGAAATTACCCAGAAGTGAAAACTTGACTTGTGCTAGAGACCATCTGAAAATGCAATATAAATTGCAAATTTTGAATGGTTCCATAAGAGTTATACCAATAGTTCCCAAGAAAAGGTAAGAAGAATTAAAACAACTTTTAATGTCTGGGTTGCTAGTGGAAAGACCCAAACCCATCCTCATAGGACTCCCCCAAACTACTGATCCTTTGAAGACACCCCCACCTCCAACTAATAATATCTCCCCTCTCCTTATCATGGGAATTACTCCCCTGCACTAGTCCCCACCCCTCCCAAATCCACCACCGCACAAACTGACCCAACCGTTCCCCCATCAATTCCAACCCAACCTGACCTGATTTCCCACCCTTACACCCTCCCACCCACCCTCACCCCCACCCTTCAGGCCTGACCCAACCAACTGACCCAACTCCACTCCAGACTCGACCAGCCGGACTGACCCCTCCCATCCAACTGATGTGGGCTACCACTCCAAGGAAGTTACAATAAAATCAAAACCTCATCTACCCTCTCTCGTGGATGTAAAACATTATGTGACACTGTTGTGAAGCCAAACAGAGAAATTCTCACTGGCATCTTTTATTCCTCAATCAACATCAAAAACAGATTGTTTCCTCATTATCACATTGCTCTTTGTGGAAACTTGCTGCACACAAATTGGCTTTTACATGACACAAACAACAATACTTCAAAAATAATTAATTAGCTGTAAAGCTCTTTGGGGCATCTTGAGGTTGTAATTTTATATAATGTAGGCATTTCTTTCATTTCTTTAGATCTGTGCACCTTTCTTACAGCAGCAAATTACTGAATAATGAGCAGGAACAGGGACTCTGGTGGATATTCTTGGGTTTAAATTGGATTAGATAAAGAGTGTTAATGCTTTTCAATGCGACAAAACAATGATGGTTGGACTCTGGAACAAGCTCTCTCAGAGAGAGGTGAAGGCAGGTTTGATCGAGAAAGAACATGCAAAGTTATGGGGATAAGGCAGGGAAGTGGGACTAAGTAGAATATTCTTTCGGAGATCCACTGCAAACTCAATAGTCTAAATGGCTTCTTTCTGCACTGTAGAGATTCTGTAATTCTGTGTAATAGTTACTATGTACAATAAGAGTTAGCACTTCTGCCTCAGTGCCAGGGGCCCGGATTCAATTCCCAATTTGAATTACTGTCTGTGTGGAGTTTGCACATTCTCCACGTGTCTTCATGGTTTCTTCAACACTCCAAAGATGTGCGGTTGGATGGATTGGCCATGCTAAATTGCCCCTTAGTGCCAAGTGGATTAGCTAGGGTAAATGCATTGGATTATGGAGATAGGGCCTGGGTGGGAGTGGGGTCAGTGCAGACTCGATAGGCCGAATGGATTCATTCAGCACTGTAGGATTCTATGATTCTCTGAAGAAAGTTAATAAGTGGCAATGTTAAAAGTACAAATGTCTTGGCTTCTTTCCATTATATATTTTCCTTCTCATCAATTATTACTCCTCCCAAAAGTCTTGAACCCTTGCTTGGGACTTGTTGCCACACACAAGAGGCTATTACTCAACTGTGAGATAAAATTATCCATATTTTTGGGCTATTCAAGCATGGGAGCATTACAACTCCGCTCAGTTCCCTTTAGCTCAATTGTGACACTCATATCTCAGTGAGTAAGTCATGAATTGAGGTCCCACTCTGGAGAATTGAACTCATCAACTGGAATTTTCTGGCTGTTTCTAATAGCAGAATCTTCCAGTCCCACAGAAGGGTGATCCCTGTCCCAGATTCCCCAGGGGCGAGGGGATGTGCAAACATTGGGAAACATCATTGACAGTGGGAGGGCCATAAGATCCTATCACTGACCAATGGTGAGGCTGCTTCTGGTGCCATGAGACACGTCACAGGAGATGTGGAAAGTCCTGTCCTCAATCTAGGCTGATACTGCAGTGATGTAATGGAGGAATGCAGGACTGCTAGCGGTGCTATTTTTGCTGGAGACATTGGAACATAATGTCCGAGTTCCCCAGCGCTGGATTGGGGTGCTTACCCCAAAGGTGTGTTGAGGAATCCTTTTCGGAACTTCACAGGTAACTATTTGTATGACAATTGCCAGAAGTGAAAACTTGCCCTGTGCTGGAAACCATTTGAAAATGCAATTTAAATTGCAAACTTTGAATGCTTCTATGAGAGTTATACCAACAGAAAAGACAAGAAGAATTAAAACCACTTTTAATCTTTGGGTAATTAGTGTAAAGGCCCAAACCAATCCCTCACGGGACTCCTCCAAACAACTGACCCCTCTAGAGATTCCCCCCACCCCAAACTAATGGTATCTCTCCTCCCCTCCTCATCATGGGAAACCCTCTTCCCCACCCGCACTAGCCTCAATCCGTCCTAAATCCACCACCCCTCAATCGACCCAACCAGCCCATCACACCCCCCCGCCCCCCTGCCCATTATCCCAACCCAACCTGACCTGATTTCGCATCGTCACTTCCACACACCCTCACAACCCCACCCCTCAGGGCTGACCCAACCAACTGATCCAACTCCACTCCAGACCTTACCAGCTGGCCCAACTCCTCCCACCCAACCTGATGTGGACTGCCACTCTGAGGAAGTTATGGTGAAATCAAAACCTCATCTACCCTCCTGGATGGACGTAAAACATTCTGTGACACTATTGTGAAGACAACAGAGAAATTCTCACTGGCATCTTTAATTTCTCAATCAATAACGAAAACAGATTGTCTCCTTATTATCACAATGCTCTTTGAGGAAACTTGCTGCACGCAAATTGGCTTTTACATGACACCAACAATACTTCAAAAATAATTAATTAACTGTAAAACTCTTTGGAGCATCTTGAAGCTGTAATATTATATAATGTAGGCATTTCTTTCATCTCCTTAAGTCTGTACACATTTCTTACCAACAGGGAATTACTGAATAATGAGCAGAAACAGGAACTCTGGTGAATTTTCTTGGGCTTAAATTGGATTAGTCTCGAAAAAAGGCTCAGAGCTTAACAAAAAGTCATCTGGCATCAAAACATCAGCTCTTTTATCTCCTTACAGATACTGCCAGACCTGCTGAGATTTTCCAGCGTTTTCTCTTTCAGTTTCAGTAATTTTAACATGTGATTTGACCCAAGCCATTTATTGAAATGCAGGCAAGGGGTTAATTTTTCCACCTCCCACACTTTTGACTGGCTGCTGCACACATCAGCAGAGGGCCAAATATTATGAGGGCTGAATATCAAGAGTTTTTAAACATCAAGTTTGCCTGAAACTCTTAATTGGAAGAAGATAGTCACAGAATCACTGAATGTTACAGTGCAGAAGAGGCCCCACAGCCCAGCAACTCCACACCGAAGTGCATGAAGTGCCCTGACTTGCCCACTGAATCCCACTTGCCAGCACTTGGCCCACAGCCTTAAATGTTACAGCGTGCCAAGCACTCATCAGGTACTTTTTAAGGATGTTCATAGAGCTTTACATCCTGCTTCCATCACCCTCATAGGCAGTGCATTCCATACCGTCATCACCCTCTGAGTAAAAAACGTTTTCCTCAAATCCTCCCTAAACATCCCACCCCTCATTTTTAACTTGTATCCCCTCGTAACTGACCCGTCAACAAAGGGGAACAGTCACAGTATTCCAGGTAAGCAAAACATTACTCATGATGGAATCTGAAACAAAAACAAAAAATGCTGGAAAATCTCAGCAGGTCTGTCAGCATCTTGGAGAGAGAACAGAGCCATTGTCTTGAATCCTGATGACCGTTCATCAGGGTCCAAAGACATATCAGCAGCATTATTTTCGAAAGTGGCATCATCAGGACAGATGTAGCAGAGATGAAGGAACTGAAAGAATGGGATGGTGTCCTTATAGGATGAGAGATGTGAACAGTTGTATTCAATACAATTGTGGGAGTCGGTGGGTTTGCAGTGGATACTGGTGGACAATTTATTACCAGAAATGGAGATAGAGAGGTGAAGGAATGGAAGAAAAGTGTCAGAAATGGACCAGGAGAAGATGATACAGGGGTGGAAATTGGAAGCAAAATTGATGCATTTATCCAGGTCTAGACGAGAGCATGAAATAGCACCCCGAAATAGTCATCAATGTATTGATAAAGGAGTTGTGAGAGGAGGCCAGAATCGGATTGGAATCGGGAATGCTTCATGTAACCCATAAAGAGACAGGCATAACTGGGACCCATGCGAGTGCTCATAGCTATACCATTTATTTGGAGGAAGTGAGAGGACCTATAGGAGAAATTGATGAGTGAGAGAATAAGTTCAGCCCGATGGAGGAGAGTGGTGGCAGATGGGGATTGTTCAGATCTCTGTCTGAGGAAGTGGGAAGTGCTTTGAGGCCATCCTGGTGGGGAATGGAGGTGTAGAGAAATTGGACATCCATGCTGAAGAGGGAGTGGTTTGTGCCAGGGAACTGGAAGTTGTGGATATGGCGTAGGGCATCAGAGGAATCGCGGATGTAGGTGGGAAGGGACTGGACAAGAGGAAAGAAAATGGAGTCAAGATAACAGAAAAGGAATTCAGCGGGACAGAGACAGGTTTTCACTATGCATCTACTAGGTCAGTCCTATTTCTGGATTTTGGGAAGGAAGTAGAAGGGGGATGTTTGAGGTTGGGAGACTATGAGATTAGAAGCTGTGAAATGAAGATTTTCGAAGGAGATAAGGTCATTGACAGTCCCCGAAACAATGGTTTGAAGTTCGATAGTGGGCTTGTGGTCCAGAAGGAGGTAGGAGATTTGGCACTCAGCCTCTGTGAGATGAAGGTCTGTACTCAAGACAACAACAGGAACATGCTTGTCGGTAAGTTTGAGCTCTGATGAATGGTCATCCAGACTCAAAATGTTGGCTCCATTCTCTCTCCACAAATGCTGTCAGCACTGCTGAAATTTTGCAGCATTTTCTGTTTTTGTACTAGCAGTATGTTGTCTCCTTTTAGCAAGAGAATAGGTGGGAAAGCAGGCTTGATGAGGAGATGAGGAGATGAAAAGTTTACAAATGGATATTGACAGGCTGGGGGAATGGGTCACAATCTGGAAGATGGAGTTTAGTGTGGATAAATGTGAGGTTATCCATTTTGGCCAGAAGAATAAACGGTCAAATTACTATTTAAATGCGAAATAGATTCAAAAGGCATTTGAGCAGAGGAACCTGGGTGTCCTTGTGCATGAGTCTCAGAAAGTGGGCATGCAGGTGCAGAATTGATTTTTTTTCTGCATCCTAGCTATGGCTGTAACATTATATTCTGCAGCCTCTTCTTTCCTTCTCTCTAATGTACTCTAGGAATGGAATGCTTTGTTTGTATAGTGCACAAGAAACAATACTTTTCACTGTGTCCCAATATATGTGACAGTAATAAAGCAAATCAAATCACCAGTTTCTAAGTCCTGATGGATTAAAATTCTTGAAGGACATAAGGAATGTATGTGAGCGAGTCTTACATTGCCATGGAATTAAGTCATGAGTCATCTGATTGCTCGAAGGTTTATTTGATTTGAAAGATCATTATTGCATATGAAACTTGCTGTCATCGACCTCTTCAAGATCCCTTCTCTAAAGCAATATCTGCATTAGGAACATTAAAGCGGTTTGTGAATATTCTCTGTCCTGTTATATTTTCCTGAACGTTATGTCAGCGCAATTATGAAAATGTTCACAGGTCTCTGTTTAATTTTGACTAAAATACTTCAAGTAACATTAGCCAGTAATTGGAAGTCAAACTGGTGCGAATGAGCAGACATAAATATCTGAATGGTTTTTTGTGCACTTAGCCCCATTACAGAGAGATAATAAAGTGAGACAGCTTAGTTAGAAGTTTGATTATTCTTTGGTCATTGGTTAAACTTAGGGCCCATCATGTAGAACACCACCAATAGTGGCAAGAGTAATGGAAACGAGGAGGAAAGTTAAGAATTAAAGCTTGCCTTTTAGAAGTCAGAAAGCTACAAGAAGAAAGAGGAATAGGGCAAAGTAAAGAAACTGCACGGCTTTGAAGTCCTGGAACAGAACGAGTTGGGGCGGGAGAAGTACCGTGAAATTTGAGAAGATGACAATTCCCTTTTAATGAAAATCATATTTCTGGATTTGTGACAATTTTTTTTATACAGAAAGGATAGAGGCATTTGCTTTAAAGGGGTTAACATCACAACAGGACATTCGAGCACCTCAGCTTTTAGGCAGGGCAACGAAATCTGCATCCGGCCAGACTACAAAAAGTAATTTGGGTATTTCAATATCGTTCGTGAGAATCCAATTCATTTGAACTCAGCAGGGGATGTGGTGCGGGCAGTGCTGGTGGACTCCACTCTTGTTCGGAATGGGAGCAATCATATTTATTTAAAAGCTGACACCAACTTTTTTTTAAAACAGAGGAGGGCCGAGGGTCGATTTCAGCAATACGGGTGGGTGGTGGATCGGGATAGCTTCCACCCCTCCAACAATGTCAAAACGGGAGCCAGATCAATTTTGATGCCTCATTTTGAGCCTCGTTTAAAGAGATCAGGCAAGCTGTCAGTATTAATCACATTGCTTACAGACAGTAGGGGGAAGCGGCAGAAGTGGTGGTCCAGACATTCATTACGGGCCCGCAGCAACATCTTAATGGGGAGGGTTGGAGGCATTTGGGGTTTAAACACTGCAGCGGATCTCAGCGGCAGGAAGGTTTTATGAACACACACATCAGCAGGGAAATGGATTTATGGAACCCTCAAGGCTCAGATCTCTCTGGCAACTCGAGAAAAAGAATCTGCGTGTCAAATCTGATTCCAGCTTCTGCAAGCAAGGGAGTGTTCTACCACTAGTTCGCCCTCCCCACTGCCAACCTGCAGCACCCATGATTGGCAGGCTGGGTTGAGCTAAGAAAGAGCTGAATGAAATATTGATATTTGTCAGTCAATCTCCTAAATATTTCTTTAGACCTTCGCCTCGTTTAAGCAGGAAAACCATGTTAATAAAATTAAGGTCTGTCCAAAGATTAGGAGGGGCACATCTCCAGCATAAAGTCGATGGTTAGCACTGATGCCTCATTGCACCAGGTTCAACTCCAGCCATGGGTCACTGCCCATGGAGTGGAGTTTGCCCATGGAGTGGAGTTTGCACGTTCTCCCTACGCCTGCTTTCTCCATGTGCTCCGGTTTCCTCCAAAGGTGTGCGGGTTAGGTTGATTGGCTGTGCTAAGTTGCCCCAGGGGATGGCTGGCAGATTAAGTGAGTGGTGTTACAGGGATGAGGTTTGGGTGGAATTGTCGTCGGTGCAGGTTTGAAAGACCTCCTTCTGCACTGTAGGAATTTGATAACTTGTTCCTGTTATTTAACTGCAAAGAGTCAATCAGAATTTCGGGGGGGGGGGGGGTAACAGGATGCTACATAAGGAGGGAAAGGGACTCATAAGGGAGTGGTCCTGCCCTTCAGACAGAATTTAGGGGGAATATTCTGCTTATGTAACATGGCCCACCAAACTGGAACAGCATGTGTTCACTACTTTTATATCCTTACCAAAAGCCAAATGCAATTGATTAAACTGAGAAAATATGATTTTATTCCACCTTTCTGTGGAATAGGTTGCACCTTCTTTGAACTCACTCTGCCTTTGGTGAGATTGAAGGAAATTAAGTGCAAAAACCACAAGTATCCGGTTTGGATCACAAGAGTACATTATTGGTACTCCCACAAGTTTTGCGATCATCGAAGTGCCTATTACTTGGTACGTATGCATCAACTTCCCAATAACTATGCTCAGATCTCCTAAAACAAGTTGCTTTTATATAATACCTTTAAAGTAATAAAATGTCCTGAGGCACTTCAGAAGAGTGAAATTAAAACAAGAATTTACACAAAACTAAAGAAAAAGATTGATTGTAGAATTTTTTAAAAGTCAAAGAGGTCAATTTTGAGATGGTCAGAGATTTGGTGGAGGGTTTTATGTATAGAATTCCAGGGCTTTGATCTGAAATGGCAGAAGACATGGTCACCAATGCTGGGGTAAACAGAAAGAGGCCAGAGTTGGAAAAATGCAATATTGTGTTGCAGGAGGAGGACATGAGGCAATGAGAGGTGAGGCATGGAGCAGTTCAAATGTGAGGATCAGAGTTTCAAAATCATGGCTTTCAGGTTGTAGAAGCCAAGTAGGTCATGAAGTATAGGGGTAAGGAGTGGACAGGACTTGCTGCAAGTTAGGATAAGGCAGCAAAGCTTTGGATGAGCAGAAGATCACGGTGGAAGATGGAAGGCCAGCAAGGAAGAAGTCAAATCATCAAGTCTGGGGATAAGACAAGCATGGATGTGAGTTTCAGCAGCAGATGAACTGAGGCAGAGATATTCATTGTTACAGAGGTGGAGGTAGATGTTCCAGTAGAGTGTAAGGGGTCACAATCGCAGCTTAGGGTCAAATAGGACATCAAAGAGATCCAAACCTGTTTTCCCCTGTAATTAACAGCTAGATAAAGTGGCAAATATAAAGAATGAGGTCTCCTGATTTCAATGCAAAGTTGGAGAATTATCCCATGCAATTGTCCTCACATGTTTAAAGCCTTCTCTCTATGTTTGTGGATTAAATTAAAGTAGATTTTAACAATCTCAGCATTGCAACATTGCTCACAGAAGCAGGTCAATTCATTGAATGATAAATTAAGTTTAATGGAAAAGACTTTACTCTACCCCAGTAGTAAAAATCACATTTTTTATATCATTGTTTCAAGTGGCTTTTTATGTGGAGGTAACAAATATCTCCGGGAACTGCATTTGAAGTCGGGCTAAAGGTCATGTCAGTGCCTCCTAAATAAAGAACCAACTTTGTAATTCCACAAGGTAAAACAGCATGTTTTCTATAATAAAACAAAAGTTTTGTAAGTGATACCTGACCAACTCTGTTAATTCAGTGCCAAGTAAAACACAAATAAGGCTCTTTCCTTTAAACATGTTCTCTATTGTAATTAACCCAGTACCCCACTTCTGTCATAGCACTGCCCTCAGAGTTCAGCGCTGACTGCCTTTAAAAGGCAGCACATAATATAAAACAGGCACAACGTGTGTACCTTCAGAGGTGGGGAATGCCATCTTGTGAGATAGTTTGCTTTCATCGGCCTGTGGGCAGAGGTAGCAGTGGCATTAAAGCATGATTGGTTGCCTTGTGGTGCCATGTTACAAAAGGGCTTCCATTTTCTCTACGTTGCAAGCAGACTGAATTCTCAGCACCTGTATGGGCCAGTAACGTCATTCGAACCAGGTGTCTGCTATTCCTATTAAACTGCAGTTTTCCTTCAATGCGTTTTCTAACCAGATCATATTTCATTGTACAATATGAATGGAGTATTGTATGAAACCTGAATGAGCTCAATCTGTCTATCATGTTAACTTTTTTTTTCAGAGCTATAGGACAGTAATGTTGTGTTGCCAAAACTACTGGATGAGTAATGGGTCATTTACCTGGCATCCAAACAATGCACAGGCTCTGCTTCCAATGTCTAACCCTCTTGGCATTAGTCATTCAATTTTACTAGAATGTGCCTCTAACAGGGAGCCAGTATAGTACCTGGATGTGCTGGTGAGTAACTCTTTTATTCACTCATCATTTTCCACTACACTGTGCCAGGAGAAATAGTACTAAAATGATTTATAAAGATCAAGAAGCTAAGGTCTGGATTGCTAAACTCATTTAATCGCAGGATCATAGAAAATACAGCACAGGAGGAAGCATTTTGGCCTATCGCACCTTTACCACTTGCTAGCTCAGGCACGATTGCCAAATATTCTTCTTCTGAGCTGTAATTCTTTCTCTGAGGCTTTGATTAGATAACTCAGAACTTAGCTACTTGATCTTTGTAAATTGGTTCCGCTGTGATTTCTGCTGGCACGGGGCCACAGGAAACTGGCGGGTTAGAAAAATACACTTTCTCACTAGTACATTCAGATGGTACAGTCAAAACAAAAGACTTGCATTTATATAGCCTTTTCATGATTGCTAGAAGTCTCAAAGCGCTTTACAAGTCAATTAAATATTTTTAAACGCCCCCACTCTTGTGGTGTAGGAATTAATGGTCTGTACTCCTGTATTTTACCTTTATGCTATCGGTGACAGTAGTTTGCACTGCTGTCTCACAATGCCAAGGAGCTGGGTTCAATTCCCAACTTGGGTCATTGTCAGTGTGGAGTCTGCACATTGTCCCCATGTTTGTGTGGTTTCCTCCAGGTGCTCTGGTTTTCTCCTACAGTCTGAAAGACATGGTGGTTGGGTGTATTGGCCAAGCTAAATTCTCCCTCAGTGTACCCAACAAGTGCTGGAGTGTAGCGACTAGGGAATTTTCACAGTAACTTCATTGCAGTGTTAATGTAAGCCTACTTGTGACACTAATAAATAAACTTAATAAAAATTGTAACTCCATATATGTGAGAGAGACCATTCCTATGTTTAGTATTTACTGTCTCCTAATTATACAAATATATCATGCAGTGAGCATTCTGTTATCTTTCTTTTTGACATTGTTTTCATTCATTTATAGGATGTGGGCATTGCTGGCTAGACCAGCATTTATTGCCCATCCCACGTCACCTTGAGAAGGTGGTGGTGAGCTGCCTTGAACCACCGCACTCTCTGAGGTGTACAGTGCTGTGAGGGATGGAATTCAGGATTTTGATCCTGCAACAGTGAAAGAACAGTAATATATTTACAAGTCGGGATGTAGGTGGTGTGGAGGGGAACTTGCAGGTGGTGGTGCTCCCAGGTACCTGCTGCATTTATCCTAGATGGTAGTGGTCGTGGCCTTGGAAGGTTTTGCCTAAGGAACTTTGGCAAGTTCCTGCAACTTATAGATAATACATAACAGCATAAGGAACAGGAGCAGGGTTTGGGCATTATTGTTCTTTGAGCCTGCTCTACCATTCAATAGATCATGGCTGATGATCTATCTGAACTCTACTTCCATAGGGTTTTAGTCATATCACTATTTTAACTTGCTTATTAAATTAATTTAAATTTGAACCTGACATGAGTCAAGTTCAACATACAGCTATTGGAAGGAAAATAATCAAAGTTAAAACAGTGTCAGTGCCCAGAGCTGGCGCACTGGTGCTAATGTGATTTATCCATTTTGCAAGTTGGATGGTCTATTGCCTCTATACGGTCATAATGTCCTGAAGAAAGAACTGAAATATCAGTGAAACAGGTATAATGCTAGACTTTCACCAATTAGCTATAAAAAAAGTGCACTGTTGAAGATTCGTGGCATAGTGGACAATGAAGAACATTATCTAGATTGCAACAGGATCTTGATTAATTGGGCCAATGGGCTGATGAATGGAATTTAATTCAGACATATGCGAGGTGTCGCATTTTGGTAGATCAAATCAGGGTAGGATTTACTCAGTTAAGGGTAGGGCACGGGGAAGAGATCTAGAGGTACAGGTTCACAGTTCCTTGAAAGTGGAGTTACAGATGAACAGGGTGCTGAGAAAGGCATTCAGCATGCTTGGTTTCATTGGTCACAACATTGAAGACAGGAATCGGGATGTTTTATTGAAGTTGTACAAGATTTTGGTAAGGCCACACTTGGAATGCTGTGTACTGCTCTGGTCACCGTATCATAGATATTATTAAAATATCAAAAGCACAGAAAAGATTTGCCAGGATGCTACTGGGACTTAATGGTTTGAGTTATAAAGAGTGGTTGGATAGACCGGGACTTTATTCCCTGGCATGTAGGAGGCTTAGGAGTGATCTTGTAGAGATCTATAAAATAATGTGGGGCATAGATAAGATCGATAATTAACATCTTTTCCCAAAAGTAAGGGAATCTAAAACTAGAGGGATAGATTTAAGGTGAGAGATACAAAAGGGTCCAGAGGGGCAATTCTTTCATGCAGAGGGTGGTAAGTTGTCTTGAATGAGCTCCCAGAGGCAGGAGTAAAGGCAGGTACAATTTTGCCTTTTATTGAAGGATGGATTAGTAAATTTGCGGATGACACCAAAGTCGGAGGAGTGATAGATAGTGAAGAGGGATGTTATAGTTTGCAGAGAGACTTGGACAAGTTGCAGAGCTGGGCCGAGAGGTGGCAAATGGAGTTTAATGTGGAAAAGTGTGAGGTAATTCACTTTGGCAGGAATAACAAATGTGTAGAGTATAGGGCTAATGGTAGGACTCTTCATAGTGTTGAAGAACAGAGGGATCTTGGTGTATATGTGCATAGATCCCTGAAAGTTGGCAATCAAGTCAATAAGGTTGTTAAGAAGGCATACAGAGTCTTAGCTTTTATGAGTAGGGGGATTGAATTTCAGAGGCGCGACGTCATGTTGCAACTGTACAAAACTCTGGTGTAGCCGCACTTGGAGTATTGTGTACAGTTCTGGTCCCCGCATTATAAGAAAGATGTGGAGGCATTGGAGAGGGTACAGAGGAGGTTTACCAGGATGTTGCCTGGTATGGAGGGCAGGTCTTATGAAGAGAGGCTGAGGGAGTTGAGGTTGTTTTCATTAGAAAGGAGGCGGCTAAGAGGGGACCTAATCGAAACATATAAGATGATTAGAGGTTTAGATAGGGTGGACAGTGATAGCCTTTTTCCTAGGATGGAGAAAGCCAGCACGAGGGGACATAGCTTTAAATTAAGGGGTGGCAGTTATAGGACGGATGTCAGAGGTAGGTTCTTTACCCAGAGGGTGGTAAGGGTATGGAATGCCCTGCCTGCTGCAGTTGTAGATGCGGCAAGTTTGGTGGCGTTTAAGAGGTTAGTAGATAAGTTTATGGATGAAAAGGGAATGGTTTAGGTTAGAAGGTCATTGCTTTTTCTTAATTGCTTGGCGCAACATCGAAGGCCTAAGGGCCTGTTCTGTGCTGTAATGTTCTATTTCTATTTCTATTTAGATTATCTTACATAGGTAAGATAGGTAGAGAGGGATATGGCAAAATGTGGGCATTTGGGACTAGTTTAATGATATAAAATGGGCAGCATGGACAAGTTGGATCAAAGGGCCTGTTTCCATGCTGTAAAGCTCGATGACTCTGTGACCATTTTTTGGGGATAAGTAGGTAAACTGAGGTACTGACAATCTTGGGCAATACAATTCCGTGGCTCTTTCGATTAGGAACTGGAAGTTATCCCAATATCCTGGCTAATATTGATCTCTCAATCAATATCAAATAATAGAATTAAAAGCAAAATGCTGCAGATAGGAACATAGGAACGTAGGGATTAGGAGCAGTAGTCGGCAATTCAGCCCTTCAAGCCTACTTCGCCATTCAATCAGATCATGGCTGATCTCCCCCTGGTCTCAAGTCCACTTCTCTGTATGTTCCCATATCCCTTTAATCACTTTTTTAAAACAGAAATATATTCATCTCCCTCTTGAAAACCATTCAGTGATTCAGACTTCACTACGCTATGGGGCAGCGAGTTCCACAGATTCACCATCCTCTGTGGGAAGTAGTTCCTCCTCATTTCAGTTTTAAATCTACCACCTCTTAACCTATACCCATGATTTCTTGTTCTAGATTGTCCGAGGAAATATTTGGTCTATGGTTACTTCATCAATTTCTTTGAGTATTTTGTATACCTCAATAAGATCCCCTCTCATCCTTCTAAACTCCAGCAAGTATAAGCCCAGACTGTTTAATCTCACCTCACATGTTAACCCTTTCATCTCTGGAATCAAACTGGTGAGTCTCCTGTGAAGTGCCTCCAATGCCACCACATCCTTTCTCACATAAAGAGACCAAAATGGGACACAATACTCTGATATGGTCTCACCAACACCCTATACAATTGCAACAACCCTTCTCTACTTTTATACTCCAGTCCCTTTGCAATAAATGCTAACTTCTATTTGCTTTTTTTATTACGTGCTGTATCTGCATATTCACTCTCTGTGATTCATGGACATAGACACCTAGATCCCTCTGCCTGGACTCTTTTTGGATCTGCTTTCCATTTAGATGTTGGAAATCTAAAACAAAAGCAGAAAATGCTTGAAATACTGAACAGATCAGATACTATCTGTGGAGAGAGAAACAATTAATGGTTAAAGTAAATAAGCTTTCTTTCATGCACTGAAATAGATTATCTGCTCTTTATCACATATTGTTTTTGAGAGCTTGCTGTGTGCAAACTGGCTGCTACATTTCATACATCATAACAGTTATGATATTTGGCTATAAAGTGCTTTGAGACATATTGAGGATTGGAAAAGTGTGAAATTACTACAAGTTCTTCAAGATTCAGATAGCCCTTTGTGAAAGTAGAAAATAATGCCGAGTGTTGTAGGATATCCCTCAGATAGATACAGGCAGAAAGTTGAAAGAAAAATGATGGGTGGGGGGTGGGGAAGGGCATGTACTTAGACAGGATGATGGCATACACGGATCCTCCTTTTTCCCACCTATCCACCTCTACTGGAATTAAGACCCTTGGCTATCCTTCTTTCTCCATTAACAATTAGAATCATAGAATCACTACAGTGCAGAAGGAGGCCATTTAGCCCATCGAGCCTGTACTGACAACAATCCCACCTATCATCATAACCATACCAAATAACTGTGCTAATCCCCTTGACACTAGTGGCCAATTTAGCACAGCCAATCAACCTAACCTGCACATCTGCTTCCAGCCAGGTCAGAGGAAAATAGGAGGAAACTGAAGCACTCGGACGAAACCGACACAGATGTGGGGAGAATGTGCAAACAATGACCCAAGGCCAGAATTGAGCCGGGGTCCCTGGCATTGCGAGGGAGTTATGCTAATCACTGTGCCACCAGGTCATCTAGATCTCTTAATTAGATCCCTTAAATGGTCAATTCACCACCAGGACATCATCCCATCACTGTTGGGATTAACCACAGTTTAAGTGGGCCTATCATAGAATCATAAAGTCCTGACAGTGCCGAAGGAGGCCATTCGGCTCATTAAACTGCACCAACAATCCCACCTAAACCCTATCCCTGTAAACCCACATATTTACCTTGCTAGTCCTTCTGACACAAAGGTGCAATTCAGCATGGCCGATTAAACTGATCTTCACATCTTTGGATTGTGGGAGGAAACGGAGTGCCGGGAAAAACCCATGCAGACACAGGGAAAATATGCAAACCGGAGCCGGAATTGAACCTGGGTCCCTGATGCTGTGAGGCAGCAGTGCTAACCACTGCCTCTGTGCCTGTCACCATGCAGCTTATGGGTCGTTTGTCATGTCAGGGTGGGGGTGAGAGCATGGTGCAGGAGTGGGGGGGAACGGTGTAGGGATGGGGGGGCTCTGTCAATCGAAGGCACTTAATGACTAATTGAAGGACTGGTCATTAGGAAGATGTGGCCACTGGGAGCCACTCCCCTTGCCCTTGTTTCTGACCTTCCTGCCCCGTCTCCTCCCACAATCCCTACTCTGCATATCCTCCATCTTACCTATGTCCTGGTTTGGTCTGCTATCCCGGGAAGCTTGTAGGATGATCTGCTGGCACCAGCCACAATTACCTTCATGTCACTGCAGATGACAATAACTGCTGGCATCTAATTGTTTCCAGGGGAAGGCCCACCAATGACTTAGTCACTGCTGAACTGGGTTTTGTTCAGTGGGCCTTCTGAGAATGAGAAGTCTTCCTGAGAAAAAGCAGAGCACTGTCTCTCCCTCTTCAGCTGACACCTGACTCTTCAACAAGATTCCGCCTGATAAGTGATGCTCATTTGTTAGGGTAGTTTGTGGTGGTTGGACTATAACAGAGGTGAATGTTATCTGTAGCTAGTCTGTGTTTTGGACCTTAACAAGATGTCATTTTATTATTGCAGTCAGCACTCTGGGGTGTGAAATGTAACCAATACATGAGCTGATTAGATATGTGAGGGAACTTTACATATATGAGGAGCAAACAACTGAGGGAACCCCCACATATTTATATCACACATTTCATGCTCAAAGCATCATTGTGGACTTTTGACTGAAAGCTCAGAGATCCATTAAAGTATTGAAACAGCTGCATCTTGGAAAAACCATTGTTTGACAACACAGGCACTGTGATTTATTATGTCAATTGTACATGTTTTACTTACCTGACTAAAGATGTTCAAATGCTTGTAGTTTCTGCTAGTGATAGTGTAAAAGATCGGGATGATTGGTACTTCTGCAGTACTGTAGTGAAAGCAGTTTTTTAAAAAGTGAAAAGTTATGAATGAATGATGTTTTTAAAGCATTTGAAAAATTCTAATGTCACTCTGGGGTTCATTAGCTCTATGGAAGATATATAGTGGGCAAATATGTGTGGAAATGCCATAGCTTTCCATGGAGGGCATGAGAAACCCCATGTGGGTCATGGATAAGACCTTTTGAACTTATCTTTCAAAAGATTCTCTCATTCAGACTATAGATTATGACTGTTCTGAGGTGCATGAGTTCTTTCAAAGCGGTCCCAATACCATGAAAATTGCAGGGGAAATGACATGCCTATCCCCACAATGGAATCAGCTGGGAGTTCAAGGTGCTGGCTCACAATTTGCAGCAGCCACACCCTTAACCTGCCCTGCTGAAAATCAGGAACCCCAGGAATAAGGTTAGGAATCCCAGAATCATGTCCCAGCTGTCGTCTTTACTCCTCCATGCTGTCTTCCCTAGCTACATAAAAATCCAGCCCATGAACTTTGTTCCTGTCTCCTTAGATGCTAACATTTTCTGTTTTCAATAATGGAAATTCATTTGCATTTCTTAGGTGATTTAATAATGATTGGTTTTATTTGTGTCCTTTTGTCCTCCTGAACATTTCTTCCCTCTTTTCCTGATAACGCTGGCTCTTTCCTGTGTGTGGTGCAGGGCTGCCAACCACTCGGATAACTCATCCGAGTGAATATCCTTCATGGAAGCAAAGCAGCAGCAGACTATTCAGCTGTGCAAGACATGACATTTGAACCTGATCTGATGTATTCACGCACGCACACTTTCCAGTGTGGGTCATGGGAATTTCGGCTGTATTTTCTTTCTCAGGGTCAGCTTTGATTTGATTTGATTTATTATGTTTGTTGATATACGGTGAAAAGTATTGCGCCTTGTGCCCTATACATACTATACAAAGCATACTATTCATAGAGTACATAGGGGAGAAGGAAAGGAAAGGATGCAGAATATAGTGTTACAGTCCATGGCTAGAATGTAGAGAGAGAGGCATTGAGGCTAATTGTAACACAATACGACCATGTTGAATTAGCACCACAATCTCTGCCTCTAGAGTCACAAGATTCACTGTTTGAAGTCCAACAGTTAAACAGGTCATCTGGAAGTTTCCAAAATGGAAACTAAACGATTAGCCTGCTTTTCTTTAAATAAAGCCTATTTCCCACTGATTGCTGCAACTTAGAGTGTGAGGGGTGCTGATTAACTTGAACCATCCATTCTTTAATCAATCTTCACAATTAACTGGTCAACAAGTCATCCAGCCTTTTTCAGTTATACAGTTGTGGAGTGATCAGAAAGTGTCAATGAAAGCCACTACTTGCCAAGAGGGAAATCTGGTCAGTCGTGTTCCGCTGAATCTGCAGTGTCTCATTTCATGTAATCTCTCCATCAGTTTAATAAGTTCAGAGTTAAACAGAGAAGTAATTATACAGACATAAACAGAGTACAGTGCAGAACTAGCATATTATGGATTTCAATATAAAGCTTTAAAAACACCCAGAGAAATGGATACCACAATCATAGACTGGCCTGTTCTTTCCTCATAAATTTCTACCTATCTTGTTAGCCAGAAGGCAACAGACACTAAATAATTGTCAAAGTCTATGTTATTGGTGGCAGGGAGAAGAAGAGAGAACAAGCAAGAGAGAGAGACACAGAGAGACAGATAGACAGAGTGATTATTTGCTCTGATTAGTCTGTGATACATTGGGTCACAGATCCACTGCTCCTTTTGAGCCTTGCACCAAAGACAAAATTGACTCAAATATTAACAGGAGACGTATCCTATTACTAACATAACAATGACTGTTTCTAGACTGTGCTAGTCAGTCCCTTGGGTGGCCCCCAACATGGTCCAAAAAGCATAGAGCTTTCATGCTTATTTTTCCTTCTTTGTATATAATACAATATTGAATTTTTTTGTTTCACTCTTCAACAGGCATTATACCTTCTGATAATGATTTTCCCATCCTGGGATTGCATGACAATATTGTCTTTCAGAAAAAAAACGAGGTAAATTAATCAGTTGAGGTGAGCATGCCGAGAGCAATGAAATACAGAAATGACCACGAAATATATTATGCATGAGTACCCTTTGGATCTAACGATGAACTGTGATAATGCCTCTTCTAGTGGTTTTATTGTCTCTTATCGCATTCATCTATCTCATTGCCTTCCTGTTGCAAAGTGGAGTTAGAGCAGATCGCATCTCTTGTTTATTTAGTATCCTCCACACATTCCAGCTTGGCTTCATGCACCTGCAGGAGCTTACGGCCTATTCAAGTGGTTTCACAGCTCACAGCACCTCAACTCTGAACAAATCATAGAGTGTGAGTCAGGAACTTGTGACACCACCATCAATATAAGGATAATTATTAACAGTTAATGGCATCTCAATTCCATGTGTGGCACATTCTTAACATTATATAACACACAGCTGAGATGCTCATGTGCAAAGGTTATCATGCATTATTGAGATTCACATCCATAGACGTGGCACGGTGGCACAATGGTTAGCACTGCTGCCTCACAGCTCCAGGGACTCGGGTTCAATTCCTGGTTTGAGCCATTGTCTATGCATCATCTGCATGTGTCTGCGTGGGTTTCCACCGAGTGCTCTAGTTTCCTTCCACACTCGAAAGGCATGCTGGTTAGGCGCATTGACCATGCTAAATTCTCCCTCAGTGCGAACAAACAGATGCCTGAGTGTGGCGACTAGAGGATTTTAATAGTAACTTCATTGTAGATTAGTATAAGCCTACTTGTGACACTAATAAACTTAAAAACATAGTTTTTCAAAATTCACAATTGTACTGCTGGTCATGGGTGAAATTTGCAGTTGATGATAATGTATTCATCTGGTCAAATACTATCCCCAACATCACAGGAAGATCAATAATGACCGGCAATATTCCCCTACAGCTGGACTCAAACGGCAGAGTTGACCTGGATCCAGCAATGCCCACTGCACCAATTAGTTTATCTGGTTTGTGAGAAGCAGGCCATACTTTTAGAGAAATGAGGCTGCCATAAAATCCCACAGTAAAGTTTATTTATTAATCACAAGTAGGCATACATTAACACCTCAATGAAGTTACTGCAAAAATCCTCTAGTCATTACACTCTGGCGCCTGATTGGGTACGCTGAGGGAGAATTTAATATGGCCAATTCACCTAACCTGCATATCTTTGGACTGTGGGAGGAAACTCACACAGACACGGGGAGAACATGCAGACTCCACACAGGCAGTGACCTAAGCCGGGAATTGAATCTTTGGCACTGTGAGGCAGAAGTGCTAACCAGCCAGTGTGTCACCGTGTTGCTCTATGTGCCAGTACGATGAAACCTGTTTATATTTGCTGACACGCGGCACTTTTGAAGAGAGAAGTAACTATAAGCAGAGGCAAAGGCTTGTTACTGCCTCCAGTGGCTCTGGTTCTAACTGCCTTGGTACAATGTCTTGGTAGTAAATCAGCAGCTCAAATTGCTCCAAGACAGACATGAAACTATCAAAACTTCATTCTGGCTGTCCCCACAAATAAACTCACGCTTAGAAGCACATAGGCTTTTTTTTTTAACGTTACAGGAGTGCAGTCACTAGACAAAACTGTCGTTCTATTGGCTGCACTGCTCAGTATCTGAAACATAATAGAGTCAATATTGTCATTAGAGCAAATGTCCTGTTGTGGAACGTTAACCTAGGGATCCAATTCCATGCACCTGCACTTTTCCAATAGTGTTATGCAGAAAGCCCAACAGACCTTTAGGATCGCCAGACAAATCTGAATGTCAGAACACAAAGGTCACACTCCCACCACCCCCAAAAAATGAATTAATTAAAGCACCTTCCGTACTTGTCCCTGTGCATCTTTATCAAAGTGCAGCTGGACATGTTATGACAATCTCATCTGCCCATTTATTGTAACCATAACTTATAGCGTGCTTACTGCTCTGATTTACTAAAGTCCGAATGACACCACTAACCTCACACATTTTGCACCGTAACCCTGGAACCCATGTGCTAATTGGCTGGAGAGTGACGTCCTCCTCTGTGTTTAGTTACATAATCAGCGGCAGCTGACAGTGGGCCTGCTGTCAGTGCTGGGAACACAGCCTGTTGGACATATCCATGGTGTAATCACACCTCCACGGCCATCTGGGATGCTTAAAAGCTGGGGCCTGTTCTGCCACTAATCTCAGATGCTGCTTTCTGACACATTTCGAATGGCGAAAACATGACTTGGAAGCATTTCAAGTATTTCTGATTGAGCGCCCTAAAACGCTGGTGTTTAGATTTGTTCCTGAAAACTGTCAGTGAGCCTGATTTGTCAGCACTGCAGGCGGGTGATTGAAGCTGCGTTTGCACTTGGTAGCTCACCCTCAACCAGTCTGAAATTACAGCAGATTTACCTTCTTTCACCTTATTCCAGCCATCGAGGTGTATCTCCCACAGATAAAAATGACTCTGACGGTTGAAAATCTGAAGTAAGAAAGAGGATGTTGTAAATACACAAAAAAGCCAGTCGGCATCCAGGAGAGGAATAAATTTTGATTGAGGCCCAAATCAGGCTCTACTATGCAAAATATTATTTCTCCTCAGCTGGTGATTGACGTTGTAAAATATTGCATTGCCATCATTTTGTTTAAGGAATTATTTCCTTTGAAGATTCCCGAGCATTCCAAAGTTGTAATGTTAGAGCTGTTGCTACTATACTTTAGAATCATACAATCCCTACAGAATAAAAGGAGACCATTCGGCCCATCGAGCCTGCACTGATAACAATCCCATCCAGACCCTAACCCTGTAACACCACATATTTATCTTGCTAATCCCCCTGACACTAAAGGGCAATGTAGTATGGCCTGCACATCTGCACATCTTTGGACTGTGGGAGGAAATGGGAACACATGGAAGAAACCCACGCAGACACGGGAAGAACATACAAACTCCACACAGATATTCACCTGAGATCAGAATTGAACCCGGGTCCCTGGCGTTGTAAGGCAGCAATGCTTACTGCTGTGCCACCGTGCTGCCTAACGTTAACACCAAGGTCAACTTTTGCTTCCTTAAGGCAAACTTATTATTGGGATCAATGTGTCATTCAATTTAATTAATAATAATGAACAAATTTAAAAAGAAAATTCCTTATCTTTATGCAATTGTTTCCATTTCAGATTTCAGAAGGTTAAATGGTATGTTTAAATAAATTTTCCCTTCCAGTTTTCTCCCTAACAATTTTTGGTTGGCAATAAACTGACTGTACTTCAGAGGAAGAATGTTGATGGCACGGTGGTTAGGATTGCTGCCAAACAGCACCAGGGACTGGGGTTCAATTCCAGCCTCGGGTCACTGTCTGCGTGGAGTTTGCACATTCTCTCTGTGTTTGCATGGGTTTCCTGTGGGTGCTCCTGTTTACTCCCACAGTACAAAGATGTGTAGGTTAGGTAAATTAGCCATGGTAAATGTGTGTGGTTTTGGAGAGTTGGGATGGTGATACTCTTTTGGATCAGCTTAGACCCAATGGGCTGAATGGCCTCCTTCTGTACTGTGATTCTATGATTCTATTATGAGTTATATTGTATAAAGACAGGTTCTTTCTTTTACCAGGGTACTGACTCATATAAAAGTGATCATTCTTCATTTCTAAGCTTAAACATAGGGGGCAGAATTTTCCCATTCCTCCCACCACAGGAATTGGAGCAGGAGGGACACGGACCATGCAAAGGTCTGTCGACTTTGGACAGGATTTTGTGGTTTTGAGGCGAATACAGCTGGAAAATCCCGCCCAGGATATTCAACAGCAGTGGGCATCACAATTGAATTTCAGTACAGTTCTCACTCGATATTAACGTATTTGCAGCTTCCAGTGGAAAAAAGAACAGACTTGGAGAATTTCAGCACATAATGTTGTTGTACCCCACCCGCCACCCCCTACCCCCACACCCCAATTCCCCCACAATGCCCCAAACCAGAACATTGAGGTCAATTAAAGCAATTGTATTGACATATTACCTTGAGGTCAGCTAACTGAGCCAAGATAAATTTTTAGAGTAGCTTTTTCAGCAGTGAATGGTTAGAATTCAGAATTCAATCTAGGTGTGTAATGGAGGAGAAAAGATCAAGACCTTTAAAAGAGAATCGGACAATTATCTGAAAACATATTGCAGGGGGATGGGAAAAAGGTGAAGGAGCGGGATTAACTCCGCCATTGTTGACAAGATTGACCAAATGGATATGATGGGTCAAATGGCCTCTTTCAGTGCTGTAACCATTCTATGATCTTAAGAATCTTCTACCAAGGGATAAAGCCTCTGTCTTTTCATCACACTGAGTAGCTGGTTTCCCATTGGAGAAATTATTTGTGGTTTTTGCAAATACATTTGCTTCAACAATTGTTTTGAACTTGAATGGTGACATAAGCAAGAATAAACTTAAAAAAATGTAAGATAATTAATGTAAGATGGTTTCTGGAGGTTCTGCTGTTTATAAGGGGACTGCTTGAAGACAAAATGATATAAAATTAAATATTAGATGTTACATAGAAACAAGTCATTTGACAAAACTGGACAATACCAGGGTTTAGACTCTGCAGAAATCTTGCCCCAATCTATTTCCCTCACTTCACCCTGCCTCAAAGTCCTTGATTCTACCTGTACGCCTTTCATTTTCTTACCTTCCAAGGAACAGTTAGCCTCCTTATCTTTCAGTTAAATTAACTACCTCATATGTTCGCTATATTGAATTCCATTTGCTATTTATTCACCCAATCCGCACCCACTTCCTTTATTTTGGTGCAGTCTGTCACATCATTGGTTGTAGAGGTGGATTTTTTAGGAGGGGGTGGTTATATTGCTCAAACTTCCCCCCGCCTCCTTTACCTCCATTACAAATTTGGTCATAAATCAATCCAACTTAATAAAAGGCCACCCTGCGGCAATTGCACACTACCAGAGGCTAAACAAGCAGCTCTTGTGATTGACATCCTTCACTGAGACAAATTCCCACCCTCAAGAGTTGTTGGCCAATCTGATTAGACCGGCAACTCCAGCGGATCGCACCAGCAACAGTAGTGAGCAGTGGGTGTTGCTAGGACTGTGAACAGTCCCACAATCAGGAGAAGAATACACCTTGAACTCAGGTAAGTTAGGCCTTTGTGGGTGCCAAGGGCTTGACTAACCTTAGAGAGCTGGTAGGGAGGACACAAGTGCAGGGGTGATGGGGTGGGTGGTCTTAGGGATTTGGAGGCCGGGTGAGGAAGCAGGAAAGTGGGCATCATCTTCAGGAGGATGCCTCAAATATGCACAGGGCACCCCCTTACCCCAAAAGGCTGTGAGAGCAATATCAGGGCAGGGAATGTCAAGGGTTTCTTTGTTGGGCATGTACCTGCTCCTCCTGCCTCTTTACTGAACATCTTCTGTCCTGCCTCTTGCTCTCAATAAGTTTGTCCTGGCTGGGATAATTGCAAGCAACATTGCAGGTAGCCTCAAGAATAGCTTTGCATGTTTGAACAAGCCAAAGAACCCAGTAACTTTGGTGCCTTCAATTTAAAGTTGCAATCAACCAGTTAGTATCACTCCACTTTAATTGCCCTCCTGTCTGTTGTTTGGTGAATGGAAAAGGATTAAAAATTCCACCACTCCACCCTTCACCCCTCTGCCTCTGCAATATCTCCAATTTCTGGATCTAAATCACTTATACTAAACTATGGTTGGCCCAGCATGAGATGCATGCTGGATGTTATTTAGCACTTTTAGCCAATGTGAGAAACTTTCTTGGGCTCTTCCCTTCTGTGTTTTCTTTGCTAGCTATCTATCAATGCATTGCCTATCACCTGGCAACACATGCAAGGACCTTTGATTGAGTCTCTTATGTGTTTCTTATCATTGGTCTACTGAAAGTCCATATTTTCTACATCCACTGTACTTCTCCTTTCTACTTTTTTTGTTGTTTCTTGAAAAATTCCGTAAGGTTGATTGAACTGGACCATTTGAGAAATCCACGCTGTTTTATTATATTCAATTAGCCACATTACATAAACAAATATACACAAAGCAAAGTGGCAATGCGATCTAGTAACAAAGCATAAGAAGGCATGTTTTTTGCCTCATCACTGATAGCACTTGCTTATGAGCCTTGGAAAAATATTGAGACCACTTTTAATAAGCCGAGTCAGTCAGACAGGGCTGTGTTCCAGTTGTTTAAAGTACAGACAACCATCATTGCAGAGATGACTGAGGAGTGAAAGTGCTTTAACTCAGACACATAACGTGCTAATGCAAATGTCAAGGAAAGTTCAACTACAGCAACTCTGAATCCCAGCCGCAGGAATCATGCCTTAACACATTCTGAGACAAGAATTGCTGTCAGGACAAACGTACTTGGCAGCTGAGAAGCTCATTATTCAGAATCGCTATTTTGAAGATTGAGATCAAAACTTGGTCGGGAAGCACAGGGATGTCTTGTGAAAAGATATATGTTGCCCATTTTTCTTCTTAAATTAAGCTAGATTATATTATTAAAAGGACAGGAATTAGACAAATACTAATTACCGGAATAAATCAAATAATTGTGAGCTTGTCTTATGAACTTGAACATTGGTTTATAAGAGATGATTAAAAAGCCTGTGGTTTTATTGTCTAAACTTCCTAACTCACGCAGAACTAATTTTAACCATGTATTAATTTAAAAACATGCCGTGACTATAAAAGACTTTTAACCATTTGAATACTGAGTTGTGTTAGCAATTTGTGGCACTTACATTAAGAAATAATATAAAATTTTCAAATATTCAGTTAAAAAGCAAAGGTGAACACGCAAACTTTTTTCTCGTCCCTTCTCTCTCAAAGATGCAAATTCATAGTGGGTTGGAAATAATAAAGGAAGGATTTGTATTTATATGGCACCTATCTCGATCTTGGAACATTCCAACTCTTTTACAGCCAATGAAGAATTTTTTGAAATGTAGTTGCTTTGATGATGTAGGAAACATGGCAGCCAATTTGTGCACAGAAAGATCCCACAAGCAGTAATGTGATAATAACCTGGCCTGAACTTTGCACCTGTTGGGCGCACTCACTCAGCCAACCTGGAAGCAGGTATGGAACGTGCTTCCAGCCACAATTGGCCCCGGAACATGATTAATGGACATCATGCGCTGAGAAAGGTTGAGCAGAGTCAGGGAGGGCAAGAGAGGCAAAATGTTATGAAAAGGAGAGAGCGGGCGAATGCTTCTAATCGGCTTTCTCAAAGGAACAGTTGCTGTTTGAACTGTCACACAGAGCTGCGGACTTGTACAAAGTAAATCCTGGTGAAAAAAAAATGCACCAAATGTTCTAGGCAGCATTTTTAAATTTTATTTCATTCTGACTTGAATCAAGGTTGTAGCTAAAGCATGAAGTCATAGAAACATAGAAAGTAGAAGCAGGAATAGGTCATTTGGCCCTTTGACCCTGCTCTGCCATTCTTTATGATCATGGCTGATCATCAAATTCAATAACCTGATTCTCCTTTTCTCCCCATATTCCCTAATTCCTTTAGACCCAAGAGCTGTATTTAATCCAACTGGGTTCCCCACTAACTGTAAATGTAGACGGGCTACGCAAAATGTCTTTCAATTGGCCCTTTAAATGGTTTAGTTGCCTGCTTAACCGTTGGCAGCAACACTTGTGACTCTCATGCTTTCCTGATGATGTAAATATCGAGCAGGTGGACAACGATGTCAGAACACACGCCCAATGTCTCCTCGTGTGATTTCACATATTTCTGCATCGGGCGCATGTCTGTCCAAGCAACGTGTGGTTCTGGCCCTTGCATTTTTTTATAGACTAATGGAATAATTTGCATTCCCTGCAGAGATCAGGCAGGGACTTGGTTTAACTGCTCATCCGAAAAATGGCACCTCTGACAGTGCAGCATTCTCTCAGTAAGGTCCCCTGTAATTCCTCCAATTAAATAATTCTCACAGCAAATCGTGATACAACCACCTCCCCCCCACCACCCCGATTTCCCATAAGAAGGATCATCGACCCCATTCCAGTCCAGTTGTCCCAGTGAAGATCTTGACTGAATACTTGATGGATTCTTTCCCCTCCCTAACTCAATGGCACTATATGCTACGTGCAGTGCCCTTAATTCCACCTCAGCTGAGGCCAGTTAATGAAGGACAGATCTGGAACAGATTTTTTTTCATTTTTAAATAAATAATCTTATTTGAATAAACTGGATATCCTAACCTTTCAAAACCTACAGAATGGAAATAGGCTCACTGTTTATTAAAGGTTATGTTACTAGGTTCCAGCGCAGGCAATGCGTCTCGAAACTGGCACCTGATTCAAATTTGCTTACAAATCTTCTCCAGAAGCAGGAAAGAAAGGGGATATTGAAGTGACAAGTGGACTCTATAGTCCTGAGCGGAAAATGTGGTCGGAGTCATTACCTGCACTAATCCCTTGAGCCTGGTCAGTACCCAAAAAATCTGTTGCACAAATTGGTCGGCATTTAACTCGAAATCCATTTGTTAATTTTGTAAACACCACTGTTGCCATTTCGCCTTGACATGATATTGACAGTGCAATTCTAATCCTACAGGAAGGAAGTATCAGATTACAGCCTTGCTTCAGGAGAGTGGTCTGGCCTATCCTCACCTGAAGGGATTTGGTGAAAACCTATCAACAAGAAAGGAAACATTGTGAGAAGCAGGCCCCAGGTGAAGTCAATCTGATTGCCATTTTCCTTTAATTATGCTAAATAGTCGAATTTACACTGCAGAGATGGTCCTCGCTTTTTATTTCTTTACGCGGACTGACACTAATAAGTTCACCGCTGTAGGTCATGACATCATGCATTCCTTAATTTAGCTAAATGGGTCCAAATGGGAGGGCTGATGCTATAACTTTTAAATGCCTTTCCTGCCTAAGGATTATGTTCGGTTTCACAGGATCTGAGCAGCAACTCTGAAAATATGATACTCAAAATCACAGGCCTATATCATATTTATATTACAGAGACAGGAAGGCACCCTCAGGCAACTGCTGCTGAATACATTCAGCAAAGATGCTGGCTATCGGCCAGAGCAAAAAACTCTCAAATGAATCATTATAAATTAAAAATAGAGAGGGTTTAAAATATTATTGCATTTATTAAAGGCACCATGTGGCTAAAGTGCAAGCCCAGCTGATTTGTTTACACTTTAAATGTGCATGCCCTGGATGGAAAGAATGGATCTCGGGGTATTCCTTATATCTAAAATATATCTGTCAGCACCTTAAGTACTTGAGTGTGAATGAGGAGAGTTGTAGTGTACAATGTACTTGTCTGACAGTTTGGCATTTTCAGAAATCAAATCCAATATGATACAGCATTTTCCCTGTGAGCCAACCCTAAGCTCAAATTACTTAGGAGGTAATTGTCTGCAACATGTTATAGAGCCAGATTTAGTAGTCCTACAAGTTAACTTATACTGTCGTTAGAGACCTGGAATAAGTTTCCAAAAGATTTTGCTTTGTGCATTCACCCTGATTTTTGCATAATTAGGAGTCTCTATTGCTGGCTTACCTGGCCACACACTTTGTCATTTGTCAGTGCCAATTTCATTCTAAGTGAATTACAGGGATAGTGGCATAATGGTTAGCACTGCTGCTTCACAGCACCAGGGACTTAGGTTTGATTCCCGGCTTAGGTCACCATCTGTGAGTGGAGTTTGCACATTCTCCCCGTGTCTGCGTGGGCTTCCTCCAGCTGGTCTGGTTTCCCGCCAGAATCTGAAAGATGTGCTGGTTAGATACAATGGCCATGCTAAAATTCTCCCTTAGTGTACCCAAACAGGCACTGGAGTATGGTGACTAGGGGATTTTCACAGTAACTTTATTGCAATATTAATGTAAGCCTACTTGTGATGCTAATAAATAAAATTGCTTACTCAAGCTGGTATCTCCAAATATGTACATGATAGGCTTATTGTTATGTTTATCTATAATCTTTCTGTGTAAAAGTGTTGAATGTAGCAAGCATTTCCTGTCCATAGCAGAGTGGCACTGCTGCCTCACTGCACCAGGGACACGGTTCAATTCCCAGCTTGTGTGACTCTCTGTGTGGAATTTGCATATTCACTGTGAGAATGTCTGTGAGGGTTTTCTCCAGATGCTCTGGTTTCCTCTGACAGTCCAAAGAACGTGATGGTTAAGTGCATTTAGACAAAGAGTCATCCAGACTCCAGATGTTGGCTCTATTCTCTCTCCAAAGATGCTGTCAGGTGTTTTTCCAGCATTTTCTTCTTTTGTTTCAGATTCCAGCACCCACAGTATTTTGCCTTTATCTTAGTTGTGATAAAAGGTTGCTTTGCAGACTGGATAATGGTAGACAATGATGTTCCTAGATCTTCCATGCTGGAATCATTGCTTCCTTGATATATATCGATGACCTGATTATGGGATAGAGTAAAGTTTCAAATTGTGCCAATGACAGCAAACTTGGAGGAATGGCAAATTGACAGGAGGATACCAATACACTGGAGGAGAACATTCAATGCTCTGCAAGAGCTGAATGGATGGACAAATGGAATATCTTACGGAGAAGTGTGAGGTGATGCACTTTGTCAGAAGAGAGGGGGAAAGGAAATGACACAGTTTTTAAGTGTCTTTGAAGGCAGCAAGACATATTGAGAGAGAAATTAGCAAAATATATGGCATGTCCGACTTCATAAATAGAGGTACTGAGTATAAAAGCAAAGAACTATGCAAAAATCTTTAAGAAATACTAATTAGACTAAACTTGAGTATTCTGTACAATTCTGACAAAGGAAGGAAGGGTATGAAGGCCCTTCAGGGGCCAGAGAGGAGATTTGTCAGAATGGTTCTAGGGATGAGAAATTTTAGCTACAAGGTTAGGCTGGACGAAGCCTGGATTATTGGAGCAAAGGAGGTTGAGGAGACATTTGATAGAGGCATACAAAATTATGATATAATCCTCGGGAACATCCCTGGTATCTAGAGAAGATCGGAAGAATACGACAAACCTTTATTTATACATCAGACAAGAAAAGCTGCTTCTGTAAGTCTGATGGTACAAGGACAAAATTTAATATTTTTGGCAAGTGAGGCGAGGGTGTGAGGAAGAACTTCTTTACAAAGTGAGTGGTAATAACCTCGCTGCCTACCAGGGTGGTGGAAGCAGAGATGATGAACGATGCCAAAAGGAATTTGAACAGACACTTAAGGGAAATACATTCTCTGGATTTTGGAGCATAAGCAGGGCAATGAGACTCACTGAATTGTTCAATAGAGAGCCAGCATTGACCGAATGGGCCAAATCCACCTTCAGTGCTATCATGACTCTTCGATAATCCAGTCCCCAGTGCAACCTGAATTCTGTCCTGAAGAGGCGCATCACTTTAAAATGGGAACTAAGCACCCCGATCCAATCATACTCCAATCTTTTACCCCAATTCATTTAAAAGCTAAACTCAATTCACACAGGATAGGTGATATTGGACTGGCTACCTATTTTAAAATTGGCACAACTTTCCTTCACTCAACAGTGCCAGGGACTAAAGTTCAATTCCCATCGTGGGTCACCTTCTGTGTGGAATTCACACATTCTATGTTAAAGATTAAGCTTATTTATTATTGTCACAAGAAGCCTTACATTAACACTGCAATGAAGTTACTGTGAAAATCCCCCAGTCGCCACACTCTGGCATCTGTTCTGGTACACTGAGGGACAATTCAGCATGGCCAATGTACCTAACCAGCATGTCTTTCAGGTTGTGGGAGGAAACTGGCGCACCTGGAGGAAAACCCATGCAGACATGGGGAAAATGTGCAGACTTCGCACAGGCAATGACCCAAGCTGGAAATCGAACCCAGGTCCCTGGCACTCTGAGTCATCAGTGCTCATCACTGTGCCACCATCCCTGCATCTGTGTGGATTTCCTCCCACAGTCTGAAAGACGTGCAGGTTAGATTGATTGCCTGAGTTAAATTGACTCTAGTGTCAAGAGGAATTGTAGGAGTTACGGGAATAAGGCCTGGACGGGATTGTGGTTGGTACAGAACTCGATGGGCTGAATGGCCTTCTTCTGCATTGTAGGGATTCTATGATTTCTATGAACTGCAATAGGAAGGGACACCATATGGGATGCCAAACACAAGAGTCACAGACAATCTACCAAAAATCTTGCATTTGTAAAAACTTCCTGTCAACTTTTCCAATCTACTTAAAGAATAGAATCTGTCTATATTAAGTCATTGGCCAGAATGGAACTGTATCTTCAAATTCTTTTCCGATTATTTCCTGCTCGCCAATCCTGTTTCAATCCTGGAAGCATGGTCTTGACTCCTCTGTGTAGCACTAAAGGCATTGACTAATACCAAAAAAGGAAAGGATAGGATATAGGATAGGACATAGGAAATTCTCTTAACAATTCCCTTAACAAAATCTCTTAACAAAAAAACTACAGTCACAAATTAAATTCCCAAAACACAGTTAAAATCTCCGAGTACTGGGTAATAAATATAGAATTGGACTTATTCAGTCTTCAGAAATCCAATAATGCATTGTCTGTTAAATCCACCTCCGCCTCACTGTAAGCAGCATCATGGGGGATTTGGTAGTAATATATTAAAAGCTTTCTATATAACATTCACTTCCTGTGTTACAGTTGTTTCCTGTATACTTTTTGCACAATATTTCCCTCACACAGTCTGTAGCTCCTGCCTGCTGTGCTTGCAAGTCTGTCTATGTATTACATTATTTCCCAACGAGTCCTCCCTGTTCCATCTCCAAGCTAGACAGCAATATTCTCCACAGTCTTATTTACCTCATTCAATTAAAATTAGGTTCACCATCTGATAGTTCTCCTTGTTCCCTATCTATTCCAATTCTCTAAGCTCAGAACCATTCATACCATCTTCACTAATCACATTATAGCCTTTTCTCTCAATTCTCTTCTGGACTGGTCATTCTGCCCATTCTGTCTGACAGCCACTTCCTTCCTCCTTAACCCTCGCTCCAATGCCAAAACGGGGAAAAGTGCATCAACCACCATTTTGAAATGTCTTCAGTGTCTTGGGAACAAACTGCACAAGCAGGGAGAATGTTCCAGATTTGTGGGGTGGGGGGGGTGGGGGTGGGGGCAGTGGTGTGCGGGTGGATGGAGCTGTAGAAAAATTGACCACTTCAAAACTGTCACTCAAAAACACTAACACCTATATGGAGAGGGAGATCATTTTAAAACAGAGTCGCATACAAGCAGCAAAGGATCTAACTTTCCAAGGGAGGTAAATGATATTGCAAACAAAGATTGGAGTGTTAAGTGCACGGACACTGTGCAGAATTTATACTAGACACCGGAGCAGGGATTTCTGTTATATCAGATGAAGTCAAATGGTTCAAGCAGATTATACTGCAACCCTCATTAATTAAAATTCAAGGTCCTGATGGGACAACATTAGAATTCAAGGGCCAACTGGTGGCAAATCTGAAATACAAAAATTGAGAAATCTCTCTATGTCATTCAGAATCAAGAGCGCTCCCTACCAAGTAGAAAGGGATGTTGAAAATTGAAATTAATCTAAAAGGTAGGTGAAATTGCTGACGAAAACCACAACAATACGTTTCAAGAAATAATTTCCAAAACTGTTCACAGGACCACAGGAATTAAAGGACAAGTATTGTATCATCCTACAAGCTGATGCAAAACACCTTGTTCCTTTTCCAGTGAGGAGCATCTCAGGCACACTTGAAATTGAGAAGATGCAGCAGGAAGCACCAGCCACTGTACCAACAAAGTGGTCTTCAAGAATGGCTACTGACTCTCGAAGAATCTGCGTGGTTTTCACTGAGCTAAACAGTCAATGGAACATGAGATCAATCTGATGGTCTTGGTGAATGAGAACCTTGCTAAACTAGCCAGGAGTACTTTATTTACTAAATTGGAAATGAACAATGGATTTTGGAAGTTGCCTCTGGACAAGGAATCCAGATTTCTGACCATATTTATTGCATCATTTAGTCATTACAACAGATTGCCCTTTGGAATACTTCTGAAACCTTGGCACATTATCAACCAGAATTACTGATCATAATAATAGCAAATGCATCATCTGCAGGTCTGGGGAACAATTTTATTTCAAGTGCAGAGAGATGGCTGGCATAAACCAGCCTCCAGGTCAGTAACAGAAACAGCACAACAATACACCGGCACAGAAAATGAAGCGTTGGCAGCAACAGGGGCACGCAATCTCTTCTCAGACTCTGCTATGGAATTGTGTTTCAAAATCAAAACAGACCATGAAGCATTAACCACCTAGTTGAACATGAAAGAAATTACAAAGATGCTGCTTAGAATCCAGCAAAATCAGGTTAAGATTGCTAAAGTATGATTCCAATACAGAGTGCAAAGGAAGTATCAAACAATGGCAGATACATTGGGCCCAATTTTACCATCACATTGCGCATTTTCAGGCACGAAAACTCTGTAAAGTCGGGCATAAGACAAGTATTGTGATCCGCACTGCTTCCCTCTTTACTAAGGCCCGAAAATGGCTGATTATCGTGACTGCGCCCAAAGCGGATGCAACGGCAATTTAAATACATTTAAATTGACTTAATGAGTTGCATGTCCAACTTTACTGGCAACTCCCCTTTTACCACTGCATTCGCCCATCCAGATTGGTGCAAAACAGACATGCTCCACGAAAGTCTAATTTGGGCACTCTGGCGCTCCAGCTAGTGAGGAGGTAAGTGCCGAGCGTCCAACAGCTCTCGGCTTGAGATCGTTGGTGGGGTGTGTTGAGGAAGGTGGATCCAACGGCTCTCTGCCCCTCTTTGCTGAGCGGTTGGTGGTGCTCCCTCGTATCTTCAGGGTCCAGCACACCAGGTCCACACTAATCGTTACCAACACCAAAGCCCTCTTGGTGCACTCCCCATTGGAGAAGCTGGTGAATGAGCCATCAAACCAAGTTATAATACAATTTGTAATTGTATTGCAGTTAGTGGGCTTGTATAATTATTGGTTCACTGCTTGCCATGGATGGATGGGACAGGCTGGGGTGAATCCTGACAGACCATTGCCCCGAATCCCTATTTTCTGCCGATGTTGCATTTGGTGGGGCATCAGGATTCCTACCGACTGACCAGGGGAGGCTGGAGAATTCCGCGCAAGGTCGAAAACAGTTAGATTTTGCAATTTCGAAGCTTATTTTAGGCCTTTTCTTTCTTCACTTTCCTTGCGCACTCTATATGACTCTGCCTTCCCTGAGTCAAGGTACAACATCTTTTTAAAAGTAAAACTTTCCACTTGAGGTAACCCAGAGTTGCATCGGAGCGTTGCAGATTTAACATAAACATAAAATGTATGAAAATTCAGGAAAGCTGAACTCCTGACCCAGAGCCTGTGGCAATGTCTCATCAGTAATCTGTCAAAGAATCTACCTTCACACAGGATATTAGTTAAACAGCTCCTCTGACATAATTTAGCATATCATCGTGTTAGTTCATTTCTCTGCCTAAAACTGTGCCTTTGGTAAATGAAGTAAAAATATTACGTGCCTGCACATGAGGTTACATTTAATATTTTCAACTGCTATTGTTGCCATTTCTTACCCTCTTTAATATCTGTCCTCCATGAAGCAGCTTATGTTTTCAATAGCCATTAATGTTCCATTAAAAGCCTGTCTAAAAGAGTAAGCTGGACTATGAGTGTTGAGGAGGCTATTGCCACTGCAAAGACATTGTACTCAAAGCCAATCCCTATTCTGTATGTCAGGGTGTAGCCCCTTTAAGGGAACAGGTCATATGACTTCAGGTATGGGGTGAGCTGTTCGGATCCACCCAGAATGGTAAGTCAACGTCTGGCATGTGGAGTGAGTAGACTGAATAAAGAGCTGTATTCCCTGACGCTTGGCTGTGGAGTAGTTATTGAGGAGAAACCTCAGTACACCAGGATTTAACAGAGTCCACAATCACCTAGCACCCAAGACCTCCCAACAGAAGTCATTCAACACGTGAAAAGTGACTGGTACCTGGTCGAGTACTCAGTCCTGCGCAGATCAGCTAGCGGAGAAATCCGTGGACATCTTCAACCTCTCTTTACACTAATCTGAGATCCTTATCTGCTTCAAGAAGATGACCATCATCCCAGTACCAAACGTGCCTTAATGACTATCGTCTGGTGGCTCCGATGTCTATCATTATAAAGTGCTTTGAAAGATTAATCATGGCACAAATTAATTGCAGCTTCCCAGACTACCTGGATCCACTACAGTTTGCCTACTGCTGCAATAGGTCCAAAGCAGACCCTATCTCACTGGCCCTGCACTCAATCCTGGAATACCTAGATATCTGTGTCAAACTCCTATTCATAAACTATAGTTCAGTCTTTAACACCATTATTCCTACAAGACTCAAATTCAAACTCTGTGGCTTGAGGCTTGGCTCATTCTCTGTGATTGGACCCTGAACTTCCTAACCCACATATCTGAATAAGTATGGATAGGCAACAATACCTTCTCCATGCTCACCCTCTTCATCAGTACCCCACAAGGCTGTGTCCTCAGCCCCTTATTATATTCCTTATATACTTATGATTTTGTGATCAAATTCCCCTCCAATTCAATTTTCAAGTTTGCTGATGACACCATCATAATGATTCGGATCTCAAATAATGACGAGATGGAATGCAGGAAAAAGATAGAGAATCTGATGAACTGATGCAATGACAATAATCTCTCCCTCAATGTCAACAAAACAAAGGAATTAGTCATCAACTTCAGAAAAAAAATTGTGGAAGACATGCCCCTGAATACATCAATAGGGACAAAATAAAAAAGGGTCAAAAGCTTCACATTTTTAGATTGCCAGATCACCAACAATCAGTCCTGATTCCTCAATGTGGACTCTATAGTTAAAAAAATCTACCAACACCTCTACTTTCTTCGAAGATTAAGGAAATTTGGCACGTCAGCTACAACTCTTCTCAACTTTTACAGATGCACTGTAGAAAACATTCTTTCTAGTTGTATCACAGCTTGGTATGGCTCCTGCTGTACCCAAGACTGCAAGAAACTACAAAAGGTCATGAAGGAAGCCCAGTCTATCACTCAAACCAGCCTCCCGCCCAGTGACACTGGCTACATGTCCTGCTGTCTCAGAAAAGCAACCAGCATAATTAAGGATCCCACGCACCCGAGACTACTTTCTTCCACCTTCTTCCATCAGGTCTGAGGTCACGTATCAACTGACTAAAGAATAGCTTTTTCCCTACTGCCATCAGACTTTTGAATGGAGCTATTTCAAATTAAGTCAATCTTTCCATCCTAGCTATGAATGTAAAGCTATCTGTGCTATCTCCTTTCCTTCTGTCTGAATTTTGTCTGTATAGCCTACAAGAAGCGAATACTATTCACTGTGCACTAATACATTTGACAATAATAAATCAAATCAAATAAAGAGAAATTCAGAATTCTGTTTGATGCTTTTATCCTTCCTTAGCAATTAAGGCATCTGGATCTTCAAGCTGCTTTCAGCTAGCACTGGAAGGCTGGATTCACCCAATCTTTACAGTTCAGTAACATACCCAGAGGTACAAATTCACTCACCCAGCTTTATATCATCCTCAATCAGATTTGAACCCCACAGTAAATAGGCAGCTTTACGCTCAAATTACGCTCCCCAGGCACCTTCAATGGATCAGATGATGTGTCCCATCGTGGGCTCTAATTCATGCATTTTGATCTGCTGAGGAAAATTTTTACCTTTCTCCCAAACATATTCAACAAAAGCTCTCAGTGCCAAACTCTCTAACTAAATTCTTTTGTTGATGAGGTAACTGGGGTGAGGAGGGGATGGGAAGGTAGGGGGGGGTGTTGCCAGGGCAGGGTGGGTTTGATGAAGGTAATGCTGATGCAATATGAATGGACTTCCAAAACGACTTGTGAGTAAAGTTAGAACTCATAGAATAAAAGGAACAATAATGCATGAATATGAAATTGGCTGCATGATCGCTAAAGAGAACATCTAATTTATCCAGAACATGTAGTTGTTAATAGATGTTCTTTACAGACTGAACAAAGGTTTGGAGTGAGTTCCACAGGGGTCAGTTTAAGACCCTTGCTCCTCACTATACATTACTGACTGAGACCGTGATGGACAGGGCACCGTTTCAAAATTTACAAAAGATAAGGAAATTGGAAGTATTGTGAATCATGAGGCAGATTGTGCCAAACTTCAAAAGAACAGAAGGAGATTAATGGAATGGGTGGACATGTGGCAGATTAAATTCAATGCCAAGAGTTGTGGAGCATTTACTTTCGTAGATAGGATGCAGAGAGACAATATAAAATAAACAGTCCAATTCTAAAGGGGCTGCAGTATCAGAAGCACTGGATAATAATGTACACAAATTATTAAAAATGACAGGCAAATTGAGAGTGCAGGTAATAAAGCATACAACTTCCTGGCCTTTATCAATAGGAGCATAGAATACAAAGGCAACAAAGTTATGTTAAACGTGTACCAAACATTGGTTCAGACCCAACTGGATTATAGCATCCAGTTCTAGGCACCACACTTTAGAAAGGATGTGAAGGCTTACAGAAAGTGCAGAAAATATTCCCAAGAAAGCTTCCAAGGATAAGGAAATTTGGTTACTAAATAGATTGGAAAAGTTGGTTTTGTTTTTCTTAGAGGAGAGAAGGTTGAGAGATTTGATAAAGGTACTAAAAATCATAAGGAGCCCAGACAGAGGAGCTAGGGAAAAACTGTTCTCAATGGAGGAAAAATTGTGAACCAGAAGACACAGACTTAAGGCAATTGATGTTGAAGATGTGAAGAAAAACCCTTTCACACCACAAGTGATTCGGATCTGGAATGCACTGCCTGAGAATGTGATGGAAACAGAGTCAATTAAGACTTCAAAAGAGAACTGGTTCATTATCTGAAAATGAAACATTTGCAGCACTATGGAGAAAAGTCAGGAGAGTGGCATGAGGTGAATTGTTCCTTCAGAGGGCCAGCACAGAGACAACAGGCCGAATGGTCTTCTTCTGTGCTGTAACCATTCTATGATATTATTCTATAATTTTTTTTCAACCCAAAGAAATTAAAGATCAAATAAATGATCCAAGAAAACAAAGCCAACATTCAATCCCAATTCCAGGGTCCCTGGGTGAAAATGTGATTTATGTCCCCTCCACTTTCAGTAATTTTGAGATCATGGGCTTTCCTGGAGGTTGTTCATTCGTGTAGTTTAGTACAAACTGATATAAGTCAGTAGAGTCCTGACCTGGATAAAAGCAAATGACTGCCGATGCTGGAATCTGAAACCAAAAGAAAAAATGCTGGAAAATCTCCACAGATCTGGCAGCATCTGTAAGGAGAGAAAAGAGTTGACGTTTCAAGTCCAGGTGACCCTTTGTCAAAGCTAAAAGCCATAGAAAGTGAGAGGTATTTATACAGTAGGGGGAGGGAATGAAAGATCAATCATAGCCATAGAAACCAGGGGAAAGGCTGCTAATAGCTGTGTACAGAGAGATGTGAATGGCAATCTTGCACAGAATGGCCATCTGTAATTAATCTACATGTGAATGCAACATTGTATAGGAGGAAGAAAAGCTAAAGTGCAAAAATGTTTGAAGGGGAAATATCACGCTGAGTGGAACTTTGCTGACCTGTTGGGGCTCTAGTTTGCTGGCTGGAGAGCCAATGAGAGACCTATGCCACCTTCTTTGGGAAGACCTGCTGAACTGTAAGCCAATCAGGCAGCAGCAAGGTTAGCAGCAGACATTCCTCTCAAATCAAGACCATTAAGGTCTTGGCTTATGGTAAGGTCATGGCTTATGAGGCCAATTATTGCCCAATTGAGGTCCTCAGTCTGTCTCAACCGCCATCATTTGCTAGGCAGTGGAAGAACGGCAAGAGTGGAAAGGCTGGTTCTTTTTAATCCAAGTTGGTGAAAAGACAGCAAGGAAGAGAGGGATGGGCAAATACTTTTGTGTTTATCGGGGCACCTTCTTAAGTTCATACATACCCACTTGGCCTCCAAAACTCAATCACCAACAACTTGTCTTTTCCTTTGGATGCCTGATCTTGCACCGGCCAAAAGGCCTGGAATGTACCCGTCTCCAGAATCCATGGTGCTTTTCTGTTGAACTACTCACAAATCCCACTGACACTCACGATTAAGTTCTGGGACTGTAGGAGTTGCTGACCAATCAGATTGTCTGACTAGTCTGAAGAGTAGGAATTCCTTTTACTGAGGGGTAGAAGTTGGGCCTCAGTTTATCAGTGTGCAATGGTCTTTTATAAAGTCAATTGGTTTTGGACCATTTCTTCTAGCAGGCGAATAGTACTGCACACCACCACACCCCCCCCCACCCCCCACCATAAGATCCAGTCTTATATATAGCAAAAGAAAAGAGTGGTCCTCATAATGAACCCTGGGGACCTCCACCTATACTTTCTTCCTGACCAAAAAACAATTGTTCACAACTACTCACTGCTTCCCGTCACTCTGCCAACATAGTATCCATTCTACCACTTAGAAGTCCATGTACACCAAATCACTGCATCATCTTCATCAAGCCTCTCTCATATAAAAAATCAGTCAAGTAGTTAAACACAGGACACTAAGGAAATTAGGCATGTCCACTACAACTCTCATCAACTTTTAAAGATGCTCTATAGAAAGCATCCTTTCTGAATGTATCACAGCTTGGTATGACTGCTGCTCTGATCAAGACCATTAGAAATTACAAGGAGTTATGACTGTAGTCCAGTCCATCACTCAAACCAGCTTCCCATCCATTCTACACTTCCCATTGCCTCAGAAAAGCAGCTAGCATAATCAAGGACTCCACGCATCCCGGAAATTCTGTCTTCCACTTCTTCCAACAGGAAATAGATATAAAAGTCTGAGGTCACATACCAACCGACTGAAAAACAGCTTCTTTCCTGCTGCCCTCAGATTTCTAAGTGAACCTACCTTATATCAAACTGATCATTCTGTATAGCTTAGCTCTGGCTGTAACACTTCATTCTGCACCCTCTCCTTTCCTTCTCTTTATACAGTATGCTTTGGCTATGTAATGTCAAGAAACGATGATTTCTACTGTATACTAATACATGTGACAATAATAAGTCAAACAAGAAAGATTTGCTTCACATGTTTTAACTTATTCATCCTTGCTCAAGTGATTGTGATGCCCTCATATTCAAACGCAAAGAAAAACAGATTACAAACTCACCCAGATAAATAAGCAGTCCCACACACTACAGTCTCAATCTGATGGAGAGCACAAGACACATCTAACTTAACTGTCACTTCTTACTGCAAGATGAGGTATTCTGACACTATGGCAAAGCATAATCCCTTCCAACCACACACGTGGGTTAAGTATCTATGGGACTTGGCCAATTGGAATGGTCATGTAGAAACTCTGCCTGGAACATGAGAAGTATCAGGCAGTCTGTGGCTTTCCTGGACACCCACATGACTCCAAAACATTACGAAATTTGAGTGGGACCACAAATGAACAAACCCTCTCCCGTGGCCCATAAATCTAATATCAGCCAAGTTTCAGAGATTCATCAAATCATTGTGCACCTCAAAGAATAGGCAGCCCCTGATGTGTGCATAGCCATTCAGGCAACCTGGAATGCTTATTCCATGAGCTAAAATAACACGTTAAAGTTTAAGTTAAAGTTAAAATTTATTCATTCGTCACAGGTAGGCTTACATTAGCATTGCAATGAAGTTACTGTGAAAATTAGGAAGCAGATGTGTGCATTCTCTTGCATTCATGTGCAAGTATGCTGTTTGTGCCTGAACCACAGAATTGAGTTCTCATCAGGGAGCTGGATTTGTTCTGGGATCACAAATTGAGTTCTCGGAAGCTGAACAAAGCTGATTTTCAATAAGTCCCTAATGGGCAAGTTTCCTCTCCAATTAAGAGTGGCAGATGGCCTCTCACCACCAGAGAAAGCAAATCAAAAAAAAAGAACAAATAAAAGTTCAGCACAGGAACAGGCCCTTCAACACCCTCCCTCCCCCAAGCCTCTGCCAATCATGATGCTCTAGCTAAGAAAAACCTTCTGCCCTTGCTTGGTCTATACATTCTATTTCCCCCCCCTATTGGGTGGCACGGTAGCGCAGTGGTTGGCACTGCTGCTTCACAGCTCCAGGGACCTGGGTTCAGTACGGGTCACTGTCTGTGTGGAGTTTGCATATTGTCCTCTTGTCTGCGTGGGTTTCCTCTGGGTGCTCTGGTTTCCTCCCACAGTTCAAAGATGTGCAGGTTAGGTTGATTGCTTCTTAGTGTCCTGAAGTGTGTAGGTTAGAGGGATTAGTGGGTAAATGTGTCGGTATATGGGGGTAGGGCTTGTGTGGGATTCTGGTCAGTACAGACTTGATGGACCAAAGGGCCTCTTTCTGCACTGTTGGGTTCTATGATACCCATCTAGATGTCTCTTAAATGTCACTAGTGTGCCTGCTTCCACCACATCCTCCGACAATGCAGTCCAGACACTCACTATTCTCTATGTGAAAAATTTGCCTGCACATCTCCTGTAAACTTTCCCCTCTCACCTTCAAACTGTCCCCTTTTGAAATTGACACTTCCACCTTTGGAGAAGCTTCTGACTATTTGCCCTGTCTATGCCTCTCATGTAGACCTCTATCAATTCTCCCCTCAGCCCCCATCTTTCCAGTGAAAACAATTCTAGTTTATTCAACCTCTCCTTATAGCCAACATCCTCACGACTGGATAACAGTCAGCAAATGCTCTGGGGACCCGGGTTCAAACACCGCCATGGTGGGATGGTGGAATCTGAATTCCATAAAAAATAGCTGGAATTAAGAATCTACTGATGACCACAAAACCATTGTCGATTGTCAGGAAAAACCCATCTGGTTCACTAATATCCTTTAGGGAAAGAAATCTGCCGTTCTTATCTGGTCTGGCCTACATATGACTCCAGAGCCACAGCAATGTAGTTGACTCTCAACTGCTCTCAAGAACTACTGATGGACAATAAATGCTGGCCAGCCAGTGACGTCTATGTTCCATAAATTAATCTTTTAAAATTATACAGACAAAGTAAGAGACTGTGTTGGTTAGTATTATATTCATTGAAATTTAGAAGAGTGAAAAGAGATCTCATGGAAATTTGTAAAATTCTAACATGTTAGACAGAGTAGATTCAGATAGAATGTTCCCAGTGGTGATGGAGTCCAGATCCAGGGGTCATAATTTGAGGTTAAGAGGTAAACCTTTTAGAACTGAGGTGAGGAGAAATTCCTTCACCCAGAGGATGGTGAATGTGATTAATTCACTACCACAGATGTAGTTGAGGCCAAAACATTGTCTAATTTCAAGAAATTAGATATAGCTCTTTGGGCTAAAGAAATCAAGAGATATGAGAGGAAGAGGGGATCAGGATATTGAATTTGATGATCAGTTCTGATCAAGAGGAATGATGGAGTAGGTTCGAAGGGCCAAATGACCTACTGCAGCTTCTAGTTTCTATGTTTCTATAAAACTATTTTTTGGTAGAGTTTGAGACTTGGATCAGTAAATAAATCCAAGGATATGATCTTCAGCTTCCTTAGTGGCTCAGCCCAGTGTGTGTGTTTATATTAGAAATAGAAAAAGTCCAGCTAGCATCCTCAATCCTGCACCTCGTTCTATCCTGCTGGAAGGTGTATGTTTGTGGATTGCTGGCAAGACAAGATCCAATCTGATGGTGATGCCTTTTACAGTTGAATAATCAGTTGCAACAAATTATTGGGGCACATGTGTAAAAAGGAATGGAAAATTTCTGCACGGTGCAAGATGGCTATGCTGCCCATATAGCTGCATTCCAACAAAGGCCAACCCTTCAAGACAAATGAGGGTGTTGGGGGCAGGTGGAGAGAGGTGCGAGGTAGAGCGGGAGGGTATCGGATGGAAGTTGGAGGAATAAAGGAAAAGATACACAAATGCATCTTCGGGACCTATGATATCTCCACAATACATTCTGAGAGAGAGGTACCTTGTTACCTGGGGCTGTTGACAGTAATTGCACTGAAGTAGGATAACATGAATTGCAACTTAAAGCTCGAGCAACCTGTAATACTCTCTGAACCCAATAGGATTACTGCTTAAAGTGTCTCCCATACTTCTTCTATTATTTACTTGTGTTTTTATGCATCTGGGATTATGTGGGGGCAGTTAATTATTTTTCATTCTGTACTTTCACTTCTGCTGGAAGTATGCACAAGCACTGGAGCATAAAGGAGTGTGAGCTATGCTTTGAGTTGAGGAGAATATGGGAGAGGCAATGGGAATATTTATACAACCCAGCTCCAAACAGCAGCTGAGTTTCAGAACCGTCAAACAGATGGAAATTAGAAGCAAAAGCAAATTCCACATAATCTAATCTTCATTCCCAACTCCATGGAAGGAATCTTTTTTCTAGAGTTTAAGTCCAACAGCGAGTGGGAATGTCGATGGCATTTATATCTACCGTCTGTCACTGTCTTCAAAAGTTGATGAGGTCTAAGTGGCATTTTGTTCAAGTGCCCAAGATCAATAAATATCCTGACCATGCCATTTTATTTTACAGCAGCCACCATTGCTGAAATCCATTCTGAGGTCTAGTCCTAGTGTCATCATTCAATGCAGCTCATTGATGTAAGAGGTGGGAGTCCAAAGAGTCCACAGTCCAAAGATGTGTGAGTTAGGTTGATTGGCTATGGTAAATTGCTGCTTAGCGTTAGGGAGACATGGAATTATGGGATAAGGCCTGAGTGGGAGTTGTTGATACAGGCTTGATAGGCCAAATAGTCTCCTTCTGCACTGTAGGGATTCTATGTTTACTTTCTGCTTCATGGCTATTGGTACTCCTGTTGTAGTATATATATTACTGGTAACTTGCAATGAAGTCATGGCTTGGTGTTATAAAGCATGCACTTCTAAATAAAGTTGAGTGATCCCCAATGTAATGCTGTCCTGAAGACCTAGTGATGGCCTTACATTCTGCTCAACTATATGAAATTTGAAATTACCCTGTGGCAGGTGGAGTTACATCTTTGGTGTGGATGATATGTTTGCCATAAGCCATGAGGTCCACCTCGCTGCTGGAGTCTGGTGCTGCAAATGGATCTGGTTCCCATAACATTCAGCCAAATAATACATTGCAGTTTGCTCCAGGATCAGTCTTCACCTTTAGTCTGATATAACTGCCAGTTGTGTTGAGGTTGTTAAAGAACTCAACATTTCTGTGATGGGTGTCAATACTCACTCGATAGAGTGTTGCTGGAGGCCCTTTTGATATCTGACACAATGTAAATGTTGTCAGTTCTTGAATCATTAACTGCAAGGACTTACGACAAAGACTATTTGATTGACTAGCTTAGCAATTACTTCAATGTTTACGCTCTGTCTATCTCCTGTGGATAACTCCTTCGCTTCCACCATGTGGGGTGGGATTTTCCGGCCACGCTCACCCCAATGCCAGAAAATCCTGCCCAAAGTCAACAGACCTTTACATGGTCTGTGTCCTGCCCGAAACTATTCCTGTAGCAAGCAGGATAGGAAAATTCCACCATGACCTCTTTAGTAGCTGTGGCATCAGGTTCTCATGTGATCAGTCTGTCTTGATAAAAGAGTTATGAGAATGTAAATATGACACCTTAAGTTTCAAAGTTAATTGACCTGTTTACAAAGGAGCTGGATACTTACTGGGAAAGGAAGAGTGTTAAAGATTGTAGGTAAAAGACATGGAGTTTGGTATTAAGGCAATATGACTGATCAATAAAGCACTCTGAATTCCAAAACTATTCGATCCCTGATTAATTAATCAGAACTCACCTGATGAAGGAACGGCTTACCGAAAGCTCACCATTCTAAATAAACCTGTTGAACTTTAACCTGGTGTTATGAGACTTCTTACTTTGCCCACCCCATTCCAACACTCCAGCATCTCCACATCATATTTGGAACAATTTTAGGGACAAATGAGTTACTCTTGTGCATATGAATCAAGAAGGGTAAAATTAGCTCTTACCTTATATCAGGGACAGTCCGAATAATATGCACTTACAATCATCAGCTCTATGGGTTCAAACCTTACTTAAGATCAAATGGTTTTCCAACACTCACTGCTTAACTTCACATTTAGCAAATAATCTAGAGACCAAACTTCAAATATGAGCCAATGTCTTTCAAAGAGAAATGGACAAAATTCAGGAGGAGAAAAACAGATTGAACATTCCAACAGAGACTCCTCCTTTAGCTTCACTGACATCTGTTGCCTAGAAGATGAAAGCCCACTTTAACATTTAAAACCCTTTTCCGCCTCCCATGAACAAAAGATATTAGAAAACAGTTATTACAAACGCATTGGGTTCAGTAAAATAATTCCCCATTGGACCTTCATTTTATGCATAGATCCCAAAACTCCACAGCTTCACTTTGTTTTTCAAACGTTGAACCTGCAGCTGGTTAATGTTGATGGCACTTCACACTTACTGTGTGTGCCAGAACAATTACAGCTGTGCAGTTTGTTGCAATGGGGCTAAAATCCGTTACAAATGGTGCCATGGGATCTGTTAATCAGTCTGTTTCTACAAAAGTTCTTCAACATCAACTTCAAGGAGAATTCTGCCAGAGCAGAAGGGATTGTATTTTACTTGGTAATTGGAGGCGCTTGGTTACCACATTTGTTATAAGAGTTGGCTGTACAGGATTTAATATAGAATATCAAAATTCAGTCAGAACTTAAAACCGACTAGCACCATGTCTGCAAGATAATTTAGGAAAGTTAAACACCTCACCCTGAGAGAAAGAATTTTTTGTTTCCTAGCCTAATATTAGGAGATTCAGATGAAGAAAGAATTGCAATTTTGACATACTAATTCAAAGAAATTAATTTTAGAAACACTCAAACAATTTTCAAAAAATCTTCAGATTTAAAATTGCACTTGATTGCACAATATTTGTTCCTAACCCTACTTGTGACACTAAGAAATAAAGTATAAACTCCAAACTAAGTTACATTAGTTACCAATTTCCTTTTTAAGTACGAGTAGAAACTCTTACTATGTGTTTTTACATTTCTAGCTAGCTTTCTCTCATGCTCTAATTTCTCCCATTTTTAGTCATTGTTAATGCAGATATCCACAATAAGGTCATGATAATGTTGAAGGTTTTGATTATGAATGAATGGACATCCTGGAGGGAAATCTGGAGTGTGCTGGCTACTGTCATCTGCTGACAGTGCCTAAGTGAAAATGTTGGGTGAGGTGACCAAGGCAAAAAGAAGCTTGAAGAGATAGCACAGTGGCTTAGTGGTTAGCACTGCTGCCTCACAGGGTCACAGGTTCAATTCCGGTCTTAGGTCACCGTCTTGTACAGTTGGCACATTCTCCCCATGTCAGCATGGGTTTCCCCTGGCTGCTCTGGTTTCTTCCCACTGTCCAAAGATGTGCGGGTTAGGTTGATTGGCCATGCTAAACTGACCCTAGTGTCAGGGGGATTAGCAATGTAAATATCTGGCATACAGGAATAGGGCCTGGGTGGTTGATGCAGACTCAATAGGCTGAATGCCTTCTTCTGCACTGTAAGGATTCTATGAGACAGGGGAGGCATGGTGGCAAAGTGGTTCGCACTGCTGCCTCACAGTGCCAGGGACACAGGTTCAGTTCCTGGCTTGGGTCACTATCTGTGTGGGGTTTGCTTCTTTCTCCCCGTGTCTGCGTGGTTTCTTCTAGGTGCTCCAGTTTCCTCCCAAAGATGCGTGGATGAGGTGGATTGGCCAGGCTAAATTGTCCCCTGGTGTCAGGAGGACTAGCTAAGGTAAATGCATGGGATTATGGAGATAGGGCCTGGTTGGAACTGTGATCAGTGCAGTCTTGATAGGCCAAATGACTTCCTTCTGCACTGTAGGGATTCTATAATCTATAATCTATGAGATTAGCCACTCGTGAACGTGTTGGATGGGTAGGTTGACAATGGAAGAGAATTGAGCATTTGGAGTCACTGCTTGTAAGGAAACAGTGAAAGATGCAATGTTGGGTCCTCTGGAAGGAACTGTCACTGTTCTTCCAATTGGGAAATATGAAGTTGACAGGAAGGATAGAAAAGCAATGGCTTCACACCTCATTTCCAGTGAGGATGGAGAATTTGGTGCTCAGCTAAATCTCTATTCCTTGAAGTGGGACCAGAGAATCCCTTTGCCATGAAAGGTCAGAGATTGTCGCCAGTATATTTTTAATGCTACAGTACAGAGGGATATGGGTGCCATAAAATCCTATAGAATGCTACAATGCAGAAGGAGGCCACTTGGCCCATCAAGTCTGCACTGACCAAAATCCCACCCACAGAACCATAGAACACTACAGCACAGAAACGGGCCCTTTGGCCTTTCTTGGCTGTGCTGAACCATTTTTCTGCCTAGTCCCACTGACCTGCACCTGGACCATATCCCTCCACATCCCTCTCATCCATATACCTTTCCAAGTTTTTCTTAAATGTTAAAAGCACCCAGATCCTATCCCCACAGCCCCATGCGTTAGTTAATCTCTTGTTAACCTCCCTGACACTCAGGGGCAATTTTTAGTATGGCCAATCCACCTAACCAGCACACCTTTGGACTGTGGGAGGAAACCGGAGCATCGGGAGAAAATCCATGCAGACACAGGGAGAACGTGCAAAACTCCACACAGACGCTCACCCAAGTCAGGAATCGAACCCAAGTCCCTGGCATTGTGAGGCAGTGTGTAGAAAGATAGTATTCAGGTCTAGCAGGTGATTAGGGCAGCAAATGCAACATTGTCGTTCATTGTTAGAGGAATGGAATATAAAAATAACGAGGTTTTGCCCTAGTTATAAAGGGTATTGGTGAGTCCTCTGGAAAATTGTCCATGGTTAAAAACAGGGATTATTTTGAACCCCTTATTAAAAATAAGGAATCTCTAGTTAAGACTGAGATGATGGGAAGTTTATTCTTTCTGAGGGGTATAATTCTGTGGAATTCTCTTCCTGATAGAGCAGTGGAGGCTGGTTGATTGAATATTTTCAAGGTTGATTTAGATAGATTCTTGATTCACAGGAGAGTTAGAGTGTAATGGATATTCAGGAAAATAGAGTTAAAGTCACATCAATAAGCCATGGTCTTAAAATATGCAAAACAGGTTAAAGGAGCTGAATGGCTGCCCCTGCTCTTAACTCATATGTTTGTCTGTTCAGTTTGTTGATATAAAGTTGACTGAATGCTTGTTCCTTACTGAAGCAAATCTATTGTCATCTTTTCCCTATCACACTTACCCCTCTATGGGTAGGCCAATAGGTAGGCCAATGGGTGGCCTTCCTACTTCATTGCCTATTAAAGCCCACAAGTAGGTAATTAAAGACCACATAAAGGCCTCAATTCACTATAGCTGGTATTCAATCAACTGGGGTTAGGAGACTCACCATGTAGGAACATGAAAACCCATCAGGTTTACTTGTAGGCTTCTGAAGGTGGAGGTAAGGCTGTGGTCCCATATTCAAAGACATTTCAATGATCAGAGAGAGGGAGAGATAGAAATATACCTGAAAAACACTTTTGCAGTGGTGCTGCTTCTGGTTGGCTTTCTGTTTGGGGTCACACATGTTTTATTACCCTAGCGTTGGTTCACATATGCACACAAACCTGAGCCAGCTTTTCAGATGGCTTTTATCCCAGTCTTTCTGTATTCCTGGAAAGCAAAATCCACAAAACTCTCAGGACATTATGCAAAAGATATCTTTTGATGAGATGATTCTCATCTTCCAGTATCTCCTATTGTGGCAATTAGTTTCTGTATGCTTTAGAAACACTGTGGCCTGGGGCTCAGCTCCTCCCTCTGCAATTGGATTCTGAATTTTCTAACCCACAGACCGCAATCATGATGGATTGGCAACAACACCTACTCCACAGTCATCCTCAACGTTGGTAGCCCACAAGGCTGTGTTCTCAGCCCCTTCCTATACTCTTTATACCCTGTGATTGTGTGACCAAATTCCCCACCAACTCCAGTTTGCTGATGACACCATCATAGTTGGTCAGATCTCAAACAATGATGAGACTGAATGCAGGAAAGAGATAGAGAATCTGGTGAATTGGTGCGATGACAATAATCTCTCCTTCAATGTAATAAAACAAAACAGATAGTCATCGACTTCAGAAAGCATGGTGGTGGACATGACTCTGCCTATATCAATGAGGATGAAGTAGAAATGGTCAAGAGCTTCAGGTGTTTAGGTATCCAGATCACCAACAACTTGTCCTGGTCACCCCTATGCTGACACTATAGTTGAGAAAGCCCATCAACATCTCTATTTTTTTAGAAGACTCAGGAAATTTGGCATGTCAGCTATGACTCATTAACTTTTACAGGTGCACCATAGAAAGCAGTCTCTCTGGTTGCATCATAGCTTGGTATGACTCCTGCTCTGCTCAAGACCGCAAGAAATTACAAAGAGTCATAATGGAAGCCCAGTCCATCACTCAAACCTGCCTCCCACCCATTGACTCCCATATATTCCCACTGCCTCAGAAAAGCAACAAGCATAATTAAGGATCCCACGAACCCCGGACATAACTTCTTCCACTTTTTCTGACAGGAAAAAGATATTTAAGTCTGAGGACACGTACCAAACAACTCAAGAACAGCTTTTTCCCTGCTGCCATCAGACTTTTGAATGGACATTAAGTTGATCTTTCTTTACATCCTAGCTATGACTGTAACGTTACATTCTGCACACTCTCCTCTATGTACGGTATGCTTTGTCTGTACAGCGCTCAAGAAACAATACCTTTCACTGAATACTAATACATGTGTTAATAACAAATCAGATCAAATATTGCTGTCTGGAAACAGGATGGTGAGAGGGCTGCTCTTGGATTTTTTGAGAGTATCCTGGTGCTTCACATCGTTAGTGTACGCTTAAACTGGACCAGTTGATGGGCAACACGACAGCTCAGTGACCATCGCTATGCTCTGCAGATATATGGATTTGGGCCTGTGTCTGTGCGAGTTTGTGCATTCTCCCCGTGCTTGCATGGGTTTTCTCCCACATCCCAAAGATGTGCTCTTAGGCTAATTGGCAGAACAAATTCTTCCTAAATTGTCTCAAATTTGGTTTCAATCCATAGATCTATAAACATAGATAGGGATCACGGATAGAGGTGGAAACATTGGGGTGGCGGCGTGGGCTCGTTGGGCCGAAGGGCCTGTTTCCCATGCTGCTTTATTCTTTATTCTTTGTTCCATTGTCTCTCAGAATATCACCAAGCAGTAATTCAGTCAGTGACTGACTTTACATCTTTGGCTCATATGCCCATTTTAAAAAAATTTACAAGTCAAATTTGTAATGCGGTGTTCTTCCTTTATTATTATGACATGGATATCCAGTCCTATCTCACTCTGTCTTGGACTTGCTGAGACAATCAGTTGATTCACTTGAGTGACCTTTCTATACGTACACCATCATTTCGATTATTCAAAACATTTTCACCCAAAAGCCACCTTATATTTGCCTTGCTCTCTGTTCTTTTTGGAGGAAATGTGCAGATGGAGAACAAGCTTCAAGAAATACTTGACAGTATCTTGCTCTCAACAGGTTAAGGTTCTTTTTTTTATCTCCAGCTGACCAAGGGAAGTGTAGGGCAACTTTAAGACTCGGGGAGGTGAGTTGGGGGGGGAAAGCAGGGAGTATATTTCAAGAGTTTTGGCTTTCAAGCTCATTTATTATAACATCAACATATAATTGCAAATGTCAACTCAAGTTTTATACAAACATTTGGGAGGGGTAAAAGAGGTTTGTTAACATGTGACGTCTAAGCCTATCTTTGAGTGTATTGTAGGCTATCTTTTCCCATCACAGCTTCGTGTTATTATCACTAGACTATTATATCCAAAAACTCAACTAACGTTCTGAGGACCTGGATTTGAATCCCACCACGTGGCCTGGCCTAATTGTGACTCCAGAGCCACAGCAATGTGGTTGACTCTCACATGCCCTCTGAAATAGCCTAGCAACACTCAGTTCAAGGGCAACTATGGATGAGCAATAAACGCTGGCTATTCAGTGAAGCCCATGCCCCATGAATGAATATTAAGAGAAACAACTTGTGAACAGTTAACGTTTTTGTCTGATGGCAACTCTGTCACTGTGGTCCACAATGCATCTTGGTGACTAGGTTTAACCCTAAAAAAGCTGCTATGAAAACAGATTGCACAAGCTCACCATTGGTATCTCTTCTTGTCAGTACTTGTGGTCCACTTTTACAACTATGGCAGCAGTTGCCTTCTACTGTACTTCTGACAAGGAAGTCTAAAAATCTGGGGTTAGGTGGATTGGCCATGCTAAATTGCTCCTTAGTATCAGGGGAACTAATTGCGGTAAATATACGGGGTTTTGGGGATACGGCCTGGGTGGGATTGTGGTCGATGTAGACTTCATGGGCTGAATGGCCTCCTTCTGCACTGTTGAATTCTATGAATGACCAAGTGCAAAATTTGTAAGAAGAGTAAAAAGTTGGTGCTGTATCAACTCCGTAAAGTGTGGAGGTGTTTCCATCTCTTATCTTCCCATTTGTATTTTTACTCAAGTAAGGTTATCCACACATGCACTTTGTATGTATGTACCTACAGTCAACCATTCAGGGTGACATACAGACAAATGTGACTATGAAGCAGCTAGCTGACTGTTTGGTTCAGCCCTATGTTAAAGAGCACTACATCAATGGCTAACGAGCTTATGTTTATAATCCACTGACTCAGCCACTAAAATATTTTCAAATCAAAAGCTGCGGTAATTAGGATGGTTCTCATGGGCATTATATAATATCAGGAATATCGGAAAGAATGTGTTGCCCAACAATAATGCATTTTATAATCAACTTTGAGCATTTTAGCTTTATTGCAACTAGAAATTAATAATTTACCTGCATTATTCATCAAAAATTTACACTTTTATTATTCTACAGCTTTATGGGGCCATAGTGTTTGGCTTCCACCTTATTAATTTGATTACTGACTATTTGACTGAAATCAATCTAAATCCTTTAATCATGTGGAATAATTCATGTTGCTCAATGCTGAATGTAATGTTATCATTACTGCATTTCTACAGCAGGCAAGAACGTTCTGCTTACTTGTCATTTTGAATTATCTGAGTGAGTTTTGATGCTATTATAATGGGCTATTTGCAAATTAAGCATGAGACCGTTCAGTGTTTTGAAATCCCTTATATATTTTAACTCAACATTTGTTTAAAATCTTTGCTGACTTCTACTCTCGCACACACAGCAATAAAATCAGTGTTTTGAAAGGCAATGCGTTTTTAATTAATAAAAGTCCGATGTGATTAAAATATACAGAATGATTTAAACAGATTTAGAACATAAATAAGCGGGTAACAATTAGGCTGAACAGAAATAGGAAAACAAGAGCCAAGGCTCACCGACCCAGTCAGCAGAGCAGCTTATTAAATAATTAAGGGGAGTATGTTGCAATGTGGGTGCTGCAGAATAAAAGGAAACTTCGTCAAATTTAGTTACACAGATTTGTTCAGTTTTTCAAATTGCAGGAAATATTTTATATTTGGAAGCACTCCAAGAACTGGTACAACCAAAGGAAATAGTAAAGATTATTTGGCTGTTTCTTGTGTGGGAAGTAAGTACAGTTTGTTGAAATGATAGGCCGCAAGGTGATAAAATCGAAAGTCTTTTTAAGTTTTACAATAAACACAGAGGGCAGAGAGGAAATCTCTGGTCAAAGATATATTGTACCTAGTGATCATTTTATGAAGTTGGTGACATTTGCATAATGTGGAACAAATATCAATTTCTATGGCATCTGGAAATATGGAAATCTCTAATTGTGTTGTATGTGAGCAGGATGTGTGATAGAAGGTGCATTTGTAATTTTATATTTACATTTAGCGGTGCACTGTTTCAAACGATTGCCACTAATAATTACCATCCATGCTTGATCACTAGCAATCTGTTTCAATTGGATGTCATTACCTGCTGAAGTTAAATTTGCCTTTAAGCACCTGTTTTTAACCTAATTCCTTGTAGTTACGTAACAGGAAGTTTTTCTTCCCTTCTATGTACATGATTATCAAATGTTGTTCCGATGTTATTCGGTGAATTTGAAGAGGGAGCTTTAGGTTCAGCAACCTTTACGAAGCCAGTGTTTGGAATATTTGCTTCTATTATTCCTCTCCTCGTTATGGATTTTGTTTTTATTTCAACTGAATGCTGATAACATAATCAGGAGTTAACTTGAGTAGAAGTTACTGACTCCAGCACTGTGCACCATTGAATTAATGTTAGTGGACACATGACTATTAAATTTTAAAATCAGTAAATAACTTTATTTTTGCAACTACATTTGCTTTACTCCCTCTCACATTCAGTCTTACTGATCCTTCCCTGGTCAGTATCTTTCAAAGATCAAGTTTGCATTCATATAGCATCTTTCACATCCTCCAGCCACCCCAAAAATGTCTATGCTTGGAGTGTCGTGCCTGTTGTAATACAACAACAGCCATTGATCCATTGTGATTGTTGGTTGAAATATTGATGGTAAATCCATTTATTATTTTTATATAATGTCTTTCAATGTAAGAAGAAATGTCTTTCTCCCCCTTCTTTCTTGGAAGTTTTTAACCCACACTGGGCCATCGATCAACGGCACTAATTCATTCCTCCAACTTTCCCAATCAGTCCCAGCCCAGAATGCAAGAGTCAATATAATATTCATTCTCGTTCAGCATCGCTCACCATCCACGTGCATTCTTGGGCTTTTAATTTAATGCCTTGAAAAAGAGCACTGGTGAAATAACCATGATTGAGAATGAGCACTTTGCCACCTCTGGGTGAGGTCATTTGTTTGTATACAATGCACTTTCAAGGATAGTTAGTGAGGCTTATCCAGAAATCTGCTACTTTTTTTTATATAAAACGAAATTGTCACTCACTGTTGATAAAAGGTTCCTGATTTCCCAGTGTCGGATCAGCCATGATAATGAGCTAATAAACATTGCTAAATGATGCCTCTGGAGGTTAGTTGTATACCTGTGGGTTCTTTCCCTGCTTGTTTACTGTTGGAGTCAGTTCTGGTCCACACGCTGTCCTTGACAGCATCATTACTGTTGGCAGCCTTTTTAATAATGAACTCGGGAACACCTGCCTCTGCGGCACTGCCAGTTCTCAGCAATCTACATCTCTTTGTATCAGGGACACTTACAATTTAATAAGAGGTTTTGACAGCTGTCATCACATAATAAGCAGCCATTGCAGCCACTAATTAGGTCCAATATTATATAGATAATAAGAATTTGAGTACATTTGTATACATTCAATTAAATCCCAAAAGATAAGGATCAATTAACTGTGATTGACTTAGAACTTCCAATGATAAGCATCAACAAATATTAGAGAAGACAAATTAAATTTCAGGCAACAGAAAACAGTTTAATAGATCAGCATTCTCTCCCATAGATTTCGCTCAAGAGGGTCTTTTTTTTCTGAGATGTTTTCATGTTTTTCTTTACTGTCAGCGATGTAGACAGGGGCATTTGTGTGGAACCAATGGCCTTCACACTTTAATTGTGCTCTGCCAGTTAATTACATGGTGCCATTGGTTATAGTGATGGAGAAATTGAAAAATATTCATCAACTTCCCACCCAGTTGGAATACAATGCATGCCATCCACAAGCCATTCACTATGCTGTCACCAGATTCCCTGGTCCCCACTTCTGTGTGCAGCGAGCAGCCACTAACGCACATTAATACTAATGAGGTCCAAACCTAAAATTGGTTTAGCTTTTTTTAAATCCGTTCATGGGAGGTTGGCGTTATTTTTGGTGTCAGTTTCCTTTCAAGATCAAATAGCATTGATGTAACATTTTTCACATCCTCCAGCCATCCCAAAGTGGCAATTTTTTTTGGAGTGTAGTGCCTTCTGTCTTACAAAAGTAGCCATTGGTCCATTGCAGTTGTTGAAATTTTGATGATAAACTCATTTGTATTGTTTATCCAGGGTTTTGCAACATGTCCTTCAATGTAAGAAGGAACATCTTCATGTTTACACTCGGCTTGGCATACATTTAAGAGTCAACCATGTTGCTGTGGATCTGCAGTCACGTAGGCCAGACTAGGCAAGTTTGGCAGATTTCCTTCCCTAAAGGATATTAATGAACCAGACAGGTTTTATGATGATGGTTTCATTGATGCTCATCATTAAAATTTTAATTCCAGATTTTCATTGAATTCAAATTTCACCATCTAGTGGGATTTGAATGCAGGCCTCCAGAGTATTAACTTGGGTCTCTGATTACTAATCCAGTGACAATTCCATTATGCCACTCCATCTCCTATTGCCAGCTCTGGGCAGGCAATGCTGCCACTCTATGCTTTGTCTTGTTTTGTGTGCAAGTCCTCTGTTATTATTGCACAGTTGTTACGGGGCAGAGATTTGACATTTGCTCCAATGCTGGTATTTACACTCAATACAAGTCTTCTTCTGCCCCTCTTCAACTAAATCCATCAGTATATCATTCTATTTCTTTCTCCTCATGTATTCATCTAGCTTAAATATATCTATGTTCATCACCTGTGTTAGCAAGTTCCAGGTTCCATCCACCCTCTAAGTAGATAGGTTATTTGTTAGATTTAATAGTGATTGATTATAATTATGGCTCCTTATTTTAGTCTCTCTCACAAGTGGGACCAGCTTCTCTACACTTACACTGTCAAATATTTCATAATCTTAAAGATGTTACACCTCAGACTTTGCTTTTCAACCACAAGAAGCCCCAACTCATTCAATCTTTCCTGACAGGTACAACCATTTGTCTCTAATATCATCCGGATGAATTGTTTTTGCATCTTCTTCTTGATATCACAGTTTACAGTTTGCTCCATATGGAAAACTGATCCAGTCAAGATCTGTAAAATGATTAAGTGTCTTGAGAACATAGGCAGAAGAACTGGGTTATAAATTGGATTGTTGCTGAATCTGGGAAGGGTGCCTCAGCAGAGTTGCACATGCTGAAAGACGCTGGGAAATTATCGGGATTATAAGTGAACGGTCGGCGATCCAACAAGGGAAAGGAAAGGAAATCCGGAAAGGGGTGAGCAGTCGCTGCCAGAAGATCAAACGTTTACAAGGAATTATAGAATGGTTCAGTGCAGAAGGAAGCCATTCTATTTGATTTGCTTTGATTTATTGTCACAGATATTGGGATACAGTGAAAAGTATAGTTTCTTGCACGCTGTACAAACAAAACTTACCATTTATGAAATACATTGGGAAGAAGGAAAGGAGAGAATGTAGAATATGCTGTTACAGTCATAGCTAGAATGTATAGAAAGATCAACTTAATATGAGGTAGGGTCTTTCAATAGTCTGATGACAGCAGGGAAGAAGCTATTCTTGAGTTGGTTGGTGCCTTTGACTTTTGTACATTTTTTCCGACAGAAGAAGGTGGAAGAGAGAACGTCCTGGTACATGGATTATGCTGATTATGCTTGATTAATCATAATCAATGATTATGCTGGCTGCTTTTCCGAGGCAGCAGGAAGTGTAGACAGAGTCAATGGATGGGAGGCTGGTTTGTGTGATGGATTGGGCTGCGTAGACGATCCTTTGTAGTATCTTGCGGTCTTAGTCAGAATAGGTGCCATACCAAACTGTGATCCATCTGGAAAGGATGCTTTCTATCATGCATCTGTAAAAATTGGAGAGAATCATTTTGCCTATGCTGGTGCTTTGATAGAACATGCTCATTCATAAAAGTCCATTCAATACATTTAAATCCCTTATAAAGTCAATATATGTATTTCTAACCCTACATCGAAGACAGCTAAATCAATAATGACCTATTTGAGCTTTTGTTTTCAAACTATGGTCTTACAGACCGTCATTATGATTACAGCTCATAGTGTAAGCAGCCAAGCAGTAATAGGCCTGAGACTTATGCCAATCAGTTATTGAAACTGCAAATACAGATTTCTTTCTATTCAGAGACTCAGGCAATGTGATATTTTTCAAAATTTAAAAAGGACGGGATTTTAAATACAGAGATGTTGGCATAGTGGTAAAATATCTTGATTAGTAATGCAGAAACCCAGGAGACAAGTGCTCAAATCCCACCATGGCAGCTGGTGGAAGCTAGCCTCAGTAATGGTGACTGTGTAAGCACTGTCGATTTGAATGCGTTTAAATTGAATTAATGGGCTGAATCTTCAACTTTACCCGCACTTGCCCCTTTATCACCACGTTCCCAATTGGAAATCAGCATGAAACAGACATGCTCGATAAAACTCCGATTTGGGTGTTCCATCAGTAAGGGTTAGTGAGGAGGTAAATGTATAACGTCCGACAGCTGTCTGCTATTCACGGATGTTATGTTGTTGCGGCCATTTTCTGTCTCAGATTGGTGGCGGTTCTGTGAACGTGTGAAGGGATGGGGGGCTGTCGCTTTGCAGGGTCTCCTATGTCCAACTTGCAGCATGGACCTCAGGTCTTGCGGTGCGGCTGGGTCACAGTGCACTCAGCTCACTTCCCGCTGAAAGACGTGCACAAAGCTCTTGTAAATTGCACTGCTGCAGCCTCTCAACTTTGCAAGGAGCTGTAATTATGGGGAGCATGTGGCTGGGGAAATGGGGGGAACGTGGCTGGGGGAGTTGGGGAGTATGGGCAGTGACTGTTGATGTGCTAGGACCAAGCAGTGTTCTACAGGGAGATGGATGTGTCCCTGTCCATCTCCCTCCACCCTCTTCAGAGTGACAACATTTTTTTAATGCAACCAATAGATCTTGCTGTTCTTTTGTTTGCTGCTGGAGCTGAGGAGGAGGAGGAGCAGGAGATAGAATTACAGGCAGAGGAGGCCCTTAGCTTATCACTTCCAGGACCAGAGGGAGATGAGCTCATTCACTCTGGGTGGGGGTGGCAGAGGAGAAGAGGGAGCAGAGAGACCTGGCAGTTTTATGCACAAGTATCCTGCGAGCAAATGTTGGACACTGTGTGCTACTAATATCTCCAACTCCAAAGAAGACCATGCAACACGTGCAACTTTGAGAAACAGCTTGAGATCTTCCTTCTCCCTTGGGGTTCCTGTGGGCCACTGAGTTACTTCTTGGTAGTGCTTCTGCAGTGAGCTTGGGATTTTGCGTAAATCACCCATCCTCCTAGGCGGGAAACCAGCCTTGGGGAGAGGGGTTCATGTTCCATGACTGCCTCCAGGATCCTGCCAACCCCGTTTTGCAGTGATTTTACAGAGGGGTGGGCAAGGCCTCAGACAGTAGGCCCCTTCCAATAAAGCCCTTAAATGACACGTAAGGGCCTTTTCCTGCCCAACTACAGTTATTAGGCAGGCAGGTGCCAATTATCTCAGGATAACAAACAGAAATGGGAGTGGGAACATGTTGCGGGGTGGATGGGGTGGGACGGGAGGCAGGGGGCGATGCATCTCCATTGGAAGCAACTTATGATGGGGGGTGCCCTCCCGTCATGGACTGGACACCATTCCAACCCACTCCTTGCACCCAGCCTATCCCCTGATGATCCATTCCTTTTTTAAATGCAGACAAAAGTTCTGCCTGCTGCCAATCAATGCTCAATGTAAAATGGCAATCCCTGCCATCTGAAAAATTCAGGCCATATAATGTTGCCCCACCATGAGCATTACAGAGCTCTCATTTTATTCCTCTCCCTTTCTAAAACACTGGTGTTTTACCAATCCTCCAGTCATCTGGCATCATCCTATGCTGAAGGATTTTCAGAATGTGGCCAAAGCCTTTTCGTTGTACATTTTGCATTTAAAGATATTGGCTGAGAGGTGTCTGCTGTCATTAAATATGTCAAGAATAATTCCACTGTCTGTTACTTCTTACTTCCATTCCCCGATTCGATCTGCCAAACCTTCTGTAGTTGAAAAGATAGTTTACAGTCGTGTTCCCAAGTCTCTATAATTAGCTGCTTGGAAATGTGTGAGTGTTTTGAGGGAACAGATCCTTTGATTTCTTTTGTTTTGGGACTGCAGCTGATCGCTGTGCAGTGCCACTGATAGACGTTTAAAATATTTTTTCATAAAACAGCTCCCACAAAAATTTCTCCAAATTCTTTTCATCCACCGTCAGGTTTCGTTCAGTTTTTGTTTCCAGAGAGGATAGTCGGTATGTTACAACCTCGCTCCCCCAACCCGGGCTCATAAAATCCCTGTGGAGGCAAATGGAGAATTCTGTTCTGCAAGCCACGTCTGCCCCGATCCGGGGTGAGCATGGTGTTAAAATTTCAGATGATGAGTGTGAGACGTGGGGCGAAATTTTCTGACTGTTCACACCAATGAGATTTTCTGCTTCCTGCTGCAGTGAATGGAGATTTGGCTGAGCGTCAAATTCTCTATCCTCGCTTGCAGTGACAACGGAACATGAACGACTAGAACAGCTACCAGCGAATTATTTAGAAAGCTCAAAGTGGATGATTTCTTTTTCTTGACTGTGGAGAAGTTCCTCATCTTCATTCCGGACATTAGTGCTATTTACATAGTGAGATTCAGGTACACAGATTGGTGTCTGTCTCTTACCATGCTGCAATGCAGTTCATTGCTCCAAAAATGTGCTTAGGGCAGTACGATGGCACAGTGGTTAGCACTGCTGCCTCACAGCACGAGGGACCCAGGTTCAATCCCCTAGTTGCCACACTTCACCGGCTGCTCAAGTACACCGAGAGAGAATTTAACATGGCCAATGCACCTAACCAGCATGCATTTCGGACCATGGGAGGAAACACACGCAGACACAGGATAAATGTGTCGACTCCACACAGTGACCCAAGCAGAGAATCAAACCCAGCTGTCTGGGACTGTGAGAAAGCAATGCAAACCACTATAATTAATACTCTAAACTATGGAAAAGTTAACCCATTTTAACATGACCAGTAACCCCACGTTACATACAAAGATATAACAGAACCTACTCCGCAAGATTAGCCATTATTGGAAAGAATCCGCAATCATTCCTAACTTTCAATGGATTCACGATAATTTGGCAGGCGTGCCAAATGACACTGGAAGCGGAAGTCCCATCCTCATTTCCAACATTTCAAGGAATGTCAAATGACCCTTGAAAGGCACTTTCCTTTGTTTTCAGAGAATTTGGGAAGGAAATCTACCATCCTTACCTGGTCTGGCCTACATGTGACTCTAGAGCCATGGCAATGTGGTTGATTCTCAACTGCCCTTGGGGTATCTAGGGATGGGCAATAAATGCTGGCCAACCAGCAATGACCACGTCCCACAAATGAATAAAAGGCAAAATTCCTGAACTGACTGCCACTCGAGTGATTTCTCCACTTGATTTCCCCAGGACAAATCTCCTAGAGTTTTTAGATTTCCACAGAACCCATCTCTTCAAACAGAGACCATCTCCCTCCCACATCACACTCTGAGGATTCAGGGTAGACCTTTTAGGATGGAGGTGAGGAGACACTTCTTCATTCAAAGAGTGATGAGCCTGTGGAATTCATTGCCACAGGAAGTAGTTGATGCCAAAACATTGAATGTGTTCAAGTAGCGGCTGAATATAGCACTTGGAGTGAATGGGATCAAAGGTTATGAGGAAAAAGCAGGATTAGGCTATTGAGTTGAATGATCAACCAAGATCATAATGAATGGTGGAGCGGGCTTGAAGGTCCGAATGGCCTCCACTTGTCCCTATCTTCGATATTTCTATTTTGATGGTGGCTCACAGAGGATCAGGAGCCTTTCCTTTCTGTTGCTCCGTACTTTTTATGTCAGGGAGACATTTTTGTTCAAAAGCTCAAAGTTAGCCCAACTTCCCTGCCTTTGATTTCAATGTGAACATTTGTACCTTACTCCTTAAGTTTCAGCTTGTCCCCACAGATTGTTATCGGAAAGGATATGAAGCAGATCGCATGACCTTGTAAATTCCTCCATTTTAACTCGAATGAAAGAGACAGACCAAAGCATTTCACTAAATGAAACTTTCCTTTTGCAATAGTGGATCAAATCTTCTGATTAGAGTCGGAACCATTGTGTTCAATGATGATCAGGTAGAAAACTATCTACTTACCTGGAGATGTTCAAAAAAGGTCAGATCCAACCCATGATGCAGAACTTCCTCAGTGTAGCAATGCACAGAGGGAGTATTGAAGAGAATCAGTGCAGAATGAGTCCCTTTTTACAGGACTAGCTGTCGTAAGGTAAGTTTAAATGTCCAGTATAAACGTCAATAACTGGGCATTTATGAATGGATGAAGGGATGGTTAGGTGAATGGGTAGAAAGGCAACATAAGGGATAGGGTAAATAAACTAAGCAACTGGGTTTACAGGTGGATGAGCTAGTGGGTGGCTAGGATGTTAGGGCAGTTAGTGATTAGGGTGGCAGGTGGGTAGGACTGTAGGTAGATGAGGTGGTAGGACATAACACAGGGTGGCATGTGGGGGACATGGTGGGGTGATAGGTGGGTCAGGTGATAGGTAGCAGGTGGGTGAAGTCTTAGTGTGGCAGATAGGTAAGGTGACAGATGAGATGGTGGGATGAGAGAGGGCTAGGCTAGGTGGTAGAGTTGGTAAACTCAGCAAAAGTCTTCCAAAACTACTTCGTGGAAATACATTTTATTAGATGGAGAATCATATGCTTGAAACATATGATTTGTGATATGAAGGGCAGAGATAAAACATTTGTACGTAAGTGCCTTAAGATAGGAACATAGGACACAAACATTGGCAATGGGGAGGCAATGAAGAGACAGCTAGGAACACAAAGGTTCAGGCAGACTAGAAAAACATGCTAATTTGATTTGATTTATTATTGTCACACGTATTGGGATGCAGTGAAATGTATTGTTTCTTGCGCCCTATACAGACAAAACATACCATTCATAGAGTACATAGGGATGAAGGAAAGGAGAAGGGATTATAGTCACAACTCGGGTGTAAAGATTAGCTTAATAATAAGATAGGTCCATTCAAAAGTCTGGTAGCAGGGAAGAAGCTGTTCTTGAGTCAGCTGGTATGTGACCTCAGATTTGTATCTGTCTCCTGACGGATGAAGGTGGAAGAGAGATTGTCCAGGTTGTGTGGGATCCTTGATTATGCTGGCTGCTTTGCTGAGGCAGTGGGAAATGTGGACAGAGTCAATGGATGGGAGGCTGGTTTGGTCATACCAGAAAGGGAGATATGTAAGAGAAGAGTTTATCTACTTCCCTGGATTCCCCTTTGCTACAAGATTTCTTTCCAATATGGGAAAAATCTGTTCTCCCAATTCTCAAAATTCCTCCTCTCTCCTCTAGTCCTCATGAAACTATTTGATTGTAGGGATTCTACTCAATGTTCATCTTCACAAATGCTGCCAGACTCTTTGAGTGTTCTCAGCACTTTCTATTTGCATTTCTGATCTCCAGCATCCACATGCAATATTTTGCTTTTATTTATCAAACCCCAGATCGCTTTAGCAATTTTACCTGATGGCAGGATTACACCAACACTCCGAGATCTAGAGAACCCATTTCACAGATTCTGGAGCCCCTGTCTGGTTATCCCAGATTCTAAATTTTGGGACCACTACCTCATTTCTCGCAAAACCTCCTTGTTAAGTATTCTGACAATCCCATCTCATAATCCAACCAGAACCTGGAATTGTCTTATTAAACTCAGGAAATTTAAAAGCAGCCCCGATGCTGCCAGAATTCTACCACTCCAGAATGCCATGGAATTGGAAAGGGCGCGGGGCAGACAACAGAAAAGTCTGTGACCTCAGGCAAAAATTTCCGGTCTCGCTCAAGTGGGATTGTAAAATCCTGCCCAGTATCTCTGATCATCAAGCTTGGCAACAGAGCCATGGTTTAAATAAAACCTGACTCACCATTGCCAATCCTATGCCCAAGCCTTTTAAGAATTTAAATAAGAATTTCTGATAAACTCTACAGTGGAATTCTCCTGTTTTTAGGCCAAATGCCCACTCCAGTGGGAAAACAGAAGTGTTTCCTGTTGGCCTTGACAGTATCTGTGGGGTGGGAAACATGGAAAACTCCTCCCAGAGAACCCACCAGCCAGTTATCCCAATATCAGAGTGCTGCTTTTAAAGGGCAGTCGGAGACAGGTCCTTCTCCTCAAAAAATGAAATGATGCACATCCTGCCACTGACCAGGGGAGCAGCAGAACCCCCAAGCAAAGAGGGGCATCATCCTTCCCTTCCTCACCGCCACCCCCCCCCCCCACCAAATAACAAGTAACCATACTAGATATTGCAGGCATGAAGGCGAACCAACTTCACCCTCCACTCAAGCCCCCTTCTTTCAGCCCTCTTCCTCTTAGACTCCTTCCCCATTCAGATCCCTCTTCCCCCATTACCTCCAGTTAGACATCCTTTCCCCTCAGACTCAACACTCAGCCTCACCTCTTGCTCAGCCCCGTTCCCTCCAAAATGCTTTGAAAAGGGCTTTCATTGATGGCTTAATGGATTTCTACTCAGCTGTATTTAGTAACATTTCCCTTCATGCTTGAATGCATCCCAAGTACCCCCGTTATTCATAACCGCAATGTTGACATTGACTGGAAGCTTGATTGACAACTTTATTTTCTTCAAAGAGGAAAATTTGTTTAACTTCTTTTGTAGGCCTTTGGTGGATTGGGGATGGAGGCTGAGTGAGGGTCTGAGGGGGTTTGGGTAAGGTCATGCTCATGTCTGCATGATGCAGAGAAGGGCTAATGACCTCTTGAGTGTTGCTGGGAGGAAGTCCCTCTTTGCTGAGGGGCTGGTGGTGCTGTCCTGGATTTGTATATTAATCACATTGCCACCCGTTTTCCAGGCGGGGACCCAGTTAGAGCTGGCAGACAGGTTGATTGAAACCCAATAGCAGTGATACCCAGCAGTAATCCCAATTTTAGCCCCCTTGCCCAATTCAGCAGGCAATTGAGATTCCTGCCATTGTCAGGTGAATCCGCCCCCCCCCAAAATTTCTACAGCATGAACATCTTTTAATTTGCACGTGGACAATAGGACACCATGAATGTCGATTCCATAAATCAGCTTAGATAGCTGCTTTTAAAAATTTTAAAGGAAATTGTTAATGTTGGTGTTGTGGAACTTGAGTATCTTCCATCTGGGTTATACCAGTTCTGCCAAATTCCCAGATGAAGTTATTAATCTTGCATAGTGAAATTGCTCAACGGAACCTTCCTTCAGGTCATAGTTGTAAAAGAAACACAAAATGTGTCAACATCCAAGTTGATCAGTCAGTCTGTGGCCTCTGGGTGTTCCAGGGTGAATAGACAATATTCAGCCAAGGAATGATCTCGGTGAGCAACAAGACAGTCATACATTAGGTTATCCTTTATCTTCCATGTATTGTGGCTGCAGCCAATATTCCCTCTAATGACCTTTGCTGGTCATGGTTTGTTTGTTGCATTGCAGTCCCTTTAAGGTTGTCACGTGGCATGGCTTTGTGCAGCTAAATGGACCATTACTGGTAAGCAGCCTGTTTCTTTCCCCTAGGTGGCACATGCCCAATTACTGTACAGCTACAAACCCACATAAGTGAGTGCCAACATCGGTTGAATCATCAAACATGGATTCCTGATGTGGTTTGAGAGCCATGCTTAAGGGTGTATGGAAAAGACTGACCTATGGTGTGCAGGTGCAAAATTTTGACCTCACAGGTTTCCCAGGATGTTCACTACTTGCCTTTAGGTGAAAGAACCAAGGTGTTAAGAATTTCTGTTAATAGCTAGAATGGATTCTGTGGTTGTGGTAACACCTTAAGATCTTTTTGAGCTCTTCATAGGCAAGTAAAAGTTTTTCCAATTGTATGCTCTACTTATTCATGGAATTATAGTGCTCCTCGAGCCTGTTCTGCCATTCAATGACTGATCTGATATGATAATCCACATTCCCACTTTCCTGCCTTATCCTTTGATTCCCTAACTGATTAAAAATCTATCTCAGTTTTAAACAAACTTAACAACCCATCCTTTACACTCCTCCAAGGTAAAGAATTCCAGATTCAGTACCCTCTGAGAGAAAAAAAAATTCCTCCTCAATTTTGATTTAAATGGGTGACCTGTGATCTGAGATTATATCCTCAAGTACTAGACTCTCCTACAAGGTAAAACAACCTTTTAGCCTCTACCCGCTCAAGCCCCCTGAGAATCCAATATATCTGAACAAGGGCCCCTCTCATTCTTCTAATGAGTACAGGCCGAACTGCTCATACTCCATAACCAGAAAATCCTTCCATAATTGGGATCAAGCTCGTGAATCTTCTCTGGACTGCGTCCAATGCAGCTCTTCTGCTAAGACAGAGAACCAGATCTGATGTTGCTTTCAGCTGTTCTTTAGAATTATAGAACCATAGAGTCCCTATATTACCAAAAGAGGCCATTTGACAACCATCTCACGCAGGTCCTATCCCTGTAATCTTGCATTCTTACCCCCTTAATCCCCCTGACACTATGGGACAATTCTAACATGGTCAATCCACCTAACCCACACATCTTTGGACTGTGGGAGGAAACTGGAGTACTCAGAGGAAACCCTGCAGACGTGGGGATAATGTGCAGATTTCTTTGATGATTCTTGTAATGGTGTTGAGTTAATATGTCCATCGATTTCCTGCCCATTCTGGTGCACAATATTCAGCTAATAAGCAGTTGCTTTAAGGTATGAGTACCTACTCCATTGCTGGACCCAGCTAGTCTGTGGATTAATCTCAGTCTCATCCAAATCTTGCCCTCAGTCTTTATCAGGTGTTGATTGCACATGGGACTATGATCCAAATCCACTCTAAGGTAATTTTGGAAGTCCTGACACTTGATCACTTGAGACGGTACTCTGATCCTTTTTATAATCCATCTCAATGAGCTGTAGATACAAATCTTATTGGATTGAGGAAGGACACACCACAGTTCATAGTGGCCATCAATTATTTTCCAGTACTTGTGCAAATGTGAGTTCTGTCTGGGCAAGAGTTCTTGCTGAATGGAATTACATATGCCAATTACTCATTTCATTCCCATAATATGTACTTTTCAATGTAAACTTTATACACACTGGCTTATAGCCACTATATAAATCTTTCTACATTAAAGCATTGAAAACAAAAGCAATTCTGAAAGGTGGCCCAGTGCGGAAATAAGCTATACAGGCCAGAAATAGATCAGATTCGATCCCTGGCCTGCACTAAGTAAATTGATCTCAGTCATAATTGATGGACAGGCCATTGCAATTGGCCTCAGCATCCCTGGGTAATAGAGATAGAAAAAACATGGATGAAGATCCTGCTCCAAGTTTCTTGTTGAAAAGCATTCCACCTTCAAAAAATATGAAACTCAGAATGAAAACAGCCCTGCATTTCTGTTAAATCCTGGAGAGACAACATCAACAATGCTTCTTCACCATTTACATGATTTTGCCCAGGATTCATAAGTTCATAAGATATAGGAGTAAAATTAGGCCAGTCAGCCCATCAAGTCCGTTCTGCCATTCAATCATGGCTGATATGCTCCTCATCCCCATTTTCCTATCTTCTCCCCATTACCCTTCAACCCATTATCAATTAAAAATCTGTCTAACTCCTCAAGTCTACTCGCTGTCCCAGCATCCAATGCACTTTCAGGTAACAAATTCCACAGATTCACACCCCTTTGGGAGAAGCACTTTCTTCTCAACTCTGTTTTAAATTTGCTACCCTTTATCCTAACACTATGACCTTTCATCCTAGAATGCCCCACAAGAGGAAGCATCTTCTCCATATCTTCTTTATCTATACGTTTTATCATCTTGTAAACCTCAATTTGATCTCCCCTCATTCTACTAAATTCCAGACAGCATGAGTCTAAACTGTTCAATCTCTCTCACACGACAACCCCCTCATCTCTGGAAGCAATCTAGTGAACCTCCTCTGAACTGCCTCCAAATGTCACTATATATTTCCTCAAATAAGAGGACCAAAACTATACCCAGGGTTTGGTCAAACTATCACCAGATAGCCCCTATGAAATAGACATATTATAGACATATTTTTACTTTTAAATATTGTGATGCCTTTTAATTTATTCAGTGAACATTTTGATTTTTACTCATTCTTTCTGCTTCTTAAATACTTTTTTTATTTGTTCATTGGGTGTGCTTATCATTGGGATGATTGGCATTCATTGGCCATTTTTTATTCCACTTGAGAAGATAGTGGTGAGCTACCTCTTTGAATCACTGCACTGCAGTCCTTGTCACATTGGAATGGCAATATCATTTCAAGTCAGAATGCTGTATGACTTGGGTGAGTGGTGAAGTTTCCATGTGTTTTCTGCCTTTCTATTTCTAGATAGTAAAGTTTGGGGATGTGCTGTCAAAGGAGCCTTGGCAAGTTGCAGATGTGCATCTTGTAAATATATAGTACACACTGCTGGCACTGTGCACCAGTGATAGAGTGAATCTTTAAAGTGTTGGATTGGGTGCCAATCAAAGGGGCTCCTTTTTCTTGGATGCTGTTGTATTTTTTCACTGTTGATGGAGCTACGTTCATCACATTCTTGACTTCTGCTTTGAAGGTTGTGGACAGGTTTTGGGCAATCAGGAAGTGGGATACTTGTCACTGGATTGCCAATTGACACCAATGGTGGAGAGGTGGGGGGAATTCTTCTAAGTTCTTGGGAAAAGGGGTGGATGGTCGCTTAAACCTACATCACAAGGTCAATGAGTCAGTATGCTGATGTGAAACCATCATACTTTGAATTTAAGACAGTGACGGAAGAGGTTTCCAGTCCATTGCATGCAGGTGGCTATTTAAGCCTATAAACAAGCTCATTAGAGAGCCACGATTTGGGTGAAAATCCTCTCTGGTGACTACTGACCAGAAGGCATGCCATCTGAATCTATTCTTGGATTCATCTTTCCTGAATTGACATTGCAATTTTTCCCGCACTACATCCACTGTTTCTCTTCACCACTCGTTGCTAGCTGATTGTTATGAGCAACCCTAAACCTTGCAGGCTTCTGTTTGCCATTGGCAGGGAGCAAAACATTTCCGTACTCAGGCACCGTCTCCAGGAGGATCCCTAGTGAAGTATCTGGGAAAGGGCTGAGGACAGCCCTGGGACTGGGCCCTGCTTGTTCACTGTTCCCTTTGTTCCTCACCTTCCTCCATCTTTTGGTCAATTGATAACCTCAGTGATAGCTGTTGCCAGCTTTTTTATTTCTGCCTCCGCCTTCCTACGTCCACTCCTCCTAATTGGGTAATAAATGAAACTCCAGGCCAATTAACTATTTTACAGATCATAACCGCAGGTAGTACAAGTTGACAACATGGTGTGGGGTCAGAACCCAAAAGTGACTGTGATGTCACCGTCTCAACCCCAACATGGAAATCTCATCAGTAGTATGTAAAATTTAGACTCATAGCACTGCTGGAGGTGATGTATGGATGGTGTGCTGTCATAATTGATAAGCTGGAGGTATATGAAAGCAGCAAGAACTGACATAAGGCTGGCATCCTTGGTTTATGAGTCAGGCAGAGTCATTGGATGTTGGCATGAAACTTGCATGAAAAGGACTTATAGAATCCCTGCAGTGCAGAATGAGGGCATTTGGCCCATTTCCAAAAGAGCATCTTGCCCTGTATCCTCATGCATTTACCATGGCTAATCCGCCTAACCTACACATCTTTGGTCACTATGGAACAATTTAGCATGGTCTATCTAACTAACCTGCACATCTTTTGGACTGTGGGAGGAAACTAGAACATCTGGAGGAAATCCATGGGGAGAACATGCAAATTCTACACAACAGTCACCCAAGGCTGGAATTGAACCCAAATCCTTAGCACTGAGGCAGCAATGTTAAAAACTTTGCCACCGTGCCTCCCTGACTGCTAATTGGTGAGTGATGGAAGTGTGTTTAGCTGAGCACATGAGGGGATGGTGTAACTATTAGATGTTATGTGAAGATGCATTCACTATGTAAGATCAGTCAACCTGTTCTAGCATTACTTACCCTTGGATCCATGTCCTGGCAGTTGGATCCCTGGTCACCTGCTCGTAATCTTTCCTGAAGGTATTCCTTGAGGCCCTACTAATCCCCTAGAGTAAGATAACATCTCTCCTCCAGTTCATCTCTATTGCAATGGCCTACAGCCCTCTACATGCCCAAGTGTTCCATTTCCCTTGTTTCTAATTGCAGTAATAGTATTCAACAACTTATAGCTAATTGCAGCTTGCAATTTAAAGGTGGGGGAGGGACTGCCTTTAAGATCAGATATACAACATGCCAGTAGCACACTTCATTGAATCCTATAATGCAGGAAAAGGCTCGTCAAGTTTGCACCCACTACAACCTCACTCAGGCCCTATCCCAATAACCCCATACATTTATCCTAGTTAGTCCCTCTGACATTAAGGGACAACTTAGCATAGTCAATCCACCTAACCTATATCTGTGGATTGCTGGAAGAAACTAGAGCATCCGCAGGACATAAGGAGAACGTGCAAACTCCACACACTGACCCAAGTTGGGAATCGAACCTGAGTCCTTGGCACTGCGAGGCAGCGATGCTAGCCACTGTGCCATCCATTAGAAGCAGCCAATAATGGGAAACTCACTCAGCTCAATAATCCAACCAAGTAAATGAGGAGACAGCACCAAATGTATGCACTGTCTACCTCTATCACCATGAGTCAAGGCACAATTCATAACTTCTTCTACCATAAGACGGCGTGGAACAATTTTAGCTACCTACAAGAAATTATGTTACAATTCAGATAGTGAAAGCTTTTAAAAGCTGTTTCAGGTTGAATGTTCTTAATTTCCGGCATTGGGTTTTCGTATTTAAGGACAAAGCTCCTCTGTGTGATTTCTTGCTCTGAACGGATCTAACCCTACCCAATTTTCCTGTTGCAATTAATTAGCATCCATAGCAGTAACTGTGCTCTTATAGTCTAGAGGTGAAATATATCTGCTAGATTTCTGATTGCTGCAAGTCTATGTAGAATTTTCATCAAGTTCATTTCCAACAAGTTGAGAGGTTGATCATTTCTTTGCTTTTATTAACTTCAACATAGAAGCAAATTGGTGAAATAGCACATTAGCCAAAATGAAAAATCATTTTAGTTAATGATATGCTTTAAATTATGGCATTGTATCCTTACATTGTGCAGAAACTAGCAATTTATAACCTAAAGAATATATTAATTCACAATAAGTAAATGAGACAATAAAAAAATAAGCCATTAACATGACACATCCAGCTCATATGTGGCTAATCCACCTAACCTACACATCTTTGGACACTACAGGGTAATTTGGCATGGCCCATTTAACTAACCTGCACATCTTTTGAGCGAGCTGATATCATTTATTGAACATTTTTGTCTGCTGTCTCCACATTGAAGGTGATCATAAAAATAGTTTTCACTATATCCCATTACTTGAGCAACAGATAACCTTCAGTGACTGATGGTTTGATGTGCAGTAGGAACATAGGCTGGAATCTTACCAACACCAGCTCCCTCCTCCCCAAAACTGCAGGAGGTGAAGATGGAGGGGGAGATGGAAATCAATACCTGATGTCTTCCTCCCAACTTCAGGTGGGCCTGCCAACAGGCAAGCCTGACAAAAGTGACAGCTGGTGGTGGGTCCCTTGATCTGCACTAATCTTCACATGGATTGAGGGCATGAATATGGGGCAAAGGGTTGGCAGCTAACAGCCAATTCCCTGCCCTAGCTGCTGACCTCTGTGACACCCTATCTTTCCTCAATCTGGACACCATGAGCACCACCCAATGCCATCGACACCCACACATTCCCCACGGCCCTTACCATTTTCCTGGGTCACTCCTCTTGCTTGGGGCTCCAGGTTAATGTTCCACCTGCAGACATAGCCTTCTCTGTGTCATTGCCAAGTTCAAGAGCTACCAGACTCTAATTGGCCAGTGGTTCTTGGTGGGATGTAGTTTCCTGAGGTCCTCAGTTAGAAGGGCTCTGTCCTCTTAACTGCCTGCTGGGTAGAAGAATCTGTTTTAAATTCCCAAGAATCAGCATGTATATCTAGCCGCTTTTTCAGGCAACACGCAAGACACCCGAAGATGGAGGATTCCTGCTTCATTATGCAAGACCATTTATCTAGCCTTCATTCATCACACCCCTTTACCCCCTAGTTCATATCATTCCATGTCTGCTACCCAGCGCTAACGCCCCTTGAATATGCCAAACCAACCCATTTCCCCCAGTCCCCCATGGCCCCCCATATCCACTAAATAAAAATTCATGTCAACCAATCCATCACCCTTTCTCCTTACACTCTCTGTGCCAATTCACCCAGTAATTAATATAATCAGAGCTTAAATAAAATAAGGGTCAAATAATCTACTATGGCCTATACCAAAATAAATGAAACCATTCATGAAAGTCCACTCAAAAAATTTAAATCTCCTCAAGTACTTAATTCCTAATAAAGCCAACGTATTTGTATTCATAACCCCTCATCAAAGACAACTAAACTTATAATAATAACTGAGCTGTCAATCAAATTGTGAACTTGGAATCCCCTGCTGAGATAATGATAGGTAGGAAGCGGTCAAGTATTAATCATGATATAAAGATAGCCTTTGAGGTAATAGCAACAAAAGGCTATTATAATTGCGAGAACACTTCTCACCCCTCTCACAGGTGTGCTTTTTTTCCCTTTATTTTTAAAGGGCTGGCAATTTATAGAGTCACAGAGGTTTACAGCATGAAAATAGGCCCTTCGGCCCAACTAGTCCCAATTATCTGCATTTGGCCCTATATTCCTCTATACCAACCTGATCCATGTAACTATCTAAACACTTTTTAAAAAATTTTACCTGCCTCTACGACTATCGCTGGCAGCTTGTTCCAGACACTCATCACCCTCTGTGTGAAAAATTGCCCCTCTGGACACTTTTTTATTTCTCCCCTCTCACTTTAAACCTACATCCTCTAGTTTTAGATTCCCTTACTTTTGGGAAAAGATATTGTCTATCTAGCTAATCTATGCCTCTCATTATTTTATAGATCTCTATAAGATCACCCTTTATGCTCCAGAGAAAAAAGTCTCAGTCTGTCCAGCCTCTCCTTATAACTCAAGCCATCAAGTCCCAGTAGCATCCTAATAAATTTTTTCTGCACTCTTTCTAGTTTAATAATATCTTTTTTAAAATAAGATGACCAGAACTGTACACAGTATTCCAAGTGTGGCCTTACCAATGTTTTGTACAACTTCAACAAGACATCCCACCTCCTGTATTCAATATTCCGATCAATGAAATGAAGCATGCTGAATGCCTCTTCACCACTCTGTCCACCTGTGATTCCACTTTCAAGGAGCTATGAACCTGTACTTCTGGATCTCTTTGTTCTGTAACTCTCTCCAACACCCTACCGTTAACTGAGTAAGTCCTGCTCTGGTTTAATCTACCAAAATGCATCACCTCACATTATCTAAACTAAACTCCATTTGACATTTATCAGACCACTGGCCCAATTGATCAAGATCCTGTTGCAATCGGAGATAACTTTCTTCACTGTCCAATAAGCCACCAATCTTGGTGTCATCTGCAAACTTGCATGCCTCCTATATCCTCATCCAAATCATTATTATAAATGACAAGTAACTGAACCCTGAGGCACACTACTCTTAACTTAAATAACACCAAAATCTGACAATTTTATAGAATTTACCAGGAGTATTTACAACAACACAAAATTCGCAACTCTAGCACTGTGCATTAAAGATCTTATTACTGCAAAAATGGAGTCTGTTTAAACTCAGCATTGTTTCCAAATGGCCTAGCTGAGTTGTGAAGCAGCAGTGCTAACCACTGTGCCACCCAAAGTTAGCAACAAGGTCAACCTTTGCTTCTTTAAGGTAAAGCTCCCCAGTGTGTTATTGAATTTTAATTAATAACAATGAACATGTTTAATAAAGGAAATCCCTTATCTTTACGCAATTGTTTCCACTTATACTGCAAGTGGAATTTTCCCAATGTCTTTGTTTCCACTTGCAAATTGTGGAGTGAGCCATGTGGACCAGGAGGAACCCTGAAACCTGGTCCCAAGCAGAGATACCTCAGGGCCATGGAGTTAAATAATCATTCAGATTTTCCACTCCTGACTTTTATTCATCAATTCCACAAGAAAATATGCTTAAGGAGGTCAGAATGCCATGGGGAGCTCAGGCATGTGGTCCATTCTGACACTGGAGCACTGACAGAAGCATATTAAATCAAGATCCAATTATGTGCTTCAGTGGTTTCATGAAAGATGAACCAATAAACTTCCAATCATGTTTTTGGTTGACAGATAAATTTTGGGCAGGGTGCCAGGTGACTTCCCTGCTTTTGGATAGTGCCAAGAAATCCTTAAAAACCCATTTTGGACCACATGCCACTTTATTCAGTGCTATAATTGCCTTAGGGAAGACGATGGCCTATACACTATTAATCTGGAAACCCAGCTAATGTTCTGGGGACCCGGGTTCGAATCCTGCCGTAGCAGATGGTGGAATTTGAAATCAATAAAAAACATCTGGAATTAAAAATCTACTGATGACCACAAAACAAAGAACAGTATAGCACAGAAACAGGCCCAATCAGCCCTCCAAGCCTGCACCAATCATGTGTTCCTAAGTAGACCATCTGTTTGTATCCCTCTATTCCCAATCTGTTCATGTGGCTATCTAAATAAGTCTTAAATGATCCTACTGTGTCTGCCTCAACCAGCTTACTTGGTAGTGCATTCCAGGCCCCCACCACCCTCTGTGTAAAATATGACCCACACATTCCCCTTTGCTTCCCCTTACCTTGAACTTGTGACCCTTTTTTTTTTGTCATTTCTGACCTGGGAAAAAGCTTTCAACTGTTCACCCTATCTGTGCCCTTCATAACTTTGAAACTTCTATTAGGTTGCCCTTCAACCTCTGTCTTTCCAGGCAGAACCAACCTTAGTTTACTCAATCTCGCCTCATAGCTAACACCCTCCAAATCCTGGTAAACCTTTTCTGCACTCTCTTCAAAGCCTCCACGTCCTTCCAGTATTGTGGCGAAACCATTGTTGATTGTCGGAAAAATCCATCTGGTTCATTAATAAGCTTCAGGGAAGGAAATCTGCCATCCTTACCTGGCCCTGGTCTATGTGTGACTCCAGAGCCATAACAGTATAGTTGACTCTCAACTAGGGATGGGTACAAAATGCTACCCAGCCAGCAATGCCCATGTCCCACAAATGAATAAACCCTCCTGATCTGGCCTGAAGTCATGTAGAACACTGCATTTGCCTGAGGAAGACACAGAATGTTGAAAGCTCACGGATTTACTATCAAATAAATCGGTTGGATTAAAAATTGGTGTTGCTAAATTCTTACTGAGTTCTGGCCTGAAGTCTCCAGATATTGAAGATTAATTTCTTGCTGTTTGCAATCCTGGAGAAAAATGATTGTTTTTTGTTGTAATTTTCTTTACCAGATACAAAAACATTGAAAATGGTGATGGGGAGGTACAGGTTGTGTTGGGGAGATTGCTGTTGACTGAATGTCAAGCATTTTGGGTAATGAGTCTTTTGCTTTCCAATTGGCAGAGGAAAGCAATGTGCCATAGGGATCGATGTGTGACAATTAATAACTGGAATATGGGGGCAAGTGATAAAACTTCCAGGAATGCATTTATTCACATGAGGCAACGTATTCAGTGCAGTCCTCCCACACATTGCATTTATGTATCAAAACAGATTGCATGCACAAATCTCTAGCATAAGGCTCAAATCCATAATCCTTCTCTCCAAAGTGTGCAAGCTATTACTGAATCACGTCTGACATAAGCCCAGGTGAACATGAAGGATCCTATGACATCAGTTGATGAGGCAGGGTATACTGACCCTACCAAAGAGGTGCATATTTGATATTACTGAGCAAGCCAGACCCCCAAGCATAATCTCACTCACTAATCATAAACACTTTTTTCTACTGTGAAAACAAGGAGTAAGAGAGACTGACCTCAAAAGCATAGAACTCCAGTAACATGTTAAAAGTTAAAAATATTTTAATTTTAAAAAAACATTATGCATGCGAGATAAAAGTTACAACAGTCTTACAGAACAGCATCCCAAAAATATGTTTTGTCGAAAATACACAGATAAACTATCTTTTTAGCAACAAACCACGTAGATTCTTAACCAAAAGCTTTCAATAAATAATATCCAAGTCAAGGAATTGTTGTCACTTTAATAAAGGTATACCTCACAGCTTCTCATTCACTTCCATTCTGATATGGAATTCTAAAAGCAGGTTCAGAAACTTACTGCTTCTGAACAAATACTCTCTTACATAGAACACAAAGTAGCTACCTTTAATTTAAAACTTATACAGCTTCTCAACATCCCAGACAAAGGAGCAATTCAACTCAGTTAAATACCCTTTTCTTAAATACGTTGCCCCCCCCCAAACTTTTACCTCAATTTCCATTGTTCTTAAACGTCTTTGAACTCAACTTCTCCAAATATAAAAATCTTTCATGTTTTCTAGTTTGTCTCTACTTTCAGGTCAATAAAATTTAACACATCTTCTCCTTTATACTCATGGAGCCCCTGTAAGATGAAAATGTTCCTTGTTACCCCTGAATTTCCTTTCAAAATTCAATAGCTAAAAATTAATTTTCCCACTTACCTCAAAATGCAAATTTCAGATCAAATCTATTTGCTTGTAACACCAACCCACCATATCTTTACATTACAAATGCACAAATCTAACACTTTAATCTTGCACCTCTTAGTCCTCACAGACAACCTGTCCCCATTAACCTTCCTCCTGTTAATTAATCCTGGACAGATACACACACGCACACACATTCATTTAACTACACACATATTATAATCACAAAAATATAAAAAATATCACATTTATCGCTCCAACACTCCTCCATCCACCAATAAAACCAATAGCAACTTTTTCCTTTGTTTCTGTTTGCACATAGGTAGCAAAATGGTTTCTGCATCTCTTGAGCATCATAAGTTGTTTGTGAATGTAGCAATCAGATAATAGTTCAGAAGCAAGGTTAGGGGTGTTATAGCTGTGGATGATGTGTTAGAGAGCTGAACTTTGTTGGCACTTAGAAAGATCTTTCACATTTCCACTCTGAAAGGAGTGTTTTGCAGTTTTTACGCATATTATTGAAGTAGCTGTCGACTTTAAGTGTGATTGTTGTTTGTTAAGAGCAAGCACCTCAGCTGACTTTTCTCCTTCTTGTGCGTATGTGCAGTAAGTAAAAGGTCACTCCCAAAATCAGACGATCTCTTAACAGGAGTTTTTTTATTTCCAAATTCACATCAATGACAGAACCACTCAACATTGTTTAGTTGATCACAGGAAACAGAATGAAGCGGGTACAAAAATTCATTCAACTGTATATGGGTCACCGTGTCAAACTAAAGAGTAGGTCAGATCACAAACAATGATGAGACAGAGTACAGGAATGAGATAGAAAATTTGGTGTACTTGTGAAACGATAATAATCTCTTTCTCAATGTCAACAGAACGAAGGAGATTATCATCGACTTCAGGAAGTGTAATGGAGGACATGCCCCTGTCTACATCAATCGGGAAGAAGTAAAATTGGTTAAGAGCTTCAAGATTTTAGGTGTTCAGGTCACCAACAATCTGTCCTGGTCCCTCCATGTTAACACTACAGGTAAGAGAGCTCACCAATGCCTCTTTCTCAGAAGATTAAGGAAATGTGGCATGTTAGCTACGACTCTCCCCAAATTTACAGATGCACCATAGCATCTGTAAATCACTGGCAGAAAATATTGTGAAACCGCTGAAACATAAACATCACTGGTATAATCTTGTTCTCTGATTTTTCCCTGCCCCTAGTCAGTGACATTCTGAGGTTTCTGCCCTCAGATACATCTCAATAAATTTAAGTATACTTCAAGGGCTTCCCCACCATTTGTTCTCCTCACGTAAAAACTCTTTCCTCACCAACATGACATTGGGTGGGATTTTATGGCTGCACTCATCCTGAAACTTTAAAATCCTGCCTGAGGTCAATGCACGTTTCCATTATCCGTCCTTCACCTGCTCCAATTCCGTGGTGGGCGGGTGGTAAAATTCTGACCATTATGTCGGACAGATTTGTAACTGCTTTTGCAAAATGTGAAATAGTCAAAGGAACCCATCAGGGCCTCAAAGCTGAGGGAAAGGGACATGCCTGGGCAGTGCCCTGACACTGCCCTCTGATACCCTGGCATTGTGCCTTGGCACTGCGGGAGTGGGCGAACCTTCTGGAAAGCTCCATTGTAACATAGAACATAGAACAGCGCAGAACAGGCCCTTCAGCCTTCGATGTTGCGCTGACCAATTAGGAAAAAACAATGACCCTCTAACCTAAACCATTCCCTTTTCGTCCATAAACTTATCTACTAACCTCTTAAACGCCACCAAACTTGGCGCATCTACAACTGCAGCAGGCAGGGCATTCCATACCCTTACCACCCTCTGGGTAAAGAACCTACCTCTGACATCCATCCTATAACTACCACCCCTTAATTTAAAGCTATGTCCCCTCGTGCTAGCTTTCTCCATCCTAGGAAAAAGGCTATCACTGTCCACCCTATCTAAACCTCTAATCATCTTATATGTTTCAATAAGGTCTCCTCTTAGCCGCCTTCTTTCTAACGAAAACAACCTCAAATCCCTCAGCCTCTCTTCATAAGACCTGCCCTCCATACCAGGCAACATCCTGGTAAACCTCCTCTGTACCCTCTCCAATGCCTCCACATCTTTCTTATAATGTGGGGACCAGAACTGCACACAATACTCCAAGTGCGGCCGCACTAGAGTTTTGTACAGTTGCAACATGACGTTGCGGCTCCGAAATTCAATCCCCCTACCAATAAAAGCTAAGACTCCGTATGCCTTCTTAACAACCTTATCGACTTGATTGCCTACTTTCAGGGATCTATGCACATATACACCAAGATCCCTCTGTTCATCAACACTATTAAGAGTCCTACCATTAGCCCTATACTCTACACATTTGTTATTCCTGCCAAAGTGAATTACCTCACACTTTTCCACATTAAACTCCATTTGCCACCTCTCGGCCCAGCTCTGCAACTTGTCCAAGTCTCTGCAAACTATAACACCCCTCTTCACTATCTACCACTCCACCGACTTTAGTGTCATCTGCAAATTTACTAATCCATCCTTCAATACCCTCATCCAGATCATTTATAAAAATTACAAACAGCAGGGGCCCCAAAACAGACCCCTGAGGTACACCACTTGTCACCGAACTCCACGATGAATATCTCCCATCAACCACCACCCTCTGTCTTCTATCTGCTAGCCAATTCCTAATCCAATTAGCTAAATCACCCTCTATCCCATACATCTGCATTTTCTGCAGAAGTCTTCCATGGGCCACCTTATCAAACGCCTTACTAAAGTCCATATATACCACATCAACCGCCTTACCCCCATCCACCTCTTTGGTCACTTTTTCAAAAAACTCAATAAGGTTAGTAAGGCACGACCTACCCTTCACAAAACCATGCTGACTATCCCCAATCAATTCATTTCTCTCTAAATAACTATAAATCCTATCCCTAATAATTCTCTCCAATACTTTGCCCACAACAGAAGTAAGACTCACCTGCCTATAATTCCCTGGAAAGTCTCTATTCTCCTTCTTGAACAATGGGACCACATTCGCTATCCTCCAGTCTTCCAGCACTATACCCGTAACCAACAACGACCTGAAGATCAGAGCCAGAGGCTCGTCAATCGCCTCTCTCGCCTCCCAGAGAAGCCTAGGGTAAATCCCGTCCGGCCCAGGGGATTGTTGGGGGCTCCCCTTATGTGGCGGCTTTCCCAGTACATGTGGTGACAGTGCCCTTTATTTACTGCGAGGGGGCTGGGGGAGGTTTGTGATGGAAGGAGTGGGGAAATCTCCATATCCATTTCCAGCTCTATAAGGTCCCACCCTGGCAGCAGGATGGCAGCACCATGCCTCCGATATTCTGTGCACAAAGTGCCAGAAAATGTGGATAGAAAACTTAGCTCTGCAGTTGGCGAGCTACGCACTGGCTCTGACCTCAGCCAGCACCCTGTGCAGACTGCAAAATTCCATCTCCCATCTCTGGTTGTGTTGTCCATGAAAAACTACCTAAGTAAAATACTAGAACCACAATCCCAATCCCCATTCACCACCAATTCCACACCTTACCTTCCCATTGCTGCTGATTCACACGCTGGCCAGCACTTAGTCACAAGGCAAATATATAAAACACAAAATGAGCATTTCAAACAAAATGTTTAACTCAAATCATTCCATATTGCCTATGAAAGTCAGCCAATCACCCTTCTTTTGCACCTTCCTGTGCAGTATTACCCCAGTGGCTGATGCATGTCTGTCCAAAGGTTGCTGACAATCAGTGGAGGACAACTTTTTTTCATAGAAATATACAAGATTCTGCAGGAGTTCAAGAGGAAGCAATGAGGAAAGCAGAGTTGAAGCCCAAGATCAAACACAATTGGATTAAGTAGCACAATAAGATTGATGCATAGGCTGCGTTAATCACTCCTGCTCCAATCTCTTGTGTTCTCGCACACTTGCTAAGCAGTTTTAAGCTTTAGAAGATCTGGCGTCAAACTGGGCTACCTTGGCATGGGAGGCAATCGGCTAGTCTGGCTGTCTGATGGACAACAGCTAGGGTACTGATAATGTGGCAGTGGTGGTGGCAGGACAAGTGTTGTCTTGCTGAGAGAGGGCAGCAGGTTCATACTGCATTTAATCACTAATATTTAGGGTGGTGCCCCAGCAATCGAGTGATGTGATAGAGGAGACCCAGCAAAAAAAAATCCACAGCCATGTGGTGGGCACTCTGAGCTTCTGCTACAGCACAGAGAAACCAAGTGGAAACCACCTGGGCTGAAATGAAAGCTAAAACATCAGCCACCAGAGGCTGTGCCAACACCCCGTCAACAAGTGCGCCATTGGGAATTGTCCATCACTAACACATTCAGAAGGACAAACTCCAAGATCTGCATTCAGCTTTTCATTCTTCATTCTTCTCTATATTGGGCACAGTTTGCCTGACAAGCTTCACAGTGCAACCAGCATTTTGTTGTGAATAATGTTATTCTGTCCACTCCTTGCTCCATAGAAATGCACCTCTGACCGGCCTCAACAGTACACGTGGATGATCACATCCTCTGGTGGGCTGCCACATGCACCATCTCTGCTTTGGCTGCAGATCCAATGTTCCACCAGATGCAGATCCCACTTCTAAGCACTCCTCTAAGATAGAGGCAGCATCAGTATTGGAGCCACTGTCTGCGAATGTGAAATTGAGTGACATTCTCTCTTATCCAAACATAGTGGATTTTCCAGTCGAATTTTCTATCCCACCTGCAATGATTCCTGCAGCGAGCAGGATGGGAAATTTACAATCTATATCTTGTTGAAAATTATTCACGTTATGAATATTGGTGAGAAAAAATCATCCTAAATCATGCATTCAAAATCATTGTGCGAACTTAAAAAAAAAATCACCACACAAAATTGAAGGTTGTAGTTTGCAGTTCTTTGAAATAACCTGTGCAAACAGTGTACTTTTGTCAGACATCTGTAAATGATATACTTGGCTATACTCTACAACTTTTCCAATCTATACAGCTATATCCTGTTGGAGAAAAGTTAAAACCCCTGTAACAATGATAGTCTCAGTCCTGCCCTTTACCTTCTGAGTCGCGAGCTTAAATTTGCCTGCGGGATCTAAGCAGCTCCCCTTTCACTAATGGGCTCGTAAGGGTCACAAGTGAACTGATATCCTCCTCATGCAGCCAAGTGGCAGAGTCGACGCACCCTGGACTGCTTGCTAGCACATATTTGGCAGTGCAAACTGTGCCAAGTTTCACATTCCAATCTCAGAGATTGGTTACTTTCTTGTAGGTACAAGGTATATGTTCCATGCCTGGGGGGAGGGAGCAGAAAGGGGAAGAACCAGAAGGGTTCTAACCAATATCTCAATTCAATCTCTCATCCCTCTTGATTGCCATTTCTTTGCAACGTAAGAGCATGTACTGTAATGCAGTAAGGTAAATAAAGTACTCCATACACAGGCAACGCTTGTGATGAGAACGTATTGGATTAAATCCAAAAATAAAATTAAGCTGTTGTAAAATACTTTCCCAATACAATTAATGATCTGAAAGATGAAGTCACTAGATAAGTATGGATATGAGAGCACTGCTACTGTCAGGAGAAGAATTTCACTTGAGTGTTTTGGTCTCAACTTGACCACTGTGGAACACAGAGGATGGAATTTTATGGCCTCACTCAGGCAAGATCATGAACTCCAGCCCAAGGCCAACGATAATTTCTGTCCTGGGAACCTCGCCCACTCCAATTCTGGGGCAGGCAAGGTGGTAAAGTTTCAGTCAGAATCTGTACAGTGCAGAAAGAGGTCATTTGGCCCATTGAGTCCACACTGATCACAAACCTACCCAGGCTCTGTCGCTGCAATCCCTGTTTACTTATGCCAGTCCTCCTAAGGGGCAATTTAGTATGGCCAATCAACTTAACCCACACATCTTTGTACATGAGAGAAAACCCACACAGACAGGAATTGAAACCATTGCTGGAATTTTACTGTCTTTCGCACCTGCAGCTTGCAAGGTCCCGCCCGAGGCCAACAGAGAATGCCATTTTGCAACCCTCACCTATCCCTATTCCGTATTTTACGTGAGGTGATAAAATTTGGCTGCATGTCCTTGGTGCTGTGTGCCAGCAATGCCAAGGCAGCACTGGAAGAAATTAATCAGAATAGATTTCCATTACTTATATTGGATTACAGGAAGGTATAAGTACATCAGACATCTCAATCTATTCATCAGTGCAACATGACCTTACATCTTTCCCATGTAATATCAGTAGCCAGAGTAACTCCTTTCAGGGCGACCGCTGGCAGAGGTCTATAATACTAAGCATCACCATAATACACAGATGACATCTTCGCCAATGGGGAAAATGTCATCAGGTGTAGAGATCCAACACCATTTGAGATGGGAAAGATCCAACTGCAATTAAACAAAAGTGAGGAAAAAAATAACTTCTGTTTCCTAGGTTCTAATCATTTTGAATTTCCTGTAAATGGAAAAGGAATGAAGCCATTCCCCTGCTGGGGCTTCATGGAGGTAAATGTATTGAGACACAAATACCAAACATTAAGCCATCTACTCATGGACAATGCTCAAATCAGCTCAAAACCAGACAAATGACCATCTTAATTCTAGTTTATATTGAAAACTAAGATCAGTGCCACTTACTCAAATTTAGCTGGGATTTGAAACAAATCTGCCCAGTAAAAATGGGAAGAGTTTAGGGTCAGATGCTTGTTTTAAACATCATCTGATTTAACTTTCCAGTGAAGTTTAGGAGTGTAATATCAGGCTGACCACAGGTTAACATCACAGCTTATATCTTTCACATCGGATGATTCAATGGGAATTGCATCAAGAAGACACAATGACTGCTGTTAGCCAGAGGCAGATGCCAGCTTCACCAAGGTAGATGTTTATTTCCTTTCTTTTCAAGTTTATTCCGTTTCCCTCCTTGTTTTTTTGTAGTGGAGGTACAGTTTCATGTTGCTGGAAGCTTTCAAATAACTCACCCAAATAACCTCTGACCAAGAGGGAATTTTTTCTAATCTATCATCCAGGGATGTTGAATTCATTATACCTCTATTGCCTTTTGAAGTGAGCCAGCTATTTTACTGAATTATTGGCCTGTCTGACTACATTCCACATCATGTGACCAGAAACTCCATATTTACATTTGCATCAAATTCATCACTAAGAAGTTTATTGCCAGCAGTATTAGGAGCACTCCAGTTTGCGTCAGAGCTTAAAGTTTATTTATTAGTCACATGAAGCCTCACATTAACATGTCAATGAAGTTACTGTGAGAGTCCCTTAGTCACCATGCTCTGGCACCTATTCGGATATGTTGTGAGATAATATAGCATGGTTAATACACTTAATCAGCATGTCTTTCAGACTGAGGGAAGAAACAAGAGGCAGAGGAAATGCGTGCAGACATAGGGAGAACATGCAAAATCCATACAGACAGTGACCCAAGCCAGAATCGAACTCAGAGGCCTCTGGCGCTGTGAGGCAACTGTGTCACCATACTGCCCTGTAATGCGAATTAACCTATAGAAACATTTGATTCTAAATTGGACACTGAAGGGAAACAATGTCCGTGAAACTTACTCTGTGGCACCAATCAAGTTCACAAAGATCACAATATATTTGAAAGATCATCATCAGTTGTTACAACCGAGCATATAACTATTAAAAGTTCCAGTAAATAATTACCTCTAGATGCACTCTACAAACCTCAGGGTATATTTGACATTAGCCTGGTTTTAATTATTAGGAATATAACGAAAGTATACAGACACAGGTCAATCACAGTAATGTCAACACATTATAAAACAATTATGTATTCCGATAGCATTACCAGCCTTTTCCCTTTGTAACAGACATGCTGTGTGTTTCCTTGTCATACAGCAGCTTGTAAAGGTAAGGCAAACAAGGCTTCAAAGAGCCTGGGTAGCTGTCAGTCAGAACTTGCTGACTACTTTAAATTATGTTTAACTGTGTCAGAGGCACAAAAGTGCCCAAGGTGTAGAAAAAGCTTTCAGTTACTGTATTTATTTAAATATGCTGGTAATCTCCGGGCTACCCGATATTATTTTCCTTCAGTTTATTTGGAACATGATTGGGCAAATCATATGACCCAGTGTCAGAAGCTTCAAATTTCAATCTGGCTGCGAGGATTCTGCATTTATGAACTGCAATGTCTCCCGCACACCTTTCCCTTTTTTTTTGCTCCCCCACCCAGAAAAGAAAATTCTTAGACCACATGAAGAATATTTAGAACGCTATTCTTTCAACACAGCTGTCCCACGTAACCACATCATCATTCAAAATCAACTTCAGTCAAAATCCATTTGTATCAATCTGAACATTTTAATTAAATCATTAAATGCAGGAGACTTTCTTTAATCATAATCCATTTAGAATCAATCCTGGTTACTTAATCAGCTATAAGCAGCCTCTTTTTATATTGTTCGCGGAATTCCCCAAATTGATCTGACACTTTGAGGCTTGGGGCTATAAAAAAAGAGAGAATAACAAGGCGTGCTCAATGATCATATCAATATGTGAATATGTTTCTTTCTCATTACTTTGGCAGCGTAATGATATTCTCTTATTAATTGTTCAATACAATAACCACTGGTGGCCACACTTCCCTAAATTTTCTGCAATTTTAACATTAACTAACTGCACAGTAACTTCAATGTTAATATAAGCCTATTTGTGACACCAATAAATAAATTCAAACTTACATTAGCTGTAAGACGGAGCTATTAATCAAACCATTTTAATGGCACAAGGCTGGGAAGTTAAACAAGGGATGACAATATTCTTGTGCTTTAGTGATTCATAAAATGATAGCGCACCAAAAAACTGGGACACTATTAATTTCTGTTTTTAAAATATATCACAATAAATACAAAAGAGCAACACTCCTGTATTTTAATGTCAGAACGTTATGCATGTAGACAGCATCTTAAGTATATTTTGTTTCCTTTTTCATCTCTTCAGGTTTTTCACAACTAATAATGTTTGGTTTATTTAGAAACACTGCCCCCCCCACACCCCAAGATTACTTACAATAATGCAGCCTTAGGCACTGAAATCCTGTTTACATAACAAATAAAAGATAAAATATGGTCACTGTCAACTCTCATCTTCTCAAGGGAAACACATTACAAATTATTGTAATGAAGAATAGTGTTTAAAGCTTGTATCTGCTTGAAATCACTTCACCTGAGCTTCCGATGCCTCTAGGAAAGGCCTCTTTCATTTATTGGATGTCTGACGGACTTCAACAAACCACTACAACCACCTCAGATCAATCCCTTGAAATGTAGTTTAATTATTTAAAAGGGAGTGAAGTGAGCTTCTTTCTTTGTATTAAAGAACCAAATCCTACCCTCGAGGAACCACATCAAATCACCGTTTAATCCTTATTACTGCCCTAGGCTTCCCTTGATACTGCAGTGTTGTTTTAACTTCATTTTAATACTTACCAGCCAGTTAGATTACTAAAACCTGTCAGCTTTAATAACGTGTGATGTATGGGATTCTTATATTACTCTCAACTAAATCAAAATGAACGAAGCCCTACTTATAATGCTGCATTGTATTCTGAATTTTACTGCATATCTCCCAGATTCATAAAGCAGCTAATATTGTTTTCATAGCAAATTTAACTTAATGAAGCCAACTGGAGTTATGAATACTTGAAACACAGATTTAAATTGTTCAGATTCAAATCTTGCATCTTAAAGTAACATATCTAATGCTCCAAAGCAATGCTATTAGGTTGGTTTTCAATGAAATAACTTTAAAGTTTCAGAGAAATAAAATGGATTCATAAGTTGGTCTGAAATATCAGAAAAGCAACCAAAGCATTGTGGTCTGACAGTGGTGAAGATTTATGTTTGATGTAACTATCATCTCTTAACGATAATCGAAGAGCAATAGTCTGGATAGAAGTTTCGTGATCCCATGGATATGGCCTTGAAGTTTGAAGTTTATTCATTGGTGTCACAAGTAGATTTACATTAACATTGCAATGTGAAAATCTCCTAGTCGCCACATTCTGGCGCCTGTTCAGGTACATTGGGGGAGAATTTAGCATGGCGAATTCGGACTGTGGGAGGAAATTGGATCACTGAGAGGAAACCCACACAGACACAGAGAAAACGTGCAGACTCCACACAGACAGTGCCCAAGCCAGGAATCAAACCATGGGTCCCTGGAGCTGTGAGGCAGCAACGCTAACCAGTGTTCCGCCCTAAAGAACAGGCACAAAATGCACAAAGCTTGGCGTTGAGTCAGCAGTCTGACATGTTCCTTTCCCTGGGCAGTTTTCCCACAGTTGGATTGTTATTGGCAACAACTGCTCACCCAGCGATCGTGGGTAGCCAATTTGAATAATGAACTGTCCAGTTATGGGCTGATGGGGGGATGCCACTCGGATCCTTTCAGACACCGTCCCATTGAGGTAAAAGCCAACAGGTGTCTCCAGACAGCTTGCTAGTGACTAAACGTTTTGAAAACTGTTGTGTTAACAGAACAATTTTCCTAAATAAGCAATTAATATTACAAACAAAACAAATGTTCAAACCAATACATTCAGCAATAGGATTAGATTTTGATTAGCAATTTTCTCATTTGACTATGAAGAAAGAAACATTTATTTGACATCACACCTTCAGGAAAACCAACTTTTGAAGAGTTGTCACAATGATCATGTCAATATAAATCAGATATCAAACACTCAGATTTTTTTTTTTGTTTATCACAATATTTCTCTCCCTTCACCTTTAAATGCCACATGCTATTGTTTAACTGAGCCAGTAAACCAGCCCCTAAGCCTCTGAAAATCCAATTCTATCTAGGAATAGGCAATCTGATTTAATTTAATAAACCATCATTTATTTCTTCAGGCAAGCATATTTCAGTAACTCACCTTGTGGCATCAAAGCAGAATTAGTAGCATAGAAATGAAGATACCAGATGTAGATGCCTATACTATATAATTCCATGTCATATCAAGGTTTCCAATGGCCACCAAGTCACTTCCAAGACTCCAATTGGAGTTCCATACTGTTTATTGAAAAATTAACATCTAAGAACACCTGACAGTGATATTAAACAGAAATCTATCCGGCAAGTAGAAAACTATGATTTTTATCACAGATGTGCCCAGTATATATAAAAGAGATCAGTGTACAATATATCCTGCAAAGGAAACTCCTTACAAATAAATTTGACCAAAATCAGATAACAAGATTTGAGAAAAACTTGACTTTGCTTGCAAACCTTATTGATATTTTTTGCCTCGAGCAGTCTGCAAGTTAGTACCAAAGACATTTTACAGTGCACAACTTTGTTTAAATTATGTCTAGATTTAGCTTTCCTTAATTTAGTTAATGAAATGTTACATAATCCAGGAATAAAGTCTACATTGTCACTCGCCAATAGAAATAGATCTGTTTTCACTGAGTCCTTTGTAACAAAATAAATGAACCTGACAAAGCTCCAATTTTTTAAAACCCTTGAAGGTTTTCTTCAATGTCACACTGAATATGAAAGAATATTCACTGAATATAAAGGATAGATTCCGATTTCTCCTCCTACTTAACAAATTCATTTGGCCACCCTGAACTCTAGCCATAAGGCAAAGTGAGGGCTATCCCATGTAGACAACTTTGCAACTTCTTGTGACAGAGTTTCTGTCAGGGCTTCAATGGAAACCGTATGGATGAAAATCAGAATAGGGAAAGTCATGAATAGAGAAGGCCATGGCAAACCAGGTACTAAAAACACAGTTGAGGTAGGACAACTTCTCAAGATGAGTTTTGCATTTGCCTTCCTTATTTGTAAGAAAAAATCAATTTCACTTGATTATTTTGTAGTGATTCACCACCTTTCAAAATTAAGCAGCCATGAGTCAACTTCCAACGTTTGAACAACTTTAAAGCAACCGCATAAAAGCGACCAAAGCAGCCAAAATGAAAAAGACTTAAAGCAGCACATATCTATAAACTCCATGTTTGCTAACCTTGCAGCTTTGGCCTGGAATCTCCAGGAACTGTAAATCAATCTCCAGGCCACTTGGTTGTACGTGCAACCCAGCAGAAAAACCAGAGGGACATTGAGAAAAGATTGCTTCACCAAATACAAAAATATTGAAAATGGGAAATAAAAGCCATTTGTTTAGGCGTCAAGCAGCATCCAATTAGGCAATGAGTCTTTGTGCTTTCCATTTGGCATTGAAAAGCAATGTGTCACAAGAATGGATGTGTAGGATGACTAATGGTTGGAGGATGGGGTAAATCATGTGACATAACCTCCAGGGTGACACTTAATTACAGTTGGCAATACTAATATATTCCAACCACATAAATGCATGAACAAAGTGTGAAAGCACCTCTTGCACAAAGCCATCAAATAATATTACAATTAGAAACAACAGAATTAAAGGGGAAAATATTAATTCTTTTGTTATTCAGTAATATAATGGCAATATTTCAACTCTTGCAATATAAATAAATGTCAAGGTGTTATGAGGACAGATTCATTTAGAAAAATATAAAGGCTTTTTGTAATGGTGTGCGTCTGCATTATTGACAAAGACATGGCTGAGTTTCCAAATTCCAATCAAAGTCATCAGCAACACGCTATATCAATCAGCAAGACTTGCTACTGATGCAGCAGAGGCGGAGTTGGAACTGTGATATTACAATTTTGGAACTGAAAAGAGGAGGAAAATAAATGATCTGCAAAAGCAAGTCAGGACAGCAACAACCAACATACTTGCCCAAATGTATGATGTAAGTAGGGCAACCAGCACTTTCTGATTTGTGCAAAGCCTTTGAAACTTCCTGCCAACCACCACCAATGGATAGAATTCTCCCATGCTCCTGCCAGCAGACTCAATGGGTAGAATTCTCCCATGGCCCTGCCAGTTTAGTAAGAAGTCTCACAACATCAGATTAAAGTCCAACAGGTTTATTTGGTAGCAAAAGCTTGTCTGCCATTGTGCACCAATGGGTAGCATTCTCCCATGCCCCTGTCAATAGACTCAATGGGTAGAATTCTCCTATGCTATTGACTGCACAATCAATGATGTGGAGGTGCTAGTGTTGGACTGGGATAAGTACAGTAAGAAATTTCACAGCACCAGGTTTATTTGGCAGCACAAGCTTTTGGAATGTTGCTCCTTCTCCAGGTGAGGCAGCAGAGGGGAGAATTCAGCAGGAGGCCCAGAAATTGGTTTTACCTTTGCACAAAATTACAGTAGAATCTCCCAATGGTGCCAGCAAGGTGGATTGGGAATCCCACTGGAAGCTGGCATCATACCAATTTGCATCCTGCCAACAGAATGCGGTTGATGTGCCAACCAGAATCTTGCTCCCAATCCCAATTCTAAGCAATGCCAGCAGGAAAATAATCTGGACCAGAACACGTCTGGACAAATGTGGCTTCCAGAAGGCAGAACTAACCAGGGTACCCATGCCCAGACGGCACCACTCCTCTGTCGCCTGACATTTGGGGGACCGTGATTGGTCCTCCTTCACTCCAGCGAGCTCTCCCGCTAGTTCCCTGAAAGTAGCTACTATAAAGCTACTTTAGGGTAGCTCTGGAGCTACTCTAAAGCCCGCCAGAATGAAATACTCCTGCTGGGCTCAGAGAAATCAGCCTCGGACCCAATAATCACATTTAAATCATATTAAAAATCACTTACCTGGTGTGCCTGCCAGTTTCCAGAATGTGCCGGATATCTGTCGCTTGGAGATGTATGTGCATTACGAATGCCTGCACAAATCCGCAAATCAGCGGATGCACGATTCTCCCAATCCGACCTATCAAAAAATTAGTGCGTTGGGATGCGGGAATCGTGGCCTTTGTTTATAATAACAGGTCAAAGGCTAGGAATTCTGTGGCAAGTAACTTACCTTTCAATTCCCCAAAGCCTGTCCACCACCGACAAAATCAAGAATGTGCTAGAACATTCTCCAGTTGCCTGGATGGGTACAGCAATAACAATATTCAAGAAGCTTGATATCATCCAGGACAAAACAGCCCACTTGACTGAAATTGCATTCACCGCCTGAAACATTCACTCCCTTCACCATTAGCACACAGGTTTTAGCAGTGTGCGCCATATATAAGAACTGCTGCAGCAACTTGCCAAGGGTCCTCTAACAGCATCTACCAACTTCCCGGCCTCACTACTTCGAAGGATAAGTAAATAGTCTCACAACACCAGGTTAAAATCCACCAGGATAAGGACAACAGGGGACAGGAATACCACCCTCATCAGCAAGGTACATCCCCACAAGCCACACATCCTGACTCGGAATTACAATGATGTCTGGAATTCCCTTCCTAACAGCACTGTGGGTGTACCTACACCAGAGGACCACAGTCAATCGAAAGGTTGACTCACCAACACCTTCTCAAGGATGGTTAGGGATGGGTAACAAATGCTGACCTCCCCTCAGCACTCACATCCCACAAAACAGGAAAAAATAAAAACAAGAGTGGGTAAAATTAGTCAAGTGATTTCAGTACGGAGAGATGTGGGCAATATGAGAATTGACCCAAGTACTTTTTAAATGGTGAGGATTTCAGATGATCTAAATAGATTTAGGGATCCACGTACAGAGGCCAATAAAATGCATTAGGTTTAAAAAAAATCAGAAAGGTTAATGGAGTGTCAATCTTTTAATTAGGAAGTGAGAATATAAAGGGAAGGAAATGTTGTTACAGTTATATAAATCATTGTTTAAACCACATCTGGAGTACTGACCACAATCCTGGGCATTATACTTTAAAGGATATATTGGGTTTGGAAGGAGTGCATTATATGTTCACCATAATGTTGCCAGGACTGGATTTTTGGATGGTAGGACCTCTCACACCATGACAAACACATCTCCGGTTACCCCTCCACCATTGAATGCTCAGCAGGATATTAATTTTTTTAAGGGTAAAACTTGCACACCTATCTAGGGAGGAGTTAGATCAGTAATAAATTTTATTTACTCTCCCAGTCACACTGCTCTAAAACAATCGGAGAAAAGTAATAAAAGATGCACAAAGAACAATACAGCACAGGAACAGTCCCTTCAGCCCACCTAATCTGTGCCTACACAGATGCCTCTCTAATCTAATATTTTCTTGTGTCTGCTTGGCCCATAGTTCTCTGTCCTCTGCCTTTTCATGTATCTATCCAGATGCCTGTTGAACATTGTTGTGGAATCTGCTTCCACCACCTCCTTCAGCTGCGCATTCCAGGCATTCACCACCCTCTTTATGAAAAACTTGCCTCTTGCATTTCATTTAAACTTTCACCCTCTTACTTTCATAAGGATGTATACCATCCTTTCATAACTGAATTGTCTCTGGTATTATGTTTCATTCAGTCTCCTACTAACTGTAAAGCTGATGGACAAGTTGCTGAAGCCAATCTCAGGTACTGACCTTGTAGCCTGCTATACCTATCTGGGGAAATACCTTCACATCTGCCTCATTTCCTCAGGAATCTCCTTTACAATGGAGATTTTTTTTTAAAAAAATAAGCTATTTGCATTCTCACCTCAATAGGGAATAGCGAGAGATAGTTATTTATAAATAGATGGAACAATTAGCAAAATACTGCTGAAATCTGAAACAGAATGGGGCAGCATGATAATACAGCTGCTTCACAGCACCAGGGACCCAGGGTTCAATTTCTGGCTTGGGTCACTGTCTGTGTGGAATTTGCACATTCTCCCTATATCTGCGTGGGTTTCCTCCAGATGCTCCATTTCTTCCCACATTCTGAAAGATATGCTGGTTAAGTCCATTGACCTGAACAGGTGCTGGAATATGGCGAGTACAGGAATTTGATAGTAACTTCATTGCAGTGTTAGTGTCTGCCTTACTTCTGACTAATAAATAAACTTTAATCTAACTTTAAAGAATCAGAAGAATAATAGTTTGGTAGTCTGTGAAGCATCCTTAAGAAAGCTACCAAGGAACTAATAGTTATAATTTATTCTTCAGCCAAGGGAAACAGTCCAACTGTCCACATCATAGGCTGAAATCCAGTTGTGGCACAAAGTGGTTCATTGGAAGGGGTTCTTAGAGGGTGAAAGAAATATAAAAATAAACCTACCATTCTATAATCAGAACAAGCAGAATTCATGCTCCAGGTTAGGCCAAGATTATTTAACTGGAGAGAAAAACTTGGAATTAATAGTTTCTTTTTTTCATTCATTTGTGGGACATTGGCATCACCGGCTGGTGAACATTTGTTGCCCATCCCTGGTTGCCTCTGGAGGGCAGTTGAGAGTCAACCACATTGCTGTGACTCTGGAGTCACATATCGGCCAGACTAGGTAAGAATAGCAGATTTCCTTCCCTGAAGGACATTAGTGAGCTAGATAGTTTTTCTGACAATCGTGTTCACGGTCGTCAGTAGGTTCTTAATTCCAGATTTTTTTTTATTGAATTCAAATTCCACTCCTGGTGGGATTTGAACTTGGGTCCCCAGAGCATTAGAGGAGCTTCTGGATTAATAATCTAGCGGTAATACCGCAAGGCCATCACCTCCCCTTCAAGCTAGAGAAGTTATCAACGGAGCATTAAGACTGAGAAGAACATCACTTATTTGACAATGCAGTGCACCAGTCAGAATCCCAGACCCTGAAGTACAATCACTTTTAAGTGGAATTTAAACTGGGAAGCTTTCCATATGATCCACCCAGATTACTTCACAAAGAAGCACAATGGTGGACAAGAGGAGGTTAAGCTCTATTCTTGGAAGGTTCATGATGGAATGTTGAAAGTCTGGAAACCTTTGAGTAGACATAACTTGACAACAAACCCAACACCACTCATCATTCAGCACTGGCTCCATGAGTAGAGAATTTACCAAAAACCCATTTCACTAAATGCTATTTGCAAGGTACCCACACAATATGTGAAATCATGTCTTCCACATATTTCTCAGTTTGGACTTTACAAAACTTAAAATTTATAAAACACTGTTATAAAATGTTGTAAATTCTTTAAATGCAGGAAATTTCAAGTTAGCTTTAGATCTTTCACTTTCTTGGATTCTGTAATGCTTGTACACTGCTTCATCTACATCCTGGAGAAATCTAGCTTTGGCCCCCAGGTAGCAATGCAAAAGTTCCTCCAACTTCATTTTCACCAAACCACATCATTGCATCAACATTTCAGTTAGTGTGGGACACCATGTCATGTTGTCTGGTCTTCCCATTACTATTTAAAGCCATGGGACCCTTAGCAATCCTCACAAGTACAGAACCTTAAACAAATATTTAATCGCATTTCCCTGAACCTCAATTTATCTGCAGACAATATATTCCTGTTGCTGGAGAACTCTTAATCCTTCCTCCCATAGCTAATACAATTAATTCAACATTGTGGTTGGATTTCAAAGCAGAAAGTTAACTGGTAAGTCCTATGAAGAGTGATTTGAAATATATTTGTGAGGTCTTTCAGTGTCTCTTATAAAGAACCCCATTTGAAAGTAGATCTATAGCAATTAATGCTCTCTGACTGAGTGAAGTGGGGATAAGCCACAATGGAAATTTCAAGACATAGGTTTTCTTAAAATGTACAAGACATGAGACAGCAATTCAAGCTGTCCATGGGCATTTTTGCAATTTAGAAAGGCATAAACAATCTCTTTGGGTTGGAGGTGCAACCTTTGGATCCATTAGAGCCAGAATATTTTAATTAAGCAAGAAATTAGCAAATTGCATTTTGAGCCCAGAAGATATAAAATATTTAACAATTGTGAGATCATAATATTTACAGAACTACTGAGTGTATAGAATGACTAGTTTTGGCTACTGATCAGGGCAGGTGCTGATGTTCTGACTTGTAAGGCGACCTCCTTCTGTGCAAATGTTTGCATTTCCCTAAAGTGAAAGCTCCCATTGTTAATGTGCCAGTCCCTTGATGGGAAAGAGATTATCCTGCATTGTGTGGGGAGCCATTCAGGTATTTCCACTGGGAGAATACATGGCTAAAAAGCATGAAACAGGTTACCAGATGTGGACCAGCATGATGAGGGCCCTTCCATTAGGAGACCGTATGAATCCATTGCTCTCTGGAGTTTAGAACAGGATTGATCAACCATGAGATCTAGCAGAGCATCCAGTTTTTCTCTCTTTCTGTCTGGGAAGTGGAAATGTTCGAGACCTTCAGGTTTCTAGGTGTCCAGATCACTGACAATTTGCTCAGGTCCTTCTACATCAACAGTATAGTTCAGAACGCCCTACTTTCTCAGGAGGCTGAAGAAGTTCAACATGTCTGTTCCAACTCCCACCAATTTTTACAGATGCATTCTTTCCAGACGTATCACAGCTTGATATGGCTCTTGCTCCAACCAAGAATACAAAAAACTACAAAAGTTTGTGAATGTAGCTCAGTCCATCATACAAACCAGCATCCCATCTATTGACTCCTTCTACACTTCCTGCTGGCTTGGAAAATCAGCCAGCATGATTAAGGGTCCCACACACCCAAGATATACTCTCTTCCGCCTTCTTCCTTCGTTAAAAACATACAAAAATCTGAGATCATATACCAACCGACTCAAGAACACACTGGACATACTCTCTTCCACCTTCTCCTCTGCTGCCATCAGAACTTTGAATGCACCCGATCTTATATTAAGTTGATCTTTCGCTACATGCTAGCTGTGACTGTAACACTACTTTCTGCATTTTCTCCTTTCCTTCTCCCCAGTGTAGTCTATCAATGGTTTATTTTGCCTGTACAGTGCACAAGAAACAATACTTTTCACTGTATCCCAACACATGAGACAATAATAAATCAAATCAAATCAAAGTCCTTCATTTTTTCTGCATTCATGATTTCACTATTCTTTTCTTGATTCTGTCTGGAAGGTTAAAGAGAAAGGGAAAGGGGGGAATTTCACAAGAGTTTTTCAGAACACTCTATCGCATATTGTGATGTCTTTCTTGCTGAATTGGATGACAATGTAAAGCTGGTTACTTCTTATTGTAGTTCATCCTAATGAATTTAAAAACATATTCATAAAAGCACTGACAATGAGAAACATTTCAGTTACAGAACCTCTCATTGGCATTTCGTGTGCAAACATCATTCGGCTTACAACAATGTACAGCAATGATAACATATGTGTGAGAAACCTTTGTCCTCACTGGTTCTGAGGAAGTGCCATTCTGAAGTTGGGTCAGAACAGGAGGAACTTCACTCTCCATCCAGCTGTGCTTGCGTTGGAAAATTGTGCGTCTTGAGTCTGTGATTTACAATTTCCACTTGCAGCAGACAAAACAGGAAAATCTGGTATCAAATGGAAAGTGTTCTATTCCCATCTCAGGTTCAGCATTCTTCATCATTGTGAATAGATTCAAAAATTTAAGAAATTTCATAAATTGCAGCAATTTATTACTGTTGCCCCTATTGCATATATATGTAGAAATAATTAATGTTTCAGTTAACATGATGTAAAAGATTCCATCTTCCAGGAAGTTTATATTCCTTCTAACTTCTGCATGTATTAAATGTGCAATGCCCATAGGGGAGGGGGGTAGAGAACACAGTGCACATTAGGTACTGAACTAAAATTCACCTATTCAGTACCTCTGCCACTGACTCACTATGATATACTGGATCTAGAGAGACTTCCTAATATAAAAAACATTGGTGGACATCTGTGCCAGTGGGAAAGAATCTGAGCAGCCGCTGTGCAAGATTTGTTTGCGTTTGAAAAGTCAACTGTATTGGGGCACCAAGCCTTCATCATTCATAACTATTGGAATGCTGAGTAGCAGCCCCTGGAAAATGATTTTAGGTCCATAGGCAAGGTCCCTCTTTCCCTTCCACCACCCATTGAATGGCAGTATATCTCTGTTCCTGCCACCTACCCTGCCAATGCCCTCATCAGTGCCACTGAGCCACTGCTCCAGCCTATGTCAGGAGGTTAGAGTCTGCAGTTGGTCTAAGAACAAATTAAGGTCAGCCAGCATGGCCATTGGAATTGCCCTCACTTCACAGGCTGGGCAAGGATCTCACAGGAGCACTAGAGGAGGTAATCAAGCACAGATGACTGACACTATGGATTTTCACAGAGATGATTGGTCTGACATAGACAAATTTTTATTGAGCAGTGGTGTCAAGGAATATGGGCCTAGGGCAGTACATGGAGTTGGACCACAGATCAGCCATGATCTTATTGAAGGATGGAGCAGGCTCATGGGTTTGAATGGCTTACTCTTGTTCCTATTCTTAATTCAGATGTGAAATGAATTAGTAGTATATTTTATTCTTCTAGAGCTCATAGTGCTGTTAATCTTTGTAGTCAAGTGGTAGCAAGACCCATGTGTCTAGACTGATTGAAAGCAATTGGAAGGAAAGATGGTGGTGTTGAACATGGCAAGTCTGTTTGTGTATTGTGGAGAGTAGGTTCAGTCAGGAAAAGCCAGTTGCTTTCTGGTAGTTCCTGCCCTTCATGCTGCACATCTCGCTGCCCTGAGCTGGTCCCTCACTGTAGCAAAGTTATGTTGCATGGGTCACATGAGCATAAATCAGAACGCGCTGTCAGATCACTCTCTGAATGGCTGAGGCATTGGAAATTTTGCCCAATCACACCAATTTTATTGCTGGTGGCATAGTTGGTTCAGGTCTGCCCTTATATTTCCCCATTTTCTGTGGTCGTAAGACATGTCTGGAAGATATATGAGTTGTTGTCAAATAGCCAATCAATGACCTGAATGCCCAATTGGAATAAAAGTGGCACAGAGAATGGCACAGGATGAATGAAATATAACTGCTGCCAATAAACATGTCTAGAGCAGCATAACGTGGTTACTAATAACAGGTCATTCAAGGAGTTTCTCTTTCTCTATAAGAGATAGAATATCATAGAATAGAACACTACAGCACAGAACAGGCCCTTCGGCCTTCGATGTTGCGCCGACCAATATAAAAAGCAATGCCCCTCCAAACTAAACCATTCCCTTCTCTTCCATATACTTATCAACTAACCTCTTAAACGCCACCAAACTTGGCGCATCTACAACTGCTGCAGGCAGGGCATTCCACTCCCGAACCACCCTTTGGGTAAAGAACCTACCTCTGATATCCGTCCTATAACTATCACCCCTTAATTTAAAGCTGTGTCCCCTCGTGCTAGCTTTCTCCATCCTAGGAAAAAGGCTATCACTGTCCACCCTATCTAAACCTCTAATCATCTTATATGTTTCGATTAGGTCCCCTCTTAGCCGCCTCCTTTCTAACGAAAACAACCTCAAATCCCTCAGCCTCTCTTCATAAGACCTGCCCTCCATACCAGGCAACATCCTGGTAAACCTCCTCTGTACCCTCTCCAAAGCCCCCACATCTTTCTTATAATGCGGGGACCAGAACTGCACACAATACTCCAAGTGCGGCCGCACTAGAGTTTTGTACAGTTGCAACATGACGTTGCGGCTCCGAAATTCAATCCCTCTACCAATAAAAGCCAAGACTCCATATGCCTTCCTAACAACCTTCTCGACCTGACTGCCTACTTTCATGGATCTATGCACATACACACCAAGATCCCTCTGTTCATCTAGACTACTAAGAATCCTACCATTTGCCCTATACTCTACACATTTATTATTTCTGCCATAGTGCATTACCTCACACTTTTCCACATTAAACTCCATTTGCCACCTCTCGGCCCAGCTCTGCAACTTGTCTAAGTACCTCTGCAAACTATAACACCCCTCTTCACTATCTACCACTCCACCGACTTTAGTGTCATCTGCAAATTTACTAATCCATCCTTCAATACCCTCATCCAGATCATTTATAAAAATTACAAACAGCAGGGGCCCCAAAACAGACCCCTGAGGTACACCACTTATCACCGAACTCCACGATGAATATCTCCCATCAACCACCACCCTCTGTCTTCTATCTGCTAGCCAATTCCTAACCCAATTAGCTAAATCACCCTCTATCCCATACATCTGCATTTTCTGCAGAAGTCTTCCATGGGCCACCTTATCAAACGCCTTACTAAAGTCCATATATACCACATCAACCGCCTTACCCCCATCCACCTCTTTAGTCACTTTTTCAAAAAACTCAATGAGGTTAGTAAGGCATGACCTACCCTTCACAAAACCATGCTGACTATCCCCAATCAATTCATTTCTCTCTAAATAACTATAAATCCGATTCCTAATTATTCTCTCCATGTCAGACTAATGATGGGAAGAATGTAAGGAAATGTCTGAGTTGGTTCCTGTGCGAGTCAATGATATAGACCAAGCTTGGTGTTCTCCTCATTCGGTCTATTTGTGTACAGGTTCCCTCTGGCATGGAGAACGTCAATCTCCTGCAAACTGGGAGATGTTGCTGAGGTCAGCTGCTGCAGCCTGAAACAACTCATGGCCACTGTGACTTTGACAACCACACGTTGTGTTATCTACACCCTGATTTGTGACTAGACTTATGGCAAAACATCATCTCAGCCAACGTGGTGAAACACAGGCATCGCTCACAGTGCCACTTGGTGAAGGGCTACCTGAAAACCAGCCATGGGCTCCTGCACAGTTCTCTTCCACTTGTCATAAATATTCCCACCAATCTTCTTCAATGATTCCTTTTCTTCTCCTATCCCAAAGACAACTCCACCAAAGCATCACATTTGAAATGTGTTTCTTTCCAGATCAGACAAAAGCAGTAGGACAAATGTGTTCCTAGATATCAGAATCACTTGTCTGATAGGGCAAATAGGTAACAAACTCCAAAAAAGCCAACTGACAGCCAAGGAGACATGGTCATTTTAAAGAATTCTCTTGCTGGATCCTTGCTGAGTTTCATAGAATCTTACTGTGCAGAAGGAGGACATTCAACCCACTGACTCTGCACCTCCACAATTCCTCACAGGCCTTATCCCCACAATTCCATACATTTAGTCTAGCTAGTCCTCCTAACACTAAGGGACAATTTAGCATGGTCAATCCACCTAAATTGCACATCTTTGGACTGTGGGAGGAAACCTGAACACCCGGAGGAAACCCACACAGACATGAGGAGAATGTGCATACTCCACACAGACAGTGACCCAAGCTAGGCATTGAACCCATGTTCCTGACGCTGTGAGGCAGCAATGCTAACCACTAGGCCATTGCCATGATTTGTCAGAAGGGTTTATCGTATGAAGAGTCTAGTGTTGGAATAGACTAACTTTTCAGAGGAGTGTCTCTACAAACCTGGGACCTTTATTTCATTCTGATGAGGCACACAGAAAAATAGCCCAACCCAAAATGATAACAGAGATTTCCCAGCATATGAGAGACATATGTTGCCCATCGCACTGGAGCCACAATCAGCCACTTCACACCTGTAAAATGGGAACAGCACGATCGAGTTTCTAGCCCTTTGCCTTATAAACTAGCCTATAAGATAGTCACAGCTTGAGTTGAATATACTTTTGATCCTCCCCAGAGATCTACAGTTTGCTGGTTGCCAACAAGGCAAGAAACACTTCACTTACCTATCAGCTAGCCTCTGTTCAGAAATAGGCTTTCTTAAAGTCCGACTCCCACAGGAGACAGGCAGCTGTTTTGACTTCCTGATGAACTTATTTCAGTCTGCACACACTAACACACAATGGACCCTATGTTCTATTTCAAAAGCGGATAGACCTGAATGAAATGAACCTTTTTTTTAGATACAGTGCAATGGGTACATGAAACACAATTGCAGCAAAGGTAATCAATGTTTTCTTGATTTCCTTAAAAAAAGCTGAACAAACTAAAATAAGAATGCATTTGAAAGCATTAAGGATAAGAACAAACAGTAAGAATCGTGTATTCTCTAGGATATGATATGAAAATGTCATCTGAGAATCGTAAATGCACAGAGTTCTAAGTATAAGTTATAAAGTTGGATAAATATTATTGCGGTTTGTTGGACGGATACTGAGAGGAGATTGTCAGAAGAAAATTGATGTTTCCTTGGCTGTTTACCAGTAGGTGGTTGAGTGTGTTGGTTAGGATCCATGCTCAGAATTATTGCACATGGTCCGCATCGAGATTGGGCTTGACTAGTCAAATGGTCTTTCCATGTTCCACAATTTAAGCTGTTCTTAGTTGACAGCAATGTATTGAATTATGAAACAATCATGGAGAGGAATTTGAAGTACAGCTAAGGAATACCACAACCTCTCTGTAAATTAGAGAAGATTGCTCAACAGAAACTGCAAAAATAGAGCACAGAGACAATAATTTGCTTACATAGCCACCAGGCATGTTAATACTCAGGCTATGTTAATGAAACAGTGAAAGTTGACACCAAATAGGTGCTGAACTAATAAGACAAAAATGTTTGAAATTTTGGTTTAATTTTGTTTCTAACTGGTGCTCACCATAATTTGAACTTATTTTGAGATGCGAAGATGGCCCTTGCAAGTTTAGCAACCAGTCACTGATTAGACCGAATTTTCATGGTGCATTACCCATGAGCTCCGCATACCCAATTCCATTGTATGTATACAGTGCATTGGCTGACACAATGCAGCAGAACTCAGTCTGGCTCAGAGATCATGTCAAATAGTATAGAGGTTCTCAGATGCTACAGTGGAGGTCCTGGTAGAGGGGAACCAGAGACAGAACATGTGGCAAAGGAGCTTTTCTTTCCTTTCTCCTGCTGTAGCTGCTGCTCTGACTGGCCTCATAATTTGCCTCTTGTAGAACAAGGGAGACTTCAAGCAAAATGCTTACTGCCCCTTTCTCCTAGTGCCTTCTATGAGGTGGCCAGTAATGATGAATACCAAAGCATCTCTTTGCCAGTGAAGGTTTCAGAGAATTTCCTGAATACACATTTAATAAAATCTTGACAAAGTAGAGTTGCTCCTGACCTAGTCCCCTTCAAATCTCCAACAGCAATTAAACAGTGATGTTATATATCGCATTAAAGATCTCTGCAATGACTAACTTACTCCTAATCAGCTGGTCTATTAGACCACAAGGTCTCCACCAAAAGGCTGTGCCACCTTCTTACTGTGCACTAAGGAGGGAAAGGAGAGGGACAGGAGCAGAAAACTACAGGGCATTTGTCATAGCAAAATTGTTAGAAGCTATTATTAAAGATGTCTGAGCAGGGCACAGCAAAAATATTAATGTAGTCAGGTAGAATCAGCATGGTTTTGTGAAAAGGATATCATGTTTGACTAATTGATTGGAGCTCTTTGAAGAAGTGCGCTGTGGATAAAGGAGAACCTGGGGATGTACTTATTCAGATTCCCAGAAGCCATTTGATAAGATCCCACATCAAAGATTATTATGGAAAAGAATATTTCATGGTGTTGGGGTGACATTATGCATGGATTGAAGATTGTCTAGCTAACAGGAAACAGAGTTGGCATAAATGGGTCTTTTTTCTAGTCTGCAGGATAGAATACTACAGGGATCAGTGCTGAGACCCCAATCTCCCCTCCTTGTGCCAGTTAACTGGCATGCTGGCCAGCAGCACTACATTCCTACCTGTTTGCCCCTTGCCAATAATTTTCTAACGTAACCCGCAAATAAATCCAAATCCAGCATTTAATTTTACTCATTTTGAAAGGAACTAGCCTGTCATATTTCAAGTCTGAAAGTGAGCAGTGTAGATTTTGAAGGATTTCTGGCAACTTGACCCTCTCGAACGTTTTAATCATTGTATTTTCCAATAGTTTTCAACCTGCAATCAATTTAAATGTTGCATTATTTTGATCAAAAAAGAATGAAGACTTGCTCAAAGATTTTCAGAATTACTCTCTGTTTGGAATTTGGAATAAAGTATTCCCTGTTATATTCCGTAACTTTTTTTATTTCTCAGCAGGTAATCTCTTAGTGGCACAAAAAATATTCATGTAATACTAAAAATTAAGTGATTCATGATCATTCCAGCTAATGGTGTCATTAGGTGATTTAAAATTGTACACACTATTGCAAAAGTGCTGCTTGGTGCCTCGGGGTTCACACCATCCTTATGCCTAAAAAATGTCCTTTCAAGTCTGGCTGTGGTATTTTTTTTCCCTTGTCAGAATCTAAGTGTGAATTGTATTTAATGTAAAGGATATATTGCCGGGAGCTTCTGAAAAGGTAGGCCTGAATTTTTCGGCTGTTCACACCCCGCTGTCACTATCAATGAGAACAGAGAATTTGGAGCTCAGCTAAATCTCCATTTGCTGCAGCAGGACTGGAGAATCCCAGCCGCATAGGAGGAGAGTAAGTTGTGCGACTGGGTGACATATGGGAACAAATTTTCCCGTTCCGCCTGCCACAGGAATCGAGGTGGGTGATGGCAGACTGTGGAAAAGTCTGTTAATCTTGAGCAGGATTTTCCAGTTTCAGGGTGACCATAAAATCCCGCCCAAAATCTTCAAGGCATTATATCTGAAATGTTCCATCCATCGGATTCTAGTTACTTGTAAGTGGAAAAGGGGATCACAAGCGAAGAAAAATGTGAACGGTTCTGCACCAGTGAAGTAAACTAGTTTTAAGTTGCACTTCCAAAATAAGCTGTTGTTTTAAGGATAGAGCACTCTACAAACATACCATAAAGTTAACCTGGGAAAAGAGCATTTCAACCATATGGACATATTGGAATCAAGCCTGACCTGAAAAATGCGCCAGGACATATTCAGCCTCTTAAAATAAATAAAGTCAGTAAGAGTTTAAGAAGTGCTTTTGGGAAATCCAAAGCTAAGTAATCAGTAACTTCTGAGAATGCGTCAGCAGAAACTGAAACAAAAATAACGTGCAGAATCTAGGAGAAATAAAATTGGAAACGAAAGTAGCTTCAAAAACACGTGGACATATCACTGTTTAGATTCTGAGTCGCATAAAGACAAAATGAGGTGAATGCTGGTTTGTGTTAAACACAGTGATGGTGTGGGGAACAGCATTTAACATTTGATCTGTTGCACAGTTTGTTCCCTTTGGGACAGTTGAGGGAAGAGTAATCTGAAAGCTACGACATGAGCAAGGTAAGAAGATTATAAGCCTCATTGCTGATTGTGTCTGTTTTCAAGTTCTGAGGAGCTTGGTGATAATCTGAGGTAATGAATGGTGTTATATGATTGTAAGTCTTTCTTTTCTCCTTTTTAATTTACATAGTGCCTTTAATGGGATTAATGTCCCGAAGTGCTTTCCAGCAGCAATATAAAATCAGAGAATTTTCCACTCCCGCCATCAGCGGGAATTGTGGGGGTATACTTAATTTGGTGTTTCTAAATGGCAGGATTAACTTTGTGACTGTTGTTCTACAGACTTTTGCAGCAGGTTAAAGATGCATCAAGTTTCCTGACAATGTTGTGAACCCAATTTGCATTCATTAGCATTTCATACATCTTATTAAAAGGCCATTGCGCTGGAATTAAAATTTTTCTCCAAATTAAGTTTCACTCCAGCTAGAACTTTGAACATTCAGTTTGACAACAGTATATAAATGGTCTGCAGCTGGCAAGCTTCATCCCTTCCCTGACTTTGAGGTCAGGAGATGCAGCTTTATATTTCCCAGGGACCTCGCAAAACTTCACTCGAACACTGTCAGCAAACGCTGTGCCAAAGCTGGAAAATTTGATTTGATCTGATTTATTGCTGTCGCATGTACCCAGATACAGTGAAAAGTATGGTTTTTGCGTGCTATCCATACAAATCAAACCATCCATTGCTCGCAAAGAGTTGCCATGCTCCAGTGACATCTTGAAATATGCAGGTGGTCAATCTGGGATGGCACGGTGGCACAGTGGTTAGCACTGCTGCCTCACCCAGGTTCAATTCCAGCCTTTGGTGACTGTGTGGAGTTTGCGCGTTCTCCTTGTGTTTGTATGGGTTTCCTTCCACAGTCCAAAGATGTGCTCGTTAGGTTGATTGACCTTGCTAAATTGCTCTGAGTGACAGCGGATTGGTAAGATAAATATGTGGGGTTATGGGGATAGGGCCTGGGTTGGTTTGTTGTCAGTGCAGGCTTGATGGGCTAAATAGTTTCCTTCTGCACTGTAGGGATTCTATGATATGCAGTGAGATCAATACAAGAGCCCCATCCTCTCCTGTGTGGAATGATGGCAAGTTAGAGGGCTCAGGTTTATGGGGGAAGATGGGAAAAGTGTTTGGGAAATGGGGGACTGGCAAGAGTGTCCAGGAAAGCAGTGGGGGTGAGGGGAGGTGTCTGGGGAAGTGTGTAGGGGAATGTTAGCAGATGGAGTCAGTCGATGGTGGAGCCCTGAAGGGAGAACTCAGAACATGAGTGATAGGAGGGAATAGTCCCAGTGAGATGGGAGAGTGGGGTGTGGTAAGGTAGCAGGTCCAGGATGAGAATCTGATATTTAAGGATTCCGTGATGGGGAGGTTGGACTTTGCAGAGGACAAAATAGGCAACTTGGATAACATTGAGGAGGGTGGGGAGGAGGGTGTGTGTGGTGGTGGTGGTGGTGGGTGCAGGATCTGGGTGGGCAAAGAGACAGTAATGGGGGCCCCATCTGAGGGGAGGAAAGGCATGTGGATGTAGATCGCACTGGGGCCCAGATAAACAGGGAAGGTATATAGGTGATGGAGGAGAGAAGAATACAGATACTGGGTGAGTCACTGGTGATGGACAGAATTGGATAGAATTCTAGAGTGCAGAAGGAGGCTATTTGGCCATCTAGTCTGAACTGACCATAATCTCACCAAGGCCCGGTTCCCATAATCCCATGTATTTACTAGTCCCCCTGACACAAAGGGGCAATTTAACATGGGCAATTTGGACTGTGGGAGGAAACTCACGCAGACACGGGGAGAACATGCAAACTCCACACAGACAGTGACCCAAGCTGGGAATCACACCCTGGTCCCTGACTTTGCGAGGCAGCAGTGTTAACCACTGTGTCACCCATGGTAGGTGACAGGGGGAAAGTGGAAGATATGGAGTGAGTTTGAAAGATGGGGAGTGCACCATTTTTCTAAAATGACCTTGATCATGCCGAGCCTACAATATTTTTTATTCATTCATGGGACATGGACAATGCCGACTGTCCAGCCTTTAATCCCCATCTTTTATTGCCCTTGTTCAGAGGGTAGTTATGAGTCAACCACATTGCAGTGGCTCTGGAGTCACATGTAGGTCAGACCAGGTAAGGACAGCAGATTTCCTTCTCTAAAGAACATCAGTGAACCGGATGGGTTTTTCCAATAATTGTTTCATGGTCACCATAGATTCTTAATTCTGGATATTTCTTATAGAATTCGTTTTTTTGAATCCTGTGGCGGAATTCGAGCCCGGGTCCCCAGAACATTAGTTGAGTTTTTGGATTAATAGTCTAGCGATAATACCTCTAGGCCATTGCCTCCTCTTGGGTACATCTCATGAATGAATTAAAAAACATTCTGCTCATCCAGTATGAAGCTGCTAATGTTAATCAGAATCACTAACGTTCTTGTAATTTTGCAACAGTGAAAGTTTCTAGAGGCGGAGGTGAGACAGGACTTAGTATTTTCAGCCTACAAGTGAAAATGAGAAGTAATGCACCAGTGTGAAAATGGTTCATTGATTCATCAATACAACACATAACTTGTGCAGCAATGACCCACATAGATTAGTGCTCCCAGTGAGAAGTGAGCACTATCTGCATGTCGATTTTTTTGAGCAGGAAAGGATTATTTCTGTTCCACAGGAAATACTTGAATTTGGTTTATTATACTCTTGAAAGTAGTCGGTTTGGATATGCCTGACATTTGACAGAAAGTGAAAAACTGTGTAAAAATATTGAAAATAGACCATGCTGGCTGTAATTTCTTTTTTAAAGGGTGCAAAATACATAGACAGATGTGATTTTAAAAAAGATGCTATTCAGGAAATATGCAACATGTGGATTACAGTTCTCCCTAATATATAAGGGTTTCTGTGTAGTATTGGAGACACCAGTTATAATTCATAAAACAAAACATTAATTTATACCATTTCAATCTCAGTTTTCTCTTTGTATTTTTCCAAAATCCATTTAAATGCCTTGCAGAGAACAGGTTGGAAATTGTTCCCCACTTTTTTCTAAGCAGCACTTAACAAAGTAGTAACTGTCATTCTCAAAGCCTGACTTTATTAATCTGATAAGAAGTCTCACAACACAGGTTAAAGTCCAACAGGTTTATTTGTAGCAAATGTCACTAGCTTTTGGAACTAGTTGTTCCTTCATATGGTGGGTGGGGTGAGAATACCACATCTTTTCTTATGCCAGTGTGAGTATCAGACTCCATAGAAAACCTGTCAAGTATGACAATTTATGACCACTTGAGAAAGCCTTCTGAGGAATCTAAAACATTCTAGCAGGTCAGTGTTAAATGCTTTGACACCTTCAAATGTCATTATTAGATGTTATGTTGTAATATTGACTTTTTTGTAATGCTATTATCAATCATAGGGCTTTGTCCTGCAAAGATACATTGACTATTACATCAACAGCCATTGTGTAAATGTTGACAGGCATTACTGTACTTTCCCCAGTGGAGAAAGTGTCATAGCACATTCAGAACTGTAGAAAGATGTGTTCGTAAGTTTTGCTGTCATGTTTTAAACTAAGGTTTAAATGTCCAGCCATCTTTATCTTTGAAAAAATGACCCTGCTACTGAAAGTTATAAAATATCTAAGTACCTGCTATACTCGATTGATTGCCAGACAATCTGATATGAAATGGAAATGAAACACCATTTGTGGCTTAAAGTAATTCAGTTTTAATGGACTCCATGTTGATATTTCCCAGGATTTATTTTGATAGTTTGGCTGAGTTTCAGAAGGTCTTGGAACCACTTAGCTCAGCAGAGCGTTGTGTACATATTTGAGAATTTTAAGTGGTTATTAAAGGATTATCAGTCTTTAATGTTGTAAGTGGGTGAGTTTTTTTTAACAAGTTGATCATTTGATGGGATTTAAATTCTGTTGAATGTTTTTATGGAAGGGAGTTTTTTTCAGGATGACATGTCTTTGAATATGACAACTCTATAAAGATTGTTATAAGTTTATGTTTTGAATATCAATTTAAGATATATCCTTTGATTTGCCCATGGTGAATACCGGGCAATGAAGAATACATAGGGACAAGAAGGTGGCATTGATAGTATAAGACAGCATGGCAGGATTGCCATGGGAGCATAAGGGGGCATGGAGAGGCTTGGCATATGTGAGGGCACTTGGAGGAGCATGGGGTAGGCAATGGGGAGGTGAAGGATGAGGATTAGGGGACGCAGGAACTATATTATTGAGCAAACCAAGGTGTGCCTTCTAACCAGGCTGCCCGAATACCTGCATTCCTCTGACACTGCCTGAGGTCTTGGTAAACCTGTATCTTGCCTGCCTGTGTCCCCAAGAGACAAAAACATGGCGGCCATGGGCACTGGGCTCAGATTTCCAAATTCAGGAAATAGCTGGACTCACATTTCCCAAACCTAACATAAAAATTCAGCCCACAATCCTTCAAAACTCTGATGCTCCTCAGGTAGAATTCCAGCTCATTTTCTTAAAAGATTTAATCACTAATTTTCACCTGACAGCAGCTCCTACTTCAGTTTCCACTGGGGGGGGGGGGGTTGAATGAAAGTGCGCGCTTCTCAGCCTTACTCCTCTCGATCTTGGTCACGTGGATCTATCAGGGCCACTTTTATCTGAAGCATCAACTTTGTGCACTGCATAAAGATCCTGGAATAGACCTGTTAGCCTTTTGGTAAGATGTCATTAGCAATCAGCAATGTTTTGTTTAAAGTGGACAGTTTGACACTAAAGGTGCTTACTAGGATAATAAAGCCACAAGATTCTATGGGTTATAAAATAAAAATAAATTTAAATATACAAGGTTAGAAAGATAAAACAATTAACAATATCTAATACTCTAATTTGGGATCAATATGAGATACTTGTGAATTAACAGGCACATGACACTGCCCAACAGGTAACAGATGTGGCCAAGACAAAAATTATGGATTTCCCAACAGTATACCTGGAAATCAGAAAGTACCATGGCTTAGCATATCATACTGAAATTCTGTGTCTCTCATGAAAGATTCCATTCTTTACCTTCAAAGGTTTTGCCTTGGAATTCTCCAAACATTGACCCAACCTTTAACAACAGCCCACCTCGCAGGGTTTCAATCTCGTCTCCCCAGATTCCATTCCCTGGATTCCTGAATCTGCACTCAGGTACCAACTCACAAATACAACTTCAGTTCCTCAGCCACACTGTGCAGAATATTACTGCTCCAAAGTAGTACCTTTGTCTAATCAGCCTGCTGCATGAAGTCACCAAACCTCTGCTGCCTTCTTGGATCTTCAGAGCTTTTCCTGACCCATCTGCACTTAAAGTCAGCTAACTGCAGCTTTTTAATTTAACTGAGATAATCTCTCTCCCCAACCCTGGAGCCTCCTATTGAGGTGTCTCCTGTTGCCTGCTTGCTACATTTTATCTTCAATGGCATGCCACTCTTGGTCATAATGAGCAGGGCTTTTCCCTTTCTGCACAGGCCCGCTGAGTCTGTCCTCAGTCCGAAGACCTGAAGAATACTGAATTGTACATCTGCAGCCCCCTCCTGGTTTCAGAATGGTGGGATTTGGAGTCCAAACCTCTGCTCTCAATGAGAGTAAGTTGACTTGCGCAATCAAATGGCTGATTCTGATCAATGGCTTTAATGTGACTGAAACAGCAATCTTGTATTTGCTTAACACCTCTGCCTGGATCCAGCCCTCGTGTTTTTCTTCACCTGTACCACCACATTCATTTCCCATGCAAACCTGATCACATGGGTCTGTTTCTGCACTGCACTCCTGGGTTACAGGATCATGTGTCTTCACACTCTATTTGCCATATTAGACCAGGCTGAACTATTCCAGGCCATGCCATGCTAGCTGGGGTCAGGTGGGAGGTGGTGATGTATGCGTAGACACACTGATAGATTCTCGGATCTCGCAGTGTGCTTGCATCCAGTGCCTGATCACATAGAGATTACGTAGGAAATACATCCTGAAGGAGGAATCCAAGCAACCCATTCCAATTCAAACTCCACAAAACATTGATGTCAAACTCTGCAAAATGTCTTTTCAAAACACACAGAAACTAGAAGAGGAGTAAGCCATTCAGCTCTTCGTGTCTGATCTGCCATTCATTATGATCATGTCTGATTATCAAATTCAATATCTTGACCCCACTTCCCCCTCATATCCCTTGATCCCTTTAGCCCCAAGAGCAATATCTAATTTCTTGAAATCACACAATGTTTTTGCCTCAACAATTCTGTGGTAGTGAATTCCATATATTCACCATCCACTGGGTGAAGAAATTTCTCCTCAGCTCAGTTCCAAAGGATGTACCCTGTATCCTTAAACTATGACCCTTAGTTCTCCCATCACTGGGAACATTCTTTCTGAATCTACCTTGTCTAAACCTGTTAGAATTTTGTAAGTTTCTAAGAGATCCCCGCTCACTCTTTCATATACAGTGAATATAATCCTAACTGTCTTAGTCTCTCCTCATCCAAGGGATCAGTCTGGTAAACCTTCGCTGTACTCCCTCCATAGAAAGGACATCTTTCCTCAGATCAGGACACCAAAACTGCACACAATATTCCAGATGTGCTGGCCTCATCAACGCCCTCAACAATTGCAGCAGAACATCTCTATTCCTTGTTCAATTCCTCAAAGCAGAAAATCATCAAAAAATGTTTTGAAACTTGATTTTTAAAATTACTTACAGCAAACTGGTATGTGATTGAAGGAGCTTAACAAATTTAGTACACGTGCATTTTTTTCCCAGCGCGCAAAATTAATTAATTTGAGCATATGTACACATATAACATATGACCAACAATACTGAAGGAAATGATGCTCAAGTGAATGTCCACACTGCCATATTTAGACAATATCAACATGCAAACTTACTGATTTCAATTGATTCTGCATTTTCCAACAGTTGGAACGAATAGAGCAGAATTTTCCCATAACGCCTGGGAACGGGAATTGTGATGAGCAGGACACGGAGCATGTAAAGGTCCGTTGACCTCTGGTGGGTATTTTGGCCTTGGAACGAGTACAGCCAGAAAATCCCACTCATAGTGTCCTCTTTGTAGAAGAATTGCATCAAACCTTGGCAAAAGATTTATCGAGCTTTAATCTGACAATTGATGCAAACATCACCAAGAGCACAGTGGACACTGAATTTTATTTATCCTGTTAACTGGTACATGGAAAAATAAAGACTCACATTTTTATTTTCTTTTATTTGAATATATGACTTTTAAAAAACTCTTGAATTACACATAAGGAAAACTTGAGCAAGCTCGCTGTTCATACTGGTCAGGATGGTTCTATTTCCCCTCACTACAATTATACACAGTAATTAACTCCCGTATCAGTATTTCCACATCACTTCTTTGTCCATCTTAACCTATTGAATTTGATTGGCGTTTGACATGCCTTTTAGGATTTTTAAGCTGCCTAAAAGATGGAAAGACAGGCATTAATGGACTTAGTAATTGTATTAAATTGTCTGGGAACCAATCCAGCAATTAGTAATTCATATGTAATAAGCAGACGGTTAATATAGAATTAAATTTGATAAAGCATATTTAGTTGTCCCTATCTCACAGTAATCTGCAAAACAAAATCTGTGGGGGTTTAAGTTTAGGCACTGCATCACCATGTGTGGCAACGAAGTAGTAACACAAATCCATTCAGCTTGAACAAGCTGAAAGGCTCCATTCCACAGCATAATTCAATAGTCATTTTTATTGTCTTTTGAATAATGTTCTTTGGGCAAAGATGATGACAGCTTAATTGCTGTCTATAATTTTGGAGCCAGGAAATATATTTACCTTTCAGAATGCACATTGCCTTTTAAACAACAGGAATTACACCTCAAAAGAAAGTCAAAAGAACAGAAGAACTGGAGCAGGAATAGGCCATCTGACCCCTCGAGCCTGCTCTGCCATTCGATAAGATTGTGGCTGATTTTTTTCACGGATTCAGCTCCATCTACTTGTCCACTTACCATAATCCTTAATTTCTTTACTGTTCAAAAATGTATCTATCTTTGCCTTAAAAACATTCAACAAGGTAGCCTTAACTGCTTCACTGGGAATTCCACAGATTCACAACTCTTTATGTGAAGAACAATGTAAACAATTCCTCCCCACTTCAATCCTATATCTGCTCCCCATTATTTTGAGGCCATGACTCCCAGTTCTAGTTTCAACCGCTAGTGGGAAAAAACCCCTTCTTCTATCTTATTTCCCTACACAATCTTATGTGTTTCTATAAGAACTCCCCTCATTCTTCTGAATTCCAGTGAGTATAGTCCAGGTCTACTCAGTCTTTCTTCATTAGCCAATCCTCTCAACTCCGGAATCAACCTAATGAATCTCCTCTGTATCTCCTCTTTTGCCAGTATATCCTTTCTCAAGTAAGGACATTAAAACTGTACATAGTACTCCAGGTATGGCTTCACTAGCACCTTATACAGCTGCACTATAACTTCCCTGTTTTTAAACTCCATCCTTCTACCAATGAAGGACAAAATTCCATTTGCCTTCTTAATTACTTTGCTGCACCTGCAAACCAACTTTTTGTGATTCATGTACAAGGACGCCCAGATTCCTCTGCACAGCAGCATGCTGCAATTTTTTACCATTTCTGTTGTTATTCCTACCAAAATGGATAACTCATATTTACCAACATTGTACTCCATTTGCCAGACCCTTGCCCACTCACTTAAACTATTTATGTCCCTTTGCAGACTTTCAATTTCCTTTGCACACTTTGTTCTGCCACTCATCTTAGTGTAATCTGCAAATTTTGACACAATACGCACTGTTTGTAGATGTTTTAATACAGTTTAAATAGTTAGAACAATATACTTAATATCATATAACATAAAAAGTTGAGGCATTGCAGTTGAATATATATTTAGGACTTGCATATTTTTTGATGTTAAGTAATCCATATTCAAGTGAAAATAAATAAATGTAGCTATAAAGTTAGAATAAGTGGGGGGGGGCATGTTTGCTGGTATTAATGGTGAAATTAGTACTGACATCATTTCAGTTTCATAAATGTCAACTTTTTGACACAGTTGAAGTATCTGTATGTGTATATTGCAAGTACAGTGTTAGCGATTGCTGGTTAATAATCAAACATGCCAGGAATTACATCGGATGGCTAATAAATGGAAACAGCGTTGCACATTTTCTTTTCACATGAAAGCCGGAAAGTAACCACATGATATAACAGTTCATTTTCTCTTCCAATCCATCTCTCATCCATTTCTTAGTGCTATTTTTAAATAGTATTGAATTCTAAGCATCTTTAAATACAAAGTTTCAAAATGCAACTTTACTTTTAAACTCACTTCAGAAGGGAATGTATTTACAAGTCTAGCATTGCTGTTGTGGTTTCTGCATTTAAACATTAAAGTTGTGTAAGTTTGCTTCACCTGACTACTCCCCCTGAGTCTCACTGCAATTCATGAAACAGAAATTAAAGATAAAGGCAGAACTACAAAAGCCAAAAACTTTTGTTACCGTGGTCCAAGTCTGGATTGAAATGCAACTTCCAGCTTTAACAGTTTGCAGGCAACACAGTGGTTAGCACTGCTGCCTTTTAGCACCAGGGTTCTGGGTTCAATTCCCAGCTTGGGTCACTCTCCTTGTATCTGTTTGGGTTTCCTCTGGATGCTCCATTTCCCTCCAAAAGTCTAAATGCATTGGTCATACTAAATTTCCCTCAATATAACTGAACAGGAGTCAGAGTGTGGCAACTAAGGGATTTTCACAGTAATTTATTGCACTGTTAATGTAAGCCTACTTCTGATACTAGTAAGTAAACTTTTAAATTTCTGTGGTTGTGAAAAATATAGTGCAAATGCACTCCTCATATTTACAGTTTAAAATCATGAAACATGACAGTGTGTATATTTTTAACAAGGAAAATTTCCTATTTTTCTTACTCTTTAATCTCATATCTTTCTATAAACCATTATTTGAAGACTGCTAATTTGAAAGAATCCGCAAGCTGTTTACCAGAGTAAGGTTTAATTCCCTTAAAAACTGCAAACTATTTCTTTATATTACATTGCTAATTCAAATGTGCAATTTTGAGCTATCATATTTTTGTCACATCCCCAGGAGTTCATTAGTGTTTTTTTTAAGTACAGAAACTAATTGTAAGCCACTTCCAATATTTCTTCCTTGGAACAAACTCCCTTTGAGAGCAGAATGGGCTCGAGGCAAAGAAATTTCATTCAAGCTTTGAGTTGCTGGATAAATAAAAAAAAACAAGAGATCTAATACAGTAGGGGAATATGGGATTAATTTTAAAAATGCCTGATTAGTGCATTGCTGCCCTCCAATAATTGCCTTTTGTTTTCCCTAGGCTTTCGGTTTATTAGAGTTTGGCATCTGTATTGGCCTGCAAAATCTGTCACTCAGCACAAGCAGCTGGGAGGTGCTTTGGTGAGCCCACTCTTGGAATTCTTCAGGGATAGATGGCTACACAAAGCAATATAACAGGCTCAGAAATTGATGTTTCTTCAATGCCATTTACTTTCATTTAAGCGCATGGCAAACTTTTTTTATTGTTGTTGCTTTCACTACATTTGTATGCTGTTATTGGAAATAGAAAGCTAAATGATTTAACTAATGAATAATTTAATTGTCACACTCGTAAACATCCTCAACAAAACAATGCAGAGTTATTTATTTCCAGACTATCTACACATTATCTACTGTTAATAATTCTGCAAGGATGCAAAAAGTTTTGAGTATCTTTCCATCCCTGAAAGATGATGGACTTGCAGCAAACAATCCATTTCAGGCAGGGTTCCTTCAGGACATGCACCTTTGCTGATAGAATCCCTACAGTGCAGAAGGAAGTCATTCGGCCCATCAAGTCTGTACCGACCACAATCCCACCCAGGCCCTATTTTTATTTCTTTACTCAGAGGGTAGTAAGGGTGTGGAATGCCCTACCTGCAGCAGTTGTGGTCTCGCCAACTTTAAGGGCATTCAAATAGTCTGTGTATAGGCATATGGATAACATTGGAATAATTTAGGTTAGAGGGTCATTAGATTGGTTCCACTGGTCGGCGCAACATCGCGGGCCGAAGGGGCTGTACTGCACTGTAATGTTCTATAACCCCATGCATTTACCATAACTAGTACCCATGACACAAAGGGGCAATTTAACCTAATCCGCACATCTTTGGATGGTGGGAGGAAATCAGAGCGTCTGGTGGAAACCCATGTAGACGTGGGGAAAATGTGCAAACTTCACACAGACAATCACCCAAGCCCAGGAATTGAATGCGAGTCCCTGATGCTGAGGACAGCATTGCTAACCACTGTGCCACCATGCTGTTGGCTGAAGAGGCCAAACTTTGAGGTTGGTTCTGTCATGAGTGCTGCACACGAAGCTACCAAGTATCATTTCGGGGGTTGTCATTTTCAATGTTGACACCTGTTGCCAACTGCTATAGTCATTGGATATTTTGCTGTTGCATACCAGCTCACAGGAGATGTTGCATTTTCCTCTGTCATTAGCTAGTGACTCCCAGGTATGACAATCAATACTTACCATTGAACATCAAGAGGACGTGGTTTTAATCTTTTTTACCGGAGATGGTCACTGCTTGACATTTGAATGTTATTTATGACTCTGAACTTAAATTTTGCCCACTAAGTAATCATCAGTAAACATCCCCACTTCTAGCCTTACATTGGAAGGAAGGAAATTGATGATGCAGATGTCTGGGTCGAGGATATTTCTCAGAGGAACTTCTGCAGTGATATCCTTGGACTGGGATGAATGACATCCAACAACCACAACCATCTTACTTTATGTTAGACATGACTCCAAACAGTGGAGAAATTTCCCCCTTGTTCCATTGGAATCACACTTGGTCAATTGCTTTGATTCAAGGGCAGTCACTCTCACTTCACCTCAGGAATTCAGCTCCTTTTGTCCATGTTTGTACTAAGGCTGTAGAGCGGTCTGAGTGCCTCTGGTGGAACGTAAATCTAAGTGAGCATCAGTGAGTGTTGAACAAATATCTATTTATAATACTGTTAATTACACCTTCCATCACTTTGCTGATGATTGACAACGGACTACTAGGTGGAGGAGAGTTGCCCAATAGGCCAGGTTTCCTTTGTTCTGCCTTTTGTTAGGGCTTAGGGTGTTCAACCATTCTTTGATATTATACGAAGTCAACCAAATCAGCTGATAGCTGGCATCTGTGGTGATGGGAACCTTGGGAGGAGGCTGTGATGGATCATCCACGTGACACTTCAGGCTCATGATGGTTGCAACAATTTTAGCCTTGTCATGGGCACTGATTTGCAGAGCTCTCCAATATTGAAGATTGGAGGATTGAGCCTCATTGTCTGGTTTGTCTATCACCATACATGACTGGACTTGTGATAAGACTGCAGACCTTTTCCTTACCTTTGCCTGTAGCATTTTGCTTCCACGCTTTAGTTTACGCATATTCAAACGTGTAAGTGTAATTTTTCCAGGTTAGCACTTAATTTTTAGGAACATCTAGTGGTGACCCTGGCATTTTCTCCAACACTTTTTATTGATTTAGAATTAGTCCTTGACTTGATAAAGTGAGAGATATGCCAGCCTTAGAGATTCTGGTTGAATACAGTTCTGCTACTGATGGCTCACAGTGCTTCATTAATGCCAAGTTTTGAGTTGTTATATTTGTTCTGAAGCTATCCCATTTAACACAGCAGTCGTGAAGAAGCATGTCCTCAGTGAGAAGACATGACTTATCCTCCACAATGACAATGCAGTGGTCACTCCTCCAATGCTATCATGGACAAATGCATCAGTGATAGATGGACTGATGAGGTTTATCCCTCTTGTTGCTTTCCTTACCACCTGCGCCAGGGCCACTTTGACAGATAGGCCCTTCAAGATTCAACCAGCTTACTCAATAACAATGTTACTAAGCTACACTTGGTGATGGATATCAAAGTTCTGCACCCAGGCTATATTCTGTGTCCTTGTGCCTTCACTGCTTCTTCCAAGCAGCGTTCAACATGGAGGAGTGATTGATCCATTGATTAATCAGCTGAGGGAAGGAGGTAGGTAGCAATCAGCAGGATTCTCTGTCCATGTTTGACATGATGATATGAAACGTCATAGATTCTAGAATCAATACAGAGGACTCACTAGTCCTTTCTCCTCCTGACTATATATCACTGAGTTGCCATCTCAGTTGGGGTTGTATGGCCAGTGGGAAAATGGGCTGGTGATGGAAGAGTCTAGGACATTAGTTGCGATTCTGTGAGCATGACGATATCGGACTGTTGCTTGACAATTCTGAGAGACAGTTCTCCCAAGTTTGACGCAAGTCCCCAGATGTTAGTGAGGGGGACTTAGCAAGGTCAGCTGGACTTTGTAATTTCAGTGTCTAAGTTGATGCCAGGTGATTATTATTGAACTTTGCTGTCATGGTTTTTGCTGCAACTGAGATCAATTTGAGTCACATGTAGGCCAGAACAGGTCAAGAAGGCAGATTTCCTTCTCTGAAGGACGTGAGCAAACCAGGTAGAATTTTACGACAATCTTTTAGTTTTGTGATTATCATTACTGAAATTGGCAATGTCGAGATTTATTAATTAGTGGAATTATGTGGATTTAGTAGATTTTAGCTCACTTCCCTAGAGCATTAGTCTAGACCTCTAATCACTAGTCCAGTAACACTATCACTATGCTTCCCTTCTTTTAAAGATGGCAATTATTGAGTTCTCTTTTGTTTTAGTTAGGAAAATCAATTAGAAATGCACAAAATACTGGATCCATTCAACTTGAAATCAATGCTATAAACACAAATTAATTCTATAAATATTTGGCAGAGTTGGAGTTGAAGGTAAACTTGGGACATGGGATGTGTCTGCCTTGCAGTGATTTGCATTAACACTCCCATCAGCAAACAGTAATAATCATTATATAGGGCCAAGCGTAAACTTCAAAATTGGAAAGAGAATTTGTTTCACGAGCAATAATTATTCTGTTTTTCCGAGGAGGAGGAGGAGGAGGAGACAGTTCCAGTAAAAGCTGTAACCTGTAGCAGAGGTGGGTGCAACCTTCATCATAAATCAATCTGTTGTGTTTCCTTCATCTTTGATTAGGGCCTTAGTCATAATTTATCTTCAAAGTAGATCCATCAAACAGATTAATCACTATGACCCCTTTAATTTAACCCTTTGTGAACTGCCTGCCCCGGGCATCTCATTTTTTGTTTCTTAATATTCTGTATATTAACAAAGGAAAATCAAATTTTGGTTATGGAGGAAGAGAAGGTAACTACAGAATCATTCTCCAGCCTTTGCTTGGAATAGTCAATTCAGCTTTCCTTGCTTTAGTGCCATTTTCAAGGATTACTAGAATGATACTGGTAGAATTCTCAAAACGTTTGGAATGATAGCATCTCTGGGACATCACTTTCAGAGGCACAAGCCCTGTAATAATCCTAAATTGGAACCGAAAAATTATATCACTGGGGAAAAGCAGCCAGCATAATCAAAGACTCTAGGCACCCTGGACGTACTCTCTTCCAACTTCTTCCATCGGGAAAGATACAAGAGACCACATACTAACAGACTCAAGAACAGCCTCTTTCCTGCTACCATCTTGAATGACCCTATCATACAGTAAATGGACATTTTCCTTCACCTTAGCTATAATTGTAACACTATATTCAGTATTCTCTCCTTTCCTTCTCCCCATGTATTCTATGAAAGCATATCTTTGTCTGTATAGCACACAATACTTTTCACTATATCTCAATACATGCAACAATAATAAATCAAATCTCCATCAGGAAAAGTTAAACAGGCTGGGTCCTTTTCTATGGTAATTAGATGCTTGAGGGGATGACCTAATAGAGGTGACCTTTTGGATTATGGAAGGGCTTCGTATTGCAGATGTACGGAATATTTCCATTCTGGATGAAACCAGAAGTAGGGGTCATAAATAGGGACTAGTTACTGGTAAGATCAATGGAGAATTCAGGAGAGTGATTAGAATGTGAAGTTCATTTACACAGAGAACAGTTGAGGCACATATCATGGATGTACTCGAGGGACAGTTAGAAAAGCAAAGGCAAGAAAAAAGACCAGAAGGATATGTTGCTTGTGTTTGGTAAAGAGGGATGAACAGAGGCTTGTCTGAAGCATCAACACAGCCATGGGTCTGTTGGATTGAATAATCTAACTTTATTACAAATACTTAAATAGTACTTTGTATAGCAGCATTTAATTTACATTTAGATACAGTAAATACAAATTTAGATTTAAGAGTTGATCATTTTTACGAACTGATTTTCCTTGAACTTAACTCTTTCGCACACATAGCAGAGTTTTTTTTAAGGCTTTTTAATTTCACCTTTACACATAAAGCAGGTAAAAAAATTATGGAAAAAGCTGGTCCATTGCAATGATTGCGTTTCACCACTAGGAGATAATTCTGGAGGATGCCATCTTCACCAAATTCTTTGTGCTACAACTTATGTGGCATTTTTTGCCAATTGATTTCTGAGAATCATTTGGTAAGTAGAAAATGCTATGTAAAAGGCTATGTCTGGAAGAAATGGATTGTGTGCAAAGTCTCTTTATTCAGTGATGACAATATGGGTGGCACAGTGGTACAGCAGTTAGCACTGATGCCTCATGGTGCCAGGGACCCGGGTTCAATTCTTGTGACTGTGTGTGAAGCTTACACGTCCTCTCCGTGTCTACATGAGCTTCCTCCCAAAATCCAAAAATGTTGCTGGAGAGGGTTGGCTTATGAGAAGAGACTGTATAGACTGGGACTGTACTCATTAGAATTCAGAAGAATGAGAGGAGATCTTATAAAAACATATAAGATTATGAAGGGAACAGATAAGATGCAAGCAGGGAAATTGTTTTCACTGGTGGGTGAAACTAAAACTAGGGGGATGGGCTCAATCTAAGAGGGAGCAGATTTAGGATTGAGTTGAGGAGGAACTTCTTCACACACAGGGTTGTGAATCTGTGGAATTCCCTTGTCCAGTGGAGCAGTTGAGGCTACCTCTTTGAATACTTTTAAGGCAAGGGTAGATAAATTTTTGAACGGTAAAGGAATTAAGGGTTATGGTGAGCGGGCGGGTAAATGGAGCTGAGTCCACAAAAAGATCAGCTATCATCTTACTGAATGGCGGAACGGGCTTGAGGGTCCAGATGACCTACTCCTGTTTCTAGTTCTATGTTCTTATGTGCAGGTTGGGTTGGTTGGCCATGATAAAATTGTCCCTTAGTGTCAAGGAGATTAGGAAGATAAACATGTGGGGTTACAGGGATAGGACCTGAGTGGGATTACTGTCAGTGTGAGCTCATTGGGCCAAATAGGCTCCTTCAGCACTGTAGATTTGATGATTCTATGGTATTTCTGTTCTGGAAGATGGGGAGTGGCAAGGAGAGAAAGGGAGATAACTGCTGGTAGAAAAAGAGGGAAAATTGTCGGTGAGATCTTGGGGACTGAAGTGTATCAGAAACTATCAATTTCCAGAGAAATCAATCCAAATGCCACGCAAAATCCAGCAATCCTGTCAGAAAGGACTACAGATCGTTCTGTCACTCTGCAGCTGTTCCAATTTTGTTTCAGATTCCATCATCCACAGTATTTTTGCCTTTGTGTGTGTGTGTGGTGTGTGTGTGTTTGGATGCTGCTTAAATGTAACATCAGGACCTTTGACCCAATGAGGTAACAACAGGGCAGATGATTCAGTCCTCGTCCTGCTACGGAATTCGATGAACTCCTCACTGAAGGATAAATAAGCCGAAAAGCGGATAGTGTGGTGCAATAACCTTCTCCATTACCCAGCAGCAGGAATCACGCCGACTTTCCCATCCACTTACTCTCCAAAAAGAAAATTCCACTCTACGTTGCAATGGATTTATCTCAGAAACTCACCATTTCTATCTCCATAGGACACTGAATCTCAGCATTGAAGTAACAATTTTTTCAAAGACATGGGTGGCTGGTAAACTTTAGCATTATAGTGCCCCAGGTGAAACTGAACACAACCTCAATGAAACATTGAGAATCAAGCCTTTGAATTATTCGATTTAGAAGCTGACTCCAGACGCAGGATTTTCCAGACAATCTGCCCAAGGTCAGTGGATTCTTGTGGCGAGAGGGGCTGGACGGGAAAATTTGGCCCCAAGTGTTGAAACAAATGTAGACAATCACAATCTTGAAATCAGAGGTATTTAATATCACAATAGACCACTGGTACAAGTATATTCCAATTGTAGATCGACATGGCTGATCACTAAAATGAATTCATTTTTAAGGCCCATATTCCTGAATCTTGACACAACTGGGTAGTCACCAACTGAATTACTCATCAGCCAGGGGAAGGGGCAGAATACAACAGGTTGCAGAAACTGCTACATGGATGGTCAGTAAATTAGGAAAAAAAACATAGATGCAACAAAGTAAGACAATTTTTAACCTTACATCATTCGACCTGGACATTTTCTGCACCTGATCCAGGATATCAAGAGAAAGTTTGTTTGTTAAAGCAATTCAGTTTGTATCTGAATCCTGATGCAACCAGCAACTGCAACTGTGGTTATCCATTTCAACTAAAGCTGAAGGCCTCTCATCAAGGAATGCTTTTTAAAGATTTAGACAACTTACTTTGAGTGCTTTCGAGCAGTACAATTCTGATGGTCCTGTATACTGACACACAATGCATCCCTTTTCATAGATATCAATCAGTAGGTCAGAACCACGGACACCTCTGAGTAGTAACAACATTACTGTTTAAAACTAAAACACTTTTACTTATAGACAATAAACGCTTGCACAGGAACAGATTAGACATGGCTAGCGCTCGGCTGCCACCAATTTGGTGTCACTCGGAATCAATTCATGACCAATTTGGTTGTAAAATGTTAGAATAAATCAATAAAGTGTCGTTAGAGCTGGATGCTTCCAAATGTGCTAACTGGTCAGTGAGGTTTATGTGCATGTATGTATCAGGAAGACTATTCTTCCCAAGCTGCCAAATGATGCAAGACACCATACTACTTTTAATGTAACTGCTGAAATTTGTAACATGTATATGAAAATTAAAAATGGTCCATTAAATATGATGAGATGATGATGCAATGCACTGCAGCATCAGTGTGCAAAGCCACAAAGCGGCTGATAAATCCAAGATCCATCACAGGAAATAACTGAGTTTCTGCTGCAGGAAGGTGAAAACAGTGAAAATCTGACAACTTGACTTAACTGATGTACTTTTTTTTTTACAAAACCCTAATAAGATCCAATGATATACGATTTCTTGCATGGTCAATCTCCATCACTTTAACTTCTACCCTCTCACCAGGGCCAAGCCCTAGACTTTTACGCCTTTTAGACGCAGGTAGTTTGGCAGCAGTAATGTAACGAATAGGAATCAAACCTGATCGGCCAACACCTATGTCCACAAAGACACCAAAGAGAGTGGCATTTTCCACTCTTCCAGTTAAAATAGTTCCGTTTTTCAGGTCATTAAGCGAGACGATGTTCGTTTTAAAATCCTGTTGTTCAAATCCTGCATAGGGGCACAAAACAAGGCAGATTAGCAACAAGTTCTGTACTTAAAAGATTAAAAAGTAAAAGCGTATATTGAGGAAATCAGATCTGAAAATAAATAGTTGCTTTGTAGTAACTCTTGGAGACTGGAAGACATTATTGCCACAGTTAAACCTAATTTTTTTAGAGGAGGCATGAACCTCCCTAGAAGTGTGGTGGGATGGAACATCTGTTCACTCAATGTCATGAGCAGTGACTGTTTTCAGGGTCTATCTGATTTGAATATATGGGTGAGCTCCAGATGTCGAAGCTGTCTCTCAGTGAAAGCTTGCCGATTAGGGTGGGAAATGCTGTGCTGCTACAGGATTTCAATGTCCGCGCAGCTTAAAGGATCAAGCAGCTTCACAATATTTTTAATTGGATAGGAGAAATACTTGTCTGTGGAACTAAAACACCTGCTGTAAGAAATGACTTGTATCGCATCTTTCACAATATCTGGCTAATTAGATGTTTTGTCATGCAGCTGTTTCATACAGCAAAGAGATAAAGAACCAGTTCATATGTTTCTGTAGTCATAGAGGTTTACAGTTTGGAAACAGGCCCTTCGACCCAATTTGACCATGCCGTCCAATTTTTACCACTAAGCTATTCCCAATTGCCTACGTTTGATCCATATCTCTTCTACACCAGACTTACTCACATAACTGCTACTAAATGTTTTTAAAAGACAAATTTGAACACACCTCTGGCAGTTCGTTAAAGGCAAACGCCATCCCCTGAGTGAAAAAATTGCTCCTCTGAACCCTTCAATACCTTTCTCCTCTCATCTTAAACCTATGCCTTCTAGTTTGAAACTCCCCTACAACTGGGAAAAGATGTTGAGATCTACCTCATCTACGCCCTTCATTACTTGATAGACCTTGATAAGATCACCTCTAAGCTTCCTATGCTCCAGGGAAAACAATCCCAGTCTACCAGCCTTATAACTCAAACCATTAGGTCCCAGTAGCATCCTAGTAAATTCTTTTCTGCATTTTTTATTAGTTTAATAATATCTTTTCTATAATAGGGTGACCAGAACTGTACACATACTGTAAGTGTGGCTGCAGTTGATGGATTCATGTCGGCCACGATACCAACATCAAGAGCCCTATGTTAGGATCATAGAATCGTGTACATCCACCTACCTGAGCAAGACGACAATTCTTAATTTTACATTCAAAAGGCTACACTCCCTTTGTATTCCATTTCTTTTATTCATTTGTTGGACCAGGGCACCACTGGCTGGCCAGCATTTATTGCCCAACCCTAAATGAGAGTCAGCTACATTGCTGTGGCTCTGGAGTCACCCGTAGGCTAGATCAGATAAGGACAGATTTCCTTCGCTAAAGGACATTAATGAACCAGATGGGTTTTTTCTGACAATCAACACTTCCATGGTCATCATTAGATTCTTAATTCCAGCTATTTTTTAAAACTTGAATTCATATTCCACCATCTGTCGTGACAGGATTCTAATCCAGATCCCTAGAACATTAGCTGAGTTTCTGGATTAGTAGCGTAGTGATATCACTAGGCTATCACCTCTCCATTACATGTTCAAGTCCTGAAGCTAGGTTTGAACCTATAATGTTCTGACTAAAGAGGTCAAAGTGCTGTCACTGAGATGAACCATAGGGCACAAAAACTGCTGTTCGTAAATCCAAATGTGAAACTGCTATCATAGAAAGCTAGGCACAGGAAAGAGGTTTCACAGAGAGCAGCATACAATCAGTGCAAGGTGAAGGTCCACTTGATCAGTATCTGCATTATCAGTCAGTATAGAAAGACATTTAATTACTTTCACCAGCCAGGCAAGTCAATATTAGTCAACAACTTTCCAAAAACATATTGTACTAAACATTGACAATGAACTTCTCCTCTCTGTTGAAGTTATTGAGTAATTGAGCCTCAACACCCTAAAAGTAGACTAGTGCTCTTCACAGCCCCATCTTCACTTTGATGGAATTCTTCACTCGTATCCTTTAGTGAAATTTAAACCAGAATGGAAGCAGGAAGAGAAGATTCATGATTTTTGACAATATCTTTTTATCTTCTGTGTGAGTGAGTGAAAATTCTAGAGGATGGCTCAAACTTCTTTCTTTCGGGTGAGTGTAGCAAGTTTGTTTAAAACAGAAATATGTGCCAAAATGTATAGAAGTAGACTGTATCCTTGGAGGAAAAAGACGCGACACTGAGGAAAGGGAAATAAAGTGATAAATCATATATGCTTGAGGGGATTAACTCTTTTACATCTCCCAATGGCTGAATAAGGAGAAAGTATGCAGCAGTTTTGCAGCAGAGCTGCCTGACTACAAATGAAGAATGGCTATATCCCTTGGGCTGAAAGAACGGATTCGCAAGTTAATGGATGATATAACTTGAATAAGGCAATATAACATGGATGAAATGTGTTACTGCCCATCAGGCAGCAGACAGAAATTATTACATTTTTCTTTTTCTGGAAATTTTATTCATCATTTCTCTTTCCCTAAAGGTGTTAAAGCAGAAATCCAGCAAGAGGAGAAGCTCTGGTAGTAGTTCATCCAGCTGACCCCTCATTTCTTAATCTGACTCTAGAAAAGCTATGGAATGCATGGGATGAGGCAGCAACAAAGCCAAGGAATGACCACCTGGCATGCACACACACACTCATCCAGTAGCAGCACGGAGGCGACTTCCGTACTCATCAACCTGTAAAGCACAGGCCAAAGATTAAATCTGAGTATTTCTGGAACTGTACTGTTCAGCTTCTCACCAGCTTGACAAGTTGAGGTGCTACGAGAAAACGTGAATTATTTCTAAAATGCATCCTTACAAGCTGAATCACAGAATCTAAAGTGCAGAAGGAGCATTCGGCCTACCACAATCCCACAAGGCCCTATCCCATTACCCCATGCATTTACCCTAGCTAGTTTTCCTGACACTAAGGGTCAATTTAGCATGGCAATCCACTTAGCTGCACATCTTTGGACTGTGGGAGGAAACCGGGTCCCAGAGGAAACCCACACAGACAAGGGGAGAGCATGCAAACTCCACACAGCCAGTGACCCAAGCTGGGAATCGAACCTTGGTCCCTGGTGCTTCAGGCAGCAATGATAATCACTGTTGCTCCTCAGTGCTGAACTGGAGTTATCCACCCAAATGTACTTGTATATTATGACCAGGTCTTGACATATGCGTAATAATAAATGTTGAACAGAAACAATTTTATCTCTTATACTCTGTATTAATAATGCTCTTGCAAGTTATCCATCACATATTCTGCCAATCATGTTAGGAATAATTTGTTTCTCATTTTTATTGTTTTTTTAAAGATACTAATTTATATATATCATTTAGCCCTATCTCAGTATGCACCTTCTGTTAAATATCTTAATATCATGACTATATTCTTCAATCTGCTTATGAGCATTCAAGCATTATTATGGCTCTTTGGCAAGAGAAGGAATTGGCTAAATAAAACGTTTAAGGAGGAATGAAATAACGATCCTTTTCTGTTAATGTCCACTCCAGAACCAGTCATCTGTTTCTGATTCCATGAACCTAACAACCACACGAACTTATGTGCACATAACAGATCTGGCAGATTAGGTGAAAAACTTGCATGTTGCTGCGCTCCTTTTGGAGCTCACTACGTATTGGCCCTTTTGAAATAATAATTCTTGAGGAGTCAAAATGTGCAAACAAATCTGACAGAAGAAAACAAATACGGTGCAAAGACCTTCGAGGAACTTGTGAGTGACATCAACACGACGCACAAAATAAGCCCACTCATGTTTGCAGCTGCCACTCATATCCAGAGTTGGCAAACTCACAGTCAGATAACCACTGGCTGTTCCCAGGCAAACTCTGCTAAGATTGTATTGTGGTGTTTATAGAGTCTCTGTGCTAGAAAGAATACGTGAGTATTAACATGACAGTTACTTGGCACTGCTGATGTATTTTGTCAGCACTTTGTTTGTCTTCTTCTATCTTGTGAAAACCGCAAACAAATAAATGACTGGAGCACTGTGCTGGTAGATCTGTATATAGGAATCAGATCAAAGTGCAATCTTATTTCAAGAATCCTATCTTAAAAGGTGTATGCTGGATGGGAATTTACTGGGACAGAAACTAACAATGCAAAAAATGAAGTGCAGATAAAAACAAAAAATGCTAGAAATATTCAACAGATCAGACAGCATCTGTCGAGAGAGAAACAGAGTTAACGTTTCCTGTCTATGACCTTTCAACAAAATGTGGAGATGCCGGCGTTGGACTGGAGTAAACACAGTAAGAAATCTCACAACACCAGGTTAAAGTCCAACAGGTTTATTTGGTAGCAAAAGCCACTATAGCTTTCAGAGCGCTGCTCCTTCGTCAGGTAACTGGGAGTTCTATGTACACACAGGGCATATAAAGGCACAAACTGAATTTATAAAATAATGGTTGGAATGTGAGTCTTTACAGGTAATCAAATCTTAAAGGTACAGACAATCCAGTCCTGGCTGGAGACAATACACATCTCTTTAACCTATGCTCAATCTCTCTCCACTCACACTGTTTGTACTGTTAAGACTTGATTACCTATAAAGACTCGAATTCCAGCCATTATTTTATAAATTGAGTTTGTGTCTTTCTATGCCCTGTTTGTGAATAGAACTGCCACTTACCTGACGAAGGAACAGTGCTCCAAAAGCTAGTGGCTTTTGCTAACAAATAAACTGCTGAACTTTAACCTGGTGTTATGAGGCTTCTTATTTTCAACAAACCATAGATCATTAACCAGAGGTATTAGCTTACTTTACTCTCTTCACATATGCTGCCTGACCTGTTAATATTTTAGTACTTTCTGGATTTATTTCACATTTCTTCTGTACTTTGCATTAATGAAGTGGTGAAGCTATTTTCAAATGCAATGAGTCTTTTTTTACTGAGTTAAAGCTGAAAGTAAACACAATAAAGTTTCTCACTCACTGAAATTAGCCATGTGTAAACTGAAACAAAAGAGAGGCAGCAATAATTATGGAGTTTTCATTTCCATTATTGTAGCTTATGAGCCACTAAAATGATTTTTCAGTAACGAATACAAAGGAAAAGTGTATATGGATAATTTATATTTGGAATTAGCAAACAGTGATTCACAATGCACAAGGAGGTCAGGAGGTGAGTGCTGGAAGCTGAGCATAATTAACCTGAGTGGAGGATTAAGTGATGTCAGATACCAGATAAGAAACATTCAACTGATCTCAAGGGCAGAGCCTTCAAAGCGTATAACAGTACTTGCAAGCTCTCTGAAAATGTGTGGCAGACAACGTGATGTCAACTGAATAGAGAGGGCTACTCCGAAATGTGTGGCATTGTAGAGAGAACGTTCGGAACTTCTGCACATGCCTTGTTGACACATATCCTCATGGATATGTTAGGAATGAGGTTTGTGGGACTGCGCGTCTGCATGAAGGTCTTGATCTCCGTCGAGGTTCTTTAACAAAGTTCTTTGATGGGATGTAAGAGTCACTGGCTAAACCAATATTTGTTGCCTCATTCCTAATCACCTTTGAATTGAGCTGTTATCTGACATTGCGGGTCTGGAATCACATGTAGGTGGCAGATGTCATTCCCCAAAAGATAGCTGAACCAGACTTTTTTCATGACCATCAATGACAATTTCATGGTCCCCATCACTGAGGCTAGTTTTCAATTCACATTTCTAAAGAATTAACTAAACTTCAATTCCAGCAGCTGGCATGATGGGACTTGAAACCTATTCCCCCACAGTACTAACCTGCATCTCTGGATTACTAGTTTAGTGACATTACCGACATGCCACCATCTCCCCCTAAATGTGATATGCTATAAGACTACCTTCGCAGTTTGGCTATTCTTCTTCCAACAATTTCTCATGGGCCAAACATTTTGCAGCCTTTCCTATCATTTTTGTGAAATGCTTCAAATATCTTTAATAAACTTGTTGGAAAAAATGAAGTCCAAAGGATTAAAGACGTAGTGGCAGCACAGACATGAAATTGCCTGCGAGGCAGAAAGTACCGAGTAGTAATGTTTTCTGGCTGGAGGGAATTGTATTGATGTCCCCTGGGACCACCATCTTCAGAGCACAGCTCCTTTTGATAGATGTTAGTGACTGGACATGAGCATACAGGACATATTTTCAAAGTCTGCAGATGACATGAAACTTGACAATGTAGCAAACAATGAGAAGGATAGATTTTTGTGAAATGATTTTGGAATGGAAAACGGAAGAGGCATTTACCATAAACTAAATCGTACAATTTTAAAAAAGATACAAGAACAGATGACCTGGGGCCTTAGTATGTGTATTTTTGAAGGTAACAGAAGTTGATAAATCTGCTGAAATGGCACATGAGATCCATGGCTATATAAATCTAGACAGAGTTCAAAAGAAAGTAAGTTATGCTGTACTGTTATAAATTACTGACTAGATCTCAACCACTGCACTTTGTTCAATGCTGGATACCACACTTTTGGAAGGATGTCAGACCTTACAGGAGATAAAGAGAGGAATTAAAGTTTATTTATTAATCACAAGTAGGCGTACATTAATGCTGCAATTAAGTTACTGTGAAAATCCCTAGTCGCCACACTCTGGGTGTTTGTTTGGGTACACTGATGGAGAATTTAACATGGCCATCTAACCAGCACATCTTTTGGACTGAGAGAGAAAACCAGAGCATCCAGAGGAGACTCATACAGACATGGGGAGAACATGGAGATTCCACATAGACAGTGACCCACGCCAGTAATCAAACCCCGGTCCATGGTGCTGTGAGGCAGCAGTGCTAATCACTATGCCACTATGCAGCCATTATTTGAATGGAATCAGTGGTTTTGGTGACATAGAGACCACGAATGGTGATGGTTCTCTTTAGAGTTGGGATGGTTTAGGGGAGATTTAATAGGTGTTCAAAATGATTCAGGATTTTGACAGGAAGGCACTGGTTCCACAAGCAGGAGGGTCAATAATAAAAGGAGACAGAATTAAATTGGCAAAAAAAGCAAATGGAGGGATCAGGATTTGTTTCTAATTCAGAGTGCTGTTGACAAGAGCAGGTGACTCTGTAACAACTTATATAAAGGAAAATTTGCAGGTCGACACACAAAGGGTAGTGAAGTGAGACAGATTGGTATTTTCTTAAACTGACTTGTTTTCTCTCTCTCTCCCCCCCACTCCCTTCTGGGTGGAATTTCACAGTTCCCCACAGGTAGATTTTAAGATAGTGAGCTTGAAAAACATAGTGTGAGGACTGTTCACCATATACCTGTCCATTCACAACCTGTCTCCAATTTGAAGGGGATGGTAGTGGAGGCTTTGGTTGGCCTGCTTGTTCTTGGGCCTAATAAGCTTGTTAACTGGCCAATAACAGGTCATCTATGTGCCTCATCAAGTCCCTGTTGGTATATTATCTGCAGAAGGGGAAGGCCCGTGCTAAGCAGGCTTTAACTGTGTGGGGTAGTGTCAGGCAAGGTGAGGAGGGGTAGCTCCATCATGGACCTCCATGACCATCAAAGTACCTCCTCTCCTCTAAGATCATACCCACCCCCTCTTTAACCCTCCACTATCTGGTCTCCCAAACCAGGCTCCCAACCTCCATACATCCCATGCTGGGGATAATACCCTGGACACACTATCAGTCTGACACCTATTAGTGCTTCTTCTTTGAAGCCCCAGCAGTGATCACCAATTGAACCTGGTGCCTTTGGGGCTACAGAACTGCTGGTCAACTGATTGGTTAGTAGCTGTCTAAAGGGAACCTCCTCCCCAATTGAGGACATAAGTCTGGCTCTTAGTCAATTGTTAAATAGTTGCTGGACTGTTTGCAAAGGTGTGGAACAAATCTCTACCAACTCTTCAGGTAGCTGGTTCAGGGAAATCCTGCCATCTGAGAAATTCTGCCCCAAAGACACTGACAAAAGGAATAAAGAGCAAGAAATTTTTTTGACAGAAGATCAATGAATTGCACAATGAAGATCCCAACATCAGCCTTCCTTAGATGTTTATTAGAATCATAAAATCAGAGAACGCTACGGTGCAGCCCTTTGGCCCATCAAGTCTGCACCGAACATAATCCCACCCGAGCTCTAACCCCCATATCCCTACATATTATACCCACTAATCCCTCTAACCTACACATCCCTGGACACTAAGGGGCAATTTCGTAGCATGGCCAATCAACCTAACCTGCACATCTTTGGACTGCAGGAGGAAACTGGATAACCCAGAGGAAACCCACACAGACACGAGGAGAATGTGCAACGTTGCAAGTTAGATCAGCAAATTCTTAAGTACAAATATTTGAATTTATGTCTAATGATACCAGCTTGTTTAAAATCTATCACATTTTTGGCTGCATCTTAACCATGGCAGAATTACCATACATTCTCTCTCTCACATCCAGTGAAATATGGGATGCAATGTAAAGGTGATGTAAAAATGGTATTTGGAATTTCTTGTTTAAGTCTCAAAGCACAAGACAAGTTTAGTCTCATATCCTGAGTTTCCATCGTTAAAATCTTTCTGCTGTTTACACCAACGAGGTGTTATGGTCCTGCCAATGGCGCACATGCCATTGCGGGCTTCCTGGTAGCAACAGCTGCATTCAACTGGAAATTCTGTTGACAACTGAAGGACCATAAGATCCTACTGCCATGAAACACACTGTGGAGGGGGAATAAAATCCTGCCCTACATCAAGCCATTCAAATCTTCAAAATAAAATTGGAAATTTGATGCAACATTTATTTGCCCCTATTTTTATTTGCCATTTGAAGAAGAATGATTTCACTTTGATCAAGTGCTGCGGAAATACAGGAGTAAGCCTTGCTTATCATCCTATATGCTGCATGAAAAATGGTTGCAGGTTTCAAGTGGGCAAAATAGCAACTAGATTTATAATTGGAAGACTCTATTTCGAGATTGGTTGCAGAATTTCATTGTTAGTTTATTACCAGCAATGTTAAATTCAAGTGTAAATATTGACAATAATAATTAGGCATTTTATTAACTATATATAAAGCCAGATATTTACAAAATAATTATTTACTTAAACTAAATGTTACTGAGCTAACATAGGGAATTATTTGATATTGTAAGAACACATTACCTGCTCTAATGTCATAATCACGAGGCTGTATCAGTCCATCAATAATCATCTGCAACGTTGGCTCCGTTGTATCAAATCTTTGAGCCAAGGCATCCATCAAATTGGTTTTCAGCGCTGCGTTCACTTTATGCTGCATAGCGGATGTTCCAATATCAGATAGGCTTCCGTCGATAAAGGATAAGAATCTGGAAAAGGTAAAGAAAAATATGAAATACAATTAAAACAACAATAAATTGCGCACAATTGATGTGGACACCTGGCCAAGTTGCTCCACTCTGTAAATACATCCTTCACAATAATAAGAATTAATGCAAGTTTGTAGTGACCCATGTTATGGCACCCCCAAAGGATTTGGATTGTGGGAATAACATGTTATCGATGGCCCACTAGGCAGACAATTGTCCAAGACATCACCTATCTGAAGGAAGTTAATAATATTCCACATGCAAGAGTTACGGATCATGAAATTAATGGATTAAAAACTAGCTTGGAAATACGAAACAGATGGCAATGCTAAGTACAAAAAGCTGTGTCAATGACTTGTAGAGCTTCAGGACCTTTTCCTCCAAGCTTCCAAATACACTATGTCCTTCACACACTTCTTTCTCTGTGCATCCTCACAGTGTTTAGAATCAGGACTAACCGCATCCTTTTCAGACTTTTATTCATCCTTTCCCAGTACCTTGAAGCTACAGAATTCCTTGCCTCCTTCAGGGCTTCCTTCCTCCTACAATCTGTGGAATTTTTAAACCAAAACGTACTGTCCTGGTGTAATAATTCCCCACTTATCTTTTAATTCATTTTTCAACTTTAGCGGTGTTTTGTATTTTCGCCTTGGCCTCAATTTCTCAAGAAGTGATCAGTATAAGGAATAAAAAAAAAGTTTTTGCAAGGATCAGGCCCAGATGGGCTAATAAACAGTAGTTGGATTTTAATGTAGACAGATGTAGAGCAATGCATACTAGAGTAGTAAAATAACGAACACATGAACATGATTATAATGATGGCCATTAGCACATGTGGAAAAGGAAAAGGATGCAAGTACAATTATTATTGTTCACTTCGAATTTCCAGTTGATATCAAGCAATTTCCAAAACGGCTAATCGAAAGCAGATTCCATGTCACAGCATTACAGCTTAAGTTATTCTAATATTGTATGCATTGCGGATGAGGCCACATTTGAAATAATAGTTCCAACTTCAACTTGGGGCAGCAGATGTATAGGCCGGAACAGGGTCAAGGAAGACGTCTAATGTCCTAATCTTTGCAACACGAGGCCCAGGAGATCTCAACTCCCAGGTTTCATCTGCGTACAACTAGTTGGGTTTCTGTTCAAAATCAGCAGACGGAAGCAAAACGTTACGAGGCAGCAATGGTCCCAAGCAATCAGTTAAGTCACTGAGCCTTGAGGCCTAGGATGAAGGTCAAACAGAGGTAAGGGAGAAGTAAACCTTTGTCGTGGTGCCTGCAGGAGATAGTAGGTAAATTTCATGTGCAATTTTAACAGGCTATCACTGTCCAGGTGCAGCTGGACAGGCAATACTAAATTTGCTCATAATATATGCTTTTGGACAGTTATCATCAAAAATAGTGGTCAAAAGTTGAAACAATGTAAGTGAGGAATATAAAACTCTTGAGCTTTACAGAACCAAATTTGATTAATTTGAGAAAAGATGATGCGTGCCGGAGATGGGAGAAGGGTTGCAGGATTTGGAGTATTGGTCCTGAACCTCCACTTAGAACATAGAACATAGAACATTACAGCACAGAACAGGCCCTTCGGCCTTCAATGTTGTGTCGACCAAAATAAAAAGCAATGCCCCTCCAAACTAAACCATTCCCTTCTCTTCCATATACTTATCAATTAACCTCTTAAACGCCACCAAACTTGGCGCATCTACAACAGCTGCAGGCAGGGCATTCCACTCCCTAATCACTCTTTGAGTAAAGAACCTACCTCTGATATCCGTCCTATAACTCATACCCCTTAATTTAAAGCTGTGTCCCCTCGTGCTAGCTTTCTCCATCCTAGGAAAAAGGCTATCACTGTCCACCCTATCTAAACCTCTAATCATCTTATATGCTTCAATAAGATCCCCTCTTAGCCGCCTCCTCTAACGAAAACAACCTCAAATCCTTCAACCTCTCTTCATAGGACCTGCCCTCCATACCAGGCAACATCCTGGTAAACCTCCTCTGTACCCTCTCCAATGCCTCCACATCTTTCTTATAATGTGGGGACCAGAACTGCACACAATACTCCAAGTGCGGCCGCACTAGAGTTTTGTACAGTTGCAACATGATGCTGCGGCTCCTAAATTCAATCCCCCTACCAATAAAAGCTAAGACTCCATAAGCCTTCTTAACAACTTTATCCACTTGACTGCCTACTTTCAGGGATCTATTGACACATACACCAAGATCCTTCTGTTCCTCAACACTATTAAGAGCCCTACCATTAGCCCTATACTCTACACATTTATTGTTCCTGCCAAAGTGCATTACCTCACACTTTTCCACATTAAACTCCATTTGCCACCTCTCGGCCCAGCTCTGCAACTTGTCCAAGTCACTCTGTAAACTAAAACACCCCTCTTCACTATCTACCACACCACCAACTTTAGTATCATCTGCAAATTTACTGATCCATCCCTCAATACCCTCATCCAGATCATTTATAAAAATTACAAACAGCAGGGGCCCCAAAACAGACCCCTGAGGCACACCACTCGTCACCGAACTCCACGATGAATATCTCCCATCAACCACCACCCTCTGTCTTCTATCTGCCAGCCAATTCCTAATCCAATTAGCTAAATCACCCTCTATTCCACACATCTGCATTTTCTGTAGAAGTCTTCCATGGGCCACCTTATCAAACGCCTTACTAAAGTCCATATATACTACATCAACCGCCTTACCCCCATCCACCTCTTTGGTCACTTTCTCAAAAAACTCAATGAGGTTAGTAAGGCATGACCTACCCTTCACGAAACCATGCTGACTATCCCCAATCAATTCATTTCTCTCTAAATAACTATAAATCCTATCCCTAATAATTCTCTCCAATACCTTGCCCACAACAGAAGTAAGACTCACTGGCCTATAATTCCCAGGAAGGTCTCTCTTCCCCTTCTTAAACAATGGGACCACATTCGCTATCCTCCAGTCCTCCGGAACCACACCCGTAACCAACAAGGACCTGAAGATCAGAGCCAGAGGCTCTGCAATCTCCTCTCTTGCCTCCCAGAGAATCCTAGGGTAAATCCCGTCCGGCCCAGGGGACTTATCCAACTTCAAACCCTCGAGAATTTCTAACACATCCTCCCTATCTACTACAATACTTCCCAATTTGCAACCCTGTACCTCAGTGATCTCCATAGCTACATTTCCAGCACTCTGCGTGAATACCGAAGAGAAATATTTATTCAGTGCCTCACCAATCTCTTCAGGCTCCACGCACAACTTCCCACTGCTGTCTATGACTGGCCCTAATCTTGCCCTAACCAATCTTCTATTCTTAACATATCGAAAGAAAGCTTTAGGATTCTCCTTAATCCTATCAGCCAACATCTTCTCGTGTTTAATTCAGGTTTAATTATTACAATTGTTCAACATAGGAGAAGATCCATTAATATGCAAAGAACAGCAAAGCCTCAAATAAAGGATTTAATAGGGAACAAACTAGTAGAAACAGACTGGCAGCAAAGGCAGTTACATAGCTTTCAAAAATGCTTGGATAAATATTTGTTATAATCCTGAACTGAACATTATTTAGAAGTATGTAAACAGAGATGTTCTTATAATCCATGCAATGTGACGGTTCCTCTATAAATAAAGACCTTGCCAGGGATGTCCATGTTCTATTCCTGAATTAGAAACTCAAATGGAGAGTGGCAGCATTCAGTTAAATAATGAGAAAAATAAGGAATAATGAATATTCTTGGAGTTTTGTTTAGTCATAATTGAGGATCAAAAGGGATGGAGGTTATCCAAGGTTGATTTATTGGCCTGGAGTCCAAGATACATAGGTACATAATCTGTGGAAGTGAGCCTAGTAGCTAAGCAGTCTATTCTAATTACATATTTTTTTAGGCTCCTATAAAGGAGTCTGCCTACATATTTTTCCCAGACCTCTAATCAGTATGCTACTTGAAACATTGCATTAAATCTAGCACTAGCCCTTCTTGTTATATATTGATATGTCAAAAGACTTTCATCATAGCTTCTGTTATACTCCCCCATCCTACTTCAAAACTTAATTGCCTCTTCAAAAGACTGTCATGCTGCAGACTGCTAGACTTTAACAGATTCCACAGCCACACAGATGTTACAGCACCATAACCATTTGAAAATTAGTACAAATATACCATTACTACTATAATAACAGTTGAGCTGAAGTGACTTATAGCCTGTAACATAATCTCCTGGTTCAGATGACATCCAGAAACCAAATGAGCTGCACTGCAATGGTGCAGGACATCACTTAAATAATTCAATTGTACATTATAGCCTTGTAAAATTTCACCCAAATGTAATTCACATTTTTTAAAAATATGTACTGTTTCTACCAGTGAACTACCACAGCAATGTCATTTAAAACTGAATCTGCAATCAAAGAGAATTAAGTATAACCTGCAGACTTTCCCTTTATTTATACACCCTTATTACATACGGGTGTATTATAGCACTTCTGAAAAAAATCAGACTCCATATGGTAAACTGGTGATCTCAAATGTGAAGAATGCCATCAGCCTGTAGCTTTCAAGACTATAACACCTGTGAAAGCTGAGGAAGTTACTTTAGATCCCCAGATGAGTGCTAATGCCGTGTCGGTATCCTATTTCCTTTTATGCAAATAGATCGCAGTCTGTTTGCCACATCATAATTGGTCAGGAATTGGGCAAATGACCTCTGAGATAATTGACTTCTTAACAGTACCTGTAATGAATTCCCTCCTTGTGATATCCCATCAAACATCCTTGCGGCTCACGGTTCACAGTGAGTTGGATATTACGCGGCTATAATGGGAGGCTGTGGTAAGGATTCTGGACAGATGGATATCATGAGGCAAACAGCCTTATAAGAAATCATCCCAGAGATGGCAAACTAAATGTTTTTGAATGGTTCCTGTCAAACAAAAGTAGCCACAAGCGGGCAGATAGACATGCGGAGAGAAGTGAACAGAAAAATAAACAAAATGTTACATAAAATTTCCACAAAATCAGGAACAGGTATTTCTCTCCACAATCCAGCTACTAAAGATATGGCTTTTTTTAAAAACCAAGTAATTAGCTTTAACAACTGAAAAACCTATTATACAATAGGAACTTATGGTGACATTCAAACAAGAATGTAAAGCATTACAGGCTGTTGACAAGATCTGTCAGTCACCTGAATTCTCCTTGCTAATTTGCCAAGAAACTAAACAGCAGCAAAGAAAAAGTTAAAAAAAATCTCTATTTTTCTTTCTGGATGTATCTTGTGCCTAAAACATAGAGTCGACGAGCAAATGGTTATCTGCCAATTGTGCGACTTGCTGCTGCTCAATGCATTGCCACGAGGTTTTGCGAAGCAAGTTGCTGCAAAAGTGAAATGGAAACAGTTCGACACCCTCAGCAGAGCATCTGGGACTTGCCTGAACAGGACTAATAACTATTTATCTCCTTAATAAATCAGGTTGAGGCATTGTTACTGGATAGCCCAGTGTCTGAAGCAGCAAATGTCAGTCAGAATATTAAACTGGATGTCAAGTGAAGTATAAAACCTGAAATAGAGAAAGAGGAAGAAAGATGGGATTCAGAGAGAGTTAATGAGACAACGAAAATGGAAAATAATGCAAAAAAATCTTTAAAAAAATAACTCACTAAAATTTGCAGGAATGAGACTCCATATTTGTAAAGGCTATGTTCAGAGCCAGGGAGATTGTTTGGCAGTAATTAAGATTTATCACAGCATTAAACATGTATAGTGAAATTGTCAAGCCTCAACCTTCTGTGGCAAGTTAAGTCCAAATTTATGATATATGTATACAACATATGTATAGAGCTTTCATGGTGTCCTGAAAGCAAGATAGGGACATGCTCTTTTCACAAAGATAAGAGTGGAGCAACACATCTCAGACAACAACCTCCAGATTTTCCCTTGCGTGGTGAGTATCCCTATGAAATTCAGTCCGCAGAGTCACATGATCTGGGAAACTACTGGGGAGCAAAGTGGAGGAATCTCCCTAATAAGCAGGGGTTGCTGTTTCAGATTCCTATCAGGAGCTAATTATGCTTCTGCATGATCTCTGCCTCTAAATAAGTATGTTGCTGGTTTTCCCTCAACCTAGTGAACAAGAATTATTACACCATGTAACTGTGTATCTGCTCTTCCCTTAAGTCACTGCCTGATTTGTGCATAGATGGCGGTGAACTCCATTAACTTTACCACTATTTTTGCTGCACAGTCTAAGGCATTATTATATATTATTTTTGGTACGCAGGATATGTGTAGTCTCTAATAGCTTTCATTACACGCTGCTATTTCAGAATGATACAATACCTTATGATTGCCCACCACCTTATGCCCACCACAGAAGTAAGACTCACTGGCCTATAATTCCCAGGAAGGTCTCTCTTCCCCTTCTTAAACAATGGGACCACATTCCCATCCTCCGAACCACACCCTAACCAACGAGGACCGAAGATCAGAGCCAGAGGCTCTGCAATCTCCTCTCTTGCCTCCAGAGAATCCTAGGGTAAATCCCGTCCGGCCCAGGGGACTTATCCAACTTCAAACCCTCGAGAATTTCTAACACATCCTCCCTATCTACTACAAACTCCCCAATTTGCAACCCTGTACCTCAGTGCTCTCCACAGCTACATTTCCAGCACTCTGCGTGAATACCGAAGAGAAATATTTATTCAGTGCCTCGCCAATCTCTTCAGGCTCCACGCACAACTTCCCACTGCTATCTATGACTGGTCCTAATCTTGCCCTAACCAATCTTCTATTCTTAACATATCGAAAGAAATGTTCGATAGGTTTAGTTAGGAGGGGCATTGCTTTTTATTTTGGTCGGCACAACATCGAAGGCCGAAGGGCCTGTTCTGTGCTGTATTGTTCTATGTTCTATGTTCTATGATTGCACAATTTGGACACAAGGTGCCTAAAATTTGTTCAGACTACTTTTGAAAATGTTCCCGGTCACCACTAATTCTCCAAATTTGCAATGCTCACAGTAATATGTCAAATGGCAACATAAAGTAAAAACATTATTTCTTTCATGCTATCATGATTATGTCTATACAATGACTGGACCGTGCTTTTACAAGTTGCCAACTCTGGTTGGACTTATTTTGAGGTTTCACCAAATGATCACCCATTTCTGACTGTCCAGTCCCAGTAATCCAAAATGTCTCTCTGCATGGTACACCACTTCCTCACACCAATTACAAGTAAATAGACTCTTCATTATCTGAAGCAACTTTTTTACTGGCAACTATTAGTATCTTTTCAAACATTTTAATAGGGAACAAGTTTTAAAAAATAAAAAAACAATAACTTTAATGCTTTATGATTTTCTGATGGTTTGCTCACAGCAGTGTCTTGTAAATGTATCTTTATATACTGGAGATAGCAGGAAAATCCTGAAGGGTTAGCAATCCTTAACCTTTTAATGCCTTGAATAGGGAGACAGATTAGCTCAGTTGGCCAAATTGTCAGCATGTGGATCAGAATAATGCCAACAGCACAGAGCTCAATCCCCGCTCGGGCTGAGGTTGACTCAGGGGACTGTCTCCTTGCCCTATCCACCTGGAAAAACAAATCATGGCACTTTGCTTCAGTTTAGCAATTAATTGCCACACACCACGTTTGGATACAGAACTTACAAATAAGAAGAATGTCTCAATGGTTGGAATTCTCTGGCCATTTACATTAGTGGGATTCTCCAGTCCTTCCAGCATCCCCACCCATGGGTTTTGCAGTGGTGTGGGGTGACATCAATGGGAAATCTCATTCACAGCAGCAGAATCAAGGAATCCCGCCATTAGCAAACAGTACAATACCTTCTACCACTGGGAAACACGCAGCTAGTAGGCCACAGAATCTCACCCAAAATCTTTAGTTTTCAACCCAGTGTGACTCTGAACACTATTTGATTTGCATAATCTAAGCATGCCCAATTTCCCACTGATATTCAACAATAATGAAGTACCCAGTAGCATTTTCTGTTCAAAAGTTGTTCAAAGTAAGTGACATTTCAAAACTTTAAAGTTAAAAAATCAGCTGAAGCTAACTTACCTAGAACTTTAGGCCAATATTGTTAATGCAAATTCGATACCATTTGCCCATAGGGCAAGTGGTGAAATTGGGTATGTGAAATGTATAGTTGTAATAAAAATGAATTAAAAATTCTTTGCACTGTCAACTTAAAATTGTGTGGATACAAATTAAATACGAGTATAGAAATATATATATGTAGGCCAATCATTTACTACTTTCACAGAATAATACATAGTTGTGAAATTCAATCCCTCAGCACTGTTTAAAAAAATCCCAGAGTACGGTTAAAAATTTAATTTATTTAGACAGTAAATCATTAGGCACTGTAAATCACTGGACTCACTGCAATGCCCTAAAAAGGTATAAACGTCCCTCATTGTTGAAAAATAGTAACTTGTGCCATAGGCGATCCATTAATAATTTCGAAATAGCTTATAACTCTATAACCAGCTCTCTAAATACTATGAGCAGCTTCCAGTAATTGCTTCATTCTGTACACCGTTCGTTGTTTCACTTACAGCAGTTTAGCAAATATTCAAAAACTCCAATAAAATGATCAATATCACCTCCTTATCTAAAACTTGATATCAAATTAGATTTAATGAAATTATTCCCAGTAGAGGCATATGCTAAAGGAGCTGTAATCTCATTTACTGGGTTTGCTGTTGGTATGCATTACTCTACCGACTCATAACCACAGTATTGTCATCTCTCCTTCTCATATGCTTCAGGCTGATACTATGGGCAGGATCTTGCAGCCGCACTCACCCCAAAACCAGAAAATCACCCCTCCATCCATGCTTTTGCGTCAACGGACCATTGCAATGGTCCTGTCCTGCCTGCTACAATTCCCTATGAATCCACATTGTTTTTCTTTCCTTTTCATATTTCTTCTGGATTTTAGATTCTTAGTGAGATTTTAGCTCTTCACAACCTTTAAAGTATTTTCAGTAATATCTCATGAATTTGATCCTATGTCCAGGATAATGAACAGAAACTCACTAAATTATTTAGCTATGAAATCTACCTGGTTGCTTCACACAACACCAAAATCAGCAAAATTTTATTCCAACAGAATGCAGAATACTTTGAATACTTTGATGTCTTGTTGAAGTTGTACAAGACATTGGTAAGGCCATATTTGGAATAGTGTACACAGTTCACCTTATTATAAAAAGGATATTATTAAAGTAGAAAGAATGCAGAAAAGATTTACTAGGATGCTACCGGGATTTGGTGGTTTGAATTATAAGGAGAGGCTGGATAGCCTGGAAGTTTTTTCTCTGGCATGTCAGAAACTTTTGGGGTGATCTTATAGAGGTATATAAAATAATGAGGTTCATAAATCAGTTACATAATCAATATCTTTTCCCAAAGGTAGGGGAGTCTAAAATTAGAGGACATAGTTTTAAAGTGAGAGGGGAAAGATACAAAAGGTCCAGAGGCCAATTTTTTCACACAGAATGGGGTGTGTGCCTGGAACAAGCTTCCAGAGATAGTAGAAGTGGTGGGTACAAATTTGTCTTTTAAAAAGCATTTAGTCAGTTACATGGATAAGATGGGTATAAAGGAGTATAGGCCAAACGTGGCCAAGTGGAACTAGCTTAGGGCTTAAAAAAAAAAGGGGCAGCATGGACAAGTTGGGCCAAAGGACCTGTTTCCATGCTTAACTTGAGCTAAAACACTCTCAATTTACTGAATAAAGAAACAAATAACGGAAATGCATAATTTATTGGATATTAAAATCAGTGTGTTTGTCACAACATTCCACTTCAAATGATTAAGGATAACATTAGTTTTCAGTCTCAATGGGAACATAGAACATAGAACATTACAGCACAGAACAGGCCCTTTGGCCTTCGATGTTGCGCCGACCAAAATAAAAAGCAATGCCCCTCCAAACTAAATCATTCCCTTCTCTTCCATATACTTATCAACTAACCTCTTAAACTCCACCAAACTTGGCGCATCTACAACTGCTGCAGGCAGGGCATTCCACTCCCTAATCACTCTTTGAGTAAAGAACCTACCTCTGATATCCGTCCTATAACTCATACCCCTTAATTTAAAGCTTTGTCCCCTCGTGCTAGCTTTCTCCATCCTAGGAAAAAGGCTATCACTGTCCACCCTATCTAAACCTCTAATCATCTTATATGTTTCGATAAGGTCCCCTCTTAGCCGCCTCCTTTCTAATGAAAACACCCTCAAATCCCTCAGCCTCTCTTCATAAGACCTGCCCTCCATACCAGGCACCATCCTGGTAAACCTCCTCTGTACCCTCTCCAATGCCTCCACATCTTTCTTATAATGTGGGGACCAGAACTGCACACAATACTCCAAGTGCGGCCGCACTAGAGTTTTGTACAGTTGCAACATGACGTTGCAACTGTACAATAGTTTCAACATCTACCTGTAATACCAGTTGGTGGTTCTATAATGGAGAGTGATAGAGGGTGTGTGGTGGCAAAGATGGGGATGGGGCAATGTTAATTATTATGCAATGTTAGTTGTTAACCTCCTTATCAATCGGAAAATAATCCCTACCATATTGCTTTCATCCCCTCATCAGACTGGCACCCAAGAAACACTTCCTCTCACCACTAATCACCCACACAGCTTCTCTATTTCATCCCTTCACTCTGCCTGAGATGAATGATGTTAAACTCTTTCACATTAAGACTTTATACCTACATTGATTTATGAGCCACAGTAGCAAACTGACCTTGGTTATCTTAGTTGTAAACCAACTCTTTGATTTGAATTATACACAGTCATAAATGTTCCAATAATTTTGGTTCTGAATAGCTGTGTTCACTAAATTGTACAAATAACTGAGCACATTGTAAGTATATTTTTGTTTGAATGTCACCTGACTCCTTGCCCAAGACTGTAGCCTTGGAATTAACTAAACAAGCCATTGCAGCATCAGTATTATTATGAATGCCAGATTTACCTACTGATCCACAGCAAAGATCAGGACCCCCAAATCCTGAAATACTTCACAGAGTGGGTGCAATTCTGCATTTGAAAGTTCTTTGGGCCCAGAGCTCCAATGACAAGAGGGAAAATGTTACAAAAAACAGGGGCACATGACCAGCAGTGATGCTCCATTGAAGACAAGACACTTTGATGACAGGGGGAAGACAGGTGGAGAGAGCTAAAGGGTGAGATGACAGAAGAGAGTCCCAGACAGAGACAGGAAGATCACAGAAACACAGAATGCCTATGGGTCAGGAGGCAGCCATTCAGGCCATTGAGTCTGCACCCCATCCAGACCCCATCCCTGCAACGCTGTGTATTCATTCCGCTAATTCCCCAGACACTAAAGGACAATTTAGCACAGCCAATCAACCCAACCTGCACATCTCTTGAGTGTGGGAGGAAACTGGAGCACCCGGAGGCAACCCACATAGACATGGGAAGAACGTGAAAACTCCATACAGTCACCCAAGGCAGGAGTTAAACCTGGGTCCCTGACTGTAGTGCTAACCATTGTGCCACCATGCCACCCTATTGAGCTAAAAATATAGTATAGGGATGTGGTTGGCAGGCTTTAAGTCAACAGGGCCCAGGAGAAACTTGGCAATCAAAGAGGGCTCAGAAGAAGCAAGATGAATTCAGGAAAAGATCTCCAGATCTGAGAAGGCAATAAAGGTTTGAGGTCTTCATGCTGCAGGTCGCTGGGGCAAAGGTACCCCCTCTGAGCTGTGGTGTTCTGCTTGACATCGCTGAAGAGCTGAAGTAACGCTTGTGAATTGGTGCAGAAGTGAATTCTTGGGAATTCAGGGCAACACATCTTGGGAAGTGAAAGTAAAATCCTACCAGGTGCGGCGGCCCAAGTTCAAGCAACTTTTGAAGAGAATTCCCAGGTTAGATCTTTGAAGGTGAAGACGGGAATTCCTTCTGAGAGAGACATAGCTTCAATGAAGCTGGCTGTTAAATGACATTTGGGTAGGTTGTTGAGAAATCCGTGGACTCTGTTTTGGTTACATTTTACACTTTGCATTTTTCTGCAACACGGTGCATTTGACCAGAGTTTACTTGTTAATTCGTATGTACTTCACAACCAGTCTGGATGTTAAGAGTATAAAATAGATACTTTCTGAGCTTGTATGATGTTGGGAACAATTAAGTTTAATTTATATTTTGTATTTGTGTGCAAGGTGAATCTTAGGTCTAGTTTTATTTTTCGTCTTTGAGTTGGGTGCCAGGAAAATTACCCCTGTTTGTATACATGCACTTTTAATGAGGTTTTACAACTCTTAAAGCGAAGTGATCAATTACTAAGAGATTAGTAGTTTAGTGAGTTTAGAGACAAAATCATGAAGTTGAAAAAAAACTATGTCATTGGAGTCCAGAGCCATGTTGAGACACACAGAAACACAGAACAACTGTCAGTTAGAGTGTATATACCAGAGAGCACAGGCAGAAATCTAAAATCTTGAGTAAGAAATCTGCCAGACTGCTGAAGAGCTGAGTTTAGGAAACTCATATTGCTTGTTCAGAATTTGAAATAATAGTGACTTTAGATTGCAGTTTTTAGTGTCTCAGGGAGAGATACCAGCTGAAGAAAAGCATCTAGCGAATGCTTAGAAGTCAACCAGAAGAAAGCCAGTTTGAAACTGAAACAGCCCAAACCTTAGTACTGAGATAGTGATAACTTTCCACTGGAGATCTGTGTCTGTAAAGGTATTCCTGAGATAAAAGAAATAGTGTGAATGTGAATCATTTTCTGGTAGAAATGTTTGCCCTATAGCTATCCTATCAAACCTAATTCATTACCTTAAATTTCTCTATCAAGTCCCCAGCCTGATAAACATTTCTTCTAAGTACTGGTATAATCCATATTTGTACAACAGAGAGCAGAACTGTATTCCAATTGACTAAAGGCTCTATACAGGTTTAAAACAACCTTTCTGCTTTTCAATTATAGCCCTCTAGAAATAACCCAGTGTTTGGCTTATTAACCTCTTTTAACTATCTTCATTTCATCACTGTTGACACAGACAGAGGCATGACTTCCTACTACACTTCCTGAAGTCGACGACTAGCTCCTTTGCCTTACTGACATTGAGGGAGAGATTATTGTTATCACACCATTTCATCAAATTTTCTATCTCTTTCCTGTACTCCATCTTGTCGTTGTTTGAGATCTGATCCATTACAATGGTGTCTTCAGCAAACTTGAAAATGGTGTTGGAACGGAATTTGGCCACAGTCATAAATGTATAAAGAGTATAGTAAAGAACTGATGTCACAGCTTTGTGGGGCACCGATGTTCAGGGTAATTGTGGAAGAGGTGTCGTTGCCTATCCTTACTGATTGCGATCTATGGATTAGGAAGTTGAGGATTCAGTCATACAGGGAAAAACACATTATGGACTTTGGAGACAAGTTTTGTCGGAATTATGGTGTTGAAGATTGAGCTGTAATAAATAAATAGGAGTCTAACATAAATGCCCTTGTTATCTAGCTGTTACAGGGTTGAGTGTAGGGCTGGGGAAATGGCATCTGCTGTAGACCTGTTGCGGTGATAGGTAAACTTTCCTGGGTTGAGGTAATATGGAAGACTGGAGTTGATGTCTGACATGACCAGCCTTTTGAAGCATTTCATAATGATGGATGTCGGAACCACTGTGCAGCAGTCATTATGGCACACTGCCTGGCTTTTCTTTGGCAGAGGGATGATGATCGAAGATGATTTTACCAAATAAGTTTGGATTGTAACATCTTCATTGAGAATCTGAAACTCAGTTTGGTCATAGCCCTTAAAGGGTTACAACTCACTGTTAAAAGGGATGTTGTGGTATTGGTAGAAAAGTGAACTAATGCCATGTCACAGTGGAGTGGTTACAGGAACAGGAATGACTGCAACTTATATTGAAGAGTTCTGCTTATGCTTGATATGAAGGCTCACAATGCTTCAATTTGCTTGTGAATGTTGCATTAACTAAGACATAAATATCAAAACCACTATGAATAAAGATCGGTTTGCATTGTAATGCAGCAATTTGTTCTTAGATGTTACTTCCAGTTGTTTTGTCTTTGCAGACTGCAACAGTTGGACTTCTAAAATCATCCCTCCCTACACTCCAAAACTGAAATAACCAATTAGCCACAGTCTTGGCTCTCCCTCCACAATAATAGGCTGATAGGTGTAGCCAACTTCCCATTTCATAATTGTTCTGGAAGCAGCACATTTTGAGGCATCCTTGCAGTCTTCAGCCTGCCTCAGCAACGTCTGCCTCACCCAACAGGGCCAGACATCGCTGCAGACCCTCATTGTCCAGTTGTTTCCCTGGTCTGTTCTTCATTTTCAATTGGATGCTGCTTCCAGGACCAGCTTTTTAATTGGTCACCTCCAGGAAGATCCCAACTGATATCCTGCCTTGGCCACCTCCAGGTTCCCAGCCAAGAATTATGACTCAGCTGGGAAAACTCAGCTCATTAGCTATGTTTCTCTCTCAATAGCTGCTGCCTGACATACTGAGTAGATCCAGGAATTAAGATGTTAATCCTCGTAGATTAAAACATGCAATGATAGGCGAAGGTGGCAAATGATTTGCCACAATACTGTAAGATGCACTTAGCAGAAAAATGAACAATGAAAAGAAAATCCATACGTCACATCACCAAAAAATAAAATGTATGCTCATTACTAAAACCATTATTTGGCACACTGCAGCTGCAATTGATTATTGCTCTCCCACTGGTTAATTTAGCTGTGTCTGTTCTACACATTCTTCATCTAAAAAGACCATTTTTACCAGAAAGATAGAATTCCTGCAGATTGAGTCTCTCTCGGTCTGACAGAAAAAAAAGTCCCGTGTAGAAGAAATCTACAAATCTAAAGTCTTCATGTCATGCATCAGTTATGAGTCTGTACTTCTTTTTGCATTGAACTCTTGATTGTAATGGTGGCAATATCATGCTGCAAATTATATAATTTCATCTAGATTTTTGCTTTTCAAATCAAAGAAGGTGCCCCCTTGGATCCTTGATAGAGTCATAGAATTTCTACAAGTGCAAAAGGAGGCCATTCAGCCCACTGAGTCTGCACCGAACACAATCACACCCAAATCCTATTACCTGAAACCTACACACTTACCCTGCTAATCTGCCTGACGCTAGAATCAATTTAGCACGGCCAATCAACCTAACCCGCATATCTTTGGAATCTGGGAGGAAACCAGAGCACCCAGAGGAAAGCCACGTGGTCACAGGGAGAAAATGCAAACTCCACAGCGACAGGAGAAATAGTCCCTTTTATGTCACCAGACTACTATTGTACCTAAAAAATTAACACAAGTTAACCCGCTTTACCCTTATTTTTAAGATATACTTTTATGATGGATTTTTCATTTTTTGCACACAATACAAAAAACCCTCAGAGACTGGTACAGAACAGCATGGTCATTTTTCAACAAATTACAAAGAGAAAGGAAAATACCAACACAGCTGTTCCGAGTTATTCTTTGTATCCTACGCCTCATACCAAGCAAATAGCGAAAGGATATATGGGAAGATTGGGGGACATCAGGATACAAATGTAATTGGCTCAGAGGTGCACAACTCATTCACAGGATAATGGTGACAGAGCTACAAATGGAAAACATGGTAGAAGCAAGTCAGACAGTGCAGTATCTAAAATCTTAAGATAGGGGTACGGAATGTATCTCATTAAGCTCAAAGTAAACAGGTGAAGAGTTCCATTGGGATTCATGCAGCAATAATTTTATGCCAATTCTAAATTGAACGAGATTATCACTAACACATGAGCAAAGGATATTTTTCCGTGCTGTAAGTGTTAAGGTCTTGTACAACCTTTTCAACTGGCATCATTTATCTTTTTAACTGAGAGGCCCTGTATTAAAGGCAAGGGATCAAACTCTAAAGCCATATCAAAAATCTGCTCAAGCTCTTTAAGGACAGTGAACTAATGAGATTTAATCTTGACAAGATTAAAACAATGCTGTTAATCACTGTGTCCAACAAGGATATAACAGGGTCAATCCTCAGACATAAGCTTGGAGTAACATGCAGATGGTGTAATATCTTAAACTGAGTTTCTTTTGTTTTATTACAAACTGAGATTTTATTAGCACATTCCCAAATATTACTCCATATCTCTTCTTCAATATTTAGAACCATGGAATACCTCCAGTGCAGGAGGCCTTTTGGCCCATTGAGTCTAAACAAACCCTCTGAAAGAGCATCTTGCCCAAACGCAACCTTCCAACCTTTTCTACTATATAACAACTACATAACTGTCCCCTTTGTCTTTCACACAATTCTCATATTTAAAAGGTAAATTCTTATTAACCAACACTGCTACTTCTCAACTGCTGGTCACAAAAGAAGCAAAAAACATCTGTCCCAAACAGTCCCTCTGAGTTTCCAGATGAGTTTCTTGCAATAAAAGCTATTTTAACTTTCTCCTTAAGAAAAGACAAAATCATCTTTCTTTTAATAGAATAATGAATTCCCTGTACATTTCATGAACAAATCTTTAAAGTAGCTACAACCATTGCTTATTCAGCCACAGAAGATGTAGAATATTAGCACAAGTATAATAGTGGCTGAACTGCAAAAATTTTCACGTCACGTTTGGGCATGCACCAAAAAAATACTACTGCTATCTCTGCCTAAATTAGAGATGCAATTTCCCTGGCTATATGGTCTGCCTGTACCACAACTGCATCCATCAGAGATTTTATAATCTCAAAACAGTACAGAAAATACACAAGCCTAGAAGCCCCAGAACAAATTTTCCTCATCCGCTGAGAGGACTCATAAGGCCTTATCCTCTAACTCCATCTTAAATCATTTGCCCACCTCCTTGCAGCGGCACTACTCATTTTAATAATAATGGGAATAAAAGATATCATCTGGAAAGAATCCACAATTATTAATGCAAGGATTATAAACGAGAAGATGGGTCGAAAATGCACAGTCCATTCAACCTACGCAATGCACTCCTCAGATCCAAGAGGTACACCGCAGGATGCATTAAAGATAGATGGATGTCCCTGGGTTCAATAGGATAGTAGATAAAAATTCGCTTTAGTGCTCACTCACAGGATATCCCTATCAATGTGATAAATCATACAACAGGATTAATTGAGAGAAGGGCAGCACAATGGCATAATGGTTAGCACATCTCCTCACAGTGCCCGGACCCAGGTTCGATTCTGGCTTAGATGACTGTATCGAATTTGCACATTCTCTCGTGTCTGCGTGCATCTCCTTTGGTTTCCCACAGTCCAAAAAAAAGTGTAGGTTTGGTGAATTGCCAATAGTAAATTAGCCCTTAGTGTCCGAAGATATATCAGTCAGGTGGATTAGTCATGACAAATGCATGAGGTTAAGGGATAGGACGGTGGAGTTGACCTGGAATCCAGACTGGTAGGGCTGGAATCCAGACAGCTTCAGACGTTTTTTAACCTTATCAAATGTCCTTACACCTTTGCTGTGTCGCTGCCAAGAAGTTCTGGGAGGCCTTTGCTTTATTACAGAGCCAGCTTCCAATATTCTTTGGTGATCCCTGAAATTATAAAAAATTATAACCAATTCACTGATTGTCCCTAGGCTTCAAACATTGGATATGGTGTGCTCCTTCAAACGTAATACACCCAGCTTTCATGTTAGGATTAAGAAAATATTGTAGTCAACTCTCAAAAAATCTAATGAGGAGCTTAGCCTTAGCTCCCTCTGGAAAACTGATCATATGGATACTCTTCCTCTGGCCCTGGTTCTCCAGATCCACCAAGATATCTGACATATCATGCAGCCGTTTCTCTAATAATTGCAACTGGGCCGCGACCGAAAAAGCAACACTCTTTGACACTGAGGAATCTACCTTTGGCTTCACTAAGTTTCTTACTGGCACACTGCAGTTCAGAGTGAGCACTGATACTCTGTGTCAAAACACTGAGCTTGCCATCTATTACTTTAACATTACTGGCAGCTATTGCCTTTGAGAGTGCGGGACCCAGAGCCTACTCTTAAATCAGGTTGCCATGTTGAGGGCCCAGCTCCACCTAAATGCTTCCGAATATTCCTTTTTAATCAAGGGTTTTCGTGACATTCCTTGGCATTTTGTCATTAAAATGCCACCAAGTATCTTCCAAGGATGCAGCATGGAATATTCACTCCAGGATAAGATGACTATGTGCCATGTATCAAGATTAAAGAAGGAGCTCTAGAGCCAGCGCTAGAGCTCAGGGAAACACGACTATTCCCATTCTTGCATCAATGATCCTCACTTTACCCTTGACTGCACTATATTTACTCATCTGTTATTTAAATCCAAATTAAGTGCCATTGATATAGAGCTCATTGTTTATATCACCATCCAAAAATCTGAAAGTCAGCAGATGGATCTTCTGAAAAATATAAGTCCCCTGATCCCTGAATGGGTTTAAGCCACAACTCATCAAGACCCCAAAACTGGAAAATGCCAGCACTGTGGGTAGTTTTGCCATCTGGAACACTGCTATGAAATGACAGTGATTTGAAAACTCTATGATGTTGCTTCAAAATGAACAGCTGACTATCAACTGAAAACTGTAGTCATTGATTGATGGTGATTACCATACAAGCACAATGCCCATGACAAACAATTGCTGTCTAAGGATATGGCAGATATGTAAACTGGAATGCTGTGAAACCGCAACTTGCTGAATAAAATAAGTTCGAAATAATAAATGCTTGACCAAAGAGCATTGTCATAGAAATCATAGAATCCCTACAATGCAGACAGAGGCCATTTGGCCCATCGAGTTTGCGCCAACAACAATCCCATCCAGGCCCTATCCCCGTTACCTCACATATTTATTCCACTAATCCCGCTAGCCTACGCATCCCGGGACACTGAGGGGCAATTTAGCATGGACAATCAACCTAATCCGCACATCTTTGGAGTCCAGTGCACTATATTTACCACAATATAAATATACCTATCATAAAACATATATATGCACAAATAGAATTCAGCACAATAATACTTACTATAACACACATATATTGTATATATGCGTGTGTGTATATATGTAAAAAATATATAGTTGAAACTGTTTGAACTTTTGTTCTCTTTCCTTTGAGTTCTCTCTAGGCCACACATACCATCGCTAGGTTCAGACCAAGCAGACAATTTCCTACAAGAACTCTACAAATGACACTGTTTGGATGGCCACCAGGAAGTGGCTGAGAATGCTTGGAGTAACTTATTTTCCGGTCTTGGTGGGAAAGAGTCTGTTCTTTAGTACAGCCCCACATCTCACTTATAAACAGTACTTAAAGATCACATGAGAAACTTTGGAAGTTAACTCATACCCTATCAATCTATGTCCTGAATCTTACTTTATTTTATATTGCATCGAACATTGTTAAATGCAAAACTTTCTACGACCTAAGTGAAAAAAAAACACAATTAAAGGAACTTTGATAATAAAAAAAGATTTAATAGCTTTCAAAGTACATAAATATTGTGGCAAAACTTTAAATAATCTCGGCATGCAGAAATTTAACAGGCACTTTTCTTCATTAAGAATTCTGTTTTTATAAGTCATATTCATGAAGAAAGCAATTGGAAAACAGGCAGGAAGGATGGGGAAAGTATAGTAAGTTCATTGTGCAATGGAACTGCAGTTCACAATTAATTAATATTTTTCAGGCTCAAAGCCACCCACCTTGCAATAGAGGGTTTGCCGTCTTGAGCATTTCTTCATGGGTTAAAATAAACAGCAACTGCTTGAAGACAGCCTTGCCTCTCCAGCAGAAATTATTTGAGTCCAGCCCACAATGAAACCAATGCCTGCTGACTTTCACCGTTTTCACAATGATTGTGCAACTAATCTTTAAGAGAAAAAAAAACTTCTAAAGAACTTTTCTGTTGATATTTCTATAATTGGTTCCATCTTTTTGACTTGAATGGGTATAAAAATTACCTTGACATGTTAATTTATGTTACTTTTCAAATGTCATGCTCCATGCAAAGGGTAACATAACTCTTTAGTGTCGCAAAAATGGCAGTTCAAACTTAAGATGGTGGATAAGATTTAGATTTTAATCCTCATAGAGAGGATTTCTATAAAAAAACCATACATTTTTAATGAAGGTTAGTATATATTATTTTAATTCATCAGTCAGAAGGCCTTTATTAAGAAAGAAGTGTTGCAACTTTAAAATGGTTAGAAATGCTAAACATTTAAATAGGGTCTACAATGGAATATGTCAATATTTTTGGGGATTGCTGCAACGTGCTGCTCAAAAACTCAAGTTGATGACCAAAGACATTAAGAATGTGCATAAACCAGACCTCCTAATCTCACTAACAAAACAGTTGCAATTTGGAACAGTGACTATGTTTGTTTTTAAATTGTATCACTTAACGGCATCCATCAAGAAGTGCAATTATTGTTTAATCTTAGATTTAACTTTTAAGTATATACATTGTAAGCCTACACTGCAGATTTGGAAAAAAATGTTTTAATTCACTGAGCTTTAAATTCATGAGAACAAATTTAACCTTCCAATCAAACATTTTTAACAAAAAATTCAGCGTGCTTCTTTTTGCCCTTTAAAATCAATCTTGATACATGCACAGGCTTCCTGGAAGCAAAAAGCAACAAAAAATAAATCTGATTACATGCTTAATGCACCACCCTCATTCAAATGAATGTGGGCAGAGGACATTCAGTACAAAAATCAATAGCTATCAACTTTTAGCTGGGCTCCATCAGCGATGCTATATTGATCTCATTCTCGAGGTCAATGCTCAGCATAAAGCTGAATATGCCAGATGAGTTATCTTCTCATTTTGTAAACTTTCTTCAAGGGTACAACAGAGTCACTGGCCGTAAGAATAAAAGATCCTGAGACTGATTAGAGAACAATGGATACCCAGCAGAGGCTACATAAAGAATGATGGCACCGACTGATTCAAGTTAATCCTAAACTGTGAAACCAAAAACTCTCTCAATTTATAATTATTCCGAACTCAGAGTAGTCCTTGGTCACTGAAAAACACTGCCACGTGCAATGAATTTTATTTCTCCTCAGCAAGGGATGTTCATGCTGGAACAAATCTTTATTGTTCTGGGTCAGTGACAAATGCATTATCAATTATAACACGGGTCAGGTATAGGCCAAAGCTCCTTCTGTTCCGCTGCAGTAATGTCCCTTATCTTCCAATGGCAAAAGGGCATGCCCACTGCACCAGTATGACACACAACATTTTTCATTTGCCACACCAGACAAAGTGACTGGCAAGTAAGCACGAGTTTGTGGCAAATTCTGTAAGATTTTAAAATGAATATTAGTTTGGAATTGTTGATACAAATTACGTAATTTGATTCCATATGACTCAGCATAAATCATCTCGTGCAATTTTATTTAAGGAAATGCTGCAAATTTCAAGGATTCATTTTTATCGTGCTAAAAAAATCTTCATTTGCCACAGACATGCTAGAAAAACAACAAAGGAACAGGAGTAGGCAATTTAGCCTCTTGAGTCAGTTTCATCATGAATGAGATCATGGCTGCGACCTCAGTCCATATAGCCATCTTTGCCCCATAATCTTTCATACCTCGGATTCTATCCTTCTTAAATATAAAATTAGCAACTGATCTACAAATAATTAATATTTGTGGGAGACAGATCCAAACTTCTATCAATCTTGTGTGTCTCTTGGTGTTGATTTAAGACAATGTCCTCAAGTGCAGATTCCCCAACCAATGTAACCCTCCATATCTGGAAAACTTAGATCAAACCATAAATGTAGCACCTTTCATGGCTTGCAGGTGTCTAAAAGCACTTGATGGGCAATGAAATGCAGTCAACGTGGAAGCGTAGGAAATGTGGCAGATAATTTGCACACTGCAAGTTCCTACAAACAGCCATGTGATAATCTGTTTTTGTGATGTTGAGTGAGAGAAAAATATTGGCCAGGGCACAGGAAATAACTTGCTGCTCTTCTCCAAAGTAGCGCCATGGAATCTTTTACATCCATCTACGGGGGGGAGATAGGACCTTGTTTAACATTTCATTTGAAACACAGCAGGGTCGATTCTCCCAGCCCGTTGTGCTGTTTGAGTAGGCCATTTAGTGGGCCATTTTGTACTCTTTACTTCTATTTACAAAGACCAGTATCACAAATACTGCTTAACTGCTTTAATCTACCTTGCAAACTTTATACACAAGCACACCCAGTTCTCCCTCTTCTTGTGCTCATTGTAATCATATAGAACGTATTAACTATTGTCATTCTACCAATCAGAATACATCACATCACACTTTCTACATTGAATTTAATCTATCATTTGTCCACTCAATCAACCAGTCTGTGTCCTCTTGAAATCTGTTGCCATCTTTTTCATTATCTTGAAATTTCAAGCTTCCATCTCTATTCTTTAAACCGTGGTCTGTTTTTGTATCACTGGGAAGCTTGGATATGTGGCTTTATATTCCATCAACTAGGTCCAATTATTTGTCTACACTGAAATGTATCATAGCTTTGCCCATTCATTTAATTAACTTTGTTTAGTTGCTCAATGATGTGTGCAGAGAAAGAGTCATAGTTTTGATATAATCAATGCAAGTCAAGTGCGATGTTTTCTAATCAACCACTGGAACATACACTAAGCAAAGAATTTATGTGACAGTAATTGCAAAAAGATGCTCTTTCTGAATTTGGTGATCATTCCACAGGATTTTAATTTTCTAAATCATATATATCCACAATAGATTTAATTCTGAAGAGTAGTTTTCTTTGAGCTTCTATATCTGAGAGTCATAGACAGTAATTACAAGACTGGTATCAAAAATGTAAAACCTCATATTAATGCCAACATGGGTTTACTGCTGGTCTGTGGCTAAAAAACTAAATCAACGCACTCAGAATTTAGACTGAGCTGAACGCACAAATTCAATTAAAATTTGATATTTTCTTACAGAAACATGGAAAATAGGAACAGGAGCAGGCTATTCAGCTTTTCCAGCCTGCAGCACCATTTATTATGATCCATTGTAAGCCATGGTTTGGTCACATTTCCTGTTCTATTTTGGCACCAGACAGGAATGAACAATTGCTGCAGTTCACCCATGCATTACTTGAAATGTATGCCATTGCCGATCCATCATCATCCCTCAGTAACATTTTCCAATCCATCACAGCCAACTCATGCCTCATACCGTCAAAGTTTCCTTTATTTAAATTCAGGACCGTGGTCTCAGAGTCAACTAAGCCACTCTCCGTCTTGATGAAGAATTCTATCATATTAAGGTCTCTAATTTCCACGAAGGCTCTCACAACCAGACTGCCAATTATTCCTTTCTACCCAGTCTTGAGTGGCCCATGAAGAGTTAGTTCATGACCAGGTAAGTTGTACTTGTAGTGACAGCCTGCTTTTTGAAGGGGTAGAAAGGAAAGCTGTTTCCAGTCTTCTTGTTTGTTTTATTTGGATAGGTGGGCAATCATATAGGACGTTTTGCAACGGACATGTATTTGGAAGTAAAACTCTCACCAGTAACGAACAAAATCTGTACGCATTATATCACAGGGATCTGTTGTCAACTCTAATGGCAATGAGCTGAGCAGCACTTTGCCTACGTTCACTTGAAACATATCAGCAGTAATCTGAAAATACTGATAGAAATATTTAACTGAACGTTTGGTCTAAGTTTAAAAACCTGCAGATTGGGTATTTACGTTAATAAGTATCAAGTTGCCATAGTTCCAGATGACCATATACTGCTCTCCCCTTTGAGAGAGATAGCTGACTGGTGGAGATTTAACCTGAGGATCACCACACCTCAGGTGAGGGACAAAGTTGAGAAAGCAAGCTTCGTGAATAACTTCAGCTGGTACAGGAATTGAACCTGTGCTTTTGGCAGCGCTGTGCATTACTGACCAGCTGTCCAACTAATAAAGGTGACCATATTCAAGAAATTAACATAATTTGCAATACAAGCCACACAAGTACACTAAAATAAATGTGATGAAGCTGTACCCACAATGTTATGTAGTGAGACCAAGTTTTCACTCCAGTGATAATCCAGGAACTGCAAAACGGGTTCAACTCATGGTGGTGTGTGACATTGAGGAAAACTTGGATGGGTAGGATAGAGGTTGAGAGACTCTTCCCGCTTAGCAATGATAGCAGGACTAGAGGGCACAGCCTCAAGATTAGGGGGGGCGGTTTAGATCAGAGTTGCGGAGAAGTTTCTCCACACAAAGGGTGGTGAATCTTTGGAATTCTCTGCCTGAGGTCATGGAGGCTTCCTCGTTGAATATGTTCAAGTCAAGAGTGGATAGGTTTTTGATTGACAAGGGAATTAAGGGTTACAGAGAGAAAGCAGGAAAGTGGTACTGACCACTACAGATCAGCTATGATCTTGTTAAATGGTGGGGCAGGCTCGAGGGACTAGATGGCCTACTCCTGCTCTTATTTCTTATGTTCTTATGATTCACCTTCGTACGAATGCTGCCATCACGTCAAGAATAGTCACTTATTTTGCCTCTGAAATTCAGTTCTTGTCTAATTTCAGTAAACTTAACAAGGCATTGAACAGAGTGATCCACACAAACCTGACTGGATTAGTGGTTAAAGATTGGAAAACAGAACTAATTGGAAAAAATAGCAGATTATGACTAGAACTCAAATTAAGCATCGGCAAGCAGGTTGTTGGTGAATAAGTGGAATTTGGTAGCAATGTTGGAGACTTATTCCATCTCTTTGCCAACGATTGGAGTTAAATGGTTGGATTTAATCTAGCCTACGTTTTGTTGAGAATTCTACAAACACGATGTTCATGTGCTAACAGCCTAAATGTCAGTTCCATAAACAAATGTTATCACTAATAATCAGAAACATGTGCCTAACTCTGCGCACGCCAGGGATAACGACATGTCATATTCAGCACAGTACAGACAATTCTTGAAACTTTATGGTAGTTTCATCTTTTCTAATTCCAAAACTCAAGAAGCTGATCACAAATAATTTATTCCAATGCCATTTAAAACAGTCTGGAGTATGGTCATGTGTGGGTTGTACAAATTCACTGATCTATTTCATGTCCTAGTTTTCCCACAACACAACAGATTAATGTTCCTGAAAATTATCCAAATAGTTAAAAGGTTGATAAGTCACTTGAGAAGTACAAAATGAACATTACTGCAGGCAATTCCTGACTATTACGCCAGCAGAAATACAGCCAGTTAAATCCTACAGAACAAGTTCACAATGTGAGAAAATGAAGCACAGCAATAAAATTCTATTTGCCTGCTATTCAAATAAGCGGTTTTAATGTCCTGGTTTCTAAAAGCATTCTTCATGGTATACTAAATAATACATGGAAAATACGTGGAAGCATATTTCAAACAATCACAACCAAGGAGTCCAAATTATCTAGCAATTATTCCTGTCACTAGGCATATTCAACTTTTTGTAATGGTACAATTCATCACAAACTGCTACCAATAGCAGCATTATTCCACACACATGACTGTACATGTAAAGTTGTCTTCCTGATCTGTTCAAAGCTGCACACAAAGATCTTTTAGATTGGCAACATCAAACATACTTTACTGGCTTGTGTAATTGGACCAAATGCCAATATCCAACAACATGCCAACACCCAAATGACAATGTACCAGTTACATTGTTTATACCTAGCAGAGTTTGTACTTTGTTCAGAGACAACCAGTAAAATCAACATTATTGAAGATTTTTGCTGTTTTCGTCAATAGCATAGGTTCTTAATTACACCGTAGGGTTTCAGTTGACTATGATCTTGCCATTCCAGAGAAGCCTTTTGTACTTCACACTATTTCACCCCTTCCACTCCAGTACCACAGCCAATATTTCAGATGTGCAATTCATTTTTCTCCAAACACAACCCAAATTCAGATGAGAAACTTCTGATCAGCCTTGCACAAGTGAGACATTGCTGCTCATAGCACTGCTTCTTAGAGTGTGTTTTCAGTGCATTGCACGTGATTACCCATTGGCCTCTATCATAGTATGATTTTAAGACCTTCTTTCCAGTGGGTCAGGTGGGCACACTTTGTCAACGGCTATCAAGGTGCCCCACAGTGGAACACCACTCCTAGTTCCCCAGAATCTTAATAATGGTCATATGGATTAGAGGAAAGGGCAACATTTGTGAGGGTGACTGTGAGGCATGGTGCAAGGAACAATTGGATGAAGGCTAGTGTCAGAGTGTTGGAGGAGATGTGAGGCGCCTGGAGAGAGAGGATCAGTGCACCTGCAAAGTATGTTTTTTTGTGCAATCATGTGCCACACAATGCTGGAAAAGTCAGGGGCACCTAAAATTGCTATGCCATGCACCCTTGCTGCTCTCTTGGAACCTCTTGGTGTTGGTCTCCAGGTTGGTGGGTCCACATTTTTGCTGCTAACTTCCATCCATGGCTGGTTGGTTCAAGAGATTATCTTTTCCTTCCTGTGCTTAGATAAGGTCACTTCGCTGCAGTCTCTCAGAAAGACCTCCAGATAAGAGCAAGCAATCCAGCCAGCAGTGTTTCCTAGTATCTTCTCTATTCCTGAGTCGCATCAGTCTCAAAATCCATGTGTCGGTAAACAACAGTAATGCACGACAAGGTTCCTTTAATTAAAAATTTCTCTTTTAACAAATCCCAACATGTTGTCCTGCCAAACCAAGCCATTCAGTGTGGAAACCAGAAATGGAGATATTAATGCCATGTCTCAATTAATGAACTTACAAGAAAACCCACTGAAAATTCCACTAATAAACACACGAATGGTCCTGCTGCTTTGGCCAGAGACTGTGTTGAGAAAATTCTGCCTGATTCTTCCACCATAAATGTTGCTAGGCCTGCTGAATATTTTCTGCATTTCCTTTTTCCTTCAGCTGAGAGCTATTCACCAATGTGGCTGACAGACTTTCAACTTTGTCAGTTCAGTTTCCCATACTACCATTCTCAGCTCTCATTACCCTCCCCCTGCACATACCATAACTAGGCTCTCCTTAACCTCACTTTCCATTGCAACTTTGTACTCAGTCCATCATTCTCTGTCACTTCCCCCAAGTGCTGATTCCAGCACCAAACTCATCAAAGAACGAAACAGCACGGGAAACAGGCCCTTCGGCCCAACGAGCCCGCGCCGCCACTCCGATGTTCCCACCTCTACCCACGATCCCTGTCCATGTTTACAGATCTCTGGATTAAAAACTAAATTTGAGACAATTTAGGGAGAATTTGTTTTGCCAATTAGCCTAAGAGCACATCTTTGGGATGTGGGAGGAAACCAGAGCGCCCGGAGCAAACCCACACAAGCACGGGGAGAATGCGCAAACTCCCACAGACACTGGCCCAAATCCATGTATCTGCACAGCACAGCAATAGTCACTGAGCTGTTGTGTTGCCCATCAAATGGTCCAGGTCAAGCGTACATTCAGCCTTTCAAAGGGAATATTTCCTCCATACGACTTGGAGCACACTTCAGTCACCCCCAAAACCCTTCTCCTTCCCATGTAAGTGTAGGAGATGCAACTTATATCTCCTCTCATCAGCAAAGGCCCCAAACACTCCTTCCAGGTTAAATAGTGATCTACATGATTGTCTTTCAATTTCGTTTATTGCACTTGTTGCTCACAATGGGATCCCTTCTACACTGAGGGGGGAGGGACCAATCACACTGATCACAGATTCAGCAACCATTTTGCGGGACACCTCCATTCAGTGTGCCAACATGACCCTTTAATCCTCCACTCTGAACTTGCTGCCCTTGGTTTACTGCTCTGCTCCAAAGAGTGCAAGCTTGAGAAACAGCACCTCAAGTTTCGAAAGGCACTTTACAGCCTTCCATAATCAACATCCCGTTCAACAATTTCACATCATTAACCTCTGCTTTTTTCCTGACGGCAGCTGTTGGTGGCAGTTTTGTTATTCTCATTTACACTTCATTCACACACATCTTTTGTTCCCTGTTCCACAGCAATCTGTTCTAGCTTTTCACTATTATTCCTTTTGTCAATTAATTTTTCCTGCCTTTATTCTATCGCAGATCTTCCTGTTCATTCTTCTCTCCTCTCCCCTCTTTCCCTATCTGGCATAAAAATGCTTACACTCTCAGTACTTTCAGTTCTGAGGAAGGGTCACTGATATGAAATGATGGCTGGGATTCTCCGATCCCATTCACCCCACCACCACTGCCAGGGAGAACAGAGAATTTGGTTTTCAATCACTGCAAAGGGACTGGAGAATCCCAGATGGAGAATTCCAAACATGAGCCCTCTTCTCACAGACCTGCTGAGTATTTCTAGTCTTTATTTTAGTGTTTCAGCAATCTTATTAACTGTGCTTGGCGCAATCTGTTATGAAAACTGCAAAGCTCTATTCATACTGAAGGATGGAGATGTAGCTGAGGTGAAGGCAGATTAAAAGTTATATTTAGAAACCTGGGTATCATGGTTGTAGACCTCAAAAGCAGATGAATTCAGAATGGATCACTGAAAATATACTTTTTGCAGACTCAACCTGTGATGTCTTTGAGCTCTGTGGCAATCTGCATGGTGGCACAGTGATTAGCACTGCTACTTCATAGTGCCACAGACCCAGGTTTGATTCCCAGGTCATTGTGTGTGGAGCCCCATGGGCTTCCTCTGCATGCTCCAGTTTCCTCCCTTACTGTGAAAGGCCTGCTGGTTACGTGCATTGACCATGCTAAATTCTCCCTTGGTATATCCAAAAAGACTCTGGAGTGTGGCAACTGGGGGATTTTCACAGTAACTTCATTGCAGTGTTAATGTAAGCCTGTGACACTAGTAAATATATTTTAGAGAAACTAATGCAAAAACAATGGGTAAAGAATTGGAGGAGGTGCAGTGTTGATATAAGTCTACTTGTGACTAACAAATAAACTTCAACTTAATCCTGGTTTATTAAAGCTTCTCAAGGTTCACAGTATAACCCAGCAAATGGAACCCACCATCTTCTACTCATATTTTCAATATATAATAAAATAAATGACTTTTGCAATTAAACAATACATCAGTATTGATACAGATGAAAGATCATGAAAATGTTAACTCTGAATCTCTCTCCACAGTTGCTGCTAGCCTGCTGAGTATTTACAGCACTTATTCACATAGACTTAAAACCTGTGTTAGAGATACAAAGAGCTCAAGACGATTTGATATTCGCCAGTCATCAATCTCCTCAACATTTGCCAATACCACCCTGCAATTTGCTGCAATGTGTGCAGTAAGTGTATGAAATGTGTTCTTCGATTTTCGCTTCTCATCTACTGAAAAAAAAAGTGCCTTCCCTAAGGGCTGCTGACTCTCTATGCAAGTGAGCAAAGGCAAGAAACTGCACCCGAGCAGTATGTGGCACATTCAAGGGGGTGAACAAAGGACAGCAGTGAGGAATAATTAGGTGAAATGGAACCATGTAACATGACAAGTGCTTTTGTTTTGATTATGTTTAGTAGGATTTTAACATCTTGTATACATTACATATATTTAGCATAAACCATAAGCTTTTAATTGCTTTAAGACAGCGTTCTATTGAAGATATTAAAAGTTACCAACCGATTGCTCATCCCAATGAGTCATCCTGCCTTACTACATAATCATTTCCAGCAAAGCTATTTAAAAAGCGAGAATATCAAGTTCATCACATTAATGCAATCTGATATGCCATTACGTCTCCACCGTTGCGCCAAGAGAATTCATAATGATGCAATACAATCACTTTAAAAACAAAACATTAAAACCATAGCTTGTGCATTGTTTCATAGAAATAGTGATTGATTCATACACAATACCGAGCCACAAAGTCAAACTGTCAGTACGAGCAAACAGCATTGTGAAAAGGTTATACTGAAGGTTCATCATCAACAGAATGGAAAATGCGCAAGCTGCAACTGGCTGTGACAGAACTGTATTTGCAATAATATTTACCATGTAATTAAAATAATGCAATCACCCCCATTACATGTGATTAATTATGTGAGTTAAGTTTAAAACGGAGTGTGAAACTACACCTCAGCCATAAAGATTGTATTACAGTTCATGCACTTTGTTTTAAAAAGCAGCTCTTTATTCACAAGCAAAAATTCCTTTAACAAATGTAGCTTTCCGTAGCTTCCCCAAACTGTAAGTTTTAAGATCAAAGATCATGTTAACACTTTACTGATACAGGTTTTAAGACAGGGAAAAATAATTTAGAAAGCAAAATCTGCAAATTAATTTGGGCTAATATCTTGATGCTCATGATGTTATTTGTAGGGAAATTCTGTTTTATAAAATAAATAGCATTCAAACCAAGATTCATCTTAAATTTACATCATGATTAGAAACATCAGGGAGAAAAATATCAAATTCAGAAAACTGAAGACAATCACTGACTGCCGCTAAATGTGCTGTCACAAACTTTCTGTGAGTACATTACAATAATTTGCTGTTACTAGACTTATTGCTGATTAAACAAGAATTCCAGTCACCTCGATGTGCATTCCTGTAAGTTGGTGGTTAAAAATAACTTGGTGAAAACAAACAGATTTGGTCATAAGGCCTTTTATAATTTCAGGTCCTAAGTCATCAAAATCACTGACTCTTTGTTCTACAACATTCAAGGCTGCTTTTCTCTTCGAACAGCATCAGATTACTGCCTTAAAATCACTCAAGAGTACTTGTTCAAAATCTATAGCTTTTGCATCATAACTTTAATTGTTTTGGCCTAATTTTTTATGAAAATGGAAGTTGCCTCGACATAAAATATTAATATTTCCACATGAAAATGTACATTAAAAATTACAACGAAAAGTCAATTCAAAGAGAAAATTGATCTTCTTTTAACTGGTTTAGAGACATCATCTAAATCATCAGGAGGATATCAGCACTTCAAATCACTTTGAACTATGTGTTATGAGTTAAAAATTATATTTGGAATGTGGAATAATCCATCCAACATTTATGACTTTATTGGCATTAAGTTTAACTGAGGGAAAAGTATAAAATCATCTTACAAGTGAGGGGCTTTAAAATATTAGATACATTGCACAATTACAAAATATGGAATAATGTCTCCAACTGACAGTACATTTTTCATCATCCTACATCATTTTATTCCTTAAATCGTAGGTTCTTAGCTTCTTTTTTACAGCAGCAGCTGAAACGAATGTAGACTTTAGAGTAGAGAAGAAATATATCAAAACATGGAGAGGTGATGGGTGAAAATGGACTGATGGAACATGGGAAAAGAAATAGGCTGTTCTATCCCCAAGCAAGTGCCATTATTGAAGTAGATCATCTTAATCCCATCTATCTGACTGGGCCAGTAACTCTTAATATCAAGAGCCGATCTATGGGTGATGAACGATTGCGAAGAGGCGATGGGTGAGGGGAACATGCTTCATGGCAGAACATGGAGTACAGAATTTTATGAGAGATAAAATCCAGGCGGCACAGCGATTAGCACTGCTGTCTCTCAGAATTAGGATTCGATTCCCAGCTTGAGTTACTGTCTGTGCGGAGTCAGCACATTCTCCCCATGTCTGCATGGGCTTCCTCTATGTTCTCTGGTTTCCTCCCAAAGACGTGTTGGTTAGGTGCACTGGCCGTGCTAAATTCTTCTACAGTGCATTCGAACAGATGCCGGAATGTGGCAACTCGGGGATTTTCACAGTAACTTCATTGCAGTGTTAATGTAAGCTCATTTGTGACACTGAATAAATAAGCTTTAAAAAACTTTACAGTGATATACAATGGAAATCTGCTTAGGAAAGCATTGAGAATATCAGGAATTGGAATTTGAAAGGGTTTCAGCAGCAGTATGCTTTGTTGTGACTGAAGTCACAACAAAGTCGGTGGTCTTTATGATGATGGGGACATGGGGGTTAGACGTTCAGCTCAGGTTTGAAATTCTGAATAGTCTGGGTTCGGTCTGAGCTGCTGGTCGGGATGATACAGCCAGGGTTAGTGCTGATGATCCAAGTCTTACCAATGTTTAATGGAAGAGCTTGTGGATCATTCAGGACTGGATGATGCAGAAGCAGTCTGACAACACAGAAACAAACCTTTCTGGATCCAATTTAAGCAATAGCAGTTATCAATATACCTGAAACTTTTAAAATCTGAAGATATGTGCTGATGAGAATATTAAATCGGAGCTTCACTATCAGCCTTTAAAATAAAGTTGTAACAAATTAATCAACTTCAACAGCCTTCTCCTGGTATTCTTCAATTTCTGCTTTTTGAATACTCCCATATAAACAGAGATACAATTGCCAACACAAAACCAGCAGTTTGAAGGAGAAAACTGAGGACAACCTTAAAAAATGTGTGCAGTAGTACACGCTTGAAGGAATAATCTTGATCAAGCATTTATGGTTGACATACATCTTTACTGATATGAAATTACCACCCTCACAGAACAGCTAACTCCTTTGCCTGCGGATAGTCACTGTGTCATATTATGGCAGAGCTGCCAAATCTCATTTTTATTTGGTTGGATTGCACCCACGAACAATTTTCCAAGCTACAATTGAGGAATAATGCTGTGCTGTCTTTAATCTAATAGTCAGAATCCCAGGGTTCATGGTGTGCCATTACAGCATGACGTGCCATTGAACTGACCTCCACGCCCTCCTTCCCCAGTCGTTGGCACAAATTCAATCCTCAGAATATAGATTCTCACTGGTAGCTACATCTAACCTCTGCATAACCCACAAACAGTGAGGAGGCTCTGACCTCGTGTACAAAATGTTTTGAATAAGGCAGCAAACAAAAGAGAATTAAGTCCATTACAAAAGTAAAATACTGCATATGCTGGAAATCTGAGAAAAAAAGCAGAAAATGCCTGAAAACTCAGCAGGTTGGGTACCAAAAGGTCACTGACCTGAAACATTAGCTCTGTTTCATCTTCCACAGATGCTGCTTGACTTGCTGATTACCTCGAGAAATTAAACTATGTTCTTTGAATCAAATAGCAACAACAGCAACCAATCTTATATGCTGTGTGCCCATTCAGGAAGGAAACAAGGCAAGCAAAACAAATGAACAAGAACATTAATCTGGGGATAATGTACTCATTGTAATTTTTAAAAACGAATCTTCCCACCCGTTCCAATTCCTGTGGCAGACAGGGCAGTAAAATCTCGGTTATGGAGTACACCCTGCTGGGTAGTGGTCATACTGTGTGCTATTGAAGTAACCAGCATGAAGCATCACCTCCATCAGAAACAAATTTTTTTTTTAGTCGTTGAGTTGACACTTCTTTAATTTCTGCCCTGGTCTTTAAATACTGTGCAAAATATTATAAATAGTCTATTTTCTTTGTGCCATTGAATATTCATCACTGAAACATGGCTGTTGGAATTGATTTTCTTTAGGGGTTCCTCCCTTTCTATCCATCCACAAAATCTTTCTTGGCAAGAGACTTTGAGAAAACTAAGGAAAATCTGGTAACCATGACAAATACGAGGCATAACCAATCTGACTCCCTGACTTGCACCTTCAGTGATTTACTGAAATCAGTAAGAACTGTGATCCTGAGTATAGGCTGGAATGCCACAAATAGTGGAGTTGAAAGAGCTTGATTTAGAATGTCACTTGTCCATCCAGAGACCAGGGGTAATTGTAAGTAGGGTGAAGCGGGGAGGATGTTTATGACAAACTGCATCACTAGAAGAAATCTATAAATCCTACACTGCTTTAAATTATATTCAAAAAGCTCAGTTAGTCAGAAGTTGTGATGGTTCCACCATGTGTAAACCTCAATATTCCAATTTAATCCAAGATGGTCCATAAATTAAACTGAGATCAAATATTTGCGCACTATTTTTCCGCCAGACAGAATTCATGGAATTGCTGCTTGTAACTCTGTTGCTAGAATATAGAATACAACTTTCCAAGCAAAGATGATGGGAATGGTTATGCACTTAAATAAGAGCTGACTAGTACCAATTTTAGCTATAAGTATTTACTTTGTAGAGCAGCTCCATTGCTGCTACTATCATAACTTCACTGTAGTGTTAATGTAAACCTACTTGTGACACCAATAAACTTAAACTAAATCTACTATGATTAACTAGCTGACAATACGTTTCAATCAGGCATCACATCACAATTACGTTCTCTAACATGAGAAAATTTTTAATAAATATTGCTCTTGCGTATCTCAATTGTACTTTGTAAGCACATATTTTTTTGCAAAATGACTAGTCACAGGCAGAGAGGGAGGATTCTGTTGCAAAGTCAATGTTACTATTTTTAACTAGATCACGGTATCTCTGAACAGTCACACCACAATATGTCAACAGCAATAATAAGGCCCAAAGGTTTTGATTTGATAACTATTTTGTTACTTTGCATATAAAATTTGAAATGCTGAAACTGAAAGAACATGTTCTAGAATGTACACCGGATTAATTTATAAAAATTGAAGATGCACTAATATTCAGGAAATCATAAAATACATTTGGCCAAAGGCATGTGTAGTGATGGAATTGGCATGAATAATGATTTCACATTTTATCTAACTTGTATCATCTAACATCCCCTGGTTACTGACACTCACCTATCCCACCATTCCTTTATGAAAATTCACTTTAAATTTGTCCTCACACCACCAAGACTGCCCTGGTCAACAATACCGCAAATAAACCATGATGACAGTGAAGTGTCCCGCTTTACCTCATAAAATTGCTACATTGCACAAAGGAGGTCATTTGACCCATCAAGTCTGCACCAATGACTATCGCATCCAGGCCTTATCCCTGTAACTTCATATATTTATCCCACAAATCCCCCTTACACTAAGGGGCAATTTAAATGACCAATCAACGTAACCTGCACTTCTTTGGACTGTGGGAGGAAACTGGAGCATGCAGACACTGGGAGAATGTGCAAAACACTGCACAGACAGTCACCTGAGGCCAGAATCGAACCTGGGTCCGTGGTGCTGTGAAGCAGCAGTGCTAACCACTATGCCGCCCACCTCTCCAAATCTTTGCCATGTCTGGTCAATCCACTCAATCCAGTTGGCCATCAAGCACCAATTCTAATTCCATTGCTAATTCAAACTATTCGATCAGATAATGAGAACTGTTCAGTTCTCATCAGATATTGCATGCCTCAAATTTCAACCCCTCTTCGCTTAGAGTGCTCAAAACTGAACCTAAAAGTACACAAATTCAGCCCCTCATTTGCTCTTGAGATGAAATTGAAATCATACAACTAGTCCATCATCATGATATTGCATTTCTATCTCTAGTACATGGTCCATCCACATCCACTGAATCAACTCCTATACTGAGGAATGCTACACCCAAACAAACATCATGACCCTCAATTTCTCCAATAACCTTATTAGCTTTCCCAGTTCTTTCTCACAAAAACCCATTTAGATTTCTGGATGGGAAGTGAGGACTTGGTCAAGAGAAAGGTGGGGAAGAGGAGCAGTCAAGTGTGGTCAGGCAGTGTGGTCCAGCCTGTTTTGGAGAAGGATTAGTCTGGTCCAAATGGGGAGGGGGTAGTCAGGGCAGCGCAGTTGGGTTAAGACTCAAGTAGTCAGGTAGCTGGTCAAGTTTGGCTGGTGTGGGCAGTGTAGTCAGGTCTGGGTTGGCAAGTATTCAGGCAGTTGGGGGAATGGTTGAATGATTGGGGGTGGTTCAGTCAGGTGGATAGTCATGTGCTTGGGGTGTAGTCAAAAGCGATAGTCAGTTTGGGTCAGGCAGTTGTTTGGGGATAGTGGGGGGGAGTCAGTTGTGGATTTAACTAGATGTTAGACCAAGTTTTAAAGTGGTTAACAGGCAAGTGCCAAATGTCTCCAATTCTAAGTCAGAGACTTTTGTGGAGGGTCATCTGAAGTTGTCCAATGGAAATTTAAACTTCTCAGGCAACTCCTTTCCAGTTTCTTGCATCGGCACTTCCATAAGATCCCAGCATGCATCCACAATTGTACATCTGGTCTCTGATGATCCAGAGACAGGAAGATTTAGCTCATCGTTTCACAAGTTTCCTCAGCAAGTCATCTCTGAAAACCAGCACAGCTCAGGCTTTATCTCACTACTCTTACACATTCAGTAAGATTCTAGAGACAAAAAGAAGCACTGATAACTACTGTCATTATCAGTTATAAAACTGCAAGGACCCAAGCATTGAATTTGACACAAATGTCACTTCCCTTGTATTGGTCACAGCCTAACAGGATCAGATTAAATTAAATTTAATCTGGGTGGCAAAGTGGTTAGCACTACTGCCTCCTGGCGCCAAGGATCCGAGTTCAATTTCAGCCTCAGGTAACCATCTGTGTGGAGTTTGCATGTTTTCCCCGTGTCTGTATGGGTTTCCCCAGAGGGTTCTGGTTTCCTGCCACACTCCAAAGATGTGAAGGTTAGGTGGATTGGCCACGCTAAATTGCTCCTTTGTGTTAGGGGAACTGGAAGAGTAAATACATAGGGTTATGGGGCTAGGGCTTGGGAGGGATTGTTGTCAGTGCAGACTCAATGGACCAAACGCCTTCCTTTTGCATTGTACGGATTCTATGATTCTATTTCCCAAGCTGTTTTTCAACAGTGTACTTATACATACACATACAAAAAAAATACCGAACTGTCCAGTCCAATGTTACACAGTGGTGCCACTCTATTTTAGTACATGCATCTGCTGCCTGTCCTAGGCAGGGCTATTTTAATTTTAACTTGATAACTTCAGGACATTCTATCAAGGTTTATATGGAAAAAAGAACTTGTTCAAAAGGAAGTCCGTGGTAAGAAAATCAATTTGGCCCAACATAAACCTTAAGGGGAGTGTTTCCCTCTGGGCGCTATGTAATTAAATTTTTAACCAGTTTATAAAGAACAAGCTTATAATTCTGTCACACAGAGAACATTGTGAATCAAACATTCAAACCTGATTCACTGTGAAGCATTCAAAGGCAGAAACTGAGAATGTAATGCTATTTTGGAGGTAACAATGTCCCAGATAGTTGAGTCACTCCATTTATTGTGATGCTTCTAACTGGTTTCGTCAGCTGGTTAGCCAGAGGACATTGCCTTTGTTTATTTCATCACATGGTTAAATAGTTGCATCTCAGAGGAAGTAACAGGATACCAGATATGTGCACGAGGTATCTGAGGTGTAAAAGTCCCTAGTTCTGAGGCAGTACTGGCATTCCTAAAAAATCTTACCAGGTCTTAACCCAGTTCAGTTGACACTCATTTAACACTTCTGTCATACCATGGAGGTGATGGCCTTAGTTTATCCGAATTTCACACATAAAAAATAAGCCAAGATTAAATCCAGATAAAACCGTGATAACTGCACGGTTTTGATGCACACACGCAAGTGTGATTTTATAAGGTTGCTACAAGCCACCTTCCTGTCTCAGATTTCATTGCCAACACAGATTACTTTTACACCAACACCTGCCAAATGCTTTGGGCTTCTACCATTCAAAGAATACACAAAACAAAGGGGCTATTTCCTTTTGGGTAACGTTATGCTCTTTGTTGTTATCATTTACACAAAACAACTGCACATTCTAAATAATATTTTAAACATTATGGGAGGTGGTAGGGCAGAAAGGATTGCTGAAATTACAGATTCTGATGGGTGTTGGAAGTTACAACTTACTACATAAATTGTGTAATTAGTTATTTTCAATTTAACAAGACAACTTTTATTCAAAAACAAGAGACTTTTGGCACGTAGAATGTTATGCTTGAATAAAACTACCTATATTATGCTTGCAATATAAACTGCTGTTAAAGTATATTAACTGGCAATTTTTCTATTTATTACTTTGGTGTGCATATGAATGGCAATTAACTTATGACCTCACATAAAACTTGGCATTTTGAAAGGAAACATATTTCAGCTGGTCCTTATGACAGAAATAAATTTCATCTACATTGCTAGGGTAGTTCATGCCTTCTGCTTGTGCCCTTACCTTGTCACTATGGCATACGATTCAGGATGGATACATGTCTGATCTAAAGGGTTTGGCTCAATTGAGATGCACTGCGCTTTGCCCTTTTTGCTGGATTTCCCGGTGGTGCCCCCTTTGGCACCTTCTTCAGCAGTGCTACTGGAATGCTGTTGATTACTGTTGAAACCAAAACAGAAGAGTGTAAAATGACATGACTGCGGCTCCAGTGTTATGATGTAGAGATGCTAGTGTTGGACTGGGGTAAACATAGTAACAAGTCTCACAACACCAGGTTAAAGCCAGGTTTAACCTGATGTTGTGAGACTTCTTACTGTGCTCCAATGTTGCACAGAGATCCAGTCCAAAAATGTTGTTTGCCAATCAATGTCTCAAAACCAAGGCCAATCACTGCGTTTATTTTCTGATGCAGTTCTGTTGCATCTCTGTCATACATCAGCTTAATTGATTTGGAATATTTCAGCATCATTCGATTGCAAATGAACTCATTCTGAGACCAGTTCGGGGTCGCTGTTTTGGTTTTCCTTTATTGTAAAAAAAAACAGCTTGAAAGAAATAAATTTACCCGCAAAAGTTCTTTATGTTTTCTGGGTTAATTCGGACGAAACCAGCGCACTGTTGAAATGTTTTTGGACCCAAGCCTTTGACTGCCTTCAGCTGTTCTCTGTTGATGAATGGTCCATTCTTCTCACGCCATTCAATGATATTTTTTGCTCTACTGGAGTTGAGTCCGGCAACATGTCTGGAAAAAGAAACTAAATTAAATGCACGACAAAATACATTTTCGGTTCAAGTTAGTTATGCAGACATGCACCCTTTAAAGACTGAAAAATACCAAGATTCTGATGAAGGAAAGTACTTTTGAGTCCTCATCCTTAGATTGCTGGAGGGGTTATCTCATACAGCTGCTTGCAATATGGAATAAAAGGTTTGCACAGCATTCATGCTTTCGGGTTTAAAATGCATGAAAGTAATTTTTGATTATGGGAGTCTGAATCCCTATAGTGCAGAAAGCGGACATTTGGCCCATCAAGCTTGCACCAACAACAATCCCATCCAGGCCCTATCCCCATAACCCCATCTATCGACCCTCCTTGTTCCTAGTTGCTCTCAAAACGTGTTTCATGATTTGGATAAAACACTCTGCTAATCCACACAGTATGGACTTAATGGCTGGAATTTTACCAGCCCAAGATTCGGAAGATCGCGTCCAAAGCCAACATGGAATGCTGTTCTGTGAGCGGGGTGGACATGCAGGTAAAATCACGGCTAATATGTTGAATACCATTATGTTGCAAGAAATCTTCACATTCTTGTGAGACAAACTGAGGTCCATTATAGCTTACCAGTTGTTCAGGGAATCCAAATCAACCACATACTTCTTCTCGCTTCTCGGTCACCTTTTTCGATGAAGTAGATTTCATCACAATGGCCTCTTGCCACTTTGTGGGAGTGTCAACTGTTACCAAAAACATATGTCTTTCAAAAAGTCCTGCAAAGTCCATGTGACAAGCCCTCTTCAGAGTATTTCCATGGATGCAGCGATGGCTGGTTTCGCATGGAAGGAACATGTTCTGGCTTTCTCTTCAATTTCTGCATCAATTCCAAGCCATTAAAAATAACTTCTCCTTCATGTTTATGACTCTGCAATGGCCCTCACACAACTTTTCTAGTATTCTCTTTCTCAATGATGGCAGAATGAGTCCTCATAGAAGACATCCTGGCTGCACTAACAGTTCCAATCTCCTGGAATAGTGCAGTCAGATTAGGTGGTAGTTCTAAGGTCTTTCCTCCTAATATCAAGTCCATCACTTCTGAAAGTATCGGATGACTCCAAGTATGCTTCCTCACTTGTCTAGTGAGTATGTCTCACTTGACGAGTGAATTGTCTGCTTGCAGAAGATATTCAGCTTGAATAAACTGATGAACTACCTGGCAGTGGAAATCTTGTAGTGTCCAGTGTGAACTTGGCTGTCAATAGTTAATTTTTTTAGTATATGCAGACAAAAGCAATGTTCATCTTCACATTCTACTTGCTGCAAGTGGACCCATGTATGGTCCAAAAATGGTAGTTAGCAGATGATGGCTGAGCAATACTGTAAATTCTCTCCCATACAGGGAGAAATAGAATTTCTTTACCCCAATTTTTTTATTCCTAATGCTTACTTTTCAATTTGTGCATAGGTACTTGCGGTCTTGTTCAAGGTTAGAAAAGCAAAAATAATGGGCCTTTCTTCACACAATGGCATGATGTGGGAGACCACCATTCCTGCACTATAGGAGATGCATCACAAGCTAACTGTAGAGGTAGAGGAGGATCAAAATGCATAAGAACATCAGATTTGAGCAATGCTTCTTTGGCTTCCATGAAGCCGACCACTTCCACTTCTTGTTCTGACACAGGAGATTATGTACTAGTTTCAGACTAGCTGCCAAGTTTGGACAATTCAATAATCATAGAATATTAATCAACTGCATTCCTTCCTGAGGTAGAGGCACCTGTGTTGTAGATTTGATCTTTGAGAAGGCTGGTGGTGCCAATCACCTATCAGCTGAGGACTGGAAAAACACACACTTGTTCTTCCGGACTCTCAGACAATAGTCTTCCAAACTCTGAAGGGTAGCATCCAGATTCCAACGGTATTTCTCTTAATCTCTTACAATGATTAGAATGTCATCAACATAGCACTGAATTCCACTCAGTCCATTCAGGATTTGATCCATTGTTTGTTGAAATAATGCGGAGCCAAGGCAATACCAAACAGCAATCTTCAGTACCGGAACAAGCTTTAACATGCAATGATTGTTAGAAGTTCTTGTGATTTCTTGTCCACATTCATCTGCAAGTAAGCCTGGCTCAGGTCAATTCTGTAAAAATGTTGGTCTCTAGCCAATCCCACAAACAAGTCACCAACATGAGGTAACGGGTATTGTTCCATACCTAACACTGGAGTAGTGGTGACATACAAAGTTTCCCAAATTCTTGGGATCCACCCTTCTTGGTGACTGGAACTATTGGCATGGCCCATTCATTAATGCGTACAGGTTCCAACACTCCCATTTTCACAAGTCATCCCATTTTAGCTTCCACCTTCGGCACAATAGCTTAAGGTACAGATCTTGCCTTCAAACATTTTGCTTGGCTTTCTTCTTTTATTTTCCGTTCAATCTGTGTAATGCTCCCTAATCTTTCAAACACAACATTGCATTTCACAGATTCAACAGCAATCTGTGTAATGCTCCCTAATCTTTCAAACACAACATTGCATTTCTTTAGAATTTTCGTGAGGCCTGATTCTCCACTGTTCACCATGTTGACTTCAGTCCACTTCAGTGGAATCTTCTCCAGCCATGTTCAACCCCATCAATGCTGCACAGTTTCCCTTTACTACATTTAGAGACAAATCTGCTGTTTGCCCATTAAGTTGTACAGCTACTTTAATGCTGCACTTTAGTGAAATTTCAGCTGTGTATGCCTTCAACAATATCCTAGATGGCTTCAAGGAATATGTTTAAGTTTCTTCTTGTAAACAGATTCTGCATCAGCGAGACTGCTGTCTCAGTGACAACCTTCAACCTTACTGGCTGTCCATCCAGTGATGGGGTGACCTAGTATTAGTGTGTAGCACAAGCAATGACTAGCACATTCAATGATAATTCCCCTTCAGACTGGGACTTTGCTATGTTTTCCTCCACCCTTTTGTACAGCAATGAATATATCTCTTTTTGTTCTGTTTAAAGGCTGTCTTAGAAAAGAATCATAAAAACCCTGCAGTGCATAAAGAGGCCATTTGTCCTATCAAGTCTGCACCAACCACAATCCCACCCAGGCCCTACCTCCATATCCCTACACATTTACCCACTAAGTTCTCCCACCTACGCATTTCAGAACACTAAGGGGTAATTTTAGCATGGCCAATCAACTTAACCCGCACACCTTTGGACTGTGGGAGGGAACTGGCGCACCTGTAGAAAACTCAGGCAGAGAAAAACGAGGAGAATGTCCATATAGACAGTGACCCAAGCTGGAAATTGAACCTAGGTCGCTGGAGCTGTGAAGCAGCACTGCAACCACTGTACTATTGTGCCGTCCATGGTAGCACAGTAGTTAGCACTGTGGTTAGCACAAATTGTTTTGAATTTTTATTTTTACATGGAGCTTGCTTTTCCTTCTAACAGATACGCTGCATTGTCTCTTTCTTCTCCCACAGCTTCACTATACTATATCTTTACAGCAGCATTAAGCTGCAGAATGGCCTGTTTTTGCACCCTGGTGACACGTATGATATTCGAGTTTCTTAGCAGTTAATTCAGCCACCATTTTGTGTATTCAAGTATAAAAGCTCAATTGCTGAACTTCTTGAGCAGTTAATTCCATTGAAACAGCAACATCCATGGCCTTCTCTGAGTAAGGTTGCGCATGGCTCGCAAATATTTCTGTACTACCCAATTTCACAGCCCACAGACAAATTATGTCATTCATCACATCTCCAAACTGACAATATTCGGCAAGTTTTTTAAGCACAGCCATGAATTGTGCAACTGACTCTCCCTCTTCTTAGCTACTTCTGTGGAATCTGAAGAGTTCTGCAATCACCAACAGCTTTGGTGAGAAATGTGCTTGCAAAATATCTATGATTTGTTCATATGTTTTAGTGCCTGGCTTCTCAGGTTGCACTAAACCTCTGAGACTTTGCCCCACTTTGCTCAGGAAAGTGGATACCTTAATATGTTCCACTATTTTGTTTGCCAGTGCAAAATAGCCAAAACGCTCAGTGTAGGAGCTCCATCACTCCATGTTTTTATCATGGTTCCCGTGATGCTGAAAACTCATGCCATTTGCTCTATTAATGGATGCTTTCCCTATGCACACTTTGCAATGTTTCCAGCAGCCACCTTGATTTTTCTTTTACACAAGCCAACAATACAAACTTCAACTTCTTATTTAACACACCCAGCTTTTTAATTGCTGCAGAGTATCATTATTTATATCTACCTAGCTTGTCAGGTTCAGGGCATATGAAAAAAGCTTCTTGTCTGACTTTTTAGTGCCTGAATTTTCTTGGCAAATTTTTTTGTCCCCAGTGTGTAGCAGCACCCATTCAGCATCCTCATCACCAGTTTTTACGATGTATAATGGAGAATGATGCTAGGGAGCATTAAGAGTTTAAACAATGGAGTTTTATTTACAGGTGTATGTTACATTACTCTGAGCCTGTTTCTCACACTAGGCCCTTGTAATGTCACACCCGGTGAATATATTAAGACAACAGAGCGTCAGTCAGCTAATAAGAATTAATACAAATACAAACACTTACCCAGTTTAGCCTACATGTGACTCTGGGCGCATAAGAACATGGTTAACTCTGATCTGCCTCTGAAATGTCCGACCAGGTCACTCTATTCAAGGGCAATTAGGGAGGGCAACAAAAAACCAATGATGCTCAAATCCCATGAAAGAATCTTTAAAAATCTACTTTATACTCAATGGTTTCATTACAGAAATCCTAGTGCATGTTTCAGCGCAGTACATTAATTCTCTGACCCAAAATATAAACATTAAAAAAGTACATACACGCACACAAACATATATGCTGCATTAGTTCAAAGAGATTGTGCATTTAACTTGGACCACAATTCATAACTTGGTGCATTTTGTTTTATGTCCTTCATCCCATTTTTTCTTCAAAGAAAGACTTTTAAAAATATGGTGCAGGTAAAATACTGTCTAAACTTGCCATTCCCCATACAGCTGACAATCTAAAAACAAGACCACAAAGCACCAGCTGAGATTAAGTTAAGAGACAGTCTAAACAGAGACCCTGTGATCCATTGCCATGTAATTACGGCACTGGAAAAGAATCTGCCTACCTCATAAGAGTTTCCGAACTGATGTTGATATCCACTCCCACAAAGCTGACACATTCTTCAACCACACTGTCCAAGGTGGCTTTAAGCAAAGTCTGGGACACATCATGCTGAAACCAAGGAACAATCATTGCTTAGAATGTATATGAAAAAAAAATCCTTAAATCATTCACATTTTGTAACATAACTAACACTGAATCCTTCTTTAAATAAAATTATAATGCAGCCAACACTTATACAACTGTATAAAGTGCAGCTAGATACAACACAATATTTTGTGACTCTTTATTTCTAAGCGAGTTCTCAGAAATGTTTCTGCTGTAGAATACAAGTTAAAAATTGTACAATTTTACAGTTTGTCCACATTGACACAACAAAGTTAAGGATTATTCACTGATTGACATTTGGAAATGCTGCTAACCGCTCACTTGAATAAATCTATTAACAGCTCACAATTCATATTAGCTACTGTATATCATACTCCTCACTTCATAAGTGTTCTCAAAGGTCTGTTTATATTATTAAAACTTCTGATTTGCATGTCCTTGTGGCCAATCCACTGGTCTATTCATTAGTGCTACTGCATGGCAGATATAATGGTGCATGAGCGATCATGAAACCAGATACCGGGGTAAGACGAAAGTAGAAATGATTATTTGGACACTAGATTTATTATAACATTGCGTTAGTGGCAATAAGCTAGCTAGCATGGATATAATTTATTTAAACTAGACTCTCCATTCTCCAGATGTTTCCTTCCACAAATTCAGCATAGATCCAGGCTCTACTTTCAGGACTTCTGAGGACTTTGAGGAAACCATCTCAGAAATGATATGCATCCTGAGTTGGAATGTCGTAGAATCTTAGAATCCTGCAGTACAGAAGCAAGCCATTTAGCCAATCAAGTCTGTATAGATCACAATCCTATTCAGGCTCTATGCCCAAAACCCCACACATCTACCTGCCCCTTGATACTAAGGGGCAATTTAGCACGGTCAATTCACTGACCCACACATCTTTGGATTGTAGGAGGAAACCGGACCACCCAAAGGAAGCCCATGCAGACACAGGAAGAACGTGCGAGCTCTATATAGACGGTGATCCAAGCCACGAATCAAACCCAGGCCTCAGGCGCTATGAGGCATCAGTGTTAACCACTGTGTCACTGTGAATAAGAAAGCCGGAACATTCACCGCCTTTCAGCTCAATTGCCTTCCGTACCACTTAGAAATACCCATCTTTGGTGGCATACTTTATGCGGTTAGTCTTTGGTCTTGCCTTAGTGGGTCTCAGCGACAAGGCATAAAGAGTCATATGAGAAGTTTCAATATTCTTTTTCAGATTTTCAGAGGCCCAACAAAATCATTGGGCCATGGAATTTTGTGATGGTGTTCAACAGCAGACACAAGGCCCTAAAGGTCACAACTGATTTCCACAAAATCTTGGGTAAAGGGGCAAGTCTGCTAGATTCACTACTGGCATCTCCACCTCCAACTGTGGAGCATATTTTCAATATACTTTGTCTGTTCTGCACCTGATTTACAAGGAGAATAGGGAGAAAGAAAGGGATATTGGGACCAATGTCAATTCAGGCCCAGAAAGGAAACTTGAACAAGAGAGTTACTAGAGTGGGCTAAACTGCATTTTCAGATTTGTACTTTAAGACCCTTACAAATCGAGACATCCATAACAGCATAATTGTGTTACTGTTGAGGAACGCTGAAAGAATAAATGAACAAACATCTACCCACATGACTTGATATATCTTGTATATATTCCACATCGTTTTTTATACAGAGGGAAAATCGACTAGGTAAAACTTCACTGATTTTCTTTTATAACTTCACATTCAATTTACATCAAAACGAAAGGATACAGAAGAGAAGTGTTCCAATTAAAATATAGTTTTTTGAAGTTATTTATCCACCTGTAGATATATATATTCACCTGTCGATTTAGAAAATCCTTTTAAAATTATAGGTTCCCATAATAAAAATACATGCTTATACTTCAGGCAAATGATAAAAGGCCATCTCATTTCATGTTTTGCCTTTTGATGTTTGTGTGGTTTCTTGAACTCTGATTTCTTTGTTGTGTACACAAGTTTCTTTCGATCACTTTTTGTTTTTAATCAAAAGTTTGCTTGCCTTCAGTAACATAATATCTATTAATTACTATTCCTGGTAACTCCTATTTAAAAATCAGATGGATGAGCATACATTTTTCTCCTTCCTCAACCAAAAGCCCTCATAGTAAATGATGGCATAATGGTCAGCACTGCTGCCTCACAATACCAGCCACCCTGGTTCAATTCCAGTCTTTGGTAACTGTGTGGATTCTGCACATTCTCCCCAAGTCTGTGTGGGTTTCCTCAGGAAGCTCTGGTTTCTGCCCACAGTGCAAAGATGTGTGGGTTAGATTGATTGGCTATGCTCAATTGCCCTGTAGCGTGAGGGAGATTAGCAAGGTAAGTAAATGAGGTTACGGTGATAGGATCTGGGTGGGATTGTTGCTGCAGGCTTGATGGGCTAAATGGCCTCTTTACCCACTGTGGGGATTCTACGATCCTATTTTTCCACAGGTACTGGCAAGCCCCCTCCCCCAGTTACTCGTTTCAATTATAATTCCTTGTTTTGCACCTCCATCGTGATTAATGTTACTGTAAACTATTTGATGTGCAGCAGGTCTTGGCAATGCCCGATTCTATTCATACTCAATGGCAGCTGTCAGATATAAGAGCCTGGATTGGACTTTAATATCACTTGTCTGATAACACTAAGACCATTAGGAGTATCTCATTGGGGTGAAGTTTCACGGGAGGTTCTTTTCCTAAAGATTCCATGCTTCTTCCAGGTTGTGATAGTTAAGCAGGAAAATCCTTGCAGATATTCAGCCCCATTGTTATGATCAGCTAACAGATCCAGGATTGCAGCTGGCTTTCTTACTTCTATAATTTAGTTCCAAAATTGCTTTTACTTATCAAGAGGAATTAATTGTTTCTCACTTTCATTGGCAGGTAGCGAGCATGCATATAGATCTTTTATGTAAATCAGAACTCTCTAATCTTCATTCAAATGCTTCCCCCATAGCTCGAAATAACTTGAGCTTGATGTTCGGTGCAGATTGCAGTTATTGCTTTCAATTTTAGGACACTCTCATGTACACAATTCAGAATTTGATGCTAGTTTAAAACATTTGAATGTGCTACAAACAATCAACCATATTAAGTGTAACCATAAAGGATGTTTGTAGTTAAAGTTTTTCTCTTCATAAATGCAGTCAAAGCCACATGTATCAATGCTTCCTGATATCATTTTACCAGGTTCTTTTTCCTAAATTCCAACTACAACCCCACGTCACTTTGATTAATTCTTTGGAGAATAATCCATCAAGTTTTCTATGCTTTTTCCGGAATCTGGTCTTTTGTGGAAACTTCTTAAAATGGAGAGATTTTCTACAATTAAATGAAATTGAAACTTTTCAAATTCTGTTTGCATCTTATAGATCATTACTCTCAGATTATACGTCCTTTCAATAATGCATGCCTGACATGCAATTTATTCTGTTCTAGGTCCAAGACATGAATCAATCCACGTGCAAGGCAACAGGTGAAAAAGCAACTTTCCTCCAAACCTCTGCGAAATCAGCTCTGAACTGGATGAATGAGAGTGTAGGATAGCGGCTCAGAGCTCACTCAAGCGCCATATTTTTCTTTTCCTCCTGTGTGGTGCTGCCCCACTTTAACTACAAATGAAATATCAAATTTTCCCACACGATCACCTCTAAGTCATTTTCTTTCAATTATGAAAAAAACGAGTTTCTTCAATCTCTCCTCATACATCAATTCTCTGTTCCTTTACAGCTGAACTGCCTCAGTGAACAGAACTGGAAACAATAGGTATGATCTGAAAAAACCGCTCTGCTGTTTGAGCAATTCCTCTAATGTACCTACACAGTTCAGTGTTAATTATTTGCGTTGTATTACTAATGGGTCACTGATTCCATATTTAATAGCAATGTTGAGTGCACAGGGAGAGAGAGAGAGAGAAAAAGACAGGGAGAGAGAGAGAGAGAGAGAGAGAAAAAGACAGGGAGAGAGAGAGAGAGAGAGAAAGACAGGGAGAGAGAGAGAGAGAAAAAGACAGGGAGAGAGAGAGAGAGAGAGAGAGAAAAAGACAGGGAGAGAGAGAGAGAGAGAGAAAAAGACAGAGAGAGAGAGAGAGAGAGAAAAAGACAGGGAGAGAGAGAGAGAGAGAAGAGAGAGAGAAAAGACAGGGAGAGAGAGAGAGAGAGAGAGAGAAAGAAGACAGGGAGAGAGAGAGAGAAAAAGACAGGGAGAGAGAGAAAAAGAGAGAAAGACAGGGAGAGAGAGAGAGAAAGACAGGGAAAGAGAGAGAGAGAGAGAGAAGGAAGCGCGAGAGAAGGAAGCAAGTAGGAAGGCAGAAGGGAAGGGAGAGGAAGGAAACAGGAAAAGACAATCAGAAGGAGAGAGGGGCAGAAGCAAAGAGGATGGGAGGGAAGAAAAGGAAGGGCTTGGATTTAAGCAATGATTTTCATGATATCTGGACATCTGAAAGCGCTTTACAGCTAGAGGTGCTTTCTGTTTTTAAGTATAGGCACTGTTATACAAGACGAAACACAACAGCTATTTTGCTCTTAGCAAATTCCCACAAACACCGTGATAATGGCCAGATAATTTGTTTCTTTTATGATGTTGATTGTGGATAAATATTGGCCAAGGATTAATATTCCTGCTCTGTTTTCAAAAAAGCAATGGGATCATGCCATACATTGTTCTTTACTCCAATACAAAATATTTTGTGTTTCTTCCCAGGAAAACTAGTTCAGGAGAAAACATTTCTATGCTGGTTGAGGTTTTCATACAACCGGAAAATTCAAGCATATAGTGGGACTGACACATCTTGCTGTCAATCAAGTATTTCTGAAGTTATTCACATTAGTTTGCACTGGGAACTGTATCTCATATAGTTCAGATACCTGAACCACTGTGCCACCATGGGGTGGCATGGTAGCACAGTGGTTAGTACTGCTGCCTCACTGTGTCAGGAACCCAGGTTTGATTCCTGGCTTGGGTCACTGTCTGTGTGGAATTTGCACATTCTTCCCGTGATTATGCAGGTTTCCTCTGGGTGTTTCAGTTTCCTTCCACAAGCCAAAGATGTGTGGAATAAGGTGGATTGGCCATGCTAAATTGCTGGGCGGGTGTGTGTGTGTGTGTGTGTGTGTGTGTGTTAGCTAAGTTAAATGTACATGGTTATGGGGATATGGCCTCGATAGGATTGTGGTCAGTGCAGACTCAATGGGCTGAATGGCCTCCTTCTGCACTGTAAGGATTCTATGATTCCTCAGCTAAAAGTATTGGCTCCAAGAGCATGTATGGCTAATACATTTAGACAAAGAGACGATCTTACCAGCTCATCATGGCAGTCAACTAGTGTGATCAGCCAGTAAAATTGGGTGAGAGACGAAAAACAAGCTTTGTGCCCGGTCTCTTGCTTTCTTTCAATGTTGCCTGCCAGCCACCTGGGGGGGGGGGATAAAAGACTCGAGAGGAAATGCAATATCCTGGGGAGTAGCAGCAGTGCCAGACCTTGTGCACAGTGATGCACAATGTACCGTATGCGCAATAATGCCCCTACAGCTCAGCAGCCAGCTTTTCAGTGTGAATAGGCTCCACTCACTTCCCCTCCTGACGCAAATCACATTTTGCTTAATTTTTTTTTCTCAAAGTGTCATATGATTGTGGCAGGGAGCTTGCCCCAAAAATTGGGCCCGACTCTCTCATTTTCACATTCGTTTGGCAAAATCACCCCTAAAAGTTTCAGGTAGAAAACAGTCAAGTCAATCAAACACAAAATATCCTCAAGATAACTTTAATCATTTTCTACCAATTTTAGTTTTATTATGCTACAAGCCTCATTCCAGATGTAAGTTTTAAGCTTAGTGAAGACAGCCGAAGAATCTGAGTAATTCACTTTGCTTCCTTTACCCTCACTATAGTCTCCGTTACTGATTGGCATTTCTGTTTCGACCCCTTTCACAAAATTACTGATGACAGTTTTTATTCCTGATTGTTGAACGATGATAACATGCGATCCATATCTGTGCAGTTGTGATTATTTGTGCTTCTGAAATACAACATGAGCCAATCGACTGCAGGCAGTTTGCATATAGTAGGTAACATAATAAGTGAGAATAAGCTAAATATAATGTTTTATACAGATAATGGTTTTTGTTTTCCTCTCTAACTTTCCTAATTACACATGATGTTTTTCAGGGAATAATTATGAGTTTGTACGAAAGTTCCTAAAGTTACACTTAAGCCAGACACATATAAGGCGGCACTGCAGAATTAACTTTCTGACTTTACAGCATTCTCTGTGGAGAAAATGCTGTGAATCTGAAGTTTTAGCCAAGATCAGAAACATGCCAGGCAAGCAATCTATAAAACATACCTGAAGCCAATGTCATTGACAGCTCTGCTCCTGTCAAAAGCATTCCTACAATAAATAACGGGACCAAGATGAATGATGATCACAGACTGCTGCTTATTTTTGTGCCCCTTGCCCTGCCAATTGTGCTAAGCTGATTCAGTTTAGTATGCTTGGGGAATAATGCAAATTACTACAATATCAATGAAGATAATGAAACACAGGATCAGCTCAGAATCCAATTTTTCAGCTCCTCTGAAACGTTACTCTGGAACAAACTATATGGAATTCACAGCACAAAAACAGATCATTCGACTCAACTGCCCTGTCTTTGCACGAGTCTCCTTTCACTGTACTTCATTTAACTCTCATCAGCATATTTTTCTATTCCCATCTTCTTCCTATACTTAACTTCCCGTTAAATGCACACATATTTATAATCATATAGGAATATGAATTTAATTATTCATCCACAGATTTGGAGAGCACCCTTCAGATATCAAACTTCAAAGAGTCAAAGGTATTTCAAAAATACAGGTAGTCATTTTGTACCACATTCCGCTGTTGCAATGACAGAGTAAATTCTACCTTTCATCTAAAAAACTTTGGAATCATCAAAACAATTCACTTTAAAATGAATAATTCCTTCGTTTGTGCATTGTTCACTTTCATCCTCGATTTGTGTTCTTCACTGTCGGGCATTAGCAATGCAGCTTGACTGCAGCAACTCATTACGAACACTGATACATTGACTGAAATCTTACCAAAATTGTCCCCCACTCCGGGATCGAAAGCGACTTCCAAGTCCAAGCAGAAGTTTGGACACACGGTAGGATCCTGTGGCAATGGCCAATTAAGAGACAGCTGTCAGGCCACCCTATTGAAGATGGCAGTCAGCCTCACTGAGGTGCCAGCCCAAACAGAGGACTGATAGCTCAGCAGTTCAATGAACTGAGATGGCCACTACTGAGGCTGCAGGGCGAGGAAGAGAGTGCCTCCCTACTCAGGTGCCCTTGTAGGTCAGGCAAAATTTCTAAAAAATTGTGCCAAGACAGCAAGCTTCAGCAATCGGGGGCACTACCCTCCAATGGTGTGTTAAAGCCGCTGATGTGGCCACAGCCAGTGCGATATTGAGCAAGGGCTCTGACCTCAGTCGGGCACCATGGTTTCCCCATGCATTGGAGACCAAATACAATGCCACAGATGACAGAAAGCAACTGCTAATTGGTTTAATTGGCTGTTTGTCCATCAAACACGGGCAGTCACGCTACTGACGTTCCCAGTGTTGAAGAATATCCCGTGGTCGTGGAAAAATATTGAGTTCCTCTGAGGTGCTGCTCTACAAGGCTTTCCACCTTCCAGCCCGTCTCCACAGAGTTGATAAAATTCAGCCCATTCTATTGCCAGGCAGATCAGTGCTATCGGCAGGTCCACTTTGGAGAAAACCAGGCAGCATTGAAAATATTGGAAAATGGCTCTCCTACGGTTGGTTTTCTGCATAATTTTCCATTCTCCTTGGATTTTATTCATAGGTTAAACTGCCATTTTTATATATATCTTTTCACTTGCATCCTGTGGCATTGTAAGTTGATATATCATGTTAGCGTGACTACAATAATTCTCTCCCTTTGATGAGCAAAGCAACTATATAATAGCAGCAAAAATATCAAATACATGGCTCAAGACAAAACTAATTACAGACTTGTCATCGGGATTTGCTTTTTTCCTGGTATCGTCTTCTACCGTGCCTTTAGGGCAGGATAAATAAAAGTCACTCCCTGGACATCTTCATATGCAGCAAAAATGATTTAACTGAAAGAAAGCTTACTTTCCCCATTCACTGGAGAATGCTAATCACAATTTGATTGGCATGTGACAGCACTAAAAAGTCATTAAGGTTAGCATGTGTTGAATGACCCATGAAAGACTAAAGGCTGCAAGAAGCACAGGAAACGTTTGAAAAAACATTACACTGTCTGCTCAGCACCAGAACATGTCAAATTCGAAGTACAAGATACACAAATATCCATTTTATTATCCACAACACTGAGAAAATCCATAATCTTTGAATTCTGGGTGCCCAGTATTACTCCAATATTTTAGGAAAAACAAAACTAAAGAAAATAAGCTTCACCCATCTCCTAACTCCACTAACCCCTGGAAGATTAACCCTTCAAGAAGCAAAATAACTCTTCATCGTTCAAAATATTTATTTCTTTTCCAGCGTACCTCTGCAAAAAAATTCTCTACAAAAACACAGAAATCAAGAAATATACAAAATATTTTGCAGCTAATTGAAAACTGTGCCTTGTTACTTTTCTGGTTTTGATAAAGGAACACAACATGCATACTTTTAACAGCACTGTTTCAATTTTGCATTAAGATTATTGGCATGTTAGCTTCGGTGGCAACTCAAGTCACTAAAGGCACTGAATAGCTAGCTGAACCATAACAACTATAGGTCAAAATCTTAGGTTGTGTTGAGTTCGTTGTCCTCAGCTAATGGGTTCATTATAATTTACCCCAATGTCCCTGGATTATGGGTGGCACGGTAGCATAGTAGTTAGCACTGCTGCCTCACAGGTTCAATTCTGGCCTAAGGTAACTGTCTGTGTGGAGTTTGCAGATGATCCTCGTATCTGCATGGGTTTCTTCCCACTATCCAAAGATATGTGGGTTAGGTTGATTGGTTTTACTAAATTGCCGTAGTATCAGGAGGATTAGTACTGTAAATGTGTGAGGTTACAGAGATAGGGCCTGGGTGGAATTGTTGTCAGTGCAGACTTGATGGGCTGAATGGCCTCCTTCTGTACTGAAGCAATTCTATGATTGGAAAGGGAAGTATCAATTGGGGTTCCTGCTCTGTAGAAGAGTCAGATGGACTCAAAACGTTACTTCTATTTCTCTTTTCACAGATGCAGACAGACCTGCTGAGCTTATCCAGCATTTCTTGCTTTCATTCTTGCTCTTGAGCGAGAACTAGCGATTCCTGGCAGACTGAGAGTGTATGCAGAAGATGAGTAAGAATGGAATGAGGTTCAAGTGTGTTGGCTCCATGATCAAATAGCTAGCCTGTAGCACCCATCAACAATTCTCATGCACAAAAATTGTGTCAAGGGAACCCAAGTAACAGAAGACACATGGCTCCACTGTAGGCATGCTGAGGGAGGTGGGTGTTTGGGTGGGGGGGCGGGTGACTTGGCACAAAACAGAAAAATAAAACGTATATATTTCACAGTCAAAATTAAACGTACTCCTTTGTCCAGTTTGAAGCGTTTTATGCAGCAGCAAAATAAAAATAAGCATCTCGTTGCTTTTAAACATCAATGGTTGCTGTCAGACCAGCCAACCTAGGAATGAGTTAGGGGGCAATTTCAGGGGTTGCCTAATGCCAAGGGTGGTTGACTTCGTCACGTTATAATGAAAAAAATCAAGGCCCTCTACCCTTCACCCACCCTACACACTCCTCATGCCTCTTACCCACTCACCACAATGGTCACCTTCATACCCCATCCTTACCATCTCATGCTCCCCCCATCTACCCCCATTACCCCTCATACCTCCTGTGCCAAGCAATGCCATTTTAACACTCCTTATACTTAGTTTCACTGTGATGTTAAACATTATGTAATTGAATGGAAACTGGAACACCAGCCAAACCACCCCATTTCATTATGTCCTCTCATTTAACTGAAAACTTGTTGCCAATCAAATGCAACAATCAACCAAAAGCAAGGCTAACCCATTATAAAATCTTTAAATCATGAATCATTTACCATGGGATGAAAATTCAACACGTTTTAATTGTATATAGTTACTTCAAGCCGATCTATGTTTTCGCACAATTGCACAGCTTTTTACCAATGGTGAAATCAAAGTTATTTTTACACTTGTTCCACATTTCCTTAACACATCAAGGATACGTTTACACATTCCATCTACAACCCTTTCTCTTCCAACATAAATACAATGTCTATCAAATGATTAAATCTTCATTCTTATATTTTGTTTGATGGAATCCAAGTCCAAGGACTTTATTGCTAGCCAATCAAAACCATTTTTAAAAAAAAACAATGCTACTCCCAAACTCCAAGTTGACAGGGAGAGCGAGCCAGGATGAAAACTGAAATAAAAGTTTAACAAGTTTATTCTTTTAAGTGCTTCTTTTCAGGCTATAAGGTCTATTGTTGAAAGTGTTTGTTTCAGTAAAGTGCAAGGCCAAATTATAACAAAAGCAATCAATGCTGCAAGATAATGATATTGCCGTGGACTTATTAGCAGTTGTAAGGATTAAGGTAGCTACTACACTGTCTGAATACACATCTCAAAAAAAAACATAAACTAAAAAAGTGAAACAAACACCTGGGACTTGATTTTAATCTTTAACATGGATAGCTGGAGAAAAGAAAATTCCCAGCATAGCCTGCCCGCCTCTGGAGTAAGTGTCGGGAAAGACAGGGTTTTCATTATGGGTGCAGGCTGCAGTTAGGCCAGCCAAGTCAGGAAAAAGTTCAGGGCTGCCGGATGCTAAGCATGGCTGACTTCATCACTGTTACAATGAGAAAAAAATCAAGGCGCTCTCGCCCTCAATCCTCATGCTTTCCCCACTCACCTACTACAATGGCCACCTCATGTCCTTATCCACCTTTTATAACTCCACATGCTCCATATTTGCCACCTCATACTTCATCCATACGACGACATGCCTCCAGACCCCCACCCCCCACCCCTCTCCCCCACAGCACCTCAAGCCCTCTAAGCCAAGCAATCTATTTCAATGCTCATTCTCTTACTTTACATTATATGGAACCAATGAACCTTATAGTGACAACAGGATGTAATAAAACAAAAATAATTCATTGATAACTTTCCACTCTATTTGAAACCTACTTTTTACGGCAGGTCAACAGAAGTATGAATTACCCAGACCCTTTAAAGTATCAACAGATAAACTACAAGCACTTAGAACTTTTGCATGAAAGGGTATTTTTGAACTCAACTTTCAAAAGGTTTCCTCCCACAGACTATGGTTCACCACACCTTTGAGATGCCATGAAATATAACTCTTTGAAAAGCTTCTCAACTGTCCCAACTTCATGAAAACTGTGGAAGACTGGGACATAACTATTCCGCAATGGAGCCAGCCAAGTCATGAGCGCAGGCTCACAAACTAAACCAGCCTGTACCTTCAAAAGGTATTCCTAAAAATCAAAAAATGAGGTGAGGATTCCTAAAATCATGCCCTGAATCCCATTTTCTTCCCAATCTCTGTGAAAATCTAGCCCCTCTCTTCTATGAATTTGTCGGAACTCTGCTCCTCAAAGCAACTACACATTGAATATTTCTAACTGAAGATCAACCGATAAAGCTGCAAATCCATTCACGTCCGCTTATTAAACATTGTATCCAATGGGACCGCAGCCCATTCATAGTTTAAACCACAGTTTATCACTAAAGTTTTTTTCCACATTTCTAATATGCATTTCTGTGAATATCAAAAGTTAAAAATGAAATGCAAAAGAATACAGAAGATACTTGTGGCACTTCCCATCAACATAGAACTTTAGAAAACTTACAACACAGGAAAAATCCATCTTGAACTGGAGCTACAGGTTCAGTGCAACAAATCCAGTACCTTTGACACCAAGACTGATTTTGGATATTTCTGGATTTGGGATGTCCAGTTGAGTATGTCGTTCACAGCAACCCATTTTATTATCGTGCAATAGATTTGTAACAACTTTAATGAGGTCCATGAGGTGGTCCTATCAGAATATGAGCTTCCTGATTCAAACAGTTGCAGCTGTCCAATCCGGGAGCCCTGCAAAGGTACAGAAGTGGAGTGTTGGGTTTACCAGCACTCAGGGTATAGACACTATATCATGAAGTGACTGCCCAAGCATTACTAAGGCCTGTAAATAAATCTGGATTTGAAGAGACACTGGCTTTGTGGGGGTTATTTCAAGACTCAGTCACAGAGTTTGCACATCAGGTTTGATTTAGTTCTCATGCACTTTCAATCTTCTGTCAGCATCTTAGATTCTGAGGACGTACTGCTGATCAGACTCAGTTGTTCATGTTCTAAGCTAGAACCGATCCAGAATGGGGTTCAACTTGCAGTGCTGACCAGCACAACATTTCAAGAATGTATGCTTACATTGTGGACATTCATCTGGGTAAGCATTTTTCAAGCAGAGAAGCAACAATGTTCAGTGGCTCAGACAGTAAAGTTCTCTGAGACTAAAATGCCTCATTTTCACAACGTCAGTTTTTGCACTGCAGATTTGAGGTACTCTACCTACATCTACTGTAACCCCGTTACTCTCTGATTACGGCTGATGAAGAGGATAGAGCAATTTTCTATATTCGTCAGAATCATCATTTTATTCTCATTAAATATCAAAAAAAATTACAAGTTCACTGCTGAATGTGTCAGCACTATTTGTTGTTATCATTTACTTTATCCAATTATCAATCAATATTTTTGGCTGCAGCTTTGATCAGAAAAATTCTTTGACATTTTCATTTTTATCCTGTTACGAGATGATTTGGTAATTGGTACTGGTCAGCCTGAACACAACAATTGCAAAATCTATCCAGTGTCAGCTTGAGCCATAAGGGAGTTGAAGGAAGAACTGAAAATGTTGCAAACTCTTTCCCAAATCTTAAAAAAAACCTAGAATTTCCTCAACAGTATTTTTTCTATCATTATTAACTTTCTGCACATGACCAAGCAGTACATTGATTTTACATTCGGAATTAGAAAGTGTAATTAAAGTTTGCAAACGCGCAAGTTTTTTCCAAGTTGAAATCTAGTTGGAACAATAAGACTGGTTCCAATCTAAAAACACAATCATCACTTATTACGGAAACATTTCCAAAAGATTGTAATCTCAAGCCAATTCCAAAAATCAAAAATATTTTACGACAATCTTAGTTTAAAGTACAGCATCCGATAATTTCAATTAAAAATTGTGAATTGCCAATAATTGACAAGTGATCATTATGACTTACACTTTTGCTTCAGTGCAAAAAGCAACAAATCTACCAAGATCAGCAAGGTTTTTCATATGCAGGCCACCTGTACGGTTTCAATTTCGGTTCTAATGAAACAAAAGTTTAACTGATGGCAATTCACAGGGTTCTGATAATTTTATTCAAATTTAGTGACAAGATACAGCAATTCTAATCCTTTTTGAACCAGCATTTTGAGAAGTTGTGTGAAATACACATGTAGAAACCTAAAGTTTGGTCTGAAATAACAAATAATTTTTGTCAAATAAGTGAACCACAGACTCAAAACAGCTACAAATCTTTCTCTTCATATAACGAGAAACCAATAGGTCAGTAGTCTCCAAACCTCTATGTGCTCTTATTCAGATTAACCAACTTTTTGTCTATCCCTTTCTTTTTTAACCACCCTCCTAATGATTATATGTTTTGTAAATCATTAGAATGGCACATTACAGATAACTATAAGTCTATAGTAATAATATTTTATTTACCATTAATGTGATGAATGATCTTGTTTGTTGGAACATAAACAATTGAAGTTGGAAAAAATATTCAATGAACCTTCGTGCCCCACTCCCTCGCCACAGAATCCTTCATTCGTCCCCTGCTCTCAACCCCTATTTCCCCAAAACCAGACTTTCAGGATTGGATGCCCATAGGTGGCAATACTCAGTACAATCCTTTGTTTTTAAGGATAGCTAGCAATCAGACACATGGAGGAGTGACAAAGAGAAACTGCAGTCAGAGTTAAAGACATGGGTTTCAGGAGTTGATTTTGGAAAACACAGAGAGACAAATAGTATGTGAAATTGGGTTGGAAGTGCAACAGCTGACAAGATTGATTTCTGAACCAAAGGATGTGAGAAAAGCAGTGAGGAGGAGGAGGGAGTTAGGTGTACAAGTTAAGTTGTCTGAATTGGGGATAGATTATATAAATAAAATGGGGATGGAAGTATTAGAAGGCAGTTTAAATCAAGTGAATTTGGACTTTTCTCACCTTCCAAAACAAAGCTGGAGCAGTCAAAGAATTTCGTTAGAGAAGCAGAAACAGGAAAACTTGAAATGATTATGAAATCTGGACTAAGTGTTCTTACATACATTTCACATACATTTTCATTGCCAGTGCACTGGTGTGAAATGAGGGAGTTCGCAGATATTTCGAGGGAGCAGTTGGGTGCGAAAGTATCCAGGAGTTGGCAGGAACAAAGACATTGGAGAGGAAAACAAGCATTGAGCAACCTGATAGACAACGCCTATTCTGGAGTTACAATAGAGTGGGTTGCTGGGGTTGGTGGGCAGAAGCTTAGCAAAGGAATAATGATTTACACACATCAGTCCAAATGGAACATGGCTCTGCTGGGGATTTAAACACAGGATCTCCTGTTTACTAGACAGGCATTTTAACCCACTAAGCCACAAAGCCCAAGAATGCTTGGGTTTTAGAATGTCATAATAAATTAAAGTTAAGGAATTGGGCAAATAGGTTACACTGCCTTCGACTGGAGAAAATCATATAGGAAAAGATTGCAGTTACTTAGATTACTTTTAACATTGAGCTGTAGCAATTTCATCTGCTGTTAATATTCATACCACACAAACGCTTTTCCTATTTCTCATCTACATACCAATTGCCAGGCAGTGACCATCTCCAGCCCTCGACATTCAATGGCTGCTATCAACATCCTGTGGGTTACTATTGACCAGACACCAAACTAGACTAGCCATATAAATACTGTGGCTACCAGAGCAGATCAAAGGCTAGGAATCCTGGAGTGAGTAACTCACCTCCTGATTCCCCAAAGTCTTTCCACCACCTATAAGGCATAGGTCAGCAGTGTAACAGAATCCAGTTGCCTAGATGAGGGCAGCTGTAAGAATGCTCAATAAGTTTGACACCTTTCAGGACAAAGCAGCCTGCTTGATTACCATCCCTTCCACAAACATTCAATTCTTGGATTTGGAGATGCTGGCATTGGACTGGGATGGGCACTATAAGAAGTCTCACAACACCAGGTTAAAGTCCAAAAAGTTTATTTGAAATCACAAGCTTTCAGAGAACTGGTCCTTCATCAAGCAAGTGAGCCACTCACCTGATGATGGGGCAGCGCTCCAAAAGCTTGTGATTCCAAATAAATTTGTTGGAGTTTAACCTGCTGTTGACAGACTTTTACTACATTCAATCTCTTCACCACTGATGAATAGTGGCAGCAACGTGTATCATCTACAAGATGACTGCAAGGATTCAGCAAGACTTCTTAGGCAGCACCTTCCAAACCGATGAGCACTGCTATCTAGAAGGAAAAGAGTAGCAGATACCTGGGAACACAACCACATGGAGGCTCCCTTCCAAGTCACTCACTATCTTGGCCTAAAAGTATATTGCCATTCCTTCACTGTTGCTGGGTCAAAATACTGAAACTCCCTCCCTAACAGCACTGTGGATATATCTATACTTCAGAGACTGCGCTTGTTCCTACAACTCATGGACTGCAGCAGTTCAAGAATGTAGCTCACTACCACCTTCAGAAGGACAACTAAAGATGGGGAATAAATGCTGGCCTAGTCAGCAACGCCCACATGTTACAAATGAAGTTTTAAAAATAGCTTAACAAATAATGAGTGTGTGTGTGTGTGTATATGCTTATGTGTGAAAAAAGCAGAAATGAAATTGGAAAGCCAAATTATAAATCTCACGGGAAGCATAAAGCAAATTAAAACTTGTAAATGGGTAGCTTTTACATCAAACAAAAATCACATTTTGCAACAAGCAAAAAAACACAAAAGAACATTTTGGATTAAAAAAACACATTTGTATAGCACTCCATCATCCAAAGACATCCAATTTGTTCATAGCAGATGCTATAAATAGCAATCCAATAAATGGTCTACTTTGATGGTATAGGTTAAGAGACACCAAGAGAATTCCCTCAAATAATCCACAGAATTTCTTACATCCACCAGAGAGGTTGGATATGATCTTGGTTTAACAAGTCAGCACTATCTCAAACATTGAACTGAAAAATGTAACGTTCTAAATATGTTAGGGTCATAGATAGGACATTAGTGCAAAAGGAGACCATTCGGCCCATCAAGCCTGCACTGACACTTTGACAGGGTCCTCTCCCCTACCCTATCCCCATAACCGCACACATTCACACAGCTAACCCATCTAACTTACTCACCTTGGGACACTAAAGGGCAATTTTACCATGGCCAAACCATCGAACCTGCACATCTTTCGACTGAGAGAGGAAATCCAAGACAACAGGGGGAGAATGTGCAAACTCCACACAGACAGTCATCTAAGCTGGAACTGAACCTGGGTTCCTGAAGGTGTGAGTCAGCAGTGCTAACCACAATGCCATTGTGCCAGCCTAGGAATTGTGGGTTTTAAACAAAAAGAGATGTGATTTGCACATGATGACTCAAAGTAAAACACGAAGGGTCTGATTCTCCAATTGCGATGTGCTAATTTTTTGGTGCATTGAGTTGGAAGATCCACATGTTGACCATTTGGAGGATTCACGGATGTATTCCTGACGCATGCACATCTCCCACCGGCAGAGAGCAGGTGCAGTTAAGATAACACTGGAAACCGGCGTGAAGGGACGTTAAGTCATTTTAATTTGCTTTTAATGTAATTTAAATGTGACTATTGGGCCCAGGACTGAATTGTTCAGGCCTGATAGCATCTCCCACCCTGCCAGGAGTATTTCACTCTGGTGGGGTTTAGATTTGCTCCCCACACTCAGGAAATTGGGGAATTAGCAGGAGACCCTGATGAGTGTGGGAGGGGGAACAATTGGGGCCCCCAGAAGGTCAGGTGGCGGGGTGATTTCCCCCTGGGCATGGACATCCTGGGCACCCTGGAACTGCCCAAGGGGCAGTGTCCAGGCTCAAGGAGCACCTTGGGACTGCACAGTGGGCACTGGGCATTGCCAAGGAGGTAGTACCTACTGTGGGCAGGGCTTAGGGGTGAACAGTGGGGGTCACGGTCCCATTGCCACTCAGATGGAGATCGATCAATGCTGGAGGCAGGGTAACAACTGGTCTATGCTGAAGGCGGGGGAGGGGGGATGATTATGGGAGCCACAATCAGGCTGTGGGGGTATCATTGGGATGGGCAGCACTGAAGGGGTCTGGGATTGGCCAGCAATTGAGCTGGCCAGCAAATGGGAGGCTGACAGGTCAGAGCCACTGTGCATATGCAGAGGTCCAGAACTGTCAGACTCTGGTGTGAATAGCAACTCCCCCATTCCGCCACCGTGTTTTTAAAGATTTTTCACAATTGTAGAAGATACAAGTCTGAATTCCCACTGAAAAAACAATAGTGAATTACACCAGTTTCCCCGTGAATTCAGCACACAGACTTTTTTTTTGGGAGAATCAGGCCCAACATGTTTACTGAAAGAGGCATTTTCTGCACAGAACAAAAAACAAAACTAAAACTGCAGCTTGCGCAACAATCTAATGACTTAATATCCTCATCAAATCATGTGATTGGTTCTTAAAGCAATCATGCAACCAGTTAAATATGTAGCATCTTTCCTCCTTTACTTCTGTGGTCATGACAATGCTTTGCTAAGATGTTGTACATAGGATCAATAACATTCAAGACATAGTACAATGTATCTTTAATCATTATACACAATCAGGAGTACATCTATTTCTCTTTGGATGCAAACAATGTTTCTCTCAACAACTGTCTATAAGGTGTTTTGAACCATTTCTAAACTATAAAATGGCATATTTTCCCAAATCTTTGACGTGTGCGATTTACTTTATTAATAACTCACAGCATTCGTGTTATGATTAACTCAACAATAGCATCTAATGAGCATGGCAGACACAATAAGTTCCGTAAGACTCTTACAAAACTCTTACATCTGGCATCCTCTGTGCAATCAAATTATTATTGACACATTGGAAAGCAAGGGGCATACCAACCATCTCAAAACTTTCATCCCAAAATTAAACTATTCTCAACAACTTTGTTGGTTTACCACTCACAAACGTGCACACCTCAAAACAACTGTGATTTGTTTAATGTATAGTGCATGTTGGTGAACCATTACCAAGCCCAAAACCTAAGCCTTTATGTTAGAAATGCTTCAAACAGCTTTCCCTCTTGAAGACTGGCATCTTGTCTATGTGTTGCACTATTGAAGCTTAAGTGCTGTTGATATTTTTGGAGACGTCTACGCATGTCTGTCCCTCTCTGCTGGTTTTCACTTCCTTTCCCATAACTCAAGCAACTTCTCCCAGCCAATTGTATTAACAATGGTCTCTCTGCTTTGGCAGATTTTTTTATTGCGCTGAACCAGGAATTATTTTCATGAACTATGTCCCACACAGTTGGCTAATTCAAGTATAATCAGTTTTTAAACATTTCCTAAGCTTCTCTACAAATTCCTTTTACAAATAGCCCTTGTGTTTAGTTAGCATTTATGGTATGAGGCACTTTAATTTTACAGAATATTCTTGCAGATGTTAAGTGATGAAAAATGTGTGTGTTCTGCAAAGCACATAGGAAACTCAGTACCAAAAAACCTTCTGAAATGACTTGCTTGTCATAAATTCTGACTCATTCATCTGGCATTGGAACATTTCAAAAACATGGTTTCTTGATTTCTCTGTGATTACTGCTGTTTTAGTCATACAAGCACCAGGCAGTCTAGCATCATAGTTTTCCTCTCACCTAATCAGTCAAAGTCTTCAAATGTTTCCATTCTGACCTGATCGCAAGACACCACAACATACAATATGTTCTTAACAGAGATCTCTTTATTTAACTTGCGCTAAGATTGAACTCTGAACCCTCCAGTTTGGCAAGAAAAGTAAAGTTGAATATAGTACATCTAAATAAATGATCTATCAGGTTGCGCAAGTAATATACTATGGAGCCTGATGGCGTTTCCTTCTGAATCAAAATAAATGAAAATAGCTGAATAAGGAGATTAAATGTATAAGAAGGCTGCACAAAGTCAGGAGGAATCCTAATTTGTAGGTAATTTGGCAGTTTAACCAAGCGAACATGTGACAGGCCAATATGTGCAATCCTCATGTCAACAGTGTGTGACTTGGCAGCTATGCAGTTAATTTCTAATGCTTCGTGAATTATTTTAATTTCTACTCGATATGTTATTTTTATAACTAATACGCAACGTATTTGACAAAAACATTGGAGTACGGACACAAAATGTTCCTTTCTTGTCAAAATTCTTACCCTTGCACCTACTACACTTTATTCACAATTGCTATTTTTCAAAGCAGCTTTGGTGAGTATGAAATTTTAATGGTTTGGCTATTCTTATAAAAAATTCTTAACAACTTACTTTCAAGGAGTACTTCCAAAGTTCACAAATGAAAAGTAAAATACAAATAAATACTCAATTTAATACTGCGACTATATTTTGGAAGTCAGAATTCAGATGCTCCATGATACACATTAGGACCATTTAAATTTCACTCATCAGGGACAGTTAAGTTTGAAATAATTAACTAACTATTTTATGTCCCAAGTACAAAATTATTCCAAATATCTACAAAATGTAGTGACATTTTTGGAAAACCATTGTCCCAAGTTTGAATGCAAAGCATGCAAAGTGCCATTCCTCCACATAAAACAGATTTTGCATTTACCTTCAATCTCTCCCATCAGATAAATTGAAAAATAAAAGTTTTAAAGATACTTAAAAGAATTTATTTTGCAGTGCTTTGGAATTTTGTTTATATTGTGATATGGTTAAGAAAATAAAGTATATCTTCAAATCATAAATAGATATTCTGTCATTAAAATCTGTATTAAAATTCAAGGTCAGCTTTCTTTTAACTATTTTACTGAGATAAAGATATATTTTTACCTTTACTTAATCTTTTAAAAATTGAGGCCAAAGTTGCAATGGTGGAAAATTTGGAGACTCTGCAGCTCCACCTGCTGTGCATCTGGACCCAGTGACAGGACTGGCCACCATAAAACTAACTGCTTACTATACAAAGGAAAAATCTTACTGGAAGGTTAACTTTTTTCTATTCTACAACTGGGTGCAGATGTCGCTAAATAGACCAGTGTTTATTGCCCATTCCTAATTGCTCTTGAAAAGATGGTCATGAGTTGCCTTCTTGAACTGCAGTCCATGTGGTGTAAGTGCATCCACAGTGCTGATAGAAAGGGAGTTCCAAGATTTTGACCCAGGGAGAACAGAGGAATGGTGATATAGTTCCAAGTTGAACTAATTGTTGACATTTTAGCATTGGAAATTTCTATAAAATATGTTTAACTCTAAAGTGGAATGTATAACACTCTCATGTTTACCTCCATGGTCTTTCTCACATATGTTTGTGTTGCCGTTCCTTTCACATCCACGCGAGTCTCCTCATTTCTTAAGCTTGTTTCTACCCTCTTCCTTTATCCCCTTTACTCAGTTGGAAAGTAGCAGCTTAAATGTCATGTGGTGGGGAAAGGAATCACCAATAGTCAGGGGCAATATTTGAGACTGGATTGTAGGAAAATATAGAATTCAATGGCTCCGTTCCCAATTCTCCCTCACCCTGACACTCTCTCTCACAGACACAGACAGACAGACACACACACACACAATGTCCTTTTCCACTAACACGATCCATGTCCCATTGTCTACTCCCACCCTTTACCCTCTTCCCATTTGACCTTAACTTCAATATGTTCCCTTCGTCCTCAAATCACCTACTTCCACTCTTCCCTTTAAGGCATGTGATTAGAAACCTGAGGGCTCCTGGGCCTTAAGGTTCTCTTTTCCCCCAAATTCCTTTCTTTTTAAAATTAATTAAAAATACATTTGAAATAAGGAAAGCAACTGCTTATCTTTCTTACTTTGTCTTTCATTTACACAGAATTAACATTTAACTTTAATTAATTCAACAAAATACAGGTGAAATGATTACTAGACTACCAAAGACCAATTTTCTTTTAAAACAGTAAAAACACAGAACAGTGGTTAGAATTTTATACTGATAATAATGACTGCAAGTCATTTTAATCACATTGAAACGCATAGCTGTCTCGTCATTTTTTCCTAAAAATGTGCGAGCAATTAGGATATTTACCTTTTTTAACCATCATGAGATCATTTGCTGGTTTCAAAATCCAACTCATTATTTTGAAAATGGAATACACTCCCCATCACTTACACCATTCACAATTATCACAGGCTGCTGCTATTAGCACTAAGCATTTTCTATTATCATTGGTTTCAATTACAAAGGCATTGTTTACAACTTATTAAGTGCCTGACTACTTCACTACTTTGTCATGGAATCCTTTTAATAGATTTTCCTGCTTTAATAATTAGGTTTTCGTCTCTCATCCGATTCTCGGATTCTGGCAGCTGCAGGAAAGTTCGTTTTTCTTCTTCTCTCGCTTTCCTTTCCACTTCTGCCACTTTGGAAACATTCGGCTGGATTAAAGGTCTCTCAACATCGCACAGCTGCCTCCTGCGTTCCTTCCACTTGTTCTACAATCCAATCCACCACATAGAACAGGGTAACACTAACGTGCCTTATGTAAGTCATGGCGATAGTGGGGACGGTTTTTAGAGCACCCCAATCCCCCCCACACAGCATGAAACTTCAAACTGTCTAACAAAGTAACTGAGTGTGGGAGGATTGCGGTGTGGATCACTCCACTATTCTCACTGTTATGTCATTTAGTTTTTTGGGGGCAGAATTCTAGCCAGCATTTATGGGAAGAAAGACACTTACCATATAGCACCAATTTATTATTTTATAGAGCACAAACAGAAGCTATAATATATGCGATTATCAGCAACGACATCTCCTCCATGATTACCTTCAACACTATTGCTCTGCAAGTTTGCATCCTCAACCCTTTACTATATTCCTTGTATACTTACGACTGCGTGGCCAAATTCTGCTCCAATTCAATTTTTAAGTTTGCTGATGACATCACTGTAGTGGATGAAATCTCAAACAATGATGAGACGGTGTATAGGAAATAGAGAATCTGGTGAATTGGTAGAAGACAATAATCCCTCTTCCAATGTCAGTAAAGGAGATAGTCATCGATTTCACAAAGCATCATGGAGGTCATGTCCCTGTCTATATCAACGGTGATGAAGTGGAAATGATGGAGAGCTTCAAGTTTCTAGGTGTCCATCCAGATCACCAATAACCTGCCTTGGTCCCTCCACACTGATGCTATTGTTAAGGAAGCACACAAATGCCTCTACTTTCTCAAGAGACAAAGGAATTTTGGCATGTCTGCTACACCGCTCACCAATTTTGACAGATGCACCATATAGAGCATCCTTTCTGGATGTATCACAGTTTGGTATGGCTCCTTCTCAAAAGTTGTGAACGTAACCCAAAACATTATGCAAACCAGCCTCTCATTCATTAACTACGTCCACTTTCCACTGCCTCAGAAAAGCCATCAAGCATATCAAGGACCCCACTGACCCCGGACATTCTCTATTCCACTTTCTTCTAGATATAAAAGTCTGAGATCACTTACCAACCAACTCGAGAACTGCTTCTTCACTGCTGCCATCAGATTTTTGAATAGACTACTATATATTGGAATGGTATACTATATTAAGCTCATCTTTCTCTGAACCCTAGCTATGACTGTAACATTACATTCTGCACCCTTTCCTTCTCCCTTACGTGCTCTATGCGCAATGGTTTGTCCGTATGGTGTACAAGAAACAATACTTTTCACTATTGCCCAATACACGTGACATAATAATTCAAATCAAATCAGCACACTTCTCATACACACTCTTACAAATGCATAATTACAATTTGGCTTTAAAGCAAACTCACAACATAAACTTTACCAATATAGAGCTTTTGAAATGTTTCATCTTCAAATATCTTTGAAAGGCAACTGAATAGAATGTAACAGTAGCTGAAGAAAAACAATATATAGATTAGTACTATGATGCACGATGGCAAATTAGGTACACAGCACATCTCAGACTATACAAACTAAATTTATCACACACTGTCCCAATTTTAGCTAAGAGGACTGGGTCTGAGATTTTTTTTCATTCATGGGGCATGGTCATCGCTGGCTGGCCAGCATTTCTTGTCCATCCCCAAATGCCCAAGAGCAGCTGAGAGTCAACCACATTGCTATGGCTCTGGAGTCACATGTTGGCCAGACCAGGTAAGGGCAGCAGATTTCTTTCCTTAAAGGACCATGGTGAACCAGATGGGATTTCTGCATTTCTGAGAAGTGGCTGATGCCTTCAGTTAAAACCTATAGAATATTAAATCGCAAAAGGTCTTTCAATGGAGAAACTTTTGAAATACATAGCTTGTTTAAATTTTAATATTTGGACAATTTAGAAATTTTAGCTACTGAGGAAAAATGGCAGCATTAACATTATAAGTCAACATTTTGACTAAAAAAATCCAGTGCCATCCGGTGGCTAAGTTTTACAAATACAGCACGTTAACAGTTTTTTCCATTATAAAATCATCATAGTAATTTAGACGTAATGGAAATTGTTGACACATAAGTGGGACAAAAGTCACAATAATAGAAAGTAACCTTATACAGACAGAAAATGAAGATTATTTTGGTAACGTATAGGTAATTTGATTTAAAGAATTTTCATGAGAGCATTATGTTCCCATCATGAAAAAAATCTCCATCAGTGCTTGTTCAGCTGTACGCACCATTATCAAAGTTCCCAACAAATGTCAATAAATGTTGAATTTCAAGTGCCTTGGAACATTCTTCCATGTTAAAGGCACCATGTAAAAGCAAGTCAGCATTAATAATGTGTCGTATATTGTTGCAGATTAGTCTTCTTCATCATATCCAACAGATCATCAAAATTTAAGGTGGCCAAGGTGCAGATTTTGCATAAACTCAAAAAGGAAATAAATAATCATCTATCTGGGTATATAGCAGAAAGCCATTAAAGATCTTGTAATAAATTTGGAACTAATCAACATCCTACCACATTAGCTCCTTATAGCCAGTGTGGAACCTAACTACTATCAGGCAATTATTAGAGTCACTCATAATTTTTATTCATTTGCGGACATGGGCATCGCTGGCTGGCCAGCATATATTGCCCATCCTAGTTGCCTGAGGGCAGTTGAGAGTCAACCACGTTGCTGTGGCTCTGGAGTCACATGTAGGCAGGCCAGATAAAGAGGCAGATCTCCTTCCCTAAATGACATTAGTGAACCAAAGATGTTTTTTCGACAATCAATAATAGTTTGGTGGTCATCAGTAGATTCTCAATTCCAAAATTTAAAGAACATTTAGAACATAGAACATTACAGCGCAGTACAGGCCCTTCGGCCCTCGATGTTGCGCTGGCCAGTGGACCCTCTAACCTAAACTATTCCAATATCATCCATACGCCTATCCACTGACCATTTGAATGTCCCCAAAGTAGGCGAGTCCACAACTGCTGCAGGCAGGGCATTCTACGCCCTCACCACCCTCTGTGTTAAGAACCTGCCTCTGACATCCGTCCTATAACTGCCACCTCTTAATTTAAAGTTATGTCTCCTCGTGTTGGTCATCACTATCTGAGGAAAAAAGCTCTCACTATCCACCCTATCCAGTCCTTTGATCATCTTACACGCCTCAATTAGGTCACCGCGTATCCTTCTTCTCTCTAATGAAAATAACCTCAGGTCCCTCAGCCTTTCCAACATACCAGGCAACATCCTGGTAAACCTCCTCTGCACCCTTTCCAATGCTTCCACATCTTTCTTATAATGCGGCGACCAGAACTGTACGCAATACTCCAAGTGCGGCCGCACCAGAGTTTTGTACAGTTGTAACATAACCTCACGGCTCCTAAATTCAATCCCTCTACCAATAAAAGCTAACACACCGTACGCCTTCTTAACAACTTTATCAACCTGGGTGCTGACTTTCAAAGAGCTATGTACTTGTACCCCAAGATCCCTCTGCTCGACAATACAAATTTAATTTAGATTCCACCATCTGCTGTGGCAGAATTTGAATCTGGTCCCTAGAACATTGGCTGCGTTTCTGGATTAATAGTCAAGTGATAATACCAATAGGCCATCATCATTCTAAAGTTATTACAGACTTTAATTAACTGTGAACCAGCACAAAATGGTGTATAAACTGACAAGATTTTTATGTAGTTAATGCCACATTGACTCTGCAAAGAACAAGACAATACATTGAAAGGATGTTACAGACCACAAATTAACTGAACACTAGCACAAGCTTCAACTTTGTGGCCCATCACATCCACCATTTCAACACCATCAAGCTATGAAATCAAGCTTGGTTCAAGAGGGCCTGCAGAAGGGCATGCTTGGAACAGCATCTCTGAATTTAAAATCATGATGGTGACCTACAGGCAGGTAACTAGCACGTGTGGGAGGTTTCATGACCACCAGCTTTCTGAGCTAATGCACAGACATGTGCTATTGACCAGAAACCCAATTATAATACCAGCTATATCAATTTGGTAACAAGGGCAGGAGGGAGGCTGGCTCGTCTCTGCTCAGTGACGCACTTTCTGATCTCTCAATACCACCTATACTGTCAGCTAGAGGTCCGATAGAATAATGTCTACTCACCTGAATGAGTACAATTGCAACAGTACTCAAGGCAAACCATGATAGAACAATCCACTTGTCTGATATCACTGCCAAAGGACTCTTCATTCATTCCCTTCATCTGTCCACTGTGCCAGCAGAATGAACTGTGTACACAATGTACAGGCTTTGCTCTTCTGTTTTTCCCTTATTGATCATACATTTTAAAATCAGTCTACTCCTCTATGTTTTTATTGATTTCAAAAAATAGACAATGGTCTGAAGTTGACAGGTCCCTGGACCTGGGAAACAAAGGAATAGCTAGTACAAAGTAGGAGGCCTCATTAGGATGGCTCTCTGATGCAGTCCCACTTAGTAGCGGGCAAGAAATAGGCTTTGGTGTGGATTAGGTGTCTGCTCCATAAAAGTGAGTAGCCAATCTACACAATTAAGGCCCCTATTAGCAGTCATTAAGCTCGGTAACCAGCTTCGTAAAGGTCAATAGGTCAGAGCCCATTAGAACATAAAAAATAAGAGCAACAATAGACCATTCAGCCCATTAAGTCTGCTCCACTATTCAATGAGATCATGACTGACTTGATATGATGATCCTCAACTCGACTTTCCCACTTTATCCCCATATTCATGGCCCAAAAAAGGGGTCGGGAGCAGGAAACACAGTGCTCACAGCCTGAACAATCCTCCCTGAAGGGGTATTCCTCTAATCAGCAGGGCCTTTGCCATTCTGGCTTGATTATTACATAATTATATAAATGAGCACATCTTCTATTCAAGGTCAAAATCCCTATTTCCAACAGTGATTAAACATAAGAACATCAAATAAACTTCCTCCAATTTTCCAAAACAATCTTCTGATGGCAGATCCTGCAGAACTGACTCAGCGCAGAAAATCTCAGGTGGAGCAACATAACAGAATCCATGCCCTCTTTCAATGGCACTAACAAGTAGAGTTTAAATTGTCCAAAGTTGATTTGCAAAGCCACACAGAGAAGGTATGGAAGTGAAGGGATAGGGTGGATATGGTAAATGGACAAGGGGGTAGGTTGGCAGCTCCATAGTATGGTGGAATAGGAATGGGTGGTATCAGAGGAAGAGTCAGTGGGAGAAGTAAAGAGGTAGGAGGTCAGGGTGAGTCAGATGATGAGGTCAGATCAAGCTTGGCAGGGGGAGGGGTGGTCGATGTAGATGATTGACGGGGGAGTCACTTTTATAGTTACTAAGATTTGTTCTGTAAAACATTTTTTGGTAAGTAATTCAGAACAGTCAGAGATATCTGACTTAGATGCAGAGTTAGAGCCCTTTTTTTCTAGGGGATCCAGGGAGCAGGCATATTACCAATCGCAAGTTAAAACTTCCTGGGCAATTCGCACAATCACTGCATTGAGACCTGTGAGGAGTCCCGTGACACATATATCCTACTCTCTGGAGGCTGAAAGATGTCAAGTCATTATTTCAACTTAGTTACCTAAATTTAACAATATTTCAATGCTGTTGCCAGCAAGTGCAAGCTCAGAATCCACCATTTGGTACAACATTGAGACCCCAAAGCCTGTGATAAAACAAAGTCCAATAATTCAATTGCTCATGATCTCGCTTGTTCCTAATTTTAGTAAAAATATGTTTATACCATTTTTAAAAATGATTACAGTAGGAATTTTGGCAAATGAACCCAAATAAGAGTGCAATAAAACATAAGATACTTTCTGACAGTTTATATTCCACAATTCTGTTTGTTCTTTTAATGACTTCACTGCAACGTCTAGACATTCAAAGTGATTCGTATATTGTCACTTTTAGATCCGAGTCTTCTGCTATTTCAATTCCATTCTTTGTATTCTTATGAGGCACATATTTTAAGACTGCGTGCAATGCTTAACATTAATCAGTGTTGAATTTCATTTGATACTTTTCCAATTGCATAACCAATCTAAATCATTCTGCAAACCCTCTGCTGCATTTGGCTATCTCCAATATTTCAAATCTTATGTCAATGCCTGCATTTAATAGTTTTCTTGTCATAAAAAAAAGAGGCTTTACTAGAGAGGTGAAGGCAGTGAAGGAAACTGGAGGTTCATGCAGAGGGAAGTTAGGAGACAAGTGTGAAATTTGCCAAGAGCATTACCTAAAGGCCCCCTGAAGTTTGAACTCTGGAATTCGGCTTCATTTTAAGGCTGGGGTGTTGATCTTCCTTGGCCATGGCCCAATATATAAGTGGGCATTAGGAAACCTCAAAGTAATATGCTGCAGCTGTAGAAAAGCAATTGAACAATGGCTCCATCAGAATTAGAGGCTAGGCAGAGGGGTAATATCTGGAATTAAAAGTCTAATGATGACCATAAAACACTGCCGATTGTTATAAAGACCCATCTGGCTCACAAACGTCCTTTAGGGGAGAAGATCTGCCATTCTTTTTTGGTCTGGCCTCCATGTGCCTCCAGATCTGCAATAGTGTGGTTGACTTTTAAATATTCTCTGAAATGGCCAAGTATGCCACCCAGATGAAGGCAAATAACTGAAGAGCAAAGAATGTGACTCAGCCATTGACATCCATAATCCTTTGAATGAATTGAAAAATAGAATAAGTGCCTCTGAATATTCAGAGGTGGTTTCTATCATGCTATCAAGACATTACCAATTAAATAAATACAGTAATAATCCTAAAGAAGTTAAAACCTCAAAACTTTCTCTGCAATGAAGGAGCAGGGTCAGAAAAGCAATGTTAAATTACTGTAATTGTGCTGAAAACCCCAAATATTCAAGAGACCATTTACGTTCTGTTTGCCTTTTGCAATTGGGGATAAGTGTTACCTTCTTGGAGGTTGCCTGCTGTTAGAACAGGTGAGAATGATTTACATCTTTGCTCGACTTTTAAGGCCACTTGTACTGCTGAGCTGGCATTGTCGGCTGATCTAAACGTTTAACTGCTGAATGTTTCCCAAGGGACAGATCAATTTATGTATTTGACTGGTAGTCCCAGCCCTTCTCCTCTGAATGTCATACAAGGCTAATTTGAGCTTTGGATTAACAAATACCTGTTCGCCCTCAACTTCCCTTTAAGGTAAGGAAATAGAGGGATAAGGGTCAGCAGAGCAATGTGGAGAATGAATGTTTTCTTTATATTAAACTCTGCTTTAGTGTAAATCTTCAATTTGTTAATTCTGAGCTGCTGTGTTTAGTTTGGAACTCCAAAGCACACTTGGGAAGCAACTGAAACATGCACTTAATTTACACTTTTGTTTTTACGATGCTTGATGCCTTTGGTAGCCACTCTTCTGTTGCCTTAGTTTTCTGTAATTGCTGATCAAAAACACGCGAGGGCCGTGGACCCAGATTGTCAAGAGTCCATGCTCTTCTCTATTTTTGAATCAGATTCCCGCTTTATAAAATCCAGCTCCACTGAGAAGAATAATGCAGATGCTGGAAACGTGAAATATAAACAGACCAGGGTGTTTCCCCCATCTCTCTGCACTGCTTTAGTAGTGCAGTGGGCCAGAAGACTCAAGCAGAGGTCATTTCACAGGGTCCCATGGTCTCTGCGAGATTCCAGCAGCCACGTGCCCAGTGCCATCAGCTCCGTGCCAGAAATAGATGCGCAGCTGAATAATTCATGCAAATTCTCATTTAAATGTTAAATTGCCCAGGACTGAAATCTCTAGGCCTACTAGCTTCTTTCACGCTTTCCCCCCACGCCAGGAGTGGTTCTCTCCAGCAGGGGTTAGAAGTTAGTCCCCACTTGACGCGAGATGGCAGCCTGACCCTGCTGGAGTGAAGAGGGGGAGGCCATTGAGGCCCCCAAGAGGATCGGGAGCCAGTGGGGAGAGGGGGGAATGTCCCCTGAGCATTGTCACCTTGGCAATGCCAGCCTGGGCCCCCTGACACAGCCCATGGGGTGAAATGCCAATGCCCAGGGGGACAGCTTGGCACTGCCCACTGGGCATAGGGCAGTGACAAAGGGATAGGGCTCACTGGGGCTGGGGCCTGATTGGCGGCAATCGGTGGGGGTGAGGGGGACCCACTGCCACTCTGCATTTGGGCTGACAGAGGGGGGAGAAAAGCTAATCAGGGCTGGCCATAGTGAAGACAGGGAGGACGGAAGGGTGGGAGGGCAGAAGGGTAGGCGGGCAGGGAGGGGGGTGTGGGGACTTGGATTTTATCATCCTTCTTTCCCATTTCCATTTCTCCATTCTAGCTCTCCTTGCCCTTCCCTCCACCTCCTTTCAAGGCAAATGCCATAACCCCAGGAAGTCCCCTAGCCATCTGTATCTCTGTACCGCCAGTCATGTATTTTGATCACTTAATGGACAGTTTTAGCACTTTTTCAGCCTTCTCTATCATTTACATTCCCATTATCCCATTCTACCCAACCTCATAATATAAATCCCTGCTCATTCTCTTTGCTCTCAGCTCCTACAAAGGATCATCATATTGGCTGCATTCTCTCCTTAAAGCTGCTGAGACTTTCCAGCGTTTTCTGCTTTTGCTTCAGATTCCAGCATTTTGCTTTTATGTTCGCAAGATACATGAATGAACCTATCCCTTAATAAGGGACGTTCAGTAAAGCTGGCTCAAACCAAATTTCCATGTAGCTCGAAAGCAAACACGAAAAAGATTAAAATAAGACCTGGGAGGGGAGGTAAAATATATTGATGTTAGTCCCACATTTGACTGGATAGATTTGAGACACACCCAACAGTGGATTTTGGGCCTCATTAACATCCAACCGGTGAATTGCAGATTCACTCATGAAAAGGCCACAATGATCAACACAACCTGTTGTGTTGAAGGCAGCTGCTGCCTCATTCCAGTTCTTCCAAGGTATACATTCAGGCAAATTTAATTCATAAGAGTAATAATTTTGATGTCTGTTTTCCCTGAATATAGCAGTGGCTCAAGGCAAATCAGTGAAACAGATGGGGACACACAAATGCAAGCTCCTTTGCATATGCAAATAAGAAGCCTAACATCTGTAACGTAAAAGCCCTGAGACCCCTCTCTTCAAAAAAAAGAGCCATCAATATGGCACAATTGGTCAGCACTTTTCCCCCATTGCTTGCAGCTTAGCTATACAGTTAGTATCTGCAACAAGAGTAAGACACTACTGTATTTACAGAGGGTGGTGGTTGATGGGAGATATTCATCGTGGAGTTCAGTTACAAGTGGTGTACCTCAGGGGTCTGTTTTGGGGCCTCTGCTGTTTGTAATTTTTATAAACAATCTGGATGAGGGTATTGAAGGATGGATTAGTAAATTTGCGGATGACACCAAAGTCGGAGGAGTGGTAGATAGTGAAGAGGGGTGTTATAGTTTGCAGAGAGACTTGGACAAGTTGCAGAGCTGGGCCGAGAGGTGGCAAATGGAGTTTAATGTGGAAAAGTGTGAGGTAATGCACTTTGGCAGGAATAATAAATGTGTAGAGTATAGGGCTAATGGTAGGATTCTTAATAGTGTTGATGAACAGAGGGATCTTGGTGTATATGTGCATAGATCCCTGAAAGTAGGCAGTCAAGTCGATAAGGTTGTTAAGAAGGCATATGGAGTCTTAGCTTTTATTGGTAGGGGGATTGAATTTCGGAGCCGCAACGTCACGTTGCAACTATACAAAACTCTAGTGCGGCCGCACTTGGAGTATTGTGTGCAGTTCTGGTCCTAATGGATATCAGAGGTGGGTTCTTTACCCAGAGGGTGGTTAGGGAGTGGAATGCCCTGCCTGCGGCAGTTGTAGATGCGCCAAGTTTGGTGGCATTTAAGAGGTTAGTTGATAAGTTTATGGAAGAGAGGCAGTGGTTTAGTTTGGAGGGTCATTGCTTTTTTTTCATAATTGGTCGGCGCAACATCAAAGGCCGAAGGGCCTGTTCTGCACTGTAATATTCTATGTTCTAATTGTTTTAAAGCAAGGTTTAGCTCTGGAAGAGTGAAACTATGTAAAAAGTAAAGCATTTAAATGGAGAATAGCGGGAATAGCCACCTAGATTAGGGAAGGTTCCAAAGGCACATGTCTTGACATGAGAGGAAAAAGAAACTTTCATGGACATCACAGTCTTCCTCAAAAAGCAAATGAAGAATTCGTAAGAACATGAACCATAAGTCACAAGAAAATCAGTTTTGCTTTTGATCATTTAGTTTTTTTTATTAATTGTGGCTCGTTTTAACACATTTCAAAAACAATTTCTCAACTACTGACAGTATTTATCTTGCTATTTTTGCCATTCATTGTAGTACCATTTTGAACACGATTACAAATGGTGCCTGCTCTTTTTAACCTCCGAGTTCCACCATCAGTAAGCTGTCCAGTCTCATCCAGTCAACATAGCCAACTACTTATATAAACTATCAAACAGGTGCAGATGTAGGATGCTCTAGAAAACATATTTAATATGATTTATCCGGTTTGTTATTTTACTTTTTAAGCAAAATTACAGCAACAAATGATCAATCTGCAGTCATTTCACATCATAGCTTTAATTGCGATGGAGAACATCCTTTGAAATCATAGCAAATTTCAGCACTATAAAAGCCTCAGATTCTCAGCTGTCATTTGATTCAGAACTGCAAGCACAATTGCTACTGAGGAGGTTGCCACTTACGTTTCATTCCATCCAGAAAAGGCAACATCAATCCTCAAGGTCCACTAAAACCAGCAAAAGAAACATCTCAGCTGGTTTCAGAGAACAATGTTATTGCAGCCACCCAGCACTTCAGGGGATATCGGGCACCTGGTAGAGTTTCAAATATGATGCCTAACCAGGTATGCCAATTCATATAAGGACTACTTAAAACTGGAATAAGTTTTAATTTTTTGTATCTCCAGTTTGAGGAATACCAAGCTGAAAATGAGTTATGATTCAACACTGTGGAAAAGTAGTTGGTCTCCTGACCTACCAATAACTTTGGAGATTGTCAGTTTCCCTAGCTAAACTTTTAAAAAATTCTTTCACAGGATGTGGATGTCACTGGCAAAAACCAGCACTGTTGCTCATCCATAAGTGCCCATGAGGAGGCAAGTGCTGTATTTGAACCGCTGCAGTCCACGTGATGTAGGTATACAAAGTGCTTTTAAGGAGGAAATGTCAGGATTTTTAAGCAGCACGTGAAGGTATGACAATATATTTCCAAGTCAGGAAGGTGTTTGGAAGGGAAATTGCAGCTGGTGCTGTTTCTATGCATTTGCTGTCCTTATCCTTCTAGGTGGTAGAGGTTGCAAGTTTGATAGATGCTGTCACAGGAGCCTGTGCATCTTGTAGACTGTACACACGGCTGCCACAGTTCACCAAGGACTGATTTTTTTTTAAGCTGGTGGATTGGATATGATTCAAGGCTGCCTTATCCTGGATGGTATCCAGCTTCTTGACTGCTGCCTGTGCTGCACTCAATCAGGCAAATGGAGAGTACTCCATCATACTCCTGACTTATATCTTGCAGATGGTCGATACAGGCTTTGGCGAGTCAGCAAGTGTGTTACTCTACAAATATTTGCCTGCCTTTAACTTGTTCTTGTGGCCATAGTATTTACATGGCTAATCCAGTTCAATTTCCAGTCAATAGAATAACCCACAGGAGTTGATAGTGGGGGATTCAGCTTTAGTAATGCCATTGAATTTCAAAAGAAGATGGTTAGATTTTCTTCTTATTGGTGGTAGTCATGGCAGCTCTGTACACAAATTTGATTTTGATTTGATTTCCTGTTGTCACATTAGTATACACTGAAAAGTATTATCTGTTGCACACTGTATAGACAAAACATACTATTCATAGAGAAGGAAACAAGAAAGTGCAGAATTAATGTCAAGTTAAAGCTAGGGTATACAGAAAGATCAACTTAATGTAGGGCAAGTCCATTTAAAAGTCTGACAGCAGCAGGGAAGAAGCTGTTCTTGAGTCGGTTAGTACGTGACTCAGATTTTTCTATCTTTTTTCAGAAGGAAGAAGATGGAAGAAAGAACGTCTAGGTGCATGCGGTCCTTAATTATGCTGGCTGTTTTGCTGAGGCAGCAGGAAGTGTAGGTAGAGTCAATGGATGGGAGGCTAGTTTGCATGACAGATTGGGCTACATTCATGAGCTTTCGTAGTTCGTTGCAGTCTTGGGCAGAGCAGAGGCAAACCAAGCTGTGATATAACAAGGAAGAATGCTTTCTATGCTGCATTTGTAAAAGTTCGAGAGAGTCGTAGCTGACATGCCAAATTTCCTTACTCTTCTGAGAAAGAAGAGGCATTGGTGGCCTTTCTTAACTATAGTTTCGACATGAGGACCCCTGGACAGCTTGTTGGTGATCTGGACACTTAAAAACTTGAAGCTCTCAACCCTTTCTACTTCGCCCCCGTTGATGTAGACAGGAGTAGGTTTTCCTTTATGCTTCCTAAAGTCAATAACAATCTCCTTCATTTTGTTGACATTGAAAGAGATTATTGTTGCCACACGTGTTCATCAGATTCTCTATCTCATTCCTGTACTCTGTCTTGTCATTGTTTGAGATCTAACCCACTACAGTGGTGTTGTCAGCAAACTTGAAAATTAAATTAGAGGGGAATTTGGCTACAGTCATAGGTGTATAAAGAACACAGCATTATAGGACACCAGTGTTGAGGATGATCATGGAGGACGTGTTGTTGCCTGTCCTTGATGATTGTGATTCGAGAGTTAGGAAATTCAGGATTCAGTCTCAGAAGGAGGTGCTGAGACCCAGGCCACAGAGTTTGGAGATATGTTTCATGAGAATAATAGTGTTGAGGGCTGAGTTATAGCTTGCTACTTTTCAATTCAAATGGGAATATTTGAATCACACAATAGAATAGGCTCTTTGGCCCATCGCATCTGTACCGACACATTAGAAGGACCTGAACTTCCAATTAATCTCATCTGCCAGCCCACAGCCCTGAATGTTATGAGTAGGATAAAATAGAATATTGTTTAATCTTGCTGCAAATGGACACACTCTGTTTCAGTACCAGTGTTGCAAATGGGGCTGAACATTACACAATCAAACATTTCCACTTCTGACCTTACGATGATGGAACCGGCACTGATGGAGCAGTGAAGATTGTTGGGCCTCGGGCTGAGAAACTCCTGCAGTGATCTCTGGGCTATGAGGTATTTGACCTGCATCAACGATAACCATCCTCCTTTATGCTAGGTATGATGTTCTCTAGGATTCCCATTGACTTCAGCTTTGCTGTGATTCCTTGATTCCACGTTCAGTCAAATGCTGCCTTGATGACAAGGGCAGTCACTCTCAACTCATCTTGTCCACTCAGCTCTCCTGTCCATTTTTGGACCAAGGCTGTAATGAGGTCCGGAGCTGAGTGGCCCAGGCAGAACACAAACTGAGTTATCAGTGAGAAGGTTATTGCAGATTAACTTGCTGCCCATATGCAGCTTGGTAACATTATTGATAACACCTTCTTTACTGATGATCAAGAGTTAATTGACAGGGCAGCAATTAGCCGATTCAGATGTGTCCTGCTTTTGCAGACAGGACAATATCAGGGCAATTTTCTACATTGCCAGTAGATGCCAGTAATGTAGCTGTTCTGGAACAGCTTGGCTAAGCACATGGAGACTTCTGAAACACAAGGCCTTTGCAGCATCCAATGCTTTCAGCCGTTTCTTGATACCTTCGAGTGAAGTGAATTGTCTGGATGCTGAAGGCCTCAGCTGGAGGTCAAGATGGATCATCAACTTGGCAATTCTAGCTGAAGATGGTTGCAAATACATCAGCTTTATCTTTCGTGCTGATTTGCTGGGCTCTCCTTTCATTGAGAAGGGGGATATTTCTGAGCCTCCTCCTCCGTTGATTGCTTAATTATCCATCACCATTTACAACTGGATGTGGCAGAACTCCAGAGCTTAGATCTGATCTGATGACCATGGGATTACTTAGTCCTACCACATGCTGCTTCCACTGCTTGGCATGCAAATAACCTGCTGCTGTAGCTGTCCAAGGTTGACATCTCATTTTTAGGTATGCCTGGTATTGCTCCTGGCATGCCTTCCTGCAACTTTCATTGAACCAAGGTTAATCGCTTAGCTTGATGGTAATGGTAGAATGAGGGGGTAAAGACTGTGCTTGTAAACAATTCTGGCTGATGGTACCTCGTGGATGCTTGGTTTTGAGTTCTTAGATCTATTTGAAATCTACCCCATTTAGCATGGTGGTAGTGCATACAATACAATAGCAGATTCTTCTCAACTTGTCTCCAGAAGAATTCTGCAGCAACCATTCCTACCAATGCTGTCACGGATCTGTTCCAGTTTTGAATAGACACCTTGTCCTAACTTGCCAGATATCAAATGACAACAGAATTTCACAGTATCTTCATTGCAGTGTTAACGTAAGCCTTACCAGTGACTAATAAGTAAACTTTACAGTTTCTGATGTGTGAGAGTTAGAAATTGGTCCGAGGGTAGCAGCGCACAAATATAGGCTATTCACTATACCCTCTACTTAATATTCAGTTTTCACTGACCAGAGTAGAAGGGAATACAAGACCAGCATATAACAGGCGGTCAATGTCATAATGTCTGTTTTGTGCTAATACTCAAGATACATTCCTATCTCTATATCCATGGTCTGCACTTTGTCAGAGAGCCCACTCCCTCATATGTTTTAAGATTTGGCATTTGTAAATGGTAAGAATTCAGGCTCAGCAAAAATTCAATAGACAACTGGACAGGATCCTGTGGCCAGTTTTACATTTCAGTGTATTGATCACAAGTGTGCTAGAGAAATACTAGCAAATACAGTTTTAGCTGTTGCATCTAACTGCTAACTGTGACAAGGTCAAAATAATTTTTATGTTAAAATCATCATGTAAATTTGACCAAAGAATGCCAATCACTGTTGTGTCCTGAGGAAAAAGGTGATTTAAACTTCTGTTCTAAGGTTAAAAGGAATCTTGCAAATGCTAATATGTCTCTCTTTCTTTTATCTGCCTAGAAATGGCCCAACAGAAACAGTAGAAATTACTTCCATGGCAACAGTGCACAAAGGAAAGACAGATTTGATAACATTCTCACAAATATAGCATGGGGACCACCATAATCATCTAGTTCTGATATTCAGCTTTCTGATTCCCAACATTGCTATTAATACCTAATAAGATCATTGAAGAATTTTTTTAAAAAAATCACCTTCTTTTCCTTACATTAGCCACTATTGTATCCAGTACTAGTACACACACACTCCTGGAACAACAATTTCTCTCTAGCATTGTATAAGGTAGGCTAAGGCACAACAATTTTTCTATAGCATTGTATAGAGTTGGAACAACAATTTCTCCATGGCATTGCATAGGGTTGGCTAAGGTACAGGGTAAGCCCCCTCACTGAAGCAACTGCAAGCTAGACAGCCCTTTGGGGCCAAGCTGAGAAGCAGGAAATGGCACCTCAGTCTTCTTGCGATTTTCGTTTCATGGTTCAGAATTCCAAGGCATGCAGTCAAGGGGCCTCCTCCAAGTCATTTGAGAGACTTGCATTGAATTTATGGTAAAGGGAGAAACAGATCTAGAGAGTGGGTTCCAGCCTGGCCAATGTATCAGTGAGCACCATGAAGGGCCACTCTGACAAGGCCTCTCATATAAAGAGTGAATTACATACTTGAAAAATAAGCCTTCATCATGATATTGATAGTTAACATCTCTGTGAAGGTCAGGGATGCAGTCTCAATACAAATTGTAGAGATTATAAGAGATACAAACGATGATTTTCAATTAAATTATTCCCAACAGAGAATATCACAACTGTCTTCTGCTAATTTTGGCTGTAAGATTGTATACAAGATGCAAAATGTCCTATCAGGTACATTGTTCCTACTCAAATACATATTGATTGTAAAACAAACTGAAAATGGGCAATACACATCAATTGCTTTGTCCTAAAATCTAAAATAAAGTGCTTGGTGCATGTACAAATGGGGTGAAGCATCAATGTGTTAATCTAGTGCATTCATTTGGTCAGATTGGTTCTAAATCAGACATGTTTTGTTTTCTTAGATGTTAGTTTTGAAGTTGAAAACGTTACATGGATATACCCCAGGCAACATGACAAAAACTAAAACTCAGTAATAAAGTGATGATTGGACAAAATTTCACAGAAGTGTTTATGTTTTAATGCTGCTCCAGGTTTACAATAACGAGGAGACAGAGCAAATTGTCAGGTCTTGGTTATTTTGTGTATATCAGAGTAGGTAAAAGTTAAATATTCTGTAATGAATTCCTAATGTATTGATTTTATGCAACTCTCCAGCTTTCACTATTATTAAACCTGATACGCAATTTATCGCCAAAACTGTTTTGAAAGAAGTTATTTTCCATGATCAGAATACCAGACCAATTATGAGGGCTTGTTACAATTCAGTAAACTACTTAATACAGGAAGACTTTCTATTTGGCAATTGCAACAATAGATGTGATCAGCAGAATGATAAACAGTTGCTATCTCAAAGGGAAAAAAAGAGTAAGAAGAATTAATTTCAGGAAAGAAAAAGCAAACAAAACATGGGCAGAGGTTACAATTTGAAACTGTTGAACTCAAGTCTGAGATTGGAAGGCTGAAAAGTGCACAAAGGATAAGATGCAATTCCTTGAGTTTACATAGAACTTAGTGTGTGGGAGTGAAAAAGATAACTAAAACGTTGTACCAATTACAAAAGGTAACAAAAAGGTAACTTGTGTGTGAAGACAGATGTCAGCATGCTTCTTAATGAGGACTTAGCATCTTGTACTTAAGAGTCATAGAGGTTTACAGCATGGAAATAGACCTTTTGGTCCAACTTGTCCATGCCTCCCAGTTTTTACCATGAATCTAATCCCAATTGCCCATATTTGGCCCTTAGCTCTCTATTTCCATCAAATCTATGTAACTGCCTAAATCATTTATGCTTTGTACTTGGTGGAGCAGGTTCGAGATGCCAAATGGCTTACTCCTATTCATTTGTATCCATTTTCACAAAAGGGAAGAGCAAAGCTAACATTGTAGTTAAGGGGGAAGAATGTTAAGTATGGATTGGATTAAGCATAGAGTGGGAAAAAAAATGAAGGTGTTTAGAATCCTTGAAAGAGGATAAACTACCAGGTCTGGATGAAATGTATCCCAAATTGCTTATGGAAACAAAGGAAGAAACAGACGAAATTGTTAACAAGCTCAATGGACCCATGATTGTTTATTTATAAATTAGCAGGCAACCTGTCAATTTCAGCAACTTTCCACCGACCGTGTTATGGCAAAGAGTGGGAAGATAGTACTCTGGGCACCTAAACTGTTTCATATGTCCAGCCTACTGAAAGCACATCAGCAGGAGCACTGATGAAAGATTGGATAGACTGAGGTTGTTTTCTTTGGAACAAAGCTAAAAGGAGGTCTAATTGAGCTAGTCATGATTTGACTATCCTTTTTTACCTCTCCTCATCACTGACTTTTCTTTTGTTCCTTTGTTCCACCCTCCACCTTTCTCTTGCTTAAAATATAGGATATCTTCAGCTTTTCCCCAATCTAATGAAATGTCAGCAATCGTAAATGTCAATACTCTTTTCTCTCCACAAATGCTACATCTGAATATTTCTAGCATTTGATTTTTATCTCAGATTTCCCATATCTGCAGTACTTTGCTTTTGATTATCATTATCCTGTTTATGATGGTGGAACACATGGGGTACTGGAGATGCACAGCAATCACTCAGACTGCAACATAGAGTCATAGAGGTTTACAGCATAGAAACAGGCCCTTTGGCCCAACTTGTACATGCCGCCCTTTTTTTTTTAACAAAACCCCTAAGCTAATGCTAATTGCCTGCATTTGGCCCATATCCCTTTATACCCATTCTACTCATGTAACTATCTAAATGCTTTTTAAAGGATAAAATTGCACCCACCTCTGCTACTACCTCTGGCAGCTTGTTCCAGACACTCACTACACACATAGTATCACAAATCCCGTTCCATCACCAGACACAATCAATGACTGGAAAATCAAAATATGCACCATACAAGTTGTCCTCCTATTGCTCTTTATGGTTGTTAACAAATTAAACATACTTTGCAAACTTTCACAAATGGCTGGGTTAAAATAGGATTTAGCAGGGTACATATACTAAATGGGTGGTGGTCGTATTCAACGCTGTGCGAATGACCTTGCTGTTTCCATACAAATGCGTTAAAAGGGCAGGCAGGAGGCTTTCCTGTCTGGAATGCTGACAGAGTTATCAAGGAAACAGGAAACTTGGAAATGGTAAATGCACAGTTTATTAACCAATCTTAGATCTAACTCAGCTTTGAGCAAAAAAAAAAGTCAAATGGCAGAGAAAATTAAAAGTTTGAAATTGCATTTCCAAAGAAAATAGTGATTATTCAAAGTTAATCATTCAACCCACCAAGAAATATTATAGCAAGGCGGGAGAGTGTTAATTGATGTTTAACAACCTATGCATAATTTTGGGTCAACGAAGGGTTACCATTTTATTCCTCACCACCAATTTTAAGCAACTGATATTTCAGCAGTGAGAAAATTAAACCTTACAGTGTCAAACTGTAATTTCTGTTGAGAGATCATTATGTATAAACATGTAGTTATTAATTTTACAGTTGTGAACTGGCTTCTAAAATTCTACTTTTGCAACAAGCAGATTCATTATCTTTTAATCTGTGGTGACCAAAGCACTTTTTCAAAATCCAAATGAAAATGCCACAGAACTTCTATGCATGTTATTTAATACAGTTATCGTCAATATAAAAATGTTCACTGCCTAAACCTGGTTGAGAAAGCATGCCACCAACAGAAATTACACTGATCTATTCACTGTTGAAAGATAGTGTTATCTTCAGTGTTGCTTGTGGGCCAACAAAGATGTTAGTAAGGTTGATATTACAGTTTCACTGTAAATCATATAATCCTTACTGTGTAGAAGGAAGCCATTTAACACATTGAGCCCGCACCGACAACAATCCCACCCAAGCCATATCCCATAACTCCACATGTTTATTGTGCTAATCCCATGTACACTAAGAGGCAATTTATCATGGCCAATCAACCTAACCTGTGCATCTTTGGACGTGGGAGCAAACTGGAGCATCCAGAATGAACTCACACAGACATGGGGAGAACGTACAAAGTCCACACAGACAGCAACGCGAGGTTGCAATCGAGTCCAGGTCCCTCACGTGAGGCAGCAATGCTAACCACTGTACCACTGTGCTGCCTAATAAACATAAAAAGGTGTTGTAAATTTAAAATAATAACCTACATTATACAATGCATAAAGGTGGTAGTATTTTAGATATAACCTCAATCTTAGTCACATTAGTCAGGCTTCAAATGAAATAAAAATTTCCAGGTGGCTTGCCTCTAAACATGTGGTATTTATGCTGCCTTGTCAAAGTCACAAATTAATGAGCACAGATTAGGAAATTGTCTCGAGATAATTTCAGCTTTCTCACTCTGCCACAATAAAAACTGAATGGGATTTCCCTTCATACAGCATCAATGTAATCTAAATATTACAAACGTTGTGATCAACTCAATAAAACAAAAAAGAGAATGCTGGAAAAACTCAGCAGATCTGGCAGCACCTGAAAGGAGAAAAAACAGAATTAACGTTTAAAGTCAGTTTAACTCTTTATCGCCAACTAAAAGAGAGGGAAAATATCTTAGGTACCATACTGTAGCTGGGAGGGATTGCAACAAAGATGTCACAAGGTTAAGAATAAGAGAGAGATGGCCAGGTTGGGGAAGGGAAGAGGGTGGTGGAATTGTGATATTTGAAAAAAGAGAGGGGTTAAGCTGGAAGAGAAAGTTCACAGTCTAAAGTTGTTGAACTCAACATTGAGCTTCGTAGGCTGTAACATGCATAATCAAAGGATGAGATGCTGCTCGTCCAGCTTGTGCTCGGCTTCAAATGAACATTGGAAGTCGTTTGCAAGCTACACGTAGGTATGTAAAAATGTGTTTAACATTTTGAAATAGCCCAGATTTTTCTGTGTTGTCTGCTGTCAATCTGACTTGCACATTTATATCTTTATATTTTTCTACTTGGACACCAACTTTCAATTATTGGCATTTAAACGTACTTCAACTTTCGCCTTAAGTAGTTGCACCATTCACGCAGAGATGATAGCAAATGACATTAGCATCATCCTTATTTTGAGAGCAAAATATAGCCTAATGAATTTTGAAATTATTTGCTCAGTGAGCATTGTCTTCCAGATAGACAAGTATAGTCAAATTAGACCATCATGCAATTATCTGTTACATAGCATGGAACAAAAGAGAAAGTTCATCTTCAGAAGAATTTTCAATAATGATTTTGAAAATAAGCACAAGTTGTAATGAATCATAATTTAGAAGTTTATGTTAAATGTAAATGATTTTAATTTGGTTTATCTGAGTTTGTGATCAAAAGATACAAATGAAAATATAGTTATAATCTGTTGAGAAGAAGCTTTCATAATTTTAATGCCATTACTGTAGTGGCATTGGAGGAAGTTCAGACGAGGTTTCTAAGATTGGTTCCAGAGATGAGGAGTTTGTTGTATGAAGAAAGATTGTATAGTTCAGGCCTATACTGTCTGGAATTTAGAAGAATGAAGAGAGATCAAATTGAGATACACAAGATGATAGAAGGTATGGATAAAGTAGACATGGGGCAGATGCTTCTGCTAGTGGGGCATTCTGAGATGGGAGGTCATAGTCTTAGGATAAGGGGTAGGAAATTTAAAACAGAGTCAGCAGAAACTACTTCTCCCAAAGAGTTGGGAATCTGTGGAATTCGCTACCCCAAAGTGTGGTGGATGCTGCAATAGCAAGTAAATTTGAGAAGTTAGACAGATTTTTAATTGGTAATGGGTTGAAAAATTATGGGAAGAAGGCAGGAAAATGGAAATGAGGAGCATATCAGCCTTGATCAAATGGTGGAGCAGACTCAATGAGCTGAATAACCTAATTCTACTCCTAGATCTTATGAACTTATTATGAATTATTAATGTGCTATTAGAATTTTACAGATTATATTCAATTCGGAGTAACTCAATTCTGAACAACTGCATGTTTAAAGGAATGTGTATAATACTTAAAACCAGTTACTACAAATTTGAAAATGTATAGCAATTTTGTTTACTAGTTGAGCACATGCAGTCCGTTATATCTGTGCTTGCTCTTTGAAAGAGTTATCCAATTGCTCTTATTCCCTTGTTCTTTCCCCTAGCATGCAAAATTTTCCTCGAGTATCTTCCCTTTCAAAAATGATTATGGAGTCCCCTCCCACCACCCTTCAGGCAGGATTCCAAATCACAAGAATTTTATATAGCCAAAGATCATATGTGCCTTTGTAAATTATAGATATGGGAAATGTTTTATTTTACTAGTTGGATAGTTTCATTGTGGCCATGTTCTTTTAATAAGTTTATTAGTCTCACAAGTAGGTTTACATAAAACCGCAATGAAGTTACTGTGAAAATCCCCTAGTTGCCATACCCCGCGCCTCTTCTGATACACTGAGGGAGAATTTAGCATGGCCTAAACGAGCAAATCCTTCGGAGCACCCACGCAAACATGGGGAGAATCTGCATAAGACCCAAGCCAAGAACCAAACCCAGGTCCCCGGCACTGTGAGGCAGTAGGGCTGATCACGGTGCCACCATGCCACCCCAAATGATATTAACAAAAATTTGCATTTACATATTATCTCTAACATAGCAAGGTATTTCATAATGTGATATGAAGCCACATTAGGGCGAGATGGCTTTTGTTCTCACAATATATATTTGGAGAAAATTTCTACTCAAGTGCTTGAACAAACATGTATGCTAAACGACTATATAATTTGAATCATTGCTGTTTCAATTCTCAATAACTGACTAAGCACTTGTAACTCAATAAATTTAATTCAAAAAGGACTAATTTGATTACACAATTACAAGTTTCTCTGACAGTTTTAACTTTTAATACATGCCAAGCTCCGATAAACTAAACTAGAAACACCTGCTAAAATTATTAAACCTCGAAAGCTACTTCACTCCTTAAATTAATCTTTCTGATATCTATAAAGGAGCTAAGAATATTATAGGATTGTGATGACAATGGCTTGGGAAATGCATCATTCAGTGGATTTCATTGAATATCCCATCAAGTTTGTCCCGTTATTCAGAGGCTGCAGCTGCCTGGAATTCTAAGGCAACAAACCAAACTCGGCAAAGACAGTAACACATTTTCACATTACAAATAATTGAAAAAATTAACTATCTTCAAAACTAAAAGCACAAGGGAAAAAAAAACAAAATTTAACTGATAGCTACCTTGGCTCATTTTGTCAGCAGAAAAAATACAATTACAGGAAACTGCAAATTTCATTCCATGAATTCTCCACATTTTGTACTTTTCTATCATCATGGCACTTATCAATTTGTGACATTTTGCATGGCCAGGTGGAGCATCTAATAGGTCAATACCTACCATGCAGGAAAAGAGAAAATAAAACTCAATGGCAGTAGAGAAAAAGGACAATCAGGGGAAAATGCTTCAATTATGGATAAAGCAATCTAAAAATAACAGATTTTCAGACACGCAGGAAGTCTTGTTTGTTATAAGAAAATAAACCACATTGGAAGCACAGTAGCGATTCACAAATCCATTTTTTTTCCTATTAGGATACATGATCTTATCATTCATATGTAAACTCCATGTGGACTTACAATTATTATTTTTTAAGTAACAAATTTAAAAATCAGGTATAATAAATTTAGAAGAGAAACAAGTGCATCGCATCAGTACAAATGTCACAGTGTTAATACAAGTATCATGTTTGCATCATCAAACAATGGGTTGTATTTTAATTAGCTCTTTTCCCTCAATGATAAGGGAACAAGATGAGAAGAATAAGGAGGAAGATTCAGTAATATACACATTGGAATTAGCACTGCAGGTATGCCAGGAAGGCTACCATGGCCAGGAATCTAAATCATTGCTGTGGAAATAAGCCATGAGGAATCAGCCCCCCAAAAAAGAAACAGAATAAAGCAAAACTAAAAAGAAGAAAGGTGATTGGATCAACCAGGAATTTCCTCATAATATCTATAATACATGACCGATGCAATTCACAATAGGAGGGAAAAGCCAACCGCATCTGTGGTAGGATATGAAATAGGTTGAACAAACTGAACACAGGGCCACAAGCAAAGCATCGTATTTCCTTACACTCCAATTGCACGGTTCAGCATATATACGTTCAAGAAGAATCCAACAGTAGAACAATCCAGCACCACACAGATCAGAATATTACCAGCCTTCTGGTAATTCAAGTCCCAAAGTTTCAAACAAAATATGTTATTTTACACTCACCATGAAGCATTAATTACATACTATGTTTTTGACTGGTTCAGTTTCATGATACAGCTGAAAAAATTTGCACCTGGGTCCTATAGCTGTCATCAAAGGAGAAAAACAAACTCTTCTGCAAAGATTGACAACTAACGTGTTTTTCTAATCCAAAACGGCAAGGGGAAGACAAAACACAAAAAGCAATTAAAGCAATCAAACCAAAGAGGAGATTCAGAGCGTAACTTTCTGCTGCCCTAAAGTTTGGAAACACATCAGAACTAGCAGTGTGAAAAAATGTTGCCCGTCTACCCTGTGTAGTTGTATTAAATTCAGGTGCAGGGTCCTGTTTAGATTGGACAGATCCCAGCAACAGAACAAAGTCAGTCTGTTTCTGCTCCACATCCAGATTCTACAAGTTAACAGCTTTTCGTGAAAAGCTGCCATCAAGAAATGTCAATCAGGTCTTACTGTAAGTGGGAACTCCTGCAGCAATAACTAGATACAGGTTTGCAAAACACATTTCTTTGGTAGTGCAAACACAGAAGGTGTTTGACAGGGACCTCTTTTGAGACTTGGTAATTGCAGGCAGGCACTTTGGAGATTTAGTGAACAGCAAAGATAAGATTGTCAAATTATTATCCTTTGGCAGACAATGACCGTTTCACATCCTGACTCTCACACTGCGCTCTTTGGAACAATCTTATCCGTATGTCTCTATTTATGAATGTTGCAATAAACCACTGTTATTCTGCAATTTTCTCTCTTGTTCATCCAAAGTATCAAATATGCTGTCCAAATAAATTATTCCTCCTTCATATAGCCCTATTGGTTGAAATCAAGAATCCCTGCACTTGATTTTTGGACAAACTCCTGCTTTACCAGGGTTTCAAAACTACTCATCTCCTTCAGCCTCTCTTTTCTCTGACAACCTTGATCAAGTATCAACAAATCTCAATTCCCCACCTAGCCTCAGCTCTCTGGTGGCACCTTGAACTTTGAGGTCTTCTTCTAGTAAACTGTTGAAGTTCTTCTTAAGCAAGCCACAGAAAACAATTGTTCCTCTGTAATTAGCCATATGTTAACATTGTAATAGCACACAGGAATTCATCCTCCCATCTCCCCGAGAGGAATTTTACTTTCAACCTGTCTTAAATGGTTCACACAGGATCCTTCATTGTTAGAATATGTATAGTTTTATTTTAAACTTTGCCTCTCTCAATTCAATCTTTCGTTGTTCTCTACATCTGATTTGACATTGAATTCATTATACAAACTGAAATTTCCCAGTTATCTTTGCACAATACTCAATAGCCATTCTTAGTTAAAGGATACCGAGTTGATGTCCCTGTTAGGGTATTTGGGATCTATATAAAGGATGCTGCACTTTTGGTTGGTTGGCTGATAAAACTTATGTGCAAAAGCCCACAAAGAAGTGCAAAAAATGACTGGATCTGCTGGTTCACTTATCAGGGCAAACCCCAATTCGTCGCTGAACATTGTGCAGTCATCCACCAAACATCCCCACTTCAGGCCTTACAATTGAAGGAAGGTCATTCGGCAGCATCATGGCATGGTGGTTAGTATTGCTGCCTCATAGCAGCAGGGATCCAGGTTCAATTCCCAGCTTGGGGCATTGTCTGTGTGGAGTTAAACACATTCTCCCCTTGCCTGCGTGGGTTTCCTCTGGGTGCTCCGGTTTCCTCCCACAGCTCAAAAGATGTGCAGGTTAGGTGGACTGGTCATATTAAATTGCCCCTTGGTGTCAGGGGACTAACTAGGGTAAATATATTGGGTTATGGGAACAGGGCCCGGATGGGATTGTGGTCAGTGCAGACTCATTGGGCCAAATGGCTTCCTTCTGCACTGTAAAATTCTATAAAGCAGCTGAAAATGGTTGGGCCCTAGATACTACCCTGAGGAACTTCTGCAGTGATATCATGAAACAAAATCACTGACCCCCCAAAAACCACAATCATCTTCCCTTGTTCAGATTTGACTCCAACCAGCAGAGGGTTTTCCCAATTCCCATTAATTCCAGTTTCGCTGGACTCCTTGATGCCACACTGGGTCAAATGTGACTTGATGTCAGGTAAAGCAAAGTCACCGTAGTTCCAGATGACTTTAACTTACCTTTCCCTTTGAGAGCGAGAGAGAGAGAGAGCGCTGACTGGTTGTGATTTAATCTGAGGATCACTACCTCTCAAGCAAAGGGTAAGGTTCAGAAGGCGGGGCTTCATGAATAACCTCAGCCACTACAGGAATTGAACCCGTGCTGCTGACAGTCACTATCACTAACAGCTGTTCAGCCAACTAAGTTAACTGACCCCCAAAACATAGCAGCCCGAATGACAGTAAGAGCATCAACACTTTCAAGTAATTTCTGGACTTTAGCTCTTTTGACATGTTTGAACCAAGGCTGTAACAAAGTCAGGAAATGAGTGAGCCTGGCAAAACTTAAACTGAATCAGTGAGCAGGCTAATACTAAGCAAGCGCCATTTGATCATACTGTTGATGACCCCTTCCATCACTTAAGGGAGTTGTCCCTTTTTTTTGTATACAGGACATATCGCGGCAATTCGCCACATTGCTGGATAGATGTCGATGTAGATGGACTGGCTAGGAGCGTGGCAAGCCTAGGAGCAGAAGTCTTTAAATACTACTGCCGGAATATTGTCAAGGCTCATATATGTTTTAACATCAAATGCCTTCAGCCATTTCTTGATATAATATGGAGTAAATTCAACTGGTTGAAGATTGACATCTGTTGTGCTGGAGTTCTCTGGAGGAGGCCAAGGTGGATCATTGATTTGGCACTTCTGATTGAAGATTATTGCGAATGCTTCAGCCTTGTCTTTTGCATGGACGTGTTGGGCTTCTCCATCACTGAGAATGGAGATACTTAAGGAGCTTCTTTTCTTCTGTGATTTGTTTAGTTGCCCACCACCATTCATGACTGGATATGGCAGGATTTGGTGTTATTTGGCATGCAAGTAGTCCTGTGTTATAGCTTCACCGGGTTGACTCCTCATCTTAATGTATGCCTGCTTTTACAGTCCTGCCCTTTTCATGGAACCCGGGTTAATCCCGTTACTTGGTGATAATGGGGAGGGTAAAGGATACGTTAGGTCACGAGGTTACAGATTGCAGTTGAATACAATTCTGTTGCAGCTGATGGCCCACAGTACCTCCAGTCTTGAGCAGCTAGACATGTTTGAAGCCTGTCCCATTCAGCACATTGGTAGTGCTACACAATATGATGGAGGGCATTCTCAATGTGCAGTCGAGACTTTGTCTCCACAAGGTTATTCCTACCAATATTGCATTGGACAAATATATCTGCAGTAGGCTGGTTAGTGAGGGTACGTTTTGAGTATGTTTTCTCCTCTTGTTAGTTCCCTCGCTATGTGCTGCAGATCCAGTCTAGAACCTGTGTCCTATAGGACATGGTCAGTTTGTCTGTGATGGTATTATCAAACCATTCTTTGTGATGAATGTTCATGTCCCCCAGGCAGATCACACTCTGCATTCATGCCACCCTCAATGCCTCCTCCAAATGGTGTTCAACATGGAGAAATACTGATTCTTTAGCTGAAGGGGAGAGTTTGTGGTAACCAACAAGAGATTTCCTTGCCCAGGTTTGCCTTGGGGCCACAATATCCCGCAATATACAAATTTCAATATTTGCACATTCAACAGCAAATGAACTTTGTATCAATTTAGCCTGACTTGCAGTCCTGTCATACTTATATTTAATGCCTGCACAAATAAAGAGGTGTACACATCAAAAATTCTAAATTAATAGTATTTTAAAAAATACAACAAATCCTAAATGCTTACAATGTGCCATTTTACCTGTGATAACCACCCAGGTTATCTTTCTTCCTCTCAAATGCATCTGCAGAATTAATATTGATCTTGTTCCTCCATTAATAACAGTCCCATTAATAACAGAAAAATAGATAGCCTTATTTTACAGGTTTCTCATGCTATTCAGGACAGTGCACAGAAACTGGATATAAGCTTTGCTCTGCATATTGGATTTTAACAGAAATAACAGGAAGACATCACTGGTGTCTCATCCAAGATGAAATGTCAAAGGAACCTTTATTACAAAGGACAGGCCACACATTTAGATCTCGTTTAAATGATTACGTGCTACATCAAACTACTTTATCCTGTTAATTTAAAGCAATCTACTCTGGCATCTCACTAATAATCTCTTTTAAAAAGAAACTATATGCTAGAATGTTATTAAAATAAATTTAGATTATGCAATCACATATTATTCTTTCCACTAAGGTTAAACCCTCTATGAATTACAGTTTGTGGAAGAATCTTTTAGGGCCCAAAGCCCAGAACTATGACCTCTGATGATAAGTTTGGCAGAAGCAAACTATAGGTCTCAGCAGAACATCTGGTTTGAGTTAGACTTCTTTAAAAAATAGTCCCTGTACTGGGGAAGTTGGTATTGAAACAGCTTAGTCTATATGATTCCACTGATTTCAACACTGCACACAGAAAAAGCCAGAAAGAATGTCAATCACCAGAGACTTCTTGGTGGCCTCTGCAAAACTGCAGAGTGTGTGTATATATGCGTGTGTTTTCTTTGCCAGAGATTATGCAGTTGTTTTTTGTTCTCATTTCACATCTTCATTGTACAGCTGTTCCAGTCCTTTGAGAACTCGTGACAACTCCAATTTTCTCAAGCTCACATTAATTATTTTATTGTAATTAAATAACACTCATGAACTGATATCTTGTATTGTCAACTGTTTCAGAGACAGATGGGCATTATTTCATTTTGTGCTGCCTAAACACTAGCCATATCATATAAACTAGCTAAAACTATGTGTAATACTTTACACGATCCATTACTACCACATTGTAAATGCAAAAGAAATTTCGTGATCCTGTCATTTTAATCTTTTTAAATGTGCAAATTTTGACAAAAGTAAGCTGTCTCTTTTACTATTAATATATTCCAATCATTCAGTTATGACAAAATGCAGAATACAATACCTTAAAGTATAAAATAAGTCACTCTAATGTCAAAGGACAATGATTCTTTTAAAAAGCATCTTTCTCTTTTTACCAAAACCAAAATGTTCACAAAATCATTGCAAAAAATAAATTCCACTTATAAAAGTAATTCTCCTTCCTGGGCATTAATAGCTGTAGTATTCAGTGTGAAAACACTTTAAATTTTTATAGCACACACCATCTTTAAAATAAATATGGAATGTTCTCGCTTGTCCAATGGAGCCCCATTTCTGTATTAAATATTACACGAAGAAATAAAGCTGTACATTCCCATCTCCTGAGAGAAGTTCATCTGGGAGAATAGAAAGATTGCGGCACTGACCTAAGGTGCATTACTTTTAATTGTCATGAAGGCAATCAAATTGCACATTCACATTTTGAAAAAGTATTCATAACTCTATAATATTTAATATCTTTAATTGACAAACATTTTGAAGAATAGATTCAGGTCAACCAAATGCATGATTTGCATGTCAATACTGAGATACAGCAACAACATGTGAACAAATGAAACAATTCTGGATTCAGAATTGAATCCTGAATTCCCTCATTTGCAACTATACTGCAAATGAGGGAACACTTCAGCTAATCAACTACTGACCAACAACATCCCCCACTGTTGTGTTTGTCGTTGGTTGCAGCTTATTTATTTAAAATCCAGGGATCTTGGAATCTTTCGTACAGCCATGTTCTTGTGGTAACTCGGAAGAACCAACTTATGCTTGGAATGCACATCAAATTTAGGTTGCTGCGTGGCACAAAGGGGACACTGCTGCACAGATAATATGGAAAGTGGAGGGCCAAGAGCTATGCACATAGGAGTGTGCGAATGTAGTTTTGAGTGACTTGGAAAGAAAAAGAAACAGAATGAAGTAGAATTGGAAGTGGATAAGGATTGCAGATTTTGAGGAATACATAGATCATTTCCTATCCTACTTAATGTATGCTTGATCGGCAGCCCATCCAACGACTTAAACACTACTCCCTCCACCATCACAATGGCGGTGTGTACCATTCTCAAGATGCAGAACAGTAATTCACAAAGACTCCTTTGCCAGCACCTCCCAAAGCCACAGCCTCTGCCAACTGGGTGGACAAGGGCAGCAGATGAATGCAGGAATACCGTGATCTGCAAGTTTCCCTTCAGCTTCACACGATCCTGTTTTGGAACATACATTGCCACTGAGGGCATAACCTCAGGCCAAAGGGACCCTTTCTAAATGATAAATTACGGAAGTCTTTGCTACAGAGGCCAGGTCATTGAATATCTTTAAGACCGAGATAAATAGGTTCTTGATTAATAAGGGGATTCGGGGTTATGGGGAAAAGAAAAATATCAGCCATGATTGAATGGCAGAGCAGACTCAATGGGCCGAGTGGTTTAATTCTGCTTTGTCTTATGACTATACTGTCATTGGATCAAAACTCCCTTCTTAACAGCATTATGGGAGTACCTACCACCACATGGAGTGCAGCGGTTCAAGATGGTGATGAGCTCAAAGGCAATAAATGGCAATAACATTAGCAATTGGCAATAAAACTGGCGAAAATTGGCAGTGGCAATAATAGCCAATAACACTAACATTCCATTGAAGAATAATTTTTTTAAAAACTCCATCCTAATAATTGCTATACCTATCCCGTTGTTTCCTTAGTTTAAATTCCTTACAACAATTTCATTGATCCTGTGAGTGAAGACTCATTTATTGCTTTAATTGAGTTGAAGGCCATCTTGATGCTAAAACTAGAAGTATTATTCGACTAAGTTGACTTCTTCAACTTTTAGGATATATTTAGAGACACAGGGCTGCCTCTCTGTTCTTGCCTATTCCTCTCAGCTAATTTCTGCTGTAATATTGAGAATGGCAACTCCATGAAGTCTCTCACAAATTTCCTAGGAGGATTGATCAATGGGAAAAAACCCAAGTCTTCTAAAACTCTCGGTTGCAGCCAAGTTCCTAGTGTTTCTTCCGCTTTTTCTGCGGAGGGTCTTTAGCAATTGGGGAAAAAACTGCAGATGGTGCATGTTTTTTTTTTCCAGTACCTTTCCACGTGAAAGACAATTTTTTTTTGCAGCAGTACCTCACAAAACTTGTTCCATTATCAAAAAATTAACTATGGACCTCATGTAATTTTAATACATTAAATGAAAGCTGGAAAATGAACAATGTTCAATGGTGCAAACATTAACAAGATGCTGGTTAAGCTAAATGCTAACAAGAACCTGTGCAACTCATTGAATGGCCAGAATGCTGCATTGCAGCACTTGTGGCCTTTATCTGATAATATCCAGATTTCAAACCTAATGGAATTAGGAGTACTTCATGCAAGTTTGGAACTATGGCCTGGAATTTTATGTGGCACTGTGGTTCTAGGGCACCTACCCAAAAGGTTGGAGGACATGATGGTTTCCCCTCAGCAATTTAACACTGGAAGTATTAATTTTTACTTTGAAGTTCAACTTGCACTTCATCCCGAGAACAGTTTCTGCTCGTAATCTTAGGGAATAGCAGTCGTCACTACCGCAATACAGACAGTCTGAAGAAGGGAAGCCCAAACTTAAATAGCTTTAAGAAGGCTCAGGTGAAAGGAATGGGGCAAGGCCGTTTTGAGAGGCTGGGAATGTAAAAGGGAAAGGATGATGGATGGCGCTAGGCTCCAATGGGCACAGGCAAACCACAAAAGAGATGTCCCTTCATTACCCAATACAAGCATGCACATCTAAGGTTGCTGAGCTTCCCACATGGTGCCCCCTGTCACCAACAGAAAGAAATGGGTTGAGGCCCTAAAAGTGGCCATTAATTGGCTACGCAACGACCAGAGACAATAAAATTTGAAACAGGTCAGGGTCAGGAAGGTAGGTGGTTGGCAGGCCATTTGCTGGATGCTGCATATCCATCAGTGGGAGGATGCAGAAACCATACCAACATTGCAATGTTTTATGGTTAAAGTATTATTCTTCCAGCTTAGCAACATCACTCTGCACATTGGAACTAATGGATGATTAAACATTCAACTTCCTACTTGAGTAAAGTCAATCTCAGATAATTCCTGACTATAACTATACAGAACTACAACATACCCTTGCACTACATCATTAATCACTTGTAAGGGGTGGTACAGTGGTTAGCAATGCTGCCTCATAGCACCAAGGATCTGGTTTTGAATCCCAGTTTGGGTCACTGTCTGTGTGGAGTTTGCATGTTCTTCCCGTGTCAGCATGAGTTTCAGGGTGTCTCAGGGTGCTTCGGTTTCCTCCCACAGTCGGAAACGCATGCTGGTTAGGTGCATTGATCCAAACAGGTGCCAGAATATGGCCACTAGGGGTTTTTCACAGGAACTTCACTGCAGTATCAAGTAAACCTTACACGTGACTAATAAATAAATAACTGTAGAGACTCCCATATAATCGCACAACTGTCTTGTGATGAATCAATTATGATGGAATACTCAATACTTGGTTGAATGTATTATGCAATTGCAATACCACTCAAGTAGCATAAAACGATGCAAGACAAAACAACCCAATTAATTAAGAAGATGCCTCTACCACCGAGCTCAGTATTAAACCTCTCTACCATTAGCCAATGTGCTTATAACATGTATTGTCATCCGAATACACTGCAGTAACATACCCTGCTTGCTCCTAAAGTACCTGCCTGGCCTATAACCTCTACTACCAGGAACACAAGCAACAACAACATTATGAACATCGCCATCTCCAAACTTCTTAAGCCACACACTCTACTTGCTCAGATATACGTTGTCATTCCTTTACTACTGTTTGGTCAAAATCTTGAAATTTCCCATCTTTAACAATCACAGATGCACTATCAGCACATGGGAGGGAGCCGGTTCAACACATCATTATCTCAGAGCTAGCAGAGGAGGGCAGCACTGCTGCATCCAAAGATCAGACAAATAAATGTATTTGCAATGTTACAAATCTGAATTGTTGAGTTTTATGTTGATGATGATCTGAATAATTCCTGTCTTAGAGTTTTAACATTTAATGCATGACTACCTAATCAACAAACTATCAATTGTTCAGGATGACAAATGTGCTAGTATTATTTTTGCATCTGGGAACTTAGGTCTTCTCTGTTCAAAACGGTATATGGCATCATGTAAAAAGTATACGGCTCGGTACCACACTGGTTTAATGCTGCTGCCTTGGCGATAGAGATCCAGGTCCAATTTCCAGCTTGGGGTCACTGTCTGAGTGGAATTTGCGCATTGTCCTTGTGTCTGTGTGGGTTTTCTCCAGATGCTCCTGTTTTCTCCCACAGTCCAAGAATGTGCGGGTTAAGTTGATTGGCGATGCTAAATTGACCCTTAGTATCAGGATGAATTAGCAGATTACATATGTAGGTTATGGGGATACGGCATGGGTGGGAATGTTGTCTGTGCAGGCTTGTTGGGTTGAATGGCCTCCTTTTGCACTGTAGGGATTCTACGATTCTATATGAATTCTATACTTACTGATCATCTCACTAGATTAGCGAGCCAGAGTTTGAGAGTTCAAACACCAGTGGATCAGATGGGAGGCGCAAAATAGGGAACCTGTCAATTTGCAGGCTGATACCAGAGTTATCATAAATATTATAGAATGTAGTTAAAACTCTAATCAATCGTGGTCCCAAGGCAAATGGGGAAAGGCAATAAAAGTGTGGCTTCAGCAGCACCAACATTCTCTGAACAAATTTCTTTACAAAAAAAACTCCAAGAGAAAGACCCTTGCTGAGAAGTCCTATTGAAGCAAAGTAATGTAAAGTTGATTTATTAGTGTTACAAGTAAGACTTAGATTAACACTGCAATGAAGTTACTATGAAAATCTCCTAATCATCACATTCTGGCACCTGTTCAATGGTCAATGCACCTAGCCAGCATAGCTTTCAGACTGAGAGAGGAAACCCAGGTGGACACAGGGAGAACATGCAAACTTCACAGACTGTGACCCAAGCCAGGATTCAAACGCAGGCTCCCGGTGCTGTGAAGCAGAAGTGCTAGCCAATGTGTCACCATGCCACCCTTTACGATCCAAACGTTTTGATTGTAAGGGAATCTCTAGTTTACTTGCTTTTGCTGTTGCATTGATCTTGTTTAGAATGAGGATGAAGAAGTTCAAATTAATTCTGATAGAAGAAACTGCAAAAGTTTGAAAAGCCAGTTCTTGGAAATTTGCACTGTAATCTCTAAAGCAGATTGCAATCGAAAACCCTCTGGCAGCCTTAATAGATTAGTAATCCACAACAGAGAAACAAAATGCAGGAATACTGGTTAATTTGCACAAATTAGTGTGAAAACGCAAACAAGACGTTGAATCACAGGTCAAAGTTCAATATATTAATACTACAGACGCTCCCGCTCTTGGGACCTGTGTAGACTGACAGCTGCTGTTAACGATTGAAGTGAAATTAGTAATGCGATACTAGTGAAGACTTGCAATAAGGAAAATAAAAAGAGTAAGTCATGTGATAGAATGACATAATGTGGTTTGCAGAATAATTCTACAAAGAAGCAGACTACCTGTTTATGAAATGCGTAAGTCAATCTCTGGTATCTTTTTAGAGAAGTTCTAATGTGGGAGAAAAATATCTCAAATGTAGACCAACCTTTTACATTAAATGTAAATCTGTATTTTATGAATTTTTGTGGGATCCTTAAAATAAATTTAAATCCATTTTTTAATCAAAAGCTAGTCAAACCCGGTGTAGTTCACAACCCAACTGCTGCTTTAATACAACCATTTCTAAAGTTTGTTCTATTCCCCTGCATTCACAATTATGAAGTTTTGTTTTAACGCAATTTCTAAGTGTGGCATGAAGAAATTCAGCTTCAGCTAGAGTTTGAATGAGTTTTCAACCTCTTAATCTGAATTGGGATCAGTAATAAAGTACTGAACAGCCATACTAATATGTGGGTGATGGAGAAATGGAAGTCAATTTTCCATACGGCTAAACAAAAAAGCATCGCCACTTGTTGCTGCGCAAGTGGATGCTTCAAGCAGTTTGAAGAAATTGAGACTTCAAAAGCCAGTCACACAGAAGTATGGCAATTCTGAATCTCAAGTTTCGAGAACCCTGAGAAGAAAAACAGGTGTCTTGAAAGACTGGAAAAGAAATGAGAACATCACAGAAAATAAAGCATGAAAAGTAAGATAGCTGATTTTAATCAAACACTTCTTGGGTGGTTTAATAAGAAGAAAGAATTTGCATTTCCATAGCACTTTCACAACCTCAGAATGTCTCAACGTGTTTTACAGCTAATTAAATACTCCCTGATGTGCAGTCACTGTTACAACATAGGTAAAGTAAAAGTAAAGTTTATTTATTTGTCACAAGTAGATTTACATTAACACTAACAAAGTCACGGCAAAATAATCCCCTAGTCACCATATTCCAGCGCTGTTGAGAAGGAGAATTTAACATGGCCAATGCACCTAACTGGTGCATCTTTGGACTGTGGGAAGAAACTGGAGCACCTGGAGGAAACCATCGCAGACACATGGAGAATATGCAAAGTCCACACAGACAGTGACCCAAGCCAGGAATCGAATCTTGGTTTCTGGTGCTGTGAAGCAGCAGTGCTAACCACTGTTTCATCACAGATAGAGGAAACAGCTGCCAAATTTGTTTAAAGCAAAAGGTAATAAGATGATTGTTACTGACAGGGGGGGTCTGTTCAAACAGCATTAATTTTTCCTGTCCCACCTGTTCATAAATAGAAATATGTTTTGACTAGTCTCCTTTTTTCATAAGCAATGCCACATTTCCTAACATTTCTGAGTTTTGTGCGATCCAAATCCTACTAATAACTCAAGACAGGGTGAACTCAAAAGGTTAGTTTATTCAAAAACTGCCAAAAGGAGGGTTCGCAACAGCCCCCTCCACACACACACATAATAAAGAGAGGGATAGAGAAAAGAAGGTTTTACAGTGCAAAAACCACAGAGTAAGTAAATATTGGTTCATGCCAGTCCAAAGTCCAGAATCCAAGTTCCTATGAGGAATTCCTACATGGAGGTTGGCAGGCTGAAAAAAGGTGATATAAAATTCTCTTCTGCGGTAGCTTGACTTCACAAGATGGAATAAGCATACAAAATACATCAGTTTTGTAGACAATGGTACAGAATTTTCAGCAGAGGCAGGGTTGAAGGGCCAGTTGTATAGAGTTCCTTCTGAGCGGCCTGCCAGTCAGGTGTTAAAGCTGCAGTCTGGGCTTGCCGCTCAGTAAGCCAATAATTAACCTGTTCAACAAGCCGGAGTCTTGAGGTCATGTGATTTTACCTCTTCAAAAAGTCTCCAACGAAGGATGGGTGTTTATCCAGCATCTAGAAATAGACTTGGTCTTCAAGATTGCTAATGTCCCTGATATTATGGATTGAAAAAGGGTGTTTAACATACCATTGTCTTAGTAGACTCTTTGACTCTGCTACCAAGCCTGGTTTGTCAGACATAAATACCTCTCATATAGCTCCGTTTAAAGTTGGACTGTGCAGCCTCTAGGTGGTCTGTTAGAAGCTCCTCAGATATAACAAGGTTTGACATTCCTAATGCTACGACATGACTTCTGGTGAGTCACAATATTTCACCAAGGGTCAGCAATCTCAATGTCTTTGCTCAGCCAAAAGGAAATTAAGAAACTGTAAGGACTTTGTTTTCAAGTGTTAGTTTCTGTTCCGTCACAGAATGACCAAATTTTTTAAGTGATATTAGTTGAGGGATAAATACTCATCAAGACACCATTGTGCTACTCTTCCCCTGGAATCTTATATGCTTGCCCAAGACGGGAGATGAGTCCTCTCTTCATCTTTGAAAGACAGCACCTATGAAAGTACACACTCCCTCAAGATTGCACTGAAGTGCCTGGATTATATATCTTTGAAGGCACATCCTTCTGATTCAGAGGCAAGAGTTCTAACACTGAGTCTAAACAGATGACCCGGTCACAAATGAGCTCAGAAAATCTCATCCCGCAGCTGCCTGTTGAAAGCTAAAGCTCATGAACTTGTCAAAATGGGAAGCCATGGAGCATCACAGGCATTAAAAGTGAGACTCAGCTTTGTTTGCAAAACACCGTGTTGAAATAGCCAAGATTGATAAATCCATAGGTGACAAAGTGTTGTTCTAATGCCAGCATCTCCACGTTATGACAAAGTGTTGTTAGATTCATTAGCAGAGTATCAATCCAACTACATTTGCAATTATAAAAAGTGTCATCTTATCTGAAAAATAAAGGTAAAAATGGAACACAGTACGCTGTTCTGAGCTTATCAGGTGGAGTCAGACACAGTGAAAGCTCATGTTTGCAAAAAAGCAAGAACCATTACTGGTTTCAAATGGGAAAACATTTCCAAACAATGACGAAACAATTTTGATGCCAATTTTCAGGAACTGTCTAATGGTAGTTCAATAATAAGATGAGAAAACAGCACAAGAGGTGGTGGCTCTATAGAAGATGCCACTTATTATGATGTAGCTCTTTATCTTTCACATGCAAGGGTTGAATTTTTAACCACCTAACACTTCAAATTATTCAACCCTTGCGCCAAGGTGCCATTTATAGCATGAAACAACACTGAGAAATAATTACTGTGGTCTTTTAGTTTTGATGACCATGGCATCCACAGAGAGATGATTGATGCAGAAAGCATTTATTCTCAGAGATTGCGGTGGATGTAAATGAAGATTTGCTAGAGCTGGAAACTGCCACTAAGAGAGGCAGGTTCTACAGAGTTCTATATTGATTTAATGAGTCAAAAGAGAAAGGCATGTTTATTTTAAACGGAAAATGGAGAGGCTGATGACTTCTAATCTCCACCAAGAATAGAATTCAGATGACTTATCAGCATTAATGAAGTTGCAGAGATATAACGTCTTTAATTTTAAAGATGCTACATTGCATTCACTTTTTTCCATATTGTTAGATGCTGCAATAATTCTTCGTTGCACAAAAAAAATCACAAAACACAAGAGTTTTCATTATCTTTTAAAACATTTTACAATGTTCACCATTTTAAGTGTTGTAAAGTTTATGGTGTTATCGTACATTCACCTTCATTTTAAGATGTACTTCGATAGATAAAGCCCTTTCAAACTTAAAGGAATTCACATTTTAACCACAATTTGTAGCACTGTTCTGAACAATTGCAATTAATCAAGTTCAAAGATATTTTGAACTGCAGAGCAATTCCCGGAAAGTTAAAGCTGGATTTAAAATGGATTCATGCTCCTTTTGTGGCCAACAAGTCCTGGCATTGGATTCAAACCCAAAGCTTCTGATCCAGTGGCAGGGATGCTACCACTGCACCACAAGGCCTCCTGGCATAAACCATAGTCCTGTGAGTCAAAAGGCTGCCACAGGTACGCTTAGGCTATCAATGCATTTGTGTGCCTATCTCAGAACATTTGTTGAAGTTGCACTGTAATTATATGAGTTTCAGTTGCCGCAATGATTATGACCTAGAATGTGACATAGCCTCAGGAGGGACACATTACTTGATTACAACAGTATTTTGCAACTCAGTACTCCAGGTAATATACTCCTTGTGGAACCATTTTTATGCTAAACTTTGTCCACAAAGTCAGTTTGGAAGCTGAAAAGTAAAATGTTGTCAAATATATCACTGCCATACTACTGCAAAGAGGATTTGGTTTGACAACCAACTCCATAAATGGCTCATATTTTAAACATTACCAAGATCTTTCCATTCATACAAACACATAACCAAGCCATAAATATATTATTCATAATAACATAATTCCGTCTAACAAGGATGGCTCAATCATGATACAAATCGGCATGCAGCTGGCAGAATAGAAATGAACTATTTGCTGGCTCTTAAAACAAAATGTGACGACAATTGTATTTTGATAGCCTTCGGCACTATGCATATCTTACAAAACAGTAAACTATTAGTATACAAACCTATGAAATAACAACATTAACAGTTTGAACATATATATGATAGCTCACTGAAAAGTGAATGCAAATAATAATGGAACATCACCAGAATAATGAGAAATGGATCAACAATACTGGGAATGATGCAAATACAGGGTTTTTATAAGCATGGGATCAATATCCGGTACCAGTTTACACAAAGCACTGAAACACATCACTGTAATGATGTCGAAAGGAAAAGGCTATGAGGATTGTGTTACAGGGCAAATCTGATGGCTTTTTAACAGACTGTAAAATCTAGCTGCAGCTATTTCTGAGAGTCTGGATCATTTATGGTAAAACCTACTGAGGGGGACAAAAAAAGCTTCAGAACATTTATTGGCCATTTGGTTGACTGTGCAAATCTTATAAAAATAGTTGAAAACTGGCAGATGTTTAATTACAAAGCCATGTTTCAAAAGTGTCCACTTTATTACAGCAGCTGATGGTGAAGCAGATTGCTTTCACAAAACAGATCATGGATATCTTACCTGGTACATTCCAACTCCAATGTGTTTTGGCTCAATTTTCACCAACTCAGCCAATGGATCCTGAACACGCCTTGCTATGGAAACTGAGAAGAAAATAGACAGGGAGTACAAGACTGATGAAACTGTGACTTTAACCATCATTTACAACAACCTTTTCCGAGTTTTGATTCTAATTTTGTACACAATCGCACATTAAAATGAATATGTTTTGCATTTGACTACAGGGAACCTTTATTAAATTTCTAAATGCATTTATATTACTTGCTTCAACTATTCCTTACGATAACACATTCCATATGGCTACCATTTTTGTGGAAGGACTTTTCCCATGAATTTCTTATTGGATTTATTAATAACTATTTCATAGTACTTATCTCTCATTTCGAGCTCCCCATACAATTGGAGGCAATTTCTCAATAACTATCTTATCAAACTATTGCACCAACTTAAAGACCTTTTGTCTGGATACCAGCCAGCCTTCTCTTTTCTATCGATATGAGCCCTAGTCCCTATAGTCTTTCCTGGCAAGTGCATCCTCCCGCTTTTTGCGATGCTTTCTTTTCTAACTTCTGAAGTAACTCAATGTCCTTTTTATAATGACAACACTGAAACCAGAATTGTGCACAATGGTGCAAGTACAGAATAAAAGGTTTTGTACAAGTTTGACAAATTCTCTGCTTCTTTGCTCTATCTCTCTAAAAATAAATCAACAATTTGGTTTGCAGTTATTAAAACAACCTCATTAGCCAACATAATTAATTTTATAGGTTTCCCCTCCATATCCTTAGACCTTTTTGCACCTCTGGCCCATTTAAATTATGCAAGCACTATATGGCTTCCTTATTCGTCCCATCAAAATACTTACTGAAATTGAAAGGAATTTTCTATTTATCCATCTACTCTGCAAGTTAGTTAATCCTTTCCAGGATTTAGTCACATTTTTTCTATTAACTACACCTCCCAATATGGTGATGTCCTCAAAATTTGAGATTTTTCTTCTGATTCCAGAATCCAAATAATGAATGGAAATTGTGACCAATTGTGTTCTAAGCACTAATCCCTGTGGACCACTTCCCACTCATTTTCCAGTCTCAGCAACTGCCTTCAACTCCTGGTATTTTGCAGCCAGCCCACCAATTTCTCCCCTCTACTCTACACACTTAGACCTTAGTCATGAATCCACTCTTTGATATCTTATCGAAGGTATTTTGAAACAAAAATATATTACATCTACTCTTGCCTACTGTTACTAACATGGCTAATATGGTTGGTCAAGCATGACCTTCTCTTATGAAATCCATGCTGCCTATTATATTTTTGGCATCTAAGGTTTTTTTCCCCCATTATTTTGCCCATTAAACCAGCCTCCCATCCACTGACACTATCTACACTTCCCACAGCTCACTTCAGCAAAACAGCCAGCACAATTAAGGATCTCACCCATCCCAGACATACTCTCTTCTGCCTTTTTCCGAAGGGACAAAGATGCAAAAGTCTGTGGCCATGTACCAATCGACTTAAAAACAGCTTCCGTCCTGCTGCCACTAGACATTTCTCTTGCATTAAGTTGATCTTTTTCTACACCCTAGCTATGACTGTAACATTACATTCTTCACTCTCATTTTCTTCTCTACGGACAGTATGCTTTGTCTGTATAGCGTGCAAGGAACATTACTTTTCACTGTATGCTAATATATGTGACAATAATAAATCAAATCAAAATCATACTGGCATCAAGATACATGGCTTGTAGGCCTCGATGAAATGTTTTAATGGAAGATCAAACTTTCTGAAACATTCACTCTGTCTCCTTCTGCACAGATCAATATTTTCTCGTTTTATTTCAGATTTCTAGGATTCACTGTACTTAACTTCTGTGCTTTACTTCCCTGGATTTGTTCTATCTCCCTTTTTTAAACCATAAAAACAACATTGGCTATGCACCAGTCGTTTGGCATTACTGCTTTTTCCAATGAATTGCTTTATATTTTTAATAGTCTCCTCTCCCTTCCCAAACTTTTTATATTTGTAGATGTAATCCATCTGGACCATTCATCTAAATTTGGTTAACTTATCAATTATCTTTCCCTTTTCTGTTTTAAATTAAAACTTCAAACTAAAGCAGGGAGAAAGATGGCTGGAAGAAAGGACTGAGTTTTCAATTGCACAGACATTTGAGACATAAGTGGAAATTAAATTCTCCAGATAAGAATGAGAGAAGGAACGAGCATCTAAACAGTCTTCAGTATAATATTTATTAGTGGGTCATTCTAACCACTTACTCCGAAATTGGTGTGTCTGTTGAACCTCTCCTTCTTTTCAAATCTAACTAAAATCTTCGATATTTTTCAGCCTTAATTTCTGATAAAGGGTTACACTGCAAAAACATCAGTTGCTTGCACAAAAATGGCAACTTTAATGTCACATAGTATCTGTTTCTTGGCCTTCAAGTGTAATATTTCTCGGAAGATCAAGTGTAATATTTGGTCTTGCATCTGGTCAAAAACTGAGGCTTCACCTGAAGCAATTTTTTAAAGCCGTCTCGGCTTTTTGGCTAAGATGAAGCTCAGATCAAGCCTGGGAGGGGATCTAATGTCACATCCTGTCAGCTTGGATCTTGTTTGATCAAGCCCAAGATGGGATGTCTGTCTTATCTTGTTAACTCGGAACTGCTTTGTCTCTCACACGGGGACTCTGATTGGACCAAATTGGATTTTTATTGGGAATAAAGTACCTAAAGGTACAAAACTAGAGAATCAGGGGCTAGATCAAAACAAGAATTGGGAGAAGGACCATTCGGCAAAGTGATCAAAGATTCATTTGAAGTGGTAAGTATTAAGCAGGATTTTAAAGGGAAGTGAATGAAAAGGCGGAGAAGCTTTGGAAGAGAATTCCAGTGAATTGAAACTGAACGTCGTGTTGTGGAACACAGGAAGAGCACAGATTGAGTAAGAGTATTGAAGGAGGTATAAACAAGGATGAAGATTTAAAAATCATGGGAAGTCAGTGGAGCTCAGCAAAGTTGGATCAATAAGTGAATGTGATTTAGTAAGGAATACTTTGCTGGGCAAGTGAGTTGGATTTTTAAGAATCTCCCATTTCAAGACAAAGTGCGGTGCGTTTGCCTCCAGTGGTGCCAGACCCACTGACAGGCACGGCGCCAAATTCTGTGCTTGGAAATTCATGCCCAGATGAATTTCCCTGACTATCCTGATGGGTTGGCAGCTGATTCACCGCCCGCTCTCATCTGACGGGTTTGATAATCTCAGCACCATATTGAATACCAGTCTAGCACACGTGTATCACACCTTCGAGCCCACTTATATTCACCAAACCATACAGGATATTATCAATCCAGGAGAAGTCTGTTCCTCAATTTAATTATCTTTCCCCTGAGGTAATCAACTGCAAGGTGCCCATATCCCACTTGGACCTCTCTCCACCCCAACTGGAGTCATTGGGCATCTGCTTCCAGTCAGCGATGTGGTGTCCCACATTTGACCCCTTCGCGAGCTTTTCATGCAACCTTGTTGAGGTCCAGCTTCTTTTCCCTCTGTCAGTCTCCTTCATCCATCTCTTTGCCCCTCTGCCTGCTATTATGAGCTCTCACATTACCTCGCATCTCCATGCACACCCTTCTTCCACAGTGTATCTAAGCCATTCCCACTTCACTCTTCCTCACCTTGCACTCCATCCTTGATCAAGCTTGGACCTTTGTTGCATTGGCTGCATGTGTCCTACAGCACAGTGCTGTCCAGACAAATAAGAGTTTGTGCACTGATGGCTGTGGAGCAAAGAAATAGAGTCTTGTATCCACCAACACCAAGTGCAGAACTGAACAGAGACAATGATGCAGGAGGGTCCATCGGTCCAACTGCATGATGCTGTCCCTGAAGGCCAGCCTGGCATGGAGGACAGGAACCAATCTGCCCCGGCAGAGTGGTAGACAGCAGGTCAGGAGCACCACAGCTCTGTGGCAGCAATGCTTTGTTGCCCTCACATTAAAGTTTGTGGTGAACAGAGGACCACCTTGTGCATGCTACTCTTTAGTAATTGGGTTTGACTCCAACGTGATGTCCTGTTAGCATGACGCAAGATTAGAAGGCCTGACAGGACACGTATAGATACCTGTTACAATGAGCATTCATGGGATGTAAATGACATTCACGCCACCAGCCAGCAGGATGGCTGATTCCCTATTAATCTACCACTGGCAGAGAATTGCAACATAATTTTATGCTGACTGGTTTGCAACTTTTTGGCTCTTGCCCGACTCGCCTGGAGTTGACACAATTCCACCTAAAGTATTGGCAAAACCAAGTCAAGTGGCAATAATTACAAAGATCATGGTTTCAGCAGCAGGGCAGGTGTGGGAAACCTTAGTTATGACTGAATGTAGGGTCTGAAAATTAGTTTCAGATTGTAGATTGAATTTAGATTGCGAGAAGGCAGAAAAGAGACTCAGAGGCAAAGATGCAATATTTCTGGCAAGGCACAAATATTACAACTTTGGCTTTACCAATGACAAGCTGGAGATTTTATTTGTTCATCCACAATTTTACAATGGACAAACAATTCAATGCTGCAGCGATAGCTGAGGAATCAAGGGTGCTGGCATGGAGGTCGTTGTTGTAAATGGGAATTGGTGCACGACTGACTTACCTGGCTAAATAAAGGTTAAATAAAGAGATAGTTCTGAATACTTGAAGTTGGAAGCTGACTTCATAGTTACAAATAATACTCTTGACAGTCAAGATTTAGATAAAATGCCGTAAGATGGGACAAAGGGAAATGTCAAAAAAACAGAGTAACTATTGTGGGATGTGAGCCAGTTACATTGGGTCAGGTAAGAATGAAACTATGTACAGCTATTGCCAAGGTGAATAAGACTGAAGGAAGCAACAGACTGATGATGAAGCAATCTATTGTTTTGTCTAGCGAAAACTCATCCAAGGCACTGATCCAAACTCATAATTCAAATGCAGTTCATAAACTGTTCTGACAGTTTTGAACATCTTCTCAACCCCGTTCGTTGGATTACTATCTTTGTAACTCACTTTACTCTTAAGGTAACAGTTTCCATGTCTTCCGTAGTGGATCTGTGCAAATATTATCCAATTCTATGGGTTTCATGGTGCAATCAGTATAAAATAAAATTCAGGATACATAAACAATATTTGAATAAAATGTCACACTGCAGTCAGACACAATCCCGCTCCTGACACTTAAAGCAAGATTATGGCAGAACACTCATGCACACATACAAAATGAATTGCTCTGCTCAGTCCACAAAAGCCTTTGTTATGAAAAAATAATGTACTTTCTATGCAAGGCTATGCAGGGGGCTTTAAACTGATTCAGAGGGGGGGGTGGGATCCTGAGTAGTTGGGGTGCTAAGAGGGATGAGAATAGAACATAGAACATTACAGTGCAGAACAGGCCCTTCAGCCTTCGATGTTGCGCCAACCATTATAAAAAGCAATGACCCTCCAAACTAAACCATTCCCTTCTCTTCCATAAACTTATCAACTAACCTCTTAAACGCCACCAAACTTGGCGCATCTACAACTGCCGCAGGCAGGGCATTCCACTCCCGAACCACCCTCTGGGTAAAGAACCTACCTCTGATATCCGTCCTATAACTATCACCCCTTAATTTAAAGCTGTGTCCCCTCGTGCTAGCTTTCTCCATCCTAGGAAAAAGGCTATCACTGTCCACCCTATCTAAACCTCTAATCATCTTATATGTTTCGATAAGGTCCCCTCTTAGCCGCCTCCTTTCTAACGAAAACAACCTCAAATCCCTCAGCCTCTCTTCATAAGACCTGCCCTCCATACCAGGCAACATCCTGGTAAACCTCCTCTGTACCCTCTCCAATGCCTCCACATCTTTCTTATAATGTGGGGACCAGAACTGCACACAATACTCCAAGTGCGGCCGCACTAGAGTTTTGTACAGTTGCAACATGACGTTGCGGTTCCGAAATTCAATCCCCCTACCAATAAAAGCTAAGACTCCGTACGCCTTCTTAACAACCTTATCAACTTGACTGCTTACTTTCAGGGATCTATGCACAAAACACTAAGATCCCTCTGTTCATCAACACAATAGGGGGGTCATAGAGGAGAACTGCAAAACACAGCAGCGTACGGGTAGAGTAGGGCATGGTTTGAAATGCGTATACTTTAATGCAAGAAGTATTCGCAATAAGGTGGAGGAACTTGCAGCTTGGACCAGTACCTGGAACTTCGATGTTGTGGCCATTTCAGAGACTTGGGTAGAGCAGGGACAGGAATGGATGTTGCAGGTTCCGGGGTTCAAATGCTTTAGTCGGAGTAGAGAAGGAGGTAGAAGGGGGGGAGGAGTGGCATTATTAGTCAAAGACTGTATCACAGTGACAGAAAAGAAGTTTGATGAGGACTTGTCTGTTGAGGTAGTATGGGCTGAGATTAGAAACAGGAGAGGAGAGGTCACCCTGTTGGGAGTCTTTTATAGACCTCCTAAAAGTTCTAGAGAGGTAGAGGAAAGGATTGCAAAGTCGATCCTGGACAGGAGTGAAAGTAATAGGGTAATTGTTATGGGGGACTTTAACTTTACTAATATTGATTGGAATAGCTATAGCTCTAGCTCGTTAGAGGGGTCAGTTTTTGTACAAAGTGTGCAGGAAGGTTTTTTGACTCAGTATGTAGATAGGCCAACTAGAGGTGAGGCTACATTGGATTTGGTGCTGGGCAATGAGCCAGACCAGGTGTTAGGCTTGGAAGTTGGTGAACATTTTGGTGATAGTGACCACAATTCGGTTACGTTCACCTTAGTGATGGATAGGGATAGGCATGAAGCTGGGGGCAGTAGTTATAGCTGGGGGAAGGGTAATTATGAGGCCATAAGGAGAGAATTAGGGTGCATAGGTTGGACTAGGAAACTACAGGGACTGGGAACATCTGAAATGTGGAGCTTATTCAAGGAGCAGCTGCTGCGAGTCCTTGATAAGTATGTCCCTATCAGGCAAGGAGGAAATGGTCGAGTAAGGGAACCTTGGTGTACGAAAAAAGTTGATTCGCTGGTTAAAAGGAAAAAGGAGGCTTATGTCAGGATGAGGCTTGAAGGCTCGGTTAGTGCAATGGATAGCTATAGATTAGCCAGGAGGGAGCTAAAGAGTGAGTTGAGGAGAGCTAAGAGGGGACACGAGAAGACTTTGGCTGATAGGATTAAGGAGAATCCTAAAGCTTTCTTTAGATATGTTAAGAATAGAAGATTGGTTAGGGCAAGATTAGGGCCAGTCATAGACAGCAGTGGGAAGTTGTGCGTGGAGCCTGAAGAGATTGGAGAGGCACTGAATAAATATTTCTCTTCGGTATTCACGCAGGGTGATGTAAATGTAGTTATGGAGAACACTGAGGTACAGGGTTGCAAACTGGAAAGTATTGAAGTAGATAGGGAGGATGTGCTAGATATTCTTGAGGGTTTGAAGTTGGATAAGTCCCCTGGGCCGGACGGGATTTACCCTAGGATTCTCTGGGAGGCAAGAGAGGCGATTGCAGAGCCTCTGGCTCTGATCTTCAGGTCGTCGTTGGTTACGGGTATGGTTCCGGAAGACTGGAGGATAGCGAATGTGGTCCCATTGTTCAAGAAGGGGAAGAGAGACCTTCCAGGGAATTATAGGCCAGTGAGTCTTACTTCTGTTGTGGGCAAAGTATTGGAGAGAATTATTAGGGATAGGATTTATAGTTATTTAGAGAGAAATGAATTGATTGGGGATAGTCAGCATGGTTTTGTGAAGGGTAGGTCGTGCCTTACTAACCTCATTGAGTTTTTTGAAAAAGTGACCAAAGAGGTGGATGGGGGTAAGGCGGTTGATGTGGTATATATGGACTTTAGTAAGGCGTTTGATAAGGTGGCCCATGGAAGACTTCTGCAGAAAATGCAGATGTATGGGATAGAGGGTGATTTAGCTAATTGGATTAGGAATTGGCTAGCAGATAGAAGACAGAGGGTGGTGGTTGATGGGAGATATTCATCGTGGAGTTCGGTGACAAGTGGTGTACCTCAGGGGTCTGTTTTGGGGCCCCTGCTGTTTGTAATTTTTATAAATGATCTGGATGAGGGTATTGAAGGATGGATTAGTAAATTTGCAGATGACACTAAAGTCGGTGGAGTGGTAGATAGTGAAGAGGGGTGTTATAGTTTGCAGAGAGACTTGGACAAGTTGCAGAGCTGGGCCGAGAGGTGGCAAATGGAGTTTAATGTGGAAAAGTGTGAGGTAATGCACTTTGCAGGAATAATAAATGTGTAGAGTATAGGGCTAATGGTAGGATTCTTAATAGTGTTGATGAACAGAGGGATCTTGGTGTATATGTGCATAGATCCCTGAAAGTAGGCAGTCAAGTCGATAAGGTTGTTAAGAAGGCATATGGAGTCTTAGCTTTTATTGGTAGGGGGATTGAATTTCGGAGCCGCAGCATCATGTTGCAACTGTACAAAACTCTAGTGCGGCCGCACTTGGAGTATTGTGTGCAGTTCTGGCCGCCACATTATAAGAAAGATGTGGAGGCATTGGAGAGGGTACAGAGGAGGTTTACCAGGATGTTGCCTGGTATGGAGGGCAGGTCTTATGAGGAGAGGCTGAGGGATTTGAGGTTGTTTTCGTTAGAAAGGAGGCGGCTAAGAGGGGACCTTATCGAAACATATAAGATGATTAGAGGTTTAGATAGGGTGGACAGTGATAGCCTTTTTCCTAGGATGGAGAAAGCTAGCACGAGGGGACACAGCTTTAAATTAAGAGGTGATAGTTATAGGACGGATATCAGAGGTAGGTTCTTTACCCAGAGGGTGGTTAGGGAGTGGAATGCCCTGCCTGCGGCAGTTGTAGATGCGCCAAGTTTGGTGGCGTTTAAGAGGTTAGTTGATAAGTTTATGGAAGAGAAGGGAATGGTTTAGTTTGGACGGTCATTGCTTTTTTCATAATTGGTCGGCGCAACATCGAAGGCCGAAGGGCCTGTTCTGCACTGTAATGTTCTATGTTCTATGTTCTACTACATGAATTGGACTCTCTCTAAGAAGGGGAGCAGCAGTACTTAGAAGAACAATATAGCAATTTTTATCTCCAATAAGACAATTTTGAAATATTATTGAAATGCATATTAGAGATAAAAAAAATCTTTTAAAGGTGACACCCATAATATTAGGCACGATAAGAGAAGGTTTAGCTAGAAAGTGCAGCAGCAAATGCACATTGCAATGAATCATTCATTATAACTTTGAAACTGGGCTGAAACTAGCTGTTTTTTGTTTTTTTATTTTACTTGCCCAGTCATCAAGACACCATTCACCAACATTCAGAATTATGAAATAAAGAGTTGGAGATATTTGGATAAACACAGAACTAATATTGGTTGGTGACCTGGGCAATGATGACCCTGCACAAGCCCCAGTAAAGCATCATGAACTCTTATGGGTTCATGGATCACTGTTTGAGATTCTGTTCTGTAGCAAATTAAAAAATATTTACTCACTGGAAACACATGCTCATCCACTGCCTTATTATATGTATGTGATTATAGTTAGTTAAATAGCAAAGAAACATAACCTGGAAAATTTAACAAATTGATTACTGAAGTGATCAAGAAATATGTCGACAGGCATAACTGCCAAAAATACTTGCGTCCCCCAGAAAAGGTTTTGTTTTTTCAGGAAAAGAAATCATAGCACAATATTTACAGTTCCAATCTTACAAACACACAATAGACAAAATCCTCATGCATTATAAACTGATAGAACCACATCGAGTATTTAATCAATTCATATTCAACTTGAAAGTACAGAGCAATCCATTTCCAGTTATTTGATAGGGATAATCATGTCACACTACATATTCAAATTAATGCAATCAAACCACACCTAATTCAACAAAAATGCATGACTAATCTGCATATTTTCTTTCAATTGACTCTTAGAAGACAACTGCGTGCACCCAAGTTGTGACTACTGGAAAATGTTGAACATTTTAAAAGAGGAGTGAGGTCTGAATGAACATCGTAATTTGATTCCTTAAAGGTACTCATTTGGGACAACCTTGCAAGAAATTTTACATAATTCCCTTCAATGACATGATAGAATGGGAGTAATTCACACAACAACTTGTATTTCCAGTACCTTCAATGCAATGCAATGCCTCCAGGCATTCCGTATGAGCATTATAAAACAATATTTGATATCAAGCTGCATAATACAATATTAAGGTAGACAGTCAAAATGTTGGTCAAAGAGGCAGATTTTAAGGAGCATGAAGAGGTGGAGAGGTTTAGGGAGAGAATTTCAAGGCTTAGGCCTATGTAGATAAAGGCACAGACACCAATAGTGGAGGAATTAGAATCAGTAAGGTTGAAGAGACCAGAAATATGGAATTGCCTACATCTTGAAACCTTGCAAGACTTGAGGAAGTTACAGAGAATGGCTCATTATCTCTACTCAAGCTATCAATACAGTCAAGATGAATGAAAGAGTTCTTTGTTTAATTTATCTTTTTTTAATATGGCATTACATATGATAAGTTAATAGGGAAGATATTTTATGAGAAAAGGGGTATTATCAACAAAGTATGATTAAGAAACAACAGGCAAGCAATGCAGGAACTAAGTATGACACGCACAAGCACAGGCTCTATACAAGACATTATTCATTTAGTGATTTATTGATTTAGGTACACTCACTTTTGGTACAACGTGAAACTAGATCTCAAGATAGGTTTGAATGAAGGTGACCTTTGGCCCATTTGATCTCATTACTCGAGAAGACCAGATTTTGGTCTCTCAGTTTCTGATCACAAGGAAATACTTGGCTAGTGTCAAGTGCATTTCTTAATCGTGTGGAATGAGCAGTGGTTCTATTTTTAGCTCAACACAACTGACATAATCCAAGACGATGCCAGTCTGTAGGTTGTGTTTTTAAAACCATCCTGACTTTTCCAGAAACTACATGAGATCATTGATCATGTCTACGTCAAACATTCAATAAATGTCAATACAATTGAACATTTGAATACATTTCCTCCCTTTTCATAAGTAACATGCTATAAACATACAGTGTTTGTGAACACGTTGAAAAATTACTGTAAAAAATAAATTGCATTATCTTTACCTTCTAAACTATGCACATTAGTTTGAACAAATAGCACTCTCAATGTCAATAACTCACAAGTGGATGATTTTAAAAGGTTCAATAAATAATGGCATCTTCAAACAGACAATTTAAGTCAAACAGATTTAAACTTAAATGGATTGATTTTTAAATTGAAAAACCAAAACTATTTTCTGACTTACACTGTTGGAAAGATGAGAGTGAGCTGAGCTATGATAATAAGTAAGCAGGAAATTACTTTTTATTATTACTGTGCAGGGTGTATTCAGAAATTCAGCCACCAAGTTCAAAAGGTTAAAAAGCTTACACCTGCTGTATGCCTAATTCATTTAGTTCACCTCACCAAAAATTATGCTTTGAAATTCAATACTTTAAATGCTATTACTCATTCCGATTCAAACATTTCCCTGCTGTTCTGTTGCAAAGCCAGCGAACTGAAGGGGGTTAAAACGACACACTGTTAAGTACTTATGAACAGGCAAAAATAAATGGGCTGCATCTGCGATAATCATATTATTTCTAATATCTGGCAAAGTACCATGCAGGTTTTTCAGATGAAAATGTCTTTGTGTCTCAGGGACAAGTTACAATGCGCTACTGTATTAACTGCAGATCTTAAACTGTAATCAACAGAAACAACTTACTGCAAGAAATTATGACCTCAGTAGCAAGACATGGAACTTCTCAAAGCAAGAGTTAGCTGCAGGCCATGGTTAAGTTTCACCCACTGATCCTTCAATCTGCTAATCTAGTCATTTGTAAAATAACTACAAGTAACCCATGTGGGCTGTAAAACAGGAGGCAATGCATCAAAGCAAAGCAGGAAGTGTATAATGGATTCAGATACAAACTGCAGATAACCAAACTAACACTTTTTTCAAGCCTCCCTAATTATTCTAACCCTTTAATTGGCCAGAAGGACATTTGGGAAAGCTGCATGTAAACTTTTAAAAAAAAGAGCTTTGCTTTAAACATACCTTACATTTTTTCTTCTCATTAAAATCGGAAAACAGAATTAGGCTGATATTGTATGGCCTGTCTGGAATTTTGTCAGAGCAGCCAGGGACAACATCCACTTGGCCACTGTGGGATCCCACATTGCATTTTTCATCTGACTAATTCATCACCAGAGCTGCGCCAACTGGAGGGCTGGTAACTCTTCGGTCTCACTAGCGACATTGGGAACCATTTGGCTACTGCTGGAAATGTGCATTAAAGGACACCACTCCCGCCGGTGGTTAAGTGGAGGTGACAAGGGGGTGCTGTGTAAATGGTCAATGCCGCCAGGGAGCTCCTCCTATTCTTCCCGGAAGGAATCCACTTACTTAATCCAATGTGTTCCCCCAACCTCCAAGTCTACCAAGCGATCTCACGTGGCCAAAGGCTGTTAACATGGTAGCAGTAGGGAGGGGCTCAGGTACCCTCCATCCACTACTGGTAAAATGCCACAGTGATGGGAATAATATTTCACCTCCCCTCATCGCTCAACACCATACATCGCCACACCTCCCTCCTCCCGCAATCATCACCAGCCTGACTCCAAAGGGCCAGTAAAATTCAATCCCTCTTCACAGATCGTGGCCGGAATTTTCGGACCATTCACGCCAGTAGGATTTTCCATACAATATCAGCCTAATTCGGTTTTCCAATTTGAATGAGAAGAAAAAATTTGGCTTGTTGTCAAAATCTCTGTCTTTGCTGCAGCAGGTACGTGATGTAAGTGGGTGGTGAGGTCACGCCGCAAGTTTGATAGGTGGGGGCAAATCTCTTCCAGGAGAGGGGAGAAAATTGGAAATTATACTAGAGCTCTGAAAAAAAAAAATGAATAACGAATCCTGTACACAAAGACCACCTGTCTGTAGTAACTGGCTTAATTGTGCCAACAATACGGTACTGTTTCACATCTAAACTACCACGAAAAGACCACCCACTACCTTTTCTTAAAGTAAGCGCTATATATGTATTGAACTGTGGAAGAATTCATCCACAAAGAAATTGACCTGGCACAAGAATTATTTCATTATACTCCAGAATGAAATAGAGGGAACAGAAAGATTTCTGGGAAAGAAATTAAAACATTTTCTATAATTGAACCATGAGAAAAATAAAAGAGGCTAGATAAACTTTTTGTAAGCAGAAAGGTGACTGGTGGGCAAGGGGGGGGGGGGGGGAAATGTAGTAAAGTGTCTAAATATTACGTTGATGGTAAATGTATTTATGTGGACAGTGGGTAGCACTGCTGCCTCACAGTGCCAGGGACCCAGTTCAATTCCAGTTTTAGGTGATTGTGTGAAGTTTGCACATTCTCCCCATGTCAGTGTGGGTTTCCTCCAGATGCTCCAGTTTCCTCTCATAGTCCAAAGATGTGCTCGTTAGGTTGACTGGCCATGACAAATTGTCCCTTACTGTCAGGAGGAATGAGCAAGGAAAATACATGTTGTCATGAGGATGGGGCATGGGTGGGATTATTGTCAGTGCAGGCTCGTTGGACCGAATGGCCTCCTTCGACACTGTAGGTATTCTATGACTTGGAAAGAACCTGCCACCAGGCTTATAAACTGAAGAAGCAAGAAAATAACTTGATTTATGGAGCATGCTGCCACCTAGTGCAGCAAACACAAAAGTCAAGAAAACATACAACCTGAAATTGGTTTGAGTACCCAGCTCACTGGAAAGTAAAAGCATTTGGGTTTGAGGGAAATAAGAAAAATTGTCAGAAAAATCTGAACAGTTCAGGATACGCTGAAGATCCTTTAACCTCCCCACCCTTCTCCCATGCTCTGCCCACTCCCATTCTTATTGGTAGAGACCAATAGAGCCATGCTGGAGCATCCTGGTGCAGTAAATGTAATTTTGCTTAATTTTCTTTCCTTCATATTTCAAGTAATCTTGTAATGAATACGATATTGGGACATTGTTCTGTGTATTTACCATTGTGAGTGCATTTTATGGTTTCAAGTATAATATCAACAGTCACAGTTACAATTTTAGTGCAAGTACGTGCATTCGTTTAATAAGGTTTCTAAAACACATACTTTTCATTTGATTTCCCGTGGCTTTTTCTTATTAGTGACGTAAATATTATCTTTTGTCAGTAACATTTTGTTGAGCTATTGAGAAAATAACTGCAAATAGCCACAATAATTTATTGTCTTTATTACCGAGACATTTTTACTGTTTCATGCATATGTGCACCGTGAATGAATCCTTACTTTAATACATCATCTGAAGACTGATGACACTGTGAATTACAACACTGATCATTCATGTCTGCAAGGCTAACCCAAATCCAAGCCAAATAAAAGTTCTTCCTTTAAAGAAGAAAAAAAGTTCCTTTTAGTCAATGCAAGCACACAAACTGGAAGAGGTTAGTACAGGGGGGCCTCCCTCCCTGTATGTTTATAATTTGCCTCTCAAATAATCAATTCAACGTGTCTGGTACGGTCACAGTGATCTTAGTCAATGCCAGACTCCCACTCTGTGCAGTAATTGAATACATCTCATGGTGCATCTAATGATCTTGTGCCGCTGTAACAAGTGAACATTTCTACTTTCATGATGGGAAACTGGCAAAAAAGACTTGTACATCCTGGGGATGATACCAAAAACTAGTATGCTCACCAGTGGCGCAGGCAAGTAATTAAAATAAATCCAACGACAAACTTGGCGTTCATGATGTATTTATGCCAGTCTACGAGACAAAATAATGATGGATAGGAGTTCATCCATCTGGAAAGACCCTTTGCTATCACATTTAAATGTTTCTGAAAGACTTTGAAGGATTTCACATCTACCTTGATTTCCCGTCACTATCGCAGCATAAAAGTAGTTTGCTTGGGTTTCCCTTGGCCTATAAAATTTACTAGCTTATATACTTTTATAAGATCACCCCTTCAGTGTTTTGTTTGAAATTGAAAAAAAAATTAAAATGCTACTCTAGTCTTTTATGAAGATCTTTGACACCAAGGCGCATAAATTTATGATGGTAAGTAGCTCAAAAAAGGGTGGCATCACATTAAAACTTGTCATATGTGCGAAGCCTGATGTTCAGCTGCATGGATTTCAATGCAGCCAAATATCCAGTTGTGCAAGACACATTTCAATCCCCAGGGGCCAACCCTCATTGTCCTTCACTGCAATTGCGCCAGAGGTAGTGCAGAATTGTAATGCAGAAAGGAAGATAGTTGTTTCAGTGCGGGCAGCCCAGTGGCTAGCACTGCTACTTCACAGCACCAGCGACCCAGGTTCAATTGCCAGTTTGGGTCACTGTCTGTGTGAAGTTTGCACGTTTTCCCTGTGTCTGCACATTTCCTGCGGGTGCTCCGGTTTCCTCCCACAGTCGAAAGATGTTCTGATTAGATGGATTGGCCATGCTAAGTTGCCGGTTAGTGTCGGGGGATTAGCTAGAGTAAACATATGGGGTTATGGGGATAGGGCTTGGATGGGATTGTGGTCAGTGCAGACTTGGTAGGCCAAATGGCCTCCTTTTTTAAATTCTTTCATTCTAGTTGGGCACTGACCAGACTCCAAATTTTGACAACATAAACTTGAGTGTAGTGAGCATTTCTGTAAGTTTTGTCTGTCAGTTAATTATTTCTCTCAGCCATTTGTTTTAAAAAAGTGAACATTGGCCAGTCAGAATTGCAATATGCTTACAAAGATTCAAATTAGAACAAAATGTAACAGTCAGATTCCAGTACAAATACAGACAATGGTATCACTGTACAGCAACTAAAATGTTTACATATCCTCTGGGGGATTGAGGAAACAAAAAAAAAATACAAGAGACACTAATGAAGTAGATGCTGTTTTTCATTCTTCCAAGCATATCTGGAAGGACAGTAGCTGTGTACGATGGTACACTAACGGGCAACTTAGCATGGCCAAGTTGAGAGTTATAAATGAGTGCAAAACTGATGCAGCAGGAATTAACTCTTAATTTAAACTGTGTTTATATTTTTACATCTATCTATTTTTAAGGCTTAAAGAATATAATAATGCAGATCCTCAAGTTAGGACCTAATTTTTGAATCTGGTCTTTATTCAATACAGAAACATTTTATAATCTAAAATACACACATCTGGATCAATGAACTTCCGACTGTTTTGTAGTATTTACGGAACCACATTTTTAACACCTCAGTTTCACTTAAAAATGCATAAAACGTCTTTCTATATGATCCACAAAAAATCCTCATAAAAAGTTGATTTCAGCTCTCAAATGCCAATTTGTTTTTGGATGCTTGAGAGAATTATTTGTCTATATATAGTGTAAATTCAAGAAACTTTCTTTGACTCTTTCTTAATTTGCAATTCACTTCCCCCAGAATCTCTAAACGTGTTTATTAGCAAAGTTTCAGTAATGTTCTCAATTTTACGTTAGCATCTAATTGTTCACAGTTACTCAAAGGCAATTAACAAACTGAGCGCCAGGGTCCAAGTCCAACACTGGCCTCAGGTGACTATATGGAGTTGGCAAGTTCTCCTCATGTCTGCATGGGTTTTCTTCAGGTGCTCCAGTTTCTTCCCACTGTCCAAAGATGTGCGGGTTAGGTTGATTGGCTCTGATAAATTGACCCTAGCATCAGGGGGATTGTGGGAATAGGGCCTGAGTGCGATTATGGTCAGTACAGACGTGATGGGCCAAATGGCCTCCTTCTGTAGTGTAGGGATTCGATGATAATTATTTGAACAATTTATGGTCATTAGCTTTTGTAAAATCTATTTAACAAATTATTATAGTTTAAAATGCTAAGATTCTATTAGCCTCAATGAAACTTAAAGGAAAATAAGAAGTAAATATTCTGACTACTGCATTCCTCTGCATTTCTTTAAAATTCCTTTGTATTTCTCCCCATTTAAATTTACTCTCATGACCATTCTGCAATCGCTTGACAACCTAACACTAATTTGCACAAAATACTATATTGGAGTGAAGTGTCTTCAAATAGGATGGGTAATAGACCTCTTGGGAAATCACAGTTCAGTAATGAACTCAAATGGGCAAACACATGGTCAACAAACAACAGCATAGCCCCTTTAACATAACAAAATATCTCAAGATACTTCAGAAGCATTATAAAACAAAGCGTGATGCAAAGATACATAAGGAGATATTAGAGCAAATGACCAAAAGTTTGGTCACTGCTGCGTCTTAACGAACGGAGATGCTTGGGGAGGAAATAGATATTGGCAGTTGAAAGTATGTCCATCATTTCTGGGCAGTTAACACCGAGGATGTATAAAAAACCAGAATCATAGGAGCGTAGATATCACAAGAAGGATGTGGAGCTAGACGAGATTGTAGAAAAAGAGTAAGGACATGAAGAAATTTCAAAACATGGATGAGTATTTTAAAATTACAACACTATATAACTGAACCAATGTAGTTCACCAAGCCTAGAAATGATGGACAAACAGGATTTAGGAGGAGTTAGGACAAAGGCAGCAGAATTTTGGATGCCCTCAAGTCATCAGAGGCTGGCCAGGTGTATATTACAATAGTCAAATTTAGAAATAACAAAGACCTGGATGAGTTGAGGCAGGGGCTGATGAAGGTATTATGGCACCCAACAGTGCAAACACTTTAATGCTTAATACCTAAATAATTATTAATTTGGCCAAAATCCCAGTATCAAAGATTGATCATTTGCTTATTATTAACTTCAGCTCAATGTTGGAAGAGTTTGGTCAAAGTACCAATAAGAGCCAGTTCCAGTTTCAAACTGAATTGGTGACAAACACCACATAAAGATGCAATAATAAATATGCTTCATTCCATCTACTGCAATACTTCACCAGGTAAATTCAAATGCCCTTAAAAAAAAGCTGAACAAAAAGCTTCTCAACTAGCTTCAAATAGAAATTCCATTTTGAGCACAACCAAAAATAATTACAACAGAGAGGCTGCTCCACAAATTTTGCTGGGAAAGAACTCATGGTTTTCGTATTTGCATTTATCTGCTGTTTCACTGCCTTTGAGGGATGAAACAATCTGGGATTTCAGTAAATAATCATTCAACCTTGCAGTATCATTAAGTTTACTGACCTAAGCCAAATGCAACAGAAAACACCTTTTCTGTGACATGACTACAGCTGTCCAACAAATAATCACGATACCCTGAAAAATTTAAAGAGGTTCAATGCTTATAACACTTGGAGATGGCTAGCTCTGCCACTGTGTTGTGGGAAACCCATTGCCACTGGCCTATAAGTTACACCATGAACTATGGCGTTTTACATAAGATATCTGTCCATTCTGTAAAGCAGCCTTTTAGTGAGATTGCGGCAGTCGCAGAAACAAGATTCAGGTCCTAAATTCTAGCAAATCAAATACAACAAGAATCACTTCGTTAAGTTGCCTTAGGTGAAATACTAAATTCAAGATACATCAAGTATAATCTGTTATCATTTTCAGAGTGCTAAAATACATAATCTATACCAATCAAATATAGTGTGTTCATTTGTAGCTGCATTTCATAACGATGCTTGTTCATTTTAATTTATTGTAAGATTCTTAGGAATTAAAAAAATTTCATTACTGAAGATTTCTAGATGATAGGGGACTGGGTTCTATCATTAAAAAAGTGATTTTTTAAAAAAATTTGTTGTTTTACTTTACAATATGTAATTAATAGAAAAATCTTTAAAAACTATTTTAAAAAGTCAAGAAAGAATCAGCAAGATAAACAGTATGTTACTAAGACCAACAAACATACATTGTCTAAATGATAATGGCGAATTATGTAATTATTACCAAAAGAAATTGCACCAAATAATTGTTTTTTTTAATGCTAACCTTTTCTTGTTCATTGCCAAAAGCAAGATATGCTCTTTTAGGTCTTAAGAAGGTTAAAATAGATGTTAGGTAAAGTTGACATTAAGGGAAAACTTCCAACACACCTAATCTTTAAATTCTCTTATTTCTTAACAGACAGTCAGAAGAAATTATTTTTTTTCTTGGTGCTGTACTTTTGCTTTCACGAGGTACTATGACAGCTGAGTGACTGTGCACCTACTTTCATGACAAATCCTCAAGGGTACGACCTCACTGATATTACGGCTTCAAACTCGTAACCAGGAAAGCCAGAAGGCATTTTGCAAAGGAAAGTGTAAGCAGTTTGCTCTAGTTTAAGTGTAAATTAATCCAATGTATTTTGGCCTGTGGAGAAATGACAGGCAGATGGGAGTTGACAATGCTACGCTGTGTGACCTTTTGCTCCATGCTACCCTTATCTTGGGGGATCTCCTTCGAGCGGTAGTGTCTTCCATAGACCTAGCTGTCACTCAACAATATTTCTATTTTTAGATGCAAGTTGTCTCAATTTATAATTGCATCTCATTCAAGTCTCTGCGCATGATGGACAAAAATTTAATATGAAAACTATCCTCATGTGATAAATATATTTATTGATTAAGAGAAGAATTAGTAAAGTTTTTGGAAGTAATTTATAGCAAAACTAAACATTTTTGAGATCTATTTTTGAACATTGTATCATATTATGAAATACAGTGAGCCAAACTAAAATTCCATTCTAACAATATTTCCAGTAATGTTGTTTTAGGCACATAATCAGGCACTGTTTAGTACTGGTTATGTAAAAAATTATTTGAACAGATCTAGGTTTTTTTTGGGGATCATTAATGAATTCAAAGATTATATGTGACTCACAAAATAAAACATATATGATTATAGCCTCATGTATGGTTAGAATAAATCTACATTATGTAATTGACAGATAATAAAATAAAATTATGAAGCATACAGCTTTGAAACTGCAATACGAAATGACATCTTTCCAGTGTTACATCAACAGATGAACTGCTGGATGACTGCAGATACTTATGACTTCACAAGTACAGGAGTAATGCTTTTCCATTTTGATCTTTTTATTGAACAACTAAAAACTGCTCACGTTTGTACATCACAATCCAAATAGATTGCTCAATTCAAGTTCAAAGTTGAGATGCTTTATTGTGTTATGAGAATTTTTTTGTGTGTGATGAGGATGTGTATTTTTTAAAAAAGATACTATTTCAAATGCTTTTTCTGCTTGGATTTTAAGAAACTGCAATCTCATTAAGTCAATGGAAAAACTGCCTGCCAAACATACAACTTGCATTCTACCCTAAGAAGGAACAGACTTTCAAATCCACCCTCCAGGCCACACTCTCCAACACCTCCCAGGAGCATGGAAGACTCAACTCCTGGTGCTTTTTATATTATTACTCTTTAAAAGTTTCTAAGATGAGACATCAAAAATGTAATTATCTATGTACAATACAATGACTATGTCAGATATGGTAATCAAATTATTTTAAAATATACAGCCAGCAAGGTTTTTCAAGAATTGTCAGAGAAAAAAAATTGCAAGGATAAACTGAAAGGCTGCAAAAGCCTGTCCCTCTCTTTCTCTCTGTCTGAACTATTGTGCACAAATATTGCACAGTAACCGCCCTGTGATGAGAAAATCAACTGCAAACCAAGATCTTTTGGGGACAAAATGTGCCAATCTGTGCAGCCACACCCAGACAAATAACTGAATAAAACGGCCACAATGTGGGATCAGTTCAGTAAGACCAGCCAAATGAATGATATATTTCTTTTCATTGCTTATTTTCCTTCACGAGTTATTAAAAAAATGTCAAGGCCATGCTCAGATTCTACCAGCTGTACTAATGTATGAGGCCCAGGGAATGTGTGCGATATATGAATGGAGTAACAATGAACTTTCTTTAATTCAGAAAGTAGGCTCAATTAGCTTAACCACTTTCTTTTATTTAAACTCAGAAAACCTGCCTGCTTAATTATTTATGACCTGAAAAAATACACAGTGGAACTCCTACAGTACTGGCAAAGCACATCTTCATTTAATGCACAACACAACCCTGCTACGCCCAGACTCAAATGGTAAATCAGTGAGTCAATTTTTACCCCTCCTCACATCATCATAATGACTGATATCAAATATCATATAAATTACTGGTCAAAAATCAAGAACATAAAATCTTCTGTTACAAAAAAATGTACAAATTGGCTCAGTAGTTTGTAGGTGAATACAGTGTCCAGTCTAGAAGCCGACCCTACAAAAAAGAAATCAGTTCCTGGATTTTAACCCATGCCTGTGCTGAGTAACTCAGCTACTGTAATAAATTAAAGAATTACAGCATGGTTAGAATAGGATATAATTAGGTGCAAAAGTTAAAGTAAAGCACAGTAATAACAAGAGTGGAAGAAATTATGAGGAAAGAAGGTAGAATTGGCAAGGATGGGGATGGGGACGGGGGAAGAAGAAAGAAACAATTTTTAAACTTTTAGCTTTGGGTTAATATTACAGTTGAATGATCATTCCAGTCTGGGAGTAATGGCGGCACTGGTTTGGAAGATTCACTAAAAAGATTAACTAAAAATCTTTCACTGGAAATCTCTCTCAAACTACCTGAACATAACTGCTTCTACTTAAACAATGTGAGGAAAATAGCGCTTTAAAGTGAAATGTTAATGATATAATTGAGATATTTACATCAGGAGGTAATTTAAATGAGGGAGGGAGTAAGGGACAAGTGACTGAGTGAGGGGGTGGCTGTGAGGAGTGAATGAATGTTTGACCTCGACCATTTGATGGGCAACACGACAGCTCAGTGACTATTGCTGTGCTGTGCAGATATATGGATTTGAGCCTGTGTCTGTGGGAGTTTGCGCATTCTCCCCGAGTTTGTGTGGGTTTCCTCCCACATCTCAAAGATGTGCTCTTCGGCTGACTGGCAGAACAAATTCTCCCTAAGTTGTCTCAAATTTGGTTCAAATTCATAGATCTATAAACATAGAGAGGGATCATGGGTAGAAGTGGGAACATTGAGGTGGCGGCGTGGGTTCGTTGGGCCGAAGGGCCTGTTTCCCGTGCTGTTTTGTTCTTTGCTCTCTTGGACTCCACCAGTGGTTCAATGAATTAATCCAGTAAGCAGCGGAGAAAGGAAAAACCATGGAGAGTTGGGCCTAGATTAGGAAGGTGGCTGGTGGAATCATGGTTTCCTGCTCTTGATTACGGTACAGTGACTCCTGCTGAAAGAACCTATCGGCTTGGGACAGGGTTCGAGTGTGATGCCTGCGCTCAGAACCCAGCAGCGTTGAAAATCTGTCCCAATTTCTCAGCACATAACTTTACCAGCAAATTATTAAATGGCAGAGAATAAGGATGTTCCCTTGGCATGCTGAAAGAGCTAATTCACCCCCTGATTACTGTGCTTCAGAGCAATGGTATGTGAATTATGTTTAAAAAAAAAACACAAGCAGTAATTTAAACATCCAGTTATTAAATTTGGAAGGACCAAGTGGCACACTCCTGCTCCTTTTTCTTATACTCTGAACTTTGATCTAAGTGAATACTTTCACCCACATTTTATATAAAGTGAACTGGAATTTAGCTTACCTGCACTTCTCAGATTAGGATCCAGATCCGGCATCTCTTTAGCAGCCTCTGGGCTGACGCTGTATATGGATGCTCCAGCTTCATTGGCAATACTATAAAAGTCCAAAAAACATTTTTTAAAAAGTAACTGGACCGATTTAATATTCCACGATACCAAATGATTTGGAACTGGGAACATTGGATAATAGCATGATTCATTCTCATTAACTCTGATGTTGACAGTATCCCATATTTAAGTATCCTAGGTTATTGTGTCATATCTAGCATTGCAGCATGACACAGACTTTCACTTTGCTGCTCAGTTCTGAACAAATAACAATTAGATAAAGAAACAGAAAATGCTGGATACACTCATCTGTGGAGACAGAAACACAGTTAATGTTTTGAGTTCAGATGACCCTTCTGCTGACAGGCCACGTGGACTTGAATCATTAACTGTGTTCCTCTTTCCACTGATGTTGCCAGAGTTTATCCAGCAATTTCAGTCTTTATTTCAGATTATTGGCAGTTTTCCTTTTCATAATCACAGATGTCCACTTTTTCTTTCCTCCCCAGTGCCACTATCAAGCGCCTGCCATTAGCCAATTTGAATATTTTTTTTCCAGATATATAATACATGGAGAGGCTGATGATTCGGTAGCTATATGCTCCCTGTAGTCAGGTAGTGAGCTAAATGGTCAGGGAACTTGAAGGACCAAGAGCAGGAGGCATTCATGTATGGCCAGCATAAAATTAGCCATTTCAGGAGGGAGGCAAAGCAAATTGGAAGAAAGTCCGCTATAAACCTTTGCTTACTTTTATAAGCCATGATCAACACATCAAACTAACATTTTAACACAAATGTCACTGTACATCAGCAAACAGCTTAAGATGCAATACACAGGAACAAAAAAAAGTTTATTAGCTTACCACAAATACCAAATTTAAATAGCAGAATGCTCTTTGAAAAGAAACAAAACTGGAAAAGACTACTTTGAATGTATCCACCTTTGGATATCTTTTCAATTGCAGCCACCTTACATAGTGCAGAAAGAGAGCAATATTTCCATTACCTCTCCCACTATCACAGAACTTGAAATAAAGTTTAAAGAATTGAGAAGTGATTTTAATAAAAAGGAAGCAATGTTTTATTACTGTAACACTGTCGCCACCTGGAGGCCATTAGTACCCCGATCCACCCCAGTGTTATTTCATTGGTCAATTTAATCACTAAGAATCCCTACAGTGCACATAGGCCATTCAGCCCATCAAGCCTGCACTGACAACAATCCCACCCAGGTTCCGCAACTCCACATATTTACCCTGCTCATGTTCCTCATCCTAAGAGGCAATTGAGAATGCCCAATCAAACTAATTTGCTCATCTTTGAAGTGTGGGAAGAAACCAGAGCACCCAAATGAATCCCATGCAGACACGGGGAAGAACATGTAAACTCCACACAGTCAGTCACCCGAGGCCGGAACTAAACCAGTTCCCTGGTGCTGTGAGGCACTGATGCTTTTATTTTAAGTATATATTTATTAATCATAAATAAGGGTTACATTAACATTACAATGAAGTTACTATGAAATTCCCCTAGTCACCACATTCCAGCGCCTGTTCAGGTCAATGCACCTAATCAGCATGTCTTTCAGATTGTGGGGGGAAACCAGAGTATCCAAAGGAAACCTACAGAGACACTGGGAGAACATGCAAACTCCACACAGATAGTGACCCAAGCTGGGAATCGAACATGGGTCCCAGACACTGTGAGACAGCAATGCTAATCATTATGCCACCATGCCATCCATCTATATCCATATTATGATTCCAAATTTGAGTCTATGCAACTTCATTAACTAACTTTTAGCATTTACCATATTTTTAAGAAGTATATTCTGAGCACTAAAAATGAAAAGTATTTTTGGTGAAAATATTATAATGGCCCTCAGAATAATGGTTGACTAACCAATTTGTAATATAGTAACATTAGTTCTTTGACTGGCTTTCAGTTTAATCTTAAGAATTGTACTTCACAAACAATATTTTCAATAATTCAAATCAAAATGCAGCAAATTTTCCAATGTTCCTGTTCCCCTATACTTTGATTATTCCTCAGGAGAATCTGGCACATCTTATCCCAGAGCATTGCTGAAATGAACCATTTCACACCTTGAACAACATTAACCGAGAGGATGAAATGGGGGACTGGTGGCATAGTGGTTAGCACAGTTGCCACACAATGCCAGGGATCCAGGTTCAATTCTGGCGTCGCATTACTGCCCGTGTGGAGTTTGCACATTCTTCCCATGCCTGCATGGGTTTTCTTTGAGTGCTCCAATTTCCTGCCACAGTCCAAAGATATGCGGGTTAAGCTGAGTGACGCTGCTAAATTGACCCGAGTGTCAGAGGATTAGCAGGGTAAATGTGTGGGGTTATGGGAACAGGGTCTAGATGGGATTATGGTCGGTGCAGATACAATTGGCCAAATGATCTCATACTGCACTATAGAGATTCTGAGCGATATATTAATCTCATTTGGTTATCTCTTGCCTTGCTTGCCTGAAGCCAAACAAGGCAGATGAAAGGTAAGCAAATCAGTTAGTTTTATGCAAAATAGTCTGAAAAACCACAAGTCGCTGATTGAAAAGTTATTAATACTCTTGAGGTTAAATAAAAAGCAATTTGTTTACTTGTCTAAGTAGTCCAAAAATACCTTGCACTCATTTTGCGTCACTGTACAACTCTGTACAATTTATCCATGCACAAAGTTTTGATCAACAAGAGCGCCAAAGATTAAGGGGAATTGGCAGGATAGCCGTGTTATGATCAAAATCAGATTAGCCATGATTTTGTTGAATAGTGGAGCAGGCGATGGACGGAATGTCCTACCCCTGCTCCTATTTCTTAAGATCGAGCTAAATTAATCCAGACAAACTCTACATGAACACTTGCTGTGAAATAAATCAGCTTAACAATTCGCACCAAGCCTGAATTCATTAAGTGATAACTCGATCAATTAAAGTATATGGATGAAAAACATTCTAGATTACGAGGATGGTATTGTTAAACCGTTGGATCCATCATTACACAGTAAATATATACCACTGAAAGTCAACTCACATAAAAGATAAGGTATTCAAACCACTTCAGACAGCAGCTGAATCAAAAAGATATCTATGGCAAGTCCACATTTGTAACAATGGGTAACAGGGATCCCACAGAGCTCATGTAATTAAACAGTGTGCTGCCACTGGAATCGTACCAGATGAGAGCTGAAAGGGTGAGTTTCTAACACTGGAGGAACGCATTGTGCATGACTTACATTATAAATTTTGCTTTGGTATTGCATCCACGATGAAGCATTTAGTGTTAACAGTGTTTTTGCCAACAAAACTAGCAGTCTGGCCTCAGCAATCACCTGCTACAGCCTTTGTGGTTGGCTCATGAAAGTCATCTGGAAGGTAATTGGCAAGTACAGTTTGCTGGGGGAAAAATCTTCTGATGCCTGCATATGAGAATGCAGAGAAACCTTTTTAGCAAATTACAATGGAAAACAGATGCTTCCCGATTAAGGACATGTCAGTGATGACAGAACTCCACTGACACAATACACTTGCTCGTAATCTTGCAGCAATTATTTCTGAATTCCGATGGCAAATCTAGTCACACCTGAGATTAAGCTGAAACCACCTGTGGGAACAGCTTTCCCCAACACAAACACAACACATCTCTTATATTAGACTGAATGAAGTTATAATCACTATTCCCAAACACCAACTTCCAGGAATTACCAAACAGGTTATTATGTCACGCAGCACAGGGCACCTTCACATATCTAACCATTTATAAAACTTTAAAATCAAGTGACTACTGACTTTATTAAAAATGCTTAAAACTATAGCCCAGGCGCCAGGAAACTAGGAATGATTTGCACTGTTTATGATTAAAAAGGTAGAAAAAAAATTTAGTATTTATTAACTGTTTCTGAAATCATTCATATTTTGTTTTTTAACTCACTACACTAGAAACACACAAAAAAAATCAAGTTGCATTTATTTAATAAAAAATATGTGCCTTTTTTTTAGCCTTACCAGCTTTTAGATATTCAGAGGTATATACTTGGATTTATAACCACTTTTGTTTTGAAGAACATCATTCCTTTCTATTTCTGATTCCTTCACCAAAGAACTAAAACTAAAGGTCCCTGCAATAAATTCAAAAATGTTAAACTTAATAAAGGAAGTTCAACCCAATATTGCTATTAAAATCTTACTCCAGTCCCTTTTATAAGCAATTGCTTTTAGTCAAACAGGCCCTGTCCCTGCATTGCAGTGAACGAATTAATGCACAAAGATGAGCAGCAGAATTGTGCCTTACTCTGGTTGCGTCACATTCTCAAATTATGAAAACCAATGCCAAGATATGAGAGTCATATTATTTTTGGCCATTGTTCCCATTACATTTTAAGTACTTGAAATGTGATGGAAAGCGGAGAGGGAAGCAAAGATGAGAATAAAGGCCCACAAAGTTATATATTGTAAATTTTGATGTGTTGGGATAAGCATGTGCAACTTACAGCCAGATGGTTTATTAAAATTATACTTAATTAAATGGAACTCTTCTTGAAATGAAATATCCTGAGGTACAAATCTTCCAGCAGCCTGAGGCACACAATCTATCAACTCGAAGATTAGATACTCAATAAAACACATGGCAGCAAATTTTATCTCATTCTTTTTCTGCCCTTATTCTTTTCTGATTTAAGTAATTTAGAACATTCACTTCAGTGTTTGAATGGCATAATTGTTTTAAATCCTGTGAAAATTATTTGCTGAATATCTGTGCTATGATTTCACAATAGTCTGGAGTGAGAGAATGTTTCCTCTTTTGAATTTTTTTTGAAATGATTTGAAACAATGAAAATAGAACTTGACTGCATTTTTCATTTAGCGAGCAGTCCTGCTAATAAAGATTTTCGCAATTTTTTTTAACCTACAATGGTGTTTGTCCACAACCACATTACTCACAAGTTACAATTTTCTATATAGATCATCTATAATAAACATACATTTCCTCAGTTGCTTATATCACAAAATCATAAAACGTAGGCAGCATGGTGGCATAGTGATTAGCCTCACAGCGCCAGAGTCTGGGTTCGATTGCTGGCTTGGATCACTGTCCATGTGGAGTTTGCATGTTCTCCCCATTCTGCATGGGTTTCTTCCAGTACGCCATTTTCCTCCCACAGTCCAAAAATATATGGGTTAGGTTGATTGGCCACGTTAAATTGACTTAGTTTCTAAGGGATTAGCAGGATAAATATATGGGCTAACAGGGATAGGATGTGATTGTTGTCGGTGCAAGCTCAATAGGCCAAATGCATTCTATACTGTAGGGATTCTATGATTCTAAGATCTTCATCATTTATATTTACATTTGCAATATCACAAATTGCAAACAGAGGAAATATTTTTTCCAAATTCACTCTGACCTGATTTTTTAAAAACTGTAACGGCTACAGAGCTTGTTAATTTCAAGTTGCTGAATGCATAGACAATTTCTCTCTCATCCAATTTTAACATGCTATGTTATACAACCAAACGGCTAGTTAAACAATTTTTGAAGGGAAAAAAAACAGCAAAACAGAAATATTGCACTCTTATAGCACCTCCAAGTGGTTTGCAACCTACAAATTATAGCTGAAGTGTAGTCACTTCTGTTTTGGAGATGTTTCTTGAGGTTGGCTGAACATCGGAAGAACTCTCTGTGCTTCGTCCAATAATGCCGCAGGACCACTGACATTCACCTGAGCAGGCAAATGGGTGCTTGGTTCTGAGAGCTCCACTGATGTGCCAACCGAGATTACTTGTTCAAGTCTTACTGTGGGGTTTGAAAACAACCTTCTGGCACAGAGGCACAAGTTTTACTATTGAATCAAAAAATAAAACATAGGAGAGCGATAAAACTTTAATCTGCAAAAGGACAGTGAATGAAATTAGGATGCATAATATTTTCTCAGCTTAAATTTTTATGAATAAACATTATCAAGACAGATTTCTTAATTTACATCGGGTCATTTGATTATTCAATTAAAATGTACTGAAATATTGCTGAAAGGACACAAGTGTAAAGCCCTATACAAGAAATAAAATGTTTCAGACCCCAAGTCATACTGGTTACATCAAAATAAATATCACTTGAATCAATGGGTTCTACTCTTCAGTTTATATATAATAGCTTTTGTTTATATAGCACACTTAACAAAATGAAATATCCTAATCTCCTTCTCAAAAATATTATAAAACAAAGTATCACACCAAACCACATGAGGAAATAATGAGCCAAGTGACCAAATGGTCAAAGAGGTAGGTTTTAAGAAGTGTCGCATCAGAGAAAAGCAAGGGAGAGACGTGTAGAGAGTAAATTCTAAGCTTAGAGACATGGCAAAAGAAGCCACAGCCACCAAAGATGGGGAAATTATAATTAGAAATGCACAACAGTCAGAATTAGAGGAGAGCAAATATTTCAGAGAGCTGGAGAATATGAGAGACAGGGAGGTGCGCAGTCATGGACAGATTTTCAAACAAGGATGAGAATTTTAAAATCAAGACTAGGAGTTGATGTCAGTCAGTGAGCATAGAGGCATCAACAAATTTGCTGCAAAGTAAAACATGGGGAGCAGAATGAAGCAATAAAAACTGTTGAGCACTTCAGGCTAGGAATTCCAACAAGAATCTTTAGAAATTTTAAAAACTCAAAACTTTTGAAAGTGCTATCTGCTTTTCCGACTACATGTTGTTAATCAGATTAAGATGGTCTATAGCTTTAATTCTATACTCTTGCAACTACCCAAGACTTATTCGTCTGTTGGCAGGTTCATGCACTCAGCTGCAAACCAATCGCACAATTCCTGGAACTATAAGATCAGTTTCTAGGGATTAAAGATTTACTGCTTATAATGGATCTTCCAATCCAGCAGTCTAAAGTTTGCCAACAGCATTCTGTGCAGGACTGAGATAGTAGTAGTTTTAAAATATTTTTATCCCAGTTACTCTTTCTTGGAGCAGGCCCACATGTTTGGTCAGCACTCCTCATATGTCAACTGTCTTTCATCACTTTGTTTCAGAGGCGAGCATGGACAAAAAGCCCCAGCAGACTCTTAAGCTATGAGCGATAGCACATGCAAAACTGGACCTACTGGATTGTGATCTGAGGCAGATGTTATCCTTTTCCTACTCTATCCTGTGGACCAAATGCCAATCACACACCCATTTCAGCCTACCCAAAAGTCTGAGTTCATCAGAAACTAGATTCAAATCCAAAATCTTCCCTATTTCTGAGAGCTTAATGTCACAACTTTCTTGAAATTATGACTGCTTCACAGAACTGACTCGAAACACTGCTAATAGGTTTACAAAATATTTTACTGTGGATCTGTTTTTGAAAATACAGTTAGCCAGCTTCAACGTTGTAAGTCTCACAACACAAGTTTAAATCCAACAGTTTTATTTTCAACCGCTGCCACTTCATCATCTGATGAAGAAGTAGCATTCTGAGAAGTCATGATTCCAAATAAATTATTGGACTTTAACCTCGTGTTGTGAGACTTCTTATTGTGCCTATCCCCGTTCCCTACCGGCATCTCCACATCACTGCTTCAATGCATTTCTTCAAATCTGATGCAAATTAGTAATTTAAATTTGGCAGATCAGAATTGCATCAACAACGTACTATATGTTCTATACAAGTCACTATTATCGATCTGAATAAAACATACAGAATCTCTTTCTGTAAAAAATTCTGTACAATGACAAAGCTAGATTCAGTGTAAAGTTATCAAATGACAAATACGACACCACAGCTATAGTCCAAGATATAGGCAGCATTGATTTTTCCTTCTAGCAGAGAAAAAGAATCTTGAAAAGTAAAAAAAAGTCAAAGCAAGGGATTAATTAAAATATTGATTAAACAAAAATCAAGGGCCAGAAACAGAACAAGTCCAGCGCAAAGGCCATTTGACCAATTATGCCTGTGTTGACTCATCGAAACAGATATTTAATGAAACCTGTTCTTTCCCCTGCTCAGAATCCTGTGTATTTTCTTTTGCAAGTATATAATCAAGTTTTTTTGCAAGTTATAGAAATAGAAGGCAAAAACGAGAGGTTATTTGCAAGTTTTACTACAGCTCACGGCACCAGGGACCCGAGTTCAATTCCCAGCTTGGAGTTTGCAACATCTCCATGTATTTGTGTAGGTTTCCTCTGGGTGCTCAGTTTCCTTCTACAGTCTGAAAGACCAGCTGGTTAGATGCATTGGCCATGCTAAATTCTCCCTCAATATATCCGAACAGGTGCTGGAGTTTGACCACTGGGAGATTTTCGTAGTAACTTCATTGCAGCGTTAATGTAAGTCCACTTGGGACACTAATAATAAATAGATAGATAAATAATAAAACTTTTGACTTTGCTTCAACTTTATTATCTGCTGGTCAGATTCAAGAACTCTGTTTATGTCTTGTGTTGCTCAGAAGTTTGAAATAATCACTTTTAGGTTCAAATGCTGAACATTTCTCAGATCATATACAGACTGATACATTGTTAGTTTGACACACAACTATAGTGATGTGGCACTCTGAATATGGAGACACAACAGAACACTGATATTATCACTGGCCTAGTAATTGAGAGCAAGATCCAGGGACGCAGGTACAAATCCTGCCATGACAGATGGTGACAGTTTAATTGCATAAAAACAACTTGCAATTAAAAGTCTAAAGATGACAATGAATAAAAACATTGCCAATTGTTGTAAAAACCCATCTGATTCACTAATGTCCTTTAGGGAAGGAAACTTACCATCCTTTTCTGCTCTATGTGTAACTCTTCATCTATAGCAGTGTAGGTGACACTAAAACGCCCCCTGAATGCCTAGCCAATGATGTTCATGTCCCTTTGTAAAATTTTTAAAAATTTTATACATATATGTTTGTATGAATATAGGTTCCTAAACCATATTGGAATAAAACAACAATACAACAGGTGCCACATTTAACAAAGGAACACATATTGATTATGCTACCTACAATTCTCAGTGGCTTAATATGTATTTCCCCTTTGGTAGTCATACAACAAATACAGGCTAAGAGAAAATGACCATGAATGCTTAAGAATTGAAATAAAACAGAAATAGACAGTAGTCTAGACAAGCAGCATTTGTGGAGAAACACTTAACATTATAGGTTAATGAAATTTTGAAAGAACTTTCTTAGACTGATTCCCAATTCTGCTCTCGCCGAAACAAAGACATTCCCTTTGAACAATTACAGTTTATGGGTGTGTTTTTTCGTACTCCCTCAGTTCACATGCATTTCATTCAATTAAAAAAAATTGTTTGACTCTACATCTATAAACCAGCAGCATAAATTTCTTCTTGGAAGGGCTTATGAACATTAAGATTCCCACAGCCAAAGAGAAATGAATGAATTGGCAGCAAGTTGGTATCCTTCCATTAAATCTGCTTTCAATATCTTTCACAAGGATTTTTGCCCAGAGTTCCATTTCCAGGCAGTATCACTTTTTCTCATCCCAATGACCTGACGCGTGATCATAATATTTAGAGGGAATCGATGAAAAGGTTCATCTTTAAGAAATACTGATTAAGCTGCTCTGACAATTTTAAGGGAGCAAGAGCACAAGTGCAATCCTAAAACAGGTTTAAAACAAAGCTTGCATACTCAAGATGCCAACTGCCTGTTTTAAGTGAATTACTGCGTTCCAATTTGGCAGTAGGTAGTCAAAAATACAGGAACAGAAGTTAGGCACTCAGCCACTCAGTCCTGCTCTACCATTCAATTTAATCCACAGCTGATCAGAATCCCAACTTCATTTACCTATTTTGCTCTATATCTCGCGATACACCAACTCAACAATCTACTGATCTTGATCACAAACATTTTAATTGACTCAAAATCCATGGCTTTCAGTGACTATTCCAGATTTCTGTTACCCGTTATGTTAAAAATTATTTCCAGATTTCACTCCTAAATCACCTAGTTTAATTTCAATTCTACGTTCATCTCTGACTCCACCAGAGGAGATAGTTTCTGCGTATCTGTCCTATCAAATCAGTGAATCATTTTAAATACCAATTAGATCACCACTCAATCACCTCAATTCAAGGGAATGTAAACTTACATCAAGGAAGCTAGTTCCGAGAAGTTAACCCTTTTAGTTCTGGTTTCATTCTGGTGAATCAGCCTTTTACTCCACACTAACGGCACCCCCCCCCCCAGTCAACTGAGATAACATAGACACTCATCAATCTTTGGTGTACATGTTTATTTTCAACTTTCAGAGGAAAAGAACTTCCAAAAAGGAGTTGATATCAAGTATACCTGCCAATTTAAGAACTTACCTCAAATTTCAAGAAAGTAAGACAGTGTAGTATATTGCACATGACAGCTTATTTTTCCAATACTTTTATTTCAATACTACTCTCATATAACCAAATATCATAAAGTCTACAGTAACTGAAGTAATACTAATATCTTATTGGTTTCCCATTTGAAACTCTTCAAATCCCAAGTATAGGTTTCAATTTCTTTTATGGGAAATAGTAATTTCTATATTTATTAAAATATTTAAAGATTTATTAAAGTAAATGACTTCATGCTTCATTTAATTGAACCATCTTCCACATACTGAAAGTTACAATTTGATTACAAGCAAAATACCTAGAAAATAGCAGAAGAACAGGCCATTCAGTAAAGCTTGGCCTTTTCCCATCTGATCCCATCAGTAAAACCCCCTATCCTTTCCTATTTCAACAGATAACTATTTCTACTTCACTCACTACATCCACCAATAGCCAAAAATCAGAGCACTCCCTGCCGACAAACCTTTAATTTCTGTTATTGCACGTAACCCAACTTTTCTGATGATGTGTACAGCCTACATCTATACCAGCACTCGTTTCAATTGCAATGCTGATCTGCTGTGACTTCAGAGCTGCCATCATTTTCAATGGGAGTTACTGAGCCAAGATTCAAGCCTGTGCCCCTTGGCTTCAGTCACAAAGTAATATCACTAAGAATAGGTTAAGAAATAAATTTAACAGATTGCACAAAACAGCGTAACTTACGTTTATTGGGGTAACAATGTCTTAAGAAACAAGCGAGATTCAAATTAGGTTGGTTGCTCCAGTCTAAATTGCTTATAAGATTTTTGTGCAGAAGTTGTGAAGAATTGCTTCAAAAGAAATTTAAACAGTAGGTCATGAGGTCAGTAGCAAGCGTGGATCAAATAATGTGCGCATGCTGTGAAAACCAGAAGTGTTACACTGTGCATTTCTACTTTATTCCCCCTGACAATAGTCTTTTAGGAACTCCAAACCGGTCAGAGATCAATCTGCGCCTTTAAGCAATTTCATTTGCCTGGGGCACAGGTGTTTTAACTAAGAGCAAGTTGTTTTCTCTGTGACACCTTTGCTCGCCATGCTGTGAATGGATTTGCTGTGATCATCTGTTCAATGTTACGCCCACACTGGTGGTGAAAGCAGCTAATTCACTCACAACAGATTCCACGAAGCACTCACTGAATTGTCTGTTATTTATACTTACTGCAAAAGTATTTGTCAATCATCAACGCTGGTTGACGTAACTCTTATCCGCTCACAACGCTGAATGACTGGCTTAGGTTTCCAAGTTCTTCCAATTTTTTTTCCTAATTTTCAGCACCTGCAGGTTTTTATTTTGATGCATTATGATATGGGTGGCACAATGGTACAGTGTTTATCACTGATGCCTCACAATGCCAAGGGCACGGACTTAGTTCCCGCTTATATTAACGTTTGTGAGGAGTTTGCATGTTCTCCCTCTGCCTGCGTGGGTTTCCTCTGGGTGCTCCGGTTTCCTCCGGGTGCTCTGGTTTCCTCCCACAAGTGTGAAAGACGTACTGGTTAGGTACACTGACCATGCTAAATTCTCCTTCAGTGTACCCCAATAGGTGCCAGAGTGTGGCAGCTAGGGGATTTTCACACTAACTTCATTGCAGTGTTAACGTAAGCCTACTTGTGACACTAATAAACTTATTCTCAGAGAACTACAAGTCTGGAGTTTGGCAAGTATTGGGCATTTATTCCAATGCATCTTAAACAGGAAATGGCAAATTAAAGCCCCATTCCAAACTGGAGTACGTCTTCACACTTAAGTGCACTTCCAAACCCTTTGGATGAAAATCAATTCTGCCAACTAGGGTCATGCAATTGGCCTTTAATTCTTCGAGCTACTAATCTTCTATCAACCAACAGCATCAGACTAGATTAAGTGGTCATTCACGTTATTGCCTGTATTCAAGAACTAGAACAACAAAACATTTGTGAATCCCTTGATGATATGGCACTGCACAAATCTAACAGTTTACCCTAAATGGAAAGCAATTTGACTGTGAAGGAACTATAAAAAGGAAAAAGACTAGCATTTATGTGGCGTTTTTTTCGTTATATCCAAACATCCGTCTGCATTTTACAGCCAATTAAGTACTTCTAAAATGTAGTTACTGTTATAATGTAGAAAATATGGCCATCATTCATCCACAAAGCAAGTTTCCATAAACAGCAAAGAAGTAAATGTCCTGATCATCTGAATTTTGTCAGTTTTGCTGAGGGATAAATGTTGGCCAAAAAATGCTTGTCTTTCTTTGGAAATTAACGTAGGAACTTTTAAATCCAGCAGAGGGAGTAGATGGAGGTGCCTTTGTTTAACATTTAATTAAACAATGGCAAATTCAACAGTTCAGCACTCCCTCGGTTTTGCATAGAGTAACATGTTACGCACTTGAGACTCTGGAGTCAGATTTGAGCCAGTAGTGTTCAACTCAAAGATGAAAACACTATTACTCAACCCAGGCTGACATCTATGGGGAGATACCAAAGCTCATATGATAAAATGTAATACTGAACTGTATTCACCTGCCATGAGACAGGTGAACCAGGCAAAATGACGTAGCCATCGGTAGAACTAGGAGATCCTGCTGGCGTCCAAGGTGAGCCATGTCTATTGCTGGAAATTCCTGCTGATTGTTCTTTGACGTGTATGTGATGTGTATAATATTTCCAGTGAATTACTTCATTTTATCAAAGTAGGTGGAAAAGTCAGAACATGATTATATAATGCACTCTGAACTGAAGTGATGATGTACTTTGAATGCAGAGCTAACAAACTTCATTTTGCTGAAGATTAGAGAAATTATGTCATATTAAGGAATGAGAAGGAGGGTGAGAAGATTTGATCGGTGGAGGGGTGGATGGGGATGTTTTCATGACTTTGACTGAGGCAAGGGACAAGTTAAAAGGGAGCTGGTAAGCTGAAGCAGGGTGAAGGTTTAGCAGGGCAGCAAGAAGGAATGAAATAGGGCCCAAGAGGAAAGGCAGCTGCACAATGACGGGCACGTACAACTAATGCTATGAGAAAGTGTTACCAATGTGAGGAGGAGGAAGTGAAGAGGATTTGAAAGGCCATTTGGCCATACAAATTAAAGTTTTTGAACAGTTTTAAATGGAGTGAAACTTTATTGCCTGAGGTTACTGAATCAAAACTAATCTATGTAATGAGTGTAAAATAATTATCTACTAAAACAATGCTTTACTTAAATTTAAAATTAAATAGTAGATCTCCATTGTGTTGCTTGTGTTTTTTCTGCTTCTCTGTTTTGCATTGATCTGAAATCTCCTGTACTTTATTTTTCTTCAAAGATTGGTCGATGCTGCATGGCTTGATGCTGAAGGAGAAGCAGAGCACTGCAGGTTTAATTTATATGGCCAAATGACCTTTCAAATCCTCTTCACTTCCTCCTCCTCACATTGGTAACACTTTCTCATAGCACTAGTTGTACGTGCCCATCATTGTGCAGCTGCCTTTCCTCTTGGGCCCTATTTCATTCCTTCTTGCTGCCCTGCTAAACCTTCACCCTGCTTCAGCTTACCAGCTCCCTTTTAACTTGTCCCTTGCCTCATTGTCAGTCAAAGTCATGAAAACATCCCCATCCACCCCTCCACCGTTCAAATCTTCTCACCCTCCTTCTCATTCCTTAAACTCTTTTTTACCTGCATTAAAATATTGGAAAATCGAAATGTAAGTTTTAAAAAGTTGACACGTTTAAGAAAATAAGCTAAAAAAAAAAAGCAAGTCAGAATCTTTTTCCCAAAGCTGAGCTGTCTAATACTAGGGGGCATGCACTTAAGACAAGGGGGGAATTCAAAGGAGACATGAGGGACAAGTAATTTTATACAGAGTGGGATGTATCTGGAAAACAGTGCAAGTGGTGTTGGAGGCAGATACATTAGGGGCATTTAAGTGGCTTTTAGGTAAACACATGAATATGCAAGGAATAGAGGAATATGAACCAAGAGTAGGCAGAAGGGATTAGTTTAATTTGGCGTCATGTTTGGCACAATATCATAGGCAGAAAAGCCTATTCCTGTAATGTACTGTTCTATGTTCTAAGATGAAGACAAGATTGAGGCTGGTATCACCTCGTACAACAAATACATGGGATATTGATTAAATTGCCTCACGGTCATTATAATCTTGTGCTTTGGTCACCTAAAAGAGCTATTCTTTATTCTCTCCCAGACTGGAAAAAAATGTTCGACTCACCCAAAAAATTACTTGGCTGCTAATGGATAAGCAGCATTAAAAATCACAATGCTCAGGTGAAACATAGCTACATGAAACAGGCTCAATAAATCAACTAATATTGTATGCAGGTGAAAAGTTAGATAAAATGATCCAACAAAGTATTCACAAAATTTCCAAAATTGTCACAAACTGCCTACAGTTCCAACTTGTTATAAATAATCAAGATTACAGTGCCATGTAATCTTGGACTCAGCCAAAACGCAACAGCTGCTTAACATTAGATTTTTATATTGTGCATTTTGGCAGTCCACAAACTTACTGAACACTGCAAGATAACAAATTGAAAATTTTAAAAAACTGACTGAAAAACTGAGATGGGAACTATTTAAATAATTCCGAGAGGATATTGTCTATCACACAATATGATAATCATAACAGTTATCCAAAAATGCCCATACTACTTACAAAAAGCACCAACAACCATATATGACAACATGTATACATCATACATAAACGTATATTAACAATCTGATTGAAAGACGACCAACTTTCTAACCTTTTCTTCACTAGTACAACAAACAACACATCTATGACACCACAATGAGTGTATTCATTCATCTGAGAGCCTAGCCCTCAGAAAATCCATCAAGGAAAGAACGATCAGATTTCTGTCTTCATCTTGTCTGAAACTGATGACATTTTTTGTTGAGAAAGGGGTCCAAATGGCAGGTGTCAAAAAGGTTTAACTTCACACATGCAGCTAGAAGGCACAAGAACAGACATCAGCGTGTGGCAATGTCAGGGCTACACTTTAGCTGCTGCAGGAGTGCATATCTGAAAAGAGCAAACCTCATAATCTGTTACATCAATCTGGTGCCAGATGTTATTATCAGATCAAAGCTGGTGCTGTAGATTCATCCCCAGGAGAAATGCACATTCCAAGTCACCAAAAAGAAGAGGAGACAAAGTATGGCACCTTTGAAGCCTTGAGGTGAAGGCTGCTTGCACGGACGCATGCTATTAATCTCAACAGGCTTCACAAAGCATGCTAGGTCAAGTTCTACATCAAATGGTATTTTAGACTGATCAATTAAATAACTTCAAGTTTAAATACTTCAATGTATTTTAAGACCACATTGTTGGATTTAAATTTGATACAAATATGAACACATTTTACTGAAAGCTCCAGTAAAAGAGTCTCTCAGAATAAAATCTGTCTGCTCGGTCTTCCAACACCTGCATTGTGCAAATACACCACATGAATTAGCACAATTAGAGCAATGCAAATATCCATCATCAGAAATAAAACCGCTACGGTGGAAACGCCTAATTCTACCCCACAAGGTATTTGTTGCCAAGTTTCTATCAAAAATATTAACAATAAAATCTTACATCAATTTCCAAGAGAGGATACCAATCTTTAGTCCCAATTTATCTCTGTTCACAAGTGAATTAATCTGTATAACATTATTTAAGGTGAACACAGATGTTGCTGTTACATGTAATTCTATAAACTGTTAAAATTAGTGAATCAGTCAATTTTTTTGCAACTTTTTCTTTTCTCTTTCCTTCCTTAGGAGTTTGTATAACTTTCTCTCTTTGGAATTTTCCATCACTTAATTCAAAGATCATAATGATCAGGATTTTTATCATTCAAGGAAGAACCTCCTATAATGTACATGTATTTACAATAAATTGATTTGCAGATGTGCAAATCATCATTTCCATAAAAAGAATTACTATATCCAGCAGCTAAGCAATATAACATAGGGTCAGTCGGACCATAGCTGCTAGCCTCAAAAGTTTCATTTTATAATCTAATCCAGTGTAGTAAAGAGGGAGTGTTCCATGATGGAGTGCAGCCTTTGAACATCATGTTTTATCTGCCTGTTCTGGTGGTTTATCTGGGTGTTGATGACAATATCTAAACAGGAAATTAATTTCTTTCAGCTTTATACTATTCTTCCAACACTATTACTTCACATAAAGCAAAATCTTTCCTTCATTCCCCTTAAGAAATAATTGCCATTAGTCACACTTTCGTATGTGTCACCCTTGCTAAATGTAACGGCTACATGGTGGCACAGTGGTTAGCACTATTGCCTCACAGCACCAGGGATTCAGGTTCAATGCCTGGCTTGGGTCATCATCTGTGCAGAGTCTGCACATTCTCCTTGTCTGTATGGGTTTCCTCTGGTACTCCAGTTCTCTCCCACAGTCCAAAGATGTATGGGTTAGGTGGATTGGCCATGCTAAATTGCCCCTCAGTGTCACAGGAACTAGCTAGGGTAAATGCATAGGGTTAATGCATAGGGTTATGGTGATAAGGTCTGGGTGGGACTGTGGTTGGTGAAAACTCAATGGACTGAATGGCCTCCTTTCTGCACTGTGTGATTCTATGTATCAATGAATACCTGGTCCCTTTGAATTTTACATTAATCTAAATTAATTAAATTAATCTAAATGAAAAGGATCGGGCTATCAGGTATTGTTGGCATTCAAAATATTGTCCCAGATATTCCCAATAAAAAAGCTCCTTTCTTTTTTCCCCACTTGTTATCATTAATCATTAAGCTTCTGAAATACTCCCTGTTCTTTTCCATAGGTTTCACTTCTAATTCGATGTTTCAAAAGCAATACATCAGAGGATTCTTTCTCTGTGTAATAACAAAGAAAACATTTCCTGCAGAAATCAAATGAAAAATAGCACTTGGTACATTGAGACTTCCTATCCATCTAGTGGACAAACTGATCACATACCAAAGGGAAATATGCGATTTGGTCTGCTGAAATGCAAAATAAATTACAATTGCTACCAAATGGGCTTGTCAGTCAACTAAATCATAAGACTTTAACATCCTCCTTCCGTCCCTACACCCTCAAAAAAAAAGAGGGTTGAATTGGGTAGGATATTTACCCACAGCGCAGAGGGACCATCTGGCCCATCAACTCTCCAAAAGAACCTCCCACCCCACCCCACACCCCACACCCTTCCCTCTCCACTCTGTCCTATATCTGTAACCCCATGCATTTACCATGCCTAATCCACCTAATCTGCATATCTTTGGACTGTGGAAGGAAACCAAAACACCTAGAGGAAATCCACACTGACACAGGGAGAACCCACAAACTCCACAGTCACCCAAAGCCGCTGTGCCATGGGCCACATGTTAAAAATTCCAAAGCCAAATTGCTCTGAACTTGCCCACTACCAGTTATACTAGAGGCAGGCTGAGGAGTGGTGTTGAGAAAGTGAACTGTCTAGGAAGGAAGATCACTAATTTAAATGTTCTAATTAAGCTGCGTACCTTAGATTTCAACACTGCTCAACTGGGTTTCCTGACCCTCAGGAAAATCCAACAGCTGAAAGGCAGCAAAGACTGTTGGACTTGTACACACTGCTACTACTGTGCATCAGTGATAGAGGGAGAAGTGAATATTTAAGTTGATTGTTGAGATGTCAATTAAGCCAATTGTTTTGCAGTTTCTCAAATGTTTTTGGAGCTGCCCTCATCTAGTTAAGTAGAGAATATTCAATTGCCTTTTGGCTAAGATCAAGTATAGTATGGACATGCTGTGCTTTGTTGAAGTCATTAGGTTACATTTCAGCTTAATTTGAAGCAATTTTTAAAAACGGCATTTCAGCCTTTTTGCTGAGATGCAAGTGAGATCAAGCCGTGGAGGAGGAGCTATGCCTACTCCAATGAGTTTGAATCATGTAGATTAAGCCCAAGACAGGAGGTGAGAGCCTTGACTTGTCAGCTTGGATCGGGAATGTCTCATCTTGTTGAGGCTCTGAATTGGACTTGATTGGATTGAATTGGAATAAAACAAGATATCCAGTTGCCTTACTTGTGGCTTAGAGATAGTGAACATGCTTCAGAGAGTCAGGAGGGGAATTATTCACTGCAGAATTCCCAGTTCTGAGCTGCTCTTGTAGCCAGAATATTCAAATGGCAGGTACAGTTCAATTCCTGGTCAATGATAACTGCCAGCAATGTTAATAGTGGGGGATTCAGTCATGTTAATGCCATTGAATTGTCAAGAGGAGATAGTTAGATTCTCTTCTCTTTGAGATGGTTGTTGACTGGCACCTGTGCAGCATGAATGTTATTTGCTACTTAGTTGAGCTCAAGCCTGGATATTATCCAGATGTTGGTTTGTTGCATATGGACATTGACTGCTTCAGTTTCTGAGGAATCATGAATAGTGCTAAAATATTGTGCAATCATCTCAAATATCCAAACAATTAAATTATCCAGATATGACTCTAACCAGATTTCCCCTGCTTTATTGACTTAAATTTTTTGAGGGTTCCTTGATGCCACACACTCTCAAATGCTGCCTTGATGTCAAGACAGTCACACTCATATATGGGGTTCAGCTCATATGTCCATATTTGGATCAAGGCTTTAATGAGGTCAGACACTAAGTTATTCTAGCAGACCCCAATCTGAGCATAAGTGAGCAGGTTATTGCTGATTAAGTGCTGCTTGACACACTGTTGATATCTCTTCCATCATTTTACTTGAGTATTACATTCTGCAGTGTAACTTGATCAACGATGACCATTCAAGCCAGTTTTTAAAAGCAGGAATCGTGGGGATGCTGAAAACCACCATGTATCCTGTTTAAAAGAAACGCACGATGTTCCGTGGTCGTCTGTAGTCGTTTCCAAAACATGGCAAGATGTGCAATGATGCTGTTCAAAAGCATCAAGAGATGTGTTCAAAACATCGCAAGAAAATGCGACATTCTGTTTATAAGGTGCATTTAGTATGACAATGAGGATCTCTCAGCTCAGATGATGATGAAGCCATGAAGAAGAAAAGGTCTTTATGAAAGGAAAAGGTAAGATATATTTTTAAATGTACATAAATCCCATTTAGATTATGACTGTAGCAGCTTGCTTGGTCAGTGGTCCATGAAGGGGCAGCCACTTTGTAAAAGTACATCACCAGAAGAAAAATTTTGAAAGACACTGATTTAGACTAAAAGCAGCTTTTACACAAAATAGCCCAAAACAAGTTTTTTTTTTTACTTGCTTTATAAAACCCTTTTCAATACAATCCATAGAATCCCTACTGTGCAGAAGGTGCCATTTGGCCCATCTAGTCTGCTCTGACCGTAATTCCACCCAAGCCCTATTCCCATAACCCCATGTATTTACCCTTCTAATCCCCCCGACACTAGGATCAATTTAGCATGGCCAATCAACCTAACCCCCACATCTTTGGACTGAGAGAGGAAATGGGAGCACCCGAAGGAAACCCACATAGACACGGGAGGAGGACTGCAAACTCCACACAGACAGTAGTGACCCAATGCCGGAATTGAACCCGGGTCCCTGGCAGTGAGGGGCAGCAGTGCTAACCAGTGTGCCCTGGCTCACCTGCACTGGACAGATAATTAGTTTCTTTTATTGGCATGTCTGACTTTTAATAAACTTGTTATTTTATTTCTCATTTATTAAAACAATATTCAACAATTTCCACACAACAGAATCTCCAAGTCATCCCATAAACTGTCCATAACAGAGCTACTCCATGTCGAATCTTGTAATATTTTACGTCAATATCAATTTAAGTTGCAGACCTGTCTAAAATCAATGTTCTCCTTTCAGGCAATACTTTTACAAATGCAGTCAATCAAGATGAAGGGCTTAAGGTTCATTGCTCAGACCACCACCATGAAGAGTAATAAAGAAGCTAAATCAGATGAGATGACATCAAGCTAAGGTTTTAAGAGCTGAAGAATGTCAGAGAAAGACAAGTCTAAATGAATTAGAGTAGGCGATTGTGTATGAGTTTTGATTTCAAGTTACAACTGTATCTCAATACATTTATCTGGAATGATTTCATAAAATAACCATTATTTAAATAAAAATTTGCTTTAATGAGAGTTTCTGAAATTAATAATGAAATCCTGCATTTTTCTAACATCATTCTAAGAAAGTTCGTGGATTACTACAAATTAAATATTCACAGTGCCTTTTACCAGTCAGGTCATTTTCTTCAATTACCTAACTACACCATAGTTTGGAACCACAGCAATGATGGAGGTTTCCAGTTGCTTCTTTTTAATATGCAAATTAAATTCCAAGGAAATACTGCTTTGCCCTATTTCCAAACAGTTCATACACAGAATACACATGAAGAGCTTCTTCTACAGAGTTGTACAGACCAATGTGATTTTTCACTCAATTTAATTATTATGATTTCTTTTAAATCAAATTTTTCATACATACACACACAAACACACAGACATTGTTAAAATAAATGCACAGTATAGGTTTTTACAACAAAATAGTTTGTATCAATATTTCAAATAATAACTATATTTGGACATGTCCAAAAACTCTTTATTTGAGGAACATTCAGCTTATTTAAAAAGGTCTGCCTTCTCTCATGATCATAAAAGGATTTCATGGCAACAAAGAGTCTGGCAAATAAGCCAGTGTAGCACTTGGTTTGACAAGAAACATATTCCTCCACAAATTACAAAGAAATCTTAAGTACACACAAATTTAAAAAGCCAAGTACAGACAGGATGTTTGCAAACTTCACGATAAATGCCCTAGCTGAGCAACTTTTGTCAAATAATGTCTAATTTAAATAATGATGCTTCCCCACCCAACCCATTGTTCAGTATTTCATAGAATCCTTACAGTGAAGGAGGCCATTCGGCCCGTCAAGTATCCATCCACTCTCCAACAGAGCACACTACACAGGCTCTATCCCCATTACTCACATATTTGTCCCAGTAATCCACACATCCTGGGGCACCAATGAGCAACTTAGCATAGGCAATTCACCTAACCTGCACATCTTTGGATTGAGGGGGGAAATCGGAGCATCGGAGGAACCCATCCAGACACAGGGAGAATGTGCAAATTCCACAGACAGTGACCTGAGGGCAGAATTGAACCAGGTCCCTGGTGCTGTGAGGCAGTAGTGCTAACTACTGAGGCACAATTCTGCCCAAAGACTACCATTATTCTATTATAAGAGGGTTAGAGGTTTGAATGATTTTGAGATATTAAAGCTAACTTCGCCAGATATTCTATCTTTAGTAAAAACATGGTGCAGTTCGAGGAGTATGAAATAATAGCTCTTACTTTCGTGCTACCAGTCCAGGTGAGCCAGTTATATTTTTCCTTATTATATTTTTATTCACAAGTGATAAGCAACACTAGGTCCAAACCTTGACCTGCTGCAAACCTGATGGTAATGGTGCTCTCACAATGGTGTTAGGTTGCAAATTCCAGGATTCTGATGCAGCAACAATGAAAGAAGAATTATACGTAAGCCCATACACAGTGAGAGTCTTGGGAGAGAGAATCAGATCATTTTCTTCAATTAACTAATTACACCTCAGTTTGGAACTACTATAATTACAACGCAGTTACTTCTCTTTAATATGCAAACTAAATTCCAAGGAAATACAGCCTTGCCTTGTTCCCAAGCAATTCATACACAGAATGCACATGCAACAATGTCTTCTACAGAGCTATACAGATCAAAGCACTTTCACCCATTATGACTATGAAGACTTTTTAAAATCAAGTTTTCCATATATATCTATAATATATACACACACACACTTCTTAAAATAAATGCACAGTATAGGTTTTTATAACAAAAGAGTTCATAGCAATATTTCAATAATAACTGTATTTGGACATGTCCAAAAACTTGTTATTTGAGAAACATTTAGATTATTTAAAAAGGTCTGCCTTCTCTTATAATCATAAAAGGATTTCGTGGCAACAAAGAGTCTGGCAAATAAACCAGAGAAAGCATAAAACATGGCCACTTGGCCCTTTGTGCCCATGTCAGTTTTTTGCAAAAGCTAATTCTATACCCCTGCTCTTTCCCCATTACCCTGCAAAAATTTCCTTTTCGAGATACATCCAATTCCTTTCAAAAAATTACTGTTGAATATTCGTCTATTCATATGTTGTTGCTTTTCTGTATCTTTCTTAGTGCTAGGAGTCACTGGAGGGAAGGGGGAAATTAATAGCACTGAAAAGAATTTCCATCCTTCTGTACAAAAAGTGTAAAAGTTTATTTATTAGTGTCATAAGTAGGCTTACACCAACACTGCAATGAAGTTATTGTGAAACTCCAGCTCCTGTTCAGGTACATAGAGGGAGAATTTAGCATAAACAATGCACATAACCAGCACCTCCTTCAGACTGTGGAAGGAAATTGGAGCACCTGGAGGAAACACACACAAACACAGGGAGAACATGCATATTCCTCAAAGACAATGATCCAAGTCAGGTTCCCTGGCTCTGAGGCAGCAGTGTTAGCCACAATGCCATTATGCATAGGTGCTTGTGATTAGGAAACAATAATGACCTAGAATTGATAATTTAACATTGAGCCATTTATTGCACAACTAATTGATGAAATACCGAAAGATATCCAATGCACAACCAACCTCCCAAAAAGGGAGGGGCAATCGAAATTGGTAAGAACAAAAGAAAAGTTTAATTTGAATTTTGGGAAGCAACAGGTTTCTCTTTAAAATATACTATTGAGCGCATAAACACAATAAATGTGAACAGATGAAGCTGTACAGAGAACTCTTTATAAACAATCTCAAGCCACATAATGATCTCAGTGATGAGTGAGAAGAAAAATGCTGGATTTGGTTGTAGAGATACGAGTCAGGACAAAAGCATTCAGCATTGTAAAAATCTAAATTTCAAAGCGATGAACCATACATACACAGTTAAATGCAGAAAACTGGACATGGCTGCCAAAGTTGCCCAACAGTGAGAGCTGGCGAGAGAATTAAAAAAAAAAGCAAGGGAGGATAAAGGAGTTGACTTAAGGGAATAGTTGGAGTTGGCCATGGGAATAGCAAGGCTGGTAAGTATAAGGGCAGATCCAAGAGCACAGCAAGACACGGACACTCTTTGTCTTTGCCATTGATATGCAAGTCCTGTATGGTTTTCACAAAAGTGAAGGACTGTATGTGAAAGACTTGATCAAAATTGGTTTTAGCAACTCGCTCAACCATTTGACGAATTGATGTTCTGCAGATCTCATTGATAAGATCGGGCAAAAAGGGGACATCGTTTTTGAGAGTCCTGGACAGCCCAAACATACAGGACTGCACGTTACCCTTACACAAGTCCAAACAAGTATTTTTGCAGCTTCAGTGGTCAAACTTAGCAGCACATCCAACGGACACGAATTTGCATCAGTCATTAAGAATGGCTTGCATTTGTTGATATAGTCACAATTTGTGAAGGATGACTATTTACAGTGTGGTTATCTACTGAGGCAATATTGTGGCACAAATGAATCAAATCAAAAACTAAAATAAATCGGGGCAACTTAGGCCAGGTACAGTGTAGGCATTGCACCACACATTACAATAATATTTTCAGCAATATAATCAGAGTTTTTTTAAAAGTTCTTTTTTTTCTGACTCATCTCTTTTAGTCCAATCTTTCCTTCTGTTTATTTCATTTTCTCTAAGTAATTGAATAAAATACTTTAATGGACTCCAGTTAAAACTCTGCACTGTCCATTACTGAAATTGATTGATTAAGATGAAATTGATTGATTAAGTTGCTTGTCCTGTTCGAACACGTCCCAAATTCCCTGCAGAGGATGAAGGAAATGGCTCGCCACTGCAGGTTTCAGTGCAAAACTTCCTCAAAAGTCTGTGGCAAGGGCAAAGGTATTGAACAGCCGAAAGCAAACTCTGGTCCATAATGTTGACTACTGCTTGATAGCATTATATTCTGCCTATGGATATTCCATACTTGTTAAAAAAAAATTTTATTCCATCCAAAAATCTAAATTAAAATTGAATCCAATTCATAGTCCCCACAAGAGGGACAAACAAGTTCCAAGCTGACAAAATGAGGCATTGCACTCCATCCTGGGCTTAATCTGATGCTTCATATTATCTAAAAGATCCAAGGTGGTTTTGGAAAATTGCATCAGGCAATGCCTCACTTTCACCTGATGGGCTACTCTAATCCTGTACTGTACTCTGCCCTGGGAGCTCAACCTACCCGATTACCAAGTCTTCCCTATCCTGCACTTCACAAACAAACGTGGGTTGTGCCAATCAGCCAGTTTGCGAAGTAACGTAGTAACTGCATCAGCCAATTCCATCCATATAACGCTAGGGGTCAGGAAGAGAAGATCTCAAACTCAATACTAGGTTCATCAGCCACCACCAAATGCATCAGAGGACTCAAGAAATGTTTGATGAAGAGACTCTAAATAACTCTGGCTTTTAAATGAGCTCCTTTTCACCGCTCAGTGTCACATATTTTTGTCTTCCTTTAATGTTATTATAAAGTAGTTCAATAATGTCTTCATTACATAAAGTTCTGACAAAGTACTAAACATTTTGTTGGAAAATCAGCTTTATATATATGATCCTACTGAAGAGGATTGTATGTGTTACTACAGCAATATTTAATGTCAAGAATATGGGATTCTAAATTCATGATATTTCTTTATTAAGCACTACTGCATTATATTTAACACATGCAAAGTAATGGTTGTGCATTTTCAACCTGACACTTTTGGTGCCAAGGTTGGTGGTTGACTAAAGTTGATTAAACTAGTGCAGGATATAAGTATTTCATTCTTTCTGATTGCTACCCCCAGGCAGAATCATGCAGGTCTAAACCCTGAACCATTCAACCTCATCCTTATTGTAATCAAATCTCAGCAGCCTGTCAGCATGATCTCCAGTGACACAAACCAAGGCAGTTGATAAAAACACATTGTGTGGTGTATTTCATATTTGAAATAAAGCGACAGGTCACCACAAAGACAAAAACAAACATTCTTGTGCTGTAAAGTGTATTCATATTTAAGTAGACAGTTTAAGGTGTTGCAATATACCACAACCATGCAAAATGATAAGAATATTTTTTGCCACTTTCCTTTTAATAGTCATTTCTCTATACAGATGAATAGAGAAAAGATAAGTCTTGATGTGATTTCAACATACAATGAAAGGTTAATGTGGAATAAACTTATTACATTAAAAAACAGAATCTCCCTTTCTCCTCAGTGAAACAGTTAGCTAAAAGACAGAATCCTTTGAAGAAATGCTTTGTCTCCAAGCCGTACCTACACTTGGATAGAGTGAAATCAGGCAATTAACCCATGTACAACTGCAAAAATAAATCTTTGTCCTTCAATTATGGACCATAACGCATTTCATCCTAACCAGCTCAATTTTTCCAACTTTTTGAAAATACTGTAATCCCCAGCAACACCTGCAATTAATTCTTTTTCAAGGACTTGCGAAAGGATGCAATATAGCCAAATGATTTGACAGACAACATTTAATACCAAGGGATTCACATCAGCCATTTCCTTTTAAAAGGAGTCTTTGATGTTGACTCTCTTTAGTGTACTTCTTTCATGGTACATTAATAAAAATAATGGCAACTCAAAAGAGTAATCCGAGTCTCAAGGACGCATCTAAAGTTACAGCATGGCAGGTACCTGATGAAATACAGATTAATGCTGTTTGAATAGAAAATGAATGCCACAGGTTCCATGTGCCAATCAGGTAAATAATATGAGTGCCATTGAACGACTTTCATTTCTGCAACCAGACCTGCTGTTTTCACAGCCCCGTGTCCTTGAGGCTCAATTATCAAAACGTGGAACCGAATGTTAACCATACCTAACAGGCAGTGATGCAGAAGGAAAAAAAGTAAAACATAACATGAGAAGCACATGGGTGGAGCCAAACCAAAACAGGTATATAAAATGTTGTAAAAATGGGTCAACAGGTAGACAGATGCCAGCTAGTTTAGGCCAACTGAGAACAGATGATAGAGATGAAAGTCATGAATAATAAAGGGGATTAAGCAAAAGGTTATAGGGTTTTTGGATGGAGAAGGAATACTGTAAATTTTATTTAATATTGAACCCAAGTGCGTTTTGTCCTCAGCTTTAAAAAAGCAAATTCACTTTGCCAGTTTTCTCTGTAAGTTTCACCCATCATGACTCCATCTTCTCAAATCTTTTAATGAGTTTGATTTAAATAAACAGTTTTATTAAAAAGAGAGTTGTTCAATACAAGAACAACAGATTAAATATAGATCACACGCTCTTATCTTGATCCTGAACTTCTGAGGCAAAGGGCAATTTTTTTTTTAATTCCCCAATTATAATTGTCCAGATTTTGCAAGCAGCAGCTAACGAATGGTTGTCACCCTTCACCATGAAAAAAGTTGCTAATAAAATTTTGGAGACCACAGGTTTCCTCTTTTGAGGCTCTGAAATTCAGCACCTTGAACAGGACATATATTAAATGGTCAAGGAATAATGAGGCTGATCAGTCAATCACACTGAGAATCCTCACAGATGGCAAAGCAAGCAGTAAAGAACAGGGATTGCAAATTACATTTAAATCATTGTACAGAAAACAAAATATAGATTGGAACATTTTTAGGGCAGCATGGGGGTACAGTGGTTAGCATGGCTTCCTCACAGCGTGCCACAGACCTGGATTCAATCCCAGCCTCGGGTCACTGTCTGTGTGGAGTTTGCATATTCTCCCCACGTCCACCCGGTTTCCCCTCTCAGTCCAAAGATGTGCAGGTTAGGTTGACTGGCCATTCTAAATTGTCCCTTAGTGTCAGGGGGTTAGCAACGTCAATATGTGGGGTTAGAGGAATGGGGCCTGGGTGGGATTGTGGTCAGTGTAGACCTGATGGACTGAATGGCCTCCTTTTGCACTATATGGATGCTATGATTCTATTTATATGGCATTAAGGGAGAAATTAAATGTAAATCTTTAACCCTAATTTTTATTTATTTAAAATCTCTAACATTAATTTTCAGGGAATAAGACTCCACACTTGTAAAATAAAACTTTTAGGACAGAGGAATTGCTCAGCAATAATTATCACTTATTCCGTCAGAAGAAATGCACTCACTTCTGACTGAAAGTTTAAGCCTCATTCTTCAGTCATTTGTGCAGTAATAGTAAATATTTAGTTTCATTCACAATGATATCCGTGTAGATTCCATCTTCAAAAATTGCAGCAGCTCATCTTCTGAGAAACAGGATTTTTGGACAGCAACTTCTAGATTTCTACATTTATTTGCACAGATGCAGATGTCTGAAGTTGCTGTCCGTTAGCCCAGTAATAATGGTGAGACTTGACAACATTTTTAGTCACAATCATGTTTCTTAAGTGCTGCCTTATTTGATCATCAAGTACCTTACAACACAGCATCAGTGAGTTCATGAATAGTACAACTGTGTACTCTAACAGCTCAGGCAGAAAGAAACTTTTCCACGTTTAAAATGTCCAATATGGCCAATGTCCCTCAAAAGAAAGCCTAAAAGATTCAAAGACAGCTAAAAGTTTGGCTTGCCATTCAACCTTCCTTTCCTCTATTGGAGGAAACCAACACAACTCAAAAGTGCAACACAGTTGATGAGTTTGAAATGGTGTTAACAACAGCATGGGGTACAGGAGAGAGAAGACAAGGATTTACCATGGGGTTAACACAAATTTGGTAAGCAAGTCAATCCTCCAAGCTATTTCAGTATAAGAGCTATTAGGAATTAGAATCCATAAAAGACACAAAATATATGAATTAAAGCAGTCAACAGGACGTTAAATAGAAGTAGGGACATCAAAGTCAGAAACAAATGCTTCTTCCCCAGTATTATTTGGCATAACATAGTCTAGCAAAAAGCAGTTCAAAAGTATGTCAATCCTGAATTTCATCATTTTTAAACTGCTGCTGGGAATGAAGATGGATCACAACTTTATAAGAATTCAAACACTGGAAATTCAGCAACACCCGGGAATAGAAGATGTAAGGTATTATTCCTGAGCACAATGCTATGATTTACATTTCCCTTTCAGTTAAAAGATTAAGACGTCCAACTGATTCTATTAAAATTGAATCTCAGTATTTTTATTATAATGAACTGATGAGGATATTCAACATGAATACTATATTTTACAATTCAAAGGGCTTTTTCAAATGAGTATTCAAACTGATCTGTGAGCAAAGCAGCCCAATTCCTTATACTGAGCCTACAACAAAGAGATTGTTAGTATTTACTGTGAATAATGAAACTGAAGGAGACTAATTCACATCAAGAACACAAACAGTTGGCGCAGAGAAATAACAAACAACTCAGCTGGAATGTATAAAATTTGAGATCTGTTTTAAAGGTTGAATAGAATCTTTAAGAACAGATACAGCAACAAAGCTACTGTACGTGCAGCAGCTTAGATGCGGGATGAAATTCTTTGAATTCTCAAAACAAAATTCTGAACTTCAAATCTAACAAGTGTTTGACAATGTTTTAGTGTTTGACAATGTTTTATGCCCATTTGAGGGTTCACAATTAGTCTGCCTAATGAAAACAATGAATAAAAATGATCATTTAAGACATCTGCTTCAGTTATAGTACACTGCACCTTTGGCTTGAACAGATAAAGCTAATAAATAACAGTCAGAATCAATACTGGTGTTGGCAATGGATAAAGATTTGTTACAGAAAACCTCATGACTAGATGAAATTTGCACTGGGCAGAAGCCCAATACAAATCCCAGTCAATAACAAAGGATCCGGTAGAGAAGCTATGAAAAAAATCTTTATATTATTTATGTTGGACTAGAACACATAAAAGCAGGAGAACAATCATCACTAAAAGGCACAGTAAGAAATATTTGTTTTTCATTTGTGATTAGTGTCAAATAAAGTCCAGATGGTATTTATAAACTCAAAAAGTATCAGTTTCTTATGGCCTCTTTTTCACCACTATACTTGATTTAAATAATTCATTTACACATCTTTCCCCCAAAATACCTCTCTTGTTTTATTCACACTTTGCTTTTTTCACAAGATATTTATGTTTAAAAGTTCTGCAATATAATAACAGCACTAAAAGAGGAAAAGATAGGAAGTTTAAAAAAAAACTAAAATTCTGCTTCTAAAACTTTTGTGGAATTCAGTGTAAAGTTAAAACAGATGTCACAATAAATCAATTTTGATAGATCTATAATTTAAAAGTACTTGGGGGTCCTTAGTCCCTCTAAATATTTTTCTCCACCTTTTCCTCTTTGCCGCAAAAGAAATAATATTTCCTTTTTGTCAATGCATGCACCATCTCGCATATATGTTTTTATTTCCATTGCTTAGGAATATGATTCCAGGTTTCCAGTGGAGCGACTAAATAGGATGAATTCCCTATCCTGCTCAGAGTACAGTGACAGAAACAGTGAACAGGCACAAACTTTATTTCATCAATGCCAAGGCTAGTTTAGCTTTCTTTCAAATCTGGTTTAATTCTGAGAAATGATTTTAAATATGAGATTTTATTAATTACAACATAAACTATCACAGACATACTTGAGTTCATAAATTCAGAAGTATGCAGTACAAAATTTCTACTAAATGCAATGGATTTTTGAGAATCTATTTACTGCAAAGAAACCTCAGATGCACCCCTGATGTTTCAGTAGCTTTTTGCAATTGGGGACGAATACCACACTTTGGCTCAGCATCCTCTGTATAAGTAATGTTGATCGTGGAGACAAGAGAAGTATTATCCAGGTAGGTTAGAATTTGAGCAATAGGTGGCAAAGATAAAGTGCACAGATGGATTTCAGTTGAGATGAAACTTGATTATAATAATTCTGAAAAAGTTTACATCAGTAGCTGACAAGGGAAAGCCAGTTATAATCATCTAACAATGAAAGCAAAGAAGGGAATTTGGGTAGTCAGTTTAGTAGGAATAGAGGTAAAGAGGGGTAGGTCTTATCAACAAGAAGCACCAAGGACAGCATAGGGACTGCTGGAAAAAACTATAGACAGAGCTGAAAGCTTAAAGTAAGAATGTGATGGGAAAGCACCGGAAACAGAGATCGCAATTGTCTCAATCTTGGTGACCAAGATACCCAGCAGAAAAGAAAAGAAACCTGTGATTATCTGCCCTAGTGCAATAGATAGTTTTGATAAAGAAAGCTAAGTCTGAACAGAGTTAGGGATGCACACTTCTAACATTGTGACAAAGAATCCCATAGTTCAGAAGGAGGCCATTTGGCCCACCAAGTCTGCATCAACCACAATTCCACCTAGGCCCTATCCCCATAACTTCATACATTTACCCTAACTAATCCCCTGCCACTAAGGGGCAATTTAGCATGGCCAATCCACTCCTCTTGCACATTTTTGGGCCACTGAAGGAAACCAGAGCACCCGAGAAACCCCACACAGGCAGAGGGAGAATGTGCAAACCCCACCCAGACAGAGACTTAAGCCGGGTCCCCGGCGTTGCGAGGCAGCGATGCCAACCATTGTACCACTGTACATCATCTGTAGCCTCTCCTGTCTCAACTCATTTGCTGTAGAAAGCTCCATCCAGGCTTTGTTGCAAACTCAAGCTGTTCTAATTCTCTCCTCTCTGATTTATGAACTCCCATAAACTTGGGGCTCCTCCAAAACTCTCCTGCCATCATCATATTCTGCAACAAGTACTGCTCACCCATCATTCCTGGATCCCAGTCCAAGGTCTTTAAATTAAGACTCTCGTTTTTATGTATAAAGTCATTTAGGCACAATCCTCCTGATATCTGGAACTTCCTCCCTCACTCCTTTGCATTCTCATTGGCAGATATATCTTTAGCTATCAAAGCCCAAAGCTCTGGAATTAACTCTCCCTCAGCACATCACTTACACAAAATTGTTAATGATCCTCGTAATATCATCTTTAGCTTGATGATGAATTTTGTTTGTGTATACTAGTTGAATATTCATAGCATTGCACAAAAACATTCCTGATTGTCAGGACTTGTCTTCATTTTCCAAGTTTGCAGGAGTTTGAAAAGTAAGCTGTGATCTACATCAAAATACACTCAAAGCATAGGACTGCACTCGCGTTTTCCATTTATTCATGCCGCAGTTAGTTTCAGCTGCTGGCTTTAAACTGCCCAACACAATCAGCAGGAAAACGAGTGCCAAGAGTCTCAGAACATTTATTTTTTTCCTGTCAGCTGTGATCAATTTTCAAGAATTTGATGGTCTACTACTTCAAGTCTGAGGCAGGCATCACTGTCAATGGGTAAAATTTCCCACTTTTTAGCAACTCCTCATGATCATAAAACTCTTTTATAAATCAAATTAAGTGCACCTACACAATTTTCATTCCATCAGAGGCATCAGTGAACATACAGCTTGCAGATGTTCACAAACAAGTTTTATTTTGAACGAAGGATATCAGTTCTAATGGCAAACGTGATAATGAAGAAGTAAACTGAAGAGCGCTTATGCTTACCAGTAAACAACATCCAGTGGAGCAAAATATTTCCTACTAATCAGGTCAGCGAAGAAAGATTCTGTTTCCCTGCAAGCAGTTCCATTACCGATAACAATGGTCGAACAGCTTTAGGCAGAAGAAAAAAAATGCAAACAGTTCTATTTCCAAATTCAGAATGCAACCAAGAATTAAAATATTTCTCCACTCAATGAACGAAGTGAAAATTTGTTAATCTATTTTCCTTTGAGAAAAGTTTAAGTACTACATGAAAAGACTTCAAATTTAAACTGATCACATCACCTTTCTAATGAATTAGTTTGCATTATTATGTGCACCCTACAACTAAACAACTTGTTGAAAAATTTGCTTCAAAGCATAACTTTGTGACTTGGCATTTTGGCTTCTTGTATATAAAAAAAAAAGTTGTTGTGATATTTTCAGAGCCAGTTATCAAATAAAATTGCACCTTACCAACTAATTTATTGGAAGAATATTAATGTTTGAAGCTCCAATGCCAAAAGTCTGAACCGCATCTCAATTGATTGTATCATTCATTTTCAAACATCGATGATTGCAAATCCTGTTCAATTATTTTCCACTTTAACATAGACACATTGTATGTAATTAATGTTTTGTTTGTTCTTGATATATAGGCAAGACTGGCAAAATTTATTGCCAGTCATTTATTGCCTATCCCTCGTTGTTCTAAGAAGTTTCTGGTCTGCTTTCTCCTCAAATTACTGAAATCTTTGCAGATCAACACATATTAAATTTATATAATTGGATTACTGGGATATAAATTGGAACTGTAAATTAACAACATTTGAAGGTCCTTTATTCTGGAACTTACGCTTAAAAATTGAGTTCACTTACAAAAAAAGGAAAAGAAAATCACAGTCTCTGCAAAGAAATATTTTCAATCACGTACATTTTTTCTGCAGACTGTTTCTACAAAAGAATAGTCTGTCAAGATGATTAACTGCTCATCTTGCTCTGAAAGATTGATCAAGTGCCGATGTATTTGAACTCTTTTGTTTTCTTACACTGTAAAAACTTGTGTTCAATCTCATGAACTGTGATATATTACATTTGGATTCCAAAGAATGGTGTGCGGTTTGAATTTCAGGGTAAATGGGTTTCTCCCCATTAACTCAAGTGCTGTAGATTAAAAATCCAATTAACCCACTAAAAATAAAGGAATTGTCAATTTAAGGCAGATTGAGGATAGGCACTCGTATTTATCAAAGGTTTTTTTTATAAAACGGCTTGATTACACTCTTCATGGTTTTAAGTTCCTCTGGCCTTCTGTGAATTATTTTCCAGAATACCAACATTTACAAATACTCCATATTTGAACTGCATGCACCCTTGGCAACCATTATAGTTTAGTCCAATGTAGGGAAATACTTAAAAACATATATACATCATCTGTAACAATCACAACAAATGACACTTATGGAGTATGGATAGCTTACAAGCCTCCTTAAAAGCCACAAGAAAGGAATTCTCCTTTCTGAACTTTTTCTAAGTAAGTTCTTTTCTTTCCCGCGCAAAAAATCCATATGCAGCATTGAACCCATTAAAGATATTCATATATTAATTGTATCATTAAAGATTTAATTGAAGTTCAATGTATTCTTCTTAAAACTACAGGTAGACCTTTTGTCTGACACTTTTAAAAGGTTTTTCACTCAAAAAAAAATCAGATCTTTAAAAACAAAATAAAGGACTACTGTCCTAAAATAAATTTATAAAGTCCATTAGCCAAATTTATCTCCAATCAAGTCAAGGGCATTGGCTTCTAATATAAAATGATCGCTTACTCAGACATAAATGGTCTTCTGAATATTTTTGGCACAATACTTATCTTAACATGACTTAGTGTGTCTGGGTCAGATCAAGTTTATATTTCATTGGAAATCACCAGGAATGAACTTTCACTATTTTGCTTTATTAAATTTAGACATGATTTTAGTTCTTTTTTGTTTCACCATACAAAATCGGAATAAGATAATTGGATAAAATGGATGCTTTTTGTTTATTACATGCATTATTTAATATCTGTGCCAAAAAATTTCATTACTTCATTCATTTGAAAATCACATCACAAAATTAGGTTTAGCAATGTTAGATGCAAGGTACAGCTTTCACACCTGTATTTATGAAGCAAATGCCTTATCTTTTCAGCTTCACGCTGCGCTCCTTGACCAAATATGTAAATCACATCAGTATGAAGTATTTGGCCTGGAACAATAGCAGGATGGTTAATAAAAGATCAAATCATTTTGTGAATAGGACGACATACATTTCCAAACATCCAAACCTACTGAATTCATTATATCAAAACAAGCATCAGTGCATTAATTTCATGATGCAATTTGCTACTTAGAATTAGTAAAAGAGCAATCTACTGCAGAAAGCATCAAATCTTGGGGGAAAAAATTATATTGGTTAAATAATTAGTTTTAGGGGGAGGAAGGGGCATGGTGGTATTGTCACTGAACTAATATTCCAGAGACTGAGGGTGATACACTGGAGACCCAGGTTCAAATCCCACCACAGCAGATGGTGAAATCTGAATTGGATTTTAAAAATCTGGAAGTCTAATGATGACCACAAAACCATTATCAGTTGTCATAGAAACTCTTCTGGTTCACTATGTTTCTGGGAAGGGATTAATAAGAATCATAAGAACTAGGAGCAGGAATAAGCAATTTAGCCCCTTGAGCCTTCTCTGCCATTTAATACGATCATGGCTGATCTCATTTCGGCCTCATTTCACTTTCCTGCTCATTCACCATAGCCCTTAAAACCCTATCTAATTAAAAATCTGTCCACCTCTTCCTTAAATTTACTCCCAATCCCAAAGTTTCTTTGCATTCCTGTCCTTAGCTGGTCTGCCTTACACATGATTCCAGATCCACAGAAATGTGGTTGACTCTTGCATCCCCTCAAGAACAATTAGGGATGAGCACAAATGCTGGCCCAGCCAACGAGGCCCACATCCCATGAAAGAATTAAAAAAAACTTTGTAGTAACTGTCATGATCCTTTATTTCCAAGTAAGTTAAAGAAAAATTAGAAATTCTGCATTGATCTATAATAGAATGTTTTATTTTAATTTGTTCTTCCGCAAATGCATGCTGGCTGCATGCGCTCTTTAGAAATTGGGCAGAGAACCCAATTTGAACATAATAGGCTAGTAAATCCTTTCTAAAATAAGTGTCTGGAACAACTCAAATTTGAAAAATTTTTAAAATACAGGGCCACTATTTGAACAAAATCCTTAGCATAGTTGTATTTGAATTGACTAATTCGCTGGGAGTAATTTTTGCACCCCAATATAACAGGGTGGAAGTTGGAGGTTAAGTTGGTAAATAAGTGAGTTCTGGCCTCAGACCAGCACAAATTTCTGTTTTAATTGCAACAGGTTTGGGCACCTGAGTAACCCATTCTGGACAGGCAGGATTGTGATTATAACCTTTAAATTAGGTTATGTCCCAATTTACTTTTGGCAGCCATTTGAAATTAATGCTGTTCAGCTCGTTTTCTCAGGGCTGATCAATAACTATCTCTATTTACAATAATGTTTTTAATGTAATAAAACATAGGTTTAAAAAGGAAAAGCTAGAAACTAGGGACTGGGCAACAAAGCATAGCTACCAGTGATGCTGCAATTAAAATTGGGGATGCGCAAAAGGTCAGACTTGAAACAGCGAGGATTCCTTAAAGGATTACATGGTTAGAAAAACAAGAAATTCAATAGCTAAAGGAAGGAGCTGCCAGCTACAGAATGCAAGTGCTTCAATAAGCATTATTTGTGGGCAATGTTCCCTCGAAGGAGCGCAGAGACACGACCATTCGACAACTCTGAAGTTACAATGCAAGCTGCACACAAATCTTGTCCTTCAAAATACAAACAGTGCAAGGTCGCAAAAAAAATTAAGGGTACTGCAAGTGTAAACTTATCAGGGGTACACAACAAAATGAAAATAAGAGCAGATGAGTCAAGGGGAACAAGAATGCTTCCCCAAACCTGCAAGGAAGTCTGTGACTAGGACCTGTCCCTGTGGCCACGATCTTCAGACTCACTGTCAGCTATGTCCCAATCTTTCTCTCCCTCCCTCCTTCCTGCTGTGCTCAAAGCCTTTTGACTAGGCCTTGATCTTTTACAATTGAAGAGTGGTCTCTAATCAGGTTACCACATGGCAATCATCTACCACCTTAATGTAGCTCCCACCATAACTATTCCATTACAAGTCAGGCACCCTCAGCAACAATTTCCTTTTAATCCCCTCCAGTCTTACATTCCCTCCTTTAGTTTCTCAACTTTGTACTTTGGTGCATTTTCCTTCCCCCCGTACATTCATTCTTAGCCATATCGAGAACTGCAATTGGCCTAATCTTTGGACCTTAACCTTGAAAATTCCTCTGCCTAATTAGTTCTTTCAAGTTACAAAATCTTCTAAATTAAACTTTTGGTACGTCTTCAACTCTTGGACCGTGGTTCAATACCCATTCCCTTCTCTGCTCACTCTAAAATGCTATGGGATGCTTTTCTACATGAAACATCTTGCAGAAATGCAGATTGTATCACATAATGCAGCAAAAACATGTGTTTTTTTTTAAAACTTTTGGACTGAAAAGACTACTTTCCAGGCATTACTCAATTTAGAGAGATTTTAAAAACCAGATTAAATTTTAGTGCTTGCATTACTGCAATAAAAAACAGAATAATGGACGTCTGGGAGCGATTACAAGGCTATTACTGATGTGAGCAATGGGTTTGAATGACGATGGATGCGAACCATGTTTACAAAGCTTAAGAGGTTTCAAATAATCTCAATTCGAAAATTAGATTAGAATGTTAAAAAGAACTGCAGGAAAAAATGGAGTATTCACTTGAAAGACAGCTCATTTGAAGAACAGCCGTTGAAGCATAAACACGTTTTGTCTATATTCAATGATAGCAAGTCTGACTGCTTTTCAGTGACAGAGCAAACCAGTGCATTTCTGGATATAAGCTATAGACTACAGCTTTTAATAATGCATCCACATGCATTATGCACATCTTTGGTAATAATAAAGTTTCAGACATTTACTTCTTGGCATAAAAGCTTCAGTATTTAGTTATCTTACTGGTGAATTTTGCTGTATAGACATTCTTTTATATTTATTATCTTGGAAATACTTCATAGGGTATCAGTTGAATGTAAAACTTATTATACAGAGTGTTTAAACAATTCTCAAGCGGGTTGTGCCTAGTTGGTTCACGTGTAGTCTTTTCAGAGTGTTCTGTTCAAACCAGTGAACAAATAGAAAGAATCCACAAATAGAGCATATTTAAATTTTTTTGGAACTCTGAAATTCACGAAGTGTTTTGATACCATCAATGTTTGTAAGTAGATTTAATTTCCAATCTTGAAAACAGAAATTCAAGTTAAAATTTTCTAAAAGTACATATTGTTATGATCTCGTTAGGCATCAATAAGTCTTAAAAAATGGAATTCCATCTCCCAACTGAAAGAATTACTCCACAGGATTTCACAGTTTACTGTATAAGAGTTAAGCAAAGCCAGTGCTACTAAGCTTAGCAGGATTTCATAAAATTGAAAATCTCAACAGGATACCCCCTTTCTACTTGGATTTTCACCCAAAAGTGATCTTTTATTTAAATTCATTCATGGGATGTGAGTATCACTGGCTGGACCAGCACTTATTGACAATCCTAACTGCCCTCGAGAAGATGTACTACTGTCTTGAACCACTGCAGTCCATGCATTATAGAAACTTATAGTTTATAGGATCTTGAGGGTTCCTTACTTCTGAGGCCAAACCCAAGGTATGCCACAGCTCCCAGAAATTCCTTTGACATAGCTCAGCGTCCCTGCTTTTAGCCATAGAGATTTACAGCATGGAAACACACCCTTCGGCCCAACTTATCCAGGCCACCCTTTTGTTTTTAAACTTCTAAGCTAATCCCAATTGCCCACATTTGGCCCATATCCCTCTATACCCATCTTAACCATGTAACTGTCTAAAATGCTTTTTAAAAGACAAAATTGTATCAACCTCTACTACTACCTCTGGCATCTTGTTCCAGACATTCACCATCCTCTGAGTGAAAAAAAATCACCCCTCTGAACACTTTTATATCTCTCTCCTCTCACTTTAAACCTATGCTCTCTAGTTTTAGACTTCCCTACCTTTCGGAAAATATATTGACTATCTAGCTGATCTGTGCCCCTCTCAGAACGCAAAGATTTCTTCCATTAGTATCTGGCTAGGCAAACCCTCCAACACACCTTCAATAGCTCACAACTGCAGATTCCCCAGTTCAAGCATGGGCTTCACTGCATTCCTACTTAGCGACTTCAAATCAGAAAACGCTCTCAGTTACTCTTCTGGTCATCAACAGCTCCAGGCAGATTCTCTTGCTACTTATCACAAAACTGGTCCCATGCTGACATCAACTTCTTCAGTGAACAATCACACAGCCAAAACTCAAAACCAAAAACACTTCTCCCTGCAATCTTTTCTTCCATCAACATGATACCCCTGAGACATCCAAGATAGAGATTTAAACTGATTATTACCTACTCCCAAAACTCTCCTTTGTTCTGGGAAACAGTATGAATAATTTAAGCCCCTTACTGAGATGGCTCTGGACATCCCATTTCCACCAATAAGCTCAGAGAGCTAACCCACTGTTTAGCTGCTAATGCTTTCCACTATGACCCTGGAAAACCCTGCAAAACTCTATAAGGTGGCACTGTGGCACAGTGGCAAGGACTGTTGCCTCACAATGCCAGGCACTCGGATTCAATTCCCAACTTGGGTCACAGTTTGTGCAGAATCTGCACCATCTCCCCATGTCTGCATGTGCTCCGGTTTCCTCCCATACTCCAAAATTGTACAGGTTAGGTGTATTGGCTATGTAAATTTTCTTTCCGTGTGCCTAAACAAGCGCCAGAGTGCGGCAACTGGGGGATTTTCATAGTAACTTCATTGCAGTGTAAATGTAAGCCTAGTTCTAACACTAATAAATAAACTTCTATTAACAACTACTTCAGGTTTATTTATCAGGTAGTCAAAACATATGGTTTGACTCATCTTGCATTTAAACATTTTAATCCCCAAATTAAAATTTGTACTCTTAAAATATGAATCATAATATTAGGTATTTGTAACAATACTTTAATAACTTGCCATGAATTTTGCTTGAGTTCCTAACTTCCAGTACTTTCACATTACATGTTCTTAAAATGAAACCTCAATAGTGTCAAGAAGCAGTCTCATGCTCAAACCATCAGTGGTTATCAAAAAAAATAGAATTTTAAAACACGTTATGTTTACAGTGCCAAAAGGTGATGGAGACAGAAATTTAGAAGAAGATCAACATTAAGTTATTGAAGCATAGCAGGAGCACCTCAAAGACTCAGCAGGCAAATTATACCACATTAGATGATCCTGGGTTACGTATTATAGGAAGATCCTTTATTGATGCTGAGTTGATTGATCCTAATGAATGATGAAATAGCTAGTATTGATTTGACATGTTAATGACAGTTGCGACAATCTTAGATCCAGAAGAAGGGCAGTAAAGAAAATTTGTAATCTTTTAAAAAATGTCTGGGAAATGTTTCAAAATTTCAGAATTTGCATCAGTTGCAAAGGGACTAATTGTAATTTTTCTCAAATAAGTAATACTGTTCCATGTGACCTGGTGTCATTTGACCTGGAAGCAACACCAGCAAGGAAGTTAATATAAGAAAGATTATGGCCAGAATCATAAGAGAGCTGCAGCAAATGGAAGAACAAAGAGACAGTTACAGCGGCTGTGTGCTTACGAGTGTGTGTGTGTGTACATGTGCTTACATGTACATATGTGCTTACATGTGCATGCATGTGTATGCATGTGTCAAATTAAGCAAGACAGAAAGCTGGAGGCAAGGATAGAGCAGGGATTGCAAAATGGTCAATGTTATTACTGCTAATTCAGTTTTGTAAGAGCCAACCAAATGGTGTAATAGGGCTTATTACAGGATTCAGATAAAGGAGGCCCTGAGGAACATGTGCAATGAATACTGCTGTGAACTTAGATACAGAGGTTCTGCAGGAGTGTGCCATTTGCGTACATGGCTGCAAATAAATGTGTCCCACGGACTGAATTAAGAGAGTGGAGAAGTGAGAGATCCCATGAACCACAGGCCATGTTAGAGAACTTATAAACTGAACATTATGCCACTGGTCTGCAGAGAATGATATGGTTCCTTGTGGTTGTACAATACATTTTTTATTTCACCGACTATTGAATGTCAAATTGATCTTTTTGTCTAAAATATCATTTGCCTGTTAATTCATGTTTAATTTGCATTGGTGTTGATTTGTTAAAATAAAAGATACAAAAAATGAAATTGGGTTGGTGACTGGCTGTTTAGTAAATTTGATTGTTTTGGTTTACGGTTTCCTCACAAGAATCCTAAGTGAAAATCCAAATGCAGCACAAGATAAGTTGCAAAAGCAAATGATGGCCGATGTGTATTATATTCAAGGGAGTTACTGGACCATTCTGTGTCCTTAGGAATTTCTCAAAGGTTGTAAGTTATGTGTGTTAATACATTGTAACCTATGTTAAACAGAATAAACACTGCATTTATATATCTCCATATATGGCCATATAAATCACTCCAAAGCAAAGAGAAACCTACTTGTAGCTGAAATGATTGACATTTTACAGCCATGCCGAAAACCAGGATCAATTCCCATCAGAACACGCCCACGAACAGGATTAATCAAAAGAAGCTGTCGAAGATTTCTTCCAAACATTGCAATGGATTCCTTTTCAGCATCTGAGCTTAAACGGGATCTTAAAAGAAAGATAAGCAAAGTCCAAGTTATCTAAATAAAACAGATTTCTATTAACATATTATGTACTTGTTCATTATTAAAATCTCAACATAATTTCAGTACTTATCTTCATCCATTCAGTTTCCAAAAAGTGACTAAGAATATCAATCAGAAGCACAGCAATGCCCTGCAATAGCAGAACTTAGAGTTACGAAAATCTAGGTCTGCAATTTAACCTTTTATCTCTCTCTCTTTCTCAGTTGGTAGATACCCCTACCAAGAAATCTGCTGTCAATGTATGTCACATTTATCTTAAGACTTCCTCATATATTCACTTTGGCTAGTCTGCAAGCACTATATGAAATTCATCATCCAACTGCATCCAAGTCAACTCCTCTTTATGCTGTCCTCCATGCTTCTGTCTGACAGAGATCTCTGTAACTTTTCAGCTCTGGTCAAATGGTCAAAACGTGTGCATCTTTTTTGGATATAACTTTCTAAACAGTTTTTTTTGCTCTTACAGTTTCTTATGGTCTGTAGATAGAATTTTGAGCCTATGTCTTAGCATCCAAATTTCAACGGTCTTCATTTCCTTCCACAGATCTTTATTTGTTATTCTGGTTTCTGAGGCATAGAGAAAAATCGATAGAATCAACATGCAGTTTTTCCTCATTAAAAGCACAAGTTGTCTTATTAATACATCGTCACAAAATTACTTCTGTACATCTCTATCCTTCTTCTGACTTCGGTATCACATCAAACATCTTCTGCTAAGTTTGTCTATTTGGGACAAATGATATCTACTTGTTCTATTGTGACAACAGCTATTTCAACCTTGAAACTTGCTTCTGCTCAGGCATTTCTTCTGATCACCATGGCTTGTGCCTTTTTGATATTCATACTGTTAAATTGTTTGTAGTTATTGTTTCTAAAAGAATAAGCAAAAAGGAAATTTTGGGGCTTTTGCCCCATGTGATAAACTTTCATCTTTGATCATGTGACAACCTATGACATCCGTATAAAGTCACTTGTCAGACAGTGCAATTCGTTGTATCCATATCCCTTTGGTGGTTATATATGTGGACTTACCCAAGTATCAAAGCACAGGGAACCAAACTTAGCCATTTATCTTTCTCCCTGATATGGCTACTTGCTGAGAGGAAGAATCTAGTGATTGTGATTTTGCTGAGTTCCTACCTCCTTGCCAATTCCGGATTTAATCTCTTTCTGGGATTTTACTCATTTCCTCTACAGAGAAGACTGACACAAAATACCAGTTCAATTTATCTACCATCCCCCTTTTTTTCATTATTAATTCCTCAAACTCTATTTCAAGCATTTATAGAAGCTCTTACCATCAGTCTTTCTATGTCTAGCTATCTTCCTCTTTTACTTTATTATTTCTCTCTTTATCAATCCTTTAGTCATAATCCTTTAGTCATTTTTTATATTCTGCGTAACCATCTTACCTGCCATCTATCTTTGTGCAATTATATACTTTTTTCAAAAGAGAAGTCTTGGGTTCTCCCCTGGAATTGTTCTCTCTCCATCGTAACGTATCTATTCTGTTAGTTCTCAAATTTCCTCTTAAATGTCTGCCACTTTACCTTTGTTGAACTATTCCTTAACCAAAATTGCCAGATCGTATTTGGCTAGCTCTGCTTCCATGCTCGCAAAACTACTCTTCCTTATGTTTACAATATTAGTCCGAGCCATTTGCTCATGGTGCAAGCTTGATGCTGAAATAGGGCATACGAAAGCCATCTTGTGAGATAATGTCTACCCCAATAAGATCATTGATCGCTATACATCACATGAACAGATCTATAGACTCAACTTCAGCCATGAAAAATGTCCAGTCTATCACACATTATCCTGAAAGGGCAAGACGTATCTAAAATTTGCTATACTAACCATTCCACCCTTTTACTATGCAGCAGCAAAAAGAAGGGTATCCTCAACTAATAGGATGCTTCAATCAACTCAAAAAGGCATTCTACCTATTACACAAATGAGAACTATCATACATGAAATCCAATGGCAGTGATTCCAGGTATGCAGGCTGCACATCCAAATGATAGTGGACGGATTGTAGCAAACAGCATGTCCCTTTCGGCGTTCACAGCAGGCAAAGCACTGACCATATCCAATTAGCCCATGTTACAAAACTAAACAGTGTCCAACATTTGATGCGATTCTGTGATTGGACAACACTTGCTAAGAAGATTATTAGATGGGCTCGCACTGCGGCTCTCTTAGATGTGCTAGATGCAACATACATTCACATACGGGATCCTGCCCTTTGCAGAATGAGCATGTGCATGGAATGCCTATGCCAACTGAACAAAAACTTGTTGGATCACCATTGCCTGGTTACATCCCCATGACAAAATGTTGGCCACACTGACTTGCCTGGTTTCAATTTCAAACAAAAGCTTGACAATTAACGGTTTTCTGCTGCATTCTCCGTGGCAACACCTTTGCCAATCAGACTGCTTTTGCCAACCAATTTGCGCTCTTTTCTGATGGGAGTATAAACTGTTGATTCTTTTATTATTGGTTTACCTTAAGTGGCTGTCCTGGTGAGTGCAGGGCGAAAAGTTTTGACGGCATGTTTCTTTTTTCAGCAATACTCTTTTATGCTACCCCAGTTGCTTTTCATTTTCTGTTCCGAGACCTTTGTTTGTTCTATTTTCGCAATGATCAAAGTCTGATTGGTCACGCATCTCTCCCTTTTCCAGTAATTTCAGCTCCATCTTAATTTTGCCATTGGGCGACAATGGTCTGAATTTCTATTCACACCAGGGTACGTAGGAATGTTCTTTATACTGCTTCAAAAACTTTATGCTTCCACATAATCTCTTTGATTTCAAAACACACATTGCCTGCACTATTACTTCTTTTTGGCTGATTAAATAAGGTGTTCCCACCAGGAAATCGTTTTCTTGACAAAACTATATCAGTCTCTCTCCTCTTTCATTTCTCGAACCAAAGCCGTACTGACTGATGTACATTCCTGATGTTCCTCAACCAATTTTAGCATTGAAGACCCCAGCACAACTACCACGTTTTAGTTGATTTGATTGCAACACTTCAGGACGTCACCAGAAAATAGCTCTTTCCTCTTCACTGATGTTGTGTGAGGGCATAAACTTGTATGACAACCAGATCAAAAGGCTTTTCCCTTTGGTCTTAATCACAATCACTCTTCCTGAGGGAGGCCAGTAATCTTGAACTGATCTCTTCTTTCTTTTATTCAATAGGACTTCTGCTCCATTGTTTTAGCTGGGCCATAGCTAATTATTCCACTAAGCTTGACTGCAGCAACCACAAGTTATTGCACAGGTCTCACACAAACCAACTCTTAAAATACGAGAACGAGAGCACATAAAATAATCTGAAAGTATAGCATACTTATATGAACTGGCCATGCATAAAAAAGATATTAGTGGGAAGGTTGGGTGTAATCAGTGTTTTATAAAGGTTTAGCATTACTTCCATGCTTTTGTTGTCTCTATTTATAAAGATAAGGCTCCTGTATGGTTTTTAAAAGTCTTCTTTACATGCTGAACACTAATGCATATTTTCAAACACTGCTTGTTGTGGTTTTAACCTCTGTTGAGCAAATTCAACATCAATATAGAATCTTAGAATTGCTACAATACAGGAGGAAGCCATTAGGCCCATCCAGCCTGCACCAACCACAATCCCACCAAGGCCCTATCCTCGTAGTCCCACGTATTTATCCTTGATAATTCCTGTGACACTAAGGGGCTATTCAGCATGGCCAGTCCACCTCAACTGCATATCTTTGGAGTGTCAGAGGAAACCCACACAGACACTGGGAGAATATGCAAACTCCACATAGACAGTGACCACTCGCCGGAATTAAACCTGGGTCCTTCGTGCTGTGAGGCAGCAGTGTTAACCCCTGTACTACCATGTCACTCATATCTTTGTGTTCATTACTCAAAATCACTAACTTATAGCCAAAAATTCCAAAACATGGCATTATAGTTAGTACGCAAAAGGAACGATAATATGGCCAGTATTACTGCTCCTGTTCATTCTTCAGAGACTTCTGGTGGAAAATGCATGTGTGGAAGTAAATGGAGTTTAAAATCAGCATAGCTGTGATTCATTTCCTTACTGTTGGTCTACTGATGCTTAAGCAGCTAGGTTTACATTTGAAAATTATGTGAGCAATAAACCAAAGGATTATGACTGCCAACTGCACTTTGTTCAGCAAGCTCTCAGGAAAGGAAAATAATTTTAAAAGATTTTGAAAAGAGTCGTCACCTGAATTCCCTGCACAAAAGTGGATAAATAAGACGTTTATATGAATCTTCAGTAGACTCCTTCAAGAGTTTCATGAATTCTGGCCTTGCAAAACAGCGTGGTCTCCACCTACATGAGTATTCAAACATGTAGTTTAGTACAAGCATTCAACAGAGACCTTTTTTTCAAATATTGTGTTGTTCTTTTCCTTTGAGGATGACAATGTATGAAATAAAATTGTCACTTATAAATCTCAATGACATTGGATATCTGCAGTTCATGAGACTGTCCCCTAGAGTGCCAGCAGTTGCCACCACATATCTTAATACTGAAGGCAAAGACATGAAAGGGACAATTAGTGTACACTGAGTTTTTGCATCCAATTATAGAAAAAATACTGAAGTCATGGAAATGATGCAATATGTACAGCCATAACTTCCTTAGAGTGACAATCATTTGCCAATCCATACCCAGGTACCTGTGCCAAACTTCTTCCATGTCTATCGTGCCCAACCTTGATAACTCGAGCCAGGTGAGATCCAGGCAGCACAGCATCAGAAGCCAAGAGAGTTAAACTGACAGAGTCATGACGCGGAGATGCCAGCATTGGACTGGGGTGAGCACAGTAAGAAGTCTCACAATACCAAAGTCCAACAGGCTAAATTTGGAATCACGAGCTCCACTCACCTGATGAAGGGCAGTGCTCCGAAAGCTCGTGATTCCAAAAAAAAAACTTTTTTTTTAAGCAACACAGCACGGGAAACAGGCCCTTTGGCCCAACGAGCCCGCGTCATACTATATAGTAGCAAATCCATTATCCTATTTTAATATTCCTATATAATAATATATATATTATTCCTAATATGGAAAATTCTCACCATAGGGACAATTTGTTTCCCAATCAGCCTAAGAGCGAATTTTTGGGTTGTGGGAGGAAACCGGAGTGCCCGGAGAAAACCCACGCAACCACGGGGAGAACGCGCAAACTCCCGCAGACACCGGCCCAATTCCAAGTGTCTGCACAGCCACATCGATAGTCTCTGAGCTGTCATGGTGCCCTTCAGATGGTCCACATAAAGCACTCATTTACGACATGAGGTACCAGGCAACCCATGAATCAACATCCAAGAGCCGTACCCGCACCACCTGCCGAATGCGTGCTTAATGTTGGTCAAGTATGGACCGAATTACCTGTGGAGGAAAGCCGTAGTTAAACAGTCCTAATATATCCCTCTATCTGCATACCGCTCATGTGGCTGTCCAAGAGACCCTTAAACAGCCCCAGCGTGCCTGCTCCCACCACCTTACTCGGCAGTGCATTCCACGCCCCCACTACCCTTTGTGTGAAAAACTGCCCTCTAATATTCGTCCTATACATAGCCCCCCTCACCCTATGGCCATGACCTCTCGTCCTATCCATTTCTAAAGGTGGCAAAAGTTTACCTCCATTTACTCTATCTATACCCCTTATAATCTTATACACCTCTATGAGATCCCCTCTAAGCCGACGTCTTTCAAGGGAAAACAACCCCAGTCTATCTAATCGTTCCTCACAAGACAGTCCTTCCATACCAGGCAGCATCCTGGTAAACCTCCTCTGCACTCTCTCCAAGGACTCCACATCCTTCCGATAGTACAGCGACCAGAACTGGGCGCAGTATTCCAAGTGAGGCCTAACCAAAGTTCTATACAACTGCAACATCAAACTCCTACTCTTGTATTCTATACCCTTTTCTATGAAAGCTAACATACTATACGCCTTCTTTATCACCTTCTCCACCTGTGAGGACACCTTCAGAGACTTGTGAACCTGCACCTCCAAGTCTCTCTGCGTCTCTATGCTCCATATAGTTTTACCTTTTATCCTATAACTCTCTTCTACATTTTTCCGGCCAAACTGGTGTTATAAGACTTTGTACTGAAGGAGGATACGCTACTTCTTTTTTTAACTGCATTAGCTGCCCTGAAGCAGGTAAGTTTAATGGTCCGATTGAAAATGAGAGGTCAGGGAGAAGGTAAGTGGTAAGGATTTGGGCAAGGGGGGAAATTCAGAAGTCAGATTGGAAAAAGTTCCATGCAAGGCTTGGTATAGGTGTTTAAAATAGTTACTCAGGAGTTAGAATAGGTTTTATTTCTTCCTACTTTTTCTAAGTAATTATTAATAAAAGCCTGGCTGAACCATCCAAAGTTAATAGCATAATTGTCCAGGGGAAGTTAGCATTTGTGGCCAACTGTCATTGGGAAGTTCAGAAAGGGATCCCGCAGCACATCTTTGGGTAACACCCCCATCTGATACTGAGGAGTCTGAAAGTATGGCCCATAGTTATGTGTGGAAGACGTGGGAATAAAATGGTAACTTTGGACACATGGAGCGACATTTTCCCAAAAATTGATAGTGTCAGTTTGGGTGAGAAAACTGGATGATTCACACCTGGCACGTGCAACACGAATCAGATCACAATTCTTCTTCCTTTCCCTTCCGTCCCCCCCTGCTCCCTTAATTGTTTTTTGGGAGAGGCAAATTTTGCATCAGTTCTGAGAGGAGTGGGGTCTAAACATACCAGCAAGCTCAGCTTCACAGAGATTGGGTGCCATTTTTAAAGGGCGCCCTGATCTCAAAGTGAAATTAATAGTACAGTAATCATGAAGGAAGAAGAGATGCAATCTTAGTGGACTTGGTCTTGCACCTATAGATTCACGAATAGTGATATCAATAGGTAATTGCATGTAGTTTTAATGGGCAACTTGAATAAATTACAGGAGCATTCATTATGACACATATATTTAAAGGAGATATAACAGAAGTGATGTGCACTATTAGCACTTTTTTTCATGATTTTAAATACTGGTGTATTACCACAACCAAAGCTCAGTAAATGATGATGTTTAAAGTAGAATTAGATGAATGTAAAAGAAGTTAAGAATGTATTGGAAAAGAGAAAGAGAACTGTACTTAAAGGACTCTGATATGGAGCCCCAGTTGCCTTTTCCAGTTCTAAAATTTTTTCAAAAAGCTATGCTGGCAAAATTGCTAATTTAAAAGATTTTAGTTCAGTTCGTGTCTCTGCAAGTTTTTAAATCAGCTGTCGTTCAGTTCGTGACATTCTCGCCTCTTGAGCCAGAAGATTGTGGGTTCAATTCCCACTCCAAAGCTTGAGCGCAAAAATCAAAACTGACACTCCAGTACAATACTAAAGGAGAACTGCATTGTCAGAGCTCCTGTCTTTTGGATGAGACATTAAACCTAAGCCTGCTTGCCCTCTCAGATGAGCATAAGATCCCATGACATTATTTTGAAGAGGAACAAGGGAAGTATCTCCTGTGTCTTAGCCAGCAGATTTCCCTCAACCAACATTGCAAAAAGACTATCTGCTAATAAAACTGCTGTTTGTGGGACTTCATCGTGCATAAATTGGCAGTCCCATTTCGCACATTATAACAGTGACTACACTTCAGAACTACTTCACATTGGCTGTAAAGTGCTTTGGGGATATCTAGTTGTCATGAATGCTATACAAATTCAAGGTTAACTACATTATAAATTTAAACAAGTTCAACATTTAGCAGAATTTATATATCCAAAGGACTGGATATGGTTATATATCCAAAGGACTGGATACAGGATGGATTGGTGAATTCCTGTTCGGATTCAAAGAGTAAAATTAACAACTTCGATACATATAAAAAGTACAGAATCTCTGGGTCTCATTCAATCTTAATACTGCATCAGCAGCTTGGCTTCTGCATTTTGGTAAGTTATGTTCATCCGTACAGTTCACTTACATACTGACTCCCCTGTCAACTGAAGTACAAGGCACCTTTCTACAAGCAAATGAAAAAGGAGAATGAAAGGCAAATCAATCTGCACACTTATGAGTGTCTGGCAAATACCCAGAACTAGGTCAGATAAGGTCATATTCAAAGATATCCCCTACCTAGCAGTATTGGGTGCAGTGAGAAAAGAGAACAATTTAAAGAGAGAACTAATTTCGTCAGGAGAGTGCAGCAAGTATGTTTGAACATTTAAGCTTTGTATATGTATACAGACCTTTCATTGATGCACCATCTACAGAACTCATTTTTCACTCTGTCAGGAATGCTGACCTTCACTGTCAGGATTTTCAATTTTTCCCCTCGGTTAATGGCCAGAATCTGAGTGCAAATATAAATAGCATAGACAGATGACACATAAAATACCCAAAAGACAAACTTATCAAGTCTCCTTACATGTAGGCGCTTGCTTGATGCTTTGTAGTAAATCATACTGAATATAATCAATTAAGAAAGGTATATTTATGGATAGTTAATGTCACAAACATGGACGTGATAGAAAGACATAAGGAAACAAAGCAAATAAAAAAAGGTTAAGTCAGCTGGTGCCAAGTCAGCTAAATATATTTTTAAAAGTGGATACTGCATAACATTCTGCGATAAATTCCACAAATTTCTGTTCTTACTGCACAAAATGCAATGTATTGCCATAATATCAGGGGCAATAAAGCTTGGATCTTGTTTGATTGAGCCCAAGATGTGTGGCAGCAGCGCTAAACACTGCCCGTCACCATACTACCCAAATACTTCAAAGTATAATAATCTTGTTGTAAGACTCAATTTTCTTAAGCGATGATTCAACTTTTAATATGTGTACTTTTTAAAAGCCAAATTCCGTGTAATAATTTTTGACAGGCTGCAGTAAAATGGTAGATGCAATTTAGCTGTCAAACTAACCTTATGAGGACAATCACTTCCAGAGGTAAACCTCTCATACGCATAATAATCAACAAGAGATTGCTTCAACACATCTGCATCAATTCACACCACCAACTTCTCAAGGGCTATTAGGGATGAGCAACAAATATTGGTTCTGCTAGCAATGCTCACATCCCATGAAAAGATAAAAATAAGTAATGGCATTGCAATTGTTAATGCTTGTGCAAACGTCAACACGCACTGAAGAGATGGATTGTGCTGACAGATGGTGGCTGCAGACATATCAGGATGGTAACAGAATTAACTTCCTACATGAAAATTCCAAATAATATATTTTATTTGTCAGCCACAAGTAGGCTTACATTAACACTGCAACAAAGTTACTGTGAAAATCCCCTAATCGCCAAATTCCAGCACCTGTCTGGGTACACTGACGGAGAACTTAACATGATCAATGCACCTAACTACCATGTCTTTTTGGATTGTGTAAGGAAACCCACGCAGACACGGAGAGAACACGCAAACTCCAGACAAGCAGTGACCCAAGCCAGGAATTGAACCCAGCTCCCTGTCCCAGTGAGGCAATAGTGTTAACTTCTGCCACCGTGAAGCCCACAGTAAAGAACTACAAAGGAGCAATTTCAAGATTCTAATCTGATCCCGAGACCTTGATTTGTAAATAATCTTGTATCATTGAGGATGCAATCTGATCATCTTGATGTGTCTTGGGAATTCACTGTTCTCTACATTCATCCTATGCTTGATGAGTGCACACAACTAAAAAGTCATTAGCTACCTCTCAATTTGACATTGACATTGACTCAGGATTGCGAGTTTCTGTTCATGTGACTGAACAGACCAATTCTGAACAGCCTTTTGGCACATGGGACAGGATGTCGCACAAGACAGTGGGATCAAGAGCGCAGGATCTGTTTCCATTTCTTTCCTTCACAGCAGTAAGGGTTTGCGCTCAAAAGCACAATGCAGGTCAATGGACAAGTTGTTGCCATTTTAAACAACTGGTAGCAGGCTACTCCCAGCCATTGTCAATACTACCACAGCTCATGAAGAGCTTCAGATTGTCTTTGAAGAGATTTCTTTGTCCTCCCCTGCAACACTGGCTATTTAAGAGTTAAGAAACTTATTGCACTTATTGTCAGAGATTAGAGTGGAGGAGGTAGGGAAGCTGAAGTTTTAAAAGACACTTGCAGAAGACAGACCAAGCTTGATTTTTACATTCCAAGATGATCCTGGAGTCATATAATGTTTTGACAAAGGGGAGCAGGATCCATTAGCATTTCATGTGGTACAACCAGATTTGGCAATGAATGGCTAAACCAGCTGTCTGCCATAAATATTCAAGCTTGCATCCTTTGGACTCAATGGAGTGGAAATCAGGCCCATACCAAGCTGCAAGAGTGTAAAGGTTCACCTGGAGACAGAAGTCAAAAAATAACGCTGAGGATGTGACTGTGAACATCAGTAGCTGCAAAACATTTGTGGCAAATGGTAGACCAAAAGTAGACACTTTGGAATTTAAAAGTGTTGTGTTGTTGTATCACTCCAAACTTCTAGCATCCAGCTCAATTAACCAGCCTTTTTAAAAGCCAAAGGAACCCAAAGGGGAGACAAATTAATTAAACTCCATTGTCACATGTACTGGGATACAGTGAGGTGTATTGCTTCTTGCACGCTCTATGGGCAAAACATACTGTTCATAAAATACATAGAGAAAAAGGAAAATAATTGGGTGCAGAGTAGTGCTACAGTAACAGGTAGGGTGAAGAGAAAGATCAGCTTAATATATGGTAGAACCATTCAAAAGTCTGATAACAGGGAAGGAGCTATTCTTGAATCTGTTGATACGTGTTCTTCTGTATCTTTTTCTCGACAGAAGAAAGTGGAAGAGGGTATATCTGGGATGCCGAATGTTCTTGATTATGCTGACTGTTTTACAGAGCCAGCAGGAAGTGTAGGTGGAGTCAATGGATGGGAGGCTGGTTTGCATGGAGGACTAGGCTACGTTTACAACCTTTGTAATTTCTTGTGATCTTGGTCAGAGCATGAGCTGTTTAAGTACTTTCCATGGTGCATCTGTAAAAATTGGTAAAAGTCATAGTGGACATGTCAAATTTCCTTATCCTTCTGAGAAAACAGAGGCATTGGTGAACTTTGTTAACTGTAGCATTAGCATGCAGGGTCCAGAATAGATTGTTGGTGATCTGAACCCCTAAAGACTTGAAGCTCTCAACCAACTCTACTTCAGCACTACTGATGTAGACAGGGATATGTCCACCATGTTTCCTGAAATCGAATAGGATTGGTGCTAATAAAGGTGTTCTTGATACACTTGAAAATTAGTGCAAGGCTCAAGTTACTTAAAAAGAAATGTGATAGTGCTTTACTTATGCAATTGGTACCTCCGTTGGTTAAGTACCAGAAGGACTGATTTTATAACACTAATGAGCTTGAATGAGATGACAAGGCATTCATGCAATGAAGAGCCGATAGTTGAACAAGCTACAGATACACATGCTGTCCTGTAAAGTTTATCTTGCTTTACTTTGGTTAATAAAGATAAAATGAACTGGTCCATAAAACCATTTTACAATTTAAAAACCATGCTTCCATGCTTTTCCAGCAACCAATAGTGTGGTTCTATCAAAAGATAATCTGACCGGTGTAAACTTTCAAGGCTGGAACCTAAAAAAAGGAATGAAGTTTACATGGCAAATGTTTCAATACAGAATTACAATGTAGGTCTTAAACGTGTCATCAACAACTTCACAGCAGTGGCTGATAATTTTTGAAAACATTGATATTAGCTGCACTCATGTAGGAGGGTGGTGGCAACAACCCCGAGGGACTGTTCGGGAGGTGAGATAACACATCGGAAACTGGTGTAAGTCTGCTTTAATTAGAGTCAAATGCTATTTCTAATTTTGGTGAGTACTTGGTATTTTTTTAAGCTGTATATGACCTCTTGATTTTATCCCAAGTTTAAAAAATGTTTTTTAAAAACCGAAATGTATTGTTTAAATAAATAAATACGTGTGTATTTGAAATACACATCTGAATAAAAAGTGACTTAAAACTTTTGCTTCTACTGCCACAATGCTTAAACAGGGATTCTATACCTGACTATACAAAATAGTAACTGTTAAGCTAAATCTAATGCTTGTTTTATAATGTTCTAAAAAGGCAGAACACTTAACATGACAAATTTAACCAGCTGTATGACAATGCATACACCAACGGAAATAGAGAAATGACTGGTGAAATCTAAAGTGTGACTTTTTACTATACAAGAAATTTCAAACATCTAGCTTTGACGACAAGCAAATGTATTTGACAGTGGTATGTTTTCAATATTATGCCTCAGATCATGCAAATCTATCTGCTATTTGTGTGACAAGTTCTGTTTAATTTTCACTCACTACAAAATTGAACTTCCATGGAAATGGAGAATCTTATTCCAAATGAGGTGACATTAACAGTGTTTCTTGATCTTAATGACTTTAAATATTTAAACAAATGATTAAAAATGTATTGGTGCACCATTGCAGATTTAAATAAAATTTCAGTTTTTAAAATATATTAGGCATTCAACTTATGGATATTAAATGACATTGGCAGTAATGTAATTCATATCAAGATTAGAGTGTTCTTTCTTCTGCGGCGTAACAGATCACACTATCCACAGTGTGCTAGATTCCACCTCACATAACTTGGTGTTGAAGCCAAGAACTATGATAGTTAATTGTTTCCTGCAGTAATCCATTATAATTTATTGTATTTCTTCATCTGTTCCAGTATGGATTCATACGTTGTCACCCTGAAGATCAAACCTACAATCACACCATTACAGAGCAAGCATTTTAAATACCATTCTTAAAATTTTTGTTCCTAACCTTAAACATTACAGTTCAAAAGTTTCTTAAAAGCAAAGTGAAGTGAATTGATTTAATTTAATTTTGCAAGCTTACAATTTAAAAATTTGATATGGAATGCCACTTGTACAAGTCAGAAACTAACACCACAGCTTCATATGTTGTAGGAAAGTGGGAAGTTAGAAGTATGAGTCATTTAATAACATGAATAAAAACAGAAAATGTTAGAGAAAGTCAGGCAGCGCTTGTGCAGAGAAAGTGTTCAAAGTTTCAGGTCAATGATGACTCTTCATTACAATAGCATTGTGGACCAGTTTTACCATTCAATTTGATTATGGTTGACCTGTAACGCAAAATCACTTCTGCACTTTACTCCAGATCGCTTAACAAATATCTGTTGTTAATAGAAGTCAAATATTTCAGATGCTAGAAATCAGAAATAAAAACAGAAAATTTTGTGGAGAAAAAAAAGAGTTAATGCTGAGAATCTATATGACTCTTAAACATTAAATTGGTTTCTCTCTCCAAACATGCTACTGGATCTGCTGGGTTTTTGCACATTTTCTGTTTTTATTTCAAATATCTGACATTCTCAGGCTTGGAAAATTCTAATTGATTCATATCCAGTTATTTTGGGAGAATGTCCAGCCTCTATATTTATCAAATACATGTTCTTCCCATGTTGTGGGTAAATTATAGGTATCCATAATTCAGGACAGAGGGACTGAACACTTGGGGAGCCAATATAGATTACTAACACTAACATTATCCTACAATGAACAAAATTGACCCGGTATATGCTGTCTACAAAATGGAGAAAAAATCCAAGCTGGTCAATTACTATTCCATCAGCCTCTTCTTGGCAATTATCAAAGTGAGGGAAGGTGTCATTGGTAGTGTTATCAGGCTGCATTCACACAGCATAACCTGTTCACTAGTGCTCAGATTGGGTTCCGTCAGAGGCATTCATCCCCTCTCCAGAGATGCTGTCAGACCTGTTGAGTTTATTCAACATTTTCTATTTGCATTTAATATTTTCAACATCTGCAATATTTTGCTTTTAAAATACATTCAGTCAAAGCCAGGGCATTCAGGAGTGATGTGAGTAAACAGTTCCTCATGAAAAGGGTGGTGTAAGTATGCAAGTCCCTCCCATAAAAAACAGTGGATGCAAGCATAATTAACAATTTTAAATCACTGATTTGCTAGTTAAGGGCATTAAGGAAAATGGAGACCAGGCAGGTGGACGCAGTTGGGGTAGTCACTAGCTGTGTTCTCACTGAATGGCAGAACACGTTCAAAGAATTGAAAACAGGAGTAGACCAATGTTCCATCAAAACCATGCCAAACAATAAGTTTCCATATCCATAGTTGACCATTAGGGGAATTTCACAGTAATTTGATTGCAACTTTAATATAAGCCTTACTTGTGACTAATAAATAAACTTCAACTTTAGAAATCTGCCATGTAGCCAATTAGATGATATCTATTATGTAATCTGGCCTTCCAGACTTTTTTTTAATGTAAGTATGAATATTTTTTTTCAAAAAGGACCATTTAAGAACTGAGAATACAGTATTTAAAATGGTTCCTCAGTAACCTTTCCTTGTAGGTTTGGCCGTGAATGCTGTGAATTCACCTGCCACAGACTTGCAATGAGTTCTGTTTAATCTGCAGTGGACTGCTACTTTGGTCACCTTATGGAAGTGGAGCATCTCACCTTGAAAAAGACAAAACTGACAGCGTGTCTCAGCCTACAGCAACCATAATTGCTACTAGCTATTACACAGAAAAGCAAAGATTCAAAAGGTGAGAACATTAAGTAAGCGTGTATAATAAAATGAGTCCCTATCTTAAAAAATCAAATATAAGTGGAATTGGAAAATAAAATGAAGTACTTAAGCAAATGACACAATGCGAGTCTTGAGTATGTAAAAGTTAAAATCTCAGAACACTTTCTTTATATTGATATTCTCTTACTTGTTAGATGCTGAAAGCACTGTCACAACTGCACACAGTGTGTCATTAAGACAGCTTTAATTCAATTATAGGCAAACTCAGACATGTCACATATGTTAAACGCAATGGTTTTATATGGCTGCAAGGCACTACACTGATTTACGGACATCAGCATCACCATACCAGTGACAGAAATGGCTTGACATTTTATAGGAGAAAAAAGTAACAAAAACAGTTATGTGCATCACACTTAAGCAAATAGAACAGAAAGTACAGCGTACTGCCAAAGTAAATGCTTCTCTTGTAAGAGTACAGAAAACAAAACTGACAAAATTCATTCTTTGTTCTCTCAGAATCTTCAAAAGGTATTTGGTGCTATGACAGACAATAACACTGTTAACCCCACAACTCAGCGCTTTGTGCCAATGACGACGCTATGCTGAAATTCAGACCTTGATCGACCAGCTGCCAAATAAGGTCAAAATTGAATCCACTTTTTTTGGCAATGGCGGATTTAATATACAGTATAAATTCTGAAGTTGTGAGGAATTTAAAAGGTTTACAGAAGAAAAAAACAAATCTTGTTTAAATGCAATCAGAAAGACTTAAATTGTCATAGCTATCATCAGATGTGGGGCGAGTAATTAGCTCAGCTCGCTAGTCAATTAGCGTGTGGGTCAGAATGATACCAGCAGCACGGGGGTTCAATCCCCATTCTGGTGTTGGTACACAGAGCCTGCCTCCTCCCCTCGGGTGTCAGTATAAAATCATGACACTGTGGGTGGTCTGGTGATTAATTGTCAAAGACTTGCCTTCGGACAGAGGACTCAAGGAGAAATCATTATATCACACATCACTATGATTCTGAAACCAATTTTAGAACTGTACAAATGCCCAGTTATCCTGTACCAATCACATCGCTCTCGCCACCTAAAGCAGAGTTATGTGCACATGTACACATTTGTTTTCATTAAACTGCAAACGGTAATTATCAATTTTAGTGCAGAGCTGGCTAATGCCAACAGATATACAGATATAGCAAGAAGTCAATTTGCTGCTGAAACTCTCGTCAGTGCCTTTTTCGGCTCTAATGCTGTCTTGGCTGACCTCCCATTCATCATCCTCCATAAACTGCTGCCCAAAACTTATCATGCATCATTCCAACTTACCTATCACAGTTACCATGGCTACTGTGTGGTCTTGGCCCTCCCTATCTCCACAATCTCAATGCCCACATTCCAAAATCTCAGACTTCACTGCAGCCTCCAACACCCTTTCCACTAGCAAGGTGGAGCAAAAAAGGACTTGAGAATTTCTGTAGAGTTGCTCCCTGCGCACTCACTAGACAGCATGGCATTTACATGCCCAAATTCAATTCTGCTATGCATTTTAAACAGAGCAGGAACAGTTTTATGGAAATTCCAGAAAAGAATTCAGAAATTTTAAAAAAACTTATTTATGGTTTCACACTTGGACGCTCTGCCATGATCACAATGAATGGCACAGCAGGTTTGTAGGGGCGAATGGCCTATTCCTGCCCCTATTTTCTATGATGCCACAGCAGCATCTCTAACTTGCCTAAATAATGAAATTGCATCGTAAAACTTGAAACTGTGCTGTAAAAATGTAAAAATATTTCTTACCTGATGATGCTGAATGTTTGCAATACTGCTGCTAAAGTTATGATACAGACGGAATTTCTCAGTGTCCTTTTTGTTTCCATCCTTTTCTTTTGAAGTTGCTTTTGCCAAAGTTGACTGAATAAAAACAGTACTTTGTTCGCATCTATAAACACACACACACACACCAGGGGATGAATACCAACTCTTATTCTGACAAACAGGTCAGACTTTATGTCTAATACTCATACTCCTCTTTTAAGAGAGCGTCATTCATCATCAACAAATTGCAGATTTCAAAAGGCTACAACAGAAATTTCCAACCGAAGAGCTAATGTAATGAATGAAAGGGTAGATAGAATATTTGAGCAGATAGCAAATGGAGAACTCGGGTGTATGTGTATAAAACATGAAAGCAAAGCATTCATTTAGATCAGCAGAGTTATTTTGTTTTCACAGAACCAGTAAAACAGATTACCAAACATGCTGCAAGTATAGACTCATTTTAGTCTTTCAAACAAAAGCTGCACAAATGCCTATGAACAGTGAATCTTCAGTTATAGAACATTTATGTATTAGTCACAAGTAGGTTTAATTAACACTGTAATGAAGTTGCTGTGAAAATCCTCTGGTCACCTGTTCAGATATGCTGAGGGAGAATTTAGTATGGCCAATGAACCTAACTAGCATGTTTTTTGGAGCATGAGAGGAAACCAGAGCACCCGGAGGAAACCCACACAAACACGGGGAGAACATGCAAAATCTGCACAGACAGGCAACCCAAGCCAGAAATTGAACCTGGTCTCTGTCGCTGTGAGACAACTGTGCTAACTACTGTGTCATCGTGCCATCATTACAGAAGAACAAATTAACTTTTTCAGAATATCTCAAAGCTTCTTCTGCTCAATGAGATGCTTTTGAAATGTAACCATTGGTAAACAGGAAAACAGAGTAGCTAAACTGAACAGCAAGCTTAAACAAAAAACAATGACATTAAAGATCAACTGTCCTTTCTGGTGGCATTATCTGAGAAATGTTGGCTGGGATATTTCTTCATATAATGACATGGAATCTTTTACCTTCAATTAAAGTTTATTTATTAGTCACAAGTAAGGCTTACGTTAACACTGCAATGTCGGGGAAATGGGCCATGGTTTAACATCATAGCCAAAACTTGGGATATGGCAAGAGTGCGCAGGAGCACAGGGCTAAGCGGGCCTGAGGGTTGGAGAACAGGCACAAAAGGGAGCAAGAACAAAAGAAAGCCAGAGAAGGAAAAGGAGAGAGCAAGCAAGAGAACATTGCGGGGGGAGAGACAAAAAGGAAAAGGAGAGTGAAATGGAGAAAAAATGATCAGAGAAAGATAAAGCCAACTAGTCCTGTACCTTAAGCCCAGAACATGATGGCTCTATGGTCACCATGCCAAACACTAGTGGGTGTTCACACTCAGGTGGAAGAGTCCAAGACTGAGAGAATTTAACCAATACTGTAAGATTCCCCCAGTTTCAGTAGAGGGAAAAACCTCCAATCCATCCATAACTATGTAAGTCAGTTCGGGGGTTGAATGTTATCCGCTGGAAAAGTGAAAAGGACTGGGAGTACTGAGAATAGTTTTGGAATAGTTCCTGAAGAATGAAGTGTCAGCTTAGAAGATAGTATAAAATATAACCGTGCAAAAGGTTTTCTTTGTCATTTTTAGGAGTTAAATGGTGCATCTTTTCTTTAGTTTATCATTTGGTCCTCCAAACTCATTGAACAACATTGCTATTAGTTTTTTTATTACAGTAAAAGGCTTAAATTTTGTCTCACGAGACTTCTGATCAGCTTCTGGAAATCTTTCTAAAGTTATCGGTCTCTATGGTGATCGCAACAGTGGTAAAAAAATAATGCCTAACATGTCACCCTTGAGGAGAAAAATTAAAGCACCATTGTTAACCAGAAGGTCATCATCAAGAGCTGGACTACAGGTGTCCTAAAATGTGATCAGGTTGCCAGCTTGTTATAACAGTTTACAATGTGAGAGACCACAAGGAAAAGAACTTGGGTGATGGCAGTAGCGGCGAAGCGAGGCTGTGGTGGGACAGTGGAAGAGATTAGAGCAACTTGTCCATTTGAAAAAGTATTAGTTAAGTATAACTTGCTACTGACATCAGATGAGAATAGTGTGTGTCAAGTCAAGTATATGTTAATAGTGCTCTTAGACCATCTCCCTTAACTCCTTTTATTAGACTAGACTTTTTCTCCTTGAAAAGAGCCAGTACACCCTTGGGCTTTCTGTTGGAAATATGCTAAGTGTTGTACTAGTTCATGTAATTTCTGTTGCTAATGTTTCTGTAAAGAGTTTTTTTGGGAGGGAACACAACAAAAGTTAGTTGGGAAACATAAAGAGATTTTAAAAATCTGAACTAAAATTGTTAGGAGCATACTCATTTTCTAAAAACAATATTAACAGAAATCTGAGATTAGAATCACTGCGTGCCCTTGTACTCAAAAAAAGATGCAGTCAAGGACTTATTCTCTCCTTGCTTGCTTATATATTTTACGTACCAAACAGTTAGCACAGCTTCCTACTAAACATACTGAACACTGATAAGAATGCACAAAATTACAAATGCACAAAGGTAGTCCAGCTCAATTACTCTGCATCAATTGCAAAAATGATATGCATGGAAAGCAGGTTTAAAATGGGGTTTCAATATGGAAAAAGTATTTCTGTTTCTCTTGGCACTTGCACCAGCTTACATTCTCAAACTCAATCTTATTTCTGGTTTTGCTTCAATGGCAATCAGGTGCTCCTCTGTTCTCTATTCCTTTTCCAATTTTAACATATTGAATTAGCTTTTACTGAATGCAATATAAAAGGTAAAAGATAAAACACTACAACATAACCCTGATCAGACGCAGTTGTGCATGCACACTTCACTCAGGCTGCATCTGCTGGCATCTGGGGGCATATTTGCCCCCAGCGCACTGTTGTATACCCATTAACTGTTCCCAGCATTGGCTGTGACTGCATGTGACACTGTCATAATTCTCTCTGCTTGCAACTCAGGAAGCCATCCTTTCTTCCCATTCTCCCTGCTACCTCTCGCTTGCCCTCTTCCCAAGCCCTCATCATCTCACTCGAGCTATGCTTTCCATTTTTCCTTCATTTAAAGACACCATTACCAGACACTCTCTGAGAATTCCCAGCACTTGCTGTTACTCTTGGAGTTTGCCACTTACATTGCACTTTCAGATTGGGGTAAAGCCAGTAACTGCTCTCCCTCACCTCATGTGGCAGAGTTTGGTGACTGCAGCAGCCCAGCACTTCGCTGACTTTTACATTTCCCTCAATGTCAGGAAAACAGGGAACACAGTCATCGACTTCAGGAAGCATAGTGGAGGACACGTTCCCATCTACATCAACGGTGAAGAAATGGAAATGGTCGACAGCTTCAAGTTTCTAGGATCATCAACATCTGTCTTGATCCTTTCATGCTGATGTTATAGTTAAGAAAGCTTACCAATGCCTCCACTCTCTCAAGAGACTAAGGAAATTCAGCATGTCCAATACGCCTCTCACCAACTTTTACAGATGCATCATAGAAAGATCCTTTCCAGATGTATCATATGGTATGATTCCTCTGACTAAGACCACAATAAACTGCAAAGGCTTGTGAATGTAGGCCAGTCCATCACTGAAAGCAGCCTCCAATCCACTGGCTCCGTCTATACTTGCCGCTGCCTCGGAAAGACATAATCAAGGAGCCCAGGCATACTCTCTTCCACATTCTTTCATCAGAAAAAAGATATAAAAATCTGAGAGCACATACCAACCGACTCATGAACAGCTTCTTCCTACTGCCATCAGCCTTCTGAATGAACCTATCATATATTAAGCTGATCTTTCTCTACAGCCTAGCTATGAAGGTAACACTACATTCTGCATCCTCTCCTTTCCTTCTCCCCTATGTACTCTATGAACATGTGCTTTTGTCTGTACAGTGTGCAAAAAACAATACTTTTCACTGTATCTCAATGCATGTGACAAGAAATCAAAGCAAATCATATCATACACATTGCAGCTATGTAGGTGGCTAGTGTGCCCTCTGTGGTGTCAACAAAATTTGCCAAATGAGAACAGAAAAATCTGGCAACATCTGGAAAGAGAAAGAGTTAACAGTCCACTTCCATTATCTTTGATGCTACCAACCTGCTGAATATTTCTATCATCTGCAATACTTTGCTTTTGCTTAAGAAACTGCAGTATAACTTGCACAATTTCCTCAGCCAACAACCATGGCTCCAAATACACAATATTTTTTTAAAGCTGAAATATAAAGATAACTACAGTTTAGCTGTAAACTATACATTTTTCAGTGTTTGATTTTACCTAGTTAAATATCCAACTTTAAAAGCAACATTAACATGGATTGCAATACCTATTCTGCTGGTTCCATGGTGTAAAAACACCATAAAATAGGTCAAATATGAGGCCAAATTCGCCACTTTGATGACAATGTTCAAATTTGATTACCAAAGTATAGGCTCTGGGGCAGTTCATAAGATTCATCCATGTCATCATAGCAGAGCAGCACAGTGGCACCATAGTTAGTACTGTTGCCTCACAGCACCTGTGACCCGGGTTCAATTCCTATTTGGGTCATTGTCTGTGTGGAGTTTGCACGTTCTCCCCATGTCTGCTTGGGTTTCCTTCGGGTGCACCGGTTTCCTCCCATAGTCCAAATATATGTGGGTCAGATGGATTGGCCATGCTAAATTGGCCCTTAGTATCAGGGGGACTAACTTGGGTAAATGTATTGGATTGTGGGAATAGGGCCTGGGTGGGATGGTCATCGGTGCAGACTCAATAGGCCAAATGGCCTCCTTCTGCATGGTAGGATTCTATGATCAAAAGACAGAGTAGATTAAAAAACAGACCTTTCAGCCTCGCAGGGAAAATGATTGCAAGCCGGACCTTATATTCAACATTAAAACAGGATTAAAAAGTGAAACGCAGAGCTTAATCCATTAACGAAGGACAACGGATATGGGTTTAAACCAGTGAAATAGGAATTTAGAAGTAATATTCAAAAAGTTTTCTTCACATACAGCTTTGGAATAGGTTTACAGGGACAGCAGCAATGAGAACAATTACAGTATTCCAAGAGCCAGTAAATGGCATAATAACAGGATGACCCATTTTTTAACAGTTAGATGGAAGAGTTAAAACAGGCTTTTATAATTTCAATTCTCTACATCAAATGACTGCAATGAGAAATGTTGTGGTAAATATTAAATCACAGCTCATTTAGATAAAGGACTACAGTCAATGCAAATATTAAAATGAGGTGAAACAGTAGACCTGATGGGAGCTGCAAACTTCAATTTATAACCGGAAATAAAATTAAAACCAAATTAAAAATACGTCCAGCGTCTGAGCTGAAACAAGTGAAATAAAACAAAAAATAAGCAATCACTCCTATGCCTTCCTCGCCTATTGTAAAACCAACTGATACCGCATGCCAATCAGCGAAGATCATCGCTAAGCTTTCCTCTGTGTAAATGCAGAGCCACAGTACACATTAGAGTAATGCCTTCCTCAGTATAAAGAAACCAAGTCCCAGGGACTAACAGACCCTCCCACATTCAATTAATGAGCCAGACTACCTGATTAATCACAAGCAGTAGGTTGGTATACTGCAGATCTGCATGATCTGAATATCAGATTACCCAGTTTCCAAATGCCTATCATCTAGTGTTGCAACTTGGTGTTACTTTGACCTTGGAGACCTAACTGTGAAAACTATGCAGACCAATAACTGGATGAGGCTATCTGTTCTGTACCAGAGTAAAGACTTTGTAGCAGAAATATAGTACCATTATGCAGTGCCATATCAGGATAAAATATCTTGTTATTCAAACAAATTATTTTTGAAGTGTATAGTCATGTAGATGAGTGCTTACAGGTGATGTTACTGGACTGTCATGACCAGTATAAAATTGCAACCTAAGCAAAAGCAAAAGGTATAAATACTCTTAAGTCTGACTTCCACATTTATGACATTGAACAGAATAGCTGATGCAGCTGTATCTTAGCATTATTTAAAAGTCAGCAAACTACAGCAGTGCACCTCACCACATTACACTCACGGATGACTTGGTATTGTTTGTTAATGACTCGGGCTTATTTATGATGTATATATAGCCTTACTTAGTATAAAAAACAGTTTTAAATTAATACTTACAATTTCCGGATACAGTTCAACGTTTCTCTGTCTTTAGACATCATATCTGCTAAAATGTGCTGGATTCCAGCCTCTATTTCTGCCACACTTGAAAGACCTAAGAAGTTGCAAACACAAAATTTAAAATCATTTGTCGCATTTTATACTTTCTTCTCTCAATTTTGCTCCTCTTCTCCTCGCTCACTGACTTATCTTTCTCCAAAGCACCTCAGCTACGTGACAACTTTGTGCGTAGGCTTAGATAGTAAGTATTTGTTGGCTATTCAATAACAAGTGGCACACTAGCTTTATCCAACACCGCTGACCCAAGATTGCCACGCAGCAGGGAAAGCGGTTCTAATGATGCACTTTCACAGATTTCATTGGAAACACAAAAGAATTTATTAATAAGAATTGTACAGCAGCCACACAGCTGCACCTCACTCTCTACATGTCTCTCTGCCTCCAAGAGAACTTCTCTCCCTGGGTGAGTCCCAACTGATCACCCAGGCCAGATGATTCTTACTCTGTTGTGTAGCCCTAAAGGGCCAATCACCACACGGTGTTAACCAAGATGCAACAGCTAACATCAGCTAACAAACCCAGATTGAAAAATTAACTTAGGACTTTTTGCCTCTGCTCTTATCAGCTAAATTACAAATCTTTAGATTTTAATTTGCTAAGTGGTCATCACTGTTTGAAACAACCAAGTGAGTTTTATTAAAAAATATCCAGTTAGGGTAAAACAAATAGCACAACCATGATTTGAAAAGAAAAATCAATTTGAGCAAACAGTATTGACTGCAATGCATTTTCATACTGAGAATAACAAGTCTGCATTTGTTGTCTAAATAAAATCTTGTTTCAACACAGTTCCACACAGTGGCTAATACTGCTGGCCTCACAGCGCCAAGGACCTGAGTTCAATTCCCAGCTTAGGCCACTTACGTTCTCCTCATGTCTGCCTGAGCTTCCTCTGGCTGCTCAGGTTTCCTCCCACATCCTGAAAGATATGCGGGTTAGGTGCATTGACCTGAACAGGCGAGAAGGGGAATTTCACAGGAACTTCACTGTAGTGTTAATGTAAGCCTTACTTGTGATTAGTAAATCTTACCTTTCCTTAAGTATTTTCAAAAAGGAATTCCAGTAGGCCAAAGAGTGTCCTAAGTTGTAAATTAGTCCAGGTTCAAGGAAGTTATGTGTAATCACAAGAACACGGAAAAGTGTGATTTCTTGCAGACTGCTCAAGCAAAATCTGGCACAGGCCAGATGGACCAAATGGCCCCTTCCCCTTTATAGTTCACTCCTAAATTCCAAGCGAAATGCCTGACAAGCTGGTTTGTGGTGTGCAACAGGTCCAATTCCCATACCGGCTGAGTTATTCATAAAGGCTGTGTCTTCTCAACTTTGCCCCTCACCTTAGGTGATCATCAGGCTGAATCACCACCAGTCAGCTCTCTCTCAAAGCAGGAGAAGTTTGTGGCCCTCTGGGACTATGGTGACTTTCCATTTTTTCCACATGAATGATTATAATTTTCAACAATGAAAACCATTCAAAGCTACTGATAAAGAAAACACAATGACCCCTAATTTGTTGTCAAAATAGTGGTGCAGTTAACAGTTTTTTTATATATCATAACTGCACAGGGAGGGCAAGATTACATTTGATTAATACAAAAATCCAAATGTTGTTATCCCAGATATGCCACTCCAGCAGTAGCTGCATAAAAAAGGTGTTTCATTATCTCTCTCTTCATTACAATGCACTGAATGTCATAACATTGCTTTACTTAAACATGGATAGAAACCAAACTTGCCACAAGAAGTTAAACCATGTCATTTTCTAGGTATCTAGATCAAAATCTAGGTATCCTTTTAACAAATTAATAGATGCTAAATATTGCCAATCAGGCAATGAAAAATTAATTACTGGTATATTCTTTCATGTTTTCATTAAAAATATTTTCTCCCATCTACTCTTAATCCAGTCTTTCTTTTCTGATCTACCAATACCTGATCTCATACTGAATTCATTGGCTCCAATCTACACATCCTTCTCAGGCATTGATTAAGGACAGAATGCCATTGATTGCCTTGTTCATGCAAGATCCAGATAATTCTATCATCAGCTTGCATTTGCAACAAAGGAAGTCTAAAGCCCTAACCAAGTGATCAGGCAGAGGAAGAGGCTAGCCCATTGCACTTGGGATGTGCTAATCTGTGATCGCAGTTTGCCTAAGCAATGGCAGAATAAAGGATCAGGGCAGCCAATGACATTAACCCAAGACTTTACGTGATGCAATTTTTCAAAGCCATCTTGGCCTTTTGGCTAAGATGAAGCGTTAGATTAAACCCAGGAGGAGGTGCAATACCTCATCCTGTCAGCTTGGATCTTGTTTGACCAAGCCCAAGATGGGATACAATGTCTTGTCTTGTCAGCTTGGATCTGGGTTGTCCCTCATGTGGGGGATATTACCACCATGACAAGATAAATAGGCAGAGGATCAGCTTCCATCTCAAGTCAGAACATCTGTGCCTCAGGAAGTTTAATGTACTGTGTCGGTGGACATTCACATTTGCACTCACCTGGAAGAAAACCTCCTGGCAAGCGAAGGAGGTGGTGTCACATCATGAAGAACTGATAGATATGGGGTTGTCGTTCAATCTGCACTAACCCAGGAATTGAGAATGATAGTGGTGTACTGTATTTTGCATTACAACAGCATAGCAGTGGAACTAGAGCTCAATGAGGAAGGGACAGAATACACTGTTGCTTTGCAGGCGAGGGAGATGGACATGGAAGTGACCCACACAAACATCCAGCATGGCTATATTCAGGCACATTTCAGTTAGACTAAGGCAATGAATGCATACCAAATTCTGAACCCTTTGTACCCCCAGCACAAAGCAGTTCTACAATCAACAAAGAATTCCAGACAGAAACATACACTGCTCATCTTCAACTCTTCATTATCAATGAGAAGTGACAAATCAGAGATAGTTGTGGAGTTGAGAGAGGTGCTGGTTAGGTAGAGCTGGATGTCAACCTGTGGCCAATTAACTTAACTTCGGTAGTGGGGAAAATGCTTGAATCTATCAAGGAAGAAATAGCGAGGTATTTGGATAGAAATTGTCCCATTGGGAAGATGCAGCATGGATTCACGAAGGGCAGGTCATGTTTGATTAATTTGTGGAATTCTTCAACAATATTATGTACGCAGTGGACAATGGGGAACCTCTGGACATGGTGTATCTGGATTTCCAGAAGGCATTTGATAAGATGCCACACCAAAGACTGCTGCATAACATAAAGGTGCACGGTGTTACAAGTAATGGATACAGGATAATGGATACAAGTAATGAATACAAGTACGTGGATACAAGATTGGTTAACTAACAGAAAGCAAAGAGTGGGGTTAAATGGGTGTTTTTCTGGTTGTCGATCAGTGACTGATGGTATGCCTCAGGGATCAGTGTTGGGACTGCAATTGTTTATGATGCAATAAATGATTTGGAGTTTGGGACTAAGTGTAATGTATCAAAATTCACAGATGACACTAAGATGAGTGGCAGTGCAAAATGTGGAGGGGACGCTGAAAGTCTGTAAAGGGATATAGGTAGTCTAACTGAGTGAGTGGGCAAGGGTCCAGCCATTCGGGTACAATTTTGGTAAATGTGAGGTTATCCATTTCGGTAGGAAAAACACCAAAATTATTTAATTTAAATGATAAGAAATTGCAGCATACTGCTCTGCAGAGGACCTGTGTGTCCTTGTGCATGAATCACAAAAAGTTGGTTTGCAGGTGCAGCAAGTAATTAATGCAGCAAATGGAATTTTGTCCTTCGTTGCTAGAGGGATGGAGTTTAAAGACAGCGGTATAAGATGCTGGTGAGGCCACATACCTGGAATACTGTGTACAGTTTTGGTCTCCTTACTTGAGAAATGATATACTGGCACTGGAGAGGTTACGCAGGAGATTCACCAGATTGATTCCAGAGTTGAGAAGATTAACTTATCAGGACAGACTGAGTAGGCTGCAGCTATACTCATTGGAATTTAAAAGAATAGGGGGAGATCTTTTCGGATCATATACAATTATTGAAGGGAACAGATAAGATAGCAGAAGGTAAGTTGTTTCCACTGGCAGGTGATACTAGAACCAGATACATGGCCTCAAAATAATGAGAAGCAGATTTAGGACTGAGTTGAGGAAGAACTTCTTCACACAAAGGGTTGTGAATCTGTGGAATACCCTGCCGAGTGAAGCAGTTGAGGCTACCTCACTGAATGTTTTTAAGGCAAGGATAGATAAATGTTTGAACAGTAAAGGAATTAAGGGTTATGGTGAGCTGGTGGGTAAGTGGAGCTAAGACCATAAAAAGATCAGCCATGATATCATTGATATAGCAGGCTTGAGGAGTCAGATGGCCTTTTCCTACTCATAGTTATATTCTTATGAACCTGACATTGTGATTTCAAGTAACAATGCTGAGCAGCAACATAATTTCTCATGCAATTTGCCCGACATGCAATGCTAAATGAATGATGCAGTCAGCAAAATAGTCTTCCAACTAAATCTCAAGAAGGATGAAGACATTCAGCTCGATTGGCAGCAGTGGAACCCAGTGCCTGGAGCTTTCAACGGCAGATTTGCCAGTGACTTTGGTCTCTTTTGGGCATTTATTCACATGTAGATGAGAAATAGGATAAGGGTAAAGGCAGACCCTTGAGAGACACCAGAGATAACAGTACAGGAACAGGAACCATCACAGGTGATTTGCTGGGTGCCTTTGTTGGTTAGAAATGGAACTAGGTGATGGTAGTCTCACCCGGCTGAGTAAGAGTAGGATGATGCAGTAAAACAAACGAAAAACTGCAGGCAGGTAGGAAAGGATGAGGAGAGACAATTTAGCTTTGTAACAATCACAGAATATCATCTGCAAGTTTGATAAGGGCCTTAACAAAGCTTTAGGGTGGGACAGGGTTGAACGTTTTGAGGGTGAGGCAATAATGGCATATTTTTATTGGGAGAGAGAAAGTACCTCATGAGTAGGAACCACCAACAAAATCAGCCACATGGGGCCATTAAGCAATGCTGCATAGTCAACAGTTTAGTCAGAATAACGTTGAGGGTACCGGAGTTAAGGGCAGCATAGTGGCATTGTGGTTAGCACTGGTGCTCTGCATCATCAGGGATCTGGGTCCATTTCCTGGCGTGGGTCACTGTTTGTGCAGAGTCTGCACATTTTTCCCATGTCTGTGTGGGTTTCCTCTGCATGATCCAGTTTCCTCTCAGTCCAAAAGACATGCTGGTTAGATGCATTGGTCATGCTAAATCCTCCTTCAGTGTACTTGAACAAATGCCAGAGTGTGGCCACTAGGGGATTTTCACTGTGACTTCACTGCAGTGTTAATGTAAGCCTACTTGTGACACTGATAAATAAACTTGGAAAAAAATAAACTTGAACTTTAGACAGGTCTCATCAACAACGTGAACTTGGAGAGAGCATAAGAGAGAGGAGATAAACTGCAGAAAGATATATAAATCCACGACTGAGGCGAAAACGTTTAGCTTGGAAGGATGGGAAGCTGAGTGAAGCCGCAAAGATAAGTGAACAAAAGGTCTCAATCTTGAAGAAGTTCATGAACTTCATACACTTGCTGGAGGTGAGAGCAGAAGAGCATGGTGCAAGTGGGATTTAACAGGACAGTTTTGTATTGGGGAAGAGTGATTACCTTTGCATTTCAGCATGATCCAGCAATAATGAGGAGCTTTGGCAGATAAGGGAAGGACAGCTGTGATTTACGTGGTCCAATTAGATCTGCCAGTGATTGGCTGATCCATGTTTGCAGCCCTTAGAAACTAAGGAAGTGGAGATAACAGCAACACTAGGATACACGAGAGTTGTGATTTTAATTAGAACAAAGGCACGGAAAGGTGGAAATCATACTACATTGAGTAGGTTATTGTCTTGGAGAGAGATTTTTCTTGCCCTTGAGTGAGGCCGGGTGTCATACAATCACATGTATAAAGGATTTATATTTGAAGGAGAAATCAGTCAGCAATCATCCTCAGACACAGTATGAAGAAAAAAAATAAAAAGTAACAGGTTAAGTAAAGGCAAGAATAGGAGTTGTAAAATGGTGACAGTCTGAATGATTACAGAATAATGGGATATGGGCTCAAAATCACAATTTTACACATAGTAAGAATTTACAAATGCAGGACATCCATCCTCACTAAAAAGAAGTTTCAAGTTAACTATTGCACAAGAAAGCAAGTAGCAACTTACACTGAGCCAAGTTAAACATTCTTCATACACCAAAAGAAATAAACAGAATTCCATTGTTTCTCCCCGCCAATGTCTTCTTGTGTTATACAGTGGCCAGCACTTCCCTATTGTTGAATGAGTGATACTCTTGGAAGGATCCTCACACTCTGTACAGTCACTGCGACAAAATGGCAGCCAAATTTCCAAGAACCTGTCTCATTGGGTCAATGCACTGTGAAAACATTCTTTGAAGTATCATCGTGCTACAACACACAAGTCAAAACTGGTCAGAGTGGAAAATCTGTCAAATTCAACTTTAGTACATTTGACGCACCGCGAGTAACAGCTGTTCTGAACTACAGACATTTTTATTTGCTCTATATATTACTAACAGAAATACCAAAGACTACATTAGCCATGTACAGAGCCAAAATTCTTAATTACAAAACGCAACTTGGGACAAATAAGCTCCCTTATTTTGAAAAAAGGGAAGAGTTAATCTTTCATTCCATGTAATAAATCTTGGTCCTACTTATGTGTTAGCAAAGCAAATCCCCGTGCCGGTATATTCCCTCACCTGATTCCATAAATTTTATGCGTTAGACACACAGATAACAGTTAACCTTTGTTCTGCACATCAACTGCATTCATTGCCAAAGAGTGCCCCCTGGAGTCCTAAAAGAATTACTACACAAAGTAGTTTAAAAATAAAACACCTCTAATCACTATTCAACAAAGCAAAAATAATAATCATAGCTGTAAAAGCATCGATAAGAGGCAGTGATCCAATAACATGAGAAATAAGATCAGGAACAGGGCATAATTTCTCCAGCAGTCAATAAGAAAAGATAAAAAAAGCAGGAAGAGCTACTTGTGCTCGTACTCACACCACTATTTATTTAGTATTTTTAACATAATAAAACATGATAAAGCAATTCACAGGAACATTATTAATCGAATTGTGGTACCAGAGGTCACCCCTTTCCCAATGCCAGGTTCCGCAATCAGACATGGCTTTGCTAGTTCCCATATGGTGAGCCCTCTTTCAGCCTCAACGTTAATTCCAAAGTTTTTTTTATTAATTCGTGGAACATGGGTGTTGCTGGCTGGCCAGCATTTATTGCCCATCCCTAGCTGCCCTTTGAAGAGCTTTTGAGAGTCAACCACATCACTGTGGATCTGGAATTACATGTAGGCCAGACCAGGCAAGGACTGCAAATTTCCTTCCCTAAAGTGCATTAGTGAACCAGATGTGTTTTTCCAACAACCAATAGATTCTTAATTCCAGATTTTTTTTTTTATAGAATTCAAATTCCACCTTCTGGAATGGCAGGATTCGAACCCTAAGTCCCCAGAATGTTAACTGAGTTTCTGAATTAATAGTCCAGCAATAATATCACTAGGCCATCATCGCCCCTTCCATAATCAGGTTGGGGAGATTCCGTCGAGTTCCAGGGAAGACAGGAATGGATTCAGGAAGAAAAGCATGTTGAATGAATTGCATCACAGTATTTTGGATGAAGATTTGAAGGAGAGAAGGTGGACTACATGGGGAGAAAAGCAATATCAACCAACATGGAAGTCAAGAAAGTTAGCTGGAAGATCAATGGTTTAGTGGGAATAAGGCCATCAGAGCAGGATGTTGGCCTTGAAAATAAGGGCAAGAAGGATGATAGGCAACAAACTAGAGAAAGATGTCATTTCAAGGCCAATATAAGAGGAACCTTAGAAGATGTTTGGCCCAATGGACTAGGGATCAACTGAGGACTCTGGTCAGTTCATCTCAGTCTTAGTGACAAAGAAGCCCATGTGAATTTGTTGGAGGTGAGGGTGAACAAAACAGGGGAGAAAGCTTTAACAAGTTATTTCAGAGATCCTTGGACAGTGAACAATTTTGGCAGACAGGACCAAAACCCAGTTATATGCTGTGTGTCCAGCCAGAGCAAGTGGTGAAAGGTTAAATCAGTTATTTGCCATATCTGTTCCAAACAGTGTCTTATTAAATTAGCCCCCCATTAGAACATAGAACATAGAACAATACAGCACAGAACAGGCCCTTCGGCCTTCGATGTTGTGCCGACCAAAATAAAAAGCAATGCCCCTCCTAACTAAACCATTCCCTTCTCATCCATATACTTATCAACTAACCTCTTAAACGCCACCAAACTTGGCGCATCTACAACAGCTGCAGGCAGGGCATTCCACTCCCTAATCACTCTTTGAGTAAAGAACCTACCTCTGATATCCGTCCTATAACTCATACCCCTTAATTTAAAGCTGTGTCCCCTCGTGCTAGCTTTCTCCATCCTAGGAAAAAGGCTATCACTGTCCACCCTATCCAAACCTCTAATCATCTTATATGCTTCAATAAGATCCCCCCTTAGCCGCCTCCTTTCTAACGAAAACAACCTCAAATCCTTCAACCTCTCTTCATAGGACCTGCCCTCCATACCAGGCAACATCCTAGTAAACCTAGTAAACCTCCTCTGTACCCTACATCCTAGTAAACCTCCTCTGTACCCTTAGTGTATGTGTTATTCCTCATTTGATCAACTTAATAAGAAAAACCAAATAGACAAAAACAAATTACTTCAGAATCTCATTCTACTCACACTAGCTACTCACGAAAACATTAGAAATTTAAAGCTGACTCAGAATTCTAAATGGTAAGGTTTAAGGGAAAAGCTGTTATTGTATGATGCAAATATGAACAGTGGGAGTAAAAAGATATAGATTAAATAGCAATTTGTCAAGTCTCTCAAATGTTCCTGAACCGTTCATATATAACGAACAATGTTTAAGCTGAAACTGTTTTGTAGGCAAATAAGCTGTCTGTCTGCTAGGGCAGAGTAAGAAGCCAAAAATATCAATTAGAATCTGGTTTTGCTGCCGTCTGTTGATAAAGGAAGATCAGCAAGGAGAATGCTCCATGTTTTGTCTTGGGATTTATAACATCTTCCTTAAACATAAAGTAACAAGTAAACTGTGCACTAAATTCAAAAGTTAATTACCCAACATACAAGACATCAAGACAACAACTAGACCAACAGGACCACATTTATGTAACACCTTCAATAATACATCACGCTTTGCCACTAAAGTGTCAGTTTAGATCCTGGAGTTCAACCCGCTACTAAAGGTGGGTGACTTATATGTCCTGTACTATAATTCCACTATACTAGAGAGAAGTATTACAAATCTTACACCTCTGCACATGTTCCTGTCTACAAAACCATACTTCATTCTAATGCTCTCTTTTGGAGTTGCTTCTAATACCAATACTTGCAGTAGAAATTGGCCATCTCTTCCAACACCACACCTTGTATTACATCAAAATTCTTATGCTCCAACTCTATTTCCCTGTTTTGAGAACTGCCCTAACTTTTACTTAACTATAAATAATGCAAAAAGCAAGGTATTAAAATAAAGATAATAAAAATCTTAAAAATCACGATTACATTTAGATGGTTGAATTGTTCTCACCCTTTCAGCATTACATGCGAAATATGCTTAGTCTAAACTTGCCATGTGTATTGTCACGGGTTAATTGATGAAAGTGACTTCATAATGTACACTCTTATCATATTTAATACGATTTCTCTGACTGCACCGAAGCTGAAAGAAAATAATTACGTTACAATAAAGGCCCATGGTAATTGCTCCTACTTCAGGTTTTCTGCCATTTACCCAAAAGTGTCCCATCCAAAATGGAAGATAAAATAAAGAACTGACTCTGAAGTTGACAACTTACCTTTCACATTTGCTTTAATGTAATTATTTAGATTGAGTTCTCCTGGACGATCAAGCAATAGATTTGCCGCAGATTCCAGGCCAAGCTGGCGTGCCTGCTGAGCTTTTGTCCTCTTACTCCCAGTTTTATATGGAGCATACTGAAAAGAGTCAAGCAATTATTCAGATGAGTGCAAAAGATAATTTAAATATGCAAATCAAAAGTTATGCAAAAGTGCAAAATGCTCAGTGACAAATAAAAAATATAAAAAGGCATTTGGTTGTCCTAACAAACTATAGAGTATTAAACCAAAAGAGTTGCTTTGCAGTAGAGCTTGAATACTGTTGAAAGAAGAGATATGTTCCTTGGTGTTGGTCTTGCACTCAATGGGACAAAAGCAAGAACGCCAAATTTTCAAAAAAGCACAAAAATTTATTCAACAGAAGGAAAAGGTTGCTGACTGAATGACAAGTAGAGACTGACTGGCCACTGCTCCTGGGTAATTCAAAGGAACTTTAAGTTCCCCAAGCTCCTGGGTATTCAGAGGAAAAACGTATTGCTTTTGTTTACAGAGAACAGGATCTGTACATGAACGTATGTCACTTCTAGCAAGCATAAACAAACCACGAGCTTAACCAATTACCCTTTATTAGTCGATGATGTAGCACAGTCGGGATTGTTCAGCAAATACTGCCCAATTGCAGAATCACATCCAAAAGTAGATGTTTTGCTTTGGATTTTGTTAGCGCAGGGTGGTTAAGTATGGTCAGTACTCTGCCTATGGCGAGCAATCAAAGCAATTTGATGAAGGGTCATCCAGACTCGAAACATGCGGGTCTATTTTTCAGCAGTTTCCATTTTTATTTCAGATACCAGCATCCACAGTATTTTGCTTTTATCTTGGTGTTTAACTCACTACCGCTTCTCTTCCAGGAATGGCTACCCTCAAAGATTACTGCTTTTTTCTCCGAAAGAATTTTTGTCTATCTCTTTTACACGTGTTCATGTTCATTGCTTTCCATTTCCCTCCTGGTGTTTGACAAGATGTTTACCAAAACTGAGCTCTGACAAAGGGACATCGAAACATTGGCTCTATTCTCTCTCCAAGCATGCTGTCAGACCTGCTGAGATTTTCCAGCATTTTCTGTTTCTGCTGTTGAAGCAACTTGCTGTTTGATTTGAAGAATAATCTCTGGGACATACCTAGCAACACACCAGCACAGAAATTCATGCACTATATTGTTCTGCCTTCCGCATATTTGTGTCTTTTTGGGCTGGCAGATGCATCCCACTAATGGAAAATACCACATGTGTAGTCACTGCATAGTAGCAGAATGAAATGGTTTACTTCACCTGTTGCTCAAACTTTTGAGATATTTTGCCTTTCTGGGATAATTTGAGACAGAGAAGGTACTTTACAGGTGTGGAGATGACCATCTTTGGCTCATTTGTATGTTTGAGCAATACACAGTAAGCAATGATCTTATCAGGATCATTATTCTGCGTGGTAATTTACAGGGTGAACAAATACCTTATAAAACTGCTGATATGGCCAATTGTAGCATGTGAAGCTAAACAAATCCCAACACATGTACTATCTAGTGAAGGTAGGTTTGCAGCCTAAAACGGTAGCAGATTTGCAGATCTCCCAACTGTTACATTGAGGAAAGGGTACCTTAAACTGCTCCATCTCAAAAGTGACCACGAGAATGGGAATGAGAGTACATTGTGGTGCACAAGAAAATCTGTAACACAGATCCAAAGATCGCAAACAAAAAATCAGCAGACAAGGAATGTACTCAGGGTAGGATGTTCAGGCTGGTTCCATTCAAAAACACGTTCTTCGTGGGGGATCCTGTGACTACATCATTTACTAGGGCATATGTGATGCGATTAAAACTAAACCCAACTGAACAAACAATCTCGAGTGTGACAATAGCTACACCAACCACCAGTTTAAGGCAATCAGTCAAGCTTGTAACATGATTTGTTTGTGCTTGCTAGAAGCAACATATATTCATCTGCAGGAATCTATTCTTTGCGAAAAGATGTTCAAGCTTCATTTTTTTTTTATGAATTATTCAGGAGCTTGGGGATTCCAAAATGTTGCACCGCATTCTCCATGGCGATGCCTTGCCAATCAGAGTCAATTTGCCAACCAAACAGCATCCTTTTATCCTGTGATAGAAATTGTTGTAATAGTTTCAAATTTGACATTCTTGTGTTTTTCCTGGTGACTAAAGTAGTTATTATTATGAAACAAATGTACTGATCAGTTCTCATTTGGAATTTTGACCATTCGTCCTAAGTCAGATAGTCACTTTTAAAAGTATAAAACAATGAAATATTTCCAAGCATCAGGAACATAAATTCAGAAAAAAGTTACAAAAAACAAGTCTGTGTAACATGCTGACTAGTTTGAGGTGATTTAAGTGAAGCACAGGTGTAATCCAAACAATTTATTCTGAAATGAGCGGATAACAAATTAAAATTAAATAATCAGGAATAAAATGATGTGCAAAAGATTATATTGATTGGCCATGCTAAATTGTCCCTAGTGTTAGGGGGATTAGCAGGGTTACAGGAAAGGGCCTGGGATTGTGGTCGGTACGGAGTTGATGGGCTGAATGTCTCCTGCTGTACTGCAAGGATTCTAAGATTCTGTGAATGTTCTAGACTGACATTTATTTCCACAAAGGTTATAAACCAGATTATTTTAAAAAGAGGTACTTAAAAACCAACTATTTTACTAACCACATGTTCCACTTCTTCTAGAGTCTGGCAGTTCAGCAAAGCATTTTTTAAAAGAGGTGTAAGCTTTTCTTCTTTTGCTACTTTCTGTATGGCTGTATGTGCTTTCCTTATTACTGTACTAAAAAGGAAAAGAAATATCTTCATTAAAATCAGTTTCTTGGACTTTGCACAAAAAACGGTCACACGTTGCACAAATTCTTTGTGCAATCAATTCACACAAAACAAGCAACTTAAAAAACACAACTTGACCACACAGTTTTGGCAGCACGTGTTGTTAAGATTAAAACCCTTAAATATACAAGAGCGTCAAGATGGTGTGCTGGCAGACGAGGACATTCAAAATAAACTGGAGCTCAGAAGGAGGGAAGGAGAAGCTGCAAAAGAAAAGGTTGTGCTCAAGATGCCACCTTCAGGCGCAAGATGAAACAACCACACTACACAGAAATTAGCAGAGGTGCAGACCAATTAGGATTAGCAGTAAGAGTTATTCAGCCCCTTAGGCTGCTCCACCAATCAATGGCTGACCTGGCTGCATTCTCAAGTCCCACTTTCCCATCTGTCCCCCCCATAACCTTAATCCCTTATTTATCAAAAATCAATCTAACTCAGCCTTCAATAAATACAATGATCTCAGATCCATTTTTAGGAAGGAAGAGAATTCCAGGCTTATGACCCTCAGTGAAAAGAATTCTCCTCTTCCATCTTAAATGGGAAACATCCTATTCTTAAACTTTGTCCCTTAGCTCTGATTTCTCCTACAAGGAGAAATATTCTTTCAACATCCGCTCTATCATGTCCCCCAAGATCTTACATGTTATTAAGAAGATCATCTCTCATTCTTCTAAACACAATGGATAATGGCCCAACCTTTCTTCAAAAGACAAGTTCTTCAGCCCAACAATGAGACCAGTGAGATTAAAACTAAACAGTTTGCAGTAAAACTTCTCCATTTGTATATTTCATGCTCCTTGCAATAGATGACAAAATTCCATTTGTGTTCATAATCACTTGCTGTAACTACATATTCATTTTTTTGTGATTCATATACTGGCCCGCTCAGATCCCTCTGCACCACTAAGTTGTTCTCCGTTCTTAAAGTTTCTCCATTCCTAAAGTTACAACGCCAATGTTCAGAGTGGATGGGCAGGCCCAAATCCATCTCCCTGCCTGCTCCAAAAACTAAATTCAAAATGAATCCAATTCATAGTCCCCACAAGAGGGACAAACAAGATCCTTGCTGACCAGATAAAACATTACACCCGATCTTGGGCTTGACTTGACGTTTGACTTAGCGAAAGGGCTCCAGCCATGGCATCATAGTTTCACCCCTGCCAAGTTTGACAATCGCTCTCCACTTAAGTAGCTTTTGTATTCTTTTTGGACAAGTTCAAATCTTCCCACGATACTCCATCTAACAAATTTTTCCTAACACACTTAATCTACCCATGTCCATTCTCAGGCCCTTTATCTTGTCTTGATAACTTGGTTTTCTATCTTTATGTCATCAGCAAACTAAGCTACCACACATTCAATCCCTGCATCTAAGTCATTGATACAGATTGTAAATAGATAAGGCACAAGCACTGATCGCTGAGGAACTCCAACAGTTACAGCTTACTAACCTGAAAAAGATCCTCTGATTCCTGCTGCCTAATCAACTCTTTATCCATGCTAACATATTATCTCCTACTTTATGTAATAACCTGTGATGTGACACAATACCAAATGTCTTTTGGAAATCTAAGTATAACACATCCACCTTACTTATTACTTCCTCAAGATAGCTCTAATAAATTAATTAAAGACAATCTCCCTTTCACAAAACAATGCTGATTCTACTTGATTCCATGCGGATTTAAGAATCCTGCTGTAACCTCTTAATAATGTGTTCGCTCAATTTCACTGTGACTCAACGATAGTGATCATAACATGATAGAATTTCACTTTCAGTTTAAGGGTGAGAAGTGTGGGCCTAAGAACCAATGTTTTAAATCTAAATAAAGGTAGCTTTATGATTATGAAGGAATAACTGGCTAACATAAACTGGGAAACTAGTTAAAAAGGTAAGTATAGATTACAAATAAATAAGGCACCAGCACTGTTAAGCAAACAGATCTAAAGTTTCTTGCTGTATGTCTTAGTACCTCTTCAAATAAAGGTGTTATAATTGCCATTTCCCAATCTGTTGGGATCTTTCCACAATCTAAGGAATTCTGGAAAATAACCAATGCCTCTACTATCTCTGCAGCCACTTCGTTTCTGACACTTTGACGCAGGCCACTAAGTTTGAGGAACTAGCAACCCTTTAAATTTAATAGTTTATGCTAGTACTTTTACTTTGGTGATAGTGATTATTTTAATTTTCCACTTCCCTTCGCCTCAAGTTTCAAATATCATTGGGAAATTTTCTAAGTCTTCTACAGTGAATATAGACACAAAATAACCATTCAATGCTCTATTTCCTTGTTTTCCGGTATTAATTCCCCAAATTCTCTCTATAGAGAGATCAACATTTGCTTTTCCTTTTTAAGCACTTGTTGCAACTCTTGTGTTATGTTTTCATATTTCTAGCTAGCTTCACCTCCTACTTTAATTTCTCCCTTAATTTTTTCTTTTAGTAATTCTTTAATGGTTCTTAAGAATTGTCAATCTTCTGAACTGCCATTACACTCCATAGTGTTTCTTTCAATTTAAATACTATCCTTATCCTCCTTATTTAACTATAAATGATGTATCTTCGAGCAATCCTTCTTTATGCTGGAATAAATCTTTGCTGCAAGTTATTAAATATCTCCTTAAAAGTCTGCAGCGAGATTGCTATGTTACCTTTTTAACAGTTTCCCAATTCACATTAGCCAATTATCCCTTCATACACATATAAGTACCTTTATTTAGATTTAAAACATTGGTTCTAGGCCCACACTTCTCATCCTCAAACTGAATGTGAAATTCTATCATGTTATGATCACTATCACTGAGAGACTTCTTTACTATGAGGTTGTTGATTAATCCACATTACCAGCTCTGGAAAAGACTATTCGCCAGTTGGCTCTAAAACATAATACTTTTAAGAAATTGTTCCATTTACACTCTGAACAAATTTTCCAGGCTACCTTTTCCAATCTGATTCACCCAATCTATATGGAGATTAAAGTCCTAAAGCTTTGTTACACCTTTCATCCACATCCTATTTATTCCTTCCTGTATGCCCTGTCCTACTCATAACAACAGTTAAATTATTGACCTCTTAGTCAGCTGCTACAAAGTAATATCAATTCTTGATTCATCTTCTCTACAAGTCTTGCCTTTTCTTTCCTCCACTCAATAATTCAGTTTAATAAAATGAAAAGTTTTCACATCAAGATCAAAGCATTTGTTTATTTGAATTATATTTTGTTATGAATTGATTATGTTTACATTGGATGCAAACAAAATTGATGCTCATGGGTAACAGACACAAATTCTGATATTGTTGGTTAAGTTAATGAAAATATTTTTTATTTATCTATTTGAAATGTTTAAATCATCTCTTCTATTCTAACATTGGGACTAGCAATGTACATAATTTACTATGAAAGCATACAATAAAGAAAATCAAGCTTAAAATCAATTCAAAATTATTATATTCTTACACATAACTAAATCCAAACCTTTTGAATTTCACTACTGATATCCTCACTTGTTTATGTGAATAGGAAAAAAGGCAAGTATATATTAAATCCTTTTAATACTGTCTTCTTGGAATTATATCTGCAAATATAGGTAACTAAATCTCAATCATTTTCAGATAAGGTGGTTGTTTTATGTAAAAGAAAGTACAAAAGAGTTTTATTCAAAGGAGGGCATTGTACAATGCTGATTTTACTAATGTTCCTTACGTCAGTTCTTCTAGCGTCTGTTGGACTTCTCGCAACGTGTCAGCATCCATATTGTTGGTAAGTTCCTTTCGATAACGGGCAATAAATGGAATAGTGTTTTCTTCTTTGAAGAGGTGAATGAGGTTTGCACAAACCCATTCTTCTGTGTTTGTTCTCTCAGACAAAACCTAGAAATAGTCCCCATTAAGATTGAGGCAACATTGGACACATTAGAACATTTCATCTTTGCTTCTTTACTTAGAAACCAATTAAATACAAGTGAAATTTTCATAACATTTCTCATGGTGGTTCAGAGAAATGGCCCTCTGACTTCCATTGCATTTATCTTTCTGATGTTACAATTATAAGAACAAAACTGTTGTGATATTTTTGGACTGTAATTTTATAGTTAGGGTAAATGAAAGAGGTCATGTCACCGGCTCTGAAATCTGTCTGATAGTAAGCCTGGGCACTTTGAATTGTTGGAGGTCAACATGGATAAAAGGTGAGATTTGTAAGACCACGTAGACTACAACAGCAGTCTCTGAATTTATCATTAATAGACCTTAGCTTCCCAAAGTCCCAGAAGATGTTGTAGGCATTGGTCTGTAAACAGTTATGCTGTAACTTATCCATTTACTTCAAAGGTGAAAGAGAGTGAGTTCAAGAATAGCTAATCAGCATTTCTGCCCAGATACAAGGCTAATGTGTTTCATGTTGCCAGGGGAAGGAGGCAGAGGAAACAAAATTTTAGATCAGGTTACAGGTTTTCCCTCAAAATCAATTAATATCACAGATAGGCAGAGATTCTACATGGTCAAAGAAAACAGGCTGCACAACTTTGCAAGTTATCATAGCCAGATGCAGTAAGGAGGCAGTCTCTAGTTAAAAGAGACATACTCTACAGCCTTCTACAACTTCCAGATATTTGTTCCGGAATGGATAGGAGAAACAAGAATCATTAAGACAGGCATTACAGTTGGTGGTGGATTTAAGGAACTCTCTGAAAGCTGGGCAAAGTGTTTGGAGATAATTATTTGAAGTTTCTGCTTGTTGAAACAAGAACCTATTGGAAATTAGGAGCAACGGTGAGCTGTTTGCTAAAGGGTTGTAATTCCATGGAGCGTGATGGGTGACAACCAAAGGGAATGTCATTTTCTGTGGATAAAGTCTAAGTTGCCTATAGAGCGAGAATAGTGTTTAATCCTTTTTTTTAAAATAACATGTTATATTAAGTTTTAAAACATGAAATTCTGTCAGGTCATTCTTTCAGCTAACAACTGGTTGCTCAAACCTCTTTTTAAAGTTATCAACCTTTCGGGAATGGTTCATCCTAAACTCACTTCATTCTTCCCACCACAACCTTGATGTAAAGAAGATAGCAAAAATAAACTACCAGTAGCTCAAGGATTAATGAAGAAAGCAACAGCGCTTGGCACTTACTTGTAATAATTGCAGCAGGATTATCAATAACAGCAGAACAATTGATTCAAGCAGCCTTATTGTAGAACAACACATACAAAAAATTTTCATTCCATTAACAATAAATAACATGCAAAAATCACACTGGGGCATTGGGAACATCTACGATGTTTCTCTTGACTATGTTGCCAAAATTCAGAGGAATTGAGTAAGACCAGAGTTAGAACTTTTTGAGGAATGCAACACCAGAGACATTTCATAGCAAATATTTTTGGAATGCAAGAAATTATACCAAGGTAGTACTTGTTGCCAGCAAGAATCAACCGTATAACAAGTAACGCCAGCCAAACCATGAAGGGATAGCGATTCTCTTACTGAAAAGTTGCAGCTTTATAGAATCTAAGTTAGGCCACACTTGGAATATAATGTTTAATTCTGGTCGCCACACTAGGATATAGAGGCTTTGGAGAGGGTACAGAAAAGATTTGCCAGGATGTTGTCGAGTATGGAGGGCATTAGCTATGAGGACAGATTGAAGAAACTGGGTTTGTTTTCACTGGAACAACAAAGGTTGAGGGGCGATCTGATAGAAATTTATGAGGGGCATGGGTGCGACGGGCAAGGAGTTGTACCAGGTAAGTTTTTTTTTTACACAAAGGGTGGTGGGTGCCTGGAACTCGCTACTTGGGGAGGTAGTGGAAGCAGATACGATAGTGACTTTTAAGGAGCATGTGGACAAATACATGAGTAGGATGGCAATAGAGGAATACGGTCCCTGGAAGGGTAGAGGGTTTTAGTTCAGTCGGGCAGCATGGTCGGTACAGGCTTGGAGGGCCAAAGAGCCTGTTCCAATGCTGTAACTTTCTTTGTTCTTTGAAATTCACGAATATATTGAATCAAGATTGACAACTTGCCACAGTGGGATTTGAACGCTCAAGCCTTGGGTCTCCAGTCCAGTATGTGACCAATAGGTTATGGCATCCTCTGTAAGGAGTGACAGCGGCAGGGAGTGGCAGGACTCAGGGCAAATTTAAACTCAAGACAATGGGAGAAATCAGAAACCAATGTAGAAAACATGGTTCATTTTCAAACATACTCTGATGAAACCTTGCTCTCACTCATACATCAGGACGTTAGTTGCAGAGTAAATCAACACATGGAAAGGACTTCCAAATGGAGCAGTCGAGACAATGATGTGATTTTAGGGTCTTTCTGATTGGATGAGTGGAAATGTGACAAATGGCCTTCCTCATCTATAATTACCTTGTGAACTCATGGCACAGAATGGCAAAGTTAATTTAAGTGCACAAATCAAACAGCATTACTTTAATCATTTCCAAAACAGAATCTTTAAAGTTCAAACTGTTTACAACAATGTTCTGTGCTTATTTATAATAATCAAACATACGCACATGAGCAAGCCTCGGGAACCTGCTCCACCATGCAGCATGATCAAATGAAGCGCGTTTACCTGGGTTATATTCCAGTTCATCTGCATGTCACCAATCTCTACACATCCTTTTTGTAGTTTTACTGGTTTCCCATCTGGGTGATTTTCAGTTTTCTGCTTCTTCAAAGCTGGCTCCTCCCATGTAAAAGATATATCCTCTTCTTCCTTGATTTTCCTATCACTCAAATTTGTGCTCGTTGATGGCTTTTCCACCTTAACCTCACGATGTTCCATTTCTTTTTTAATTTGCATTGCAGTGAGCTGAGGCATTGGTTTCACATTTCCTAAATTTTGTGTAGTTTGGGAAGGTAATTTACCTTCATTGCTATTCAAATCTTGCAACAGTCTCTGTGGGATAAATAACATTTATGAGACTTGCATAAATACAGCAATCTTAAACCATCATGGTTTTATTTTATTTTTCTCCAAATGTGTTAGTTTTGTTACTTCCAAAATTGAATGGAGCAAACTAACAATTTTAGTTCAATGTGCTTGGTTGAAAATGGCAACAACGATTTACAGTGTTACAGATGACTCCAGCTCTCTTTTTTTAATCTCATGCAACTGCCAACTCTTGGAGCCACTAACGTCTCGTTAAGAGTTCTAGTCACAACGCAGAACTTCACGCTCCTGCCTGCTATTCGTGTGCACCTATTCAGCCATGGTGGAAAGAAAGGGCACAGGGATATCACAGCTATCCAAAATAATATTCTCATTCAACAACTCCATAATATCATTCCGACACTGATCGCTGGAAGGTAATCAGGTGGGGGAACCTTAGCAAATATTCCCTTCGTAATCTAGGGTACTGGCTGAGATCAATGAGATTAATCTTTGGAAATGTAACGATTTACAAATAATGTTGGGACATAAAGCTGAAGAGGCCGCCCCTCCCCCCCTAAAAAAAAAGACAGAAGTGTAAGCAGAAATAATCTGCAGGTCAGGCAGTTTCTGTGAGATAAAAACAGAATTAACCTTTCAGATCAACGATCTTTCAGAATCTGACTCTTGGTTTATGTAACTTGATAGCCCGAAACAATGTATCATTTGGGATTTGATGAGTGAGAAAATGGTCAAGTTAAAGCATTGCTAAATACTCAGACAATACTTTTAAAACATGATCTTGTGCAGCCTTCTTACCACAGCATTAGGATCCACATCAGTCTTTTCTGATGTTTTTTTCCTGGTCTTTTTAACAGCTGTCTTCACTGTAGACCTTTTTACTGGTGCTTTTTTTGTTCCAGTACTTTCTGCTTCAGACTTAACTTTCTTTTTGACAGTCACTGACTTTGCTACAGGTTTTTTTGGCTTCCTTGCAATTTTATTTTTCGGAACCCATTCTTCTTCTTCTTCTTCAGAATCAGATTCAGAAGTCCTACACAATGACAATCATAAGCAATTCAATAGAAAATAAGGTCAGATGAAAGGATACTTTCTAATCCATTTTTTCTTTTCCAAACACAGTGACTCATACTGTTATGCCCTTTCATGGACAATGCTACCTTACGCAAGTGACCGAACTTGAGCCACAATTCTAGAAAATTACTGCTGTATTTAGTTACTTAAAGCAGTCAGGGTAGTACTGCCAAAATCAGAACCACTTAGTTATCCAGAAGCATACAGGGCAAGATAAAGTAGCAAAAGAAAGCTCATGAGAATCACAAAAATCTTAAAGCTTAACACTTAGAAAACCTAGAGGAATATAGAAACTACAGGACTGAAATTTAAAAAAAGCACTTCGAAAAGCAAAGTGAGGAAACAAAAAAAATGACAGATAAAATATACACATACCTAAAGATGTTTTATCAGTACATTTATAGCAAAAGAATTAAAGAAAGGGTAGGTAGAGCTTATCAAAGATATACATGGTAACTTATGGGTTTATGCAGAACATATGGGCAGGATTCTCAATGAGTACCTTGTCTTCATTAAGGAGAGACATCCTAGTTAAAGAAAAGTGTGAGATATTAGTTACAATTAGCATATTGAGAGGGGAAGTACTACAGAGGCTGACATCCTTGAGTGTGGATAAATCACCAGATTGGATGGATTGCATCCCAGATTGTTAAAGGAATCCAGGGAGGAAATAGTGAGTGCACTGAGGATCATTTCCAAACCTCATTCCATACAGCTGACGTACCAGAGGACTGGAGGTCTACAAACATTCATCATTATTGAAAAGGAATATGCAAGAGAATTATAGGCCAGTCAGTCTGACTTCTGTGGTAGGCAAATTATTAGAATCAATTTTAATCTGTTACTTAGAAAGGCACATCTGGGATAGGCAGGATAGTCTTGTTAGGGGAAGACTGTGTCTTAGAAACTCAAGCAGTTTGTTTGAGGCAATAAGGAGGAGGATTGATGAGACAGTGGATTGTGTCTACAGGGGTTTTAGAAAAGCATCTGACAAGCTTCCACATTGCAGACTGATCAGAAAAGTGAGGTCACCTGGGATATGGGGGAAGTGGTGAATTGGATCCAAAATGGGCTCAGTGACAGGTAACAAAGTGCAATTGTCAATGGGATATTTTTGTGAATGGAAAACAGTTTCCAGTGACATTCCCCGGAGCTCAGCTTTAGTGCTGTAAACTTTATAGTTTAAAAGATTCAAAGGAAGAATCCTCATGTTAACATCAACATTAATAGTGGGGTAAATTCCATTTCATTCTGGAGTTGGATAAATGATCAATTTTCTGTGGCAGACAATCACAGCCCAGTTCTTTTCAGGCCAAATTGTCAGGATGAACCAAATATGAAAGGTGGTTCAAAGAGTTAGATATGGGTCTTTATGTAATGCCATTAAAGATTCAATGCTCCGACTTAAGCATTCCCCGCCCTCTCCAAGATCACAATCAAAAATTGGCCCCAATTTCTGCCAGCCAGGTCCTAAACTTCAACTACCAGCTGGTCCTGATCTGCTAGGCCCAAGTCTCTATAACTAAATATATTTACAATCTATATGTGTAAGCCAAAGACATTCCTGTGTGTTAATCTATTTATATTACATAATAGTCTACTGCCTGTGCTCAAATGTCTCCCAGTTGCCAGAAATGCTTTATCCCCATGTTGACTTCTTCTTCTCCTTCCAGTCTGTCACAATCTGTTGCCCTCTGCCAAGCTTCTCTATAATATGCCTATTCAATACTTGATTCCGTAGTCCCTCCTGCTGGCATCCCACAGAATCCCTTTTATTCAACTTGGGGCACATGATGAGTTTTTTGAGCATTAAGAGTAGGATCAAACCCCTATTGAGATAGCAGGATTTAGTTGTCAAAGTTGGCCAAGACAACAGAATCCACACTGGCATTGTTCAGAACATCAGATCTCCGTGAGTTCCCAAACTTCTTTTGCACATCTGAAGTCTCTTTTACAATACAGACATCTCTTCTTCTGCTTCCCATTTTGCTCCCCACCCTCAACCCAACTCTTGAGAAAAGTTTTCCTTTCTGTCACCGTCTTGTTCTAATCCTCCCCTTTAAAGCATTTGGTGCATTTATTACAGCTTTCTGAATGAGAGGGAGATTTTAACCCTGCCTGCTCAAGTAGATACAGTACTTTCTTTTTAATGCATAAACATTCCCATAGGGTTGGAGGGAATAGGACTGCCTTGGGTTCGCATTCCAGTTTATGAGAACATATTGAAACTCATCCCCCCAAATGATCTAATTGCCAATAACAGCAAATCCGGTGGCAGTGTATGCGCTCTAACTGCTACATTCCACCTGATTCAGTCAGCCAGCAAATTGAAGTCGATGGCACAGTGGTCAGCACTGCTACCTCATAGCGCCAGGGACCTGAGTTTAATTCCAGCCTTGGGTCACTGTCTGTATGGAGTTTCCACATTCTTCCTGTGTCTCTGTGGGTTTCCTCCGGATGCTCTTGTTTCCTCTCACAGTCCAAAGATGTGCAGGTTAAGTTGATTGGCCATGTTAAATTAACTGTAATATCAGGCGGATTACAGGATGAGGCTTGTGTGGGATTATGGTCAGTGCAGATTCGATGGGCCGAGTGGTTTCTTTCTGTACTGTAAGGATTCTACGTTTCTATGACTGTTGGCATACAGGTAAGATGAACTGAGACCACAGGAAAAATACAATTAAAATTGTTTTGAGTGTGTTTTCAATCTGACAAAAAATTCAGTATTGTAGAAGGGAAGCATTTATTCTGACCAGCGCTGAATACCTCTTGCAAATACATAATATTCAATTAAATGAAAATTACAACTTAAACAAAAGGCAAAAGATTTGAATGCACTCAAAATCACTTCTACAAATGTTTGTTCTGTAAAGCAGCAGGAAGAACATTCAGCACTTATTAAACGTAACATAATTAAAGTATTTCGAAAAACTGCACTTACGCATCAAGAAATGAATCATCATCTTCTGAAAACGGTCGTTTTTGGCATTTAGTATTTGTTGTTTCCGACATCTGTAAGTTAATTTGAATCAACATAATTTTAATCTTGAAAAATAAATTCAACTAATTAGTAGAACCATGTCTACTGCCTAAACGGAAAGTAGTAAAGGTCACATTTCGGCATGAAGATGGCTACAAGATGGCAAGTTCTGCAACGAAAGTGAGAAAGCAACCCTCAGTCATGGATACACTGAGCTGAATTTAATGCTCTCAACATCCACTGGTTTCCATGAGGAAGGCTTAGCCAAATTAACTGATCACCTTCAGGGCTTCACTATGATCGAAGACTCTGTATGCCAAGAACAGCCAGCCAAAAGTTAACTCTTTACTGACAGCATCATAACCAGGAGTGGCTACTGCTAATGGCAATGGTCCAAGGACTTCAACAGGAATCACTGCTAGATTCCTGGACTCTGGTGAGTGAGAGCAGGTTGGATGTTACAGTAGAGGATAAGCAAGGTGACTTTCATCTGCCTCCCCCTTCTTTCCCAATGCCAACCCCTCAATCAGACACAGAGGGATTGCCCTATTAGAGAAATTTGGAGAGTTTGGGAAGAGGTTGGGAGGGTGATGAGAAAGAATGGAAGAGTCATGCATGGTGGGCAGAAGTTAGGGACGAGGGTCCAAGGTGGATGGTTAGATTGGTGTAGGGGGAGCCCTATGGGGCAGTGGATCTAGGTCTTTACAATAGTTACCCAAAAGTCAAAAGAGATTTCAGTTCTTCTAAGTTTTTCTGAGTAATTACAGGTGTAACCCTGTCAGAGCCATCCTAAGTTAGTGATTTAAATCACATTTTCAGCTCATTCCCAGTGCAGGGCAGTTGCTGAGATCAAGTGTGCACTTCTGGGCAATTGCTGCACCAATTCTTACCTTTGAAGTTCTGAGAGGAGTTCCTTAATGAACCTTTGAGCTTCTTCACCAAATCTCAAAGTTAAGAGCTTGGAGGTTACAGCTTCTTGAGTCAGACCCAACCTACTCAAGCTGACTCTCTAATCACCTCATACTTGCCCAAATCAATTTGCTTCTGATAATAGATTCAAATAATGTCTCCGCAACTGACAAGTCTGTACTTGGCTCCTCTTAAATAATGGAGGGACATTTGCAATTCTCCAATTCAAAGGCACAATTCCTGAAGACAGCACTATGGAAAATTATCTGAAATGTTCTCTCCTCTATTGTAACTGCTTCTCCTCACATCATTTATGTCTTAGTTACTCAGAGTATTTTTAAAACATCTATATTAATTACTTTATGTTAACGAACACAATCAATATCAAAATATTAAATAGAGATAAAATATCAAACTTTTCCCCCAAAAGCAGAATATTTAATATTTCAGTAGTACATTGAAATTTTGCCTGCAAGACCCACAGAGGCTATAAAGCACTGAGAAAGAAAGAGGATGGTGAGTTAAATGTCTGAGTTCTTTAGCTAATCATTATTCAATAGACTAAATAATCGACAACAAAACAAAAATGGGGAAGAAGTAGAATTATTTAATCCTTATACTGCAGAAGTAGGCCATTTGGCCCATCGAGTCTGCACTGATCATAATCCTACCCAAGCTCTAATCCCATAACTCCACATATTTACCCCGCTAATCCTCCTGTCACTAAGGGGCAATTTAGCATGGCCAAACAACCTAGCCCACACATCTTTTGACTATGGAAAGAAACCGAAGCACTGGGACAAAACCCTTACAGGCATGGAGAGAATGTGCAAACTCCAGACAGACAGCGACCCCAGGCCAGAACTGAACCCAGGTCACTGGCGCTGTGTTGCAGCCACTGTGCTACAAAATAGCAGGAAAGTGGCAATCATATTTTCATTTGTTTACCAGCTCTAAAACAATGGCTACAGTACAAGCACATTTATTTCCAACAACATGGGGTGTTGTTTTGAAAGCAAAACATATATAAGTAAATAAGTATACCAAGTGATATACTTTCAGAACAATACCTACCAGGAATGATCTTTGCTCAGCAATAAATTAACTAAGCTCAACCAAGACAGTACTGAACCAGAGAAGGGGAGTAGAGTCTTTGGCCTCAACAAGGAGGGCAAGAGTAAGCAGCCAAATACATTCTAAAATTCAAGTAGTGGACTGCTACCCAGTAAATCTGGTAGAACTGAGTGAAGACTGGATAAAAAGTTGAGTCCACTACAATATCTCTTTAATCTTCTTCTGCCTTATAGTCAAATTGCTTGTTACTATTCATTATCCATACTCTCAATTAAGATAGTCAATTGAGTGAAACACCCAAGAGTCAACACCACCAATGCGTAGACATCGAAACATGAGCTATCAAGTTCAGCTGCAAATAATTTCAGGTAAACCAGAGGGAGAAATCAAATTCTGACATTTTAAATGCTAATACATTTATATTACTTCCTTCATCTTTTCATACAGATGGAATTTGTGCATTTGGTGTTCCCAAATCAGTTGCCTTTATGCTATTGAGCACATGGCAAAGTACCAGAAGATGAATGTATCCGCATCAACATCTTTAGTTTCTGACCTGGCTGAGACACGTCCATACACACAAGTACAGGAACAGTCCACTAGTAAGTCTAAACAGGTTGAACGTTCAACTCACCCACAATCAAATTGAAAAGTACATGGTCATATTCAACAGTTTATACTAGGTCCTCCCATAGTCCTCAACATCACTGACAGCAGTCTTCAGCCATTGCAATTCATTCCACATTTGTAGAAACAGCTACAGTTATTAGCAAATAATGAATTAAGTTGTAATTATAACAGACTTGACACTTTCTGGCATTCTATGCAGATCTTCCCATCTGCTACCAACATATTCAATGATATTGTTGCAGAGATGTGGCTGTTATACATTATTATACGAAATGCATAGCAATTTGGCCTTAAGATTTATTATTTCTCATTCTGTTTCCATTCATACATTCTTTTTCTGTTTAACTATTGGTTTGGCAAAACAGACTAGCATATCAACAGGTTTAACTTAATTTCCACTCCTTAAACCTTTAAAAACATGTCTAATGTACTTACTATTGAATTCAAGCATGAACAATGTATTTCACCACCTTCAAAAAAGAGAAAGAAAACTGAGTTAAATGTACACAGAAGTAATGCAGAATAATTATGAACACAAATAAGATGTTACTGTTCTATTTCTGGGTTTTACATTAGATATTACATTCAGTTTCAGTATCACAACCACTCCTGGACGCCGATACTGGGTATCCTGCTACACAATATTTGCCTTTAACTTCCTAAAAGCTGGGTAAAAAATGGCAAGAGACAGGAATGGAACAGCAAATTATGCAATGTATACCATCTGACTGTAATTTACAAAGTGCCACAAGAGAGACAACAGCCAAATCCTTCCAACCAACTTCCAATCTTTCTTCCTGAAAAATGGTGAACGCTTATGTCACTGGTTCCGTTTCAGGAGTAACATTTACCAGTCAAGCATCTTGCAATACAACACTGGTTGTTGTAGATGAAGAAGGCATCATTTGCCAAGTCAACAATGTCACTCTACAACACTCTACCTCAATGTATGGTACAGCTCCACTACAAGTTGATTTTGACAGAGTTCACCTTCCGAGATGGGGAAGTCTGTCTCCTGGTAGACAGGTCAGGATAGAGTGCCCATCTCTGTCACAGATAAGGGAGCCCACCCCTCAGAGACTGAAGAGGGAGGAACAAGACAAGCTAGGTTGATCACCACAAAGGACAAGAAGCAACAACAAAAAAAAAAGAATATTATCAAGGCCTCATTATGCCTCACATGTAGCTATACAAACTCCTTCCAAAAATGGGATGGCATTTAGAAACAAAAGGTCAATGTCATGGTTGCCTGTGATCATCACTTCACCGTAACAGGTACCATGAAAGCAGTGCAATAGTGAAAACAAAATAAGGAAAACAAATTCTCAGTTTGAATGTTGGCAAAAATAGGGGCAGTTGTTGACAGGCTGATTAGATAAGACGCTAGTTAAACTTCAACTTGAACATCATGTACAACAGTTCTAGGTTCCACGCTGCAGAAAAGATGTAAATACATTGGACAGAGTGCAGAAGGAGTTTAACAGAATTGTTCCGGGAATGAGAAATTTTAGTTATGAAGATAGATTGAAGAGGTTCAGGCTGGAGAGAAGGCAGCTTTTAGGAGATTTGACTGAGATATTCAGAATTTGAGGGAATCGGACAATGTAGATAAGGAGAAACTATTCCTGTTTGTAAAAGGATCAAAAATGATGGTACCGGTTTAAAGTGATGAAAGTAGTTAAAAGAAGCAAATCTGGTGAGAATTTTTTTTTCACACAAATGGTTCAAGTCTGGAATGCACTACCTGGAATTTTGGTGGAGGCTGATTGAATTGAGGCATTCAAGAGGGCATTAGATAATTACCTGAATAGAAACAATGTGCAGAGGTATGGGGAAAAATAGCAGATGAATGGCACTAAATCATGATGCTCATTTGGAGAGGTGGTGCAGACACAATAGGCCAAATAGCCTCTACACTGTAATAATTTTGTGATTATACGTTCCACCCAATGATACACACTGAGATGTGCCATATTTCATGGTTGATTGCAGTTAGCCTTACTGCCAAAAATCAATGTACAGATGAAGAGTCCTCTTTATGAGCCATCATAAATAGACCCACACTTAAATAGTACCTTTCACAGCCTCAGGACATACAAAAGTGAAGTCGCTATTGTAGAAAACATGACAATTTTCACATAGCAATGGCATAATAGGCAGATAATCTGCTTTACTCGTGTTAGTCAAGTGGCAAATGTTGGCCAGGACACCAGGGATAACTATCTTGGCTCTTTTTCGGAAAAGTACCATTGGATATTTTACTTCCGGCCAAGAGGCCAGATGAGACCATGGGTTAACATTCCATACAGGCAGAACTCCCTCAATATTGCACTGGCATGAGTTTTTTGCACACTGCCAAAGACGGCAATGAAGTGTTGACCCATATCGAGCAATATTAAGTAATGTGTCATTTTAAGGCAGCACTTGCACATTTATGCTTCCACTGCTGCCTCACAGCGCTAGAGACCCGGGTCCAATTCCCAACTTGGGTCACTGTTATTGTCTGTGCCGAGTCTGCATGCTTTCCCCGTGTTTGTGTGGGTTTTCTCCGGTTTCCTCCCACAATCCAAAAGACACGCTGGTTAGGTGCACTGGCCATGCTAAATTCTCCCTGATTGTACGCTATGGCATTTTTACAGTAATTTCATTGCAGTGTTAATGCATGTCTATTTGTGATACTAATAAAATAAATTTTCAAATAGAAAATCAGGAACTTTTGGTTACATAGCTTTTGGAAACCTGTAATTGTGAGTCATAAGTTTGACAATTTTCTACTGGAAGTTCATGCACAAATAGTGAAAGTCAGTCACTAGTTCTATCCAAGCTTTGATGGCAAAGTGATTAGCACTGCTACCACAGTAGCAGGGACCCAGGTTCAATTCCTGGCTTGGGTCACTATTTGTGCAGAGTTCGCACATTTCTCCCCGTATCTGCATGGGTTTTCTCTAGTTCCGGTTTCCTCCACATTCCAAAGATGTGCAGGTTAGGTGGATTGGCCATGCTAAATTGAGCCTGAGTGTCAAAGGAACTAGTTAGGGTAAATGCAAGGAGTTATGGAAATGGAGTCTAGGTGGGATTTTGGTTGGTGCAATCTCGATGGGCCGAAGTATCTCCTCCTGCACTGTTGGGATTCTATGATTCTTTCCAAGAGACACAATTAATTGATAAAGATTGACAACAACCCTTGTTGACAAGTGAATATAAATTTACAACAATGTGCACTTGTATGTTCCTTGAATAATAAAACATCCCAGACCACTTCAAAGCAAATGAAAACAGAAAATGCTAGACTGAGAGAGAAATAGAGTTAATGTTTTGAGTCCTTATGACTCAAATGCAGATGAGGAGATATTAGAGAAGTTGACAAAATGTTTGGTCAAAAAGCAAAAAAGGGGCAAGATAAAGTCTGAAGGGTTTAGAAAGGGAATTCTGGAGTTTCTGGCTTTGGCAGCTGAAGATATGGCCATTGGTAGCAAAGTAACTGCAATCAAGGTTACTCCAGACCCCAGTAATGGAAGAGTAGGTATCTCACAGTACTGTGAAACTGGAGATTACAGAGATAGGATGGAACAAGTCTATGGACAGATTTGAAAGCATTGCTTAACCTGAAACTCATGCAGGTCTGTGAAGACAGGATGATGGGTGGGAAGGAACTGGTGAAAGTTACGACACATCAAGTTTACAAAGGGTAGAATGTGGAATCACAGGTGCATTGAAATAGTCTAATATAAAGATAACAAAGAACTGGGTAAGCGTTTCGGCAGGAGAAAGGCCAAGGTAGGGTCAGAGTTGAGCAACGTTATGAAAATGGAGACAGCCAGTCTTAATAATAGCACAAATGTCATCAGAAGCGTATTTCAGGGTCAAATATGAAAGCAAAGTTGTGATCAGTCTGGTTCTAACTCAAACACTTGCTAGGAAGAGATAACTCTTGAACATAGTTTGCAACAGCGACCAAAGATAATTGCTTTGATCTTCCCAATATTTTTGTGCGAAAATAAGAGAAACCTTATAAGTAATTAAACTGTGCCAAACATGAGAAATACAAGTTGCTATTGGTTTATACTTTGGGAAAAGGGGATGGGAATAAGGAATATGACACCACTTCCACAAACTACATCCCTCCTAGTGGTTAACACTCTTGCCTCACAGCTCCAGGGTCCAGGTTCGAGTCCCAGCTTGGGTTACTGTGTTTGTGGAGTTTGCATGTTCTCCCCATGTCTGTTTGGGTTTCCTCCAGGTGCTCCCATTTCTTCCCACAGTCCGAAAGACGTGCTGATTAGGTGCACTGACCAGGCTCAATATATCCGAACAGGCGCCGGAGTATGACGACTTGGGGATTTTCATCATAATGTCATCTTTGCAGTGTTAATGTAAGTCAACTTGTGACACTAATAAATAAACTTAAAGATTGACATCTTCCATCCACAAACTATATCTCTATATATCAGATACTATCAGCCAATAACAGAAATCATTGAAACCCTACAGCGCAGAAGGCAACCATTTGGCCCATCAAGTCTGCACCAACAACAATCAGACCCAGGCCCTATACCCCTAATCCCACATATTTACCCCTCTAACCTATGTATCCCAGGACATTGAGGGTCAATTTAGCATGGCCAAAGCATCTAATCCACAGGTCTTTCAACTGTGGGAGGAAACCGGAGCACCCAGAAGAAACCCGTGCTGATGTAAAGAGAACATACAAACACCACACAGACAGTGCCCCAAGCCAGGAATCAAACCCACTTCCCCAGCACTGAGAGGCAGCAGTGTTAACAACTGTGCCACCAGCACCAATGTGTGTTAAAATTACCAGGGACTTTTCTTCCACAAGGCCTCAGTATCTACTCCCACCGCCTCCAGGGACTGCAGGTCTGCCTGCGGTGCCGCTCTGCCTGGATACACCACACCAGAGTGCCACTCTACCCGCAGTGCCACTACACTGGAGTGCCACTGCACCAGAATGCCACTCTGCCGCAGAGCCGCTATGCCAGAGTGAAACTCTGCCCAGGCACTACCCACAGTGCCACCCTGCCCAGCGTGCCGCTACACTAGAGTGCCACCCTGCCCAGCGTGCTGCTACACCAGTACCACCCTGCCCAGCATGCCGCTACACCAGAGTGCCACCCTGCCCAGCGTGCTGCTACACCAGTACCACCCTGCCCAGCATGCCGCTACACCAGAGTGCCACCCTGCCCAGAGTGCCGCTGCACCAGAGTGCCACCCTGTCCAGCATGCCGCTGCACCAGAGTGCCACCCTGCCCAGCGTGCCGCTACACCACTACCACCCTGCCCAGCATGCCGCTACACCAGAGTGCCACCCTGCCCAGCGTGCTGCTACACCAGTACCACCCTGCCCAGCATGCCGCTACACCAGAGTGCCACCCTGCCAGAGTGCCGCTGCACCAGAGTGCCACCCTGTCCAGCATGCCGCTACACCAGAGTGCCACCCTGCCCAGCATGCCGCTCACACCACTACCACCCTGCCCAGCGTGCCGCTACACCAGAGTGCCACCCTGCCCAGAGTGCCGCTACACCACTACCACCCTGCCCAGCGTGCCGCTACACCAGAAATATCACTCTGCTCACAGTGCCGCTACACCCAGCATGCTGCTACAGCAGAGTGCCACTCTGCTCACAGTGCTGCTCTGCAAGAGTGCCGCTACGCCCGCGGTGCCACTACACCGGGACGCCGCTCTACCTTCGCTCGCGCCGCTCCGCTGAATCCCGCCGCCCGCTCGACGTGATGCTACTTCCGCCGTCCTGCGAGCCGCACCACCATTCAACGGCCGAGGGAGGTTTCCGATTCTTGAGTACGAAAAGTTTTCATTCGCTGAAAAAGGAATAACGCGTACTCGTACTTAGAGCGATTTTGTACATGTGGTCATTCAGGATTTACAAGAGTTTTCAAGGAATTTTCATCCTGAGCGATGCTAACGTTGGTATAAACGATGCTGCCTTCCCCCGCTTCTCTACCGTGCATCGACTATTCCGTCCGGTTGGCCAAGCAGAGTGCGCAGGCGCACTGGCTGCTCGCAGTGTGAGGTTGGAGCGGAGATTCCCCCGTTCAAACTATTTGCGGAATTTTACCGCTCCGCTCGCCCCGCACAAGGAATTCTCCGTCGGCATCGGCTGGGATTTTACGAGCCTCGCCCGAGCGAGATCGTAAAATACCGGTCGTTTGCTCTGTTTCTTTCTTCGCTGATGCTGCCAAACTAGTTGAGAATTTCCAACAGCTGCAATATTTTGCTTTTATTTTATCCTCATTGGCGTCAGGGCTGTTATTGCTCTTGTGTCTATACTATTTATTTATCAGTGTCGCAAGTAGACCTACACTATTAACACTGCAATGAAGTCACTGTGAAAATCTTCTTGTCACCACACCCCGGCACCTGTTCAGGTAAACTGAGGGAGAACTTAGTATTGCCAATGCACCTGACCAGCGCACCTTTCAGGAAGCCCCTGTAGACATGGGGCAAATGTGCAGACTCTGCGCAGATAGTGACCCAAGCCAGAAATCGAACCCACACATGTATGACTTACCTGAACCAGGTGGTTCACAACCTGACAACCTCTCGAGTTTGGGAGGCTTCCTTCATCTGGGCAAAGAAGATTTACTTTGGCTGTCCCAGCGCAGCTGGTTTTGGATGATCTTGGTTTCGATGCTGGTTCCTGGCTCCTTAAAAGATGCTGATGTTAGTACACCTGTCCTCCCAGCTGATATAGACTTACCACAAGAAATGTAATGTCGACATCAATACCTGGGATACTCTTGCTTAGAAGAGACCAACTGAAAGGATGCAATCCTTTGAGGATAACCGATGGCAAAAGGAGTCCCAGAAAAGGAGCCTGAGAGAGGAATAACAGCAATTTAGAGTCCAAGAACTAAACCTGGCTTCCAGAATATCTAGAATAACGTCTCCTTATTTAACTTGGCATCATACATTGTTTTTTAATGCTCCATTTTAAATGCACCACATAAATGTTTATCTCCTTAGAACAAGGAGATAGAGGTATTCTTACAGCATGCTGCTCATTCTTTTGGTGGTTGAGATTGCAGGAGAGGGATGTGTAGTTGAAGCAACCTTGGTGAGTTGTTCAGTGCATCTTTTAGGAGAAATTTGCACCTGTAATTCTCAGATCTTTCGATGAGTTTGCTTACTCAAAGGTTTTACCCTGGTGCCTTTATTCGCAAGATGGACAAACACAAATAAAGATTCAAAAATAATACCATTATCCCTTAAATTACGCACATAAAACAAGAGCATACCTCAGATTCAAGTATACTGCCTGCAAAGATGGTTTGGTTAAACTGCAGGCCTAAGTCCCCCTGGTCTACTGCCATGAAGATGAGCGTCGATGGCAGCTTCTTCCTTCTCTGGTCAGTGTTCAGTTGGTCAAAGGAGCCTCTCTCGTCGAGTCTTTGCTGCTGCTGTCTCTGAGATGAGTACCTTTATTCCCCCGCCTGTTTGTCTTTCCAGAAACTTCTCTGGCTTCCAGCCAATGAGGACCTGGAAGAGGGTCCCAATACCCAGTGGGTTTCTTGATTCTGCCTAACAGAACACCAGGGCCCGCTCCCAAGTGTCTATGATGTTATTTACATGTAAGGTAACTGCAGAAACTTTAGGTGACAGAAAGTCTGGCCTGATTTGGGCTTCTAACAACAGGCTGCTGCATTTCAATGGGGTGCAATGATCTTCTGCTGGCTCAGTAGAATGCAATGATCTTTGATGGGCTCGGCCCAGATATGTTTCTGTGTATTTGTATATTTGACCTTAGTCAAATCTAGTCTGCCTGAGGTTTGACTGTTTGATTTTAATATGCCCAAATCTTTAATTTAGAATATACAATTTAATCGGCCTTAAGACTAGACCCTGATATTACCACAGTGCTGCCTCTAGATTCAGTGAGTATCAATGAACCAGATCATATAATTCTTACCAAACCATCTCAATGAGCAAATACCCCGAATCTAGAGTTGATAGTATCACTCATAATCCACAATAGTAACAACAAATTTAAATGAAATAAAACAATTTAAAAAGTAATAAAACATCAACAGGGTATGTACAAAACAAAGCAATAAAATGTACAAAATGACAGCATAATGTGGGCAAGTAAGAAGCCCTTTTCAATTCGGTGATGTGTGGAGTGGGTGGATAAAGCTGTTTTCAATTTGGACTGTGATGTCCCGATTCCTTGTCAGCAGAGGGAACCTGCATGGGCACGCTTTGGCTGGCAAGTACTCGTTGTGTTCTCTCTGGTAATGAGCACCGGGTCAAACGGTTCTGGGAGTCCCGGTATGAGGGATGCCATGGCAGTAAGGTTTGCGGGTGCCCCATCCTTTCCATCAGAGCCCCTGGGCTGGGGTTTTATTCCTGAAGCCCTGTTAATTGGGCAGGAACTGGGAGTGCGCATGCTGATCCCAGAAGTAGGAGGTAAGGGTCCCAAACCCAATGGGTTTCTTTTAATATGTCCAATTCTTTAATTTAGGATATCCAATTTAATTGGCCTTAAAACTATACCCTGATCATATTACCACAAAACTCTGTGAACACTGTGCACTAGTGACAGTGGATGCAGATATTGAGTCCAATAATAACACTAACTCAATTTACAAAATACTGGTTGGAATGCAAATCTTTACAGGTAATCAAGTCTTAAAGGTACAGACAACGTGACTGGAGAGAGAGAGAGAGCCAAGCACACAGGTTAAAAAGGTGTGCATTGTCTCTGGCCAGGACAGTTAGTGAGATTTTGTAAGCCCAGGCAAGTCTTGTGACATGAACCCAAGATCCTGGTTGATGCCTCCTCATGTGTGCAGAGCTTGGCTATCAGTTTCTGTCAGTGATTCTGCGTTGTCATTGTCGTGGTTGCCGCCTTGGAGAACGCTCACCCAAAGATTAGAGGTTCAATGCCCATGACTGCTGAAGTGTTCCCCGACTGGAAGGGAACACTCCTACCTGGTGATTGCCGAGTGGTGTTCATTCATTCATTGTCATAGCATCTGCATGGTCTCCCCAATGTAACATGCAAGCTCCTTCATCACATGAGTGGGGACTTGTGTTCACAAACAGGGCATATAAAAACACAAACTCAATTTACAAGGTAATGGTTAGAATGCAAATCTTCATAGGTAACCAAATCTTAAAGGTACAGATAATGTGAGTGGAGAGAGAGTGCAAGACCAAGGATAACCTCACAATGCTCCACTTCTCCAGCTTCCACCCTAACCACTTTAAAGAAGCCATCCATTACAGACAAGCCCTCCGTATACACAGGATCTGCTCAGATGAGGAAGATTGCAACAGACACCTACAGACGCTGAAAGATGCCCTCATTAGAACAGGATATGGCGCTTGACTCATAGATCAACAATTCCGATGCACCACAGCGAAAAACTGCGCCAACCTCCTCAAGACAAACATGAGACATGGCAGACAGAGTATCCTTCATCATCCAGTACTTCCCTGGAGCAGAGGAATTATGACATTTTCTCCAGAGCCTTCAACACATCCTTGATGAAGACGATCATCTTGCCAAGGCCATCCCCACACCCCCACTTCTTCAAACAACTGCATAACATCAAACAGACTATTGTCCGCAGCAAACTATCCAGCCTTTAGGAGAATAATGACAACAACGACACATAACTCTGCCACAGCAATCTCTGCAAGACATGCCAGATCATCGACACAGATGCCATCATCTCATGTGAGAACACCATCCAGCAGGTACACAGTACATACCCTTATGACTTGGCCAAAGTTGTCAACCTAATATACTGCAGGAAAGGATCTCCTGAGGCATGGTACATTGGGGAGATCATGCAGACGTTATAACAACTAATGAATGAATACTGCTTGACAATCACCAGGCAGGAGTGTTTCCTTCCAGTCGGGGAACACTTCAGCAGCCATCAGCATACAGCCTCTGATCTTTGGGCAAGCATTCTTCAAGACGGTCTTCATAGCACATAACAATGCAGAATCGCTGAGTAGAAACTGATAGCCAAGTTCCGCATACATGAGGCCTCAACAGGGATCTTGGGTTCATGTCACACTATCTGTAACCCCCATGACTTGCCAGGGCTTGCAAAATCTCACGAACTGTCCTGGCTTGAGAAAATACACATCTCTTTAACCCTGTGCTTAACTCTGTCTCCACTCACATTGCCTGTATCTTCAAGACTTAATTACCTGTAAAGACTCACATTCCAATCATTATCTTGTCATTTGAGTTTGTGTTTTTATATTACCTGTTTGTGAACACAAGTCCCCACTGACCTGATGAAGCAGCTTAAGGCTCCGAAAGCTAGTGCTGCCAGATAAACCTGTTGGACTTTAACCTGGTGTTGCAAGACTTCTTACTGTGCTTACCCCTCTCCAACGCCGGCATCTTCACATCATGGAAGTATGGTCTATAGATACAATGCAGCAACTCACCATTCACCCCATCAATGGAAAAAGTAATAGTAGTATGAGAACATCCATTGCCCAAAAGTTCCCCTCCAAAGAAACAAACCACCACAATTCCTTCACTACTACAGGGTTAGGATCGAGAAATTCTCCATCTTCCTCCACTGTGGAACCACCACCATCACGTGTGCTGTAGCAGTTCCAGGGGAAGGCCCAACATTACTTCTCAGGCCAACTAACAATGGTCAGGAAACTCAGTCTTACTATATTCCAACAACAATTTTTTTCAAAGCTAAATTGTACATGTAACAGAGAAAAAAAAGTGTTTGTAGCCTTGGGCAATCATGTGGGAGGAAGTAATTGCACAAGTGTTGGCTGTATAGTGCTTGTATGGGAAAGTCTAAAGGAAGGGGTATTTGCAAGTTGGAATGGTGAAAACATTAAAAGGCTACCCTTTTTATTTTTTTTTAGGCTATACGACATCAGCTTCATTTCGTTGTAATACTTTAGTCTTTGAACAAGGTTACAGATTCCTGTTCCAATCCAGGGCTAAAAGTCCTATGAAGTAGTCCAGTATTGTCAGAGAATCTGCCTTTCAAGTGTGACATTAATCCTACTGCTGTTCAGCTGTAAAGAAGTCCTGGCACTTTTAGAAGAATAGCCTGGAATTCCGTCTGCTCGTCACTCAATAATTACCATCAAAACAGCTTAACCAGGCTTGTCTCACATTGCTGTTTGTGGGAGCTTATTGGCTACTGTGTTTATTTACAAAATAGTGATTACACTTCAAAATTGATGAATTAGCTTTGAAGCACTTTGGAACACCCTGAGGATAGAAATGACATTTCTTTCTTCCAGCGATAATAGTTGACAGATTTCCCACAGTTCAGAAGAGAATCAAATAAGCTCTGCTTTGCACACATTAACTGGGGCCTACTGGGCATAGCACACAGCTATTTAAACTGATGTACGGCAGGCAGCAAGTTTACAGCTAATGTTCATTTTACCGTGCTGCACTAAGATATAAACAAACTGCTTTCCTGATAGCTCATTGGTGTACTCAGCTGTCCAGGTCAAAATGTCCCTTGATAAGGCTCCCAGCAATTCAGAAAACCACAAATGCATTATGTATGTTCAAAAGAGAAAGGAGACAGAAAGCAAGAAACTATAGGCCAGTTAGCCTTGTGACTCAAAATGTTAGAATCCATTATTAGGAAGGGTGTTTAGAAAATTAATCCAATTAGGCAGAGTCAACATATTTCTGAGCAGGTGAAGTCACGTTTGACAAACTTATGAGAATTCTTTGGGATATAACAAGTAGAGTGAATAAATGGACAGAGTAGAACCAGTAGATATAGAATTTGGTTTTCAAAAGGTGTTTAATAGATGTTACTTAAGAAGTTATTATATGTGTTCAGGATATATATTAGCATTGATAGAGGAATGGTCAACTATCTAAAAGTGGAGAGAGATAAATGGGTCATTTTCAGGCTAGCAAACTGTAACTAGTGGGATCCCACAGGGATCAATGTTAGGGCCTCAACAATTTACAATCTATATTAATGACTTGGATATTGATAGATTTGATGATGATACAAAGATAGAAAAGAAAGCAAGTTGTGAGAAGATTGTAAAATGTAGCAGCCCTGTAAGAATTATATGAAACAGGTGAGAAGAAAGTTGGCCAATACAACACAGCATGCTGGGAACTCTCTAATACCAAAGACAAAAGACACAGAATTAGTCCTATCCCTGAAAGCCACTATAGTGGCTTGATAAAACATTAGAAATCTGGAATACATAAAACACATTCGCAAACATGAAAAGAACTTAATCGAATCGTAAAATCTTACACTGCAGAAGACCACTGATTTGCACCGATCACAATCACACCCAGGCCTTATTTCCATAACTCTATGCATTTACCCGAGCTAGTCCCCCTGACACTAAAGGTAATTTAGTATAGCCAATCTACATAACCCGCACATCCAACCGTGACAGGCAAATTATTGGAGAGGATTCTTCAAGGCAGGATTTATTTCCACTTGGAAATAAGCAGATTTATTCATGAGAGACAACATTGTTTTGTGAAGGGGAGGTCATGTCTCACGAACTTGATCAAGTTTTTTGAGGAAGTAATGAAAATGATTGATGAGTATAGGGCAGTGAATGTTGTTGACATGGACTTCAGTAAGGCCATTGACAAAGTGCCTCATGGCAGACTGGTGCAGAAGATGAAGTCACATGGGATCAGAGGTGAGCTGGCAAGGTGGATACAGAACTGGCTTGGTCAAAGAAGACAGAGGGTGGCAGTGCAAGGGTGCGTTTCTGAATGGAGGGCTGTGACAAGTGGTGTTCTCAGGGATCAGTGCTGGACCTTTGCTGTTTGTTATATATATAAATGATTTGGAGGAAAATGTAACTGGATCGATTAGTAAGTTTGCGGACAACACAAGGTTGATAGAGTTCCAGATAGCGAAGAGGACCATCAGAGGACACAGCAGGATATAGATCAATTGGAGACTTGGCAGAGAGATGGCAGGTGGAGTTTAATCTGGACAAATGTGAGGTTATGCATTTTGGAAAGTCTAATACAGACAGAAAATATACAGTAAATGGCAGAATCTTTAAGGGTATTGATAGGCAAAGGGATCAGGATATACAGATACACAGGTCACTGAAAGTAATAATGAGAAGATAGTCAAGAAGACAGATGGTATGTTTGCCTTCACGGCCGGAATATTAAGTTTAAAAATTGGCAAGTCATTTTGCAGCTTTATAGAACCTTTGTTGGACTGCACTTGGAATATATTGTTCAATTCTGGTTGCCACACTAGCAGAAAGATGTGGAGGATTTGGCGAGGGTACAGAAAAGATTACCAGGATGTTGCCTGGTATTGGAAGGCATTAGCTATGAGGAGAGAAACTTGGTTTGTTCTCACTGGAATGACAGAGGTTGAGGGGAGACCTGATAGAAGTCTACAAAATTATAAGAGGCATGGACGAAATGGATAGTCAGAAGCTTTTTCCCAAACAGAAGAGTCAATTACTAGGGGATATAAGTTTAAGGTGGAGGGGCGAGGTTTAAAGGAAATGTATGAGGCAGATTTTTTACACAGAGAGTAGTGGATGCCTGGAAGCTGTTGCCGGGAAAGGTAGTGGAAGCGGATACAGTAGTGACTTTTAAGGAGCGTCTTGACAAATATATGAATAGGATGGAAATAGACGGCCATGGTCCCCAGAAGGGTAGGGGGTTTTAATTAAGTTGGGCAGCATCGGCGATGTAGGCTGAAGAGCCTGTTCCTGTGCTGTAATTTTCTTTGTTCTTTCTTCTTTGTATCCTTGAAGCAATGAAGTCAGAAACTCACCTGAGTACATTTAGGAAATAATCAGACCCTCATTGATGAAACAAAGACCTTTAGATATTGCATCAGATAAAATCAATAAGATCAAAAAAGCAAATGCCCCTTCTGAACCAAAAATGAGACATACAGGCACCAGGAAACTGGCAAACAAATGACCATCAAAACTCATTAATGAAGGGGCGGTACAGTAGCACAGTGGTTGGAGCAGCACGGTAGCACAGTGGTGAGCACTACCGCTTTACAGCTCCAGGGTCCTGCATTCGATTCCTGGCTCGGGTCACTGTCTGTGTGGAGTTTGCACATTCTCCTCGTGTCTGTGTGGGTTTCCTCCAGGTATTCCGGTTTCCTCCCACAGTCCAAAGATGTGCAGGTTAGCTTGATTGGCCATGCTAAGAAATTGCCCCTTAGTGTCCACAGATGCGCAGGTTAGAGGAAAGGATTAGTGGATATAATATGTGGGGATATAGGAGTAGGGCCTGGGTGGGATTGTGTTCGGTGCAGACTTGATGGGCTGAAGGGTCTCTTTTTGGACTATAGGATTCTATGATTCTAAGTTTTGAGTGGCAGAACTAATGGGCGGCACGGTAGCACAGTGGTTAGTACTGCTGCTTCACAGCTCCAGGAACCTGGGTTCGAATCCCAGGTCAGGTCGCTATGTGGAGTTTGCACATTCTCCCTGTGTCTGCGTGAGTTTCCTCTGGGTGCTCTGGTTTCCTCCACAGTCCAGAGATGTGCGAGCTAGGTTGATTGGGCATTTAAATTGTGCCTTAGTTTCCCAGGATGCACAGGTTAGAGGGATTAGTGGGTAAATATGTAGGGATATGGGGATAGGGCCTAGATGGGATTGTAGTTGGTACAGACTCAATGGGCCGAATGAGCTCTTTCTGCGCGTTAGGTTTCTATGATTCTAAATCAGGGCCCCCGATTGGCCGAAAACACCGGAAATTTCTTGATGGCAGCTAGAAAGATGTAAGACCCCAGTTTGAGTAAGGGAAGTAGAGACTCTGCCGCCCATCCTGAGGCATAGCTGGATACGATAAAGACTTTGAGCAGTTCTACTTCTACACTGTGAGATAGAGAGACTGAACCGAAGACCAGATAGAGAGAGAAAGATTGACAGAAATAGGCTGCAGGAATCAAGCAATCGGAACCGGTGAATCAACAAAGAATCAAGATCTGGGAAGTTGTCTTATTTCTAGTGAAACAGACAGTTAAAGTAGATTGTTAGAACAAAAATTATTGGAATTAAAGTGTGCTATCTATCTTAAAATTGTCTGGAATAAGGTTGTGTTGGTTAAATGACTTGTGTTTATAATTATTTGCCCGGAACTTGCTGCAACACGGAGGCAAAACTTATTGGACAGACACATTAGTTTGAAAGGGATCTGCAGGGTCCTAGTGCACCTTGCATTCAATAATTGTTTGCAAAGGAAGAACATTCTTGATTTGGAAGCAGTTCTTAGAAACTGATTCTTGGAATGAAAGGTTTGTCTAAGAAGGAAAGGTTGAGCAGATTTTGCTTATGCTCATTGGAGGTGATTTGACAGAGTAAAAGCTGAAAGGATGCTTCCCCCTCATGCGGGAACCTAGAACCGGGTGCACAGTTTTGAAATAAAGGGTTTCCCAATTAAATCGGAGATAAGGAGGAATTTCTTCTCTCAGAGGGTCATGAGTGTTTGGAATTATCCCCTCCAGCAAGCTGTGAGGACTGGGTCATTAAATGTATTAAAGTCAGGAAAATGCTGCGGATGCTGGAATCTGAAACTGGAGCAGAGAAATGTTGGAAAAGCTCAGCAGGTCTAACAACATCTGTAAGGAGAGAAAGCAGAGTTAACTAAGAAGAAGGTCCCAAATCAAGAAGTGGGATGGAATAAGATCCCAGAAAAAAGTTTCAGGCAGGGACAAAGACAAGGATCGGAGACAGATCTTTGTCTGTATAGGAAGGGAGTGGCTACTCTGTTGGGTGTTTACTACAGACCGCCCAACAGCCCGCGAGCCGTGGAAGAAGGGATATGCAGGGACATTTTAGATAAGTGTAGGAAAAATAGGGTAGTAGTAGTGGGAGATTTCAATTTTCCTGGAGTAGATTGGAGAGTGCCCAGAGCTGTAGGAGTGGACGGGAATGAATTTGTACAGTGTGTTTTGGAAGGGTCTTGGAGCAGTATGTGGATGGCCCGACTAGAGATGGGGCTATACTGGATTTGGTTCTGGGAAATGAGCCAGGCCAGGTGGTTGACGTCGAGGTAGGAGAGCAGGTGTCAAATAGTGATCACAACTCTGTCTGCTTTAGGATATTAATGGAAAAGGACGAGACCGGCCCAAAAGGGAAGGTATTTAACTGGGGGAGGGCTAGATACAGCCAGATTAGGCAAGATCTTAAAGATACCGACTGGGATAAGCTTTGCGAGGGCAGGTCGACGAGGTACATGTGGGAGTCTTTCAAGGGAAAACTAAATTCTCTGCAGGAAAGATACGTGCCGGCAAGGAGGAAGGATGGGAAAGGTAGGATTAGAGAACCGTGGCTTACCAGGGAGATTGAGGACTTGATCCGGAAGAAGCGAGAGGCTTACATTAGATCTAGGCAACTGGGGACTGAGACAGCGCTGGAAGCTTATAGAGAGTGTAGACGGGATCTTAAAAGGGGTATTAGAAAGGCAAAAAGGGGCCACAAGGTGGCTCTGGCAGGTAGGATAAAGGAAAATCCAAAGGCATTTTACACCTATGTAAGAAGCAAAAGGATGGTTAGAGGCAAGATTGGACCTCTTAGGGACAGAGGAGGGGATCTATGCTTAGAGCCTGAGGGAAGGGGGGAGATCCTGAATGAATACTTTGCGTCGGTATTCACGCAGGAGACTGGACAGATGTCTGTGCCTGATGTTGACAAAGTTGAGGATCGGTTGAGGGAAATAAGGATTAAGAGGAAAGAGGTGTTGGGGCTGTTAGGCAGCTTAAAGACATATAAAGCTCCAGGGCCTGATGGCATTTACCCCAGGCTGCTAAGGGAGTTGAGGGAAGACTTGGCTGGGTCTCTGACGCAAATCTTTGTCTCTTCCTTGGACACAGGTGAGGTCCCAGAGGACTGGAGGATAGCAAACGTAGTACCGTTGTTTAAACAAGGTCAGAGGGATCACCCAGGGAACTATAGGCCGGTGAGCTTGACTTCAGTTATAGGTAAGCTAATGGAGACGATCCTCAGGGACAGGATGTATGAGCATCTGGAGCGCTGCAATCTGATCAGGGATACGCAGCATGGCTTCGTCAAGGGGAAGTCTTGTCTTACAAATCTAGTGGAATTTTTTGAAGAAGTGACAAAAACAGTTGATGAAGGACAGGCTGTGGATGTCGTCTACATGGATTTCAGTAAGGCGTTTGACAAGGTTCCTCATGGTAGACTGATAGAGAAGGTGAAGGCGCATGGGATACAGGGTCGGGTATGTAGATGGGTCGAGAACTGGCTCGGGAGGAGGAGACAGAGGGTAGTAGTGGAAGGCTCTTTTTCAGGCTGGAAGCCTGTCACTAGTGGAGTGCCACAAGGCTCAGTACTAGGTCCTCTTCTATTTGTGGTCTACATAAACGACTTGGAAGTTGGGTAGGTGGTGAGATCAGCAAATTTGCTGATGACACCAAGATGCTTGGATTGGCGGGTACAGAGGAGCAGTGTCAGGCAATACAACAGGACATAGATAGGTTGGTAGACTGGGGAGATAGATGGCAAATGGAATTTAATCCGGATAAATGCGAGGTGATGCATTTTGGCCGGAAAAATGTAGAAGAGAGTTATAGGATAAAAGGTAAAACTATACGGAGCATAGAGACGCAGAGAGACTTGGGGTGCAGGTTCACAAGTCTCTGAAGGTGTCCTCACAGGTGGAGAAGGTGATAAAGAAGGCGTATAGTATGTTAGCTTTCATAGAAAAAGGTATAGAATACAAGAGTAGGAGTTTGATGTTGCAGTTGTATAGAACTTTGGTTAGGCCTCACTTGGAATACTGCGTCCAGTTCTGGTCGCCGTACTATCAGAAGGAGGTGGAGTCCTTGGAGAGAGTGCAGAGGAGGTTTACCAGGATGCTGCCTGGTATGGAAGGACTGTCTTATGAGGAATGATTAAATAGACTGGGGTTGTTTTCCCTTGAAAGACGTCGGCTTAGAGGGGACCTAATAGAGGTGTATAAGATTATAAGGGGTATAGATAGAGTAAATGGTGGTAAACTTTTTCCACCTTCAGAAATGGATAGGACGAGGGGTCATGGCCTTAGGGTGAGGGGGGCTATGTATAAGATGAATATTAGAGGGCAATTTTTCACACAAAGGGTAGTGGGGGTGTGGAATGCACTGCCGAGTAAGGTGGTGGGAGCAGGCACGCTGGGGCTGTTTAAGGGTCTCTTGGACAGCCACATGAGCGGTATGCAGATAGCGGGATATATTAGGACTGTTTAACTACGGCTTTTTTCCACAGGTAATTCGGTCCATACTTGACCAACATTGAGCATGCATTCGGCAGGTGGTGCGAGTACAGCTCTTGGATGTTGATTCATGGGTTGCCTGGTACCTCATGTCGTATATGAGTGCTTTATGTGGACCATCTGAAGGGCACCAAGACAGCTCAGAGACTATCGATGTGGCTGTGCAGACACTTGGAATTGGGCCGGTGTCTGCGGGAGTTTGCGCGTTCTCCCCGTGGTTGCGTGGGTTTTTTCCGGGCACTCCGGTTTCCTCCCACAACCCAAAAATTCGCTCTTAGGCTGATTGGGGAACAAATTGTCCCTATAGTGAGAGTCTTCCATATTAGGAATAACCTAAATCTATAATAGGATAATGGAATTGCTACTATATAGTAATGACGGCGGCGCGGGCTCATTGGGCCGAAGGGCCTGTTTCCCGTGCTGTGTTGCTCTTTAAAAAAAAAGATCCCACTGAGTCAAGAAAAATGACAGGTACAGAGAGAAAAGCTCCAAGTTTTAAAAAAGAACTGCCATGGTGGGATTTGAACTCTGGATTACTGTCTCATGACAGTATGGTATAAATTATATAAATGTTCATATTTGACACAAGACAAAAATACTTTTTACCACAATTACACAATTAGAAAAAAAAGATAGGCAATAAAACTCAAATATAATCAGAGTGAATTATGATTTGTTCAATTTCAAGGCTGGTCCCCATTGCTGGGCATTATATGTGATACTTGCTGGTAAGGATTCCAATCAGCGAGGCCGGGACAATTATATCTCAGGCTCACTAATCAGATTAAAATAAGCTTGTTAATATTAAAATCAACTTTGCGCCCTTGCCAGATGGTAGATCTGGGCCAGTAAAATCACAAGAGGCAAGAAATTGAGGGCGGATCCAGTTTTTCATCTGTCTTGCTATCTTATCAGCTTGCCATGTCAATCAAGTAGTGTGATGTGCTGTAAGATTGCCCTCTCTGATTTTCAGTATCTACAAAAGGAATGGGGTTGGAGTGGGTCAAAATTAGTAGTGCGTCATTTGCTAACCCATTCCTGTGCCCGATTTTGGCCACGAACATTTATGATCCATTGTAATAGATGTGCCCATTTGTTTTGGAGGACCCTTCTTTAATATGTAAATTTGACTCCTACATCGGTTGTATGATTCCACGTGGCAATTCATGGTGCTTGCATGGCCTAAGTAATTATTGTTAAAACAACCACCAGGGCCTGTTCCAGAAAAAGCTAAGTAAAAGTTATTTTCAGGGCCCTTAAGGTGGCAGGGCAAAGTTTCATGCTCTTCTATCTGCCTGCCAGAAACAATTTGCAGTCCACTGCAGGCCAGTCTGTTGCAAGAGAATCATGTTTTAGAATCACACTCTGTAGCAACGTGTTCAAACTCTTCAGTAATTTTCCTTCTTTCTGGCGGTTAGCAAGTGCTATTTGAAATCCCATCACTAGTTTTTTGTCATATATTGGAGAAATGATGCTAACAGGGTTAAAAATAACATAAGCTTGTGATTCATTAGAATTTTTGAGGCCTGATTCTTCAGTATTCATCAGATTGGCTTTGGCCCAGTTCAGTCAAATCTTCTTTAACCATGATTGAACTATCAGTGCTGTTGATAATTGCCATTTAATACACTGAGAGACAAATCTGCTATTTGTCCATTAAATTGCACAGCTACTTCAATGCATCCCTTCAGTTCACCTGTCTATGCCTTCAACACTATTCTTTAACCTTTCAAGGGAATATGTCTGAGTTTTCTCTTATACACAGTCTCTGGTGCCAGCAAGACTGCTGGTCCAGTGCCGACTTCCATTTTTACTGGCTGTTCATCCAGCAGTGAAGCAACCCAGTATTTATTCGTAGCTCTCGCAATGGCTAACATAGGCAGTGATAATTTGTTGTCAGACTGTGAATGGTTTTGTTTCTTGCAACCCTTCTGCACAGCATGAACACTTCTGCTTTGATTCTGTTTACATGCCCTTTTGGTTTGTTCTGGCTTTGTATTATTATTATTTGTGGTTTACGTTTTCTTCCAACTCACTCTATCTGTCCTCTTGTTTTTCCACAGCTTTTGCACACTACGTCCTTATATCAGCATTCCACTGCTGATTGTCCTGGCATTGCACTTTTGTGACATGTACCAGTTTCAAAACTCTTAGTGTCAATTTAGATGACATTTTGTATACTCAGTTGCTATGCTTCTTTTGCAGCCAGCTCCATCGAAACAGAAATTTCCAAGGCCATTTTCAGAATAAGACTATTTTTAGTTGGCAAATATTTCTGTATTGCTTCACTTTACAGATCACAGACAAATCTACTCCAAGATGTTTCACTCGCACATCACTAAGCTCACAATCATAGAGTCTCTACAATGCAGAAGGAGCTATTCAGCCCGCCGAGACTGCACCAACAATATCCCACCCACGCCCCATCCCCATAACTCCCCATGTTTGCCCTGTTAATCCCCCGATACTAAGGAACAATATAATATGGCCAATCCACCTAACCCGCACATCTTCGGATTGTGGGAAGAAACCAGAGCACCCGGAAGAAACCCACGCAGACATAGGGAGAATGTGCAAGCTCCACACAGACAGTGACTCAAGGCTGGAATTGAACCTTGGTCCCTGGCACTGTGAGGCAGCAGTACTGGCCACTGTGCCATCGAGTCGCCCAATATTCTGCAGTCTTTTTAGCACAGCCACAGATTGCACAATTGACTCCCCCCTCTTCTTGATTTATTTTATGGAATCTGAAGCAGTCTACAATCACCAAATGTTTTGGTGAAAAATATGATTGCAAAACATCTACAATTTGTTTGTATGTTTTAGTGCCTGGCTTCAGTGGTTACACTAAACTTCTGAGGAGATTAAATGATGTTTTCCTTCCAACACATTTAGGAATGTGGACACCCTAATAATTTTCTGCTATTTTGTTTGCCTGCGCAAACAAATATAGCAGCATCATCACAAAATATTTTCATCAGAGTCCCATGCTTTGAAAACTCCTGTTGTTTTTACCATTGGAGGTTCCTGTTATGCACACTTAGCAGCACGTTTCCAGCAGCTATCCTGATTTTTTTTTAAACAAGGCAACAACCTGAGCTTCAGCCTCTTTATAAACACACTCAGCTCTATAATTGCTCTGTGGAAGGTCATTAATTACATCTGCCAAGAGTGGAATTAATGATATACCCCTGCACCCTCTTCCTCCTGCTTGCATGTGTTCCTGAATGTCATATGGTCACCATGGGCCAAATGGGTGCCATTGATAAGTCAACAGAGAAGGAGCTGTGCCAATAACCAATACATCATTCAGTCTTTCTGTATTCCACATCCATTTCACTATTAGTGACAGCTTGGCTGCCTGCCTGTCAATCTCCATTGCTTCTTGCTCCATCAATGCTACATTTGTGAGGAAGACTCATCTATCTCTGTTGCTATGAGCTCTCGTCTGTCTTCATCTCCCACAAAGCCACAAAGAAACGAGTTGCACACAACAGTCCTAGTCCCACATTGCTGATAAATCTGTACAATATTTACTAGTCATCAATGTGGCACCAGGAGGTCTAGTACTGACATTCAGGTTGTCATTGTTGTGTGCACGAGTGATTGGTCATGATTTGCATGGATTTCCTCAGGATGCTCCTGTTTCTTCCCACAGACTAAAGATATGCGGGTTGGTGCATTGACTACACTAAGGTGCAATGCCTCTTAGTGTCCCAGGCTGTGTAGGTTAGAGTGTTAGCAGGGTAAATATGTGGGGTTATGGGGATAGGGCCCAGGTAGGGTTGTTGTTGGTGCAGACTTGATGGGCTGAATCGCGTTCTTTTGCACTGTAAGGATTCAATGATTTCTATGATATTGTCGATGATTCTTCTCATTACTTTGTGAATGATTGGGAGCAGACAGATATAGCTGTAATTTTCAAGGTTGGATGTGTTTTTCTTTTTGTGTATGGGGCAATCCTAGATAATTTTGCACATTATCAGGTAAATGCCATTGTTACATTGCTAATTGAACAGCTCAGCTTGTTCATGGGCTTTTAGCACTAGAGCCAAATATTATCAGAGCCCATAATATCTGGGGCAAACTGAGAAGGATCATGTACTTGACACTTGCAACTGAAGGTATTTGTAAATACTTCCACTTTGACTTTTGCGCTCAGATGGTGGGCTGGTCATTCAGTGTCAATTTACTGTAATCTGGCCACTAGCCTTGAGTGCACGCGATGTGCACAACACTGGGTTGCAATATGATTAAATGTGATCTAATTTCTAGGCCAGTAAATTTAATAACCCATATGTTTTGTAATTGAAATCAACTAATTCAGCCTGGACTAGAGATAACACCAGGGATCACACTGGTCTGCTCAACTTAGCACCAGATGGTATGAGCAATTGAATCTGAAAAGTTCTAGTTCCTTTTCACAACTGTGAATGGATTGTAGAAAATAAGATATATGCTCTTTAGAATGTCTTGTATTTTAATTTTATATATAGTTGAATTATACAGGGATGCTGGATCTTTTGCTGGTTATAATATGGATTTCCTGTTTATATTTTAATGCATCTACAACTGTTTTGAAGAAAGCATTCCTATCCTTAAGAGATATAAAAACATTATCTCATTCACTCTGTTCAATAACATGCTTCTGCTTTTAATTCTGCCTCAAATGAATAGCAGCTTTTTTTTAAATAGGAGAATTAATTAAGCAAGATTGGAGCAGCTATGAACAGTCGCCAACGTAAGGAGTGAGTGACATAATGAACACAAGAGGACAAAACACAGTGTGACAAACAGCAATGTCTATTATTTCAGTGGTAATACATGCAAAACCAAAAACTGTTCCTTTTCAGTGAACTACTGTTCATGAATGGAGTTTAAATAAATATTGTATTTGCAATCCAATACTTAACAATACTACAGCAGTTAGAATGACCTCTTCATTTAGAATATGCAAAATATGCATATTTTATGTGTATGTACAGTTTTTTATTCGTAGGATTGAATTGATAAAATCAGAGGTAGACCATTGTCTTGCCGTTGTGTGCTTTTAGTGACCAGCTGAAGAACAGAATTGATGTCTGCCTGCAGGGAGGTCATCTGTCTAATCTCTTAGCTGCAGGAGGTGTATGAAATTGCAAGGGGCTTGCAGGGAGAAAGTAGTTGACAACTGTAGGCAACTCTGTACCTATTTAAAACAATGATTCATCCTTCTGATGATGCTGGCCCATGATTTCGCACAGCTATCTAGCATGGATGGAATATTTTGCAAACCTTTGCTGCTTAACAAAGATTATTTCCCCCTTCAGCGTTCAATAACAAGCATGTAAAATTCAATTTAATTGTAGCGTGGCCCCCTGTGTCATTTATTGTTAAATGATTTTATGTGTTTCCCAATATCCGTGTACTAGGTCGCATCACTGGATTTGTCAAGTGGCTCATGTGTTTCAATAAAGGTGTTAAATCTAAATGATGTCAGCTAATATATGATTGGAACATTTAGCAGGCAGATTGAGAAAATCTAGGGAATTGATTAGTTTTCAATAAAAAAAACTTGAATTTATGTGGCTTTTTTCACATATCTCAGACGTCTCAAAGGGCTTTGCATCCAAGTGTAGTCACTATTTTAATGTAGGAATTGCATTTCTGTGTGCAACAAACTCTCACAAATAGCAATCTGAAATTGACCAGATAATTTGTTTTTGTGATGTTGATTGAAGGGGAAATATTGACTCGACAACAGGGATAATTCCCTGCTGTTTTTTGAAAAAAATGCCATGGTGTTTTACGTTCACCTGCGAGAGGAGACAGGGCCTCAATTTAACATCTCCTCCTGAAAGACAGCAGCTCTGACAGAGTACCACTCCATTAGTTCTGCAGGGGAGTGTCAGCTCAAATTGTGTCTTCAAACTGGACTTGAACTTGAAACCTTGTGACTCAGGAGCTACCAACTCAGTCACAGTTGACAAATAGGTAAAACAAAATGAGTGGAATTGATATCTTCAGATCTAAATTGTACAATTAAACCATCATGGAGAATGAATCTCAGAGAGATGGGAAAGGTTGTGAGCATCTCAAAGAGAGAGCATATTGAAGGATTAGAAGTAACATGAGCATCTTAAGATTCTGAGTAAGCAAGAGAGATGATCTCAGTAAAATATTGTGAATGACATGGAGGCAGAGGTGTTGAGTGCCTGTTGCATCCAATTCATACAATTCTTACATTTATGAGATTATCAAACTCACTTACATAGAAACTAAAATGGCGGAAAGAATAGAATCATAGTTGGATTTTGGCACAGTGTGCCCTCGTAGCAGGAAATCTACCATTACATCATGACAAGCAACTATTTATGTGGAAAAATTTTGATTAGAAATGTTTGCACACAGTTTCAATTATGTATGTTGACATATAAGTTTTGTTTTGGTGTTTTGATGTGTGAAAATGGTGCGTTTTTGCCAGGGTACCATTTTGAGAATAATTAATCACTTAGACAGCAGTGAGAGATCCTGAATGTGTGTAAGTCATTATATCAATCAATTGAATTGATTTATTATTGTCACATGTATTGGGATACGGTGAAAGTATCGTTTCTTGCGCACGAAATAGACAGAACATACTATTCATAGAATACATGGGAAGAAGGAAAGGATAGGGTGCAGAATAGATTATTACAGTTCCCAATAGCGTGTAGAGAAAGATCAGGTCAATGTGTGATTGGACCATTTAGAAATGTGATGGCAGCAGCTTGTTTTACTTTACTGTATATTTTTATGAGAAATGTTTGTTTTGTTAACCTGGTATACACAATGTTTGCTGAATCTTTGTGCCGAGTAAAATGATTCACAATTGTTCTAAATGGAGAGAAAGTCATTTCTGTCTTGGTCATAATTATCATTGTGATTTTGTTATCCAATTAGTCTCAGAGTAAAATTGCATCTTCAATTTGGTCTGAAGAAATAGAATTCATAAAGTTAGTGTGAGTCATCTTGTATTTATTTACTTTAGATCTACAGATGCCCCACTTAATGCTAATGAATATAAAGTGCAATAAGCATTGATTCTTCAGCTAACGTTCTGCTTGTTTGCAATTGTCACAGCGATACAATAATAAAAGAAAATGCTTGGCATACTGTTCTAATGCTGAATACATAGCTTAAATTGTTGGACTCTATCTTTTCCGTTTAACTGTTAGGCTTGGCTTGTTGGTAGTACCATCATCCCTGAGCCAGTCAAGTTTCAAGTTCCACTCTGCAACATAAAATCTAGATTGACACTTCATTGCAATACTGATTGGGCTGCTGCACTGTTTGAGATGCTGTCTTGAGGATGAGTGATTAAACTGAAGTTTTGTCTGTTTCTCAAGCAGACATCAAAGATCCCATGGCACTATTTCAGGAAGACCATCAGAGATCTCCTTGTTTCACTTGACCAAAACAGATGATCTGATCAATTGTTTGTAGGCAGTAAATTGCCAACACCTTTCCCTCATTGCAACAGTGACTACACTTCATAATTTGATTGTACAATGCTTCAGGGTGTCATGAAAAGGGTTACATAAATGCAAGTTCTCCTTCTATGGCCAAAACTTATGCCAACCAGAAGTTGGAAAGGAAATGCAAGCATTTGCAAGGTGTTTGTAGACATATAAACATCAATTATTAGTTCCATCTGGTCTTGGTTGACTCCTATATTGCCACATAAATGTTGGTTTATTGATTCGTTCAACATGATGACATTGTGATCCGATATTGTGATACAATCTTGCTGCTTTTAGCAAAGTTTAATGAAATGTAACTGTTTTAAAAAGCAGCACTGAATAATATTGTTACTGGCTGCATAATGATTCTGCTTTTGTCATTTTACCAGGATGCTCATTTTCCATACAGAAATATATACTCTATAATTTATCAAAAAGGAGAGCTATAGTCAAAATGTTCCGCGGCTGTCTGGTCACAGATATCTATAGGATGTGATAGCTCTTGTATCTACCTTAATAAATCTCTAGATCTTCACTACCGTCTGGTATGTCCTCCAGAAGAAATGGTTTTGTGTCAACTTAAACATTGAGTTCTTTCTCAACTTGTGACGGTACACCAGCCACTCTTCCATGAAAATTCATAGTGAGATTTTTTAATTGTGATTGTGATTTGACACAGAAGTGCTATGTGATTTTTAACCTCTTTTGCCAAAAATATTAGAATCAGCAAAAGGCACCCAAGGCCAATCTGGTCAACATCAAATGATTATTTCTTACAAGGAGAATGGAGTTTAAGTCTTGCCATCAATTGAACAGGACATTGATGAGACATACTTGCATTGGAAGCAGTTCAGGGAAGGTTCACGAAGCTTGTTCCTGGGGTGATTCCAGAATGGTGCCACACATTTCATCTCACCACACCCCCCCTCTCCACCCCCATCTACATCCACAGGGACCACTCCCTCTGTGACATCTGGATCTACTCCTCCACCAAGCCCAAATCCCCTTCCCATGACATCTTGACTTGCAATCACAGAAGGTGCAACAACTGCTCCTTTTACTTCTCCTCACCATTCAAAACCCCTTAATAGAGGGAAAAATCCTACAGTCATGTATAAAACAACTTAATTCTGCAACCAAAAGACTTTGGAGTCTCTTTGATTGGATAAATTAAGGGCAAAATGGTTTTCTACATTCATAATTATCTTGTGATCACAACTGACAACAGACAGCATTGTGGGAAATAAGTCGCCTTTCATTGGAAATATCAACTTAGTTTCAATTCCAAATGATAAATTGGGGCTACCTTTTATTGTTTAATTACTGAACTGTATTCTAAGCTGTCGGGGTGCAAAGTTCAGATCCACAGTGCCTCACCTGTAGAAGGGGACCCAGCATTAACATTGCTTGAAAAATCAGGCACTTAACTTTCAGATAAGGTAATCTTGAGTGATGTCTCTGGAAATGTTGTGGAATGTTTTGGTAGGTATTGTGGAGTTTCTGGATTTTGCAAGGAGTGTTGCTGCACATTTACAGGGAGAAAAGATGATTTGGTGACATAATCATATAAAGGCTGCAACAAGAATTGGGTGAAGTGTGGGATGGAGTTGGGGTAGTGGCGGTAACGGTGTTGGTGGGGGTGCAACTCTTGTGCCTCTGGGACTGCAGCACGATAGTGAGATAGAGCAGAGTTTTTAAAGTTTAATGTTTTAAAGTTTATTTATTAGTGTCACAAGTAGGCTTACATTAACCCTGTAATGTAACTATTGTGAAGATTCTCTCATCACTACACTTCGCATCTGTTCGGGTACATTGAGGGAAAATTTAGCATAACCAGTGCATCTAACCAGCATATCTTTCCAACTTTGGAAGGAAACTGGAGCATCTGGAGAAAACCCACAGAGACACAGGGAAAACATGCAGATTTTTCACAGACAGTGACCCAAGCTGAGAATCAAATCTGAGTCCCTGGCGCTGTGAGGCAGCAGTACTAACCACTGTGCCACCGGAGGAGAATGTAGAAAAAGAGCACTATGTTCTCTGCCAGCATAGAGCTGGATATCTCCATCATCCTGACAATGACAGGATTGCATTTGGTAGGCCAGCCTATGTAACCAGCATCTTGGTATCCATACCGTCAGCGCTCTTTTATATTCCCCACTTCCTTCAAGATGCTTATCTTGGCAGCTTAACTTATCTGATATCTCACCTGTTCTACCTCTTCAGTGAGCAGGCAGGTGAACCATCCTTTACCCCTAGCCTGTACAAACTGACCTCAATTCAGTGCTAACTTTAAAACTGATACACTGCCAATACCTGAGCTAGTAGTTGTGAGTCTCAGACCAAATGATGGTCCCTCTTCACCAGTGTTGTGCTATTGGCCCCTCTTCCCACCCACAGTGGTTGGGTGGGTAACAGTTCTTGCATGCCCGAAAGCAAAATCAGAAGAGAAGTTTGGGGGTGAGGGAAGGGGCATGAGGTTGCAAGTGGAAGATTCATGTTGGCACCAACCTCAGCTTTCCAGCATGCTTGCAATCAGGATAAGGGTAAGCTGGAGATTGAGACAGCCATAAGCCAGGAACACGTCACCATCCTGAATGTTCTCAGCAATGTCAAATGTCATGAACTCTGGGACCCTGGCAATGCCTTCTGGGCAACCTGACTCTGCCAGCCAGGTACAGGGCAGTGCCAAGAATGGGCCTACAGGAAAGACAGGGCTTGAAGGGGAGGCAGTGTAAAGGGGCTGCACACTCTGCATCAGGGATCACCAGCCCTTTGGGAGGTGATCCTTCTGCTCTATAGGTCTCAGGATTGTGTAGTACAATGTTGGTGTGATATACCTGCTTTATCTGAATAGCTGGAGGTGTGTGGAGCCAGTGAGAAGGGGTGTGAGGTGAAGTATTTGGATGTTACACGTAAGTCCTGAGTGCCGGGGAATGATGCTGGATAATTGATATATTGAACAGCATGAGAAGCAGGTGCCGCAATGGATAGATGAATTCAAAGATCTTGATTATCCATATGATTTTCTGTGGCACTGCTACCAAGATGTGGAGATGCGTTGGACTGGGGCAAACACAGTTAGAAGTCTCACAATACCAGGTTAAAGTCCAACTGGTTTATTTGGTAACAGAAGCTGCTAACTTTCGAATCACTTGCTGTTCCTTCAACAGGTGAGTGGGAGTTTTGTTCACAAACAGGGCAAACTTAATTTACAAAATAATGGTTGGAATGTGAGTCTTTACAGGTAATCAAGTCTCAAAGATATAGACAATGTGAGTGGAGAGGACATTAAGCACGGTTTAGAGAGATGCATATTGTCTCCAGATAGGACAGTTAGTGAAATTTTGCAAGCCCAGGCAAGTCGTGGGAGTTACAGATAGTGTGACGGTTGAGGCCATCCTCATGTGTGCGGAACTTAGCTATCAGTCTCTGCTCAGCTATTCTGTCGTATGTCGTGAAGGCCGCCTTGGAGAATGCTTACCCAAAGATCAGAGGCTGAATGCCCGTGACCCTGACATGTTCCCCAACAGGAAGAGAACATTCTTGCCTGGTGATTGTCGAACGGTGTTCATTCATCCGCTGTGGTAGCATTTGCAAGGTCTCCCCAATGTACCATGCTTCGGGATATTCTTTCCTGCAGCGTATCAGGTAGACAATATTGGCCGAGTTGCAAGAGTACATATTGTGTACCTGGTGGATAGTGTTCTCGTGTGAGATGATGGAATCTGTGTCAATGATCCGGCATGTCTTGCAGAGGTTACTGTGGCAGAGTTTGTGTTGTGTCGTGATCACTGTTCTCCTGAAGGTTGGGTAATTTGCTGCTGACAATGGTCTGTTGAAGTTGTGCGGTTGTTTGAACGCAAGAAGAGGGGTGTGGGAATGGTCTTGGCGAGATGTTCACCTTCGTCAATGACATATTGAAGGCTTCAGAAGATGTCATAGGTTCTCTGCTTTGAGGAAGTACTGGATGACAAAGGGTACTCTGTCTAAGGGGAAGAGCAGGGCCTGAACGAGAGACAGCGTAAAGGGTCTGTACACTCTGCACGAGGAGTGACAATTAACCAGGAGTTGAATAAGGATGGCGATCGACTGGGAATGCTACGATCGGGGATGCTGCAATCAGGGATGGCAATTGTGGAGGAGCAGTGCTTGGGGGACAATTGATTAGCGAATGGGCAATCAGGAGGACCATGATCGGGGCAGGGAGCAATCGAGGGGCAGAGAGGCAGTTGGGGGGGCTGCAAATAGTGGCAGCAATTGGGGGGAGCCAATCGAGCGGGTAATCGGGGGGGATATCACGGCAGCCACGATCGAGGGGTAATGGGGCTACGATTGGGGAGGGGCCACAATTGGAGCAATGAGGTGCAATGTTTGGGGTAGAGGGGGTGGAACATTCTCCAATGCAGTATGTACCTTGCACATAGTGCATAGAGAGATCACGGCCACTGGCGGATTGACCATTAGGCTAAGCCTAGGGGCCCAGAAAAGAGGGGGGCCTGAGAGAAAAACAAAATTGGTTCAACCAATTAACTAATGCGTACTTATTGATCTTAGACAAATTATCAGCAGAGCTTAAAAAATACACTGAAGCACATAGATCTGTATCCAACCAATTTGGATTTGTTTCTCATATTTGCAATATTGATGTCGACACACTTAAAAAGGAGGCAGCAAATACCCTCATACAGGTTTATCCGGGTATGAATAATACCAAAGTTGTATTTTGACTTGGCCTTTGTGGACGAGCTTGTCTACTTCTAGAAGTACATCCAAAGACAATCTGATGATGATTTTGATGTCACTGGGATGTATCGAGCTCTGACAAGAGATCGACTGCACAAGGTGTATCCAAATAATACATTTGGGGTGGGGTAGAGGCAGGGGGTAATGTTGGGGAGGCCTGACTAAAGCTCAGCAAGGAGTCTGGGTGTAGTTAATCTGCCACTGGTGTAGTTAACCTGCATGCTCATTAGTGCCCTCTAGCAGCCAATTTTCCAGGCATGAATAGTTCCTCACCAGTCGCGGGAATGAACCAGTTCATTTTCTCTACTGTGAGGATAACAATTTGCCTCCATTTTTTTCCAAGTGTCGGACAGTTTGATGTTTTCTCTCCCTGAGCAAAAAAGGTCTGAAATTCTATTGTCTTCATGCTCATTTAGCACTTAGAATCTTTTTGGTAAGATCACCCCCTGAGAGGTGACATCCATATCTGCTTGTTCCCAATCCATTTTAAGCATTATCCTTGAGAGGTTCCTGTCCTCTTGCAGAACCATAACATTTTTTCCCTGTCCACCACCAGCAATAATGCCTGCAATACAGCATCTGTGATCCTGGAACTTGTCCTCTATCCTTCCAGCTCATTCACCTGATTTAAAATTGCAGCTATAATGTTCAGTAGTAGATTCCACCAGTTAATGTTGTTCTGTTAGGACAGGGTGCCTCCTTTTGAGAATATATTTGTTCTTTGTTCTTTGTAACATAACTCAGTAAGAATTTAGCAACACCAATTTTAAATCCAACCGATTTATTTGATAGTAAAATTGCGAGCTTTCAACACTCTGTATCTTCGTCAGGCAAATGCAGTGTTCTGGTCTGCAATAGCACACATCAGCACAGACAGTCAGAGATTGCTGATTAGAATGCGAATCCTTACATCTAACCTGCTATTCAAGTGTTAAAGTGGCTAACAATGTGTGTGAAGGGAATCCTGATCATTGGTTAGAGAATTGTGTATTTTCTCCAGACAGCACAGTAAGTGAGGTTTTTTTGCTAACCCAGGCAAGTTACGGGGGTTACAGATAGTGTGTCATGAAGCCAAGATCCCTGTTAAGACCGTCCTCATGTGTGCGGAGCTTGGCTATCAGTCTCTGCTCAGCGACTCTGCTCTGTCGTGTATCACGAAAGCCCCCTTGAAGAACATTTACCCGCAGGTCGGAGGCCGAATGCCCATGACTGCTGAAGTGTTCGCCCACAGGAAGGGAACTGTTTTGCCTGGTGATTGTTGAGCGATGCTCATTCATCCGCTGTCGTAGTGCCTGCATGGTCTCCCCAATATACCATGCTTCGGGACATCCTTTCTTGCAACGTATTAGGTAGACAACGTTGGCCGAGTTGCAAGAGTATGTACCGTGCCCCTGGTGAATGGTATCCTCACGTTTGATGATGTCGTCCATGTCTATGATCCGGCATGTCTTGCAGAGGTTGCTATGGCAGGGTTGTGTGGTATTGTGGTCACTGTTCTCCTGAAGGTTGGGTAGTTTGCTGCGAACAATGATCTGTTTGAGGTTGTGCGGTTGTCTGAAAGCAATAAGTGGGGGGGTGGGGATGGCCCTAGCGAGATGTTCATCATCATCAATGATATGTTGAAGACTCCGGAGAAGATGTCGTAGCTTCTCCACTCCGGGGAAGTACTGGACAACAAAGGGTACTCTGTCCACCGTGTCCCGTGTTCGTCTTCTGAGGAGGTCGGTGCGGTTTATCGTTGTGGCACGTCGGAACTGTCGATCGATGAGTCGAGCGCCATATCCTGTTCTCACGAGGGCATCCTTCAGTGCCTGGAGGTGTCTGTCACGATCCTCCTCATCTGAGCAAATTCTGTGTATACAGAGGGCTTGTCCATAGGGAATGGCTTCTTTAACGTGTCTAGGGTGGAAGCTGGAGAAGTGGAGCATTGTGAGGTTGTCTGTCGGTTTTCGGTACAGTGAGGTGCTGAGATGACTGTCCTTGATGGAGATGCGTGTGTCCAAGAATGCAACTGATTCTGGAGAATAGTCCATGGTGAGTCTGATGGTGGGATGGAACTTGTTGATATCATCATACAGTTGTTTCAATGATTGTTCACCATGAGTCCAAAGGAAAAGATGTCATCAATGTATCTAGTATATAACCTTGGTTGAAGATCTCGTGTGGTGAAGAAGTCTTGTTTGAACCTGTGCATGAAGATGTTGGCATACTGAGGTGCAAATTTGGTTCCCATGGCTGTTCCATGTGTCTGGATGAAAAGCTGATTGTTGAAGGTGAAGACATTGTGGTCCAAGATGAAGTGGATGAGTTGTAAAATTGCATCCGGAAACTGGCAGTTGTTGGCATTGAGTACTGAGGCAGTTGCAGCAATACCATCGTCGTGGTGTAGAGCGCTGAGACATCCATTGTGACAAGGAGTGTCCCTGGTTCTACTGCTCCATGTATGCTGAGTTTCTGTAGGAGGTCCATAGTGTCAAGACAAAAGCTGGGGGTTCTTTGTACAATGGGTTTCAGGATGCTCTCGATATAGCCGGAGAGGTTCTCACACAGGGTCCCATTGCCTGATACAATGGGATGGCCAGGTATGTTTGCCTTGTGTATCTTTGGGAGGCAGTAGAGATCTCCAATGCGGGGAGTACGTGGAATGAGAGCCCGGAGGGCATTCTGAAGGTCCGGATCAAAGGTTTTGATCAGAGTGTTGAGTTGACGAGTGTGTTCTTTGGTCGGATCTGCTGGTAACTGTCTGTAGTGTTTCTCATTGTTAGTTGTCGGTACACTTCTTCACAGTAGTCCGTTCTGTTCAGTATGACGGTGGTGCCTCCTTTGTCTGCTGGTTTGATGACAATATTATGGTTGGTCTTGAGAGCACGGATGGCCTTGCGTTGTGCTTGGGTGATGTTCGGGACTGTCTTGTAAGTGCGATTGATGAATCTGGTGTTCACGCAATTTTACTATCAAATAAATTGGTTGGATTTAAAATTGGTGTTGCTAAATTCTTACTGATTTCTTACTATCCCAGTCCAACGCCGGTATCTTTACATCACTTTGTAATATAAGACAGGCTTGCACCTCTTGGGCCCCCAGCTGAGCAAAGTAGCAGGCAGGAGTAGAGCAGACAGGGAAGGCGATGGCCTACTGGCATTATTGCTAGACTGTTAATCTGGAAACTCAGTTCATGTTTTAGGGACCCAGGTTTAAATCCTGCCATAGCAGATGGTGAAATTTGAATTTAATAAAAAATATCTGGAGTTAAGAATCTATAACGTGAAAACATTGTCGATTGTCAAAAAACCCATTTGGTTTAGGGAAGGAAATCTGCGTCTGTGCCTGGTTTGGCCTATATGTGACTCCAGATTCACAGCAATGTATTTGACTCTCAACTCCCTCAGGCAACTAGGGATGGGCAATTAATACTGTTTGTGAACAGAACTCCCACTTAGCTGACTATGGAGTAGTGCTCTGAAAGCTGGTGCATGTCGTGACCAGATAAACCTATTGGACATTAACCTGGTGTTATGAGACTTCTTACAATAAATACTGGCAAACCAGTGGCACCCATGTCCCACAAATGAATAAAAATAGACAAGCAGCTCTACGCTACAACTAGTAAATGAGGGGACAGTACCAAATCTGGGTGCTGTCCACCAGAACTGACAGTCTTTACCCGCTCATCCAAAGTCATTTCATTCCTTTCTCAAAGTTACAAAGCCAAGAGCTGATTTTTAGCCCTTTTAGATGGTGATTGCGCCTAATTCGAGGTTGTTCACTCCTGAAATACCTTGAGTTGTGTCCCTGTGGTGGATGAATTACATACACTTCATTACCTTCCTGTTTAAAACGGGTGCACTGGAAGCTACAATTTATTTAGTCAGAATCACTCGAAGCGGAACTTATACAGGAGGGGTAAGCTTTCCTTAAATAAACAACCACCACGGGATAATTGATTCATTTATGATGATGGTGGGGACGAAACAAAAGAGAAAACGCTGACTCAAACCCCAATTGATGTACGAATTCCAGTTATCCCAGAACTCAGTATGTTGACCTTTAATCCAATCCAAACCAAATTTGTCTCTCGGGATTAGGGCTGCTTCTCGAGTTTTTTTTTGAGTCCAGTTTGAGTGCTGCTTGGTTGACAGGTCTGCTGGATGCAGCATCAGTTGCGATGTGCTTGTTACTCGCTGCCCTACTGTATCGGTGGTGTCCCCATTCGAAAAGTCCCGGCTATGAATTGGAAACCCGCTTGTGGGCGCTGCGGATCAACAAAAGCAGAGACATGTCCTCTGCTTCTCGCAGGATAGATAGCAAATTGCCCATGGATTGAAACCGCTTGCAAAACTGGACTGCAGGCATTCCCATTTAACCACTTTGCTGAGCCCAATCTTATAAACCCCAGGATTGATATTACAGGCCGCCTTGGTATCATCATTTGAAGAGAATTGTGTGATTTACAAATAATTCTCTTTTACAGTGGGTCAAAGGTTGCTGGCAATATAAAAACTGTGCCAAAACGCTTCAATTTAAAACTGGCGCTATATTTTACGATATGGAGATGCCGGCGTTGGACTGAGGTAAACGCAGTCTCACAACACCAGGTTAAAGTCGAACAGGTTTATTTGGTAGCTTTGGGAGCGCTGCTCCTCACCTGATGAAGGAGCAGCGCTCCGAAAGCTAGTGGTTTGTGCTTGCAAATAAACCTGTTGGACTTTAACCTGGTGTTGTGAGACTTCATACTGTTATATTTTACATCAGCAGACTAAAAAGGCATTTGACTACATTAGAAGTTTGTAGTCCGGGTTTTGACACCATGCTGTGGTCATTGTGTTGAATGTGTTATTTTTCTATTTCACTATTTCCCCACCAAATCATTTAGGTTTTTTGGGGGGTGGGGGAAGTGTCTGGAATCATAAAATCCTTGCAGTGCGCAAGGAGGCCATTCGGCCCGTTGAGTCTGCAGCAACAATAATCCCACCCAAAATTTATCCCCTAATCCTATGGATTTACACTGTTAATCCCCCTGCCACTAAGGGACAATTTAGCACGGCCAAACAATCTAAACTCAGGTGGAATTTTCTGACTGCGCTTGCCCTGAAACAGGAAAATCCCTCCCGAGGTCAATGGAACTTTTCACGGTCCATTATGGTTCCTGTGGCAGGCGGAATGGGAACATATGCTCCCACACCCTTGAACTGCGGGAGGAAACAGGAGCTCCTGGAAGAAACCTACACAGACACAGGGATAATGTGCAAACTCAGCATAGTCACCCAAAGCCAGAATTGAACCTGGGTCCCTGGTGCTGTGACACAGCAGTGCTAACCACTGTGCCACCATGCTATCTGCGAATCAGTTTCCCATGGAGTTGGATATAGGGGATCAAAATCAAGTGTCTTTTTCAAGTGAAGAGAGGTTCACGCACTTCTCTGCTCCACACGAGCTTGTGAGCCAACTCATTCTGTCTTCTAGTTTAAATTGCCATTATTACTCATATCTCTGATTTCCACAGCAAGATGACAGTATAACCATGACACATTGTAATTACACCCTTCTACCATTGGTGGTGCTTGGACAGCTCGACTGAAGAGGCAGTGCCATAGGCAGTTGCTATTATAAATGTGGACATCGGGATTTGTAATAGAGAAAAGGTTGGCAGGAAATTGGCACAGATATAATCTGTTATACTCTATGTCCATATCTATAATATAAACACCATCCTAACTTGTCACATCCTAATTATATCCTCCCACCAATGGAAGCACTGTCAGTTCATCACTTGCAAGAGGCTGTCATGACAGCATGATCAGTTTACATGGCTTACAGCTCAGTTTACATCATCACATTCCATTATAAATGTGAACATTGAAAGTTGTGTGGGAAATTTAGAATTAAATGGGGACTGAGTTACATCTATGCATCTTTGCCCTTAATCCTGCTTCACCACAAGATTAGATGTATTCATCACTCCTCAAATGCAGACATATTGAAATTGGTTAAAAAACAAAGGCGTGATAAAGATTGTTTGCAGTCCTGCCTCAAGCACTAATGACTTGGATTTGAATCCTGACTTGAGTCATTGTCTGTGCCAAGTTTGCACGTTCACTCTGTACATGCATGGCTTTTCTCCAGATGCTCTGGTTTCCCCCAGAATTATAAGATATGCTGGTTAGATGCATTGGACATGCTGAATTGACCCTCAGTGTACCCAAACAGGCTCTGGAGTTTGGCAACTAAGGTATTATCACAGTAACTTCTTTGAAGTGTTAATGTAAGCCTACTTTTCACTAATAAATAAACTTTGACTTTGAATAACTAGGATATTGTGAGATTTGTTGGAAATGCTGATGTCAAATATAAACAGCGGCTGAGAAAGTTTCACTTGAGACATTAAGATTCTCAGCCTTGTGTATTCAGGATTCACTGTTCAATTTGGAAATGCTTAATGATCAAACAAATGTCTCATCAGTCATTATAGAACTCATTGCAAAAATGATATAAAATCCTTGAATATCAAACTATGAAGGACAATGACAGCAAATGTTGTACTTGTTAAATTGATTGCAACCCATCCTTAAGAACTATTTCATTACTTTGGGCTATAATAAAAGAACTATAAAAATATGAATTACTTTTCCTTAATCATTTAAGTGTTTAACTTTCAGAATTTTTCATGGACACAGTTTTAGAATTTTCTCTCTAAACTAAATTCAAATGGAAATAAATGAAATTTATGTACATGAATAAATCAACAAATATATTTGTACTAAAGCCGATAAACTCATGTTGATAGAATATCTATGCACGTGTGAAGGAATGGGCTGAACAAAAATAAAGCACAACCTCATTGGGCGGCACAGTGGCACAGTGGTTTGCACAGCAGTCTCACAGCACCAGGGACTTGGGTTTGATTTCCAGGTCATTGTCTGTGTGGAGTCAGCACATTCTCCCCATATCTGCATGGGTTTCCTCCCACACTCCAAAGATGTGCAGGTTGAGTGTATTGGCCATCCTAAATTCTCCTCAGTGTACTCCAAGAGGTGCAGGAGTGTGTGACCAGGGGATTTTCACAGTAACTTTATTGAAGTGTTAATGTAAGTCTACTTGTGACTAATAAAAAAGCTTTTACTTTTAAAAATAAGATTACTGCTGAAACAATAACATGGCGATTAATCACTGATGTTTTATGAAATAAATTATTTAGAATATTCATTTTTAATCATTCTTTTGCAACTTTTATTCCCAATGATGTTGCAAGTAACTATTACTTCTAACATTAAGTGCGAATTAAAACAAGTACATAAAATTTTGTTACAAAATAACAATGACAGTAATAAACTCTGGAGGCTAGGTGTTCAAAATATTTTTATTATGGAAGCAATTGCTTTAATTTGTGTCAGTTAAGCACAGAAATGGTTAATACCTGACATATATATGCCTTGTCATTCATGATTTTAAAAGAGTTATCCAACAGCTCAGTTAGCAAAAGCACACCAGGGTATTTTATTGATCTCAACAGTTTCAAACTAGGAAGGTGTGCATATAAATGCTGTTTCTGCACTCCTAGCCAGTGCCAGGAACATATATCACAAACTGCACAACAACAATAACAAATGATTTGCCACTTGTTCAAATAAATGGAAGACAACCTTGGATGTAGGGAAACTTCACTGTTTGTGCTTCCAGCATACTCCAGGCACACAGAAGGGGACGTTTTTTTCCAGATGGTTCCCAGCTTTGTGCTCAGTTAGCTGATCTCAGCAGGAATGAAGCTAACAGAACTACAATCAGTCTTTTTGTTCTTTGGCTAGGGAGTGAAAAATCATTCATTGTACCTGATCCTATTTGCTATCTCATGATTCAAACAGAATTGCAGATAGATGGATGGTAGCAAAATCTGGCTTAACTGTCATTTCCTTCTGTCCCCCTCTCCAACCCCCAAGCCATTCTCTTTCAAGTAACCTGGCAACCCAAACTGCCTAGGCTGAAGTATAAAAGACCAGCAAAGCACTGCTGATTTGCAATATTTGTTTGGACAGCATCAACAAAGCAATAGAAGAACAAGTGGAAAATTGGACGGTTAAAAAATGTCCCTCATTTATTTTATGTGATGAAGATCAAATCCAGATGTAAGCATTTTCACCATCCTACCTTTCTTTGTTTCCATAGGCAATAACAAGGTTTCATTGAAGTCTGCAAAATGATAAGGAGAAGCAATCCCATTGTTTTTTTCAAAATACTAAAGAATTAATGAAAAATACATCCCAGGGAAATTTGACTCACTTGCAGCATGATAAATTTTTATTATAATAAGCCAAATATGATAACAGAAGCAAAAAATATTGAAGTTATTCAAAATGCAGTTTGTTATCCTGATATTATTAATACAGGATGAACATTGAAGAACTTAATGGCCTTTGCTAATCTCTGAATGTTCTTAAGATGTTACACATTCCATCGGCTACTCACACTACATAGGAACATAGCAACCTAGTGACAGGAGAAGACCTTCCTGCACCTTGGGTCTGTTCCACCTTACAATGAGATCATGGTTGATCCGTGACCTTAGTTCATATGGAATTTGTTGCCTCCTTTGTCCTTTAACTGATGTACAAATGATCAGCCAACACACCAGAATGTAGCTGGATCAGTCAGTAAGACACAAATACTCCACTAATACAATGTTATTGCATTTTGTATAAAGTCAATCCATTATTTACAAATCCTGCATGTGGATTGAGATCATTTGAGTTGAGTCCTAACCTATGCGATTGTCAGGCTTTAGGCCTTTAACGCATTTGAACGTTTGTGCCTTAATCATCCCGCAAGGATGTCAGCCCCATTTGCACAATCGGCTTTCTGGCTGTTTCTCTGTGCTTATATTGTTTTGGCATATGTGTTAACCTTTAAGTGCTGCACATTTGTACAGGCCACTATTACAACGAACACCAAAGCATCTGTATATCACCATGCCAGAGATTTTATTGCATCAGAAATTGTTCGCCACTAAAGCGTTGGCTTATAGTTAAAATATAATAATCTCTCCAACTCTTTCCTCGGCCCTATATTTCTCAAGATGTGCCGCAAAACAAAACGTAATTAAACCTAACATGGCCTTGAAGGTGCAATGCCTTAACGTCAAACCAGCTGATAATGGAACATGTGTTTTTCTTGCAGTTTCCCCACACAGCAACACCCTGCATTCTGTCATCGTATGGATGGAAATGCTTCATGGAAAAAGACACTCTACTACAGGGAGAGATGTGGGAGGTGCAAGAGTTGTGCGGTTCTTATCCCAGCAGTAACCCTTTGAGCAGATTGCCCTCAGACCTGCCCGGTTTGGCGAATGGGGATTCCCAGAGAGAACTTAATAAAATAAATCGGATGCAATGACTGCGTTTCCAGCCAAATCAAAAATGTCAGTGTAATTTGGGATTGCCTGGCCTTTAAAACGTGTGGCAACTTTTAGAAATAAATTTAAATGGCTATTTACTTTTACACTTAAGAGCATGGGTCACTGGAGTTTATGAATCAGCTATATTTCTATTCATATCTGTGTATGAGTTGACTTCCTTCCTGCAGATATTGTAATGAGAATGGGAAATCCCACAAAATATCTTTTGTGGAAAAAAAACCTATCTGCGCCTATCCTCTAAGGACCGTCGTAAGATTTCGATACCAACAGTTAATAACATCGAGGGGCGGGGGCGGGGGTTACAATGCTTGGCTTTAATTCCAACAGGTAATGTTTCAATGTGCAAATTGAGGCGTACGCAGTAAATTCTGCATACTTTTCCAAAATGTCCTGGATCGCACTTCATCTTTGGAAATGTTATAATAGATATTTCGTATGTTACATATGAAATGCAACATGTATTTGCATTTGTTCTGTGCAGATAGTGGTCTTTCGGGTTTGCAATGGGGAAAATAATACCAAAAAACTAAATGGAAAAGAAGTAATTTCTTGCCATAATAACTGATCACTTAACGTTTGGTAGCTCGTGGATTTTACAGCTTAACCATTGGTGTAAATGCAGCTGGTTACTACTGTTTGCACTCTGCAGATATTGAATATCTGAACAGCGTTCATTCATTAAATCAGTGGCTTTGTGCGGATCCGCTACGGTGATAGAAGGAGTCGCTGCTGTGTGCGGTTGTTTAGCAAGCAGTGACTGTGCCTGGGTGCTGCCTTGCTGCTGTAGTAATGGCACAGCACTCTGTTCAGCCTTAGAGGACTTTCTGACGTCTTTTGCGCATTTCCTGCATCAAGGCCAACAGTGGAGGAGGGGACGGGAGAGAGAGAGAGAGGGAGAGAGAGAGGGGGGAGGGAGGGGAAGGAGAGACAACAGAGAGAGAGAGAGAGACAGACAGAGTGTGTAGGAAATCACCGCAGCCACTAACACCACCACCAACAACAAGCCTCTGCAGTTTGGCTCTGCGAGTTGCCAACAGCAGCTAAGAAACAACAACAACAGAAAAGGAAACAGGTAGTGGCGAGGATCCCATTTCTCTATCCGTCTCTGTGTGTGTGTGTGCGTGTGGGTGGGTGATTGTACCTGTGCTTAAAACAACACAAGTCCAATGTGTTTTTGACACAAACCCAGAGAGAGAGAGAAAGAGACGGGGGGGGTGGGGGGAAGAAAGAAGTGGATTTCCTGCCTTAAAAATCCCTCATGCACAGCGTGTGTGTGGATCTGAAGGGCAGGGGAGGAAGAGAACGCGATGCGGACCGCTAGACGGGGAGAAGGAGAGCCCTGCTTTCTTTCCATCGGGCTGTTTTAATTAGTTTAATTCTCCACCTCCCTTCTTCCCCCCATCCTCCCCAATTTGCCAAGCACCCTCCCTTTCAGTGGGGAGTTGTTCTGTGCTGGGAGGAGGAGAAGGGGGGGTTGCTGGGGGGGTGGTGGTTATTTTCTTATAATTTTGATATATTTGTTCCCCCCCCCACCACCACCACCACCCCACCCCTCTCCCCTGGATCAACTTGTGCGAAGAAGAAGTCTACAGACTGGGAGAAAGAGGGACCCCCCCAGCCCCCACCCCCCAAAAAAACATCCACTCACACTGAGACCCAGATAGAGAGGGAGAGAGAGAGAGATCGCCTTGCTGTCTCTGAACTCAAATAAAAGGGCAGATCAGGGAGTGAGTGGCGGGCTCCTGGGCGGATTTTCCTCTCTCTACCCCATCTCCCCCCCCCCCCAAACCCCCTCCCCACTCTCCGCAGCCGGAGCGATGGTGGTCTTCAATGGGTTGCTGAAGATCAAGATCAGTGAGGCTGTGGATCTGAAACCCACTCCGTGGTCCCTGAGACATGCCGTGGGCTCCAGGCCCCAGACTTTCCAGCTGGACCCTTACATCGCCCTGAACGTGGACGACTCGCGGATCGGTCAGACCTCCACCAAGCAGAAGACCAACAGCCCCGCCTGGAACGACGAGTTCGTTACCGACGTGTGCAACGGCAGGAAAATCGAGCTGGCCGTCTTCCACGATGCGCCCATCGGCTACGACGACTTTGTGGCCAACTGCACCATTCAGTTCGAGGATCTGCTCCAGAACGGCAGCCGGCACTTCGAGGACTGGGTAAGGGCGCTGCTTCTAAAATGTGTTAACACTTCCAACAAACAATTCCCTTCCCCAGCCCAGCACTGTGACCGTCAGGCTGACAGGCAGTGTTATTATTGTTATTATTATTCAGCGCCCTCTCCACCACATCCCTCTCTCGACAACGTGTGTCTCCAGCCTGTCATTGACAAGGGAGAGTTGCAGTTTATTGAGAAGACAGTGAGTCTCTCTCCTCCCCAACCAACCATTTGTGTCGCATCCACATCCCACTGATTTATTGATTCATTCCGTAGTGTAGTAATTGTGGAAAAATTGGTCTTGTTTATCATTAATTTTTATAATGCTGTGCATTCTGTTTTAAGTGACGCTTAATATCAAGAAGTCCACACCTCCAAGAAGCCTTTGCTTAAATCTGAATGCACGTACAATCTGTGCTAATGTGCATTGTATAGATTTCGACATTGTTGCCCGTTGGTCTTCCGAACTGCTCCGGTGCACAGTGTGTGTCTGGTCACATTGTATTGTCCACGTATCAATAAATCAATACGTACATGCATTATTACAATAAATCTATTAAGATTTTTGACTTTTCCTTTATTTCTTTCTCCAAGGGAAGGTCAAAAACCTTAATAGATTTTATTTTTTGGTGGCGACATTTCTTAAACAAAAAACTTTAAAAAGGACACACACAAAAGTAACCAGATATGGATGGAATCTATGGTTGTATGGAGTGAAGGTTTGATTTGAGGATGATAGGGTGGCAGGGTGGCACAGTGGTTAGCACTGTTGCCTCACAGCACCAGGGGCCCGGTTCGATTCCCGACTTGGGTCACTGTCTATGTGGAGTTTGAATGTTCTCCTTGTGTCTGCGTGGGTTTCCTCCTGGTGCTCTGGTTTCCTCCGACATTCCAAAGATTAGGTGGATTGGTCATGCTAAATTGCACTTTAGTGTCTGTTGGGACTGGCTAGGGTGAATGCATGGAGTGTTGGGGATTGGGATTGTGGTCAGTGCAGACTCAATGGGCTGAATAGCCTCCTACTGCACTGTAAGATTCTATGATGTATGACGTGGTGAGCATCTTAAGATATTCAGGAGCATCACTTAGCAGCTTGGGCAAGTTTGAATTTAGGCAGCATATCCTGTGCTGCGTTGTCTGCTCAAGGTTACATGTATAATGGTGCCATAACGCGATTATTAAGTTATGATATGAATTTGAGTGTAGGTGCAAATGGTCACAGGTAATGCAGAATATGTGAAGCTTTAAAAAAAATTCAAACAATAACTCTTGGATGCTGCATGATAAAAAGTGTGCTATATAATTGGATATCCTTGGGGACATTGTTATTGTGCGTTATGTATAAAATAATTTTGAGGCTGTTTATAAATAATCTCTTTACAGTTTTGCTACACATAGTTTCCAAATCTCTTCCCTTCCCCCATTCTCAAGTATCAGTTCATGCGAAGGAAACTGGCACAGATGAGAATTGTGATTGAGGCCCACAATGGTATCTGTCATTGAGCTAATTAACAGTGTGAATTATTCATTTTAATATATTCTGATTAGTTTCTGCAGTGTATTGTGAAGAGGGTGAGAAGCGGTAATGATAGCAATCATTTTGGAAAGGAATGTTACTTAAGCGATCATTTTTCCCTAACAAATTTGTATACTCTAATAGATGAATATTGTGATGACAAATAAACATTTTTTTGAGGTAGAAATTCATTCTTTGTCCAAACTCACATCACCAAGTTGCCAGTTGATTCGGCAGGAGTAGGACCTTTAGCCTCTTGAGCCTCTTTCACCATTCAAATAGACTGCAGCTAATCCGTTCGTTAACTTCATTCACCCATCAAGTTCCATTTCCCTTGATAATCCTTTGCCTAAAGAAAATCTATCAACAACAACTTACATTTATAGAATACTTTAATGCACTAAAATGGTCTATGGAGTAAAATATGCTGCCCATACACAAATGATATTAAGTTAGATGGCCAACTACTTGCTTGATGTGATAGGTTTTAAGGAATGTCTTTAAGCAGGAAAACAAAGAGACAGAGAGGTGTAGGGAAGTATAATAACTCCAGGAGTCAGCTGAGGTGCTTTATTGTACAAAATGAAGTACAGTAATACCACAAGCCTGTGGTGAACACAAACAGGTCCAAACTGGGACAATACAATAATGGACCCACTCAGGGTCTGCTTTACAAAGGGCTTGATATATGAGCTCTGCTTGGTTAGTTAATTACCAATCTCCAAAGATCTCATATTCTATATGTTCAACAAGGAGGTCAATCAGTGATTCCCCATGCAAGTCTGGAGGTTATCGCAGGAAGGAATTCCAGTGCTCAGCACCTAGACAACTGAAGGCACAGCCAGCGGTGGTGCAATGATTAAAATTGTGGATGCTTCAGAAGCCAGAATGAAAGAAGCTCTGATATCTCAGAGGGTTGTGGAGCTGGTGGAGATAATATGGATAGGAAACAGTGGTCAACATTTCAGATTTTTACAATGTCTTTGCCTCTGCTTTTATTTTTCTGTGGTGATTAAAACAAAATGACATTTTTTTGAAGTAAAGCACACTAACCTAAGTAGATATAAATGCAGGTCATGTGAGGGGTTATGTGAGGTGAGCATCCAATGGGAAACAGAAATGTTAGTTGGCAGTTCAGAGAAATTAAAGTTTTGGCAATGAACTATAGCTTTTAAAAAAAATCTACACTGCTTGTGTTGTCTGTTCAAGTTTATACTCTGTCCATAATGGTGACATGACACCTATTTCTATTATTTCGTAGCATGCATTTTAGTACTGATGCAAATGGTTATATATGCTGAGTATGTGGAACATTTAGAAAATAAAATAAAAACCCTTGGCAGACTTTATCTTGCTGTATCCGTTTCCATAGATATCCTTGGGGGAAATAAATTCTCTCTGTGTTATGTGTAACATAATTTTGAGGGCTGTTTATAAAGAATGTGTTTACAGTTTAACTACAAATGGTGCACAAAGGAAAGATTGGACAACAAGGACAAGAACTTTAAAACCAAGGTTTGCTTGATTAGGGGCCAATAAAGATCAGCGAGCACAAGACATGATGGTGAATGGGACTCGACCTGAGTAAGGACATAGGCAGCAGAGCTTTGGACATGTTTACGGAGAGTAGAATTTGGGAGAGTAGCCAGGAGTGTGTGGGACTGGCAATAGTGACATAAATGGGGGTTTCAGCTGCATGAGCAGAGACATTCGGTTGATCTTGCTGAGGTAGAAATAGATGATATTTCATCTAACATGAAATATATAGATGACCATTATCATGAATATATGGTTGAGAACTCATCTTGGAGTCAGATATGACACCAAGTCTTCAAACAGCCCTGTTTAGTCTGACCGTTGCCAGAGACTGGGGATGGGTTTGAGATCACTACTGATAGCCTAATCCACAACTGCTTTCCTGAGAGCGCTACTGCCTCCACATTATCGATCTAAGTCATGAAAGCTTCAATTGATTCAGCATCCACAGTCTCTAGGGGAGAAACATTTCCAGAATTTTCTGACCCACTGTGTGAAGAAATAGTTTCTGATTTTATTCCTGACTGACCAGGTTGCAACTTTAAGGTAATGGTCCTGAAATTGTGTTCTGTCTCACTGCTGCTGTTGCCTACAGAATGATTCTATCTCTACTTGTGGTATGGTGGCCAATACCACAAAGGGCACTGCTCTGAGCACTCTGTATCTGCACTGGAAGCTTCAGAAAAAGTTCTATCATGATGTCAAACAGCTACTCCTGCTGATTTGACACTTCTTTCAATAACTTGATGTGTACATTTATTCCTTTTGTTTGCATGATGTGGATAGTGCTGGCTTAATTTATTTCCAGACCAAGTTGCTTGTTCTTTCTCCACAGATACTGTTGGACCTGCTGAGATTTTTCAGCATTTTCTGTTCTTGTTTCAGATTCCAGCATCCACAATCATTTGGTTTTATCCCAAAGAATCATTGGTCTTACTTTTTAAAAAAATTATTCATACAATGTAGGTGTCATTAGCTGGGCCAACATTTATTGCCTTTCAGCTGAGTGGCTTGTTACAGTATTTGAGAGGGCATTTAGGAGTCAACAATATTGCTGTGGCTTTGGAGTCACATGTAGGCCAGACCAGATAAGGATGGCAGTTTTCCTTCTCTAAAGGATGTTAGTGAATCAGATGGGGCTTTACGACAATTGTCATCATTAGACTTTTTAAGCACTGAATTTAAATTACCCCATCTGCTGTGGTGGGATTCAAATCCAACTCCCCAAAGCATTCTCCTGGGTAGCATAAGATAAGATCATTGGAGTGTAACTCAGTAGATCTAAGTCACACCATCTGCTGATTTCAGACCTTGCCACATAGCAAAATGAGAAAGTTGAGAAGGGAAATGAGACAGTAATATACTTTTATCCTGAATACTATCAGTGACACTTGGTGCTAGGACTCAGTCACAGCTAGCCCCACGATGCACAACACCATCTCCTCATTAGATTCAGGGAATTAAGTCATGCATGTCCCCTCCTGATATAGCTTTATTCTCTTCTATTGCATATTAATTGGCTTGTGAGCAGATAGCGCGTTTGACTCCAGATTAGAAGATTGCGTATTCATATCATGTCTGGCTCATGGAGTTTTGAGTCGCACAGTGGTACAGTGCTTAGCACTGCTGCTTCCTCCAGGGACCTGGGTTTGATTCCCGACTTGAGTCACTGACTGTGTGGAATTTGCACGTTCTCCCTGTGTTTGTGTGGGTTTCCTCCGGCTGCTCTGATTTCCTCCTGCAGTCCAAAGACGTGCAGGTTAGGTGCATTGATCATGCTAAATTTCCCCTTAGTATCCTGGGATGCGTAGGTTAGTGGGATTAGAGGGGTAAATTGTGGGGTGATGTGGATAGAGCCTGGGTAGAGTTGTTGTCAGTACAGACTTGATGGGAGAAATGGCCTCCTCCTGCACTGTAATGTTTCTATGATTTATATTACCCTGTCCTGCAAGAGAACAATAGAATGTGATTGTGTTGCATTGTGTTTGATTGAAGTCCGTGCCATAACTGAATAACTGAAGTATGTGGAAGCAGTGAGAGGTGAGTATGAGACTGGCAGCATTAGAAGGTGTGTGAGAGTGTAATGAGCATCTGCCTATTAGACATGAGTCCTGTGTACTGGAGATTGTTGGTGGGCAATTGGTGAGAATGTAGTGGATAGGAGATGTCATGTGATGAAGCATTCACTGACCACCCGTGTGAACCTTTTGAACTTCTCCTGCATGGTTACCAGGTCTACAGGGCCAGATTGCAGCAGATGATCAAATGCGCTCACTCTCTTTAGTGGGCAGCCGTTGAGGGCCTCTTGCAGAAGTATAGGGCAGGATTTTCCGGCCGCACTCGTCTCAGACTGGAAAATCCCTCCCGAGGTCAATGGATCTTTGCATGGTCTGCTCCCCTGCCTGCTATGATTCAAGTGGCAGGTGGGATGGGGAAATTCCACCCATGGCATCTCTTCTATTCACCTCCATGATTAAGGGCTCCAGTGCTGAACCTTTGAACTGCAGAGCCCTTGCTCTGTCTTGGTGCTTCATTGCCCTTCCCTCCATTTGCAACATAATGATCAGCATCCTCCTGCGGTTAGTCAATGCAAGCTTCTCTTTAGAAGGGACAAACTGCTTCTAATTGATGGGTTTATTCATATTCCCTTTTATTCCAGACCTCTGGGCCTATCCAGCAATCAAAGGAAGATTAGAAGATTTTGGCCAGTACAGCCTTAATTTTCACTCTTTCTTTTCTCACATCCATGAATGCATGCAATTCTTTTAATCTTTAATGAGATGTGGGTATCATTGGCAAGGCCAGCAGTTGTTGCCCCATCTGTAATTTCCCTTAATTGAGTGGCTTGCCCATTTCAGAGGGCAGTTGAGAGTCAACTACATTGCTGTGGTTCTGGAGTCACACGTGGGCCAGACCACATTCCGTCCCTAAAGAACATTAGTGAACCAGATGGGGTTTTCCGACAAACTATGACAGTTGTCATGGTAACCATTACAGTGATTTGGCTTTCAGTTCCATGTTTTATTAATTGAATTTAAATTCCACCAGCTGCCATGGTGGGATTTGAATCCATATCCCTAAAGTATTAGCCTGGGATTACCAGTTCAATAACATTAACACAAATATCTCCCTGTCGACATGATTTCGGAACTTTATGTACATAACCAGTACATACTCTCAAGTATCACCTCATCATCAACTTTTACCCATGCAGTATCTCAACTGTCTAATTTTTCACTGTGACTTGAATGCTATCTTCTTCCTTGATGAAGACAGATGCAAAGCACTCTTTTGGTCTGTCAGCCTGTTTGCTTACATCTCTTGTTTAGTCCTTAATCAGCCCACCCTTCTCATGCCACCCTTTAGCATGTTTGTGGAAGAATTTTAAATTGCTTTTTATGTTAGCTGCTAATCTTCCCTCATATCGAGAGGGCAGCTTGGCTGATTTGCCATTAGGATGGTGCATTTTGTCAGATAGACCTGGCTTCTGCGCAGGAGCTCACTCAAGCAGTGGGAATTCCAAGATACATTGATTAAACAGAGTCTTGTGTGAAGGGTAAGTACCAGCATCGACCAGTTGGTCTGAATGCTCTTTTTCTGTGCTATAGATTCTGTGTGATTTGATGGAATAACTGAGGAGAGAACATGCACTCGCCACACTGTGATGTTGCTGTACGGTGCTTCTAATGCACTTCACTCTGTAGTTTACTTGACACAATGGCTGTTTAGCATTTGCTACAGTTGGGCAGCGGTAGGGAAGGAAGTGTTTGTTCACTCAAAGGCATGATTTTATATTCCGACTGTTTGTAATAAGTGCAAGGTCTTTGCGTTGTCTGTGAACTGCCTAGGTGTTGCCAGCTTTACATTCAGGTTTGCTGAAATTAATGAACATATAGGGTCTGAGGTCAGAATATGCCAGTTGATTCAATAGTTTAATCTCTTGGTGAAAAATAACAACTTTGTTAGCACCTATAATGTCATGCCAATCTTCTCTTATATTGAAAAAACAGCTTGGCTGATTTGCCATTAGGATTGTGTGTATTGCCAGATAGACCTGGCTCCTGCACAGGAGTTCATAGAAGCAATGGGAATTCCAAGATACATTGATTAAGCAGAGTCTTGTGTGAAGGATAAGTACCAGCCATACTTCTTTATCACTGCTTTTCTTGCCTGAGCAATTACCTCTCAATAATAAGCACAAGTAATAGTCTGAAAAATTAAATTACAGATGCGTAATATGGACTTCTGTTGATTTTGTGAAGGCATAGGCATTCATAACTGCCGCATTGCCCCAAACCCAGAGACTGAATTGCTTTCTTTAATGTATTCCGTGTTATGTGGCTTTGTAAGCGTGATATGTGCAATACACGAAATACTTTTCCAAATGCCATTTCGGAAGAGAATTACTCTTGTGATTTCTCATGTTCTGACATCACATCATGCAGAAGAATAAACCTGTAATTTTTTGCCATCTTAAGTCATTCATCCACAGTTTTTAATTACAGATGCTGTCACTATGTAGTCGTACAGGGACTTTTATAGTGCATATCTTTTCTGTAGGCTATTTATTTTGACGATCTGTTCATCCACTACATGGAACAGAATTATGAAGGGATGGACTACAGAAGGAAGCCATTCAGCCGATTGTGCTTTTGCTGGTTGAAAGCAGTATCCTGGTATCTGATTAGCTCCAGTTCTATGTTCTTTCTCTGTAGCTCTGGATTCATGATAATTATAACTTGTAGTATAAATTGATTTCCTTGTGTTGCCTCTGACTCTTTTGCCAATTACCTTACATTTATATCTGGTTGTTGACCCTCCTACTTTAGAAACTGTGATTGTGCAGTGTTCAGTGAAGCATTACATGACCAAATACAGCGAGATCTGGATAATATCCAGGCTTGAGTTAACAAGTAGCAAGTAAGCATTGGCACCACACGAGTACCAGACAATGACCATATCCAGCAAGAGAGAATTTGACCATTGCCATTTGACATTCAATGACTTAACATTGCTGAATTCCCCATTATCAACATCCTGGGGGGCGGGGGCTACCCTTGACCAGAAATTGAACTGCACTATCCATATAAATATTTTGGCGACAAGAGGTCAGAGGCTAGGGATCCTATGATGGGTAACTCACTTTGTGACTGCCCAAACCTGTCCACCATCGACAAGGCACAAGTCAGAAATGCGATGGAATACTGTCCACTTACCTGGATAAGTACAGCTCTAACAACACTCAAGAAGCTTGACACCATTCAAGACAATGCAGCCCTCTTGATTAGCACTCCATCTCCAAACATTCACTCTCTCCACCACCAATAACCAGTGACCAGTGTGTACCACCTACAAGATGCTCTGCAGGAACTCATTAAGACTCCTTAGGCAGCACTTCCCAAACCTGTGACCATTACCATCTAGAAGACAAGATTAGCAGGCACATGGGAACACCACCACATGGAAGTCTCCCTCCAAGTCACTCACCTTCCTGACTGAAAAATATGTCGCCCCTTACCTATTGTTGGGTCAAATTCCCTCCCTAATAGCAATGTGGGTGTACCTACATCACATAGCCTGCAACAGTTCAATAAGGCAGCTCATCACCACCTTCTCAAGGGCAGTTAGGATTGGCAATAAATGCTGGCCAAGCCAGTGATGCCCATATCCCATAAATAAATAAAAATATAATTTTTCTTTATTTACTCTATTATAACCCTTGAAGATTTTGAAAACGTCTCTTAAGTATCCCTGATTTAAAGAGACCAATACTAGTTTCTGCAGCCCCTCCATGTAACTAAAGTCTTTAATCCCTGCTATAATTCTAGTAAAAATCCCTCCGTACCATCTCCAAGATCATAATATTCTTCCTAATCTATGTTGCCTACACTTGACTGCAATACTCCAGCTCGGTTCTAACTACCTTTTCTTAAAGATTTAATATTTTTTTACCTCGATGGGTGAAATTCCAACATTTTCAAAACTCTTTTTTACATTTTTGATCAATAAGAGAGTCAAGGGTTATGGGAGATGGAAAGAAAAGTGGAGTTGAGGCCACAATGATGTTATCGAATGGCTGAACAGGCTCCAGAGGGCTGAATGACCTAATCTTACTCCTAATTCTTGTGTGCACAGAGTTAAAATTGGGTCGATGTTTCAATAAAACCAAGAATCTCATATGCCATTTGAACAGCTTTCGCAACTTGCCCCTGACACCTTCAAGACTTAAGTGCACATGCGCCAAGTCTCTGTTCCTGCACCCCTTTTAAAATGTATAATGTAGTTAATATTGCACTCATTCTTGCAATCATAATGAATTACTTCATACTTTCTGCATTAAATTCAGCTGCCATTTGCCTGTCCATTTCATTATGTCAAATGCTCTGACACCAGGGGTATCAAGATCCTTGTTCTGACCATATATTAATGATCTATATATCAGTCTAGTGAACGTTCATTGTAGTGGGATCAGAGAATCCCACTGGCATGAAATGGCCAGAGAATTCCGGCCAGTATCGTCATGACTGCAACAATTCTGTGATTCTGTGATATGTCCTCCTGAAGTCGAGGACTATCTTCTCCACTGTTGATGATATTTCAGAGTCACTGAAAATTTTAAAATTATGCCTTGTATACTGTATATCCAAATGCTCATTAGAAAGTACTAATACTGACTGCTGGGACATAAGACTACGTGTTTGATGTACATTCTGCAAAAGAACCAAATACTCTCTTATTTCTGTCCCTTAGCCAATTTAGTACTCATGTAGCCCTTGTCTCTTTAACGCTGTGAGCTTCAATGTTACTAACATTTCAAAAGGACGTTTTCCTTCTCAAAATAAATGGCAATCAGCCATGACCACGATGAATGGCAGAGCAGGCTTGAAGGGCCAAATGCCTCCCCCTGCCTCTGTCTTCAATGTTTCTTTGATATGCTGCACACAACATAGAAAATAACAGATAGACATTTGAAGTGCATGAAATGTTTTTCCTGCTGTCAATTTTCTAGCACCCCTCCTTTTTCTGATGCCATTAGCTGGTGATAGGGGCATAGTTCTACTATTGGGTAGCACTCTCCAGTAGATAGTCCAAATGGTTCTTCCATTTCAAGCCTTAGACTTGAAGATAGATGTCACCAAGCTATGCAAACAGTTGTTCCCTTGAGGCCCACAAAAAAGAATTCAGCATTTACCCGCGTCAGGCCTTTTCAGCTCCATTGCCTGTAGAACTGATTGGAAGCTGTCAGTGCAGACTTCCAATAGTTCTGATCAGAGATGGCAATTGGAACTCCATTTATATTGTATGAGACTGATTTCAATGCTCCAATAGGTTGATACAGGCTGGCAGTTTGGTCACAAATCAGTAAGTCCATTTAGAAATTGCAACAGCTGTGTTGCTTGTGTTAATGGGGCACTAAGGATACAAACCCCATTTTGAGCTTCATGTCACATATAGCTAGTGGAAAATTGAGTCTAAAGAAAGTGCTGTATTCAGCTTATGCAAGCTTGGGTAGCAAATATAATTGAATTGAATCAAGGATTCTGATGCAGACAGGTGGCAAATAGAAAGAGGCGCGTCAGCAGAATGTGGAGACATGTTGAGAGAGGGAAGGGGAAAAGATGGGAAGAGATGTGCAGATTGGGTTGATTGGACATGCTAAAATTGATCCTTAGTGTCCTGAGTAGTGTAGGTTAGAGGGATTAGTGGGAAAAATATGGAGGGATATGGGGGTAGAGCCTGAGTGAGATTGTGGTTGGTGCAGACTCAGTGGGTCACATGGCCTCTTTCTGCACTGTAAGGTTCTATGATTTTAGAAATGTGTAAAGGGGAAGAGTAGATACCTGAGGGAATATTGTAACCTCTGAGTTTTCCCAGTGTGTAGACAGGAATGGGTTTGATTCCTGTTTTTTTTGGGAAGTGGGTTGAGGCGAGGATTGAGTTTATTGTGTGAAGTTAGCATCTCTTTAAGAGATGTTTTATTTTAAAATCATGATCTCTGCAGCTGTCATAGTTTCTATGTTTCTCAGTTCACAGCCTTAGCTGATGTCATTATGGAACCGGTTTGGAGATGTCCTTTCACTGCTGCTTAAATAGAGTTTGTTTATTTGTACTGGGATGTAATAACTCTGCATTGTTCGGAGAAAAAAATGGTTGGCAGGTCAGGTGACAGGAATTCTTTCATTTTCTGTTTGGCTGCAAGTTTTGAGTTCTAGTTTTAAAAGGCAAATCGAGCTGAAAAGAAGTCTCTTTCTCTCTCCCTGGTTTTAGAAATTCTGCTGGTCATTTGAAAACAAGGTTTTGCCTTTCTGAAGGGGGGAACCTGCTGTTGGTGGCTTGCCTAGAGCCCCTGCTGTTTTGGGAAGCTGTTCTGACTTCAAACTGTTCTGAGGCTTTCCAGGGAACTGCAGACTTTGTCCAAAGAACTCAATTCCAGCATCACATGAACATTAGTCTAAGTTGCATTAAACCTGTTTATATGGTTTTATTTATAAGATTAGTTTAATTGGGACAGCTCCTATATTCATTAACGATTAAACATTATCGTAGTTGTTTTAGTATTGTTTGTGGTTGATAGAAGTTATTGCTAATATTCTTACAATACATGTTAACTATATTGTTAAAAAAAAACTTTTTTTGATAAAAGCTCCCTAGTGGGTCATTCGAATCATAGCTGAAGTGAAATGTCTCATGTTTATCCGAACCAAATTTAAGATGCAAATCTTACGATCCAGGCGGGCTCCGTAAAATAGCTCGGAGGTTCTGACCTGAACCATAACACCTGCCAGGACTTATGATTCATGTATTTTTAGGTGGATTTTTTCCTCATGGAGGTGAGGCAAGGTGCCTTTTGTCACAGAATGTATTTGGAGTCCTTCTTCTGAATCAACACGCAATGGGTGTGCTTATTTTTATCTTTCTGCTGGGGTGTGGTGGTGGTGGGGCGGAGGTGGGGGTGGAAGAAGAATATCAAGTTGGAGCTTGAGGACCAGTGGTTTGTCTAATGTGTGCATTTTAACCTGACATTTTGAGGGCTACTTTGTTGGTTTAATTTTCTTGACTTTTAAATATTCAATTAATTTTTAATAGCTGCAACAATTTCAGGGATTACATTCTTTATCTTATGGCCCAAGATCCCTTGGCTTCCTTTTTCCCTAATATTTTCATCTTTTCAAGTGCACATTTCTTTAATTTGCAGCTTTTTCTTTACTGTATGCAGAGATAACCTTCGCAATATTTTTGGAAGGACTTTAGTAGAGAAGCCCTTGTTTAACACATTTGGACTTGCGTTCAATTCCTGGCTTGGGTGACTATCCGTGCGGAGTCTGCACGTTCTCCCTGTTTCTGCGTGGGCTTCCCTGATTGCTCCAGTTTCCTCCCACAGTCCAAAAGACGTGCTAGGTAGATACATTGGCCATGCTAATTTCTCCCTCAGCGTACCTCAACAGCTGCCAGAATGTGGCATCTAGGGGATTTCCACAGTAACTTCATTGCAGTGTTAATATAAGCTTTACTTATGGCACTAATAAATAAACTTTATAAAGTTTTCTTTTGCTCATACATTTGTCCACTCAGGTTGTTTGAAAGCATTGCATGTTGGACATTTGAGAGGAAGCAAACACAATTTTCAAAGAACGAAGTGCCAGTTGTTTGCTGAAGGGTTAGAGAGAGACTGGTAGGTAACAGTAGGAGTTGCCCCATTGTTTTCATGTTTGTTGTGCTCACAAAAAGTAAAGAAAAGCTAGCATTTATAAAGCAACTTTTGTAATGTCAGGACATCCCAAAATGCTTTACGACCAAGCAGGAACTTTTGAAGTGAATTCACTGCTGTAATGTGGGCAAGATGGCAGCCAGTTCTTTGCTCAGAACTTATTGGTCATGTTTTTTTGTCACTCCATGTTTTTCTCAGCTTTCATCCTTTTCATCTGAATCCTGAATATAGCACTCAGATCGATTGTCCCAATTACTATTTTCCTGCTGTGAGTTGGACAGTAAGTATCAGTTGGACAGCTGAAGTGTCCCACCCTCCATCGATAGTGATACATGGAAGCTTTCAACAAGGAAGCAATCAGTGATCTCCTCACCCCTCCTGCACCCACACCCCCTCACAATCCAAGGCAAGGATTGTGAGGCAATACCAGCTAACACTGACTATAAACTGAACTTGATCTGCATGGCATGAAGACAGGAAATGCTGGATGAACTCAACAGGTCTGGCAGCATCTGTGAAGAGGGAAACAGAGTTAATGTTTCGAGTTTGTATGATTGATCTTCAGAGTCATTATAGAATCATTGAATCATAGAATCTTGACAGTGCAGACGGAGGCCATTTGGCCCATCAAGCCTGCACCAACAACAATCTCACCGAGAACCTATCCCCTTAATTCCATGTGTTTATCTTGCTTATCCCCCGACATTAAGGGGCAATTTTAGCATGGCCAATCAACCTAACCCGCTGGGTTGGACTGTGGGAGGAAACCGGAGCACACAGAGGAAACCCACACAGATTGAGGGGGGGGGGGTGAATATGCAAATTCTAGAGGGACAGTCACCTGAGGCTGGAATTGAACCCAGGTCCCTGGTGCTGTGAGGCGGCAGTGCTAACCACTGTGCTGCCCATTGACGGTGAATGGCTCAGGACACTACAAACTTCGTTCATCCACTGAATAGTACTGAGGGGGATGACTGTGACCTTCACCACCATTTAACAAATCTACTCCTCTCCTTATCCTGCTTCTATTTTCCCAATATCACATCACACTCCCTTTTGAAATTTCACCAGTCACTTATGAATCATTGCATTGCAATGTGGAAGTTCATTTGACTTCTGATTTTCTTCCCCTCTTTGAAGTTAAACCAGCTTGCGTCTTTGCTGTATTTTCCGTCATGGTCTAACCAGAAGCAGGAACTCGCTGTCTTAGATTAATAAAGGGCAGGGAAAACTTCGGTTCTATCATTGCAAAATGCAACATGTTGAACCTCTGTAATGCTAAAGTGTCCTATGGAGGGGGAAGAAGGGATAATTCTTCGATAATTATAGTATAAAAGAATCCATTTTATTTAGACACTGAGTCTCACTGATGAGATTTAAAAGAATCATGCTATGAATTTAGCCTAACCATGAGATGACAGCATAATTTTCACGGAACTATTGTTCCTTCTGCAAACAATTCAGATCATGCTGAATTTCTTTTTCAACTGGGAGCATCTGTTTCTCTTTCATCCCCCGTTGTAGAAAATGGCGTTAAACAGCCACTGTTCTCTTAGCAACCACATAACAACCAATGAACATGCTGCGAACAGGAGGCCCAAAATGACCTATAGAAGCATTCGTTGTTGCCAATCTGAAAAACTGTAAGTGGTGATTTTAACTTAATTCACCCAGTGGGACACCGAAGGGGTCGTATTAGCTGCCTTCAGGTTTGATGTGGTGTAAGTTGGATGGCCTTTCTGATGCCATCAGATTCCTGCTGTGTGGTTCAGGTTAAAAGTATCCCCCACATTTTGTTTTGCATTGACATTACCGTGTGCTGCAGCTACCCGGAGCTATCTATAGTTTCATTCATTTTTTTTTTATTCAGAGATACTCACTATTTCTTTTTGTGTCAGGGCTGGCTGCATGCAGAATCTTCTGATCTGAAGTTTAATCATAAGATCCCAACAGTGCAAAAAAAGCCACTCAGCCCATCGAGTCTACACTGACCACAATTCTATCCAGGCCCTATTCCCACAACCCCACATATTTACCTTTCTAATTCCCTGACACTAGGGTCGATTTAGCATGGCCAATCCACCCTAACTGTGCATCTTTGGACTTTGAGAGGAATTTGGAGGAAATCGAAACACCAGAGGAAATCCACCATGACCATTGAGCTGAGATAACAGAGATTGTGAGTTGTGAGTTGTCTGTCGCCCACCAGACATACCCCTCCCTCCCTTTCTCCCTTCCTCCCTTTACCCTTGTCTCTGACAGTGACAGATAACAAATGACACAGAATGATTGGCAGCTCCTGCTGAGGTCTTGATGTTATAGGACAGGTGAGCCAGTGACAAACTTGCTGCTGTGTGTGTTTCGCCATATAGAGGAGAACACAACAGAGCATCTTTGACTCATAATTATTAGGGTGTCCCTATAGTTGGTCACTTGAAGACTACCCAATGGAAAAGACCTGTGTCCCACTTTGAGGGACTTCAGTTATTGACTAACTGTGTGGTCAAGCTCAAATTTAAAAAATGGTGTGTGACACATTCCAGACTTGCTCCACAACTTCTCCCTTCCCCATGACTCACAAATTTCTTCATCATCGTTGAACCTCTCCCCATTACGTTGGATCTGCTTAGGATCCACATCCACATGCATTTCCTCCTCTCAGAGTCAATCCGCCCGTTATTGTCCCAAGGCCCATCTTGATCCTGCCCCCTCTTGTCATCTCTATGCCATCTGTTGCATCTCCCTCCATGATGCCCCACACGCCATGAAATCTTCCCCTAACTAAACTCTCATCCTGGACCTGCCACTTTACTGCATCCCACTAATTGTCATTAATTGGCTCAAAAGCAGATTGCCCATGTGATATCTGCCTCAGCGCTGGTAAAATTCCAGTAGAGGCAGGTAGGCCCCTCACTATCCCACCAGCTTGAGTCCAGTACCATATCTCTAAACATTTCTTTGCTTTATTCCAATTGGCAGCTAACACCTTAAGCTGCTGCTATGTAGGCAAAGTCAGAATTCTCACTTCTTGCGATATTTGTTGATAAGCTGCAAAAGAACTAATCTGATAGGATTCCAGAGACTATGGAACATCAGCAAGGTTTGCTTTTGCATTAGATATTTGCAGCTCACGGGGAACATTGTCCCTTTGGCTATGAATACAGCACTGCTCGGGGATTTACGGAACAGCATCCATTAATGAGATGCTAAAGTGCTGGTTGCTGGAGTTGAAATTCTTGGAATTGGAATTCCTCAACTGGCAGCCTCACTTTTCTTAACTCCCCTTCAGTTACTTGCTTAGAAATTTAAGTGCATAAATTCTACATTCAGTAAGTAACAGAGTATTGAATAATAGTATTTGATGTGGAAGTTGCACAACGTCTCTTTTTCTGAAATGAATCTGTTGCTTTAAGTTTATTTATTTGTCACAAGCAAGCTTACATTAACACTGCAATGAAGTTACTGTGAAAATCCCCTTGCTGCCACATTCCGGCTCCTGTTTGGATATAATGAAGGAGAATTTAGCATGGCTAGTGCACATAACCAGCACATCTTTCAGACTGTGGGAGGAAACCCACGCAGACACAGGGAGAATGTGCAGATTCCGCACAGACAGTGACCCAAGCCAGGAATCAAACCTGGCGCTGTGAGGCAGCAATGCTTTACCGATACCAGTGCAAGGTTCAGAGTATGGCAACTGTGCTTCATAATGAACTCTGTCTTCCACTCGGCCATCACGCTCTTTTAAAAGATTTTTGCCCCGAACTGTTGTGTTATTTGTGAAGTGCAAGTTGAGGGCAGCTGCCTGGTTGAGCTGGCTCACAGTTTCTGGTTCCAGTCTGCTTGAAGCCGAGATGTGGGCTCACTCTCAAATTATATTACTTGCTTTTGCATCAATGCACAGCTGAAACCACTTTGAATTAATGTCAAACTGTAAGCGAATTAAAAATATTTAAAAAGAAAGTAATTAGTCTCAGTGGATAGGTTTTAAAGACGTGAAGCCAATTCTGCTTTTAATATATAGCTGGAGCTAACATACTGTTTCAGGACATTGGAATGCCAGCACACTGCTCCACAGCATATTAGGACTTGGACTAGCAACTGTAATCTCCACATTTTGTATACTTAGGCTGGATTTGGGTTTTGAATGTTAATAGAAGTTCGGTCCTGTGTAAGATGGTGGGAGATTTTTTTCCAAAGTAAAGACGAGAAAACTTGTCTATTCTTCCCAGAATTGCTGGGAAATAGGGGAGGTAGAATTTTATCTTTAATTAGGGAAAGGATCTCCCACCATCATTACTTCCCCTACATGGTATTGTGATTATGAGCAAAGTACACAAGTTATCGGCATGAAGCCATTCCCTGATTCATGTGAGCCACCTCTTTGCAAACTCTCTCTTTCTAAAATGTACAATCATTTACAATAGATCAGTTTGCAAAAGAAATGTTAAATTTGACGCAAATTGTTTGAAAAATGTATTCCATAAGTTAACAAAACTCAAACCAAATGAAGTATTTTAAAGTAGCAGAATCAAGTTTGAGGGAGTTACGTTGTTTAACTGTTAACTTTTACTTGTCATTTTTCCTCTTTGATAGTCTGGCTGTGTGGGAGAGTCAAGATAGGTGGAACTGACACGGTCTCTTTGATAGTGGTTTTTCTTGGCTTGAGCAAGCTACAACATCAGAGCTATGAACTGGGTTTATATTACAGCTTCAGAGACAAATAATAGCCAATACCTCGGGTTGATTAAATAGAGGGTAAACGATGGCTGGAAGTCTGTTCGTACAGAGCAGGAATACAAAGTTGACAAATGTGTGATGCCGCATGAAAAAGATACTGGAGGAGTTTCTGAATGTGGATCAAACCTCAAGAGTATTAACAGTGCTCAAATGTCTCTTTTTTGATACTCATCATCTACTGTATTTAGCTTTTGGACAATTTCTAATCTGTGGCTTTTATACATTTATTGTGACGCCAGTTCCATTGTACCAAAATATGTTTTAATATGAGATTTTCCACTGTAACCAGTAACAATACATTATTTGTAATATTAAGTCATTTGAGGCATGTATGACATAGATGGTAATTAGCTTGGTGGATACGTCATCTGTTATGATCCGATTGGGAACCAGTAATTTTTTGTTTTAAGTAGACAAAGGTTGAAATTGCAGTTATCTGTGAAGAGAATAAACATTCATGGCTTTAAACTAACTAAATAAAGTCAGAAAAGTAAAACAATTTATAATATCTTTCTACACTCTGACATTCAGAATGAACAGGAGATAAATTTGAAGCACAGGTAAACTGCACATTAAATAGCAGATCTGACTAAAACAGATCCCAAGGATTTCTCAGCAATCTGCCCAGACATCAGTGACCCTTGTGCGATACAGTGGCCAGAATTTTACAGCCTGTTCCATGCCATAGGAATCAGAGCAGGCGAAGAGTGGGCCTTGGAAAAGTCTGTTGACTTCCAATGGGATTTTTCAGTTTTGCGATAACGGAAGCCATAAAATGCTGCCCAATATCTTGTTAAAACTCTGTCTTCTGCATAAGGGATGTGAATGCTTTACTTTTGAAGATCTAACTCTATGTTCTTCAAAGCCACTCCAACTCAGGCAGCCTCAACAAACATTCAGCTCTCAAAGGTTCAGTCTCTCCACCTGGAACTGCATACCACAAAACTCATAAAGCTGAACTCCTGCCTCTAATTATTGGCACACTTCCAGCTCTTTCACAAACCATGAGCTTCACTAAGCCAGCACTTCCTCTCTCAGTTTGTCCAAACTTCAGTCTTTCAGCTGCTCCGAGGTATAAATGGCTCTTACAGCTTCTGATTGGCCCTAACAGCCTGGCATGGAACCAGTAAGATTTCACTATCTTTTTGGGTCTTCAGGGCTTTTCTGAGCCCCCATTGCCTGTGCTATTACAGCTCTCAGGGTTTCTCCATGAGCTGTAAACCACACAAGGTCCAAACTGCAACTGACTCCCCTCTCACAGCAAGCAAACAGGTAAATTGAAATCAGAGACCTTCTTATGTTTCACCCATTTCCATGTTGATGTAGCCTTTCAGAGTTCATTTTGTGTTTTTGAACAAATCTAGCTCTAACTTCCAAAATCAAGCATCTCTCTGGATTGCACTATTTACATGCAATGTACACTTCTCCAGCGCTGCAGCTAAATAAGTTCACCTGCTGTTTATGGCTTTTTTGAAATACGGTCTCCAGCATCTCTAGGTAATTCCAGTGAGCTGTGTATGTCACTTAGGCGTTGCAATAATAGCTCGCTGCTTTTCCAGTTGGTATCAGCTGCAAGGATAACAGCAGCCCTTAAGTAGGCCTGGGGGAAGTGATGGAACAAGACAGGAGAGGGTGAGTGTGGACTGGCAAGGTATTGCAGGTTGGAGGAGCACTCCTGGTAACCCTAGCTGCTTATCAAGGTACTAAAGTTAAAAATGCCCCATTTAGTTAGCACCGATCTAACATTACCATATGGCACCTCAAAGGGAACAGATTTGAAAAGAGTGAATCACGCTTTGTTGATTGTCTCAAAGTATGATGCTAAGTTAGCCATGCTGATTTACTCCTGTGTGAAAAGCAAACAGACAGAAACTAATAAAACAATTAATCAAATTATTCAAACTTTTTTTGCTAGTGTTTCATCCATAAACTGTGAGAAGCCTGTGGATTGTGAGAAGCCAGCGTGGAGAAACTGTTTGGCAGTAGATAATTGAGATGTTCTTAACCTAATGGCACTAACATCAGTGGATCAGCAGGATCCGGAGCTGCTTTGCTGCCACACATGTCTGAGGCCTACGGCACCTATTTTCTCCCTCCTCTGGCTGGCTGATTAGCACAGATGGGGATCCCAGCAGATGCCCAGCAAATCTACACAAACATTTCAAAGTGAAAAAGATGAAAATGCAAGTGTAATATCCACACAGTGTACTTATTCTAAAGGCTCCCCTGATGATCTGAGAGGAATGGAGTCACACTGGTACGTTCCAAGTTTAATTCCCAGGCTGCACTGAGCTTGCCGATGTAAGTTTGGGCAGTGAGTTGACTCAGTGCTCTGAGGCTAAGGAGATCATAGAGTCCCTACAGTGCAGAAGGAGGCCTTTTGGCCCATCAAGTCTGCACCAACTCTCTGATGGTGTGTCTTACTCCGGGCCCTCTGCCCTGCGCTATCCCTGTAACCGCACACATTTACAAATCCACTAATTTACATATCTTGGGACACTTATAGGATAATTTAGCAAGTCCAATCCATCTTTGCAATGTGCAAGGAAACCAGAGCACTTGGAGGAAACCCATGCACACACGGTGAGAACACGCTAACTCCACATAGTCACTCATGGATGGAATTGAACCCAGGTTCCTGGCGCTGTGAGGCAGCGATATTAAGCACTGTACAACTGTGTTCAAAGCTTCACTCCTTTATTCTTGTGTTCGTAGCTCCCACTTCCCAATGTTATCCTTTCAGCTCTGCTAAAAAAAACTGTATGTGTGTGTGTGTGTGTGTGTGCCTGCAATTGAATTGAATATTCTGCTGATGCTGTACAGGTTGGAGAATTGAAGAATGGCTACTTGACTGAGGTACTGAAGTGTGACTGACAAGCGTGGAACTGTGCCCAGCAGGATTAATTGCCTTCAGGAAATTCATGGAGAACATGGGGCTGGAAAGAAATCTAATTTAATTGTTCGATTATGGTGAAATCATCTTTGCGTATAGTTCACATCTGGTGTGCCAACGTGATAATAGAAAGAATTCACTTTTAGAAGTGGTACAAGGTAATCATAGTCGGAGCTGAGATAATGTTAATATTTGTTGGTCTTAATCTGAAACAGCAGGTACTTGGCCCAGGACCAATGATGTCCTTTTGTTACCTCTATTTGGCCTCATTAATACCAAGAAATGATCATAATTACACCAGTTGATCCTGAAAGCTTTAAAAGCTTTGAACGAGAGTGGCTTTTAGCCATATGAAACTTAAGTAGAAATGCTGTGCTGCTGATTGAAGATTATTGTATTTTTATGCCCATTGTTTTCCAGTGGCTTTGTTTCGTCAGACAGGAGCAGATGGTAGAATTACATGGTGTGACAAGTGGTGACAAAAGTATTTACTATTACTTTGCAAGGGAATATCATAGCTTTTAAGTATTGTTTGGGAATGACCTTTACAGTTGACTGAGGTAGAAACTATCCTATTCCTGTTGGGGTTATCTTATCCCGTACCTTATATGTAATGTTTATTTTTCAGTCACAAAGATGCTTACCCTAACGCTGCAATGAAGTCGCTGTGAAAATTCCCTTTAACATCCCCTTTATACTTTAACAATGTGGCAAATAATTAAATATTCAGCGTGCCATTATCTCATTGCCAATTAGTAAATTAGAAGTCATTTAATACTTCTGGCTAGCAAAAATGAAATCTTTGTCATGGCAATCCTGCAAATCTTTCTCCCAAACAAAACAAAATTAGTACGAATATGTTGTGAAGAATCCTATTCTTGGAAGTCTACATTCTATCGAATACAGATGCATGAAGGTTCGTCATTTTTGCAATTTCATAAATAACTACCTGATTTGATTAAATATTGAATTGTCTGAATAGGCTTTACGAAATTCCTTCATCAACTTTGATGCTACCTTGGTTTACTGAGGATGGAATATCTTCCATTGTAAGCTTTTCATAAATTCACTACACAGCTTTCAGTTGATTTTTTTCCCCATTAATCTTAAGTGAAATTAAAAAGATATTAAGAATTGCACAGGGTTAGTGCAAAGATAGGCATTTCATTAGTTTATTACTGAGTGAAACGTGAAGGAAATCTGTGGACTATTAATGGGAACAAAAAACATGTCTGTAGTGCAGAAGAAGGCCATTTGTCCCATCGAGTCTGCACCGACAACAATCCCATCCATCCCTGTGACTCCACATATTTACCCTGTTAATCCTTCTGATACTAAGGGGCAATTTAGCATTGCCAATCCACCTAACCTGCACATCTTTGGACTGTGGGAAGAAACAGGAGGAAACCCACAGGGAAAATGTGCAAACTGCACACAGACAGGAATTAAATCTGGCATTGTGAGGCTGCGGTGCTAACCACTGTGCCACTGTGATCATTGTCAAAGCAGATCATTCTCATTTATTAATGTACTGATTTTAATTCACGGTGTGTTTCATGGAAAATAATGGATATTTGGGAATAATTGTAACACACCAATTTTACCAGGGATTGACCACTTTGAGATAATTATTTGAATGCTGAAGTGCATGTCCTACAGTGTTAGTAGAGCTTTATTTAGGCCAACATCTCAACAGATGTTTTGATTGAGGGCTATCCTGAAAATTACTGTCTCAGCGAGTCATTGGGTACAGGTCTTTTTATGCAATTCACCCACGCCAATAAGCTGAATCCACTGATCTATCCATCGCTGTCTTGATTTCAGTCAAATCTCCATGTGCAGTGGCCCAGTGTATAGCAGGAAAATGAACAATAAGGCCAAACAGTTTTGTTTATACAGAGCACTTTGAATTGTGTGTATTAACAGAGTCCAACCAGAACCCACACCTGTAATATTTACTGTTTTCATTGTGTGCACATTGGAATTCATAGGTTTTATTCCGTTCTGGTCAGTCAATTCACTATGGTATATGTTGGGTTTGCTGTTCTTTGTTTTGTTAAGCCATTACTCCACAAGGAAAGATTAATAACTGTTATAATGAGTGTTTATTGAGTGCTAATCAACTGCTAATGACTGAGCTATAACCGTCTTACAGGTATACATCATATGTACTTTCATATGTACTCTGATTATACATGTGTGATGAAGGCAGAGTTCTTCATATTAAGGATTAAAAACCGAATCCAAGACTGAGATTCACCTCTAAATTACTGTCTAAAGATTTCAGGTAGGAAGCAAAGTAGAATGTTTTAGAATCTACCTGGGGAAATAGCTGTAATTCTTCTCCTAAACAATTGCCAATTTCCTTTGTCTACCAGAAGCCTACCCTGCCATATTGAAATTGAGTCGGAGAGGTGTGGTGGATCCCTTTACACCAATTCCCCTGTATTTCCACTTCAATCACTGTCACTTTAGCAATGGCAGTCAGGTTTGTTGTCAAGCATCACTCAGGTGGATGCTATATCACAGTGTAACTTTTCCCTCCTATGCAGCTTTTCCCTCCAGTACAGCTTTTTCTTCCTGTACAGCTTTTTTCTCCTGTACAGCTTTTTTCTCCTGTACAGCCTTTTTCTCCAGTACAACTTTTCCCTCCAGTACAGCTTTTCCCTCCAGTACAGCTTTTCCCTCCAGTACAGCTTTTTCCTCCTGTACAGCCTTTTTCTCCAGTACCACTTTTCCCTCCTGTACAGCTTTTTTCTCCAGTACCACTTTTCTCTCCAGTACAGCTTTTTTCTCCTGTACAGCTTTTCCCTCCACACATTGGGTGGGATTTTACGACCATGCTCAGCCCAGGACCAGAAATTCCTACCTGAGATCTTTGGATCTTTGCATGGTCCGCTGACCTTTCAGTCCCACTGGCCATGATTCCCGTGATCGGCAGGTTGGGTAAATTCCACTCATTATTTCTAATTCTAATTCTAATTCTTTAATTGGACATTATGGAGGGAGCTGTAGATGTGGAAGAACTTCGGTTGAAGGCACACAACAGGTATCTGTTTCTCCACATTGAATCTCCAGATTCCACAGACCAAAATGGCTTTATTAACTATCCCAAGCATGTGGAAAAGAAACAATAAAGAGAGGAAATACCGTAGGATGGCCATCTGACAGAGTAAGAGGAGTAAAACTCCTCTCAATGAACGAAGTTTGACGTAACAACTACAGTTACTTCACACCTGTGTGTTCTCTTCATCATCATCATATCCTTACCAATTTACTCATTTTCCAAAGTTTTAGCTAAGATCCTTATATCTTCTACTATCATTAAACTCACAAAGTTAAAGGCATGGATTTTCATCCTTGACGCAGGTGATGGGAGTCAGGGATTTTCCTTGCTTGGCCATGGGAGCAAGTGGTTACATTTGGTCATGTGAGGAACTGGAGTAGGCTGCGGTGTCTGGCTAGCAGACTGGGGAGACAGCCACAAAGCTGTGGGTGCCTGGCTGCTGCTAAAGAATTGTCAATTGAGCAATGTTTTCCCTGAGGCTCAACAGGCTGATGGAGTACTGGGCTCTCAGCCATGCCTCATTATGTATTCTGGGCTGGAGCACAGACTTCCATTGGAGTACAAAAACACCTGAGCCCCAGAGAAAGCTTGATTGACAGCTCTGGCTCTCCACAATGTTTATTTATGCAAAATAAATCATTTTAAGTGTTTGCAGTTTCAGTCATTGAAACCTGAAAGAGTGTGGTTGATTGATGTTTTTATTGGGTTGTAGTAAATGTGAGTTTTTTAAGGAATTGGAATATTATGAATGAATTACTTGTTTTGAAGCTTTATTTAGGACGTGCTACTGTCTCTGCAGTGTTCAGTGGGCCTATGCAGAGAATGGGCATAGAAGTACCATTTCTTGGCAGGAGATCACAAAGGACTATAGGGGGTGAGTGGGGTGCTTAAGTTGGCGTGAGAGGAATGAGGAAGACATTTGGAACTTAATTGTTTAAAAAGTACCCCCATGCAGACAATGGTTGACTGTGAGGTGCCATGAATCATGGCTCATTTGAAAACCTGGCCTCACTCCACGACATTGATGTTTCGATATCATTTTGACGGATTGACCTCTGAGACCTGGCCCCCCAGACCTGTCAGCTGAAGTGTTCTTGGCACCTGGAAAGCAGAACATGCAAACAGTGTTGTTTGATGTTAAGAAGTCACACATTTATTTTTCAGTCATATTTCCCCCCCCGACTACTGATCTTTTCCCAACAAGAAGATAAATTGTTGCTATGTATTCACATGAGGGGAAATTCAGGGGGTCATGGGTGTAAATCCCGGAAAGAGCATGAATTTGATTAAAATGAATTTAAATTAACTCAACATTAAATGAAATTAATAGCTGATTAAACAGCTTCAGGCTGCGTTTCCCAGAAATGTCAGATGTTCCGACATGCTAGTGTGATGTAATGATGCTGGGAATCACTACTCGTTTGCAGCAGTAGAGATGACCGCCAGTGGCGTGGAGGCCACTGTAGCCCTGGGTGGTCATGGACACGACTGGGCATTGCATTGGCAGTGCCAGGTTGACTCTGCCAAGTGGTGGGGGGGTGGAGGGAAGGATGGGACCAGCAGGTAGATTTATAATGAGTCCCCATTTTGGTGGTGGTGGAGTTGGGGGTGGTAGCAATGCCCCAATGCTGGCAATTAAGAGGGCTCTGACACCAGCATCTGGAACATGGGATGGAATAAGTGGCAGGTGGGGGTATGATCCCTGAAGACCCAATGCCAGTGCAGATTTGGGAAGATCACCTTGATATCTGCATGGTTTGGAATGGGGTGGACCAAACCTTTAGTAGTGGTGAGGAGATTGGCCCTCTGTAGTAGAGAGTCAGTGTGGGGGGGGTCTTCCTCTTGTTTGAGGGTGGGTGAGGGATCCTGATATCTGTTGGGTGTGAACGACAGGGGGTTTGTCTCTTTAATTTCAGACTGGGGCTCTCTCTGTGGAGCTGGGCTTGCTGGCATCTTTTAAGCCTGGTCCCTCAGGTATGACAGCGCAAAGCACACTCCCCTGCTTTTATCTGTCCAGATCAGGAGAGAAAACCTATCAGTTTCTCTGAGGAGAAACATGCCAGTTTCAATTAGATCCTGGCACTTGGCCATTTTTTGGGAAAATTCTGCCCCCAAGCAAATAATGCCTCCAAGATAAGAAAAAAATGTAACTCAGACATGAAGCCTTGACTAAAACATATGAAGCAATTTGAGGATTAAGTTGATTTCATAAAGTGCACAGGTTTCAGTGAAGCTATCTTGCATCATGCAGTCTTGCAACACACTGTCATAGAGTCATAGAATCCCACATTCGGCCCATTGAATCTGCACTGGCAACAATCACATCCAGGCCCTATCCCCATAACTACATGCATTTACCCTAGCTAGTCCCTCTGACACTAATGGACAATTTAGCATGGCAATCCACCTAACCCATACATCTTTGATCATTCACAATTTTCTATTGGGATAAAGTTGGGCTGGATGCTTGCAGTACACAGAGCTGTGGACACACCTGCGATTTACACTTACACAGTACAATCTTGCTTTATATGCAAAACAGATGTTCATTTTTTATGTTTTGGGAATTTAAAAGCCGCAGTTCAATATGACTCCAATTGAAATTCATGCTTATCTCCTGGATAACTTTGAAACCATTTTACAGGATGATTAAGATGTTGAATTATTGATGATTTTTGATTCTGGAATGGATGTACTTGCAAAAAGTGTGTTCAATAAATATTTTTAATTTATGATTTGTACTAAACATGAGAAAATATTGATCTAAGTGGGATTATATCAGGTGAACAGCTAATGTGCTGTCAAATCAGCATTCGAGTGTGAAAGTTTGTGGAAGCAGAACTTTGATCCCATTCACCATAGCACCACAAATGTTGCAAGATTCAGATATGGATATTTGTAAATCTCATTTAAGCAATGCAAAATTGTGTGCAATGTGCTACTTTTCTGTTTGGATATTCGGCTCTAGTTTATAAAATGGAATTTTTAAATGCTACTGCGGGAATGATTTCCCAAAATCCTTCCATCCTCTGATAGCCAGTTTGAGAAGGAAAAATGGTTGACAATGTGCAGTAATTTTACTTAATTTACTTTGTAACTAGACAAACTATGCATCTTGCATTGGTGAGGGAACAATCGCTAAGCATGCCGACCTATTTGACACAATAGGTTAAAGAATAGTTATAAATAATCGTGACTATATTTTAGAAGTGTTCTTCAAAAGAGGAAACTAGAAACACAAGTGAGCCATTCAGCATTCTGAGCCTGCTCTATCATTCATTTTGATCGTGGTTGATCATCGAATTCGATATCCTGATTCCTCCCTTTCTCCCATAACTCATGGTCCCTTTAGACCCAAGAGCTACATCTAATATCTTCTTGAAATCAGACAACATTTTGGCCTCAACTACATTCTGTGGAAGTGAATTCACTATCCTTTTTGGTGAAGAAATTTCTCCTCATTTCAGTTCTGAAAGGTTTACCCCGTATCCTCAAATTATGACCTTTAGTTCTGGACTCTCCCACCATTTGAAACATTCTTTCTGAATCTACCCTGTCTAACCCTGTTAGAATTTTATAAGTTTCACTCTTCTGAACTCCAGGAAATATGATCCTAATCGACTTATTCTGTCCTCATATAACAGATTGCCATCTCAGGAATCAGCTTCACCATACTCCCTCTACACAAGGCATCCTTCCTCAGACAAGGATACCAAAACTGCACACAATATTCCAGATATGGCCTCACCAATGCCCTAAAACATCTCTATCCCTATACTCAAATCCTCTCACTATGAAGACCCAATATACCATTTGCCTTCTTTACTGCCTGCTATACCTGCTTGCTTACTTTCAGCAACTGATACACAAGAACTCCAAGGTCTTGTTGAGCATCCACCTCTCTCAATTTACATCCATTTGAGTAATAATCTGTCTTGATAGTATTACTACCAAGGTGGATAACCTCACATTTATCCTCTTGTTACTGCATCTGCCATGCAGATACTCACAAACTCAGCCTGTCCAAAACACACTGAATCAACTCTGCATCCTCCTCACAGCTCACCTTCCTACCCAACTTTCGATCATGTGCAAATTTGGAAACAATACATTCAGTTCCCTCTTCCAAATCATTAATGTATAATGTGGGCAGCTGGGGTCCCAGCACAGATCCCTATGAAACCCTACTAGTCACTAATTGCCAATCAGAAAAAGGTCCATTTATGCCAACTCTTTGCTTCCTGTCTGCTTAACCAGCTTTCTATCCATCTCAGGACATTACTTGCAATCCCATGTTTTAACTTTACATAGTAGTCTGTTATGTGAGACCTTGTCAAAAGCCTTTTGAAAGTCTAAATAAACTGCATCCACTAGTTCTCCTTAGTCAACTCTACTAATTACATCCTCAAAGAATTCCCATAGATTTATCAAGCATGATTTCCCTTTTGCAAATCCATGCTGACTTTGTCTGATTATACCACTGCCTTTTAAATGCTGAGTTATGAAATCCTTGATAATAGACTTTAGCAACTTCCCCAGTACAGATGTTAAGCTCACTGGTCTATAGTTCCCTGTTTTCTCTCTGCTTCCAATTTTGAATAGTGGGCTTACATTAGGTACTCTTCAATCTATAAGAACTATTCCAGAGTCAAAGAATTTTGGAAAATAACCACCACTGGATCTACTATTTACAGGGCCACTTCCTTGAGTATTATCAGGACCTGGGGATTTATCCATCTTCAATCCCATCAATTTCACCAAAACCACTTCTCTACTAATGCTGATTTCCTTCAGCTCCTCACTAAAACATGTTTCTCTCAGCACCCGTGGTACATCATTCATGTCTTCCTTTGTGAAGAATGAAGAAAAGTACAATTTATTTCTCAGTCATTTCTTTATTCCCCGTTATGAATTCTTCTGCTTCTGACTGTAAGGGGCCAACATTTCTTTTCTCTTTACATAACATTAGAAACTTTTTGCAGTCACTTTTATGTCCCCTGCTAGCTTACTTTCATACTCTATTTTTCCTTTCTTAATCAATCCCTTGGTCCCTTTTTGCTGAATTTTCAACTGCTTCTTTCTTCCATTTTGTTTTGAATGCCCTGAGCATTCATATACAAAACCTTAAGCATTTTTAACATTTCTTTTCCCTTCTCTACTATTTTTTATTCAGCCTTATCTCATTCTAGCCCTTGATTTTCTGCCTGTCACTTTCTGTATTCTTCTTATTGTCTTTTCTTCTTGTTCTTTATTCCGCCTGATGTGAATCCTTGCAAAGGTTTCCATCCCCTTGGCATATTAGTTTAAACCCTTCCCAACCACAATATCTCCCCCAAGGACATCAGTCCCAATCTTGCCCAAGTGTAATGGTCCAGTTTATACAGTTCTCCCCCAGAACCAGTCCCAATGTCTAGGAATCTGAATCCCTCCCCCTTGCACCATCTTTTCAGCCACGTATTCATTCTACGTGTTTTTACTCTGACTAGCACGTGGCACAGGTAGTAATTCTGAGATTACTACCTTTGAGGTCCTACTCTTTAGCTTGCTTCCTAGTATCCTATATTCTTCTTTTAGAACCCCATCCCTTTTTCAACCTCTGTTGTAAATAGGCTGCAATAAGATTCAGTCCTACACTCAGGTATCTTAACTACTTTTCTGTGAAGTCTAACACTCTTTGGGTTTCTTCCCCAAAGTTGTTTTGACAAGAAAATCTTTCTAAGATCCACTTACGTAGGAGGCTTCAATGATCTGTGCTAAATGTTTATTTTCCTCAAATTGGCAAATTGGGGGTGTAAGTAGGTTTTTGTAGCTGCAGTTGATGTGAGCAGGCTGCAAAACAGGAGTGAGGTTTTCTGTGTAGTGCAGAGTACCACAGTGAGTGTGCAGCCTGTAGATGCATCAGGGGATCTGTGTGCAATGTAAGTCATTTTCTGAGTGCATGCTGGCGGCAGGAAACGTCACCTGCCAACTGTGCGTACTGGAAGACTATCCCAGTCTTATGCGTCACGTCCTGTGGTATTCCAAGTTAAAACAGAAACTGGAGAACTAATTAATAATGGCAAGAATAATGCTACTCGGATTAGTGAGTCTGCTTTCTTTAATAAACCCTCACCCCGCTGCTCTTTTCTATAATAATAGGGCATCGATGCCATTCTTGCATTAGTACATTGCAGGAGGCTTAAACCTCAGGAAGTGGTGCTGGAGGGGAAAGTTATCTGAACTTTTACACACAAACTGCAACTCAGCTGTCTTGTCTCGTGCACTTGTGTCGACTCTTTGTTTTATTTAAGTATTTCTTGCCTTGCCTTCTGAAAGTGACGTGTCAAACAGCAGTCTTTCCTCACCCTGTCCTAGTGGTGACTCTTCACACGTCAGCCTGATCTCAAATTATTTAACCATGGCCAGGTTTAATCAGATGCTCTGCCAACATTCACGCCCTTAAAACTTTCCAGCAGAGATTATTGGACAGAGATCAGGAATGGAAAGTTTTGCTGATTTTATCCAACTCTTTAAGTATTATTATTTCTTGTCGCATCCCTAACACCACTTTGCCGAGGTCAGCCATGTTTACACTCAATCAGAGCAAATTTGGAACCATTCCTGAACCTTCAGGAATTATTTTCGAGAAGACATTTCTCAACTTGCGCAAGTTGTTGACAATTGCAATCTTTAAACTTGATTATAATGATAGACCAGAAATTTGTAGAGGGCAGGAACTGTTAACTGCAATTTGGTATTGTGGGCAACCGTTTGTGCTCCAATTCAAGATCTGAGCATAGAGGCTCCAAGGTCCTTCTCATTTTAAGGGACCGAAGGCCTACTTTTTAGGCACTCAATGGCCCACAGAAAGGCTTTAGTGGCAGTGGCCAGGCCCATAACAACAGCAACTCTCGCTGGGGCCTGCTTGACTTACCTCAGTGTCCCCACATCCCACCTCCCTGACCTTGACAGCACACAGTCATCAATACATCTTTATTCCCCAGGTGCAGCTCAAGTAATGGCCACTGTCAGAATCATAGAATCCTACAGTGCAGAAGGAGGTCATTCGGCCCATCATTCTGCACCAACAACAATCCCATCTAGGTGCTATCCGTATATATTTACCCCACTAATCCCTCTACCTATACATCCCGGGACACTAAAAGGCAATTTAGCTTGGTCACTGCACCTAACCTGCACATTTTTGGACTGTGAAAGAAAACAGGAGGAAACCCATGCAAATCAGGGAGTACGCACACACGGACAGTCGTCTGAGGCCGGAACTGAACTCTGGTCCCTTGTGCTGTGAGGCAGCAGTGCTAACCCGTGTGCCACTGTGCCACCCCTCACTACCCCCACTGCTTAGTCCCAGCAATGTTTAGGAAAATTATGCCCAGTGAATTGGCAGTCCACTCTACACGTCACTCAATTTTCTTTCCCATTGGGCTGGTGTGTTAAATGGGAAGCCAATTTTCAATGGTCCATTTACCCACGTGCTATCTTCAAAGCCATATTTCACCTTCCTGTGAACTTATGAAGGGTAAAATTTTGAAGCATCTTTGTAACAGTGAATAGTCAAGTTGAATTTCTGTATAAGAACATTTGTTTAGTTGCAATTGTTGGTTGTGTTTCACTGGAGAGGAAGGAGAGGGATGTTATTATCAGATAATGAAGCGGGGACTGAATGGCCTCTTCATGCTGCTAATTCATTGTATGTAGGAGCATGATTTGTGAAGCATATCCCCATGTAGGAGGGAGCTTGTGAGTTTACTGTCAAATAAATTGGTTGGACTTAAACCTGGTGTTGTCAATCTTTTTACTATGTTTACCCCAGTCCAATGCCAGCATCTCTACGTCTTAATTGAGAGAGGGCATACTTGAGGAGCAACACATGAAAAATTCAGCCTTGGTAAGAAGGTTATGATTGCATTGGGAATGCCTTCAGGAATGGTCAGCTATCTGCCATTGGATAGTATCCTTGCCTCAATTCATGTGTCCCACAGTCTTTCAAGTTTTTAGATGACTGATGCCTTGTTATTTGCAAAGTGAAATGATGACAGACTGCACTAGCTTCCTCGATTAATGCATGTTCAATAAAAGAGTGTTACTATCAAGAGATGACTCAACATTGCATGATAAAAAGAATGAAAGTGTGGCTCTTTGATGCCATCCGGTCTCTGAAACCACCAGTCTGGTGCAGAGAATGTCACGAATGTTAAAAGAACTGTGTGCCTGATGTCACCAGCACTCTTGTCAACAGAAATGTGTTGTATGTCTGTTTGAACTTGCAGTTATGTTTGGGTGGTGTATGAACATTAATTTCACTCCCAGATGATCAATTTGGGTAGGTGTTGATGTCATGTATCCTGTAAATGAAGAATATAACTAATCTGGTACACATGAGTAGTTTTCCTTCCTGATTGTTGAGCTTTCAGCATCTACCCTCCTGAATAAATCAATGCTTATTCCTCCATATGGAAGCAGTTGCTTAATGTTACAAAGTCCATATCTTGTTTCATGCTGAGACCTCCTGTTATCTGTTAATTTTTCCTTTTAAAACTCAGAAGGGTGGAGATTGAAACATGTCAGTTTAACTCTTGGGAAGCACCTTCTGGTTTAGAATGTGGTTTATGTAATCCTGTTACTTATATTACTTGTAATTTACCTGCTACTCCATAGTTAACAATTCTTTGTCAGTTCCTAATACCTTACAGAAAAATAACTGCGACTATTGTGTGCCCTGTGCTGCTAACTTGCAGTAGTAATATTTATTTATGTTCTTTAAATAGTGCTTTCTCATGCATTTCCAGCCAGCTTCTCCAAGTTGTTGAGCCAGTGTTCACTTTTGCCGCTTACTTTGCCACATGTAGCATTCTGGTATGTTTGGGGATTATTGTCACTCATGAAAATAACGCCAGCATCATTCCATTATTGAGCCTTCCAGCACTTGGCCTTGCTGTTCCACTGACATTTCCTTATTTACAATGCAATCATGTTCACTAACAGTTGTGTGCACCACAGCTGGATTAAAGGGATTTTTGAATTATTTATTGGTAAGAGCCCTTTTAGATAATTGAGAAAAATTAAAGCATCATTATCACTGCTGTTCTGTGTCCTGGATGCTATTTTTTGAACAAAAGCTCATACTTCAAATCTGCAATCCGATAATGTATTTTAATTCCACAGAGAAATATATGCTTTTACGTTATCATGAAAAGAGGGAATGTGAAGCAAATGTTTGTGGGTATTCAACAGCAACCACAGGGAAGAGCTGCCAACTACCATGCTTCCGGAACATTGCTTGCTGAACTTCATAAAATCCCTACACTACAGAAGGAGGCCATTCAGCCCATTGAATCTGCACCAACCACAATCCCACCAAGGCCCAATCTCCGTAACGGCATGCATTTACCGTAGCTGGTCTCTCTATCACTAAAGAGCAATTTAGCAGAAACGTTAATTCACATAATCCGCACATCTTTGGACTGTGGGGGGACTCAGAGGAAACTCACACAGACACAGGGAGATAGTGCAAACTCCACGCTGACACTGACCCAAGGTGGGAATTGAACTCAGGTCCCTGGTGCCGTGAGGCAGCAGTACTAACCGTTGTGCCAGTGTGCCACCCTGTAACCACTGTGCTACTGCGCTGAACTACAGGAAGATCAGTAAAGGCTTTGAGAATAGACTGACTCTGCATTACCTGAGAAGGGCGGTGTGGTGGCACAGTAGTTATTACTGCTGTCTCACAGTGCCAGGGACCCGGGTTCAATTCCAGACTCGGGTCACTCCATATAGTGAAAGCTATATGGAGCTTTCACATTCTCCCTGTGTCTGCGTGAATTTCGTCTGGGTGCTCTGGTTTTCCTCCCATTGTGTGGGTTAGGTGGCTTGGCCATGATAAATTGCCCCTTCGTGTCAGGGAGTTAACAGGATAAATATGTAGGATTACGGGTATAGGACCTGGGTGGGATTGTTGTTGGGGTGCAGACTCAATGGGTCGAATGGCCTCTTTCGGCACTGAGAGGATTCTATGGTTTCTATGAAGTACATTTGTGCATTGGGCAAGAGCTGAACAATGCAATAATTGGTTGTACATCGTGGTTAACGATGGGAGCCAATCTTCTGGTGTCCAGTTATTTTAATTGCTTATTTCAAATTCCTGGATAATGAAAAGTTATGAGTCCCGAGAAATGATTTGTAATTCTTAGGAGTAGGTTTAATTAATTTTGGAATTGAGGCAATGGTTATAATGGTTCACAAAGTCAAATACATTCTTCAACTGAATTAGAATCATAGAGGTTTACAGCATGGAAACAGGCCCTTCAAGCTAACATCCATGCTGCCCTTTTTTTAAAAACCCCTAAAACCCCAATGGCACGTGTTTGTCCTATATTCCTCTATACCCATCTTATCCATATGATCGCTTTTTAAACAACAAAATTGTACCCATCTCTACTGTTACCTTTAGTAACACTCACCATTCTCTGTGAAAAAAGTGGCCCTCTGGGCACTTTGTATCTCTCCCCTCTCACCTTAAACCTATGCCCTCTAGTTTTAGACTCCCCTATCTTTGGGAAAAGATATTGATTATCTAGCTGATCTGTACCCCTCATTATTTTATAGACCTCTATAAGATCACTCCTAAGCCTTCTACGCTCCAGAGATATAGGTTCCAGTCTTAGAGTCATAGAGGTTTACAGCATGAAAACAGCCTTTGGCCCAACTTGCCTATGCTGCCCTTCTTTTTTAAACACCTAAGCTAATCCCAATTCCCCACATTTGGCCTATATCCCTGTATACCCTATAGAGGGGTATGGTTACTCATGTAACTGTCTAAACGCTTTTTAAAAGACAAAATCGTACCTACCTCTACTACTCCCTTTGATAGCTTGCTCCAGATACATACCACCCTCTGTGTGAACAAATTGCCCCTCTGAGCTCTTTTGTATCTCTTCCCTCTCACCTAACCTCTAGTTTTAAACTACCTTACATTTGGAAAAAGATATTGACTATCAAGCTGATCTGTGCTCCTCATTATTTTATAGACCTCTATAAAATCACCCCTCAGCCTTCTACGCTCCAGAGAATAAAATCCCAGTCTAACCAGCCTCTCCTTATAACTCAAACCATCAAATTCCGGTAACATCTTGGTAAATATTTTCTGCAATCTTTCGAGTTTAATAATATCCTTTCTATAATAGGGTGACCAGAACTGTGTATAGTATTCCAAGTGTGGCCTTATCAATGTCTTGTATAACTTCACTAAAGTGTCTCAACTCCTATATTCAATATTCTGATCGATAAAACCAAGCACGCCAAATGCCTTTTTCACCACTCTGTCCACCTGTGACCCCACTTTCAAGGAGCTATGAACCTGTACCCCTGGATCTCTTTGTTCTGTAATTTTCCAAAACGCCCTATCATTAACTGAATAAGTTTAATCTACCAAAATACGTCACCTTGCATTTATCTAAATTAAGCTCCATCTGCCATTCGTCAGCCCACTGGCCCAATTGATCAATGTCCTGTTGCAATTGGAGATAAATTTCTTCACTGTCCACTATGTCACCAATCTTGCTATCATCTGCAAACTTACTAACCACACCTCCTAGATTCTCATCCAAATCATTGATATAAATATCAAATAATAATAGACCCAGCACTGATCCCTGAGGTATACAGCTAGTCACAGGCCTCCAGTTTGAAAAACAACCACCTCTGGCTTTTGTCAAAAAGTCAATTTTGTATCCATTTAGATACCTCACTTTGGATCCCGCGAGATTTAACTGGATGCAACAACCTACCATGCGGTACCAGTCTATCCAGCCTCTCCTTATAACTCAAACCATCAAATCTTGGTAGCATCCTAATAAATCTTTCTAGTTTAATAATATCCTTTCTATAATAGGATGATCAGAACTGTAAAGGTTCTGATACACATTGTCTTACAATAATATTGATGAGATTTTGAAATATTGAAAATCCATTTAACACAGGTCATAGAGCAAATTTCAGTTTTTCTCCTTGCCACATTATACTCTCTGTCCTTACTTGCCTACATCATAGTCTTTACCCCCCTCCACCAATTAATTGGAACGTGGAGAGGCCAGCGTTGGACTGGGATGGGCACAGTAAGAAGTCTCACAACACCAGGTTTAAGTTGGACTGTTGGACTTTAACCTGATGGTGTGACATTTCTTACTGTGCCCAATTAATTGTGTTACACTATCATTCGGGGTGGGGGGGGGGAGGGGTGGGGAGAATCACGGTAAGCAATGTTGATTGATGATGCAAATATAGTTCCAGAAATGGAAAGCTTTAAGTCCATCAAAACAAAACTGAATCCAAGAAACCAAATGTAGGCATTGAACAAGAGAGGCAAGGGCTCCAAACGCACATGACAAAATCCAATCGTACAAAAATTTAAATTCGTGTGGCAGCACGGTGTGAATATGAAATGGAACAGGAAATTATGTTTATTCTACAGAGATCATGGTGGTTATGTGGGAGTGGTTATAAGGCAGTAATTACATTGAGAGGTGGAAAGGAAACTTAAGTGGGTTTTATAACTATCAGCTGAAACCAAAAATGAAATTACATCCTTGAAATCACTCCCACGTATCTGTTTTATTAAATATATGTTGGGTTGCAAAGACAGTTTTATTAAATTTTTGGTCTTTTTTAAAAATGCCGCTGATAAGTGTGATGGTAGATGTTGATACCCTCTGCACTCCTTGTGTTTGTTTAGAACATAGAACATAGAACATTACAGCACAGAACAGGCCCTTCGGCCTTCGATGTTGCGCCGACCAATATAAAAAGCAATGCCCCTCCAAACTAAACCATTCCCTTCTCTTCCATATACTTATCAACTAACCTCTTAAACGCCACCAAACTTGGCGCATCTACAACTGCTGCAGGCAGGGCATTCCACTCCCGAACCACCCTTTGGGTAAAGAACCTACCTCTGATATCCGTCCTATAACTATCACCCCTTAATTTAAAGCTGTGTCCCCTCGTGCTAGCTTTCTCCATCCTAGGAAAAAGGCTATCACTGTCCACCCTATCTAAACCTCTAATCATCTTATATGTTTCGATTAGGTCTCCTCTTAGCCGCCTCCTTTCTAACGAAAACAACCTCAAATCCCTCAGCCTCTCTTCATAAGACCTGCCCTCCATACCAGGCAACATCCTGGTAAACCTCCTCTGTACCCTCTCCAATGCCTCCACATCTTTCTTATAATGTGGGGACCAGAACTGCACACAATACTCCAAGTGTTGCCGCACTAGAGTTTTGTACAGTTGCAACATGACGTTGCGGCTCCGAAATTCAATCCCTCTACCAATAAAAGCCAAGACTCCATATGCCATAACTCCATTATGTTTCACGATAATGCGGGCAGTTCAGGATTAATTACTGTTTCAACTGCAGTAAGTTTTTTAATATTCGGTGATATAGCAGGGTATAGTTGGACGCAACTGTAATGTGGACAGTGATGATTGCACAGGAGGACGTGAAAGAATTGCTGGTAGATCTTAGGGAACATCACAGATTTTGTATAGTTCAGTGCTTTTGATATTGTCTAATGCTGTTTCAGCAAGCATTCAAGAGACAGAGTTTGAGGGGAATAATAGTGCCAGGGAGAGAACAACACAGGCAGGGGAAAGTTGTTAGAAGCATAATTACTGGACATTCTTTATAGACTATAACTGTAGTGGCTCTTATACTCTTGGCGTCAGTGAGGAAAGCTGGCTTTAGTGCTAAAATATGTACTATTTGAGCCATACCCATGCAGACAGCTGATTGTTTTCCCAATCTGCTTGAGTGGATTCACTGTTGAATAGGCCATGAACATGAAGTCTGCAGTGAACTGAATAGCATTGGTCCACACTAAGTTGCGTTTCTTCTGCCTTTTGTCAGTCAGGCTATAGCTGTCACTTAGCTCTGAGATTTGTCAAATATTGAAGATGCTATTTGTGACCAACTTTTCTTGGCATTGTCATGAGTAATGGACTGATGATATACATTGTGTAATACTAGTGCTGGAAAAGTCTATCAGAGCCTGTAATGCAGACTGAGGAAAGGAATGATAAACGGCTTGCGTTTTTGGCCTTTGATGGTGTTGCTGCTTTTTGATTTGAACGGAGAGGAGAGGCGGTAGTGTAGCGGTATTGTCACTGGGCTAGTAATGCTTTTGAGTACCTGAGAGATGGTGAAATTTGAATTCAGTAAAAAATCTGAAATTAAAAGACTAACCATCACCAAGGAGCCATTGTTGATTGTTGTAAGAAGTTGTGAAACTTCTTACACAGTCTTAGATCGAGGATGACCTACTTACATTCTGGTTCGATGGACTCTGAGATGGCTGGTGTCGAATGTCTGTGAGCTGAAGACCGGGCCACATGTCGGGGTGGAGATGCTTGGAGGTTGGGTAGATGAGTTGTTTTAGAGTTTGTGAAATTCATTCTTCCAACTTGATTTTGCCTCTATATGTTCCCAGGAAGGTTTCTCAATGTGCTGGCTGTCTTCCCAAAAGAACTTTCTCCATTTTGGTCAGTCCTGATGTTCCTTGCACTTTAATTGAATTCGCCATGCACTGGTGATTATGGCCGGAATTTTATTGCTTCACTTGCCCCAGAGTTGGGGTGGGCGAGGCTCACAGAATGGCATTCTCAGTTGGCTTTAGATGGGATCTTATGAGTGTCGGGCAGGCGAGGCGGTAAAATTCTGGCACATATTTGTGCTACCTCTCAATTGGCAAAATCATAATGTGACTCTGGATCCACACCATTGGGAGGAGATGATTGATGAGGATCCTTGCAATGATCTTCCCTGTGACAGGCAACAGGCAGACTCCCTTGTAGATACTGCAACTGGACTTGTCATCCTTTTTGTTCATAACCACGGACAAGTCATTTCTTAGATTTTGATTGAAATTTGCTATCTCTGTCATGGATTTCCAAATTTAACAATGATAGGGCACAAAACTTGAAAACAAGGAGAGAGAGAGAGATAGTGTTACGGCTCATTGCTAGATTTCTTCTAGACTATCCTTGAGCAACTTGGTTGTTGTAATTAAAAGACATTTCAAAATTGTCACTCTGGTATTCCAGAGAAAATAATTGATCATCTCGTATCGAGACTGACCTTGGTATTGTTTTCTGACCTAAGTTATTAGTTTCTTTAATGTCCCAGCCATTGCTTCTGAATAAACCATTCTTCCTTCTGATAGTCGAGGAAGAACATCTTTATAGCCATTATCAAAGTAGACTTTGTGGGTGGAATTCTCTCCTCCTGCCTGCCATGGGAATTGTAGTGGATGGGACAGGACCAGGCAAATATCCATTGAGCTGAGGGGGTTGTTTCTGCTCTTGGGGTGAGCGCAGCGAGAAAATCTCCCCCACTATCTCTGCCTGAAAGGTAGTTTTATAGAAATGTAACTGATGAGAACCAGTACAGTTTCAGTTGATCTTTGAAGTAGTTCTTTAACATTCTGTAGGAGAATGCCTTGCCATGTCTTAATTGTAATTAATATTGGAAAATTCAGAAACTGGCTAAATTGTAACACCAACTGTGGCAGGTGACCTGTGGCAGCCATCTTGAATCTTTGTCCTGCTTGAAAAGTTTAAAAGTTCTTTTAAACCAGTTTAATATGTAATTGACCAGCCAATGAAATTAAAGATTAATACTATGTGTACACACATTACACCCTCATGACACCGTGCAGTAGTTGTGATGAAGCAATGGAGACATTAAGCCATTTTCCAATTATCTGTAGCTTTCATTCCAAGTAGTCAGAGACAGAAGGCAGGATTTAAGGCCTCACTCATCCCAAAACCATAAAATCCTACCCAAGATTAACAGACCTTTCTATGATCCGCCCTTTTACCCACTCCGATCCCCGAGGCGGGCAGGGAGATAAAATTCTGGCCGTTGGTTCTTGAGTTTCAGTTTTCACATAGAATAAAATAAGACTGTATCTCATTTCATTACAAGACTGGGAAAAAGCACAGTAATAATTTTTTTAAAATATTCACACATATACAATCACTCACTACTTCATAGCTTCCTTTTGATTCTGTTGGGGGCTGTTGGTTGCACTTTGACTTATTCCTGACTTATTCAGGTTTATTATTAAACCTGACTTATTCCAGGTTTTAAACTCGAGATGGAACATCCCATAATCACAATCGTTTTCCTTGCAGTGTGGGTAATTTTGAAGTAATATGGCTGGAGGAACACACTCATATCAAATAGTTTTGCATTTTTAATTTTTAATTTTGAACAGAGATTGTGGCCTATATACACTGCAGTCTCAGAATACTCAATTTGGACAGGTATATCCACGTGCTTGAAAGTTGCTAATAACCCTAAGGTTGGCTTCTCCATAATGGAAAACCATTTCTGGTGTTCAATTTAACATCAGAACTTTAACTGTAGAATAGGGTCATGAAATCCCTACAGTGTAGAAGGAGGCCATTTGGCCCATCATGTCTGCACCGACTCTCTGAAAGAGCATCGCACCCCGGCTCACTCCTGCCCTATCCCCATAACCCCACGTATCTACCATGGTTAATCCAGCTAACCCGCCCATTTTGGGACCATGGGAGGAAACCGGAGCACCCAGAGGAAACCCATACACACATGGGGGAAGAATGTGCCAGCTCCACACAAACAGTAACCCAAGGCTGGAATCAAACCCAGATCTGTGGCGTTGTGAGGCAGCAGTGCTAACTGTGCCACTCAATTCTTGGAGAAACACCCGATTGGTCACTATGCCTATTTCAAACTCCAGGGGCAAAATTCTCTGGCCTCCCCGCCATGCGTTCTCTGGCATTCCAGCAGGAGGTGGCACAGGAATTCCCATTGATGTTACCCCACACTGGCAGGGCCAGAGAATCTTGTGGGCGGAGATGCTCTGTTGGCAGAGCTGGAGAATCCTGCAGGGGCGTGCTGCTGGCAGTACTGGAGAATCCCATGAGCAGGAATGTGCTGCCAGCAAGACTGGATAATCCTGGGGGCGGGGCTGTGCCGCTAGCAGGGCCGAAGAATCCCACGGGCGGGGGTGTGCTGTTGGCAGGTCTGGAGAATCCTGCCAGCAGGGGGTGCACTGCTGGCAGGGCGGGAGAATCCCGTGGGGGGATGTGGGAGAGTGCACTGCCACCAGGACTGAAGAATCCTGCCAGCATGAACAGCTAGAGAGCTCCTGCCCTGAATTAGGTCCTGGATCACTACCAAGATGCTTACTTCAGATATTTTGTTGAAGTCTCGAGCTGTCTACATTGGTTTATTTGCTAGAATGGCTTTCACCTTCTGAAAAGCTGTTTGGCATCTTCCTGTCCACACTACAAGGTTTGTTAGCTCACTCCCTTAGCAGCCTTGGACAAGAATGGAGCAGCTGCAATACCCTCTCCTCAGTTTGCAGTTGTTGGCTGCTCATTGCTGAGGTGAGAGACGGATGGGTCAAGGTTGATTTAAATAATTCATCGGCTGCAAAGCAATTTGGGAGGTGTTGTATGGTGGCACAGTGGTTAACACTGCTGCCTCACAGTGCCAGAGACTCACATTTGATTCTGCCCTTGGGCCACTGTCTGTGCAGAGTTGGCACTTTCTCCCCGTGTCTGCATGGGTTTTGTCTGGGTACTCCGGTTTCCTCATGTAGTCCCAAGATGTATAGGTTAGATGGATTAGCCATGCTAAATGCATGGGATTATGAGGATAGGAAGGGCGGGGGGAGGTGGGGGTATGACGGGGGTACCAAGGATGCAACAGGGTGCTATATAAATGTAACATTTTTCATGTGCATTTTAGAAGCCATTACTAATTACATAACCTTATGTAACTACATGAGAACCAAATAAAATGATGCTGGTGAAGTCTGCCACCTGAAATGGTGTCCTGTCTTTTTGCCTTTCCGATCTATCCTGAATTGCAAATACTTTCTGTTTACAAATCCAAGCATTTGTAAAAATTAGAACCTTGTTGAGTTACCATAGTTTTTACCTGAAGATCTGGTGACCTGCCTAAGTTGGGCGATAAGTACAAATGTATTGATGATATTTTGATTTGCACTAAATGTACAAAATCAAACAAAACCTTTTCCAGAATAGTTGCTGGTCATGAGCTTATGCTGCATATCAGTGTTTCCATAAAAGCTTAAGATGAGCAGTACGTCTGTTGAACAACAAAATATTGCTTTTCGCTGACAGGAAACTGTGAGATCATAAATCAGAACAAAGCCCTGTCATCTCATTCATACCATCTCCACCAACACACATATCAGTTCAAAGGGAATTTGCACAGATTTGATTGGTGTCCTGGATATTATCCAAAATATCACATTTACCCAGCTGAGTGCCAATATTGGAATGAAAATAATTGAAATGGAAATTGTGAATTTTCATCCTTACACAGAATGAGGAATAGCACTGCTGGTTATACGATTTTTATACAGCAAGAAGTCTGACAACGCCAGTTTTAAATCCAACCGATTTATTTGGTAGTAAACTCGTAAGCTTTCGGCTCTATGGCCTTCGTCAGAGCGCTGTTCCTTCGTTAGGTGAGTGGGAGTTCTGTTCACAAACAGGACATATAAAGACACAAACTCGATTTACAGAATAATGATTGGAATACGAGTCTTTACAGGTAATCAAGTCTTAAAGGTACAGACAATGTGAGTGGAGAGAGCATTAAGCACAGGTTAAAGAGATGTTATTGCCTCCAGACAAGCCACTCCGACCTCCTCAGAAGACAAACATGATGGACAGAGTACCCTTTGTTGTTCAGTATTTCCTCAGAGAGAAAAACACGTCATTGGTGGAGATGAACATCTCGCCAAGGCCATCCCCACACCCCCACTTCTTCTCTTCAAACAACCGCACAACCTCAAACAGACCACTGTTCGCAGCAAACTACCCAGCCTTCAGGAGAACAGTGACCACGACACCACACAATCCTGCCACAGCAACCTCTGCAAGATATGCCAGATCATTAACATGGATGCCATCATCTCACGTGGGAACACCATCCACCAGGTGCAAGGTACATGCTGTTGCAACTTGGCCAACGTTGTCTACCTGATACGCTACAGGAAAGGACACCCCGAGGCATGGTACATTGGGGAGACCATGCAGACGCTACGACAACGGATGAATGAGCACTGCTTGACAGTCACCAGGCAAAACTATTCTGTTCTTGTTGGGGAACACTTCAGCGGTCACGGACATTCGCCCACCATGGAGGTCTCAAGGTTTCCCCTCCCCATTCCTGTTAGAAGGGCACTTCTCTCAGCCCCCCAATCATCAACCTTTTCTCCCCTCTGATAATCGGCCTCCAATTCCTCCTTCCCCTCCGATCATCAGCCCCTTCATCTCCTTTACTCTGATCATTATTTGTCCCTTACCCTTCACTCCCTTCCCCCAATCATTACCTTCTTCATTCTGATCATCAGCCCCGAATCCTCTTCTCTCCCCAATCACTGGCATGTTCCCCTTCGATCATCAGCCCCTTACCCTGCATCCTCTCGACCATCAGCCCCTTTGCCCCCTTCATTCCAATCATCAGCCCTGACTCCCCTCTTCGCAGTCGCAGACAGCATTCTTTGCGTCTCTGTCTGCTCCTGACCCACAACCAAATCTAAACGAATCCCTCCCTCTCCCTGATGAGACTCCCACTGGGGCCTGCTCCTTGGCATGGCTTGGCACTGCCAGGTTGTAATGGGCATGGTGCCAATCTGGCAGTGCCAAACCTGCAGGGGCATTGCAGGTTTATGTCTAGATGAACCTGTTTTAAATGGTGCCAGCATGATTCATCCACTGAATATTTGGTGAGGAAGGAAGTCCTGGAGAGAGTGCTCATTAATGACCTGTTAATGTATGAAAATGAACTTCCTGAGGTCCCGCGGCATGTTTCATGCCATTCTGCCGCCAAGGGGGCTGCAAGATTGGAGCTGGGAAATTCACTAGCGCAAATTGTGCTTTCTGAGTCTCTCCAGATTTTGAGTGCGTGCCACCATTGCCCCCGGACAGAGAGTGCGGACTCAAACTTCACCCCCAAAGAGTCTGCATGCCATGCTGATGCATCCTTGTTACATGCCTTCATGAACCATAATCTGCCTTTAATCCATCACTAATTTACAGCTCAACTTTAATCTCATTATAAAGAAGCTGACATTTCACCTCATGCTCCGACCTTTCTCATTCCCCCAGGACATCGTTAGATACTGCACAAACTTTAACAAATGTTGCCTAACCTGCTGAGTGTTTCCAACATTTCCAGAACTTTCTGGCCATTCCTGCTGGCGCAATCTTCCAGTTACACCAACAGCGCACCGATAATAAGTCTGTGGAGGCAGAAGTCCCTTCATCAAAATCCCTTTATTTGCAACTCTTAACAGCGGTACACAGAGTGCTAACAGTTAGCAATCTATCACCAGGGGTGTCAAAGGAACTTGCAAAGACTCCCTGATTGGCCTATCAATTGGGCCCTTAATTAGGGACATCTTTTGGTGGATCCTTAATCAAGGAGCTCATTTGTCAATAGGCCAACCTTAATCACCTGATTGAGGTCATGACAGCACCCTCACTGCATCCCGTGGCCTGGGATTGGCCAAGATCTAACTGCCTCCCACTGTCATGGAAGGATGTGTGGAAAATCTCACCCATTTTGTCTTTTTTAATATATAAAACTTTAGAGGTCGAGCGGTTTTTCTCAGTGAAGTTTATTGATAAGTTTTTCTGAACATTTTTACATATTGGAAGCAGAAACCCTACTCAGAGGAAATGGTCACAGTGCTGTTGTTGTACAGTCTGTAACTTCACGTGATGTCCAATTGACATCACCAGGAATTAAGTGGAAGATAATTCACATTTTTTTCAGTAATGAAACCCAATGAGAGCTTGTATTTCATTTCAGAAGGGTATCCAAGTCTAATCTCTTACATGGAAACTATTTGTTTTAATATTCTTTCCATGATTTACGACGTGAGTTTGAGATAGATTTGAAGTAATTGGGACAGCTACATTCCCACTACGATTAGATTAGAAGGTTAGATTTGCATTAACATTACTGGTGATGGTTACATTCCCTTGAAAAACAAACTTTCATCTTCGTAGTAAACCTACATCCCTCTGCTGTTTGGTGTAATGCTGGATGTGTTGGCATGCTTCATCCTTTTTTGTTGTGTTTGAAAAATGTGTGAGTATTGTTGGCAAAGCTAGCGATCCCTAATTGCTCTCCAGAAGGTGATGGTGAGCCACTCTCTTGAACCACAGCAGTCCATGTGTTGTAGGTACAATCAGAGTGCTGTTAGGAAGGGAACTCCACAATTTTGACACAACCACATTGAAGGAACAGAAATATAGGTGCAAATCGAGATTGTGTATGACATGGTGGAGACCAACAGTGCTAGTGGTCTCATGCATTGCCTGTTCTTATTCTTCTAGGAGGTAAAGGTAAGATGCTATTGACAAAGTCTTGGCGAGTTGCTGCACTGCATCTTATGGATGGCACACATTGTTGCACTCATGCTTGTGGAATGAGTGAATGTTTAAGATGGTAGCTGGGGTTCTAGTCAAGCGAGCTGTTTTATTCTAGATGGTATTGAACTTCTTGAGTGTTGTTGGAGCCGTACTCATTCAACTAAGTGGAGAGCATTCACTCCTGACTTGTGCCCTGCAGATGATGAAATGGTTTTGAGAAGTCAGGAGGTGGGTTACTCCATACCCAATCTCTGACCTGTTCTTGTTGATATTTTTTATTTACTTACGTGATTTGACTGGCTGGTCCAGTTCAGTTTCCAGTCAATGGTAACCCCAAGCTGGTTGATGCTGGGGGATTTAATGAGGTAATGCTGTTGAATGTGAATGGAAGATGATGGATTGTCTTTTGTTGGGAATGGGCATTATCTGATGCCTATGTGGTGTCAGTGAGGTAAATTTTCCAATTCCACCCACCGGGAATCATCACGGGTAATGGTCCCTTGATCTCGGGTGGAAATTTCCAGTCTTGTGACAGGAGCAATCGGAAAACCCTGCCCGATGTTTTCATCATGTGGATCGATGCTGGGTGGTCCACCTGATTTTATTTTTATTTGACTTTTTGGTAGTGGTTTAATACAGTTGAATGGCTGGTTTGGCCATTTCCAAATGTCAGCCAAATTGCTTCAGATCTGGAGTCAAATGTAAGCCAGACCAAGTAAGGTTATTCGCTGACCAGATAGATTTTTACAACAATGCATTAGTTTCATGATCACCATTACTAGGATAGCTTTTTTTCCAGAATTATTAATGAACTGAATTTAATTTCCTCTTCGTGTGGTGGGACTTGAACTCATGTCTCTTGAGCATCAATCTTAGCCTCTGGATTACAACACCCATAACATAACCACTATGCTATTGTTTACTTGAAGTGTTAAATACATAGATGCGACATGGTAGCACAGTAGTTTGCACTGCTGCCTTACAGCACCACAGACCCAGATTTGATTCTGGTCTTTGGTGACAGTCTGTGTGGAGTTTGCACATTCTCTCAGTGTCTGCATGGCTTTTCTCCAGATGCTCCAGTTTCCTCCCACTGTTCAAAGATGTGCAATTTAGGTGTTAAATTGCCCTTCGATGCCCCAAAATGTGTAACTTAGATGGATTAGCTGCACTAAATGTTTTGGGTTACAGGAAAAGGGCCTGAGTAAGGGAGAGAAAGTTGGTGTGGACTTAATGGGCTGAATGGCCTCTTTCTGTGCTGTAGGGTTTCTATGATTTTACACTTTGAAAGTTAATGAAATGTTCAGACCTTTGCGTGAATTGCTCAATGTGGAATTCTAGGATTTGCAGGCACTAATCTATTAATTCTTTGTTATGCTTAATAAAGAGAAAAATCTTTTTTTTGCATTTTGTACTTCTGAAATGCATTGTGAGTCAACTGAAAAAGGACTGTGCGTACCTCTGAAATATGTAGAAAATGTTGATTAACCACTCAAGTTATATTTATGTCAAAGCTTTGCTCGACAGACTGAAGCTGATAAAAGCTGAAACCAAATATAAAACTCTTCTATTTTAAGGAGAGAAATGCTGTTGGAATTTTCTGATTGATAATCTTTAAGATATTGTGGACAGTTTCTGTATTTTATGCTTATCATATTTAATCATCATGCATCAGAAATATTGATATTTGCTTCTCTCTGAACATTGCCATAATATGATTCATGAGATCCCATGAGTGTGGGATGTTATACTTTAGCATGTTTGCAATCGAATAATAAGTGGCTGGAAAGGACAATATTTCATTTTTATAATGTTTTGTCATATCCTGAAGATGTGCAAAAGTGCTTCACGTCCAATGAATTATTCTTTTTAACAATAGGCAAGCCAGTAAGATGAATGATCTGATTATTTGTTTCTGATCGAGTTTATCATTTTTTTGATGAGTATCACAAGTAGGCTTACATTAACACTGCAGTGAAGTTACTATGAAAATCCCCTAGTCGCCACACTCTGGCGCCTGTTCTGGTATACTGAGGGAGAATTTAGCATGGCCAACACATCTAATTAGCATGTCTTTCAGAGGAAACTCATGCAGACATGGGGAGAATGTGCAAACTGCTGTGACCCAAGCCAGGAATTGAACCCGGGTCCCTGGTGCTGTGAGTCAACAGTGCTAACCACTGTGCCACTGTGCTGCCCCAGGGAGAGGGACATTAGCCAATTTGCCAACAGAGAGAGTCGTGACATCTTATCTCATGGAGATAGAATGTTGGTTTGAGGTTCTTTTTAAAGATCGAGTGTGTTACAAAATAATAATTGAACTGATCTGAGTTAAAAAAAATTGTGGTGTTGGTGGTTAGTCAGCACTTATTGCCTATCCCTAGTTGCCGTTGGAGGCCAGTTGAGAGTCAACCACATAGCTATGGCTCTGGAGTCATGTGTAGGCCAAGCCAGGTAAGGATGGCAGATTTCACAGAGTCATAGAGGTTTACAGTGGGAAACAGCTCCTTTGGCCCAACTTGTCCATGTCACCTTTTGTTTTAAATCCCTAAGCTAATCACAATTGCCCACATTTGGCTCATATCCCTCTATATCCATCTTATCCATGTAACTGTCTAAATGCTTTTTCAAAGACAAAATTGTCCCCGTCTCTAGTACTACCTCTGGCAGCTGTTCCAGACACTCACCAGCCTCTGTGTGAAAAAAGTGCCCTCTGGACACTTTTGTATCTCTCCCTCTCACCTTAAACCTATGCCTACAAGTATTAGACTCCCCGACCTTTGGGAAAAGATGTTGACTATCTAGCTGATCTGTGCCCCTCATTATTTTGTAGACTTCTATGAGGTCACCCCTCAGTGTCCTACACTCCAGAAAAAAAAAATCCCAGTCTATCTGGCCTCTCCTTATAACTCAAACCATCAAGTCCTGGTAGCATCCTAATAATTTTTTTTCCCCTAAAGGAACCAGATAGATTTTTCCGACAATTGACAATGATTTCGTGGTCATTAGTAGATTCTTAACTCCAGGGTATTTTTTTATTGAATTCAAATTCCACCACTTGCTGTGGTGGAATTCAAACCTGGGTCCCCAGAACCTTAGCTGGGTATCTGGATTAATAGTCCAGTGTTAATACCGTCACTTTCCCTGATTATGCCATACATTATAAACAAGTGTCTATCATGATTTATTTGCAGTTTATTTTTATTGCATTTTTAATGCCATGCAGTGTATGTGGTGAATCTGGCAAAGGCAGTAGTGAATCAGTGAAAGAGTAATATGAATAAATATGTTCTTGACGTTGACTTGAACAAATAGAGAATCAGTCATGTCTAATAATGTATACCTTATGTTTCGCCTCTTATGTTACAATATAGTATTACTAACTAAGTTGTGTGCACTGTCAGACATCTTTCCTGATGTTGAATATTCATGTTAATGGCCCTTATAGCTGAATGGGAGAATTAAACACATCTCAGATTCATGTTTTCAGTGCACTTGTGCATTGCCGCAGATTTGTAACTGCAGTGGGGTTTTCTCTCTTGAATGCTCATCGAAGGCATGTGGCAAGATATGTATAAAAGTAATCTGCAAACCACAGTGGGAATCTCATGTTACGATTGTCCACTCCGTAATGCTATGAGCGAAAGCTGCTTTCATTCGCATCTCCCAGAGAGGGGGGCGGGGGGCGGTGAAAATCACTAACAGCTCTCTAGCGTCTTAATAGCTGGAAAACCAGGCAAAAACAGCAGATACATAAAGCATTCTCAGGTTGCAATGGCTTCCATCTTTGTGGACATATGTAGTTGTTGTTGAAGGTGCGCATTTCTGTCCCCATTTTGAGGATATGTTTCCCTCCCACCCTTATTGACTGGATAAGCAAAATAAATCATGAAGAGTGGCAACAAGGCACCCTCATATAGAGGCTCAGAGCAGTGAGTCATTTATTTTACCTGTGTGAGTTGTTACTGCACATGTAAGAGGAGCAGTTAGATCGAGATAATGTGCACATTATCCTTGTACCTTGGTATGTTTTGAAATGTTCATTCAAATGAGGGACAAAGTGTTTCTGCTTCCATCTTTCCCTGTGGAGAAGCATTTCAAGCTCTCGCAGTCTACTGTGTAAAGAAATGTCACCAGACTTTATTTTTATTCCTAGTGATTATTTTAAATTAGATCCCACGTCAGTGACTTTCTAACCAAAGAGAAAAGGGTTTCCCTCTTCATTCCATCCAGTACATCATATCATAGAATCACATTATAGAATCTCTGCAGAAGAGGCCATTTGGCTCATTGTGTCTGCATTGAATATGTGTATGTGTATCTTACTCAGGCCCTCTCCCTCACCCTGTAATCCCATACATTTACCATAGCTAATCCACCTTAGCATGGCCAATCCATCTCACCCGTGCATCCTTGGACTGTGGGAGGAAACCGGAGCACTCGGAGGAAACTCACGCAGACGCTGGGAGCGCTTCAGATAGGAGCAGCGGTGAATCCTGTAAAACCTCCAACAATGATTGGGGTAGCACAGTGGCACAGCGGTTAGCACTGCTGCCTCACAGTGCTAGGGACCCAGGTTTGATTCCTAGCTTGGGTTGCTGTCTGAGTGGAATTTGCACATTTGCCCCATGTCTGCATGGATTTCTTCCCACAGTCTAAAGATGTGCAGGTTAGGTGGATTGGCCATGCTAAATGACCCCTAGTGTCAGGAAAAATAGCTAGGGTAAATACCTGGGGTTATGGGGATAGGGCCTGGGTGGGATTATGGTCAGTGCAGACTCGATGGGCTGAATGACTCTCTTCTGCACTGTATGATTCTATGATATTTTGAGCTGGCTGTGGGGTTATCTGTGAGGTTTGCTACCCCCCCCACCCCGCTACACACGCACACACACCTGCCCCCCAGCCCTTTTGGGCTGTTATTCAGTGGTTTTTCTTAATGAACTAGCAGGGATTTTAAAACTCAATGGGATGGAAATTTCTCTCACATAGTGCACTGGTGGCAGATGTAATATCATTTCACGTTCTTGCAGTGACTAATGCACTTGTGAAATTTCATTGCCTTTTGTAGAAGGATGGTTAGGGAGAAAAAGAATAATATTGACGCAGGGAACGCACTCCTTGAAATGAAACAAAAATATTGTTGCCAATAAATTATAAAGCTTAAATAGTCAATTTGCATTTTATTACACTTAGAACTAATGTTAGTTTGGTCTGTTCATCAAAATTAAGGTGTATGTTATTTGATATGTGTCCCCTGTGAAGAACCTTTGTGCAGAAGAATAACTTAGATTTTGAAAATAAAAACACACAGATATTTGAAGCAGATTCATAGAATCATAGAATCCCTACAGTGCAAAAGGAGGCCATTCGTCCCATCAAATCTGCACCAACCACAATCCCATTTTGGCTCAATTCCTGTAATCCCATGCATTTACTTAGCTAGTCCCCCTGACACTAAGGGGTAGTTTAGCATGGCCAATCCACCGAACCCACACATCTTTGGAATGTGCGAGGAAACCGGAGCACCCGGAGGAAACCCACGCAGACTCCACATAGACAGTGACCCATGCCAGGAAGTGAACCCGAATCCCTGAAGCTGTGAGACAACAGTGCTGACCACTGTGCCGTCCCTATTCCATTGACTTATGGATAGAAACCTATACACCCTGTGTTGTGCAGATCAGAACATTTCCCATTGATTCCCAACCTCCATTAACTAATCCCAGCAATGGTGGCTGTTGAGATAATACACTTTGACTGCCAGGATCACTGGACCAGGGAGCATAAGGAAAAGTCAGCGAGTGAAATCCTGTTGAAATGTAAACATTTGGACAGTGGATGAGAGAAGACTCAGGCTTGGCTGTGATGCCATTCACTATCTAGACTTGAGTGAGCAGGAAAGGGTGGTATACGCGACCGGATTGCAAGCTGGAACAGCAGCTCAGAAAGAGATTGAGTCCACTGAATAGTGCAGAAGATGTCAGGTTAATTTCTTGGCCTCAAAGCAACACACTGCTTGGAAAATAAGAGTCTCTGCAGGGTAGAGGAACAAAGAGATCTGAGGTTACAGATATATAAGTGACTTAAAGAACTGACCTGGGTTAATAAGGTCACAACAAAGCAAACAAAGTACTGAGGTTTATTTCCCGGAGGATGAATAGCCAGGAAGTTGTGTTAAACTTGTATGGAACTGTCACTAGACCACAGCATACAGTTCTGATCAACATATTGTATAAAAAGACACAGGGCATAATCTTACTGGCTGTGCGTGCGACATTTCTGCTGCAGTGAAGTTGGAGAATTTGGCAGTTGGTCAAATCTCCACTCACTGCAGCATGATGGGAAAATCCCACCCTCATGAATGGTGGTAAGATTCCGACCACAGAGACATTGGCAAAGGTGCAAAAAGCATTTACAAGAACATTATATATCTCTGACCTCAGATACCTTTGTTCCTCTACCCTGCAGAGACTCTTATTTTCCAAGCAGTATGTTCCTGTTGTTTCAAGGCCAAGAAATTAACGTGACATTTTCTGTGCTATACCTGTCAGGAAAGTTTGACTGTGCTGGAGCTCTTTTCTCCAGGGAAGGAAGGTTGAAGGGTGGATGACCTGAGAGAGGACCTTACAATTATGGAATAGTTGGCGTAGGTGAAGGGAAGATGTTTCCAGTTATGGGGGAGACCATAATTATAAGGTAGTCACTCATGAAAACATTAGGGAATTGGAGAGAAACATCTTTACTCAGAATTTGGTTGGAATATGGAACTTGCCACCATAAGGCGTACTTGAGGCAAATAACATTGATGCATTTAAGAGGAAACTAGATTATCACAAAGGAAAAAGGTTCATGAAAGAGGTTAATGACAGGGTTAGATGAGGAATGAGGCAGCAGACTGACGTGGAGATAGACTTAGTCGTGGTACTGATAACCTTCTGTTGTACATTCCACGTAATTCCATATCATATATCCCACATAATATTTAAATGGACCACTTACATCAGGGTGTGGGAGCAGAAGTAAGAATTTCTTCAGCTGTACAAATTGCAATTTAGTCAATGGAAATATTACATTTTGGATCATTTGTATGTGCTGGGGAACTCAGAGAGAAGATTGTTGTGAATTCAGGTAATCAGAGGCAATCACAGACACCAGCCTCTAGAATCTTTTCAATGCTTTAAACCAGATAGAAACCAGATAGGATCTTCACCATTCACAAAGCAAGGAATGATTAGCTTTGATGCCACACTTTGAAACCCGAACGTTTTTTCTGATCATCTTAAGTATCATTTATAATGCTCTGGCTGTTGAATTAAAAAGCGGCTGAATGATGAAGAAAAAAAATACAAACAGTAGATTTTATTGAGCTAACAAAGCCAAATCTTAACTCATAAATCTGCCTGAGTGTTGAATCCTGTACTACTACCGTCCTTGGAGGACAGTGATGGGCTATATTTGTACACAGTTTATTTATGGTCACCAAGGATTTCTTTCTGGCAAGTAGAATAATATAAGCTTTCTTCTTAGCACTTTAAGTCTCAGCAAAACACATCAGTTTAATTCCTTATGGGTTTAAAAGCACTATTAAAAATCCTGTTGCTTCCTATGTAAATTGCAATTGTTTCACTTGCTTATGTGGACCAAACGTGCTCATGCACATAGCTTTGAATCCCATATGTTCATCTGTCTAGACAATGATCTATCCACGCTGATGCTACAGTTAAGAAAGCCCACCAACACCTCTACTTTCTCAGGAGGCTAAGTAAATTCGGCATGTCCATTACGACTCTCAAAAATTTTTACAGATGCACCGTAGAAAGCATCCTTTCCAGATGTATCACAGCTTGGTATGGCTCCTGCTCAGACCAAGACTGCAAGAAATTACAAAGTGTTGTGAACGTAGCCCAGTCTATCATGCACACCAGCCTCCTATCCATTGACTCCATCTCCAGTTGCCGCTCAGAAAAGCAGCCAGCATAATCATAGACCCCACACACTCCGGACATACTCTGTTCCACCTTCTTCCATTGGAAAAAGATACAGAAGTCTGAGACCTTTGGTTGAGTACCAACCAACTCAAGAACAGCTTCTTCCCTGCTGCTATCAGACTTTTCAATGGACCACGATGTATTAAGTTGATCTTGCTCTATGCCCTACCTGTGACTGTAACACTATATTCTGCACCCTCTCTTTTCCTCCCCCTTCCATGTACTTTATGAATGTTATGTTTTGTCTGTATAGCGCCCAAGAAACAATATTTTTCAGCAGAATTCACAACCTGAGGGAACAATGGAGGCAGATTCAATCCTGGATTTCAAAAGCAAATTGTGAGAGAAAAATTGCAGGGCTGCAATGAAAGGGTGGGGGCATGGGACTGACTAGCAGATTATCTTTTAGGAGCAATTAAGATAGTGGTACAATGGTTAGCACTGCAGTCTTACAGCACTGGGGACCTGGGATTGATTCCCGGCATTGGGTCACTGCCTGCATGGAGTCTGCATGTTCTCCCTCTGTCTAAGTGCATTTACTCCGGGTGATCCGGTTTCCTCTCACGGTCTGAAAGGCGTGCTGGTTAGGTGCATTGCCGATGCTAAATTTTCCCTCAGTGTACCCGAACAGGCACTGGAGTGTGGTGACTCGGTGATTTTCACAATAATTTCATTACAGTGTTAATGTAAGCCTACTTGTGACAAATAAATCAACTTCAAACTATTACAGAGCACCTAAACACTCATAAAGGGCTGAATGACCTCCTTCTGTACTGCAATCATTCTGTGATTCTAAGTAGACAAGATTCCATCCGCTGACTCCAAAGTTAAAAGAATACTGTCAGGCTGCTGCTGTAATCTGAATCAAAGTTGAAGGACGCAGAAGCATAACAATCAGAAAAAGAGGAAACAATTTGGTTCCTGACTGCGCAGTATTTTTACCCCTCTGAGAGCTAATTTTACATCGTGCTCAATTTCAAACCTTCTTCCCAAACAAATCTCATGTTTCCCTTTTCCTTTAGCCTCCTTTGTATTTCTCCCCTTTTATGAGTTAGCCATACTCTGTTAACACGTTGCTTGAATCATTTTCTCCTGAGTTCCTCCATTATGTATCTGGTACTCATCTTGAGACTGTGACCTGTAGTCTTCCAAGCTATTAGCAATCAATCAATGCTTTGATTATTGCAGTGAACCAGAAGCAAAATGTAACTTCACTCTGGAACTGGAGCGATGAACGTTGCAGTGACCGTCTTGCAATGTGTCTTTTTGTTTCTCAAACTGGGGGAAAAAAAACACAATGAAACAGGACATGTCAGATGGCGGCACACCCTGGCACTCATTCAGCCTCACTGGCTCAGGGCTGTGTGTCTGATCACAGCCTTAGCCTTCCCAGCAGTGTCCCACACTTGCCAAGCAGCCCTTTGTCTTGAAAGAAATGTTCTAACGTCTGTCTGAACATTTAAATACAATTGTGTAATATGAAAATAAATCTCTGATGGGATCGTGCGCTTTCCTTGGTCATTTCGGAGCAGCCTTCTGTGAGAGGTTCGATAATATTATTGTCTGATTATAGAAGGAAAGTTATTGAGAGAGAGCCTGTCATTAGATAAAGGGTATTAATAGAAAATCATCAGGTCAGACAGGATAATGTAATTTGAAATTTTAATGTTGCACTCACCAGCTCAGTTTATGCATTTGCTGTGCTGACTGCATTCAATCCTTTGCCTGACTTTGAGCACAAACTTTGACAGGGCCTTGCTGTTTCTGTTGTTGCATAGATCACCAATAGGAACACTATTGGGCCCCCATAAGAAACCATTTTGCTGAATAAATGTCTACGTGGATACAAACAGCACGGGTGTGCGAAACCAAAACAATTTTTAAAAATTTGTGTAAGAAATCTCACAACACCAGGTTAAAGTCCAACAGGTTTGTTTGGCGGCAGGAACTTTCGGAGCACCAGTCCTTCCTCGGATGAGTCATCACACTCCTGATGAGGGATTAGCGCTCCGAAAGTTTATGGGAAAGTGGAAAAGAGGAAAAGTGGTTGGTGCAGCTTCGGAAGGCCGAAGGTCCTGTTCCTGTGCTGATATTTTCTTTGTTCTTTATTCGTAGACTTTAATCTGGTGTTGTGAGACTACTGGCTGTGCCCACCCCAATCCAACGCCGGCATCTGCACATTATAAAAAAGTTTATGTGCCATCGTTAGCTGGGCCTACATTTGTTGCCCATCCCTAATTCCCTCAGGCTGAATTTTAAAGGCCTTAAAATGAGTATTTCTGTCTTGGTTTTCTGACAGCAGCAGGCTAGATTGGGAGACGCTTGTGAGGGAACAGGTGGAGGTTAAGGTTGGAAAGGTCAGAAGTGAGAGAAGGTGGTTGGTAATAGATTTGAGGCTATTGCCGGGGAGAATAGAAAGCCTGGGGTGTGCAGAAGTGACATTTTGGTTTAGGGAAGCATTGCAACTTGAGATGGGGTGGTGGGAGGTGTTCAAAGAAAACAGGGTCACGAAGTGGTCAGGGGCAGCAGGGAGAGAGGCTGGTTAGCTTGGTGGGACAGCGGGAAGGACTCCTATACTTTTCACTTGATATTCTGCACCCTCTCTTTTCCTTCTCCTCTATGTACTCCATGCTTTTTCTGTATAGCGCCCAAGAAAGAATACCTTATCCTAATATTTGTGACAATAAAAAGTCAAAATTTACTGCCCTGAGACTGTACCAGAGGATGAGTAAGCCTTTTCTGGGGCAGAGAAAATTTAGGAAAAAAGAAATGATTTTTTGTCTGATGCTTTGTTGAAGACTTGAAGCATTTTAGTATGTGTCTGCAATTTTCCACAAAGTGGTTTTCCAGTCTGGTTTCCATTGGTTTGCTCACATAGCAGTGGATGAGATGTTGGAACACTTTTACTCACTGTCCCTTATGGCCAGCACCCTAGCACAGTGGTCAGCGCTGCTGCTTCACATCTCCAGGGTCCTAGGATTGATTCGCGGCTTGGGTCACTGTCTGTGTGGAGTTTGCACATTTTCCTCATGTCTGTGTGGGTTTCCTCTGAGTGCTCCAGTTTACTCCCACAGTCCAAAAATGTGCAGGGTAGGTTGATTGGTTATGCTAAGAAATTGCCTCTTAGTGTTCAGGGATATGTAGATTTGAGGGATTAGTGGGTGGGATATGGGGATAGGGCCTGGGTGAGATTGTGTTTGGTGCAGACTCGATGGGCTGAAGGGCCTCTTTCTGCATTGTAGTGTTTTACGATTCTATCCAGAACTGAGAGGGAAGCAAGATGAAATGAAACTTGCTGGTCCTGGGTAAGAACTGGTGGAGAAAGAGGAAATAAAGAATAAATGAGTGATTTTTACATGGGGGTCTTATAATCATAACACACCTTTCATCTCAAACACAAAATCATTGAATATTAATTAGAACGTGGCATACACATACAGCTCTGAACTTAAAATTTGTTGTTAAGTTCCCTTGTTTACCAGGATGCTAGCGGGGGCTTGATGATTTGAGTTATAGGGAGAGGCTGGATAGACTGGGAGTTCTTTTCTGGAGCGTAGAAGACAGGGTGATTTTATAGTGGTCTGTAAAATAATGAGGGGCACAGATCAGTTCGAGAGTCAACATCTTTTCCGAAAGGTAGGGGAGTTTAAAACTAGAGGGCATAGCTTTGAGGTGAGAGTAATGTTGAGATGCCAGTGTTGGACTGGGGAGCAGCACTCTGAAAGCTTGTGATACCAAATAAAGCTATTGGATTTTAACTCGGTGTTGTGAGACTTTTTAAGGTGAGGGGGGAGAGATAGAAAGGTGTCCAGAGAGGCAGTTTTCACACAGAGGGTGATGACTGTTTGGAACAAGTTGCCAGAGGTAATAGGAGAGGTGGATACCATTTTGTCTTTTATGAAGCGTTTAGACAGTTACATGGGTATAAAGGGACATGTGCTAAATATGACAATTGGGACTAGCTGGTTAAAAAAGAGAGCAGCATGAACAGGTTGGACTGAAGGGCCTGTTTCCATGCTATAAACCTCTATGATTTTCCCTATTGACAGTCATTTTCTATTGAAACTGAATGGTGAGGCACCACATGAGGAAGGCCTATTCACGATTGTTGAATCATGCGCATGTGTTACTGTGAAGCTCAAGTGTTTAGGGGAAAAAGAAACCATTTAGCACTGACTGTTCTTGTGTCAAGCGGGCTGGATGAACAGGGCAAGAGGATGCAGTTAGCATGTGTGTCTAAAAATAAAGAAATCATGGACACAGAAGGATCTGTTTCCTGTTTGTAACAATAATTCTGAGGCTGCAGAGGGATGTGATTCTTGAGGTTAGAGTTTGGAGCGAGGCAGTGTTAAGAGTTTGACTGGTTCTGATCAGCCTCAGTTCTGACAACACGGTGAAATGAATTACATTTTATTGATTACGACTCTAATTGCTGGGGAGCTATTTAGTTTTTATTCAATCAATTTATAATCTTTGCAGCAAAGGCGCTTCTGCCAATTAAGGAAAAAAACATATTGGAAATGCATACCACACGAACGTATCACATTAGGGCTAAAAATAGACACAATGCATTCACAGCGTGACGTTGACGAGGTGTTGTGGTTGAAGGGCCAACAATTAGGTTGAGATGCAGATACTGGGAGGAATTGTATGGAGGTAGTAGGGTCTCAGCCAACAGTTGGAGAACGGGAAGAGATTTCACCTCCCTCCTCCTCCTGCGTATTTTCGGGAAGCCCTGTCTGCATCCTGTGACGCTCAGACCAATGGTGAGCCATCCCTGGGATCAAGGACTCCAGAGGTTCTCTTGCGGAGAGCTGCCAACTGTTGAAGGACAGCACCATCAGCGAGGCAGTGACAGCTGCTGACAGAGCACTCCTGGCCTGAGATTGAGGAGGGAACCAGGCTTGAGTTATTGAAGAGGGAAAGAAGCTGGTGGGGGAGTGGGCAGGGTGTTAGCTCAGAGCTGACCTCCTCTTCCTTCCTGAGGGCGGATCACTTGACAGGGTTTATTTGTTGTGCTTTCCACATGGAGCACCTATTAATATCAGCAGCAGCAGGTTAGGCCTGAAGTGGACATTTGTTGCCCATTTTTGGGTTTCAGTTGGCAATGGGATGCCAAGTCCCTCCATGGGCTGTCTGTGGACTTTGGGGTTTCTGCTGTACTTTTAGCATTGGGGAAAGATGGCTGCCCGGCATGTGCCTCCCACAGACCCACCAGTAACATACGAACCATCAGGAACATCGTCAAAGGTGTAAGTCATCTAATCCCATTGAGGCTGATCTGTGATCTGACTCCATTTACTTACCTTTGCCCCATATCCCTTAACCTGTTTGACAAAAATCTGTCAATCTTGTTTTTAAAATTTAACAATTGATCAGTGGCCATTCTGCAGCTGTCAAGATTTGCAGACCAAACCAATCCTTTACATGTCGAGGCCATTTTTAACTTCATATCTGATTGGGTGGCACAGTGGCACTGCTGCCTCACAGTGCCAGGGACCCAGGCTCAATTCCCGTCTTGGGTCATTGTGTGAAGTCTGCCCATTCTCCCTTTGTCTGCGTGGGTTTCCTCCAGGTGCTCTGGTTTCCTCCTAGTAGTCTGAAAGATGTGCTGGTTAGATGCATTGGCCATGCTAAACTCTCCCTCAGTGTACCTGATAAGGCGCTGGAGTGTGGCGACTAGTGGATTTTTACAGTAACTTCATTGCAGTGTTAATGTAAGCCTACCTGTGACTAATAAATAAACTTAAAACTTTTTTATATATTGGCTTCTGCATTCCCTGAACCAGAGTAGCTGTTTTTTCTCTATATTGACCATATAGATGGCACCTTCCACTGACCCTGTAAACTCCAGTAGACTCGATACCAGATATCACAGCAGGTACATCCTGACACTTCAACTAGAATGTTGCCCCTTCCATGTTCAGCTCCATGATCTTTCTAATATATTACTTTTCACAATTGAGAGCCTGGATACTAGTCTTCAGTAGTTCAGCTCTCAGATGATCTTTTACCGATGGCTGTTCATTGGAATTTGGGAAGTGCAGTCTTTGAACAACAATTCATTAATGCTCCAATGCTGCAAATGTTTGGCTTAATACCAAGGTTTGATTTGATTTATTATAGCCAGAGGTACTGGGATAAGGTGAAATGTATTGTTTCCCGCACGCTATACAGACAGATCATACCGTTCATTGATACACAGGGGAGAAGGAAAGGTGAGAGTGCAGAATGTGTGTTACAATCATAGCTAGGGTGTGGCGAAACAGCAGCTTAATATATGATGGGATCATTCAAGCGTCTGATAGCAGCAGGGAAAAAGCTGTTCTTGAGTGAATTGGTACATCTTTTCAGACTTTTGTATCTTTTTCCCAAAGGAAGAAGATGGAAAAGAATATGTTGGGGGTGCATGGGGTCCTTGATTATGCTGGCTGCTTTCCCAAGGCAGCGCAAAGTGTAGACAGAGTCAATGGATGGGAAGCTGATTTACGTGATGGACTGGGCTTTGGTCACAATCCTTTGTAGTTTCTAGCAGTCCTGGTCAGAACAGAAGCCATTCCAAGCTGTGATACATCTGGAAAAGATGCTTTCTGTGGTGCATTGAATAAGAGTCATAGTGGACATTTCCTTAGCCTCCTGAGAAAGTAGAGAAATTGGTGGGCCTTCTTAATTATAGTCTCAGTGTGGAAGGACCAGGACACCTTGTTGGTAATCTGAACACCTAGAAACTAATTGCGAAGAGCAATGTCAATTCTGAAAAGAAACATTATACATCAGAAATTAGTGATTAACGATGCTAAGCATAGTAGATTGTAGAAATGGCTGAGCAAGAGGAAAATGAAAGGGGAATAAACAGAGTTCCTGGTATTCACCTTTGGCTCATCTTTGTGGAATTTTGCTTTTCAGTGGGAGGTGTTAAAGGTAGTTCAAGAGGTCCATCATTTATAAGCATACATGTCATAAGTTAAACATTTGGTAAGGTGAATTCCTCAGCGATTCTCCTGCTTTTCTGTAGTAACTCCAGATACAAAGCTGAAGAAACCCTGGGAAAAGGCACTTTAATTTGATCAATTCATCAGACATAGGAGCAGAATTAGGCCACTTGGCCCATCAGTCTGCTCCACCATTCGATCATGGCTGATATCCTCCTGTTCCCCATTTTCCTGCCCTCTTCCCATAACCCTACAACCCATTACCAATTAAAAACCTGCTAATTCCTCCTTAAGTTTACTCACTGTCCCAACATCAACTGCACTTTGGGGTAGCAAATTCCACAGATTCACAGCCTTTTGCGACAAGTAGTTTCTCCTCAACTCTGTTTTAAATTTGGTGTCCCTTATCCTGAGACTATGACCTCTCGTCCTACAATGCCCCACAAGAGGAAGCATCCGCTCCACGTTCACTTTATTCATACCTTTTACCATCTTGTGTACTTCAATTTGATCTCCCTCATTCTTTTAAATTCCAGAGAGATTCAAGAGTTCAAGAGATTTTTCATATCATTTATGGTAGATAAGCAAGTAAAGCTCACATGTATAGTTTAATTTAAAATGTTCTATGGATAATTTTGATAATTTGTATCGCAATTTGCTGAAATATGTTGGATTTTGAAATGGCCAGAACCTTTGTTACTGTAAAGCAAGCAATAAATTTTAAATGAGCCTTTAGTTTATTTTGGAAAATGGTACTGGTACCAAATCTCAAAAAATGATGTTGCCAATCTGTATCATTTTGCCTCGAAATATGTTCTTGGGGTCATCGTAATTAATGCGTCTCCTTCTGGGAATGCATTCAGTGATTTACTGCCAGTGTTCTGTGTCTGTGCAAAATGCTAGCATTCAGTTTTACACCTGCAGTTCCTCACGTGATGATTTTCCCATCTCACGTTCTGTGATTGGATGCTAGGTTCTTTTTCCAAGGTGAAAAAGCAAGCCAAGAACTAGGAAGTTATTCCTTGAGAGCAGAACTGCATTGTCAATGGCAGCTTCCAGTTTGATATTGGCTGAAAATGTGCTGTGGGAATGGGGGAAGGTGTTGTAGGTAAAAGACACCTCTCAGACTGTTAGTGAGTCAAAGTACAGTAGTTTTATTACAAAAGCTTTTGAGAAAGACCTGGCACCTAACAGTGGTTTACCAGGCTTCTCATTGAATATAAATAAGCATGGGGATTTATACATCATGGTTCCCAGCACCAGTCATGGCGCAAACTCTAGTATGAGTCAGAACTCGCAAACCTTCCGATTCTAGTTATGATGCAGCCCCCAGCATCAGTCAGGGCCCGTAGTTCGTCTGGCACCTTCAGTCATGACGCAGCCATCAGTATAGTTACAATCCACAGCTTTTCCGGCAGCTTCTTCATTGAAATAACTTGTGTGGTCGTGGCTTCCCAGAAGGAGTCCTCCTGTCAAACAGCTGTTATCGCACTCTACCATCTGCAGTTGTTTAACTATGTTTAGCTAGTAGAAGCAGGTAAGGTTTGCAATGTCTGTAAAATAACACTCACATTTAACTATCTGTCTTTATGGAAATGAAAGTTAAAGAATGAAAGACATGAGCAAGTAAGGAAAACATGAATAAATAATTTATATTAATGCCAGGAGCAGTGTAAGCTTGAGGAGATCAGCCATGAGGAAAGGTTATATTTGTGATATATGCTAGGTACAAAATTCATTAAATCCGTTAACCATTTCCCTTCTTCAAAGGAGAGAAGAAGAAAAGAGAAATAACTTAAATGTATTAATCCGACAAGGCCATGACTTGTAGGTGGAAATCTATAATAACTTCAGGAATTGGCTGTAAAGAAACATTGTTTTATGGCATGAAATAAAGTACAGCAAAAAGTACAAGCTTATCAATACAATAGGTCCCAAACAGGACAATAGAATAATGGATTCACTCGGGGGTTTGCTTTATACAGGACTCAGTACAGAAGGTGCAGCTGCTTAGTTAATTATTTATTTTCACTGTAACTTCAATACAGTCTGAATGTAAGCCTACTTGTGACGAATAAATAAATACATTTTTGAAAACAGAGACCTCGTATTTTACAAGTCCTGCAGGAAAGTCAATCAGTGATTCCCCATGCAACTCATGGGGGTCATCACAAAGTCGACGCTAGGATAATATTTTGATATGATTCCTTTGACTAGTTAAATACTTCACCTTGCAGTTAAAGTTTATTTTGTTTTTATTTGAACGCATTAGCCCTTCATTCCTCCCCTGGTCACCCTTGGCCTGTCACTTGTGATTGATGTTTGGTATTCTCTCTGGCCTCTGCTAATACACTTCTGAGCTTGTTGCTCAGGAGGAATTTGGCACTTTTCTGAATTGATGCATTGGAGAAAAGAAAAAATCCCAGTGGGATCTTCTACATTCCCTCAGCGACAGGATGGGCAAGCCATAGCAAACACCACAGACTTCGACGGGACTGGAAAATCTCGCCAGTGGCCAATGACAAGTTGCCTCCTCTGCCGGAAAACACATCTCGTGGGAGGGCTGAAAATCCTGGTCAAAGACTTACATTTATGTGACATCTTTCAGGCTATTAAGTTTATTTATTAGTGTCATAAAGAGACTTATATTAACACTGCAATGAAGTTACTATGAAAATCTTCTAGTCGCCACACTGTGGCACCTGTTTGGGTTACACTGAGGGAGAATTTAGCATGGCTAATGCACTTAACCAACATGTCTTTTAGACTGTGGGGGGAAACTGAAGCACTTGGGGGAAACCCACGCAGACATGGGAGAATGTGCAGACTCCACACAGACAGTGACCAAAGCCGGGAATTGAACCTGCATCCCTGGCACTGTGAGGCAGCAGTGCTAACCACTGTGCCACCCCATTGGATGCCTATTAGTGCTTTATAGCCAATAAAGTATTTTTAAAGAGTTATCACTGTTGTAGCAAACAAAACAGCAATACACAACCCCATTCTTTTTATAGCTAATGCACTGCTTTGAGCTACTGACCTACATCAGGCGAAAAACACATCCATCAGGAATTTAATAGACGGAGGCTTTTTGCTTTGAAAAGTGTTTTCCCTGCAGTAATGTTCTCTTTCAGATAGGAGTTCTAACATCATTGTTGCACCTAGTGGTTTCCCTCAGACACTGGTGAAAGCCTAATATATAAAACAGAATTAAATCCTCTTGTACCAACAAACTTTTATTACAGACCTCATGAAGATAAAGCTTTCTCTGGCTCTATCCAAAGTTGTGTTTTGAATTTGAAAGAGCAGCTTGACTCTCAATAGGGCAAGTTTGGTTGGTGCAGTCTTGGAGGGCCAGAGGGCCTGTAATTTTCTTTGTTTATTGCATATATTGAAGTCTTGAGTTAAAAGCATTATTCATCAAGCAAAGTTATGGTGGGGGTGGGGGTTGGATGTGGGAGAGCAGGCATAAAAATGGAGTTAAGGCCACAATCAAATCAACAAATCTCATTGAACACTCATCATTCGAGGGATTGTTCATATGTTTGTTCATATTTGTTTTTTTGTTCATATGTTTTTATGAACCTCACTGGAAGTAAGATCAGGCACCATAAAGGATTGGCTGCCAATTCGCTACGAGCATATTTTGTGGACCAATTATACCCTCTACACGTGCTTTACAGTTTTATTTTGATTGTAGTGATTAAAGACTGCCAGCAGTTGTACAAATTGTGATGTCAGAGTGCGAACTGAGACCTGGGATGAAAGTGGTCATGCAGAGCAAGTGTTGGCTGAATTTGTGGACAAGGAGAAATATTTTGCAATTAGTGGCGGCTGTTTTGAAAAATTGTCAATAGTGAGTTAGTCGCACATTTTGCACCATGGCCATTTTTATATCCCAGACGCCTCTTTGAAAGAGAACATGGCATCAGCGTAAAATGGGCCGCTGATTTGCTGAGAAGGGCTTTTTTCTAAAGTGATAAAGGTTTAAATGACCTGCAGTTGTGCTGATTGGTAGGAAACTCCTGCAGGCCATCAATTCCTGCCGAACAGGTGAATGGAAATGGGATGAAAAGCAGATCCTGGCATTTTTTATGAATCATGATGTGGAGATGCTGGCGTTGGACTGGGGTAAAAACAGAAAGAAGTCTCACAACACCAACTTAAAGTCCAACAGGTTTATTTGTAGCAAACGCCACAAGCTTTCCGAACAGACTGTCTCTTCGTTAATTTGTGGGAGTGGCATTTGCTACAAATAAACCTGTTGGACTTTAAGCTGGTGTTGGGAGACTTCTTTCTGTTCTTTGTGAGCTCAGGCTTGGTTGGATTTTGGGAAGTCAGCAAATTAAAGCACCAGGGAAGTCGGACAAACACTTTAGTTTTACAAATAAATGATCAATGTTATTAAAAGAGATGAATTGGTCATGTAGGGAGATGATAATAGAAGAATTCTATGATAAAGATGATTAGAAACATTTACGAATAAGTTTTATTCTTTCCTCCTAAAGATGAGGACATTGCTCTCAGTTTTAGTTGCTTTGATGAGGGGACTCTGCACCTTCTTCTTGAACATCTTGCCAGTGGAAGCATCATTTATAAAGAAACGTTGATAGACAAAGTAAACGGGAATGGGTTAATTTGTGCTAAATGGATTTCTGTCTCGGCAAAAATGATGTCATCCACTTTGGACCTCGAAAGGCATAGATCAGACTACTTTCTAAATGATGGAAAGCTGCAAGCCGTGGAGGCTGATAGATATTTAATGGAATAGATCATTAAAATGTCATGGATAAATACACAAAGTAATCACAAAGGCTAATGGAATGCTGGACAAGGAGTCCGAAGCCAATGCTGCAGCTATAACAAAGCTCTGGACAGACCATATCTGAAATGCTGGGTTCCCAAAATGCACAGAGTGTTGGCACAGGCAAGAAAACCGGTGTGAGGCTCTGCAGCCAGCTGCTCTCACTGTAATGAACAACATGCTGTGCATTATGAAAGGTGAATGAGATTTACACCGTTAGCTGAAGAGGCAGATCCATAGGACGCTAGTGATGCCCATAAAGTGCAACCCGATCTCTGAAAGGGCCCCCTCTTCTCTACAGACCCCGGAACTCACCCCCCCCCCCCCAAAGCGTTGGAGCAACCCCTCACTGCAACTCCATCATCGAGGCACCTCCCCACTACAGTGCTACCACTGGGGCACCCCACATCATGGTGCCACCATTATAGCACCCCTCATCACAACGCCAACTTTGAGGCATCCCACTCCTCAGACACCAGTATTAGGACACCCCCTACCACAAAGACAACATGAAGAAACCCCCCCTCCATCCCACATGTGTGTTACCCCTCACCACAATGCCAGTATTGAGGCACCCCCAACATGCCACCATCGTGTTACTCCCTCCCACCACAATGCCAACATCAAGGTACACCCGCACCCCAAACACCACTATCAGGGCACTCCTACCACAAATCCAACATTATAGCACCCCCCCCCCCCCCCCCCCCCCCCCCCCAACGTCTCTTCCCACCTCCTGGCAGACACACAGGCAACACTTCTACATGCAGCGGTTTTGAATTCTCTCAGCAAATTGTTATTGATGCTCAGTTAATCATTCATTTTGATTCTGGGATTGATAGATTTCTGTTACGGCTGATTCCTGTTCCTATGTACATTCTGAAGCACTGCAGCCTTCTTTGTGGCTATTTGATACAATTGTGTTTCAGAGGGCAGCGTAAAAGTTACATAAAGGGCATTTGTGCAATAGATCTAAACTCCATGGGTGCGATTTTCCTGTCCCACTGCGCTGGGCATGAAATTTCAGCCGGGGACAAAAAGTCTGAATCATGCCTGACATCCGATGGTCAAGATCTTCCTAGGCAAGACTTTTCTGTTGACTTCCTAGGCAAGACTAGTTGTGACTTGATCAACTTCGTGTCCGGAAAGACTAAATACCCAAATCCCCATTTAAATGTGTTTATTGTGCTCCGGACAATATAATCTGGGCTCATTTAGCTTTCCGGCCTCGCTGGTGGAGGTTCTCACTGGCAAGCTGTTTCCCAGAGATGGGATCTGTTGTGATGGCCTTACAGTCTGACCGGAAGCCATTGAGGCTCCCAGGGTGGTCAGAGGCAGAGGGACAGTGCCCCCTTAGGCATTGTCAGCCTGCTACCCTGGCAGTGCCAGCCAGTCACCCTGGCACTGCCCATTGGGCACCTTGGCAGTGCCACTGGGAACCGTGCTATGCCCAGGGTACAGGGCCTGAGAGGTCAGGGCCTCGTAGGGATGTCAGATGGAGAGATGTTCGTAGGAGGGGAGGGAATTGGGAAACCCTGAGTCGGGGTTGCAGGCTAGCGGTGGGGCTGACGATTGGGGATTGGGGCCTCTTCCCTCCCCACCGACATGAAACTCCCTACTGCCAAACAAATTGACAAAGTTGTGGGAAGATCGCATGTGGTAGCTTGCTAAAAAAAAAGTGAAACACTCCATTTTTGAACTTTTGTGACACTTTGAATCTTTTTGGGACCCCATGACCTCTCTTGTTTTCAGATCTGGACTGTTTATGAAACATTAGAATTACAGATTTTAATTCGATTATACATAGGCATAAACTTCTACAATTTGTACCGGCTGTCACGCAACATGCCAATCATTTACAGCTGAAAACCATCGAAAGCATCAAGTTGACAAGCAGAACTGATGGCGAACCTGAACGGTCCAACCACTCCCCATATTCATAGTTCCTTGTCAAAGCAACAGAAAACCCTGTGAATCACAGCTCTGTCGACAGACTAAACAAAGGGTAACATTTCTCAAATAACAAGAATAAGTAGGCATTATGAAAGCAGATAAGGTGCTTTGAATGAAGTCGAGAATGTGCGATAAGTGGTGTATTCCCAATATTAAAAACATCCAGCCCCTTGTGAAGAAGTCAGAAGAAATGAAATAGGATTTTGTGGAATAAACTGCCACCTGCTGCACTCAGCATGAAACCTGTTGACTCTGGTAAATGAAAACTCGATAGATATCTGCTGTAGGAAGCAGTGAGCACTAGAGACTTCACGTGAAACCTAGAGAACATTAGGTCAACAAAGAACAAAGATGGAGGAGTGGAAAATATGATGGAGGATGTACTGTTCACACTGGACAGAAAAGGTTTGTCTCTTCCTGACCAATGGATTTTATGGAAAGCACAGTGGCACAATAGTTAGCACGCCGGCCTCACAGTGCCAGGGATCCAGGTTCAAGTCTGGCCTCGGGCCACTGTCTATGTAGGGTTCGCACATTCTCCCCTTGTCTGCGTGGGTTTCCTCTGGGTGCATTGGTTTCCCCCCGCACACCAAAGATTGACCGTGCTAAATTGCTCCTTAGTGTCAGGGGATTAGCAGGGTAAAAACATGGGTTACGTAGATAGGGCCTGCATGGGATTGCTGTCAGTGAAGGCTCGATGTGCGAGTGGCTTCGTGCTGCACTGTAAGGTTTCTATGATTTTCCTCTGTTCTATGTTTCACTTCGCTTAGAATCTTGTTTTATTCTGATAGAAAAAAAACAAATATTTTAACAAGAAAAAGACTGTGGCCTGAATCTGCACAAAATCAGAGAGAACCTCTGGCTTATACAAATGATAACAGGGACTTGATTCCAGAAATCCCGCCCCTGAATCTGGCACCCACCATTTCACCAGAGGGGGAATAGGAATGAATTGCATTTTGCTGATCTGTGGTTCATGGAGGCAGCAGCCAGTCAAACTCCAGCTGTTTTCATTCAGATCTGATTTTCCCTTGTGCACCAGTATGTCTAAAGCTAGCAGAGTCCTTTGGAGAGGTAGGATACCATTCTGGATGGGCCCAGGGATATCTGTGGGAGTGGGAAGGTGCCTTTTGGCAGAGTCTGCTGCTGTTTGAGATTGTTAAAATAGACAAGAATGTGTGTAAAAAAGAAACACATTGTAATTGTCAAACTCAGTGGAACTTTCAAACTGTCAAGGGAGAGGTCAAGCCAATTCAATTATTGAATGTGTTAAGCTGCCAAGGGATTTACTTCTCTTGTCCTTGAAATTTAAACAAAAATGCAGATTTTAAAAAAAGTGCTTACTTTTTGACTCTGTTGAATTAAGCATTTATAAGATTATAAGAATACATTTATAAGATTAGGAAGTCTATCATTATAGAATTTGTGCTGCACCACTGATTTCACAACCTATCGTTATCACAGTAGGATGCCTGTCTGTTCACAGTTTGATTGACAATTCCTGATATTTATAAAGTCTTTGATGTGGTGATGTGAATAGTAATGCTTGTTGTTATAGGAATTAAGTGATTGAAAGAATTTAATTGTAGGAAATAAGTTTTTTATTACAGTGTGTTTTTAAAAAATCATCAATGGGCACTTACAACTTTATTTCCTTTCACCTTGTGTCCTGAGATCTTTCCATGATGTATATTGGCACAGACAGTATAAGAACAAATAGCGTTGGGTGGATATCGTAGGTTTGTATGAATTGGTACTGAGTTGGAATAAGAACATGAGAACATAAGAACTAGGAGCAGGAGTAGGCTATTTGGTCCCTCGAGTCTGCTCTGCCACTCAATAAGAATACGTCTGAGCTTTTCATGGACTCAGCTCCACTTTGCCGCCTGCTACCTGTAAGAGTTACAGAGAGCCATGGGTCTGCGTGAAGAGGCATGAATTAACATCATGGGTGTGAGGGGTAATGGAAGGTTGTTAAGGTGGTTTAGGTTGGCTTGGATAGAATGAAGGGCTGGGATGCGGGCATGAGGTGACATGGAGATTATGTGGGGATGAGGGTTTGGGACTTGTTTTTGTTCTTGTTTGCAGTTGTGGCAAAGTGCCAGATTAGTGAGGCAAATCTTTGGTCCATCCCACACATTGTGTCCCAGTGACTGCCTCCAAACTTTTACCGAGGTATTGAGCATGCATCCTGCCAACATCTCACCCTGCTCTCCGACCCTGAACAAAAATCCAAACACTTCTGAGTGGGGCTTGTGGAGCCAGGAATTTTCCCTGACATGTGCTCCTGACCTGGGAGTAAAAACTGAGGCCTACATCTTTTTCTACGGTGATTACCTCCCAACATTGTTCCGTTACTAATTTAATAAAACAATGGCACTTGTGTGCAAAGGCTCTGCAGGATGTGAATGTAATGGATGCTGCAACTCCATTTTTTCTTAACAAGAATAGTTGAATATATTTTATTTTTAAAAATGGTTCTTACAGGTCTGTGGATGTTTGCCAGACATGAGAGCTCTGGCTAGATTTAAAAGGATAATTGGTACAGGAAGTCTGATATTAAAGACAGTTAATGACAGCAAAGGTCGGGAGTTAGGTCATTCAATCCTTCCAGCCGGTTCCATCTCTCAGTAAAATCATGGTTGATCAGATATGGTCTCAATTCCATTTTCCTGTCTGTCCCCCTCAACCTTGATCCCTATGTGGATAAAACTCTGTCTACCTTAGCACTGAAAATACTCAATGACCCAGTCTCCAATACTGTCTGTGGAAAAGAATTCCACAGATTAATGACCTTCTGAGTAAAGAAATTCTTCCTGATCTCAGTATTTAGAACATAGAATATAGAACATTACAGCACAGAACAGGCCCTTCGGCCTTCGATGTTGTGCCGACCAAAATAAAAAGCAATGCCCCTCCAAACTAAACCATTCCCTTCTCTTCCATATACTTATCAATTAACCTCTTAAACGCCACCAAACTTGGCGCATCTACAACAGCTGCAGGCAGGGCATTCTACTCCCTAATCACTCTTTGAGTAAAGAACCTACCTCTGATATCTGTCCTATAACTCATACCCCTTAATTTAAAGCTGTGTCCCCTAGTGCTAGCTTTCTCCATCCTAGGATAAAGGCTATCACTGTCCACCCTATCTAAACCTCTAATCATCTTATATGCTTCAATAAGATCCCCTCTTAGCCGCCTCCATCCTAACGAAAACAACCTCAAATCCTTCAACCTCTCTTCATAGGACCTGCCCTCCATACCAGGCAACATCTTGGTAAACCTCCTCTGTACCTCCTCTGTAATAAATAAGATTTATTGGGAGACCCCCTCATTCTGAAACTGTGCCCCCGGGTTCTGCATTCCCCTATGAGAGAAAACACTCACTCATCATCTGCCTGTCATGCCCCCTCAGATTCTTCCACCTTTCAATAAGATCATCTCTCGTTCTTTCAACTTGAAAGAAGAATGAGGGAGATCAAATTGAGATACACAAGATGGCAAAATCTTGAATCTATGAGTAAAGTAGATGTGGAGCAGATGCTTCTGCTGGTGGGGCATTCTAGGAAGAGAGATCATAGTCTTAGGATAAGGGGTAGCAAATTTAAAACAGAATTGAGGAGAAACTACTTCTCCCAGACGGTTGTGGATCTGTGGAATTCGCTATCACAAAGTGTGGTGGATGCTGGAACAGTGAGTAAATTTAAGAAGGTGTTAGACAGATTTTTAATTGGTAATGGGTTGGATATAGTGGAGAGAAAGCTTGAAACTGGGGATGAGAAGCTTTTCAGCTTTAAACGAATGGTGGAGCAGACTTGATATGTCAAATGGCCTAATTTTCTCCTTTATCTTATGAATACATGAACTTACAAATGAGTATAGGCCCAACCTGCTCAATCTTTCTTCTTAAAACAGTCTTTCATCCCAGGAATCAACCTAGTAAATCTTCTCTAAACTACATCAATGACTTATCTCTCCTTAAATAAGGACTGGGAAAGTAGACAAAGTACTCCAGCTGTAGCCTCATACTGTTGCCTCACAGTGCTAGAAACCTAGTTCAATTCCTAGCTTGGGTCACTGTCTGTGTGGAATTTGCACATTCTCCTTGTGTCTACATGGGTTTCCTCTGGGTGCTCCAGTTTCTTCCCACTGTCTGAAGTACGTGCTGGTTAGGTGCATTGACCCGAACAGATGCCAAAATGTGGCAACTAGGGAACTTCATAGTAACTTCATTTCAGTGTTACTGTAAGCCTTACTTGTGACTAATAAATAAACTTTAACTTTTTAACTTTAATGTTTAGAATGCGGTAATATAGACAATGCTTTGAAGTATGTTCCATTTCGCATCTGCTCTTTGTGTGCGAATGTCGAGAATGCCTGTTCAGTTGAGCTGCGGAACTATTGGTTTTTATCTTTGTAGATATTATGGTTGATGCCAATTTGAGAATGGCACTTCTGCTTTCGATGAAAAACTTTCAAGAGTTGCATTCTAACTCTGGTGCACATCAGGGAGCCAACTGAATCACAGTCAATGCTGTGGTAACCGTGTGCCGAGAATGATAGCTCAGAGAGTCACATCAGATCCAGTTGGTGCCAATGCCCTGATCTTAGTGTTTCGGGGATACCTTGAGAGATGGTTTATTCTGAAAGAAGGTATTAGCCGCACAAAGCTTGTGGTAGGAGCAAAGATTAAGTTGTCTCCGTCCATCTTCATTTCCCTTTTTCAGATCAAGATGTCTGAAGCAGGGAGGGCCATGCGCATGGTCCAAACTCGCTGTTGAAATCACTCCAGAAGTAAAGATGTTCTGACTTAGGGATACAGCTGACAGCAATATCAAGGTCTTCATAGAACTGGTTTTTCACTCTGTAGTGGAGAAAAGCATTGGAGCATAGATATTCATTAGGCTGATTAGTCCTGCTTAAGTTGAGATGCGGATGAAGAGAATATATCCTGAATTGTTTTGGAGAGGGGTTCTGTCATCAAGGTCAGTGATTTCATACAGCGAAGCCTTCACCTTGCTCAGGTGTGTGAAGCTTATTTTACTGGCGTACTCTCTGTGAGCCTGATCTCTTGTAGAGAAGCTGTGTTGATGAACAGCTTATCAAGTTTCATTTCAATCAAAGCTGTATTGCCAACCTGCTGCAGCTTGCCAATTGAAGAGTTGGCATCTTTGGCTTTGTTTGCTTTGTGTGTTGGATTCCATCCACATGTAGAGCTAATTCTGTGTTACAAGCACCCATTGAAGCTGATGGCTTGTAGTGGGTCAGCATATTACTGGTCAGGTACTGCCTGATTTGAGTTGGACCAGTGGGACAGGATGGTTTTTCTCACCATCAGAGATAGTCTGCAGTATATGTTGTCTCTGCAAATTCAGTTGGGTTTACCGTTGTTTAATTGCTGTTGCCTGCATTGTGTTAACATTCTGCAATGGTTTTGGAATGTCCTCTCCAGTGCATAAGTCTTGTTGAGTACACAGGATAAAGCAGTATTATTTGCAGGCTTGGTGGCAGGAATTTCCAAAAAGATGACATATGTAAACATAAGTCCCCTTTTGTAAAGTTTATTAGCCAGAAGTAACACTTACATTAACACTGCAATGACATTACTGTGAAATTCCCCTAGCTGCAACACTCTGGTGCCTGTTCGGGTCAATGCACTAAGCAGCATGTCTTTCAGACTGTGAGAAGAAACTGGAACACCCTGAGGAAACCCGCACAGGCACAGGGAGAATGGACAAGTACCACACAGACAGTGACCCAAGTTGGAAATTGAACCCATGTCCCTGACTCGGTGACACAACAGTGCTAACCACTGTGCCACCATGTCTTCACTGCAGATTTTTTTGTTAGGATTTACTCCCCTAGCCTTCAGTTCTCCTGATATACCCACAAGGCAATGAGGCTACTCACCAGAGCTCTCTGCTTACTGGTGGACTTGCAAACTGAATACTGAAGGAAAGTGGGAGGAGGGTTGGGGGTGGCGGTGGTGTCCAACATCTTCCAAGATCCTCTGTGGCTTTTGCATGCTGCCAGGCTAAAGAGACTCAGTTTCCTTGTGTTACCGTGAGGAGACAAGCTGAGGACAAGCCAATGAAGACACTGGATGCCGACAGAGAGAGATGTACACTTTTGACTCTTCTTTTCACATCACTGCTAGCCAATGTTACCAACTCAAAATGAGAAGCAAATTAGCACACAAAAGTGGAAAGTACGCTTACTTTTTTTGTTATATTGACCTGTTAAGCACAACCTTTTAAACGGCAACTGATTGAATGTCTTGGAAATTCAAATAATCTACATCGACTGGTTCACCTTTATCTAACCTGCTTGTTAAGAACTCTGATAAAATTGTCAAACACACTCATCCTTTCATAAGGCTGGGTTGAATTTTCCTGATTGCATTATTATTTTCTAAATGGCCTGTTACTACTGTCTTGAAAATAGATTCCTACAGTAGTTCAGCAAACTGGTCTTTAGTTCCCTGCTTTGTGTTTTCCTTCTTTCTTTAATGGGGCTGTTACGTTTTCATTTTCTTAACCTGCTTTGACTTTTCCAGAATCTAAGGAGTTTTGTAGGGTTACAGTGAATGCTTCCGTTACCTTTGCAGCCACTTTTAAGATCCTAAGATAAAGATCATCAGGTTTAGAGTACTTGTCAGCCTTTAGTTCTATCAGTTCAAAAAAGGTACTTCTTCTCTTGTGACTGATTTAAGTTCCACCTTCCCCTTTTTGTCTTCTTGGGGTGCTTTCAGAGTTTTCTAACCCGAAGAAAGATACAATATTCTTGTTCAAAGTCTCTGCCACTTCCTTATTTCCCCTTATTAATTACCCAGTTTCATCCTCTTGCAGAATTCTGAAATAAGTCTAGTGAGATAGAGTTAAATTAGAACCACTCGTTGTATAACTTTCTATTGAATAATTTAAAAGCTAGATGAGGCATTGTATGTTAAATTATTGACAATAAATGGGAAGATATTGTGCTTTTCATAGAATCATACAGTGCAGAAGAATCCCTTTGGCCTATCGAGTCTGCACTGATATATGAGAAACACCTGACCTCCTATCTAATTCCTTAATCAGCATTTTGCTCATTGCCTTGAATGTTATGATGTGCTGAGTGCTCATCCAGATGCAAATATTCGTGTACAAATGTTTAATAGGTTCATGTGAGGCTCCTCTTTCAAGTTAAACAGGCCTAAGTTTGTTTACATTGCATATACTTTTCCTATTGATCACCATGATTGGAATTGTCCCCTGTTGGAGATAGGACTCCAGTTGTATGGGGAGGCAATGGCCTAGTGGTATTATCACTACATCATTAATCCAGAAACTCAGCTAATGGATTCAAATCTCACCATGGCAGATGGTGAAATTTGAATTCAATAAAAAATGTCTGGAATTAAGAATCTACTAATGACCATGAAATCATTGCCGATTATCGGAAAAACTCGTCTGGTTATGGAAGTGGATATGGAAGTGACTTTTAAGGGGCGTCTTGACAAGTACATGAGTGAGATAGGAGAGAGGGATATGGTCCCCGGAAGTGTAAGGGATTTCAGTTAAGTTGGGCAACATAGTCGGTGGAGGGCTGAAGGGTCTGTTCCTGTGCTGTAATTTTCTTTGTTCTTTGTTCTTTAATGTCCTTTAGAAAAGGAAATCTGCCATCCTTACCTGGTCTGGCCTACATGTGACTCCAGAGCCACAGCAATACGGTTCACTCTCAATTGCTCTCCAAGGGTAGCTAGGGATGGGCAATAAATACTGGCCAGTCAGCAAATTAAAAAAAAAGTTGTGTGAATTCTTGGTAACTGTGAGAGGATTGCTTGCAGTAGTTATGAACAATATTCCCTCTAAGCTATATGAGTATGTGGCCATGCAACAGTCCAGAATATTTTATTCGCTACATGAAAGCATAGCAGTGAACAAAATAGCAGGAGCCTTTAAAGGGACTGCACAGTGCAATGCACAGGCTGTGCGCAGTATGAAAACATTGGTTATGTAAATTAATTAATATTTCTGGCACAATTCCAAATCACAACCTCTGGTTTTGCAGAGATGTCCACTTTGGTCTATCAACTACTGGGATGAAAAATGTGTGATTACAACCAGAAGAAGAAAATCTTGAGAAGTCAGTGATTAAATCAAAACATTTATTTAATTTTAAAAAGAGGTCCTGTAGGTCTTATGAGGAATAGTTGAAGGAGCTGGGGCTTTTCTCTTTAGAGCGGAGGAGGATGAAAGGCGAGTTAATAGATATTTGTAAGATGATGAGTGGACATTCAGAGAGTATTACCTTGGGTGGATGTACCTGTTACAAGGGAGCTCATAGTAGGAGATATCATGGTAGAAGATGTAGAGGGATATCCCAGGTAGGTTTTTTACTGAGAGAGTGGTTGGGGTGTGGAATGCACTGCCTGCTGTGATAGCGGAGTCGGACACTTTAAGAACTTTCAAGCAGTTATTGGATAGGCACATTGAGCACACCGGAAAGATAGGGAGTGAGATAGCTTGATCTTGGTTTTAGACAAAGCTTGGCACAACATTGAGGGCCGAAGGGCCTATACTTTGCCGTATGTTTCTATGTTTATGTCATTAACAGAAGATGCTTCACTGACCTTGTCAATCTGAATTTCTAATACTTTAACCAAGCTGAAAACGCAACATGTTAATATGTATATCAGCAAGCGTGTACTGTGGTCGAACTTGCTGAAAAATATTCCGACCTACTTTTGATTCTAGTGTCAGTATTAAATCACTTTAAATCTCAGGATGTTGAAGCGCATGAATGTGATGCAAAATTGCTTCACAGTATTCCATTCAATTCACGAGCAAATGCATTAGCTTCAGAAATCTCCTCCATCTCCACTGCATTTCCATTTAATTTATTTTGTTTCATTTCTTTATATCTTATTAATCCATTTTTATTATTTTATATTCTTGTTATTATTTTTAATTTCAATTCCTTCCATCATTTCATTTGTCCACTCTTAAACCTTGTTTCTCTCCCCCCCCCACACTACAGTGATCTTTCACTTGCTTTAGGTTGTCTTTTGACACTCTGCACCTTAGTTCTGCCATTTACATGTTCCAGTCTCTTAATGGACACTGTTAGTACCATTCTCAGCCTTTATCACCATAACTTACATTTCCTTTGTTTTTTTGCATGACATCTTAATACATAAAACAAGCCCTTCCTCTCTATAAATCTTGTTATGTCTTTGTCTTCAGCTCTGACGAAGGGTCATCCAGACTCAAAACCTTAGCCTTATTTTCTCTCCACAGATACTGTCAGACCTGCTGAGATTTTCCAACGCTTTCTGTTTTTGTTAATTTTAATGCTAATGATTCCACTTATTTAGCTTAAATTTATGGGTGGCATGGTGGTATAGCAATTAGCACTGCTGCCTCATAGTGCCAGGGACCCGGGTTTGATTCCTGGCTTGGGTCACTGTCTGTTCTAAGTCTGCATGTTCTCCCCATATCTGTATGGGTTTCCTCCAGATGGTCCAGTTTCCTCCCACAGTCCAAAAAGATGTGCTGGTTAAGTGCATTGGCCATGTAAATTCTCCCTCCTGCGTATATCTGAATAGCCAATGGTGTATGGAGACTAGGGGATTTTCACAGTAGCTTCATTGCAGTGCTAAACGTAAGCCTATTTGCAACAATAAGAAATAAATTTCAAACTTCTCCTCTTTGCTGTTTCCCTGGACTAGTGCAGCATTCGTTGACCAGGAATGCAGGCAGTTAAGCTGCTCCCATGCTGGTAGCAATACCATTCTGAGGTGAGTGTGACTGGCATGCCTTTAATCATGAGTGGAAAACTCTCTTGCCATGTAGAAAATGAGGTCCAAGCTATTTGAGCTCTGGGGCCATATTTATATCTCGTTGCCTCACCTTTTGGCTGTGTTGGGGATGGGATTGTTATGTAGAAGGAGGGGGAGCTGCTTTCTGCACAACCCCTCAAGCGTTTGAAAATGTTGTCCCTTCAGGAACAAATTCAGTAACAATCCTTTTCCCAGGCCAAAGCTGTATATGTTAGGTGGATTAGCCATGCTAAGTTGCCCCTTAGGGTCTCAAAATGTGTAGGGGGATTTGTGGACTAATTGTGGCGATAGGGCGGGGAGAGCCTGCAAGTGTTGGCTCAATAAGATGGCCTACCGGAGAGTCAGTGCAGACTTGATGGGCCGAATGGCCTCCTTCTGCACTGTAGGGATTCTATGATTCAGCAGCAGCAACAAATTAAGCGCAGGGAGATTTCCTTTGTTTGATATGTCTGACAACATTTTAAATGGATATTTGATATGATTCTGTGACATGTGGTGAACAGGTTAAATCTTCTCACGACGTCCTTGAAAATGGCCCATTATTCTGAAAGAGCCCGAACAAAGACCATCACTACCTTTTTGCCACTTGCCAAGTAATCGCTGGCACTGTCAAGCTGGATAGTGTCTCCTTGTCCCTTCGCCTCCCTTGTACAATTCAGAAATAGCTATTTTTCACACATGTAACAGGACTATCTATCGGATTACAGGCTGACAGGGCAAGATAGGGGGAAAGGGAGGATAGAATGCTGTAAACTACATTTAAAACAGGCTTGCTTTCTAAGACAGGATGAATAAGCTGACAGCAGTGGCAGTGAAGAGATTACACAGAATCTTCACACGTCCATCTCAGAGGATTTCAGGTGATTTGCTTCAATTTATTTCGGGGTACAAAATTTAATGCACACTCCCAGCAATTCAGTCATGACTGCTGGATAACCCAGAGTGATTGCACCACATTCTGAACATATTTCCTTCTCTTTTGCAAGGACTGGAGGCAGCAGGCACTACTGGAAGGGCACAGGTGTGCCTGCGTGCTGTAACCCTCATGAGGCAGAATGTGACAGTGGCACAATGTTTAACACTGCTGCCTCACAGCACCAGGAACATGGGTTCGATTCCGGCAGTGGGTCACCGTCTCTATGGAATTTGCACATTCTCCCTGTGTCTGCATGGGTTTCCTCCAGGTGCTCAGGTTTCCTCCCACAGTCCAGAGTTGTATAGGTTAGGCAGATTGGCCATGCTAAATTTCCCCTTAGTGTCAAAGATGTCTAGGTTAGATGGATTAACCATGGTGCATACACAGGGTTAAGGAGAATGGGACACAGGGGAAGACCTGAATAGACTGCTCTTTTGGAGAGTTGGTACAAAGTCAATGGGCTAAATGGCCTCCTTTTGTACTGTAGGGATTCTATAATAATATATTATTGAATCATTGACAAAAGATGTGACCAATGGCAGATTTGAAACCATTGAACAATGTGGTACCTTCTAACCTAATCCTCCATTCCACATCCTTTCTCATCCTGCAATCTCTTTGGAGTTGCAAGTTGCAGGTAATGTAATGGTCTAAGCATGCAGCTTTTCCCATCCCTTCCCTCTTCTCCCATCCTCCCCCACTGCATCACAAGCTTACTTTTGTGCTTTTTCCCTTTAGATACCCAAGAGATGCAACCTGGCTATATAGTGGAGGGACAGCAAAAAGGCGGTAGTGGTAAAGGCACACACTTTCACACTCATCCACCAGTTTAATTCAGATGACATGTTAGAGGCACTAGTCATGGTCTGTGCATGGTGAAGCACTGGTCAAGAATGGCCTGCAGCCAGGGTTGGGGGGCAATGATACTCCTAAAGGTGCCAGCTCATTCGAGGGCAAGTTGTTCTGAGTTTCCACCGCAGAGGACTCAGATGAATACTCTAATGGGAAAGCCTACAGGTTGTGCTAAAAGATCTGCACAAGCAAATGTTTGGTGCTCTGAGGAGCCTCCATAATGGCAGAGTTCAGTGCAAAGGGACCCACAGGAGTCCAGCATTAATTTGGTACTGGGCTTTGTGTAGAGCTTGGGAAACTATCCCTTCCATCACGGAAGTGATGGGTAGCTCCATTTGCACATTTGTGGGTCCAACCATGATCAGTGTCGTGCAGGGTGACATAGCAGTGTAGTTATCATGCGTGGCATTGCAGAGCAACATTAGGACATGGCAGATAATGAAATCTGTTCGCAATAAAAATCTAGAATTAAACATCAAATGGTGGCCATGAAACCATTGTCAATTGCTGTACAAACCTGTCTGGTTCACTAATGTCCCTTTAGGGAAGATAATCTGCTGCCCTTACCAGGTCTGGCCTACATGGCATAGTGGTTAGCACTGCCACCTCACAGCCTCAGGTTCAATTCTGGTCTCAGGTTACTGTCTGTGTGAAGTTTGCACTTTCTATGAATATAGTGTTCAGTTCTGGTCACCACACTACCAGAAGGATGTGGAAGCTTTGGAGAGGAGACAGAAAAGATTTGCCGGGATGTTGCCCTGTATGGAGGGCATTAGCTATGAGGAAAGGTTGGAGAAATTTAATTTGTTCTCACTGAAATGATGGAGGTTGAGAGGTGACCTGCAAGAAGTCTACAAGATTATGATGGGCATCGACAGAGTGGATAGTCAGAAGTTTTTTCCCAGGGTGGAAGAGTCAGTTACAGGGGGCATAGATTTAAGGTGCAAGGGGCAAGGTTTAAAGGAGATGTACAAGGCACGTTTTTATACAGAGGGTGGTGGGTGCCTGGAACTTGCTGCCGGGAGAGGTGGTGGAAGCAGATAGGATAGTGACTTTTAAGGGGCAACTTGACAAATACATGAATAGGATGGGAATGGAAGAGTAAAGGGTTTTAGTTCAATTGGATAGCATGGTCGGTGCAAGCTTGGAGGGCCAATGGGCCTGTTCCTCTGCTATAATTTTCTTTGCTCTTTGTTCTCCCTATGTCTACATGGTTTCCTGCGGATGCTCCGGTTTTGTCCCATGGTCCAAAAATGTGTGGGTGAGGTTAATTGGCCATACTGTGTTGACCCTAGTGTCAGGGGTTTTAGCAGGATAAATGTATGGGATTATGGGAATAGGACCACACGTATTGTGAGATTGTTGTCGGTACAGACTCTATGTGGCCCCCTATGATTCTATGTGACTCCAGAGCCACAGCAATGTGGTTGACTGCTAACTGACCCTGTGAAATGGTTGAGTAAGATGCTCAGTTCAAGGGGCAATTAAGAATGGGCAACAAATGCAGACCCAGCCAGCGACATCCACACCCCATGTCTGGAGGCATGGTCAGTGGTTAGCAGTGCTGCCTCATAGCTCCAGGCATCCAGGCTTGATTCCCAGATTGGGTCACTGTCTGTGCAGAGTCTGCACCTTCTCCCTGTGTCTGCATGGTTTCCCCCCGGGTGCTCTGGTTTCTTCCCACAGTCCAAGGATGTACAAGTTAAGTGTATTGGCCGTGCTAAATTCTCCCTCAGCGTACCTGAACAGGTGCTGCAGTGTGGCCGCCAGGGGATTTTCACAGTAACTTCATTGCAGTGTGAATGTAAACCTACTTGTGACTAATAAATAATTTTAAAAAAGAATGAAAGCTCCGGAGAACGATGCACTTGTTTTCAAGAACCAATTTTTTTTTTCCCATCCTTTCACCTCTGTTAGCTTGTTTCATCCAGGGGAGGATAACCGCTCAGGTTTATAGAACTGCACTGGAGCGTCAAGGAGCTTCTTCTGAGCAAGAGAATGGGAAAGGGGCAATCACAACACATAATACGTATTGATAATGGTTGAAGAAAAAAAATTAGCGATAAGGGTGTGATGGGGTTAACTTGGCTGAAAGGAGCATTGTTTTCAGCTGAAAAGGAAAGGGACCTATTCATTGATGGGGTGTGGGTGGAGAAGCAGTAACACTCTCGCAGGACCACCAGTCTTAAATCCTCCCTACATTGCTGGATGGCAGAACTTTCACTCAGAAAGTCTGTAGTGATCATTTAAGTTATTTTCCCACAGAATCATCTGCCACAATAAAGTGTCTGTTTCTCATCAGCACGGGCATCCCCTGAGTCTCAGTAACATTATCAGCTCCAGAAGATCTTGGTGTCACCACTCTTAAGAAGTGTCCAGCCAGTTCATTTGCTTCACAAGCAATACATGAAATTCCCGAGGAAGAGAATCAAAGCTTTAAAAAATTTTTTTTTAAAGTGTATTTATTAGTGTCACAAGTAGGCTTACATTTAACATTGCAGTGAAGTTACTGTGAAAATTCCCAAGTCGTCACACTCCAGTGCCTATTCAGGTATCACTGAGGGAGAATTTGGCATGGTGAACGCACCTAACAAGCATGATTTTTGCAGTGTGGAAGGAAATCGGAGCATCCGGAGGGAACCCACACAGACAAGGGGAGAATGTGCAGACTCCGCACAGTGACCCAAGCTGGGAATCGAACCTGGGTCCTCGATGCTGTGCGGCAGCAATGCTGCTCCTAATCCTAGCTCTTCCCAATATCCAGTTGTAACTATTTTGCTTTAGTTCCAAACAATATGCTGAAAATTTCATCTCTATTATGCCGCTGTCGGTTATTATTCCACAGACGACTTCTGTTGGAAAATAATAATTATTTTTGAGTTAAATTCTTTCTGATTTTGACACAGTTACACTGATGTCACAGGTGACACTCCTTTTAAGGATTGTACACCTGAACAGATAAATTTGGAATTTTGAAACTATCTGAATTGCATGTGAATGTATTTTGTGTGCATTTTTACTTAATTAATTGAGGCTTCGCCAAATTGGGATTTTTCATTGCGATATTGAGATTGCCAGCCTGCTACCCATGACTTGCTGTGCCAGCAAGGTAAGATTCTCATCATTGGAGTATCCTCAGAAGAAGAGAGTACCTCTGGTTGTAGCTTAGCTTCTGGGACCTCGTAGAATCCCTACAGTATGGAGGGAAGCTATTTGGCCCATCGAGTCTCCACCGACCACAATCCCACCCAGGCCCTATTCCCGTAACCCCACCCATTTGCCCTGCTAATCCTCCTGACACTAAGGGTCAATTTAACATGGCCAATCCACCTAACCCTCATATCTTTGGACTGAAACCGGAGCACCCAGAGGAAATCCTTGCAGACACAGGGAGAATGTGCAAACTCGATACACAGACAGTCAACCCTGGACGGAATTGTATCTGGGATCCTGTGAGGCAACAGTGCTAAGCATGGTGCCACTGTGTCACCCTGCATAAACTTAGTGTAACTTCCTTCACGGTGGTGTCCATGTTTAGTGTGTTTGCTTGCATATAGAGGTGGAATTTTATTCTTCCATTGTAGCGTTCCAAATTGTATACGAAGAGACTGTTTTTGGAGTTTGCGAGGAAACTAAAGCAGCATAATGTTAATAGCGGGTTAGGCCTCAGTTAGCTTGTTTTCCAGTTTTCTAGCCTGAGGCTAACACATTCCTGTCTCTTTTACAACTCCCTTATTCTCTGCTCAGTGTCAGTTTAGACACTGTTTTCTCTCAGCTGATTGCTTTGTCGGTTGTTTGCATTTCAGCTGTTGGAACACAGCAGCAGGCCCCAGCAGAAGGCTGACATGACAGAGCCTCTTCACTCAGATCCACTGTTTTTTTGCATCTGGCGTAAGAAAGCCACAGTTTCACTGCACTCGGTCTGAAGGCCTTTTGCAGAAGTAACTGTTGTTTACTTTTCTTCTGGTTTTCAAATATTTTGTGACATTCTTCTGCAACAATCAAGGCGATCGCTCTCGGCTGCTAACCAACTTCTCCCGAGTAGAAGGTTGCAGGCACGTGGTCATTCGGCAAGAACAGGGTCAGGCTTGATTGCCGTGTTCGCCCATGTTTGACTCACATGTTGACACTGCTTACAACAGCTCAAACAACATACCAAAGGGCTGCTGGCATTAGTGCAAGAAACTCTGCGAACTGGATTTGGGAGCAGGGAAGGGGGATGGAGAGAGGTAGAGGTGCTTGAAAAGGTGGGTGGGGCAAATGCATTTGAGAAGTTTTATTCTGTTTTTATCTCTCCCCTACCCCATGTGGTAGAGAGGCACAATGGTTAACACTGCTGCTCACAGGGACCCAAGTTCAGTTTCTGGCTGGGTCACTCTTTGTGTGGAGTTTACATGTCCTCCCCCCGTGTCTGTGTGGGTTTCCTGTGGGTTCTCTGGTTTTGTCCCACAGTCCGAAACACAAAGAACAAGAACAAAGAAAATTACAGTGCAGGAACAGGCCCTTCAGCCCTCCAAGCATGCATCGACCATATTGCCTGACTTAACCAAAAGCCCCCTATCCTTCCAGGGACCATAATGCTCTATTCCCATTCTGTTCATGTTTTTGTAAAGACAGCCCTTAAAAGTCACTACTGTATCTGCTTCCACTACCTCCATGACAACGAGTTCCAGGCATCCATCACCCTCTGTATAAAAACTCTGCCTCGTACATCTTGTTTAAACCTTGCCCCTCGTGCTTTAAAGCCGTACCCCCTAGTAATTGACTCTTCCACCCTGGGAAAAAGCTTCTGACTATCCATTCTGTCTATGCCCCACATAATCTAGTAGACTTCTATCAGTCGCCCCTCAACCTCCGTCATTCCAGTGAAAGCAAACAGAGTTTCTCCAATCTTTCCTCATAGCTAATGCTCTCCATACCAAGCAACATCCTGATAAATCTTTTCTGTACCCTCTCCAAAGCCATTACATCCTTGTGGTAGTGTGGTGACCAGAATTGAACACTATATTCCAAGTGTGGCCGAACTAAGGTTCTATAAAGCTGCAACTCGACTTGCCAGTTTTTAATGGCCAATGAAGGCGAATATGCCATATGTCTTGTTGACTACCTTCTCCAGCTGCATTGTCACTTACAGTGACCTGTGTATCTGTACTCCCAGATCCCTTTGCCTGTTAGGTGCATTGACCATGTTAAATTCTCGCTCAGTATTCCTGAACAGGCAGCGGAGTGTGGCGACTTGGGGATTTTCACAGTAGCTTCAGTGTTAATATACTGTAAAAAGTCTCACAACTCCAGGTTAAAGTCTATCAGGTGAGTGATGAAGGGGCAGTGCTTCAAAAGCTTGTGATTCCAAATAAACCCATTGAATTTGAATCTGGTGTAGTGAGTCTTCTCACTGTGCCTACTCCAGTCCAAAGTCGACATTTCCACATCAGTGTTAATATAAGTCTGCTTGTGACACTAAAATATAATTAAAGTAAATTATCTACAACTTTGTATTTCCCTCAATAACTTCACCAATTAATGGTTTTGATTGCGAGCTGGAGTCCTTCACTTCCCTTGTAGAGCACACCAGTGCATTTGCTGTCCAATCCTTTTGTGCAGTTGCAGAAATATTGTAATAAAATTTTCCAATGAATTTGAAAATCCATGACCAGACCCTTCCAATTTTCACAGTTTTGACTGCACAGAATTAAATCCATTTTGTAAAGGCAAAAATCAAAGCTTCTTTTGCTGCAGTCATCATTTAATCTGCACTGTTCTAAAGTTACATTTATTTTCTATATTTAAAGTAAAAAAAACTCGAATATATCCCTGACAGAAAGTGCAACAGTTTAACCGTTTATTCCCTGGTTATAGGCCGAAACTGGATTCCTGTTTCCCTGGATTGATGATGTAAATTCATGAATTTAGTTTCTATCAGCAAAGCGGATAATGTTTGGTATGTCACTCTTTGGAAAATAGCTGTGCCGTATGTACTTTCCATTATCCACCACTGACATCCTTCTCTTTAATCCACATAACAACTGAGCATTTGTTTTTAAAACAGAGCAAAAACTGCTAATTGGATTTTTCCCAAAAATCACAGGTGACTTCCTCTCATTTGATTTGACTTTTCTTGTGAAAAGGAAGCTGGCTATTGAATCACTGATCAGTATTGGCTAAAATACCATGGAGAAAGGAAAACAAAATACATTGTTACAGTTGGGACAAAAAGAAATAGTTCTGTATCATAACTAAGATTTTTTGCATATGTGTTGGTTTAAGAATATGAACTGAACCGATAAGTTACCCACATTTTTGGTTCCAATGCGGTTCAACGTTATCACTGCTGGACAGTGTTATCTGTTTGAACATGGGCTGCTTGGGATAAATATTTCCTTTTTTTATGGCTGGCAATCAGTCTGGTTTTCTCAGACCACTTTAGAATGGGCTTGGATTGGTCGTAATCTGTTTCTTTATTCAGATTACATCTCAGCATGAATCATCTCAGGATGCTGTTTTGTGTTGATGGCACCATATGTTTGCAAGTTGTTGTAGTAACACTCGGAGAAGAATTTAATATTGGTTAATGGAATGTGCATGTGAGTGCAACTCAGCATAGTCGCATGCCAAGTATTTTTGCAGAAAGCTACATACCAAACACTATGGGAAAATGAATGTCACCTGGTCATTGCACCAGGGACCTGATGTTTGATTCTAGCTTTGGGTGCTGTGTGGCTGTTTCCCTGTGTCTGCATGGGTTTCCTTGGAGAACTCTGGTTTCCTCCCACAGTCCAAAGATGTGCAGGTTGGATGGAGTGGCCATGCTAAGCTACCCCTTAGTGCACCAAGATGTGTAAATTAGGTGGATTGGCCATGCTGAATTACTCTAGTTGTCCCAAAATGTGTAGGTTAGGTGGATTGGCCATGCTAAACCACCCCTTAGTGTCCCAAGATGTGTAAGTGAGGTAGATTGGCCGTACTAAATTGCCCCTTATGTCCCAAAATGCGTAGGTTAGGTGGATTGGCCAAGGTAACTGCAAGGGTTTACAGAGATAGGGGGAATGGGGTAGACTTAGGCAAGTTTCGGAGATTTGGTGCAGACTTGATGGGCCAAATAGTCTCCTTTTGCACTTCAGGGTATCTATAGTTCCATGTTCATTTAAGAATTGAGAGTTTGGTATTGTCATTATTGGGATAGAATGTTTATATATATCTGCACAATATTTGACTGGGGATGAAGGGTCGGGAAGGTGGGGGTACCTACTGCTGATCAAAAGTAGAAGGTCGGATACCGTCTATTTTTCACCAGTCAAGACCCCTATGGCCAAAAGGACTGTCAGCTCAGCCATGCCACTCACACTGCTTATAATTACACAATTTCATCGGGAGGCCAGAAATTGGAGCACTCTGTCCAGTCCCCAGTTACCCATAGGGAGCCATTTGCTATCACCAGCAGAGTGTAACTGGATTGAGGGGGTGTGGAGGAGGGCAGTATTGGCTGCAATTACAAAATAGCAACAACTGCATGTATTTATACAGCATCTAGGAAAATATTCCAGGGTGCTTCATAGGAGTCTTATTAAACAACATTTCCAAGTGGAAATGGTCTTATTTGTTTTCATTTAGAGGTTCTTCTTAAAAACTAAATTTTCAGAGGGTTGTTAGAAATATTATTCATACAATGCAGATGGAAGCCATTTGGCCTTTTGAGTCTGCACTGACTACAATTCCATTCAGGCCCTATCTCTGTAACCTCACATCTTTACCCCACTAATCGCTCTAACCTACACATCCCAGGACACTAAGGGCAAGTTAGCATGGCCAGTCAACCTAACCTGCACATCTTTGGACTGTGGGAGGAAACTGGAGCTGCCAGAGGAAACACACACACAGACATGGAGAGAATGTACAAGCTCCACACAGACAGTGACCCAAACCAGGAATCGAGCCCGGGTCCTTGGTGCTATGAAGTAACAGTGCTAACCACTGCACCACTGTGCTGCCTTATAAAGGGGGACAGACTAAACTTAAAATGCTCTATATTTTAGATTTTTTTTAGAGTAATTCTTTTTTTAAAATATATACATTTCTGTTTAACTTCCCAGTTCAAATATAAAGCTAAACATTGTAAATCTGAAAGAAAAGTCATAACCAAAATGGGAGATATTCTGCCTGTCTGTCAATTATAATAAAGCGATGGGGATAGGTTTAACATATGTAAACTTTTTATTGGAATTGAACATTAAAATGGAAGATGTGTCTTTTGTAGGTTAAAAGAGTGACGTTATGTGATGGGAGCAGGAGAGGCTTGGGGGGGGAAGAGACACAACTGGTACTCCAGCTACTGGGAGGAAATTAATGTGTTGAATGACCTAGAAATGGTTTAATGAAGAAATGGCAACCTGTTGAAAAATATAGAGTATTGTCCTCAGAGAGGCAATGCTAAGGAAAATATATCGAAACACATGTGGTGATTCGGGAAAACTTTGTACCTCTCTCCTCTCACCTTAAAGCTATGCCCTCTAGTTTTAGACCCCCCAACCATTAGAAAAAGATATTGACTTTCTAGCTGATCTATGTCCTTCATTATTTTACAGACTTCTATAAGATCACCCCTCTTCCTTCTATGCTCCAAAGGAAAAAGTCCCAAAGCTTATAACTTTGAGTTATAAGCCTTTCCTTATAACTCAAACCATGAAGTCCTGGTAGCGTCCTAGTAAATCTTTTCTGCACTCTTTCTATTTTAAGAATATCCTTTCTATAATAGGGTGACCAGAACTATACACAATATTCCAAGTGTGGCCTTACCAATATCTTGTAAAACTTCAGCAAGACACCCCAACTCCTGTATTTAATGTTCTGACCAATGAAACAAAGCATGCCAAATGCCTTCTTCACCACTCTATCCACCTGTGACTCGACTGTCAGGGAGCTATAAATCTCTATCCCTAGATCTCTTTGTTCAGTAATTCTCCATGATCAAAGTCACACTAGCTTTTCTTTGAATGTAAGACATGCTTCTGCCTTAATGTATCACAGAAAACGTCAAGAAACTGTGATAAATTAAGACAGAAGCATGTCTTACATTCAAAGAAAAGTCAGCGTGACTTTGACAATTGAGAATTACAGAACAAAGAGATTTAGCGATACAGGTTTATAGCTCCATGACAGTGGAGTCACAGGTGGATAGGGTGGTGAAGAAGGTGTTTGGCATACTTGGTTTCTTTGGTCAGAACATTGAATACAGGAGTTGGGACATCTTATTCAAGTTGTACAAGATATTGGTAAAGCCACATTTGGAATATTGTGTATAGTTCTGGTCACCCTATTGTAGAATGGATATTATTAAACTAGAAAGAGTGCAGCAAAGATTTACTACGATGCTATCGGGACTTGATGGTTTGAGTTATAAGGAGAGACTGGATAGGCTGGGACTTTTTTCTCTGGAGCATAGAAGGAAGAGGGGTGATTTTATAGAGGGCTATAAAATAATGAGGGCATAGATCAGGTACAAAGTCAATATATTTACCCAAATGTAGAGATTCTAAAACTAGAGGGCATAGGTTTAAGGTGAGAGGGGAGAGATACAAAAGTGTCCAGAGGGGCAATTTTTTCACATAGGGTGATAAATGTCTGGAACGAGCTGCCAGAGATAGTAAAGGCGGGTACAATTTTGTCTTTTAAAAAGCATTTAGACAGTTGCATGGGCATAATGGGTAGAAGGGGATATGGGCCAAATGCAGGCAAATTGGGGAGAAGGGCCTGTTTCCATGCTAGAAACCTCTATGACTCTATGGTTTAAGGAACGTGCCTTAGGGATAGCAACACAGGGAAAAAAACTAAACTGAATGGATTACTCCTTCAATTTCTGGGACTGGTGCAGTACAAGACTACCTGGTAACGCTGCATACTTCATTTATATTACTGCTGTTTGGATCTGCAATCTGTTTGAAATCAGAGATGATATTTTGATAAAGCAACATGGAATGACATGGAATATAATTAAGGCAGCTCCCAAGAATTTGTGTGCAGATGAATATTACTGCTGCAGCTTGTCTTCATTTGCTAATGCGTGGACACGGACTTCAAATGAATTGACATGTGGCCACTAACAATGCTGTAATTGCCTTGGCTATTATTTAGCAGCTTTGTTATGCTGTCATTTTAAATAAGCAAATAAAAAAAGAAATGAATTTCTCAATCTTAAAGTGGAAGGTAAAATTGAGATTTATTAAATTGACCTTTCAGCTATTTTGCGCTGAATTGTGACACAAATGGTTTGGAACTAACCAACTGACATTGAAATAGGTATTAATATTTGAATAGACAAGCCTATAAGCATTTAACAGACAGCTTTTGGTGATAGAATCAGATTATCTGAGACTTGTTCTGAAGAGATGGGATGGATTGAACTCTCCATTTTTACAGTGTCTCATTCTCCACCCCTGTCCACTGCCACCTGAGTGTTTTGGAGCTCCTGTCTCTCCCTCATTTTTAATTCCTCAGGCCTGTGCTCAGTCTCCACCTCTATTGCTCTTGCTTCTACTGGTGAAGCTATCACTATTTGCCTGCATAGTCACCATGAACTTGTGTTCCTTTCTATGTTGGAAAGTATGAAGGACAGAGAATGATTCTAACTTGTAGCTCTTTCACGTGCTGTTATTTCATTTTTGATTCATTTCGCTGTTTTATTTAATTCAACAGTTCTCTGTTTTCATTTTATCTGTGTAGGCAGGCGGAGAGTTTCTTGGATTCTGCTCCAAGTGACTCTCCAAGTAATTTGCTCCAGGAGGAAATCACACACCTTAGGCTGTGTAGAACTTTAGATTGGTCAGTGGTCAGAGATCAGAGAGACTGAGTACAAGTCAGGCAGGTTTGGGAACCACAGAATGTATTGATGGAGGAACCTTGGCTTCTGTCTTTGAGAAAGTGGAATGTGAGATATTGCAATGCATGTGGATGAGGAGCTGAACTGCAGAATGGATGGGTAAACTGACTAACATTATGGTGCAGGAAACCATTCAAGTGGGGGAAGGGAAAAGTCATGGGATTGTGACAGATGACATTATGGTCATGGGGAACAGATCCAATTCTCTGCAATTGTGACCGCGAGTTCCCAGGGTTTTAATGCTTATCTGGTGCCGGGGTTAAATGCATCTCTTTGTGGCTGGAGACAAACTTGGAGTGACAAAGCATGCGGTCCTGTCGTAGTGCTGCTTCACATAGGAATTAATGCTATAGGTAAAATTATAGAATCCGTCCAGTGCAGAAAGAAGCCACTCGGCCCATCAATTCTGCACCGACAATAATTCCACCTAGGCTTTATCCCTGTAATGCCACATATTTACCCGCTAATCCAGCTTATGCATCCTGGGCCACTAAGGGCAATTTAGCATGGCCAATGCACCTAACCCGCACATCTTTGGACTGTGGGAGGAAACCGGAGCACCTGGAAAATGCAACAATGTTCTGCTGAGTGAGTTTAATACTTAAGGGTGCAAATAAAATGTAGAACATCAAGGGTAATCATCTCATTGATCATTCCTTGAGCCATGTCCTACTGATTGGCATGGAGTGAAGCAGATTAGTGAATGAAATATGTGCCTCAAAGAGTAGAGTGGGAAGAAGGGGTTTCGATTCAGGATGTACCTGAACCAGTACCAGGGAAAGAGGGTGTCTTTTCTTTGGGGATGGGCTCCAGTTAAGCACGACTAGGATTGATCAGTGTTCTGATCTGGGTCTGTGGATAAAGCTTTCAATTAATTGCACAATACCTCAGTATGGGGCGCAATTAATTCTTTTTGCAATCTCATCTCTGCATCATTATTCAATGAGCGCTGGGAGGTCCTAAACGAGAATACATTACTTCTAAAAAACCTGGCTATAATTGTTCTGCAGTTCTAAATTACTTGAATATTGTCAATGCTATGATAATCATCATAACACTTGTAGCAATCAAACTATGGGGAGCCTTTGTTTGCAGACAGGTAAAGGCATTGTTACTGTTTGAAAAGAAAACACTTTCAATGCCTTCAACACTTCATGGTTGCCTGAATCTAAGTGCAATATGAACAAGACAAATCAGCATGTTTAGAAAGAAATAGTTATATCAATCACTTGATCATGGCCAGGCTACAAATGAACTGAAAAATGAACAATATTAACCTGCTTCACGTTATGGTCAGCAGGTCCGGCTTGAACTCTGACTTTCTGTTGCAGCGGCTAAGTCGAAGGAAAGTCAGTGACAGACACTTCATTGTAGCTGCAGTTTGGGGAATATAGGTTGATCTGTACATTAATTGCCGTTCCCAGATGCTCATATAAAAAACATTGGCAGGGCCTTTAGGAGATTGTACATTTTTGTTAACTGTAAAACATATTTCTGTCTGAAGGGAAGAAGAAGAATAGAAACCAGTTTTATTATCCTGTCAGCAATCCATTGACTTCAAATTGTGCACTTTCCTGCATAAGTTAAACACTGCGAATGGAAAGCAGTGAGTGCCAGCTAGTTATTGGAAAGGACACAGCTGCTCTTGTGAATGTTTATGGGAGAGAGGATGGTTCCCGCAAAGCTCTTCATATGGCAGCTTTCTGAATTTGACCAGATTTAGTGAAGTAAGGGAAAAAGGCCAGGTGTTTCACAACATGTAGGAAATCAGTAAGTGATTGGTCAGTAGGTGAGTTAGTCAGTAGGCGAGTTAGTCAGTAGGTGAGTTAGTCAGTAAGTGAGTTAGTCAGTAAGTGAGTTAGTCAGTAGGTGAGTTAGTCAGTAGGCGAGTTAGTCAGTAGGCGAGTTAGTCAGTAAGTGAGTTAGTCAGTAGGTGAGTTAGTCAGTAGGTGAGTTAGTCAGTAGGTGAGTAAGTCAGTAGGTGAGTTAGTCAGTAAGTGAGTTAGTCAGTAGGTGAGTTAGTCAGTAGGTGAGTTAGTCAGTAGGCGAGTTAGTCAGTAGGTGAGTTAGTCAGTAGGTGAGTTAGTCAGTAGGTGAGTTAGTCAGTAGGCGAGTTAGTCAGTAAATGAGTTAGTCAGTAAGTGAGTTAGCCAGTAGGCGAGTTAGTCAGTAGGCGAGTTAGTCAGTAAGTGAGTTAGTCAGTAGGCGAGTTAGTCAGTAGGTGAGTTAGTCAGTAGGTGAGTTAGTCAGTAGTGAGTTAGTCAGTAGGTGAGTTAGTCAGTAGGCGAGTTAGTCAGTAGGTGAGTTAGTCAGTAGGCGAGTTAGTCAGTAAATGAGTTAGTCAGTAAATGAGTTAGTCAGTAGGCGAGTTAGTCAGTAGGTGAGTTAGTCAGTAAGTGAGTTAGTCAGTAGGTGAGTTAGTCAGTAGGCGAGTTAGTCAGTAAATGAGTTAGTCAGTAGGCGAGTTAGTCAGTAGGCGAGTTAGTCAGTAAGTGAGTTAGTCAGTAGGTGAGTTAGTCAGTAGGTGAGTTAGTCAGTAGGTGAGTTAGTCAGTAAGTGAGTTAGTCAGTAGGTGAGTTAGTCAGTAGGTGAGTTAGTCAGTAGGCGAGTTAGTCAGTAAGTGAGTTAGTCAGTAAGTGAGTTAGTCAGTAGGCGAGTTAGTCAGTAGGTGAGTCATTAGTCAGTAGGACATAGAGTTAGTCGTAATGAGTTAGTCAAGGCGAGTTAGTCAGTAGGGAGTTAGTCAGTAAGTGAGTTAGTCAGTAGGTGAGTTAGTCAGTAGGCGAGTTAGTCAGTAGGTGAGTAGTCAGTAGGGAGTTAGCCAGTAGGTGAGTTAGTCAGTAGGCGGTTAGTCAGTAAGTGAGTTAGTCAGTAGGTGAGTTAGCCAGTAGGTGAGTTAGTCAGTAGGTGAGTTAGCCAGTAGGTGAGTAAGTCAGTAGGTGAGTTAGTCAGTAGGTGAGTTAGCCAGTAAGTGAGTTAGTCAGTAGGTGAGTTAGTCAGTAGGTGAGTTAGCCAGTAAGTGAGTTAGTCAGTAGGTGAGTTAGTCAGTAGGTGAGTTAGTCAGTAGGCGAGTAAGTCAGTAGGCGAGTTAGTCAGTAGGTGAGTAAGTCAGTAGGTGAGTAAGTCAGTAGGTGAGTAAGTCAGTAGGTGAGTTAGTCAGTAGGTGAGTTAGTCAGTAAGTGAGTTAGCCAGTAAGTGAATTAGTCAATAGTTGAGTTTGTCAGTGGTTGAGTTAGCCACCAGTGAGTTAGTTAGTAAGTGAGTTAGTCAATAAGTGAGTTAGTCAATAGTTGAGTTAGTCAGTAGGTGAGTTAGCCAGTAGCTGGGTTAGCCAATGGATGGGTTAGCCAGTAGGTGAGTTAGCCAATAAATCGGTTAGCCAGGAGGTGAGTTAGCCAATAGATGGGTTAGCCAGTCGGTGAGTTAGCCAAAAGATGAGTTAGTCAGTAAGTGGTTGATGAGTTTGTTAATACCAGGTGATGAGTTATTTGGTTTGGATTCTCTCTTAATATCTCTCTTATCTGATTAGAAAAACTGAAATAATAAAGGAAAAATCTGTAAAATGCAACGGATATGAAAAGATTGCTAATGATAGTAAGTTAACATGAGCTGGCCTAGGCTTTGAGCTAGGGTTAGGGTTAGAACACTCCCATCCTCTAGCTCCCACTGGATGTGTTTTCGGCAGAGACATGATTTGAATATGATGGGTTGTTTGCCCATAGCCTTCCTGCCAACCCCCAACCCATTCTCGACTGAATGGTAGGCAGCCTGCCTTCTAATATAGTACTAAACTTCAGCTTGTTAACACGAGAGTTGGTGTGAATAATATGCTGTCCATAGTATGGTTGGCATGGGCAGGCAAATGGAAGGTAGAAAGCCACTTAGAACATAGAACATTACAGCGCAGAACAGGCCCTTCGGCCTTCGATGTTGCGCTGACCAATTAAGAAAAAGCAATGACCCTCTAACCTAAACCATTCCCTTTTCGTCCATAAACTTATCTACTAACCTCTTAAACACCACCAAACTTGGCGCATCTACAACTGCAGCAGGCAGGGCATTCCATACCCTTACAACCCTCTGGGTAAAGAACCTACCTCTGACATCTGTCCTAAAACCACCACCCCTTAATTTAAAGCTGTGTCCCCTCGTGCTAGCTTTCTCCATCCTAGGAAAAAGGCTATCACTGTCCACCCTATCTAAACTCTAATCATCTTATATGTTTCGATTAGGTCCCCTCTTAGCCGCCTCCTTTCTAACGAAAACAACCTCAAATCCCTCAGCCTCTCTTCATAAGACCTGCCCTCCATACCATGCAACATCCTGGTAAACCTCCTCTGTACCCTCTCCAATGCCTCCACATCTTTCTTATAATGTGGGGACCATAACTGCACACAATACTCCAAGTGCGGCCGCACTAGAGTTTTGTACAGTTGCAACATGACGTTGCGGCTCCGAAATTCAATCCCCCTACCAATAAAGCTAAGACTCCATATGCCTTCTTAACAACCTTATCGACTTGACTGCCTACTTTCAGGGATCTATGCACAAATACACCAAGATCCCTCTGTTCATCAACACTATTAAGAATCCTACCATTAGCCCTATACTCTACACATTTATTATTCATGCCAAAGTGCATTACCTCACACTTTTCCACATTAAACTCCATTTGCCACCTCTCGGCCCAGCTCTGCAACTTGTCCAAGTCTCTCTGAAAACTATAACACCCCTCTTCACTATCTACCACTCCACCGACTTTAGTGTCATCCGCAAATTTACTAATCCATCCTTCAATACCCTCATCCAGATCATTTATAAAAATTACAACAGCAGGGGCCCCAAAACAGACCCCTGAGGTACACCACTTGTCACCGAACTCCACGATGAATATCTCCCATCAACCACCACCCTCTGTCTTCTATCTGCTAGCCAATTCCTAACCCAATTAGCTAATCACCCTCTATCCCATACATCTGCATTTTCTGCAGAAGTCTTCCATGGGCCACCTTATCAAACGCCTTACTAAAGTCCATATATACCACATCAACCGCCTTACCCCCATCCACCTCTTTGGTCACTTTTCAAAAAACTCAATGAGGTTAGTAAGGCACGACCTACCCTTCACAAAACCATGCTGACTATCCCCAATCAATTCATTTCTCTCTAAATAACTATAAATCCTATCCCTAATAATTCTTTCCAATACTTTGCCCACAACAGAAGTAAGACTCACCGGTCTATAATTCCCCGGAAAGTCTCTATTCCCCTTCTTGAACAATGGGACCACATTCGCTATCCTCCAGTCTTCCGGCACTATACCCGTAACAAACGACGACCTGAAGATCAGAGCCAGAGGCTCGTCAATCGCCTCTCTCGCCTCCCAGAGAATCCTAGGGTAATTCACGTCCGGCCCAGCAGACTTATCTAACTTCAAACCCTCAAGAATATCTCTAGCACATCCTCCTTATCTACTTCAATACTTTCTAGTTTACAACCCTGTATCCCAGTGTTCTCCGCAACTACATTTACTTTCCCACAACTTTGTTGGAATTGCAGGAAGGGTGAGGGAGATACCATTTGCAGGATGTCCCTGTGTTTATCAGTGACAACCCTTTTGCCTGAGATCCTAAGATGTCCCCCCTCTCCTGCCACATTCCGTCTTTGTTCCTCTTTGCCTGGCTTGCCCCGGAAAAGCCCTAACAGTAATTCTAGTCGAAAGCACTCCACCTGGTTGTAGTATTTGTCACTTTGTGCTTTCCCGTCTGAAAATGGCTTACTACTTTAACCATACCTCTCTGCCACGTTTCTTTACTCCTGGTTGTTGCATATCGCTGTTTGCAGGACTGAAGGCCACTGTGCTTGGTGGACGATCCAATCTGCAGCTGGCTGTGAGATACCTCAATCAGATTTTGGGCAAGAGTCTCGTTTCTTTATCGTTCAGGGCACAAACTCTTTCCTATGTTTCGCTGAGAGGAGATTTGTAGGCATTCTCTGTAGAGGAAGTTCTGGGAAAGGGTCATTCAAAAGACACCACAACAAAGCCACTGAAATATTCGCAGTCCACATGTTTTACATTAGCGAATGTGTCGAGAGAATCATTTTACTTAATATGAATCAGAATTGGTCTGCCCCCAGAAATAGGCTGGACACTGGAGATGGAACAGGGGCTATTGTTTATTCTGCACTTTTACAATAATAAAACATCCCAAAGTGCTCCCCAGGAGCATTACAAAGCGAAATTTGTCACTGAGCCATATAAGGCACTTTGAGTCAGTTGGCCCCAAGAAACATATTTCAAGGCATGTCCTAAAGGAGGAATGAGTTTTCTGAGGACCTTTTCCCAGGGAAAAGAGGCAGGTTTGCAAGAAGGTAAATTCCCGAAAAGTGAAGTTAGATCAGGATCCCAATGTCATCCTGTCGTTCTAGTGGGCTCGATGGCCAGTTGGGAACTTCCTTGGATCTGGCAGAAAACCAATTGAAGACAAATGCAAAATACTGTGGGTGCTTGAATCTGAAACAAAATCTGGAAATCTCAGCAGCGGTGGAGAGACGATAGAGGCAACATTTTGAGTCCGGATGACCCTTCATCAGCCCTGATGAGAGGTCATGCTGCCTCGAAACGTTTGCTCTATTCTCCACAGATGCTCTCAGACCTGTTGAGATTTTACAGCATCGTCTATTTTTGTTGTGAAGAGCATTAAACAGGACATGGCCAGGCTGGAGGAGGTAGGAAGGAATTGAAACTTAACCTGCTTTCTCCAGTATCGAGTCTTAAATCGACAAGCTTGTGGTTAGCCACAGTGAAAGGCCGACACTATTCGTTCATTCAGCCTAAGTTCAATATGGCCTTGGGAACAGCAACCAATATTGGAGGAGTACGTTGAGCTCTATCGTGACTGCTTGCCTGTGAGACTTGCCTGAGAGCTACCTGACAGGAGGAACTGCAGCTTGATCTGGCCCAGAGCCAAGAGCAACAGAAATGACAATTACAGCTGCAGTAACAGCTGCCTTCTTTACAGCTACAGGAAGTGTCAAGGGACAGAGGGCATGGGCACAGAGCTACATCCTGAAGGAGGCAACACTCTCAGCACAAGGGTCAGTTTCCTTGACTCATCTGAATGCAAGTTGATCATAAGGTTCGGTCTCTTGCAGCAGATAGTCACAGACAAGCAAAGTTCTTTGGATACAGGTCTCTGTCCGAGAAGAATCAGCGCCTTGAGTTATCCGGGCCTGTCTCCAGCTGCCTCAATTTCTTTCTTCCAGCTTTTTCCAGGAACCTGCAAAAATTTCTCCATCTATTTCTTGCACCTGCATTGACCAGATCCCTGGTGTCTCATTGACTAAACCCTCAACTATATTCACCTTGACAGAGATCAGACCTTCAAACCTAAAAAGGGCTGTCAATTTTGTTTCACCTATCCGATTTTCACAGGTTGAGGGGTTGTTTGATTGTACTTGTGGCTATCAGGACACCAGCAGATCGCCTGTGTTCATTGGGAGAGATTTCACTCTCTTCGTGTGCTGCTGGTCTGTGATAACCACAAGAACATAATCCAGTTCTGTACCAGGTACCCGGGGAACTGCCATCGATCTTTCATCCTTTGTCAGTCTTATAGAATCCATAGAATCCCTACAGATTTGGCCCATCAAATCTGCATCAATCGCAATCCCACCCAGGCCCTGTAACCCCACATATTTACTCTGCTAATTCCCTGACATTCAGGTCACAGCTAATCAACCTGCACGTCTTTGGGATCTGGGAGGAAACCACAGCACCCTGAGGAAACCCATGCAGACACAGGGAGAATGTGCAAACTCCACACAAACATGTAACAAAGCCTCAGCAGTTGGTTCTTTGGAGACAAGGGAAACCCAGTTGCTGACCCCAGTGAGGTTTCCTACCATAGTGACACAGGAGACATGAAACAGGAGCCATGTCATTGGCAGGATGCGAATGGAAGAATTATTGGCTTGTGTAAAATGAGAATCTATTTACTTCAGTGAGTTGCAAGGGCCTTTAAATATGTTCCAGCAAGGATTTCCAGAATGGGCATGGTCTGTCGTGCCCTACACATGGTACTGCAGAGAGGACTGGAGCTAGCAGAAGAGAAAGGCAAAATTTGCAGAGGAGGAGGTGCTGGAGCCTGCAGTTGTTGACCTGGCTGCTCTGATAGACATAATGTGGAGATGCTGGCGTTGGATTGGAGTAAACGCAGTAAAAAGTCTCACAACACCAGGTTAAGGTCCAACAGGTTTATTTGGTAGTAAACCCACAAGCTTTCGGAATGCTGTTCCTTTGTCAGGTGAGTGGGGAGTTCTGATCAGAAATAGGGCACATAAAGGCACTCATAGTTTACAGAATTTATATATAAAGACTCACATTCTAATCAGTATTCTGTAAACTGTGAGTGCCTTTATATACCCTTTTAAGCTTTCCATCAGGACATCTGTAATCTCCCAGCCCCTTGCCAACAACCTCCTTCTGATAGCCACTTGTCCAGTCATCACACTGACACCCAGTTCCCTAATCAAAGCTGATCAGTCTACTCACTGGAATCGAACTGAGCAGGGTGTAGATGGGATGCCACACAGCACAGGCTATGACAATGAGGAGGTCACATAATTCTCATAGTTATTGTCTTATTCTTTCATGGAACATGGGCAATGTTGACAAAGCCAGCATCGTTGCCCGTCTCTAATTGCCCTTGAGAATTTAACTATGTATCAGGACCACGAATAGGTCACTGAGCCCTTTGAGCCTGCTTCTCCATTCAATAAGAGCATGGCTGACCTGTGTGTGACCTCAAACCCACGTCCCTGCCCATCCCCACTAATCTTTCACTCCCTCGCTGTTAATCAGGAACCTATATAGTTCTGCCTTAAAAATATTCAAAGATTCTGCTTCCAGCATCTTTGGAGGAAGAGAGTTCAAAAAATTTTCTTTTCTTGGAGTTAGTCATTGCTTGGCACATTTGTGGGGCATAAATCTGCCCAGGCCTGAATATTGTCCTGTCATTACTATATATTTAAACAGACTGCTTCAGTATCTGAGGAGCTCTGAATGGTGCTGAACATTGTGCAATCATCAACAAACGACCCCACTTCTGATCCTATGATTGCAGGAAAGTCATTCATAAAGTATCTAAAGATAGTGGGGCCTACTTCACTACCCTGAGGAACTCCTGCAGTAATGTTCTGGAACTGAGATGATGGACCTTTACTGACTGCAACATACTTCCTTTGTGCTAGGTATGGCCCCAATCGGCAGAGAGTTAACCCCCAATTCCCATTGAGTTTTGCAAAGTCTCCTGTTACCATGTAGCACACACAGCTGCCAATTTAGTCACAGTAAGGTCTCCTAAACATGGAAAGAAATGTTCGGGTGTTGGTTGAAGGATAAATATCAGTCAGGACGCTGAGAGAGCCCCCTGCTCTTCTTCAATATCGTGTCTTGTGATCATGGGAGAGCAGACAAGTCTCTACTTTAACATCTCACCCGAGCAACAGCATCATGACAGTGCAGCACTCCCTCATGCTTTCATATTGGTGCTCCACATGTCTGTGTGGGTTTCCTCCAGATGCTCTGGTTTCCTTCCACATTCCGAAAGATGTGCTGGTTCGGCACATTGGCCATGCTAAATTCTCCCTCAGTGCGCACAAACAGGGATTTTCATAGTAACTTCAATGCAGTGTTAATGTAAGCCTACTTGTGACCCCAATAAATGAGAAATAAATAAACTTCAATATTGGGGACACTGCAATACTTGCCACTGATCTTTCAGTTGCTGGCCTGCAACACTCCCAAGATAAACCTGTGGAACACTCTGAGACCAATTTTGAGGAAGACCTGGGTAAAAGTCCCTTGTAACCATAACAAATCTTGCAAATTAATACTGGTTTGCTTCCTTCTAGGCAAGACCGAAGCAGCAGCGCTGAAATACAGCTACAGTCACCCCAGCAAAGCACAGTATTGCACTGTCAGTTTGAGCTGGTCATTTTCCCCTCTCCACGATTAAAGGACTATTAAGTCAATTATTGTGTTGCTGCCATCATCAAACTGGGATCAGGAATGTGCGACCTTCCTGCTTTTTCATGGCTCAATGCCACATCACGTAGTGTTGCTACTCATTGAGTCACGGGGACTTGGTCTGAAGCTTCAACTTTGAAGTGTTCCACAGAAATGCCTCAATGTTGCTCGCTCTGCGCCCCAGAATAACAGGAAGTATGTTCATTTAGCAGCTCTACGCTGTTACTGTAACATGGCTATAAACTTGTCAGCCTGCCAACTCCAAGTGGTTTCTGCATTACAGTAACCACCAGTCTGCAGTACTTTATCATTTAGATTCAACCATAGGTTTTCACTCAACACCCAGTTATTTCACACGCTATACATGAATTTCAGTTATCTGTAAGTATTTGGGTGGAGAGGTGAAACGACTGAATTGTTTACATTTTGTCTGCAGAGTGCAGCCCAACTTACTGAGACAAGTATTTGTTTCACTATAGGGAAGGTAATCTAACAGAGTAGGTGGCCTGCCTATTGTAGACACCATCTAATTTTTATTCAATTGATTTACTCTTAGCATAATCCAAAGTACAAGTCCGAGAATACCTTGAATAATACATTTTTAAAGTTTATTTATTAATGTTACAAGTAAATTTACATTCACAGTGCAATGAAGTTACTGTGAAAATCTCCTAGTCGCCACACTCTGGCGCCAGTTTGGGTACACTGAGGAAAATTTAGCACAACCAATACACCTAACCAGCACGTCTTTCAGAGTGTGGGAGGAAACCAGAGCACCCGGAGAAAGCCCACGCAGAGGTGGGGAGAACGTTCAGACTCCACACAGACAGTGACACAAGCTGGAAATCAAACCTGGGTCCCTGGTGCTGCGAGGCAGCAGTGCTAATTGTGCATCCTAGTTTACAAGCTTAAAGAAAATCATAATTAAATGAGGTTTGGTTACTGGTGCACAAGTGCTGGGTACGCGGAAGGGTGTGGGTGAGGTTTGGGGTGGTGGGGGGTGGATGTGCTATGGAGAAAATGTACAACTCTGATCATCCACATCAGGGGGACTGTATTGTGAGCAAATACTGGTGAAGAGTGACCACCTCAGCCTTGAAAGAGTGAGCGAAAGAGAGGACTTGGTTAAGGCATTTAAGATAATAAATGGTATGCGCAAAGTGAAAACCGCTACAATTAAAACCATAAAAGGAGGAAAAGGAAAAGTAGATACCTTTTAAAGAAAACAGTATTGCTTGTATTTAGTCAGCTGTCTAAACAGATTGGAAAGCTTTCTGATGGGCCTGTTTAATCTGCTACACATGGACCCAGGATGTGCAAAATCAGTAGAGAAAGTGTCTTTGTTTCCTGGGCCTTGTTTGAATCTGTGGCATGTACTGGATGGGCATTGGAATGTGACAAAGCAGTTCCAGCAACTTATTAGAAATATTTTGGACTGGTGGATATCACAGGATATTGAATGTTTCATTAATGAAACAATTTCATAGTTATGTAACAATTTAGTTGATGCATCTCCAGTTTGAACAGGTTGTCCGGTATGTATTCATCAATCTTGGGTCCTGCTCTTGTTTGCCAAATGTAAAAATTAATGTAAAATGTAAAAATAACCTCCAGCTCCTTTTCTCTATTTAAACACTCTTCTTCAGGTTACGTTTTACCTCCAATAAGTGTGAAGACCTCTTGGACTTCTTCATCATTAAGATACAATCAGTTGTCACTGTTGCATCCTTCTTTTCTACCCACTTATCTTGTCAAATCCTCTTTCATCTTCTCCTGATCCCAGCCCTGACTTTGCATCTTTCTGTAGTTTCTGTTCTATCTTCCCCCATACCTTCTCATAGTTTGTCTTGTATTGAGGCGGCACAGTGGCACAGTTGTTAGCACTTCTGCCTCACAGTACCAGGGACCTGGGCTCAGCTACAAGCTTGGGTCACTATCTGTGCTGAGTCTGTACATTCTCCCTGTGTCTGTGTGGGTTTCCTCCGGGTGCTCCGTTTCCTCCCAGTAGTGAAAGACACACAGGTTGGATTGCCTTGGCCGCGCTAAATTCTCCTTCAGTGTGCCCAAACAGGTGCCAGAGTGTGGCAACTGAGGGATTATTACAGTAGCTTGATTGCAGTGTTAATGTAAGCCTACTTGTGACATTAATAAACAAACTAAAAAGTTGCATTCTGTGTGACTGTAAGATAATCTTTCCCTCCTCATCTTTTGTGACTTGTTTGCAACCGTTAACAAAGTAGCCAACAGTGGCCTTTTCTAATGCCTCTCTGTTGTCATCCAGCTGGGTGACACTGATTTCACTCATGATTTGTTTCCCATTTTCTACCTTCTGTGTACTTGATGTCTGTGAAGACTCTGCTGTCCATTTCCTGTTCCTGTTATTTGGGCATGCTGACCTCTGTTAGCTGCCAGTTAAGCAAAATCTTATCTTTGTTTGCAAATCCCTCCATGACCTTGCCTTTTTCCATCTCTGTAATCACTTCCAGTAGCACACAACTCACCAAGTCTCCTTCGACAGCTCCTTCCAAACCCATATTGTTACCATCTAGAGGAGCAAAGACAGCAGATGCATGGTAACACCACCACCTGGAATTCACCAAGCTTTTGTTTGGTTTGTTTGACCTAATATTTCCACTCATGGCTCACTATCCGACTTTGCATTATAATACTTCTGTGTAATAATTTGGGATAGAAACTTAGAAACAAGAAGCAGGAGTTGGCCATTTGGCTCTTTGAGCTTGGTCCGCCATTCATTTTGATCATAGCTGATCATCAGCTTCAATATTCCGATCACCCTTTTCCTCCCATATTCCTTGATTCCTTTGGCCCCAAGAGCTCTATCTAATTTCTTTTTAAAATCAGACAACGTTTTGGCCTCAACCGCTTTCTGTGCTAGTGAATTTCACACATTCACCAGTCTTTGGGTGAAAAAATTTCTCCTCACCTCAGTTCTAAAAGGTTTACTCCTTATCCTCAAACTATGATCTCTGGTTCTGGACTCCCCCACCATTCTTTCTGAATATATCCTGTCTAACCCTGTTAGAATTTTATAAGTTTCTATGTGATCCCGTCTTACTTTTCTGCACTCCAGTGAATATAATCCTCATGAGCTTAGTCTCTCCTCATGTGACAGACATGCCTTCTGAGGAATTAGCCCGATAAACCTTCGATGTACTCCCTTTGTAGCAAGGACATCCTTGCTCAAATAAAGCCACCAAAACTGCAGGCAATACTCCAGGTGTGGCCTCACTAACATCCTATACGATTGCAACAAAACATTCCTGTCCCTCTATTCAAATGCTCTCACTATGAAGGCAGACATACCATTTGCCTTCTTTACTGCCTGTTGTACCTGCGTGCTTACTTTCAGTGATTGATGCACTAAGACTCCAAGGTCTCATTGAGTATCCACCTGTCTCAATTTCACAACAATAAAGTGCTCTTTGAATTGTTGCTTATTAGTGGCCTGGATGGTTGAGCTAAAATGGCCTGTTAGCCTTCTGCATCTCAATGTATTTCATAAATTCACAGGGCAGAAATTGCTTTCTTTAACCCGATGGTCAACGTCTCAGTCAAATTCCTCTTGATCCATTTAAAAGAACAGTAAGTAGTCTCACAACACTAGGTTAAAGTCCAAAAAGGTTTATTTTGGAATCACGAGCTTTTGGAACACTGCTGCTTCATCACCTGATTCCCCGACTTCTGAAAGCTTGTGATATCAGATAAATCTGTTGGACTTTAACCTGGTGTTATGAGACTTCTTACTGTCATGATGTAAAGATGCCGGCGTTGGATTGGAGTGGTAAGAACTCAGTAAGAATTTAGCAACACCAATTATTAATCCAACCGATTTATTTGATAGTAAAATGGCGAGCTTTCAACACTCCCGTGTCTTCATCAGGCAAGTGCAGTGTTCTTACTGTGCCCATCCCAGTCCAACACTGGCATCTCCACATCATATTTAAAAGAAAAACAAGTAAGATTTTAACTAAAGGTTTATGTCAATCCCAACAATCATTGAAATGATCCTAATTCAGAGATGAAATGATCAGCAGCCTAACACACACAGTTATTCCTTGAAAGTTGACTTTTAGTCATTGGGTCAGTAAGAAAAAAGAAACAATTTATTCTGCTCAATCTATAAATCTCAAAAAACTGACAAATTACAGCAGAGAATTATATTGATAAATTAAGCTGTTTCATATTACTCATAAATTAAGTTATTTAGTGCATTACTATGGCCGCACAATAATTTAAATGTTAGTTGTTGACAAACACTTAATATATGATGCAACATTTCATTGTAAAGCAAACTGACCTGTTTTCTGAATGAATCATTTCTTCCATCCAACCATCATTTCTTGGTTCACCAGAGGATTCCCCCACCAACCATCCCCCACACGTGAAGAACAAATAATGCCGTCCCTGGTAACCATAGATGGCAATTGACGATAGTGTGGGATGACACAGGCATTGCATTTAGAACATAGAACATAGAACATTACAGCGCAGAACAGGCCCTTCGGCCTTCGATGTTGCACTGACCAATTACGAAAAAAAAGCAATGACCCTCCAAACTAAACCATTCCCTTCTCTTCCATAAACTTATCAACTAACCTCTTAAACGCCACCAAACTTGGCGCATCTACAACTGCCGCAGGCAGGGCATTCCACTCCCTAACCACCCTCTGGGTAAAGAACCTACCTCTGATATCCGTCCTATAACTATCACCCCTTAATTTAAAGCTGTGTTCCCTCGTGCTAGCTTTCTCCATCCTAGGAAAAAGGCTATCACTGTCCACCCTATCTAAACCTCTAATCATCTTATATGTTTCAATAAGGTCTCCTCTTAGCCGCCTCCTTTCTAACGAAAACAACCTCAAATCCCTCAGCCTCTCTTCATAAGACCTGCCCTCCATACCAGGCAACATCCTGGTAAACCTCCTCTGTACCCTCTCCAATGCCTCCACATCTTTCTTATAATGTGGGGACCAGAACTGCACACAATACTCCAAGTGCGGCCGCACTAGAGTTTTGTACAGTTGCAACATGACGTTGCGGCTCCGAAATTCAATCCCCCTACCAATAAAAGCTAAGACTCCGTATGCCTTCTTAACAACCTTATCGACTTGACTGCCTACTTTCAGGGATCTATGCACATATACACCAAGATCCCTCTGTTCATCAACACTATTAAGAATCCTACCATTAGCCCTATACTCTACACATTTATTATTCCTGCCAAAGTGCATTACCTCACACTTTTCCGCATTAAACTCCATTTGCCACCTCTCGGCCCAGCTCTGCAACTTGTCCAAGTCTCTCTGCAAACTATAACACCCCTCTTCACTATCTACCACTCCACCGACTTTAGTGTCATCTGCAAATTTACTAATCCATCCTTCAATACCCTCATCCAGATTGTTTATAAAAATTACAAACAGCAGGGGCCCCAAAACAGACCCCTGAGGTACACCACTTGTCACCGAACTCCACGATAAATATCTCCCATCAACCACCACCCTCTGTCTTCTATCTGCTAGCCAATTCCTAATCCAATTAGCTAAATCACCCTCTATCCCATACATCTGCATTTTCTGCAGAAGCCTTCCATGGGCCACCTTATCGAACACCTTACTAAATTTGACCTTCTGTTTTCCTCATCTGCTGTCTGCACTCACACACTTCATATTCTATAGCCAGGAATGTGAAGCTGGCTGATTTTTACCCAGCACGACTTGGGGAGCACAGTGATTAGCACTGCTATCTTACAGCGCCAGGGACGCGGGTCAAATTCTGGCCTCGGGTCACTGTCTGTGTGGAGTTTGCACATTCCCCACATATCTGCATGGGTTTTCTCCAGGTACTCCGGTTTCCTCCCACATTCCAAAGATGTACATTGATTGTCCATGCTGAATTGTCCCTTAGTGTTAGGGGATTAGCAGGGTAAATACGTGGGGTTTCAGGGATAGGGCTTGGGTGGAATGTTGTTGGTGCTCAATGGGCTGAATGGCCTCCTTCTGAACTGTGATAACTCAGGGTTCAAAGTTTAATTGTTATGCTGTCATCCTTTCTCTGTCCCACAACTGCTTCCCTATGCAAGATCAACCGTTATAGGATTGGCCTGTGATGAAACATGAGAATTTTGACTGAGTTATACACAAGGCAATGTGCTAAGCAACCAAGCTAACAGGGATCTCTTCAGTACTTTTATTCCTTAAACATTCATAATATAAAGGGAAGAAAGATTAGTCAGAAGGAATATATAAATATAAAATCTACTGAAAATTGTGACTGGTTGCTGAAACAATATACTCTCATCTGGAAACTTTTTAGTTTACATTTATGAAGTTTAGAATTTTATTAGGGAATAGAAAAATCAGCCTAAACCGAATTGTCACCAATGAAGAAAAGAGAAAAGTGAGCACTAACAGGGAACACACCAGCATTGTGGTTGGTTTGTGTAGAAAATACTTTTGGAGAATGTATACGGGAGTGAAATAGCTTCAGGTGTTTTACTGAAAAATGTGACAGTGAAGTGATAAGCTTGATCATAACCGACAGGAGCTCCCATATAACTTTGAATAGCTTTTTTTAAACATTTGATGGAATTACAGATCTTTCAATGATTTCACCAGCAGGAGCAACTAGGCTTAGATTAACTTGTATTTCTATGTGTGTGTGTGTGTGTGCGTGCGTGTGTGTGCGTGCGTGTGTGTGTGTGCATGCGTGTGCGTGTGCGTGCGTGTGCGTGCGTGTGCGTGCGTGTGTGTGTATGTGTATGTGTGCATGTGCGTGTATGTGTGTGTGTGCGTGTGTGAACGTGCGCATGTGTGTGTGTGTATTCACGTGCGAGCATGTGTGAGTATGTATGTGTGTATACTTACAGGCATGCGTGTGTGACCGTGTGTATGCTTACAGGCATGCATGTGTGACTGTGGGCATGTGTGTGTGTGTGTGTGTGTGTGTGCGTGTATGTGCACATGTATGTCTATGTGTGTGTGCGTGCAGATGTGTGTGATATAGGGATGGCACAGTGGCTAGCGCTGCTATCTCACATGCATCTATGCGCATGTGTGTGTATGTGTGTCCACGTGCATAGGTGTGTGTGTATGTGTATCTGTGTGTGTGTATATGTGCGTATATAATATTTTTGGTCAGAATTCTCCATCTATTCATGCCAGCGGGATCCTGTGATCCTGAGTTTCCCAGCAGTTTGGGATACAGGGAAATCCCATTGGCAGCAGAAGGATCAGAAGATCCTATTGTCCCTCTGCAAGAAACATACGACAGAGAGGCCAGAAATTCTAACTTTCCCTCCAACCTCCTCCATCACTTATACAAATGGCTGTTACAGTCAGAAGATCAGTTGTATTTGTATCTTAATTGGGATTTCAAGAATGTCAAGGGACAAGGGGGAAATACTGTCATCAACAGCTTGGTTTAAACCATAGCAGACAACACAATAAATGAAAGGTTTTTCATGCTTGAATTTTCAACTAGAATAAATACTTGTAATGTTCTTGTCCTCCCCTGAAAATCTTGATGGCTGAAGTCAGAGTTAAATTTTGGGCTCTAAGTCAGACCAGTATTATACTCAATTCTACACGAAAGCACATTGTATAACAGGAAACCCCAGTGTGGTTAGCTGGATAAGGGAGAGCCAGTGGAGTGGATGTATTTGGATAATTAAAAGGAATTCGATAAGGTGCCACATCAGAGATTATTACACAAAATTAGGATTCATGGTCTTTGTGGCTTGAGGATTCTTTGACGTGCAGGCTGTAATCAGGTATCATGTGTCCTGTAGCTGCTTTGCCTCAGCCAGTTACAATTGATATCAGTGTAGGTGAGAGGATTGAATGTAAATTATCCAAGTTTGCTGACATTATGCAAGCAGCAATATGGGAAACTAAGCAGTGAGGAGATCAATGGATATGTTCTTGACACCACATATTCGAGTGAAAAATTATATAATTATAAAATACTTACAATGCAAAAGGAGGCCATTTGGTCAATCAAGCTTGCACCAACAACAATTCTACCCAGTCTCTATCCCCGTAACCCCACATATTTACCCCACTAGTTTCCCTGACATCCCCCTAACACTAAGAATTTAACATGGCCAATCAATCTAATCCACACATTTTTGAACTGTAGGAGGAAACTGGAAAAACCCATTCAAACAAGGGGAGAATGTGCAAACTCCACACGCACGGTGACCCAAGCCGAGAATTTGACCCAGGCGCTGTGAGGCAGCAGCGCCACTCTACGAGAAGGGCTTTAGTGCTAAGTAATTGGACTGAAATGGATGGGTTGGAGAAGCTGCGATCCTTCTACTTAGGGAAGAGAAAATTAAGAGGAGATTTGAAAGAGATCTTTAAAGTCACAAGGGGTCTGGACAGAGTAGTTATGGAGGAATTGTTATTCCTGATTGTGGACCAGATTGGATGCATTTAACCTGAAGGGTGCAATTGCCTCCTGAAACAAAATGTCCAGGTCACTTACCCTCTCCCTGTGCATCACAGCATTTGAAACTCTATTGTGGCCTGCCAGTTCTGAGTTGAAACCCCTCAAGCTGTTGTTATTGTAGATGTGATTGCTAAGGATCACATTAGTGTCCACCAGCACCCAAAGGGTCCAGCTGCAACACATCTTCCGTCCTGTCATTCCTACTGTATTTTTAAGAGATGAAGGTTTCAAGTTTTGACATATCATTTAGCTGCCTGTCTATCTAGTTAATCATTTTGATTCAATTACTGTACTTCATTATAAATTGGGAAATACCTTTCTCTAAGAAGAGTGGTGGAAATGTAAAATTCTCTCTCCAAAGAGACTGGATGAGTGACATCTCCAAGAGTAAGATCAACTTCTTAAAAATGACATTAGCAGAACAGGGAGTATGAGTCAAATGTAAGTAAATTCAGTTGTAGTTCAGACGAATGGTGGAACAGATTTGAGGGGTTAAATGAAGTATATCTGTTCTGGCTGTTCCTTTGCAGTGTCATAGGTGTGCCCACGATATTAGTTATTGTTCTGTTTTGTAGCAGTTTATTTCTTGGCTGAGTAGCTTGAGTCACCATTTCAGAGAGCCTTAAGGTTAAGCTTCGAAAGGAGAAGTGTTTAATGTTTACAACGGTACTCGTTCAGGCATTATACCCACAAGATTGAGAAATGCTAAACATATCACAGCTGTTTGCTTTCATTCTTGCCCGACAGAGAGAGGTGCAGGATACTTGGATGGTTCTAAGGGTTGGTAACAGCTTACAAAAGTTTATTATAAACCATCTGTTAGTTTGTAACAGTCAATCTTCAGCATGGAGCATGTCTTGCGTTGTGTGTAGTTTGACAATTAAGAGCATAGTCTTGGGAAAGAGCTTGGAAAACTAGATCCAGGTGGTTTCAGCTTTTATCGAGCTGAGACTCTGTAAATTGAAATTAAAGTTTATTTATTAGTGTTACAAGTAGGGTTACATTAACTGCAAATGGTATTACTGTGAAAATCCCCTAGTCGCCACACTGCAGCGCCTGTTCAGGAACACTGAGGGAGAATTTAGCATGGCCAGTGCACCTAATCAGCACATCTTTTAGACTGTGGGAGAAAATCGGAGCACTCGGAGGAAACCCACGCAGACACAGGGAGAATGTGTAGACTCCGCACAGACAGTGACCCAAGCCGGCAATCAAAATTGGGTCTCTAGCACTGTGTTGCTAGCCACTGTGCCACCGTGCCACCCCATATCAGTATGTTTGGAGGAGTTTCACTTGGATGCACATCAGATCACCATTATCATGGGGGTTTACTTTAATTTCACTACTGAGGGCGGGGGGGGGGGGGGGGGGGGGGTGGTTTTGTGGGTGGGCGCGGTGATCATTGAGGTACAGGCAGTTGGTATAATTTATTTTGGACACCCAAGGAATAGCTGACACTCCTGACTGCAGAACCAGGATGGGGTGTTGGGAGAGAGAATACATTCTGATAGCAGTTAGCAATTCTTTGCGTTTTACCTGTCAGATAGTTTTTAAGTTGAGTCTGTTGGAACAATAATCACTTTGAATACAAATCCCTGGCTCAATCCCTAGTGTGGGTGGATTCTGCTTTGACAAATGCTTGTCAGTAATAAAACAACACCCAATCTTCTGGTCGGTGTTCGAGTACCATCCATAGTCTCACCTTTATATTGCACCTAACAGACAATGAATTTGATTTGATTTGATCTGATTTATTATTGTCACATGTATTAGCATGCAGTGAAAAGTATTGTTTCTTGCGCAGGATACAAGGCATACCATTCATAGAGAAGGAAAGGAGAGAGTGCAGAATGTAGTGTTACAGCCATAACTAGGGTGTAGGGAAAGATCAACTTAATGCAAGGTAAGTCCATTTAAAAGTCTGGAAGAAGCTGTTCTTGAGTTGGCAGATTTTGTCAGATTGCTAACTGCCAGGGAAGTACACCAGGGGAACGGATGTCATCAGGACTCAGTGCCAAGGTGGTTCAAAAATAAGTTGGAATTGAGGTTAATCTAGTTTATTTTTCTGCCTAAGATACATATGTAGGATTGAAGTCATTCTGGATTCTCCATGAGCTTCTAAAAGTTACTGCCCGATGCCCTGTTCTGATTGTATCACAGCTTGGTATGGCTCTTGCTCTGTCTAAGGCTACAAAAAGACCACAAAGGGTGTGAATGTAGTCCATCACTCAAACGAGCCTCCCATCCATTGATACTCCCAATACTTCCTGCTGCCTTGGAAAAGCAGCCAGCAGAATCAAGCACCCGGAGCACCCTAGACATATGCTTTTCCACTTTCTTCCTTTGGGAAAAAAATACCAAAGCCTGAAGACAACTACCAGTTGACTCAAGAACATCTTCTTCCCTGACGCCATCAGACTTTTGAATGAACTTACTTCGCATTAAGTTGAACTTTCTCTATGCCCTGATTGTGACTGTAACACTATATTCTGCACTTTCTCCTTTTCTGTGAACAGTGTGCTTTATCTGTATGGCGCACAAGAAACAATGCTTTCACTCTATGCTAATACTTGTGACAATAATAAATCAAATCAAATCAAATCTTTACTGTCTAGGAATGTGGATATTAGGTAATTGCTGAATTACCAGACTAAAGGTATCCTTTGACTTAATTATTTCCCGATGTTCTCTGCTGCTGTTTGCCCTTTATTTTATGGTTTCTGTGTTCACATTAGTGCAAATGAAAATTGTCTGTACTGTCTATCTGTGCTAAAATAGATATACTTTTACAATAAATAATTGCTGCTTCTCACAAAACAACGAACACAAGAATAGAAAGAATGGATTGAGTGGTGGGCGGGTAAAGCGGACAGAGATCAGAGAAACAGAATGTGAACTGTTGGCCAAAAGGTGGGAAAGTGAACATTACTTCTTTGCTTTTAATTCTATTGTATGATTAAATGCAATTAATGATCTAGATGTGAAGCATAAATATAGAGAAGTCTGTGCCCCAGTTCCTCCCAGAGATGTGTGGGTTAGGTGGATTAACCACGCTGAATTGTCCTGAGTGTCGGGGGATTAGCAGGATAAATGAGTGATGTTATGGGAATAGGACCTGGATGGGATTGTACTCAGTTCTGTACTGTAGGAATTCTATGATTCTATTGCCCATCCCTAGTTGCCTGAGCGCAGTTGAAAGTCGATCTCATTGCTGTGACTCTGGAGCCACGTGTAGGCCACACCAAGCAAAGGACATTAGTGAACCAGATGGGTTTTTCCAACAATTGACAATGGTTTTGTGGTCATCAGTATATTCTTAATGCCAGATATTTTTTATTGAATTCAAATTCCACCATCTGTTGGGGCGGGATTGGAACCCGGGTCTCCAGAACATAAACTGAGCTGTTGGATTAATAAGCTAGCGATAATACCTTGAGGCCATTGCAAACACTCCAATCTTGTCCTGATAAATTTGAAAGCAGTCTCCAGAAGTTCCCAGATAAACTCAAAGCTTTTTTACCAAATTTTTAACAGTGAATTTTCAGCAGACACTTCTATTAATATGGTCATGGGTTGAGTCTGAACCTTGTCCTTATAATAACTGTTCAATCAATCATATAAGTGAAATAAAGGGAGGTGAATTCAATGAGTTTGGTCACAAATTCAATTTCCATTCAATACTTTTATCCCTGGGCTTTAATTAGTCTCTGAGTTTTCAAAGTGCATGACTATGTTGTATCTGTGGAGCTCCTGTCCTTCCTCAATATGCCGGTTCCTCCTACAAACCTAAAGGTTCCAAAAACCGAAGTATGGCGTCACTAACCACCACTCCTAACCACTACTTCCTGATTTTTTTGCCCTTATTCCAAAGCTTTTCACTCTTGCTGTTCCGCTGTACTGTGAGTCTTCCAATTTGCCTTAATTTTCTTCAATCTTTAAAAGCATGTTTTGCTTTTTTTTAAAATTAAGAATAGATTTAAGTAACCGGTAGTTGTAACATTGAAGCAGGTGATTAAGGTGGTGGAAGAGATGGTGGGGTGGCTGCACATTCGCACTGTGGTTTGCACTGTTGCCTCATTGTGCCAAGGACATGGATTCGATTCCTAGCTTGGGTCGCTGTCTGTGTGGAGCTTGCACGTTCTCCTTGTGTCTGGGTAAGTTTCCTTCAGCTGCTCTGATTTCCTTCCACGGTTCAAAAGACGTGCTGGTTAGGTGCACTAGCCATGCTAAATTCTCCCTCAGTGTACCCAAACAAGTGCCAGAGTGGGGCAACCAGATGATTTAACTTCATTGCGGTGTTAATATAAGCCTATTTCATATAATCATAGAATCTCCACAGTGCAGAAGGAGGCCATTTGGCCCATTGAGTCTGTACCAACCACAATCCCTTCCAGTCCTGATCGCCATAACTCCATGCATTTATCCGAGCTAATCGTTCTGTCACTAAGAGTCAATTTAACATGGCCAATCTGCCTGACCCACACATCTTTGGGCTGTGGGAGGAAACTGGAGTACCTGGAGGAAACCCGTCTGACATGCGGAGAATGTGCAAACCCCCAGAAATAGTCACCCGAGGCCAGAATTGAAGCCAGCCCCTGGCGCTGTGAGGCAGCAGTGCTAACTACTGTGCCACTGTGCTGCCCCAACTGTACTTGCTCCATGAATAAAATAAATAAAAAAAAAACAAATATCAGAAACAAAGTGCCTTTGGTAGAGGTTAAAGGATGAATGCTGTTGCTTATTATGATGGATTGTCCTTTTGGTGAAAACATTTAAAATGCGTGAAGTGACTTAGTTTGCCTTTCCTTCAGTATTGTGCATTGGATTTCTGGTGTCCCATTGAGACATCCAGCCTGCAGAGAGCATTTCCTCTTTGCACAACATGTAGTGAAATCACAAACGCATTTATGTAGAATGTGTTGATGGTTTTGTTGTTGTTGATGCGCAGAGTAAATCTGCCTTGTCAGAAGGTTAATTGTATCGTTGTGAATAATACTAAGAGCTAGTTCAGTGACAGCACAATCCCGAGTGATATTGAGAAGAGAGGAAAATATAGTTGAAAATTCATTTTTTTATGCTTTAGGAGGACAAACATTACAGTCTATTCTTTGTAATCAATAAATAAAAAGCCTTTACTTTTCAGTTAATGGACAAATAAACAAATGCTTCTAATGAGGGCTATCTGAATTAGTGTGGGTGGAATTTTCCCATCCTGCCCACCGTGGGAATCGTAGTGGACATGACACGGACTGCGCAAAGTTGCATTGACCTCGGGTGAGATTTTCCAACCTTGAGGCAAGCGCAGCCAGAAAATCCCACCCCATATCTTAGCAAAGAGGCTAACTCATTTGTACAAGAGGATTCCAGGTACAACCCTGGACAGAATTGTGACTTGCACAGTACTATTATCTGACATCTATAAGTGCACCCCTAAACCTCCTACATTACTTATAATCCAAACCATCAAGTCCTGGTAGCAATCTAGTAAATCTTTTCTGCACTCTTTATAGTTTAATAATGACCTTTCTATAATAGGATGATCAGAACTGTACACAGTGTGCCAACTGTGGCTTTACTAATGTCTTGTGTAACTTCAACAAGATGTCCCAACTCTGTTTTCTGACCAGTGAAACCAAGCATGCCGAATGTCTCCTTCAGGCCTCTTGCATTGAAATAAATGCAGTTTAATCTAGGCTTCTCTTTCTTTCTACCTGGCTTTTGCCTGATCTGTCTAGTACTAGGATTATTGACACTGCCTTTCCTATTTAATGTGCTGTCTTTAATAATTGTGCTGTCCTCCACCTTCTCTTCTGTCTCCCTACTGCTTTGAGTTCCCCTCCACCCTGCCAAATTAGTTTAAATCCTCCCAAGTAGTTCTAGTAAATCTCCCCACCAGGAAATTAGTCCCCTCCAGTTCAGGTGTAATCCACCTCTCTTGAACAGGTCACCTTAACCCAGAAGAGATTCCAGTGATCCACAAACCTAAATCCCTGCCCCCTGCACCAGCTCTCAAGCCTAATTCATCTGCCGAATCTTCCTAATCCTAGTCTCACCACCACATGACACTGGCAGTAATCTAGAAATTACTCCCCTCAAGGTCCTGCACTTTAGCCTTCAGCCTCACTCCCTATATTCACACTTCAGGTGAATCCCTTTTCCTGCCTGTGTCATTGGTACCAATGTGTACAACGACCTCTGGCTGCTCGCCCACTCCCTTAAGGGTGTTCTGCAACTGCCAGAGACATCCTTGTTCCTGGCACCAGGAAGGCAACACACCACCCTAGAGTCTCGATTGTGGCCACAGAAATGCCTGCCTGTGCCTTTAAGTAGTGAGTCCCCTATTAATACTGCTCGCTTACTGTTTTCCCAAGCCTGCTCTATAGCAAGATCATGTATGGTGCTTTTGGCCTGGCTACGGCTAACGTCTTCCCCTGACAGGCTAGCCCCCTCAATAGTATCCAAAACAGTACAACTGTTTGAAAGAGGAGAAGACTCCTGCACTCCTGCCTGCCTCTCCAGGTAGTCACCCATTTATCTGATTGAACCTGTGGTGTGACAACTTCCTATAACTAGTGTCTATTACTTATTGCAACAATTCCAACTATATTTCTCTACTTTGATACTCCAGTCCTTTCACAATAAATGCTAACATTCCATTTGCCTTTTTTATTATATGCTGTACCTGCATATCGACTTAATACTGTTTTCACATTGCTCCAAGCACCCCACCCCACCCCATCTCCACCATTTCACCTTCTGAAGGCTAGACTCTATAAAACTTTCTACAAGTGGCCATTCTGCATTCATGAGTCTGCAGAATGACTGTCAGGAAGTAATATTGCACATGCTCCTGCCAAAATAGAGTCTGATCCTGCACTCTGCTGATCATTCCAACATCATTCCAGCCAGAATCATAATTTATTACTCAGTTTTGTCAGCAATCACCCAGAAGACTTAGACTTGCTGATATTCTGTTCTGTAAATGTAGTTCTTTCTAATCCGTGTGACAAGCATCCATACTTCAGAAATTAACCAAGGCTGTGTCAGCAAGCACAGTGATTAGTGCTGCTGCCTCTCAGCGCCAGGGACCCGAGTTCAATTCCAGCCTCTCCCTGTGTTTGTGTGGGTTTCCTCTGGGTGCTCTGGTTTCCTCTCACATTCCAAAGATGTGTAGGTTAGGTTGATTAGCCATGCTAAATTGTCCGTTAGCGTCAGGGAGACTAGCAAGGTAAAATGCACGTGGTTGCAGGAATAGAACTAGGGTGGGATTGTGGTCAGTGCAGACTCAATAGGCGGAATGGCCTCCTTCTGTATTGTAGGGATTCGAATATTCAAAAGCCCTTTGACTGCAGAGGAAGTCTAATCTCACATCATCTAATATTTACAAATTCAATTTCTGAGGGTCTTTGGAAAACTATCAAGAGGAGAAGCACAATTGATCCTTATTTATTCATTCATGGGACAAGGGCATCACTGGCTAGCCAGCGTTTATTGCCCTCATCTCACTTGGAGGGAAGTTGAGAGTCAGCCACTTTGTTGTCACTCTAGAGCCACATGTAGGCCAGACCAGGTAAGGACAGTAGATTTCCTTCCCTAAAGGACATTAATGAACCAGATGGGTTTTGCCAACAATCAATAATGTAGTTTATCGGTAGATTCTTAATTCCAGCTGTTTTTAATTGAATTCAAACCCAGGGTCCCCAGAACATTAGCTGAGTTTCTGGATTAATAGCTTAGTGATAATACCACTAAGCCATCACCTCCCCACAGTGTTGTCATGGCTAACGCAGAACAGAGCAGGAATTTAACCTTGTTTTATATGACTCTTCTTCAGGAGATCCTGTCTGTTCTACTTCAGTTAAGAGGCTGGTGTAGTTTTATTTAACATCAGGACAGCTTTGTTCCATCCCCGCAACTGTGCTCACTTCTGCTACTCTAACATATCTAAATGCATTCTGCTCTTCCTCCTTTTCTTTTTTCCCTAACTAGTCCAGAAAGTGCAAGATTGCAGATTGCAGCCTTAAATGTACTTATTTGGAATTACCACAAATTAATTTTTATCTTTCTTTGGAAAGCCTGGGCATATAATTTTGGATGTTGCTAGTAGTTCTGTTCAGTCATTAATATCATTATTTGGGAGTAATTCAATATACAGTGTGCAAGAAAAACAATATCATGTCTCTCAGCCAACCTGACCTCTGGTGTTGTATTATAATTGCAACATACTTTCAATACATGTTTGTTCTTTTCACAGAAAATTTGTTTGGTTAAAATAATGTTTGAAAGGCATGCAACATCCTTTTTTTGGAATGATAAGTTAAAGAATTCACTGTCAGTTAAGTGAATAAAGAGCTACATGGGAGAAAATCTTACGAAAACATTTCTAAGTGCCGAATGAACATCAAAACAGGAGAGAAGCGCACCGATTTTCTTTTTTGAACAAACCCCCAATTACAACTTTACGGCACTTAGAAGAAAAAAGCCTAGATGTGATTCTCGCCAGAAAGGGGAGGTGGCAGAGCCTGTTCTCACCAGGCAGCTGGCAACTGAGCTCTCAGGACATCATTGCGCAGGTACCCCAAAATCCCAGAGCTCTGTGCATATATAGTGAACACTGTATACTGAGAGATCTGTCACCACCTCCCCCCCCCCCCCCCCCCCACCCCCATCCAACCGGATCATTGTCCTAGTTTTGCTGGTAAAATTGTCTCGTAAAATCGCGAGTGGCAAGAACCAGGCATGATCCTGATTTTGCGCCTTTTGCCCAATCTTAATAGCTTGCAATGCCAGTTGATCAGTGGGACAAGCTGTTCAGATCATCCCTATGGGTTGAATCAGTTGTTGGGCCTGTTCAGAAATCTCATTAAGATGGCACTTTTGAGAAGGTCCTGAGTAGACTTCATTTTGTTTTTGAAGATGACCTCTAATTCAAATAATCATGATGTGCAATGCAGTGGATCTTATTAATAAGGTTGTAATGTGCTGTGATTAAAATTATGAAGAAGAGAGAAAGCCTATTAGATTTGCACCTTCCTTCATTGATTGAGCTCCAGTGACAACTGTTCTTTCAGTTGCTTTTTTCTTTCAAAAACCTACCGAATTGTCCCTTGAATCTATTCTCTTAATTTGTACTTACAGTTCACTGTCTGGTGGAAAGTTGCTGACCTGATTATGTGGGCTGAATTAGTACCTTGCTGCGCTGTGCAATTAATGAATGAGATTTTCCAGAATATTTTCCGGTTGTGGCTCACCAATTGCCGCCGGCACAATCTTCTGGTCCCACAGATGCCTGTGGCCTTTTTATATTGCTCGCCATCCTGCCACCAGGGAAAGCTGCGGGCCAGGAAAATCCTGCCCAATGACTTCCTCTGATGGAATAGCAGCTTTAAGAGTCAAGTTCATGATAATTGCAAGATTTAAACTTCAAGAGGCGGCATCGGTAACACTGTGGTTAACACAGCACCAGAGAACTGGGTTTGATTCCTGGCTTGGGTCAGTATCTGTGTGGAGTTTGCACATTCTCTCCATGTCTGCACAGATTTTCTCTGGATGCTCCAGTTCCCTCCCACATTCTGAAGGACGTGCTGGTTAGGTGCATTGACCCAAATGGCTGCCAGATTGTGACGATTAGGGGAATTTCACACTAACTTCATTGCACAAGTAAGCCTTACTTGTGACTAATAAATAAATTTATAAGATTCTAAATGGCAATTGGGATTTTAATAAGCATGTACTTAATTTGGATATTTGCTAAAAGTTTCTAATGTGGAGAGTTTTTATTCTGCATGGCAATTTATGCCTGATATCTAACAACACTCCTTGATTTTATCAGCTGCCTGTGTAGAGTTATCAAAAAATACGTTGTAATGAGCTTTTTCAGAAAGAACATACAGTAGGCACCTTACTAGCTTAGAGGAGATAATCGATCACAATTCTGTATCGCATTCAAGTAATTATGAATTTAATTTCACACTTTTTCCATAAAAACCAGCTTTGTGAAATTTGATACTGCAGCATATACACTGCCAGCTATTCTGTGAAGAGAATTGGTCTCAAAAACTCCATGTGGTGCTAACTTTAACAGGACAGCCCTGTTAAATTCATTTAAATAGCTGACAAAGCACTTCACGTCTCCATTGGCAGATTCATGGTCATATTAACAACTTCCCAGTTATATGGTCACATTGTTTGTTGAAAGTTTATGATCTCTATTAATTAGTTGGGATAGGCCTCCTTTTTACAGATTTATCTGTTTTTCTGCTCACCCCGAATCAATTAGAGGTGGGTGGTGTCTGCATGATTTAATCCTCAATCCAAATTTATTGTCCGCGATCAAATTATACATTTAGGATTTCTGTTTTGAACTATCCCCTTGTCTAGAATCTTAGAATCATCAAACCCCTACTGTGCAGAAGGACACTATTTGGACCATTGAGTCTACAGCGACTACAATCTCACCCAGGCCATATTCCCACAGCTCCTTGTATTTATTGTCCTAATCCCCCAACACTAAAGGGGAAGTTTCCCCATCCTGCCTGCCATGAGAATTGTAGAGGGCACGGGGCTGTCCATCCAAATGTCCGTTGACCTCGGGTGGGATTTTCCAGTTTTGGGGCGAGTGCAATCGGAAAATGCCGCCCCAAAGGTAGATTTAGCATGGACGCTCAACTTAATCCACAAAACTTTGAAATCCTCCTGAGCACCCAGAGGAAACCCACGCAGACATGGGGAGAATGTGCAAACTCCACACAGTCACCCAAGGCAGGAATTGAACCTGGTTCCCTGGCTAACCACTGTGCCACCCCATGTCTATATATGGGACAAGTAGGGTTGTCAGCAAAGGTATGAAGCACCATAGAGTAGGACAGAGGGGCATGGGCTGGCATGGAGGGTAGAGTGGTTATGAGGGTTGTGTAGAAGGGCAAAGGGGAGCATGAACAAAGAACAAAGAAAATTACAGCACAGGAACAGGCCATTTGGCCCTACAAGCCTTCACCAATCATGCTGCCTGACTGAACTAAAATCCCCTACTCTCCCAGGGACCATATTGCTCCATTCCGACCTTATTCATGTACTTGCCCCTTAAAAGTCACTATTGTAGCTGCTTCCACTACATCCCTAGCAGTGAATTCCAGGCACCCACACCCTCTGTGTAAAAAACTTGCAGTGGCATGGATCGGCATAGATAGGATAGGAGATAGAACGTTGGTTAGGCCTCACTTGGAGCACTGCGTCCAGTTCTGGTCGCCGTACTACCGGAAAGATGTGGAGGCCTTGGAGAGAGTGCAGAGGAGATTTACCAGGATGCTGTCTGGTATGGAAGGGCTGTCTTACGAGGAAAGATTGAACACACTGGGGTTGTTTTCCCTTGAAAGACGTCGGCTGAGAGGGGATCTATTAGAGGTATATAAGATTATGAGGGGTATAGATAGAGTAAATTGTGGTAAGCTTTTTCCACCATTAGAAATGGATAGAACGAGGGGTCATGGCCTTAGGGTGAGGGGGGCTATGTATAAGACGAATATTAGAGGGCAGTTTTTCACACAAAGGGTAGTGGGGATGTGGAATGTACTGCTGAGTAAGGTGGTGGGAGCAGGCACACTCGGGTTGTTTAAGGATCTCTTGGACAGCCACATGAGCGGTCTGCAGATAGAGGGATATAGCAGGACTGTCTAAATATCTTATTTGTTTCCACAGGCAATTCGATCCACCTTGTTGACCAACAAGGTGCATGCATTCGGCAGATTGTGCGAGGGCTGCTCTTGGATGTTGCTTCAGGAGTGGCCTAGTGCTTCAAGTCGTTAGTGTATGCTTAAACTGGACCATCTGAAGGGCACCATGACAGCTCAGAGACTATCGCTGTTGCTGTGCAGACACATGGATTTGGGCCTGTGTCTGCGGGAGTTTGCGCGTTCTCCCCGTGGTTGCGTGGGTTTTCTCAGGGTGCTCCAGTTTCCTCCCACATCCCAAAAATGTGCTCTTAGGCTGATTGGGTAACAAATTGTCCCTATATTGGTCCCTATATGGGAATCTTCCACAATAGGCATAGCCTAAAGTCATGGATATGTCATTAAGACGTTAGGACGGCGGCGCAGGCTCGTTGGGCCGAAGGGCCTGTTTCCCGTGCTGTGTTGCTCTTTGTTCTTTGAGTGTGAAGAGGAATAAGGGGTGTGAGGGCTGGAGGGTTGTTTTATCTTTTGTTTTAATATAAAACCTCAGTACTGTACCAGTGTGGGTACAGGCCTTCCTTATGTAGGTACAAGCGTTCTTACACCCTGGCACCCAACATCCTCCACACTCACTCCCGGTCATGTGACCAGACTCCACAGGGAACCCTACCATCCAAGAATAAAAATCCAACTTCCCGTGGCACTTTCTCCGGGTTTCCTGGTTGTGGAACCGGGAAATGTCCCAACTCTACATCTGGGACAAAAGTCCAGGCCAAGGCCTTCACTTTTCTTTCATTCTGCTCATCATCTTCTGAATTCACGGATACCTACAAATTGTCGATCAGGCAGTAACAGTAACATCTGATAGGACACATGTTTTGGCCTCAATATTCCTAACTTGGCTCCAGAATTGCGTTTAGGAGCCAAGTGTTTCCAGGAAAACCAATCTGCCTTGACAGCAGTGGCTGACATCCCCACGTACCTCGGGAAAAACATTAACATACTTGAGAGAGGCCTTTTTCAAGCTATGCATTGTTTATCATCAGCTTCTGTACGGACCGAAGATGAGGTGCAAGAAAAGCAGAACACAAAAAGAATGACAGAATAAACTTAAACTAAAAGCTTGAACAAAATAAAGACTAGGGGAAGAAGTTACTGAAAAGCAAGATGAGAAAACCTCTCAGAAAAAAAACGAAAGTGCATTTACGAAATAGCTGGATCGAATAGAATAAATAAATTAAAAAGTGAAAAAAGAAACTAATTCACAGAAAAAAAGAACATCTTGGAATGTGATGATAAGGGGAAAGAAAAGGATCACTGCTCTCGGCAGAAGCAAAGATTAATTTTCACAATCTCTCCACAAACAGCTTCATACACAATTTTTTAAAAATCATAGAAAGCCTACAGTACAGATAGAAGCCATTCGTCCCATTGAGTCCACACCGACCACAATCCCACCCAGGTCCTACCCCAGTATCCCTACATATTTTACCCACTTTATTCATTTCAGGTCACTAAGGGCAATTTTTAGCAAGGCCAATCAACCTAACCCGCATATCTTTGGAATGTGGGAGGAAATCAGAGCACTTGGAGGAAACTCACGCAGACACGAGGACAATGTACAAACTCCACACAACTTTCACGTGTGATATGAGGGGAGATGGTGGCTCAGTGGTTTTGTCAATGAGCTAATAATCTCAAAACTTAAACTACTCCTCCGGGGACGCAGATTTGAATCCCACTGTGGCAGATGGTGAAATTTGAATTCAATAAAAATCTGGAGTTAGAAGTCTCACAATGACCATGATACCATTGTTATAAAGGTGCATCTGGCTCATTCGTGTCTTTTAGGGGAGGAAATCTGCTTACCTCACTTGATTTGGTCTACATGTGACTCCAGGTCCACAACAGTGCAGTTGACTCTTAAAATGCCACGCAGTTCAAGGGCAATTAAGGATGAGTGTTGCCCACATCCCTTGAAAGAATAAAACAAAATTGGTCTTTTTTTCTCCACCTAAATTTGTAGATTCCATTTGGAATTTAATCTTTTGCCATTCTCAAATAGAACTTTGAAGTTGATGCACTACCATATATGCACAAAGTTTAAGTTCCACATTACATCCTTATGTAACATGTTACATATTGATTGTTATTTGATATTTTATAGTCATAAATCATTCTACAGTTATTTTTATGTGATTCTATAGTCATCAATCATAATATAAATTATATTTAATTGTTATTTTTCAAATCTCCAAATAGTCTTTAAACAACTGCACAGGGGTCATCTATTTCCAAATATGTTTTCAATTAGCATATTGAAGAATATTAAATGTTTGTGGAATCAGAAGTCTTCTCTCCAGAAGATATTGGCTGAAGCGGGTGGCTTAGTGATATTATTGCAAGATTATTAACCCAGAAACTCAGCTGATGTTCTGGGGACCTGGATTTGAATTCTACCACAGCAGTTGGAGGAACTTGATTTCAATACAAAAAGTCTGGAATTAAGAATCTACTTGTGACCATCAAACCATTGTTGTTTGTCGGAAGAACCCATCTGGTTCACTAATGTCCTTTTAGGGAAGGAAATCTGACATCTTTACCTGGTTTGGCCTCCAGAGTCACAGCAATGTGGTTGACTTTCAAATAGTCAACCTCTGAAATAGTCTAGCAATCACTCAGTTCAGGGGTGGTCAGGGATGGATAATAAATGGTGGCCCAGCCAGTGACACCCACTTCCCACAAATGAATTTTAAAGGAAGAGCGGGTATGCACTTCCATAAATGCCACTCCCACTTTGTGACAACACTTTCAGGGATATTTTTCATGTGTGAATCAGGCTGTGAGCATTAAGAGGCACCTCTACTGTGCAGAGTATTATACTGCTTGCAACAAACACCCACCCATGTACACTGACCAGCAGGAATCAGTGAATAGCGATCCAAAGTGGTATTTGCCTCGCAAGACAAGCGATAATATGTAAAGACACACTGATTCCATACTTTCAACCAACTCTGCACACGTTGGGAATCAAATCTGTGATTTTCAAGCACGTTTGACTCAGTTGAATGCAGCTATTACACATTGACCCAATAAAATGACCTTTTATGGTTTACACAACTGAGCTTTAATCTTTGTGGTTACATTAGGTGCTGTGGCTGCACCCAGCCCTGTTATCCCTTCAGCTTCTTATCTGAACTAACTCGTTCATCTCAGTTGGTTATCACAGCTCAATGTGTGAAAAAATAGGTAACTTACTGAATACTTGTGGTCTGTGGTTGCGGTCAACTTACTGGATTTCTAACCAGAAAGTAACAGTTTTGAGTGCTACAGTTGTCTGTGAAAAGAATTTCCCTATCTGAACGGGGTGAGACTTGTCTTTTGGATGTTGGGTCACTGAGTGGTGGTAGGAAACTCTAACTGGCTTGGATGGGGAGAAGGATGCTGGAATAAAAATTTATGATTAGTTAACCTATTCTACGTTTATATTAATTCATCTTTTGAACTGCATTGATAGTGATTCAAAGAAATATGTGGCTTAGAATTTTTTAAAATTCATTTATAGGACATTGGCATCACTGGTTGGGCCAACATTTATTGCCCATCGTTAGCTTCCCTTGAAATTGAGTGTCTTGCCATGCCATTTCAGAAGGCAGTTGAGAGTCAACCACATCGCTGTGGCTCTGGAATCACATGTCAGTTAGACCAGATAAGGGCAGCAGATTTCCTTCCCTAAAGGATATTAGTGAACCAGCTGGGTTTTTCTGACAATCGACAATGGTTTGGTGATCATGAATAAATTCTTAATTCCACATTTCTTTTTATTGAATTCAAATTCATACATCTGCCATGGTGGGATTTGAACCCATGTCACCCAGGACATTAGCTGTGTGCTTGGATTAGTAGTCTAGTGATAATACCATTAGGCCATCACCTTCCACAATGCATGTGCCTTGTTTACATTTTTCTTTCTCCTTGACAGCTTCTCATGTTACAGATGCTAAGAGGGTGAGTTGAACTTTAACTAATGCCAGGGTTATGGTTGCCCTGCGGGCAGTTGTCAAGAAGCCATGCAGTTCCCAGAGATGAGCTTGCAACTGAGATTATAAAATGCATTGAAGAGAGTCTTAAGCATGAATATATGCCTTAGATTCTTGCTTTATATGAATTATAGGCAGCACAGTTTAAGTTAAGAGATGGTGATAAAAAATATTACCTGACTGGCATTTTGTGATGTTAGTTTTATTCAACAAAATACAGAAAATAGTACTGAACAATTAGAGTCATAGAGCTATACAGCATGGAAACAGGCTCTTTGGCTCAATTTGTCCATGCTGCCCTTTTTTATTTAAAACCTCTAAGCTAATCCCAATTGCCTGCATTTGGCCCATATCCCTGTATATCCATCATACCCATGCAACTATCCAAATGCTTTTTAAAAGATAAAATTGTACCCGTCTCTACCACTATCTCTGGCAACTTGTTCCAGACACTCACCACCCTCTGTGTGAAAAAATTGCCTCTCTGGACACTTATGTATCTCTCCCCTCTCACCTTTGGGAAAAGATATTGACTATCTACCTTGTTTATACCCTTATTATTTTATTGACCTCTACAAGGTTACCCCTCAGCCTCCTATGCTGCAGAGAAAAAAGTCCCAGTCTATTCAATCTCTCCTTATAACTCCATCTATCAAGTCCCGGTAGCATTCTAGTAGCATTGGGATTTTATGGCCTCGCTCAATCCGAATCTGGAAAATCCTTCCCGAGGTCCGTGGACATTTCCCTACTCCAAACCCACGTTGGGCGGGGTGGTAGAATTCCAGCAATTAGACATCAGTTTTAGATGAGGAAAGTGGAATTTTATTTATTCAAAATAAAAACTAGTGATTTTGTCTTGCTAGATAATATAATAAAGGTGTTTTGGCAGGATTTCTCATTGGTGTGTTGGTGTGTTAATTGGGATAATAGGGAACCTGACATGCATGTTAACAAGATGCATGTTAACAAAATGTAGAAGAGAGTTATAGGATAAAAGGTAAAACTATTCGGAGTATAGAGACGCAGAGAGACTTGGGGGTGCAGGTTCACAAGTCTCTGAAGGTGTCTTCACAGGTGGAGAAGGTGATAAAGAAAGCTTATAGTATGTTAGCTTTCATAGAAAAGGGTATAGAATACAAGAGTAGGAGTTTGATGTTGCAATTGTATAGAACTTTGGTTAGGCCTCACTTGGAATACTGCGTCCAGTTCTGGTCGCCGTACTATCGGAAGGATGTGGAGTCCTTGGAGAGAGTGCAGAGGAGGTTTACCAGGATGCTGCCTGGTATGGAAGGACTGTCTTATGAGGAACGATTAAATAGACTGGGGTTGTTTTCCCTTGAACGACGTCGGCTTAGAGGGGATCTCATAGAGGTGTATAAGATTATAAGGGGTATAGATAGAGTAAATGGAGGTAAACTTTTTCCACCTTCAGAAATGGATAGGACGAGGGGTCATGGCCTTAGGGTGAGGGGGGCTATGTATAAGACGAATATTAGAGGGCAGTTTTTCACACAAAGGGTAGTGGGGGTGTGGAATGCACTGCCGAGTAAGGTGGTGGGAGCAGGCACGCTAGGGCTGTTTAAGGGTCTCTTGGACAGCCACATGAGCGGTATGCAGATAGAGGGATATAGTAGGACTGTTTAACTATGGCTTTTTTTCCACAGGTAATTCGGTCCATACTTGACCATCAAGGAGCATGCATTCGGCAGCTGGTGCGAGGACAGCTCTTGGATGTTGATTCATGGGTTGCCTGGTACTTCATGTCGTAAATGAGTGCTTTATCTGGACCATCTGAAGGGCACCATGACAGCTCAGTGACTATCGCTGTAGCTGTGCAGACACTTGGAATTGGGCCGGTGTCTACGGGAGTTTACGCGTTCTCCCCGTGGTTGCGTGGGTTTCCTCCGGGCGCTCCGGTTTCCTTCCACATCCCAAAATTTCGCTCTTAGGCTGATTGGGAAACAAATTGTCCCTACATTGAGAATCTTCCATATTAGGAATAACCTAAAATTAGAATAGGATAATGGAATTGTTACTATATAGTTATGACGGCGGCACGGGCTCGTTGGGCTGAAGGGCCTGTTTCCCGTGCTGTGTTGCTCTAAAAAAAAGAATGAGGCTGTTTCCTTCCCAATTTGGAAGTATATAAAAATCAACAGTTGAATCATCACAGACATTATGGTCCTGATTTTTACTGGGAGCTGGGGAGAGAGTCAGGGTGTTTTGTCAGTGGCTGGGAAACCAAGATGTTTAGCATCTTTAAAGGCCGGCTGAGTAGAAAGCAGCAATCAGAGTCCAATGGGGATAGTCCTTGGCATTGTAATCTGGAATTGATGGAGGCAGTGTTTGACAAAGAGAAAGATAGAATGGTGAGAAATGGTGGAGCATTGCAGTGGCACAGTGGTTAGCACAGCTGCCTCACAGCTCCAGGGAGCTGCGTTTGATTCCTGGCTTGGGTCACTATCTGTGTGGAGTTTGCACATTCTCCCTGTGTCTGTTTGAGTTTCCTCCCACAGTTCAAATTTGGGTGGGTTAAGTGCATTAGTATGGCTAATGCACTTAATGTCCTGGGATGTGTAGGCTAAAGGGATTAGTGGGGTAAAAATATGGGATTACAGGGATTGGCGAAGGTGGGACTGTTGTTGATGTGGACTATTTGGGCTGAGTGGCCTCCTGCTCTGTTGGGTTTCTATGATTCTATGAAAGGATCAGGGGAGGGATTGGATTGCTGTTCATTCGATTGCTGTAACAGAGAGATTTAGTTGTGGGAGAAAGATCAGTTCATAGGAGGAGGGAAGGCAAGCTTTCTGACGGAGCATGGGCAAAACACTCCAGCTGCTTTCAGGCTCAAGGACAGTGCTGAAAAAACACCTGCTTTCCAGATCCGTCAATCCTCACCTCTCTTTAACTGCTGAGTTTCCTGAGTCCAGGGAAATGTCACCTGTCACCGTTAAATGAAGCGGCTGCTCAATCTTGAACCTCATTAACATATTAAGATTACAGTCTCGACACTCTGGAAAAATTAATTCGGCTGTCTCCCTCTCTCTCTTCCTTCTGCTGTGGCCAAACCAAAAGTAGGTGCATTCGTGGCTGGTTGGAGTCATATTTCGATGGCCATAGAAGGTAGAGCACAATGGCACAGTGTTAGCATTGCTACCTCACAGCTCCAGGGATGCAGGTTCAGTTCTAGCCTCGGGTCACTTCCTGTGTGGAGTGTGCACATTCTCCCCATGTCTCTGTGGGTTTCCTCCAGTTGCTTCTGGTTTCCTCCCTGAATCCAAAGGTGTCATGGGTTAATTGGCTGTGGTAAATTGACCCTAGTATCAGGGGGATTAGCAGGGTAAATGAGAGTTATGGGAATAGGGCCTAGGTAGAATTGTGGTCAGTACAAATTTGATGGGCTGAATGGCCTCCTATACTTTAGGGATTCTATGGATCCTGTGAACAAGATATTTGAAGCATAAAATTTTGCAGAGCCATCTGGTGACATGGTAGTAATGTTGCCGAATAGTAATCCAGAGGTTCAGGCTTTAGGAACATGGGTTCAAATCTCACCTCAGCAACTGGTGGAATTAAAATTTAGTTATTATTCTGGAATATAAAAATAGTCTTAGTGAGGGTGACCATGACGGCTGTTATTGATTGTTGTAAAAACACATCTGTTTCACTTATGTTCTTTAAGGAGGGAATCTGACATTCTTAACCTGGCCTGGCCTATATGTGACTCCAGATCCACTGCAATGTGGCAGACTCTTAAATACCCTCTGAAATGGTCTAGCAGGGCAACAAGAGACGGGCAACAAATCTTGTCAGTGATGCCCACATCTCATGGAAGAATAAACAAGATTTAATGTTCAATGTTGGTTTTGACCGTTACCTAAAAAACTAACACAGAGCACCGTGTTTAACTAGAATTAGTTAACTTTTAAACAACCAAGTGTTGCCTGGAAATGATGAATGATAAAGGATTGTTTAGTCTGTTCACAGTGTTTACAGCATTCTACATATTTTTGAATCATTTCTGAATCTCCCACATACTGTGTCATTCTGAAAACAAGTAGTATTTTCTGAAACTGACGGGATCAAGTGGAGAAGTTGAAAGCATTTCACTTCATCGTCACTGCCAGTGCTGCACCTTTGTGTCGGAGATTGGTTAAAAGGAAGTATTAGTTGTTTTTCTGAACAGCTGTAGGTGTTAGCAATTTGCCATTCTAGTTCCAGACTTTAAGATTGCTTCTTCTTTAACAGTGTATTTTAGCTTGAGATTTGATTTCTTTTAGTTTGCTCCCGTCTCTTAAATAAAATGTGAACTCAATGTATAAGAAAGGGGCTAACTTCAGAAAATAACATTTTTCTTTAACCGTTTCATGGGCATTATTGGCAAAGTCAGCATTTATTGCCCATCAGTTGTCCTTGAGAAAGCCTTGAGCTAGCTTCTTGAATACACTGAATATTTGCTAGAAAATTTCAGAGGATGGTGAATTATGTCAATCAGATTGTAATGCGCCCAAATATATATATGCAGGTAAGGATGGCAGACTTCTTCCCCTGAAGGATATTACTGGAACAGTGGGCGCCACTCATGCCACACTCACACTGCAGCAATGTCAGAGAATTTGGCACTCAGCCAAATTCACTGCAATGGGATGGGAAAATGGTTAGGTGGATTGGTCATAGTAAATTGTCCTTTATTGTCAGGGGACCAGCCAGGGTAAACACATGGGTTATGGAGATAAGGCCTGGGTGGAATTGTGGTTAGTGTAGACTTGATTGGCCAAATGGCCTCTCTCTGCCCTGTAGGATTCTATGGATACTATGAAAATCACAGCTGTGGCGAAGTCGGCAAACCTGGCACAATGGGTTTCATAACAATTCAGTACTTCTGTGGTTATTATTAGTAATAATACCTTTTAATCTACATTTATTTAGCTAAGTGAGTTTAAATTCCCTAGGTATTATGGTAAGAATTGAAGATTTTGCGGGTGACTTTCCTGTCATCTACCTATCTGTCCCAGTTCTGGGTGAGATCTTCCAGGTAGTAGGTTAGGCCCAGGTGGTCCATTTACCCCCTCAACAATTGAGGCCGTTTAGTGGGCCAATAATGGTCACCTCCTGTCTCAGATGCAATTTTTCAACTGGTGGGAGGAGGTCAGCTGGAGTGGGGGGAGGTCAGCAGGTTAACCTGTTTGGGCCTTGGGTGGGAAGGATGAGGAGGCACTTTCTGTGCAGGCCCCTTTTTCCAATCATGCTTAAACTGACCAGCCGATGGGCAACATGACAGCTCAGTGACTATCATGTTTGCTGTGCAGATACATGATTTGGGCTGGTATCTGTGGGAGTTTGCGCATTCCCCCCGTGCTTGCATGAGTTTTCTCCGGGTCTTCCAGTTTCCTCTCACACCCCAAAAATGTGCTCTTAGGCTAATCGGTGTAACAAATTGTCCCTAAATTGTCTCCCCTCAGTCTGGTTTCCAGTGTGGATTTCCATAAGCGTAGACAAGGATCATGGGTGGAAAAGGGAACTCACAATGTTAAAATGGCAGCATGGGCTCATTGGGCCGAAGCGCTTATTTCCCGTGCTGTGTTTTTCTTTGTTCTTTGTTCTTTGTCTTGCGTGTCCCCTCCCTGCCTGGCCTTTGCACCATGCTCACCATCGCCTTTGTCCAGACCCAGGAGAGGTCACCATTCTAGGTGCTGCTGGGACACGGGAGCAGCTGGCCAATTGGATGCACAGCAGCTCTTGAAAGGAAGATTATCTGTCCAGATGGGGCAGAAGATATATCTCCAGTCAATTAAAAATCCTCACAGTGGCTCAGATGGGAATCCACCTCAATGGGAATGGGGTGAATTCCCCAACTTTTTCAATACTGGATTGAGAAAAACTGTCAGCAGTTCAATTCTTCCCAGTCAATCTCTGCAGTCTGAGTCCAATATTAGAACAACTATTAAAACAGAAACATAAGAACTTAAGAAAAAGGTGCAGCTGTTGAAAACCTGCTCTGCCTTTTAGTAAGTAGATTTGATCTTGACCTCACCTCCATTTTGTATTTCACAAACGTAAACCTCAAAAATCCGCTTAACAAAGTCCTGACTATTCAATGATTCAGCCTTCACAGCAAGTTTCAGTTTATCAATCTGAATATGACCCATTTCTTCCGACTTTCTGTTTTCTACTAGTTAGCCAATCATCTGTTCGTGCTGATGTATTACATCTAACATCAACGAGCTCTTTCTTATCTTACATGGCAACTTATCAAAACCTTCTGAATCCAAATATGCCATATCTCTGGTTCACTTTTGTTCGCTCTGCTTGTTACATCCTTGCAAAACTCTAATGCATGTTGTCAAATATGATTTCCTTTTCACAAAACCTTGTTGACTCTGCCTGACTGCTCATGGTTTGATGATTTTTGAGATGTCCTGATACTATTTCCCCAATAATGAATTCCAGTATTCTTCCAGTGACAGATGTTGTGCTGACTTGTCTGCAGTTTCCTGTTTTATATCTCCCTTTTTGAAAAGGGATGTTACATTTGCAGTATTCCTATCAACTGAGGCCTTTGAAGAACCTTGCAAATTTTGGAAGATTACATTCAATGCATCCGGTATCTTTACAGCCATTTCTTCTGAGAAACTAGGATGCAGGCATTCAGTTCCAGAGGATGTGTCAACTTTAGTTCCATTGGTTTGCTTAGTTCTTTCTCTGGTAATAGTGATGTTTTAAGTTCCTTCCTTTTACCCCTTGATTTTCTGCTATTTTTGAGAGGTTTTCATGTTCAGTCATGAAGATAATACAAAGTCTCTTTCATTTCCTTGTTTCTCATTATTAATTCCCCAGAGTCATCCTGTAAGGGACCAATACTTACCTAATCTACTTTGTATATTCTTGAGGAAGATCTCACTGCCTGCTTTTAAATTTCCCATGAATTTTCTCTCAAATTTTATTTTCTCCCTCTTTATTAATAATATAGTCATCCTTTACCGGTTACTAATGTTTTCCCATTAATCTGGCCTATCATTAATCTTCATAGTATTGGATACCTTTTATTTTACTTTAATACCAATTTTAACCTCATTTGATAGTCATAGATTGTGCATTCTTTTTTTTCTTGATATGATTTATCTTTGTTGAGAGTTATGTAATATCTTGAGTGGCTACTGCTTACTTACCATCTTGTCTATTAACCTATTTTTCCAGTCCACTACAATCAGCTATGACTTCAAGCCTTTGTAACTACCTTGATTTCAGTTTAAGATCCTAGTTTCTTACCCACAAACTGAATGTGAAATTCATTATCTTACAATCATGCTTCCTGAGACAATCCTTTATCATGAGCTCTTTAATGAATCCATTAAGAAAATCTAAGAACGTAAGAGCATAAGAACTAGGAGCAAGAGTAGACCTTCTGGCCCCTCAAGCCTGCTCCACCATTCAGTAAGATCATGGTTGATCTTTTGTGGACTCAGCTCCACTTACCTGCCTGCTCACCCATAACCCTTAATTCCTTTACTGTTTAAACATTTATCTATCCTTGCCTTAAAAACATTCAATAAGGTAGCCTCAATTGTTTCACTGGGCAGGGAATTCCATAGATTCACAACCCTTTGTGTGAAGAAGTTCCTCCTCAACTCAGTCCTGAACCTGCTTCCCCTTATTATGAGACTATGCCTCCTAGTTCTAGTTTCACCCGCCAGTGGAAACAACTTCGCTGCTTCTATCTTATCTATTCCCTTCATAATCTTACATATTTCTGGAAGATCTTTCCTCATTCTTCTGAATTCCAATGAGTATAGCCTCAGTCTCTCCTCACAAGCCAACCCTCTCAACTTTGGAATCAACCTTGTGAATCTCCTCTGAGCCCCCTTCACTGCCAGTATATCCTTTCTCAAGTAAGGAAACCAAAACTATATACAGTACTCCAGGTGTGGCCTCACTAGCACCTTATTCAGCTGCAACATAATCTCGCTGTTTTTAAACTCCATCTCTCTAGCAATGAAGGACAAAATTCCATTTGCTTTCTGAATTACCTGTTGACCACTTGCAAACCAACTCCTTGAGATTCCTGCACAAAGACACCCAGGTCCCTCCGCACAGCAGTATGCTGCAATTTTTTACCACTTTAATAGTCCAAAATGGATGACCTCACCTTTACCCAACATTGTACTCCATTTGCCAGACCCTCACCCAATCACTTAGATTATTTATATCTTTTTGCAGATTTTCAGTGTCCTCTGCACACTTTACTCTTCCACCCATTTTAGTATCATCTGCAAATTTTGACACATTGCAATTCCAAATCATCCATATAAATCGTAAACATTAAGGCACCTGTTCTATGTTCCCTGTTTACATCAATGGGAATGAAGTAAGAAGGATTGCAACTTCAGGTTTTTTTGGTGTCCAGATCATCAATGACCTATCCTGGTGGCCCCATGCCCACACTATAGTTAAGCAAGCCCACTAGTGCTTCTACTTGCTCAGCAGATGAAGAAAATTTTGTTATGTCCACTACAACTCTCAACAACCTTTACAGATGCACCAGAGAAGGCATTCTTTCTGGTTATACCACAACTTGGTATGGCTGCTGCTTTGTCCAAGATCGCAAGAAACTACAAAAGGTTGAGAACAAAGTTCAGTTCATCCCTCAAACCAGTCTCCCATCCATTAACACTGCCGATGCTTGCCACTGCCTCAGAAAAGCAACCAAGCATTATTAAGGATTCCACATGCCTCGGACATTCTCACTTCTACTTTCTTTTATCGGGAAAAAGATACAGAAGTCTGAGGACTGACTCAAGAACAGAAATTTCTCTGCTGCCATCAGACTTTTGAATGGACCTACCTAGCATTAAGTTGATCTTTCTTTACACTTCAGCAATGATTGTAACACTGCATTCTGCACCCTCTTGTTTCCTTCTCTATGAATGGTATGCTTTGTCTGTATAATGCACAAGAAACAATACTTTTCACTATATACCATTACATGTGACAATGATAAATCAAACCAAAAATCTCTGGTTAAATCCATAATGTATTCTTGTAAGAAAGTGTTTTGGACAGACTTAATGAACTTGCCCTCAAGGCTGCCTTTGAACCTGATTTGCCAATCTATATGAATTTCACAATTATTGCTGCCTTTCTTACAAACCTTCATTATTTCTTAATTTATACTTTGTCCTACAGTCTGGCTCCTCTTAGGGAGGCGTATCGATTACTTTGACTACTGACTTCAAGCCCTTTCTATTCCTTATCTTCACCAAACTGATTTTACAAGCTGTGCTGCTGTGCTCCCAATATAAGGCAGTGGGCTAACGAGTAAGAATTAACTTAATTCTTAACCTGCTCTCAAAATTACAGATGGTTTCAATTTAAAAACTGTAAAATTCTACTTGCAGCGATTTGTGTCCAGTTATAATAAGCCAGTTTATTTATTTACAAATGTATTGAAAACAGTGTTTATAACAGTGTATGGATCGAAAGACGTGTGAGAGTGTATGTGTGCATTGGTGTGCATGGGTCTGTGAATGCATGCTTATGTGAGTGTGAATATGTGGGTCTGTGTACGCCATTGGATCCTCACTGGTACATTGATCTGTAAGCAAATTTCTCAATTATAGAAATTTGCAAGGTCAAGAAAGCAAATCATTTGGAACGGAGAGCATAACGAGAATCCGGCGCAGAAAATACCTTATTCACACAGGAGGCACAGTGGGGGAGTTGTTATGTCTGCGCTGCAGGAAGGGAATCTTATCTGGCAGCGGCACATACCAGTAATTCAAACATTTGCTCCCCATCATTTTCTGACCATTTATTGATTGTGGCAGCAGGGGGTCAGCTAATGTCAGTACTCTCAGACTGATCTTAGCAGTTGTGTTTTTTTTAATACAACAAAAGTCCGACATTTTATTCAGATTTGTGGCCTGATATTTGTGACAAAGTCTTCTTGTCTCCAAGCCTCCTTCACCAAAGAGCAGCCAACTTAGCGCCAAAGACCCCGCGTTGAATTCCAGCCAGGGTGACTGTCTGTGTGGTGTTCTCTGCGTGTCTGCCTGAGTTTCCTCCAGGTGCTTTGGTTTCCTCCTGCAGTCCAAAAGATGAGTGGGTTAAGTGAATTGGCTGTTGCTAAATTGCCGATCAACGTCAGTGAGATTAGCAGGGTAAATACGTGGGGTGACGAGGATAGGGCCTGCGTGGGATTGTTGGCAATGCAAGCTAAATGGGTCGAATGACTTATTTCTGCACTGTAGGGATTCTATGATTATATGAACTTGGATTAACCTCAATCTGTGTTTACTGATCAGCAATTGGATTTTACTCAGTTAAAGAACGCCGTTCTCTTTAGCAGTTTAAGAATTAAACAGTGCATTATGTGGTGCAGTACTCTTGATCTTCAAAACAGTATCTTATGTTTCTTATTGTGAACATCACAAGAGACCCTTTGTCTTATCCAAGATGTCATGGAACAATTGTAGGAACTGCACTATCTGTTCCTGAATATCAATGTTCGTAGATGTCTTTCCATTTTCTTTTCTCTCATTGTTTAAACATCTGTGTTCCTCCCCTTATTAATTTATTATATTTGACCTTGCATATTCATCAGAAATTTGGAGAAAACCTCTATCCCCAGGTGATGGCCTTCACAATCACAAATTGTAAAAATTACTCTAATTTATGTTGCATCTTTCACGAGCACAGAATGTTTATAAGTCAACGAAGTGGCTTGAAGTATCGTACTGTTGTAACATAACAGAAATATATCACTGCGACAACAATTCTTCACTCACTCCTTATATTGATAAACATAATAAGAAGCAGACAATTTACACACCAAAATGCACCAATTCAGGAAAAGTCACAAACTATTATTCAATAAATAATTAAATGTGAAATACCGTAGATGTGGAAATTTTACACATTCCAAACACCATGACATGATCTTCTCCCTCCTGAAAATGAAAGGTTAAAATGCTGTTCCTACTAGCAACTCCACAGTTAAACCAGAGTATCAATATTGTTTAATGCAGAAGAACACTTTAACTAGTGGATAATGTACTTTAATACATGCGAAGACTTTTCTACTTTAATAATGCTGAATAGATTAATGGTCATTTTATCTTTTCCAAACAAAGGCTTATCATTAATCACTGCATTAGAAACATTTATATGTTCTATGTTCTATGTTCTATAACTTATATAGCATTTCATTATGGCACAATGTTGGCAACACCTTTGAATTTACCTGCCGAAAGGTCTCCAACTAAAGTTGCTCCATGGTTTATGACATCTCTCAGCTAGTCTGAACCATGTTGCCATCAGAAGCCAGCATGGCTCCAACACAATTGTAGGTGGCCTAAAATGCCTACTCCACAATGGTGCCAGCAAGGTCGGGGGTGGTGTGTGCAGGTTTCCTTATCCAGTGCTGCTAAAAATTGCCCGACAATTGGAACTGGTACAGGAACCCCAGAATATGGGCTTATCTGCCATAGTTTTTACCAAATTCCCTCCATCCCAGTCTGAGATGGAGGCATGCAAATCCGACCTTAAATTGAGGAGCTTCCAATTCAGAGCTAAGCATAAAGCAAACTCTGAAGATATAGCTGCAAGATTAAAATGAGAAATAAAGTGGGCAGATGAGCAATGTGCAGACAATAAACGCGTACATGTTGCACTCTAGTTTCATATAAAGTGGCCATCTCTTCAGAATTGCCCCCAACTCTCCAGAAATTAAGGATTAATCTCCAGGCAATGACTGTCAGTAATCTTGGAGAAAAATCATCGGGAAAATTAACTAAAAGGTTTTTCGTTAATTTTCTTTGAAGACTTTTGTTTATTAGTTCTGCAAATATTGGACATGAAACAAAAATAGGGTGGTGCAGTGGTTAGCACTGCTGTCTCACAGCACCAGGGACCAGGGTTCAATTCCAGCCTCGGGTGATTATGGGGAGTTTGCGCGTTCTCCCTGTGGGTTTCGTCTGGATGGTCTAATTTTCCTCCCACAGTCCAAAGGTGTGCGAATTAGGTTGATTGGCAGTGCTAAATTACCCCTTAGTGTCAAGAGGACGAGCTAACGTAACTACATGGGGTTACAGGGATAGGGTCTGGGTGGCATTATAGTTGGTACAGGTTTGATGGTATCTTTCTGCACTGTAAGGGTTCTAAAAAGCTGACAGAATCACCCAATTGAGATATGACAAACCTGGAGAGGTGGGATGCAATGATGATTGACACGTCAAGACAGCCAGTAGTAGATTTGTGGGCTGGGCAACAGGAGATCATGTAATGATGCCTCCAGGAATATGTCCAATCAGATTTGATGAGCCGAGCAGCAGATTAAGTTTAGTTCGAATTTATGAATAAGAAACGAAAATGCCACAGATGGTGGAAATCGAAAATAAAAACAGAAAAATCTGGAAATACTCAGCAACCTAAAATATATAATCCAAAGATCAGGCTGGAGACAGACATTTGTTGTTTTGTATCTTTAACGCTGAAGGAAAAGTAGTTAGATGCTACGGTGCGTTTATATATTGCGTTAAGCTTCTGATTTCAGCCATCCTGTCAAGAGTAAGGTGCTGAGTCAGACCTCCCTCTATAGGGGGAGACAGAGAGAAAGCCAAACAGTGACTTATAACTCTCCTTTGACCTTTTATAGAATTGTACTATCAGAGTGATGTTTTTTTTCTCTTTTTTATTCGTTCATGGCATGTGGGCGTTGCTGGTTGGGCCAGCATTTATTGCCCAACCCCGAGGGCATTTAAGAGTCAATCACATCTCTGTGGATTTGGAGTCACACGTAGGCCAGACAGGACTGAGAAGAGAACACTCCAGATTGGGGAACGCGGTATCTATGCAGTACAAAATAAAACAAACTCTGGCAAATCTTTTGAGCTCCATTAAGGAACACATACAGTTCTAAAGCAGGCACCTCACACACAAAAGTGCTCAGTGTACCTCAATCAACTCTAATCAGTGGAATTAGGCACACAATATGTTTATATTGCCTGAGTTGAGCAGGAAATCTGACCTTTCCTGGTCGATAACAACAGTTGGATTGAAGCCAACAACATTGCTGTTCTGAAATACTTTGCATTTTTTTACTAGTAGTATGGTAATTAGTTGCCAGGAATGCAATCACTGAAAAGAACGGGAGGAATGGATGTACTTTTTTCCTTCTATTCTGAAGATGTATCATAACATGTGCCAAGACGATTGTCAAGAGAGCTGCACAAGTGGCCTCTCCAGATATCTGAGTAACTGTCTCCTGATCTTGAAATTGACTGAATTGGTGCCTTCCTACTGAACAAAAGCGAAAATTTCTTTCTGCTGCTCTCCTTTTGCAGATGAAAAGTAAACTAAAACATTGAATAGGTAAACAGTTTTTGACTCTGTATGGATAATTCCAGCACACGTATGTCAGAGTTTCAGATGCCTAGTCTTCTTCCTAAGCAGTCAGTAGCGAACCTTGTTGTCTCAGCCTTTTATCGTACCAATAACTTTGAAAACAAAGTGCTAATTTGGATATGTGCGCAAAGCATTTAAGGAAAAAAGAAAAACTTCGAAGCATAGAATCCATACTGTGCAGAAGGAGACCATTTGGCCCATCGATTTTGTACCACAAACCACAATGCCAACCAGTCCCTATTCCCATAACCCCACATATTTACCCTGCTAATCCCACTGATACTAGGGTCAATTTAGCATGGCCAGTCAACCTAACCTGCACATCTTTGGACTGTGGGAGGAAACTGGAGTGTCCACACAAATACGGGGAGAATGCAAATTCTACAGTCATCGAGGCTGGAATTGAACCCAGGTCCCTGGCATTGTAAGGCAGCGATGCTAACCACTGTGCCACCATTGCATTTGTACATTGCCTTTAGTGACCACTGATCATTTCAAAGTACTTTACAGCCATTGAATGAATCTTTTGAAATGTGGTCAATGTTATTATATAGGAATTCTGGCAACCAGTTTAGCTCAGAATAAAATCCTGTAAACCACACTGTAATAATGACAAGATTTTTTTATGATTTTATTTGAGGGGTAAATGTTGGCCAGGACCCTGGGATAACTGCTTGCTCTTCCCTGAAATAATTACATGAAATCTTTTACATCTCACCTGAGCAAGCAGTTACTTTGGGCCTCAGTTTAATATTTCCTCTGAAAGATGGGCTTGCCAACACTGCTGTATTCCATCAGTACTGCACTGGAATGTCCATGAGGATATTTGTGCTCAAGCCCTGGAGTGGGATTTGAACTCAGAGCCTTGTGACTAAGGAAAAATATAGTTTGCTTCTGTTGTATATTAATTGCCTGTTGGATCTGAATTGATACCACTAGAAAAAATGGCAAAGTCACCTTCTGAGGCAGATGGCTTGTCAGAGATACAACTCCTTAACGCTGACTCCAATGATGGTTGTAGATAGAGTTGTGGTAAGTAATCATATAAAATGGCCTTTCCATTTTATTCCATTCCTGGAACATGTTGGGCAGGATTTTCCGCTTGCGTCCCACTGCTGGAAAATCCTGCCCGAGGTCAACAGACCTTTGCATGGCTCGTGTCCCAACTGCTAAAATTCCCATTGTGGGCAGATCGGGAATATTTCGCCCGCTATGTGTATGACCATTATTGACATGCCTCAATTAATTAAAGCACCCATTGTTTGTACCAAGAGTGTCAAAATATTTGACCACTTTAATATTATTTTACATCAGGGTCAGCTCAAGCTTAATTTAAGATGGATATCCATCACACTGGGAATACATATTTAGTCAGCTGGCATGAAGAAAGATAAAAGACAAGTTATTATATTAGCAAAAGACTATGAGAACTCAGCCTCTTGCAGATGTTGACTGACTGGTTTTGTGGGATCAAAGGTTACGGTGGGAAAGCAGATTAGTTTGATTTGAATGATCAGCAGTGATTGCGATGAATGGCAGAGCAAGCTCGAAGGGCCAAATGGTCTCCCCCTGCTCCTATCATCGATGTTTCTATATATTTCCAGCATTCCCTACATTTGTACTTTCAGTCAAAAATTTGATTTGGCCAAGTGTGGTAAGATGCTGGATAAGTGAATTAAGCCTTTAAATGAAAATTAAATTATGGCTATTTATAAAGCATTTTTTTAAGACTGGTATAAGGCAAGCTTACACTTCTGCTGACTGTCAAACTTGGCTTGGTCTGAAAGTATGCAAAATATGTAAGGAAAATCATTTTAAAATTGTCTAAATTTCAAATCCCATGGTGATAGTTAACTGAAGTGGCAGTTTAAATATGTTGGTGCCTGTCTCAGTTGAATATTTCTTTGTAATCTAGATATTGATTTCATGGAAAACCTACAGTGCAGAAGGAGGCCATTTGGCCCATCAAGTCTGCACTGACTGCTCCAACATCTTAACCAGGCCCACCTGGCATCCTATCTCCATGAATTTACCCCGCTAATTCCCTAAGTTACATCTCTTTGGACACCAAGGGGCAATTCAGAATGGCCTATCCATCTAACCTGTAAATCTTTTTTTTTATTTATTAGTATTGCAAGTAGGCTTCCATTAACGTTGTAATGAGGTTACTGTAAAAATCCCCAAGTCACCATACCCAGGCACCTTTTTGAGTACACTCAGGGAGAATTTAGCATGGCCAATTCAACTAACTAGCATGGCTTTGGATGGTGGAAGGAAATCAGAACATCTGGAGGAAACCCATGCAAACATGGAGAGAACATGCAGCCTCCACACAGATAGTGATTCAAGCTGGGAATCAAACCTGGATCACTGGCACTGTGAGGCAGCAGTGTTAACCATTATGCCACCATGCCACCTTTGGAGTGTGGGAAGAAACCACAGTACCAGGAGGAAACCCTCGCAGATATAGAGAGAATGGGCAAACTCCACACTTACAGCCACTTAAGGCTGGAATTGAACCCGGGTCTCTGGTGCCACGAGGCAGCAGTGCAAACCACTGTACCACCATGCCACGTCCGATTTGTGCTATAACACACTGTTAGTAATAAACCTTTAGTTATTAGGCAATGTATTGTAAACCTAATCTTCTCAGTATTCACAGTTTTAACACCAAGTATAAGGTATAATTCAGGACACACAAGAGGTACACATTCTTTCCTTCAACTGTGAGACCTCTTATGTTGGAGTGTTCTGACCAGTCTTATTTACAGAGCCCACTGCAGTGTTTATTATATAGTGAGCCAGTATCAGATCTGTACACTTGGTTGGTATGTGCTGGTTGATTGCAAACAAACCCAGTTCAACTTTGGCCAGTTCCTCTGCACTGCTTCTGACTCTAAGTCACTATGCATAAGATATATATACATGTTAACGCCATCATAAATGGGCGCAATAATACCATTTTGTGTAGAGTTCTCTGGCAGTCTGATAGTTAAACTATGCATGTTGCAGATGTAAAAGAGTATTATTAGTAAACTGGCTGTCTGTTAAGCAAAGCAATTTGTTCGATCAACCTGATTCTCAGATTGCCCAATCATAGTCATGCTGAGCGATTAAATTTGCTTTCTGCTTCAAATCAGATAGATTATGGGCCCCCGTGATATATGGGGGAGGTTTGGTACTGGTTGGAGGCTGGCTGCTGCAGCAGAGGTCTGACAAATCTCTCTGTCAGATCTGTCAGGCCTCTGCTGTTGGAATTGCACGTGTGTAGGTACAAAAGGAATGCACTTGCACATTGGCTTCCTCTGAAACTACAGCAAGCTGGCTGTGGTATGTGGTATGTCCTGCCCACCCCATCTAGGATGGAAATGGTCTGGCCCATTTTTCATTGTCTACATCCATAAGATTCAGAGCAAAGACTCACCCAAAAAACAGAACTGAAACTCTCCCTTGTTTTCACGAGCTGGACACTTAGAATTTTGCTCATAAAATCGCCTCCAACATGGTTCAGCAGTGGCCTGTCTTTTGCCTTTGCAGGAATGAACTTGGTCTTAAAAGTCTTATACACTTTTTGATTTGATTTATGATTGCCACACAGTGAAAACTATTTTTTGCATGCTATACAGACAAAACATACTGTTCATTGAGAAGGAAACGAGAGAGTGCAGATTGTAAGGTTACAGTCATAGCTAGAGTGAAGAGAAAGATCAACTTAATGCGAGGTAAGTCCATTCAGATGATTGACACTAGCAGGGAAGAAGCTGTTCTGGAGTTGGTTGGTACGTGACCTCAGACTTTTGTATCTTTTTCCTAACGGAAGAAGGTGGAAGAGCTCCATCAAAAATGTTGCCCTTTTCCTTTCCCCCACTGTCTGATTAATAAGTGAATTGTCAGCATTTTTGAGAACTTTATAAGCAGCAAATAACATTTCCACATAAGCATTGAAAGACTCCCCCCAGTTATGACTATATACTTTCCCAGTTACCCAATAATACCTGCTTGAAACAGTCATCTTTGAAGGACAATCCAATAATGCACACAAATGATCTTTTCTTGAAAACCAGATTTTTCAGCCTATTTCTCACCAACAGTATCTCACAGGTTCCTCTGATGGGTTGCTGGAAACTTCTACATCCTAAATTCCACCTCATCACCAGACTGTGATATTTCTGGAGGTTAAAAACACTGTAGATCCCATGCTGCACAGTAACCAAGTGAAAACTGGTTTAATCCGGTTTGGTTTATGTACACACATACACAAATGGCCGTAGGGGTGGTATTATAGGGCTTAAATCACTGAGCAAGTTTAGCATTATTGGAGGATTGGAGTAAACCTATTGTCCCACTTATTTCGCAGGGAAGTGATATAGGATGAGAAAGTTTAAATAAAATTGAAAAAAACAGGTTGGAAACAGGTTTAGTGATGATGCAATGTTATTAGATTAGTGTACCTTAATACAATGTTAGACTAAGGAGTTGTGATGGCAGAAAGATTAGCAGTTTATTGCTAAAAAGACATGAAATGATTTACCAGTACTGTCTGTCACGTTTGTTGTAACGATCTCATCAAGTCTTTCATTCATACAGGAAAAATAAGACCTTGTGAATAATTCAGTATTGTCCTTGTTATTGTAAGGTGCCACTGCAAATGAGCCATGTTAAACAATGTTGCTCTACTTGCTATGTTTGGGTTTTTTGTGCTTCCCCTGAAAAACATATGCTGCTCTGTAACCTGTTCCACATTTCTGTTGGAGCAGTGCTTAGTGCTGCCTCAAGGGTAAGACATGTGCCCTTAGGACTTCAAAAGTGATTCATGAATACCTGCTTTCAGGGTATGGCATAGAATCCTAGAATTCCTACAGTGCAGAAGAAGGCCATTCAACCCATCAGGTCTGCAATGACTTTCCGACAGATCATCCCACTCAGGCCCTATCCCCGTAGCTGTATGTATTTTCCCTACAAATTCCCCTAACCTACACATCTTTGGACACTAAGGGGCAATTTAGCATGACCAGTCCACCAAACCTGCACGCCTTTGGGCCGTGGGAGGAAACCGGAGCACCTGGAGGAAACCCACGTCGATATGGGAGAATGTAGAAACTTCGCACAGACAGTGGCCTAAGGCTTCAATCTAACCCCTGATGCTGTGAGGCAAGCATGCTAACCACTGTGCCACCGTGCTGCCCTACCCATGTTGGTATTAGGCTTAGCTAACAATGCTCTTCTTCCCACCTCTGATATTTCCAGGATCCTGATTTGGTTTCTAATTGTCATATGTTTTGGGGTGCAGTGAAAAGTATTATTTCTTGCGCGCTATACACACAAAGCATACCATTCATAGAGTACACAGGGGAAAAGGAAGGAAGAGGGTGCTGAATATCGTGTTACAATCATAGCTGAGATGTAGAAAAGCATAGAAATATAGAAAATAGTTCCAAGAGTAGGCCATTCGGCCCTTTGAGCCTGCATTACTATTCAGTATAATCATGGCTGATTACGTACTTTCGAATTCCACTCCTCCTTTCTCTCCATGCCCTTGACCCCTTTGGACGCAAAAGCCATGTCTCACACTCTTGAAAATATTAAAACAACTGGTCCCAACAGCTTTCTGTGTAGAAAACTTCACAGGCTTCCAACTCGCTGAGCAAAGAAGTTTTTCTTCATCTCAGTTCAGAATGGCTTGTCCCTTACTCTGAAAACAACAGTAAAATATAGAATGAGAGGGTATGCTGGAACAGCTTGCAAGAAGCCACTTTTCCAATGCCATCTTGAGAATTTCCTTAAATTGATGCGTATGACTGTTTCAATCCTCAAAAGAAACTATTGAAGTGCAAGTTGACATTTTCAGTGAATTATATTGTGCTTAACTTGGTTGTACCACTTGTCCAGTGACTGTAAGGGGGGAGGATGCCAAAGATTTGCCGATTCTTAGGTTAGTCTATCCTTTATTGATAAATTGGATACTACCATTCTGCTATATGACACCATTCACATCTAAATATCAGCTCAAGTGGGCACAGTGTTTAGCACTGCTGCCTCACGGCGCCAGGAACCCAGCTTGATTCCCAACTTTGGGTCACTGCCTGTGTGGAGTTTGCATATTCTCCTCATGTCTGTGCAGATTTCCTCCGGGTGCTCTGGTTTCCTTCCACAGTCCCAAGATATGAGGTCTAGGTGGATTGGCCATGCTAAATTGTTCCTTAGTGTCAAGAGGACTGGCTAGAATAAATACATGGAGTTAGAGAGATAAAGCCTTTGTGGGATTGTGGTTGGTGCAGACTTAAAGGGCTGAATGGCTTCATTCTGCTTAAAGTGAGCAGTTCTCCAAAGGCCACACTGTACTTGTGAAAAAGCCTGTATTTTGGTCATATTTCTGAAAAGACAGATGAAATTATGAGTTTTGAGCATTTGTTCAATCTGCATCATAATTGACTCAATCTTTATTTATTAATTGCAGATTGACCTGGAGCCAGAAGGGAGAGTCTATGTTGTCATCGATCTATCAGGGTCATCAAGTGAAGGTATCGTTTCATTAAACAATTAGTCCTGGCATGGCATCTCCTTTGTTGTATTTAACTTTGCTGCTCCAGTATTCTTTAGCTTTCCTTTTGCACCGTCATTGTTGACCTTTTCTCCTAAGGGCAATATATTATTCCGAGAGCTTTCAGCATCATGTTTTCCTCAAATTTCAAACAAAATAACTGGAACATCATAACATGCCACAAACTTATTATTTCATGGATCTTCCCATGCTTAAGGTGTTTAAAGCTGTTCTGTTACAGTGAAGATCATTTAGGATCAACTATCAGAACAATGACTGCTTCATACCCAACCCCTTTGTCTTTATTTTTAATCTTTCACCATTTGTAGTCAATTCCTTTTCTCTTATAAACCTACAAGATGATGAGGGGTGTGGACAGAGTGAATAGACAGAGGCTTTTTCCCAGAGTGGAAGAGTCAATTATTTGGGAGCATAGGTTTAAAGTGCGAGGAACAAGGTTTAAAGGAAATGAATAAGGCAAGCTTTTTACACGAGGGGTGGTGGATGCTGGGGAGGTAATGGAAGCGGATACAAAAGTGACTTTTAACTGGTGTCTGGACAAATACATGAATAGGATGAGATTGGAGGGATATGGTCCCCGGGAGGGATAGGGGGTTTTCGTTCACCCAGACAGCGTGGTTAATGCAGAATTGGAGGGCCGAAAAGCCTGCTCCTGTGCTGTAATTTTCTATGTTCGTCAGATCTGTGAGTGAACAGTCCTCGAGGTTGGAAGGAAAGGATCTGAATTTTATAAGGATTTAATTATTTACACGGTATGGTGCAAATAATGATGAACATTATTGGAACTGTGTTTGGGCCTGGTGGACCTTATTAATTTATCTGTGCTATATATAAATTATTCTGCAGAAACCTTTGACCTCGCCTGTGGCTGGGATTTCCCGGTGACGCCACAGTGAATGGAGTTCTTGCTGAGCGCCAAGTTTTCCATTCTTGTTGATACCAGGGCGGGCATGGGCAAGATCAAAGGACTCTACCCATAGTTAACCAAAGTGGAATTGCACTTTACATGGGCAGCTTCCTAAGTTTTTTTTTAGATTGTATTAGTAATATTGTTGAATTACTTGCGGATGTCTTACAGCGCTTGCTTTCAATCCAGGAATGTTGTGTGCTGCTTTATTTGCAATTAATTGAAAGAACTTGTGGAGGGGTAAAAATGAGAACATGCTGCACTGCAGATAAAATGAAGTTTGATGTGTAAGGGATTAAATCCAAGATCGCACATATACAGGATATGTGCTTTATCACTGAGCTATCCCCCGAAGGCTTTGCACTGCCTCTGGAGAGTGGATCTTCTAAAATATGCTAAAGCCACATTAAGCAATAGCAATGTGGTGCAGATAATGCACAAGGGTATTTTCACCATATGCCTGCAGGATTATTGTCAGTCGTCAGTACATTTGTACCTTACACTGCATATTTTAGAAATGAAAATTTCTGTATTCCTGTATTTGCGTTTTTTGAAGCATTAATGGATCTTATATTTGTGTCCTCATGGGACAACACTACCTTGACAACGGAATATGATCGTTTACAATATTCATATCATCAGTGGGAGTTGGATCTGCTTCGTGGTTGGGATGTTATAATACACTGACTGAAAAGATTTGAGTGTTGGAAGCATGACCTGCAACAGGCACTGTGGAAAGTAATAAAAAAAGTGTTCAAATTGATTGTAATAAAACACCTAAGAGTCCTGTGGCACTGCCTGGCTAGTACAACGGGGCAGTAATAAAACTCTTTACAAGGTAGAAATCTGCTGTTGGCACGTTCATTACAGTGAGCTAAAAGGAGCAGGATTTCATTTCTCATACATATAATCTGGCTTTTACCTTGCGATTTGATGAACCTCCCTCTAAGCCAGCCATTTTCCCTTCCTCCTCACTGCTGTGCTCTGAGTCTTCTCCATGAAGCCCTGATCTTTTCTGACTTCTGGAACCGCTGGCTTTGACCTTTTATCGCTGTTGGTTTTGTGGTCTGACAGCGGGGTGGTCTCACTGGCTGTTCGGTGTAAAGCAGGGGAGAGGATAATAATGAGCCCACTCCTGGAATTAGGCTTTCGCCTGATATTGGTGTTCCTGGGATTTGTGGGTTGTGCAAATACTGGGATCAGAAATTCCAAATCAGCTAGTGAAGGAAAAAAGAATTCCGAATAAAAGCTTTTAAAATGGTACCGAAATTGTGCACGGAAGCCAGGCGGGGACATGCGGTGCTGAGGGTTGTGAATTCATAGAATAGATTCCCTACTGTGCAAAAGGAGGCCATTCGGCCCATTGAGTCTACACTGACCACAATTCCATCAAGACCCTATCCCTGCAACTCCATGTATACACTCTGCTAGTCCCCCTGACACTAGAGTTAATTTATCATGGCCAAACCACGTAACCCACATGTTTTGCGGACTGTGGGAGGAAACAGGAGCATCCTGGAGGAAACCCAGAGGAGAATGAGTAGCCTCCACACAGACTGTGACCCAAGGTCGGAATTGAACCCGGGTCCCTGGCGCTGTGAGGCAGTAGTGCTAACCACTGTGCCATCGTATTGCCCTTTGTGTCACCGTGCTTGAGTTGGGAGATGATGTCCCATAAATCCCAGAAATACCAATATCGGGTGAAAGCTGATAATGAGACTAATTCCAGAAATCATTAATATTCTCTCACCCTGCTTGCCACCTAGCAGCCAGTCAGATTGCCCAATCAGACAAAGAAAGTAAGATGCTTTGATGGTTATTTTGACAGCAGCTTGAAATGACAGCCATTGCAACATTGACCAGTTTTTGAGGAATCCAATTTGCTTGGCTGCTCTGGCTAGAATATTCCAATCACTGTACGAACAGTGAAAACCATTCCTGCGCTGTTCTCTGTTTGAAACCATGGACACTGACAGTCCTTCATTAAGTCAGAAGAAAATGAAAAAAAAAGTCTGCTGTTTGAAATGGGGCGTTTGAATTGAATTTAGATAAAATTTGGATTGGAAAATTTTAGAGGTATGGCATGGTGGCACAGTGGTTAGCACTGCTGCCTCATAGCGCCAGAGATCGGATTCAGTTCCGGCCTGGGGTCACTGTCTGTGTGGAGTCTGCACATTCTCCCCATACCTGCGTGGATTTCCTGTGAATGCTCCAGTTTCCTCCTACTGCCCAAAGATGTGGGGTTGTTTGGATCGGCCATGATAAATTATCCCTTAGTGTCAGGGGGATTAGTAGGGTAAGTGCGAAAGATTAGGGTCTAGGTGGGATTGTTTTCAGTGGAATGGCTTCTTTCTGCACTGTAGGGATTTTATGATAAGAATATTAGTGATATTGAGTGTTAAAATGTAATCTGTGTCCCAGGTTTTATTTAATCATCGTTGCAAAGCTATGGCCTCTTAATAGTTTGTGGTATATATTGAACCCTGTTTTACAGGCACTATGAGATCTAATTTCGGAAACCAACATCCTGTGGACACCTGATAGACATTTGATGTAAAATTGGATAGGCTTTTTCATCAGGTTACTCCAGTTTTGTCTGTTTTTTTATTTGTTTATGGAATATGAGTGTTGCTGGCATGGCATCTCTGTCAACAGGAAGGTGGTGGTGAGCTGCCTTCTTTAACTGGTACAAGCTGTTATACAGGTACAGCAAGCAATTAGGAAGGCTAATAGAATGTTATTGTTTATTAAGAGAAAATTTGATCATAAAAGTAGGGAGGTTATGCTTCCATTGTACAGGCCAGATCTGGAGTATTGTGCACAGTATTGGTCCCCCTATTGAAGGAAAGACGTAAGTACATTAGAAACAGTTCAGAGAAAGTTTGCTAGACTAATTCCACAAATGGGCGGGTTGTCTTGTGAAGGAAGGTTGGGAGAGTTTAGATTTGTATCCACTAGACTTGATCCTCAAGAATATCGATAGGGTGGATGGGGAGGGATGTCTCCTCTTGCGGGAGAATACAGAACTAAGGGTCACTGTTAAAAAAGAAGGGGTCACTCAAGAGATGAGATTTTTTTCTCAGAGAGAATTGTGGAAGTCTCGAACTCTCTTGCTCAAAGGGCAATGATAGATAGCTTCTTGATTGACAAAGAGTGAAAGTAAGCAGGAATGTGGGGTTGAAGTTACAAGCGGATCAGCCATGATCTTATTGAATGTTGGAGCAGGCTCAAAAGGCTGAATGGACTACTCTTGATTCTAATTTTATGTTCGTACACGTGTATATATGTAACTGCTTCAGTCCATATAGTGTAGGTATAGCCATACTATTTTAACCAGGGAGTTCCAGGATTTGAACCCAGTGACAGTGAAGGAATGGTGATGTGGTTCCAAGTCAGGATTGCGTGTGGCTTGGAGGTGTATTCGCATGTAGTTGTTTTGGTAGGCCCCTGCTGTTCTTGTTCTTCTAGGTGGTAGAGGTCATGGATTTGGTCGTCGTTGTTGAAGGAAACTTGGCCGATTTCAACAGTGCATCTTGTTGATGTGCTCACCTACTGCCATTGTGCGCCAGTGGTAGAGGAAATAAATGTCTCATATGATGGATGGAGTGCTAATCAAGTAGGCTGCCTTATCCTGGATGGTCACGAGCTTCTTGAGTGTTGTTGAAACTGCACTCATCCAGAGAAGTGGAGAGCATTTCATCACACTCCTGACTTCTACTTTACAGATAGTGGATAGGCTTTGGGGAGTTTGGAGGTGAGTTCCTTGCCAAATAATTCCCAGCCTTTGACCTGCTCTTGTAGCCACAGTATTTATGCAGCTGATCCATTCTCATTTGCTGTCAATGGTAACACCTAAGATAAATTTAAAGTTCATTTAGTATCACAAGTAGGTTTACATTTACACTGCATCAAAGTTACTGTGAAAATCACCTAGTCATCACACTCCTGTGCCCATACGGGTATGCTCAGGGAGAATTTAGCATGGCCAATGCATCTAACCAGTACGTCTTTTGAACTGTGGGAGGAAACCGGAACACCCAGGGGAGATGTACACAGGCACTGGGAGAATGTGCGGACTCTGCATAGACAGTGACCCAATCTGGGAATCGAAACCCAGGTCCTTGGCACCGTGAGGTAGCGGTGCTAATGATGGAGGCACTCAGTGATGGTAATGCTGTCAAGGGCAGGTGGTGAGTTTTGCTGTCCTATTGGAGATGGTTGCCTGGTCCCTGTGCAGTGTGAATGTTACTTGCCACTTAGCAGCCCAAGCCTGAATGTTGTTCAGATCTTGCTGCACACAGGCACACTTCTCAGTATCTGAGAAGTTACAAATGGTACTGAACGCTGTTCAGTCATTAGCAAACGTCTCCACTAATGATGTAGGAAAGGTTACTCATGAGGCAGTTGAAGATGGTTGGGCCTTGGATTCTTAAGGATTCCTGCCATGATGTATTGGGGCTGAGATGTTTGGTCTCCAACAACCATGTTCCTTTGTGCTAGTTATAACTTGCAACCATTAGAGAATTTCCCTTCTGGAGCCTTTATGTCTGGGCCTGTCATTTGTCACTTAATTTGACATTAGGTCTCTTATATACATAGACAAGACAACCTAGTAGCTGTTCTCAGCTCCTTTATAAAATTGGTCTGCACAGAATGCCCTAGGTATTGGGCATGCCCTACTCCAGACTGCTCAGTCTAAGTAGCATCTGCCAACTAAGGACTTGTTTTTAAAATTCCAGTTATATTACCATGGAGCCCAAAGTTCTCCTCTGACTCCACAATACTTATGCTTTCCCCCACTCCCACAATCTGTCAAATCACCATTCCCTATAATCTCCAAATCCCCAGCTCAGTAATTTTCAACATCTCCCTATGACCCCTGACTTCCCTATCAGTATATTGCAACATCTCCTTCATGGTTTCTGGTTCTGATCTCAATCCCTATCTGTTCAAGATTTCTAACCCAACCTTTGGCCTCCCATGATCCTGGATTCTGCATCCTGATCTCTGACATCCCCATGATTCTAAACATCCCCATCCTGGTCTCTGAAGGTCACAGGTAGGTTATCCCCATGCCTGCCATCTCCATCTTGACCTCTGGCCTTCCTGTGACATCAGACACCTCCATCCCACACCTTTGATCATTCCAGGATCTCTGATCTGCTCATCCCAGTATCTGACCTCTCACTAATCTTTAATTCCCATCTCGATCTCTGACTTCCCATTTATTCCCAATACCCCTCCTTCTGCATGTCTAATGTTACATTGATCTCCAAGCCCTCACCTCCATCCTGGACTTTAACCTTCATTTGCAACCCCCATCCCAATCTCTGACCTCTTGGGGATCTGTAATGCCCATCCCAATCTCTGACCTTTTGGGAATTTCTGATCTCCATCCTAATGTCTGACCTCTTGGTGACCTCTGACCTCTTGGCAATCTCTGATGTCCATCCCAGTCTCTGATCTCTTGGGGATCTCTGATCTCCATCCTAATCTCTGAATTCTTGGTTATCTTTGACTTCCATGCCAGTCTCTAACCATTTGGCAATCTCTGACCTCTTTCCTAATCCTGAAATTCTTGTTTATCTCTGACCTCCATCCCAATCTCTGACGTCTTGGTGATCTCTGACTCCCATTGCAATCTCTGATCTTTCGGCGATCCCTGACCTCCATCGCAATCTCTGACCTCCATTCTGAAATCTGATCTTTTGGGGATTCCTGACACCCCCAATCTGATCTCTGATCTCCATTGGTTCTCTAACCCCACCCAGATCTCTGGCCTTCCTATGATCTCCATTGCTTCATCCTGACCTCTGATCTCCTTAAGATCTCTGACAACTGCCTCCACCCTGTTCTCTAAATCCCTCTGCACTTTCATCTCCATCCTCTCTAACCCCATGAACCTGACACCCACGTCCCAATCTCAAACTGTTTTCCTGTCCAATAGGCCTGCAGGTGGTCAGATAAGAAACCTGGGGCAGGATTCTCCTGCAGTGGAGGCAGCTCGCCGTCAGCTGCTCGCAGGATCTTCCAGTCCTGCCAGAGTCGGTGGTGATGTACATTACTCGCTTATCACCCCCTCTCATTCAGCAGCAGGCTCAACATTAGTGGGAAACAGAAGATGCCATTGGTGGGAAGGGCTGGAGGATTTCCCTCACTGAGCAAATTGAAGTATTGACCCATAGTTAAATCTTCGAGGTTACCCAAAAAAATCCTCTGGATTTTCCACCTGAGAATTCTCCCTACTGCCATAACCGCCTCCCCACCCTCACATCTTCACATGTAAATATCATGGCCAATGTTTCAGGTTATCTAAATGAATACACCTGAGATTAAAATGCAACAACATCAAATTAAAATGTAAGGATGAGAGACAGGGGCTGCGATTTTATTGGAATCGGGGTGGGTGAGGCTCGCAGAACAGAAATCTCCCTTGGTCTCGGGCGGGATTTTACAATCTCCCTGAGCAAGGCCCTAAAAATCTCATCCAGAGAGAGAAGTGAAGTTCAAAATGGAAGTTTCGATGGAGCCAACATGGTGCTGTTACTGATAGTCCAGTTGTGATATTTTGTTACAGAGATCTTTATCAGATTAACATGTCCACATGGATCTGTAGCGCATGTGAACACCAGCGCAATCTCATTTATTTTGTTATTGTGCATTCCCTGGAAAAGATCCAATGCTGTAATTTACTCCAAAATAAGATGCATTTGTCAGAGAGGCTGAGAAAAGACTGTGGGCTGATGAGACAGTGAAGTGGAAGAAAACATGTTTAAAAATTGCTTTTTATATTCAAAATATTGAAAAGATATTAAGAATGTTCCAAGATCCCTTCAGAACATGTTTCCCATTTGAACACTGCTGATTTTCATCCCTGTAACTACTGTAATTACAGTTGACACAAATTGCAAAGGCATTGTTAAAACTCTGAGACGTCTTAATTAAATTGCTGTTATCATTTGCAGAACGTATGGTATTGGGTTGAAGCTAAGCAGCAAAGGAATAGCAAGGATGAAGAGGTTCAGGCAAAATACTTGGGGAACAGGACTTATTCCCTGCTCAGTATCAGCTTAATATCCTTCTAATTATTATAAACTGGAAATTTGGAGCTACAGCCCTAGCCCAGCAATTCCAGCTAGGTGAATGATGCTATTTATACTCTCGTCAGCCTTATCAAATTGCATTATTACTTTTAGTGATGTCTTTATATTGCCTGACCTCTGACTTCTTCTATCCCATTTAAATTTTTATCTTCCGAAGAATGGGTAGTTTTGTTACCCATCCTATAAAAATGAACAAGTGTGCTTTCGTGAATTTAATTTCCAATTTAACTCCTGTCTCTTCAAACTTGTTATTGTCTTCCTGTGTTTTGGTGCAGCCTTCTATATCATTAGCTATACCCTCCAATTTGGCATTATTTACAGGGCTCATTGCTTGAACAGAATTATGGAGCAATTTGCACATTTCCAGTCTCCCGCAACAGTTGGGCGAATTGGTCTATTTCTGTGTTATGGATTTTATGTGATACATAACATTGAATGTAGGCAAAATATTTGTAAGGGTAGCTTAATGTTCCTAAAAGATAGAATTTAAATGGCAAACGCTAGTATATATGCCATCAATGGAGTTGTTTAGTGGAGATTGTGTGTAACTAATTATACTTGCAATGCAATATGATTCCTCTTTAAAATGTCAGGTTTTAAAGAGTTCGGGGCTGTGACTTTCCCAAACACTGACTATGGCCAGGGTTTTCCAGCCATTTGTGCCCTGCTGCTGTTAAAATCAGTGACGGAAAATTTGGTGCTCAGCCAAATCTCCATCTATTGCAGTGGGACCAGAGAATCCCGCTGGTGAGAACGGCCTAAAGATTCTGGCCGCAATATCATAATGGTGGCAAAACCGGAGCAATCGGTGCCTGATCACAATTGTCCCACACTCTGTCATTCTTTGGCCGAGCGGTGAATTGGGTGCCAGTTGTTGTAGAGGCAGGACCTAAACTGGCTGGTGAGGCTGGCTGTAAAATGTTCAGGAGCCATTTAGAATGTGCAGTGGAAGACCCGCTCACGCCCCCCGCCCCTCCTCCCCAGCACATCTGGACAGCCTCCCCTTTTGACAGCCTTCTCTTTTCCCCTCCTCACCCCCACACAGATCACCAGCATTGGGGCACTCTCAATGATCCCTCTTCTTGACATCCAACATGCTACACCATCACAAACTCCCCTTCATAACCCCTCCCCCTCACAATACCCTCTGCAGGACAACCCGCATAGCCCCCCCCGTCATAACCCCCCTTCCCCCTTCATAGCCTCCCTATCATTGTACCTTTGTCATAGACCCCACTCAGACCTGACCCTCACTCGGCCCCACCCCTTCGCACTGCAGTGGCACCAAATATTCATTGCCTGGGCATTGCCCAGCCCATGTCTCCAAACCATCTGGGGGCTTCAGTGGCCTCCGGGGTCCCCCAGCATGGCCATCAGCCTGGTTTCCAATTGTGGAGACCAGTAGTGATTCTCACTTGGTTCCCATCGCACAAGAGGGTCGGGACATCCCAAGAGCTGGAAAAATCTTGGTGCCTGTTGGGCAGCATGGTGGCACAGTGGTTAGCACTGCTGCCTCACAGCGCCATGGACCTGGGTCCGATTCCGACCTTGGGTAATTATCAGTGTGGAGTTTGTATGTTCTTTCCATGTCTGCATGGGTTTCCTCCAGTTACTCCAGTTTCTTCCCACATTCCAAAGATGTGCAGGTTGGTTGATTGGCCATGATAAATTGTCCCTTAGTGACTGAGAGGGTAAATATGTGTTAAGTATGTGGGGTTACGGGATAGGACCTGGGTGAGATTGTTGTCAGTGTGCAGGCTCATTGGGCCAAATGGTTTCCTTCTGCACTGTAAGGATTCTATGAATGGGCTAAACATATTTAAATGCTACTTCAAAACGCAGAGCGGACTTGCATCCTTTCTGGGTGCCATCTGGATTATGCCAATCATAAGAAACCCTAAGTGATTGCACAATGTTTGGCGCCAAGTACAAAACCAATTTTTAGGCATGTATACAACCTTTCAGGATCAGTGTGATATGTGCCATGAGTGGGGGGGGGGGCTGGAAAAGCAGCCCGTCCAGTCTTTGAAATAGGCTGCGGAATATTCTGCTTAATTTTTGATGTATTTGCAACACATTATTTTCCATCTAATGAAAGGCAGAACATTTTCACTCTAATGGATTAATACATTATTAAAATAACACAAAGAAATCTGGTAAAAAGTTGAATGTTCATCTGATAATGTCCCAGAGCAGGGCTAACAAATTTAGATCATCAGATCTAAATTATTCAAATGTACATGAAATATTCTCAGTATGAGAAAGACAGATCATTTCTAAATTTAAATTTTCAATTTACGATGTGAGGATCTCTTTAGTTGGTTGCAGTTACAATTGGCAGCAAAATAGTTGTTGATAAAATGATCAAATATGTTCATAGGGCATTTTGAAAGCATTTTTTATCCCGATTGATGATGTATTCTGAAAACATATTGAGTTCTGGATGATAGAATTGATATTAAAAGTTACCATTTAATTCAGGGTTCAGAATTCTCAGAAACTAAGGCAGGATTTAAACCCTGCTGCTATCCCCAGGAGTGGTTCTGGAGGGCTGTCAAACAGAATCTGGAGGGCATCTTTTTGGCAAACCAAACTAAATCAAGTAAACCGAAAGACAAAGTAAAAACAGGGCGGTCCCTTTAAAAAGAGGGGGAACTGTCCCAAACAAAATAGATTGAAGTGTATAATATCAAATTAAAATGTGATTAAAAAAGTTAACAATACACCCCAGTCCCTGTGGGGCCCAATGAGCACAGAAAGCCTCGATGGTTCCCATGGATTCCGCGCGATGGTTCCCGTGGACTCAAGCCGCAAATAGTCGTGGTAAACGGGCAGACAGTTGGGTCAGCTGACTCCCTCGGTTGCCTGCAAAATGATTTTTTCATACTCTGCCCCTATCTAGTTGCCACACTCCAGCACGTGTTCAGGTAACTGTGAGTGAACTAAGCATGGCCAATGCACCAAACCAGCACAACGTTTGGATTTTGGGAGGAAACCACAGCACCCGGCAGAAACCCACGCAGACATGGGGAGAATGTGCAGACTCTACACAGACAGTCACCCAAGTTGGGAATTGAACCTGCGTCCCTGGCACTGAGACAGCAGTGCCAACCACTATGCCACCGTGCCCAGAATCTGGAAGAAAGGCAGGAGACAGAATTTCTATTGCTCCCCAATTCCTTCTCATTAAATCAGGGTGAGGAAGGCATTGACTTCTTTCGAGGCCAATTGTGGCCTTTAAGTGGCTAATTAAGGGTCACATCCTCCTTCACTGGTGATATGGGAGCTGTACACAACATGAGGAGGCCACCCAATTGTGATTGACTTCTTCTCTGCAGATATTCGGTCAGGTTGGGGTGGGGGGAGTGCGGAAGATTGGGGGAAGTTGGGATGCTGTGTGTACATGTGTTGAAGCCTTGCTGTTCAGGCATTTTGTTATTCACAGAGTCTGATCCACACAGTGTGCTCTGCTGGAGGCAACAGCTGTCCTCACTGAAAGACCCCTCCGCACCATTTGCAATGATTCCACCCATCCCGTCACCAAAGCCTGACTGGGCCCAATGAATCCATCCCATTCGCCAAGATCTCCTAGGGTTTTCTGCAGTAACAGTAGGGCCATAGCTCCCAGTGATGCTGCTGAGACTGAATAACCTCTGTCCCTCTCTTGGCCATGATGTAGAGATGCTAGCGTTGGACTGGGGTAAACACAGAAAAAGTCTCATAACACCAGGTTAAAGTCCAACAGATTTATTTGGTAGCAAACACCACTAGCTTTTGGGGCTCTGCCCCTTCATCAGGTGAATTCTGATCACAAACAGGGCATATAAAGGCATACAGTTTACAGAATACTGATTAGAATGCGAGCCTTTACAGTTAATCATGTCTAAAAGGTGCAGACAATGTGAGTGGAGGTAGCATTAAGTATAAGTGAAAGAGGTGAGTATTGTCTCCAGACAGGACAGTAAGTGAGATTTTGCAAGCCCAGGCAAGTCATGGTGGTTACAAATAGTGTGACATGAACCCAAGATCCCGGTTGAGGACGTTCTCGTGTGTGCAGAACTTGGCTATCGGTCTCTGCTCAGCGACTCTGTGTTGCCTTGTGTCGTGAAGGCTGCTTTGGAGAACGCTTACCCGAAGATCAGAAGCCGAGTGCCCATGATTGCTGAAGTGTTCCCCAACAGGAAGAGAACAGCTAATTGTCGAGTGGTGTTCATTCATCTCTTGGCCAGCAGCTCAAGATGGCACAGAAGCCTCAAAAGCCGGCAGTTAACTGACTGATTCACATCTCATGCGGATTGTGGTACCAGAAATGGCTGTTGATTGATCACCACTGATTTCATCCCGAGAAGTGAGGCTTGAGTGCTTTCCAGGCATCATTTGGACCCCTGGTTTTTAAATAGTGTTTGCCTTCTGGAAATTTTATATCAATGTGTGAAATACGATTTGCAGCCTCTGTGATGGCACAATGACACAATGGCTAATACTGCTGCACTACAGTATGAGAGACCCAGCTTCAGTTGCAGCCTTGAGTGGTTGCATAGAGTTTGCACATTCCCCCCATGTCTGCGTGGGTTTCCTGCTGGCGTCCTGGTTTCTTCTTACAATCCAAAGATGCATGGGTTAGGCAGATTGGCCGTGTTAAATTGTCCCTTGACATCCCAGGATGTGTAGATTAAGGGGATTAGTGATAAATGCGGGGACAGGGCCTGCATAAGGTGCTCCGTCGGAGAGCCAGCGCAGGCTCAATGGGCCGAATGGCCTCCTTCTGCACGATAGCGTTTCTATGATTCTGTTTTACCACAGAAGTGGCAGCAGAAACAATTTTATCTGGTAAGGGACAAGAGGAAGAGGCAGCACTTTGCGAGAAGTCTGAGGCAGCGGAATTAGTTTTTAATTTCTTCAACAAAGAATCAACACAGAGAGGATTGATTGAATGGCCTCTTGCTTTGCTACGGCGACTCACAATTCAATAGAAAAGAACTAATCCCAGTCTCAGGTGTCATTGTCTAAGTTCATTCACGAAGGGCTGTTGTCACAAAAAAACCTAACACTGAGAAGTGGGGTGGTGAAAAGGTCAAAATCATTGGGGATAAAGATGTGAAATGATTTAACAGAAGCACTGAATGTTGAAATGAGTCGGAGAGAAGTGTGTTATCTTGCAGTTGCAAAATAACAGCATCACATGAGTAACAGGCCAACCCAAAAAATGGAATTAGTTGCGGTTAGCACAGATTTAAGAGCCACAGTTTACATTTATACCATTGCTTTACTTTAAACAGGATTGTGAAGAATTTTAATCGAATAGGGTAACAGAAGAAGACTGTTGTGGAAGATGACATAGTTCCTCCGCTAAGTCGGGTGTTTGGTGTTATCAACAAACATTGTTTTTGTTGGTTTCTGCAGTCTGTTATATAATATTTCAATAGCAACTGAACAAATATCTCTCTAAAATTTTGAAAATCTAGTGAGTCAACTAAAGCCTACCCAGCAGAGAATCCCATGCTGCAAATCTATTTCTTGTTTGTTATAGGTTTACATCAACAATAGCCATCATTTTCTGGTGTAAATATAGGTTTTACCGGATGGATTCATTTCCATTTTTCACTGTATTCTTTATTTTTTTATTAGCATCACAAGTAGGCTTACATTAACGCTGCAATGAAGTTACCGTGAAAATCCCTAGTCGCCACATTCCGGTGTCCATTCAGGTGTACTGAGGGAGCATTTAGTATGGTCAGTGCACCTAACCAGCACACCTTTTGGTCTGTGTGAGGAAACCTGGAGGAAACCCATGCAGTTACAAGGAGAACGTGCAAACTCAGAGACAGTGACTCAAGCTGGGAATCAAACCTGAGTACTTGGCTCTGTGAGGCAGCTCTGCTAACCACTATGCCATCCTGCCACCCATTAAAACAACTTTGAATTTAACTTAAAAGTTTCAGTTTTCACAATGATTCCTAAACTCCAATTGAGGGTCCTTTTCCTCGTTTCTATTTGATTGCTGTATTTCATTACCATTTCCCAACCCATAGGATTATAAATGTAACTTTTGACTGATGCGTTGAAGGAGACAACTGATATAGAAGCAGGAACTGGCTATTTCTCAAAGCTTATTCCGCCATTCAGTGAGATTGTGGCTGATCTGCAATCAAACTTCCTAAACGTACCATTTCCCCATATCCCTCAATAAAAATCGTTCAGCCTCAGATATAATCCCATACTAGGGTTGACAAATTTGCGCAGGATTTTCTGACTGCGCTTGCCTCCAGACCGGAGAGTTCCACCCAAGATCATTGGATCTTTGCGTCGTCCGTGTCCTGCCCACTATGATTCCCGTGGTGGGCGAGAGGGGAAGGGTCCTCCCAAATTGTTCATCAGTCTCTTGCCTTCTCTTTCAAGATAGTACCCATGCCCTTTGTAACAACAACACCTCATATGGGCGATCCGCAGCTCATCGCTAACTTACAGTCATCAGAAATAAATTGTGTTCATGTAGCGTCTTTTGATTCTCCAGGCAGCCCCCAAACCCTTCATAACCAATGAGTTGTTTTGGAAGAGTAATCGTTATTGTTATGAGGATGTGACAGCCAAGTATCAGACAGCAAACAAGATGAATGTTGAGTCCATCTGCCTTTATTGTTGCATAAAGGGGGAGAAGTGATAATCTACAGCTCACCTCTTTGAACAGAACCCTTCAGAAGTACTCTCTGTTTTCATGCCTTGATTATTTTTGTTAAGAAGGTGCCTGTTGCTCGTGATGTGTGTACATAGTTGATAGTAGCTGTGTGCATTGAGGTGCTTTCTTTATACCTGCTCACTGTTACGGTCAGTCCAGCTGAATTCTGACTTAGAAACACTAGTTAATATCCTTGCTGAGATGTAGCCTCAACTTACATGAAGAACTGTGGATTTTAACTGGGGAATGAGTTTTATATTGACCTGAGCAAGACTAAAAATGCGCAGTGAAAAAGAGAAATGGAATTCCCCATTTGTTTCCTGAATGCAGTACTGGGCAGTTCCAGCAATGCCGTTCCTGCTGGCTGGAATGATGCGAATTCATGCCTGATTCCACACTCGCAGCCTCAATAATTAAGCATGAGTGAGTATTTCTCCAAATCACTTGGTAAGTTGGGAGCTGATTTGTGCGGGGCTGAGAGCGTATGGGCTTGAAGATCTGGGAACCATATGTAAACACCAGTCCAGTTACATTCATAGCACTCTCACTAGCCTACAAGTCTTCTTCAGACCATGTAGGATGTCCAGAACCCAGAGGCAAAAGGCTAGTAGGCTTGAGAAGTCTGTACTCTGACTCAGCCACCATGACCCTTAGGGTCTGGGCCTTGAAGTATGTCCTCTACTCTGGACTGGCTCCAGGAAGCAAAACAACATCTCTTCTATGGCCTGGGAGACTGACGCCCAGGAGGTCAATGTGACTGGCGGCTGTGTCAGAAGCATCATCCAGCGCAGGAAGTGAGTAAATGATCTCACTCGCAGTTCCCTCCACTGTCACACTCTCATTATGGCATCATTTACTCAAACAGCGATTCTTCTCATCTCTTATACATCGATTAGCAGGGGACACATATTCTCCCACACACACTTTCACCACCATCTCACCTGCCACCTTGCTCACACTCTATCCTCAGGTCCTTCCGGATAGGGCACACATCTTTGCAAAGTCAGATTGTGATGGGCACAGCAAACTGATCATGAAGGAAACACTGTCCAGTGTATATTGTAATCTGATTGACCCATGTATCTGAAATACATCTTCAGAGATCCTATGCTCTGGGAAAGAGCAAGTTGCACTGGGAGCAGCTTGTACCATCCCTCCCCACACATCGGAAGATGATATAGTCAGCATCAGCTATTGTTTAAGGAGGCTTATTCTCCCGGCAACCATCCTAGCAACCATCCCTGGATCCAGTCATTATTGTGGTGAACATTCCCATCCTCCCAAAAAGGCATCACCCGAGAGGTGCCCAAACTCCACACAGACCTCTATCCATCCCGTCTGATGTGGAGGTGCTAGCATTGGACTGGGGTGGGCACAGTAAGAAATCTCATAACACTAGGTAAAAGTCCAACAGGTTTATTTGGAATCACGAGCTTTTGGAGCACCGCTCCTTCATCAGTTGAGTGGAAGTAGGTTCACAAACACAGCACATATGGGCAAAGATACAGTTGCAAGATAATTTTATAATATGCTGTGTTTGTGAATATACCTCACTCACCTGATGAAGGAGCTCCAAAAGCTCGTGATTCTAAATAAACCTGTTGGACTTTAACCTGGTGTTCTGACACTTCTTACTGTGCCCACCACATCTGTGGAAACTCTTCCAGTAAGTGATACAGTATCTCTCTGATCTCCTTATTTGTGAGCATTTCATGCAGCCTTGTCAAGGTCCTTAGTTTTCCCTTTGCCTTCCATAGATCATCATCCTCAACTACTTCCTTGCCCCTCTGCCATCGTGCACTTTTGCATTGCAGCCTCCCCTCCCACCACATCCACATACCAGTCTGTGCACTGTCCTCCTCCCACGTTGTCCTCCCTGTTTTGTCAGCGTCCCCCTCTCACCTCGCACTGTACCCCCAGTCCAGCTTTGATACATTGGACTCATGTCTTGGAAGAGACATGAGTCCTGCAGCACAAAAGGGCACAAAATGGTGTGCCCCAGCAGGGTGGCATTCAGCACAACAGGAGCAGCACAGCATAATGGCAGGTATGGTGCACTCATCGTGAAGTCTCGAGTGAACTGAGGCCCACCTTGTATGTGTCACTCTTTTCACATGACTTTGCCACCGTGATGATATCATGGGTGGCACAGTAGTACAGTGGTTGGCACTGCTGCTTCACAGTTCCAGGGACCTGGGCTCGATTCGCGGTCCAGGTCACTGCCTGTGTGGAGTTGGACATTCTCCTCGTGTCTGCGTGGGTTTCCTCCAGGTGCTCCGGTTTCCTCCCACAGTCCATAGATGTGTGGGTTAGGTTAATTGGCCATGCTAAAATTGCCCCTCAGTGTCCTGAGGTTAGAGGGAGTAGTGGATAAAATATGTAGAGATATGGAAGTAGGGGGCTGGATGGGATTGTGGTCAGTGCAGACTCGATGGGCCGAAGGGCCTCTTTCTACACTGTCGCATTCTGTGATTCAGTGATATCCTGCTGGGGTAATGCAGGGTTGGGCAGCCTTGACCATATTCCGGCAGGCCGTTGTTCTAATGAGCATTCACGAGATGCCAATGGCATCCACATCATCAGGGAGCGGGTGTGCCATTAACTCACCATCAGGAGAATTCCAAGCTGATTTTACACCGGCGGGGTTCCGACTTTTCGGCTCCCGTTGGATTTCCTGCTCCTGTTGCCATCCAAACCCACCGTGGGCGGGATGGGAAAATTCCTCCCCGTGTTCAAGAAACAAGGGGGGGAGCATCAAGCCATAAACCACGGGAAAATTATCGAGACCTGCCATGCGTTGATTAAACTGACACAAGCAGCTATGTAAAAATAAAATGATTTGCACATGACCCTTGAATATTCTGGATAATTTCCGATCAATGTGAAGATATTATATGTTTGCTTTGTGTATTAAGCCCTCATGTCTGAACAAACAAAAATGAAACAAAAAGAACAATTCAATGTGTAGGATGTTTGGTGTCAGCTAATATAGCCAGTGGTGTCACATCACAACACAGCGCTGTTTTGATTATGCGTCTTCCTCCTGCCTCAACCTCCTGTTATTAAATTACAATTGTCAAGTCTGCATCTTTATTGGTAATTACCAGCAGCAAATTACCAGCCTGCCTGGAGTCAGGCTCAGTGAAGGTTACCATCCTGCCTTTTGCTTTCATGCATTGTGTTGCAGTCTTGTGTCTTCAGCTTTTATTTTTAACTTCTTTTTTCCTCAAAGAGAAGAAGCAGGGAAAGGATTTGATCCACCCTTTTATCTTCCAAAGCTATTGTGAATGCAGGCTGCGTTGGTATACACCTCTTCCATTTCCTGTCTCTCCCCGCACTGAAGAAGCGTGTGACTTCTGGAGGACATGGCTGGCAGCAGGATAGATGAGGTGCATAATTATGAACAGCGAGGGAATGATTGAAAGTTAATATGGGCCATAAGGTGCTAGAAGGAGATTTAAGGAAGAAATATGGGCTGGAATTTTCCTGCTGTTCATGCCGTCGGGATTCTCCAGCCCAGCTGCAGTGAATGGAGATTTGGCTGAATGCCAAATTTTCCATCCTCGCTTGTGGTGGCAGCAGGGCGCGAATGGCTGGAAAATTCTGGCCTATGATTTGCGACATTCTGTGTCATCGGGTACAAAATAAAATGCTGTTCAGCCTCTGTTAAACGACCAGATAAATTTGCTGTCCTCCTACACCCTGAGTGCTCCTTTCAACCAAATTAAATTGGGTTGATTTCTAATTCACCTTCGCAGCCATATGATAATGGGGCCTTGATCTGAGCGACTGCCAAGAATTATTTCTCTAACTCTGATCAGCTGATTCTGCTGTCTGGGTCGTGGCAGAGATGGTTGTGTGAATTATTACATTGTGATCCGAGCTTGCAAACGAGTCTCTCTTGCCTGCTTTGAGTTGTGCATTTGAAGGCAGGAACAGATTGGTGAAGATGTGCCTTTCCACCTTTCCCACTAATGCCAAGGAATTGGCCTTTCTGTCTGAACCTAGCAGCACTGTTGCAATCTGACTGAAATATTGCATAAACAGCATGGGGAATTTTAGTCGCTTAAGCTCTGTGGCTCCTGGGAGGTTGCATGCAGTTTGCCTTTCCCTTAGCTATGAAGTAAGTCCATCTTGGTTATTAACTTCAGAGGCCTGATTTTAAACCCTGATACAAGGTGGCTGGGGTGGTTAAAGTAATGGGAGATTGTCTGCTGCTATATTTCCAACGTGCCTTCCCCACTAGCACTGAAACCAAGCATTACGTTGTTGTACGTGGCCTGTTTTTAGGGTGCGCGGTCCCTTTAATTAGATTTTGTATGGCTGCCCACATGTTATTTATCGCAGAAAAATGCCTGCACAATATCTTGCTAGCTGTTGCATGGCTACACACACACACACACACACACACACACACACACACACACACTTGCACATACACACATATTGTTCAATGGGTATTGGCTGCAGGAGTTAACTTTGACTCGTGAATATATTTAAATTGAGGCCCTATGGTGCAATTAGGACTAAAACCTGAGCCACTGAAGCCATATTTAAAGGGATACTTACCAGAGGCTGATTGACTCACATGATCTTTCTGCCATCTGACTTACCTTTTCAACATCCAGATTGCTTGTTAACTGGGAAATAAAAGCTTTTGTTCTACTTCAGTGCCATGAGTAAACATGCCGTGCTTGGAGTGGCACTGTTTTTCCTGGTTTCATTTGGAGAGAGTGGAGAAGCAGCAGCTTCAATAACTACAATCTCATGCAACAGGAGTTGTGTCCATCAGCAGCCAGTGGGCGAGGGTGATGTTGTTGGAGAACTATTCGTAGCACCCATTCTGCACAGACCCAAGTGTCACTTTTCTTGGATTATTTGAGCGGGGGCAGGGGGCTCATTCCATCCTACAACAGATTTGCTGCTTGCCACATAAGTGGAGGGGTAAGGAGGGAGGTTAGAATAATAGAATCCTGCACTGCAGAAGGAGGTCATTCAACCCATCGAGTCTGCACTGGCCACAATCCCACCCAGGTCCTATCCCCATAACCTCCTACATTTATCCTCTCTATTCCCACCGACACTAAGGGCAGCACAGCATGGTCAATCCACCTAACCTGCACTTCTTTGGACTGTGAGAGGAAACTGGAGCATCTGGAGGAAACCCATGCAGACACAGGGAGAATGTACAAACTCCACACAGATAGTGACCCAAGCCAGGAATCGAACCCGGGTCCTTGGTACTGTGAGGCAGCAGTGCTAACCATTGTGCTACTCTACCGCCCACAGTGTGGAGGGGTTTTCCAATGTCAGTGAAAGTCACCACACTCCTTAATTTCCTTTGTGTCTGCTCTTGGGGACATCAGCTGGTTTGCAATGCAAAATTGCACTGAAAGATTCACTTAACATCATAGGCTAAATTTCACCCGAGTTCTGATGACTTGGGAGCTCTTTAAACATGGCTGGCAAGGCCTGATTCTGGGATTCCTGACTCCATTCCCGGGTGATACGATTTTCAAAAGTGCCTTCAAAGGTTGTGACTTTGTTCCTGTCGAAAACCTGAACTCAGTACTCAATGGCTGGCTGCATTGTAGAGATAGGCATGTCCGACTCCCTCTGTAATTTTCACGGAGATGGGTCAAGTTCTTAAAGAGCTGTGATTCACAGCCTTTCAAATTTTAATATGAACTTGGATTACAAAATACATCTGAAGCTACAGTGGCCTCATTAACACAAGTCTCTCTAAACACATAGGTTACCTCTCGTCAAATATACATACTCCGCTCTGAACCGAAGTTAGTGCCTGTGGATTTCGCACACGATGAGAGACTCCAAACTCCACTCCCAAAAACATGCTTTAAAATCTTTCACAATAATGACTTCCATTCATAGTTTGCATTCTGCAATCCAGCCCAGCTTTTCCAAATGACTCTTTTAAATAAAGCTTCTGCTCCACTTTTCACATCGAATCCAGTATTCTGGTTTTGCATCACCCCTTTAGTATTTCTTTGTCTTGACCGCTGTACAAATCGTTCACAATTGTTTTAACTCTCAATTTCCAGACTCTATTAAAATGGCATCATGATTTTGATTTAGCCCTGAGGTCTGCTTTCCCACTTGAAATCTGGTCTCTTTAACACAGTACTTTATTTACTCTTCCTTAAATTCTTATGGATGATATCTTGTATCTGTTCTCTTAACTTCAGTTGGCTTAAGACATTCATTTTATTCCAGTTCTCTGGTTATATTTGGGAAGCCCTGTCTCTTTGTAGCTCCTGTCCTGTCCATTGTTCCTTCTGGCAGAGTTGAGAGATGTTCACCTCTTCATGTCCTTCTTTAACTGCCCACAAATTCAACTAAAGTAAGAACAAAATAACTTTTTTTTGCATTTTTAAGGTTGCCAATTATGAAGTAATCACTGCTAATTTACCCTTTGCGCTGCAAACCCCCTACAAGCATAATAGAAGCACAACTGGAATTGAAACCAACTCCCACACCTTTGTCCAGCATGAATCTAACTATAGGTTTTACCCTTCCTTCCAAAGAAACATTAAATTAAACCTAGTTAAAACTTTATCTTATTTTGACCACTGCAACTAACAATCCTTTAAAACTACCTTTGTTTTCCTCAATAAAAAAGATTGAACTTATGGTGACAATGGGATCTGTAGAAATAAAAGCTTTAAAAAGACATTTATTCAAAATTTGTCACTATGTTTAAAAAGTCACTTCACTGCATGTCAGGCATCCAGACAATTCAGAGTATCAATAACAGAAACCACAAGCCCTTGTAACCACTTAATCTTGTATAACTAAACACTGAGGAATTGATGGCAGAGATCAGAGAGCCTCAGCTGTCAAACAAGCAATGATTTCTCTGGGCTTTGGCTGATCCAACAAGAACAATGGATATCTGAGCTCTCTGCTGAGCCTTATTATGTAGGTTTGGCTCTTTCCCCAATGGGCTACACTAAATTCAGCTTGCGCATGCCCATCCCAACTAATGAAGATCACACCTTTGCTTTGCACTTCAGTTTTAGTGACCAGTTCACCCCCCTCCCCACACTGAAATGTGTATAGAACCCTTATGTTCTTATAAATGACCCAGATTTCAGAGAAGCCTATTTGTAGCAGTTCTTGTAGTTTATTGAGTTTATTCATCCAATATATGGATTATTTTTGGAATGTTATCTTGCTATGACTTCTTGCTACCATTGGAGATAGTATTGGGTTATGTGTTTTGCTTAAAAGAAGAAAACCTTATATGGCAAGTAAAAACAAAATCTGATGGTCACTCATTGAACCTATTACATCCGTCAGCACTTCATCCTGCGCTGAATCACAGAATTGTTACAATGCAGGAGGAGGCTATTTGGCCCCGGCTCTCCAAATGAGCATAATGACTGAGTGCCATCGTTCCCCTACCCTTTCCCCATAGCCCTGCACAATTCTTCTACTCAAATCATCTAATGCCCTCTTGAATGCCACATTTGAACTGCCTCCATTAGACCTCCTGGCAGTGCAATCCAGACTAGAACCACACACAGCGTGAGAAAGTTTCTTCTTCTCACACCACGGCCTTTCACCACCACCGCAAGCGAGGACGGAGAATTTGGTGCTCAGGGAAAACTCCATTCACTGCAGCGGGACCAGAAAATCCCCAAACGGCCGGAGAATCCTGCCCCGCATTTGCACTTTTTTTTTTGCAGATGACTTTAAATCAGAAGAACATTGAAATGATTCAGGCAACAGTGACATTCTGACACAAGCTGCTATTCAGCCACACAGTAGACCAACGTGATAATTGTGATAAAGATGATTAATTTAATGAGTTTGGGAATTAAAATGGTTCAAGCCCCATGCTTGCTGTGTCACAGGAACCTGCCACCTGCCTCCAACACACCAGATCCAGATACTTAGTTAAAATAAATAATCATGAGAGATTGAATGAAACATATATGACCTCCATTTATTGAGCAATGATGGCACTTTAAGCTGAATGAAGATTGTGCCAAGGTATTATAAAGGTAGATTTAAATCTGGGTCACAGCTGCAGGTGTGACAGCTAAATCCATCATACCTAACCCAGGAAGATCAAAATAACCTAATCAAAATGTAGGGCAACGAAAGGAATACATTTTGGAAAAGACCCTCTTCTTTCCCCTTTTTAAAATTTATTTCCGTAACCGCCAACAATTTGAAGCCTAACTTGCCATTTTAATTGAAGGGCAAGTATCAGATCACCCCAGGCTGAACTTATTGAGCAGATGCTCAGGGGTCTACCAGTAGACCAAGTCTGTTCACAGTTATTTTCGTTGTGAACGCACTGACACAGATCTCACGGAAGTCTATTTTCAGCAATTGCAGTGATTTATTGTGACTTCTCACCTTATAGAATAAAATCTCTACAGTGCAGAAGGAGACTATTCAGCCCATTGAGCCTGCACTGACCACAATCCCACCCAGGCCCTATGCCTGTAACCCCACATTATTTACCCTACTAATCTCCCTGACATCCTGTGAACACTAACAGCAATTAAACATGGCCAATCAACATTACCCACATATTTTAGACTGTGGGAGGAAACCAGGGCATTCGGAGGAAACCCAAGCAGGCACAGGGAGAACGTGCAAACTCCACATGGTAACCCAAGTGGAAAATCGAACCCAGGTCCCTGGTGCTGTGAGGCAGCAGTGCTAACCATTGTGCCACCGATATTGCTGTCCAGTCGTTAGACAGGGCTATATGCCTCTAGTGCATGAATTTTTGATGTGACGTTTTTGCCACATGACTTCTTGAACCATTGGAGGCGATACAGTTATTCATCTGTTGCTTAAAAGAGAACACATTAAGTAAAAAGGAAAAATAAATTCGAAGGTATTCACAAACAGTTTTTAATCTTCTCTAATGCCTCCTTGAGCAGAGAATAAGTCAGACAACTACCTTAAAAAAACCTCATTTGGATTTCTAAGCTGTACCCTTTTTGAGCTTTGCTAGGACTGGCCAGAGATGTTAATAGAGACAGATACTATTTTGTCTTTTAAAAAACATTTATACTGTTATAGGGATAAGATGGATATAGAGGAATATGGACCCAAAATGGGCAAGCTGAGGGGTTAAAAAGGGGCAGCGTGGACAAGTTGGGCCGAAGGGCCTATTTCCATGCTGTAAATATTTATGACTCAGTTCGATCACTCTCAACTTTTTAAACTTGAGAGAATATTAACCAAAAATATGTTACCTGCCTTCATGACTTCACCCTTCAAGCTGTGGCATAATTTTGTCACATCGACATTATGCCCTGTCCAAAGTCATCCTTCCTGAGGCTTAGCACCCTCAACTGAATACAATTTTTCAGTTGGGGTTTGACCAAGGCTCTGTGCAGTTGTCATCTTAATGCAACATTAAAAGTTGCTTTTGTTGTGATAGTAGATCAGGTAAGTTTGATCATCATTTGTCTGAGGGATGAGAATAATTGGATAGGTTGTTCGAAGCTTAGACACAGGACGATGTGTCATAAGATTCTGTGATCGGCCCAATGCTAACTCTGATCACATGCTTGGGTTCAGACACACTGTTACCAACCAGGAACTGTGCTGGGAGGAATGGAATTCTATTTTGCTTGTTCATTCCCTTTCATTGTCCTTGGATTTTTTTGGCTTTGTTTGGTTTTTCCACCTCTCCAAGGAGGTTAAATGGTATCTCGGAAGTAAGGAGCGCTGTATTAGACATCACAACTATATGGAAAAGCTAGATGGCTCAGTTGTCTTTTTCCATCTGATGTTTTTATACGCTTCCATACATCACTACCAAAAACATTATTTTCAATACTGCCAATGATCGTGAATCATACCATGAAGAAGTCTGCTGAGGTTCCCTTTGAATTCAGAAGGAATGGGTGTTTATCAAGTTTTTTTTATTTCCATAGGTGGGATTTGGTTGGCTTAAGTTGTGAAAAATTAAGGCATGAATTTCCCAGTTTTTACTAATTGATGTACTTAGTAATGTGGCTAAGTGCATTTTATATAGAGAGTAGAATGGCCCTTAGTGGCTACTTTAATGGATATAGCTACTATGGCTGCTGCTACTTTTGCTGTTATTCCCATTGGGTCACATTTTATAATATTAATTAATCATAGGTCTGATGCATTACTAGATAGGTATTAAGCTAACAATGCAACAATTGAAGAACAGATCTGATCAAAGTAAGAACAATTATTTCAAATTAAACTAATAGAATGGGGGGGGTTGGGAGATAGGAGGAGCTGTAGGAGGGGGTTTGATCACAGGTTTAAACTGTACAACTGCAAATCTTGGATTTACATCAATAACTTCTTCTTCATTGAAAGTGTGAGAGATATGTAGCAGGAACTTCCAGGTGGAATATTGGAAGCTGCAATTTTGGAATCATTTAAGAACCATTTAAATGGAGGGTTTTCATGTCCTTCTGAATGAATGTACTGAGTTGGGGCCAGTGACTTCCCTCATCCACAATTACTGTGTGAAAACACTGTGCATGAGATGTATTAGGATAACACGTATATATTTGAAATTTTAAGTGTCAGTTTGGTTCATTTGGCATCACTTCTGCCTTGGGGAGTCAGAAGGTTTTGGATTTAAGTCCCACTTGAGGATTGTAGTCAATAATCTGGGTTAACACTTTGGTGCAGTACAGAGGGAGCACTGCATTGCCAGTGGTGCCTGCCATCTTTCAGAAGTGATGCAAGAATGAGGCCCTTTTGCATGCCCTCTTGAACGGATGTAAGTGGATCCTGTTGAAATGAGAGTGTTGTGTTCAGCAGTGTTCTGACCAACATTTCAACTCAGCAAACAAGGCTATTTGGGATTATCTACCTTGAAGCCCATGCCATGTAGACACCTTCTTTGATTTCAGTCGCTTTACTTCCGTGAACTTCTAAAATGCTGCCGTACATGAATAATTCAGCAGCCATACTTGGCTATATTGAGCAGGATGTTCATTCAGGATGATCATGAAGGCTTTGCACATTTGCCTAAAGGAGAGAGGAATTAAACATACAGCATGCGTAACCAGTATTCAAAGACAATTCCTGTTGTCAGCTGCACTTTTGGAGACACATCATCAGTGTATCATGTCTTGCGGCTGTGATGAAATACCTATAGGTGGTTTGCTATACTCAGAATATCATCACTTATGCATATTCCACCCTCGGCCATGCTTCATGCATTCTGCTTCGACCTGCTGCGTGTAGATTTGAATCGGGCGAATGGATTGCGTGCATAGTTTTTGGGACGTCTCCAAAGTGGCATCTCCATAATATAATCTGGAAAATAATCCATAAAGTGCTGGAGAATGCAAATATGTTGAAATACATAAATCTGAATGGTCACCTAATCAGGGCAACTGGCATACTGAAAGTTCTTTTCACTAAACAGGAGCTGCTCTTCAATATCTCCAACAAATCGTTCTGCTCTTTCTACCAGTTTGGTTACACCTGCCAGGAGAGAATGCTCATCTTAGCCATTGCGAATGCTAAATTACGACAATGTTGTGAGTCAATTGCTATGCCAGAGAAGTAAAGGTCAATTTTATCTACTGATCAAAACAAAAAAGTAAACTGGGATTTAATTCAGTGATTCATTTTACCTTAATTTGTGGGAGTTATGTTCGGTGATTTTGGATAATTCCCCATAATTATTGCCTGGCAGGTTTGCAGATGGGCCTATCCAACCAATGATGCAGTTCTTTTTTAAAATAGTTTGTTTGAAAATGGTCTTGCGGCAGTGGTCTTTTGCCACAAATACCATCATTGACTTTTGATTTTGTTTGGGTAATTTCCTGAGCAAAATATAAAATCACCCCAGATTCTCATCCATATAGTATCCAAATGTATTTTAAACATTACGATTGTATCTGCCTCTACTACCTACTCTGGTAGCTCATTCCATATATGCACCATCCTCTGTGTGAAAAAGTTACCCATTGGGCCCCTTTTAAATCTTTCTCCTCTCACCTTAACACTATGCCTTCTAGCTTTGGACTCCTCTACCCTGGTACATTGGTTATTCACCTTATCAATGATTTTATGAACCTTTATAAAGATTTTCTCATCCTTCTTTCCTCCAGGGAAAAAAGAAGTCCCAGCCTAACCAACATCTCTTTATAATTGTTACTGCAATTGTAGAACATTTTGTCGAGTAAAGTTGAAAATTTGACCTCCAATCTTTTTGGCCCTTTTGATGATTTTGCTTTCATGTGCAAAATGAAGGAATTGTTTGGAATGTACTGATATGTTGTCACACATAAAAAATACAGGCAAGAGGGTAATGTTGGAAAATGTATAAATTTGTCCCATTCCGGATTATCCCCAGCATCAATTGTGTCTAAGTACATATTGGCACTGATTTGGGATTCAAATCAGTCAAGGAAAGTTAGAAAATAAACAAATAGTAGCAAGCATAGATAAAGGAAAGTCTATCATCCCAATCCTAATCAATGCCTGTGGAAGTCTGTCCCATTCGGCAGATACAATCTGACACAAAATTGGCACCGCTGTTAGATATGAACTTCTTTAGTTAGTGACAAAGCATCTTATTAAGTTATTTTGCAATGTATCAGATTATACAGATTGAGTCGGTGGGATAGAACAAAAGGAAATTTTGCAAAGAAGTACGTTTCTGAATTTCTGATGTTAAGTGTAGCAGTTGGAAGGATGATGCTCAGTGTCGTAGCTCTGTACAGTTTTATATCTTGCACTGAATGGAGTCTGCAGCCAATGAATAGCAGAAAGTTGGAGAAATCCAAAGATGATTTTCTTTGTCTCCCTGTCGAAGTTGGAATTTGTGGGGGCAGCCATCATTAATTCAGTGTGGTGGATGTTCGCAGCCCATATCTTATCCGCCAAGTCTATTGCTCTGGCACAGTGTGTGTGCGTTACAGATGTGATTGTGGATGTTGAGCTATCTAAGTCTTCACATGTGCTTCCCATGTACTGTCAATACCAACGTTATGAGCACAAACACCCTCTAGTGGTCAATGACAGGTGATTAAGGACTAAAAGGCAAATGTGCTAGAAATATACAGGAAGTCTGTTTGAATCTATAAAGGGATAAGTTGACCTTTTGGTGCGAGCAATCTGTCAGCGCATAATACTTATTGACAGTCTGCACCTTCTATCTTCCTTGTTCCAGGTTCCATGCCCTTTCAGCATGTTTTGTTTTGATTTGATATCTTCAACATCTGCAGCCTTTCTGTTTATCATTACAGAATTAGGCTTGAACTAAGTGTGAAAACAGTTTGCGAAAATGGATGTCCCACACTGATGTGTATGAGGAGAATAACTCCCCAGTCTGTCTTCACTGACAGCACTTTGTGAGTGTCAATGAGATCAATTGTGTTTGGAAAAGGGACACCCAGAAGATCGAACCCTGGCCCCAGTTTAGGTTAATCTCAGAAGCTGGAATTTATTCCTCTCATGCTGAATGCTGAAAGAGTTCCTACTGTTGTGTATTGCTTCTGTACAGCGCAGTGGGTGGGGATCCCAACTCTTCCCTACTACTGCCCCAATTAAGTCTATGACTTCCATAGACAGCTTTCTTACCCTGCTGCCAATTGAGAAAATTTTAATTGTCTATTTAAGGGTCTATAGCTTTGATTTGATTTGATTTGTTGTTGTCACATGTATTAGTGTACAGTGAAAAATATTTATTTCTTGTGTGCTATAGTGACAAACCATACCATTTATAGAAAAGGAAAGGAGAGAGTGAAGAATGTAGTGTTACAGTCATAGTTGGGGTGTAGAGAGAGATCAATTTAATACAAGGTAAGTACATTCAAAAGTCAAAGAACAAAGAACAAAGAACAAAACAGCACGGGAAACAGGCCCCTCGGCCCAACGAGCCCACGCCGCCACCTCGATGTTCCCACTTCTACACGCGATCCCTGTCCATGTTTATAGATCTATGGATTAAAAACCAAATTTGAGACAATTTAGGGAGAATTTGTTTTGCCAATTAGCCTAAAAGCACATCTTTGGGATGTGGGAGGAAACCGGAGCTCCCGGACAAAACCCACGCAAGCACGGGGAGAATGCGCAAACTCCCACAGACACAGGCCGAAATCCATGTATCTGCACAGCACAGCGATAGTCACTGCGCTGTCGTGTTGCCCATCAGACGGTCCAGGTCAAGCATACACTAACAACGTGAAGCAGTAGGATACTCTCGAAAAAGGTCCAAGAGCAGTCCTCTCACAACCCATTGCGTGTATGCCCCTCATTAGACAACAAGGTGGACCAAAGCACCTGTAGGATAAAAACAAGTACATCAATATCATCATCTATTTACGCACTTCCCAGGGACTCCCAAGGCTCATGATCCCTATTTTAAATCAGTTTTCTATACCCCTCCATTACCATTCTGTTCATGTGCCCATCTAAGTATTTCTTAAATAACTCCAGAGTACCTGCCTCCACCACTTTACTTGGCAGCGCATTCCATACCCCCACCACCCTCTGTGTGAAAAAACTCCCTCTAACATCCAAATTATACCTTACCCCCCTCACCCTAAGCCCGTGACCCCTCATGCTATTTGAGTCCATCCTAGGAAAAAGCTTAACCCTGTTATATCTATCCCCTTCATAATCTTGTACACCTCTATCAGATCTCCTCTAAGTCTACGTCTTTCTAAGGAAAACAGTCTCAATTTGCCTAATCTCTCCTCGTAACTCAGACCTTCCATACCAGGCAGCATCCTGGTAAACCTCCTCTGCACTTTTTCCAGAGTCTCCACGTCCTTCCGGTAGTAAGGCGACCAGAACTGGACACAGTATTCCAAATGAGGTCTAACCAGCATTTTGTACAACTGCAACATTAAAGGCCAGCTCTTGTACTCTATACCCCTTCCTATAAAGGCTAGCATACTATATGCTTTCTTCACAACCTTCTCCACTTGCTCTGCCACCTTCAGAAACTTGTTCACCTGCACCCCCAGGTCCCTCTGCGTTTCTATACTCTTAATAGGTCTACCCTTTATCATATACCTCCCCTCTACATTCTTTCTCCCGAAATGCATCACCTCACATTTATCAGGATTGAATTCCATCTGCCATCTGACTGCCCAAGCTACCAGCCTATCTATGTCCTGCTGCATCGCCTGACAATGCTCCTCACTATCAGCAAGTCCAGCCATCTTTGTATCGTCTGCAAACTTGCTGATCACTCCACTTACTCCCTCTTCCAAGTCATTTATATATATTACAAATAGAAGAGGTCCCAGTACCGAACCCTGCGGCACACCACTAGTGACTGACTTCCAGCTAGAGAAACACCCTTCCACTATTATTCTCTGTCTCCTATTACCAAGCCAGTTGCTTATCCATCTAACTACCTGTCCTTGTATCCCATTTGCCTTGATCTTGACTAACCTCCCATTAGGGACTTTGTCAAACGCCTTACTAAAATCCATATAGACGACATCAACAGCTAGCCCTTCGTCCACTGTTTTCGTCACCTCCTCAAAAAATTCTACCAGATTTGTAAGGCACGACCTCCCCTTAAAAGTCTGATGATAGCAGGGAAGAAGCTGTTCTTGAATCGGTTGGTACGTGTCGTCAGACTTTTGTATCTTTTTCTTGGTGGAAGAAGATGGAAGAGAGACTGTAGCTGGGGTTTTTGGGGTCCTTGATTATGCTGGCTGCTTTCCTGAGGCAGCGGTTAGTATAGACAGAGTCAATGGATGAGAGGCTGGCGATCCTGCTGCCGCTGGTGTAACCCAGCGTGGACATGGCGGGAAGCAGCGGAGGGATGGAGGAGGAATATACTTGCCATACAGAGTGCACGACAACCAAACCAAGGGCTTGCTTAGGGCTTCTGATTAGGGGTACGGGTTTACTCGCTCAAAGGCACTCAATACTTGATCGAGAGATCAGGCAATGGGACATTAAATGTGTAGTAAATTAAATAAGAATTCTGACATCCCTACAAGTTTTATGCAGTAATAAAAACTGATTTAAAATAGGGATCATGAGCCTTGGGAGTCCCTGGGAAGTGTGTAAATAGGTGATGATATTGATGTACTTGTTTTTATCCTACAGGTGCTTTGGTCCACCTTGTTGTCTAACAAGGGGCATACACGCGATGGGTGGTGAGAGGGCTGCTCTTGGATTTTTTTGGGAGTATCCTAGTGCTTCACGTCGTTAGTGTACGCTTGACCTGGACCATCTGATGGGCAACACGACAGCTGAGTGACTATCGCTGTGCTGTGCAGATACATGGATTTCGGCCTGTGTCTGTGGGAGTTTGCGCATTCTCCCCAAGCTTGTGTGGGTTTTCTCCGGGTGCTCTGGTTTCCTCCCACATCCCAAAGATGTGCTCTTAGGCTAATTGGCAAAACAAATTCTCCCTAAATTGTCTCAAATTTGGTTTTTAATCCATAGATCTATAAACATGGATAGGGATCACGGGTAGAGGTGGGAACATCGGGGTGGCAGTGCGGGCTCGTCGGGCCGAAGAGCCAGTTTCCTGTGCTGTTTTATTCTTTGTTCTTTGATCAGGGGCCGGGATGGTGCGGGTGGGGAGTGGGGAGTGGTATTTACCTGTTGAGAGATATCACTCTGCTCTTGCTGTTGACCTCTCTCTACTATGATTCCCGCTCCATGAACCTTCTGACCATCACTCACCTGTGACCCAGATCCATCAGTGGCTCGAGATGTCAAGTGGGTGTTCCGCTGGCAACAGCCACTGCCTGTCTGATGGTGCTGCTGTTCAGTGGAGCTGCTGACACCTGACACACTGGTAGCTCTCGGCACAGGGGACAGTTTTCCTCTTAACACGGTGGTAATTTGGGGCTGTCTAGCCAATAGACAAGCCCGTAGTTGCCTCCATTATGTACTGCAGTCATGTAATGTAGTATCTTAAATGAGTGCATTTCCTAATCATATTTTCTGCACTGATTAAACTGATGGCTATGTTGAATTTGTTTGATTTATGAAAAGAGCTTTCTAGTTTTACAATCATAGCTGTTGGCTCATTCTGTGGACTACTCGCTGCTTAGTGTTTTTGGAACAGTTTTCACAGCTATTTCATCTGATTAAAAAAAAGTGATATAAAATTAAGATACAAAGCATTTTAATTAGTAAAGTTCATCTGGACATGATCTGAATTTGCATGTGTTTTGTAACTTCAATTTATATTCCATCTGTTACATGGGCAGCACCCCTTTCAGTGTTAGCAAGACTTTCTGAAAAGCAAATACAAGTCTTTGTCATTTATTAATGAAACAATTTTGTACCTGCAATTTGGAAAAACTGATATTGCTGAGTGCATAATTTCCAATAACTTTCAAGTTGACAGTGGCTCGATGACAGATATGTGGTACAAATGTCCAAAAATAATGGCAAAGTGTCAGGTTCAGTCAGAAAACTAGCGTGTTTCCGCCCAAAAGAAATCAGCAGGTATTCCGAGATGATCTGCCTATACTTTGCCATCTTTTTGAGGGTAGGCATGTAATTGTGAGGGGTGTGACCTAAACACATTAGCAAGCCTGGCGGGGCACCCTGAACACTCAAACTTAATTCAAAGAGACCCCCTTCCCCCACTATCAAGAGAACATCAGAGCCCTCCAGCCCTTTGGATGTTTGCCATCATGACCACCCCCTTCAGTGTTCACCAACATTGGGGCATTGGGTCCCCCCTTCAGGCCCTACCCTTTCAGGCTCCAGCCCTTTCAGGCCTCACCCCTTCTGGCCCTTCTCCTTCTCCCCCCACTCCTTGGCCTACCTCCTTGGCAGTGCCAGGTTGGCACAGCTCTGTCATAAGAACATAAGAAACAGAGGCAGGAGTAGGTCATCTAGCCCCTCGAGCCTGCCCCGCCATTTAATAAGATCATAGCTGATCTGAAGTGATCAGTTCCACTTTCCCACCTTCTCCCCATAAACCTTAATTCCCTTGTCTATCAGAAATCTGTCTACCCATGACTTAAACATATTCAACGATGTAGTCTCCACCACTTCAATGGGCAGAGAATTCCAGAGATTCAGTACCCTTTGAGTGAAGAAGATACTCCTCAACTCTGTTCTAAACTGCCCCTTACCCCTTATTTTGAGGCTGTGCCCTCTAGCTCTGGTTTCCTTTCTAAGCGGAAAGAATCTCTCTACCTCGACTATATCTAGCTCCTTCATTATCTTGTAAGACTCTATAAAGTCCCCCCTCAGCCTTCCAAACTCCAACGAGTACAGACCCAGTCTATTTAATCTCTCCTCATAAGCCAACCCCCTCATCTCCAGTATCAGCCTGGTGAACCTCCTCTGTTCTCCCTCCAAGGCCAATATATCCTTACACAAATAAGGGGACCAAAACTGCACACTGTACTCCAGTTGCGGCCTTACCAGTGCCTTGTACAGTTGCAGCAAGACCTCTCTGCTTTTATGTTCTATCCCCCTCACTGTGAAGGCCAACATTCCATTTCCCTTCTTGATCACCTGCTGCACCTGTAGACTGAGCTCTTGCGATTCGTACACAAGGACCCCCAGGTTCCTCTGCACAGCAGCATTAAATAATATTCCTTCCTATTATTATTTCTACCAAAGTGGTTAACTGTCCTACCATTTCCCAAGCCACTTGGGGACTTCAGTGGCCTTTAAGCCCCCAAGTGTGGTCATCATGTCCGGTCTCTGTGGAAACCAGTAATGACGCCCACCAGCTCTATGTCACACCAGCAGGTGGCAACTTATGACATGCCTAGAATATTCGGCCTTAAGCCAATTTTGAATATTAAAATGTCTGGTAATGAGATTCACACCCTGGCTGGATGTGAACCTGGTTATGGGGCGGCATATGGTGGCACAGTGATTAGCACTGCTGCCTCACAATGCCAGGAACGCGAGTTCGATTACCAGCTTGGGTCACTGTCTATGCAGCATTTACATGTACTTCCCACATCTGTGTGGGTTCCTTCTGGGTGCTCCAATTTCTTCCCACAGTCCAAAGCTGTGCAAGTTAGATGGATTGGCAATGCTAAATTACCCCTTAGTGTCAGAGGGTCTAGCAGAGTAAATACATGGGCATAAGACTTGGGTGGGATTGTAGTCAGTGCAAACTTGATGGGCTGAATGGCCTCCTTCTGCACTGTAAGATTCTATGATCTGCTGGGAGCACCTGGGAGCATCACAAACTGTTTGATGTTTGGCGTGAATTGCTTTTCCAGCCTCTCCCGGAATTTTCCCAACATTGCGAGGTTTGTATGATAGTCAAAGAGAACAATCAAATATGTGACCATTTCAGACTAACTGTTATTTGTCATTTATATTAATGATTTAGATGAGAATATAGGAGGCATAGTTAGTAAGTTTGCAGATGACACTAAGATTGGTGGCACAGTGGACAGTGAAGAAAGTTATCTCCAACTGCAATGAAATCTTGATCAGTTGGGCCAGTGAGCTGATAAATGCCAGATGGAGTTTAATTTAGAAAAATGCGAGATGATGCATTTTGGTAGATTGAACCAGGGCAGGACTTACTGAGTTGATGGTAGGCGTTGGGGAGAGTTACAGAACAAAGAGATCCAGGGGTACATGTTCATAACTCCTTGAATGTGGAGCCACAGATGGACAGAGTGGTGAAGAAGGCATTTGGCATGCTTAGTTTCATTAGTCAGAATATTGAATACAGGAGTTAGGACGTTGTGTTGACGTTGAATAAGACATTGGTAAGGCCACGCTTATGTTACTGTCTATGCGGTGTTTGCACGTTCTCCCCACATCTGTGTAGGGTTGTGCAATTCTGGTCACCCTATTACAGAAAGGATATTATTAAACTAGAAAGAATGCAGAAAAGATTTACTAGGATGCCACTGGGACTTGATGGATTGATTTATAAGGAGAAGCTGGATAGACTGGGACTTTTCTCTCTGGAGCATAGGAGGCTGAGGGGTCATCTTATAGAGGTCTATAAAATAATGAGGAGTACTGATCAGCTAGATAGTCAATATCTTTTCCCAAACATTGGGGAGTCTGAAACCAGAGGGCGTAGGTTTAAGGTGAAATGGAAAAGATATAAAAGTGTCCAGAGGGGCAATTTTTTCTCACAGAGGGTGGTGAGTGTCTGGAACAAGCTGCCAGAGGTAGTAGCAGAGGTGGGTAAATTTTGCCCTTTAAAAAGCATTTAGATAGTTACATGGGTACGATGGGTACAGAGGGATATGGACCAAAGATGGACAATTGGGATTAGCTTAGGGGTTTGTTTAAAAAAAAAAGGGAGGCATGGAGAAGTTGGGCTGAAGAGTGTGTTTCCATGCTGTACGGCTGTATAACACAAACTGTAGCGTGTAAGAGCCAACAGTATTATCTCAGGAGCAACAACATAACTTGCAGGAAAAGGAACAATAAGAAGGGAGTGCTGGCACCAGTTCGCTCTGTTGGCCAACAAGTTAACGCCAACAACATGGGTTCAATTCTCATTTCTTCTGCGGTGGACTTATATCTCCCCGCCTTGCCCATGGGAAGGCAGCGGCAAACCACCACTGACAAAGAACTGCCAAGGGAAACAACCCAGGATGAAACGTCAGCAGACAGTGTGCCTAAGGACCTGCCTATAGGCAGCACATACATGAGTGATTGAATAATGCATTAGGAAAATGAATAATTAAACCAGAATGGTAATATATGGGAACCACAATGCAGTAGGCTAAAATAAATAGGAAGTGATATCATCGGCCTTTGAAACTGCAAATGAAATCATTACAATTTCAAAGTCCGTTTGCATTAAAGAGCATTGGTTGCCATAAAGTATCCTTTGATCTTTCATCACCATTGTTTGGTCACTGTGTTTAATTATGAACAGAATGAATATAACAGATTAAAGGGTCCAGGGAAACAAACTAAGCAATGTTTGAAAAGATTTCGGAATGATTGCAATTTTGAGATTCAACGTGATGCAAATGATGTAGCAGACATGGTTCCTTAGAGAGGGAACCGAGCAGGGCCATGTCTTTTCAGGCAAACGAAACCAGCCCAGTGGAGCCGAATATGGAGTGGCAACAGTCGACTGAGCAAATTTTAGGCGTCTTAACATAAAATTTGGGCAAAAATTTGGATGCCTGCCTGAACAGAGTACAGAGGCATAGTGGGGTTAGCACTGATGCCTCACGGCACCAGGATCCCAGATTTGATTCCCGACTTGGATCACTGTCTGTGTGGAGTCCATACCTTCGCCTCATATCTGCTTAGGTTTCCTCTGGGTACTCCACACTCCAAAGATGACCAAGTTAGCTGAATTGCCCCTTGGTGTCCCAGGATGTGCATGTTAGGTGGATTGACTATGCTAAATTACCCTTAGTATCCAAAGATGTGTGGATTAGTGGAATGAATGCACAGAGATACGGGAATGGGGTGGGATGGTGAGGTGAGCACAGATTAGATGCTCTGTCAGAGAGTTGTGCAGATGGGTCGAATGGCTTCTTTTTGCAGTGTAGGGAATTTATGATTCTATTCTAACATAGTTAAAATCCAGTTGTCTAAAATATTAACTGAAGAATATTTTGACACTTCATAGAAATACTTCATCCATAATAATACAGAGTTTATAATAAATATTACTATTGGGAACAGTAGCAATAAAACTAGAATCCTACATGAGTGAAAGTGCAAATAATGTGCAACAAAAACGGAAAATCTCATCAGGTCTGACAGCATCTGTGAATTCAATGCACTGTGTCTTTTGGGCAAGAAGGGAGAATTGAAAGTGAAGTTACTTGTGTCTGTTGGTTCCATGAATATAAACTCCAAGGGCTACAAGAGGATTATAGACAGAATGCTCAAGTGGGCAGTTTTTAAAGTTTATTAGTCACAAATAAGACTTACATTATACTACAATGAAATTACTGTGAAATTTCCACATCCAGTGCCTGTTCAGGTCAATGTACCTAACCAGCATGTCTTTTAGAATGTGGGAGGAAACTGGAGCACCCAAAGGAAACCCATGCGGACACAGGGAGAACGTGCAAACTTCACACAGACCCAAGCCGGGAATCAAACCCAGATCTCTGGCATTGTGGAGCAGCGGTGCTAACCACTGTGCTACTGTGCCGCCTAGTTAAGTGATGAATGGAATTTAACCCTTAAAAGTGTGAGGTGCTACAGGAAGAAATAATTTGATAAGGAAGTTTTCAATGAATGACATGACACTCGGAGGTTCTGTAGAACAAAGAGATTTTAGCGTATTTGTTCGTAGTTCTCTGAAGACAGAAGGACATATTAGTAGGGTGGTGAAAAAGGCATATGGGACACTTGCCTTTATGAACAGGGACATAGAAAATCATGATGGAGTTATATAGAAATTTGATGAGGCCACAGCTAAAGTAATGCGTACAGTTCTGGTGGCCTCAATATAGAAAGGGTATGTTTGCATTGAAGTGGGTGCAGAGGATATATTCCAGGATGCTGTCTGGGATGGAACATTTAAATTATGAAGGGAGGTTGGACAAGCTTGGGTTGTTTTCATTGAAGCAGAAAAGACTGAGGGGTGATAAGATTATGAGACAGTGAGAAGTCTTACAACACCAGGTTAAAGTCCAACAGATTTGTTTAGTAGCAAAAACCACTAGCTTTTGGAGCGCTGTTCCTTTGTCAGATGAGTGGGAGTTCGGTTCACAAACAGGTCATATAAAGACACAAACTTAATTTACAAGATAATGATGGGAATATAACTCTTTGCTGGTAATCACATCTTAAAGATGCAACGTGAGTGGAGAGAAGGTTAAGCACAGATTAAACAGATGTGTATTGTCTCCAGCCAGGACAGTTAGTGATATTTTGCAAGTCCAGACAAGTCGTGTGGGTTACAGATAATGTGACATGAACCCAAGATCTTGTTGAGGCCGTCCTCATGTGTGCGGAACTTGGCTATCAGTCTTTGTTCAGCGATTCTGTGTTGTCGCGTGTCGTGAAGGCTGCCTTGGAGAACACTTACCCGAAGATCAGAGGCTGAATGCGCGTGACCACTGAAGTGTTCCCCAACAGAAAGAGAACACTCTTCCCTGTTGATTGTCAAGTGATGTTCATTCATTCACCAGATGAGATGAAGGAACTACGCCATCCACATGCATGCCAAGAACAGGAAACTTGAGAAACTCAGCATTACCATCAGTAACAAACAAACCTCCTCCGATACCACAATAGAAAACAGTATCACTACAGGGAAGTCCATTGTTAACTTATCGGGCTACACACTTCAACCAGATGAAATCAAAGTTCTCAGCCAGGGGCTCAATTTCAGTCTCACCATCAAAATAGACCCCATCAGTCTCACAGTGGATACAGAGGAGTTCATCAGGCGGGTGAGGCTACGGGAGTTCTTCCACAAACCCCAAGAGGCCAATGGCGAACACAATGAGACAGCCAATGAACCCAAACAGCTGACAGAGAGATCCGCAGCACAGCAGCTGAAAGGAAAGAGTCAAATTGGACTCCTCCGGAAGGTCGCTATTCTCGATTTGACCCAAGCTGTCAGGAGGTGCGTCAACACCAGATTCATCAGCCACATCACAAGACAGCCCCGAAAATTACCCTGGCACAGTGCAAATCCATTTGCACTCTCAAGACCAACTGCAACATTGTCATCAAACCAACAGAGGAGGGGCCATCGTCATACTGAACAGAATGGATTACTGCAAAGAAGTTACTGACAACTGAACAACGAGTAACATTGCAGACAGTTATCCGCAGATCCGACCAAAGAACACACCCATCAACTCAACAGACTGATCAAGATCTTTGATCCAGACCTTCAGAGCACCCTGTCATCCCATGTACTTCCTGCATTGTAGATCTCTATTGCCTCCCGAAGGTATACAAGGCAAGCACACCTTGTTGTCTCCTTATATCGGGCAGTAGGATCCTGTGTGAGGACCCCTTCGGCTACATCGAGGGCATCCTGAAACCCATTGTACAAAGAAGCCCCAGTTTTTGTCACGACACTATGGAATCCCTACAGAAACTCAGCACACATAGAGCAGTTGAGCCAGGAGCACTACTTGTCATAAGTATGTCTCGGCATTCTATGTCAGCATCCCCCACGATGATGGCAATGTTAAAACTGCCTCAGTACTCAACACCTACATCTACAGTCTTCAGATGCAATTTTACAACTCATCCGCTTCATCCTGGACCAAGATGCCTTCACCTTAAGGAACCAGTTCTTCATCCAGATACATGGAATAGCCATAGTAAGCAAATTTGCACTCAATATGCCAACATCTTCATGCACAGGTTTGAACAAGATCTCTTTACTGCACAGGACCTTCAACCAATGCTGTACATTAGATATATAAATGACATTTTCTTTCTTTGGACTCATAGTGAATATTCACTGAAACAACTATATGATGACATCAACAAGTTCCATCCTCCCCAGACTCACCATGGACTACTCTCCGGAATTGGTTGCATTCTTGGACACACATATTTCCATCAAGGACGGTCACCTCAGCATTTCACTGTCCCACAAGCCCATAGGTAACCTCATTGTGCTCCACTTCTCCAGCTTCCAACCTAAACATGTTAAAGAAGTCATCTCCTATGGTCAAGCTCTCTATATACACAAGATTGCTCAGATGATGAGGATCGTAACAGACACCTTCAGACATTGAAAGATGCCCTCATAAGAATAGGATATGGTGCTCGATTCATCGATCAAAGGTTCTGATGTGCCACAGTGAAAAACTGCACTGACCTCCTCAGAAGACAAACATGAGACACGGTGGACAGAGTACCCTTCGTCATCCATTACTCCCCTGGAGCAGAGAAGCTATGACAGCTTCTCTAGAGTTTTCAACATGTCATTAATGAAGACGAACATCTCACCAAGGCTATCCCTTCTTGCCTTCAAATAACCGCACAACCTCAAACTGACCACTGTCGACAGCAAACTAGCCAGCCTTCAGGGGAACAGTGACCATGACACCATACAACCCTGCCACAGCAACCTCTGCAAGATGTGCTGGATCATCGACACAGATGCATCATTTCACATGGGAATACCACCCACCAGATACACGTTGCATATGCTTGCGTTCGGTCAACGTTGTCTACCCAATACACTGCTGGAAAAGATGTCCCGAAGCATGGTACATTGGAGAGACCGTGCAGACGTTACGACAATAGATGAACGAACATTGCTTGACAATCACCAGGCAAGATTGTTCCCTTCCTTTTGGAGAACACTTCAGCGATCACAGGCATTCAGCTTATGATCTTAGATAAGCGTTCTCCAAGGTGGCCTTCACAACACACAACAGCACAGAGCCACTGAGCAGAGACTGATAGCTAAGTTCTGCACACATGAGGATGGTCTCAACCGGGATCTTGAGTTCACGTCACACTATCTGTAACCCCCATGACTTCCCTGGTTTGCAAAATGTCACTAACTGTCTTTTCTGAACACAATACATACAACGTTTGCTTAACCCTTTCTTCACTCACATTGTCTGTATCTTTAAGACTTGATTACTTGTAAAAACTCACATTCCAACCATTATCTTGTAAATTGAGTTTGTGTCGTTATGTGTCCTGTTTGTGAACTGAAATCCCACTCACTTGATGAAGAATCAGTGCTGCAAAAGCTACTGGCTTTTGCTACCAAATGAACCTGTTGGATTTTAACCCTGGTGTTATGAGACTTCTTACTACGTTTACCCCAGTCCAACACCACATCAAGATTATGAGAAACATGGACAAGAGTGGATCGAGAACTGTTCCTCTTGGTTGAAAGGTCAGTCAAGAGAGGACAAAGGTTCAAGATGAGGGGTAGAGGGTTTAGGGGGATGTGAAGAAAATAATTTTTACCCAGAGGGTAGTGACAGTCTGGAATACGCTGCCTGGGAGGGTGTAGAGACAAATTGCCTCACATCCTTTAAAAAGTACCTGGATGAGCATTTGACACGTCATAGCATTCAAGACTATGGGCCAAGTAAATGGGATAAGGTGGGAGTTCAGGGGTTTCTTACGTGTGGGCTCTTTGATGAACCAAAGAGCCTCCTCTGCACTGTCTGATTCGATGATTCATACTGCAGGGCATTGCAGAACACCAATGACAGGAGTCAAAGATCCACATATTATCTTTGTTGGGCATATGCACTTTCTGAGGGTTTATATTAGTGGTTACATTTGTGACAACTGGCCTCCCCCTAATATAAGAACTCATCCTCTTCATAATAAGAAAAAAACTGCAAGCATAGCTAGTTAGTTCTATATTTGGCAAAATCATTTAAGGTCAAGGTGTGGCAGAACTACTTCTGTTAGATCCACCTGAAGAGAGACCTTCATCCAAAAGACAGTGCAGCACTCCTTCAGTACTGTATGAAAGCATCAGTCAATTATCTGCCTGAATTGGAGTTGGGCCTCCGGATTGAGACACATAACGGGGGTGATTTTGACTTTGGGCAATAAGGCTGGCTATGCCGACTTGAGGATCCAACTAAAGATCTCCCCCAAACATCAGTTTCTAGTGAGCCGATCCAGCCCCTCTCTGCCTGGACAGCAGTATGCAAGCATCTGTTTTCTTTCTTCTTGTGAACAGACTTTAAAATCACTCCGTAATTAAGAGAAATGTTTCTTTGTGGCTGTGAGAGAAACAGTTACTGATGAGTTTGTACATGCGAATTAGCAGATGTCTGTAAGGATCGTTCTGCCTTTCTGCTTGCTAAGCAGATCTTGCATCTTGGGAAACTAATGGAATTTTATTTATGATGTGTGAGTGTTTCTGCAGAATTTCTGCCAAGATGTCTAACCTCCACATAATTGAGCCAACCGTAGTTGAACTGACTTGTGTTGATGCTAAAGGGAGCCTGCTTGTATGGTTTATAATACACACAGGTTTTCCGAACAGTGTGAGCATCCAGCAAATTTAGGGTCATATATGGCACTGAGGGAAGGCATTTGACCCATCAAGCCTGTATCGGCTCTCTGAGGGGCCGTCCAGTCAATTCCCCTCTTAAGCTCAATCCCCACCGGTTTATTTTCTTCAATTACTCTTCCAAGTTCCCTTCTCATTTCCTTTCCAAATCAAGGATTGCTGCTCCCACTACTCTCATAGACCGCTCATCATATTATAAAATATTCCTCCTCACATTCTCTCTTGTACCAGCACCAGGGATCCAAGCTCGATTCCCGGCTTGGGTCAATGACTGTATGGAGTTTGCACGTTCTCCCCGTGTCTGATTGAGCTTTCTCCGGGTGCTCCGGTTTCCTCCCACAGTTCAAAGATATGCAGGTTAGGTGGATTGGCCTTGTTTAAAAAAAAATGACCCTTAGTGTCCCAAGATGCGTAAGTCAGATGGATTAGGTATGGTAAATGTGTGGAGTTACGGGGATAGGGCGGAGAAGAGGGCCCAGATAAGGTACTCTGTTGTTGAGTCAGTACAGTCTCAATCGGCCAACCACTGTGCCATTAGATTGTAGAGGAAACAGCAGCATGGAAGTAAATATTGGCATTCCATTTTAAATCTGTGACCTCCAGTCCCCACTGTCAGCAAATGGGAGAATTTTCCCGTGTCGACCTTATCCGCATCTGTTATAACCTAGTACCTTCCGCCAATCACCTTTGCTCTGAGGAGAACAGGCCCAGATTTTCCTTACCTTGTTATTAAAGCGCCTCATCCCTCCCTGAAACTATTCTGGTAAATCTCTCCTGCATCTTCTGAAGGACCCTTACATCCTTCCTGAATTCTGGTGACCTGAACTGAATGCAAAACACCACTTGGGGCCTAACCAGACCTTTACAAAAGTTCAGCCTAAACTTCCCTGCTTTTGTCTTCAGTACCTCTAGTTTTGAAGTCAATTTGCATGGCTCTATCCTACATACACTGGTTTGAGCACCTGCTTAAAATCATAGAATCTCTGCAGTGCAGAAGGAGGCCATTTGGCCCATTGAAACTGTACTGACTCACCAACAGAGTATCTTATCCAGGCCCTTTCCCCACTCTATCCCCATAACCCAACACAGTTGCCATAACTAATCCAGCTAACCTTCATATCTTGGGACACTAAGCAACATTATTTTGCTAACCAAGGCCAATGCACCTAACCTGCACATCTTTTGACTGTGGGAGGAAACGGGAGCACTTGGAGGAAACCCATCCAGACACGGAGGGAATTCTACACAGGCAGTCACCCAAGGCCAGAATTGAACTCAGGTCCCTGGCGCTGTAAGGCAGGAGTGCTATCCATTGTGCCACCTTTAGGTTGGAGAGGGACCAGCATTACAGAAGTAACTATTGGCATTCCATGATGTTGTTAAGGCAAAGTAGTGCGTCCTTCCCAGGTGCACATAAAGCTTCGTAAGAAGTCTCACAACACCAAGTTAAAGTCCAACATGTTTACTTGGAATCATGAGCTTTCAGAGCACTGCTCCTTCATCCACTGATCTGATAAAGGAGCAGCATCCTGATAACTTGTGATTCCAAGTAAACCTGTTGGACTTTAACCTTGTGATGTGAGATTTCTTGCCCACCCCAATACGACGCTGGCATCTCCACATCATGAAAGCTACATGTTAGTGAAGAGAGGTTGGGTCAATTTGTTCCTTCAGTTCCATCTGTAAACATTTTTCAAGTTCATTTTGCTTCAGTTGAGGTTACAGTTGGCAGCAGTTTCAGAACTAAATCTATTATCGGTTTATTGACTTCACTGCCTGGTTGTTTTGTGGATATTGTGAAAATCGAGTCCTCTAAAGCAAACACTGTGGTATAACAGACCCAATAAAGGATCTCTGTGTGTTTCTCAAATGTTGTTAGATTTATTACTATGTGATTCTGCCGTCAAAAAATCTGACAAACAAAATTTGCTCCTCGCTGGCCATTGCAGACTATTTAAGTTCAATTTTAAAAATCTGGAATTAAGAATCTACTGATGATCATGAAACCATTGCTGATTGTCAGGAAAATCCATCTAGTTCACTTATGCCCTTTAGAGAAGACTGTCCTTACTTGACCTGGCCTACAAGTGACTCCAGAGTGTCACTCAGGTAAAACTAAGGATGGCCAGTAAATCCTGCCAATGACCCCCATGCCCCAATGAATGAATAAAAAACCTAATTGATTCCCTAGAGATTCGCAGTGCCATATAGCTGCTACTTCCAAGGCCCATGATATGTTCTTCAAAGATATGAGTGCATTTACTGGAAGCAACACTCAGCAAATGTATTTCACCCTCTATATAAATGTGTTGCGGTGTCTGAACTGTGTAGTTAAGGAGGATGTTTGACCACGAGAGGGGTCAGTGAACAAAATGGAACTGTGATCTGTTCCAGTTTTAAGAAAATGTCAGTTTACAGTTGAGGGAGGAAGGGGAGCAGGAGAGCAGACACCTCTGCTGTCCATCTCCTGATGTTTCAATTGGTCTACCAGTAGAATTTTACCAAAGATGGTTTGATGGACCCAGCTATGCCCAGACCTATTGAAAAGTGATTTCCTGGCACTGTCGTAACTATGCTATGGAGATGGCTGGAGACAATACACATCTTTTGACTGTGCTTAATCCTCTCTCTACTCACAATGTCTGACCTTTAAGACTTGATTACCTGTAAAGAATGCATTCCAACCTTTATCTTGTAAATTGAATTTGCATCTTTATAGGCCCTGTTTGTGAACACAACTCCTCACTGAAGAAGGGGCAAGCTTGTGCTACCAAATAAACCTGTTGGACTTTAACATGGTGTTGTGAGACTTCTTATTGTGCTATCATAACTATCAGAGTTGCAAAGTCGGGCCGACTGCTCCTTGCTGACCTGATTGTCTGAATTAACTAATGCCAGGGACCAGGGAACGCTATATTTGGCCTGTAACCCGAGTATAAGTGTCACTTGTGATGTCTGCAGGCAAAAGGAGAAATGGGAATAAAAATAGAGTGACCATGAGACATTGCCAAGATAGTTGCACCCTGGCTCCCAGTCTGACTCAATAGTGTCTGGGTAGATGTCTGCCAAACTGTTGAGTCTTGCACAGAAAAGAGCTGATCTTTGTTGAAAGAATATTCTCGAAGTTCAAGCTTTCTGCAAAATTCGTAAAAGCAGTTAACTCTTTGCCTGTTTACCATAATGTTTAAGGCAGCAGTACTGGCAATAGTTTGATTTATCAGTTTCGAACTTATGGCAGTAAGTCTGTCAGCTTGGTAAACATATTTTTACTATGGTGAGGAAAATCAGGGAGATGTAGCACCTCATCCCCAACTCAGTCTTGTGTCGCTCAGGTACAAGCACCAGGAACGTGGGAGGTTGTGAGGTATGTCTGCATCCTGAGCTCTATAATGGAGCATGTCTCGGGGAAAATCTAAAGAGAAAGACAGAAAAAAAATCTAGAACTGGATTATTGGTGGAAGCTGATTGTGCATTCAATCACTTCACGTGCTGTTAAGATCTTAAAGTTGTTGACTTGCCTTTTCCAGATGCAAAAAAGCAGGAAATGTCTTGGTTACCTCATGTTACACAACAGCATGTCTTATCAAAGAATTGGCCCTGTATTTCGACTTTGAAGCAGTAAAATAGGCATGTAAACTGTGCGGCAGTGAGGTGTTTGCTGAGGAAACATGTGTAATGATGTCAAACCTGCTCTGTGGCTTATACCTGCCAGCAGATTCTCAGAGTTACGTACCTGTTGTGAGAGTTACACGCCCGGGACACCGTTCTCCCATCCTCCTGTGCTAATTTTTAGCACAGCAGGCCTGGAGATTCTTGCGTTAGCCAATCCACTAGGATCTCCCAGCATGGGATTTCCAGTGGCGTCAGATCCGTGTGAGAAATCGGTGGAGAAGTGCAAAAACAATTTAAATAATTATTTGCATAGAATTTAAATGTGATTAGCAGGCCCGGAACAGAAATCTTCAGGCTCACCAGCATCTCCCCTCTGCCAGAACGCTTCACGTCTGCGGGGATTACATAAGCTCCCCACTAACCAGGAATTAATGACTCGACCCCACTGGAGTGAATGAGGCAGGTGGTCGGGCAGTGGGGCCGGATACCATGGGGCAGTGGCATCCTGGGAGTGCCAGCCTGTGCCCTCTTGCACTACCCAAAGGCAGGTACCTTGATCCTGTTGAGCTTGGCATGGGGGGAAAGGGTGGTAGGCCTGGGCAGGTGAGGGAAGGTGACCATGATTGTGGGAGAGGTCATACCCTATCACTGGAGCTGCTCAGAAAGAAGTGCTGGATCAAGTAGGTAGGTGGAAAGGGGTTCCTGCATCAGGCAAGTCTTGTCTAGGTGTAGCTGCTGTATTATTGAGGGAGTCCAGCTAACCAGCCCTGAAAAGCTGAAAAAGAGAGGGGCTGGGAACCTCATTCTAATATTTAAAATGCCAACGTGGCTCTTTGGTGTGAGTTGATCGCCCATCCACCTCTGCTCTCAGTTAAAGTCAGTAATGCGCAGACCAGAGGTGAATTCGGATAGGGAATCTGAGTTTGAAGACTTTAAACCATGCTGTTTCCCACCTCACACCCCGCCTGCACCCCCTCAAACCTCCCCAGGTAGACACAATTTTACTGACCAATTAACTCGAGCAAAGGCACTCTTCGCAATCTGCAACTCTTGATTTTTTTATTCTGGGCTGTTCTCGTTCCTCTCTAACAATACTGAATATCATAGCATCCCTGCAGCGCAGAAAGAGGCCATTCGGCCCATCAAGTCTGCACTGACCACAATCCCATCCAGTAACTCTCCCTGTAACCCCACGTATTTACTCTGCTAAACTCCCTGACTCTAAGAGGCAATTAATCATGGCCAATCCACTTAATACACTGACCAAAAGTTACAAATGCTAACTATTTAAATGACTAAAAACACTGAGCTTTGCAACAGTGATGTTTTGAAAGTCGCTTGCCATTTTGTTAGAAGGAATTTTAAAATATTGTAAAATATTTACATTTGTGTTGAAGTGAATTGGAAGTGAATCCAAGAAAGGAATGGTTTGGGTGTGATCAGAAGTGGGTGGCAAGGTGGTTAGCACTGCTGCCTTACAGCACCAGGGACCCGGGATCGATTCCTGGCTCGGGTCATTGTCTGTGTGGAGTTTGCACGTTCTCCTCGTGTCTGCATGTGTTTCCTCCTGATGCTCCGGTTTTGTCCCACACTCCAAAGCTATTTGTTAAGTGGATTGGCCATGATTAATTGCCTGTTAGTGTCAGGGATGTTTAGCAGAGTAAATACGTGGGGTTACAGGGAGAGTGAATGGGTGGGATTGTGGTCGGTGCAGACTTGATGGGCCGAATGACCTCCTTCTGTGCTACAGGGATGCTATGATATTCAGTATTGTTAGAGAGCAACGAGAGCGGCCCAGAATAAAAAAAAAATCAAGGGTTGCAGATAGCCAAGAGAGAACAAGCGAGTGCCTTTGCTGGAGTTAATCTGACATGACTGGATATTAACGGTTTTGTTTTGGCAGCAGACAAATCAAATCCAAGATCACTTCTCAAGAAATACTGTTTTGGTTTAATTCAGTCACTCTTTCTTCATTAGCATGTTGAGATGAAGAGTCCATTCAGAATGGTGTTTATTATAAAATGGCATCTGGAGTCAATCTCTGTGGCACATTGTTTACTGTTGCTTAGAATCTGTGTTTCTTTCCTACCACGAACAAGAACTGTTCGCAGCTACTGCTCTTTGTGTTTCTTTATCCACAGGGCTTGGTCCACTGCAAACTTTTAAGTCCACTCTATTATGAAAAGAAGCATTAACACTGACACTGAAAATTTGTTTCTGTGCTCTTAGGGTGATTTAACTCGGTTTAAAAAGCCAAGGGCTTTCTCCGACCCCATTCTCGGCTGGGATTCTCCGGTCCCCCTTCTGTGAATGGAGATTCGGCTGAGTGCCAACTCCTCCGTTATTGCTGACATTGGTGTGGGGCGAACGAGAACAGAAATTCTGCCCATGATCTCCGGGTGGAATTTTCCCAGTAAATAGCAAAGTCTCAAGTTCTGACTGAAAATCGGTGTGCTTCTCCCGAGAAACATAGTCAGCTTTTCACTCCAGCTCTTCTGACACCTTGTTCAAAAACAGCAGGGGACGGGAGTGCATGTTGTTTCATGGTAAATTGATGGTAATCAAATTTACACCTTTACTGGGTGCAGGGATGATTTCATACATGGTCTTGGGTGTTCATGGTCAACAATTTCTGATTCTGTCTTCAATTACCTTTATATCATAGAATCATATAATGCAGAAGAAGGCCATTCAGCCCATCGAGTTTGCACCAACCACAGTCCCACCCAGGCCCCATTCCCATAACCCCATGCATTTATCCTAGCTAGTTCCCCTGACACTAAGGGGCAAGTTAGCATTACCAATCCACCCAACCCACACATCTTTGGACTGTTGGAGGAAACTAGAGCACCCAGAAGAAACCCATGCCAATATGGGGACAATGTGCAAACTCCACACAGACCCAAGCCGGGCATCGAACCCAGGTCCCTGGCATTGTGAGGCAGAGGTGCTAACCATTGTGCCACTGTGTTAGCTGGATACATATCCAGTTTCCAGAAGGAATCATTGTATAACAGTCAGGAGTGGCAGCCTTGGTGATTTTTACACCTCTGTATTCAAATATGTGAAAGTAGGACCTCATTCACCATCTTGACTGAGATGAATGAACACAGCATGGACCAGGGATCAAACCTTGGGACTTCTCCGCTCTATGTGATATAGTTTACTGGGCAGTTCATTGTAATAGTTAAGTTTACTGGCAACAAGCAGGCCTTTGTGAAACTGACTTTGTGGCAAACAATGATATGTCCATTGATGGAATAGACAGAAAGCATTAGTGACAGCAGGAAATCAGAGCTCAGAGCCAGATTTATGTTTGTGTAACACTGAACTTTTCTGTGATGGAAATGGATATTGGAATGGAATACAGAAATGTGGATTACAAAAGGGCTCCAGTGCACTACATTTTTCTCTATATTATAGCTTCCTAGTGCTGATACACCATCTTAACAGTTTACCAGGGCAAAGCTTCTTTATACAATGTATGGTCAATGGGTGGAATAGATATCTAGATTTAATAGCGATTGCAATCTCGTATTTGTGTCAAAATGTTGTTGATTCGTCTAGAGATGAGTGTATAATTTAAGCTTGCACTCAGGTGCAGTACTGCACTGTCAGTTTAATTCATTTTAACACAAATGTAAATTTTTTTTTTTATTAAGCAACACAGCACGGGAAACAGGCCCTTCGACCCAACGAGCCCACGCCGCCGTCATACCAAATACATTATCCTATTTTAATATTCCTATATAATAATATATATATTATTCCTAATATGGAAAATTTTCACCATAGGGACAATTTGTTACCCAATCAGCCTAAGAGCGAATTTTTGGGTTGTGGGAGGAAACCGGAGTGCCCGGAGAAAACCCACGCAACCACGGGGAGAACGCGCAAACTCCCGCAGACACCGGCCCAATTCCAAGTGTCTGCACAGCCACATCGATAGTCTCTGAGCTGTCATGGTGCCCTTCAGATGGTCCACATAAAGCACTCATATACGACATGAGGTACCAGGCAACCCATGAATCAACATCCAAGAGCTGTACCCGCACCACCTGCCGAATGCGTGCTCAAATTATGGACCGAATTACCTGTGGAAAAAAGCCGTAGTTAAACAGTCCTAATATATCCCTCTATCTGCATACCGCTCATGTGGCTGTCCAAGAGACCCTTAAACAGCCCCAGCGTGCCTGCTCCCACCACCTTACTCGGCAGTGCATTCCACACCCCCACTACCCTTTGTGTGAAAAACTGCCCTCTAATATTCGTCCTATACATAGCCCCCCTCACCCTATGGCCATGACCTCTCGTCCTATCCATTTCTAAAGGTGGAAAAAGTTTACCTCCATTTACTCTATCTATACCCCTTATAATCTTATACACCTCTATGAGATCCCCTCTAAGCCGACGTCTTTCAAGGGAAAACAACCCCAGTCTATCTAATCGTTCCTCATAGGACAGTCCTTCCATACCAGGCAGCATCCTGGTAAACCTCCTCTGCACTCTCTCCAAGGACTCCACATCCTTCCGATAGTACGGAGACCAGAACTGGGCGCAGTATTCCAAGTGAGGCCTAACCAAAGTTGTATACAACTGCAACATCAAACTCCTACTCTTATATTCTATACCCTTTTCTATGAAAGCTAACATACTATACGCCTTCTTTGTCACCTTCTCCACCTGTGAGGACACCTTCAGAGACTTGTGAACCTGCACCCCCAAGTCTCTCTGCGTCTCTATGCTCCTTATAGTTTTACCTTTTATCCTATAATTCTCTTCTACATTTTTCCGGCCAAAATGCATCACCTCGCATTTTTCCGGATTAAATTCCATTTGCCATCTATCTGCCCAATCTACCAACCTGTCTATGTCCTGTTGTATTGCCTGACACTGCTCTTCTGTACCCGCCAATCCAAGCATCTTGGTGTCATCAGCAAATTTGCTGATCTCACCACCTACCCCTACTTCCAAGTCGTTTATGTAGACCACAAATAGAAGAGGACCTAGTACTGAGCCTTGTGGCACTCCACTAGTGACAGGCTTCCAGCTGGAAAAAGAGCCTTCCACTACTACCCTCTGTCTCCTCCTTCCGAGCCAGTTTTCGACCCATCTACATACCCGACCCTGTATCCCATGCGCCTTCACCTTCTCTATCAGTCTACCATGAGGAACCTTGTCAAACGCCTTACTGAAATCCATGTAGACGACATCAACAGCCTGTCCTTCATCAACTGTTTTGTCACTTCTTCAAAAAATTCCACTAGATTCGTAAGACAAGACTTCCCCTTGACGAAGCCATGCTGCGTATCCCTGATCAGATCGCAGCGCTCCAGATGCTCATACATCCTGTCCCTAAGGATCCTCTCCATTAGCTTACCTATAACTGAAGTCAAGCTCACCGGCCTATAGTTCCCTGGGTGATCCCTCTGACCTTTTTTAAACAACGGTACTACGTTTGCTATCCTCCAGTCCTCTGGGACCTCACCTGTGTCCAAGGAAGAGACAAAGATTTGCGTCAGAGGCCCAGCCAAGTCTTCCCTCAACTCCCTTAGCAGCCTGGGGTAAATGCCATCAGGCCCCGGAGCTTTATATGTCTTTAAGCTGCCTAACAGCCCCAACACCTCTTTCCTCGTAATCCTTATTTCCCTCAACCAATCCTCAACTTTGTCAACATCAGGCACAGACATCTGTCCAGTCTCCTGCGTGAATACCGACGCAAAGTATTCATTCAGGATCTCCCCCATTCCCTCAGGCTCTAAGCATAGATCCCCTCCACTGTCCCTAAGAGGTCCAATCTTGCCTCTAACCATCCTTTTGCTCCTTACATAGGTGTAAAATGCCTTTGGATTTTCTTTAATCCTACCTGCCAGAGCCACCTCATGGCCCCTTTTTGCCTTTCTAATACCCCTTTTTAGATCCCGTCTACACTCTCTATAAGCTTCCAGCGCTATCTCAGTCCCTAGTTGCCTAGATCTAATGTAAGCCTCTCTCTTTTTCTTGATCAAGTCCTCAATCTCCCTGGTAAGCCAAGGTTCTCTAATCCTACCTTTCCCATCCTTCCTCCTTGCCGGCACATATCTTTCCTGCAGAGAGTTTAGTTTTCCCTTGAAAGACTCCCACATGTACCTCGTCGACCTGCCCTCAAAAAGCTTATCCCAATCCGTATCTTTAAGATCTTGCCTAATCTGGCCGTATCTAGCCCTCCCCCAGTTAAATACCCTCCCTTTTGGGCCAGTCTCATCCTTTTCCATTAATATCCTAAAGCAGACAGAGTTGTGATCACTATTTGACACCTGCTCTCCTACCTCGACGTCAACCACCTGGCCTGGCTCATTCCCCAGAACCAAATCCAGTATAGCCCCCTCTCTAGTCGGGCCATCCACATACTGCTCCAAGGACCCTTCCAAAACACACTGTACAAATTCCTCCCCATCCACTCCTACAGCCCTGGGCACACTCCAATCTACTCCAGGAAAATTGAAATCTCCCACCACTACCACCCTATTTTTCCTACACTTATCTAAAATGTCCCTGCATTATCCCTTCTTCCACAGCCTGCGGGCTGTTGGGCGGTCTGTAGTAAACACCCAACAGAGTAACCACTCCCTTCCTATTCCTCAACTCCACCCATAGAGACTCAATTCCTAAATCATCCATACCTCTCTCCCTCTGCACTGCTATGACGTTGTCCTTAACTAATAAAGCCACTCCCCCGCCTCTCTTCACACCAACTCTGTCACACCTAAAACACTTATACCCTGGAATATTCAATTGCCAGTCTTGCCCCTCCTTCAACCACGTCTCAGTCACCGCCACCACGTCTAAACTCCTCGTGAACATTATTGCCTTCAGTTCATCTGTTTTGCCAGTCACACTCCTCGCATTAAAACACATGCACTGAAGACCCTCAGCTCTCGGATATTCCTTTCTACCTACTGGTGTTGCCCTATCATCCCTCTCTATCCCACTCCCAGTTCCCACTGTCTCCCCACCCTCCCTCCCTATTAGTTTAAACATTTCTGAAACATTTTACAATATTTTAAAAATGGCTTGGCTTTAAAGTGAGGCCATATTTGCCCTTTTAGGAACACAGAACAAAGAAAATTACAGCATAGGAACAGGCTCTTCGGCCCTCCAAGCCTGCACTGACTATGCTGCCCGACTGAAGTCAAACCCCCCCACCCCCATCCCTCTAATCCCATCCTATTCATGTATTTGTCCAAACACCCCTTAAAAGTCACTATTGTATCTGCTTCCACGATCAGCAGAGTTCCAGTCACCCACCACCCTCTGTGTAAAAAACTTGCTTCGTACATCTCCTTTAAACATTGCCACTCACACTTTAAATCTGTGCCCCCTACTAATAGACTCTTCCACCCTGAGACTCTCAATTGCCCTCGGGAACTAGGGATGGGCAATAAATGTTGGCCAGCCAGCGATAGCCATGTCCCACAATTGAATAAAAAAGTTGTGTGAGGGTAAGTTAAAGGATCTTAACGTAAGAGATTGTTAATGGGCGAGTAATGAGGTTGTGAATGATGAAGAGCATGAGGTTGGCTGATTGAAGATGAAAGCTGGAATTTTACTGCCCCTCACACCACAGGAATCGGAGCAGACGGGGGGGGGGGCAGGATTTTGAAAGGTTGACCACGGGCGGAATTTGACAGTTTTGGGATGAGGGAGGATGTAAAATGCCACCTGATATTTGAAGGTGATTGTGAATACTCATGTGAGGTGATTGAACTATTTGTGATGTTGCAGCCAGGTCATCAGGGTCGACTTCTTGCATTGTCCTTCTGCCTTGAGGGCCCTCTGGACCCCTAAGGTTGCGAGTTCTGTTCTTATTTTCTGGATGCAAGGACGCAATGACACAGCGGTTAGCGCTGCTGCTTCACAGCGCCGGGGAACCCAGATTCAATTCCAGTCTTGGGTCACTGCCGGTGTGGAGTTTGCACATTCTCCCCATGTCTGCATGGTTTTCCTCCCAGTGTTCTGGTTTCCTCCCACAATCCAAAGATGTGTGGGTTAGGTTGATTGATGTGGAGGTGATGGCACTGGACTGGAATAAACACGGTCCATCGCTGGCATCTCCACATCATGGCTACCATCGACATCGCAAACTGCCAGCTCATAATGGAGAGGATCTCCAAGAAGATTGTGCATGTAGACACAGATAACCAAATTTCATCCTACTGTTATTAAGTTGATTGGCCATGATACGTTGATCTAGTGTAAGGGGGATAAGCAGGATAAATATGACGGGTTACAGGAATAGGGCTCAGGTGAAGTTGTGGTCAGTGCGGACTTGATGGGCCAAATGGCCTCCTTTTGCACTATAGGGATTCTATGACTCCAAAGCAGCATCAGAGAATCTTGAACTCCTCTTTCTGGTCTGCTTCCCCACTGGTAATCCAGTTCTTTTACATGAATCATTTTTTGTTACGGTTCCACTGACTGAAGCAGCGCAATGCTCTTTCTTTTTATGAGAGATGCCGTTAAGAGGTACAGATTGTAACTCCTATTCTAACTCCTGCTCATCACTCGTGTAACTGGCTCCCCTGCTGAACATACAGTCATTCAATAAGGGGCTTAGGGCTAGGCTACAAACTGCAATCGTTGGGCTAAGCAGTGTAGAGTTTGAGTATTGCCAGTATTACCTCGACCTGGCACAAATACGGTGGTAATGTATATTTCTATCACGCATCGCAATCCCCACACCCACAGACAGCATTATCCAGCTTTTTAGTCCAGAGAGACTTCCCTTCTGTACTCGCCAGTATTAACCCTTCAACCAACATTACTACAAATTATTGAATAGTTAGTGTCACATTGGGACGGCATGGTGGTTCGCACTGCTGCCTCACTGGGGACCCAGGTTCAATTCCCGGCTTGGGCCACTGTCTGTGTGGAGTTTGCACATTCTTCCCGCATAGATTTCTTCCGGGTGCGCCAGTTTCTTCCCACAGTCCAAAGGTGGTTAGGTTGATTGGCCATGCTAAATTGCCGCTTAGGGCCCGATTTTACCATTTTGTTTCTAAGTCCTGAACCTGGGCGTGATACAAATCCAACTTGTAAACCCTGTTCTGGGCGCCCCCGTACGCTCTCAGCCGGAAAAAAAAAGTCGCGAATCTGAATCGCGCTGTGGGCAGGGACTTATTGTGCCCGAAACGCTGCTGCTCCGATAGCAGCCTTCAACCACGTATCCTTAGTAAAAAAAAAATTGAAAAACACACTCCCGTGCTATATCACTCCCAGGCTGCAAAAAGCAGCCCAGGAATGATAGCACCCACCGACATTGCCCCACCCCGACAACATCACTGTACCCCTTATGCACTCCCCTCCCCCCCGCTACCCAGACCGATCATGACTCTCTGCCCCACTTCCTCCACCGCCCCCCATCGCTTGCAGAGTGGGGGCGGACCCTGCCGGTTCCCCAGGGACAGGTGAACGCGATGGTTAAAGGGGAAATGCAGATAAGTTTGGGCATCCAGCCCATTAAGTCAGTTTAAATGCGTGCAAATGTATTTCCAATTGCATCCATTTTCAGGCTTTGATAAAGGGGGAATCTGCGCAGATGTGGATGCGGATCATGCTCTTCACCTCACGCCCGACTTTACCATGTTTTCGCGCCTGGAAATGCAATGGTAAAATCGGGCCCTTGGTGTCAGGGGCACTAGTCGGGTAAATACATGGGATTATGGGGTGGAATTGTGGTCGGTGCAGTCTCAATGGGTCAAATGGCCTCCTCCTGCACTGTAGGGATTCTGTGATTCTACGGTTGTTATTTATGGGATCTGGCTGTGCACAAAATGATTACATGTCAAAAGAGTACTTGTAGGCACTTTGAGATACCCCGATTGTGAAAGGCAATGTATAAGTCCAAGTCTTTGTCCTTTTCCATGGCTATACTTTGGGGCCATTCTGAATGGGTGAACTGAAATGAATTGACTGACCTCCATAATTCATAATTATCTGGAGACCTTTGTGGTCATAGCTGCTTTACTGGGTAGTTATCTTGCTGGAAGTGGACAATTACAGAGCCATGCAAACCCGTACTCGATGCTGGACTGAAGCCATACCAGCACTCAGCTGTTCCAGAGAACCCAAAGTTCCTGCTAAGATGAGGGCCTGATTTCGAAAGAAAGTGTGATGATCCCACTGCCATTACTCTGTATTGCTGCCTTCAAATATTGCTCTCACTTTTATCCTTGGGTCAATTGACTAGCTCAGGCTTGTTGCACTTGGAGCTTAATTGCAAACTTGAACCGTTATAATTAATTGCGACCACTCTTCATCCAGGCACTGATGATTATGTTCTGTATTAAATGACAGCAAGTGACTGGAGTACAAATATCGCTCAAAGTAACAGAATGTGAAACAAACATTCCCAATTGATGAGAGCAATGAGTAGATTGGGGGATGTGGGTGGAAGAGAGAACTAACAGTGATCGAGGCCGTTGGTGTGTGCTTTCAAATGTCATTTCTGTTGCGGCAGTGAGTGTTATCCACCAGTGGTAAATAATGAGTGGAATAAAGAAACACACAGACATGGGGAGAAAATACAGACTCCACACAGTCATCCAAGACCTGAACTAAATGCAGGTCCCTGGCACTGTGAGACAGCAGTTATAGGATCCCTACATACAGAAGGGGGCCATTTGGCCCATCAAGTCTGTACCAATCCACAATCCCACCCAGACACTATTTCCTGCAACCTTACGTATTTACCCTGCTCATCCCCCTGACACTAGGGTCAATTTAACACAGCCAATCAACCCAATCCGCACATCTTTGGACTGTGGGAGGAAACCAGAGCACCCGGAGGAACATGGGGAGAATGTCTACACAAGGACAGTGACCCAAGGCCGAAATTGAACCTCGGACCCTGGCGCTGTGAGGCCACAGTGCTAACCACTGTGCCACCCACATTGATCGCAATGCCTCTCGCTCTGCAGGACTAGAAATATCCAGCTGCCAAATTCATTGAATTGGTTTCTGTGCCCATCCCAGGAAATATGTAGCACCCCATTTACTGTTCTGACTGAAAGTGGGAGTTCTGTGGTCTCAGTATCACCTGGGCTGTTGAAACATTTTCTTAGGGTGCTGAACAGAAAGAATGATAAAGCGACTGGAAACAGAATCGCTGCAAGCCTGTATTTTCCTTTGTTGCTGTTACCAGTGTATAGATTAGCTCATCACCCACAACAAAGGGTAAAGTAAATCGCAGATGTATTGAAAGATAAACATTTGAACTCCAGTGCTTCCAAATATAATAGCTTTTATTATCGTATAGCAAGCAGCAGTTACTTGAGTACAGCTGATAGCAACATGCATTGAAGGCCAGTTATCAGATTGAAGTGTGTTCACCCATTATCATTGTTTCTTTGCCCACATGTAGAATAAAAGAAGATTAGGTCGTAATTCTGCTCTCAGAGTGCATCTGAGTGCTTCATATCAGCACTGCACGAGGAAGGACTTTGCAATGACCTTGAAGCACTTGCTGTGGGCTAGTGTCTGGGTCAATTGCTGTTCAAACAGGCTGGATTTTTTCATGAGCATTTCATACTTAATTACATCAGCTGCTCACCAGGCACATCATGCAAAACCTAACAGCACAGTGGCACAGTGACTAGCACTGCTGCCTCACAGTGCAGGGACCTGGGTTCGATTCCCAGCATGGGTCACTGTGTGTGTGGAGTTTGCACATTTTCTGGGTGCTCCTGTTTCCTCACGTAGTCTGAAAGATGTGCTGGTAAGATGCATTGGTCATGCTAAATTCTGCCTCAGTATACCCGAACAGGTGCTGGAGGGTGGCATCTAGGGAATTTTCACAGTAACTTCATTGCAGTGTTGATGTGAAACTAATGAATAAAACTTCACAAACAAAAGTAGTAGAAATCCCTCCTGAGAGGGAGCATCTGGTGATGGCACATTGAGTATGATGAATATGAATACTGGGATCTCTTTTTCCTTATCCCCTTGAGGAAGGTGCACATTCTCTGTTCTGTGTCTCCTAATGATAGGGAACTCAATGAGATTTTGACAACACGTAGAGAAAATCCCCTCCCAGGTGTGGAGATCTCAGATACAAAGGCAAACTCTGTGAAGCTGCGGATTAGTTCACCAGCTACGTGTGCCTGAGTTTTATTTTTCACAAGGCTGTTAAAGATGGGGACATTCGAGCACCACATGTCAGTTCATCCATTTGGAACGATCCTGCAATCCTCCAAGATGACAACCAGCTGTTTATATTTTTCCAGGGCCTTTGTTTTGGCTGATCAAACCAAAATTCCACTCAAAACGCTGACTACTTTCTGGGTGAAGATGACAATGAAGTTGACTCTCAATTTCACTTGTTTAAGGCCAGAACCCTTATTCTCATGGTCTGATAGGAAATAATACTGCAGATCTGTATTTTCCATACAATATACCATTTCAGAAAGGTCATTTGCCACTTCAGAAAGGAAACTTAAGTTTCTCCAGTCAACCCTTGTTACTTAGACCTCTGATTTGATTTGATCTGATTTATTATTATCACATGTATTGGAATACAGTGAAAAGTATTGTTTCTTGTATTCTATACAATGATACTGTTCGTAGAGTACATAGGGAGAAGGAAAGGAGAGGGTACAGAATATAATGTTACAGTCGTAGCTAGAGTGTAGAGAAAGATGAACTTATACACAGTAGGATCAGTCTTTCTGGCTCTTCTCTGTCTTGTTTCTGAAGCTTGAATGTCTCACATTCAGCCGTGATCACATTGAATGGTGGAGCAGGCTCGAGGGGCCAAATGGTCTACTCCTGTTCCTATTTCTTATGATGTGGGGTGGGCACAGTAAGAAGTCTCACAACACGAGGTTAAAGTCCAGCAGGTTTATTTGGAATCACAAGCTTTTGGAGTGTTGCTCCACCCACCCGATGAAGCAGCAGCAGCACTCTGAGAGCTCATGCTTCCAAATAAATCTGTTGGACTTTAGCCTGGTGTTGTGAGACTTCTTATTGTGACTATTTCTTATGATCTTACGTGTGTTTCAGTGACAAAAACTGGAAAAATTATTCAAGCTATGTGGTGCTTTAATAAGCGTACGATGCAATTAAAATACAACTTTCTCCAATGTCCATTTTCGGATTTTGTTTTTGTCACTCACCTGATGAAAGGGCGATGCTCCGCAAGCTCGTGCTACCAATAAACTTGTCGGGTGTTAACATGGCGTTGTGAGACTTCTTACTGTCCATTTTAGTGTATTGGTGACACAGATCAGTAGTCTGTCCCCTTTGTTGATAGCTGCTCAAATTGAAGTATGCCAAAATCTCTACACCCCCTTCAGCTTCACTTTCACTATCACGAGACCATTCATGTATATGTGTGGGACATATTGATTTTTGATCCAAACTTTACAATTGCTATAATTAATATTAATTTGCCACATGTGGTAATTTTTTGCATTGACCAGATCATTGAAGCTGAAACTGCAATATTAGCGAACCTCCTGCTAAAACCAGCATTTTGATGCCTTTTGCTCCTCATTATAAATAAATTTCAATGAATTAAAGAGAATTTGACTATAAATCAGCAAACACATTGCAGCTATTATTAATCAGGCAGTTCTGGTGCATAATCCCAAATCCCAAAGGGAACACAGGTTTAAGGTGCGAGGGGCAAGGTTTAAAGGAGATGTACAGGCAAATTTTTTACACAGAAGGTGGTGGGTGCCTGGAACTTGCTGCCAGGGAAGGTAGTGGAAGCAGATACAATAGTGACTTTTAAGGGGCATTTGGGCAAATACATGAATAGGTTGGGAATAGAGGGATATGGTCCCTGGAAGGGTAGGGGTTTTTAAGTTTAGACAGGCAGCATGGTTGGTGCAGGCTTGGAGGGCCAAAAGGCCTGTTCCTATGCTGTAATTTTCTTTGTTCTTTGTATTGCGGTTTGGCATACCTGGAAGTTCCCTTCAGCGGGAGAATTCAGTGAATATGCTTGAAGGAAGAGATGTGAAAATCAAGCAGCATAACCTTGCAAAGGGAACACGTGCAGCAAGAAAAGGCTTTGCCAGCTGTAGCTTTTTGATCAGTATCTCCCCGCTGATACTTGGTGACATGATAGTATCTGGAGAGCTGTCTGCCTCGTTTGCCTGTCTGTGTGGTGAAGATTGGCAGATGGAAAAATAACTACCCAGACAGCTACTATAATGTAAGCTGCTCAGCTGGACCACCTCAGGGAGCTTTGAGGAACTGTTCTGGTAAATTAAAGCCATGGATCCAGCTGGGTCCACTAAAAAGGAGTATTAACAGATACTTAAATGTTGGAAATTGATTCCATGGATGTCCTCTGAAGAGCTATAACAAGGATTTGAAATGTGATGCACTTTCTCAGTGATTTTCAAATCTCAGAGCAACTCGGAATGAAATATTTAAAAATCCAGACTAAGACACATTTAGTGCAAATATTCAGCATTCAAAGTCCCCACGGCAGCACAGTGGTTAGCACTGCTACCTCGCAGTGCCAGGGACCCAGGTTCATTTCAGGCCTTAGGTGACTGTGCGGAGTTTGCATGTGTTTGCATCGTTCCTCCGGGTGCTCCAGTTTCCTCCCACACTCCAAAGATGTGCAGGTTAGGTTGATTGGCCATGCTAAACTGCCCCTCAGTGTCCCAAGATATGTAGGTGAGGAAGATTATTGGGGTAAATACACGGGGTTACGGGGATAGGATGGGTGAGATGCTCTGTCAGAGAATCTGGACCCCAGTGGGCCAAATGGCCTCCTTCGGCACTGTTGGAATTCTGTGATTCAAGGGATTTATCCAGCTTGGGTAGAATTGCAGGGATCATCTGTTTCCGCGTGGCTGACATTGTTTCAATGCCCTGTTCTGCTTGGTTCTAATCAGGCTAGGTCGATCGATATTCAGCCTTGGGTTACAAAGTCGAACAGAGCAGCCTTTTATCAATCAGACATAATTCGAACACAAATTCAAATCTAACCACCAAACTGTCATATTTCAAATAAGCCTTTCAAATCAGCAGACGCAAATAGGGATTATGTATTCATCGATATTATAACGTGTCACACATAAAGGAAGGACTTGTATTTGTAAAGTACTTCTGGTCCTTGCAGGATTGCTGTTTAATTTTTGAAGTTTAGTTGCTGTTGTTACACAAAAAAATATAGCAACCATTTTGCAAATGGAAGTCACCAGTGTAATAAAGGCCACTTAATCAGTTTTGATAATGTTTTGTGACAGTCAGAACATTGGAAGGACTTTATGATCTACATTTGGTGCCATGGAATAGGAACAGGAGGAGGCCCTTCAGCCCATTGAACAATTACATTCATCGGCATGGGCAGACTGAGCCTCAGTTTGATATTTTAGCTGAAGGATTTTCTGCCAGCACACTCTGTATTGTGCCAAAATATCAGCCAAGACTGTGTAATCAGCGATATTGAAGGACTTAAACTTTTCCATTGAGAGGCACGAGGGCTACTAACTTAGCTGAACTAACACTATAGCTAACCTCTATTGTGCACACATATGCAAACATGAAAAGAAACTGTAGTGCTTTTCCTGTTTTAATTAAGCAAAGATTAAACCGTGTCTTCTTTAAATTTTCATTTCTTGGCAGCTTTAGTTTCTGTTTCTTTATTTTGCATAGGTGATGATTTTTTGTTTATTCATTTGTGGGTCATGGGTGTCGCTGGCTGGCAGCATTTATTGCCCAGCCCTAGTCGCTCTTGAACTGAGTGGCTTGCTAAGCCATTTCAGAGGCAGTTGAAAGTCAACCGCATTGCTATGGCTGTGGAGTCATATGTAGGCCAGATTAGGTAAGGACAGCAGATTTCCTTCCCTGAAGGATATAAGTGAACCAGATGGGTTTTTACGACAATTAACAATTGTTTCATGGCCATCAGTAGATTCTTAATTCCAGATATTTTTTATTGGATTCAAATTTCACCAATTGCTGTGGCAGGATATGAATCTGGGTCTCCAGAACATTAGCTGAGTTTCTGGATTAATAGCCTAATAATACCGCGAGAGCATCGCCTTGGGCTGTAAGCTGTAACTTGAAAGTTAATCATTTCATTCCAAAATGTTCTTTTATGTTGATCAGTTCAGGGATGGTGGGACATTCATATTGATGTGATTACTGTGGATCTAACTGTACCGTGCAATCATCAGATTGGTCTGGGCAAAGAAATGGCATTCAGAGAGAAAGAAAATCAACTCACCAAATAAAAAATATGTAGCTCCATTGCTCTGAAAAGAAAAATGTGAAACTCGTCGAAATGAGTGTGGTTACTGAAATGGATTTAACGTGCTCAAGCAGTGAGGCTCAGAACAGGTTCTGGTCACAGAAAGGATGCACTGTACACTTAAGGATCAGGACTTTTATTTGTCGATGATTCATGTCTGCATGATGCTGTTTGATTTTCACAATACTTTGGCTCAAACACATAGGTTCCTGTTATACCTGTTGCAGAATAGTGTTACGGAGCCAAAACAGTGTGATTGAACAAGAAAGTGAAAAAAAGATTCGGATTTATACCACAACACGGCACGTCTTTTGAGAAGCATTTTGCACAGAAAGATATCCGAGTACAGTGGTTGATTGTATCAGCTAGTAGAGCACGAATAGTGATTTTCTAATTGATTATCTGTCTCTTTGCCTGGGTCATTTCAGAAAAGGGAAACACAGATAAAATGGGGCAAGTTTGTGTTGCTGCACATAAAAGTATTTAATACATCTCACAGTCAAATATCTCTGGACTATATATTAACAGCAGTCTCCTTTGAACCATAATTGCTCAATAGGCACAGTTGACCTGATGCATGGAATACAGAGTCCTGAGGTAATTTGTGTTGTGTTGTTGGCTCCTTTGGTGGTGTGCAGGCTTTCACCCAGATTTTATCCTTCTTTGTTTTATCTAATGGCATCCTCCTACCTCACGCTACATCTCAAAAACAGATTGTGTCACACCACAGAGATTCTTCCCACTTACGGGATATTTGGCATGGCAGCTACAACGTTTACAGCTGCACCATAGAAAGCATTCTTTCACGTATCACAGCTTGGTATGGTTCCTCCTCTGTCCAAGACCAGAAGGAACTACAAAAGTTTGTGAATGTAGCCCAATCCATCATGCAAATCAGTCTCCCAACCATTGACGCTATCTACACTTCGCGCTGCCTCGGCAAAGCAGCCAGCATAATCGAGGACCTCACACATCCCAAACATTCTCTCTTCCACCTTCTTCCATCAGGAAAAAGATCCAAAAGTCTAGAGTCATTACCAACCGATTCAAGAACAACTTTTGAAAGCCATGAGACTTTTGACTGGACCTATCTCGTGTTATGTTGATCTTTTACTTTTTCTACACCTTAGCGATGACTGTAACACTGCATTCTGCACTCTCTCATTTCCTTCTTTATGAACGATATGCTCTGTCTGTACAACGCGCAAGAAAAATATTTTTCATTTGGCAATAATAAATCAAATCAAATCAAATCAAAATGAGGTCTCACAGCAGCTGGCAACTAGAAAGCTGGAGCTTATTGTCAGACCATGAACAATTGCCATAAAAATAGAGAGAAGAATTGACAGAAAATTTGTGTCAAGTGTTCTTGCTTTTTCAATTTTGGAAATGTTGGGGTACCGCTGAAAGGAAATTCAAAATAAAGTGAGTTGGAAACATATTTCACGCAAAAATTAACTTTTCCCTTCTACTAATGGCATTCAATTATTTGCATTTCTAATGTAACTAATTTGATTTTGGGAGAAAGCACACTAATATTGGGCTGAATGGCCCACTAAGGGGCATTAGAGGGGTGGAGTCGGGTGAGTAGGGGTGGCAAAACTGGGGAAGGGGGCTTCCATTTGACACAGGGGCTCTGGGTATGAAACAACTCCCCCATTCCCCTATTCCCCTTTCACTGACCTGCGGTGCAGGATAAAATTTTTATCTACTCAACATTTTTCAACAGCTTTTGTATCTATCCGTACACCTATCAGGTGGAGTCACCTATTGGTTCTGGTACTGGACTAGCGGCTGTGAGATTGTGAATTTGAATCCCACTGCAGCAAGTAGTGAAATTAGATAAATTATATAATCTGCATAACTCCAACCGAACAAGGACTCTTAATAGTGTTGATAAACAGAGGGATCTAGGTGTATATGTGCCTAGATCCCTGAAAGTTGGCAATCAAGTCGATAAGGTTGTTAAGAAGGCATATGGAGTCTTGGCTTTTATTGGTAGGGGGTTAAGAGGTAGAGAGATAACGGAGCAGGCAACACCGATATCAGTAAAATCTCTGAAGCAGAGTTTAAATCCATCACAGTGGAAACTCTGAAATTACGTAAATGCAGAGAAAAGGTTGCACTAACATGTCTGCTTGACATTCTTTAATGCTAACAGACTCACTTTAACCACAAATATAATCTCCTGGCTTACTTCAGTGTTCATTGAGGTAGATATGACCGTGTTGGGGAATGGAACACTTTTTTAGTACCAACTGTCAGCATCGAGTACTTCAGTCATCAGCAATTAAAAGAATAAACAATTCTACTTATAAATGTGCCTCACGTGCTTAGAAAACTGTGGTCAGGTTCTTATACCTACGTCTTGGTGCGTGTCCCTCCTTGATGCTGCAGCGGGCCATTAAGATTGCAGTTTACTTTAACAGGACTGGAACATACTGCCATGCAGGAGTGATTGTGAAATGATGTTGGTACAAAACGTGCCCCTCTCAATGCCCCAAAAATAATAGGAGAAAGCAGCTGAATTGTGGTCTGGTTTGGCTTCTTGACTAGATCCATTGATGCAGTCCCATTCTGTCCTTGAGAAGCTCTGTGTTTAACCTCTTGTTTCTTTTAAACTGGTGTGTTTCCTTTTTCTTTCTCTTGAAACCCCCTTTCGCTACATAGTTTTCCAGACTCACTTCTTATTATCTCACTCAAATCGTTACTTTTTAATATGTGAAGATTGTGGCTGAATTTTTGCAGGTTATTCAACTATGAAGTTAACTCAGTTAAGTTTTGTCCTCGCTAAACATAAAAAAATAGGAACAGGAGGGGAACATTTGGCACTTGGCTGCCCTGCCATTCATTGTAATCGTGACTGGTTATCCAACTCATTAGCCTGATCATGCTTTCCCTCCCCCCATTTATGGGATATGAGTGTTATTGGCTGGCCAACATTTATTGTCCATCTCTCGTTTCCAGAGGGCAGTGGAGAGTCAGTTGCATTTCTGTGGCTCTGGATTCACATGTAGGCCAGACCAGGTAAGGATGGTCTACGTGTAACTCCTAAAGCACATTAGTGAACCAGATGGGTTTTTCTGACAGACAACAATGGTTCTATGGTCATCAATAGATTCTTAATACCAGGTATCTTTTATTGAATTTGGATTCCACCATCTGCTGTGGTGGGATTCAAAGCTGGGTCCCCAGGTCATTAGCTAAGTTTCTGGATTAATAGTCTAGCGATATTACCACAGGAAATTGTGTCCTCCCCCTCCGCCCTGCCATGAACCTTTGATCATGTGAGCATCTTTTCCAACCAAATTTAGTTGCTTTGGATAACATGGCAAGTGAGTCAACCCACAGAACCTCCCATGCCATTGCCCAAATCCACTCCATGCCCAACCTACTGTGCTGCCCTGTTCCAAACCCATTGTACCACTCAAAGCCTAACCTCTTGTGGTACTTTATCTCCAGACCCACTAAATACCACCCAGTGCCCAACGTGTTCTGCTACCTAGTCCTTAACCTGACTGCTGCACTGGTTTTTGACCCCACTGCTCTTCTTGGCATTTTTTGTGAATTGTCAAATAGGAGATGGAAATTTGCATTTAACACTCAAGTTAGATTTAGGTCATCAAAGCTTCAAACAACTCATATGACGCGGTCACACCTTACTTGATAATACTTCAAGAACTTGCCTTGACCCAAAGTACAGAATATTCCTCACACTGTACCTTCATGAGTGTTACTGTGTTTCCACACCACCTTATTTGGGGCATGGTGAGTGATTGGGCTGGATTTATGTTGTGGTTTGATGCCTGTTTGTAATGAGGTCGTTTGCATTCCAGCATATTTCACTCATTCAGGGTTGAATTTGATCTCAGGTTTTGGAGCTGAGGTAGTGAGATGACATTCCATTCAATCGTTTTGGCTTTTTTTGGTCCGATGGTCCTCAAAAATTTCCGTGAGGCTGGAATATAAACTTGAGAGTGAGCTCCCACACCCAAATGTGCATTTTGAGGAAGAGCCCATTTCTGCATAGCCGTCCTGCCCCCATTTCACTTCTTTGAGCGATGGTGCTTTAATTAGTCTGAAGCAGAACTTCTCTCCGCCTCCTAGAGGAAGCTCTGGCTCAGAGATCCACCAGCCAATGTGAGGCCAACAGCTTTGTGCCATGCCAGTCTTAGTGGCCATTGCTGGTATTGCAGCCGGCTCTGTAAGGAAGAGGAACCACCTCAAACCCAACTAAGTCCCGAATCTCATGGCATGCGGATGCAGGGAGGCACCTTGGACAGGGCAGGAGGGAGGATGGATGATGGGAGACACAAATGTAGAGGGGGTAATGTGGACGCCTCCAATTGGCATGGGAGCTGGGAAACAGGCACCCTCCCTTTCAGTGACCAACAGCCCAAAGGGTTAAATCTACTTTACCACACTTTGGGCACATGCCTTTTCAGCGATCATTAAATTGGAATGGAAGTGGGATGAGGCCTTAAATTCGGTGTTCTTAAGTGTCTAATTTAGGCTGCAGGCGGGTGACCTATCTAGTATTTCTCCTGCTGCTTATAAAAGCATGGCACGATGGGTGAACTGGCAGGGAGAATGCCAGTAATGGCAAGTGCTATATTTTATGGGTCCATCCACCTCTTTTCCCACTAATGGGAGCCCATAAAATTCAACCCATCAGGTTTTTGATTGGAGTGCTGGAATTTCTTTCTGTAATTTTAGTCTGATTAGATAAATGAGGGCATCTGTTGTTTAATAAAAGTTTAGGGTGTTATTGGAATGAACGAGAACAGTGGAAAATTACCATTTTTTTAAAAAGAGTCTGTGTAAATTTACCGAGTTGAAGTATTCCGTGAAATACTGCACCATGTCAAAATGTCTCCAGAAGTAAAGAATAGCTTTTCTTCCGCTTTGCCACAGGGGCCTGTGCCTTTGCAAGGAGAAGAAGCATTTCACACACAATAAAAGCAGATAAATGAGTCCCTTTTGTCCTGGACTGTTATCATTTGAATTCTGTTCAACTGAGGCCCTTTCGAAAAAACAGATCATTCCCTTAAAAGGATGGCTTTATTTCACTTTAGTGTATTCTCTAATTTTCCCATTTTCCATATTCTACTTTCAATGTAGTGAATCATGTTGGGGAGTGATGTGACAATGAATATCAGCGAATCTTTGATTCCACTCTTTCATTCTTCCTATGTAACATCTTAGGGACGGAGTAGCAGCAGGATATTTAACTGTGGACGGAGTGTCATAGCCAAGTTGAACCCGATCTACATCCAGTGCACAGACATGTACAATGTACAAACTGGAGTATTGCAACCAGTTCTCCCACATCCAGCGTACGTACATGTGTACACTGTGCAAACCGAAGTTTTGTGTACCGTTTTGTGCACCATACTTTGGGAAGGATGTGAAGGCACTAGAGAGGGTGCAGGAAAGATTCATAAGAATGGTTCTGGCATGAGGAACTTCATTTATGTCGATAGATTAGAGAAGCTGGGGCTGGCCTCATTGGAGAAGAGAGGATCAAGAAGAGGTTTGATAGAGATGTTCAAAATTGTGAGGCTTGGGACAGCGTACATAGCAAAAACTATTCCCATCAGTGTAAGGATCTAGAACCAGAGATCATCAATTTGGCAAAAGAAGCAGCAGAGACATGAGGAAATGTTTTTTCTGAATAATCAGTGCCGACTTGGCCTTTTTTTTACAACAGTATGGATTGCTGTGATTGTTTGGAATTTGAAAAATAGATTTTATACCTAGATTTAAGATGCAGCCTTGATTCTTCCTTTTGGCCTGATGAGTGCAAGACAGAAAGCTTCAGTAATGTGTCTCTATTTCAGTAATATACATTTTTTTACGCAGTGAAAGGTGCGAATTGAAAAGTACTGCCTGAGAGAGTGGGACAGACAGATTCACTCAAACTTTTCAAGAAGAGAATTGGACGATCATCTAAAGAGGAGAAATTTGCCGGGGTGTGGGGAAACAGTGAACAATGATGGGCTGAATGGTTCTCTTTTGCACTGTAATGGCTCTGTGGCAGAATTTTTTACCCTCATGCCATGGTACGTTTTGTGGCAGGAGAAGTGACCACCATTGGCTGGCGATGAGATTTTCCTATCTCACTGTTGTCAATGGGATTTCTCATTGTTTACATCCCCTGACTGGGGGACCTGTGGCAGAGAGGGAACAGGCACCATCAGTGGGACTGGAAGGTCCTGCTGGCGGAAGTGACTGGAAAGTCCCACCCTGTGATTCTATGTGCCAGCCAGTGTAACAGAATAACGATGCCTGGTCTACTTGGATCACTACTTTGATAATATTGAGAACAATTACAACACTTAGATGCTTCCTCAAGCAGAAGTGAGTTAATTTGACACAGAGCAGAGAGCAAAGAACTTCTGTATTACTTAATATCACACCAAGTGGTGCATTTACTTATTGTAGCAACAAGAGACTTATTTTTAACCTCAGGCCTAGTCAATGATTGTATAATATCACAATTATTTGATGAAAAAAATCTGTGGCCTTATTAACCCGACTTTCAAAATCTTGAAAGGTAAATCAAATCAGAAAGTGCTCCCTGAATTTATTAAGAAAACACATATTTTGTTTCTTTTTGACCAATCAGGTGTAATTTTATTACTGCTCTTAAGATACAGTCTGCTTTGATTTTTCAAATGCAAATTAGGTTTGCATCCTACTCCAACCTGCCAGGAACTGTTATCTAATTAAGTTGTTTCCATGGAAACAAGCACTGCTAAGTAAAAATTTATCTCGAGTCAAATCTCAAAGAAAATTAAGTTATGGCACAATAAGCACATCACGCAGTATATACCCGAGTAAATTGAATCCAGAGAGCAGATGTTGGTTACTTCATCGGATCTCGAGAGGAGAAGAAAGTGAATGCAGTTGTGAAAAAAATTCAGATTTACTGACTGAACGATGGTGCAGTTGGTCTGAATCTAGAACCTGGTAAGGTGGGAGGCAGGTTCAAGCCCACATCTCCGTCTCTGGGAACGGCAGAATGCACTCAAAATTGGAGAGCATGATTCATACAAACATAGAAGAAAGGCGAAGGAGGAGGCCATTTTGACCCTCGAGTCTGCTCTGCCATTCGTTACAATCACAGCTAATCATCCAACTCAATAGCTTAATCCTGCTTTTTTCCCATAATCTTTGATCCCATTCATCCCATGTGCTATATCCAGCTGCCTCTTAAATACATTCAAAGTTTTGGCATCAACTACTTCCTATGGTAATGAATTCCACAGGCATGCACTCTTCAGATGAAGAAATATCTCCTCACCTCTGTCCTAAATGGTCTACCCTGAATCCTCAACACTGGTTCTGGACACTCCCATCAATGAGAACATCTTCCCTGTGTCTAATCAGTCTAGTCCTTTTATAAGTCTCTATGAGATTCCCCCTTTGTTCATCTGAATTCCAGTGAAAATAATCCTAACCTAGTCAATCTCTCCTCATACATGACAGTGGTGAGTTTCTAAGTTCCGATCTTACTAATCTCTCGCCAGTGGAGTGAATTAAAGATCGCAGAAAGCTCACTTCAATACAACAGTGTGTCATTAACGAGCACTCTCTCGGGGATGTTTCACCTCCATCCCATTCACGCCAGCACCATTTACAATGAGCCTACATAGGAGTGAACCTGGTGCCTTGACCTCCTAGGGAGGAGGGTTTGGGAATTGTGTACTCAGTCAATCAGCTCCCTCCACAGAGTGTACTGCCCAGGGGGCACTGGAGAAGACTCAGAGACGTAGATAAGTTCAACTCTAGGCCGGCGGTTCCCAGAATCACCATTTCGAGGGGAGGTGGGCCCCTTGTAAATTTTATGTTCTCTTCATGCGAAGGCGCTCTTTGCCTTAAAGTGGTGGGAGTGCGAGGTGATCCACTGGGGAACTGGGGGGTGGTTCACTTGCTCTGGCTAAGCAAAGATCATTCATCTTCATCTGACATGGCTACCCCATCCTCTTCTGGAGTGCGCTTGCCCTGACCAGGGCATTCCAGAAGATAGGGAGTGACCCTGCTGAAGGCAGTGTGTCCCACCTCTGCTCCCCTTCATCCAGCATTCTAGAGAGAGACCCTCTTTTAAAAGCGTGGTGTTGCCTTCTTCCTTACCATCACCGTTTGGTGCTGTGGAACAAGTGCTTAGGGATCTGTTTATACAGAGCTCCGCAGTGCTTGCTGCAGTTAATTAGATCCAGAGCAGGGGATTCAGATGGAACGCACTGCAGGAGCAGTGTCAAACTCATGGACATAAAAATAATCGCTAATAAGATTTGACCTGAAAACATGTCAGTGCTATTGGCGGGACACTCCATTTTTCACACCACAACCAGCAGTCTGCATTTTCTGGTGAGATTTTGCCCAATGACTCAGTTGCTTTGGGTGCATTTTATCCAAATAATGGATAAGATTTATAAATGTACTGCCAGGCATTTTATAGCTCCAGTTGACATACAGAAAAATTTCAAATGTCCACAATTGCTCTGAAATTCTACTGACTAACAGCCAGATATTCATCAGTTGATCATCTAATCCATTGGTTGAACATACAAGGGCATAAGTTTTTAAGTTATTTTATGTGATAAGTTGCAGCCACTGGTGGCACAGTGGTTAGCACTGCTACCCCTTAGTGCCAGGGACATGGGTTCGATTCCCGGCTTGGGTCACTGTCTGTGTGGAGTCTGCACGTTCTTCCTGCATCTGCGTGGGTTTCCTCTGGGTGCTCCGGTTTCCTCCCACACTCTAAAGATGTGTCAGTCAGGTGGATTGACCATGCTAGTTGCCTCTTAGTGTCAGTGGAACTAGCAGGATAAATACTTGGGATAATAGGAATAGAGGCTGGGTGGGATTGTGGTCGGTGCAGACTCGATGGGCCAAATGGGCTCCTTCTGCACTGGAGGGGTTCTATGATTCTAAGTTGCTGAAAGTACAAACTCAGTGGATGGAAAAAGGGCAACACCTAAGTGAACAGAGTAAGTGACTTCTTAATGAATCAGGTTGAAGAATAGTGAAATGAACAGAATCATGAAGAAATATAGGATGAATTCAATGTAAAACCAGGTACTGAACAGGAAGGAAGAGAAGGAAAGGAAGATTGGAATCCCCAAAAATAATTCAAGTCTGTGGATTGAGATTCCATGCACCCATTCAGCGCACGTCAACAATGAGGCAGACAGTGCTGATTGTGGTATTATACATTTTGGGAATGGCATCTTTCGCACGTTGGAGTTTAATCTTACATTTTCCCATTATTTGGAGCCGTTGAGTCCTATGTAAATCATCGCAAGCGCCTTTCCCTCCACTGTCATATTGACAGGATATTTTGCACCATCCTTTTTAGTGTATACTAGGTGGAATTCTCTGGCCACATGCACCCCAAAACTGGAAATTCCTGCCTCAGCTCAATGAACCTTTAAATGGTCCACCCAATTTCCTATCTCGCCCGCTATGATTCCCGCAGCAGGCAAGACGGGAGATTTTTGTCTACTGAAGCACTGCAGTACAGCATTGTATTTCATTAAATGAGTTTGCAGCGAATGCAGTAAGCTTCAGAGAAAGAGATGATTTTATACCTATGATTCCCAAAGCTTTTCATCACCAGTGTGTTCCTCGTCTCATGTCTAGGTCTGTCAGAGAATAACTAATAGAGGTAATTGCTTTAATTAATCACAACTCCGGTATAATTGTTGAATGTGATTATCAGGATACAGTGACACAGTGGTAAGCTCCTCTGCCTGACGTGCCAAGGACCAGATTCGATTCTCGCCTTGGGTCACTGTCTGTGTGGAATCTACACATTCTCCGCATGTCTGCATGGGTTTCTTCTGAATGTTCCATTCCGAAAGACGTGCTGGTTAGGTGCATTGGCCACGCTCCCTCAGTGTACCCGAACAGGCACCAGAATGTGGCGACTAGGGGATATTCACAGTAACTTCATTGCAGTGTTAATGTAAGCTGACTTGTGACAAGAATAAAATAAACTTTTGAAAAAAAGACTTTGAAGGCAAACTGGATGGAGCGTGTCCTTTTATTGGTCTAGAAACTCCTGTGTTCTTGCACAGGTCTCAAAGCAGTTCAAATCTGATGTGAGGAAGTCACCATTCTGCATTGGTTGATTGGAAAGAGATAAAGGCTGGGGCTGAACAATACATCTCTCACCTCACCTCACTCAGAGTGCAACCCCACAATCGAAACCTCTGGGAGAGTGACTGAGCAGGTGAGCTGAGCGGATCAGTGTGGGATTATAACCATTGCTCGTAGGTGGCCTGCAAGCAGAGCCACACTACAAGAGTCAGCAATTCATGTCACAAACACCGAATCTTGCATGCTGCATCTGCAATAATGTAATGTGTGGAAATACATTCAACCTGCCCGATAAAATGAAAATTTTTGGCAGCGAAACACGATACCCAAAAGCAATATTTTTTTTCTCTCTCTCTGCTGTAAACGGTTTACTTTCTGCTAGAATTTATTTTCATGTCTGCCCATTTGTCAAACGAATCAAGCCCATGAGAATGTCCTCCCGTCAATAATCTTAACACAACAGGTGCAAACATTAAAATGCATAAAATCTGTTTCCAGGACTGCTCTGTGAATATTAATCCTACATAAATTCTGTAATTTTAAGTACTGAGAATTACACTGGGGTGGCACGGTGGCACAGTGGTCAGCACTACTGTCTAATAGCGTCAGAGACCCGGGTTCAGTTCCAGCCTTGGGTGACTGTCAGTGCAGAGTCTGCACATTCTCCCAGTCCAAAGATAAGCGGGTTTGGTTGATTGGCCATGCTAAGTTGTCCCTTAGTGTCAGGGGATTAGCAGAATAAATGGGGTTATGGGGATAGGGCCTGGATGGGATTGTTGCCAGTGCTGGCTCGATGGGCCAAATGGTCTCCTTCTACACTGCAGATTCTATATATTTGAGATGGTAATGCATCCCTTCCTATCTTAAGTGTAAATCATGGGAGAAATCTTACCATAAAATGACTGCATGTTGCTCCCCGTGGACAGGATTGGCATGCATTTGAGCTGAATCTTCTGCCTCACTGGCGATAATTCTTATGCCCATTCTAGCGGCTTGTTCCCATCCATAGTAGTAGGACCCCTTCCCCAGGAACTGGAAGGGAAGAGCATAAACGGGAATACAGCACGGGGGCCCTCTAGCCAGGGGAATCTGGGCATCTCCATCCCATCTGATACCTCCCTCCCTGTGGGTGACATATCTCCAGCCATTGACACTGAGGAGGGAAGCAGTCAAACATTGTTACTGCCCAAAAGTGGGCCCAGACTCTCAAGGTCATCCTCAGGGTCATCTATCAAGCTAATCTCATTCAAAAGATTGTGGAAGTCAGGAGACCACCTCAACTATGGATCCTCTGGATACACCTAGATGTTTACGAGTAGGCTTATATTAACATTGCAGTGAAGTTACTGTGAAAATCATAGAATCATAGAACCCTATAGTGTAGAAAGAGGCCCTTCAGCCAATTGAGTCTACACCGAACACAATCCCACCCAGGCCCTACCCCCATATCCCTTCATATTTTACCCACTAATTCCCTCTAACCTACACATCCGTGTACACTAAGGGGCAATTTCTTAGCATGGCCAATCCTCTAGTTGCCACACTACGGTGCTTGTTCAGGTACACAGAGAGGCAATTTAGCATGGCCAATGCACCTAACCCGCACATCTTTGGAGTGTGGGAGAAAACCTGAGCACCTGGAAGAAATCCACACAGACTCCACACATAAAGTAACCCAATGAAATCAAACCCTGGGCTCCTGGCGCTGTGAAACAGCAGTGCTAATCAGTGAGCTACTGTGCCACCCAGTAGTAGGAGGGTCAGAAAACTTAAGAAACCGCAGGCACTTAGTTTGCATAAGTGAATATAGGCACTCGTGTAGATGGGTCATCACTTTATTTTGAATGTCTGGCAGCACATTTCACTTTGTTCACCCACAGAGCTTCCATCCTGTCTGGTCATACCACCAAATGTGGAGGAACCACCATGCTCAGCTGCTACCTCATTCTTGTGGAGTGTGCGAATGGCAGCGCTATGTCCCTACTACCCTCCGCCCCCACTAAGAAAGGGCACTCCCTCAGCTGCGATATGGACAGGAAACCCAGGAGGGAGGACTCAGGAAGTGCTGCCTGTGTGCTTGGCTTCACAAATCCCTTTAATGTGTCCCAACATGAGGGATAGAGAAGGCCTGCAAGGTAAATGTCCCCTCCTGACCCATCTCTCCAGAATGGTGGTACTGGACCTTCCCCCCATCCCCCAGCCCCAAATTGAACTTATCTGTGTCCCCGGGCCTTCTCCATTGGCCCCTCAGCAGTGCACACCAGGGAAGGTGCTGGCTGCCTGAGCACTTACTTCTGAAACCTTCCTTGTTGGTCAAGGTGCTTGTGTATACCTGTTGTAAATGGCGCTGGTGTAATGTCTTTCTGGCACCTGCTGAATATCCAGTGAGACGGCAGGGTGAGGGGGAGAGAGTGTTCACTAATGACATGCTACTGTATGAAAATGAGTTTTCTGTGCTCCCCTGGTGTGTTCCACTCCTCTCCACCAGCCAGGATGGTAAAATCGGAACATGGAAACTCGCTGGTGCGAATCACGCTCCTCGGATTTTGATGATGCACAGCCATTCCCGGGGACAGACAGTGTATGGACTCAAATTGCCCCCACTGTGTAAAATCCTGCCTTATAAAACTTGATCGATACTGGGTCTAAATTGAGGTGATGTGTAAAGTGACTCACGTCAGAAAAAAACAAATAACAACGACTTAAGACCTTTCTCAACCAAAATACCAAATCGGCCCAAAATTACCAGGGAATTCCATCATAATAAACGATAGATTGATGTTTTAGTGATCATCTTTCTATTTTTATTTAGATAACCAAACAAAATTGGACCTCATGCAGAATTTTCCGACTGTGGGGTGAGCGCGGCTGGAAAATGTTTTCTGTGGCTCTATGGTAATCTGTTCTTCTCTGACTCAGGAATCTGGGTTCAAGTCCCATTTCAGAGATTTGAGAACGAAAATGTAGGCTCGTACTAAAGGGCCTCCTAAACAGTTGGAGGCGATGTCTCTTAGATTAATTGTTAAACTGAAACCTTGTCTATCCTTTCAACAAGACAAGAGAGTACTCAGTGAATGGCAGGACACTCGGAAGCTCAGAGGAACAGATGGATCTTGGGGTGCCCCTGAAGGTGGCAGGACTGGTTAATCAGGTATTTAAACAGACATACGGGACACATGCTCTTATCAGTAGTGACATAGTTTGTAAGAGTGGGGTGATTATGTTGGAGCTGTACACAACAAGTCCGGAATATGGTATACAGGAACTGTGACTGAGATATTTGTATGTAATGTTGTAGCATTGTCTTGCTACCTTGTTCAAAATGGCTCTTCACTCAAAGCACGGGATCATTACTCATCTGTCTCCAACAACTGCTGACCACAGGTCTGAGAGATCTCAAAACACAAATATCACTGCAGCATTTTCGACCACATTTGGAGGGTATGCAGCAGATGCCTCACTGGATTCTTATCTCTCCAGTGGTTGGTAGAGTACTTGAGCTTGTTTGGAGGCCAGCCACTTGCATGCAGCAATGTGACAGTGAAATGTGCCAGTGAGTAACAGTGAATATTGCACTGTGTGAGTTACAGACAGTGAGAATGTGTGTGACCCATCATATTGCATTGCCATTAATTATAACTCAGTAATAAAATGCAAGCTCTGTTGTTCCTCATTATTGTACAGTATTATCACTGACAGAAAGGGTAGTAAAATTAAAACCCTCTTTTTTCATTCTTTGTTTCAATTGTGGATTTCTTCACTTCTATTTTCTCAGTTTTTTCCTCCAATCTTTGATTGTGATACCTCAGGAACTTCTCTCACTGTCTGCTCTTCATATGAGTCTAAACAGGTATCTTAGGTAAAGTATTCAACAGGGCGGGTGTCAGCAGCAAGACAAAATCCCATCCTATCTCCCGTAAATGGCATATGTATTTTCCAGTGGCTGTGATGGACAGGGAATGAGATAAACTCTATGTCCTTCCCTTCACTGAAATGAATTGTAATGCCCTCATTGTTTGACTCAGGATTGATATGGAGCAAAGTTAGAACCAACATGGGTTATTTCACATCTACTACAGCCACTTCACTGACATCATGCGGCAAAGTGGCACAGTGGTTAGCACTGCTGCCTCACAACGCTAGGGTCCCAGGTTCAATTCTGGCCTTGGGTCATTGTCTGTCTGGAGTTTGCATACGAAGAAGTGACACGACATCAGATTAAAGTCCAATAAGTTTATTTGGAATCACGAGCTTTGGGGGAGCACTGCTCCTCCATCAGGTGCGTGTAATTTGCACCTTCTCCCCCTGTCTGCGTGGGTTTACTCCAGTTTCCTTCCACAATCCAAAGATGTGCAGTAGATTGATTAGGCATGCTTGATCGACCCTAGTGTCAGGGGGTTAGCAGGGTAAATGTATGGGTTTACAGGGCCTGGCAGGAATTGTGATTGGGACAGACTTGATGGGCTGAATGGCCTCCTTCTGCACTGTAGGGATTCTATGATTCTAGTGCCAATAAAGCCAATTATAAAGGTTTTTCCAGAGGTGGAGTGGGAGCAGTTGTAAGTAATGGATGGTCAACTGAGCTGGCCTAAAAGCCAATTAAAGCCAATTATCAGAGGCCAAACGGAATTGCCTGGGCGCTTGTGCTTCAGGGAGTGTCTAAGACCCCTCCCTACCGAGCTAGGCAAAGTCTGGCTGCAGTCCACCCTCTTGAGGGACTCCCCCTCGCCTGACATGTCTGCCTGACATTTGTACCCATTTTTCATTTTAGAGTTTGCGAAATTGCTGAGAGGGTGCCTCAAGGTGGGAGGGAGTATCTCTCCCTCTTCCCATCAAATCAGGAGGTTCTCCGGTTCATTCTCAAGAGCTCACTCACAGCACACGCTGGCCACTAATGGACTAATTCATGGAACATCATTCCTAGCTGTGTGTTAGTAACACAATGTGTGGCTCAGATCCCCAATAGAGCTGAGATGGGAATTCCAGTCGAAAACTCAAATGCTGTCCTTTGTGACAATGGAGAGATTTAATATGAATCAAAATATTGTAAAGATGCTGAAATTCTGAAACAAAACCAGAAAATCTGGAAATACTTAGCAGATCAGGCAGTGCCTATGGGGAGGAAAGTGGAGTTGACAGTTCAGGTTGATGATTTATCGCCAAGCCAGCAGGAGGCGCTTTTACAAGGCCGTTATCACGGTGACAGCCAAAACCACCAGCAATTCTCATCATGGGCCGTGAGCAAGGATAGGTGAGGCGGGCTGTCCTTCCTGACACTGGACCGCTCGATCAAACACTGAGTGTCTTTGAATCAGGGATCCCTGCACCCTTTCCCCCACCTCTCTACCATCCTTCAGCACTCCACATGGGCTTGCTTATCGTGTAAATGGTGAAACCTTCACCACCAGCCATCATCACCTGCTTCTGCTGGCTTAATACCAGCAGGCACTGGGGTGAGGCCATTAAAGGCGTATTAATTGCCCATTTAAGAGTTGCTTTTGGTGGCTGGGTGGGAAGGCCAGACGGGAGTTCCAGCAACGGAGGCAGGGAGGTGGCATCGTTCCCATCCACCATTCTCCCACGTAATAAAACGTGCCCCCCATCTACAGTGCCATGAGGTCGAAACAGAAATTTAAACCATTATGTCACTAAAGCAATTACAAATGATAAAGCATTCATAAGCCTATTAGGTCAGTGCTTTAATGGAATTAAATATAATCCTTCACCGCTTTTGCAGATAGCTTAATGCAGCCGATTGTGCAATGGTTGCTTACTCAGTTAGTCTCCTGGCGGCCGATGGGTCTGCCAGCTTTCCTGCTGCTGATTAAATGCTACGATGGCATAAAAGCATCAGGCACACTCCCTGGACAGCTCCGGCGCCATTTTGCCAGCCTTCCCCTGATTTCAACCCATTGCCAAAGGACCTGATAATGTTCAGGCCATTAACTATTTCTGCTGCTAAGTATTTTCACGTTTAATACAAAATCTACAATCATCTTTTATTAAGCTTTGCAAAAAACCTGTCAGTCAGTACATATCTTTAGTGATTCTAAATCAGTTTTAAGGTTAATTTCATCACAGTTTGGTGAAAGAAACAATGATTGGCAGAAATCTGTGCTCACGTTTGGTTTAGAGCCCTTGACAGGAAAAGCAGGTCCCAATATTCTGTCTCAGAGGGCGAATGTTTGCGGTCACTATTCTCCACACTGTGACCTATCTCAGCAATCACCCCAGTCTCAGTTTAGCAACTAGGTGAGGAGCATAGCTCCACATGGTGTGGCACGGTGGCACAGTAGTTAGCACTGCTGCCTCACAGTAACAGTGACCTGGGTTCAATTCCTGGCTTGGGTCACTGTCTATGCGGGCGTTTGCACATTCATCCAGTTTCTGCGTGAGTTTCCTCCGGTTGCTCCGGTTTCTTTCCACAGTCCAAAGATGTGCAGTTTAGGTGGATTGGCCATGCTAAATTGTTCCAGCAGGATTGGTGGGGTAATACATGGGGGTTATAGTCTGAGTGAGATGCTCTGTTAGAGAGTTGGTGCAGACTTGATGGGCTGACAGGTGACCTTCTGCACTGTAGGGATTCGATTATGCAATAGCAATTCAAAGTAAAGGAATTGGCAAAGGACTGCCATTTCTGCTTAAGATAATTACCAAATAATATCCGGGGAGAATCAGAACAAATGGCCAATCAGAGCCTTTATTACTGTGACAAGGAAACGACTCCAGTTTAGTTGATGAATGTAGCTGACTTTTCTTCCTTCGTGTCCTTGTTTCTCACCATCAAATATTCATCAATGTTTTCTCAAGCACCCATATGCCTTTGTAGAAGCAGTTTTGTGCTTCTTCAGATTATGAATTTTAACACATTTACTGTACTACTTCCTGTATTAGACCATTAATAAAACTGGTGTAAGGTTTCATTTGTTTGTGTTGAAGTGGTGACTTAAAAGGGCGATGCGTATTTTATTAGTTTAATTGCTTTAATGATATAACGGCTAGAACCTTCGGATATAAGATAAGTGAGAATTGTAGCTGACATGCCAAATTTCCTCAAAATGAAGCCATGCAGGGACAAAGTAAGATGGAAGGTGTAAAAACAGACTACTGCGGATGCTGGAATCGGAAACAAAAAGTGCTGGAAAATCTCAGCAGGTCTGACAGCATCTATAGAACATAGAACACTACAGCACAAACAGGCCCTTCGGCCCACAAGTTGTGCCGAACACATCAAAACCTACCCGGCCATAGACCTATCTATAACCCCCAATCCCATTGGATCCCATATACTCATCCAGAAGTCTTTTAAAAGACCCCAGCGAGTTCGCCTCAACCACCACCGACAGCAGCCGATTCCATTCACTCACCACCCTCTGAGTGAAAAACTTTCCCCTAGCATCCCTCTGTACTTGCTTCCCTGCACCTTAAATCTGTGCCCTCTCGTCGCGACCATTTCAGCCCTGGGAAATAGTCTCTGAGACTCCACCCTATCTAATCCTCTCAACATCTTGTAAACCTCTATCAGGTCGGCTCTCAACCTTCGTCTCTCCAGGGAGAACAGTCCCAGCTCCCTCAACCTGTTTTCATAAGGCATGCCTCCCAATCCAGGCAACATCCTTGTAAATCTCCTCTGCACCCTTTCAATAGCTTCCACGACCTTCCTATAGTGAGGCGACCAGAACTGCGCACAGTACTCCAAGTGTGGTCTGACAAGGGTCCTATAAAGCTGCAGCATTACCTCCTGACTCCTGAACTCAATCCCTCGATGAATGAAGGCTGGTACACCATAAGCTTTCTTAACCACATCCTCCACCTGGGAGGCTGATTTGAGAGTCTTATGGACCCGGACCCCAAGATACCTCTGCTCTTCCACACAGCTAAGATTCCTACCTTTGATAGCGTACTCATTCATCCCGTTGGATCTGCCAAAATGGACCACAACACATTTATCCACATTGAAGTCCATCTGCCACTTCTCCGCCCAGTCTTGCATCCTGTCGCTGTCATGCTGCAACTTCTGACATCCCTCCAGACCATCCACAACACCACCGACCTTCGTGTCATCGGCGAACTTACTCACCCATCCCTCCACTTCCTCATCCAGGTCATTTATGAAAATGACAAACAGCAAGGGTCTTAGAACAGATCCCTGGGGCACTCCACTGGTGACCGACCTCCATGCAGAAAAAGAGCCATCCACAACCAATCTATGGAGAACTTTTAAGTGTCCAGATCACCAGCAAACTGTCTTGGTCCCCCCATGCTGATATTACAGTTAAGAAAGCCCACAAGTGCCTCTATTTTCTCAGAAGACTAAGGGAATTTGGCATGTCAGCTACGACTCTCATCAACTTTTGCAGATGCACCATAGAAAACATTCTTTCTGGTTGTATCACGGCTTGGCATGGCTCCTGCTCTGCCTAAGACTGCAAGAAACTATGAAGGATCACAAATGGAGCCCAGTCCCTCATGCAAACCAGGCTCCCATCCATTGACTCCATGCACACTTCCCGCTGCCTCAGAAGAGCAGCCAGCATAATTAAGTATCCCACGAACCCGGACATTCTCTCTTTCACATTTCTTCCATCAGGAAAAAGACACAAGCGTCTGAGGACATGTACCAACCGACTCAACAACAGCTTCTTCCCTGCTGCCATCAGACTTTTGAATGGACCTACCTCACATTAAGCTGATCTTTGTCTACACCCTAGCTGTGCCTGTAACACCACATTCTGCACTCTTTTTTCTTCGCTATGAACAGTATGCTTTGTATGGCACGCAAGAAACAATACTTATCACTGTGGACTGTACATGAGACAATAATAAATCAAATCAATTCAAATCAAATCAGAGAGAATAGAGCCAATGTTTAGCATCTGGATGGAAAGCAGTTGTATTGCAAAAAACATAAAAAAAAATCAACATCTTATGGACATGAGAAAAAAAAATCTGAAAGGAAGGAGGCAAAAAAGAAATCTAAAAGTGATTGCCACAGTCATGGAAAGAATCTGGAAGGAAGAATAAAGCAATGATAGAACTAATGTTAAATGAGGGCAGTCTCACTGAGTTATCTTGTCATTTAATAAAATGTGCAACCACTCATCCAAATACTGATGTTAAACTGTGACAATCTTTCTCCTTCACTTATCTTGACTGCAGTTCAAAGGCAATACTGTTATTTACACCTTTAACGGATTAAGTAATTGATAACAGAAAGCTGCCTTTTGAAGTTTGTTGCAAAGAAATTGTTGGCACTTCTTCAGATACAACCCAGAAAGACCACAATTCCATTTGATTCCCAGCCCCTCTCTTGCTGGCTCTGGCAGCTGGATTTGGAGTTCTAAACCCTACAACAAGCTGCTGCAAGGGTTTCCTTTCTAATTGCCTTTACTGCTGCAAGGTTGGAAGGGCCTTCCAGGAATAAGGAGGAATACTATACATTAAACTGATCTTTCTCTGCACTCCATTTGTGACTGCAACACTATATTCTGCACTCTCTTCTTTCCTTCTCCCCAATGTACTGTATGAACAATATGTTTGTTGCCTTTATAGAGCATAAGAAACAATACTTTTTACTGTATCCCAATACATGCAACAATACTAAATGAAATAAAACCAAATTTTCACTCAGAGGGTAGTGGGTAAGTGAGATCGGCCACCGCCAGTGGAGGTGGAGGCGAACTCATTGGGGTCTTTTAAGAGACTTCTGGATGAGTACATGGGATTTAATGGGATTGAGGGTTATAAATAAGCCTGGTAGGTAGGAATATGATTAGCGCAACTTGTAAGCCGAAGGACCTGTTTGTGCTGTAGTGTTCTATGTTCTATATGTTTAAATCATTTGTCCCATCACCTTTCCAAAGCAGGTTGCCAAAAAATATTCTTGGTTAAGCTGTGTCTCTGGTGAGGGAAGTTTATAAGAAGAATTTATGTCATCTTCTATATAGAATCATAGAATCCTACAATGCAGAAGGAGACCATTTGGCCCATTGGGTCTGTACCGCAATCCCACTCAGTCTCCATCCCCATAATCCCACTCATTTACCCTAGTTAGTCCCCCTAACACTAAGGGGCAATTTAGCATGGACCCGTACATCTTTTGGGGAAACTGGAGCACCCGGAGGAAACCCACTCAGACATGGGGAGGATGTGCAGACTCCTCACAGACAGTCAGCCGATCTGAGAATCAAGGCTGGGTCCCTGGCGCTGTGAGGCAGCATTGCTAACCACTGTGAGATTGTGCACAAATGATATGATTCCTTATAAAGGAATATCTTCAAGGTAGGTTGCTGTACTTTTTAATTAGGGATGGATGGACAGGATAGCAGAAACATATTTAAAATATTCATGAGGTACAATATCATTACATATCATGCCACTAATAGAATATTTCATTTTCAGCATGATTGCCTAACTAGATAATGACGAAGAAACCCCATTGTACTCTGCGGTATTAGAATTCTGTTCACAGTGTGGTCTAAAGCCTGATTTGCTCATTTAATAGACCGTGGTGAAATATTCATATCAATCGGTTGTTTCTAAACCAACAAAAAACAAAGACACAGAAAATGCAGAAATAAAAACAGAAAGTGCTGGAAAAGCTCAACTGGTCTGGCAACATCTGTGGAGTGAAAAGTGCAGTTCACAGACAGGATTTTACCTGCAAGGCTGCCCCGATTCCAGGGGTGGGCGAGGCTCAGAGAATGGCATTCTCTGTTGGTCTCAGACAGGATCGTATGAACCTCGGGCAGACGTGCTGGTAAAATTCTGCCAATATTGCCAGTCCATATGACAATTCTGCAGAACTCTTGATCAAGAGAAAGCATTTGACAGGGTGGATCATTTGGGATGCACTTTGGGCTGAATTGATTGTTAAGGTTAAGGTCTTGTTAAGGTTAATGGATCCCTGATGGCGCCCCTTCGCTTTGGGAGAGGTGTGCAGCTGGGCTGCTCCTTGTCTGGCCAGTTGTATTCTGCAGAACTGAAGAGAAATAGAAATGTGATGAATTATAGAATTGGAGGAGATAGGGCAGAATAGAAAGACAGGGGTAGATCGGAGTAAAGGAGTGATTGACAAAGATGCCATGGACATAAAATAAAGGTGGAGTGGGTGCCAGTATGGACTGAAGTATGTTAATAGTGGCAAAGGATAAGCTACAGAATGTGTTAATAGGAGAACAAAGGTTAGTACTGAATGGGAACAAAACAAGGGACAGTACCCACATGGGGGAGGGATGTGTTGTATTGGAACAAACCGAAAAGAAGATATAGCTGTTTTAGTGTGAAGAAAACCATGATTTAAATATTGGAGCCAAGTGATGGCAAATGTTTTTAAGAAAGAGGCAGAAGTTTATCCCACTTCCATATCCCACTATGATGCTAACATGAAGCACACTGGTTTCCCATGACTGTCATGACCAGGGCACATCTAGTGTTCATTTTGCTCAGCAATACAGATAACACAAGTTGTTCATGGGGCACAATGTTTCTTCTAAATCTGTGACCATTGCTGAAAATACAGGATAAAGCCACAAACGTTTCTGAATCCAGCAGCAGTGGAAGTCAAGAGTCATTGTTGCGACCCAACTTGATTTGAAAATGTAAGAACATCAAAATTAGAAGCAGGAATATGCTTATTGGTCCTGTTCTACCATTCAACAACATTGTGGCTGCGTTTGTACGCCAACTCGGCATGGTTGCACAGTGATTAGCACTTCTGCCTCACAGCGAAGAAGGACCCAGGTTCAATTCCGGCCTTGGATCACTGTCACTGCCTAGTTTGCATGTTCTTCCTCCGTCTGCGTGGGTTTCCTCCAATTCTTCTGCTTCCTCCCACAGTCCAAAGATGAGCAGGTCAGATGATTGGCCATGCTAAATTGACACTTAGCAACAAAAGTTGTGTAGTTAAGTGGATTAGCCATGCGATGGATTATGGATATAGGATAGCAAGGAGAGCCTGGATGGAATGTTCTTTCAGAGAGTCAGTGCAGAATGGCTTCCTTCTGCACTGTTGGGGTTTTATATTTGCATTTGAACTCCATTTTTCTGTCTTGTTCCCTTTTTTCTTTGCACATTCTTCCCATGTCTTGAGTGTTTCTTCCCGGTTCTCCAGTTTTTTCCCACTGTCCGGAGATGTGCCAATTTGCTTGATTGGCCATGCTAAATTAATCCTAGTGTCGGGGGATTAGCAGGATGACAGGGTTACAGGAATAGGATCTGGGTGGGATTGTGTTCAGTGCAGACTTGTTGGGCTGAATGATCTCCTTTTGCACTGTAGGGATTTTATAATTCTTAGGGCGAAAGTTCCCTTTCCGCCCACCACGGAAAATGTAGCAGGCAAGGGGTGGACCAGGGAGAAGTCTGTTGACCTTGGGAGGGGTTTTTCGGTTTTGGGGCGAGTGAGGTTAGAAAATCCTGCCCCTTGATTCCCACAAAATTCTGTCTATCTCAGGGATGAATCTTCCTACTGACTGCAAGACTGAAAGACCCACAACGATCTAAGTGAAGAAAGATTTTTCCTCATCACCGTTGTAAATATTCAATTCCTTATCCCAAGACAAAGGGCTCTAGTTCTACAATCTCCAGCCTGGAGAAACAGACTCTCCTTATCTACTCTGTCAAGCCTTCAAACAATGTTATATGTACCAATATGATCACTTCTTATTCTTTGAAACTCAGAGAATATAGACCCATTGTCCTCAATTTCTCCTCAAACAACAGTCCAAAAATCAACCTTGTGAATTTAGTTGCACTTCTCGAAAGCAAGTATACCCCCCCCTTCAGTAAGAAGATACTGTACATAGCACTCCAGGTCTATCCACACCAAAGCAATTCTTTTCTCTTATTCTCTAACCTTCTTACAATCAAGGCTGATATATCATTTGCCTTCCTAATTTATTGCTGAATCTGCATGTAAACATTCTGTAATCTGTGGACAAGGACATCTTAAATTTTCACCTTTCAAAAAGATTCTGCTTTTCTTGGTTTCTTATCAAAGTGGATAATTTCTCACTTCATAGGATCACACAATCATTATGGTGCAGAAGGAAGTCATTTGGCCTATCAAGTTTGGACCAACTCTCTGAGCCAGCATCTTATCCTGGCCCAACCCCCGCAAGGCAACGTATTTACCATGGGTAATCTGCGTAATCTACACATCATGGGGCACTAAGGGGCAATTTAGCATGGCCAATCCACCTAACCTACACATTTTTGGACTGTGAGAGGAAACTCATGCAGACATAGGGAGAAAGTACAAACTCTACACAGTCATTGATTCAAGCCGGGGAGGAAAAGGACTTTGTTCACTTTGATCAATGTGAATTTTTGAGTCTTGCAGTCAATGAGAAAATTTTTGCCTGAAGTCGACAGAAGTTTGGAGGAATCAAGGGGTGGGATTTGCCAGCCACACAGCCTGAAACCAAAGAATCCTACCCGAGGTCAATGGACTTTTCCATAGTCCGCCCCTTGCCCGCTACAATTTCTGTTGCAGGAGGAAAGGGAAAATTCATCCCGAGAAATAGGGGGGACATGGCAGGAAAGTGGAGTTAGAATGGAAAAATAAAATCCCAACAGTGCAGAAGGAGGCCATTCTGTACTGACTCTGTGAAAGAGCATTCCACCCAGGTCCTCCTCTCTATCTTATACATTTAATCCACCACATGGCTAATCCACCTAACCTACACATCTTCGGATGCAGAAATGAGCATGGGCAATCTATCTGACTTGCACATCTTTGGACTGTGGGAGGAAACTGGAGCACCCGGAGGAAATCCACATAGTCTCGGGGAGAACTTGCAACTCCACACAAACAGTGACCCAAGCTGGAAATCGAACCAGGGTCCCTGGCACTATGAGATAACAGTGTTAATCTCTGTGCTACATGATACTGGCATACTATTTTAACAAGTAAATAATGTCCAGGGTGTTGGCCTGGATTTTGCTGTGGTAATGATAACTGTTTGTGTTCATGATCATTACTCCATCAAAATCAACAGCAACTCTGGGAGTCCACATGTGCGGACTAAATGGAAATACAGATGTTGCTGTCATTTGGTGCATTGCAGAGATTTCTACAGCCTTCAATCTCCATCGCGGTCATGATCTGTTGCGGACTTCCAGGATTACATAGTTTGCCTTGTTGTAAAAATTCTTGAAAAGGTTACACCTTATTAAATGAGTTGTAATAGAGGTTTCAGCTGTGTACTAACTATTAACCCCCTTTCCGGCCCCCAGAAGCTGATTTAAACCAGTTGTGGATTTGCTAATTTTGCCATAATTATAAACATGAGCCACATTTTCAATTTCCTTTTTCATATTATTTCCAAGTTTCTTTTTCTATATTTTAGCTTCTATCTTCATTCAATGATAATCATTTATTTCATGGTCTGAAAATTTAAATTAAAAGTGAACGATATTTAGTATTTATAATTTGCTGTATGTGATCCATCCCTTAACGGCTTTTTGAAATGGTGGAATCCCTACAGTGCAGAAGGAGGCCATTCAGCCCATCGAGTCTGCACTGATTATCTCCCACCATACTTCTGTAACCTCACACATTTACCTATACATTCCGGGACAATCTTAAAGGGCAATTTAGCATGGCCAAGCCACCTAATCTTCACATCTTTGGACTGTTTGAGGAAACCAGAGCACCTGGAAGAAACCTACCCAGATACGGGGAGAACATGCAAATTCCATATAGTCACCCAAGGCTGGTATCGAACCCGGGTGTCTATCATTCTGAGGCAGCAGTGCTAAGCAGTGTGCCACCATGCCGCTGTCATCACTGCTGCTACATGTCAAGATATCTCTTGGCGCCATGTTTAAACTAGTGTCACATAAACATAGTGACACCCCCCCACCCCGTAAAACTTGTAGGAACTTTGTGGTAAGTTTTGTTTGAGGGCAGAGCAATCATATTTGTTTCACAGCTGACTACAAAAACCAGAGCTCTAGTTTGTATTAAACAGAATAGCTTCTGACTTGAGGGAAAAGAACATGGATTTATATGGCATCTATCAGAAAATTCCAAAGTGCTTCATATCCAATGGATTTCTTTTCAACTGTATTCACTGATGGTATATAGGCAGTGACAGCAGGTACTCTTAGTGCAGCTATGACCAATCAAACTTAAGGAGTTCCTCAGGATAGCGTCTTTGGCCCAATCAACTTTAGCTATTTCATCAATGATTTTCCTTCCATTATAAGGTCAGACTGGGGATTTTTGCTGGTCGCACAATGTTCAGCACCATTTGTGATTCCTCAGCTACTGAAGCAGACCATGTCCAAATGCATCAAAACTTGGACAATATTCAAGCTTGGGGCTGACAAGTGGCAGGTAAAATTCATGCCACACAGTACCAGGCAATAACTGTCTCCAACAAGAGAAAATCTAACCGTCATTACTCCTTAACATTTAATGGCATTACCATCATTGAATCCCTTACAATCAACATCCTATGGATCACTGTTGACTAGAAGCTGAACTGGTCTAGCCATATAAATACTGTGGCTACCAGAACAGGTCAGGGGTTAGAGATACTATGCAACTAACTCACCTCCTGACTCCCCAAAGTCTGTCCACTATCTATAAGGAGCACTCATGAGTGTGGTAGAATAGTCTCCACTTGCCTGAAAGAGTGTAGCCCAAACAGCACTTAAGGAACTGATACCATTCAGGACAAAGCAGACCATTTGCTTGGCACCCTGTAAACAAATAAACTCCCTCCCTCCCACTGAAGCACAGTCGTAGTAGTGAGTGCCGTCTACAAAATGCACTTCAGGAGCTCATGAAGGCTCATTGGATAGTACCTTCCAAATCCATGGCCACTACCGTCTGGAAGGACAAGGGAACATCATGACTTCCCTACAAAGCCAGCATCGTTCTTGGAAATACATTGCCATTCCTTTACTGTTGCTGAAAATCCCTTCCTGGCAGCACTGTGGGTATACCTACACCATGTCTAAGGCAGTGGTTCAAGAAGGCAGCTCACCAACATCTCAAGGGCAATTGGGGCTGAACATAAATCCTGGCCTAGTCAGTAACACATTCCATGATTGAATGAAAAAGTCAATCTTTTTGTTTGAGGGAGTAATGTTAAATATGACGCTGAGAGAACACCTTGCTTCAGTTATCGTTATCTATCTGAACACACTAACCTCCCATCCATCACTCTACCCACTTACGTCTACCCACGTATTACTCCACCCACGATCCCACTCGCCTCATCCACCCTACCCCTCTGTACACATTCATTCAGACACTCACACACAGAGTGAAAAGCTATTTAAGTGTTTCAGGTTTCCAAAATGTTAGTGAGCACCTAGCAGAATGTGGCAGCTAGTACAATAAAAAAGGTCGTCTTCCCCTAACAACACAGCACTACGAGGAATTAGTTGGATTGATGGCACGCTTGGTATTTCTGAAGGAGCCGAGATCAGGGGTCCTGACCAGAAATGCAGAGCTTCAGTGTGGAGCAGTAGAGTAGGAGCCGAGTGACATATCTGACAGGGGAAGCAGGTCCTGAGGGAAGAATGAAATCTACCAACAGTTTCCTCATGCTTCCTGCAAACTGCAGGATGTCACACTCCTTGGCATCTGCCTAGTGTCTGCCCATTTCATCAGTCTGTTTACATTCTGCTAATGTCTGTTATTATCTTTCGCACTTTTTAGTGGATTTTTAAGATTTGTCCCAGCTGTAAACTGGGACGAAAGTTACGCCTTGTAAAACTCAAGTCCAGGTTACTATTATAAATCAGAAAAGCAAGTGGCCCCAATACCAACCCTGCAGGAGGGAAACACCACTGCATACATCCCTCCTTGGATTACCGCTCGCTGTGCTGTGTCTCTTTGTTCATTTCCATACTTTGACAACCCTTATAATCCAGTTTTGCTGCCAAGTCGATTACATGGCAATTTATCAAAGAACAAAGCACATAGAACAAAGAAAATTACAGCGCAGGATCAGGCCCTTCAGCCCTCCAAGTCTGTACCGACCATGCTACCTGACTTAATTAAAACCCCCTACCCTTCCATGGACTTTATCCCTCTATTCTCATACTATTCATGTATTTATCCAGATCCCTCCCTTAAAAGTCACTACTATATCTGCTTCCACTATCTCCTCTGGCAACGAGTTCAAGGCACCCATCACCCTCTGTGTAAAAAATCTGCCTCGTACATCTCTTTTAAATCTTGCCCCCGCACCTTAAACCTGTGCCCCCTAGTAATTGACTCTTCCACCCTGGAAAAAGCTTCTGACTGTCCACTGTGTCCCTGTCTCTCATAATCTTGTTAACCTCTATCAGGTCAATCTCCGTTGTTCCATTGAGCACAAACCAAGTTTCTCCAACCTCTCCTCGTAGCTAATGCCCCCAATACCATGCAACAATCTGGTAAATGTTTCCTGCACCCACTCCAAAGCCTCCACATCCTTTTGGTAGGGTGGCAACCAGAATTGAACACTATATTCCAAATGTGGCCTACCTAAGGTTCTATAAAGCTGCAACATGATTTGCCAATTTTTAAACTCAATGCCCCGACCGATCAAGGCAAGCATGCCCTTTGCCTTCTTGACTACCTTCTCCACCTGCGTTGCCACTTTCAGTGACAAATATTATCAAATATCTTTTTTACAAATCCATATACACAAGATCACTCGCACTACCTTTGTCAAAACTCCATCATCTCATTTTAGAACTTAGTAAATTAATCAAAAATGATTTAATTTTAATAAATTCATGCTGGGCTAATGGGTGTCTCGTCAAGTGACAATCTATTTTGTTTCAGATTATTGTCTTTATGATTAAAATTTCTATTGTGAACCTCATTTGTTTTTGCTCACACCAGCATAAGTATTTCTTCAAGAAATATCTTTTTTGAAATGGAAGATTTTTTATTCACTTTGACCTGTCTCCTTTACTTTTTATTTATTCATTTGTGGCTTTGTTGGCTGGCCAACATTTATTGCCCATCCCTAGTTGCCCAAGGGCAGTTGACAGTCAACGACATTGCTGTGGCTCTAGAGTTACATTGTAGGCCAGACTAGGTAAGGATGGCAGATTTCCTTCCCCAAAGAATATTAGTGTATTTTTCTGACAATTGACATGATCATCAGTAGATTCTTAATTCTAGATTGTTTTTTATTGAATTCAAATTCCACCATCTACTGTGGTGGAAATCGAACCTAGATCTCCTATTACATTTGCCTATTGCTTAACACATTTGATAAGTTTAAATTAAAATGCATTTATTAGTATCTCAAGTAGGCTTACATTAACAGTGCAGTGAAGCTTGTATGAAAATCTCCTAGCAGTGGATGGGGGGAAGCATTTATAAATAGACTTTCCAAGTTTGGAGTTCTGGAGGGGATCCTTTTTCCAGCTTCAGGATGCTCCTGCAAATCCATCTTTGAAGTCCATCTTCTTTCTTAAATAATAGGTCAGCGATGTTGGGCACTTTTTCAATATGGCACCCAGATTGGACCATGAGGCTTGCCCCACTATGTGCAAAACACCCAGTTGCATAATAAGTGAGGCTGAGGATTTTGGCGGCTTTTCCACTGGCCTCTGCAGAGGGAAACACTCGGTGTCCAGATCAGTCATTAGATGTAACCTAGTGGCAGAGGTTTCCCAGGTGGAAGAACTCCGTCCTTAATTTTGACACTCAGGAGTAGATTTTATCTGTTCTGCCTTTCACATATTACAGTCAGGGCCTGAATTACCTTGGGTTCTGCCCAGCAGTTTAATTGACATGGGTAATCCATGTCCTGGCCCTTGATTAAATTAAACTTGGCCTCCCAATAACTGGTGAAAATGATTGATTAGCATGCCAGTCCTGCAAAGATGCTTCTGCACAGATAAACATGAAGTTGGCAAATTAGACAAGTAGGAATTTACCCATGTTTCATTTTCCAGCAAAAATGCCCAACTCCCACATTTTAAATCGCTGCTATTAAACTACTAAAACATTTACAGATTTTCTGCTTTTATTTCCGATTTACAGCAAACAGCAGTATTTTGTTTTTCTATGGAAAGGTATATTTAGATTTCTTCTTTATATGTGTATTCAAAGATTAATAGATTTTTTAGTAATATAAAGTTCCCAAACATCTGATTGAGGATACCATGGAGACAAATCCATGGGCAAATCTATTTTCCTATCCTGCTCATCATGGGAATCATAGCAGGTGGGATATGGGCCTCACAAAGATCTATTGATCTCAGGCAGGAATTTCCGGTCTTGGGGCGAGCGCAGCTGGAAAATCCCGTCCCTCCAGTTTCCTCCCACAGATGTGCTGGATAGGTGCATTGGCCAATGCTACATTCTGTCTTAGTGTACCCAAACAGGCGCTGGAGTGTGGTGATAAGGGGATTTTCACAGTGACTTCAGTGCGGTGTTAACGTAAGCCTACTTGTGACTAATAAATAAACTTTACAGAATGTCAAAAGCAATCAATTTGGTGTGCTTTGTAATTTAATTTGATCATGGAATGGAGAAGGCCATTGTGCCTGTGATGGAGGTATTTCATAACTAAAATACAGCTATGTTAAAAAGTTTGCGAGCCTTGCTAAGTTGGTTAATCCAATCAAAATGCATGTTAAAGTCACCCACAAATGTGTCCTTTTCACAAGCCCTACTCATTTCCTGATTAATACTATGCCCCGGAATGCGCTGCCAAGTAAAGTGGTGGAGGCAGACACTCTGGACTTATTTAAGAGATACTTAGATGGGCACATGAACAAAATGGAGGGGTATAGAAAACTGATTTAAAATAGGGATCACGAGCCTTGGGAGTCCCTGTGTAAATAGATGATGATATTGATGTACTTGTTTTTATCCTACAGGTGCTTTGGTCCACCTTGTTATCTAACAAGGGGCATACACGCGATGGGTCGTGAGAGGGCTGCTCTTGGATTTTTCGAGAGTATCCTACTGCTTCACGTCGTTAGTGTATGCTTGACCTGGACCATTTGATGGGCAACACGACAGTTCAGTGACTATCGCTGTGCTGTGCAGATATATGGATTTGGTCCTGTGTCTGTGGGAGTTTGCGCATTCTCCTCGTGCTTGTGTGGGTTTTCTCCGGGAGCTCCGGTTTCCTCCCACATCCCAAAGATGTGCTTTTAGGCTAATTGGCAGAACAAATTCTCCCTAAATTGTCTCAAATTTGGTTTTTAATCCATAGATCTATAAACATGGATAGGGATCATGGGTAGAGGTGGGAACATCGGGTTGGCAGCGCAGGCTCGTTGGGCCAAAGGGCCTGTTTCCCGTGCTGTTTTGTTCTTTGTTCTGTGTGAGTCAAACTGATTGTAAAGAAAATGGCACTTAGTGGGAAATGGGGAATACTGTTCAGTAAATAGGCAAGTGTAGGCAGTGCCTGCTTGAACCTGAGTGATGTTTGATTGGTCCAAGTTATCCTGCAGCCCACCAATTTAGTGTCAGATTATCGGTCATTGTGTGTTGTGACTCAACATCGAGCCCAGAACAAGGTCAAGTCTGTTCAACCTCACTTGGTATAAAATCCTTATGTTAAGATACGGAGCATTTGAATGTTGAACTTTTCTGTTGTTTCACTTCTCCAAGATTCTCTGCCAAGTTCAGCTATATTTGTTGTTGAGATTGTTCCAAGATAGGGACAAGATAATGCTTGTGGAGTGCAGTGCTTTTTGTAACAAAGTGAACTTAAGTGAAGTACAGAATTGGGGTGTAAGATAGCAAGGAAAGTACAAGGTTAGAGAATTAAATTAAAATTACATAATAAAAGCAAATTACTGAGGATGCTGGAATCTGAAACCAAAAGAGAAAATGCTGGAAAATTTCAGAGGTCTGGCAGCATCTGTAAGGAGAGAAAAGAGCTGACATTTCAAGTCCAGCTGACCCTTTGTCAAAACTTGAGTTTTGGCACAGGGTTGGTGGGCCAAAGGGTCTGTTCTTGTGCTGTGCTGCAGTGACATGGCAGCACATTGTTAGCACGGCTGCCTCACATCTCCAGGGACCAGAGTTTGATTCCTGGCTTGGATCACTGTGTGGAGTGTACACAGTCTCCCTGTGTCTGCGTGGGTTTCCTCTGGGTGCTTTTGTTTCCTCCCAAAATCCGAAAGAAGTGCTAGCTAGATGCATTGGCCATGCTAAATTCTCCCTCAGTATACATGAACAGGCACCAGAGTGGGGAGACTAGGGCATTTTCACAATAACTTTATTGCAGTGTTAATGTAAGCCTACTTGTGTCATTAATACATCAACTTAAAGTTACTGTTCACTGTCCTTTACCAATATGCCATTTCCTCTTTTTATATATTTTTCACTCTCAGTAACTCAGCATCCAAATTTCTGTTTGTGTTTTTCAATAGGTGTCTACCTGTGACATAGTTACTCCTCTCTCAGCATTGCAATACAGGATTTTCATTTGTTTTGCTTTTAGTGAACGCTACAACATTTCTGATGATTTTATTTTTGTCCTAGCTTATACTTTGTTCCTTTATTTCAGTCTTTTCTCTCCTTGTCAATTTCCTTCTCTTTTATTCTTGCTGCTTTTCACTTCTGCAAAATTCTTTGTGTTTTGCTGCATCTATTTTGCCTCATACTAACTGCTTTTACTTTCCCTCACCCGACTTCTTAATTTTGCATGACCCTTCCCTGCCCCCTTCATCCAAATCATTGACTTCAGGAACTGCAGTGGAGAACATGCCCCTGCCTACATCAATGGGGACAAAGTAGAAATGGTAGAGAGAGCTTCAGGTTTTTAGATGTCCAGATCACCAACAACCTACCCTGGTTTTTCCATGCCGACACTGTAGTTAAGACAACCCATCAATGCCTCTACTTTCTCAGGAGACTGAAGAAATTCAGCATGACCGCTACAACTCTCACCAACTTTTACAGATGCACCATAGAAAGCATTCTTGCCAGTTATATTACAGCTTGGCATGGCTTCTGGTCTGTCTAAGACCACAATAAACTACAAAAGTTCATAAACAAAACCTAGTCCATCACTCAAACCATCCCTCCATCCACTGACACTGTCTGCACTTACGGTGCCTTGGAAAAGCAATCAGCATAATCGAGAATCCCACGCATCCCAGATATTCTCTCTTCCACCTTCTTCCATCAGGAAAAAGATGCAAAAGTCTGAGGAAACATACTAACCGACTCAAAAACAATTTCTTCCCTGCCGCTATCAGACTTTTCAATGGATCTACCTCACATTAAGTTGATCTTACTCTGCACCATAACAATGACTGTAACACTATATTTTGCACTCTCTCCTTTCCTTTCTACGTACAGTATGTTCTGTCTGTTTAGTGCGCACAAGAAATAATACTTTTCACCGCATAGTAATACATGTGACAATAATAAATCAAAGCAAATCAAATTTTGCCAATTCAGGACACTCTAGTGAAGGCTGTGAGGAAAGGTTATCTAGACTCAAAAGGCTGGTTCTATTCTCTACAGATGCTGTCAGACTGCTGAGATTTTCCAGTACTTTCTGTTTTTGTTTCAGTATTTTGCTTTACTTTTGCCAATTCATTACCTCCCTGTCTAAATGTAGCCCATGCTTCTGGAAAAGATCTTATCTTTTTGAAAAAGGGGTGCAAACTGCTAATAGAGTGGAATCCCAGTTCCTGACAGCACCCCTTTAACCAAGTGTCGAGTTCTCTGAACTTCTGCTTTGCCATTTGAATAATCCAGAAGTGAGGCCTCTTGATGCCCTGTTTCAAAACTTCTTACCCAGTTTCATGAACATCTTTCGCAGCACTTCAAGTCTTTCTGTTCCCTTATTGTCAGCTCCCACATGCTCTTGCTCTCCATCCCTTTCTGTAACCTTTTCCAGTCTTTCTATAATTTCCCTTCTATAATACTGACAATAGGTTATCTCTGATAGTACATTTCTCATGTACTATTTGCCTTGCTATGTGCAGGTATGCTGTCATGTTTTTACATGTGTAAAAATGTCACTGTAACTCAAGATGCTTCGAGGACATGAGCGTCATAGTGGCACAGTGGCTGCCTCACAACACCGGGGACCTGGGTTCAATTCCAGCCTCAGGTGACTGTGTGGAGATTGCACAATCTTCATGTGTCTGCGTGAGTTTCCTCCGGGTGTTTCGGTTTCCTTACTGTGTGGGTTAGGTTGACTCGGACATGCTCCTTAGTGTCAGGAGAACCAGCAGAGTAAATATGTGGGGTTACGGTGATGTGGTCTGATTGGGATTGCAGTTGGTGCAGGCTGGGTGGGCTTCCTTCTGCACTGTATGAATTCTATGATTCCATGAAAGATACCGTGTGAAACCAAGTTCTTTCTTTGTTACTGTTTTTATGGAAAAATGCAGGGCAAACTTTAATTTGTGGGATAGTAAAACGAGATGAGGAGCGTGTCCTTTCTGTCACCCTCAACATGGAATAATGGTGGTGTGATTTGTCAACATACCCCACATTCATTAATAAGTCAAAACAGCTTTCCCAAACTTGTTTCCAAATATATGTTCATAGAAAAATGTCCCTTTGATGTGTGTTGTGTTAAGGTTTAGCTAAGTGTGTGGACAGAACTTTGTTTTTCGCTGCTGGCCAATATTTAATCTCTCAATCAACATCTCCAAAAGAGATTATCTGCTCAGTATCACATTGCTGTTTGTTGGAAATTGCTGTGTTCAAATTGTCAGTTATGTTTTATATATCAACATACTGAGTATGCTTCAAAACTGTAAGGTAGATTGGGATCTCTGGCAGTTGTGATAGATGTTACATAAATGCAAAACTTTCTTCCTGCCAATGATGTGAGGTGTGTTTGAGGTCTCTGGGTCTGCACTCGATGGAGTTTAGAAGGATGAGGGTGGATCTCATTGAAATACTGAGAGGACTGCAACACTACATTCTGCATTCTCTTGTTTCCTTCTCTGTGAACGGTATGTTTCGTCTATAGCACGCAGGAAACAATAGTTTTCACTGCATGTGAATATATACAATATTAATTAAATCAAATCAAAATGTGGGGAAGGTGTTTCGATCAGTATGAGAGACTACGATCCGAAGATGCAGTCTCAGAGTAAAAGGACAAACCTTTCGAACCAAGATGAGGAGGAATTTCTTCAGCTAGAGGATGGTGAATCTGTGGGATTCATTGCCACAGAGGGCTGTGGAGGCCAGGTCATTGAGTGTATTTAAGGACCAGGTAGTTAGCTTCTCGATTGGTAAAAAGATCAAAGATTATGGTGAAAAGGCATGAGAATGGGATTGAGAAACATGTTACGATGGCGCAGCAGACTCAATGGGCCGAATGGCCTAAATCTGCTCCTATAGTTTTTGGTCTGTATCCAAATGTTGGAATGTTTAAGCCACAGTCCAAAGGGTTTGAGGTACAATTGAAGCAGTGATACAATTTAGCACTTCAGGGATGGAATTTGCGAGGATATCTAGATTTGAGCGAGCTTTTGTTGGCTCCAGTCAACATAACAAGACCGGTGTAAACACCTGCTGCAACACCACTCAACTGCAAATTAGTGTTAATTAATTTCAGCCTTTGAAATGGGAGAGGTGAAATTGAACCGACGGAGAGAGGATACCTTTTGTTTCACATTGCAAAGGGTTACAACGAAATGCCCTGTCCCAGTCGAGGCTGTATTGCAAGTCGGATCATGAATCCATGTGGCACAAAGGGAGCCTGCAATAGCTTTCCATTCCCCATCTAATTGCTTTGAGATATTCCATTTCAGACATCCCATTTCAACGATGGCTTTCATTTCACCCTCCGATTGCTTCTGACAGTTCCATTAAAGTTATTTTTATTTGCAGCTAGGATCTAAACGAATTAATTTTGCACAATAGGGTTCGTCCTGAAGGTAAGGATTCTCAAGGAAAGGGAAAGTACAAACATAAGGTGCATGAAATAAAAATAGAGGACGTTGATAACACACACAAGCCGGTCTCACGTTGAGCGCATATTGGCTGACGTTCAACCTTGCAAATTGCTTCTCCTGCCGTTGAACCTTGCAAAGTGCTTCACATGGGAATGGAAATCCAGGCAACGGCTGTTACTGAAATGGGGAAAAGATTAATAATTGCACGGGAGCTCTGCAGGGTGCTGGCTGATAATAAATTGAAACTATTGCAATAATGCTCAGTAAAGCAAATCAGAAGTTGAGACACCTCAAAAGGTCAGTCTTAATCTCAAAGGGGGGCTAGCTCATTCTGCATGACAAATAAACAATGTGCCTACATTTGAAATTTACCTGTAAAGTTTGTATTACCTCAGCTTTCAAAAGGTATTGCAGCTGCTGTAAGCACGCAGAGGAAAGCGAGCGGATTGATTGCATGGATAGAGGGATTGGAGTATTAGGAACGATTATGTGAATTGTTGATGTTTTCACTGGAAATGAAAAGATTGCGAGGTGATGTGATTACCGATTTAGGATAATAAAGGGATGAGAGGATGTCATGACAAGCTGCTTCATTTTGTCCTGAGCAGAAGAAGGGTCAGAAGACCCAGTTTGCGCGCTTTAGCTGAGTTAAATTTTACACGTAGGGCTGGATTTTCCAGCCATCCTTGCCCCAAGATTGGAAAATCTTAGCCGGGGTCAATGTACCTTTGCATAGACCGACTCTCGCCCGCTACAATTCCCATCACGGGCGGGAAAATTCAGCCCATTATTTTAACCATTGAGTGCTAAGTCTATGGGATGTGTGACTTTGGAAACAATGATGGCTGATTATGAATCATTCAAGTGCAGTTTAGATTATTTTAGAAAATAACACTTTGGTATACAATATATGAGTAATTTGAGACATGAAGTCAACATTCTTCAGAGTCACAAGGACTTTGCAGACCTTTTAAAATGGTGGGTGGGACTTGCATGCAGTCTACTATTTCCCATTTCCGACAAATTCAACTTTTTGTCAGCAGGGAAATGGAGCAGGACATGATTCATGCAGGGAGTGACTCAATCAAACTCAGTAGACCCATCTGGACTGAGCGCTGCATTCAAAAATACCCCACTTTGACTGTTACAATGACCTTACCCCACAGTGTAGGAGTTACAAATTGACATAGCAGGCGTAGACATTCTTGAAGAGCAGGTAAGGTCTGTTTAAGTGTCATGATCTGACTTTTTAAAAAATCCCTGATCTTTAGACATGAAAAAAAGGCTTACTTTGGCAATGTGTATTAGAAAAAAAACCTCTGCTGATTTGCTTTGATTGACAGGCCACTTGGTGTAGGTTAAAAAAATAAAAATTACCATTTGACCGTACAGTTTCTGTAGAACTCATTGTTGACATTTTCCCAGGCATACCATTATGCTGAGGAGGAACAAGTAATCTCGAACCTCTTCTTCCTAACCTTTTTAACACTGTGAGTTTCCACATCACATTTTTGGGGCTGTTGTTGACTAAGTCATGTAGGCAGTTTCAATAATTAGCCAATAATTCCATTTATCATTGAATCATGAGAATACTGGAATAGTTCAGGATAAGCTAAATGGGTTTTTATGAAAGGTGTTCCAAATAAGACTGATTATAATGGATGGAATTTTACAGTGTGCACAGAGAGCTGACTGGGGGGAAAAAATTGTCTCTCCAGCGGCATAGCTGAATTTTCTTTCCAGATACTCTGGCACTCTGTACACGGGAAATCTGAGGTCATGGTTCCTGTGTTATGTTGGCGAGGCAGGGCCTGATAGAGCTGGAAAGCTAGCTCCACATTGACCAGGGTTCCATTTTTGTAGGGTGCCTCAATCTGCATTAAAACCATGCTCATCCCTTCTTCCACTCGCACCATGTGGGCAGCATGGTGGCACAGTGGTCACCACTGCTGCCTCACAGCGGTAGGGACCTCGGTTCAATTCCAGCCTAAGGTGACTGGAGTTGGTGTGTTCTCCCCGTGTCTGCTCAGGATTTCCCATGTGTGTTCCAGTTGCCTCCCACAGTCCAAAAAAAAAATGTTAGATTGATTGGCTATGTTAAAATGACAGATAGTGTCAGCGGGATTAGCGGGGTAAATACGTGGGGTTACGGGAATAGAACCTGGGTGGGATTGTTGTTAGTGTAAGCTCAATGGGCCAAATAGCGTCCTTCTACACTGTAGGGATTCTATGATTCTATGAAAACGCTCCCCACCAAGAGCATCAAGGCAATCCCCTCTGCTCCCATAAGCACCAAGGCAACCCTTCATGCCATGTGGCACTGCCAGGATATATTCCTTTCCCCCCAGAGTCTATACTTAACCTGTGGGCCCCTGATGGGTTTCCCCCCAACTGCTTCCCATTTTTAAATACCTGTTGTATATCTTGCCAACATGATATCAAATCAACAAATAAGGAGTTCTTTACATTGGTTGGGGGGGTGGGGGGAGAGGGGTACATCTGACAGAGCGAATATAGGATGGCCAGTGCACATAATTAGCATGTGTTTCGGACTGTGGGAGGAAACTGGAGCCCCTCAAAGGAAACCCACGCAAACACAGAGAGAATATACAGATTCTGCACAGACAGTGACCCAAGCTAGGAATTGAACCTGGGTCCCTGGCGCTCTGAGACAGCAGTGCTAACCATTGATTTGATTTGGTTTGTTTTATTATTGTCATCTGTATTAGTATACTGTGAAAAGTATTGTTTCTTGTACGCTGCACAGACTGCAAGAAAGTGCATTATTGTGATTTGCTTCGACGGGTTTGTTGCTGTTTTTCTCACAGGTTACTTATTGACATAAATATCAGGAGGCCATTCTAGTTCTTCCAGGTGACACCATTCTCCTGTGTGCATGATAACAAATAAGACAGGAGAAGCTAGTTTTAATTTATTGTTCATTGAATATTTCATCGTTTGCATCTTTAAGTAATCCTGCTCTCATATTGGCTGCAGCAACAAAGGTGGCCTGGATAGCCTCCTCACCACTGGGAACACAAGCGGGTGGAAGAGTGCAAAGCGATTAACATTCAGTAATGGATTCAGGCAGCACAGAATAATAATGTGTTGTTACCGCAAGCATTGTACAAATTAGTGTTTGGTTTAAATAGTACTCATTACTCTGTAATGACTGATTAGTGATTCAGATGCGACACAACAATTAGCGTGAACGTAATTCTGCTGGGGAGAATATTCCAGCAAGATTGTGATGGAGTAGTGCTGAAAGCAACCCTCGGGGACATAGTTTACCGTTCCCTACCCACCTGCTAGACGAGGCCTTATTTGATAATTAAAGTAACAAGCCAGCTTCTATCAAAACACACAATGCCGTAAGTGCACAACAGCTCCATCAACATTGTGACACAGTGGCACAGTAGTTAGCACTGCTGCCTCACAGCACAGGAACCCAGGTTCAATTTCTGAGCTTGGGTCACTATCTGTGTGAAGTTTGCACATTCTCTTTGTGTCTGCATGGGTTTCCTCTGAAGGCTCCAGTTTATTCCCACAGTCAGAAAGACGTGCTGGTCAGATGCATTGACCTGACTAGGTGCTAAACTATGGTGACTAGAGGAATTCCATAGTAGCTTCATTACAGTATTAATGTAATGTCTAATGAATAGACTTTAAATTTGAAAAGGAGCTTGCTTCTTCATACGGAAACCGTTCATTATTCACCGGAGTTCAGACAAATGGGGGGGTGCGGAATCACAGAGATTTATAAAATTCTAACAGGACTAGACAGGGTAGAGACAGGGAGGATGTTCTCGATGGTGGGGGTATCTAGAACCAGGGTTACAGTCTGAGGATTCAGAGTAGACTATTTAGGTTAGAGATGAGGAGACATTTCTTCACCCAATGAGTGGTCAGCCTGTGGAATTCATTACCACAGAAGGTAGTTGATGCCAAAACATTAAATGCATTCAAGAGACAGCTAGATATAGCACTTGGGACAAATGAGATCAAAGGTTATGGGGAGAAAGCAGGATTAGACTATTGGGTTGGATGATCAGCCATGATCATGATGAATGGTGGAGTAGACTCGAAGGGCTGAATGGCCTCCTCCTGCCCCTATCTCTGTTTTTATATTATTTCTCTTTCTGAAGCTGCCAGACCAACTGAGTGTTTTCCAGCACGTTCTGTGTTATTACACATTTTTCTCTTCATATTCTAAGCTTGTATTATGTGATATATTTTGATTATCTTTCAGTGTATTTCTTGATGCAAATATTTTTATTTGCCTCCATTCAGAATAAACAATCTGTCACTGCAAACAACAGGTGTTTTTTAAAATAAAGGGTCTTTCAAGAACAAGTGGTTTTAAATTGCTCACGGTTAACATTGGATCATAGACCTCTGACAGTTATATTGGCTCTCTGCGAGGGTAATTCATCTGGTACCATTCCCTGGCTCTACGGCCCTGCAGAGATTTCCTTCTTCAGATAATGATCCAATTCCCTTTGAAAGCTATGATTGAAACAGCTCCCACCATACTTTTAGGCAGTGCATTGCAGATTGTGCCCACGTGCTGACTAAAGGAAGCTCTTCTCGTGTTCCCAGTACATCATTCGGGCATTCGTCTTAAATTGTCAATGTGTTCATTGGCCAAAGCAGCAGAAATGGCTGTTGATTGGGAGAGACAGAATTCAGGCCCAGAATTTCGATCCTGAGTCAGGTTTGCTGAGTCAGGAGATTTCCTGGGTGGGAGTTAGGGATTAGGAAGTAGGGGTTGGGGTAGGAAATCCCAGAATGAATACGCAGGCTGCCAGATGCAGAGATAGGCTGGTGCAAGGATTGCCTCTATGTTGCAGTAGTACATTTAAATAAATAATAATAAAACAACACCTTTCTCCACCCACTCACTCTCCTCAAACTCCCTCTTCCCCATCAATGCCCGATGTCCTGTACTCCTCTGACAATTTAGTGCCCCATTACCCTCCCCATACACTATATCTCCCCCCACTGCCCTTTGTCCTTAATCCCTCCATGCCAATATACCTAATGTCCTTGGACAGTTCCTTGACAAGTTTAGCAGCTCTGACAATTTCATTGATAGCGTTGACAGTTTTGACACTTGCTTGCGAGGGTTGACAGGTTCGGCAACTGGACAGCTCTTTAACAGTTCCTTGGCAACTTGACAGTTCTTTAATGGTTTCTTGGCAACTGAGGAGTTCCTCGACAGTGTTAGGGGCAATGCCCTGCGCTACTGTAAAAGGAAGTGATGAGACCAAGTTCAGTTGGGGATCAGGGATTGAGAATAGTTATGACCCCTCCAATGCTAATGGTTTGTGTAAATGTTTCCTGTTTGAACGTTTCCTGTTTGATTCAAACATACTTTAAATGCAAGCTTACAGTAAAATATGTTTGACCTTACTTGACCTCAACTGCATCCTCTTCACATTAAACACATTTATTTGTAATGACACGCAAGCCCCTCAGCAGCTTCTAGTCTGACTTTCACTTGGATTTTTTGTGATTAAATCATTGATACATTTAAATGAAAATGTTATCTTGAAAAATAGGAAGTATTTATTAGGAAAGTGGGAAGTTTTGACATGAGAGAGTTAAAAACCAGACAAAAGGGCGGATTTTCCCATTCTGCCACCCACTGGGATAGTAGCGAGCGAGGGGCAGACCACAGAAAGATCGGTCGACCTCAGGCAGGATTTGTTGATTTCAAGATGAAAGCGGCCAAAGAACCCTGACTCGAAGATGTAATTTAGTTTCCCGGTTTAATCATATACTGAACGGTCCTGGTGCTCCTTATGCATTCCAGGACAGAATTCCCAGGATTCTATATCATGGTGGATTCAGCAGGCTTGAGTCACATACCTTTCCTTTGAGCCCATTTTTCAAGCATTGAACTCACATTCTGGCCACTAAAAAGAGTGTGCTTTGTCACTGTACATCATAGGATGCAACAATCACATTGCAAATGTCTGTTTCTCGCCCACATAAGCCATCTATGCAAAACATAACCCTACAAACCCAATGCAGGAGAAGACTCAAAGAGTATTGGATTGGCAAGCAATTGGATATACTGCAGTTCATCATTTCAAAGAGCAACACAGCACGGGAAACAGGCCCTTCGGCCCAACGAGCCCGCGCCGCCGTCATAACTTTATAGTATCATAAAACAGGGAAGGCGATGGCTTCGTGGTATTATCGCTGGACTTGCTGGAATCCCAAAACTCAGCTATATTCTGGGGACCTGGGTTTGAATAGCACCACGACAGATGATGGAATTTGAATTCAATTAAGAAAAACTATCTGGAATTAAGCATCTTCTGATGACCCTGAAATCATTTTCCAATTGTTGTAAAAATCCATCTAGCTCACTAATGGAAGGAAATCTGCTATCCTTACTTGGTCTAACCTACATGTGACTCTAGAGCCAAGCAACATAGTTGGCTCTCAACTGCTCTTGGGCATCTAAGGATGGATGGTAAATGCTGGCCAGCCACCAATGCCCACGTCCCTTGAATGAATGAAAAAAGAACCTGCAGAGAAACGCTTGAGGGACCATTGCAGGTTAATGTTGATGGAACCAATATCCACCAATGTACGAGGTATATTTGCCATCCCCAATCCATTTCTCACAAGTGGGATGTATATGGTGGAATGTAGTAACAGGGCAGGACCAGCAGCACGCATTGGAAGTACCCATTTTTTCCAGTCATGAAGCAACCTTGATAATAATAAGCAAAGGTGTTTTTCAGGCTACTTTCTAACTCACTCATCTGCCATCCTGATTAATTGCATCAAAACAGAATTGGCTGGAAGGGAGCATCTTTGACAGTGAGGCACTGGATAGTGAACTGAAAGCATCAGTGTGGATTACTGCTCAAATGATGGAGTGAGACTTGAAAACACAACTCTCTGACTTTCCAATGAGCCAAAATGACACTTGTCAAATGTCTGTTGCACATTCATCACTCGTATTTAAGAGGTTAATGCCTGTTGAAGTAGGACAGGGTTATTCATGATGGTGCTGTTTGTGCAGTTATTTCATGCCATTAAAGACTTATGAAGCAAAGCTTAATCTGTAGCAGGAGAGAATTTAGTGGGCCTTAATACCATTTTTGTGCACACAAATCGACAGGTCAGGAATGACAGCTTTCATCGTTATTAAATACAATCCGTAGAGAGTATTTAGTAGGAACAGTTATGAAGGGATGAGTACTTTGGCTTCATGGAAATCCCCAGCTGATCTCTGGAATAGAATTGTGGATTTTTTTCTTTTCAGGGAGTCAGTTATGTAACCAGCTGACAAACACCAGGGTGCAGTGACATGGCAATGTTAAAACACAGCAATGAATTCAATATTCCTCTCCCTAGTCACTGTAGTTGAATCTAATTGTCTGAACACTATTCCTGTCAAAGCAATGGAAAGACAGCACATTTATATTTTCACCATTTTTTAAAGGGACAATTGAAGAAATGTCGGGCAGTCATTTTTTTTTGCTGGAGTTATTATCTCAGGTGATAAACATGCAGGTTATGAGAGCAGTGCTCAAACTTGTGGGGTGAAATTTTCCCGTCCCACCTGCCACGGGGATCTTAGCAGTCGGGATACAGACTATGCAAAGGTCCATTGACCTTGGATGAGATTTTCCAGCCTTGGGGCAAGTGCAGCTGGACAACCCCATCCTTGGTGTACTTTAGCTAATCAGTGTTCACAACAACTTACACTTGTATGGGAAAACATCTCAATAAAGTGGTTTCAGTCACCGAAGAAAGAGTCATAGTCGAAAGGATTAGCAATTAATATTCTGATTTGAGATAGGTTTTATGGTGACATTCTGATCCCAGCTGATATACAATCACAATTATATGAGAAAACTTACTGTTCTTTTAGGTGAGCCATATCTTACCAGATGTATATAAATTTGTAAAGGAAACACAAGTTACACAATCTAATTTAGACTCTACTAGTCACGGTAAGTGTGCAATGGGTAAGATTTTACAACATTGCTCTGGTGAAGCTCATGAAATCCCACCCGAGGCCAACTGAGAATTCCATTTTACGAGCCTCATCCATTCCGGAGACAGTAAAATTCCAGCCAAAATGTATAAACTAATTGGTGAACTGTGGTCAGATTCCCACACTCTACCATAGCAGAACCCCCCCCGCCCCATACTGGCCCAGATAGTTTGTATGCCATGAGTTATCCGGTCTGACTGAAGCTCTGTCTTTCCTATGAGGGCTCTCAATTTCCACACTCAGGGAACCCACCTTGGAATTCTCTCCCAAAATGGCACTTGCACCCAGAGGGAGGTCCGGCAGGATTATAGACAAAAGAGGATGTTAGAGAGAGGCCAGGCTATAAAAGGGAATGAATGCAGTTGAAGATACTAGCAGTTGCATTGGTGCAGTACAGTGAGCTGATCACCTGCACAATAAAAGTGTTGGATCTGGTGACATTTGGCTCCAAACTATTTTCTTTCCAGAGGCTGCAAATTATGCAGTGTTTTAGCTGTAGCCCTTGTTGCTTGGCAGCTGTCTCTGTTGCCAGGTGATTATCATATTCTGCAATGTGTCAGTAGCAAAAATTAGCACTTTCTTTTTTGAATTATGGAGTGCTTTTGAACACACGATTGCTTTTTATAGCACTGAGAAATTTGAAAATTCTGAATTGAGTTGCCTCAAAAATTGATAAAATGGTGGTATTTGATTTGCGTATGCATGTTTGCGCGTGTTCCATTGATATAAAGATAATAATCATAGAATCCTACAGTGCAGAAGGAGGCCATTCTGCCCACCGAGTCTGCACCAACCACAATCCCAACCAGGCCCGATTCCTACAATGCCATGCATTTACCCTAGGTAATTCCCCTGATACTGAGAGGCCATTTGGCATGACCAATCCACCTAACCTGCACAAATTCGGATTGTGGGGGGAAACCAAAGGAAACCCATCAAACAAGGGGAGAATGTGCAAACTCCACACAGACAGTGACCCAAGCTGGGAATCGAACCCCGGTGCTATACGGTAGCAGTAGTAACAACTCTGCCACCATGCTGCCAAATAATGTTTGCATCATGGACAAGCACCTTTCCATTTTCATGCACAAACTGCTTATGATACTTTGGAATTTATGATAACTTTGGAATGTAGTGATTATTGTTACATTAGTCGGCACTGCTGCCATTTTGTACACATGACAGTCCTGCAAAGTAAGTTGCCAGTTTATTCATCTTTGATTGAGGGATGAATGTTGGCCAGGACAATGCAAGAGAACTCGCTACTCCCCTTTAATTAGGGTCCTTGTTTTCTATGAAAATTCGAAAGACACGATTTTACGGCCTCACTTGTCCTAAAACCATAAAATCCTACCCAAGGTCAACGACCTTCCCATGTTCTATTTCTCGCCCGCTCTGATTCCCTTGGCGGCAGGTCAGTAAAATTGCAGCTGAAGACTTTGTGGCATAGTCCAAATGCAGGGTTCTCAAAATCCAGAGTGGGCTTTTTAAAGATCAATTCAATAGGGAAATAGGCCCCCAGAGTTTTGTTGAAAGAATAGCACCATAAACAATGCAAGACATCTTCTGTACTGCACTGGTGTTTTCAGACCTGGGAGACCAGGATTCTGCTCTTAAATCATTGATTTGGCATGAAATCTATCTTTCCAGAAACACTCCACATTATAATTTCCTGCAGATTTTGGATTAGCAAAGGGTGTGGTGGGAAACGGTTAACTCCAATGGATGGAGGCTGGAAGAGTAGCAAGTCAGGTTCAAATGGTAAATTGATGTATGAGGGAAAGAGGAGTGATACACATGGGAGTTATTTGAAATGGGGAACAGGAGCAGCAGAACAGAAATGGTGCTGGGTGTAAACCTCACAGCTGAAATTGAGATGCACTTCATCCAGCCCCTGTGCCCTGTCAAGTTTAAATACCAATAGTTTATCCAATACCTCCTCCTTATCAATTTTGAACCCTTCAAATTTATTTTTGGATGATTTCCATGCCCCGAACCTGCAGTGCAACCACCTCACTGCTATCCATGTAGCCCTTAACCTCGTGGATGGGCAGCAGTGACTCCAACCATCACTCGAGCTCCAATGCCTGGAGCTCCAAATTCCTTGGATATTGAAGGAAGTGGGAGTGAAAATTGCAGGAGCGCCGACCATAATCTTTTAGTCTTTCCTAGACTCAGAGGGTAGTTAGAGGATTGGAGAATTGCAAACATTGTGCTCTTGTCCAAAAATGTTGTAAGGATAAGTTAATAAAGCATTCGGTATCTGGACCTTATTAATAGGGACATAGAGTACAAAAGGAAGAAGATTATACTGAACTTGTTAGGACACTAAATAGACCTCAACTGGAGTATGTGTACAGTTCTGGGCCTCATGCTTTAGGAAGAATGTGAACTCATTGGGGAAAGTACAGAAGAGATCGACAACAATGGTTGCAGGGATGTGAACCTTCAGCTATGAGGATAGATTGGAGAAATTGGTACTGTTCTCCTTGGATAGGAGGATGCTAAGAGGACACTTCAGAGAAGTGTTCAAAATCATGTGGGGGGCTGAACAGAGTAGAAACTGTTTCCACTCGTAAAAGGATCGAGAACGAAAGGGCACAGATTCAAAGTTTTTTGCAAAAGAAGCGAGTATAATGTTGCAAAAAAGCTTTCTCACACAGCGAGTAGTTTGGACGTGGAGTGTACTAACTGGAATGTGGTGGAGGGAAATTTAACCAAGGAATTCAAGAGGATAGTAGATAATAATTTGAATAGAAAACAATGTGCAAGGTTGTGAAAGGCCGGAGCATGGCACTGAGTCATAATTCTTATTCAAAGAGCCGGTGCAGACATGATGGGCCAAATGGCCTCCTTCTGCACTGTAACGATTCTGTGAAGTTTCAGAATTAAGCTCAATAAACATCTCATTTGTTTTTGTGTTGGCAGGTGGGGAAAGGAAACTATAATGTTCATCTCAAAGACTTACTACGAACTTATTTGCAATTCTGATTTTGCATATAGAATTTGGTGTATAAATTTAAGTTGGCATTATTATTTAATGAATTCATATCATAAGCCTCCCTATATCTCTCCCTAGATAGTGAAGAGGGGTGTTCTAGTTTGCAGAGAGACTTGGACAAGTTGCAGAGCTGGGCCGAGAGGTGGCAAATGGAGTTTAATGTGGAAAAGTATGAGGTAATTCACTTTGGCAGGAATAACAAACGTGTAGAGTATAGGGCTAATGGTAGGACTCTTAATAGTGTTGATGAACAGAGGAATCTTGGTGTATGTGTGCATAGATCCCTGAAAGTTGGCAATCAAGTCGATAAGGTTGTTAAGAAGGCATACGGAGTCTTAGCTTTTATTGGTAGGGGGATTGAATTTCAGAGCCGCAACATCATGTTGCAACTGTACAAAACTTAGTGCGGCCGCACTTGGAGTATTGTGTACAGTTCTGGTCCCCGCAGTATAAGAAAGATGTGGAGGCATTGGAGAGGGTACAAAGGAGGTTTACCAGGATGTTGCCTGGTATGGAAGGCAGGTCTTATGAAGAGAGGCTGAGGGATTTGAGGTTGTTTTCATTAGAAAGAAGGCGGCTAAGATGAGACCTTATTGAAACATATAAGATGATTAGAGGTTTAGAAAGGGTGGACAGTGATAGCCTTTTTCCTAGGATGGAGAAAGCTAGCACGAGGGGACATAGCTTTAAATTAAGGGGTGGTGGTTTTAGGACAGATGTCAGAGGTAGGTTCTTTACCCAGAGGGTGGTAAGGGTATGGAATGCCTTGCCTGCATCAGTTGGAGATGCGCCAAGTTTGGTGGCGTTTAAGAGGTTAGTAGATAAGTTTATGGATGAAAGGGGAATGGTTTAGGTTAGAGGGTCACTGCTTGTTCCTAATTGGTCGGCGCAACATCGAAGGCCTAAGGGCCTGTTCTGCACTGTTATGTTCTATGTTCTGTGTTCTAACTTTACATATATTTTAGTAACATGGGGCTGATTAGGAACAAAAAAGAATTTATTTTTGTGGAGGCATTGGGCATAGCTGAGATATTAAATGAGTACTTTGGATCTGTCTTCATTAGATAAGTGCTTTCTTCCATGAGAGGCAATAAACCTTTATAAAATTAATTACATTTGGAAAGTATAAGTAATAAATAAATAATATTCAAGAGAGAATTGTATAAATACTTGGGGGATAAAGTCAACATGTCTACGGGAAGAGCAGAGACATGGGATTATTTGGAGAACTAGAAGTGGGCACAGACCCAGTGGGCTGAATCATTCTGTGCCATATCATCCTCTGATTCTATGATTTTATGTCGGCAAAGGTACCATTAAAGTAAAAGAGTAAAATTTGATATAAGTGCATGAAGCGTTGCTGACCCACACTTTATAAGTTTTCACATCCTTGCATTATTTACTGCATATTGGTGTCAGAAATGAGAAGCCTTTGATTGTGTGAGCCTTTTTTTAAAATTCTATTGCTTGCCACCGTTAGCGGTTTAATCAGGGAACTAGAGGAATGAAGCCGATGAATAAGGGGAAATAATGCCAAGTAAGATGCAAATTGCTCTTCTGTGGAATTCACACTGATTGACCACAGGGTGCGATTGTTGGAAATGAATGAAGTGATGCAGAGTAAATTAATACCACTCAGACTTGACCATTGTCTTCTAGATGTCGCGAGTGAGTTAACTGAACAGTTGATGTCACTGTACTGTTTTTGTTCATTTTCACTGTAATTATCTGTAGGTTTGTGCTTTGCAATCCCCTGTGCTTTTCAGGTGATGCATTCAAGCATATCTTCATCTGGGGTGCATTCTGATTAATCCCATCCTGAATGTTAGGGGCAGTTCCTGGTTTCTGGCAGTCATCTGCTCCCCTAAGGGTTGAACTCCAGCTGTTATAATAGCTTCCATCCAACATGACATGAGAGTGCAGAAAAGTAATATCTGTTTGCAATATGTGCCTCTATTGGACTTGTTGAGGAAAAAATGCTATTTAGTCGGAACCAAAGCCAATACCTAGATAAAAAAGATGAATTGATCTTTGGACTGAGAGACTTTTTTTAAGTTTATTTATTAGTGTCACAAATAGGCTTACATTAGCACTGCAATGCGGTTACTGTGAGAATCCCTTGGTTGCCACACTCCAGCGCCTGTTCAGGTACAGTGAGGGAGAATTTATCATGGCCAATAAACCTAACCAGCATGTTCTTCGGACTGTTGGAGGAAACCGGAGCACCCAGAGGAAACCCATGCAGACACAAGGAGAATGTGCAAACTCCATACATACGGTGACCCAAGCTGGGAATCGAACCCAGGTCCCTGGCTCTGTGAGGTAGCAATGCTAACCACTGTGTCACCGTGCCTAAAGCACTTCTGAAACATTTACCCACCTTTCCTTGTTCAGTTGCAGCCATTTCAGATAGATTTTCAATAGTTGTGTTTTTCTTTTTGTCCCTTTCATTTAACACAAAGATTTCCCCAGATATAGTTTTAATTTCCAGGTACTTCAACAATCATCACATTTCCATGACCCGCATTTTACCTGAGAGTCAGCATTTGGAAAGCCATTGAAGCTGGTAAATGCCTATTGAAAATTTCACTGTTGATCCCAAGGTCCATGCTACATAAGGCTGCCTTAGCATGTTGCTCAGTTCCAAAAGATGCTGCCAGTGTTGCCCCACGGCTGCCTTGCACATCATTGCTGGTGTTAAATGTATGTGCTATTGCTGCAGCTATGATTAGCCATGAAGAATTGGACATCTGGAGAGTCTAGCAGAGATCTGTTTATAGAGCAAGAGTGCAACATTTCAGAATTCAGTCAGTTTTTCATATCGATTTTGCAGAGCACTGGTCAGCGATGGATGAATTTGTATGTTTTCATTCATCATACAACAACAATTCAAAATCATTTTGCTTTAGCATTTTTGCAGGTTTATATTCTACAATTGGGAGGGAATTAGAAAAGATTATTGAGACTTAATGAAGATTCTACCCACCAGCAACTAGTCTTGGAGCTAACAGCTTTTTTATGATCCCTGGAGTTCAACACTATGTAGAAATGAACAAAAATTAAGTGTATGTGTTTTGTAGAAGGTTCCAATTAACGAAGTCAGTATGATGTCCTTTCTTCAGATAAGATGAGAAGCAACTTGTTAGCTGCCTTCTGTAGTCATCAAATGGGACTTGACCCAGAGTGTTTGGGCGAGAGGTTTTTTATTGTTCATTCATCGGATGTGGATGTTGCTGGCTGACTCACCTCAAACTGATTAGGGCAGCAGGATGGCACAGCAATTATCATTGCTGCCTCACAGCACCAGAATCCACGTTTGATTCCCAGCGTGGGTCACTGTCTGTGTGGAGTTTGCACATTCCCCCTGTGTCTGCGTGGGTTTCCTCCGGATGCTCTGGTTCCCTCCCACAGTCCAAACGACATACTGGTTGGGTGCATTGGCCATACTAAATTCTCCCTCAGAGTATCCAAACAGGCTTCAGAGTGTACTGATTAGGGGATTTTCACAGTAACTTCATTGTAGTGTTAATGTAAACCTACCTGTCACGCCAAAAAATAAATAAATTGTTAAGCCTTTTCAGAGGGTATTTAAGAGTCATTTCCCCCAGTATGATCCTGCTAGGGTTAAATTTGAAATGGGGAGAATGGATCCCTGCAGATTTGCTCTGAACTTTGCAGTGCTACTTCAATTTTTATATTTAATATTATCTGTAACTGTTAGGAATAATCATTGAAAGATACAGTATATCCAAAAATACAGGAAAATAATCTAAATAACAGTTTGAGAAACACATTTCAGTAGATTCTCCCCAGTTTACACCAAAGTTAATCTCTCATCTCAGCACTCAGATTTTGTTTTGAAGTCTTCCAAATCTTCCGCTGTCAGAACTCAGCCTGATGTACTTTACATCCATCCTCATACCAGCCACCCATCCCATAGTTTAAATAATGGAATTCTAAGTGTGTTTGAAACTTAATTCTGTGTCCCACTGCACTTCAAATGGAATTAATCCTTTGAATAGAATTTTGGAGGTTTTTTTTAAAGTGACTTTTATTGGTAAAAGTATTACCAATATTAACTGTTATTAACTGTTCAGTCAATATGTCAAAAGTTATAAAAGATTATGCAAGGAATGTTTATTTATAAGTCATTATAAGGCAGAAATCGAATGAAGGAGTTTATGTAACTTTCATTGAAATAGTTAACTGATAATGCAACCTTGAAATAGATTACTGCTTTGAAATCCTTGCAGGGTATCATTATTAAATTGAATGCTGTTATCGGCTAGGTCATATCCAATTTGCGATCCACTTTTGTGCAGCTGTTGATGAACGCAATTCCTGGTGCACTCCATGTTATCAGTATGTGAACAATTAAAGACTGTCGTCATTACTGCAAGCTTCAGTGAAAGCTGATGTGCAGCAGATTATAGAGAATCTGTGACGAGTGTGTAAAATATATTTTTAAAAGTATACGAGCCTGCTGGTATCATAAGCCCAAATCCTAAACATAATTTTAACATGGGTCAAAATTGAATGTATGTTTGCAATATGAGGGGAGTAATGAGCTTAAGGTAATAAGAGGCTTTGGGAATTAGAGATGCACATCGAGCCCTGTAAACTCTCCATTTTGATAGATTAATCAAACTTCCCCCTTGCCCAACTTTCAATCTCTTTCCTCTCCGAAGGAAACAACTCCTTTATAAACCTTTTTAATATTTCAGTCATCTTCTATGCTAACCTATTCCATTATGTATTCCATAGCTATGATTCCAGGAGTGAGAAAGTTTCACATTAACTTTGGTTAAGTTAATGTTCAGATTTATTCAATACTCATAACATCACAGAAAGAATTATTCAAAAATCAATCATGCTGTCTGGAATATAATTATATCTACATAGTCTTGTTAAAATTGAGAGACTTATATGTAAGGCCAGTGTCTTGACTTACTCTAAAATTGAAAAGAATAGAATAAAAGAGTATCTTTTTTATTAGCTTAGCAGTGATTAGTTGATTCTAAACTTGGATTTTAAAATGACTTGGAGCAATGAAAAACTAACAGAGGTAAGATATTCACAAGCTACAATACTATTCAAATGCCCAATATTAGAAAGATAGAATGGGTGGCTTAGTGGTTAGCACTGCTGCCTCACAGTGCAAGGGACCTGGCTTCCATTCCTGCCTTGGGTGATCATCAGTGTGGAATTTGCACGTTCTCCTTGTGTCTGCACGGGATGCTCTGGCTTCCTCCTAGAATCCAAAGACGTGCTACTTAGATGGATTGGCTATGCAAAATTGCTCCTTAATGTCAGGGGGGATTAGCAAAGTAAATGGGCGGGGCTGTGGGGATAGAACCTAGTGAGATTTTTGGCAGTGCAGTCTTGATGGACTGAATGAATTCTTCTGCACTGTGGGGATTCTATGAATGGAAAGGACCAAGAGAGGGGAGTAAAATGTGGTTGATTCCACTGCTTTGTCATGTCAGCAAGCTAATGGAAAGATTTGCTCTGAATAATATTAATGGTGACAGAGTAAAACATCTTCTGTATTGCTTTTACTGGAAATAATAATTGGAAACGTTCTGTTGTTGACAGTATCACAAACAGATAGCAGCCAGAGAAAATCTCATCCCTTTGTTGTGTTCTTATTTTAACTAATTGTGCTGAATTTTTATGATGGATGAAATAAGCTTTGATTCTTCATTCCTTCTGTCAATTTGGAAACACGAAGCTCTGATTGTGAATTTAATTCTGGAGGTGACGCTGGGACATGTGGGGATTTCCTTTCCCTGTGGCTTTCCATCAGACAGTCCTTTATGGCACTGATGATATTTTCATTATATATCTGCAAATATGAACAATTAAGGTTCTTCTTAGCAGCAAACAGCTCCAATATCAAGTTGCAACAACTCCTTTGAGCATTTACACATTGACATATGGTTGGAGATGTGTTCTTGGGCAATATTTCATGGCAATGTTAGCGGTTTTTCCCACCAGCTGGATTAATGGTGAGAGTCCTGCCATAGGGACTCTTGGGCACTAAGTCACGAATGGTGGGCCTTTGCTGGCATCAAGAACCCTGGAGACACAGATCCTGCCCAGCAAGAGCTGGCAGCCAATCTGAGGCTAGTAGCTCCACTGAAAGTGCCAACAGGGGGTGCGTTTGGTAGCTGCTGACCATTTTTGACACTAAAATGAAGCCTCAGGATGTCGCTGGACTCCAGGCCACAAATGAGTGTTAGGCATTAGGGGGTTCACGGGAGGTGGTGGGGGGGAATGTGTAGTAGCAAATGCGGATGACACCTTCTCCTTCCTGACGCCAGGTCCCACAAACATACAAGTGAGCAGGAGTAGATCATTTGGCCCTCCGAGCATGCTCTGCCATTCAGTAAGATGATGGCTAATCTCTCTGTAACCTCCTGCCTGCCCCCAATAACCTTTCACCCCCTTGTATATCAAGATTCTATCTACCTCTGTCTCAGAAACATTCAAAGACTGTGCTTTTATCACTTTTTGAGGAAGGGAGTTCCAAAGACTCGCTACCCTCTGAGAGATTCTTCTCACCTCTGTCTTAAACGGATAAATCTTCATTTTTAAACAGTGCCTCACAGTTGTGATTCTCCCACAACAGGAAGCATTCCCCCCCATGACCATCTGTCTAAAGTTTAAAGTTTATTTATTTATTAGTCACAGATAGGCTTACATTAACACTGCAATGAAGTTATTGTGAAAATCTCCTAGTCACCACAGTCAGGCGCTTGTTCGGTCAATCCACCTATCCTGCACATCTTTGGACTGTGGGAGGAAACCGGAGCACACAAAATCCATGCAGATGCTGGGAGAACGTGCAAACTCCACACAGACAATGACTCAAGCCGGGAATTGAACTCGGATCCCTGGCGCTGTGAGGTACCAGTACTAACCACTGTGCCAAGAACCACCAGGATTTTATATTTTAATCAGGTTGTGTCTTACTTTTTGCAACTTCACAAGCCTAGCCTCTCCAACCTTTCCTCATAAGACAACTGGTATTAGTTTAACAAATTTACTCTGAACTATTTTTAACACGTTTGTCTTTTTATTTAAATAAGAAGACCAATACTCTGTACTTCAGATGCGGCATCACCAGTGCCCTATATAATTGAAGCAAAACCTCCCTACTTTTGTATTCAGTTTCTCCAAGCAGAGATAACATTAGTTGAGCTTTCCATAAGCTTACATAAGAACCTTTTGCAATTCATGCACTAGGACACCCAGGTCCCTCTGAATCTCTGAGCTATCCAAATCTCTCAGCATTCAGAGGCACTGAATGCATTTGAATGAGGGAAGAAGCGCTGTGAGCTCAGATCCAATCTGGCACAGGTTTGCTTGTGCTGCCCACATGGGCTGTTTGGCAGAGGGGTGGGAAGGATGTTCACGGGTCTTCCTGCTGTGGAAATAATCAGGATGGAGATGGGAAGGTGACCTTTTCCCACTCATAAGTGAAAGCTGGAGTGAGATTTTCTGGCTGAACTCACCCAAGACCAGAAAATCCCGTCCGACATCAATGGACAATTGTATGGTCTGCCCCCCCCCCCGGCCTACTACAATTCCCATGGTGGACAGGGCAAGAAAATTCCACGCTAATGTTACAGCATTCCAAATCATCTCATATTCCTATCACTTTTACTATCACACAATAACCATATTAGTTCAGCATTAAAGTATAATGGTCTGAATGCAGAGTTTCCTATAGTGGCATTCTTCCATGCTTAATGGCAATGCTGACATGATGTAATCATGGAAATTTCCACTCATCACAACATCATCAGTCTTATCCTGAAAAATAAATTGCTGACACTGAACCTCCTACCCTATTCATTCATCCGGAATAACAGTGACTGATGTTAGTCCAAGAATATATCAGTGACACTGCACGTTTTTGAGCATGAATGCCAGAACACAAGGTTTTTGAGTGTCAACATTAGGGGCCTTTCTGCTCTTAAATATCTCACTGAGATTTTCCACTCAGTGTTATTAACCTGCTTCTCTTTTCCTCTTCCCCTTACTCTAGTTTCTCTCATGCCAACTTGTACATTTCCATGTCCTGTGGCTCCCTATCTCAGGCTGCCTCTCCTCTAGTTCCCCAATCCCTTTCCCTTCCAGCTCCTGACTTGCTTTCCGTGCTACACGTTTTCTTTCCCAGCTTAGTTTCTGTCTTACTCCATCCCTCTCTCCCTCCTGTTCTCTCGCTGGGATTTGATTTGATTTGGTTTGATTATTATTTTCGCAATTATTGGGATACAGTGAAAAGTATTGTTTCTTCTGCGCTGTACAGACAAAATATACCGTTCATAGAGTACATAAGGAAGAAGGAAAGGAGAGTGCAGAATGTCATGTTAAAGTCATAGCTAGGGTGTTGAGAAAGATCAACTTAATAAGTAGAGCATTGTTAGAGAGTTTAAAAGAGTTAGAGTATAGTTTTAAAAACATCACATGAGAGTAAAAGATAGGATTAGAGGATATGCTGGGCACAGCTCACAATAAGTCATCATGCTCCTGTGCCATCTTGAATGGGCATTTCCCTGGCTATCCCTGCACCCTAATTCTTTCTCCATCCTTCTTCAATACTTTCTTTTTCCCTTTTTGCTTCCAGCTCTCTTCCTCTCACTACATTGCAGTTCCAGGTTCATTATGTCTTTTTCTCCCCCGCACCGCACTGAGTTCACTCATTTAGTTGATAAGTATATGGAAGAGAAGGGAATGGTTTAGTTTGGAGGGGCATTGCTTTTTATATTGGTCGGCGCAACATCGAAGGCCGAAGGGCCTGTTCTGTGCTGTAGTGTTCTATGTTCTATGTTCTATTTCTCTCTTTCAAGACTTGCTCTCCTGGCCCCCTCACTGTTTCCGTGTCTTTCTCTCTCACTGCTCAGGCCTTTCTTTTTCTCTTCCCAGATTTGTTTCCTTCCTCATGTAGCCTCTGTTAGAAAGTAACAGCTTGCATTTCTATAGTGCCTTTCACAACCTCAGGACATCTCAAAGAGCCAATGGAATGCTCATTGGCAGCCAATGTGTCAAGGTTCCACCAAAAGCAATCTGATAATGATCTGATGACTTGTTTAGTAATGTTGGTTAAGGGATAAAAATTGGACATGACACTGAGGGGAATTCTCTTGCTCTTTTTGGAATCAAAACTATGGCCATCCAGCATCCACTTGAGAAGGCAGATAGTGCCTTCATCCAAAAAACAGAATACTACATCATGTCATTCTCTCAAAACTTTAGTGAGACATCATAGAATCTCTACAGTACAGAAGAGGCCATTCACTTATACTGACTCTCTGACAGAGCATCCCACCCAGAATCTCTACACCTCCCCATCCCCATAACCTGACACATTTCCCATGGCTGATCTAACCTGCACAACTTGGTACACTGAAGGAGAATTTAGCATCAATCTAATCTACACGTTGTTTGGACTGTGGGAGGAAACTGGAGCATTCGGAGGAAACTCACGCAGACATGGGGAGAATGTGCAAACTCTACATAGACAGTGACCCATGCCGGGAATCGAACCAGTAAATTGTGAGCCAGTATAGAATCATAGAATCATTACAGTGCAGAAGGAGACTATTTGGCCCATCAAGTTTGTACCGACCACAATCTCACCAAGCCCTACTCCCTGTAGTGCTACATGTTTATCCTGCTAATCCCTTGACATTAGGAATGATTTAGCATGGCCAGTCAACCTAACTGGCATATCTTTGGGCTGTGGGAGGAAGCCGAAGCACCCAGAGGAGGACCATAAGAATAGGAGCAGAAATAGGCCATTAGGCCTATCAAGTCTACTCCACTATTCAATCATGGAAACGGACACAGGGAGAATGTGCAAACCCCACACAAACAGTAACCCAAACCAGAAATCAAACCTACATTCCTGGTGCAGTGAGGCAGCAGTGCTAATCACTATGTATTTGATGCCCTAATCAACCTAGACTATGTGAATTCCTTGGAGTGATCCTTGAACTTACACATATTCTGACTCTAGAGGCAGAGATCACTGAGCCACAGCTGATACCTATTGTCTCTTTCAGCTCTTTTCTAAGCTCTCGCAATTTCCTTCCTGCACTCTCTTGCTATAAAACCCCCCTCTCTCTCTTTGCATTGATAAAGTAATGGCTTCTAGTGATCATATGCTGAGTTCAATCTCGCATTGTAGCACAAAGTTAGTCCAGTTTGCCTTTGATTACCATAGGGGAATCATTAGTTCCTGTCCAATTCCATTGTTTATTGTCTCAAAACATTGTCTCAAACAATGACGCAGGAATGAGATAGAGAATCTGATGAACTGATATGGCAACAATAATCTCTCCCTCAATGTCATCAAAAAGAAGTAGATTGTCATTGACTTCAGGAAGTGTAGTGCCCCTGTCTACATCAATGGGGGTGAAGTAGAAAAGGTTGAGAGCTTCATTTTTTTCGGTGTCGAGGTCACCAACAACCTGTCCTGTTTCCACATGCCAATACTATAGTTAAGGAAGCCCACCAACACCTCGACTTTCTCAGCAGACTAAAAAAATTTGGCAAGTCAGCTCCGACTCTCACTTGCATCATGGAAAGCATTTTTTCTGGTTATATCACAGCTTGGTATGGCTGCTGCTCTGCCCAAGACTGCAAGGAACTACAAAAGGTTGTTAATGTAGCCCAATTCATCATGCAAACTAACCTCCCATCCATTGACTCTGTCTACACTTCCTGCTGCCTCAGCAAAGCAGCCAGCATAATTGAGGACCCCACACACCCTGGACATTCTCTCTTCCACCTTCTTCTGTCAGGAAAAAGATATAAAAGCTGAGGTCACGTATCAGCTGAACAGTTCCTTCCCTGTTGCTGTCAGACTTTTGAATGGACCTACCTCGCATTAAATTGATCTTTCTCTACACCCTAGCTATGACTGTAACATTACATTCTGCACTCTCTATGAACAGTATGCTTTGTCTATATAATGTGCAAGAAACAATATTTTTCACTGTATGTTAATACATGTGACAATAATAAATCAAATCAAATCAAAGTTATTATCCTTTTATGTCACAACGACTGGCCCATGCAATGCAGGTTTGTAATCATTGAGAGATCAGATCTCAGGTTGGATGGTGATATTTCAGTTCATTTGGATAGTGATAGCCTTTTTTGGATAGTGATAGCCTTTTTTGGATAGTGATAGCCTTTTTCCTAGGATGGAGAAAGCTAGCACGAGGGGACATAGCTTTAAATTAAGGGGTGGTAATTATAGGACGGATATCAGAGGTAGGTTCTTTACCCAGAGGGTGGTTAGGGTATGGAATGCCCTGCCTGCGGCAGTTGTAGATGCGCCAAGTTTAGTGGTGTTTAAGAGGTTAGTAGATAAGTTTATGGATGAAAAGGGAATGGTTTAGTTTGGAGAGTCATGGCTTTTTCCTAATTGGTCGGCGCAACATCGAAGCCATAAGGCCTGTTCTGCGCCGTAATGTTCTATGTTTTGTTTAAGATATGATCTGCTTTTTTCGATTGGTTGCTGTAATATTGCTCAACCTGATGTATGTGCGTGTGTACCTGTGTGTCCCCATGCTAGACTGTGTATTTTAAATGTGTATGAACTAATTTTAGGAATGGTGATGTGAAATCTTTGCCTTCCCAAAATAAATTCCTTTCAATCCATAGATTTAATTTTGATTTGATGTATTATTGCCAGGTGTTTTGGTATATGGTGAAAAGTGTTGTTTTTTTATGTGCTATGCCGTTCATCGAGTGCATAGGGGAGAAGGAAAGGAGAGAGTGCAGAATATAGTGTTACAGTCAGATCTAAAGTGTAGAGAAAGAGCATCTTAATATGTGGTGAATCCATTCAAAGGTCTGAAAGCAACAGAGAAGAAGCTGTTCTTCACTTGGTTGCTACATGTTCTCAGACTTCTCCTGATGAAAGAAGATGGAAAAGAGTATGTCCAGAGTGAATGAGGTCCTAGATTATGCTGGCTGATTTTCCGAGGCAGCAGTAGACAGAGTCATTGAGTGGGATTTTACTGCTTCCCTCATCTAGAAACCATAAAATCCCGCCCAAGGTCAATAGGCTTTCCCATTGTCCGTTATTCCCCGCTCCGAATTCTTAAGGTGAGCAGGGCGGTAAAATTCCAACCATTGGGTGGGAAGCTGGTTTGCGCGATGAACTTTGCTTTGTTCGCAACACTTTGTAGTTTGTTGCCTTCTTGGTCAGAGCAGGAGCCAACTAAGCTATGATACATCTGGAAAGGATTCTTTTTAGGGTGCATCTGTAAAAATTGGTGAAAGTTGTAGCGGCCATGCCGAATTTCCTTAGCCTTCTGCTTTGAAGTTTTTTACTCCCTCTCAGCTCTGTTTTCTCTCTAATTTCCATTTATAAGGCTCTTTGAGCCTGCTTGCTGATTACTTAAAGGGTACCTGTCCAAAGAAGCTGCAGTAAGAGACTTATGCTGAAATTCTAAAATTAAAAACATTTCTCAGTAATTTAATCAGCGCTACTGACTGTAAAGACACTTAATTAATAGAATCTGTCCTCCCTTGTGCATCTTGCCAAGAGTTACTTACATGAAAGATGATTGCAGAAAATTGAATTCAAATCTGTTAGCCAAACCTCCCGGTAATAATGACACATTTACCTACTGGGAGTATTGCTGTTGAGCTCAAGGACAAATTAGTTTTAGTCATCTTTGCTATTTGCTTCCCAGTTCCTCAAATACTTCATGGCTGCAGCTCAGGGAAAATGCAAGGAGGGAAACTGTCCTGAACTACTCCATCAACCTGCCTACTGAAGGATGGGAATTTCTCTTTACAGCAGTTGAGATTGAGAATTATATAGGAACTAGAAGCAGGAGTAGGCCATTCGGCCCTTCGGGCCTGCTCCACCACTCATTTTGATCATGGCTAATCATCAAATTCAGTATCCTGATCCCCCCTTCCCCACCCCCATATCCCTTGACCCCTTTAGCCCCAAGAACTGCATCTAATTTCTTCTTGAAATCAGACAACATGTTGGCCTCAACTACTTTCTGTGGTCATGAATTCCCGCACTCTCTGGATGAAGAAAATTCTCCTCATCTCAGTTCTAAAAGGTTTAATCCTTATCCTCAAACTATGACCCCTAGTTCTGGACTCTGTCACCATTGAGAACATTTTTCCTGAATCTACTCTGTCTAACTCTGTTAGAATTTTATATGTTTCTATGAGATCCCCTCTCACTCTTCTAAACTATAGTGAATATAATCTTAACCAACTTCATCTCTCCTCGTATGACAGACCTACCATCCCAGGAATCAGCTTGGTAAACCTTCGATGTGCTTCCTCTATGGCAAGGATAGCCTTCCTCAAATAAGGGCAACAAAACTGCACACAATACTCCAAGTGTGGCCTCACCAATGCCCTATGCATCCCTATCTTTATATACTCAAAGCCTTTCGCTATTCAAGAGAGTGCTCCACTGTGGCATTGAATATTAGTGCTGCAGAAGAAAATACTACTGTGAAGCATACAATTTTCTGCAGTGCCAGGGGCACATAGTTCAAGCCCTGCATTACCACCAGCCACAATTTCTTGGCCTAAGATTTGCTGAAGTTGTGTCCGTGTTCTGTATGTGCACTTCCTCATAGCTGTGGATGTTCAGCATTTACTGGAATTAGAAAGTAGGCTGCTAATATCTTAATGAATATGGCCACGGATTGGGAACCCTGAGCTGAGAATATTTGAAAAAAATTAATTGGTTGCTCACAAAGTAATACTTAAAAAATGAATAGTCCATGAAGGGCAGAAATTGAGATTCAGTATTTTAAATTAGGATTTAGTTCTCAACATGTAATTATGAATACTTTGCTGAGCTGCTTTGTTTTAATACTGATTAATATTAATGCAGTTGTTGTTAATGAATTCTAATCTCATTGGCTCATTTATTGCAGCAATCCTGCATATTGTAGCAATTTAATTTATATTTTAAAAATGTGATCAAAAAGGAACTTGTGTGTCAAACTGCCAAGTAATATTGGTTGTGTGAAAACACACCGGTTTAGAATATGGAGTGGAAAAATTTAAGGGGCAAACTGACCAAAACAATTTGAAGTGCCAACCAGGCATGAAAACGGGAGAGAGTCACACCAATTTTTGGGCAAGCTCTCAGATGATACCTGATACCACTTAGTGCAAGAAAAGAGGCCAAGTGAGATTCATGCCAGTAAGGGGAGAGTCTGTGCATACCGAGAAGTCAATTGCTGACTGTTAGGGGCACTATTGCGCATATACCTATAGAACATTACAGCACAGAACAGGCCCTTCGGCCTTCGATGTTGTACCTGGACCATAAGTGTAATTTATGCTGCGGTTTTGGCTACAATCAGGCTAGCCAATCCGACAATGAGTTTAGAGACAGCCTTAGGGGCTGCCAGCTGCTGCGAAGCTCAACTCCCTCACTCCCATTCAATCCTACCCATTCAATCTCATGCCCCCCTTACTTACCCACTATGGCCCCCCAGTGTTCCATGCCAAGCTATGCCCCTCAAAAAAACCATCTTTGGCCCTTCACGTTTTTTATGTCAAGGAGTGCCCCTCAACCCCTTCCATGGCTCCTTACATGCTCTATGTTAAACAGCAATCACGAAACCAATCCCTGTGGCCCTTCATGACCCCATGCCTGGGTATGTTTCACTTCCTATAGCTCCTCATGCCCTCCATGCTAAGATATCCTTACCCACCCCATATGGTACCTCACGTCCCGATGCCAACCTACAGAACTTCCCTGCCCATTTCACCTAACATGCACAGTATGAAATCAGTGAACCTTAAAGTCTTTGACAATAGTGTATGCAAAAATTACTTTTAAGTGAAGTCATTAACTGATAACTCTATAGTTTCTGAAATGAAGAATACATAAGACTTGGCTCAGAGCCTTAAAATCCATTAAAGGATTCAAACAGCTGAAACCCAGGAGAAACATTGATTGACAACCCTGATCTGTACTGTCAATTTCACCAAGTTTATTTATTTATATATTCAGACAGTTTCAGGTGCTTTTCACTTCTGCTGTTGAGGTGTGGAGAGTAGGGGAGACTCTATGAAAATCTAGCCTTTCAATTTATTCACCTATTTAGTGACCTAATTGTCAGTAATAATGTAAAGGCTTTTTTGTCAACCTCCATGGGGCCTTGGCTACATTTCAGGGACTGTCCTTGTCATTGTGCAGGTCTCAAAGAAAGCATTGCACTTAGTACATTCCATAAGGCTTGTTAACAGTTACATTTTAACATTGGACCACTTTGGAAACTCTTAAACTTGGCATTACACCAGAGTACAGAGACCACCTCCTGGAGATTGTCTCACAGTTCTTGGTTAAGGTCAACTCAGAATGATTTTGAACAGAGCTAAGTTGCACAGTTCAATATTGATAGAAACCCAAATCATTATCCAGGTTTCCTGAATTAAATAAAGAGTGAGTTTATTAGTTACTGAAATGTGAAAAGAAAATAAGGAAATGCAACATATGGACACACAGATTAGAAGTGAGAAGTGAATCCAAAAATAAACGTGTTTAGAAAGGATATAAGCATCAGTCTTTGACGTGTGGAGTAGATGGTGAAACATCGTGGACCTTAAGTTGAGTGATTCCAGAAGCACTGACTTCAGCAGTTAAGCAATTGGTTCAGAGATTCTTGGTTTCGCAGGTTAGCTGAATAAAGTTGTCCTGCTTCCTTTTCAACTGTGGTTTTGCTGACTTAGGACTTGCTTCCAGCAATCAGGAAGAAAAAGACTTTACCTTCAAGCAGTCAGGATATTGAGTCAATGTTCTTCAGCTGTTACCCTCACAGCGGAGTGGAACTGGAACTCACAGAGACCAGAGTTGCGTTTGGTTTTTAACCCCTTTTCTTGTGTATTCCTAAAGTTAGTTTATTTATTAGTGACAAGTAAGGCATACATTAACATTGCAATGAAAGATTCTCCTAGCCGCCACACTCTGGCGCCTGTTCAGTCAATGCACCCAACCAACACATCTTTCAAATATGGGAGGAAACTGAAGCACCCAGAGGAAACTCATGTAGGCCCGAGGAGAACATGCAAATTCCACAAAGACTGTGATCCAAGCAGGGATTCAGACCCAGGCTCCTGATACTCTGAGGCAGCAGTGCAAACCACTGTGCCACTGCGTAACTCCTCCTAGAATGGATAAGGCACAAACATGTCTGGGCTTTAAGTCACAAGATGGTGGTAGTTTCTGTTGAGATGGTAATCGGCTTCCATTATCTCCATAGAAGGTTATGGTTCCATTTTTTCAGTGTGTCCCTTCCTTTGAAATGTCTCTGTCTGAAAGTGAGTGCAACATTTCGTTGTCTCTCTCAGGATAGAATATAATGAGCATAGGAATTCCAGCAAATGGTTACTTTACAGGTTCTGCCAATTTTGTTGTGTAAGTACTTTTTAAAAAAAACACATATGTCTTAGAAGTTTACTATGTGCGTGTGTAATTTGCAACTGTAATCCACTGTTCAGAAAGATGAAAGGGGAGCTGATCAAGGTATATAAAAGGGATTGATAAAGTAAATGTTTCCTTTTATGGGGCAATCTGGAACTCAAGGTTACAGGTATAGCTTGTGAGGTGGATCTACTTCTTGTAGAGGGTGGTGAATTTGTGGAACTTGTTGCCACATAGTATGGTGGAGTCTGAAGCCTTGAATAGGAAGGTTGACATATTTCTAATAAAATAAGGGAAGAAGGTGCAATGACTTCAATCGGGTCATTGAGGTTGGACTATTGGACTATGAACTCCCTAATCAAGGATCCAATTGACAGGCCAATCAGGAAGGCTTTGCCTTGTATTTAACTGTGAGCATCAGTTTTTCTGACATCATTACAGGTAAACTGCTAGTGTTCTGTATATTGCTATTACTGCTTGTAGAAAAAGGGGTTTTGGTGAAGGGACTTTTGCCTCTGAAGACTTATTACAGAAGGATATGGGGTAAAGATGGGAAGGTGGGTTTGAGACCAGGGAGAAATAAGTCATGATCTGATCAAATGACAGAGCAGGCTCAAAGGGCTGAATTTGCCTACTTCTGCTCTTAAATCCAGCATTCCTATTGTCATGACTCTGGTCAACAAAACCTGGCCTGAATGTAATCCGGCCATTGTTGGGTGAGTTGCAAGTTCAAAGGCAGTCTTTGATCTACATATTGCATGCCAAATGATGAGAGAATCAAGGGCAAATGTCTCAGCATATGATATCAAGCCAACCTCTCAGCCTTTTATCAGTACAAAGTTGGATGGGTAAGAATGGACAATGAGTGTGTAATTTAATAATGGAGTTCATAGATCACAAGAACTTTAATTTTGCAATTCAGCAAAAACACCAAAACTAGCATCGTTAATCTAAGGATTTCATTCCGAGTATATTCCTGGATGTTCATTCCTTCAGCTTCAAAGGGAAAGGTTTTTTGTTAAGCCATTGTATTATCTGAATGTATTATTCTACAGTGATCCCATTGTGATAGGTGTGATAAATTATTCAAACAGCTGAATAACAGGAAACATTTAATACAATAAAATGCCTGAAGATGCATCACAGGCGTGGTAGCAAACCAAATTTGACACTGTCACGCAGGGGGACATTAGAGCAGGCGAGATGAATGTTTTAGGGAGCATCGTAATGGAGGAGGGAGTGGTTTCAGGGATGGAGTTACAGAGCCTGGTGTCCACACAGCTGGATGCATACTCAGTGGTGGAATGGTGGAACTACAGGGAATGTGCAAAAGACCCCCAGATGTGACAATTCTCTTCACACATATTTTACAGACTGAGTCCAGTTGCTGATGGGAAGCCACTGTATGAGCACAGATCGGATCAGCACAGAGGAATGCACTCGAAGCCTGTGAAAACACAGGATAGTAGTGCAAATAGTGCAGACCAAAAGGGAAATTATGGCTGCAATTTTCTCAGAAGTGCTTGAATTGGTTGGAAAGCTGTTCTAAATCCCGACTGTTCTGTCAGTTCAGCTTCTCACTTGAATCTCCGCACTCTGTGCGCTGCAGAGGTCCACGTCATGAATATCATCAAAAACCCAGGGTGCAGGGCAGGGTGGGACCTATTTGTGCCGGAGTCTGACAGTTCTGGAGCTTTGTGCATGTGCAGTGGTCCCAATCTGTCAAACTCCTGTCTGCTGACCAGCCTGGGACCCCCACAGTGCTGCTCCTCTAGCACCGCCCCCACCCCCACAGCCCAATCCTGGCCCTCACAATTCCCAGGCCATCCCTGAACCCCCCATCCACCACTGCCCCAACTCGGAGCATCCCGATGCCCAGCTCATTGGCCCCTCAAGCAGTGGTGACTTCCTCCCCACTCCCCTCATCCCAACAGACCCCCCCCCCCCCCCCCCCCCCCCCCCCCTCCCCCCAACTGGTTGTGCTGGCGCCACTGGGTCAGATCCCTCCCCCACTCCAGAGGCAGCTTCCTCCTGCAGACCAAACCCCCCCAACCTGCTCCAATCACTGCCCTCTCTGCATACAGATGGTGCTGTATGCAGAGTGTTAGCGGGATGCCCCACTCCCCACAATCAACTAGGCCCTATCCACAATAGGTCCTGCCCTCTTGGTATTCCCTGATGGGCAGTGCTGAGTTTCCCCTGAGCAGGGGTACTTTGCCACTTGGGCAGTGCCAGGGGGCACAGGCTGGCACTGCCAGGATGTGCAGGGGACACCACTCTCTGCCACCTGACCACCAGGTGGCCCCAATTGCCTCCCCCCCGACCTTCATTCCAGTGGGGTCTCCCGCTAGTTCCCCAAACATGGGGAGCTAGCTTAACCCTGCCAGAATGAAGTACTCCAGGGATAGGAGATTCAATCGGGACCTGATAATGAACTGCGAAACATATTTAAAATACATTTTTAAAAAGATTTAGATCCCTTCCCTGCCTTCCTGTTGGTTTCCAGCATGGTCTGGCTGGCGATTGTTCACCAGCTCTGGGAGATGCGCACGTGTTCTTGGCACATGCACAAATCCGGGAACAAGACCGGTGATGCGCAGCTCCCACTGCGACCCGCAGAAAAGTTGCGGATCGTGATGGGCGAATCATAGCCTGTGAATGTGAATGAAACAAGAGGCTGAAAATTGATGGGCGGATCACTCAGCATCAGGAAGAGAAGGAAAAGAGATAGCTTAACATTTAGAGTCGGGGCTTCTTATCAGAGCAATGCTGATAATGAGCCTTGTCCAGAGACGCTTAATCTGTTTATTTTCTCTTTTTTTTCTGATGTTGCCTGACTTTCTGCATTTCTTGTCTGCATCTAAGTCCCAAAAACAAATGTTCCATTTTGAAGATAAATACCACAGGATAAATAAATAGGAGCCCAGATTTCTGTTTGTGTATTTCATCTTTCCACGTTATTTCTTGTTCAGTCAACTGTAGTGCTGGGATCAGTTACCATCAGGAGCAAGCTGTTCGTATTAAGTGACTTGTTAAGTGAAGTGAGGTGCATTTTAAAACGTACATTATTAATGAAATGTTTAGGGCACGCTGGTATTTCCACCACCCAGGCAGAACTGGCACAGCTGCTCTCCTTAATGTGCAGCTGTCAATACATGTGTATACAAACACACACGCACAAACGCACGCACGCGTACATATGTGTGCATGCATACGCACACACAAAATGGCCATCCTAAATTAGGTGCAATGTCCATGCTAAATTCTCCCTCAGCATAGCTGAACAGGTGCTGGAGCATGGTAACTAGGGGATTTTCACAGTAACTTCATTGCAATGTTAATGTAAGTCTACTTGTGACACTAATAAATAAACTTAAACTTAAAAAACATATACACCCACATACATATATACACAAGCACACATATTTGCAATGCATATGCACACACACACCCATACGCATATACACACAAGCTCACGCATACACACACACACACACACGTGCTTACATGCAATGCACACTTACATGCAAAGCACCCACACATTATGGCAGAATTTTCCCAGGTCTTTGGAAGCAGGTTGAGAGTGAATTGACCAGGGTTGAAAAGTTCAGAAATCTCAATGTGACATGGCTGTCTTTTAGATTTCCCCAAGGCAGTGTTGAAGAAGAGTGGAGAGCCACTATGATCTGCTGTAATTGTAAAAATGTTGATGTTGTTAAAAAGCTGCTGCTTAGTGTTGAATCTTGGATTTCCCCGCCATGGAAAGCTGGGCCGGGAATGGACTTTCGGCTGGTTTTCTGATCAATTTGTAACAACTCCCATGCAGGTGGGAACAGAAAATCCCTGACCTTATTTCCTGCCTGTCAGCAACTCAACAGGGTCAATGAGGTGGTGCACAACAGAAAGTTCTTCTTCAGTGAAACTTCAAGCTGGGAAGAAACTAGAACACCTGGAGGAAACCCCAGGCAGATCATGCAAACTTTACACAGTCACCCAAGGCCGGAATTGAGTCCGGGTGCCTGGTGCTATGAGGCAGCAGTGCTAACTACTGTGTCACTGTTCTGCCCGTCTCCAGCTTTCTATCCTATCACAAACTCCCCTTTTATTCTTCGTCCCTCTCGCTTTTCCCCTCTCTGTACTTGCTGAAAACATGGTACATCTATCATTGCGTTCCCAGGGATTTTCAACCTGAAACGTTAATTCCATTTCTTGTTCCACAGCTGCTGCCAGCCTGCACTCCTTCCCCTTCCAGCATTTTCTGTTATTACTAAAGATTTCAGCATCCGGAATACTTTAGTTTTTTCAAAATTACAGGAAACTTCATTAACTTGGACATTCTACCAGTTTTTGTCAAAGCGTGTTCATTTTGTATTTCCAGTCCTTTGATCGACTAATTGGCCACAGTAACAATAGGAACTTTGTTTTATGGGAATTGTAAAGTCTATTTGCTGCAAATTACTACCAGATTGGCATGAAGAAGTTAGTTTCAGAGATCCATAGAATCCCACAGTGCAGAAGGAGGCTATTCAGCCTATCAAGTCTGCACCGAGCACAGTTCCATACAGGCCCTATCCCCATAACCCCATGCATTTACCCATCTCGTCTCCCTGACACTAAGGGGCAAATTAGCATGGCCAATCCACCTAACTGACACATCTTTAGACTGTGGGAGGAAATCAGAGCACCTGGAGAAAACCCACGCAGACACAGGGAGAATGTGCAGAGTTTGCACAGAGCGTGACCCAAGCAGGGAATCAAACCCGGTCTCTGGTGCTTGAGGCAGCAGTGCCAACCTCTGTGCCACCATGCCACCCATGTTTGTCAGTGCATTGCCATTTGAAGTTGATATCTCCATCTCTTGAGCTCAAGTCAAAAATCACTTTGGAAAGTGATCTGGGAGGATGCACTACAAGTTTGTGGCAGACTGAAAAGATTGAGTATTTAGATATTAAGGAAGCGGATGTGTTAGAACTTCTAAATGCTATCAAGATAGACAAGTCTCCGGGACCAGATGGGATGTACCCCAGGTTATTGTGGGAGGTGAGGGATGTCATTGCAGAGCCCCTGGCGATGATCTTTGCGTCGTCGATGGAGACGGGAGAGGTTCCGGAGGATTGGAGGATTGCGGATGTGGTCCCTATTTTCAAGAAAGGGAACAGGGATAGTCCTGGAAATTACCGACCGGTGAGTCTGACCTCAGTGGTTGGTAAGCTGATGGAGAGGCTTCTGAGGGACAAGATTTACGAGCATTTGGAGAAGTTTAGGTTGATTAGAAATAGTCAGCATGGTTTTGTAAAAGGCAGGTCATGCCTTACAAGCTTAATTGAGTTCTTCGAAAATGTGACTGACACATTGACGAAGGAAGAGCAGTGGACGTGGTGTACATGGACTTCAGCAAGGCATTTGACAAGGTCCCACATGCAAGACTTCTTGAGAAGGTGAGAGGCCATGGGATCCAAGGGGCTTTGGCCTTGTGGATCCAGAACTGGCTTGCCTGCAGAAGGCAGAGGGTGGTTGTGGATGGCTCTTTTTCTGCATGGAGGTCGGTCACCAGTGGAGTGCCCCAGGGATCTGTTCTAGGACCCTTGCTGTTTGTCATTTTCATAAATGACCTGGATGAGGAAGTGGAGGGATGGGTGAGTAAGTTCGCCGATGACACGAAGGTCGGTGGTGTTGTGGATGGTCTGGAGGGATGTCAGAAGTTGCAGCATGACATCGACAGGATGCAAGACTGGGCGGAGAAGTGGCAGATGGACTTCAACGCGGATAAATGTGTTGTGGTCCATTTTGGCAGATCCAACGGGATGAATGAGTACACTATCAAAGGTAGGAGTCTTAGCTGTGTGGAAGAGCAGAGGGATCTTGGGGTCCGGGTCCATAAGACTCTCAAATCGGCCTCCCAGGTGGAGGATGTGGTTAAGAAAGCTTACGGTGTACTGGCCTTCATTCATCGAGGGATTGAGTTCAGGAGTCAGGAGGTAATGCTGCAGCTTTATAGGACCCTTGTCAGACCACACTTGGAGTACTGTGCGCAGTTCTGGTCGCCTCACTATAGGAAGGACGTGGAAGCTATTGAAAGGGTGCAGAGGAGATTTACAAGGATGTTGCCTGGATTGGGAGGCATGCCTTATGAAGACAGGTTGAGGGAGCTGGGACTGTTCTCCCTGGAGAGACGAAGGTTGAGAGGCGACCTGATAGAGGTTTACAAGATGTTGAGAGGAATAGATAGGGTGGACTCTCAGAGACTATTTCCCAGGGCTGAAATGGTCGCGACGAGAGGGCACAGATTTAAGGTGCAGGGAAGCAAGTACAGAGGGGATGCTAGGGGAAAGTTTTTCACTCAGAGGGTGGTGAGTGAATGGAATCGGCTGCCGTCGGTGGTGGTCGAGGCGAACTCGCTGGGGTCTTTTAAAAGACTTCTGGATGAGTATATGGGATCCAATGGGATTGGGGGTTATAGATAGGTCTATGGCTGGGTAGGTTTTGATGTGTTCGGCACAACTTGTGGGCCGAAGGGCCTGTTTGTGCTGTAGTATTCTATGTTCTAAGTCCAGCACAGTTGGAAAAGTAGATCCCTTATGACCAGCTTTGTGCGGATTCTCAATACACCTGGCCCCACTCTTAATTATTTTCTCTGAACAAAATTTTAGCTCAATTCTTTTGCTGGGAAGCTAACTTTCTCTTCACCCTAGCTATGACTGTAACACTACATTTTGCACCCTCTCCTTTTTGTCAATATTTTTTGGATAGCGCGTAAGTAACAATATTTGTCACTGTATCCCCCTGCATGTGACAATAATAAATCAGATCAACTTGCTGCAGAACTTGTAACGTCTGCAAGTTTTTAGGCTGGACATATTTCCACTCCAATTGGAGTGACAGTCTCCTCCTCCAACACTACAGCTGCTAAATCCATTGTCTAGTCTGAAGTGGTGAACCTAAAAGAAAAGAAAGTTTCCAACTTTTATTTTCAGTGTGTGCGCTGAACTAAGGATAAAACAATAGATTGCAACATCCCTGCCTTTAAAGGGGAAAATCATTAAAATTTACTGTACCTGATTGCTATCTAAGAATTCTTGGCATTGTTTTTGGATTGGGTTTGATTGTGATATATTACCAGGCTAAAATGTCATCTTAGTTGACACTCACATGAGAAACCATTGTTGGAAATACCTGGGAACCTTGGCAGCTAAGTAATCCTTCAAAAAAAAGCCATGGGGAAAGGATACAAGAAATCAAACCTTCTGATTCAGTACCAGTTGTGCACAAGCCAGCTCTCATTAGTATTGTTAAAAACTCTATCTCTGGAGAGGGAATAGTGTTAATGCTTCGAGGCTCTGAAAATGAGCAGGTGCGAAATATTAACTCTGTTTCTCTCTCCGCAGACGCTGCCAGACCTGTTGAGTTTTTTTCCAGCGTTTTCTGTTCTCAGACTTCCAGCATGCACGGTATTTAACTTTTATGATCCCATTAGTATTAGTGTTGAGCGATGCAGCTATTTTATGCACTTTGTGCTTACAAGATGAGATGTGCAAAGTACCTCGGACAATGACAGAGGAGAGAGGCTCAGAGTTATGTGCCTGACAGCTCATTCTTCCAGGAAGCTGTTTCTTTTATTATTTATTTTTTTCCCCCAATGGTTACAGTTGATAAATAGTTAATCCTAGAAGTGGATTCCTTGGAACTGTCACAAAATGATTTTGAGCCAAGGCGGCAATTGGATTTGTGTTTTCCTGCACATTGCAGAAGCTGTAACCTGTCAGGTTGACTTTGCCGTGGCTGCGTGCATCAGTAAACCTTTATGGAACGCAAGCCATGTCTCTCATCTGAAGTGAGGAAATCATTTAAAATCAGATCAAGAAATCCATAAACGTGGAGCTTGCAGAGTATGACTTCTGCTATTAATGCTCCTGCAGCAGTGCCCTCGATCCTGGATAAAAGCACCAATAATTGGAGATGAAAAGATTAAATTAGTGTAACACATGAAAGTACTTGCATTTTACTGTGTTTTGTTCTAAGTAGCTTTACAGCCAAAGGGTAGAAGATAATTACAAAGCAGAAGAGAATCGTATTTTTCCATTTCGTCACTCTGTCATGTTTTGTACTCTGTGTGATGTGTGTAAAGTGAAGATCATATGACTTCTTTGATTCTGAAAAAGCATCATATTGGATTCGAAACATTGGATGGAATTTTATTGTCCATGGGAATTTTAGCAGGTGGGACGTGGACCATGCATTGACTTTGGGTGGAATTTTCCGTCCTTGGGACAATGGCACGCGGTGGCACAGTGGTTAGCACTGCTGCCTCACAACGCCAGGGACCCATGTTTGATTCCCAGCTTGAATCACTGTCTGTGTGGAGTCTGCACGTTCTCCCCATGTCTGCGTGGGTTTCCTCCAGATGCTCCAGTTTCCTCTCGCAGTCTGAAAGACGTGCTAGTTAGGCAGATTGACCCGAACAGGCACCAGAGTGTGACAACCAGGAGAATTTCACAGTAGCTTCATTGCAGTGTTAATGTAAGCCTTATTTGTGGCTAATGAACAAATAAACTAATAAGCGCAGCTGGAAAATCTCACCATTATCTGTCTTTTCTCTCTCCCCCAGATGTTGCCAGACCAGGATCAGCACATTCTGTCCATTTGCTCTGTACTGGAGTCAATTACTATCATCATCTTTTTTTTCCCCTGTCTCTTTCCCATAAATTATGGGCCAAATCTTCCTTTTTTTTCTTCAAAGTGCTGACTTGGGTGAGAACAGTGGCATTCAGCTTGCCAGCTACACAGCCCGCTTTTCCTGCCATCTTGGAAGAAAATAAATCTGGAGATGTGGCCCACGCTGTCACAAGGGCAGGGCAGGACCAGGAAAAGCAGGGAACGTTGGATTCCCAAGATCGGGGTGCTATTTGTAAAGGGTTACCCGATTTCCATTTGTAAAAACAAAGAAGTCCCCCCCACTCACATAGATACCACTCCTCATACATCATGGCAACCTCCCCCACCACAGGAAATTCCCATCAAATGGACAGGGGGAAACACCCCCAGTATAAACCATTCCCTTCCCCCCCCCCATGGAACTCCACATAACAGCACCTCTAGCAAGGCTCCTTGGCAATGCCAGGGAACTTCCCTCTCTTCGCAGAGACTGTACTTACCTATACACTCCCGGTGGGTTCCCTTTGCCTGTCACCCAGGTTTTGAAAACCTGTTTTAAACCAAATTGGCAAGGGGTGAGCTCCCATTGTTGGGGAACGATGTGGTAATTAAAATCACAGAATGGAATTCCTAGAGTGTAGAAGGAGGCCATTCAGCCACTGAGTCTGTGCACCGACTACAATCCCGCCCTATTCCTGTAAACCCACATATTTACCCTGCTAATCCCCCTGACACTTAGGAGCTTGAACTCTTGCCAGCTTACTGTGACTCCATCTCCTCCTCCACTTTACCCTTTCATTGTGTAAGGAATTCTGGACTCAGCAGCAGTGTTTCTAGTTTAGAAGTGAGATGATTTAATTTGATTTATTATTGTCACAGGTGTCATTATACAGTGAAAAGTATTGTTTCTTCTGTGCTTTACAGACAAAGCATACCGTTCATAGAGAAGGAAATGAGAGAGTGCAGAATTCAATGTTACAATCATAGCTAGGATGTAGAGAAAGATCAACTTAATGCGTGTTAGGTCCATTCACAAGTCTGACAGCAGCAGGGAAGAAGCTGTTCTTGTGTTGGTTGGTACGTGACTTCAGACTTTTGTATCTTTTTCCCGACGGAAGAAGGTGGAAGAGAGAATGTCTGAGATGCATGGGGTTCTTCATTATGCTGGCTACTTTGCTGAGGCAGTAGGAAGTGGAGACATAGTCAATGGATGGGAGGTTGAGATGAAAATTGTAGTCCTTTCATTTAGAGTTAACAGATGGTTTTAGACTGGCGACAAAGCAGGCGAAAGGACAGTATTTGAGCCCACTTTCCTCAGAGGAACACTATTTGCTCATTACAGTCTGAATATTCATCCAGAATTTGCATCAATAAATGTGGTTGGATACTGAATCACTGTAACTATCACTACGAAAGCCTCTGTAGATGCATGCATTAGATTAATTACTCAGCATCCATCGTTAGGTCCACAGGGGAACAGTGTTGGTGGCACATTTACAGCTGCTCATGAGCGCAACCATCTAGATCTCTTGACTAAGAAGCAGTTGTGTGGGTTTGAAAACAGCAAGCACAGAGTACACCATGGTAACTCAGGGAACAACTCAGACCCAAAATTGATAACAGCTCATTGAAATTCAGAGAACAAAAACCCTCTTTTATTTAATGGTAATAAAAAAATATAGGATTATGTTTCTCGGGCACCAGCATGGTATATTTTCTGTGACTGACATCATGAGAATTATTGGCAAAAAAAAACTATTCCACGATTAATAGCACTGGTTTGCTGAATCCGTTATAATTCACGTGAATGGAAAGCGTGTAGAATGTGCTGCCCTCTTGTGGTTTCATCGTTCAGACTGAGATCATGTATGACACATTATTTTACATGTTTCTGTTCTCTTAAATAAGACCAAACTGCATCAGAATTTTGAGACTAATGGAAAAAGAAGTTTTTAAACATAACTGCCAAATGTGCAGGACCTGGTAACAAATTCCCAAATTTTGTGTCTCCTTGACTGTCCAACTTGGAGTTGACAGTGTAGATTCTATTCCAGAACACTTGGCTGAGGCAGGTTTTGTGAAAGTCTTACTGTTAATGCAAGTCTGTATTTCCATGATTTATTTTACAGAAGATCCCATGCCCAATAGGCCAAGTAGAGAAATGAGCTCAGGCATTGACTAGGGTAGGTGCAGTGGTTAACACTGTGCCTCGTGGCGGCAGGAACCTGAGTTCGATTCCCAGTTTGGGACACGGTCTGGACAGACTCTTCACATTCTCCCCATGTCTGTGTGGGTTTCCTTCGGGTGCTCCGGTTTCCCCCCACAGTCTGAAAGATGTGCCGGGGGTCAGGTGCGTTGACCATGCTAAATTCTCTCTCAGTGTACTTGGGAACTGTGCAGCCACTGTTACTGCTTATTGCGGTTTTAATTTAAGTCTTACTTACGGTTAATAAATAAACTTTAAGATGACACACCTCCTGACTCCCCAGAACATTTCCGCTATCGACTATACACAAGTCAGGATTGTGACAAAATACAACTCGCCTGCCTGGATGAGCACAGCAAGGACTCAAGAAGCTCAGTGCCATCCAGGACATGGCAGTTAGCATCCCATCCACCAATTTAAACAGTCACTCCCCCCTCAATTGGCTCACTGTGGCTACAGTATGCACTACTCACAAGAGGTACTGCCACATTACACAAGGCTTCTCTCACAGCACCTGACAAACTTGCAGCCTCGAACACTAAAAGGACAAGACAATGATGCAATGGAACATGTCTATCTGTAAGTTCTCCTGAAAGTTGCATACCATCCTCACTTGGAAATATATCATGGCACAGTGGCAAGCACTGCTGCCTCACAGTGCCTAAGGCTGGGTTCGATTCTGATTTTGGGTAACTATCTGAGTGGAGTTTGCGCATTCTTCCTGTATCTGCGTGGCTTTCCCCTGGTGCTCCGATTTCTTCCCACATTGCAAAGATGTGCAGATTAGGTTGATTGGCCATGCTAGATTGCTCCTTAGTGTTGAGGGGATTAACAGGGTTAATATATGAGACACAGGGATCAGATCTGGGTGGGATTGTTGTCGATGCAGAACTTGATGAGCCCAGTGGCCTCTTTCTGCACTGTAAGAATTCTACGCTTCCTTCCTCATCCCCGGGTCAAAATCCTGGAATCCCTAATTGCACTGTGAGAGTACCTTCATCACACGTACTGCACTAGATCAAAAAAGTGGCTCACTAACATATTCTCAAGGATAATTAGAGCTGGGCAATAAATTCTGGCCTTGCCAGCACCCCTCAAAATATGTGAACAAATTAAAGAAAAGCTCATTAATTGAGCTTATTTATATAATCGTTCACAAAATAAGCAGTAAACGCAGGATACTGAAGACCCCAACGTGATGTTTAAAGCCTGAAAACAAGTTAAAAACTGTGAATGCAGCAAATTGGTCAGACAGATTCTTATAACATTTTTACTTGTGGTGGTGTGTTTCCCTATAAGCTGAAATAAAATCTTGTTCCTGATATGGAAATAGAATAGTGTTTGTATAAGTGTTTACAAGTGTGAATTCATGGAACTTGGCTGATCTGTAACATTTATGCCCAGGATTCCATTCTGACCTCAGGCAACTTTCCTTTCACATAATCATCAGAAACCCAGCCAGATGTGGCTACAGAGCATACAAACCATTTTCAAACAATCCAACAAATTGCTAAAGTTCAGTGTTGCAAATTTAGTTAGTCAGGACTTGTACAAATTGTCAGTGAGACATATTTGTGCAGTTTCTCAATCTTTGAAATAAAAATGTTAGCACCTCAAAATACTCTGCAAGTGGAGATGCTTCTCCCAGGAATTTTCAATGTAAGAATCATAGAATCCCTACCATACAGAAGGAAGCCATTCAACCCATCGAGTCTGCACTGACCACAGTCCCACCTAGGTCCTATTCTCATAACTCCACGCATTTACCCCGCTAATCCTCCCTAACACTCAGGTCACTTTTAGCACTTCCATTCAACCGAACCTGCACATCATTGGACTGTGGGAGAAAACCGGAACACTCGGAGGAAACCCACACAGACATAGGGAAAATGTGCTGATTCTATACAGGTACTTGCATTGAGTGCATTGGCATTTTTTTTGTTGCTGAGAAAATCCACATGTGATCAACATGTGTCGGTTTTCTGTTGAAACATTACCATGAACTACTTTCCTTAATCCTTGAGTTGATTTAATTTATTATTGCCACATGTATTAAGATAGAGTGAAAAGTATTGTTTCTTGTGCACTATACAGAAAAAGCATACCATTCACAGTCCTTTGCACTATTCCCAAGTTACGTTCACCAAAAAAAGCACTCTTTTTTTCATTCATTCGTGGGACATGGGTTTTGCTGCTGGCCAGCATTAATTGCCCATCCCTTGAAAAGGTAGTGGTGAGCTGCCTTCTTGAATCACTGAAGTCCACGTGTGGGTTGACCCACAATGCTGTTAAGAAGGGAATTCCGGGATTTTGACTCAATGACTGTGGAGGAAAGGCAATGTATTTCCAAGTCAGCATGGTGGGTGATGTTCCCGTGTATCTGCTGCCCCTACCCTGCTAAGTGGAAATGGCCGTGGCAAATTGCTCATTAAGCTAACTCCACTCCCTATACAAAGCCCTGAGAACTGGAACTTCCTGCAAATTTACAGGCAAGGTTTTAGGTGTTATTTCTCTTATTTAAATACAAGTTAATTCTCTACTCTCTGGGCCTTGAAATAGCTTGTGTGTATTTGAATATTTCTTAATAATATCAGTCTCAGCCGGTGACCAGATGAGTTGTTCAATGAGTTGTGGGCTGGGAAGTGTATCTGATTGCTACGCTATGCAGTAGTGTTCATTCCCCTCTAATACAACCAAGGAAAATTGGCTATAGCTGGTGGCAAAGTCATGACAAATTCATGTCGTGTGAAGGGAAGCTCTCTTCCTATATTAAACAAGGTTGGTGTTTTGTTTTTCACAGACAAACAAACTGAATTGGAAAATGTGGTCCACTTATTAAGTTGCCTTGAAGCATCAGACTAAGCCATGGGCCATTACTCAGAACTGATTTCCAGTTGTATTTTGTTTTGTTGAATGGTGTGTGCAGGTTTCAAATGGATTTTTTCACGCAATGGAAATTTTATGTGCTGTTGTAATAGGAAAATCAGCTTGTGACTGTTTTGGATGTTGATGAATGCTATTTCATTCTGAAAAGGGTAATAAATATCATGTAATCAGTTTTACTTTAAGGTATATGGCATACCTTACCTGTTGGAATAAGACTGTTACGTTAATTTTCAGGGGAAACGTGACTGTGTATGTTGAAAAGAAGGGGCTCCGTACTTGACAAAATAGAATCCGTACAGTACAGAAGGACCACAATAGCACCCAGGCCATATTTCCGTAACCCCCAGATATTTACCTTGCTAATCCCTGACACTAGGGTCTATTTAGCATGAACAATCAACCTGACCTGCACATTTTTGGACTGTTGGAGGAAATGGGAACACCCAGAGGAAACCCATGCAGACATGGGGAGAATGTGAAAATTCCATACAACAGTGAGCCAAGGCTGGAATTGAACCCAGCTCCCTGGCGCTATGAGACAGCAGTGCTAACCACTGTGCCATTATGCCACACAATTACAGGATTACTTAGATTTATGTCATTGATATTGAAATGTTTTTTCTGTAAAGTAGTTAGTGTTTCCACCTGTGTGTTTGTGTGTGTGCAAGTATGTGTCTGTGTGTGTGCCTATGCACATGCGTGTATGTGTGCATGTGTATGTGCATTTTTCTTTGTTAACTCTTAATAAAGCAGCACCTGAGAATGATCACAGACTGCTGTACTGCCTACTTCACTGAAGGCTCTCAAGGAATAACCTTTAGCAGAAGGGAAATAGAGATATCACATTTCCTTGTTACTTAGTTTGCACATAACACAAACTAATGCACACTGTACAGAGAATGAGGTTTTATGGAGAATCATTCTCTGATGATTTCTCCTGCCTTCAACTTCCTATTAGAACGTACAAACAAATTAACTTAAATCTTACTTTGTTTTTCATTGTACAGTTCCATCGTAATGAAAGGACTTGCATCCTAAACTTGTGGTTTACTAGATCCCACATTCAAGCTGCTTATACATGAGAGAGCTAATATTCACTTAGCAACTTTCACTAGCTCAGGATGATCCCAGGTGCCTCATAGTTAATTAACTACGTTCTTTAAATTCACAATTATAATGTAGGGATATGCCATCATAAGATCTCACAAGCAGCAGTGAGATAAATAACCAAGTGGTCTGATCTTGCCTGTGGGATTAATGTTGTCTACGGATGCTTTATGTCCATCTGAAAGATGTCATTTGGACCTTGGGTGTACATCTCATTTTGAAGCAATGGGATGAATATTATGGGGGGGAGTTGGGGGTGTGGGGGAGGGTGGTGGGTGTAGGACAGTGGATGGCAAAGTCAATGTGGTGCCGACCACTGCACACCAACCTGCCACCAACCATAGTGCTTTGCAGGGAAGGCTAAATAGAGCCAGTACGGGACTTAAACACCTCACAGTGAAGAAGATCCCAACACCGCGAGCTGCTGCCAATTCCATACATGGGGTTACAGGGATAGGGCCTGGGTAAGATGCTTTGTTGGAGAGTTAGTGCAGTGGGCCGATTGCCCTCATCCTGTACTGTAGGGATTTTATGATTGTACACACTCCCGGCAATGCCAAGTGCGCATTAGTGGGTGCTGCCTGGACTGCACCAAGGAAGCAGAAGAAAGTCCAATGGTTCCCCAGAAACCAGTAAGTCCATGGTTTTGGACAGGGAGGGTTTGGACAGGTTAGGAGGGAGGTGGGGATGTGGAGTTGGCAGACAGTAGGCAGCGATAGTTAGTAAGAAATATGGGAGGAGTGGGAAAGTTCTCTCTTATATGGGCTAACCCTCCCTATCCACAAAGGTCAGCGCCCAAAGATAGATTACCTCGTCCTGCTTCCTTTCCACTCTCTGATGATTTTCAAAAAAATTCGGACTGTCTGTTCCCACCTGACTGTTCCTACACACCTAGTGTGGGCAGCATATTGTTGGACCAATTGACTTGATCCTTAATTATCTATTTAAATATGGTGGCAGGTTACCAATTTCAGCATTCTGGGGGAGAGCTCAGAGATGGGTAGGAAGGTGGCAAGATGGGCATCCAACCCACTCTATTTTAAAGCCTCCCTGCCGAAAACATGCCTGATAGGGGATTGTAAAATGCACCCTGACATCTTCAACATTTCCTCAATAGAATCATAGAATCCCTACAGTACAGAGAAAGGCCATTCGGCCCATCAAGTCTGTACCGACCACAATCCCACCCAGGCTTTTTTATTACAACCCCATGCATTTATCCTGCTAATCCCCCTGACATTAGGAGCAATTTAGTATGGCCAATCAACATAACCCGCACATCTTTGAACTGCGGGGGAAAATAATAGTTCTAGCTGAGATTACATACTTAAATCTCTGGATCTTGAATCCATAAGTTTCTGATTCAGGAACAAGAGCATTACGATACAGTCAAGGCCAAATATGCTAAATTCAACTAAATACTGGACAAAGGAAATTACAACGGAAATACAAGAAAATTGATGCAAAAAAAGGTGACAGCAGTAAGAAAGATTTTGAGAGACTGAAAATATACACAAGTGCAAGGTTTTTAATATTCAAGTAGAATGAGGGGAGACCTTACAGAAACATATAAGATTATGAAGGGAATAGATAAGATAGAAGAAGAATAGATAAGATAGAAATTGTTTCTACTGGCAGGTGAAAGTAGACTTAGGGGGCATGGCCTCAAAAATAAGGGACACCAGATTTAGGACTGAGTTGAGGAGGAACCTCTTCAGCGAAAGGGTTGTAAATCTGTGGAATTCCCTGCCCAGTGAAGCAGTTGAGGATGTTTTTAAGGCAAGGATAGATACATTTTTGAACAGTAAAGGAATTAAGGGTTATGGTGAGGGGGCGGATCAGTGGAGCTGAGTCCACAAAAAGATCAGCTATGATCTTATTGAATGTTGGAGCAGACTCAAGGGACCAGATGGCTTACTCCTGCTCCTAGTTCTTATGTTTCCCTGAAAGAACAAATAATTCTGAAAGTAGAGCTTTCCTTCTTCAAGTTTTGCCAAGTGCATTAATTTGCATTCATGAAATTATTTTAGTTGTACCTTCCAACTTTATAAGAGATTAGTGAGGCATAACAAGAGTAACAAATGTGATTGATGCATGGAAGTGCCTCAATAGAAAATGTAAAATGATTTTTGAGATACTTTAAGATTGACAGTTATTCCATGATTCCTTTATGCTTATATTAGGGGTCATTTTCACTTTTGGAAGAGATGGAAATGGAAAGAAACATGGGCCCATCATGACTGTTAGTTTTGTATTCCCTCCAAGAGTGCAAAGTTGTCCTGTTGCACATACAAATCATATTCTACACAATGCATCAGTTCTGCCTCTCAAGAGTCTCACCAAGTGTATATGAGGATGAGCTTCAGTGACCAGTGGTCTGTTCTCTTCCTTTGTTTTTCTTATGTTCTTCAGTGACTAAATCATGACGGCATTAAGTGTCCATTTGGATTAAGGCTTGTAGAATTGCATTGTCAAAAGTGGTCATGAAGTGTTCAGTTTGTTGAATGAAGCCACTTAAAAACCATTCACAGGTAATCCTGTACCAGTGATTGGATTTTGTCAACATAGAAATCCTACAGTATAGAAAGAGGCCATTCGGCCCACCAAGTCTGCACCAATCACAGTCCAACCCATGCCTTGACCCTCCCATATCCCTACATATTTACCCACTAATCTATCTAACCTACACATCTCGGGACACTAAGGGCAATTTTTAGCACAGCCAATCAACCTAACCCACACATTTTTGGACTATGGGAGGAAACCAGAGCACCTGGAGGAATAGAGCTTAATCTAATCATAATTATAATTTGAAGATCATTTGGTTTCATTTTGTGGTGAGATGTGTTCTGTCTGTGTCTTGTGGAGAATATGTCAGTGAACTTTCTTGGGAGATAAGACCTTTCTTTCAGTCATGAGTCAATCCTATTTTCTGTTAGTTGATGTATCAGAGAACCAGCTTATTGCCACATATCTCTCTGGTATTTCCAAGAAAGGTTTGTATATTCATTTTTTTTTTGAATAGGAGAATTAATCTGGCTTTTTTGCTCTTAGTGATGGTAACCTTTCCAGTTCTCAACCACTCACTCTTTAATGGAATGGCTTATTTAGAAATGGGTGAGTGGAAATAATCAGAAGCCCCTTGACAGCAGCTGAAGAAATTTGACAGATGTCGACTGAGCTGTGGACCTCAATGTTCCTCCACCACGGAATAGCAACTCCCCTAATCGCAGACCTCTATCAAACCCCTAGAATGGAAAGCAATGATTCACATTCAAACCAGTGCCGCCTTCAGCTGAGATCCAGGGCACGATTTATCCTCCAGAGATGGTAAACAGGGATTGGGATTGTTTTTGAATCCCTAACCTGCTCGCATCCTGAAGGAGCATGTCATTCTTTTTGTGATCTTTCCCAACGTGGCCAATTAATGGCTAGAGGGCAGGTCTGTGGATCCTCCAGAGGAAGTCTTCAGGCAGAGCCAAGAAATATAAAAAACTTAGTCCAACTTATCAAAGAATAGGGTTTAATAAAAGAACTTCATTACTGCAATACTTGAGGCCTCCCTCGGAGCCATTCCAAGCAATTCCCAACAGGTTCTTATTTATACTGAGTTAGCTGGTCAGCTAATTATCACATCATTTTGTCAATGGTTAGATAGTTTATTGGGTCAATTGATTCCTACAGCTTATTACCATTGGTCATAATGCAACAGATCCAATGTTATCATCGATTACATTCTAACAGGCTTGCCACCTAAGTTGGATCAGTGGGTAGACTCTCAAAGCTGAAGGGTTGAGTAAAGGCCTTCCAGTGCACAAGAAGCAACGTACAGCAGCAGAAGGCAAGTTAGGGAGAGCGTGCTTCAAAATGAAGGCATCCTTTCTCCAACTTCCTTCACCTATTTTTAGAAATGAATTTTGTAGCCAAATCAGTCAGTGAAGGTCAATAAGTCTGCATGGACTGTTGTTCCCTGGGTCTGCAGCTCAGGGACCTCCTCCAAGCACTTAAATCTCCACCCTCTACCTGCAGTATCATGGACACTGGTGGGAAATCCTTTTAATTGGCTCCAGTAATTCTTTAATGAGCAGAAGAGGTGATGGCCTTGTGGTATTATTACTAGACTATTAGACTATTAATCCAGAAGTTCAGCGAAAGTTCTGGGGATCCGCCGCAACAAATGGTGGAATTTGAATTCAATAAAAAATACCTGGAATCAAGAATCTATTGATGACCATGAAACCATTGTCGGAAAGCCCCATCTTGTAGTCTTAGTAATGTCCTTTTAAGGAAGGGAATCTGCTCCCTTTACCTGGTCTGGCCTACATGTGACTCCAGAACCACACAGTTGACTCTCAATTGCCCTCTGAAATAGAAAAGCCACTCAGTTGTCACCACCTTCTCAAGGAATGAACAATAAATGCTAGTCAGCCAGCAACACCCACTCTCATGAGTGAATAAAAAAAAATTTGGCTTCCCACCAATTTCAAGCTTGAGCTTTATTCTGTCATAGTCACTGAGTGTGGCTGAAGGAATTTTGTCTCTTCTTGGAGTCCGTCACAATCTAATGTTCAAACCTGATGGGATTTCACATGGGAATCTGTGTCTGTGGCACATCACAGTGGATGCCTGCAGCACACACACACAAACACTTCCTTTTGTATTTATTGTCGCACTGTTCATGTTATTTTTGGGTTCACATCATTGCTCTGCTCCAGGCCAGTTAGCTGCGCTGTCCTCAGCTGACTGTTCAGTGGTACCTGATCTGAGCTCTTTGAAACTCTCCTGGGGGACTATCCTGCCCTGAAAATACACAGCTGTCTTTTCTTTCAAACAAAAAAATGACATATAGTCGAAGTCCTAAAGAAGGGAAAAAGAACCACAATGGTTAGACAGAGGTGTACAAGATTATGACACATATAGATACAACAAACAAAGGAAAGCTGTTCCCATTAGCTAGTAGCACAAGGATGAAGAGAGCAAGAGAGCAACACAGCACGGGAAACAGGCCCTTTGGCCCAACGAGCCCGCGCCGCCGTCATAACTATATAGTAACACTTCCATTATCCTATCCTAATTTTAGGTTATTCCTAATATGGAAGAGTCTCAATGTAGGGACAATTTGTTTCCCAATCAGCCTAAGAGCGAATTTTTGGGATGTGGGAGGAAACCGGAGCGCCTGGAGAAAACCCACGCAACCACGGGGAGAACGCGTAAACTCCCGCAGACACCGGCCCAATTCCAAGTGTCTGCACAGCTACAGCGATAGTCACTGAGCTGTCATGGTGCCCTTCAGATGGTCCAGATAAAGCACTCATTTACGACATGAAGCACCAGCCAACCCATGAATCAACATCCAAGAGCTGTCCTCGCACCACCTGCCGAATGCATGCTCCTTGATGGTCAAGTATGGACCGAATTACCTGTGCAAAAAAAAGCCATAGTTAAACAGTCCTACTATATCCCTCTATCTGCATAACGCTCATGTGGCTGTCCAAGAGACCCTTAAACAGCCCCAGCGTGCCTGCTCCCACCACCTTACCCGGCAGTGCATTCCACACCCCCACTACCCTTTGTGTGAAAAACTGACCTCTAATATTCGTCTTATACATAGCCCCCCTCACCCTAAGGCCGTGACCCCTCGTCCTATCCATTTCTGAAGGTGGGAAAAGTTTACCACCATTTACTCTATCTATACCCCTTATAATCTTATACACCTCTATGAGATCCCTCTAAGCCGACGTCTTTCAAGGGAAAACAACCCCAGTCTATCTAATCGTTCCTCATAAGACAGTCCTTCCATACCAGGCAGCATCCTGGTAAACCTCCTCTGCACTCTCTCCAAGGACTCCACATCCTTCCGATAGTACGGCGCCCAGAACTGGACGCAGTATTCCAAATGAGGCCTAACCAACGTTCTATACAACTGCAACATCAAACTCCTACTCTTGTATTCTATACCCTTTTCTATGAAAGCTAACATACTATACGCCTTCTTTATCACCTTCCCCACCTGTGAGGACACCTTCAGAGACTTGTGAACCTGCACCCCCAAGTCTCTCTGAGTCTCTATGCTCCGTATAGTTTTACCTTTTATCCTATAACTCTCTTCTACATTTTTCCGGCCAAAATGCATCACCTCGCATTTATCCGGATTAAATTCCATTTGCCATCTATCTGCCCAGTCTACCAACTTATGGGTAGACACAAATTCAAGTTTTTGGCCAAGGGACGCTGGGAGGATGAGAGGATAAATAAATGATTTTTTTTAATCATTCATGGGATATGGCCATCGCTGAATGGCCAATATTTATCATCCATCCCTAATTCCCCTTGTTCAGAGGACACTCACATTGCTGTGGCTCTGGAGTCCCATGTCGCCAGACCAGGTAAGGATGGCAGATTTACTTCCCTAAAGGGCATTAGTGAACCAGATGGGTTTTTCCGACAATCGGCAATAGACAATGGTCATCATTAGATTCCCAATTCCAGACATTTTTTATTGAATTCAAATTCTACCATCTGCCACAGCGAGATTCGAACTCTAGTGCCCAGAGTATAGCTGAGTTTCTGGATTAATAGTCCAGCGATAATACCACTAGGCCATCACCTCCTGTAATGACCTGGAACTTGCTACTGGGAGGGTAGTGGAAATTGAGACGATGAGCAATTTGAAAGGGAAATTGGATGGGCACTTGAGGGAGATAAGGGAGCAGGACTACTGGATTTGATCTGTGAAATGGGATTGTTCTACAGAAAGCTGCCATGAACTGGCTGGACTCAATGGGATCAGCTCAATAACTCTCTAATGGCTGAAGCTGGTCTGGCAAACACAGCAAGATTGACCAATACTGAAACCACAATGTCCTCCCTCAGCTGAACTTTTCCAGGATAAGTTTCCACAAGTGGATACGCTGTCACTGCCTCATCCAAATTGCTATTTCCGCATGAGTGGAGCTAGGCAGTGAACATAAGCAGATTTTTTTTTCCATTGCGGGTGGAGAGGCTTGTCATGCTTCAAGGCCAATTCTGTCTTAACCTGCTCTCTAAGCATTCCCAGCTGGTGACCAGAAGTAGTAAGCTACCTGATGCCCATCTCCCCTGGTGAAGATATTCATTGCACTCCCTTATTACCATCCCAGATGAGATCAGCCAAGTGAGCAGATACAGAGAGGCCAAGTGAAGCAAATGTGTGGTCCCTGTGGCTCAACTACTCTCTGGATTAACACACAGGCCATTATGGGAGCTCTGTTGTCAATTAGCTTCATTTTGCCGAAGAAATGCACCAAATAAAATGTCAGCAATAAAAACATTCCGGGTGGGGGGTGGGGGGGTGGTGTTGCGTGTAGATCTCACAATAAAAGTAAGTGTCATGTGTCAGTTCCTATTCATCCTCAGATTTTAAAACCCATCACTGCTGTGTGATGCATGTTGTATATTTGAGGTTTAGCTCTATTATAAATACAATTGAATACAGGACATGCCTGCAGCTGAAGCTCAGACTAACTTGGATTGGATCCCACAATGCTTTCAATCCAACACTTTAATTTAGGTGTTGGTGGTTAATATTGCAGGACTGCTCCAAAGCTGTCTACAATCTATTTTTTTTAACCGGCTCATTGCGGAAAAGTGATCTGAAACTAGAATAATAAAAAGCACAGATGTATGAGTTGTTAACTTTAAAAAAAAAAAGCATTGAGAAGTTTGTTGAAGGGAGTGAATGAACTAAGTTTTCTGAGACCACGTAGAACTTCTAGAAAAGTATCTTGATTCAACCTGCATGGAGGAGAGCAGAAATCAGAGCAGTAATTCCAGCTTGCTTCTGAGTTATTCTGCTAATCATAACATTCATATACATTTTTTATGTTATAAAGCGTTACATTTACATTTGGTCATATCATTGTTACTTTGAATTAGTTACAGTTCTGTTTTGATCACATCGTGCAGGTTCATTGTCCTGGGTGCTTTAACTTTAAGCTTTCTTTTGAACATCTCCTGTCTACTTGTTTACGATATCAAAGCGTTGTGTTTGTCAAACTGATTTCGATGGTGTGTTAATTGTCCTCATCTCTCTGATACTTGATTAGTTTTCCAGAGGCACAATGGCTCCTCTAGATATTGTGAAGCCTTGATAAGATATTGATTTTGTTATTGTTGCTTCAACCTCAGAAAGATCTCACCTGGGTGTGACTGTTAGTGCTGTCTGAGGTCTAGTTATTTGTAATTTGTTACATGTCCATGTGCATTGAGTGTGGATACTACAGTACTGTCTGTTTAACCCTTTCCATTCATTCCTCTCATGGTATAGCCCACACTCTCTGGGTTTGCCCTCCTACCCTGTTTGAAACTTCAGATCATCTAGAAATTCATTCTTGATTTGATTTGATTTGATTTACTGTTTTCGTATGTATTGGGATACAGTGAAAAGCATTGTTCTTTGCGTGCTATACAGACAAAGCATATTGTTCATGGAGTACATGGGGAGAAGGAAAGGAGTGCAGAATGTAGTATTACTGTCATAGTAGGGTTTAAAGAAAGGTAGGTCCATTCAAATGTCTGATGGTAGCAGGGAAGAAGCTGTTCTTGAGTTGGTTGGTACGTGTCTTCAGACTTTTATATCTTTTTTCCAATGGAAGAAAGTGAAGGAGAGTGTGTCCGGGATATGTGGGGTCCTTGATTTTGCTGACTGTTTTTTGAGTTTAGGAATGTTAAAATTGGAAACGAATGTTGCATTTATGCTGCTTGATGTATCTAAAATACCTGAATATAAGATGTGAGATTGAGGGATTGTAGTGGCCCAAAGCATTTTTGGCTAATATCCTGTTCTAATAGCACATTGATCATTCCAAGGGGTGTATGTTCAGTTAGGTTTTTGGTATAATGTTGTTCGTTACACTTTTGATATTTGCACAGCTGGTCCACATTTGCATTAGGGACATTATGTGTCAGACTGTGTTAGCAAGATCTGCATTAACTGAATCACTCCCCTAAAATAAACAAAAGTGCCTGTTGACATCCAACAACAAACCTAAAAGACTAGTATCTTAATACAAGTCCCTATTTTAATCACCCCCATCTTACCTGTCGTGGCCTCCCTTAGAAAGTTTTTGCTTTCCCAAACTTTCTCCAAGTCGGGCAGAGAGGCAGGTCATGTCTTCAAGGTCATTACCGAGGATGCTACATAAATGATTGAGATTGTGCAACTTCAAATTTCTCTCCAAGAAACCTCTGTTCTGCTTGTTCTTATCCTTGACAGCTCAATTTATTTTTCTGGAGTTGTGGTTGCCAAAAACACATTCCACTTGTTATTACAATACGTGTGCTCTTAGGTGACTCCATCACGTACAGGATGAGCAAAAATTTCCTCCAATTAAACTTTTAAGCAAACTGAAGCCATTGGCTTCAGGCCCGCTACCAACTCTGTTTCCTAGCAACAAACTCCATCCCTCTCCTTGGCAATTGTCTAGGGTTGAAACGGACTCCTCGCAAGTGTCACCTTTGACCCCAAGGCAAGCTTCTGACTATATATCCACACCTACGCCGTGGGATCCTTTGTATGGTTTGCTTCAGTTATAAGACTTGATTTTAAGATATTTCTGCCTATGTAACACACTATGCTCAGATTTAAAGCGAACTTGGCCCCATTTTAAAACTCAGCTGGGAATCCTGGGGTGAGCTTGGAAACTAACTACATTTGAAAATACAATGTTAGCAAAAACAACTAAACAAAGCTTTCACAGCCACACAGCTGCCAATTGTTTTTTGTCCAAGTTGGAGACTATGTGACTCTTCCAATAACACAGATAAGAATTCATATATTACAGTAACATCTGTTCAGGTCAGTTCTGTGCAAGATTTGGATTGTGTCTGTTTTAGCTTCTGCTGATCTCTCTCAAGTAATTCTCTTTTGCTTTTTAGCTGTGTTAGTTTTAAATAATGTTCAATAAAAGAAGTTCAACTTTGGATCAGTGCTGCTACGTCTATTCTAAGAAATCAGCAGAGCCTACAAGCAATTAGACTGCCTGTTTCTACCTTCTAACCATAGTGTGAATCCATCCTTCTCTCAGTTCTTCTGCTGTTGAAACCCTCAGACTTGACTTTGCTGCCTCTAGGCTTTTCAGCACTTTTGACTGGCTCCACATGTTCTCTTCTCTTTCCTCTGTATCCAAGGGTTGCTAATCAAGACTCAAAGATGTCATGATACCATATTGGAGCAAATAGAAAAGGGGAGGCCCCAAGAACAACTTCACATGGTATTGGAACTGAAGCCAAACTTGTCGGCACCATTCAGCAACCCCACTCTGAACCATTGGAGCTAACAGGCCCTACTTGCATGTCCTTCTCTCTATTATCTTCAGATTATCTAAACTTCTGCTGCCTCTGTCTTTGTAAGTCCCATTCACTCATCAACCAGATGCACAATGGCCTACCAGTTAAATAACATTTTGATTTTAAAATTTTCATCCTTGTTTTCAAATCTCTTCATGGTATCTCCCCTCCCTCTCTCTATCAGCTTCTCAACCTCTCCATTATATTTGTGTGCATCTCATTCTAGCCTCTTGAGCATCCACTATTTTAATTGTCCCACTTTTGGTAGCTGCCTAGGCTCCAAAGTCTGAAATTCTCCCCTACCACCATGGCTAAATCTCTCAACTTCACTCTCCTTTAAAATACACCTACCAATTTGACCAAGTATTTAGCAGACTGTCCTAATATCATTTTATGTGGTTTGCTGTCATATGTTGCTTTACAATGTTCCTGTGAATCATCTTGGCACGTTTTACCATATTAAAGGCACCCAAGTAAATATACATTGTTTTGGTCTATTTCAGGACAATACTTTGTGCTGAATTTTATCCAGGAGGCAGAACTTCAGCCCCTTGAGCTGAAAGTGGAAGTGGACCCACTTGCTGTCAGTGGCAGTACCAGGGCTGAAGTCCAATTAGGGATGGCTGCCTGATTGCCCCCACAAATGCCAGAAAGCTGGCAGTTGCAGTGCCAGTGCTGCTGGTGCCCAGTATGGAGGCTGCAGCTGTGAGGAGATGGTTGAGTGGATTTGGGAGATAGCAGAGCACAATGGCTAGCACTGCTACTTCTCAGCGTCAGGAACCTTGGGACATTGTCTGTGTGGTGCCTGCACATTCTCCCTATGTTGTATAAGTTTCCTCCGGGTGCTCCGGATTCCTCCCACACTCTAAAGCTGATTGGCCATGATAAGTTGCCCCTTCGTGTCAGGGGGACTAGCAGGATAAATGCGTGAAATGACAGGGATAATGCCTGGGTGGAATTATTGTCCATGCAGACTCAATGGGCCGAATGGCCTTGTTCTGCAGTGTAGGGATTCTAAGATTCTAGGGTTAGACAAGCAGTTCTTGGTGATCAACAGTGAGAGATTTGCTTAAGGCAGGCAACACTGTGCTGTCAGGATGGCTGTTTTTGTTGGAGAGGCCATTGCGATTGCTGTCCCATCTCTCGCCCTCAACCTCCAGAGTCTCCTGGAAATTTCCAGAGTTTACCCTGTGGTAAATGTGCCTGATATGGACAAAAAGCCCACAGAAACAAGAAAAAGCCTTTAATTGGTCAATTATGTGGCTTATTTGAGTCCCTGGTGGAGAGCCAATCTGCCAGTTTCCCAGCCTTTGGCAAAAATGGCATGGTGGTGAGAGGGCGTCATCCACTTTCTCATATCTCCTCACACCATTTTGATAGCTTTCTCCCCTCCTCAGTCTGTCACCAAAGGACTTGTAAAATTCAGACCATCTTTTGTTCTTATCTTCCTCCAGTCCCATACAGGCTCCTGATTTTCTCTCGTTTGACACGAGCTTTCCAACAGTCCGGCCAGCAGTGCAAAACAATTTTCTCTGAATTTACCATCTGTGCTGCTCTGAGATTAGTAAGGCAGCCGATGAAAAATGAGTCAGTCAGTGGCAGATATTTGCTCCCACCTTAAGATGTGCAGATCATCTGTCTGTTTTTTAATCTGGGGGGCATGGGGGAAAGCCAATTGCAATCATGTCTTTCAGATGAATGAGTTTTGGTGGGCAGCCCTAGGACGCAAATTTGTAACCTTCCATTTGGAAGTCAAGCACAAGCTATTTATCACACTGGAGGAATTCTCCTTTTTAATGATATTCAGGCTGCCTTGTTTTTGACCTTTTAATTTCTGATGGTGGGATCTATCAGGTATTTGACTGCACCACAGACTTAGCAATGACAGCTCTGGTTGGAATTACCCTGCGGACATTTTAACGCAGGATGTAATAGCTTTAAAGACTGTGCTATTCAAAATTCATTACACAGCAGGCAGTTTGACCACAGTGAAACACAGGACTAGAGTGTTATCAATTGTGTCAATTGCACGCAAAGTTCAGATACATTGCATAAAGTGAACAGTATCGAAATATCAACAATTGTGATAGTAATGTGAATCTTATTGTTAAAAAGGCTGTTGGGGATTTCTGCTACTTTATGTCCCAGTGCATATTTGCTTTTTACATTTTGAGGAACCACCGCTGAATAATCCGTTTTGGAAAATGAATCTGACAGTGTGAAATGCTTTGATTACTCAGGGGCCAGTGTTACATTTGATTGTTTTCATACAGTGAGACAGCAATGATTTTACAATAGTGTTGTAAATCGTAACACTAATAGCGTGGTGGAGAGAGGATAGGTATGTATTCCCTTGACATTTCAAACTGTAGAATTTTGAGGAATGTATGAGATCAGTGAGAAGCTTATAACAAGACAGATCCAGTCAGTGTTGCTGTGACGTCAAGGACAGTCACTCTTTCCTTACCTCTGGCATTTTACTCTTTTGCTCATGTTTGAATCAAAGCTGTAGTGAGGTCAGGAGCTGAGTGGTCCTGGCAGAAACCAAACTGGGCGTCTGTGAACAAGATATTGCTGAGCAAGCGCTCCTTGATAACACTGTTAATCACCCCTTCCATCTCTGTGCTAATGATCGGGAGTAGACTGATGTGGCAATAGTTGACGATTTGAATTTGTCTACAGGATATACCTGGGAAATTTTCTGCATTGCCAGGTCCATGCAAGTATCGTAGCTGTAGTGAATCAGTTTACTAGGGGCACAGCAAGTTCAGGAGCACAGCACTGTTGCTGGAATATTGCCAGGGCCCATAAGCTTTGCGTGCCATCAGCAGTTTCTTGATATCATGTGAAGTGAATCAAATTAACTAAAGACTGACATCAGTATTTTTTTTAATTCATTCGGGGGACATGCCAGCTTTTGTTGACCATTCATAGTTGCTCTTGGAGGGGCAGTTGAGAGTCAGCCACATTGCTGTGGCTCTGGAGTCACACGTAGGCCAGGACAGGTAAGGATGGCAGATTTCCTTCTCTAAAGTACATTGGTGAATCAGATGGGTTTCTCCAACAATCGACAATGGTTTCATGATCATCAGTAGATTCTTAATTCCAGATATTTTATTGTTGAATTCAAATTCTACTGTTTGCCATGGCAGGATTCGAATTCGGGTCTCCAGAAAATGAGCTGAGTATCTGGATTAATAATCTAGCAATAATACCACTGGGACATTTATTCCCTTCCCAGTAATGCTGGAGGAGGCCAAGTTGGATTATTCAGTCAGCACTTGTGGTTGAAGATTGCTGTGAATGCTTCAGCCTTATCTTTTGCACTCGTGTGCTGGTCTCCCCCATCATTGAGGATGGGGTTATTTATACTGCCCACTCCTCCAGTGAGTTGTTTAATTGTCCACCACCATTGGACTGCAGAGCTTAGATCTGATACCATTTTCATGACATGCAAGTGATGGATTTTCTTAGCTGTTGAAGATTTGTCAGCTTCATTCTTCACAATATTTTCAACTTAGCTGCGTGTCAGAGCCTATATTTAGGGCCATTTTTGAATTAGTTGAGGAACAACTTTTGCTACTTTTGCATTTTGATGTGTATGCCAGATGTAAATTTGCTTTTAATTTATTCTTCTCTTTATCCCTGGTCAAATGATTAGTCTGTTTTTAAAAATTTCTTCTTCAGTTTGAAGTCTCAAAGATGGGTAAGGTCTGGGATCATTCTTTACAAGCACTGCTTCATTCTTGGAACAGAAAGACACTGAATGGGATTTTCACCCTAGAAGCACATAGTGGGAGTTGGGAAGTTTCCTGGCTTGGCCAGCCTGCTTCCGGGGAAAGTGTCAGCGAAGGCAGGGTGCAGAGCGGGCAGTAACTGAAGCCCTGCATCTCCTGTTCGTAGAAAGAGTTTGAGGCAACCACTTCTTTCACTACACTCCTATAAAAATATCTATTATCCAGATCTTTTAAAGCATCAATTGCAGGGATATGAAACCTCTTTATCTTGTATTCAGAAACATTGTGCAATTGCCAGAGTAGATCACAGAACAAGGGCTGTCAATTGTGTAAGGATGGTTAATCAAGCAATGTTTGCCCTACAGGCATTTTAACATTCTAATAGATCTCTATCTCAGCAAGAGTATATATTTAGTGATCCACTTATCGAGAGATAACTCTCTAAGCTCAAAGCGGCGAGTGAAGCAAGTAGGCTATGTATAACTGACTAAGGGCTGCCCAGTCTGAGTAGCTATCTAATGAGATGTGATGATCTTTCTCACAATTAGAAATAACTCCTATACAATCGTGCAAGAGCTTATAACCAGTGTTGTGCCAGCATATACCACTCAGCTGGAGTGTCTCCTCTAGTTTGGACTCCCTGAATTGCCCAAGCACCAGGATTCCCTCTCGACATTGCTCAAATTATCCAAAGGAAAGCATGCAATGAGTACTCTTTAGTACCAGCCCTGTTGCAGGATTCAGGAAAGCTACCTTCTCAGTGACCGATTATTGCCTCTTGGACTCTGTTCCAGATTTCTGGCAGGCTTTACTCCTTTAGCCGCCTTCTCTCCCATAAGGCAGTAGGACTATTTACTCATGGCTGAGGATCTGGTTTGTGGGCACCAGGGTATAGCCAAATGCCAACGGACCTGTATGCCATGCATTGTTGAATGGTTAGGCCTCTTCAGAGCCCCCTATAATTCAGCCTTGGTTCATGAGGTTCTCAGTGTAATGGCTTTAATCAGGCAATTGAGGTTGGACTGTTAGAATGTGAACTCTCTGATTAAGGGCCAAATTGATGGCCAATCAGGGAGCCTTTTGCTTTGTATTTAATTAGGGGTTTCTACCCCTCTAGGACTCCTAGTGTAGACTGCTAACTGAAAGCAGTCTGTATGATGTTGTCAGATTTGTAAGTAAAGGGATTTTGGTGAAGGGACTTCTGCCTCTGAGGACTTACTACACCCTGTCTATTTGCGTCACCATGGAGGGGTGGATGAAGAGGCTCTGTAATAGTGGGAAATGCTTACATACTCTGCTGTCTTTTCTCAATAATTATACTGCTAGCCGGTGGTGAGAGCTAAAAGCAAGAAGTGACAAGCTGACTAACCACTGTGCAACACCCACTACAGTAACATGACGCATCACACCAACTGGAGACAAACATCGTTCAATCCCTTTAATTTTCAGTATTCCTTCCTCACCAACATTGATTATTTAAGCTGCCTCATTCTCATTAGATCCTTGAGGTGAGATTTTCCAATCTCGTCCGTACCTGTCCACTGCCAGCCAGAATGGAGAATTTGGGGCTCAGCCAAAACTTCCATTCGCTACAGCGGCCGTGGAGAATCCTGGCAGTGAGTGGAGTTGGAGGTTTTGGGTGTTGGTTTCTCATCATTTTTGCTGTTCTTTTTCTGCTGTGAAGACAAGACACAAATAATTGTTTAGTGGTTCTGCCATCTCCTTATTTCCTGTTATAATTTCTGCCTCACCCTCCAAGGGACCCAGATTTATTTTTGCTACTGGCTTTTTACATGATAGTTTCTGAATTTCTTGCTACTTTCATCTTACTCACAGCTTTTTTTTAATTTCCCAATAAAATCCATATTTGTTGAAAATAGTAAATATTTATTGATATTGGTTGTCCACCACTCTACTTTTCCATGTCATAGAATCATAGAATCCCTACAGTGCAGAAGGAGGCCATTTGGCCCATCGAGTCTGCACCAACAGCAATCCCACTGTATGCCTGTAGCCCCTGCCCCTTCACTTAGGTCCCTATCCCATTAGGCACTGCCTCCTCCCCTTAAGACCCACCCTTAGCATTGCCCAGTGCTACCTGATTGGCTGAGCCAGAGTGCCTCAATGGCTCTCTATCCCACTGTCAAGGCCATGATGTTCAGTTCCCAATACTAGGGGCCATGCACAATCCTTGCCAGTGAGGGCATCAACTGCTGAGGCCAATAAGGCAAATGAGCCCCAGCGATTGCATCCCAGGCTCACTAACAATGTGCAAATTAGATCATGCATATTAAGAAACGGATTACGCCAGCAATACAATGCTGGTATCGTTGCGAGAGGGGAGATACCAGGCACAAACCTGGTTTTCACCTCTCTCACAATTTTACCTGCTCGCTATACCAATCAACTGGCATGATGAGCCGATAAAGTCACTGCCAAAGAGGTTTGGAGTGACTTTATTTTCTGAAACTAAAGCATTAAATTGCAGTAAAGCCAGTTTGTAAGTTGGGTAATGTAGACTGGGAAATCAGATAGGGGTGGCACAGTGGCTAACACTTGCCTGACAGCCAGGGAGCCGGGTTCGATTCTCAGCCACAGGTCACTGTGTGTGTGTAATCTGCACAATCTCCCCATGTCTACATGGGCCTCCTCCGGGTGCTCCCACAATCCTGGTACAGGTTGATTGGCCATGCTAAATTGACCCTTGTTTGGGGGGGAGGGGCGGGTGGTTAGCAGGATAAACACGTGAGGGGCAGGGCCTGAAGCAATTGGAGAGCTGTGTGCTCTGCAATCAGGGATTGCCAGGACAGCAATCAACCAGGGGGTGAACAGGGCAGTGATCAACAGGGGAAGGGGGAGGGTGGATAAAGGCAGCAATCAGCAGTGGCGGGGAGGTGGAGTGGGTGAAAGGGGGTGGGGACGTGATCGATCATGGAGTGTGATGATTTTCAGGCATGTGAGGAAGTGACAATCTCCCAATGCACTCTGTACAATGAGGGAGAATTTAGCATGGCCAATGCACCTAAACAACACGTCTTTTGGACTAAAGGGAGGAAACCGGAGCACCCAGAGGAAACTCACGCAAACAGTGACACAAGCCGGGAATCGAACCCGGGTCCCGAGGCAGTAGTGCTAACCACTGTGCCACCGTGCATTTTTTCCCATTGCAGCTCACGGAATGCTCCACCTTTTTACTGTTCAATGATACTACTTCATTTCTTTCTTTCACTTTATTATGATTTAAATTCTTATTAATTTGTAACAGAAGAGGAGAGCTTAGAAATCTAAAAGGAAATAATCTCAGTACTTTGCTGTCAGCTACTGATCAATCTTGTAGTCTTTTGTCTTCAGGTTTTTGCTGATATTCTTTTGTATGGAATATGCTAATCTCTTACAAGCACTATCTATTTTGCATTGGAAAGATTCCATGAAATGGCGTATTTGACTAAACGTGTTATATTTTCCTCACATGCCATTTTAAGGCATGTTCATTGTAATACTGAGTTGTTGAGATTGATACTTGTAGATGGTGTGTGTAGTGGGGAAGGTGCGAGTGTAACGCAGTGAATTTGCTTCACCCCTGATGCATTGTTTTGCTAAGTGATGCCAGGCAGACTGTTTCCATTGATTCCAGCTGAAAAGAGTAATTTTCTTTGTGGACCGGTGTGTTAATCTTCAATATCACAAGAAGTTGTAATTTGTGATCTAAAAATATTGGCAAAGCGATTGTTTTGTCAAATTTATATGGACTTTACATGTTGCACGGAGTAACATAATATTTTTGCTGCACTATCAACTTATTTTTATACCACATTTAAGGAATATTCGTCTCTGCTCAACGTCCCCTCTTTCCAGAACTCTTGAAGAAGGTGTAGCTTGATTAAAAGTTAAGTTTTAAGTTTATTTATTAGTGTCACAAGTCAGCTTACATTAACACTGCAATGAAATTACTGTGAAAATCCCCCAGTTGCCACATTCTGGCACTTGTTTGTGTACACTGAGGGAGAATTTAGCATGGCCAGTGCGCTTAACCAGCATGTCTTTCAGATTGTGGGAGGAAACCAGAGCACCCGGAGGAAATCCAGTGGGAGAACGTGCAAACACCACACAGACAGCCACTCAAGCTGGGAGTCAAACAGGGGTCCCTGGCGCTGTGAGGCAGCAGTGCTAATCACTGTGCAACCTATGAAACCAAGCACGATTTTAAGGGCTATAAAGACTATACAGTGAAAGGGTTAATGTTTGTTACTTAAAAGTCATCTTCTGCATTCATAACCTCTGTGGTACTGGAATGATTCATTTGACACCCACAGAGGAGGTTACTTAGAAATGCACATGGAATCGAGGAGATTGTGATTCAGATCCAGGTTTACCCTGTGTTTATTGATCGTATAAATTCAGGACTCTGCTTGTGCTTCTTAAGAGTTTATGCTACTGGACTGCAAGATATCACAGACCCTATTTTCAAAACTTTCTCTGACAGCATAAATGCTTTTCCGCTGAGTTCATTTTATCTCTTTAAACGTAGCTTGAGCCTGTTCTGTCCCAATCTCGTTTGTGGCGTTTTTTTTTTGTTAACAATTTGGATGAGTGCCGATATAAATTGTAGGAGAGTTTCGGATGTGAAGTTTGGCGACACCTTGCTTTCAGCTCTTTGCGTGGGTAAAAACTGTGGGTTTTAATTCAAAACGTATCTATGTTTAAATCCCCTTTATTAAATCTTCATTATGAGTCATGCCTTATGAATATTTAAATACTTAGCAAAACAGAAATGTTATGGTGCAGAAGAAGCTGTTCGGCCCATTGCACCTGCTTTGGTTCACTCAATGAGCAACTAAATTAATGCCATTCTCCTGACTTCTCTCCATAACCCTCCAAACACTTCCTTTTTAGATCATTATCTAACTCCCTTTTGAATGCTTCAATTCAACCTGCCTTCACTATATTCTCAGGCAGTGCATTCCAGATCTTAACCACTCTATGTGAGAATGTTTGTTGCTTTTGTTTCTTTCACCAATTATTCTAAATCTATGCCCACTTGTACTCGATACTTTGGCGACAGTCTCTCCTTGTCTACGCTATATAAACCCTTCATGATTTTTAACACATCTATCAAATCTCCTCTCAGCCATCTTTTCTCCAAGGAAAGTAGCCCTAACTTTTTCCAGTTACCTTTGCGACTGAAATTGTTCATCCTTGGAACTTTTCTTGTGAATCTTTTCTGCATGCACTTCACTATCTACACATCTTATCTAAAGTGCCTCACCCAAGTAGGCAGTAGCATAGTGGTATTGTCACTGGACTAGTAATCCAGAGGCTCATGGCAAGTCTGAGGACCTGGTTTCAAATCTCACCACAACAGATGGAATTAAAACGCTGTCCATGAAACCATTGAAGATTGTTGTGAAAGCCCATCTGGTTCACTTGTGTCCTTTAGGGAAGGAAATCTATTGTCCTTATCTGGTCTGGCTTACATGTGACTCCAGACTCATTGCAATATGGTTGACTCTTAAAAGCCCTCTGAAATGGATGACAGTTAAGAATGGACAATAAATGCTGGCCCAGCCAGCAATGCTCCAGTCCCATAAATGTATAAAAAAAGAATGGGACACAATGCTGCAACTGAACTAGTGACTTATACAAGTTCAACATAGCACTTTTGCTTTTGTACCCTATGCCATCCCTACTAATAAGGTTTAGGATACAGTCTACTTTATTAACTGCTCTCTCAGCATGTTCTGCTACTTTAAATTACATATATACATCCAGTCCCTCTGCGTCTGTAACTCTTTTAGAATCGTGATCTTTGTTGTGGACTGTGTTTCTTCCTAATAAATTAAATCTTTTCATATTTCTCTACACTGAACTTTATCCAACTGTGCATCCATTCCACCAATTTGTCAATGTCTTTTTGAAGTTCTATCCTCCTCGCAGTTCACATTTCTTCCAAGATGTGTATCAAGTGCAAACTTTGAAATTTGTACAACAAAGAGCAAGATGTTTATATCCAGAAAAATGAGGGACCCTACACTATCCCTCATGGAACACCAGTACAAACCTTCCTTCGGCCTGAAAACCGTCCATTAACCACTATTTTCTGTGTCCTGTCACTCAGCCAATTGTATCTGTATGTTGCTGTCAGCCCTCTTATTCCCTGAGCCATAACTTTTTTCCTATTTATATATGGGACATGGGTGTTGCTGGCTGGCCAGCGTTTATTGTCCATCTCTAGCTGCTCTTGAGAAGGTGGTGGCGAGCCACATTTTTGAAACACTGCAATTCAAGCGCTGTGGATTTCCAAGTCAGGATGGTGGGCGGCTTGGAGGGGAACTTACAGGTGATGGTGTTCTCATGTAGCTGCTACCCTTGTCCTTCCAGATGGAAGTGGCTCACAACTCTTTATCAAATGCCCTTTTGGAAGTCCATGTGCACCATATCAATCACATTGTTCTTATTAACTTTCATTGTTACCTCTTCAAAAAACTCTGGCAAGTTAGTTAAACATGATTTTCCCTCAAGAAATCCATGCTGGTTCTATTTATTTTACTGTCATTTGTTCCAAATTATTATTTCTTGAAATTTCTCCCAACTGCCAAAGTTAAAGTCATTGATATCTATAGTTGGTAGGTTTATTGTGAACAAGAGTTTAACTTTTACAATTCTCCAGTTCTCTGGCACCACCCGAGATTGGTAAATTATGACCACTGTCTCCATAGTGCGGTCTATAATTCACATCCGATGTATTTTTAAATATTCCTTATTCAAATGTCGGCTATATGTCAACATTGTGCATATTTAAATATTAGAATATGGCTTGTAAGCCATGCCTTAATATAGTTAATTTCTTCTCATTGTGGTTATAAGTCACACTTTATGCATGTTTTAGGTGTACTTACTATAATACGGACATATGTTTACACCTTGTGCATATTTTCAGTTCCCCTTATTAAAAATGTATGACTTTATGTGCCATTGTGAATCACAGTCTGTTTTCAACAAGAATCAAGCTTGCGACATTGGTGCGATTTATGATCTATTTTAGCATTCATTTACACCCAAACAATGTGTTATGTTTCAAGTGATGTAATTGCAATGCTAAGCAGAGAGAAAAATGATTTTTAATTAACAATTTTTCTGTGTGAAATCTTACAAAATGTGAAATCATAGAATAGAATCCCAAAACTATAGAAGGAGTTCATTCAGTCCATCGAGTTTGATTGATTCTTCAAAAGAGCATCTTACCCTGCTCTTCCCCATAACACCATGCATTTAGCCTGAATAGTCCCCTTAATCCATACATCTTGGGACACTAAGGGACATGGCAAATCCCCCTAATCTGCACATTTTTGGGCTGTGGGAAGAAACCGGAGCATCCAGAGAAAACGCATGCAGACAGGGAGAGAACATGAAAACATCACAGACAGACCCACGGGTTGTAATTGAACCCGGGTCCCTGACACTGTAAGGCAGCAGCATTAACCACTCTGCCACCATACCATCTGGTGGGCCATGAGACTTAAGTTTGAAGAAAAGGGCTACATCTTCATCCTTTGTCTAATGTTTGAGGAGATGTATCTATTCAAAACCATCTTGCTTGGGATTTTAAAACACAGCTTTTTAAAATTTGGGTATGTGGAATCCACAGGGTCTTCAGTTTTTATGAATAATTCTGAAATGAGAACTGTTGTATATTCTGGATCTGATGACTTGTGACATGCAGATATATTTCACAACAATTGTATAAATTATCCATGCTTTTGAAAATGGGGACTGGCAATTGTAACATATCCTGTAAATGAATGTTCTCATAGAGTGAGATTAATTAAATGAGCATTAAGTGTTAATTGCACACATTGCTCTTTGAAAGTGAAACCAATGGGTTTCATTGTTTCATAGTAAACACATCTTGCACCTGTCGGGTTATCTGTTTTGATTATTGGCTGCAAATCATTTCTATACTTTATACCATTTATAAATTGAGAATGTGGGAAAATTAATGCAGACTTGGGGTGCCACCTTGTCCCCACATTTTTATTGTTATTATAATCCCCAATATTCCTCTCTGGAACCAGCTCTAGATACTTCTGAATTTTTTTACTGTATTGCACCGTGCTCTGATTGAGGATTGTCTAAGGCAACCGAATCTAAGGTCACGATCAATTTCTCTTTAGAATTAAGGTTAGTTCAAAATGACCATATGTTAATTTGCATTCTGTTTCTTGCTGTACATGGCACAACTGAGGTTTAGAACATAGAATATAGAACAGTACAGCACATGTATGAGGGAAGACAGTGTTTGAGGGGTTGTGAGTATGAATGTCCAGCCTACCACTCTGTAGTGCGCTGTGTTACAAATATAAGAACAAGGATCAGGAGTAGACTATTCAGCCCATTCAACCTGCTCTGCTATTTAATAAGATGTGGCTGATCTGATAATAACCTCAGAGCAGCAGCCCGCCCACTCCCAATAACCTGACACGGTGGCACAGCGGTTAACTCACAGTTACCTCACAGCGCTAGGGGCCTGGGTTCAGTTCTGGTCTGTGTGATGTTTGCACATTCTTCCTGTGTCTACATGGGTTTCCTCCAGGTGCTTCAGTTTCTACCTACAGTCCAAAGATATGCAAGTAAGGTTGATTGGTCATGTTAAATTGTGCCTTAGTGTCATGAGGATTAGCAGGCGAAATGTGTGGGGTTGTGGGGATGGGGTGTGGATAATAATTTGCCAGTGGAGATATGATGCGCCAAATGGCTTCCTTCTGCACTGTAGGAATTCTATTAACTTATCATGAAACCTTTTTGTTATCAAGAATCTGTCCACCCTTGAAAATACTCGAAGATCCTGCTTCCATCGTCTTTTCGGGAAGAGAGTTTCAAAGATATATGACCCTCTGGGTGGCATGAACAAGTTGGGCTGAAATGTCTGTTTTCATGCTGTGAATCTCTTTGACTCTGAGTTGGTGGAATAGTGTCTGACTGAAAAGTGCGAACAATGATTTTTTTAAAGAAATTGGCATTAAAAGATTATTGTGCTCCGCCAAAGAAAATTGTATGGAGATTAGGTCAGCTCTGAGATCCATGATCAAATCTAGCTTATTTAAATGGCACCAGTGAACTGTGGGAACTACAGCTTGTTGGCTAGGAGGGGTGGAGGACAGGCAACTGGCCAGCTCCCTTGCAGAGCAACTAACAGATCAAACCCGGGAGGCAAGGGGTTGGCGGACAAGGGGGTGGTTGTTGAAATGAGTCAACAGGGGCCAGTATCTCTTCACCAGATTCCCTTTTAGTTACAAGCTCTATTATATTTCATAGAGTGTTACAAATCCTGAGCCAGCATCCTGAGCGCCAGGATGCTCCCAGTTATACATACAGCCAAAGGCTCCCAGGTTGGACAAGCAATAAAGAGCTCAAACAGGGAGTTCATATTCTAAAAGGCCAACCTCAATGGCCTCATAGCAATTATTACACTGGCGAGAAAAACTGAGACAATCCCTTGGCAGCCAGAGTGCCTCAGAAGTGCCAGCAATGGATTGCAATGCTTTTAATGCAAACTAAGAACTGGAAATTTGCCCCCGCTGTGTCCTGATACTCCCTCTGCAGCTGCCATTTTATCATTGAACATTGTTGCGGTTGCCCCATCCATGCTGGTTGCAGTGAGACAGGTCAAGCTCCGCCAATTTGTGCCTGAATTTCCCTGCTGGGGTCCTGTGTCAGATAGATGTGTTGGTCTTTGGAATTCCACCCAAGCCAATATGGCATCAGAATCAGTTTGAAGATGCCAATCTTCATTTGGAAGGGCTCATGCTGATGTGATGCCAGGAGAATGAGGAGATGGGAGTTGAGATTCTCCCTGAATTTTGTTACCTCAGCCCTTCAGATTTGTTTGAGTAATCATTTTCTTGGTTTCTTGTAGCACCAAAAGAGAATGAAGAACGTGTGTTCAGAGAACGAATGCGGCCCAGGAAAAGACAAGGAGCTGTACGGCGCAGGGTCCATCAAGTCAATGGGCACAAGTTTATGGCTACCTATCTTAGACAACCAACATATTGCTCACATTGCCGGGACTTTATTTGGTAAGAGCAAAAGAGCTGTTGAAGAGTATTGCACCATGCTCTGATAGAGGATAAGTGGACAGCCTAATCTGAGGTTATAGAATCTCTGCAATGCAGAAGGAGGCCGTTCATCTCATCGAGTCTACACCGACTTCCAATAGAGCATTTTAGCTATCCCCATAACCCACACATTTACCCTGCTATTGTCTCCCCCCCCCCCCCCCCCCCCCCCCCCCACTAACCCACACATCTTGGGACTCTAAGGGGCAATTTAACATGGTCAGTCCACCTAACCTGAACATCTTTGGAGTGTGAGAGGTGCACCTTGAGGAAACCCACACAGACATGGGGAGAACATGCAAACTCCACAACACACAATTGCCCAAGGCCAGATTTGAACCTGGGTCCCTGGTATTGTTCAGGCAGCAGTGCTAACCATGGTGCCATCATGCCACCCTACAAACCAATTTTTCTTTAGAAATTATTACAAAGAATTGCGACATTACATAGCAACTTCTTTTTATAGATGTTGACATAATGCCTCAGAAAGGGGAAAGGTACTAATATGGGATCACACCTTATTGGAAACAAACTAAAATATAAATACACCACCCTACAAGCTCCTCAGTGCTGGCTCTGCTATCAATGAAGCTGTTGTGAACATTTATTATTGTCATGGTTTGGTAAAAAGAAATTGTGTCTGATTAGCAATTTTTACATTTCTAAACATGGTGCCAAACAACAATGCATGTAAATTGGAAAATTTTATGAATGATTGTGAACTAATGATGCCTAGATGGAACAGGTGGGGAAAAGAATGCAATCCTGCAAGTATATTAGTAGTGATATGTTGTAGGTTGTGTCTATCGTGTCTTCCAGATTAAGCATTCGGGGAAAAATACTGTAGATGCGAGAATCTGAAACACAAACAGAAAATTCTGGAAAATCGCAGCATGTCTGTGAGGAGAGCATAAAGCCAACAGTTGGAATTTTATCATCTCACCCGCCCCAGAATCGGAGTGAGGCTCGCAATACGGAATTCTTTGCTGGCCTTGGGTGGGATTTTGCGAGGCTAGCCTGAATGAGATCGTAAAATACTGACCAATGTTTCGAATCTAGACGACCCCACGTCCGAAGGCTCATGTAGACTTGAAACATTGGCTTTATTCTCTCCCCACAGATGCTGTCAGACCTGCTGAGACTTTCCAGCATTTTCTGTTTTTGTTAAGCATTAGAGGCGTTTGATTTTATTTGTTGATAAGGGAAAGATACAGTGCTTAAGCATTCATGGCTGTGTAATATAGAGGCCTGCATATGGCAATGTATGTATATTTTTTAAGTCTACTTTGTGTGACAATAATCTGGCTTATTTTAAAGTGGATACTTATTACTTTCAAGTGAAAATATTCAATGGCCATAATCATATGTAAATTCATGACTAACATATGCTGCATTATAAGATAAACCTGATGAGATAATTCATATAAAAAGTTCAGCTCATAATGTTGACTCTGAAATACCATGCGGTGAGTTTGTTTGACTTATACCACCATGCCCAGAGTTCTGCCCACTGCTGCTTAACAGAGCTATATCTGCCTAAACTTCACATGCCATCTTATAACCACATCCCGTGGATGGATCCCCAGTACAAATCATTTATAAAATCGTAGTAATGTGCCAGGAGTGTGTCAAAAATCAGAGCGTAATATTTACAAAGCCAAGCGTGACAGCTTGCAGCAGCAGGTAAGCAGGAAAGGCTTTCGATCACACAGCTCACTGTTACATATCAAATTTGCTCTCTTTTCAACAATGTGCAACATTGGAGCATCTGGCACAGGTAGCTGGAGAGTGGGCAAAGATAATGGCATGAGGAACAAAAGAGCTAAAAGTGTCATTGGGACTGACCTCCAAGCCAAGGAAACAGAGGAAAGACAGACTAGTGGATCAGCATGGGAGGAAATATCCAAAAATATTTCTCCTGTCATGCAGAGGAAGATTGCTCTGCCAACTATCTTATTGCCAGTTTGTAGACCAGTATTAAAAGAGCTTTAATGACCTGACCAGGGCTGGCATTGACCATGTTGGGCACTGTAGACCTCGGTGCACTCTTCATTCTTTAAAATTAAGAGCTCCACAACTAACTTGTCACAATTATTACGTGTTAAAGAGGTCACAAATTGGAATCTTACAGAACGTGTAGCATCTTTCCCAACAGTTCTTGCATGGAGAATCTTAAAACAGTTGCCTCTAATTGATTACCTGTAGTTTGAGTGTCTGGTGCACAAAGGGTTGTCACACTAAGAAGTTTTGCAACACCAGGGTAAAATCCAATAGGTTCATTTGGTAGCAAAAGCCACAGGCTTTCAGAGCATTGCCCCTTCATTTTGTGCTACCAAATAAACCTGTTGGAATTTAACCTGGTGTTGTGAGACTTCTTACTGTACTTACCCCCGACCAACGCTGGCATCTCCACATCATGCACAAAGGGTTAACATGGAACAGAGTACAATACTGTCCACATCTTGACGTAAAGGAACACATGGCCCTCACCTAGATATCATTGGATAGAAGCCTTGCGTAGAAGCATGTATAGACACCACTCCAAGCTTGGAACTTTCCAGTACCTGTGAATGCAGTTTTGAGTAGTTAATAAATACTTCCTGTTGAAGAAAACAAATACCTTAATAAGATCAACTGAGCTACACACAACACTTTATAACATGGTGGCTGCAAGGAGAAGAACTCAAAACCTCACCAACACTTCAGAAGAAAATTCAAATCCTAGAAGACTGAAGGAAAAATCAAAGAAGCAACTTTAAGTTGAAAAATTCTTCCCCATTTTGAAATGGCTTAGAATCATTTGCATTTCACTACAAATCATAAAAAGTGTGATAGTCTTCCAGCATGTCACGCGGTATAGTGACTTTGCCACTTTACACTACGACATGTACAGGATCTCTTGTAACAAACAAATTCGGACATTTGGTGTCAACCCATTCTCAACTCTGAATGACGATGATGAAGGCGACAAGGATGATGATGATCTTGGGAAAGGAAGGAAATTGAAGGGCCGGAGCAGCATTTTGCTACACGTTCCTCTGTCGCAAGCACCTCATCTTTTGCCACTTCTGTCATTTGTGCTCTCACTTCCTCAGAGTAGCTTAGTGACTTTCACTTGGGGGTGTGAAGTGTTTAGGCGATATTAGGAAAAGTGCGACATTGCGTGAATCACAGAGCACATGGTAGCTGGAGAACTGGAAAAGGATGACTCACTTTCCCAGCACAGAGGGATGATATGCCACCCTAACAAAATAAGACAAGGAGGAAACTGCCTATTATTTTAGTATAATGGAACCTAGAGGTCATGACTGCTCAGCTGAATGGACTCCTGTGGAGCATCGTACATACTTGCAAATTTTAAGGTCGACTTCTGAGATTGTTGACGGAGCTAGTAGGGGAGAAAGAGTTGGAGTATCAAAATCTCCCAATCGTTTCAAATTCCCAAAGACAAGTACTGAACAACAAAAAACAAAGAAAATTACAGCACAGGAACAGGCTCTTCAATTCTCCGAACTTGCACCGACCATGCTGCCCAACTGAACTAAAACTCTTCCAGGGACTATCTCCTTCTATTCCCATCCTATTCATGTCTTTGCCTAGACACCCCTTAAAAGTCATTATCGTACCTGCTTCCACTACCTCCTCTGGCAGCGAGTTCCAGGCACCCAACACCCTCGTACATCTTCTTTAAACCTTGTCCCTCGCACCTTAAACTGTGCCCCCTAGTAATTGACTCTTCCACTCTGGGAAAAAACTTCTGACAGTCCATTCTATCCATGCCTCTCATAATCTTGTAGACTTCTATCAGGTCGCCCCTCAACCTCCATCATTCCAGTGAAAACAAACCAAGTTTCTCCAATCTCTCTTCATAATTAATGCCCTCCATACCAGGCAACATCCTGTTTAGTCAGAAGGCAAAACTTCATCTGCAGCTGTAGTGGTTGTTAGAGGAAGTTTCAATGATCTTCACATCTGCTCACTGTTGACTATCAGTTGCTTCTGGCTACAATTGCACCTTATTGGCAGAATTTGAACCTCCAAGGATTGTGGGTTCAGAGACAGATTGTGATCCCAAAACTGGCATCAGATTAGGAACCTGACACTCTCCTACCAACTTCCAGAGATGACCCAGGTTGGTTTGCAAGCGGGCAGGAATTTAATTAAAGCTATTGGATTGTAATAGTCACAAAGACGATTAACTGAGAATTTAACCCAACTTTCTGACTTGAACAGCGAGCTCATGGTTTTGCCAAGTGAAATGGAATGTGCCAGAATCAATCAGATAAAAGCACGGCCGAGAGTTTTTCCAGAGGAGCTGACAGGTTGGGAAGCTTTTAAACTGAAGAGCTGCAGTCATGTCTAGGAAAGAAAGTCTTGCATTTAAATAGCACTTTCCAAGAAAACCCATCCATCTCAAAGCACCTCACAGCCAAAAAAAGTATTTTTTGAAGTGTTGTCATTGTTGTAACATATGAAATGCGGTAGTTAATTTGCACACTGCAAAATCCAACAAACAATAACGTTTTAATAACCAGATAATCTGGTTGATGAAGGCATAAATATTGAGTGTGGCACAAGGTTAACACTTTCTCTGTAGTAGTGCCATAAGTTGTCCAAGCCTCACAATGGTAAAGGAAGCTGCTGAGACCATAAACCTGGTGAATATGGAGTGTTATATGTTTGATTAGTTTATTAACGGTCCCACTCACCTTCTCAATTTTGACGTGACGCTTGTGGCCGCGGCAATGCTGTTGCTGATTTTGGCATCAAGGGATGGGTTGATTGTTGATACAGTGTGTGTGAAACTGTAGAGCACTTGCAGATTGAGTTTGTCAATGGGAGTCAGAGTCTCTGCATCCTGGCCCATACTATTATCAGTACAAATTCCCTGCAGATCCAGAGGAACTGCGACAATATTGTTACATTATTTAATACAGTAAATTATTTGTCACCCTTGATGTTGTCCCGAATAAAATGACTTGGAATTCAATGCTTAGTTGGATGATTTCGCTCTGAAGGCAAAAAAAAAACCTTTCAGATGAGAACCTCACAAACCAAATTGTAAAGTTACTCCAGGCTGTTTTATTTGTTCTCGGACTGTGCACAGCTCTGACAAGTCTGCATTTGAGTGGCACACTGACACAGTGGTTAGCACTGCTGTCTAATAGTACCAGGCACCCATGATTCATTCCCAACTTAGGTCACCAAGTATGCAGAGTCTGCATGTTCTCCCCGTGTCTGCGTGGGTTTCTTCCGGGTGCTCCAGTTTCCTCCCACAGATCGAAAGAGTGCTGATTAGTGCATTGGCCATGCTAAATTCTCCTTCGGTATTTCTGAGCAGGTGGGGGAAGTGTGGCAACTGGAGTTTTTTTCACAGTAATTTCATTGCAGTGTTAATGTAAGCCTACTTGTGACAATAAACAAATAAAGTTTGAACCTCATCCCTGTCCTTCATTAGAAAAGTTAGTCTTTATTCATAAAAACCCTACAGTGCAGAAAGAGGCCATTTGAGTCTGCTTCAACCACAATCCCACCTAGGCCCTACCCCCTTATCCCTGTATATTTACCCACTAATCTCTCTAACCAACACATCTCAGGACACTAAGGGGCAATTTTAGCATAGCCAATCAACCTAACCTATACATCTTTGGACTGTGGGAGGAAACCAGAGCACCCAGAGGAAACCCATGCAGACACAAGGAGAATGTGCAAACTCCACACAGGCAATGACCCAAACTGGGAATCAAAACCAGGCCCTTGGAATTCTGAAGCAGCAATGCTAACTACTTTGTTACAGTGCTGCCCTCGGTGCAGTAGTAATTGGACTTTAGAGCAGTAAATTCCATTATCATCAACCGGAAACCTGCTGTTGCCTTCAAACGTGCAGGCTAAATCCGATGGAAGAAATTATGCGCGATCAAGGGCCAGTAGTTTAAATAAGATTCAGTCTTAATTGATTTCCTTTGAATTGATTCATTTTTTTAATTAACCCCTTCTTCGTGAACTTTCTCAGCTTGAGGCTTTCTTTAATGCAATAATTACAGATTTTTTTCAATAATGGTATTGCAAATGTAACACCGTGAGCAGCAGCTGTAAACGGCAGAAACAAATTCTCCATTGGTTAGTGCAGCTGGGACATATTTCTGTAAGCATTTAACATTCTGTGAATGGTCAGGCAGCACAGTGATCAGTACAGCTGCCTCACAGCGACAGGGTCCCCTGTTCAATTCCTGCCTCGGGTTGCTGTTTGTGTGGAGTTTGTACGATTCCGCTGTCCCCCTGCCTCCGGTGTGGGTTTCCTCCGGCTGCTCTGATTTCCTCCCGCGTTACAAAGATGAACAGGTTGGGTTGATTGGCCACGCTAAATTGCCCCTTAGTATCAGAGGACCCAGCAGGATAAACATGTGGGGTTGTGGAGATAAGGCCTGAGTGGGATTGTTGTCAGTGCAGGCTTGAGGGGCTGAATGGCCACCTCCTGCACTGTAGAGATTCTATGGTTTGTGAAGAAAAGAGCTGAAGTTTCATTATATGTTTTCAGCATTTAATTAGTATTTCATTTTAAATGACCATCACATAAGGACACAGTGCAGGGTCAAACAGATCAGGTGATCTCAATTTTGATTATCGGTCTATGCTAAATCACCGGATCGCATCTCAGGAAAAGTCATGCATAGCTGGGTATAACAATAGTAACATTTTGTATTTTATGCACTTAATGTAAAAAAAATTCCCCAACTGGTAAAATGGGAATAAAGAGATTGGGAACTGTGACCCTGCAGAGCTCAGCTGAGGATATTGTTTCTGAGGAGAATGAAAGAGATGGTGGAGTTTGCCAGAAGGAATTCCAGATTAAAACTGTGGCTTGCTGAACAGCCTGCCACTAATATTGAGGCAAAGGGACAAGAAAATGAGCTTAATGCCGTCAGAAAAGGAGAGAAAGTTAAAGAAAAATGTACCAGAGTCACAGTTTAGCAGACGGGAAGATGATTCATAGAATCCCTACAGTACAGAAGAAGGTCATTCAGCCCATCATTGACCCTCCAAAACTGCATCCGACCCAGTCCAATCTCCCTGCTCTCTGCCTGTAACCTCACTCATTTTAACGTGGTTAATCCACCTAACCTTCAGACACGTTTTGGACACTCAGAGGCAATTCAGCATGACCAATCCATCTAACTGGCACAGAAGCATCCAGCAGAAACCCACACAGACACGGGGAGAATATGCAAACTCCACACAGACAATCACTCAAGGCCGGAATCAAACCCGGGTCCCTGGCGCTAACAACTGTGCCACCATACTGACCATTGAAACGTTGCTGATTGATGCTGAACCTGTTTTAGTGGGAAGTGATGGTAAAAGCAGCCATTGCAGATGGTCACTGTAGAAGTATCTAACGGGTGAATTCAGAATGTAATATGGAATGCAGGTCAGAATTCATCGTGTCAGAAGATACTTCATTTCCATTTCAAATTTGCATTTGCACTGAGGCAGGTTATTTCTGGTCAGGAATATGCAGGCGATGCACAAAGCATATCAAGCATCCAATTTCAAAAGCCATCCCATACATATGGTAATAGGCAGATTTCATTCAACCATGGCGAAATGTCTCAGAAACTTGCATTATTGCCCCTTAGTGTGATAGGCATATTTTTGGACAATTAAATCAGTAGACGCAATAATACATTAAATATTTATTGTTACCAAGGTAACAGCTACTGAAGTACTGACACTGAGACTGAAGCGTCTAAATTTCAGTCAACTAACTGATAATTCAGGCAAACATCTATCCACAGAATACATAACATGGAGATACCGGCATTGGACTGAGATAGGCACACTAAAAAGTCTCACAACCAGGTTAAAGTCTAATCGGTTTAATTTAGTAGCATGAGCTTTTGGAGCACTGCTGCTTCTTCAGTTGAGTGGATGAAGGGGCTGCACTCCAAAAGCTCGTGCTACCAAAAAAACCCGTTGGACTTTAACCTGGTGTTGCGAGACTTCTCACAGAACGCAGTACACGCTCAGCATCTCATTAGTGCAAAAGAGCACTTCGTGGCAGCTAGAGGTTGGGGAAAGTTCAGGAAGGGAGGCTTCCCTCTTAACTTAGCCGATAGATGGGGGGTATATAATGGTGAATGCATGGACGAGATGTTACAACCTTGCTCGGGCCAAGCATGTAAAATCCCGCCCGAGATTAACAGAGAATTCCATTCTGCGAGCCTCAGATGGGCGAGACAATAAAATTCCGGCCATGTTATGGTTGCAACAATACGTTCCTGACATTCTGTGTAAGGATGGTGAATGGTTATTTGCCATCATGTATTTGTTCTGTGGATGATGATGCATTCATCTCCGAAGGGCTTTGACATTGGCTGGATAAATTTGAGGATAAATGTTTTGACACAGGGATGCAAACCTTTTGGATTTTTTGCCCCTTGGGGCTGGGGATGCTCCAGCTAGTCTGAGATAGCTCGAGAGCCTTTAAGGGAAACAAGGGATATGGTAAGTGAGCAGGAAAGTGCAGTTGACGCATAAGATCAGCCGATCAGGTTCATAGGGGGATGTATGAGCTACTCACACTGCTTTCTTATGCTTTATGGTTGCTTAGTCTGAGTGAAATGATACTGTCAGCCCCTGTGCATCTCCCTGGGGGCTTAAGTCCACAAGTTGTACGATCATATTAACTGTGATATCGGACAAATAGAACTAAATAGGTGTGATTCTCTTATTTCGCAAACAACTGAACCCTGGTGACCAAGGACAATAACAATGGGACTAACATCTCTGCAGGACGCTTTCCTAGTGCTGTTGGGAGGAGTTTAAACTAATTTGGCAGGGGGAGGGGACACAGATTGTCTGTCGAATAACGGCCAGAATAATACAGCAAAACAAACAAGTCAGAATGAGTGCAGCTGTATCAAGCTTCAAGGGAGTAAGGCCAGGCTGGTTGACCTCTATTTTTAATACAATAAAAAGTTTTACAACGCCAGATTAAAGTCCAATAGGTTTATTTGGTAACAAACACCACTAGCTTTCGGAGCACTGCTCCTTCATCAGGTGAGTGGGAGTTCTGTTCACAAACAGGGCATATAAAGACACAAACTCAATTTACAGAATAATGATAAGAGTGTGAGTCTTTACAGCTAATCAAGTCTTAAAGGTACAGACAATGTGAGTGGAAAGAGCATTAAGCATAGGTTGGATAGATGTGTATTGTCTCCAGACAGGACTGTTAGTGAGATTATGCAAGTCCAGGCGAGTCATGGTGGTTACAGAGAGTGTGACGTGAACCCAAATTTCCTGTTGAGGCCGTTATCGTCACATCATCTCTATTTTAACACTAGGGGTATTGCAGGTAAAACGGATGAGTTGATGTTGATGGTTGGTATGTGGAAGCATGAGATAGTATCTGTCACAGAGGCATGGTTGAAGGAAGAACACGATTGGCAACTCAACATTCGAGATATAGAATCTTCAGGTGAGACGGGGAGGAGGTGAAAGAGGAGGAGGCATTACGTGAGTTAAGAGTCAGTAACTGCAGTAAAAAAAAATATCTTGGACGGGTCATTAAATAAACATTTGTGGGTAGAGTTTAGGAATAAAAAAGAGGCAGCCACATTGCTAGATGTTTATTATAAACCCCCAGATAGTCAGGGGGCATTGAAGAGCAAATATGTGCCTAGTTTGCGGATGTGTGTAAAACAATAAAAATGGAGTTATTCAATGAGGTGATTTCAATTTTCCCATTATTAACTGGGATGTACAAAATGTTAAGGGCTTGGATGGAGTAGATTTCTTGAAATGTGTACATCCTCCACATTTTTAAATTAATATGTGAAGGATTCAACAATACAAGGAGCTGTGCTGAATCTGATTTTAGGGAATGAAGCCAGACAGGTGATCGAGATAGTGCTGGGGGAGCATTGTAGTGATAGCAATCACAGCATGGTCTGGTTTAAGCTTGTTATAGACAAGGAAATAGATCAGCTGAAAAAAAAAAGTTTTGGATTGGGGCAGAGCAGATTTTAGTGAAATAAGACAGGATCTGACCAAGATGGACTGGGAACAGCTACTGACAGGAAACCTGCAGAAGAGCAGTGGGGGGCATTCAGAAGGAAAATAGGGAGCATGCAAGTCCAGCACATTCCCACTAGGGTAATAGGTAGAAATAACAAGCCCAGAGAACCATGGATGACCAGAGATATTCAGGAGGAAAAGAAAGACTTAAGTAGAACAAATCAGTGGAGGCATTAGTGAGGTGTAGGAAGTGCCAGGTGTAACTTAAGAAATAAATTAGGAATGCAAACAGAGAATATGAGAAAGTTCTGGCTGGTAAAAGTAGGGAAAATTGTAAGACGTTCTGTAAGTATATCAACGGAAAGAGAATAACCAGGGAAAGTATACGGTCCATTAGGGGCAAAGGAGGCAATCTGGGGATGCTGCCTGGGGTGGAAAATTGAAGTTATGAAGAGAGGTAGCATCAGTTTGGGTTGTTTTCGTTGGAGCAGAGAAGACTGAGGGGTGACCTGATCAAGGTGTACAAGATCATGTGAAACATGGACAGCGTGGATAAGGAGCAACTGTTTCTCTCAGTTGAACAGTCAGTTACAAGAGAACATAGGTTCAAGGTGAGGGGGGGAGATGTGAGGAAAAACTTTTTCGTCCAGAGGGTGGGTGAAGGTCTGCAATGTGCTGCTTGGGAGGGATGCCTTGCATCCTTTAAAAAGTATCTGGGTGAGCACTTGGCACATCATAATATTCAGGGCTATGGACCAAGTGCTGGCAAAATGGGATGAGGTGGGGGTTCAGGCATTTCTCATGTGTTGGTGCAGTCTTGATGGGCCGAAGGGTCTCTTCTGCACTGTATGATTCTATGGTTGTATGATTCTATGAAAATTGTTTCCATGTTTAGACCTGTAATACCCTCAGTCCAATAATAATATGTCAGTGCGCTCCTCCAGAAAGCACCATACAATAAGTATATGCAAATGTTTAATTTAACATTGTGAATGTAGCTCTTAAAAACATAAAGATCCTTAAAATGCAAACTTGAGGAAAACACAATTCATTCTTCATGATGTTGTGCTGCCATTTTTGAGATCTAATGGTATTGGTGTAAAATCATAGGCTGGCTTGATAGATTTTCAAAGTGCTAAGATCTCACACAGGATATTTATATCTTCATGGTTAATGTCTATACTTGTTAAAACAGGACAATGACCTTTCCAAATCTCTGAAGCTTTGCCTGTCTGTGATCCTGAACAAAAAGAACTACTGTGGCCGGATCACAGAAATTTGTGCCTTGTTATCGCTAAGGGACACTGCCGCAGGGACCAAACTCAAAGAGAACTATACAAAGGCCACCTGCATTTCATAAGTCAGGCCTGATCAGCCAGAGCCTATTCATCTGCTAGGACAAAGGATCCTGCAGACTTCTTTTCAAATCTTAATGATCAACAATCTCAGTGATCTGAACAAAGGAATACTCAAATTCTTTGTCAAAGTCAGATGGAGAAGTTGGAGTCATGTGACTGTAGCTGGTAGAACCACTTATATTGTCTTGCTGTACTGGAAATTCAGTCTGCCGTTTTCCCATCTTCAAGCAGCCTCACAGAAAAGGGGTTCTACTGAGATTGAATATCTGGCTCAATAACACCATTTCGACTTGAACTTCTGTTCTTTCACTTACAACACTGTTTATTTCCGTGTATGAAGTCGCTTTTACTGGAGAAGTGAATGATACTGTATTAGGTTTCAATATGTTAGGGTATGAGATCAGTAACCCCAAGATATATCCCAAATTAGACCAGACCCCGACTATTTGCTATTTTGGCATTAATGTGAGGATACAATGTTTCACTCCAGGGTGTGATTATATTGACACACTCAGAAGCTTTTCATGAAACAAACTTTATTTAACAATACATTTTAATTATAACAAATGAATTAGTTTAAATTTACTAATTGAACAATACTTAAGCATGAGAAGATAAGATTCTTAATTGCTAACTTACCCCTACAAGTGCTAATTTAAGCAGTATTCATCTTACAGACTTAAAATCCCTCTTTAAAGTCAGTTAGCAAGCACAGGCACATAGGTTTGTACTTACTAACAGTCCTAGATCTTTTTGAACATTTCTGGAGAAAGAGTGACAGAGAAACGCATCTGTCTTCTGCCAGCTCCAAACAGCAGCCATCAGAGAGAGAGAGAGAGAGAGAGAGAGGGTGGGTAACTCTGACTTCTTTTAGGATCAGGCAGAAAATTAACTGTTTTAAAATAAAAGAGGAATTGTCTATCTTCACTGCAAGCTTAGCTCCTCCCATTCACAAATGATTCTGTTAATCAATCTAATCAAACCCCTATTCTAAAACCCCAAGGAAAACCTAAGTAAACACAAATGCATTAGCTCTGCTTGAACAAACACACATTAGCTAAAATCAATCATTATCACGCATTCTCAACAATTGAGATACCTGTTGCCCAGACAAATTGGCATTGTGAAAAATAGAACTGAACTGTAAACATACACCTCTCGCAAGAAACATGATCAAAATATATTTCTTAAATGCACAGTGCCATCACAGCTTGCCGGCCTCTATGAAAGGACTGCTCATTGAACTCTGATTCCAGAGTCTAGACTCATGACACAATGGCCCTGATTTTACCGGCATGGCTGCTCCAAAATCAAGGCAGGTGAGACTCGCAAAACGGCATTTCCCATTGGTCTTGGGTGTGATCTTATGAGGCTCAGGCATCTATGCCAGTAAAATCAGGGCCAATAACTCTTTCCTGTGAAGCCTTTAGCTTGTAAATATTTATCTTCTGTACTGCTCTTTTACTGTGTGAGTATGATGTGACCATCTTCCCATGTTTGCTTGTGTGCAAATAAAATAACCACCTGACTTAACGCTATCACATGCTTGCCATGGGGATGTTTATGGAAATTAGATCATGCCAAAACCGAGGGGCTGGTAAATAGGTCATCGCTTTTAAAGAGGGAGGGAAATAAAGAGGACCTTTCTGTTTATGGATGGGTGGTGAGAGGAGAAAGCAGGATAGTTTAAATTAAATGCCCCTCCTTTCCATAACAGATTAGAAGGAATTCTTTCCTCCACTCACAATATGTAGAAACATTGTTTGTAATAAGCTGAGATTGTGTTTTTGAAAATTAATGCATAAATGGCAATACACCAATAATCTAATTAACCTTTATTTGTTCTGTGCTATTTTACAGGGGAGTAATAGGTAAACAAGGATACCAGTGCCAGGGTAAGAAATGGGTTTCCAATTATCTATGTTAAAAGTTATTGGTCTTTATAAGACATGCTGTTATTGTTCTCCACAGTTTCACTGTTCTTAGTTACCTGCACAGTGTTTTATGACAGATGTATGTTGAAATAGAAGGTAAACATGGAGTATAGGAGTGTATGGGGTAGTGTGTACTATCTAAAAGATGCACTGCAGCAATTCATCAAAGATCCTGAGACAGCACCTTCCAAACCCATGACCACTTCTATCTAGAAGGACAAGGACAGCACGTACATGGGAGCATGACCATCTGCAAGTTCCCCTCCAAGCCACTCACCATCCTGACTTGGAAATATATTGCTGTTCCTTCATGGTCGCTGGGTCAAAACCCTGGAATTCCTTGCTCAACAGCATTGTGGGTCAACATGGACTGCAATGTTTCAAGAAGGTAGCTTGCCACCACTTTCTCCAGGGCAACTAGGGATGGGTAATAAAAAGTGCTGGCCAGCCGGCCTAGACCATGTCCCACATTAATAAACAAAAATTAACAAATAAAAAATTTTTTAAAGCTGGAGTAGGCCATTCAGTCCCTCCAGCCTGCTCCACCATTTGATAAGATCATGGCTGATCTGATTGTGGCCTCAGGTCTCCTTTTTTGTGTACCCCCATACCCTCTTATCAATTAACTCATTCTTAAAAATATTCAATGAACGTTGGTCTCTGGAGAAGAGAATTACACGCTGACAAACAGCCCTTTGAGAGAAAAAGAGACCCTTTATTTTAAAAGGTATATCCCCTAGTTCTAGCCTCTCACATAGGGGAAATCATCCTCTCAGCATCTACCATGTCAAATTCTCTCAGGATTCAGTGGGCGGCATGGTGTCACATGCATTTAGTACTGTGCCATGGATCTGGTTTTAAATTTGACCTTGGGTCACTTGTCTGTGTGGAGTTTGTACATTTTCCTTATGTCTGTGTGGGTTTCCTCCCACAGTCCAAAGATGTGCGAGTTAGCTTGATTGACTATGCTAAATTGTTGCTTAGTACCAGAGAGATTAGCAGGCTAAATACGAGGGGTTACAGGGATAGGGCTTGGGTTGTGTTGGTGCAGATTTGATGAGCTGAATGGCCTCTTTCTGCACAGTAGGGATCCTATGAAATTCATACCTTTTGATAAGATCACATCTCATTCTTCGAAACATCAGAGATACTGGTCCAACATGTCCAACCTTTCCTCATAAGATAATCCCTTCAAGCATATGGCATCTGTAACAGGCTTCACAACCTTGCATGCCTCAATGGAAGTGTTTGCTGACAGAACTCTGGTTAAATGACTATTGTTCATGTCGTTGATGGGTTTGTTGGCTTTTAGCCCAGTGCCTTAAGGAGTTCTCTGCAATGCCAATAAAATAATTTCGGAGACATCATTCGCAAATAGTTTCAGCATTTATGCTTCTGTTTGATCAAATTGCTAAATTCTCCGACTCTTGAACCTTCCAGGGGTGATATTTGATAAACTGTTAATAATTGAGGATATATATTGTACCACAAGTAAATTATTCCTCAATTTGCTGTTACAGAATCAATAGTCTTGTGCGAGGTGAAGAGAGGTTAAAAGTTCTAAAGTTTAACAGGAAACAATTGGAAAGATCTGCTGCCTCAGACAAAATTCTTTATTGTTTTGTGCAGTTTTCCAATGACTTGATTTGATTTACTGTTGTCACATACATTAATATACAGTGAAAAGCATTGTTTCTTGTGAGCTATACAGACAAAATATGATCAGCCCATACATAGAGAAGGGAAGGAGAGAGTGTGGAATGCAGTGTTACAGTCATAGTTAGGCTGCAGAGAAAGATCAATTTAATACGAGGTAGGTCCAGTCAAAGATCTGATGGCAGCAAGGAAGAAGTTGTTCTTGAGTTGGTTGGTATGACATGGTGGCACAGTGGTTAGCACTGCTGCCTCACAGTACAAGGCACCTGGGTTTGCTTCTGGCTTCGGGTCACTGACTGTGTGGATTTTGCACATTCTTCTCTGTCTGCATGGGTTTCTCTGGGTGCTCCAGTTTCCTCCCACGGTCCAAGGATGTGTGGGTAAGGCTGATTGGCCATGTTAAATTGACACTGGTGATAGGGGTGTTAACAGGGGTAAATATATGGAGTTACTGGAATAGAGCTTGGATGGGAATGTGATCGATGCAAACATGATGGGTCAAATGACTTCCCTCTGCACTGTAAAGATTCTATGTGACCTCAGACTTTTGCATCTTCCTCCCAACAGTAGAAATTGGAAGAGTCCAGCACTGAGTGGGTCTTTGATTATGCTGGCTGCTTTTCCGAGGCATGTTACTTGAAACCCCCTGGCCAGAAGGTGGGGCTATCCTTACATAGCATACTGGGGGTGACTGTCACAAACTAGCTGTCATTATTCTGAGAGACAAACTAGCTGTCATTATTCTGTGCTGCTGGATGCTTTTTCCTGAGAGGGAGTGTAATTTTAAAACTCACCCTCGGGTGGGAATCACCCATCTGATCTTGAAATGTGTCCAGTGTTTAACCATTTTTGGGAATGTTTAAAATGCAGCTAGCTACTCAAGGCCATGGGTGAGAGGGAACTAGCTCATTTGGCCTGCAGGTGACGATGTCACAACATGGACCTCACAAAAATACATTAGGAAAATAGAAATGAAATCAGTAGCTCAGAGCAAATTAACCACTTGACATCAGTGAGACTAATGGATCACAGTTACTGCCACAGTGGGCAGAAAGGGATGTGTCATTGAATTAATCTATTTACAGTAGTCTGTTATCAGTCAACCAATTTTCCATTGACAGCCTTATGGACGAGGTTTTTTATATTTTAACGAATTAAACAGAAGGTTGGCAGGAAGCACTTAATTCACTATTTAGCCTGAGCAGTGCTTATGTACAATTGCTCCAATTACTAAATCAAGAAGAAGTTAGATATAACTCTTGGGGCTAAAGGGATCAAGGGATTTGAGGGTTTGGGAGGTGGGGGTGGGTGGGTAATAGGAGGGATCAGGAAATTGAATTATATGATCGGCCATGATGAAAAGGCAGGTTCAAAGGGCCAAATGGCCTACTCCTGCTTGTATTTTCTATGTTGCTAGATATTTTTTGAGAGAAAAGGATGCCTGCTACTGTTTACAGAGAATCAGGAAATCTAAAGAGACTGATTAACAAAGATTGCTTTTGAACTTTTCACGGGTTTTTTTTATGAAAAGCTTCTTAGTGTGTCAATATAATCACACCCTGGAATGAAAGAGAGACTGATTCACAAAGGTTGCTTTTGAACATTTCAAAATGTTTTTTTTTTTGGCTTTGCACAGACAATTGATATTGAGAAGTTGACTCAAGATCTGAGATGTGTTGATAAACATTGACCAGTGTTAATAAGTCATTCACTCTGTTGATGTGTTATCAACTTGCGCAGCAGCAAAATTCTCTTTCCAATTTGGCTGTCATTGTGATCAGTGCATGAAAACCACCCTATGATTCACAGTGTGTGCACTACCCTTCTGCTTCAAGGAGCACAGAAGTAAAAACATTGAATTGCCTAGAAAATACAGTATTTAGAACAAAGGACAGCACAGGAACAGGCACATCAGCCCCCTAAACTTGTGCCAATCCTGATGTCCGAACTAATTGAAATTAAGCCTTCTGCTTTTACTTTATTCCCTCTATTCCCTCCCTATTCCTGTACCCATCCAGATGACTCTTAAATGTTCTTAATGTGCCTGCTTCCATTACCTCCTCTGACAGTATGTTCCAGACACCCACCACTCTTTGTGTGAAAAAGTTCCCTTGCGCATCTCCCTTAAACTTTCTCCCTCTCACCTTGAATGTGTGTCCCCTTGTAATTGACACTTAGACCCTGGGAAAAGCCTCTGACTATCCATTCTGTCTATGCCTGTCATAATTTTGTATCAGGTCTCCCCTGAGCCTCTGTCTTTCCAGTGAAAGCAATCCTAGTTTATTCAACCTTGCCTCATAGACAACGCCCATGAAACATACTGGTGAACCTTCTGTGTATTCTCTCCAAAGCTTCCAGGTCCTTCTGGTCATGTGATGATCAGAACTACACGCAATACTCCAAATACGGCCTACCAAGGTTCTATACAGCTGCAACGTGACTTGCCAACTATTGTACTCAGTGCCCTAGCTAATGAAGGCAAAGATGTCATATGCCTTCTTTAGTTACCTTGGTCATCTGTGTTGGTGATTATTTGGTGGAGTGTGAAAGACTTTATTAATATTGTTTTTGCATTCCGCAATGCTGCACTTTTAAAAGTTATGAAGATCTACAAAGTAGCATCATGTTGAAAAGTGAATAGACAGTAAATCAGGAATGAATCTGGTGGGTGGCACAGTGGTTAGCACTGATGTCTCACAGTGCCAGGAACCCAAGTTCAATTCCCGGTTTGGATCACTGTCTGTATGGAGTTTATGCATTCTCCCTGTGTCTGTGTGGGTTTCCTCCGGATGCTCCAATTTTCTCCCAAAGTCTTCAGATATGTGGGTTAGAAGGGAATGGCTGTGCTAAATTGCCCCTTAGAGTCCAGGGTTCTACCTAGAGTAAATGCATGGGGTTATGGGGAAAGGGCATGGGTGGCATTGTGGTTAGTGCAGACTCGATGGGCTGATTGGCCTCCTTCTGCACTGCATGATTCTATGAATGATTATGGCTAGACTTATAAACTGGTGTTAGGACATCAAAGGCTCAGGTCACATTATTCAACTTATGATGTTAGTTCCTCAAGTCAGCTAGAAAGTGCAAATTTCCAGAGCAAACTTTGTTCTGGGGGGTGTGGGGGGTGTGGGGGTGGTGGAGGTGTGTGTGTGTGTGGTGTGTGTGTGGGGGGGGGGTGGTGGGGGGGGTCAAATCCTATTTGTGCTACTGGTTGTATTCAGTTGCATTTGTCCCACAGATTAACATTGATGCTCACACAATTTATTAACTTTACATATCAAAAGAAAGAAATAAATTGCCAAGAGAGTAAATGTAATGAAACTTTGACAATTTTAATCTATGGATTTGGTTGCTGGTTTTTTGCACACTGTGATTAGTATTCATAGAGTTTTAAACTGATAGTGAACTAAAGCTTTCTACTGATTTGCATTTACAGTCTGTACCTGTGTGGTGCACAAACGATGTCATGAACTCATCATAACCAAGTGTGCTGGTTTGAAGAAGCAAGAAGCACAAGATGAGGTATATATTTCATCTGATGGAATTGCACCACTGTTTCCTAGCAACCTTGAGCTTCTCGACCTGCTTGCAGCCTTTGATACAGCTGACCATGCCATCCTCCTCCAAAATCTCTCAACCATCTTCCAGGGGGTCTGCCTGCTTGGATCCTTATCTATCTAATCATTGACAGGAATTTACCTGCAATAACTTCACTTCCACATAAGCTTCATTCTCTCTGGTGTCTCCATGTTAGTTCATATTAAGATAGTAGATCTCACTAACTTTGGACCATGACAAAATGTGGCAACATGCTCATAGAGTGTAGAGTGAGTGTAGCTGACCAGTGAACCAACTGAGACCTTATAAAATCTCAACAATGAACAAAAAGTACATCAGAGTGCATTTAATGCTGTCGACATTTGTGTACTACCCATCATTAGCAGCACAGGGCAGCATGGTGGCACAGTGGTTAGCACAGCTGCCTCACAGCGCCAGGGACTCAGGTTCAATTCTGACTTGGGGTCACTGCCTGTGTGGAGTTTGTATATTCTCCATGTGTCTGTGTGGGTTTCCTCTGGGTGCTCCAGTTTACATCATGCTCCAGTTTCCTCTCATAGTCCAGTGATGTGCACGTTAAGTTGATTGGCCATGCTAAATTGCCCTTTAATGTCAGGGAGATTAACAGAGTAAATATGAGGGGTTACGGGAATAGGGCCTTGGTAGGATTGTAGTTGGTGTGGACTCAATGAGCCGAATGGCCTCCCTCTGTCCTGTAGGGATTCTGTGATCAAGTTCCGGATAGTGCAGTTCTGTCATTCCTACAATTGTTATGTGTCTGAGTGTCTGAAACCAGCTCAAAATAATTGCCTGAAGTGCATCTGTTCTATTTGTTTTCTGCATAGGTGGGCTCCCAGCGCTTCAGTGTCAACATGCCTCATAAGTTTAGCATTCACAATTTCAAAGTACCCACGTTCTGTGATCACTGCGGCTCTTTGCTCTGGGGATTGATGAAACAAGGATTACAATGCAAAGGTAAGAAATCCACAGTCACTTCCCCTTTTCGTGAATGACTTCAAGTAGCAAAGATGCAAAAAAAATGTCAAATGTTGATCATTTAATAAAATTTTCACCGAGTAACACTTTAATCAGCACTATCTGCTCTTGGAAGAGGTCAGTGAATCTGAAGAGTGAAAAACTTACATTTGTACAGCGCCTTTCACTACCTCTGGATGTCCCAAATTGTTTTACAGGTGATGCAGTACTTTCTAAAGTGTGGTCACAGTGGTGATGTATGAAATGCACAGATCAATTTGCACGTTCCTATGAGCAGCATATGACAGTGAGCAGAGACTCTGTTTTAGTAGTGTAGGCTGGGGGAGAACTCTGATGTGCTTCTTCTCAGTGGTGTCCTGGGACCTTCTTGCCCACGTAACAGATGAGATCTCGGATAAATGTCTTATCACAAAGATGGATTCTGACTTTGCATTTTCTTTATTTCTGGTTTGTGGAGCTACATGTGAGATGGTGTATTGCGTGGCGATATGAAATGCGATTTAAAAGCATAACAAAGAAATTTCACCCTCATTAAGTAGTCTCACAACACCAGGTTAAAGTCCAACACCTTATTTGATAGCACAAACTTTCAGAATGCTGCCCCTTCATTAGATAAGTGCAGGATTTGTTTCACAAACAGGGCTCGTACAGACACAAACTCACCCACATTAAGCAGCACAGTAACACATGCCAGCTGGAAAATCAAGCAGTGATAGGCCTCAACTCTAGTCTACCAGAATTGTCCATACTCCACAATTACCCTGGGAAAAAATTGTACATTCTTTTCAACCTTGCCAACAATCTCCTTAAAAACTGGTCCCCCCAGCCATCCCTCCACCTTCACTTCCAAAAATTGAGTTGTTTAGTGGTAAGATTGAGACCACATTCTCAGCTGCCTCTGCCAAGTATCTCCTCAAACATTCTTTGCCCTAGTTTTGAATCTGCATCATCTTCAGTTTCTCTTCTAACCATCACCTAGTCCTTGCCCATAAAATCCACAATTTATTCCCGTGACCTCATTCTCACTAAACTTCTTATCATCCAACTTTTCTTCCTGATCTCGATTTTCATTGATATTCTGAACAGTTCCTTAGGAACATTTCTCCCTGCTTTCCAATCTGACACAGTCAAACCCCTCCTCAAAAAAAAACTCACCTTAGATCCCTTTGCTTTTTGCAATTTCCATGCCTGACCTTTCTCTCTAAAATCTGGAAATGTGTGCTCATCTTCCAAATTTGTGCATATTTCAGCAAACTCATGTTTGATCCTTAGAAGTGGCAACAGAGGTGGAAAAGGTGGTGCAGAAAGCATATGGCATTTTTGCTTTCATTGGCCGGGGCATCAAGTTTAATAATTGGCAAATTATATTGCAGTTATATAAGACATTGGTTAGGCCACATTTGGAATACTGTATCCAGTTCTGATTGCCACAGTACCAGAAGGATATGGATGCCTTGGAGGGAATACAGGAAAAAAAAAATTACCAGTATGTTGCCTGGTATGGAGAGTATTAGCTATGAAGAGAGATTGAATAAACTGGGATTATTCTCCTTGGAAAGACTGAGGCTGAAGGGTGACCTTATAGAAGTTTATAAAACTGAGGGGCATAGAAAGGTTCCCCAGGGCAGAAATGACATTCATAAGGGGGCACAAGTTCAAGATGAGGGAAAGGTTCAGTGGAGATATGCAAGTTTTCCACACACAGGGTGGTGGGGCCTGGAATGCACAAGTGAGGTGGTTGATGCAAACACATTAGTGACATTTAAGACTTACCTGGATAGGCACACAAACAGGCTGGGGATTTTGGGATACAGGTGGTTGGTCTAGGTAGGACAACATGATCGGTACAAGTTGATGGGCCAAAGGGCCTGTTCCTGTGCTGAACTGTTCTTTGTTCTTGACTTCTGTTCTGCCGCAGCATTGAAATGGTCCTAAACAAAGTCACAATTACATCCTCTGCGACTGTAACCATGATGTATTATTCTTTGCTGACCTCTCTGAAACACGGTGGGTCGTATCTACTTCTCCCAACATCTTTTTTCCATTGTGCACTTCATTGGGATAGCCCTAAATTGATCCAATTTATTTTCCCATCTTTTCACCTTCAGCTACGGAGTCTCCCATGATCTATCCTTGCCCCTCTCATTTTTGTATCTCCATCCTGTCTCTTGACAACATAATCCATAGACATGAAGTCTGTAAGACCATAACAGGTAGGATTAGAGATAGGCCATTCAACCCATCACGTCTGCCTGACCATTCAATGATATCATGACAGATCTGATATAATCGTCAACTCCACTTTCCTGCTTTATTCCCATAATTCTTGATTCCCTTATTGAGTGAAAATCTATCTAGCTCTGCCTTGAATATAGTCAATAATTCCACCTTTACAGCCCTCTGCAGTAAAGAATTCCACAGATTCACTCCCATTGGAGAAGTTTCTCCTCATTTCTGCCTTAAATGGACGACCTCTTACTCTGAGATTATGCCCTCTGGCCCACAAGGAAAACAACTTCTCACCATCTACCTGTCAAGTCCCTTGAGAATCTTATGTCTTAGTAAGTTTGCATCTCTTTCTTCTAAACTCCAATGAGTATAGGCCCAATCTACTCAACCTCTCCTCATAAGAAAATCCTCTCATACTTAGATCAACTTAGTGAAACTTTTCTGACTTCCAATGCCAACATTAAGGGCATTTAAATGGTCATTGGATAAACATGTGGATGATATTGGCATAGCGTAGGTTAGATGGGCTTTAGATTGGCTTCACAGGTCGGTGCAACATTGAGGGCCAAAGGGCCTGTATTACGCTGTAATGTTCTATCTGTAGTATATCTTTCCTTAGGTAAAGCTGTTCACAGTATTCTAGGTATGGTCTAACCAGCGCTTTACATCGATTTAACAAGACTTTTCTACTTTATACTCCATTCCCTTTGAAATAAGATGAACGTTTGTCTTCCCTATTACCTTCTGAACTTTCATGCTAGCTTTTTATGACTTATGCATGAGGACCCTCAAATACATCTGTGCTTCAGTTTTCTGCCATCTTTTTCCATTGAAACAATATTCAGCTCCTTTATTCTTCCTATCAAAGTACATTACTTCACATTTTCTTACATTACACTCCATTTGCTAATTACTTCGCACTCACTTTCCCACTCATCTGTCTGTATCTCTCTTTTGACTCTTTGGGTGGGATTTCCCCATCGCACCTATCATAGGAATCGTAGTGGCTGGGATACAGATCATGCAAAGGCCTGTTGACTGCGCGTAGGATTTTCCAATCTTGGGGCAAATGCAGCCAGACAATCCCACCCTTAGTTTCATCCTCATGCATTGCCTTCCCATCTATTTTTGTCACTCACAAACTTGGCAATAGTACATTAACTTCCCTTGCCTAAGTCATTCATATATTTTGTAAATAATTGTGACCCCAGGACTGATCCCAAATGACATTCCAGTAGTTACACGTTTGCCAACCTGAAAATGCCCCACCTTAGTCAGTTGCCGTATATACCTTGCCAACACCCAACTCAACTAATTTACCACCTCTTTTGACCATTCCAGTGGCGTAGACTATCAAACCTAGTTGTAGGTGAATCATAAATTCCTTCAGTTAAACATTCAAACAACTAAAATCATTATGAGCAGAACAAAAGTCTGCAGATGCTGGACATCTAAAGTGAAAACAGAAAATATTAGAAATACTCAGCAACTCAGGCAACATCTGCATAGAGAGAAAAACAGAGTGAAAGTTTCAAGTCAGTAACTTTTCTCAAGATATAAAAAGAGATGTAAAAGGTTTTTACCAAATGCAAAATCATGGAAAGAGGACAGTTGGAGAAAGAAAAAATGATATGGTGGAAAGCAGGAGTCATTAAATGAGATGAGCAAAGCTATTATCTTTATGAATGTTTGGGTGAGTGCCAAGATTGGATAAATCACTTAGACCATAGCAAGCAAAGTTTATACAGCTGTAGAAGGGAGAATCATCTCTATTACTTTCTAATAATTGCTGTTTCATTGAAGAGATTTTTTTCACCATTTGTGTGTTTATTTTGCTCAAGATTAAATGGTCTGCAGTGCGTGAAAGCTTCTGACTGTGATTGACAGCTTTATGAGAAGATGAGAGGGTCGATGTATTTAAATGGGAATGTTGAATGGCTTGTTTTTGGTTGATGTCTGTGTTCATGACTCCTGTGAGAGGCTGTGAACCATTTCTCATCAATGAAGGGAACCAACTCCACCACAACTGCAGGGAGGGTGGGGTTTGTATCACCTAGTCCTGGAATGGAGCCAGGGCAGGAGTGCTACATGTGAGTGGGTTGGCTGGCTACCCACACCCTAATCCACATTGGTAGAGATTGCAGGAAACGGGATTAGGGTGGGGATCCAAGAAAAGGATTCAATTGCCATTTTTATGTGCCTCTAGAGTCAGCCTGATGAAGCGAAAACACAGGTCCATAATCTTCACAACAATTTCAACTTCACCCAGCATTGTTTCAGGTTGGAAAAACACGTTTACAATCTTGGTGCCTTCCTCAGCCTAAATTGAGCCCATATCTTTCCCAAATATCAGCTAATTCCATCTCAATAAAATGTTCTGCCCCAACTTCAGCGCATCTAGTCTTTTGTCGATTGTAGACTTGACTTTTCCAAAGGCCTGCTGCTTGGCCTCGCATTCCCCGTCCTCTGTAAATATAAGCGCATGCAAAATACTGCTGATCTTATCCTAACACACCACTTCCTAATCGTGTATTACCCCTGTGAACGGTGACCTGCACTGTCTCTCAGACCAGCGTATTCAATTTAAAATTCTTACTCTTGTGTTTCAATCTCTGCCCTCCTTTCCTTGCTGCTCTGATAGTGCATTGCAGCAAATTGTTCATCCGATCCTAGCTGTCTGTGCAACAGCTGCTCACGTAACGCCCGCAGCCAACTGAGCCCCATGTCCTGGAAGTGCACCCCTAAACTGCTTCAAATCTACACTCCTTCCTTTTTCTTAGAAGATCCCATCCTTTAAAACCCATCTAAGCTTTTGACAATCTTTTCTGTTACCTCTCTTCCTTTGGCCCAGCATCTACTTTTGTCTGATTACTCTTCTGCTGTTCTTCTTGGGATTTTTTCAGTGGTAAATGTGCCATACAAGTGCAACCAATGATTATTACTCTTGTGTTATATTGTGTGAGTGAGTGTAATATATCTATATCGCTACATGGGGATTGTGAGAAGGCTCACAGATGTGGGAACTAAAGTTAATAATGGACATGGCAGAACATTTTCATAAATTCCACATGCAATATGTTCTCACACTCAGTAAATAAATGAAAATGTAGCTCAATTGGTACTATGTTTCAGGAGCTGTGAATTTTAAGTTGATATTAAAATCTCTGAGGGGAAAAATTAATTTTTGCACTGTATTAGTGGCTCTTGTTTCCTGCAGGTGGCACTGTGTGACATAGTTGACTTGTCTGATGATTGGTTGCCTTTTGGAGGCAAAAATGTCTGAGAATAAACCTGTGTTTTCAGATTACACTTCAGCCAGCAAGATATCAGTAATTCTGTACATTCCATACCACAAAACAATTGACATAATCCTTCACTGGAAAGAAGTTACTAAATCTTTGAAAAATACCCAAATGTTTTTCCTTCCGCAATAGGTGTTCAGTTCGAATTTCTATCAATACCTGTGGGATTTAGGAACTAGGGAAGACTATCCCTCGTGTAAGGTTTCAGCTTGCCCCACTTACACCACCTCTTCAGTGAAGGCAAAACTTGTGTTTCCAGTTCATTGAGCCCCAAAGAGTTGGAATCAAGAGAGCGTGTATAGGACCTGTGATGGGAGCTGAAAGTATTGATTTCATTATTTATCTGGAGAAAATTGTGGTTCGTTCACAAATTTCTATTTAAACATTTCATCACCAAGATTTCTACCCCAATCGGGACAGATTTTCATTGTTGAAACATGAGAATTAGTAACGGGAGTCAGCCACATGGCCCCTTGAACCTGCTTCACCATAGCTCACAGCTGGCTTTGGATTTGTTTCACCACCCTACTGATGTCCTCATATTCTTTGATTCCCCGAGATACCTCAGAATCTATCAATCACAAATTTAAATGCACTCAGTGACTGGATATTTTTGCCCCATCTAGGGTAGAGGATTTCAAACATTTACAACCCCTCTGATTGAAGAAATCTGCACTCAGTGGTTATTCCATTATCTGGGGCCTTAGTTTCAATAAGAGTAAACAGGTGTTCGGCACCTTCTAGAACACTCTCAGATACTTTGTTTCAAATAAGATCGTCTCTCATTTGATTTGATTTATTATTATTATGCACGTACAAATATACAGGCGGTGGCCCTAGTGAAATTAATCCAGAAACACAGTTAATATTCTGGGGACCAGGGTTTGAATCCTGCCATGGCAGATGGTAGAATTTGAATTCAATAAAAAAAAAAGGAATTAAAAATCTACTGATGAAACTATTGTCAATTGTTGGGAAAAAAGACCCATCTGGTTTACCAATTTCCTTTAGGGAAGGAAATTTGCTGTCCTTACCTGGTCTGGCCTACAAGTGACTTTAGAGCCACAGCAATGTGTTGACTGTCAAATGTCCTCAGGCAACCAGGGATGGGCAATAATTGCTGGCCAGTCGGTGATACTCATGTCCCACAAATGAATTAAAAAAGTATTGTTTCTTGCGCACTATACAAAAAAGGCATACCATAAATAGAGAAGGAAAGGAGAGGGTGTTACAGCCATAGCTGGGATGTAGAGAATGACCAACTTAATACAATATCTTACCTAAACTTGAGACAGTCTGGGCAAATTCAACACACCTTGTCTTCATAGGATAATTCTGTCATTCCAGGAATTAACAAGTGAATCTATTAAAAAAAATTTAGTCCATTCTCCAAGTTACAAAGGCAATCTGCAGAGTCCTTGGCTTGCTCCAAAAGCCTTCAAAATTCAAATTGAATCCAATTCATTGTCCCCACAGGAGGGACGTACAAGATGCAAGCTGACAAGAAAAGGCATTGCATCTCATCTTGGGCTTGATCTAACACTTGGGCGAGGGTTTCACTGTCACACCCACCACAGGAAATTGGACTAGGCTAAGAGTGGACCATGGAAAGGTCCATTGACCTTGGGTGGGATTTTATGGTTTTAGGATGAGTGAGGCTGTAAAATCCCCCCACCCCTGATCTTAACCAAAAGGCTGAATCAACAAGTGAACCTTGGTTGCACCAATTCTACAACTAAGACATCCTTAGGTGTGGAGACCGGAACTGTATGGGTTTTCCTGTAATCTGGACATGCAGTCTCAGTGGTTATTATTGTAATCTGGAAATATTATCTCCATAGTCCCTCTGGTAGGTGAAACACCTCTGTAAGTATTTAAATCCAATATTGGCTCCCCAAGAGCACAGGTAGGGATGCAAACTTTTAACTTTTAAGACCAAAATAACGAAAAGTGCAAGTAAAATTAGACTTACTGACATCTTCCAGCAGTGATTGCAAACTTTATGAATTACCCAAGTGTTGTAAGGTAAAAAATAGTTGTCAGTGATACTTTTCGCTGGAGTGATGATATTGGCAATTCCCCAGTGCAGACACAAAACATGTTTTTTCCTTTTCCCCAAGGGTTAAAATAACAGTTTAATGCAATGAAAATCTCCTTCGCAAAGAAGTGAGGGGTGGGAGAATCGAACTGGTTAATTCCAGCTTTGTTTTCAAAAGCTGTTGTTCATTTTTTAAAACAATGCAGGAACTGATCTGTATTTTCAAAAGCTGTTGTTCATTTTTTAAAACAATGCAGGAACTGATCTGTATTAAGAATTAAGGCCTCATAGCGCCAGGAACCCGGATTCAATTCCCAGCTCAGATCACTTGTCAGTGCAGAGTCTGCACATTCTCCCTGTGTCTGCGTGGATTTCTTCCGGGTGTTTCTGGTTTTCCTCCATTTCCAAAACCCACGCTGGTTAGGTGCATTGGCAATACTAAACTCTCTCTGTGTACCCGAACAGGCACTGGAGTGTGGCAACTAGGGGATTTTCACAATAACTTCATTGCAGTGTTAACGTAAGCCTATTTGTGACAAAAATAAATAACTTTAAAAACTTAAAAAAAAATGTAACCCAGTGTCAGATCATGCCAACTCTTGTCAAAGAGTCAAATTAACTTTTACTTTACCATTGTGATATCATAGAATCCTTACAATGTCAAAGGAGGCTATTCGGCCCATTGAATCTGCACCAACTCTCTGCCAGAGCATCTTATTCAGGCTCTATCCCTGTAACCCCAGGTATTTACCCCAGTAATCCTTCTAACTCTCACAACTTGGGACACTCTTATGGCCAGTCAGCCTATACATCTTTGGACTGAGGGAGGAAACTGGAGGCACCTGAAGGGTAAATCTGAAGAAATTGTAGCAATGCCCATCTGACATGTTGGACAAGATTTTACAATCTCACTCATCCTGAAACCGTAAAATCCCGTCCAAGGACAATGGACTTTTCTGTTGTCTGCCCCACGCCCACTCCAATTCCCATGGCGGGCAGGGTAGTAAGATTCCAGCTGTGGTCACTGCCGATAACATTTACAAATAAAAAGTACAGGTTAAAAACTGCTGATAAAATGACTACCCTGAGCCATGGCCAACTCGTGTCATTATTCAATGTGCTGTTATAGAAATAATGCAACATTTTAGAGAAGTTTTTTTTGTCATCAACTATTTCATTTGCTGTGTCACTTCTCAACGACAATGAAGTATATATCACAGCAGGAAAAGGAATGCATGATTCCATCTAATGGTGTCTTTGAATGTTACATTTATTTTTAAAGGAATAGAGATAATATAAGGCTTGACCTTGGTAATTTTCCATCTGTTACTTGACAATCTTGAAACCGTTTTTCTGTTCAGTAACTTGAATAAAAGAAATAACATTGTAATAATACATAAAAAGTACATGACAAATGTACGTTTTTGTGTATATGGATGTATTAAAGTAGATGAATGGGCCAAAACTGACAACCAAATAAATAAACTTATTTATTTAGTTAAATAAATTAACTAAATTTATTTAGTTAATAAATTAGTTAATTTATTAACTAAGAACTATTAATTTCTTAGTTAATAAATTAATTAAGAATTTATTAACTTAATTAATTCAGTTAATAATTAACTGAATTAACTGAGTCTTATTCAGTTAATATCTGGGGTTCAATATTACTTTCACTTGCTGAGGGATTAGTTCCTGCCCCTTTGTAATTTTACCAGCAGCAAGGTGGTGGCTGGTCCACTCACTATTGAGGCCTTAAACGGGCAAAAATGTGGGCCACACATTTGGCCAACAGGCTTCTCTGAGCTAAGTTGTTAACCTCACAGGTTCTCCTACATTTGCCACTCTCCATTTCCCCCCACCCCTCTCAATCCCACCTCCTCGCCCAGCCCCCTCGCAAGGACCTAGCATACTCCCTACAATGAGTTGTGAAAGAGCACAGATCGCCTTATGAAGCCCCGCGAGCTGTACCGGCTGTGTCTCCCAGGAGGGCTGCCAGCACCGGAAAGTTGCCAGCCTCTGACTGGCTGGCAGCTCTCCTGAGGCAGGACATCCTGTCACCGTGAGCAGGAGAAAGTGCCACGTCCAGCCGACTAAACACCAGTTTGGTGTGAAAAGGGATTGTGGTACAGCTGCCCTTCACCTGGGTAGCAGCCGCCGGACTTGTTAGCCAGGGGGCTGGATTCACGGCAATCTGGAAAACCCAAACCTCAAGTTGGGTGAGAAGGTCAAGTTCAGGCTGCACCGTGAAGCAAGCCAACTTCCCTCAATAGAAACCCATCCATCCGTGCAACACGGAAAGGTGTTGGGAAAAGCTTTAGAAAACTAAACAAGAGTGTTTTTATAAATAGACTATCATGTAATATTATCCATCTTGCTTACAGAAATGTCATTCATGATGGATAACTATCACTGTTGAGATCATGTTCTTTGCATGTGACACCAACAATAAAAAGGAAACTTGGCTGCTGTACATTAAAAAGGTTGAAATTAAAATTAATGACAGTCCTGTCTTTCAAACGGCTTGAGCTCGTAGCAAAAAACCTCTCCGCCTCTCTATCCCTCTTTAATATGCTCCTGAAAAACTACCTCTTTGACCAAGCTTTTGGTCAGCTGTCCCTAGCGTGTGACTTGGTGCCATAATTTGTCTGAATACAGCTCCTGTGAAGTACGTTGGAATGTTTTACTAATCTTGGTTATTGCAGAAAGGAAATAAAACTAGAATATAGCAACAGAAGAAATTGGAGAAAGGAGTAGACCATGCAACCAGTGAAGTCTACTCCCTTAATTAATGTGATCAGATCTTTTTGCCTTAATCGCACTTGCCGCTCCCCATGTTTCTTTGGGCAGAATCTTGTGGGGGTGACAGCGGTCTTAGCCATCTGCAGAGTCAAACAGAGCCCCATCTCCAATGTTAGACCAGCGGCAGGCGGGAGTAGCTGGGCAGAACATGGTCCATGGGCCTTCCTGCCACAGACTCAATCAGGATTTGCCCACTCAGAGCTTCCTGGTCAGTCAGAGGTGTCACCCACAGAGGCACCCACCTGAGACCTTGGATTGTCGCTGAATACTGTGCCAGAGGTGAGTCATAGCAGATTGGATGCATGAGGTGCGGGTGGGGAAGCCACAATTAAAGAAGGATCGTTAGCAGGAAGGGGAGTGATGGCTTTCATCCAGGCCGGGGACTCACCTACTCATGGCCTTTGAATGAAAGACAAGCTCCCGCCACATGCCCATCACCCCCACCTCCATGACGTCCAAGAGCAAGTCTGCACAGATCTGCTTGTTGTGTTCTCTGCACGCAAAGCCCCCTAGCGACAGCAGGATGAGGCCCTTATTTAAAGTTTATTTGTTATCATTATCACAAATAGACTTACATTAACGTTGCAATGAAGTTATTGTGAAAATCCCTCAGTCGCCACACTCTGGTGCCTGTTCGGATACACTGAGGGAGAATTTAGCGTGGCTCATACACCTAACCAGCATGTCTTTCGAAACGTGGGAGGAAACCAGTACACCTGGAGGAAACCCACGCAGACATGGGAAGAACGTGCAGACTCCACACAGACTGTGACCCAAGCCAGGAATCGAACCTGGGTCATTGACGCTATGAAGCGGCGGTGCTAACCCATTGTGCCACCGTGCCACTGGGGGCATGAATTAGGAGATAAGCGGAACATGGTGCAAACAGGCCTTCCTGCCGTTGACTTAATCAGGGTGAAGGTGGGAAGATGGCAGGATCACAAACTGCGCACTACCCCCCTCCCTCTCCCCACCCTATGGGGGAGAACACAAGATTCCGCTCCTTATTTCCTGAGAGACCAAGAATTAATCCGTCAGCGTGAACAAGGGCAGGGCTGTACCAATGTCTCCCACTAGATGGCAGAACAATCAAATATGTGCAGATTGTTTTATCCGGACGTTCACAAGGTCATGAAAATTTCAACATGGATGTAGAGGAGATTTGTTCTATGGGCAAATAATTCGGTGTTGACAGCTGAGTATATCAATGAAGAGGAGCAATGAAGCAGGGGAAGAAAAATAAGTGTGTCCCGTGAGAAGCTTAAATGATACTTTTGACTGGTGAAAGACAACAATTCTCTGAACTGAATGTGCAAACGGCCCTTTAAAATGTGGAGAAGGTCGGAGATAGGATTGGAATGGAATGATTGTCAAAAATAGAGCTGTTAACAAAGTGAAGTTGTGCCATTACGTTTACAGGGTAATAAAATTGCACTGAATTGTCAGCTGTCAGGGGAGAAGAGGAGGTGACAAGAGGCAAAATTTGCTGAAATTAGGAATGATTTTAAGGTGAGAGGGGAGAGATACAAAAGGATCCAGAGGGGCAATTTTTTTTTCACACAGCTGGTCGTGAGTGCCTGGAACAAGCTGCCAGAGGTAGGAGTAGAGGTGTCTCTGTGTTTCTGTGAAAAGTGTCCAGTTACACGTGTCAGATGGGTATGGAGGGATATGGGCCAAACGTGAGCAACTGGGACTAAGTTTAGTCGTTAGAAAAAACGGGCATCGTGGACAAGATAGGCCAAAGCGCCTATTTCCATGCTGTAAACCTCTATGACTCTATCAGCAAAACAACATAACCACTGGTTTCTGATGTTAATCAGCAACTTAAGACGCAGAGGTGGATAGAGAGCTGTTGAGGCAAGTTAGGAGAGTCTGCAGAGCATTCTGATATTGAAAAATCACTTGGCGTTTTGAGCATTGGGATCAAGTTAAGGCCATCCAGAAAGAATGGGTGAAAATGCAGCTTATTCGAGATGGCTTCTTCTCGATATAACATTCAAACACCGGAGCAGATGTTATCTCCGATTCAGGCACTCGATAACATTTGGATCGAGTCTTTTTGAGACCATCCTCATTGTCTCCAGCTGGGAGCTCCTTTTACAACAGGGCTCCAGAGACCCGAACCCGCAGCCTCAGGAGCTAGAGGTTGACTTCTGCAGAGCATCTGCTCTACATTTTCCCCATTTTCACCTCTTAAGTCTTTGGGCATCCCATGTGTTGTGCCACCCACAATGAACACCATCCCCCCCAACCATTGGAACAAGGCAGAGCCCCTCCCAGAGTTTATTTTTAGTCTGCAGTGAATGAGTGAATCCATGGGTGCGTGAGTGAGTGAGTGAGGTGGTCGGAGTGGATGAGCAGCGGGGTGGGAGTGGCTGAGTGAGTGAGAGAGAGACAAGGGGTGCATTAAGGAGTGCTGAGGATATGTAGATTCAAAGGCTGACCCCAGCTGACCATTAATTGACTCACGGCAGACTTTCTGCCCCTCAAGGACAGGAAGTCCCACCTCAGAGAATTTCCAGTCAATCAGAAGCCGGCATATTGGGACAGAGAGTGTGACATTTGCTCAGAATTTCGATAAATGTGGAAGGAGGTGAGTAAATCCTTGAAGGGGACCATCCAGTGGGGCCTCTGGGCTTGTTAAAGAAAGACAACTCCCAACTCACCATCTAACCCTGTTAGGCTGCTGCCTGTAATGGGCTTCTTCTGCCATCAGTGTAATCCCAGCAGTGGCGGGATGAGGCCCTGAAATGGGCAATTGGTCACCGATACTGCTGATATAATTGCAGTGGAAGAGGGATGGGCAGGTAGGTCCCCTGTTAGAATTAACAAGCCGTTGGCAGCGGAGCATAAAATCCAGCTCAATGTTTAATGTCTGTGAGCCTTCATTAGAATCTAGTGCCAGGTCTGCACCCAGATGTTACTTGCAGCATTATCCCTTTTTTATTACAATTGTTTATTCTCTTGTTTTAAACGTGAAAATCTCTCACTGCTGTGTTTCACTCATTAACCAATATGCAGAGAAGCTACCCAGCTAAATACAACAGATTAACCTGCATAGTCACACCAGGATGTCAGAACATTTGCACCTTGAGTGGTTAGGGAACTAGTCTCAACCCAACTGACGTGCCTTGAGGTCCCCAGATACTGCGAGCTACTCCCTCTGACAAGCAAAAAGAGGGGGCACAAGCAAAAGGTTTTTTTTATTAGAACTCATGGAATTCTAACAGGGAAAACAAGAAAGGAATGGTGCTTGCAGTGAGGGAATATTCCTCATACTTGCTACACTGTTGAGGTCCAGAACATTTTTAGGTAGCAGATAACACGTTTCAGAGTACAGTCCAAAATCACAGGGAGCACTGATGAATGAGTGCTAGAAACATAAAATAGATTGAAGAAAGAATAAGGAGAGCAGGTAACTTACCTTGGACATTTTGGTTAGGTTGTTAATGTTCTTCCTGAAAGAAGGCTGATATTCCTCCTGCTCCTGACCTCAAACGACCCATTCTTGCCTTTCCCGATTTCGCTCTCTTCCTCAGCATACCTGTGGGATTGCAGGCTAAACTTGCACAAGCCTGCAGGCTCCTTCACCATTGTCAGTGGTCAGGCTGTATTTGTTGATTGGACATTCTTCGACGGCTCACTGACATTGGTTAGCGCAATATTTAGCAGCCCAAAGCCCAGTAAATATTCAGAAAAGGGAGTGATTGCAGAGGGGGATAAGCTGTGGATGTTGCTACTCACTTCTGGGGCAGCACTGCTGCCTCAAAATGTCGGGTTCAGTTCCCACCTTGAGTCACTATCTGCATGGAATTTGCTCATTCTCCCCATCTCTGTGTGGGTTTCCTCCAGGTATTCTGGTTTCCTCCCACAGTCCAAAGATATGTGGGTTAGTTCGATTGGACATCTAAATTGCCCCTACTGTCAGGAGATTAGCAGGGTTAATGTGTGAGGCTATGGGAATAGACCTTGGCTGGGATTATAGACTCGATGGGCTGAAAGGCCTTCTTTTGCACTGTAGGGATTCTATGATTCTGTGATTTGTGTCGTGCTGTCAGAAGATCATTCCTGCTCCCCGGGTTTGGTCAAAATTATTTTGGACTGTTCACTTTGGGATGTGTTCCCCCTGAACAATCTCTACGTTATATTGATTTTTCCGTCCCTCATTAAATACAATTTGACAATGTTAATGGAGCAGCCACTGATACAGGCAACAACTGGGCTGTCCCAAGAAAGTGCAAGTGGGATGACTTCACCACTTTGATTTCAACTGTGAAACTGCCCCATTTCCTAAAGGGAAGGAATTAACACTGACAATTTTATTTTGTCACGGGGCAGTGCTATCAAGCTGAAGTCACTCTTGTTACCCCGCTTTGTTTCAGAGTCGAGTAAGGTGAGCCTACTCTAATCTTTCAGGCATTATCGATGAATTAAAGAATCACTGCAGTGCAGAAGGAAGCCGTTCGGCCCATCGAGCTTGCGTCGACAATAATCCACCTCAGGCCGCATTCCTTCGTATTTATCCTGCTAATTCCCCCGACACTAGGGGGGAATCAATGTAACTCGCACATCTTTGGAGTGAGTTGTGGTTATGGCAGTGAGGCAGCTATGTAACTGGAATAGCAATCCAGAGGTCCAGTGACATGAATTCAAATCTCACCACAGCAATTAGAAAATTTAAATTCAGATAATTAATGCCTTTTAAAAAGAAATCTGAAACAATAAGCTAGTGTCAATAGTTTGGAAGGAGACAATGGCCTAGTGATATTATCGCTAGACTGTTACCTCAACAAATGTTTCGGGTTCAGATGGTGGAATTTGAATTCAGTAAAAATAACTGGAATTGAGAGTCTACTGATGACCATGAAAACCATTTGGTGAATGTTGGGGAAAAAAACCAGTCTGATTCACTAACGTCCTTTAGAGAAGAAATCTGCCATCCTAAGCTGGTTTGGCCTACATGTGACTCCGGAGCCACAGCACTGTGGTTGACTCTCAACTGCCCTCTGAATTGGTCCAGCAAAGCCACTCAGTTCAAGGGCAACTAGGGGTGGGCAACGAATGCTGGCCCAGTCAGCAATGCCCATGTCCCATGAATGAATAAAAAAAAGGTGATTATGATTACATTAAAAAAACCATCCCTTTTATATATGTTCTATGGGGAAGAAAACCTGTCGTCCTTCCTCAGTTTGAACTCCTGACCCACAGCAATGTGGTTGATTCATAACTTCCCTCTTAGGCCAAGTATGAAACCAGTACGAAAGCTCGACCAAGAAAAATCACCCGGCATCTGCGTTGGCGCAGGAAACCACAAAGGCACACCCAGACTAGTCAATCCTGCAAAGGTCTTCCTCACTGCCGTCTGGGGCCCTGTGCCAGATTTGGCCACAGACTAGTCAAACAACTGTCTGATATAGTCGTAGCTGGTAAGCATAATCAGCCAACATCGGGACTCCTCCATTGCTCTCCCTGGATATGCCCTGTCCTACCAGCAGGGATGGAGTGACCAGAGGTGACAAGACAATGGTATACAGTCAGGTAGGAGTAGTCCTGGGTGTCTGCAGCATTAACGCTGGACTCCATGATATCTCCACATCTATGGAATCACTGATATAGTATCTGGGCAAAAATGGGTAAGGAAACCTCCCACTGATTTGCACCTACTATCTTCCCTCAGCTGAGGAAGCACATCCAATGTTGAGCAGCACTTGGGAGAAACACTGAGGGTAGGAAGAGCCTATAATGTACTCTGAGTGGAGTTCTTTAATATGTATCTCCAAGAATGACAAACACGGGCAATTGGGACTAGTTTAGTGTGTAAAAGAAAAAGGGCAGCATGAACAAGTTGGGCCGAAGGGCCTGTTTCCACGCTGTAAACCTCTATGACTTTAAAGCAAAATACTGCAGTGCTGGAATCTGAAACAAACAAAATGCTGCTTCAAGTTGGCTTTATTCTCTCTCCATGGATGCTGTCAGACCTGCTGAGATTTTCCAGCATTTTCTGTTTTTGCCCTGGAAGTGTTCGGTAGCACCGCCTCTGACTGATCAGAAAACATCTTGAAGGACATATCTGCCAGTCCTGAGCTGGGGAACCAAGATAAGAGAATAACGGTCCATGATCTCAGAGGAATATAGGACTTAGACACAGGAATAAGCCATTTGGCCCTTTGAGCCTGCTCAGCAATTCAATAAGATCATGGTTGATCCAGTTGTGTTTCAGTTCCACTTTCCTGTATCTCCCCATAAATCTGAACTCTCTTGTCTGTCAAAAATCAATCTAACTGAACATTGAATGCATTTAATGACCCAGCCTCTCCCTGGTCCCTAGGAAGAGAATTCCAAGAGTGATTATCCCCTCAGAATAAAGATTACTCCCTATCTCCGTCTTAACAGGGAGACCTCTTATTCTTAAACTGTGTCTTCTCGTTCTATTCTCCTCCACAAGAGGAAACATCCTCCTGGTGTCTATCCTACCCGCTGCATGTGAGGCATTACTATTGTGCTAAAGGGGAGCCGAAGTCCTAGTGGTATTATGGCTAGACTAATCCAGAAACTCAGCCAATGTCCTGAGGACCCGCATTCGAATCCCACCACTGCAGACGGTGGAATTTGAATTTGATAAAAAAAAGTCTGAAATTAAGCATCTACTGATGAGCTTGAAACCATTGTCAATTGTCAGAAAAACCCATCTAGTTCACTAATGTCCTTTAAGGAAAGAAATCTGCCATACTTACTTGGTCTGATCTTCAGAACCACAGCAATGTGGTTGACTCTCAACTGAACTTGGGCAACTAGGGGTGGGCAATAAGCACCATGTCCCACATGAATAGAAAAATGTATATTGAGAAGAGATCAAGTTGCTCTAAATTGGGCATCTGTGAGTCATCAGCAACAGCAGAAATGTTTTCTGCCACCATCCAGTTTCCGGCTTGAGTCAGTCTGTGAAGAGGCTGCATGTTCTCCCCATGTCTGTATGGGTTGCCTCCTTCCACAGTTCAAATGAGCGAGTTAGGTACCTTGTCCATACTAAATTATGTAAGTAGTGGGGAAATTATTGGAGAAAATTCTTCAAGACAGGATTTAGTTCCACTTGGACTAAGTGGATGTATTAGCGAAAGGCAAAATGGTTTTGAGAAGGGGAGATCATGTCTCATTAACGTGATCGAGTTTTTCGAGGAAGTGACAAAGATGATTGATGAGGGTAGGGCAGTGGATGTTGTCTACATGGACTTTGGTAAGGCCTTTGATAAGGTCCCTCATGGCAGACTGGTGCAGAAGGTGAAGTCGCGTGGGATCAGAGGTGAGCTGGCAAGGTGGATACAAAACTGGCTTGGTCATAGGAGATAGAGGATAGCTGTGGAAGGGCGTGTTTCTGAATGGAGGACTGTAACAAGTGGCATTCCCCAGGGATCCGTTCTGGGACCTTGGAGGAAAATGTAATTGGATTGGTTAGTAAATTTGCGAATGACGCATAGTTGGTGGATTCACAGATAGTGATGAGACCATCAGAGAATACAGCAGGATATGGATTGTTTGGAGGCTTGGGTAGTGAGATGGCAGGTGGAGTTTAATCTGGACAAATGTGAGGTAATGCATTTTGGAAGGTCTAATAAAGATAGGAAATATACAGTAAACGGCAGAACCCTTAGAAGTATTGATAAGCAGAAGGATCTGGGTATATAGGTACACAAGTCAATGAAAGAGGAAACGCAGGTGGGGCAGGTAGGTAGTCAAGAAGGCATATGGCATACTTGCTTCTGGCCAAAACATTGAGTTTAAAAATTGGCAAGTCATGTTGTAGCATTATAGAACCTTAGTTCGGCTGCACTTGGAATGTAGTGTTCAATTCTGGTTGCCACACTACTAGAAAGTTGTGGAGACTTTGGAAAGGGTACAGCAAAGATTTACCAGGATGCTGCCTGGCATTGAGAGCATTAGTTATGAGGAGAGGTTGGAGAAACTTGGTTTGTTCTCACTGGAGCGACCTAGATTGAGGGGAGACCTGATAGAAATCTACAAGATTATGAGGGGTATGGACCGAATGGATAGTCAGAAGCTTTTTCCCAGGGTGGAAGAGTCAATTACTAAGGGGCATAGGTTTAAGGTGCGAGGGGCAAGGTTTAAAGAAGATGTACGAGGCAAAATTTTTGCACAGATGGTGTTGGGTGCCTGGAACTCATTGCTGGAGGATATAGCGGAAGCAGATACAATAGTGAATTTTAAGGGACATCCTGCCAAATACATGAATAGGATGGGAGTAGAGAGATGCGGTCCCTGGAAGGGTTGGGAGTTTTAGTTCAGTCGGGTAGCATGGTCTGTGCAAGTTTGGAGGGGGCAGGAGCAAAGGGCCTGTTCCAATGCTGTAATTTTCTTTGTTCTTTTTTCTTTGTTCTAAATTTTCCCTCAGTGTACCCGTACAGGTGCTCGAGTGTGGCAACTGGGGGTTTTTCACAGTAACTTCATTGCAGTGTTAATGTAAGCCTATTTGTGACGCTAATAAAAAAACTTTAAAATTTTAAACTTATGAGCCAGCATATCCCTTGCACCACCTTTACCATTAAGCCAGTGGATACACCCTGATTTAATGAGGATTGTAAAAAAGCATCTGGTGTTAAATCAGTTTCTTTGTTTTAATAGTTCAACCTGTTCTTCTCAAAAGATCTGGATGAGAGTCCAGTGATGAAATTAAAATTTAATATCTAACATTAACACAGCTCGGAAACACCTCCGTACTGTTAAGGGTAAGTTTGCTGGTCTCTGATTCCAGTTGTTTGATTTTGGTCCCTATGTACGTGTGCTTTGCTACAAGCATCTGATCCAGTTAGTCCTGCAGTCTGCACAAAATCCGATTGGATTTTAGTCCTGGCCACTTGGCAAAAGGTGGATGAAAACTTCTAAAGCATCCATATCTTTGTCATTGTTTAGAATCCTTGTAATGGACTGGAATGAATCTGTTTGTTCCATAAACGACCTTTATCCTCGCGTTAAAACGAATGCTAATTCTTGACAATTGTTTGGATCATTAGGAATGATCAGTGGTAATATTCACTTTGAGCCTTGTAACTCCAATTCTCAGTGTGGAATGATTACGGTCGGTGCAGAGTTCAGCACCATTAGAAATATAATGTACGGTGACATTTTGGACAAAGAAGACTGTCTTTCATACCATGTGTTTTGTGAAAATCAATGTTTTGAAAATATAAGGGGGCAAATTTCCTCCTGCCATGGAATCAGAGCAGGTGAAGGGTGGACCGTGGAAAAACCTGTTGACCTCTGGTGGGATTTTTCGGTTTCAGGATGAGGGAAGGCAGAAGAGCCTGCCCAAGAGCCTTCTAGATTTCGTAACCAACTCTTGAGATTTGTACAAGGCATTTAGAGAATTATGAGACAATAGTCAGTGTCCAATGACCTGCTGATATTTTGTGGTGCATTTTGGAGCTATTTTTAGTGCAGTTGTTATCTGGCCACATGTACCAGAGAACTTGTGCAGCTATACTGAATTTAGATACAGTTCATCAAAAAAAAACACTTATAGATACAATGATGCATTACAAAAGTCAAATCTGCAAGAGACAAAGCAGTGAAAGATTTTGTTGTTCATTGATAAACAATCCAAAGTAGATATTCACCACAGAGGTCTAAAACCATGAATTACTTGGAGGTAAATGCCTTTCTAGGCCTTGCACCAGTTCTGAACCTCATGATAAGATGATAAGTAGTAATCTTACAGACCAGTGAAAACTTTTTAATCAATAAAATCGTTTGAAGATGTTCGACAGAGCCCTCCACAATGGCACCGGACCCTTGCCAAAGCGCTGAGCGTTGGAAAAAAAAGTTTGAAAATGTTTCAAAGACAGGAACAAAAAAAAGTTGGAAAAGTCTCGGCAGCCTGGAAGCATCTGTGTAGAGAAACCAAGAGTTAACGTTGCAGGTCGATGACCTTTCATCAGAACGCTCTTGCTTTTTGTACTTGTTTTTCTTGATTGTGGAGCATCCATCTGCATCTGTAAAGGGAAAAGATAAGTTTCAATGGGTAGGCCCTTCATCAGAGTTAAAAAGTGGAAGAAAAATGGATTTAAATGGAAGGAGAGGGGGAAAAGCTATACGTTCAACAGCATTTTCTGAAAAGATAATAATGAGTGAAAGCAGATGGATGATATCGGAGGATTACCCCAACAGTTGCTCCAAGTTAGATTCGAGTAAAGTTTTCCTGTCTGGATCACACCTTCCATTCAAGAGGTTTATCAACATTTGAAAAATTGAACGTACTCAGGTCACCCTGTCTTTCCTGCTGTTGCTTTCAAGTATCATGGAATCATAGAATCCCTACAGGGCAGAAAGAGGCCATTTGGCCCACTGAATCTGCACCAGCTACAATTTCACTCAGGCCCTATTCCCATAAACACACCTATTTACCCTGCTAACTCAGGATTAGACACTAGACACTAGAATTAACTTAGCATAGCCAGTCAACATCTCTGGACTGTGGGAGGAAGTTGAAGCACCTGGAGGAAACCCATGCAGACACGAGGAGAATGTCTCTGTGCAATTTGCACAATGACCTGAGGCCGGAATTGAACCTGGGCCCCTGGTACTGAGAACCACTGCAGCTACTGAGGTCAGAATTATGAGGTGCTCTCTTCTGAAAACACCCTGTATAGTGTTGACAAGACTGAAACAGTCTTGGCTGTGAAGATCAAAGAAGATGTGCTTCATGTTAAACAGGGACAAAAACAGTCACACATTTGTCTCCAATGTTGCAATGTCACAATATGAAATAGCTTTCACACCATTACGGTATTAGAGAGATACAGTAATAGAGGTGACTACTAAAAGGCACTGAAGTTACAGTAAAATTAAAAGTTTTGACACTCTTTGGTTGAATGAGTATCACCACTTTCTGCATGTGCTTTCCACTCTTGCATTGTGATCCATTTCCATAAAAATTTAAGAAACAGAATTTTCTGATCTCTTGAAGATAGGTTTGTGAGCGGTGGTGGAGAAGGGAAGTGATAAGGGAAACTGTTTCACAGTCTGTGGGCAAGACTCCAGGTGTCCCTCGCATGGTTTTAGGCCCTTCAGTGCTGCCTCTCTTCCATCCACAGTTTCACATCTGACGGGAGGAGATCAGAGACAGGTAGGTATGCTTGGACCTCAGACTGGAAAGGAAGAGGGCCCCCTTTTCAGATTAGAGGAGGCCTCCATCCAAACATCTGCACCGATGATTTATACTAGTTAAAATTTCCTGCTGGAAATGGAAGAGGCAGAGCAGAGGGGTGAAATGTTTGGAGGGTTATGGAGATCCCTTTCAAAGTAGTGAGTGGGACATGGGTCCAGACGCCGCACTCCCTTGTCCGAATGATGCCATTTTGATTGTAGGGGAATTGCGGTGGACTTGATTCATGTTGAGGAAACCCAATCTTAGCAGAGACATTAATGTCAAGTTCAAACAGACTCCATTTTTGTTATAGCAATGGCTTCATCCAATAATGTGGGAGTTATAAATCTTCAAAGAGGTTCAAATGCTCTTGAAGATGGAAGAGGTATGTAGAACAAACAAGCTATTTAAATGAGTTATTTAAATGGCCATTCTTTAAGAATGGAAAAACAATGGCCTGCCTGTATTTATGAGAATTGAAGAGATCTGTTCTCATTGTTTCAATAGCTGTTTGTTGGCATAACCCTAAGTGCTGCTGTTATAACATTATTAATGGTTGGCTGATTTCCACAATCTATCATCACAGTTGGGGTTGTAAGTTCACAGTATTCTGACAGTACAAATAGGTTTTTAAAGATTTAGTAGTCTTTGATTTGGGCCCATGATTACAAATGTTTGCTTTATAAGAATTTATGTTCTTCAGGGATTTAAATTCATTAAATGATCTTTCATGAATAAAAATTTTTAAATAGTGAATTAAATAATAGATATTTAGAACTTTATTTTAGTTCATCTCAGCATGGTTGCTGAGGAGTGCTTCTGGGGCATACTGGGTCAATTGACTGTCAGAGCAAAGGAGATATAATAGACCATTAGCTGGGTGGAGGGGCATGAGTTAGCATGGAGGGTATAAGGGTGAAGGCTTTGGGTTGGCATGAAAGATCTTAAGAGGCGATTGGTAGTGTGTGGAGTATGTGGGTAGCCATGAGTTGGCTAAAGGATCTAATGTATGAAAACAAACTGGGACAAAATCTTAGAGAAGCCTTTTAAACCTCCTTCCTCAGGAGCAGACCTCTGACCTGTATCCAGGAGCAGTAGATCCTGCATCCACCCCCACCCCCCTCCCCTAGAGCAAAAGTCATGCCATTCGTGACATTTTTACCTGAGGCAGGTGTGCCAGGCCAGAACATTTCCCGGATTAAACCGACTGTCTCAGGAGCGAAAATCTGGCCCAAAATATTTGACTGGGACAAGGAAGCTATTTTGAGGTATAGATTACAGGTCCCACATTTTGAAATTGAAAAGCTGGCAATAATGACATAATGGGGGAGTTTTCACTCAGGCTGGGGTGGGTAGGTAGTGGCGGGGATTCAGTTAATACAGAGCAAAGATCTAACAACTCTGTCTTCTTTGTCAGGCTGAACATGGTGAGAGCAGAACCTAGAGGCAGAAGAAATATTTTCAGTAATTCTTCAGGTTCTTTAAGTGCAGGAATATTCCCCCACATACCCCATGGTCCATTATATCTCCTTTGCTCTGACAGTCTCCATGCTAACTGACCCAGTATGCACTATTGGCAGACCTCAGGAGCCATGCTGAAATAAACTAAAATAAAGTTCTAAATACCTATTACAGATTTCACTATATATTTTTAAAAATCCATTCATGGAAGCCCATTTAATGAATTTACATTCCCTTATTTTGACCCTCTGTTTCAGATTGATGGCTTGGTAAAGGTGGGAATTCCCAATGAGGGAAGACAGCTCTTTGAACTTTAGTCACTCCTTAAAGATTGTTCTGATAGTATATGTTTCAGCTTGACCCACCTTGGATAAGTGCTCCACTATAATTCAGGCTGCCCATGTCCCCTCTAATTCAATAGAAGATATAAATCTTTTCTTCAGCATAGCTATCCAGTTTATGTGATAAATGACTAGCTAATATCAAAGTTGATTTTTTTGATAAACATTAACTTTAACAGCTTGCTGCTAAGATGCTCTATCATATTGCTAAAGGCATGTCCTTAAAATGGTTTTGGCAGTAGGAGCTATTATAGTGTCAGAGTGCTCTGAGAGATGGTCCAGAGTTGTGATACTGGTTGGGCGCCCGCACCCCCAACAAACGACTGATGTGATTTCCCAGATTTCATAGCTGTCAGAGCTTTCCCGACTTCATGTCCACTGACATTCTGGGATGCACGGAGGGATCATGGAATCTACAGTGTAGAGGGAAGCCACTTGGCCCATCGAGTTTATATGGATAACAATCCCACCCAGGTTCCATCCCTGTAACCCTCTTATATTTGCAGTCCTAAACTCCCTGACTCTAAGGGGCAATTTAGCATGGCCATTCAACCTAACATGCACATCTTTGGACTATGGGAGGAGACCGGGACACCTGGAGGAAACCATGCAAACACGGGGAGAACTTGCAAACTCCACACAGGCAGTGACTTGAGATTGGAATGAAACCCAGATCCCTGGCACTGTGAGGCAGCCGTACTAAACATGTGCCACCATGCTGTCCTTTCCTGTGGAGCAGATTCAAGGAGTGAGGTGCAATCTCATACATCTCCTGGTAAATATGAAAATTGACCGCCAAAAAATGTCAACTATGATCACTATATTCACTGAATAACTTAGTTTTTCATTTTAACCAGAATGGCCTAAAAATATTTTCCCTGCAATGACACGGATTTGTCCTCATGAGTTCCTGGAATTAGAGTTTTAACATCTGTGCTTATGGGTGAGGGGAGTTGAAGTAGTGTAATTAGGTATTAGTGGTGTTGTTGAGGATTTCACTTATTTGTGGCTCTTGCCAAATCTTTGACAGTCAAATGTTTTGCAGTATAAGAGAAATTCAGAAAATCAAAGGCAAAAATTTTGAGTAGACTAATTGAATTGTCATGACTTTGCAGCTCTGCATCTCTTTAGCTTCTCTGGCTGCTTCCAGTCAACAAGCTTATTCTGTTGACTAGCTACTTGAAACTAGTTACTTGGTGAAACTAGTTACTTGGTTGTGTTGCAGTTACAACAATGGACACCTTTGCTTGGGAAGTGAGTTAGACATTAGCTTTCACAATTCAAGCTGATTGGATCAAAGTCTCCTCCGCTGGTTCTAAGAATCCAACGTGAAATTAATTTGGTTTGCGTCAATCAAGTGACTGGCAGGTGTGGCTCTGCACCACCAAATTTGACCTAAATTGACAGCGTAATGATGCTAGGTTTGTAAAGGAACCGGGAAAGAAATATTGCACTAACGGGGTGGTATCATTTTCTGAGAATGAAGCTAAGTAATATTTTTGGAACAGAAGAGAATTAGCATAAGTTCCTTGGGTAGGACTTCTTGATAATGCCAAGTACTTGAGGTTTTACATTCCTTAGCATTAAGAAGAAGAAACTTGACTTCTCCCTTAACCTGCCCACTTCCAAGATCTTAAGCTTGTGTGGTGAAGTTTTCTTTAATCATTTGTGGGACATAGGTGTTGCTGGTTGGCCAGCATTTATTGCCCATCCCTAGTTGCCCGAGGGCAGTTGAGAATCAGTAACATTACTGTGGCTCTGGAGTCACATGCAGGCCAGACCAGGTAAGGATGGCATATTTTCTTCCCTAAAGGATATTAGTGCACCAGATGGGTTTTTCCTGACAATCGACAATGGTTTTGTGGTCATCAGTAGAGTTTTAATTCCAGACATTTTTCATTGAATTCACATTCCACCATCTGTTGTGGTGGGATTCAAACTTGGGTCCCCACAACATTAGGTGAGGTTCTGGATTAACAGTCTAATGATATTAGCACTAGGTCATCGCCTCCCAGACATTTAAGCCTTGGTATTGGTGGGGATCTGACAAGGTGGGTGCTCATAGTGATCCAGAAAACCTCAAAGTCCGAGTGCACTGAACTTACTGGGAGGATCTCGTTTAAAGTTTTTCACTCCATTTTCTGGCTGATGAGAAGGTGTGCAGCAACAGATCACAGCAGGGGAGTGGAGAACAAGGTGGAAGTGATTGGGGCTAGAAATTTCAGAGATTCAAGGGATAGAGAATCAGAATAAAACATGGGGGAGCCAGGGAAAACACGGGGGGCCATAAGCAGACTGGTGGATCTAATGGCTGGGAAAAGTAGGTGCGGTTGGTAGACAAGGGGAAGGACTCCTTATCGTCATGGCCCACTTGCAGTGCTGTAACAGAATTTACCTGATGATCCAACCTGTGGAAATGTGCACTTAAGTAAATTAATTGATAAGCAGTTGTAGTTGTTTCCTTGTTTTGGTTCCCTCAGTATCTATGATAGGCCAGGTCTGGCAGCAATAGTCAGGTTGGATCATCAGGTAAATTATTTTACAGCACTGCATGTGGGCCAAGGTGATTGAGTCCTATCCCTTGTCCACCAACTATAACTGCTTGCCTCCCACCTATTAGATCCAACAGCATCTTTCATTACCTTAAGAAATCAGAAAAGACTTTGTAGCCCACTAAATAAATTTGAAGTTTAGTCACTTCCGTGACATCGGAAAATAGTAGAAAGTTAAATCTATTTATTGCTTTAATATTGTTGGTTCAAGATTAAATATTGGTCAGGATATCAGGAACAGTTTTCTGCTTTTCTTTGGATATAGCCAGATGACTTTTTACTTTAGCCACAGCCACAAACACTTGCATTTGTATAGCATCTTTTACAGAGGTAAATACTCCAAGGTCTTTCAGAGAAAAACAAACAAGTATTGACACTGATGCACATAAAGGGTTGTTAGGTGCACTGATGGAATTCTTGGGCAATGATGTGGGTTTTAAGGCATATCTTACTGGAGGAATAAGAGATAATGAGGCAGAGAGGATTAAAGAGGAATTTCAATGCTTGAGCCTCAGCAACTGAAGATGCAACCACCAACGGTGGAGCAATTAAAATTGGAGTTGGGCAGGAGTCTGGAATTGAATGAATGCAAAAATCTTTGAGTTGTGGGGCTGGAGGAGGTTATAGAGATTGGAGCGGGTGAATTCAAAGGAGTGGTTTAACAACAAAGATGAGCTTATTGATGCTGAGGTATTGTCAAATCTGTGTATGTCAACGAACACAGGTGATGGATGAAGGGGCCTTGGTCCACTTGCCTGAGAGGGTGGGTGGGCTCATCTGTAATAACACTACCTCAACACTGGATTGAGCTGTCATCTGAAATTGTCTTTGCTCAAATCACACAGTGGGGTTTGAACCCATGACCTACTGAGAATGGCATTCTTCATAGAATCCTACAGTGCAGAAGAGACCCTTCAGCCTGTTGAGTCTGCACTGACAAATGAAAGGCCCTGACCTGCCCACGTAATCCCACTTACCAGCACTTGGCCCATAGCCTTGAATATTATGATGTGCCAAGTACTCATCTAGGTACTTTTTAAAGGATGTGAGGCTTCCTGCCTCCACCATCCTCCCATCCTCCCACATCGTCACCACCCTCAGAGTGAAAAAGGTTTTCCTCAAATATCCCCTAAACCTCCCACCTCTCACTTTTAACTTGTGTCCTCTCGTAACTGACCCTTCAACTAAGGGGAACAGCTGCTCCCTATCCACCCTGTCGATGCCTCTCATAATCTTGAACACCTCTATCAGGTCACCTCTCAGCCTTCTCTGCTCCAGGCAAAACAACCCAAGTCTATCCAACTTCTCTTTATAACTTGAATGTTCCATCCCAGGCAAAAGCACCCTCTCCAGTGTGCTCACATCCTTGCTATAATGTGGTGACCAGAACTGCACAGACTACACCAGCTGTGGCCTCACTATGCAACTCCATCGTGACCTCTCTGCTTTTGTAATCTGCACCGCAATTGTTAAAGGCGAGTGTGCCATATGCCTTTTTCACCACCCGATTTACCTGCCTTTCCACCTTTAGAGATGTACAAACATACTGACGCCCCTTTGTTTTCAAAACTTCCCAATGTCAGATCTTTCATACTTCTTTGTCAAATTACTCCTTTCAGAATGCACCACCTCACAATTTTTAGGGTCAAATTCCATCTGCCATTTATCCACCCATTTGACTATCTTGTCTATATCTTTCCGTAACTCAAGACACTCAACTCATTTAACCACCTGGCCAATCTTTGTGTCATCTGCAAGGTTATTGATCCTACCCCCCACATAGTCATCAATGTCATTTATATAAATGGCAAACAATAGGGGGTCCAGGAGGATTCCTGTGGTAGCCACTGGTCACTGACCTTCAGTCACTAAAGCAGCCATGTGTCACCACCCTCTGTCTCCTACCGCTGAGCCAATTATGAATCCACTTTTCAGATCACTATGCATCCCATGTGCATTAGCCTTCTTAAGAAGTCTCCCGTGTGGGACTTTGTCAAAGACCGCAAGACTTTTAATTACATAGATTTTGAATCAAATATGGTCAGCCTTAAGATTCATTCATGGAAAAGCTTTAGTGAGCTGGGCTGAATTTCATTCACCAAAGTGCTCCTTGCTAAGGAATCTTGCTCACAACCCCTATCCAAATGGCAGCAGGATGATGGCACCCAGCAAGTTAACCCCGCTGTGCAATTTATCTTCCTTTCATTGCTAAACCTTCAATCCGCAAGAAGAGCGACAATAATTCTCCCCCGGACAGGAAGAGAAAGCAGTGTGGATTCACAGTTCTGGAGGGGAAATGGCCCCATTGCATCTTGGAGTGCAGATAAAATTGTCAGAAAGTCACTGACCCAGTAGAGCTGTTCTGTGCAATCCTGTTGTGTAAAAGAAACAACGTCAATTTTACAGAAGCAGGAACGGAGCCGGAACATATGTGGTGTCATTGCAAGTGTCAGAGATAGACTCAGAAACAATGCAAATGCAAAATTGGGCAGCTATGAACCCAACCAATCCTGCACTCCCTGTGCCAGTCACTGGCTGGTGGAAGGAGGGCAGTGGCCCAGGTTTGAATGCCTGTGAGAGTTCTGAGGCTTTTCAGCAAGCATTTGCAGCTACCCTGTCAAAAGTGAAGGAGGCCGAAAGTCCAATATTGGGTGTGCCTCCCACATTATGTACAGGTGCTGTTCCCCACATTCAGTTCAGAGCACCTTACAAATTTTATGAAATTTAATGTAACTTCCAAACTTTTAATAGGGCAGCACGGTGGTGCAATGGTTAGCATTGCTGCCTCACAGTGCCAGTGATTCCCGGCTTAGGTTCACCGTCCGCATAGAGCCTGCACATTTTCTCTGTGTCTGCGTGGGTTTCCTCCCGGTGCTCTGGTTTTCTCCCACAGTCCAAAGATGTGCAGGTTAAGCAGATTGCCCATGTGAAATTGCCTCGAGGTATCCCAAGATCTGTAGGTTAGGGGGATTAGTGGGATAAATACATGGGGTTATGGGAAAATGCTTGGGTAGAATGCAATGCCAAAGAGTTGGTGCAGACTCAATGGGCCGAATGGCTTCCTTCTGCTCTGTAGAGATTCTGTGAATAAACCATCAGGAGCAATACTTTAAAAGGTTCAGTTCTTCAGTAAACTATGTCCTTTCTCTACATTTATCTGACTTAATGAACAAAAAAGAAAATTTTCTTTTCTGTAATGCTGTCTTTACTAACAGATGCGGGCAGCACAGTTGTTAGCACCACTGCTTAGCACTGCTTCTTTACAGCGCTGCGGATCCGGGTTCCATTCCCACCTTGACCGTTGTCTGTGCAGAGTCTGCACATTCTCCTGATGTCCGCGTGGGTTTCCTCTGGGTGTTCCGGTTTCCTCCCAGAGTCGGAAAGACGTGCTGGTTAGATGCATTGGCCATGCTAAAGTCTCCCTCAGCGTACCCAAACAGCCAGAGTGTGGCACCCAGGAGATTTTCACAGTAATTGAATTACAGTGTTAATGTAAGTCTAATAGTGACACTAATAAATAAACTTTAGAAGTCATTGGGAAAAAGGTCTTCAGTGATTACTGATCAGGTCCAATCTTTTAATCAAAGTCAGAAATGACTAACAGTTGTTAAAATATTATGAATAGCAACTGTAGGGACAGTAAGCTTTTAGCTGTATTTTATTTGATTTGGCATTGGCCACCCTTTTTTGAGTGTCTGAGTATTTCTTTTATAACACTGGGAATCAACTTAAGTAGTTCCAGTTCAGTCCATTGATTTCCCCACCCTGTTTTACTGTCAGTTTTCTGTCAAATTCAGACAGATTTTCAGTTTGAGATTTAGTGCAGTCATTTCCTCTCGTGTCTCTTCTTGTGAGAACAGGAAAGAAGAGACCAATTAAACAACGGAGTAACATCAACTTCAATTGCAATCTTACCCAGTGGTGGTTTCAGGATCCTGACAACACTGATGACAAATTGTAAAGAATTTTGTTTTACAATAAAATAGCTTACTTTTATGAAGTTCTATTTGGATAGAACACCTGGGTCCTCTGGTTTCCCCCCACAGTCCAAAGATGTGCAGGTTAGGTGGATTGGCTGTGCTAAATTGCTCCTTAGTAGCCAAAGATGTGTAGGTTAGATGGATTAGTGGGGTAAATGTATGGAGTTACGGGGATAAGGTGGTGGAGGGGGCCTGAGTGCAGTATTCTGTCAGAGTCAGTATAGGCCTGATGGACCAAATGGCCTCTTTCTGCATTGTAAGAATTTTATGAATACAACGAAAAGAAGTCGACAATGATATGATGTGAAGTGATGTACTCCATTGATATGGTTTCTTTCTTGAGACAGAATAACTTCAACTTTTCATTTGCTCATGAACATTGAATTATCTTTGCTGTCAAAATGATGGGTACAATCTTTGAGAATGCAAATCCTATTTTAACATTTACCTTTCAGCTTTTGTTTTAAAGTAAAATAGTCACGACAAAAGCAGCTAAGTCCTCTGTTTGCTCATGAAGTATTGTTGTCTTTTATGCAGTGTGCAAGATGAATGTCCACAGACGCTGTGAGACCAATGTGGCGCCAAATTGTGGAGTCGATGCTCGAGGGATAGCTAAAGTGCTCGCGGATCTTGGTGTCACTCCAGATAAGATCACCAACAGCGGCCAACGGAAGAAAAAGGTAGAGCCTTAAAAGTGGAATGAATAGCTGAATGTGGTATAATGTACTCACGCACTAAAATACTTTACTCTATTCAAGATCAGCCAACCGAAAATGTATAACCAATGCTATTATAAATAATGGTTATGGCACCTCTTCAAACACAGAGCTGTCTATGCACAAATATATATTGAGACATTTTCATCGATGACCAAGGTGCTTTTGATCCAACTACCCAACTGCTTAATGGGTGGGATTTTATAGCCTCCTCGGGCAAAACTGGAAATTCCTGCCCGAGATGAATGGAGATCTCCATTGTCGGACCCTCGCCTATGGCAATTTCGTGATGGGTGAGGTGGTAGAATTCCGCCCAATGTGTCTCAATTGTTAAAATTAGTGTAAAACAAAGCTATGCAGTCCAGGTAAGTTCCAGATTTAATCCCTAACCTGATTTAAAGGGCTAGTTTCATCCGGGATGGCAGTATTAGCCCTACCATTGCCTTCAGGAATAGCTAAGAGGTTTTTTTTTACTGGTAGAGATGTGTAGGTGGCTAGTTGGTGGCCATAGATTTGTATCTGGATCTGGAGCAGTATTTCTCTTATCCAGCCTTTAGACAGTATGAGAGAGCCATTTCTCTTTCCCAACGCAATTTCCCAATCTGCACTGTGGGGAAGTAACCATTAGACAGCAATGAACCAACATTGGGATCTTCAAGAGAGTGTTGGCTTTTATCTTGATGTGTCAGTGGATTATGCCAGTGTGCCAGCTGGTCTTGCCATACATAGTCCATTGAAGTATTCCATTCATTATTTCCACTATTAATCTGAATGCAAAGGAAAATCCTTGGATCATATTTTTTAGCTCTGGACAATAACCAAGCTAAAGACCCAATTTCAGTGCAAATTCAGGCTGAGTGATTAAAATGTCAGGGCTGCTAGATTTGTTGTGACCACCCGACTGATGCTCACTGGATCAGGTCTGCATTACAAAGAGGAGAAATGGATATGTGGATCACACTGTTTGCCTTGATGATCAGCTTACTGTAATTTTCACTGGCATTTAACTCTGGGCAGCTGATGCACTGCCGACAATAAAAATAAGGTCTCTTTCCCATGCAAATCAGCGCATCAATGGCACCAATAACCCTAACCTAGTCACCTGCCTTCTACGTGTATATATGTGGCCCCATATATAGCAGCTCCATTTTGAATTTTCATAACAAACCTGTGCATTCTTCACCCGCGGGCTACCTATTTCATAGACTGCCAGCTCCCTGAAAAAAAAGTGTCCCCAACGGGCACTTTTACTGTGAGGCAGCAATGCTAACCGCTATGCCACTGTGCTGCGCAGAATGTGGTTGCTTCAAAATTGTTACTTATAATTGGATTCTGGCAATTGGAGTTTGGAGAGGCTAATGTGATAAAGCATCCACAAGCAGAAAAGGTGGCAGAACATGTTGCCGAAAGTGCCACGATAGGTCACCACCTTTCGTGAGCCACAACACCTCCTGTGGTAGTCGCACTTCACAATGAATGACTGCACTCAAACTGGGGTTGTATTAATGGCTAAACTGCAAATAAAGGTACTTACAGTATTAATTGTTTTCCTCCAGTACACGAGGAGTTAACTCAGTTAAAAGCCACAGCTTTAAATGATTTTTTTTCCTGTTGTTTTGTACGATCGCTATTTTCCCATGGCCTTGAGGCAGAATGTATTTCGGATCTCCCTAATCCAGTCAGCTCTGCTCCTTGTCCTGTTTTTTTAAGTCTATTTCTGCCAATCTTATAACCTTTTGAATGAAGGCCAATTGTCTTCCTTTCTACCTTCACTTGAAGAGATAGAAATAAAAAGTGACTCAATCTGCAACGCTTTGTTTGATAAATGAGTTGGTATTAGCTATTATTTCTTTAAAAAGCATGCACATTTCTGTAGATGATATGTCACAAGGGGTGGAAGCAATTTGAGGGTTGGATTTTATAAATATTACTAAGAGAAGTTGTTAGGGCATATTGTAAGATAGAGGTTTGTATGCACTGAATGAAAACCAGAGGGTTTTACACCTCCTTATGTTCAACAGACATGTCTGTGAAGCTCATTTCCGTATGGTACAATTTCTCAAGACAGCAACTTGTGTTTGCACAATGCCTTCAACATGAACATACCAGAGATCGCAAAAGAGAATCATGTTTCGTGCCTTCTTGGCAGATACCCAGTTCATCCCCATCCTCGCCAGTACTCCCTCCCAGTATGTGGTCTCTGAGTTCAGCAACCGTTATTATCCTGAATATGATTCCACAGTGAATTATTCTTCAGTGTAAGTGATCCTGTGGATGGACCTTACTTTCTTTGGTGGGGATATATTGGTCACCCCTAAGCAGCCTCTGTCCTATAAAGAGCTTACCTATCCTGACCGTCACATATAAGGTGGTATTGCACATCAGCTGGAGCTTTGGCAACCGGGACAAGTCACAGCACAGAAACATAAACACCAAAGCAGATTTGATGAATGTGAGAGGATTCCTTAAGTCACTTCTTAATTATTAAGGGGATCAGGCATTATGGGGAAAAGATAGGAGAATGGGGATGAGAAAAATATCAGCCATGATGAAATGGCAGAGCAAACTCAATGGGCTGAATGGCCTAATTCTGCTCCTTTGTCTTATGGTCTTACTTCACTCATATACGCTATGGATATAGAGGTCAAGCATCTTGTTTTCTATGTTCAATTTTAGCACATTCCCACTACTCTCTCCTCCACCCCCACTCCACCCCATCTCCCCTAAAACATATACAGTCACCTCCCTGACTTTTACAAGCCCTCCCCATGGGCACCTGACAATGGCCTCCTGCTGCTGAAATTTCTGCTCCTATCAGGTTGAGATAGGAGAGAAGGCAGTGGCGTAGTGATATTGTTGCTGGGACCCAGGGTAATCTCTGGAGATCTGCGTTCAAATCAGATGGTGAAATTTGAATTCAATAAAAATATAAAATTAAAGATCTAATGATCACCATGGAATCATTGTTGATTGTAAAAACCCTTCCCTGAATGCTGTTGTTCAGAGAAGGAAATCTGCCATCCTTATCTGATCTGGCCTACATGCTGATTAGCTGCATTGGCCATGCTAAATTCTCTCTCAGTGTACCCGATCAGCTGCCGGAGTGTGGTGATTCAGGGATTCAGTGACTTCATTGCAGTGTTAATGTAAGCCTATCTGTGACACTAATAAATAAACTTTTAAACTTCATGTGACACCAGAACCACAGCAATGTGGTTGATTCTTAAATGCCCTCAGGGGTGAGAAATATATAGCACAGCCCACTTCCCATGAATGAATAAAAGAAAGAAAGGGCCTGAATGTTCAGTAGGAATTCGTTTCCGAGTTAATTCTGTTAAAATTTGGATTTGCAATTCTAAACAAGCCATCCTGGAAATCCCCGTGAACCAATTCCCAGTGCAGAAGGCTTCAGTACATCCCACGAATTGTACCTTCCATATTGAGGGGGGGACATGTTTGGAGGAGTTACAGCACTGCACAGGAATTTCTAACATGTAGTCCTTGAAAACTTCAGGGGAATTCTCATCAGAGCTTGCAAAAAGTCTGATTGAGGGACTGGGAAATGTTTCAAACCACCAGCACACAAAGTAAAAAGAAAGTTTATTTATCAGTGTCACAAGTAGGCATACATTAACACTTCAGTGAAATTACTGTGAAGATGCCCTGATCACCACACTCCGGCGCCTGTTTGGATATACTAAGGGTGAATTTAGCATGGCCAATATGCCTAACCAGTATGAATTTCAGACTGTAGGAAGAAACCGGAGCACCCAGAGGCAACCCACACAGACACAGAGAAACAGACTCCAGACAGACAGTCGCCCAAGCCAGGAATCGAACCCGAGTTCTTGGTGCTATGGGGCAATAGTGCGAACCACGGTACCACCATGGGTTATTGTTCTCAGGGATGATCAATTACCTTAAGCTTGAGTCCCAAAAGCTCGATTGAAAGCTGAAGGAATAACAAGTACACTTGTTTGGGGGAACCTTCATGGGTTTCTTCCCTGGCCATGATGGGGAGATGCCTTCGTTGGACTGGGGTAAGCTAGTTGTACTTTAATCTGGCATTGTGAGATTTCTCTCCTGGTCTCAGAGTGACAGGACGCTACTGTAATTTTCCACACTGGGGTGGCACGTGGGCCGCACACTCCCAATTTCATTAGTAATCCCAGCCCCATAAATTAAGCTGGTGGTTCTGTTCCACCAAAGCTACACTGACAGAGGGGATTCCTGCAATGTTACGCCCCTTGGAGAGAAGTTGAATCCACGGGCACCAGTTCTACAGACGTAAGACCAGTGCAATAAGGCCCAATTTGGAGGACCGGTGTTGGGTCAAGCCATTTTTCAACAAACCTTGTGTCCGGCTCCTTACGAAGATAAGTGATTGGGCTAACGTCTGTTTGAAGTTGTGCCGCCATGAGTGGGGATTCCAACAAAAGTTATCTTCTTTGCAATTCCAGCTCTGGAACCACGAGGGGCTGAAGTGCTCCCAGGCTCCACAGGATGTTAACCGCTTCCACCCCCTCACTAGTGGCCACAGCCCTTGTTCCGGGAATCAGTTTTTGAGCCAAAGCTGGCAAGACGAGCCGCCTGCTATTTGCACTGTCAGAACTATTTACTTTTAAGTGGATTAGCAATGTATTTATGTTCAAATCACATGAGACTAGGATATAAATGAATTGCACCATAGTGCCGCGTTCTTCATTTCAAGATATAGGACTAAATGGCTATTTTAAACCAGGCATGCAAAATATGTAAATTTTTACAAACACCTTTTAAGCACCCAGAAATAAAATAGTGCCAACACTGAAGAAGCAGTTTAGAAGGAAGGACTGTGATCAGTCTACCCTGATCTTGTATTGGATTTCAAACAAGGTTTCAAACAAGGCTGAATAATCTGGAACACAAATGTCATTGCATTGTTTGAATTATAAGGAGAGGCTGGATAGACCTGGACTTTTTTCCCTGGAGTGTAGGAAGCTTAGTGGTGACCTTATAGAGGTCTATAAAGTAATGAGGGACATAGATTAGCTAGATAGTCAATATCTTTTCCCAAAGGTAGGGGAGTCTAAAACCAGAGGGCATAGGTTTAGGGGGAGAGGGAAGAGATACAAAAGGGTCCAAAGAGGCAATTGTTTCACGCAGAGGGTGGTGAGTGTCTGGAACGAGCTGCCAGAGACAGTAGGAGAGGCGTGTACAATTTTGTCTTTTAAAAAGCATTTAGACAGCTACATCGGTAAGCTGGGTATAGAGGGATGTGGGCCAAATGTGGACAGTTGGGACTAGCTTAGTGGTGGAAACTTGGCAGCATGGACAAATTGGGCCGAAGAGCTTGTTTCCATGCTGTAAACCGTTCTGATTCAAATAAAATAATCCTAAAAATAATTTTGCAGTAACTTATTCTGACTCACTCTAAATGTATCTTCTTCCTATCAAGCACAGTTGCATCTGTGTTCTCACATTGTGTCAGTAGAATATTAGTCCTGGTTTTTTTTTTATATATATGTCTATATGTGTGCCTTTCCTTTTTAGTTGAATACAGGTCAGGATCCACAGCAGTCAATCTCTGGAGCGGCACCATCTGAGGAAGACAGATCAAAATCAGCACCAACGTCGCCGTGTGATCAGGGTAAGATCGAGAAATTGTCAAACCATTGGATGATTTGTCAAAAACATAGAACATAGAACATAGAACATTACAGCACAGAACAGGCCCTTCGGCCTTCGATGTTGTGCTGACCAAAATAAAAAGCAATGCCCCTCCAAACTAAACCATTCCCTTCTCTTCCATATACTTATCAATTAACCTCTTAAACGCCACCAAACTTGGCGCATCTACAACAGCTGCAGGCAGGGCATTCCACTCCCTAATCACTCTTTGAGTAAAGAACCTACCTCTGATATCCGTCCTATAACTCATACCCCTTAATTTAAAGCTGTGTCCCCTCGTGCTAGCTTTCTCCATCCTAGGAAAAAGGCTATCACTGTCCACCCTATCTAAACCTCTAATCATCTTATATGCTTCAATAAGATCCCCTCTTAGCCGCCTCCTTTCTAACGAAAACAACCTCAAATCCTTCAACCTCTCTTCATAGGACCTGCCCTCCATACCAGGCAACATCCTGGTAAACCTCCTCTGTACCCTCTCCAATGCCTCCACATCTTTCTTATAATGTGGGGACCAGAACTGCACACAATACTCCAAGTGCGGCCGCACTAGAGTTTTGTACAGTTGCAACATGATGCTGCGGCTCCTAAATTCAATCCCCCTACCAATAAAAGCTAAGACACCATATGCCTTCTTAACAACTTTATCCACTTGACTGCCTACTTTCAGGGATCTATTGACACATACACCAAGATCCTTCTGTTCCTCAACACTATTAAGAGCCCTACCATTAGCCCTATACTCTACACATTTATTGTTCCTGCCAAAGTGCATTACCTCACACTTTTCCACATTAAACTCCATTTGCCACCTCTCGGCCCAGCTCTGCAACTTGTCCAAGTCACTCTGTAAACTATAACACCCCTCTTCACTATCTAAACAAGCTTCCTTTCTTTACAAATTATGATTCATCAACCACTATCCTGGCCTTTCCTGTTTGATTGTACAATCATTGTTTCATCTGAATCAAAATGGGGAGATGGTGGTTTAGCGGATTAGTAATAGTAGTCCTTGGATTAGTAATTTGGGTAATACTCTAGGGACCAGGGTTCAAATCCCATCATGGCGGCTGATGAAATTTAAGGCTTGTGTTGTACTTTTCTTTGTTCTTTTTTAGTTTAGTCAGGGCATCATGGTTGCCACGGGCTTGGAGGGCCAAAGGGCCTGTTCCTGTGCAATACTTTTCTTTGTTCTTGTCCTTAAAACACAAAACACCCTTGTATCATCGCAGTAAGAAGTCTCACAATACCAGGTTAAAGTCCAACAGGTTTATTTGGAATCAAGAGCTTTCGGAATGCTGCTCCTTCATCAGGTAAGTGGAGGTAGATTCACAAACACAGCATATACAGGCAAAGATACAGTTGCACAATAAACCTGTTGGACTTCCTACTGTGCCCATCCCAGCCCAACACCAGCATCTCCACATCTTGTATAGTCCAGTATTGCAATGGCTCAGTGGACAAGCATAGTTTATGGCAAAAAGATGAAGGGTGGGATTTTCCAATTGCATTCGTCTCAAGGTCAGAAAATCCCATCCAAGGTCAACAAATTTCACATGGTCTGTGCCCTGCCTGCTTTGATTCCCGTGGCGGGGCGGATGGGAAAATTTCGCCTGAAATGTTTATATTTCCTCCCTCTCTCTCTCTGTCTGTGACTTCAGTTGTGCCATTTAAAGCTGGTACTCCGTGGGAGGAAATGCTTTGGCTATCCAGTATTTGCAGCAAATGGCAGACATGTCATTCGCTGACCCGAGTGCTGCTGACCACATCCTCCAGCTGAGCTCTCATCAGCTTAAGTATTCCTAAAGCTTCCTGCTGGGACCATGTGTACTGTGCTTGAAATTTAAAGGGACTCTGCCAAAGGAATGGCTGGTAACACAGGACTTAGTCTAGAGTCTGTTTGGTATATCGGAATTTTCTGCTTCATTTTGGAACTTAAGGCTTTCTGATCAATGTTTGTATTTGGATTGTTCATTGAACTATACATTGCACATTCATGAGCTGCACCCATCCCTCCCCTCCCCCACTAATTCAATAAGTGAATGTACTGTCTGCTCTGATGCTGTTGGTAATGTCCAATCAATCATTCCAGAATGGTAGGGGGTCTCGATTACTGCCAATGGCTCAGGAAAAGACGGATGCCTAATTAAGCTGGATCAGGATCTGCTCAGTAAAGTTTTACAACACCAATATTAAATCCAACTGATTTATTTGATAGTAAATCCAAATAAATAAATCGGTTGGATTTAAAATTGGTGTTGTAAAACTTTACTGAGTTTACCCCAGTCCAACGCCAGCATCTCTACATCAGGATCTGCTGGCAGCTATGCTGGGAGCGCTTTTGTACTGGATGAGGAGAATGGTATAGGCACATTATCAAATAATGTATCAACATTAGCTTCCTACATGAAAATGACCAAGTGACAATAGTGAGTAAGTGCTACTGGTCCCGCTTCACCCTGTACGCAACCAGAGTGAGAATCATCCAAAAATCAAAGAGGAATTTGAGTGAAAACAAAGGAATGTGATCCTTTTTAAAAGCCCAATTGCACAGTGGTTCTCACTGCTGCCTCACAGCTCCAGGGACCCGTGTTCAATTCCAGCCTTGGGTCACTGTTTGTGTGGAATTCGCACGTTCTCCCAATGACTGCATGAGTTTCCTCCGAGTGCTCTAATGTCTTCCCACAGTCCAAAAATATGTAGCTTAGGTTAATTGGCTGTGGTGTTAGGAGATTTGCAGGGTAAATGTGTGGAGTTACAGGAATAGGACCTGAGTAGGATGGTGGTCTGTGCAGTCTCGATGGGCCAAATGGCTTCCTTCTGCAAGATAGGGATTCTATGAAATTGTTCCTTAGTGTAGGTTAGATGGATTAGTCATGGTAAATGGGGTTATAGGGATAGGGTGGGGGAGAGGGCTTGGGTAAGATACAATGTCAGAGAGTTGGTGCAGATTTGATGGACCAAATGGCCTCTTGGCACTGTAGGGATTCCTTCCACATATATGTTTGTTTGAATATTCATTTTTGGGATGTGGATGCCGCTGATATGGGCAGCATGTATTGTCCATCCTTACGTGGCCACTTTGAGGCTGGTGATGTGCCTTCTTCTTGAATTGTTGCAGTCCATGTGATGGAGGTGCTCCTCCAATGTTCCTGTTGGGTGGGAAGTTTCAGACTTTGATCATGAGATGATGACGGTAAAGAGTGGAGCTGGTGCAGGCCATTGTCACACCACAGTTGTACAGGAGCGTTACTTGTTTTGTCGTCAAGGTGTAGACACACAGCTGACCGATCTACAGAGCATATGTCTAATCTTAGCGATCAGTTACCAGGTGGGGCACTCAGCAAAAAGTGAGACACCCCAACCCAGAGACTCAAGAATGTGCCCTCTTGGACTCATTGGCTTGACGGTAAACTTTCGCCCGCAGCAACAGGAATCCCACTTTAGAGTGTTGGAATCCAATCAGAGGTGGTTACTGTAGTGAAGCTGAGAGAAGGCTATGCATACTGGGATCATGAGCAGCGGTGAATCTGGGGGTCATGCCAGGCTCAGGCTGGCAGGCCCTAGCGAGGGGCAATTGAGGGGTAGTCCAGGTCACTAGGCCAATGGGATGAGGAGGGGATTGAAACCTGTGAGGGTGTCCTCCTAAGGGCCCTCCAATGGGTCTAAGGGTTGCATTTAGAAGGGTACTCTCTTGCCCAGTACCAGCCTGGGCAGAGAAAGCTGCTGAGCTGGACACTTGGCATAGGCCTCTCCTCTGTCTGCTCAAACCCTGGGATCAGAGTGTTATGGGGACATTAATTGTTAAAATTGATGTGGGTATGTAGGTGATGGGCACTGAGCTGATGGTATTTTATAGGCAAACTCATGAATACACCTGCTGGCAAACCTGCTGCCAGGAATGTATATATAATCCAGCCCTATGAGACTAAAACTATCCAAACTACTCATCACATCCCCTCACATATTCAGTCCTCGATGTTATTTGTAGAGTCGCAGCAGGGTCACTGTCTGCATCATTTCAACACTTCATTGGACTGCGAAGAAGTCATAAGAATTTTTTTTATTCATTCGTGGGTTATGGGCATTTCTGGCTGGCCAGCATTTATTGCCCATCCCTAAGTGCCCTAGGAAAGCAGTTCGGAATCAACCACACATTGCTGTGGCTCTGGAGTCACATGTAGGCCAGACCAGGTAAGGACCGCAGATTCCCTTCCCTAAGGAACATGAGTAAGCCAAATGGATTTTTCCGACAATGGTTTTCATGGTCACCAATAGATCCCTAATTCCAGATTATTGAACTCAAATCCCACCATCTGGGATTCAAACCCAGAACATGAGCTGAGTTTCTGGATTAAACCTGTGAGAGTGTGCCCCTATGGGACCTCCAATGCATCTAATAGTCTAGCGATAATACCACTAGGCCATCACCTCCCCAAGGATGTCCCAAGCATCTAAAAGGTGCTATATAAATGCAGGTTATTGTCCTCTGTCTGGCAAGAGGAGGCCCAGAAAAGGAGCTTGAGAAATGAGTCCCTTCGAGCTAGAGTCCAAGGACTGAACCTGCCTCCCAAAAACATCTGCCAAGTGTGCAGTCAAAGTTATGGCTATAGGATCAGCCGCACAAGCCACACAACTCGGGACTGATGACACAGAGTTCCTTAAGTGGACAATCGTACTGGTTAGTGAGTGATCACCGGTGAAGAAGATTATTCTTTTAATGAGTGGTGTGAGGATGCAAATAAGATGAGAGTAAAGTTCGAAAAGCTGGAATTTGATAATAATTATATCGCAGAAATGAAGGCAGATTAAATCCTGTATCAAACATTCATTCTGTTCCCCCAGAACTCAAGGAGCTTGAAAACAACATTCGAAAAGCCCTTTCCTTTGATAACAGAGGTGACGAACACAAAGCAGCCGGAGCGGATAAACAAGCGGTGACACCTGGTGAAAATGGTGAAAATGGAGAACTGAAATCATTCCAGACCAAACATTATAACTTAGAAGACTTCTCCTTCATAAAAGTATTAGGGAAAGGCAGCTTTGGCAAGGTGAGGGTTCAGCGCTGGCAGTCAGTATCACACTTACCAAGAGGAGATTCCACATGAGGACTGTTAAATGATCTGTGGTGGAATCCCCCAGTGTGGTTCCTCTCCCCAGTATGTACTTTGAAGTGAGTTTTAATTGAAAGAAACGGATGCGTTTGGTGAGTTGTTGAGGGAATGAGTTCAAGTCTCAGGAATTGTTTTCTGCCCCGAACCTACCCACTCGCAGCTTTAGCTGGGTCACCTAAGAGGAGCAAGTGGTCAACCAGCGCCAAGGAGGCGGGTTGTAACTTTATGTATGATAATCAGGTGGTGAGCCTCACCATGTTCCTGCTTTTGAAATTTGACAGTTGCCGAGCTGTGGGAACTCCCAGTTTCCTCAAGGTGAGTACAGTAAGAAATCTCACAACAGTGGGTTAAAGCCCAACAGGTTTATTTGAAATCACGAGCTGTCGGAGTGCTGCTCCTTCATCAGGTGAGACTCACCTAACTCACGTGATGAAGGAGCAACACTCCGAAAGCTCATAATCCCAGACAAACCTATTGGACTTTAATCTGGTGTTGTGAGACTTTTTACTGTGCTCACTCCAGTCCAGCAGCGGCATCTCCAATCATGGCTCCTCAAGATGAAGACTTGGTGGATTTAAGAAGTAAGTATGTAACACTGCCCCTGAAACCATGTGCCTTCCTGAGGAGCTTCCATGATTGGGCCCCTGACCTTTCGACAGCCCGTCCCACAACGTGGTTAGTCTCTATTACCACTTTCCAATTCAGTCGCCTGCTTGTCTACTACTGTGTCCATCAGTGACAGATTACCATCCAACTGAAAGCTGTCAATCAGGCTGGCTTTCCTTTGATGACTGAGGGGGCATTAAAACTCCACAGATTTGGGAGGGAATCACACTCTTGTCAGTTTGGGAGATTGAAAGATTTAAGGAAATATTTACAATTGCTGGCCACCTCCACAGAGCGTGTGGCTGATCCACATCCCGGCCCGTTATTGGGAAAGTCCCCCTATACAGTAAGAATGCATCAGGGGAACATTCTGATTCCCAGCCTCCTACCTCCAACCGAGTCTCCATGATGTGAGAAAATCCTGTGTTTGGATTGTAAATCTCTGGATCCACTTCTTCCAGTCAGGTGAAAATGTTTATTGTTTCTATTTATAAATTGTAGGTCATGTTGGCTGAGTTAAAAGGTACAGATGAAGTCTACGCGGTGAAGGTGCTAAAGAAAGATGTCATTCTCCAAGACGATGACGTGGACTGCACGATGACTGAGAAGAGAATATTGGCATTAGCAAGAAAGCACCCTTATCTGACACAACTATTCTGCTGTTTCCAGACAAAGGTAAGTGTTTCCCTGCATTCACTATACTGTGTACAGATGGAATTGCACCTATATTCTGAAAACCGTATGCAATATAATAGTGTGAGGAGTATTTTCAATGTAAAGAAAAGTATTGTGTAACAGATGCAAGGAACAACTCAACGGTTGAACCAACATTGCTGCTTCTATGGGCATATGGACCATCCAACTCAGGGGAACCCTAGGTTTTATCTCAAGGAACTGTACCACACCAGCAGCTTTAATGGTCTTGCAAATATGCCCCTGGATTCAGGAAGCAGAAATCATTTCAGCTTTTTGGTTGTGATCATCATCTCCTCTCCATTGTCCCCTATGTGTGTGGGCACTGGGTGAGGACAGAGTCTGGTTTGATTGTAATATGCATGTTGTGTACTGGCCTGCCGTAACTCAATGTTTCCATATGAATAGTGAGTGCTAGCACGGAAGTGCGCCTGGGAAACTAAACCCCAGCAAGGAGTTAACATGCTTCGGAGCCAAGTGAGGGGGAGGAAATTGAAAGGAAAACATTTAAACTTGATTGAAGATAATCTGGTTTCGAATCTGCTCTGAAACTCCCACTGTTACCAGCTTCACCTGCTCCTGTACAGGTCTATCAAGATATTGATCTATTGCAATCTCGCTCGTGCCATTCACTAAGTTCAGTGAAAAATCTCCCAGCTGCCATCTGAAGTTCTGATACAAAGCGTTTGAGAATTTCTGATCCTCTTGGAGATCTATTTTCATTTTGTTCTCAGAATATCATTTATTGTATTAAAAGTAGATATGTGTTTTCCTTCATGTCATTTTAAGACCTTAAGTGTCAACTCAGCGAGATAACGGCTTCAGTATTTTTGGATAGTATTTGGTTTGTGATGGAGCTGGCATGTTGCCTTTGTTTCGTACTCCAGTCTGCTTCAGAGATGGGTAAAGGCTACAGGTGAGCAGGAGTTCAAAGCCACAGCAACAACTTCCCTGGTACCTTCACAACCTCCCCATTCTGACACAGGTCCCCAACCGCAATCACCCATAAGGTCTCCTTGTACAATCGAATATGGCAAATTACCGCACCATCAGTCAACTCTTGATCATCATCAAAGTGATGGAAAGGGTTGTTGGCTGTACTATAAAGCAGCACTTACACTGTAAAAACCTGCTACGGTTGCTCAGAGCAAGAGACGTTCGACTCCTAACCTCATTACAGCTTTGGTACACACATGGATGAAAGAGCTGAACTCGAGAGGTGGGGTGGGAGTGACTGTCCTTGACATCAAGGCAGCATTTGATTCAGCGTGGCATCATGGAGCCCAAGCAAAACTGGAATCAAGGGGAAACCTCTGCACTGGTTGGAATCATATTTAGCACAAAGGAAGGTTCTTGATGATCAATCATCTGAGTCGCAGGATATTGTTGCAGGTGTTCCTCATAGTAGTGTTCTTGGCTTTCCTTCCATCTTAAGGTCAGAGGTGGGGATGTTCACTGATAATTGCACAAAGTTCAGCTCCATTCATGATTCTTCAGATACTGAAGTTGACCATGACCATATGCAGCAAAACCTGGACAACATTCAGGCATGGGCTGATAAGTGGCAAATAATCTTTGCACCACACAGTACTAGGCACTGACCATCTCCAACAAGAGAGGATCTAACCATCGCCTCTTGGCATTCAATGGCATTACCATCACTAAATCTCCCACTGTCAACATCCTAGGGGTAACCATTTATCAGAAACTGAATTGGACCAGCCATATAAAGACTAGAGTTTCAAGAGCAGGTCAGAGGGTGGGAATTCTGCAGCAGGTAACTTACCTTCTGACTCCCCAAAGCCTATCCGCCATCCATAAGTCAAGAGTATGATGGAATGCTCTCCACTAACCTGGATGAGTGCATCTTTGACAACATTCAAGAAGCTTGGCATCTTCTAGGACAAAGCAGCCTGCTTGATGGCACCCCATCCACATGCCGAAACATTCACTCCCTCCCTCAGCAACACAGCAGTGATTACTATCAACAAGATGCACCAATGTGACTCACTGAGACTTCACTGACAGCATCTTCCAAACCCTCAACCTCTAGAAGAACAAGGGCAGCAGATGCAGTGAACGTTGCATCTAAGTTCCATGCCACACGCCATCCTGATTTGGAATTCGAACAACATTTTCTGCACTGCTGCTGAATGAAAATCCTGGATTCCCTGCCTAACAGCACCTACACCATATGGTCAGCAGCAGTTCAAGAAGGCAGCTCATCACCATCTTTTCAGAAGCAATTAGGGATGGGCAACAAATAGTGGCATAGCCAGTGACGCCCACGTCAGGTGAAAGGATTTTTAAAATGTGTGTATTGGGAGAGGAGAGATTATGGCCATTATGTATTATATAAGCTGCTTATGGTAGATTTAAAATAGTGGGCAATTCTGCTGCTAATTGCTCGACTCAGATCAGATTACTTGTTTTTTTCAGGCTTGCAGTTCTTTTTCCAAGTACAGATTCACACTGCTACATTATTTTCAGAGTAACAGTAGCCCTCCCATATCTCACCCAAGTAGATCTTAAATCTCACACTGTCCGCAGCCTTTCATGTTCTGTGCCCAAGCCAAGGAGGAGCAGTACATTGGAATGGAGATGTAAATAGAGCAGTGGAAGACTGGTACAGAGCTGCATATCATTTCTTTATGCATTTGTGAATTGGATTGAAGCATAAAAATCTTGTTTTTTTATTTGGGCGGCATGGTGGCACTGCTGCCTCACAGGGACCTGGGTTTGATTCTAGCCTTGAGTGACTGTGTGGAATTTGCACGTTCTCCCTGTGTCTACATGGGTTTCCTCTGGATGCTCCGGTTTCCTCCCACCTTCCTAAGATGTGTGGGTTAGGTTGATTGGACATGCCAAATTGCCTCTTAATGACAAGGGGATTAACATGGTAAATATGTGGGTTGCAGAGATAGGGTCTGGGTGGAGTTTTTGTTGGTGCAGGCTCAATGGGCCTAATGGCCTCTCTGCACTGCAGGGATTCTATCTGTATTTCTACAGGATCTGTGAACGTAGCAAAGGAAAGCAGTTTACAAATGATCATCAGAGGGATGGCAGATCTTTACTGGAGTTCAGATGGACTGGTTTCAATAGTTTTCTGAGCAGGAAATGGCAAGGGTGTGGTACAGCAGTTTACGAGAAGCCATATTAAGTGAGTTACTGGCATACGGCAGGCTAATCTCGGATCTGCAACAATATGATTGAGTTAATCTGTCTCATCCTGCCCATGCAGCAGATGGTTCTCTTTGTCTGTTAACAACGCAGGCTCTCCTCATCACCTGACAATAATATGAAGGGAGGCAGTAATTACCACAGATACTAATACCCTTTCTGGGCTGTGTTGCAAAGCCCCAGCTCCGCAACTCCCGGTCAAGTAGCGGAAGTGGAATTGTTGTGGAGCCAACTAATGACTGTTCAGGGACAGCTCTGTTTGAGTCGTGACAATTTTTGTATCTGATCTGTGCCAGCATTTTTTGAGTCACCAGTCAGATTCTGCAGAGGATTTCCCACATTTCTAACCTGTGAATGTTGTTCTCCATTAAAGGGGAATGTTGGAGGTTTGCAGGGTGTCAGCGTAGTGAGTGCTACCTGGGAAGAGGGTCACCATATCACTGTAACTTTACCGAAATGATTTGATATGATTTGATTTATTATTGTCACATGTATTAATATACAGTGAACAGTATTGTTTCTTGCATGCTACGCAGACAAAGCATACCACACAGAGAGAAGGAAACGAGAGAGTGCAGAATGTAGTGCTACAGTCATAGCCAGGATGTAGAGAAAGATCAACTTAATTGCAAGGTGGGTTCATTCAAAACTCTGGTGGCAGCAGGGAAGAAGCTGTGCTTGAATCGGTTGGTGTGTGACCTCAGACTTTTGTATCATTTTCCTGACGGAAGAAAGTGGAAAAGAGAGTGAAAAATGAAATTTCCTACATTTCACAAAGATATGAACCTTGCTGGCAAGAATCTGGATGCCACAGGGGCATAGTTGATGGTACCTGATACCTTTTACATTCATGTTGGCTGCTGTGGCCCATTGGGATTGAGATTAATTTATGGGTACAATTATGACCTGGTGTATGTGGTTGCAGATAACAGTTAAGTGTGCATCATATAAGTTTACAGTAATAGCCTGAAATAACCCCAATAAAAATTGGCCACATTAATGTAATATTATTAAGAGGATGCCATCAGTGCTAAAGCACTGGTTAGGTGATATAATTGTATTTTTTTTACAATTAGTTAAAACATGAAATGCTTTATTTCCATAAAGTGACCTGTTCTGATTCTATAGAATTCTTAATGTGTTTCTTCTACATAACTTAGCCATATCTTAATGATTAGCAGTACATTGTAATGGGTATTGCGACAGTTTCTCATTGTGATTGTATGCAAGTTGTTTGCATATAGTTTGCTCTTTGCTAAGTTGTTCCATTGTTCAGGAACCTCAACCTCGAGGCTGGGTATCCAAAGATAGAGTTAAAAAATTAATTGTGAGTGCCATTTGCCATGTGTTTTACATCATTCCCTGTAGCCCCAAGCAAATGAAATGCTTCAAATATTAAAAAAAAACAGAACCTCTCAAAAACTGGATCTCTAGATACTGGTTCCTGCCAATATTCTTCGGGACACTTCAAGTGACAGCACTAGTTCCACCCCCTGTTTGAACTTTGCTGTAGTTTTCGGTGAATGGAAATTTAATTTAGGTGACCTGCGAGAAAAGACTTCCATTTATCAAAATGGCAAGTAATTATAAAAGACTTTCCCCTGCACTGGTATTGACCTCTATGAATGATAAACATATATATGGATCAGAAGAAAGAGCAAACATTAGGCAGAAAATGAGGCTTGACAAACTAAGCAAAGCTGCCAAAAGGATTTGGGGGACCAAAGAAATTACTACAGTGTCTTGCACCCTTTCACTTCTGCTCACATGCTGAAACATTGCAAGTGCACCAAAGAGATAAGATGCAAGAGTTAACAAAGGCAAGATAAAATGTTCAGGGATCAGTGGGCATTATGGACAACAGGTAAGTAGCATAAAATGCGTATCTTTTGCTCAAAAAATGAACGCTCTACAACCACGGTATAAGTTTATTTATTAGTACCAGAAATAGGCTTAAATTAACACTGCAATGAAGTTACAGTGAAAATCTCCTAGTCGCCACACTCTGGCACCTGTTTGGATATACTGAGGGAGAATTCAGCATGGTCAATGCATTTAAATTGCCTATCATTTGGACTGTGGGAGGAAACCAGAGCACCTGAAGGAGACCCACACAGACAAGAGGAGAACATGCAGACTCCGCACTGTGACCCAAACTGGAAATCAAACCTGGGTCCTTGGCACTGTGAGGCAGCAGTGCTAACCACTGTGCCACCATGCTGCTCCAGATGTGGAAAATAAAGCAAGAAAACTGTTCAGTCAACTTCTTTGTTGCAAGTCTTTCTATAATATTCCTTTGATGTGTACCTTAATAGCCATGGAGGGTGGGCATATGACAAGCTGCTATAATGATATAGTCATTGGAACTGGTTTGGACTGCTAAAATTACGTTACTGAACGGATACTTTGGTTATAAATAAAAGTAAACAGATAGATGATGTGGCACCAGTGACCTGAAAGTTCAGGATGATATGTTATTCTGAGGGAAATCTATCCTGACTCATTTCTCCAAGCATTTTTCCCATTTGATTCCTTCAGTCAGAAAATGCACCCAATTGTATCTAATTTGAACCCCAGGATATGAAGGCCGGAATTCTCTCGACCTCGTCCATGGTTGATTCTCCAGTCCCGCTGCAGTGAATGGAGGTGTAGGCTGAGTGCCAAATTCTCCATTCTCGCTGGCAGCAGTGGCGAGGTAAACAACACTGGAAAATTCTAGCCAAAGGGGGAACTAACAAAACCCCTGGTTTACACAAAGCTGAAACTTTTGGGATTTACAATGACAGATGCAGCACCTGAATTTGCTTCAGATGATTTCCAAGCACTTCTCTGACAAAACTATCCACTGGTTGAAAGAATTTTTCAAAAACAATTTACAATCTTTCACCTTCCTATAGAATTGGCAATTCTGTACCCAGTCACCTAATGATGAAAACATTTTCCTTAAGTGCTGATTCATCAGATTTTTAAAATTTATTCTAAATTTTTTTTAGAAGTTAAACTGTAAATTTACTTTGTGTAGCTGCAACTTTAGGGATAACAATCTGAGGATTCAGGGTGGACCATTTAGGATGGAGATGAGGAGATATTTCTTCACCCAAAGAGTAGTGCGCGTGTAGAATTCATTACCAGAGGAAGTGTTTGATGCCAAAACATTGGATGTGTTCAAGAGGTGGCTGGATGTAGCACTTGGGGCGAATGGGCCCAAAGATTATGGGAGAAAAAGCAGGGTCTGTCTATTGAATTTGAGCATCAGCCATGATCATGATGAATGACAGAGCAGGCTCTAAGAGCCAAATGATCTCCTTCTATTCCTATCTTCATTGTTTCTATATTTATCTTTTAGTTTCAACATATTATTTTGAATTTTAATAAGGATTTGTACTGCTGTTATGCTTGGGTACTATTGGTATAGTGTGGTAGACTTGTGGTATTGCACTTGTGGCATTGGGCAGACACTTTCGATAATTATCAACCAAGCAAGATCCCTTTCCCTTCTACATCAAATTGGCAAGTACTGATTCCAATGTTTCCATGTATTTGACCATGGGATGAAAGAGACCTTAATTGGATCCTAGGAAATCTTTAAAAAATATCTGTATTTTCTGCGGACTTACTGATAAGCCATCAAAATCAATACCCGTGCTGCTTCTAATGATGGTACTCCCTTCTTTGAACCAAGTATGATCATAAGGGCTTGGGGATCCGGGGGCAATATGAACTCTCTACTGTATAAGTATGCGTGGAACTTAATAATATTATATTTGTTTGCTAATGCTTCTTTTTCAATTTATGAGTATTTTGGCTCTGGTGTCATTAAAATTCATGAAGCATATGCAGTAAGCATCTCCGTGCTGTCTTCTATTATATAACACCATACCTAACACTGTAGGAGGCATCATACCAAATTCAATTGCTTCTCCATAACTTCAGTAACCGTATCTATTGTATGTAATTGTAAGGTTTTGCAGACTTCTGAGCGAGATTTAGATCTACCAGAGCCTTGATCTAGTGCATGGCTGCAACCTGAAGCCTCCATGCCATTTCCTCTGTTAAGCACTGTGTTAACTTATTAAGCTCTATCTGATCATAACATGAGTACCAGGATGGCCAACTCCGAGGGAATAAATTATGGGCCGTTTCACAAGTAGTAGGGTGCTGGGACCAAGAATTTAAGTGGAGGTAGTCCAGGTGTGTGAGCCAATGAACCAGAACATAGGTGCCTGGAAGACCAACAAATGTGGAGGGGCAGCAAGGATGGGGAGCAGGATCGCAGAGGTTGTTGGCAAGACTGGGATATTGACTGGAAAGACAGAGAGCAGGAGGTCAGGGGTTGTTGACGAGATTGGGGCAGCAGTTGCTGGTGAGCTTGAGAGGTTGTTGAGGCAGGGGAGGGGTGGTGGTTAGACCAGTAGCTCCGGATACACACACATACATACACATACACACACACATATGCACAAAAACACATGTACACACGCAAACACAAGCATGCGCATATAAAAACACGCACACACAAGCACACAGACACACAAAACATGCACACACATGCATACACATAGACACACATGCACACACACACACACACACAAAAACATGCTCAGCAGCAGACAGCCGTTAAAGTTTAATTATTAGTCACAAGTAAGGTTTACATTAATACTGCAATGAAGTCACTGAGAAATTCCCTATTATTGATTAAATTTAATTTTGCCCTCCCAAAGGAGAGGATAGCAGAAAAGGAGCTATAATATACTACAGATACATTGCTACTATGTTGGTTTAAACATATCCCAGTTATTCCTTGTGTTTTTAAAATAACCACTGTCCTGTCAACTGGATTAAACACAAAATGATTAATTTACATTGCAAGGTTATAACACATTATAGTTGATTTAATGATGTAATGAGCGCAGGAACAAAGCTCAAGTGACTTGTGAATATCTTTTGGGTTCCAAGATTGTTTCAGCCTCTACCTCACCCCAACACTACTATTATTTCAATCTGCAGTGGTTAAGATGCTGTAATGTTTGTCACAGGTCATGGAGTTTGCTGTTGTCCATCAGTCATCTCTGTGAGAGGTTGTTAGCAGTTGTTCTGCTATGTGACAGAATAACAGAATGCAATGACAGTTAAGATAAAAGGTTTTCAGTAAGCAAACACATTGCACGTATCTCATTTTAATTCAGCTTAGTTCTGAGTAACCCCTTCAAGTAAAATCCCCATTCATCCCCCCTCTTCATACTGTTAGTCATAATTTAAAGAGATATGGATTTTCCGGCCGCACCCTCCCCCAAACTGGAAAATCCTGCCCAAGGTCAACAGACTTTTCCATGGTCCGCCTGTCGCCTGCTATGATACTTGTAGTGAGTGGAATGGGAAAATTCACCCCAGTATTCTTAGTAGCAAACCGCTGGACGACACAGTGGCACAGTGCCAGGGATCCAGGTTCTGTTCTGGCCTTCGGTCACTGTCTGTGTGGAGTTTGCATGTTCTCTCTAGGTCTACAATGGGTTTGCTGTAGTTTCCTCCCACAGTCCAAAAATGTGCAGCTTAGGTGAATTGGCCATGCTAAATTGACCCTTAGTGTCAGGGGATTAGCAGGGTAAATATGTGGATTTACGGGAATAGGGTCTGAGTGGGATTGCGATTGCTGCAGACCCGATGGGGTGAATGGCCTCCTTCTGCAGTGTAATGATTCTATGAAACTGATTTTTAAGGCTTCCAATAAGATTCATTTAACAATATTTTAAAATTTGACATCTCTCACACAATCAGAGCTCCTGTGAAACAATATTTAGAAAAAAATCTTAAGCAACAGTCAGTCCCTATCAACAGTGGATAACATGGATGCTTCTTATCTAGGCATTTTCCTGAAACACATTTTTCATTCCAGAGATTGGTAGTGAGATTTTGACTGCTTGTATGAAAGCGTGACAAGGGTAGCCAGTGCGTGAGACTCAGCAGCTACAAGGAACTTCTGTCAAAAGCAAAGGTCCACGTTTATTTGAAGTATCTTTAAACAAGTCTCGTCTCCTTCATTTCTCATGTGGGTGTCTCTAACGTTCAACAGCATTTCCTTCAGTTGGTTTCCTTAATCACTAATGAAAATAGCACACCACGGAAGTGTTGCAGAGATTTTCTGACATCTATATGGGGAGGTAGCGTCTCTGCATAATGAGAAGCTGACCAGCAGTCGGGGTGGGGGTTTATTAACTACAGGAATTGAGGGCAAGGCCCCTCTCAGCCATGCGTAAGAGTCACTCTCCACAAATCGTCACCTTCACTCCTCTGCCCACAGCAATATGATAACTCCCACCTCCCTGTTTTCTCGCCTTGCAGAGGAGAGCACACAACTTAGAGTCCTAAAGATATACAGCATTGTCAAGGCCCTTCAGCCCAAACCGTCCACGGCAACCAGGTTTCCTAAATTAATTTGCCTGCATTTGACCCATTTTCCTCTAATTCTTCCCCATCCATATACCAAAGGCCTTTTAAATATTGTAATTATATCCACCAGTAGCACATCTTCTGGCGGCTCATTCCGTACATGCGTCACCCGGTATGTATAAAAGTTACCCCACAAGTCTCTTTTAAATTTTTCCTTCTCACCTTAAACCATAGTCCTCTAGTTTTGAACTCTCCGAATCTGGGGAAGAGACCTTGGTTATTCACCTTATCTGTGCCTCTCATGATTTTAGAAACCTTTATGTCACCCCGATCCTCCTAGGCTCCAGGGGAAAAAGTCCCAGTCTAACCAGTGTCTTCCCATAATTCAAACCTTCCTGTCCCTGAAAGCATCCTTGTAAATCTTACTCTTTCCAGTTTAATACATCCTTTCTATGACAGAGCTTGAAGTGGAGAAAGGTACCTGGTTGGGAGAGGCAGCAAGTTGGCTGCCAGTAATAATATCTGACAATGCATTCCCTCTTGGTTGGCTAAGAAAGCCTAGTATCATGAGGATGCAGATTCTAGCAGTGACGTCCCAAGAGGGCCTGAGCCTCTTGAGGCACTGGTGTTCTTACGTGTCAGGAGAGTTGACCCTCTACTGAGAAACCCTGGCTAGGACATTGTGGCCCTGTTGTGGTGGGGCACGCCACAGGAAATTTGGTCACCCAGTCAAAAAACCTATTGCCTTTCGGTGGGACCCTCTGCTGGGGGTCTTGCTGCATTTTGGTCGCAGTGCTCTCTGCTCTGGGTAGGGGCATGGGGTGGGAGGGAGGGTTGGGAGTGTGGTCCAGGAAAAGGCAGGTGTGCTGGTTACTCTTGTTAACAGTGGAATATGTGAGAGGAATAAAGGCCAATGCCCTTTATTCCTGCTTCTGTGCCGCTCTGAGTGCTTGTTGAAGTGGAGTGCAGCTGCGGTGTTGAGCATTAATCCAGAAAGTCAGCTAATGTTTTGGGGGACCTGGGTTCAAATCCTGAATGAAGTGTAATACTTCTTGAAATGAATACAATAGGCCTCACTGAAATAATTCCCTGGGCTATGTCTTCACCTTCAAAATAAATGAATTTTGATTGATTATTCCTTATCGACAAAGAACTAAATGTACAGAATATAGTGCAACACAAATGATACAAGGCATTAATCAAGTCTAGAATTAGGACAAACTGCATCAATAGAAATGATTGAGAATGCTTTCAATTAGTTGAGAATTTTTAAGTATGTGGTCAGTGTAAGTGCCCTGCAAGCAGCTAGCTAATGCTAACGACTGTAAGATAAAAAAAATCTCCACCTATGTTTGAAGATGCTCTAACCACATCAGAGAGTTTTATGGATATTCCAGCCAACAGTCTTCCCACCAATCAAAAGCTGCTGAATTGGCCATTCATTTCCCAGATGTTTGTAGAATGTTGCGAGTGTTTTTACCGACGTAACAGATGTGTTCCAAAACTAATTTCTAAATCATTTTATTAGGCACAGAAATGCCAGTATTTTCACGAATCCAATAATTGGATGTCATACCACACTGCTGATCGTTGCAAATAGAATTATGGTGGCACAGTAGTTAGCACTGCTGTCTCACAGTGCCAAGGACTCAGGTTCAGTTCCCAGTTTGGGTCACTATCTGTGCTGAGTCTGCATGTTCTCCCTGTGAATGCATAGATTTCCTCCGGGTGCTCTAGTTTCTTCCCACAGTCTGAAAGACGCACTGGTTAGGTGCATTGGCCATGCTAAATTCTCCCTCAGTGTAGCCAAACAGGCACTGGAGTGTGATGATTTTCACAGTCAATTAATTACAATGTTAATGTAAACCTACTTGTAACACTAATAAATAAACTTATGCTCTTCAGAACACTTTCCTTTTCAATGTTCCCATTCAAAGTCTGGATTTTCAAATTCTCATCCCAGTTTTCCAATCCCTCCAAGATCTTGCCTCTCCCTATCTCTATCATCTCCTTCAACCCCACAGCTCTCCGAGATATAAACAGTCATCTAATTCTGGCCACTTGTACATTTATAATTATTTCATCATTGGTGGCTGTTGCTTCAGGTGAATTGGCTCCAAGCTCTTGCCAACCCTTCCTCCATCTTGAACCCTGCCTGCATTGTGTAAGGCACTTCTTTAAAACATTCCTCTTTGACGAAGATCATCTAACCTCATATCTTCTCATGTACTGGGGAAGGTGATGGCCTTGTGGTCTTATTGTTAAATTATTAATCCAGAAACTCAGCTAGAGTACTGGGGCCCTGCAGAAATCATGGAGTGGGAAATTGGCATTGAAATTCATAGCATCTCTACAGTGCAGATGGAGGCCATTCGGCCTATTGGGTCTGCATTGACAACAATCCCACCCAGACCTTATCCTCATAACCCCATACATTTACCCCACTATTCCCTCTAAGCTACACATCCTGGGATACTAAGGGGTAATTTAGTGTGGCCAATCAACCCAACCCACACAGTGATCAGTTCATCCAGAACACACCAGAAAGTAAAGGAAGGGATTCTATTCTGCAGAGGATTTATTTAGCACTGAGCAAAGTGAACACAGCCAAACCTGTTCGAGGAGTCCTTACCGTTGACAAGTGAGGTGTCAACAAATCAGCTTCACCATCAGCAATTAGGATTTAAAATCCATGCACTGGCGATTTTTGAAAGTTGCAAGTGATCATAAAACAATAAAGAGCATTAAATAGTAACAGAATCTAAGCCTAAATGATAAGGGGCATATTCTGCTTGTTTTCTTCTGGTTGACCAATAGTAGAGTACAGTCAATCATTCACTATTAAATAACCGATACCTTATCAATGACACGTTCCATTTTTTGGGAGCTATTAAATGCTGCCGTGCCATTTCATTAGTGCTCCAAACGGTGTGAGTGGCTTTAGCCTACTCTTGTTCAGAAGTGAAGCAGCGTGTCATTCATATTTGGTGGAAGAGGTTGAATAGGGTGAAGGCTCCCAGACTGAAAATGGTACTGGGTAACTAGTAATGCACCGTTTGATAAATAATAGATAAGGAGATGTCAGCAGTGTAATTGTACGCCGCAAGAAAATAATTGCGATTTTGGAGTGGGCATTTTTCTTTCCTGCAGCATTTTGCACGTCCCCTGATATAGACTCTGATTACAAGCAAATGCTAATGACGTTCCTTCGTTTTTCCAAACATACAGTGTCCTCACACAATGGGTGGAGAATTTCATTCCTGTGTTCCTTTCGGGAGACCTGTATTGTGAAAAGATTTTTTTCTCTCTCTCTCAGATCTTATCATTCTGTACGTGGTAAAGTTATGTACAAACACCATCAAAAAAAAGAAAAAAACTTTCTCAGCAACATGTTCTGTCGCAAATGAGTGATAACTTTTGTACTCCTAAGTTTAAAATAACATTGAGGCATTCAAGGGGACATGACCTAAGACTGAACTTTATAACATTACTGATAACAGCTACAGACGCCTTTGATAATAGCTACCTGAGCTGTCTGCATTGCTGGTGCAGTTATATATATATATTTTATGTCTATGTGGGTGTGCATATACATGTGCGTATATTTTGATATCTATATAGTAGAATCCATCTCTCAAAACTTTCCAATTGCTGACCCCAAAAACTGACACTCAAAAGGGTTTCACAACAGGGTGGGGATGTCTTTTTCAAAGAAAGATTCAAGATTTATATTATTTTGCAATACATCATTCTGACATAGTGACCCCTTGAACTGCGACTGCAGCTTCTTGATATTCTAGCGCATTGCTCACTCAGACCGGGCTGCGCAAATACGTGCTCGAGGAGTAATGAGAAAATGAGGTAATCCAAGGGGAAAAGTGTTGACGTTGACTTTGGCTTTGTCAGCGGAATGGTTAGATGGTGCAAGAAAGACACCAGCTGGAACTTGACCACCTTGGACCTCTCCCGGAACCAGAGCGGGTGAGGGTATGACAATGGAAATCTCCATTGACCTCGGGCTGGAATTTCCAGTCTCACCCGAGTGAGGCTGTAAAATCTCACCCATGCATCTTATGCACACAGTTCGCCATAGGGGAAGTTTGCTCACCATCTTAACAGCTCTGTTTACGGGAAGTAATGTAACTTTTTCTAGTGAGGAATGCCTGCTGCGTTTTCCAAAATGCTTCCAGCAGGCTTCTTGTCAATCTTTTTGGTAGGAAAATGTTGCTTGATATTGGTTGGTGACTAAGATATAGAAAATTACTTTAATAGAGAACATGAATCAATTGATTGATTGCAATCCATGATTTATTGATCAAATTCATGTATGCAATTTTCTGTTTGGTTCACTGTAATCAGTTTCTCTAGTGCAATTTCTGATTGTTTTTATCAGGTTTTACCATGACTTCCCTGCGGCCTTACATATAATGAAACACAAACTAATTCCTATATTTCACTAATATTTATTAATTAATGCACACATATCTACTGTACTACATTCCATGGGCTGTAACTCACTCTGACATTTATTGAATAGAGATTATCATAGGATGCCTACAGTGCAGAAGCAGGCCGTTTGGCCCATCGAGTCTGCACCAACTCTCCAACAGAGCATCCCAACCAGAACCTGAACCTGTAATCCCATGTATTTACCCCCCTAACCTGGATCACAAAGGGGCTGTCTAGCATGGCCAATCAACCTAACCTGCACATCTTTGGAGTGTTGGAGGAAACGCACACACACATGAAAAACATGCAAACTCCACCCAAACAGTCACCCAAGCCTGGAATTGAACCCAGGTCCCTGGCGCTGTGAGGCAGCAGTGCCACCCACATAACAGGGCAGTCCAGAAACATAGCAGGTCAGTATTATATTGTGGTTGTGCTCATGCTGTGAATTAAATTATGTTTCCGACGTTAGAACACTTCAAAAGTACTCCATTGGCTGCAAAGTGCTTTGGGACTTCCTGAAGTTGTGAAAATTGCTACACAAGCGCAAATCTTTTTTTTGTGTCTTCATTGAATGGTGAGTTTCTTGTCTCCTCCAGGCCTGACTTGGGCAGCAGAGTACTTTCTATAAAGCAGAGAGGGAAAATTTGAAGGGAAAGTTGCTCATGTGCACCTAATTCAATTAGATTATGAAAAAGTTCACCACAGGATGTATGTTCTGGAAACAGTGATGTATCAGAAAGAAGAAAAATCCATTCAATCACTCCATTATCCAAGTCTTGATTTCGGCCCCAATTTAACCAATTTTGTTATATTTTGTTTCTTTTGTAATCAATCTAACTTAATTTTGTGTGCTTTTGTTTATAGGATATGGGCACATTGCTGGCTGGCAATTTTATTAAGGAAATGAAGCAGAGGTGGGGATGTAGAATTGGGTCACAGATCAGCCATGATTTTATTGAAGGGTAGAAGAAGTTTGAATGGCGAAATGGTCTTCTCCAGTTTTAAGTTCCTATCTTATAATCACGAACTGACAACTGAGTTTTTGAAGTATTAAGATATTTCAAAATCTTGATAATGATAGATGCATTATTTCTCATGCAGGCCCACAAAAACCTTTCCTCTCAGCAAAGTAAGACATACAACAAGGTCTCTCTCCTTTATTTCTTACCCAGAATGTCTCTTTCCCCTGCACATCTATAGAATTTTCTACCTCAGCAGGTTATTTCTCTGGATTCCAACAATCGGATGTCAAGTTATGTCCTAATGCCTTCTCTCTGAATCCTGGAAAGGAGGATGCGTTCCACTGCTCATACATTAGAACTCCAGTTGTGAATAAACTTTGGGAATCATTTTGGTTGTTTTTACTGGGGACTGTTCCTTGAGACCTCTTGGCTCAGGAAGTTAGCCAAGAGGTGGGGGGGGCAAGGTAGAGATGTACTTGGGAAGCATAATGATCAAAGAGTTGAATGAGGTGCTTTGTACTGTTTCAGAAAGGGGAGTGATGGAGATTGTGAATAGATACAATTTTCAATGTTTTATGTGCGTTGAAATGCATTTGTTTTGTAGAATCATAGAATCCTTACAGCACAGAAAATTTGACCCATTAGATCTGCATCCACTTTCTGATGTAGAGATGCCGGCGTTGGACTGGGGTAAACTCAGTAAGAGGTCCTGCAACACCAATTTTAAATCCAACCGATTTATTTGATAGTAAATCTGCTAGCTTTCGGCGTTTGTGCCTTCGTCAGGCGAATGAGGTGTTCTGGTCTGCTTTTGGAGACCAGAAAGTGGAGTAAACTCTACTTTCTGAAAGAGTAATGAGAACAGCCAAATCCAGTTTCTTCAAAATAAGACCCAAAGTTTTAATGCATGATGTTCTAATTTCCCTTCCAGGCAGCTGTGTTGAATGGTGCAGAGTTTCTGTAGTGGAGTGGAAGCACATTCACCTCACAAAGTGAAACTCCATATGAAATAAGGTGGAGGCATTATTATTTTAGCATTTCAGGTTATACCTCTCATAACTGACTGAAAATGTTGCCCTTGGAGAATGAGGGCTGAACTGGTTGCTTTTTCTTTGGCAGGATAGACAAGTAGAAGATATTTCACAGGTCAGGAGCAACCACAGAGAAATAGAAAATGTTTCAGAGTATTTTACCCAGACCCTCTCCCCGGCTCTATACCATAACCCCACACATTTTCCATAGCTAATCCATCTAACTTACACACCTTGGAATACTAAGAGACAATTTAGCACTGCTAGCCACTTAACCTGCGCATCTTTGGAGTGTAGGAGGAAATTGGAGCACCTGGAGGAAACGAGACGCGGGAAGAATGTGCAGACTCTGCACAAACAGTGTGGTAAATTGTGGTAGTGTGGGTGTATATTGTGGGTTAAATAAATAACTGTCGTAACTCCTGTAACTTTTGTGCTGGAATGGAATTATGCCGAGTGGATTTGGTGGAGTATGCTTAGGAAGAAAATTGAGACAGGAAAGAAAGATTTTACACAATGTTATTGGTGAACAAGAAGGCAGAAACAAACAATTGGAAATGAGAAGAATGTCTAAACTTAAACACATGAAAAAGAAAACTTATATTGATTGGTTATCACAGTATAGGTAACAGGCAGAAATTTCAGTTCCTTTGGCAGTGTGTTCATTAGCACATTCACTTCACATTCCTTTGGAGTCAGTTTAATTCAACGAGCAGTTGAGTTAAAGTGATTAGTTTGTGTGATTTTGGTGCATTAATTACAAATAAGTAGTCTACCAACTGTCTAAAATTCTGAGAAATACTTTTGGTGGTTTTCTTTCTACCTGAAGAAAATAAGATGATCCCAAATTGTTTTCATTGCATGAGCTGTCTGCACCATTATTCCAAGAGAAAAGAACTATTATTGGCACAGGTTTAATTTGATCCAGACTGAGTCATGTGCCTAAGTCCACTCTTTGAACTTAACTGTCAAATGGTTCCCGACTCTAAACCAGGTATTTCTATCACTCACATCACCTTTGAGATGGCGGGAACCATGCAGCCTTCAAACGTCAGCAATGTGACCCCTTATCCCGTGCCACTGAAAACTGTCAACATGAGAATGGGGGTGGGAATCCCAGAATTTGATTCCAGCCACTGTGGCAAAAGGCCTACCCAGTGATGGATTGGCAATGCTAACTTTCCCCTTAGTGTCAGGCAGGATAAATACATGGGGTCATGGGGAAAGAGCCTGGGTGGGTTTGTGGTCAGCGCAGACTTGATGGGCCAAATGACTCCTTTCTGCACCATAGGATTCTGTAGGTCATCCCCAATTCAAGAAGAAAAAGTTCACCCTCAAGTTTCCATCAGTGGCGTAAACCTATATTTGTTGTTATGATAAAATGAATGGCTTATATTTCTGCTGTTCTGTTCACTTTCAATATATTGTTCTTAGATACTTGACTAGTATTAGTTAATGAATGGAGCAAATCTCTGAAAAAGTGGCATGGAATCTTCTGCGTACACTTGGGAGAGCAGACAACACCATTATAACGTATCAGCTGATGTGCCCGTTTCTTAATAGCCATTAAGCATCTCATACACTGGGATCATGTAGTGCAGAGAATAAGATCTTTATTTTATTGTGGCTATTTTTTTCAAGCATCAGAAATGAATAGCGTGAGTAATGTGGCCAGGTGGCATCTCCAGTGCTTGCTCCCCACTTAGACAATGGAACCAAAGTGGTGCTGAGCGATTGGAAAAATTCTACATCCGTACTCTTGTTTTCCAAGTCACTAAAAGATACAATTTGTATGCATCAGAATGAAATATTGCTAGGAATATGCACATATATGCAAAATAAAGAAAAATAAAAGAGGGCGGCACAGTGGTTAGCACAACTGCTTCATACTGCAAGGGACCTGTGTTCAATTCTGGCCTCCACGTCACTGTCTGCTTGCACATTCTCCCTGTTTCTGTGTATGTTTCCTCCACATGCACCAGTTTCCTCCTACATTCCAAAAATATGCAGGTTTGAAGGATTGCCCTTATTGTCAGGGGGATTAGCAGGGTAAATATGTGGGGCTACAGGGGTAGGGCCTGAATAGGATTGTTGTCAGTGTAGACTCGATGGGATGAATGGCCTCCTTCTGCACTGTAATGAATCTGTGATTCTAAAAGAACAATGCAGGAGTCTCATTGCATTTGCTCAGGTTGGTAATGAAGCGAACAGTCACAATTCTGTTACTCAAGAGGTAACTGGGACCGGGTGACAGAAAACCATAGGAGACTACTCCTTAGATGGAGGTAGGATTATTGAAGATTGTGACATGAGGATCTGGTGTTAGTCGCAGTAAGAAGAAAAAGCAACATCCCTGGTCGTGGGTAGTGCAAAGTGTCTCGAGATGATATCCATTCATACTGAGGTTCTCCGATATCTATTGAAAATGGGCTACAATACACCAGTTCCCAATCATGGTTAACCAGCCATTCAGAGGGGAGCAGATATTTGAAAGCAAAGTAGCTGGCAACTTGATTAAAACCTATAAAATCCTCAGGGACATTGACAGAGTGGATACGGAGAGCATGCTTCCTCTTATTGGAGAATCTAAAACAAAGGGCCATTGTTTAAAAACTGCATTCCCATTTAAAATGGAGATGAGGTGAATTTTTTTTCAGTCAATGGTCATGAGTCTTTGGATCTCTCTTCCTGTAAAGGTGGCAGAAACAGTGTCTCTGAATATTTTCAAGGCAGGAATGGATGAATCTTTGGTCAGCGATGGGGCGATAGGTTATCAGAAGTAGATGGGATGCAAATTTGAAGTTGCTATCAAATTAGCTGTCAGATGGCGGACTGAGCTGAAGGGGCTGAATGGCCTACTCCAGCTTCTGGTTTATATGTTCATGCTCCCTCAACCAGCATGCAATATCTGCTGAAGCAATGAGGCATTTAGTAAGTGACAAGTCGCAAAATACACATGGGAAAACCATAATATTTGGAAATACCGTACCAAAGGATTGCTGCTCTTTGAATGTTATGAAATATCAAGCAAACATAGCTATTCATAATCTCAATTGCAATAGCTTTATCCCACTTTACACCTTTTAATTTTGTTCAGATATACAGATATTGAGAAAACAGATCAAGGAAGGCATTTATAATATTACTAATATAACAAGAATATTATCATAAACTCAAAAAGAAATCAAAGCTAACACTCACTTTCAACCTGTGTAAACATAATTCTATTGAGTCAATTCCATTAGTCATGGAAATTGGACAAGGATTCATGATGAGCCCACCTGGCCATTGTATCAACAGAAACAGATGGCTGGACATTGGTTTCTCCAGGTGGTCTCATTAAGACTTGCCACTGTATTATGTGGCTCAGGACATAGTGCACATTGGGTGAGTGGGGATGGAGGATGTGAGGGGGGGGGCGTGTGGAGAGTATATGAAGGTATGAAAGAGCATAGATCAGATAGAGCAGGCATGGGGACATGGAGGGGCATGGTGTTTATGAGGGAGGCACGGGGTAAACCATTTAAACTGCCGATCAAAATGTTCCCAAATACATAGTATTGTGCACAACTCCTCTGAAGAACTGTGGACTAGAAGACCTCAGGAAGCTGACCCAACTGCATAGAAATCCGGGAAGCAGTTGGACGGGGGGTAGGAGGTAGTATGAGATGTCAGCCCCTCCAATTAGCCAAATAGGTGAGGAATTTACCTTCTCCAGTACTGGCAAAAATTTCCAGAAATGGAAATGGGGACAGGTACCCTAGTCGTGTCCTGCTTTCTATTTCTAAACCCTCTAGAGCCATTGTGATTCTGTGAAAATCCAGTCCCCTAAGTCCACTCAAGCATGCTGCACTCTGTAAATGCCATGTCACAAATTACTCATATCCCATTTACTCTTCTTATTCACTTATCTGAAATTCCCCTCTACTTTGGTTGAGCTGTTGAAATAGTAGAGAGAGCAACTTCAAATAAACGTATTTAAATATTTATGCAATGGTATCCCAAAATCTGATTTCAGGGAGTGAAGCAACTGTAGTTTCCCCCGTAAAAGTAAATGATTGTGTATTTACCAGTAGCCCATTAGATTGCCAACACGCAACACAATGTTTGCTTGTGGACAGAAAGGTCATCTCAGTTAAATATTTGTTCAGATTCACAGTGCTGGGACTCTGATCCGTTGAGTGAAACAACAGCTTCCAGTAGTGGGACAGACCCAGAGGCAAATTGCTCACATTTTCCAATTGAAATACAAACCAAAATGCTTTCTTTTTTCTTTAACTCAATGCTACAGTGACATTTAGCATTTGATCCCTTCACCGTAAAGAAAAGAATCAAAACCCAGCAATGCAGAACATTTCCAAGGCTCCTGAGCAGAAAACATGTTAAGTAACAGAGAGAAAAAAAATTGGGTTGTGATGTATCAAAAGCAATCAGGTTTGCAGGTCCTGTTGTTAACAAGCCAAGCCACTTCACAGTATTTCTTCCTTTATCTCTGGGTGGGAATCCTTGCCAAATTTTATCATGGTAATTACAGCTCTGAAATGTAAATAACATTATGCAACCATTTTGGGACATGTTTGTTCTTCTTATAGACGTGCTTGCATTGCAGAGAAAATATCTCCAAAATCAGCCGCAATTCAAAATGGGGGGATTAACAAACACACGATGATAATTTGCTGTGGCTGCTACAGATAAACAAGTTTTTTTTGAGACAAAGTGTAGGTTATATAACCACTGTATTTATTTTCTTCTGAACCATGGTCCTGGTTGAATTGGAGGAACAACTTGGAGAAGTAGTTATGTACCCAGACCGTCAAAATGCTGATAAAAATGCAATTCCCTTGCCAAGAAATGCTACGCTGTTTGCCTCAGGATATCTGTAACTTTGGGATTGAGGTTTTTGCAGGGCTGCCCTTCTGAGCATCATCATCATCCATCTGTACATCCTAGACTTATGGTGAAAGAGAAAAGAGCCTAAAATGGTGCGTAAAAATCTGAAGAGTTGCACAAAATTGATTAAAAGAAATGTGCTGTTTCGGAAGGCGAGAATTGGGGTAGACTTTACTAGGTTGAGCCATGAAAGCTGGGTTAGGGAGGTGAAGAATTGGCCATTGATCTTGGTCCTGATTTTTTAAAAAATTCATTCGTGGAACATGGGCATCGCTAGGTGGGCAGCATTTAGTGCCCATTTCTAGCTGTCCTTGAGAATGTGATGGTGAGCTGCCTTCTTCAATCACTGCGGTCCGTGTGCTGTGCATTGACCCACAATGCCATTAGGGAGGGAATTCCAGGATTTTGATCCCAGCGATTGCAAAGGAATGGTGATATATTGCTATTCGTTGACCTCTTTGGAAAGTGAGAGTTTATCTATATGGATTAAGAGCACAATTGTACTTGGATCTGAGACCTTCAGGATTGAGTACTCTGCTGAAATTTATCATTCACGATAATATGTGGAGAATGTCCACTAAGGGAATGTCCTCTGGGCCTCAAGCACAATGCAGAACTATGCCTCACATGAGCTAGGAGAAGATAGGAGAAAATTGAAAAAAAAAATTTTGGTTAATTACAAGAAAATTTTATGCATCGATTAGAACTCGAGGACAAAACCTCAGAGTGAGGGAATGCCCCTTTAAAACCGAGGTGAGGAGGAATTTCTTCAGCCAGAGGATGGTGAATCTGTGGAACACATTGCCACAGAAGGCTGTGGAGGCCAGGTCATTGGGTGACTTTAAGACAGAGATAGATAGGTTCTTGATCAATAAGGGCATCAAGAGTTACAGGGAGAAGGCAGGAGAGTGAGGCTGAGAAAAATATCAGCCATTATTGAATGGGAGAACAAACTTAATGGGCCAAATGGCCTAATTCTGATCCTATACCTTATGGTCTTATAGAAATGCCTAATGCCATGGATACCTTAAGGTATTTTGTATTTAGGATGGTAAATGTAAAACACTTGTGGGCTAAAAATGTGGAAAAAGTGTGATGTTATCCACTTTGGTAGGAGAAACAGATAATTTCTTCAATGATGAGAGTTTGGGAAGTGTTAATGTCCAAAGAGACATGGGTGTCCTTGTTCATAAGTCACCAAAAGCTAAGATGCAGTTGCAGCGAGCATTTAGAAAAGCAAATGATAGGTTGGCCTCCATTGCAAGAGGATTTGAGTGCAGGAGTAAAGACACCTTGTCTGAATTTTATAGAGCCTTTATGAGACTGAACCTGGTTTTAGTTTCGATATCGAAGGAAGGACATACCCGCCATAGACAGAGTGCGACAAAGATTCACCAGATTGATCCAGGGGATGGTGAGATTGGCCAATGAAAAGGGATTGAGGAGACTGGGCCTTTATCCTATCGTGTTTAAAAGAATGACAAGTGATTTCTTTGAAGGTTCTTTGGGAAGATGTCCTATGTAATAGATAGAGGGGGGACAATTTTGAGCCCGCACTCTTCATCTGCTGGAATAGTAGGGTGGGATCAAAATCTGGAGAATGCAATTGGTGCCTGTGAGTTTCCGAGTTCCGATCTTACGACCTCCTCACCGGTGGAGTGGAGTGAAACACGCTGTGGAACTGCAGAAGGCTCATTTTTATACATTGGATTGTCGACAGTGAGCACTCTCTCTAGGACTTCTCCCTCACCAGATATTCAGCAGATACTGGTATTCTGTTCATACCGGTGCCATCTATACCAGGTTCACCAAGACATGCACCTGTCATGAGAGTCTCCCCAGAGTCATAAATGTAAGTATAGCCCCCAGAGGGGAAGGACATAGCCAGGAAGTGACTGAGTAATGCCCCCTTGGCACTGCCACTCGGCTAAGCTGGCATGCCATCCTGGCAGTGCCAAGGAGAGGGCTCCTGTGAGGACCTTATGGGGATGGGATTCATTTAGACATGGTGTTGGCCAGGAATGGGCAGATGAACTGGAGGTGCCAGCTGTGGCTGTTGGGGGTGGAGAGGGTGTGGAGGTGGATGCCAGCTCAGAATGTTTGGAGAGCGGGGTGGTGGAAGAAGGAGCCATGAGCGGGAATAGGAATTAGAGAAATGCCCGCTCCAATCGGAGACCTCCATGGTGGGCTGAGAGGTGGCGTGGTGGGAGCTCTACTGAGACTCCATAAAGATGCCACTCCGACCTCTATGCAGCCAGGCTTTGCCGATGTGTTTAGGCCCCACCCTGTGTGTGACGAGATGAAACGCTTAATCACCTCTTTTTTTGTGGCAGAGAATTATAAGATCTGGAGAAAAACATACCGGTTTGCTCGCCGGAAACTACACTTTGTCACATTCCAGGAAAGTTCTACCCACAGTATGAGTGCAAACTGCCAGTGCAATTGATGACTGGCCAATTACGGAAGAATTATGGAGATTCTTGGCTGTTTATTTGTGCCATTAGTCACATAGGATACTTACAATCAATAGGGATTTGTAAAAAAGTGCAGCTCCTGATAGTGTGCCTTGTATTCAAAAACAGATCATTGCAGAGAGGGCACTGTGCATTAAACAGCTGTGTGATCAGTAGTCATCTTCAATTTGTCAAGTAATAATTGTTAATTCTTTTGATGTCTGTTTTGCGGCTGACAGATTGCTTTTGCACTTTTCTTCTTTGCATCTGATCAAAATCAGTTGCCTTTTTCTTTCTGTGAGAAGCATCCCTTTTGTGATAATTTATACCATCAGTGAAAATCAACTCGATTACTAACTGCCTTTTGTCATGGCTGATAAGGAACATGAGACTCCAGGTTTGAGTTTCTGGCAAACAGTGCGCAGTTTAATTACTTCTGGCCATATTTAGCAGCAACCGAGTCTGTTTATGCGCAAAGTGACAGCAGCTGTCCCATCTGAGCAACAAATCAGCTTGTTTTTATCATCATAAATTACTCCTTTAAAAAAAATGCAGGAACGGAGGAGCTATTAAACGAACAGCACATGGTATTCCGATTAAATGATTGCATATAATTTTGAACAGAGGTAGGAAACCCAAATTTCAGAGAGAAAGAAACTGTCTATCAAGATATGAAGAGAAAAGGAAATTAATGAGTAACTTTTATGTCGATCTCAGTATACGACTGGCTATGACAGTTGCGATAAAAAAAAATTTTATTCGCTATTTGACGGGTGCTCTATTGAGTTAAGGATCTTTGCCAACTGTTTTGAATTTTCCTTGTTCTATATTTGCAAGCTTAATAAAAAGCAAAATACTACAGATGCTGGTTTCTGAAACAAAAGCAGAAAATGCTGGAAAATCTCACTGAATCTGACAGCGTCAGTGGAGAGGGATTACAGCCAAAGTTTCGAGTTTGGATGACAGACTGAAAAATGTTGGCTGTATTCTCTCCCCACAAATACAGTCCGATCCACTGAGATTTTACAGCATTTTCCATATTCATAACCAGTTTTTTCCATTTTAAGTTTCCAGAGCACTCAACTATTCAGCGCTGCAATTGTCGTTCTGCATCCAAAATGGTCCCTGCATCTTTAATTAGGGCATCACACAGGCAGCATGGTGGCACAGCGATTAGAGCCAGGGACCTGGGTTCGACTCCCGCCTTGTGTCACTGTCTGTGCGGAGTTTTGCTCAGTATCTGATTGGGTTTCCTTCAGGTACTCCGGTTTCCTCCCACAGTCGAAAAGATATGCTGGTTAGATGGATTGGCCATGCAAAATTCTCTTTCAGTGTACCCGAACAGGCGCCAGAGTGTGGCAACATGGGGATTTTCACAGTAACTTCATTGCAGTGTTAATATAAACCTAGTTGTGACACTAGTGAATAAATTTTAACTTAAACAAACATGCAAAGGAGACAGACGCTGACCTCAATTGGTGTGTGACACTGATTTAGCTGTTGGGGTGATTAGATTGCATTATTGGACTACTCCACTGGTCTCCCCTTAACCTTGCATGGTTAAGCCAGCACTGAGCAGCAGAAAGGACATTTTGCTCATGCTTTTTGAAAGGATCATTAATTATTTGCATGTTAGCAGGAAGTGGCAGGCCATAAAAATGATCTGACTCCTAGGATGATGCACATACTACTACAGGACAGGAAAATGAGCAAAGGTGTCAGAGAGTGACAAACTTGTGGAAAAGACAGAAGAAGAAAGAAGGGGGCGGGGGAGAAGGATCCTTGAGCATTTTTGCTCAAGGTGTTCATGGAAAAATCCCCTTGCCTGATCTCAGAAAGAACATCTTCAGACACCTTTGTTCCATTTAGAATGCCGACTACAAGCACAACTGCATCCTCGCAGCAGGGCGAGGGTGGCATCACCAGTGACTGTGAAGGTGACCGTGGTCATTAATTTCTATGCATCTGGTGTCTTCCAAGCTAAGAGTTCGAGATATTTGCAACATCTCACTATTACTGCTGTCCACTGCTGTGCAAGAGAGGTCACTGTGGTTCTCTATTCCAAGAAAGTATTTCAAGTATTTCATTCTTTCAAGCGGAAAGAGCGAGCAGGTGGCTTTGTGAGGATTGGCTTCCCCATGCCAACGACTGCCTGCTTTGCAGGCTTCAGAAGTTAACTGTCACATACCACAGTCAAAATGAATTCCATTCCCTGAACATGCAGCAGGTGAGCAACGATATGCTGTGTAACGTGCAAGTCAGTATCCTGTATCCTAACAACAATCTTCATTCACCACGCCACCAACATTTGAGTCTTTAAGACAAACCGCAAGCTGGCTACAAGACAACATGAACAGTGCTTTGATTAGAGTTATGGCAGATACCCAACATATCCACAGATGGGCAGCATGTATATAATAAATGATATTCACATAATGTGATAGGACAGACCAGTGAGGCAAGTACACTACTGGATCACTTGGCAGAGTGACTATCAATGGCAATCTGCTGCACACTGCAAAACTTCACTCTCCTAAAGCCATAGAATTGTAGAATAGTTATAGCAACGAAGGAGGCCATTGGCTCTCTGTGAGAACTACTCAGCTCGCCCTACTCCCCCATGTTCCCCGTAACTCTGTTAACTTTTCTCTTCTGATGATTAGCCAATTCCCTTCTGAAAGTCATGAGTGAATCTTCCTCCAGCGCACTGTTCAGGCAGCAGAGCCAGAGCCTCACCACTCATGTGGGTCATATGGATAATGCGGTGTATATAGACTTCTGAAAGATATCTGGTAAAATGCCACATAATAGACGTTGAAAGTCAAGTGAGAGTATGGATATAAAGTTAGCTTAGCATCATGAAACAGAGTAATGATATAAGGTTGTCTTCCACACTGGAGGAAGGCATACAGTGGGGTTCCCCAGGAATCAGTACTAGGATCACTGATTCACTTGATCCATATTAGTGACTTTGGGAGTGATCTTGATCCCACGTTTGCCGACTATGTGAATCCCAGCAAGGTCTCAAGATGCAGTTCCCATCAGCAACAAAACGATTTCGACCTTTACCATCCCTCACTGGCAAAATCATCTGGTTTATGCCATAATGAGCGTGTACCTGCTTTACATCAATGAGCTCAGCTTTAAATGTAATTAACTCACTGCCTCGCCAGATATTGGTCCTGCTATATATTCTGTCGGTGAGGAACACTGTGCCAGCCACTGCCCACCCCTGCTCCCAACCTTCAGCGGGCTTGAGTGGCCTCTGGTCATGGAATCTCTAGTGCAGAAGGAGCCCATTCAGCCCATCAAGTCTGTACCGATCACGATCCTATTTTTAATGTTATTCAAATAGCCCCACACATTTATCCTGTGGAAGGAAAGGACATCAGTGATTCTGAGAAGAAACCAAAGCACCCGGAGAAACCCACGCAGACGTGGAGAGAACGTACAAACTCCACACAGACAGAAGCTGGAATTGAACCTGAGTCCTTGGCACTGTGAGACAGCAGTGTTAACGGCTGTGCCACCATGCCACCCCACTGGTGAGGCCATTCTGTCTGGTCCCCATTGGCGGGGACCACGACCAGAGAGCAGGTAAGGATGAGAGAGCCTGGACAATAGCATCTAGGACACAATAATGATATTCAAATCAGTTTATGAATATTGAAATTGGCTTTGTGCCCTTCTTGGGTCCAAAGCCAATATTGCCGGCAGATCACTAGCATCACAAGAAATGAGAAACAGGTCATGACAAGTCAGTAAAATCCGCCCCCCCTACCATTTTTTAGATTTGTTTTATTTCACAGGCATAACATTTTCAAGCCAGGCATTGAATTTATCTTTTTCGTGCTTGTTAAAGTACAGGGAGGCTGTAATGGTATTGTCACCGGACAAGCAACCTACAGATTCAGGAGATCAAGGTTCAAATCCCGTTGTGAAACAATGAAATTTGAATTCAGTAAAAATCTGGAATTAAAGGTCGACTGATGACCATAAAATCATTGTCAATCCTTGTAAAAATCCATCTGGTTCACCGATGTCCTTTAGGGAAGGAAATCTGTTGTCCTTATATCTGGCCTACATGTGACTCCAGACCCACAGCAATGTGGTTGACTTTTAGATTTCCTGAGTGATGGCAATAAATGTTGGCCCAGTCAGCAGCGACCTCCTCCCAAGAACAAATAAAAGAAATAATTCACTCATCACTGTAAGCATTATCGTCTTTCTCACACCCTATTAAGAAACCTCACCTGTGACTGTGGGGCACATGTATTTCTCTCTGTGAGCCAAAAGGAGTCTCAGGGTGAATGTTAGCAATTATAATTTAACAAGAAAATGACTGTAATGTAACACAGCAGATACTCTTCCTTTTCTGTATGAAGTGTAGCAGAATGAGGAAAAAAAGTGAGAAGCTGCAAATCTGAAAAGCCAAAAGTGCTGGAGATATCCCGCCGGACTGCCAATGTCTGAAAGAAAATGAAAGCAGGTTCAAGAGGGGTTATTTTATCAGGAACATCTCCTGTCACTCTCCTTTCCAATGCAATGGGCTTGTAAATTTCTAATGCTTTCTGTTTTTAATGTAACTTTGACCACAGTTAATGGTAAGTCTAGTTAATCAACAATCATTTTTTCATTCATTCATGGGGTGTAGGTGTTGCTGGCTGGGCCAGCACTTACCACCCATCCCTTATTACCCTTAAACTGAATGGCTTGATGAGGCTATTTCAGAGAGCATTTAAGAGTCAACTACATTGCTGTGGCTCTGGAGTCACATGTAGATCAGACCAAGTAAGGGACATTAGTGAATCATGGGTTTCGTGGTCACCATGAGACTTTTAATTCCAGATTTTTATTGAATTTAAATTTCACCATTTACTTTGGTGGGATTTGAACACTGGCCTCCTGGCTTTATCCTGAGTCATTAGATTACGAGTCCAGTGAAAGTACCACTATTCCACTGCTTCCCCTGCCTTGAATCCGCATTTATATTGTATTACGTTGACCGTGGTTTGTCTTACGTTGATGGCTTGGCATGAACCTTTGCCTTTTCTATATATCATCTCAAGGGGGTCAGGAGAATAGGAGATAAATTGCCATTACGCTGTCTTTTCTTTAACACTGGTAAAAAGACGCAGATAAGAAACAGTGAGGAAATTGGGAGTGGATTTCATTTCATCTTCTGCAGCACTTAAAATGTTTTCTGTTACACTTCCTGAACACCCAGCAGCTGAAATAATCTTGCATTGTTTTTGTCCTTTTCAACAGAGATGTAGGAAGATGTTTTTTTTGGCAAAATGATAGAACTGTCCACCTGACTGGCCTGGTCTCTACTTTGTAAAAGCTCACTGGGGCTGTGTGAACTGGTGCTCAGCTGGTTTATTTTTTCCTATTTTTGATTACAGTAGAAAACAGCAGAGCACCCGTTGAAATTTGGAATGACCACATCAAGCGAGAACCTTTTAGGATTGTGGGGTAGAAGTTCAAGAGGTCAAGCATATTTCCTCTCTGTTTCATTGTTACTGTCTTCCACATAGGAGTGTTCAGTGTAACTGATTTGTAATCCCTCAGCATTGCCTCTTAAAGAAACATTACCCTGTGGCCACAGACTTGTTTGAGTGCACTTAAATGTGACTGCACTTACCTGAATATTATGTTGGTGGCTTGCGCTGTTTTACAAAACTGGACTTTATTTTACAGTGACAATGGAAGGGACTAGGAATCATCATTCTGAGGTCTCATGTCAACTGGTGTTTCTGGTGCTGAACCTTGTGTTTTTCAGCTGTGTTTATTTGGGGATTTGCAGGGGTTGTGGAGGATAAGTTTTCACACCCAGGTTGGCCTGGGGTAAGTAGCCAAAATGAAAGGAAGGAAGAAGCCCGATTGCAATGTCGTGAACCAATAGATGTTAAGTGCCGTGCAAATCAAACCTCAAAGGGAAATCTGGCCCATGTATCACATGGTGACCTTTTGTCAAAATTCAGCAAAAAACTGAAATGTGTTCTTAAAGATGGCTGATACCCAGGCAGTCTTTGAATGCCAAGCTATGATCATGACCTGCATGAGAGCAACACATGAGGCAGACATTTTTACAATTACTTTGCCACCTATGCAATAGAGGACTCTCCCACCTTTATTGTGGAGAGTGTATAGTGCAAGGGTTAAAAAGTTAGGAAAGCCCTGGATAGTTAAGATGCTGTTCATTCACAAAAGGTTCCACATGATCAGTGTTCCAAACACCCTCTTCTCATCAAAGTCCTGGCTTCATGTGCTGATGCTGGTGCAGAAACAATGGGCCAAATGGCCTCAGTCTGTGCCGTAACATTTCTGTGATAATGTTTAGAACAGTGTGAAGGTGGGTGTGTGATTCCTCTAATCCAGACCGCTCCAGAGCACTTGTCAGCCTTGATTAACAAACTGCCTGGGTGAGAGTAACTCTGATTTCAATCGCCGCCTGTGAGTTAACTATGGCTGAGTGTGGAAGACCACACACACTACCAATGGATTGGATGGTGATATTAAAAGTAGATGAAGGCCTCCAGCAGCTCATTCAGTAAATGGACAACTCCAAAATGAAACTTGCATCTTTTCAGCTTCTTTGCATATGGTATGCATTGCACCACTGTAGTATTACCCTCCTTGGATGAGGAAACCCCACCAATGTTAAATATGCCCAGTGTACAGGTTGTTCAGCAGACACACCAAACTCTGAGAGGATTTGGAAGTAATGACAGGTAATCCCAGGAAGGAAAAGGAATGAAACCCTAAACACAGCCGGGTCTCTCTCTACACCTGGCTGGTCATCCATTCATCGCCATCAATATTTAAAGAACAAGAACATAGAACAGTACAGCACAGTACAGGCCTTTCGGCCCTCAATGTTGTGCCCAGTTATATCCAAACCAAAGATCAAGCTATCCCCACTCTCTATCATTCTGGTGTGTTCCACATGCCTATCCAATAACAGCTTGAAAGTTCCTAAAGCGTTCCAACTCCACTATCACAACAGGCAGTACATTTCACATTCCAACCACTCTGAATAAAGAATCTACCTTGGACATCCCTCCTATATATCCTACTATGAACCTTATAGTTATGCTCACTAGTACCAGCTACAGGAAATAGTCTCTGCACGTCCACTTTATCTATTCCCCTCATCATCTTGTAACCTCTATTAAGTTGTCTTTCATCCTCCTCTGCTGTAAAGAGAAAAGCCCGAGCTCCCTCAACCTTTCTCATATGACCTACCCTCTAAGCCAGGCAGCATCCTGGTAAATCTCCTCTGCACTTTCTCCAATGCTTCCACATCCTTCTTATAGTGAGGTGATCTGAACTGCACACAATATTCCAAACATGGTCTCACCAATGTCCTGTATAGTTGCAACGTAACCCCACGGCTCTTAAAATCAAACCACCTGTTAATAAACACTAACACACTATAAGTCACAGTATAAGACTACTGGTCATCATTCAAAGCTCAATTAATAGAATGCCAAAACCTTTTAGGTATTGATGTGAGGCCAGTGTGCAGAACAGCCCTCTTTGCTAGAATGCTATTCACTTTGACGTGATCACCCTAAGCTAAACAAGGCTCGCTGAGGAGTTTCAACATGAAGATATTGGCTGGATTATCAAATTGAAGACCAATTTTAACAATCAGACATGGGCTTTGCCATTCAATCTGAACCCGCACTCAGTTCCTACAGGCAACAGTGATCACCTCATGGCTTCCCATTAAACTCTTGCCCGTAACCCCAACAATGATGCATCCAGCGAGGTCAAAGAAACATTCTGTGATAGCTTCAGCAAGAGAATTTGAGGAATACCCAAACAAGACAAACTAATTATTCTTAATGATTTCAATGATCAGTGGGCCAAGATTTTAATCCGTGGAGAAGGGTACTAAAGTTTAGAGAGATCTTGTGGTGGAGTGGCAGTGTTTCTGCCTCTTGAGCCAGAAACTTCGGTATGCAGTCCCACCCTGGGACTTGTTGGCCAAGAAATGTGCATTCAGAAGTTCAGAATCAGCCTACAAAATCCCCTAGCAATTGCAGGAGATGAGAGTGGAAGAGACTCCTGTCAGCCGTGCTTGATACAGAGTGGCACATCTCAAATCTGTAGCTAGCCATCCTTTCCAGGAGAAACCTTGCTCTGGGAGCAGATGAAAATCTGCCTTGTGAAAAGAAGAGTAGCAACAACTAGAGTTCAGTAGTATTGATACAGCAAAGTGCAGTGACCAGCTCCTTCTCCATCAGAAACACAGGGGTCTTGCAGCAAGCAGACAATCAGAAACAACGTGGATTACTGCAGATCCAACATTGGCAGATGTTGGACTATGTTATTGTACAACAGAGAGATCGCAAGGACGTGCTTTCCACACGCTGCTTTTGGATGTGCAGAATGCTGGCCTGACTATCGGCTTGTCAGGAGCATTGTGTCTTTGAAGATAAAATCTAAGCTGCTTTAGAACAGAGTCAACCCACAAGGGAAGCTTGAAATAACTGTTCTTAAAGACATGCCAAGAGACAAGAACACAAGCTGGAAACAGGAATTGCTGATTTCCCGGAGGACTATGTTGTCATTGAAGGTTGTCGGAAAATATTAAAGGATGCTGCATCATAATGTAGGCACCAAGATTGAGTCAACAACAACAATCAAGAAATAGCTAAGCTTTTCGACAAAGTGTACAATGCTCTTAGCTTCTAGACTTCAGGATAATATAATTGGGCTGGACCGCCCTCTCTGTCTTTGGGAAATTCTTGTGTGTGTACTCTGAAAACTTTGAAGTGGCCTAGTTACTTTAGTCTCCACGCCCTCTGGGAATCTGAAAGACTTCCAAATCCCAGAGGCATGTCAGTTGGCAGAAGAGATTCCCCTTTCTCTCTCTAAGAAGCTGCAGGTGCCAGAATATCCATTTGGAGTCCTCTGACTCACACGAGAAGTTGTTTTACTGGGGCGTAAAGCGGGGAGGGGTGGATCCCTTCCCCACACCTGCTCTCTCAGACCCATTCTTCTAACACTGCATTTGTTTCAAGTCTCTGAACCTTCCTGGAAAGCACAAATCCATTGCCAGCCTTTGAAGTCTTTGGAAATCCTTTGAAAACCCTTTGTTCTCATTCAATTTCATTCCAGGGCCTTTAATGAACTTTTGATTGACAGCTTTATGGTTTTTACAGAGCAGGCATGAGGTCCTTTAATTTATCTTTCTCCTCACAGTTGAATGCATCTGAAGTACCCCCAATTGTTCCTAACTGCAGTCTTTATAAACATCCTAGTTCTGCTCGACAGCTGCAGCGAAGTGGGTCGGGTGAATGGCAACAGGTTTGCTGCCTGACAGGAATCCCAATTTACCTGCGTGCCTAATTCAACGGGACATTGGGATTCCTGACAGTGATGAAGGGGCTGGTGAACTCCCCCCAACAATCTTCACACAAATTAAACAGAACCCCACAAACTTCTGAGACGATCCTCATTGACCTTACCAAGGTTTTGGACACAGTAAACCGGAAAGGCCATGGAAAGATCTGGATTAATATGAATGCCCTGAAAGCGATGATCAGCATCATTCACAATGGCATGCTGGTCAGGGTGATATAAAATGGTGTAACCTTTCCTGACACCATCCGCCAGTGCTAAGCAAGGCAGTGTAATAATTCTAGCTCTGCTTGCTATTTCCTCTTGGTTATGCTCCAGCATGCTTGCAAAGATCTTTACACAGCAGAACACATCAATTCAGGACAGAGAGTAACCTCTTCAATTTGCAGAGACTCAGGGCTTGAACAGAGGTTACCAAACAGCTACTGAGTGAACTCTTGTTCGCTGATAACTGTGCTGTCATATCACGTACTCCAGAGGACTTTCAGCTGCTTGCTTTGCCTAGCCTCAGAACACTTTGGTCTAAGTATAAGCCTGAAGAAGACATCTGCCTGTTCCTCACCACGTATTCCAAGACCTCACAGTTACTGTCAACAACACACCCCTCCGCCGTGGTTTAGGTATCTTGGATTAGCCTCTCCAGTAAAACTATACTCGATGGCAAAAATGAACTATCACCTTGCAAAGGCAAGCTTACCATTTGGTATGCTCGACTTTGGAAAGAACGTGAGGTTCATCTCAGAACAAAGATCCAAGTTATTTTTATATCACTTCTTTCTGGGAATGAAACTTGGACAACCAACCGGCATCACATGAAGCAACTGGAGTTATTCCAGTATCGCAGTCTGAGATCCTCCTGAAACAGGACAAGATCTCCAGTACCGAGGCTCTTGCTAAGTGCTTAGAAAATATCAGCACTGGGTCAGTTGTGTGGTTCCCATGGAAGATTCTCACATATTAAAGGCAGCTGAGCATGGGAATCCGCATCACAGAAGATTCCAAACTTAGATATCAAGACATTCCGAAAGCTAACCTCACAGCTTGCAAGTTTGGTTCCCAATAACATCAAGTCGCCATCGGCTTAGATGACCATAAACTGCTCTCCCCTTTGAGAATTGGTGATTTAATCTGAGGATTACCACACCTCAGGCAGGAGGCAAGGTAAAGAATGAATAACCTCAGCAGGTACAGGAATTGAACCTATGCTATTGGCATCACTACACATCTCAATCCAGCCATCCAGCCAACTGAGCTAATTGAAGCACAATACATGGGAATAAAATAACCTTGGACAGAGTTGAATGGTTGACATATGAGGAGAATGGAGTCAAGTATCTTCTTTTGAGCTGAGCACAAAACCAGTCTATCCATCCTTTCAACACTGACTTCATTTGTATTTGGTATTTGCCATCAGATGTGCAAGTCATGATTTGGTCTCACACCACAACGACATCAACCTAGACTGTCAACCAGTTTTTTTTTCTGAACATATCCATTGAAGTGACAGGAGGATCCAGTAATATACAACGTGTCTGTCGGCCCCTGATTGAGTTACTGAATTATCCATTTCACCCCATTAGTCTCTAAGGTTCAACATCTATGTCCAGCTAAGAACAACTTGAAGAGGATTGCGCCCCATCCCCCAACCTCCATCACACCTTCCTATATTACAACAGTGACTACACTTCAGTGGCACAGTGGTTAGCACTGCTGCCTCACAGCGCCAGAGACCCAGGTTCAATACCCTGTTTGGATGACTATCTGTACAGAGTTTGAACATTGTCTGCATGGGTTTCCGTTGGGTGCTCTAGTTTCCTCTGAAAGATGTGTTGGTTAAACACATTGGCCGTGCAAATTTCTTCCTCAGTGTACCTAAACAGGCATTGGAATGTGATGACTAGGGGATTTTCACAATAATTTCATAATTTAGCGTAAGCCTACTTGTGACACTGGCAAGAAAAGCTTAACTTCAAACTTAAAAAAAACTTCAAAGGTACTTCAATGACTATAAAGTGATTTGGATGCAGGTGGATGTAGAGTCTTTCTGTTCTGTCCTTCCCACCTGTTTCTGTTCATGTTCACTAGTGAAGTGAGAAAACCCAACAGGTGAAAACACACAACTGTTCTCATGAATATCTGTGCGAACTATACCTTCTGTAGCAGGAATGAGATCCTCTGAGGAATCATCATTATGTGATTTGCAGTGACTACTGTTGTATGTGTAAGACCCCGGAAGATAAAAGACAGGGATATGAATTAATTCTAGCAAAATAACAATCTGGACAATCACCATCCTGTCTTTTTATAGATCAGCTATTGATGAAATAAAGTGTGTGTGTGTGTGTGTCATTTTCATTCATTATTAATGTTTCGAGTTGACTATGACTTTCCTTTTCTTCTGAATTCTGAAGGAAAGTCATATTTGATTCAAAGTATCAACTGTTTCTCTTTCCACAGATTCTGCCAGAACTGCTGAGTTTTTACAACACCTTCTGTTTTTATTTCTAATCTCCACAATGTTTTTCTTCTATTCATTCTGTCACAAACCACCTCCCAGTTCTCAGCCTCACCACTTCCATTAAAGAAGGATGCAGATGCTTCAAACTATCCATCTTTGGACAAGGTGACACAGTGGTTAGCACTGTTGCCTCACAGCACCAGGGACCGGGTTCGATTCACTGTCTGTGTGGAGTTTGCACATTCTCCCCGTGCCTGCGTGGGTTTCCTCCGGGTACGCTAGTTTCCTCCCACGTTCTGAAAAAACTGCTAGTTAGGTGCATTGACCAGAACAGGTGCTGCACTGTGTTGATTCGGGGAATTCCACAGTAACTTCATTGTGGTGTTAATGTAAGCCTTACTTGTGACAAATAAATAAACGTTAATCTTTACATTTGGGAGCTTCAAGGCAGTTCATCTGCAGTTCTATAACTCTCTCTCCCACAAAGATGAAAACAGATCTGTGCCTGAGTGAAGGTCAGACATTTATTGATGGGTGCAGAGAATCCGGTGAGATTGACTATCAGGCAGAAATATCACACTGCAGCTGTATTTGTATGAGTGGCAACAATGCATGGATATGGAAAAAAGGAAAAAAGGTACAGCACAGGAACAGCCTTTCGGTCCTTCAAGCCCATGCAGATCATGATTCCCTAACTAAGCTTAAAAAACCTGCTCTTACTTGGTCCATATCCCTCTATTCTCTCCTTATTAATACACCAATCCAGATGCCTTTTAAATGTTGCTAATGTACCTGCTACCACTGCCTCCTCTGGCAACACGTTTCAGGCACCCATCACTCCCCGCATCTCCCTTAAACTTTTCTCCTCTCTACTTGAACGTGTGCCCCCTTGTAATTGACACTTCCATCCTGGGAAAAATGTCTCCAATTATCACCCTGTCTATGCCTCTCATAATTTTGTAGACCTCTATCGGGTCTCCCCTCAGCCTCTGTCTTTCCAGTGAAAACAATCCTAGTTTATTCAATCTCTCCTTCCAGTCAACGCCCTCAAGATTGGGCAACACCCTGGTGAACCTTCCGTGCACTCTCTCCAAAGCTTCTGTGAATATACAGGAAGGTGAGGAAAAACAAGTGAAAGATGGGTGCTATTGAAATGTAAGTGGCTGAGTGAAGCGTTGAGATATAGACTTGGCAAGACAGAGTGAAAGGAAATGGAAAGAGCAGTTCACACTACTGGATGGGGGTGAACTAACAAATATACTTCTTTTCCGCCAGACATACTGAGTTTTGCAGCATTTTCTTTTTTCATATCAGATTTCCAGCATCTGTGGTATTTTGCTTTTATTTTATTGCTTATTTTTCTGGCTTATTTAGAGATTAAACTGCTTCTTGCATTGCATCCATGGACCGTGCGCAATACAGCTTCTCTGCCAGGTCTCTTTCTCCCATTCCCTCTCCCTCTCCCCGGCAACAGTCTGAGATCTTTTCGCAATCTTGGGACCGGATTCTCCGGCCACACATGCCCTAAGACTGGAAATTGCCACCCAAGCTCAATGGATTTTTGAATGTTCCTTCAAATTTTCTGTCTTGCCCATTACGATTCCGGGGAAAATTTCAGTCTTGGTGTTTTCATTCGATCCTGAGATGAGCTTCCAATCTCATATTTGGGCCATCACTAAGCACCTCCACCTATGTAGCAAGGCTCGGTTTTGCCCCGTGTTATCTCATCTGCTGTTGAAACTCTGACTAGTGCCTTCATTATCGCTTCACTTATCTGTTCTGATCCACTTTTGGCTAACGCATATTCTCCCCTCAGTAAACCTGAGGTCCACCAAAACTCTGCTGCCCATATTGTAACTCGCAGCAAGTCCCACTGCAGCAGATGGTGGAATTTGAGTTCAATAAAAAAAAAATCTGGAATTAAGAATCTATCAATGACCATGAAAGCATTGTCAATTGTCAGAAAAATCCATCTGGTTCACTAACGTTCTTTAGGGAAAGAAATCCGCCATCCTTACCTGGTCTGGCCTACATGTGACTCCAGAGCCACAGCAATGTGGTTGATTCTCAACTGCTCTCCAAGGACAGCTAGAGATGAGCAATAAATGCTGGCCAGCCAGCGACACTCATCCATAAATTAATATCCAGCTTTAATATCATGGTTCTTTTTAGATGTTAGAGCAAGTGTGGGCAGGAATTTCCTCTGTCGGGAGTCAACCTGTTCCAACAGCTTGTGCCCATAGCTTTTTTTTTTAAGTTACATAAATATGTAACTTATAAAAATAAGTCCGTTTTGGTTAACTGTCTCCAAAAGAGGAACTGCCTAGAACAGTAGCTTCCTATCCACAACCGTATCAACTATGCAAGAAAAGGTCAAATTAAACTGATCTATTTCTGTGTTCTTGTAAAAAGTGAGTTTTGGACTAAAAGTGCCATCTTTTAATATATTTGTTAGAGAAATATGCTGTTCACAACTTGAGGACATCCCAGGACATTTTGTAACCACGAGAGGAGTGTCTTTAACGTGTAGTCACGAACACGATAGCCAGTTGTAATAAGTCCGCAGAGGCTGAAGTCCCTTCACCAGAATCTCTCTAAGATTTACAATTCTAACAGCAGTACACAGAGTGCTAGCAGTTAGCAGTCTATCTCCAGGAGCATTAGAGGAACTGACACTCCCATTTAAATACAAGGCAAAGGTTCCCTGATTTACCCATACCTTAATTATGCTGGCTGCTTTACTAAGGCAGCGGGAGGTGTAGACAGAGAGGTCTTGGATCCTTGATCAGAGAGTTCACACTCCAATAGATCAACTTCAATGGCCTGACTGAAGTCATTACACCAGTTTACAAACTGAACATCATGCAAACAACAAGATAAAAGCAAATTATTATAGGTGCTGGAATCTGAAACAAAAAACAGAAAACGGAGAGAGAATAGAAAAAGGGTCATCTTGATTCGAAAGGTTGGCTCTATTTCTCTATTCACAAATGCTTCCAGATCTGCTGAGATTTTCCAGCATTTTCTGTTTTCGTATCATACAAGCAGCAATGTGTAACCTAAAACATCACAATTCCAACAAGGTCACACTCTTCTCCCACACAGCAGTGATGAGTGTTTTTTTTAATTCATTGTGGGACATAAGCATTGTTGGATAGACTTCATTTGTTGCCAGTCTATATTATGGTAAAGTTCTCTGTGAAATACTTTTTATATTTTGCTATGGTTTCATCGATGGCTGCGGTGGTGTGGGTACACAGGCATTGCCAGGGGCTGCATCTGGTCTGACAGAGGGTCAGGGCAGAGAAAAACAGCCCCACACTCTCCCTATATGGGTGCAGCAGACTCAGGTTCATTGTGCTTGTTAGTTGGCCAGCAGAGACCCAGAGAGGGAAATCTGGACTCCTGTGCTATTTTAATTAATCCTTTTGAGTGGTGAGTCACCTATTTTTAAAAATTCTAGCAGCTGGTTATCAAATAAACTCGACGATGCAATTGTATTGCAAAAGCTGAACACTTTGCCATTCGAGTACTAAAGAAGACAACAGCAGATTAGTTGAAAGATAACACTGTTGTGTAAAAAAAGCCCAATGTGTTATTTACAGACAGGAGTTTGAATTACCCGTGCTGTTGAATATTGTGGTCAAAAATCTAATTTACAAGCGGATAGCATTTGGTCTTTTGGAGTAAAAATATTCTTTTGTAAGCATTATAGACATGATGGCAAAGATTCCAGTTGAATAGATGTCAGAGAGTAATACGGCAAAAGAGCTGAAGAGCTCTTCATCGAAAAGAAGGAGAGACGAATATGTCCAAAATTTGCATTTACACAGCACCACTAATTTTGGAAAATGTCATATGGAGTAAAATCAAGGCCAAAAAAATGATGCCATTTAAAGAAGGAAATATCAGAACATGTCTCAAACAACTTGGTTAAAGAGCAAAGTTTTAAGAGTGATCTTAAAGGATGGAAGAGAAGTGGAACATTTTGGGAATGACATTGCCAGAGTTTAGGGTTTAAATTGTTGAAAGCAAAGCCACCAATTGTGGGCAAAGGTAGTGGAGCGTTCATGGGTGGCATGGTGGCACAGTGGGTAACACTGCTGCCTCACAGCACCAGGAATCTGGGTTCGATTCCCAGCTTGGGTCACCGTCTGTATGCACTTGTCTTCTTGAGAAGGTGAGAGGGCATGGGATTCAAGGGGCTTTGGCCTTGTGGATTCAGAACTGGCTTGCCTGCAGTAGGCAGAGAGTGGTTGTGGATGGACCATGGAGGTCGGTCACTAGTGGAGTGCTCAGGGATCTGTTCTAGGACCCTTCTGTTTATCATTTTCATAAATGACCTGGATGAGGAAGTGGAGGGATGGGTTAGAAAGTTCACTGACGATACAAAGGTTGGTGATGTTGTGGATAGTCTGGAGGGTTGTCAGAAGTTGCAGCGTGACATCAATAGGATGCAAGACTGGGCGGAGAAGTGGCAGATGGACTTCAACACGGATAAGTGTGTAGTGGTCCATTTTGGCAGGATCAATGGGACGAAGGAGTACAATATCAAGGGTAGGAGTCTTAGCAGTGTTGAGGAGCAGAAGGACCTTGGGGTCTGGGTCCATAGGACTCTTAATTCGGCCTTGCAAGTGCAGGATGTAGTTAAGAAGGCGTATGGTGTACTGGCCTTCATTAATCGAGGATTAAGTTTAGGAGTCGAGAAGCAATGCTGCAACTTTATAAGACCCTTGTCAGACCCCACTTGGAGTATTGTGAGCAGTTCTGGTCACATCACTACAGAAAGGATATGGAAGCTATTGAGAGGGTGCAGAGGAGATTTACAAGGATGTTGCCTGGATTGGGAGGCATGCCTTATGAAGATAGGTTGAGGGTGCTAGGTCTCTTCTCCCTGGAGAGACGAAGATTGAGAGGCGACCTGATAGAGGTTTATAAAATGTTGAGAGGCATAGATAGGGTGGATTCTCAGAGGCTATTTCCCAGGGCTGAAATGGTCGCTATGAGGGAACACAGGTTTAAGGTGCTGGGGAGCAAGTACAGAGGAGATGTTAAGGATAAGTTTTTCACTCAGAGGGTGATGAGTAAGTGGAATCGGCTGCCGTTGGTTTTGGTAGAGGCGAACTCACTGAGGCCTTTTAAAAGACCTCTGGATGAGTACATGGGATTTAATGGGATTTCGGGCTACAGATAGTTCCATGGCTTGGCAGGTATGGATATATCGGCGCAACTTGTGGGCCGAAGGGCCTGTTTGTGCTGTAGTGTTCTACGTCCTGTGTCTCTATGGATTTCCTACAGGTGCTCCGGTTTCCTCCCACAATCCGAAAGATGTGCTTGTTAGGTGCACTGGCCATGCTAAATTCTCCCTTAGTGTATCCGAACAGGTACCGGAGTGCAGCGATGAGGGGATTTTCGCAGCAAATGTAAATCCATTTATGATAATAAGTAAACTTCAAACCTTAAGAAACCTAAGCTAGAGGGAGGCAAAGATTTTGAGGATTGGAGGCTTGTACAAGATAGAAACTGGGGAGTGGGGGACAGGGTTCGTTTGGATATGAAGATGAAATTTTTAATATGTAGATATCTGTGGACCAGTGCCAGCGTAGCCAGTAAGCACAGAGATAAGAGCTACATGTGGACTTCAGAGTGAATTTTGTAGTCACCTGATTCATGGTCGCATCAGCATGAATCTTTGGAACAAATTTCTGGAAGTGGGGAATAAGTGGGCTGTGACACAAAACTTAATACTCAGGAATGTAGCAAAACGAAGCTTTTGGCATGTCGTACACATGTGGCCAACATTTGATTTTTTTTGTCTGTTGTACGATCCCTTTCATAATTTGTTTTGCTCTCCAAGCAGGGAATTGGTCTTTTTATAGAGAAACAAGATGGAACAAAGCGTAAATGTTGATAGACTGACAAAGGGGAAGGTGCTGAGAAATTATATTCATTTTCTGCTCCTTCAGAAAATCACCTTCCTGTATAAATATTTGACAATAAAATAAATAGATTCAATTATTTAGCAAATCACAGATACCAGTTTTGGAGTTGAACGCAGCATGATTAATTTGAAAGAAAGGGATCTCCAAAATCAGATGATTGATCCACATATTGAATAAGAGCTATGTTTGTATTAGAGGGTTTAAGCTATAAGGAGAGGCTGGACAAACTAGAGTTGTTTTCTCTGGAGCAGCGAAGCTGAGAGGAGACTATAGAAGTCTATAAAATAATGAGAGGCATAGATAAGGTTGACACTCAGAATCTTTTTCTCAGATGGGCAGCACGGTGGTACAGTGGTCAGCATTGCTTCCTCACAGCAGCAGGGATCCAGGTTCAATTCTGCCCTTGGGTCACCGTCTGTGTGGAGTTTGCATGTTCTCCCCGTATCTGCATGGGTTTCCTTTGGGTGCTCCAGTTTCTTCCCTCAGTCCAAAGATGTGTGGGTTAGGGTGATTGCCCATGCTAAATTAACCCTAGTTTCAGGTGGATTAGCAGGGTAAATGTGCAGGATTATAGGAATAGGGCCTGGTTGGGATTGTTATCAGTGTAGGCTTAATGAGCCAAATGGCCTCCTTCTGTATTGTAGGGATTCTATTCTATTATTCAGAGTTGAAATGTTTAATACTAAGGGGCATGCACGTAAGGTGAGAGGGAGAAGTTCAAAGGAGATGTGAGGGGCAAGTTTTTCACACAGAGGGTGTCTGGAAAGCTGCCAAGGTAGTGGTGTAGGCAGATATGATAGGGGCATCTAAGGGGCTTTTAGTTAAGCACATGAATATGCAAAGATTAGAGGGATTTGGACCAAGGGTGGGCAGAAAGATTAGTTTAATTTCAGCACAACATCGTGGGCCAAAGGACCTGTTCCTGTGCTGTACTCTTCTACGTTCTATATTATATCAATGCTCAATCTTCTTTGACTTTTTATGTGAATGTAGTACAACTGGGAATTGCTAATGTTAACTTGCTTTACCCAAAAACATAGTAAAATTCTTTGAGATTTCCCTCATCTAATGATTACAACTTCAGCTCTGGAGCCACATCCAGCCCTTTAACATCTTATTTGTGGCTTCCAGTCTTTTCAATTGGATCATGTTAACCTGAAAAGACTTTTAAAAAAATTCAGAGATATGTTTTATTATGGGCATAAAAGTTGAATCATGGAGCTGCACTTTATGATTATTTTAATCATCTGGATATAAGTAAAGCTGTTTGAGAGATATAGCTTGACTGTGATTATAGATAATGTCCTTGGGCTGAGGAACAGATTTTGTGGTTACAAATATTCCTGTTCCTCTGGGAAGTAAGTTGCTAATTATTCTCAAAATGCTACTAGAAACTTTTTTTAATTGCAAGAATCAATCAATTGGAATATTAACTTAAGATTCGTTGAATTAAGTTAAAGTTTGCTTTAAAGATAATATTACTGACAAACTTAGTGAAGAAAATCAAATAAGGATATTGTGTGTCGGGGGCAGCACGGTGGCGCAGTGGTTAGTCACAATACCAGAGATCTGGGTTCGATTCCTAGCTTGGGTCTGTGTGGAATCTGCACATTCTCCCTGTGTCTGCTTGGGTTCCCTCTGGGTGCCCTGGTTTCTTCCCACAGTCCAAATGACGTGCTGGGTAGGTGCATTGACCATGCTAAATTTTCCCTCAGTGCGCCCAACTGATGCCAGAGTGTAACAACTGGGGGATTTTCATAGTAACTTCATTGCAGTGTTAATGTAAGCCTACTTGTGACACTAATAACTAAACTTAATCTCTGTTTGCTGTCTTTTTGGGAAAGAGGCTTGACTTCCCCATCAGTTTTTCAGCTTAGATGAAATGATCACCTTGTGCAAACGCAGAGGCACGGAGAGTTCCACTCTCTGCTGAACTCATAGACAGCTGGAATAATGGGTTTGGAATGCATCCTTACAAGAAGCAATTTTTAGGGCAGGGAAATAACATTTTTAAGTGGATCTTAAAATTATTTGCTGTCAGAACATCTCTAAAGTCATCTGCTCTGAGAAAGGTTCTGATGAAAACCAGCGAGCATCTCGTCAGTTTTCAAACCAGCTTTTCTGACACTCAGTGCACAGCAAATCTGCGCGTGTGTTTTGTGCCATCATTCCGGTGGGAAAGTTGGCAAGGCTGGCTCCACAGAGATCGGGGCACTACCTTTAAAGAGCACTCCAATTTGCTCCCTTCCAACATCCATGGACCCGGATTCCCCATTCCTCCCTGACAAGCACTGGGGGCCCTCCCCATCACGTAAGTGTTGAGGGTATTCTACACCCCCACCCATCTCCACACAAGTATTGGGGACAGTCCACCCCATCCCTCACTCTTTATCCTGATGGTGAACACAGGTTCAAGATCACACCCCCACCCTCCACGGACCCCACTCCAGCCTTTAGAGAGAGATCTTTATTAAATTGGATTTTTTCCTAAAGATATCTGAATTCATTACTTCTTCTATATGCAAATTATGCATTTTATTGGACACTTGGCAATTTGCCCAGCACTTCGTAGGGAAAATACATCCTGTGGCTCTCAACAGTTTTGATGTAAGGTCAACTTATTGTAAAGCCTCGTCAGCTAAAAAGGTCACTGACCCCTGGCAGGAATTTTACACTCCTCCTGGGGTAGGGCAGTGGCAGGGAGATGTAAAACCATGGCATCACTCACCCACCTCTGCAGATATTTTACCCACGGCAGAAGGGGCGCCTTGAGGCCCTTAGACAGCCAATTAGTAACCACTTAAGGTCATCCTCCTACTGCCGCTGGGATTTCTCCTTCTCCTAATTTGAAAAAGTTGACATAATTGTCCCCAACCCCACTAGCAGTGTAACACGTCATTAGGGGATTGTTGCCAGTGTAGGCTCGATGGGCCAAATGGCCTCTTTCAGCATGGTAGGATTCTATGATTACCAAGCACCCAGGCCTGAATCATCCCGTCATCCTGTAGGAAAGTCCACTAACACCGCCATGAGTGCAGAACGGTGTGAAACCTGACTGGTCTCACAAGATATGCACCAGCCACGCAGACCTCCCTGAGGAACTCAGGTTAGTGCATCGTTCAGACGTGAGAGGATCATGCCCGGGCACTACCTAGACAAGTGCCAGGGGCTGTGCCAATGGGAGGGGTTGAATGGGGGGGGGGGGTAAGAGAAACTAATTTCTGTGCATTGGGATGGCCTTCAAGCAAAAATGAATCATAAAGTTCAATGTTTCACATTATGTAAGAATTCGATGTAATAGTTTTTAAAGTTTAGTTATTAGTGTCACCAGTTGGCTTACATTAACACTGCAATGAAGTTACTGTGAAAATCCCTTAGTTGCCACACCCTGGCACCTGAAGGAAAATTTAGCATGGCTAACCAGCACACTTTTCAGACTGTGGAAGGAAACCGGAGCATCTGGAAGAAACCCACATGGACACAGGGAGAGTGTGCAGACTCTGCACAAACAGTGAGCCATCCTGGGCTCCTGGCACTCTGAGGCAGCAGAGCTAACCACTGTGCCACCATGCTGTAGTTGTACCACATGTCATTTTTCTATTGCTAAATATTCTTGCGGTTTTTTTGAACCTGGAGAATATTCCTCACTGAGATTCCCACCAGTGCTAATCCAAAATGGTTGCCTTATGCATCCTTGGCAACATGACAGTTTCTCAATTTTCCTGCTTCCAAGACCAAATTTCTTGCATAGAATATAAAACCCAGAGATCTGCCACATCCCCATTTCTTGGCCGGGATAAAAACTGCGCTAACCAGTGGCTCAGTGCTAGTGTGGCAAAAGGCCAATCAGATATTCCTCCCTCTCTCTGCACTTACTTAATCCGAAAAGGTTAAATAGGAGACCTGGATGTAGCGTTGGAAGCTATCTTAGAATTTGAATCAGCAGAAACTAGCGTATCTAGCCACTGAAAGGTTTGGCAGTGCTTGGTACAGTTGTGTTTGGGAGGGTTGAAAATTAGATGAGATTAAATCTATTTCACAGAATCTGAGCTGGCTATTATTTCAGAATTGAGTCCAGCGTATTGGCCATTTTACGGCACATTAACTACCATGTATTTTCAGTGATAGGCTGCCACAAGTAAACTCAACCAATGTAAGTAGCTGTTTAGCAGCTGGTGACACAAGCCTCAGTGCCCTGCAGGGAGGAGAAGCAGAACTAACTGTTGTGCCTGGCTGCCCTCCTTCCATACAACGTGAGAACACTTCAAACTAACTTGTGATGGAAGCCCGTGCCAAGCATTATCTCTAACACCACCCGTGCAGCTCTACTGCTGAAGTACAACCACTGAATTACAACACCCAATGGTCTTGTATATCGACAGAATTTTTGATGCTGCCCTCATATCTGTTTGAGAGGAATGTGGGGGCAGTGGGAGGACTCGGATGGAAACTACAGTTAGGCAGATTACAAAAGATGGCCATACCACATCTATGCTTAGGTGCAGCTAATTTGTGCAGATGCCTTGAAGTCAAGACTAACTTCACCAGCTATTCTCTTGTAGATTGCAGCAGCTGTGGAGAGTTTGAGAAAGCACCAAAGATTTGTACAATCACAACAACAGCCAGGAGAAATCAATGATCAATTGCTTCAATGTAATTGATAATGTCATTAAAGATGGTCGGTGGGCGATCCTTCCTGCTGCTAAATCAGTGTTCAACTGTGCTGGAGCGTTGAGCTCCAAAATGGCAGCTCTGCTGTGAAGTCATGATCTGACCTGATGATGTGCTTTTTCTACATAGTGTGGAGATGTTGGCATTGGACTGGGATAAATACAGTAAGAAGCCTCACAACATCAGGTTAAAGTCCAACAGGTTTATTTGGTACTAAACGCCACTAGCTTTCGGAATACTTGTGCCTTCATCAAGTGAGTGGGATTTCAGTTCACAAACAGGGCATATAAAGACACAAACTCAGTTTACAAAATAATGGTTGGAATGCGAGTCTTTACAAGTAATCAAGTCTTAAAGGTAGAGACAATGTGAGTGAAGAGAACATTAAGCACAGGTTGAAGAGATGTGTATTGTTTCCAGCCAGGACAGTTAGCGAGATTTTGCAAGCCCAGGCAAGTCGTGGGGGTTACAGATAGTGTGACATGAACCACGTGTGCGGAACTTGGCTATAGTCTGTGCTCAGCAACTCTGCGCTGTTGTGTGTTGTGAAGGCTGCCTTGGAGAACGCTTACCAGAACGTCAGAGACCGAATGCTCGTGACCACTGAAGTGTTCCCCAAAAGGAAGAGAACACTCTTGCCTTAAGTGCCCCAGCTGGAGACAATACATATGTCTTTAACCTGTGCTTAACTCTGTCTCCACTCACATTATCGGTACCTTTAAGACTTGATTACCTTTAAAGATCGCATTCCAACCATTATTTTGTAAATTGAGTTTGTGCTTTTATGTGCCCTGTTTGAGAACTGAAATCCCACTCACCTGACAAAGAAGAGCTCCGAAAGCTAGTGGCTTTTGTTACGAAATAAACCTGTTGGACATTAACTTGGTGTTGTGAGACTTCTTACTGTATTTTACATAGTGCCAGTGAAGCTCAATGTGTACATTCTAATGCTCTTACCTACAACCAGTAACTGGCCTGACTTACATCAGAAATATCCGCATGCATCACAGACCCAGTTTTGGACAACCAAGGCTATAGGTTTCAGTGTAAAAAAAAACATACATTATGCATCTGAATTTTGAGTCCTGTATCTTCAGGGATCAGCATTATTTTTCTCACAAGCTTGCAATTTTTCTATTGTATTTGCACTGACATATGCCTTGTGGAAACTCAACTCATGCTTTTGTCCATTCTTATTTTACAAGGTCACATTTAGGGGCACTTGTTGCCAGATGTGTAGAAAGTTGGTTCACGTGTTTAACAATTAACAGCAAGAATTAAACATCTTAATTACTTTGTTTCTTAAATTTGTCACAGTCAAGGACACCGATGTTCTGGTAGCCTAAAGTGGGTGAAGCCATTATTAGTTTACAGATTGTCATCCAGTTAATTAATTTGAAAATGCCTGTATCTGTTTTAGTGGGTGGGTCCTTATCTTTTTAATCTAGTTACCAACCACTTTTTCAATGTATATTAATATGTAAATACAATTCTCAACTATAGCACACAAAGTTCAGACATCTGTCTTTTGAAAGTTTTGCACTTCTGTAGGTTAAATTCATCAACAAAGCCATTAAACATGGAGACATTACAAGAACAGAAGTAGAATTGAAAATTCACAATACCATGTCAAGGATATTTGTGTGTGTGGTGCATACATTGAGAAATTGTACATTCAATCTATTTTTTAATAGAACTACAAACAAGTTTGAGGGGGTGATCCATAGAATAGTTGTTCATAGCATTCTATCAGTATTTTCTTCATTTTTAGCAATTTTCTGAGGAAGAGATTCAGACAACCCTGTGACGCACCTCAACTTTACCATCACAGCACTTTTTTTAAGATCTGCATTCTTTTCAAGGATCTAATTTATCCGACCTCTGAGATATGCTTCTGGCCATCACTAAAACTGTGGAGTCTGCACATTCTCCCCAAGTCTGTGTGGGTTTCCACTGGGTGCCCCAGTTTCCTCCTATAGATCTAAAGATGTGCTGGTTTGGCTATGCTAAGTTCTCCCTCAATATGGCGACTAGGAAATTTTCACAATAACTTCACTGTGGCATTAATGTAAGCCTACTTGTGAATGTAAATAAACTTACACTTAGTATTGCCTTATGAGATTTGGGTGTCTTTTTCTGCTCCTTTTATTTTATTACAGCTGTTAAATAAATGTAAAGGAGATGCATTCTGCCTTTTTCTCTTCTGTGAGATTGACTATGGTTGCCATCTTCCGTTAACCTTTCTCAGCTCCGGATCTGAGAAAAGTTAAGAGGCTGTGGAGGAGGGGGATGGTCCAGGGGTCATCTGTGTTGCATTTATCGCTGATATCCAATTTACAATTTTGTCATCTTCAAAAACAGCCCATTCCCAAATTGAGTGTCTGCTCCAAAATCCTAGCTTTAATCGTGCTGATAGTTGTGACATTGTCTCTTATCAGCACCGATTGTTTCCTTACTCTTGCTAATTACCATCATGGCAGTCTCCAAGTCTTTAATCTGTGTTTCCGAGGAATTTGTTTTGTGTAAAACAACATGCAGGGAATATGACATCAGAATGACGTTCTAGTTGTATCAGCTGACAAGAACATAAATCTTTGAGAGAAGTGTTCACATTCTCTTTGACTGGAATGTAATATTTTCTGTCACCTTGTTATGAAACAAATGATTGCAGCTGTGTTTCAGAATTGCCGCTTGTTTTCTCATGGTTGATCTATTTTAAACAATTTGGTTGAAAACCAAAGCGTTTTGATGATAACGCTCGTTTTCAGTATTTGTGCCTGCCCGAGAGATACCGCTGATAAAGTGGTTTGTTTCTGAACTATACTTCTTTTTCTTATCTTATATGTCACTATAAACCATGCTAGTGCTGTAACAATGAAATATATTTAAAAGAAACAGTATTGTAAGGGCCCTGAATAGCAAGTGATCAAAGATAACTGAGCAGAACTGCGCTTTTATTTCAATTTATATTATTCAATGTGAATATTTTGTGTATAGAGAAGGTCTTATACTCAGGAAGTTGATGGCTGCCATTGAATTAAAAGACTGTAGACTATAATTTTAGGTGAGATCATAATCCATAACAATTAGTTATCTGACCCTGTAATTAAAGTATTGGCTAACATTCAACTAGTATCGCTTATACTACAATATATCTAACAGACAGTTCAAAAAATCAGTTAGAAAGGAACATAGATTGTGCACATCAGTGTAGTTAGCACCAGAAGAGAAGTAGACTAACTTACAGAATAATGAAAGGCTTGAATAGGATGGATGGGAGGAAGATTTTTCCATCAGTGGTAGAGACTAGGATCCGAGGGCAAAGCCTCAGACTGAAGGTACGACCCTTTAGAACCAAGATGAGGAGAAATTTCTTCAGCCAGGGATTAGTGTATCTATGAATTCATTGCCACAGAAGACTGTGGAAGCCAGGTCATTGAGTGCATTTAAGATAGAGATAGGTAGGTTCTTGATTGGTAAAGGAACCAAAGGTTATGGGAGAAAAGCGGAAGAAAAGGGTTGAGAATGGTGTTGGGGTGGCATGCTGGTTAGCACTGCTGCCTCACAGCGCCAGAGGCCTGGGTTCAAGTCCTGGCTTGTATCACTGTCTATATGGAGTTTGCACGTTCTCCCTATGTCGGCATGGGTTTCCTCTGGATGCTCTGGTTTCCTCCCACAGTCCGAAAGACATGCTCGTTAGGTGCATGGGTTGTGCTAAATTCTCCCTCAGTGTCCCTGAACAGGTGCCGAGTGTGGGGACTAAGGGATTTTTATTGTCACTTCATTGCAGTGTTAATGTAAGCCTACTTGTGACTAATTAATAAACTTTAAAAAAAAAACTTTAAAGAAACTTATTAACAATGCTCGGTGCGCTCAACGGGCCGAATGGGCTAATTCTGCTCTTGTATCTTATGGTCATATGAGTGAGACAGTTCAACAGAATTTTAAGTTTATTAATTAGTGTCACAAGTAGGCTTACATTAACACTGCAATGATGTAACTGTGAAAGAACTGCCATGTTTGGGTGAGAGAAGCCCTTTTATAGTCTTGATCAAATGAAATCATTCTCTTTCTGAGCCTTGTTTATTTCCTAATGTTTTATGATATCTAATGTATGTCTGAGTGCCAACATACGCACAACACATCAGACTCAGCAGTCTGTAGCACTTCATGAAAGAGTACATATGTACAATATTCTACAAACTACAGTTCCATCCTCACTTCTATATTTGTAGGGAGATGGAAACCTGAAGTTCAGTGCATACGGGATGATAGGGAAGATTGGCAGAGTACCCTAGGATGACTTGTCAAACTTTGAGGCTGAAAAATGATAATGCAGAAGCTGTTAAACATGCAACATCTGTCTCTGGTGGTTTAACACAGAACAGAGCAGTTGAGAATTTAACCACGGTGAAAGGAAAGCCAAAAATGTTTGAATATACCTGGGAACCATATGATACCGTGTTATCATGCAAATACTTAGGCCTGGATTTTCACCACGACAGAGAGTTTTGCCAGAAATGGGTGGATAGACATGGAATTCCAAAGTCCTACCCCTAAACGTGACACTTCGTATTTTCATGAGGGCAGGAATTGAGTCAGCTCAGGGATTGCACATGTGCAGTGTAAGGGGGCAGTAGCCATTTAATTTATAAACTGCCTCCATTGAAGTGAGATTTTAGTAAGCCAGAATTTGAATCCCAAAATGTACAGATTAGACCAGATAAGAACAAAGTCTGAACTTTGTAGATTCATTTAGATAGCAAGGGTATCCCTTTGGAAAGGTAAAGTACTCCTTTGGATCTGGAAGTATATCACTGTGTCTTCATCTTCACTTGGTCAAAATCTTTAAGTCCCATTCCTAATAGATCGTGTGGTGGTTTAAGAAGGCAACTCACCACCACGGATTCGTAATGGCACAGTGATTAGCACTGCTGCCTCACAGCATCAGGGACCTAGTTCAATTCCCAGTTTGGGTCATTGTCTGTCTGGAATCTGCATGTTCTCCCCATATCTGCATGTGTTTCCTCCAGATGCTCTGGTTTTCTCCCACAGCCCAAAAGACATAATGTTTGGGTGCATTAGCCATGCTAAATTCTCCTTCAGAGTACTCGAACAGGTGCCGAATGTGGCAACTGGGGGATTTTCACAATATCTTCATTGTAATGTTAGTGGAAGTCTACTTGTGATACTAATAATTAAACTTTAATTTTAACTTCTCAAGAGCAATTTCTAATGGACAGTTGCACACATCCCGTGAATGAGTTAAAACAAGGTTTCACAAACTGCAATGTAATAATGACTAGATAATCTGTTTCTGTGATGATGTTCAAGGGATAAATATAGGTCAGGGAATAATTTTCTTGCTCTTCAAAATGTTGATATGGGAACTTTCGTGTCCACCTAGGAAAACAGATGGGACTTCAGTTTGAAACCTGTTCAGAAAGACAGTGTAGCACTCCCTCAGTACTACACTGGAACGTTAACCGAAACCTTTATGCTCAAATCTCCAGAGTGGGACATGGGCTCCCTCCCACCTCCACTTTCAGACACAGCTTCTGCCTGTGTGATGTTAAGACAACAAACAGGGGACTATGAGACAATGATATTGGTTAAATAAAAGCAAAATACTGCAGATGCTGGAAATCTGAAATAAAAACAGAAACTTTTGGAAAAACTTGGCAGATCTGGCAGTATCCGTGAAGAGAGAAACAGAGTTAATGTTTTGAGTCTGCATTACTATTCTTCAGATGAGGTGGACACAAATTTTGCCTTTTGTCTACTGCGTGTACATGGATGTGGGCAACTCATGAATCATACCATCCCCCACCCTTCCCCATGTGCAAGGTGAGGTGGTACTAGTTAATCTGCCAATTACATTCTTTCACCTTTCACTCTTGAGAATATCTAGATCCTGTCTGCCCTTGACAACAAACTGATCATACAAGAAATGTGTGTGTGAATTTACTCATTACCACTTGATAAATGGGATGATCATGAAGAAGCGATGATGTTGTGGTATTGTCACTGGATTAGTAATCAGAAACTCAGGGTAATTTTCTGAGGATCCAGGGTTCAAATCCCACTGTTTCAGATTTAAGAATCTGAAATTAAACCCATCTGGTCCACATCCTTCAGGGATGGGAATCTGTCTTACCTGCATGTGACTCCAGAACCGTGGGATCCTGCCATCACATCAATTCATTGTGATCATAACAAAATACATACTTATCCTGACTGAACATTGTGCAGGAAATGGCCAGTGGTCACCAGTCAAAGTTTTGCAACGCATCTATATCTCCAGCAGAAGTGGTGAAATCTCTTTCTTTGCTGATTTGATTTATTATTGTCACATGTGTTAGCATACAGTGAAAAGTATTGTTTCTTGTGCACTATACAGAGAAAGCATATTGTTCATTGAAAAGGAAATGAAAAAATGCAGAATGTAGTGTTGCAGTCATAGCTAGGATGTAGAGAAGGATCAACTTAATACGAGGTAGGTGCATTCAAAAGTCTGATAGACCCAGACTAATCTGTTCGTAAGTTGATTGAAATGTGACCTCAGACTTTTGTTTCTTTTTCCCATTGGAAGAAGGTGGAAGAGAGAATGTCTGGGGTCCTTAATTACACTGGCTGCTTTGCCAAGGCAGCAGGAAGTATAGACAGAGTCAAGGAATGGAGGCTGCTTTGCATGATGGATTGGGCTACATTCACGACTTTTTGTAGTTTCTTATGGTCTTGGGCAGAGCAGAAGCCATACCAAGCTCTGATACAACCAGAAAGAATGCTTTCTATGGTGCATCTGTAAAAGTTGGTGAGAGTCATAGCTGACATGCCAAATTTCCTTAGCTTTCTGAGAAAGTCGAGGCATTAGAGGGCTTTCTTAACTATCATGTCAGCATAGGGAAACCAGGATATATTGGTAGTGATCTGGGCACCCAGAAACTTGAAGCTCTCGATCCTTTCTACTTCATCCCCATTGATTTAGACAGGGGCATATTCTCCTTTATGTATCTTGAACTCGATGACAATCTCCTTTGTTTTGTTGACGTTGAGGAGAAATTATTGTTGCTGCACCAGTTCACCAGATTCTCTATCTCATTCCTGTACTCTGTCACATCATTGTTTGAGATCCAACTCACTACAGTGATGTCGTCAGAAAAATTGGAAATTGAATTGGAGAGGAATTTGGTCACTCACGCTATTTGCATCAGAGAGAACCCCAATCGTTGGTTACTGCTCTGGATCTCAGCAGGAACAAAGTTTATACCTTGCATCAGGCAAGATAGAGCAGTGCTAATAGCCAATGAGTGGAGCTCAGCAGCTTCTGAAGGCCTCTGCAACTTGCAGAAAATGCAGCTACATATGTAACTGTTTCGTTTAGCTATTAGTAGAAGCAACTATGGAAGTTACATAGAACTAAAGAAAAGAAATAAGATTCATTTCCTCCCAAAATGCTTTCCAGCCAATCAAGTAATTTTGCAGTTTAATCATTGTTTTAATGTAGGAAACAGATAAACAAACAACTGCATTTTTTATTCTATTTTTTCATTTGTGGACAAATTGGTGAATAAAGCCTTGATAGGGTTAATATGCAAGCACTCCTGTTCATTCAGTAATTTATTTCTTATTTCCTTTGTTCAAGGGTGGCATGGTGGCAAAGTAGTTAGCACTGATGCCTGACAGTGCTGGGGACCTGGGTTCAATTCTAGCCTCAGGTGACTGTGTGGAGTCTGCGCGTTTTCCCTGTGCCTGTGTGGGTTTCCTCTAACAGCTCCATTCACTTCCCACAGTGCAAATATGTGTGACTTAGGTTGATTGGCCATGCTAAATTTTCTCCTCAGTTTCGTGGGGATTAGTAGGGTAAATACATAGGGTTACGGGATCTGGGCCTGGCTGGGATTGTTGTTGGTGCAGATTCAATGGGCCAAATGGCCTCCTTCTGCACTGTAGGGATTCTATGATACTCGATTAACTTTGGTTGAAAAAACTCATTTCAATTTAACTTCTCATTGTATTATATACCATCTATTGCATTTACACAATTCTCCATTTTGTGATCAGATGAGAGTTTGCTGGTAGATGTCCTGATAGCAAATAATTTTATGACCCACTTAAAAATATTATTTCCCTGTCCTCTAAGTTGTTTCTTCAAAGCATTCATTCCTAACTTATTATTCCAGCTATCTATGTGTTCAGCAGAGAGTGAGTGCAACCTCTGCGTTTGTACATGGTGACTGCCTAATCTAAGCTGAAAAACTAATGGGGAAGAAGAGTGCAAACAGTTTTTAAAGTTTATTTATTATTGTCACAAGTAGACTTACATTAACACTGCAGTGAAGATACTGTGAAAATTCCCTAGTTGCTAAACTCCGATGCCTGTACACTGAGGGAGAATTTAGGATGGTCAATGCACTTAACCAGCACGTCTTTCAGATTGTGGGAAGAAACTGGAGCACCTGGAGGAAACCCACTCAGACACAGGGAGAAGGTGCAGACTTCGCACAGCCAGTGACCCAAGCCACGAATTGAAACCAGATACCAGTTGTGATGCAGCAGAGCTGTCTACAGTGCATTATGCTGCTAGTTGAATCAAACTACCATATTTATCCCTGAGTTATTATTCATGAATAAGTATTTACAGAGTTCTGGGAATAGTTATTTGCACAAACCCTCCCCCCTCCAGTTCCAGTACAGTATGGTTAAGATTGATAGAGTAATATTTATTGCATAGGGAAGGATTTTAAGTTTATAACAACTTTTGAAAAACATCAGTTTTCTGCTAAGTTAGGTTTCTACAAACATAATTGGGATGTTTTTCCCGCTGGTCCAGCGTGATAAAGTATGATGCACTGTTGTGCTGGTTAGCTCTGTGTCCTTTCTTACCAACTCCTTCTTTGCAATCTTAGGTAAACTGTCACGTAGAGAGAGGTTGAAAACAAAAGCGTGAATTAACCAGTCACTTTAATGCGCCTTCAACAGGCACTTCAAAACTTGAATTGGCAAATTAGATGCCTGCCCTCCTGTGGGCTTAATGTGGAGATGCCGGCGTTGGACTGGGGTGAGCACAGTAAGAAGTCTCACAACACCAGGTTAAAATCCAACAGGTTTATTTGGTAGCGTATGTTTTCGGAGCATTGCTCCTTCATCAGGTGAGTGGAGAGGTAGTTTTCACAAACACAACATATATAGACAAAAACAATTGTAAGCTCGTGATTCCAAATAAACTTGTTGGATTTTAACCTGGTGTTGTGAGATTTCTCCTGTGGACTTTCCTTGGAGAGTAATCCAAGGGAAAAAAACAAAGAAAACAAAAATTTTATTTCTTTCATTGTAAGATTATTGGGGTGTCAATAAATGATTCTCTGGAAGAATCCCTTTGAATTCTAAGTTAGCAGGACTCTTTAAAGATGATACTTTGTCAGGTAGCTCGCTTGTTACAGGAGACTTCTGTTAGATTATCCTTGTAGTAAGTCTCTGCTGATCATAGAGTCAAATAAGCACTTTAACAAGGCATTCCTCAACATGTCCTCCTCCTGATTGCAGTAGATCATTCCAAGATAAATAAAACAGAGATAAAAGATTTGAATGAAAACTTGTCTGTACCTTGTCTGTCAACAAATGATGACAGATAAATTAGTTGGCACCATGGAGGCATGAAACTCCACTTGACCTATCCAGAAAGTTTATACCGAAGCACTTCAACTTGTAACCCTCATGTAATTCAAACCTGAAGGTGGAACGAAGTTTGATCTGATGGGTGGATTAATGTGTTTTACTAATTCTGTGAAGTCTGTCACCGCAAATATAGGATTGCACAGTTGCTAATGAGTACTTACTTCCTGATTCTTTACTTCCTGAATTGCATAATATTAGAACCGTAGAATCAGTGCAGAAAGAGGCCATTCGGCCTATCAAGTTTCCACCGACTCTCTGAAAGAGCACCTTACCCAAAGGGTGAGCACCTTACCAAAAGGTTACCCAAAGGGTGGTTAGGGAGTGGAATGCCCTGCCTGCAGCAGTTTTAGATGCGCCACGTTTGGTGGCGTTTAAGAGGTTAGTTGATAAGTATATGGAAGAGAAGGGAATGATTTAGTTTGGAGGGGCATTGCTTTTTATATTGGTCGGCGCAACATCGAAGGCTGAAGGGCCTGTTCTGTGCTGTAATGTTCTATGTTCTATGTTCTTACCTCCAGGCCCAGCCCCCATGCTATATCCATAACCCCACATATTTACCATAGTCAATCCACCTATCTTTCATGTCTTTGGACACTAAGAGGCAATTTAACTTAGTGTCTAAGGATGTGCAGGTTAAATGGATTAACTAAGGGACAATTTAGCATGGCCAATCCAGCTAAGTAGTGAGCATAGAGAGAAAAAAATAGAGATGTTTATTTGTGCATATCGCAATCCAAACACCAGATTTCTTTAAAGCAGCAGATTTGGATTTTCATACTCGATATCTAAACTTCAGCTCTGTCAACATTAAAAAACCCTCCAGCAAAAACATGAATGCAAGAATATAATTAGCTCCAACTTGCTAAAGATATATTGTGCTGACCTCATGTTAAGAATATAATGTGTCACCATTTCCAGGTCAATAAATGATGTGCTCCGGGATGGATGCTATAATGAAACTTGTGCCATAGAGAAGCAGAAGCCCAATGTGCCCCCAGCACACACCCATCTCAAAGCCAGAGACTGAATTAGTCAGCACAGACAGAGACAAGCCTCGACATCTCATTTTCTATCTGTGTTCATCTCCCTGCACAAAACAGTTGAATTGACTTTTGAAATACAGAGGGCAGACATAGAATGTGGGATTCCAGTGAATCAGTCTCCCATTCCTAACTGCCCTTCAACCGGTTTCACATAATTTACAATTCTGTGGACAAAATCTAGCCTTCGAAATGTTGCAATGGGATGGCATGGTGGCGCAGTGGTTATCACTGCTGCTTCAGCATGTGGCACAGTGGTTAGCACTGCTGCCTCTCAGCACCAAGGACCCGGGTTTGATTCCGACCTCGATGGCTGTCTGTGTGGAGTTTGCACGTTCTCCCCAGGTCTGCGTGGGTTTCCTCCTGATGATCCAGTTTCCTCCCACAATTCAAAGATATGAAGGTTAGGTTGATTGACCATGTTACTTATTCACTGTAAAAATCACCAGGAATGAACTAAACACAAGTTGGCACCATCGGACTGAGCCACCCTCAGAATGACAATGGATCTCAAAGTGAATAAAGTCATCCATTGAGAGCATGGGGAGTCTGAGGTTACAACGGCTTCCATCATTTTCATATCCATTCAGGGATTTGTTTACTATTCATTATGGAAAGAGTTTCTGGTTTATTAGTGAGGGTTTGCCTTCAGAGCAAGGTGCAGGGCTCCAAACCTAGTCCAGCCAATCACATCAAGAAGAGAATGGAATAACACCTCAATTCTGAAATTCAAACCGGTAATGTTTTTCATGTCTATATGTTGGGTTCAAACCATACTGTCACAGTGATTAGCACTGCTGCCTCCCAGCTACAGGCACCTGGGTTTGGTTTCTGGCTTGGGTCACTGCCTGTGTGAAGTTCTCCCCGTGTCTGTGTGGCTTTTCTTTGGGTGCTGTGGTTTCCTCCCACAGTCCAAAGATGTTAGGTTGATTGGAGTGCTAAATTGCTTCTTTGTGTCCTGGGATGCGTAGGTTGGAGCAATTAATGAAGCAAAAATGTGAGGTTGTGGGGATAGGGCCTGGTTGGGATTGCCGTAGGTGCAGACTCGATAGACCAAATGATCTCCTTCTGCACTGTGGGGTTTCTATGATTCTATGAATATTGATGAATCCCCAGTAATCTACTAGAAAATGGCACCAATCGCTGTAACACTAATTTGCTCAAACCAGAAGGTCCCAGCTTAAGGTACTGACCTGGGTTGATTCAATTGTAGAGGGTTCCCAACTGCTTAGCATGCAACAAATCAACGTGACAGGTTTTCTCAGTCCTGATCACTATCCAGTAGTCCCTCCTGGAAGACATAGTTAGAATCTGCTTAACTCAGCTGCCACCCCAAAAATGAAATGCCTATTAACTCTCAACTGGTTATGTTGCCATGTGAACATAAGAACTAGGAGTAGGCCATCAGACCCCTCAAGCCCGCTCTGCCATTCAGTAAGATCATGGCTAATCCTTTCATGGATTCAACTCCACTTACCTGCCTGCTCACCATAACCCTTAATTCCTTCAAAGTTCAAAAATTTATCTATCCTTGCCTTAGAAACATTCAATGAAATAGGCTCAACTGAAGCTAGCTGAAAGCAGTAACAAAGATGTTAATATCTTCAGGAGATTTGTGTGAAGAATGCCAAAAGCTTTGCAAGTATTAAATAGAAAGGTTCATTCTTTATGCGCAGAATTAAGGAAATGCATATTGATGGAAAGTAACATATAGGCATAGAATCCCTACAGTGCAGAAGGAGGCCTTTCAGCCCATTGAGTCTGCACCGACCCTCTGAAAGAACATCTTACCCAAGTCCCCCAATTCCCTCAATGACACAAATTTACCATGACATTTTACAAATTTTTGAACACTTAATTGGCAATCTAACATGGCCTAAACACCTAATCTGTAAATCTTTGGACTGTGGGAGGAAACTGGAGGAAACCTACACAGCCAAGGGGAGAATGTGAAAGTTCCACACAGACAATCCATCACCCAAGGCTGGAATCAAACCCAGGTCTCTAGCACTGTGAAGCAGCAGTGCCAACCACTATGCTGCCCAGTATGCAAGATGCATCAGTAGTACAGGGAATACAATATCTTGGCATGAGGGTAAGATGAGATTTGACAAGACATAGTGAGAGGAGAGAGATACAAAAGGGTCCAGAGAGGCAATTTTTTCACAGAAAGTGATGAGTGTCTGGAACAAGCTACCCAAAGCAGTAGTTAAGGTGTGTACAAGTTTGTCTTTTAAGAAGCACTTAGACAGTTAGATGGGTAAGAATGGAATAGAGGTATATGGGCCAAATGTGGGCAACTGGGACTAGGTTAGTGGTTAAATATTGGGTGGCATGGACAAGTTGGGCTGAAGGGCCTGTTTCCATGCTATAAATCTCTATGACAATGGGTTATTGATAGTGCTTGAAATTTTAATGTTACATAAGCACTCTGTTCAACAGCTATCACAACAAACACCAAAAACTTTACAAATATTGAGTGGAAAGGTTCATTATATTGTGTGAATATCAAGGAAAGGAGCGATCAATTTGTTTTAGTTGCAGAACTGCAATTTTAAGGCAAGCAGTGGCATTTTAATAGGGCAGTGAAATTAGTCTTTGGTGGTACAAATGCAAAATTATTCCTGTTCAAATGATCAAACAATATTCCCATAGCAACATTCAAACAAAGGTATCATTCATCTTTCACTTGTGCGCATTTCTGCCCATGTTGCAATCCAGCTCAAAAGTATTTTGACAAAGGCTACAGAATGCATTGAGGAAAAGAATTTCAGAAGCTAAATCTCAAGAGGAGAGAAAAAAAACTTTAAGTCCTACCACGAAGAGGTCACTGTACTTCTGCATGGTATTAAGCATTGGGATAAACATTCCTGAAGCCAATCTAGGGCCACACAAAATACATTCTGTACTACACTTATAATTGTTTCCTGCTGCAGTTTGGTTAAAACTCCTGATTACTGAGAAAAGCTTGTTCCACAAGGAGGACATAGTTTACTAAACAACTAAGTCAAATTTGCCTCACGCTGCTGAGAACTAATTAATGGTGCACTGATTATTTGATTAACTTAATTAAGAGTTTGTAACACAAATAGACTAAATATAGTTTCAGTAAGTGGAATTGCTTTGCCCTGTTGCATGCCACTTGCTGCCATGTGAATGGGGAGTGGTGGCTGGGTGCAGGGGCACTGCTTGTATTGTTTACATTTTGAGTTCATAGGGTCATTGGTGATTCTGGTATGCGTGAGTTCTTGAATCTCAGCCATCTGTTGAAAATTACATTTGAAGTAAGCAAGAGCGAGGATAAGTTGAGTAAAACAATTGCTTTTTTTTAAAAATGGGTGGCACGTTGGTACAGCGGTTAGCACTGCTGCCTTGCAGTTTTCTCTGGGTTTCTGTGGGTTTCCTCTGGGTGCTGAGGTTTCTTCCCAAAATCAAAGATGTGTGGGTTAGGTGGATTGCCTCTTAGCATCAGGGGGATTAGCAAAGTAAGTAGCTGGGATTATGGGGAGAGGACCTGAATGGGTGCAGGCATGATGGGCTAAATGGCCTCGTTTTGCATGATAAGGATTCGATGATTCTAAGTCAATTTTTAACCGGGATATGTAGAGTTATATGGGCGCAGGTTCTGAAATGGTTGATTGGATTGATTCACCATGTGGTGTAATGCTGACCACACAGATCAAAAGCACTCAGGTTTGATTCTTCTCCTGTCCTCCATCGCCTATCTTCAACCAGGGTACTTGTCAGATTATAAAATTGGGCAAGAGAATCTCTGGAGTACACAATGGGAGAGCATCAACCAGAAGTTCTGCTCCTGATGCTATCCGGTAACCTATTTTGGGACGTGTCATCTTAATACCTGAACTGCCTAAAATGACAATTGAGAAGGGCTCACTTGGGTGAGCTACAGGAACTTTTAATGTTCTTTCTGATGTTCTTTAGGGAAGGAAATCTACATGTGACTCCAGAGCCACAGCAATGCAGTTGACTCTCAACTGCCCTCTAAGAGCAACTAGAGATGGGCAATAAATGCTGGCCAGCCAGTGATGCCCATGTCCCACGAATGAATTAAAAAAACCTTTGGCAGTGATGGTAAGTTGCTCAGCAAAGATCAACTCCTTCAGGAAAGGATAGAGAAGTGGAAAATTCCAAGAGACATTAGGAAGTGGGGTGGGGATGGGTGTTGAGCAATTTTTAAAAAATCATTTGTGAGATGTGGGGATCATTGACCGGCCAGCATTTATTGCCCTTGGAGGGTAGTTAAAAATCAACCCCAGTGCTGTAGCTCTGGAGTCATATGTAGGCCAGACCAGGTAAGAATGGCAGATTTCCCTCCTTAAAGAACATTCATGAAACAGATAGTTTTTTTCTGAGAATCAAAAATGATTTCATGGTCATCAGTAGATTCTTAATTCCAGATACTTTTTCCTGAATTCAGACTCCCCCATCTGCCATGGCAGGATCGAACCTAGGTCCCCAGCGCATTAGCTGAGTTTCTGGATTAATAGGCTAACGATAATACCTCTAGGCCATCACTTCCCCAGTTAAATTTGTGTTGGTGACATTTTGTGCTGAGCAGAATCTGCTCATTCTGAAAAATATCTTACGGTTTGAAGTTAGTTTTCAGGTTGCATTGATGCTGCAAGACAAACTCCCCATCCCTTTTCAGTGTGCAGATGCCGCCTTGCATATTTGCTGCAATGAGGGGATGTGCTGCTAACCTGCTCCCGAATCTTTGGGTAGAATTTGATGCCAGTGGATACTGCCAAAGTCAGTGGAGCTTTGAATGGCGTGTTGCATTTTAAAAGTCTGCCCTTTGCCCTGATGTGCAAATTGGGAAGTACACAAGAGCACGTGACTCACCTTTTGATTTTTGACCTTTCTTCTCATGGAGAAGCAATGTGGCGTGATGTGCACTTCTCCATGATTATCAGACTGAAATCAGGAACTGCCAAAGTGAGAGGATGTGGTACAAACTGACAACATCCACTCCTTGGTACAGCCTCAACTTTTGTAGATCGTGGGTGTGTTAATCTTGGTTTTATTTTTAAAAATACTATGTTAATTTCAAATGGTAAGAACCCACGCAAGTGTGAATGAAATAATCTGATACATTCATTGTTTGTTTAACAGCTAGTTTAGTGGGTCACCAGCACTTTAACTTGTGTAGCTAATGTTTACCCTGCTAATCTCCTGACACTAAGGCACAATTTAGTGTGGCCAAGCAACCTAACCCACACATCTTTGGATCATGGGAGGAAACCGGAGCACCCAGAGGAAACCCACGCAGACACGGGGAGAATGGACAGTCAATAACCAAGGCCGGAATTGAACCCAGATCCGTGGGGCTGTGGGGCAGCAATGCTAATCACTATGCCACCTGTGCCACCCATGATGATGTCCCGACCAACAAATTAATTATTGTCATGTAGCCGTTGCATTTTGTGTGCAGTTGATGTCTGGTGGACTGAATCACATGCATGTGTATTAGATTGTTTATTGTTTTATCTGGGAAGTTCCCTGCTGATTGGATGTGGTGCTAAACCTTACAAAGCAGAAGATTCTGCCTTCAGTATTGAGAATGCGACTTCTCCCAGAGAAACATTTGGGAATCTACCACTGATCTTAGAGCCATTGGGTGGACTTTTCTCATACTTTGTAGAGTACGACAGTAGATGGAAAAACAGCAGGGAAGCCATGGGCCCAAAGAGTGCATCCCATAGCATTGCTGGCACGTAGCAAAGAAAATCCCAAAGACTGGGTCCCATTTTGCTTCTGAAAGATCAGGTGCATTTTAATGGATTACAAAAAATTTCAAGTAGAACCCTCATGCTGAACATCACTCCTAAACACCTCCAAACACCCCACAGAACATCCGGCTCTCCCCTACCACAGAACACCCACTTCCTCCCTACCATAGGACACCCACCTCCCGTACCAGGCAACAAAACATCCCCCCGGAACACACCCCCTGCACTACACCCTAGGGCTGACCAGGCAGTGCCAGGGACAGCACCCAGGTATGTCCCTCTCCCTTCCCTGAGCCAAGCACTGACCTGAACTCCTTTGGTGGGTTCTGCTCGCCAGGTGTATACTATGGAGGACTGGTCATGATTGGCATGCCAATGTAAATGGACACTCTAATCATGGGGGAGTGATAATTACATGTAAATGTATTCAAATGGGTGCTGGGTTTTCTGTTATCTCATTGGCAGGGAGTAGGGGATAATTGGAACAGGAAATACTGCTGGCATAAATCGTGTTTTGGAACTCTGATGAGAGTTCCTGTTCCCATCACCAATCCCACCCTCCCAAAACTGAGATTGGAAAATCCCCACTCCTCCCCAGTTAGAGCAGAAAGGGGAAAACAGCCAATGTTCCCATTCCTGGCCATTCTCTATCCTCACTCAGCATCAGAAAAGCTGGTATGTGTGAGAGCTTACTGTCTGCAAATGGGCTACCATACTTCCTATGTAACTGCAGTGACTGCACTCTAGAAATACTTCATTGATTGTGCAGTGCTATTGATGACCTGGCTTTGTGAAAGATATTGAATGAGTAAGGCACAGATGTCTCTTGGGTGGGTTGCACAGAGTCAGAAGATTTCCCAGCTTTGATAATGTCCACCAGCAATTCAGATTTTTGGTTGGGCAGATGTGGTGGGGCAGGGGGCCTGCATGGTGATGGGCTGAATTACAAGTCAGAGTGGGCAACTATGAAGCAAGGACAGAGGCTGTCACATGTGGAGATGGGCTGCAATTAAGGTTGGCCTCTATGTACCAACACTGTTTAAACGATTAAAAAAAATTCCTCCAGCCCTCACCCCTGTCACCCTCCCATACATTCCCTTCGCTCCATCCATGCCAACCTATGCTAACTCTGCCTTTCCACCTACTCCTATGATGCTTCATACTTTCTATGCCAACTCATGACAATCCCTGTCTGTACAAATCACCATTTGGCCATATGGTCTCCTTATTCACCTCATGTTCTTGGATATTTCCTGCACAGCTTTGACACTTCCCAGACAGCTGGACAGTTCCTTGACACATTGATAACTCCTTGACAGTTAAACAGCTCTAACGAGTTTGTCCGTAAAGTGTGAATGATCATGTTTAAGTCTAACAATCCCAAAGGATATCTTACATTTTCCAGAGATGTCCCAGGATCCTATTCAATAAGGTACATTACCACCCCTCCCTATGCCAGCTGGTGATATAAATGGCCAGCTGCCTCTTCATGCAGTGAACCACGGTCTTACTCCTCTCCCATTCCCACAAAGATGGGAAATGCCAGGTTTGGGAGTGAAACTTAGAAAGGGATTTTCACCACGATGGAGGGCTTCTCTGTCATTGCAAAAATCTAGGTCTCCAGCCCATATGATATAGGTATATCCATAGTGCTGTCAAGGAGGAAGCTCCAGACACTTGATCCAGTGACAGTGAAGGTATAGTGGCAATACAATTCCTAGCAAAGTGATGCTTAACATATTATTTCATTCATTTATGGGATATGAATATCGTTGGGTCAGCCAGCATTTATTGCCTGTCCCTAATTGCCTTTGAGAAGATGGTGGTGCGCTGCCTTCTTAAGCTACTATATGGAGTAGCAAGAGTGAAGTTTGAAGATTTTGATTAGTAACGATGAAAGAACTTTGACATATTTCCAAGTCAGGTCTTGGGATGGGGAGATGGGTGGGTGGTAGATCTTGGATGGTAGTATTCCCATGTGTCCCCTGCCCTTGACTTGGAGGCAAAGCTGCAGGTTGTGGTATTCCCATGTATCCACTACCTTTGTACTTCCAGATAGTAGAGATCACATGTTTGGAAGGTCCCAGGGAAGGAGACTTGATAAGTTCCTGTACTGCCTCCTCTAGATGGTTAACATTGCTGCCACTCTGGGAATAAATGTTTAAGGTGATAAATGGTATGCCAAACAAGTGGACTTTCTTTGCTTTTGTAGTATTGAGTATTGTTGGAACTGCTGTCAGCTAGATGAGTGGTAAATACTCAATTGTATTCCTGACTTGGGTTTTCCAGATGTTGGACAGGCTTTGGAGAGTCAGGAAGTGAGTTCTCACCACAGAATTCCCAGCTTCTGATTGGCTGTTGTATCCACAGTATTTTTATAGCCAGTGTAGTTCAGTTTTTGGTCAGTGGTAAATACAAGGTTTTACGAGTGAAGGATCCAGCGATAGTAATGCCATTGATTGTCCAGTGGGAATAGGTAGATTGTCTGTTGTTGGAGGTAGACATTTTATGAATTGCATGAATGTTGCTCGCTGCTTATCAGCCCAAACCTGATTGCCTGGATCTTGATGCATTTGGACACGGACTGCTTTAGCATCTGAGGAGCTGTATGTGGTGCTGAATATTGTGCAGTCATCAGCGAGTATCCCCACTTCTGACCTGATAATGAAGATTAGATTATTGATGAAACTACTAAAGATGAACGGGCTTGACACACTATTCTGGGGAACTCCTGCAGAGTTGTCTTGGGACAACTCTATGATTGTTCCAATAACCACAACCACTTTCCTTTGTGCTAGGTATGGTTCCAACCTGTGGAGCTTTCCACCTGATTCCCATTGACTCCAGTTTTACTGGGGCTCTTTGCTGCCATGGTCAAATGCTGTCTTGATGCCAGGACCAGTTATTCTCATGTCACCTATGAAATTCAGCTATGTTTGGAATGAGACTGCAGTGAGGTCAGAGACCAAATGGCTCTGCCAGAACCCAGGCGGAGCAATGGTAAGCAAGTTATTGCTTAATGGATGTAGTGGGATGTAGATTGATGGGATGGTGATTGGGATGTGATTTGAGGGCCTGGGCACTTTTTCACAGTGTTGGGTTGATGCCAGTGTTGGGGATGTACTGGAAAAGCTTGAGTAAAGGTGTGGTTAGTTCTGGAGCATAAATCTTCATTACTTCAACCACGATCCGTAGCCTTTTCTGTGTCAGTGTTTGAAGACTGGTTGTTTTGCTTCTGTCATTTCCGGTGCCAATGTTTGATGGTCCATCCGGTTTTATTCTTATTTAAATTTTCCCTAGCAGTCTAACTGACTCTGTTATGGTAGTGATATCAGGTGGAGCCTATTCGGATCATCCAGTCAGTACTTCTGGTTGCAAATACTTCAGCCTTGTCTTTTGCAATGGCATGCTGGATTCTACTGTCGGTGAGGATGGGGAATCTTATCCTGCTAGTTTTTTTTACATGTTCACTACTATTTACAGCAAGATGTGGCAAGACTTTCAAGTTTTGATGTGGTGCATTAGTTGAGAGATCGCTTTGTTCTGTATATAGCATGCTGCCTCATTTTACCATCAATATTGATCTATGTTGTAGCTTCACTAAGTTGGCATCTCATTTTTAGGTATTTCTGCCGATGGTATGCGCTGCTATATTTCTCATTGGAGTAGGGTAAGTCCCCTGGCTTGATGGTAATGGTAGAGTGGGGGATATGCCAGGCCATGAGGTTACAGGTTGTGTTCGAGTACAATTCTGCTGCAACAGATGACTGAAAGTACCTCTTGGATGCCCAGTTTTGAGTTGCAGGCCATGTTCTGAGTTTGTCTTTAGTTGGACGGTATCCCCACCTAATGCAATGAAGGGTATCCTCAGCTTGACGACAAGACTTTATCTCCACAGGGACTCTTACTAATGCTGTCAATGATAGATGTATCTGTGACAAGTAGATTGGTGAAGACAAAGTTCAGAGTTTTCCTCCTTGTTGGTTTCTCGCCACCTGCTGTAGGCTGAATTTGGCAAATATGTCCAACAGGATTTGGCCAGAAGGGGTGTAACTGGTGATGGATATTGAAGTATCCCACCCAGTGTATAATCTGTGTTCCTGACTGCCCTCAGTACTTAGTACCAGTGGTGCTCAATGTGAAAGAGCATTGAGTCATCAGCAAAGGGAGAACAGTTCTTTGCTTTGTTTGATGTGATGCTTGAGACTTCATGGAATCCAAAGTTAACACTGATGACTCCCAAGGCCATCCCATCCCACTTGGATACCATGTGTCACAATCATTTGTGAATCTGTCCTTCAGTGGGAAAAGGATATACTCAAGAATGAGGAGTCTGGGACATTAGTTGTAAGGTACGATCTAGTGAGTATGATTATATCAGATTGTTGCTTGTCAGCTCCCCCAATTTTGGCACAAGCCTACAGATATTGAGAAAGATGTAGACGATTGTCTGACCCTTTATCATTTTTGGGTCCCAAATCAATGCAGCATGGTCCATCCCATTTTATACTTAGCTGAGTTCCCTGTAGCTGTTTGTTACATTGAGTGGCTTGCTAGGCCATTTCAAAGGGCAGTTAATGCTCAACCTCTTTGCTGTGATCCTGGAGTTACATGTGGGCCAGAGCAGGTAGGATGACTGTTTTCTTCTCCTGCTAGATATTAGTGAACTGGATAGTTATTTTGATTTCATTTGCTTAACTTATTATTGCCACATATATTTACAGTGAAAAATATTGTTTCTTGTGCACTATATGACAAAGCATACCGCACATAGAGAGGGAAATGAGAGAATGCAGAATGTAGTTTTATGGTGATAGTTAGGATGTAGAGAAAGATCAATTTAATGCAAGATAGTTCCATTCAAAAGTCTGATGGCAGCAGGGAAGAAGCTGCTCTTGAGTCGGTTGGTTCACGTCCTCAGACTTTTGTATTTTTTTCCCGATGGATGAAGGTGGAAGAGAGAATGTCTGGGGCGCATGAGGTCCTTAATTATATTGGCTGCTTTACTGAGGCAGTGGGAAGTGTAGACAGTGTCAATGGGTGGAAGACTGTTTTGAGTAATGGACTGGGCTTCATTCTGAACCCTTTATAATTCCTTGTGGTCTTGGGCAGAGCAAGAGTTATGGTGCATCTGTAAAAGTTGATGAGAGTTGTAGTGGACATACTAAATTTCCTTAATCTTCTGAGAAGGTAGAGGCATGGTGGGCTTTCTTAAATGTAGTGTCAGCAAGGGGGGACCAGGACAGGTTGTTGTGATCTAGACACCTAAAAACTTGAAGCTCTCAACCATTTTTACTTCGTCTCCGTTGATGCACACAGGGGCATGCCCTCCATTACGCTTCTCGTTTTTTTTGTGATTTTTTTTATGTGGACTAGAATTTCCAGATTTATTAATTAAATGAATTTAAATTGCCCAATTGCTATGGTGGGATTTGAACTCTTGTCTCCAGTGCATTAATGTGGACCTCTGGATTACTGGCCCAGTAACATTGCCACTAAGTTACTATCTTCTCAGTTATACTTAGAAGGGGAAATCCCAGAGCCTCAACCTCTTTTGAATTACATTGCGGCGGTCAACATTTTCTTTGGTTGTACATGTGGGTAGTCCAAAGAGACTATGGGGAGAACAGTTTTTAACAAAACACACATGGATCACTCAACCTGGCAGATCATTTGGAAGTTCCATGCTACAAGAGTGGTCCGCTTTAATTTCTTCTTGCTAATGCCCCCCTACACAGAGAGCTATACCTATTTCACTCAACTGTTAAGTCCATCAAATGATCAAAACTAACACGGTTAAATCTGTTTTAATGATTTGTTGCTGTGTGAAACAGAATGACAAAGCATACAGCATGAAGTTCTTCGTGCATTCGAATTCCTGGATTATAATACAACTCAAAGGAAAATGGTGAAGCCAACTGAACTGTGTAAATCTCCCATTATCATTCCATCTCCAGACTCTCTTTCCACCATTTTATAAGAGCCAAATATTGTACAATCCTAATTAGAAGGCAGGAAATGTTGATTGAAGTTTTCATTGGGTGGAGACGCTCTCTGTAATTTTAGGTACATTTAAACAAACTTCTCTTTCATCCTGTTTAAATTCTAGCAAATGATTATAACATAGTTTCTGAGGTGGTATGCGTGGAATTCTGGGATCAAAAATAACTTGTATAACACATATTGGGCTAAATAATGAAGTCATCTTCTCCGACCCAGGCCATGTGACAATTTGAAATGTATCTGCCTATGTTTGAGTTTGAATTTGGCCAAGTACAATTCAGAGTATTTCTCTGTTGGTCTGAATTGGTCACTCCCCAGTTTGGAGGTGAAACTGGGCCACCCAAACCCGGAAATGTGCCGGCTAACTGAACTCACTGGACATGGGAATAAAGGTGCAGCAGTTGGCATGACTGCGGTTTGTTCTCAATAGAGAGAGAGAGAATAAATCAGTCAGTGCCTCAACTCCTTGACAACATCTTCAGTGACTCTCGCTGGAAAGCATGAGTGAACACTTGAGTGGGATTGGATTTGGGTGACGGGTTAAATTGGCAAAAAGAATCCCAAGCACCTTGGGCACCTGGCTCCAGGCCACCAACTTACAGGTTTACCGAGGTAGGGCATGTGCTGGCAGCCAACCTGCTCTGAGGAAGTGTGAGAAGCCTAAGATGTAATGCACTGAAGGGGAAATTTACCAGGATGCTGCCTGGAATGGAATATTTAAGTTATAAAGAGAGGTTGGATTGGCTTGGGTTGTTTTCTCTGGAACAGAAAGACTGAGTGCCGACCTGATTGAGGTATTCAAGATTATGAGGAGCACGGACAAGGTTGATAGAGAGCAGCTGTTCCCCTTAGTTGAAGGATCGGTTACGAGGAGGTACAAATTAAAAGCGAGGGATGGGAAGTTTAGAGGGAATTTCAGTAAAAAACTTTTTACTGAAATGAGAGTCTGGAATGCACTGCCTGGGAGAGTGATGGAGTCAGGATGCCTCACATCCTTTAAAAAGTACCTGGATGAGCACTTGGCATGCCATAACATTCAAAGCCAAGGGCCAAGTGCTGGCAAGTGAGATTAGATGGGCAGGTAAGGGCGTTTCATGCATCAGCGCAGACTCGATGGGCCAAAGGGCCTCTTCTTCTCTGTAGGATTCTGTAACCATTTTTGTAGATATATCCGTGGATTTGGCCGACTTCAGGAAACTTTGTTTCTGCTATGAGGTGTGGATAATTTTGGGAGCAATCAGACTCAAAGCACTCCACATCCTTAACGGCCATCAATATCTAAAACTGGTCATTTTCTAAGTTAATCGTTTGTCAGTAATTCATCACCATATGAGAATCAATAATTTGACCTTCAGTTCTCATGTAATGTCTGTATTCTGATTTACTTACTGCACTTGTTGTTGCCTGACTCTATGCTTTGCCTCCATGCAGTTTTTATAATTGGCTACCCTTATGGAAATCAAACTGTTGGCAATTGGTAGGGGCAATTGGTTGATATCTTACAATGTCTTTGATCCCTTAGCCAGGCCTACTGTGCTAATTTGACTGTCGAACAGCTCCAGATTTTTGAAAATGCATTCACGTATGATTTCACATATGCACTTTTCCAAACCTAATCCAACAATTCTTCATTTGTGAGCTTATTTGATTTTTTGACTGCAAACTACAGCATAGTCAAACCCCATCTTATCTTCAGCCATTGCAAGTCTTCCTATAATGAACAAAAAACAAAGAAAATTACAGCAGAGGAACAGGCCTTTTGACCATACTGCCCGACTTAACTAAAACCCCCTACCCTTCCGGGGGTCATATCCTTCTATTTTCATCCTAATCATGTACTTGTCAAGACACCACTTAAAAGCTACTATCACATCCACTTCCATTACCTCTCCCAGCAACAAGTTCCAGGCATCCACTACTCTGTGTAAAAAAATCTGCCTCGTACATCTCCTTTAAACTTGCTCCTTGCACCTTAAACCTATGCCCCCTAGTAATTGACTCTTCCACCCTGGGAAAAAGCTTCTGACGATCCATTTTGTCTGCGCCTCTCATTGTAGACTTCTATCAGGTCTCCCCTCAACCTCTGGTCAATTCAGTGAGAACAAACCAAGTTTCTCCAACCTTTCATCATAGCTAATGCCCTCCATACCAGGCAACATCCTGGTAAATCTTTTCTGTACCCTCTCCGAAGCTTTCACATCCTTCTCATAGTGTGGCGATCAGAATTGAACACTATATTCCAAGTGTGGCCTAAAAAAAGCTCTATAAAGCTGCTATATGGCTTGCCAATTTTTAAACTCAATACCCAGGCCAATGAAGGCAAGCATGCTGTATGCCTTCTTAACTACCTTCTCACCTGCATTGCCACTTTCAGCGATCTGTGTACCTGTACACCCAGATCCCTTTGCCTATCAATACTTTGAAAGGTTCTGCCATTTACTGTATATTTTCTATCTGTATTAGATCTTGCAAATGCATTACTTCACATTTGTCTGGATTAAACTCCATCTGCCATTTCTCTGCCCAAGACTCTAGCTGATCTATATCCCACATCTCCTCTGATGATCCTCATCGTTATTCACAAATCCACCAATCTTTGTGTCATCCGCAAATTTACTAATCAATCGAGTTACATTTTCCTCTAAATCATTTATATATATTTCAAACAACAAAGATCCCAGCACTGATCCCTGAGGAACACCACTTGTCACAGCCCTCCATTCAGAAATGCACTCTTCTCTGCTACCCTGTGTCTTCCTTGACTGAGCCAGTTTTGTATCCACCTTGCCAGCTCACCTCTGATCCCATCCGACTTCACTTTCTGCACGAACCTGCTGTGAGGGACCTTGTCAAAAGCCTTACTGAAGTCCATGTAGACAACATCTACTGCCCTACCCTCATCAATCATTTTTGTGACTGCCTCGAAAAACTTGATCAAGTTCATGAGACACAATGTCCCCTTCACAAGACCATGTTGCCTCTCACGAATACGTCCACTTATTTCCAAGTGGGAATAAATCCTATCTCGAAGAATCCTCTCCAATAATTTCCCTACCAGTGATCTAAGGCTCACCGGCCTGTAATTATCTGGATTATTCTTGCTACCCTTCTTAAACAAAGGAACAACATTAGCTACTGTCTAATCCCTGGGACCCTGTAGCTACTGACGATACCAAAATTTCTCTCAAGGCCCCAGCAATTTCCTTCCTTGCCTCTCTCAGTATTTTGGGGTATATCTCATCAAACGCTGGGCACTTGTCTCCTTTAATGTTTCTCAAGAACCCCAATACCTTCTCCATTTTGAGCTCAACATGACTCAAACTATCTACATATCCTTTCCTAGACTCATCATGCACCAAGTCCTTCTCTTTGGTGAGTAAAGTACTCACTTAAGTACACATACGTCCCACTAAATGTCACAGGCGAATAGTAACTTGTGGACACCTTGTCAATTGTTCCCTTCTCAAATATTGTGTCTGGACCAACAACTTGGGTGAAATCAATGAGTGGAACATAAACTTACAATTAAAGTTCCTCTTTGATTTGTTTTTTTTTAACCAATTAAGCTGGAAGAGCTATCAGAACCTGTGTGCTCAGTTGCACATTCAACGTTTGTTCCTGATGTTGTTTGTATCTAGGATACATTGAACTCCTGCATTGTTATTGACTATTAGGTCAGATCAATGTACTACTTAAAAGATTAACTTTAAAGATGAATGAAAATTAATAAAAGATGAAATAGTCAACAGTCCCATTTTGGCTGTGGGAACATTTTCGGCTGTAAGAGCACACAAAGTGCTTCCAGCTCTCAACTTAATGGATGTGCTACTGATGGGAACGTCCCTATTGTAGCTTTCCCTGCTCAAAACCCACATTTAGAATTCAGATAGACTGAACTCCAGATGACATGAAGTGAGATTTTTGTTTGCGTTCAAGTTTTAGTTGATGCTTTTAACTATTTTTTTCACACCTCTGAATCCACGTACTATCGGGTACAGCCTGGCAAGAAAGTGTTTCAAAAATTCGAAAGCAATTAATTGAAAAAAAGAAGGAAGAGAGTATCATTAATTCGATAGTTACACTCGCGTGTAACTAAGTACTGGCAAAGTAAATAGCTGGCCTGATTGGTGAACCGGTTAAAATGAGCACTTTCTCAGGCACCTAGTTGTTGGACATGCATTCCAAAGGGCTAAAACAAACCTCTGGTTTACAGGGACACATCAACATGGAATGATTGCTTTTGACGCACCATTCTTAACACATGCTGCACTACTTCAGATTTGGATGAAGAAGAAAGCTATTTAAATAAAAAAAACAAGATAAAGTCAAAATATTGCAGATGCTGGAATTTGAAACAAAAACAGATAATGCTGGAAAAATTCAGCGGGTCTGACTGCATCTGTGGAGAGAGAATAAAGCCAACTTTTGTGTATGGATGACCCTTCACCAGAGCTAAAGACAAAGAAAATATGACAAGATTTATAGTATGAGGGTTGGGGCAGGGGGCGGGGGGAGGGCAGTGTAACAAATGGGTAACAAATTGTCCCTATATTGGTCTCTATATGTCATTAAGACGTTAGGATGGCGGCGCGGGCTCATTGGGCCGAAGGGCCTGTTTCCCGTGCTGTGTTGTTCTTTGTTCTTTGTTCAGTGTATTCAGCTTTTATCATCACCATCTACATCCTCTTTGTTCAAGTGAAGCGTGTCTCACTTCCTCCTCCTTCTCCCTCCACCCCCACCCCAGTACATAAATCTTGTCCTATTTTCTGTTTTTAGCTCTGACCTGGAGTCATTTGGACTCTCAACATTGGCTCCATTCAACTCTACGGATGCTGTCAGACCTGCTGAGATTTTCCAGCATTGTCTGATTTTGTAGTAAATAAAAACCAATATGTTTTACCCATGGAATGCTTGGACCTTTCAGATGCATTTCTGATTACTTTTCTCACAATCAAATTGTGGTCTCAGACAATTTGTGTGATCACCTGCCATCATCACACAGCAGGCTTAGTCCCAGGAAGAGAATGGACCACTATACAACATGCCTATTGGTGATTTGCTGCAACGATTGTAGCCCAATTATAAGGGAGTGCTGGTGTTTTATGTGGGCTAAAGCAAACTAAAAGATTAGTTTAAGGAATAGGTCAATAGAGATGCAGTGGTGCACATTTATGGAGATGTTTCGCAACACTCAGCAAATTGATACAGTGCAATGAGAAACAAAAACTCCAGTAAAACGATGCACAATCCTTGGCTAACAAAGGAAGTTAAAGATAGTATCACATTGAAAAGAAAACGTGTACAATTCTGCAAAAGACGAGTGGTAGGTCAGAAGATTGGACAAAATTCAAAGCCAGCAAACAATGCCTAATGAGGAGGCAAACATTTAGTTAGAAATACGAAATAGGACAACACAGATGGTCAGCACTGGCTTGGGTCACTGTCTGTGTGGAGTTTGCATTTTCTCCCCGTCCTGTGGGGGGTTTTCTCCGAGTGCTCTGGTTTCCTCTCACAATCCGATAGATGTGCTGGTTAGGTGCATTGGCCATGCTAAATTCTCCATGAGTGTACCCGGATAGTGTGCTGGAGTATGGCAACTAGGGGATCTTTATAGTACCTTAATTGCAGTGTTAGTTTAAGCCTACTTGTGACTTGTAATAAATAAACTTTAAACTTTAGATAGTAAGAGTTGACTTAGGCTGTTATTTGTTAAAAACAGTCTTGTTTATTTACAGATCTATATACATCTCTGTACATTACATTAGCTTGTATGTCTGCTTCCCACCAGGCAGCTAACGATGACATTTGCATCGTAGTTACATCAGCAGTGACGTCGGTATTGTTGCTCCTGATGTTAACCCTTCATTCTACAAATCCAAGGGTCTTAAAAGAAATGGCTGTGGAGCTGGCAAATGCATTGGTTGCTATTTTCCAAATTTACTTAGATTGTGGAAGGGTCCCATCAGATTGGGAAATAGTGGATCTTCCACTCAAAAAAGGAGGTAAACAGGAAGCAGGAAACTGTAGGTCAGTTAACATAACATCTGTCATAGGGAAAATGGTGGATTCATTATTAAGAAGGTGCAAAGATGAGTAGGTTAGGTGGATTACCCATGCTAACATGCCTTGTTGTGTCCAAAGCTATGTAGATTGGGGGAACTAGCAGAGTAAATATGTGGGGTTATGGAGATAGGGCATGGGTACAATACTCTGTCAGAGAATTGGTGCAAACTCTCTGGGCTGAATGGTGTCCTTCTGCTCTGTAGGGATTCTATGATTCTAAGGTTATAGCATTGAGAAAATCTTCATGCAATTAGACAGAGTCAACATAGTTTGTGACAGAGGAATCATGTTGACTGATTTGAGTTCTTTGAGGAAATAACAAGTAACATGGACAAAGGAGAACATGTGGATGTGGTGCAGTTAGATTTCCATAATGTTTGATAAGGGTCACATTATCTCACCACCCAGGCCCCCCCCCCCCCCCCACCCACCCACACCCCAATGATAAGAGGTGTTGCTGAAAAAACATCTCTCCTGTCATCACGAATAACACCCTCTATTTTTCCCTTCCCTATCTACCCCTTACTGGGCCAATCTGACCTGGCCAATCCAGTGCCACTTGCCTGGGTTTTGGGACCTTGTCCATGACGCTCGCCCTGGCTGTTTCTGCCTCAGCCTCTATTTGCTGAGGCTGATCTTCTCATTGACCAGCAGCTCTTGGAGGTGGAACCTTTATCTTTAAAGGGAACTCCTAGAGCAGGCAGCCATTGCTTGAAGGACCCAGAGTCAGTCAGGGATGTCGGAAATGATGGAGGCCATACCGCCTTCAGTATGAAATTCAGCCCAAAGTGTGCAGTGTATTGCAGATAAAAATACACATGATAGTGCTCGCGTGAAAGTTGTTTGTGAGAGAGAGAGAGAACCCTCTCTGTATGTGAGTGAGTGTTTGAGAGTTTGCAGCTTTATGGCAGGTTGGTGCAAAAAGTTGAATCTCACTTTTAACCTTTTGCACCAGTTAAAAAAGTTTCAACGGTGAACTAGCTAGATGGATACAGAAATGGCTTGGCCATAGAAGACAAAGGGTAGCAGTGGAGGGGTCTTTCTCTGTTTGGGGGTCTGTGTCACGTGGTGTTCCATAGGGCTCTGTACTGGGATCTCTGTTGTTTGTGATATACATAAATGATTTATAAAAAAATGTAGCTAGTTTGATGAGTAAACTTGCAGACAGCAAAAAGATTGCTGGAGTTGCGAGTGATGATGAACATTGTCAGAGAATACAACAGGCTATATGTAGGCTGGAAAATTGGGCCAAGAAGTGGCAGATGGAATTTAATCCAGATAAATGTGAAGTGATGCATTTTGGTAGATCTAACATAGGGAGAAGCTATGCAATAAATGACAGAACCATCAGGAGCGTAGACACACAGAGGGGTTTGGGTATGCAAGTCCACACATCCTTAAAGGTGGCATCACAGGTGGAAAAGGTGGTGAAGAAGGCATATGGCATTATGCCTTTATTGGATGGGGCATAGAGTATAAAAGTCGGCATATGATGTTGCAGTTATATAGAACGTTGGTTAGGCCACGTTTGGAATACTGCGTCCAGTTCTAGTCACCACGCTACCAGAATGACGCAGAGGCTATGGAGAGAGTGCAGAAAAGGTTTACCAGGATGTTGCCTGGTATGGAGGGTATTAGCTGTAAGGTGAGACGGAGGTTGAGGGGCGATATAATAGAAGTTTATAAAATTATGAAAGGCATAGATAGGGTGAACAATTGGAAGCATTTTCCCAGATTAGAAATGACAAACACAAGGAGACATAAATTCAAGGTAATGGGGCAAAGTTCAGTACCGATATGCGGGGGATGTTTTTTTACACAGAGGCCTGGAATGCACTACCAAGCGAGGTGGTTGAGGCAGACACGCTACAATTATTTAAGACTTATCTAGATAGCCACATGAACAGACTGCAAATAGAAGGATACAAATGGATGGTCTAGTTGGGAACACATGATATACGTGAGCTTGAAGGGTCAAAGGACCTGTTCATGTGCTGTGTTGTTCTTTGTTTCTTTGTTTTGTTTCTTTGCATAATAATATAATCGTTAAGTAAGGGATTTCCCGTGTTCATATTTTTAGCAAAATCGTAAATTTGTTTTTGATTTGATTTATCATTGTCACATATATTAACATACGGTGAAAAGTATCACTTCTTGTGCACTATAGAGACACATTGAATGCTTTCTCAAAACATGTGCATGAGACAAGTGATTTTGCTTAGGATTAAATAGCTCTTTCCTCATTTTCTATGTAATATTGAATGAATTTCATGATACAGAAATTGGTTTGAATATTGCCAATAGCTCTTGCTATTAGGTGGAAGTGCTCTTCAGACCTGCGTGATTTCCAAATGCAGCACAATGAGCTCAAAACCTTAGAATTTGCCAGAGCTTGTAGGTCAGTGGGACTAAAAAGATTGAAGAATGGAAGCTACTTGATACAACGGGTTCATTCAGACCCGCTTTTGAAATGTATTCTTCCTTTTTCATCGGCTAATTACTGTTTCTACTGATCAACTTTTGCTGACACAATGAAACCCCTTCTCCACAAATGTTTAGTTGTTTACCCACAACAACAGCTGCTTGTAAGGCCTTTCAGAGATGTCACTGAAAAAGGTCTTTCTCTCTTCATTTAGGACCGCCTATTCTTCGTCATGGAATACGTAAACGGTGGTGATTTAATGTTTCAAATCCAACGTTCCCGCAAGTTTGATGAAGCTCGCTCGAGGTTTTATGCAGCGGAGGTCACCTCGGCACTCATGTTCCTTCACCAAAATGGTGTCATTTACAGGTACTTGCCGGGGGAAAAAAAAGAACAGCTGGGGCTCACGCTTGGCTTGTCCCGAAATGCTCTCGTTTCTTAGCAATGGGTTTGGGTCCAAGCCTGCTGCCTCAGTTCTCGTGCATGTTGAGACATGGGTCTGTGTTGTATTTCTTTTTTTTTGTTTGTCATTCACAATGTTTATATTTGAATAGCACCAGAAGCTGCAGTCAAGACACCAAGCCAGGTTTGTATTATGAGGTGCTTAAGAGCTTTGACAAAATGTTTGGCACGGCCTGACCCTGTGCTAACCTGCCAATGGAGAGACACAATCTCTTTCTCTCTAAATCCAGTGCGGGACCGGTTAAAGGCCTTTCACTCCCTCCTACTCACAATCCCCCCGCCATTCCTCCACCCACTTGTCCCCATCTCCAATAAGAAACACTCTTCTATTTCCTTTGTTTATTTGTGTTGTCCTCTCGTTGACTGAATGGGACAACAGTCCTCGTTTCTTCCTTCTTTTTCTCAGCATTTAAGGACAAACTGTGAGTCACTCGCAGGAAGTGGCTGGTAGGAAAGTGTAAAGAAAAGGCTTTGCCAGTTACATTATTGAGCCAAGTGCCTATGTTTTACTTCCAGGATCAGCAGAACTCACAATGCTTCTTGTAGGTTCTTTTTTTCAAATAATCCATGTAAAACTACGTATTCCCAAAAGCGAACTGTGGTTGCTCCAAGCCAGGAATCAAATTTGTTCAATGAAAAATAAGTGTTGGGGCAAAATATTTGCTGCTCAAATGGCTTGCCCAACGTCTGCCGAGAAAATACATAAAAATACTTTTACTATTCTTAAGGTTTATGTAGCTTCACGGCGACCAAACATCTTGGGGTTCTTTCCCCCCATGATGGCATAGCAGTTAGCACTACTGTCTCATGGCATCAGGGACCTGGTTCAATTCCCAGCTTGGGTCGCTGTCTGTGCAGAGTCTGCATGTTCTCTCCATGTCTACGTGGGTTTCCTTCAGGTACTCCAGATTCCTCCCACAGTTGGAAAGATGTGCTGGCTAAATGCATTGGCTGTGTTAAATTCTCCCTCAGTGTACTCGAACAGACATTGGAGTGTGACAACTGGGGGATTTGCACAGTAACTTAATTTCAGTGTTAATATAAGCCTACTTGTGACTCTAATAAATAAATGTTGCAGTAATATTGTGAGTTACATATACGTACTGCAAATTCAGAAAATTCTTGCCACGGAATCACTTGAGACAGAAGTGATTCACTTTTGTTCCTGGCAGTCTCTCATGCCGTATGAGTGAAAAAAAGTGTTTGCCTTTACTTTGTCCTAGTATTAAAAACATTTTGTACCACATATGGAGCATTACGTGACACTCGAATTTTTACCAAGTCAGAATGGAGTTGCTATTCCTGAAGTCCCTCACTAAATGTAGCACCCACCATATTTATGGGATGGAAAATGGATTGGGAGGCCTTTCACATATCTGTGCTTCATAGACATAGCAGCACATTTAAAAATGCATCTGCCTTCAAGCAGAACTTTTGTTACTGGGATTTCTTAAACACAACTTTGTTATTTATGAATTGGAAAGAAAGGTCTGACTTGCTAGAATTCTTTGAGAATGTTAGATAGCCTCTGGCAGAGGTCAGTGCCCCTCCGGGAGAGGTCAGGTAATCCACTGGAATTGTTAACATGATTATGCAGTAAAAATGGATACGATCTATACAAACTATCATGTTTTCAAGTCATTTAAATTATCTGCCCTTTAAAATTAAAAGAATATACAGCCAGCTTGCCTTCAGTTGAAAAAAATCAGTGCTTGAAATTTCAATGGATGTTTGTTGACCTAAGTCTGAGCATTATCACTAAAGCTTGTCTGCTTCTACAACCTAGCATTATCACAAATGTGTGTGGCCTTTAAGTTTGCAGAATGAAAACCAGCTCCAAGTGTTTCTGAAGAGATCGGCTGTCCTTGATGTGGGGTTATGAATACAAATGTTTATTTTTTTAAGAGATTAATAGATTTAAACATACCAGTGGTAATTCTCTGGCTCTTCTCCTGCAGCCGCAAGTCCCGTTATGGCTGGAGACTCTTGTGAGAGGGGCAATAACATGCGTTGTACTGGGAAAAACTTACTTTGAAATTTTTTTCCCATCCCTTGGCTGGCATATACAGTGTCTGCTTTAAGCCAGCTGATCTCTGCAAATGGACACCAGCTGTGATGACCAGGGTACAGGTGTGTGGGAGGCTGTCGGAGCCCCCGAGTGGTCAGTGATATGACTGGGCAGTGCCCCCATGCATCCTGGCAGTGCTGCCAGGTTGGCACTGCCAAGGGGAGGGACCTTTGGTAATGTAATAGTGGGGTGTTGGTCACTTGGCAGGGGGTTGGCACCAGTGATTGTGGAAGGGGAGAAGGAGTGAGCCGTCTGTAGCAGCGAGTGGGGTGGGCAATTGTGTTATTTGAGATCAGGGTGTCTTTTAAAAACCTCCCCATTCTTTGAGGAGCTGGCTTTACCAGCATCATTAGATCCCATAAATCTCTTTCCTGCCACAAATCACTCCAAATTCCAAAAATTTGTCTTAAGTGTGGGTGGATTGTGATCAAAATTGTGCTGACCCAAGCAGCAGGAATTGTACACTGTTTCCTGCCAGAGACCACAGTTTTTGAGAAAATTTCACCCACTGAATATGCTTTTATCGATTGGAGTGTTTTCCTTTAATATTATGAATATTATATATATTGTATATTCGGTAATAGATATCTAGAACTTCGTTTGATCTCATAATGACTCCTAAGGTCTGCCCATGTTAAGTTTATTTATTAGTGGCCCAAGTAGACTTATATTAAGACTGCAATGAAGTTACTGTGAAAATCCCCTAGTCACCACATTTCAGTGCCTGTTCAGGTATACTGAGGGAGAATTTAGCATGGCCACTGCACCTAGCCAGCATGTTTTTTCAACTGTGGGAGGAAACTGGAGCACCTGAAGGAAATCCACGCAGACATGGAACATTACAGCACAGAACAGGCCCTTCGGCCTTCGATGTTGCGCCGACCAATATAAAAAGCAATGCCCCTCCAAACTAAGTAAGAATTTAGCAACACCAATTATTAATCCAACCGATTTATTTGATAGTAAAAAAACCTCCAAACTAAACCATTCCCTTCTCTTCCATATACCTATCAACTAACCTCTTAAACGCCACCAAACTTGGCGCATCTACAACTGCTGCAGGCAGGGCATTCCACTCCCGAACCACCCTTTGGGTAAAGAACCTGCCTCTGATATCCGTCCTATAACTATCACCCCTTAATTTAAAGCTGTGTCCCCTCGTGCTAGCTTTTTCCATCCTAGGAAAAAGGCTATCACTGTCCACCCTATCTAAACCTCTAATCATCTTATATGTCTCGATTAGGTCCCCTCTTAGCCGCCTCCTTTCTAACGAAAACAACCTCAAATCCCTCAGCCTCTCTTCATAAGACCTGCCCTCCATACCAGGCAACATCCTGGTAAACCTCCTCTGTACCCTCTCCAATGCCTCCACATCTTTCTTATAATGTGGGGACCAGAACTGCACACAATACTCCAAGTGCGGCCGCACTAGAGTTTTGTACAGTTGCAACATGATGTTGCGGCTCCGAAATTCAATCCCCCTACCAATAAAAGCCAAGACTCCATATGCCTTCTTAACAACCTTATCGACTTGACTGCCTACTTTCAGGGATCTATGCACACATACACCAAGATCCCTCTGTTCATCAACACTATTAAGAATCCTACCATTAGCCCTATACTCTACACATTTATTATTCCTGCCAAAGTGCATTACCTCACACTTTTCCACATTAAACTCCATTTGCCACCTCTCGGCCCAGCTCTGCAACTTGTCCAAGTCTCTCTGCAAACTATAACACCCCTCTTCACTATCTACCACTCCACCGACTTTAGTGTCATCCGCAAATTTACTAATCCATCCTTCAATACCCTCATCCAGATCATTTATAAAAATTACAAACAGCAGGGGCCCCAAAACAGACCCCTGAGGTACACCACTTGTCACCGAACTCCAAGATGAATATCTCCCATCAACCACCACCCTCTGTCTTCTATAGGGAGAACATGCGGGCCCCGTACAGAGTTCTAAGCCTGGAATTGAACCCAGGTCCCTGGCAAAGTGAAGTAGCAGTGTGAACCGCTTGTGCCACTATTCTGCCCTCGAGGCAATGCTACTCCATCCTAACCCTGCAATTTCTTCCATCCTACTTCACCACTCTTCCAACTCTGGTGCAATTGGAGTCTCGTCCCTTCCAATCCATGGTCAATACAGAGACCCAGCAACAATACCTTTCATTTTCTTCCTGAGCCCTTCTGCCTAGCCACCATTTTCCACCCTCATAAATCACCTATAGCCATGCCCTTGTTCATTTCCCATAAGTTCTTGCCTATCTCCCATCATCCAATTTCCAACTAAAAACCTTGGAACATTCTAATGCAAAACATACTGTACAAGTGAAGCAATTAGCAGAAGTATGTACTGAATAGAAAACAACTGCCCTAACATGTATAATCTTATGGCACAATCGTAATAACATTTCTTATAAGTTTGGATGTTGCATTTACATGTAGCTGCATGAGGCATGTCAAAAATATACAAAATTCTCCGACTAATTTTAGATTGACTGCTTTAGGCCGATTTGCTAAAACCTGGTGGTCCTATCCAGTTGTACCTCAATTTTTACAAATCAAGTTTAAGCTTCTATTTTGATTAGCCCCCCCCACCCCCCACCCCCCATCCCCCCTCGCTACCCTCCCCAGCACCCTATTGGTGAATGAAGAGTTGGCACTGCATATACGGAATCACAGGAATAGTTCTGTCAAAAAGGAATTATGACCTCCTCCGTGCCTCCTCTCTCTCCTCCTCCTCCTCAGCTCAATACCATATACTGGTGGCAAGACTGTGCCTTCATGATGACAAGACTGTGCCACATGCAGTAGACCATTACGAACCTTGACCAGTGAACTGAGGGGCTCCATCAGTGAAATCCAAGCAATGTTTAAGCACCCCCATGTTCTGTTCTGTGACAGTTTGCATGTTAGCATTGAAAACCACTGCTTCATCACAGTAGCTCAAACACATAGTTACAGAATGACGGCAGCATGATTGCTGTCAGGATACCAGCTATTGGCCTGTCAGATACCCTACATATTGTCACATACCAACTGGACACTGAGGGACTGTGCTCTTTGCAAACTTTTGAGGCATGTTATAATATTTTTATCAGAAATTTATTTTTGAAAATATTTGCAATGAATTATAGCTGTAAGCATGTATTATCATGAAAAATAAAGTTTGGAGGTTGTTAACGCTGTGTGGGGGAACCACATGCAGAGATTCAGATGAAAGAATTATTAGAAGTATCTGTCTGTTGGGGACCAATCTTCACTGCACTGCCTCCAAAACTCACTGCATTAATTCTGCCAACTGCCAGTTACCTAGCACCAAAAGCCTTTTGTGACCCTTTCCCTTGTGCATCAAAGGAAAGGGCCACTCAAGCAGCTTACAGTCAGGTAGTCTTCACCTCAGGACCTACAACTCCGGTCTGGGTAAGGTTACAAGCTTAAAACCCCCTCGCTGGCTGCTTCCCATTGGGTGAGCCACCCCTCCCCTCCATATGCTCAATAAGACAGATTATATTCCACAAAATCCATGGGTAGATTATTGATGATCCCCTGTGGCTTTCATGGTTGTCATAAACCTTGTGTCTCACTTATTTCTTGGAGGATATCTATTGAAGTCAAAATTGGCTTGCGATTAGTGGAATTTGTTATGCGCGTCTGCAAACTTTTGAGGCATGTTACAATATATCAAAAGTTCATGAACATGACATTTAATACAAAGTTTTCATCTAATTTACGAGGGACTAAATTCTCCATGCACTGTCTAGTTTGTTACAAGTGAAGCAGACAGAAGAAGTCCCCGCTCCCTTTTCACCATATGTCTGGCTGCTGCAGAGACAGGGCCATTCTCCTGCTCTGGAATCTGAAGCAGCTGTAAACCTGGGTGCTGCACACTCCCCTTCTCAACCATTGTTCTCTCCTTCCCTGGACAGAATCATCCCCCACCACTGGCCTATCAGCTTCTGCTTTAACCACAATGCGCAGGGATTGAGATGAGTTGAAGTATTGATTTTGGACTCCTGCTGATGTATGCAGCCTGTTAACTGTGATATGCATGCAGAAATTGTGACAGTGAGCTGGCAGCATCAACGTGTCATGCTTCTTGCATTATGTTCAACAGCTGCAGATTAATGGTGCATCGTGATCAGCGCATGTCTTTTCCAGCACGATCCATCCTCAGCTTTCTCCATTTCATTCAAAGATAGCGGTTATGATTCTCCGCTCCATCCGGCAGCGCACCCCTGCCTGCGGGTTTCTCACCGGCATGGGGTGAAGTCAGTGGGAATTCCCAATGACAGCAGTGGGACCAGGGAATCCCACAGCTAGCAAACAATTGGCGGGAAACACGCGGCTGGGAGGATGGAAAATCTCACCTTATGTGACTATTGTGGGTCTCAGATAAGAACTCCCCTTTAATTACTGCAGTGTTATTTGATGGCTTAATCATAAGGTTGCATTCCCTTGAATTTCAAGGGATATTTAATTGAGCTGTTTAAGAATATGATAATAATAGGTAGATCCAGAATAGGCACAAATTTAAAATTAAAGTTTAATTTAATTTATTGATGTCACAAATAGGCTTCCATTAACACCGCGATGAAGTTACTGTGAAAATCCCCTAATCGCCACACCCCCACTGAGAATTTAACATTTAGAACAGAGTTGAGAAGGAACTTCTTCTTGCAGAGGGTAGTGAATCTTTGGAATTCTGTGCCCAATGAAGCCGTAGAAGCTATTTTGTTAAATGTGTTTGAGTCACAGATTTTTTAACCAATAAGGGAATTAAGGGTTATGGGAGGGTAAGTGGAACTGAACCCACTGTCAGATCAGCCATGATCTTATTGAATGGTGGAGCAGGCTCGAGGGGCTAGATGGTCTATTCCTGCTCCTATTTCTTATGACCAATGCACTTAACCAGCACATCTTTTGGACTGTGAGGGGGAACTGGAGCACCTGGAGGAAACCCACAGGGATACAGGGAGAACATGCAGACTCCGCACAGACAGTGACCCAAGTCAGGGATTGAACTGGGTCCTTGGTGCTGTGAGGCAACAGTGCTAACCACCGTGCTGCCAGATTGTAGGGATGCTTCAAAGAACAAAGAACAGAACAAAGAACAACACAGCACGGGAAACAGGCCCTTCGGCCCAACGAGCCCGCGCCGCCATCCTAACGTCTTAATGACATATAGAGACCAATTTGTTACCCAATCAGCCTAAGAGCACATTTTTGGGATGTGGGAGGAAACCGGAGCACCCGGAGAAAACCCACGCAACCATGGGGAGAACACGCAAACTCCCGCAGACACAGGCCCAAATCCATGTGTCTGCACAGCAACAGCAATAGTCTCTGAGCTGTCATGTTGCCCATCTGATGGTCCAGTTTAAGCACACACTAACGATGTGAAGCACTAGGCCACTCCTGAAGTAACATCCAGGAGCAGCCCTCGCACGACCTGCCGAATGCATGCACCTTGTTGGTCAACAAGGTGGACCGAACAGCCTGTGGAAACAATTGAAGTATTTAAACAGTCCTCCTATATCCCTCCATCTGCAGACCGCTCATGTGGCTGTCCAAGAGACCCTTAAACAACCCTAGCGTGCCTGCTCCCACCACCTTACTCGGTAGTGCATTCCACACCCCCACTACCCTTTGTGTGAAAAAATGCCCTCTAATATTAGTCTTATACATAGCCCCCCTCACCCTAAGGCCGTGACCCCTCGTTCTATCCGAATCTAATGGTGGAAAAAGCTTACCACCATTTACTCTATCTATACCCCTCATAATCTTATATACCTCTAATAGATCTAATAATAATAACTTCATTGCTCACATTCTGACATTATTCCTCAGCAAGTCCCGGCACTTTTTGCTGAATGGATGCCATTATAGATCATCCTCCCACCCCCTCCATCAAAGGCTCAAGCTGTCTGCAAAGCCCTATTGTTTAATGATATTCTAAACACTGCAATTAAAAGCTAACGTGTTGATGGAAGCAACCTTTTAAAAGAAAAGGTTTATTTTAATTTATTTAGGTACTTTGTAAAACCAAGGCAATTAGGGCAATCCCCTAATCAACTAAAAGGGGGTTCTGTCAGCAACATGTCAACATGTTTTTGGTCAGAATTATCAGTTGGATCTGCTTGATTATACATTTTTGACATAAAACTGCCCACTCAGCTCTTTGAGGCTATTTCATGATTCAGTTCAATCATAAAGGATCTGTACCTTGAGCCCATTAACCTACTTTCATTCCGTAACTTGTCAGATCCTGAAGTAACAAAAATCAGTATCAGTCTCAGTTTAGAAATTTTAATTTGATCTATCTTCAGCAGCATTTTTGGGGAGAGAATCCAGTTGTCCACTGTTTGGCTGTGAAAGAATCTTCCTAAGCCATTCCTGAATGGCCAAGCTCTACAACCTGGTGGCACAGTGAGCACTGCTGCCTCACAATGCTCAGGAGCCAAAATCGATTCCTGGCTTGGGTCACTCTGTGCATGGAATTTGCACATTCTCCCATGTCTGTGTGGGTTTCCTCTGGGTGCTGCAGTTTCGTCCCACAATCTGAAAGATGCATTGGTTAGATGCATTGGCCATTTTAAATTTTCCCTCAGAGCACAGCAATTTTCACCGTAATTTCATTGCAGTGTTAATGGAAGCCTACTTGTGACACAAATAAACCAAACTCTAATTTTAAGTTTGTGTCTCTTCTGGATGTTTACACCAAAAGAAATAGTTTCTCCCTGCTTTTACCGTAACCTTAAACACCTCAATTAAATATCCCCTTAATCTTTATATTCAAGAGAATACACGTCTACGTTATGATTAAGCTTGATCATTATTTAATCATAAAGAGAGGCTGGAAAGGCTGGGACTTTTTTCTCTGGAGCATAGGAGGATGAGGAGTGATCTTATAGAGGTTTATAAAATCATGAGGGGCATAGATAAGCTAAATAGTCGAGATATTTTCCCCAGGATAGGGGAGTCCAAAACGAGAGGGCATAAGATGAGAGGGGAAAGATTTAGAAGGGACCTGAGGGGCAGTTTTTTCACACAGAGGGTGGTGCATACGTGGAATGAGCTACCAGAGGAGGGGGTAACAAGCACAACATTTAAAAGATATTTGGACAGGTAGATGGATAGGAAAGATTTAGAGGGATACAGGCCAAATGCAGACAAATGGGACTGGTTCACTTTAGGAAGCGTGGTTGGCATGACAAGTTGGGCAGAAGGACCTGTTTCTGTGCTGTGTATCTCTCTGACTGTAAGTCTTTTGGTTGCAGTGTCACTCAGATGAAAGCTTGTTCAAGGTCAACATTGTCCTGCGGTGTCGTGCCCAGAGCTAAATGCAGTACTGCAGCTGAGGTCTCTCTGTCCGGTCGAATATAACTTCTACCCCTTCGTATTCCAGCATTCTGAATATGACACAGGAGTGAAAGTGAAAATATTCCATGCACACCTTTCTCTTTGACTCTGCACACAAGTTATAACTAAAGCTAAGAGATATTCTGGAAGTTGATGTACAGTCCGACAGAATTCATGTTGTGGGGCAACTTGTTGATGCCGGAGAAACTGCATGCACCCACCACTTGAACCCATTCAGTTACTTAAATGGCAAAACAAATCTGAATCGAGTGGCAATTTAAAGATCGTATCAGTGCCGTGTACACGTAAGCTGAGAGTTCACCTCATGCACAGCCACAGTGTGGTATCGCATCTGATAGCAAACAATGTTGATGTCAGCCAGTCTCCCTTGCTGGCAGGTTGGCTTTGTAACTAGAGATGAAGAATAAAAATGGCTACTGAGCAGTGTTCCCTTTATAAACTGCTTGGCCATGGCTCAATGCAGGCCACAAACAAATTAACCTTAAATTACCACAGCCATGCAAAATAATTTAAGGGACTACATACTTGAAGCAATCACCCACGCACTGCAAAAGAAAATTTAGAGAGTGCAATGCTGTTGGGGTAATGTCCTCTGCGTTCCAAGTGATAGTTAGGATTATACTTTTGTTTTATAAAACAGAGTATTACTCTGATGATAGGGAAACAGCAATTGCCAATGTACCCTAAAGTCTCATTTGATTTGATTTGATTTATTATTGTCACGTATACAGTGAAAAGTATTGTTTCTTGCGCACTATACCATTCATTCAGTACATCGGGAACAAGAGTGCAGAATGTAGTGTTGCAGTCGTAGCTACGTATAGAGAAAGATCAATTTTTAAAAAGTCCATTCAAAAGTCTGATGGCAGCAGGGAAGTAGCTGTCCTTGAATCATTTGGTACTTGATTTCAGACTTTTGTATATTTTTCCTGACAAAGGAAGGTGGAAGAAAGTATGTCTAGGATACATGAGTCCTTGATTATGCTGGCTGCATTTCCAAGGCTGTGGAAAGTATAGATAGAATCAATGGATGGGAGGCTGGTTTCTGTGAAGGACTGGGCTACATTCATGACCCTTTGTAGTCTTTTAAACCAAGTTATGATACATCCAGAAAGGATGCTTTCTTTGGTGTATCTGTGCAGACTGGTGAGAGTCATAGCGGACATGCCAAATTTCTTTAGCCTCCTGAAAAAGTCGAGACGTTGGTGGACTTTCTTAACTATAGAATTGGCATGGACAGGCCAGGACAGATTGTTGGTGGGCTAAACACCTCAAAATCATCCTAGTAATTAGAAGGTAGGTCATCTTATGTGTGGTATTGTTCAGCTCAAGATACCATGACCTTATGATAAATATTAGATAAAGACGGAAGTTAGAAGAAAATCTTAGATGTAGTTATTGGTGACCAATGATTCACTTATTATGCAATTCGAAAAGTTATTGTCGAATAACTCAAAATATAAACAGGTCTGAGGAAACGGCAGGAGTATCAAATTAGTTTGGGGAAAAATGGAAATATGAGATTAGTTTGGAATGAAGGACAGAAAAATTAAGCTGCACCAAATCAGCCCCATGGCCTTCTATGTATCTGGTAGTTTTATTATATTAAGCATATGTAAATGAAATTATACAATCTCAAGCATGCTGAGTTGTTTTTGACTATCTTTTATTTTGCTAAGCAGACATAGGGATGTGTTAAAGATGGAATTTTCCAGTAATAAGGAAGCATTGTGTGGGATATTAATTGTGATAAAAGGCAATCTGAGTAACGAGGTAGACTGCTGGTACTCTGGTTTGGCTACAGTCAGATTCTGCACCTAGAGTGATCCTTGATATTGAAGAAAAAGCGGGGAGCAGGGTATTTGCCAACAGCAGTCCCTCAGTGAAAACCACCAAAAGTATATGATCATTACCATTTGTGGGAGCTTGTTCTGTGAAGTTTGCCTATCTAATCACAGTGACTACACTTCAAAAGTAACTAATTAGCTGTGTACAGTTTCAGAATATCCAGAGGACTTGAAAAGCACTATATAAACATAATATTTTTTAAAAAGTTATAATTCAAATCAGCAGGAACTGCATTCTTACCACTTAGGCTAATATGAATGTAATGTTCGCATATTTTTTCTTATTCTTTGATGGTAAGGTCAGCATTTGTTGCCCCATCTCTAATTGCCCTTGAACTGAATGGCTTGCTCAGCCATTTCGGAGGGTGTTTAAGAGCATTACTATGGGTCGGGAGTCAAATGTAGGCCAGACCAGGTAAGGATAGCAGATTTCCTTCCCAGAGGACATTACTGTTTCAGATGGGTCTTTTACGACAATTGGTATAGAATTCCCTACAGTGCAGAAAGAGGCCATTTGGCCCATTGAATCTGCACTGACAATAATTACACCCAGACTCCATCCCTGCAACCCTATATATTTACCATGCTAATCCCCCTGACACTAAGGGGCAATCTACCTAATCTGCACATCTTTGGACTGCAGGAGGAAATCAGAGCACCTGGAGGAAACCCATGCAGATATGGAGAGAACATGCAAACTCCACAGACAATCCCCAAGGCCGGAATTGAACCGGGGTCCCTTGTGCTGTGAGGCAGCACTGTGTCACCGTGCCGTCATAGTCATCATTAGATTTTTAATTCCAATTTTTTTTAATATATTGAATTCATATTCCATCATCTGCCATCTGAAGCAGTTCATGTCCAAATGCAGCAAGACCTGGACATTCTCGAGATTTGAGTTGATCAGTGGTAAGTAACACTGGCGTCATACAGATTGCCAGGAAGTGACCATCTCCACCAAGAGAAAATCCAATCATCCCCTCTTGACATTCAGTGGCATTGCCACCACTGAATCGCCCACTATCAACACCCTGGGGTTTATCATTGATTGGAAACTAAATTGGATGATAATATAAACATTGTGGTCAAAAGAGCAAATCAGAGATGAGAATTCTGCAATGAGCAACTCACCTCCTGATTGTCTTAGGCCTGTTCCCCACCTACAAGGTACAAGTCAAGAGTTTGATGGAATACTCTACACTTGCCTGGATGACTGCAAGGACGACAGATCACAAACCCACACAGGTCAACCAATAACACAGATTATGCTGAGTCATTATTTGTAACCCCCATGACTTGTCTGTGCTTGCAATATCTCACTTACTATCCTGACTGGGGACAATATACATCTTTTTAACCTATGCTTAAATATCTCCACTCACATTGTCTGTACCTTTAAGACTTGATTAGCTGTAAAGACTTGTATTCTAATCAGTATGCTGTAAATTGAGTTTGTGTTTTTATATGCCCTGTTGGTGATCAGAACTCCCCACTCATCTGACAAAGGAGCAGCACTCCGAAAGCTAGTGGTGTTTGTTACCAAATAAACCTGTTGGACTTTAACTTGGTGTTGTGAGACTTCTGACTGCAGCTCCAATAGTGAAGAAGCTTGATACTTTCCAGGTGGAAAGCATCCCAGTTCATTGCCACCCCATTCACCATCTTGACCATTTCCACTACCATGAATGCACAGGCACAGCAGGGTGTGCCATTTACAGTAGCTGACTAAGACTCCTTCAACAAACCTGCAGTTCTATCTCCTGGAAGGGCAAGGTCAGCAGATGCATTGGGACATCACCACCTGCAAGTCCCCTTTCAAGCTGCACATCATCCTAATTTGGAACTTTTTTTTATTTATTCATGAGACATGGGCATCACTGGCTGGCCAGCATATTATTGCCGATTCCTTGTTGCCTTTGAGAAGGTGGTGATGAACTGCCTTCTTGAAATGATGTAGTTCATGTGGTAGGAGTTAACCCACAATCCTGTTAAGGAGGGAATTCTAGGATTTTTACCCAGCGATTTCAAGGGAACGGTAATATATTTCCATATCAGGATAGTGAGTGACTTGGAGGACAACATGAAGGTGGTGGTGTTTCCATGTATCCTCTGCCCTTGTCTTCCTAATTGGAAGTCGTTATGGGCTTGGAAGGTGATATCTAAGGATCTTTGGTGAATTGCTGCAATGCATCTTATAGATAGTACACATGCTGCTCTTGAGCATCAGTGGTGGAAAGAGTGGATGTTTGTGGATATGGTGCCAATCAAATGGGCTGCTTTGTCCCGGATGGTGTCAAGCTTCTTGAGTATTGTTGGAGCTGCAGCCATCCAGCCAAATGGGGAGTATTCCATCACACTCCTGACTTGTGCCTTGTAGATGGTGGACAGATTTTGGGGAGTCAAGAGGTGAGTTCCTCAGTGTAGTATTCCAAGCTTCTGACCTATTCTTCTAGCCACTGTGCTCATGTGGCAAGTCCAGTTGAGTTTCTGGTCAATGACAACCCAAGGATGCTGACAGTTGGGGTTTCAGAGATGATAACACCATTGAATGTCAAGTGCAGTCATTAGAGTGATGATGATCATTGCCTGACATTTGTGTGGCATGAACATTACTTGCCACCTGTCAATCTAAATCTGGAAATTGTCTAGATCTTGTTGCATTTGAACATGGAGTGCTTCAGTACTCACGAAAATCAGCATTCCTTCACTGTCGTTAGGTCAAAACACTGTAATTCTCTCCTGTACCACATGCACTGCAGTGAACCAAGAAGGCAGCTCACCGTCACCTTTTCAATGTCACTTAGGAAAGAGCAATAAATGCTGGCTTAGACAGCATTGTCCACATCCTGTGAATGAATACATAAAAAAAATTCGAATGCAGTGAGAAATTTGGGGCTGCTTTTTGGGCTGTGAAGCTCGGAATAGTTGAGCAGTTAGTCAACCGAGGAAAGAAATATATCAATAAAATTAGAAAAATAGTCTCAGTCCTTCACTCAGAACACATTTAGTGTGGGATTTTCTGGCTGCACTTGCCCCAAAACCGGGAAATTCCCCCAAGGTCAATGAACTTTTGCGTGGTCTGCTCCTTGCCTGTGATGGGTTAGACAGGAAAATTCTCCATTTAATGTCAGTATCTTGAAAGATTTTTACTGCCACACATTCGAACTTAAACTGACATCAGTCTTTATTCTTCTCACAATACGAAATGATTTTGAAATGATGAATTATTGATTTTGCTGCAGGAAAGGTGGTTCAGTGCTTTTTTCCTTGTTTCTATTTTTCTTTACTTTCCGCCTGAAAGTAAATGGTTTGAAAAGTCCTTTTTGCAAATGATACAGGCACTGTGAATCAAACTGAGATATTAAGATACGTATAAACCTCTGGCATTTTACAACCAGCATTAATTTGTTCTTTGGATGGAATTTGCCTTATGTTTGCTTGGATGATTTTTGCCTTTGATCTATAAGCTTCTTTAATATCTTATCGCGGGGATTTCTGTCTCATTGGTGAAAGGTTTGATACTCAAAGGTAGAGGAGAAAAGCACACACTACTTGTCACTGCTTTGTGCAGAGCCCCGGTAGAAATCTTTTCTTTTCATCTCATCTCATTTAACTTTACTTGACCTTTTCCCAGTGCTTATAATGGTGATGTGTAACTGAGAGGAAAAATTGGTTGCAAATCTCAACAGTAAACTGTGTTGTTCTTCGTCACGTGTTCACACAAGCATGTTATGGCTTGCAGAGGGATCAGTTAAGAAAATTTAATACAGGATGCATTGTGCTGTGAAGAAAATCTAAATAGCCGCTGCAGCAAAAGCTTTCTTTTTTTTGTGTGTCCCTCATTAACCTCGGACCATTTTCACTGTTAACATCTAAAACTAATTTAGATTCAATTCAGACTCAACGTGCCAAATGTTCACGTTTGTTATGAATACTTCTGTGTTGTAGAGGCACTCTGTTTGCCCACTTTCATTGTGGCTTGGTCTCCTCCTCTTTACCCCTTCCTGTTCCCAGTGCCACGCCAGAGTTCCAATATGTTCTTATTGTTGTAGTTGATTGACCACCGCTGTACACTATGGGAGAGAATTCTCGCAAGATTAGGTAATTCTACCATTATGCGCAGCAGCCCTGGGAAGCGGAGGTAAGTGTAGTGTTTCTCTGTTTGCTTAAGACAAACCTACCATTCTCACACAGATCTGGTAAATCACATGTGCTGACTAGTGATCAGCCATGGTTGAATCGTCCCAAAACACAGTTGCTAACAGGTCTGGTGATCGCCTTTTCAAGGTGGGAGTGCACAGTTAAGATGGTAGTGAAAACTATTTACAGAAAAATGAGATGTCTGTTTAAGATGTGAATGGGTGGCACAGTGGTTAGCACTGCTGCCTCATGACATCAGGGACCTGGGTTCGATTCCCAGCTTGGGTCACTGTTTGTGCGGAATCTGCACGTTCTCCCCGTGTTTGTGTGGTTTCCTGTGGTGGCTCCGGTTTCCTCCCCCAGTCCAAAAGACTTGCTGGTTAGGTGCTTTGGCCATGCTAAATTCTCCCTCAGTGTACCCAAACAGGCACTGAATTGTGATGACTAGGGAATTTTCAAAGTAACTTCATTACAATGTCAATATAAGCCTGCTTGTGACACTAATATATAAACTTGAACTTAACTATCAATACTTTCATTTTTCTTCCAGATCTGGTGATGGCATAACTTTCCTGAGATCTAGACTTGTCACTTAAGTTGTGTTGATTGGGAGTGTGTTGGCATTCTGTGTGTTATAGTAACACGATTGTTTTTGGACTGTCCTTCCTCAATTTTACTTTCCAAGTTTACCTTTGGGTGCATTTTAGATGCAGTTAGAATGCTGGGTATTATACAGCTGTACAATTCCCTTAGCTGGATTCAGTTTCTCTTTCATGTATCTCTATTCGATGTAGGATGAAGGCTGATTACAGCTTGGGATACTCCCAGGGATGATCAGATTCCCCGAGTAGGACACATGACCCAAATCTTTTGTCTTACTCACAGACTAGACAGGTCCACAATGCCATGTCGATCATATGCCATCTTCTTTCTCCCTTGTTTTTCTGGAATTTTCTCCTGCATCTCTAATCGTTTGCCCGGCCTGCTGTTTTGAACATAATTTCCACTGATGACCCGTAAACCTATATCCAAAAGTATTGTTCTCAATGTAACATGGCAGCACAGAGATGTTTTTTTTCTGCCTGCACTTTATGATCAGTATTTTATCTGTGCAAACCATTTGCTTGGCAAGACTGTTGGATCTGGGATAGTGGGATGACACTATCACATCAACACACAAGTCCTTGAAAGGTCGGTACTGTGCCCTGTTGTTTGATATAATCTCCTCAGGTTTATTGAACACACGGAACATTCCCATCACTCAGCCTGCCACAGATGCTTTTGAGGTATTCCTCAATTCATAGAAATCATAGCATTCTGTGCAGTGCAGAAGAAGGCCATTCAGCCCATCGAGCCTGCACCGATCACAATCCCCCACCAGTCCCTATCCCTGTAACTCCACATATTTAGCGCTAATCCCTCTAACCTATGCATGCCAGGGCACTAAACGTCAATTTAGCATGGCCAACACACCTAACCCGCACATCTTTGGACAGTGAGAAGAAACCGGAGCACCTGGAGGAAACCCACATGGACATGGGGAGAATGTGCAAACTCCATACAGACAGTAAAATTAAGCCAGGAATCGAACCCAAGTCCCTGGCACTGTGAGGCAGCAGTGTTAACCATTGTGCCACCGTGCCACCCCTAAATATAATTTTCTGATTATTGGAAACTTGAAAAATTAATCAGGAAAAAATCTTCACCATGGACAGTGAATTAATGTATTTGCAATTTTAGACCAAGGTATGATGGAATCTTGTGAGGATCTTGAGGAGGTTGATGTTAATCATGCATTATGATCTCCATTCCTGCTAACAAGCCTTGTCGAAAATTATAGTTGGGCGGTAGGCAAGGATGTGGGAGAATCCCCTGACACTCAGGGTTTGTGGGGAAGTGTTTGGGGAATCAACCTGGGTGTTTATAGCTGTCATTCAGAAGTTGGAAGAGATTATAATTCTTCTAACATTTTCGAAGTGTTGGTATCACCCTGACATATCCATTCAGAGTTGGTGATTTAAATCACAGCTGTCCAGATGTTTTCTCTTCTAAGCAATTGCCGTGCAAACCCTCACCCGTAAGGCTCAGAGAAAAATGCCCCAGCGCACCTTTGGGGTCCCGTCCATCCCCCATACTCAACCCCAATCCTATCCTCCCAAAATCTGTGCTGAGGAACCCGGAAGTTACCACCCTGATTAGGTAGTCATTATCTGGCTGCACAGCTTTGATGTACCCTATTTCAGCATCATGATGGTCAGCAAATGGTTTGGGCCTCTTTTATAAGGTGTCAATAAGGCTCACCTTATAGTATATGGAATTCCAACATGTATGTTGACCATGAGTGAAGATAGACTTGTGGTAGATGGTACTAAAGGGCTCCCTGGCAGATATCTCAACTAGTATGCTAAGGAAAGGGAGCTAATTTGACTGCTCCATTTCTGAAGTGAATTTCAGCACTGGATGAATCTTATTAAGGTGCGTAAGGAAATTCTTACACTCAGCTGCAGATTCAAATGATGTAACACCCACATATTGAAAATTGGGGTCGGAGGTTGGGTGTCATTCCATCATGGAGCCCAACAAATATGTTTGCAAGAGCCAGGTCCGAAGGGAATTCCACGGCAACACTACCAATTTGTGGATACACATCACATTGGCGCAGTTTACAAGAAGTTCACCTAGACATGACCTGTTGTGTGCCCCCTTCGCCCTCCTGGGGTGTAAATGCGAATATAGCCCCTGGTAAAAAGAGACATGACCAGGCAATGCCCTGGCAATGCCACCTGGCACAGACTGCACTGTCAACCTATGTCCCTCCCCCCCTTCCCAGCAGTATAGCATGAAACACACTCAGCTGGGTTTTTTTGATAGAGTGTGGTAAGATCTGGAGAGGAAAGCTTTCCTGTTTCTCTGGAGAAAAAAAAACACCATTTTTCCTCGCCAGAACCAACTCTCTGCCATATGCTGGCAAGACTTCCCCCACTGCCACCCAATCTTAGAGGTAATAAAAGAATAACCCACACAAGTCCACTCCATTTCTGAAAATTAAACAAGAAAGTCTGTGTAAACGAGCATTCAGTGCTGATGTTCTGTAATGCTTCTTACAAAGGTGAATGTACGGAACTGAGTTATGACCAAAGACACATCATAAAAATGACTTCTTGGAATTTTATTGGAATGAAATGGTTTTTCCTTATAACACCATTGAATTGGTCTGACCTCTGAGCTTGGCTTTAAGGGATACAGAATTTGAACTGCAACATGGGGGCAATTTACAAAATTACAAGACTTTTCCCAATGAAGACGGGTTTTCCATTTATCTTAGTTCATCTATCCAGAAAGTTGCTCTATTTTTATATCCAGTTATTTCTGGGAATCATTCCTGGAATTTTGCCTTTGGTAACATTCTTGGAAATCTATTCCATACATTGAGCACTGTGTTTAAGCAGAAATGTTCTGACATCATTCCTAAATTTACCTTTGTGTTGTTTGATTCAATCTCTGCTTGTTCTACTCTGTTGACTTATGGTGATTAGGGCCTTCCTTTTATTCATTTAATTATTCCCAATGAGATCATGAGCTGAATTTTGCTGGGTGAGTCACAGTCCCCACACTGGTCTCAAATCAAGATCACAAAACCTAGAGTGGTCATGGTGGGATGTTGATTGTGATCTTCCTGGAGGAGGCCAATTAATTAGCAGCCTCCAGGGAACCACAATTGGTAAATGCTACCCCGACAAGCAAATGCCAATCTGACAGAGGGAAACTGTCATAACCCCTCAGCGCATGTCAGCGCATAACCCCTCAGTGGGGCATTTTTTGGCCTAATTTTAGGAGTACCCCTGCCTTCAAACCCACCAGCCTAAAATTCAGCCCTTTGTATAGCTGTCTGATTCACGTTAACTGGACCGGTAACATAGTACTTATGTTACGAGACTAGTAATGCAGAGACCCCTGGATTAACTAACGTCCCACCATGAGAACTTCAGGTTTCGTGACCTGGATTTGAGACTAATGTGGGGATCATGCTTCAGCAAAATTCAGCTCATGATCTCATTGAGGATAATTAAATGAATAAAAAAAGCTTTGAATTCTTACTAAAGATTGGGCAATTTAAATTCAGTTAATTAAATAGAGCTGGACTAAAATGTTAGTATCAGCAATGATGTTCATGTAGCAACTGGAGAGTTGTAAAAATCCATCCTATTCATTAATGTTCTTAAAGAGAGGAAATCTGCTGGCCATGCCAGGTCTGGCCCAATGTGTGACTCCAGATCAACTTCAATATGATTGATTAACTACCCTCTGAAATGGTTTAGTAGATTATCCTATTTAATCAAACAATGCTGATATTACAGAGGATCAGAACTCCAGCTGGAGAAGTACTTGTTAGATGAGGCATTGTACATTGTGAACCATTAATGCAAGGTGAGTGGTCACAGACCTAAAGTCAGGTGACAATACAATACATCAAGAATTGGTTAGAGGTTTAGGCACCGGGAGAAATATCTGAGGTGAGAATCATAGAAATGCTACAGTGCAGAAAGTGGCCATTTGGCCCATCAAGTCTGCACTGACCACAATCCCGCCCAGGCTCTACCCACTATCCCTATATATTTACCCACTAATCCCACTAACCTATGCATCTCAGGACACTAAGGAGCAATTTTAGCATGGCCAGTCAACCTAACCTGCACATCTTTGGAATGTGAGAGGAAACCCATGCAGACATGAGGAGAATGTGCAAACTCCACACAGAGTGACCCAAGCCGGGAATCGAACCCAGGTTCTTGGAGTTGTGAAGCAGCAGTGCTAACCACTGTGCTACTATGCCGCCCCTTTGAACATTATTCAAACCACAATGCATTTTTACCATGAGCAGTACAGCCTGTTGGGTAGCTCAGTGATAAAAGTTTAAAGTCTTGCCTGTTCTGTGCATTTCCTTTCAGTGTCACATAAACTTGTTGTCACACTATCCCATCACACTCTTCCAAAGGCCTTTCAGTGGCAATACCGGAGGTCTGCAGATTTTTTTTAATATAAAATAAAACTGGGTATGGAATTAATTAAGTCGTTCTGTACAATTTAAGGCAGCTGCTGGTTCTGTGTTTTCGTGAGGCCGAACCCAGGTCGAGTTCACTGATGTGTAATGGAAAATAACCCTCGTTTGATTTGAAAGCACAGGAAATGCCTCAATTCGCTGCTAAATTTTGATACTTTATTTCATGCAGCTATGGCATAGATTGTCCATTAGACATCTGAGCAGAGTAACCATGTGGTATTTGTTTTTTTCGTATTGAGAGCATTTTGCAGAAAATGTGAACTTTGCCCAAGAGTGGGGATTGCTGATAGTAAGAATGCATTGTGGTTTGAATGACATTCTCACCTCAATTTCAGCTTGTGTCATATATCAAATATGTTCTCTCACAGGCACACTTGCTGTCCTTTTTAACAACCATGCAAAGAAGATGGAATTTAACAGCCCCCCCTGTGATGAGTTTGGTGGTAGGGGATTTAATTGGGCGGGAGAGTGATAATAGGAAACTCTATCGTCTTTCTGTTTCTGATCCACTTAGATCCAGGATAGGAAGGCTCATTTACAGCCTTTCTCACTCTCTCACCAGCTGAGACCCATAAATAGGCAACTTATGCCCACTTAAAGGCTTCAGCCTGTCATCACTGGCATTTACCAAGCAGCAGGCTGGGGACTCACCCTGTGGGAAGCCTGAAGAGCAAATCCCTGTTAGGGATGCTTGCAGGCTGTCCAAAGGGCAGTCGGTGCCTGATCAAGGGACATGGCATCAGGAAGTGGACCAACTGTTCACATTATATATTAATGATTGAAGAGGAAACTGAATGTATTATCTTGAAATTTGCAGAAGTTATAAAGCTGGGTAGGAAGGTGAGCTGTGAGGAGGACATGGAGATGCTTCAGTATGATTCGTACAGGCTGTATGCACATATGTGCATAGCAAATGTGGTAAAATGTGGATAAATGTAAGGTTATCCACTTCGGTGGCAACAATAGGAAGACAGATCATTACTTGAATGAATGTAAATTGAGAGAGGTAAATACTCAACAAAGCTTTGGAGCACCAGTTGCTGAAAGTAATCACACAAGGGCAGCAGGCAGTAAAGAAGGCAAATGGTATGTTGGCCTTAAAAGTGAGAGGAGTTAAGTATAGGGATGTTTTGCTGCAATTATATAAGCCACATCTGGAGTATTGTGTGCAGTTTTGATGTCTTTATCTGAGGAAGGATGTCCTTGCTATTTCGAGGGAGTGCTGCGAAGGTTTACCAGGCTGATTCTTGGAATGGCAGGTCTGTCATATGAGGAGAGACTAAGTCAATTAGGATTATGTTCACTGGGCTTTAGAAAAGTGAAAGAGATCTCATAGAAACTTATAAAATTCTAACATGGTTAGACATGTTAGATTAAGAAAGAATGTCCTCAATGGTGGGGAAGTCTAGAACTAGAGGTCATAGTTTGAAGATTAGGAGTAAATCTTTTAGAACTGAGGTGAGGAGAAATTTCTTCAGCCAGAGGGTGGTGAATGTGTGGAATTCACTGTCACAGAATGTAGTTCGGGCCAACAGGCCGTCTGATTTCAAGAAGAAATTAGATATAGTTCTTGGTGCTAAAGTCACCAAGGTTATGGGAGGAGGGTGGGATCAGGATATTGAATTCAATGATCAGAATGAATGATGGAACAGGCTTGAAGAACCAAATGGACTACTCTTGCTTCTAGTTTCTGTGTAACTGCCCAACCCAAAACCTCAATCCGTCTTCTTTGTGCAAATATTGTCAGAACTGTTGTGCAATTTCTGCATGTTAGGTTTTCATTTCACTGAACATTAACTGCCTAATGTTGTGTTTTCAAATAAAGTTTTTTTATTGTTTAGTTGATTGTTATCACCATGCCCCCTCTGCTTCTTATTTGATTGCCCACTGATTGGCTCTTGCTGCTATAATAGCTGGTCGTAATGATCCTTCAGAAACACTCTAAGCCTCCCCCTGTCCAAGGCTGCAGCATAATCTTATTTAACTATTTGAGCATCACAGTTTACTTCTCTGCAGCCTCAGTTCATTGTTTATTTGCTCTTGATGAGCAACTTGCAATGATAGGGTGCCCTTACACACAGGAAATATCTCCGAATGCTTCACACTGGGGGCAAGAGAGTTGAGCTGAACATGAAACATAGGGAAGGCAAGGAGAATGGAGAGACATTGTAAGCACAGCACATGTACAGATTTTAGAATGTGATGCACACTCACCCAAAGAAGGTGGTTTATCTCCTTTCGGTACTGGTCTCTGGACCGAGATGTCAGTGTGCTGGCATTCACAACTGTAGCCACTGCCTCCCATAACATGTGCAACCCCTTGGGCGACAGCCCTGAATGGGTACAGCAGCTAATGCCTCTCCTCCATTACGTCCAGCATCGGGTACAGCAGCTAACGCCTCCCGTCCACTGTGTCCAGCAAGTGGATTTGCTCAGTCTGCAAAAATCTGGAAGCATGTGTTTTTGGGGCCATTTTCCTAGTGTCACTGCCGTTATGCACCTTATTGAGCTAACGTACAGTTCTGACTTGTTAAGGGAGTCCAGGGTGCAGTCAGTTTGGGCTAGTCATGGGCTAGTTAGGTAAATTTCATTGTGAATAATGTACAGGCAATCTGGTTTCAATAGAGGGTGAGTGATCTCCAAAGGTACTGATTGGGTGAACTGGACAGGGTACTGTGCCCAGGGGATGCAATGCTTAAGGCCCTTACTCAACAAGAAGGAATGCTCACTGACAGGGGGTATGCATAGCTGCACAGCACTGTGTGTGTGGCGAGGGCGTTGGGAAGGATGCATAGAACAATCAACCTAATAAAAGGTGGATTCATTCAAAAGAGTGATGGTGATAGAGAAGAAGCAATTGTTGAGGTGGTTGGTACATGAACTCAGACTTTCGTATCGTTGCCCTGATGGAAGAAAATGGAAGAGTGTATCTCTGGGATGCGTTGGGTCCTTGATTATGCTGACTGCTTTTCCAAGACAGCAGGAAATATAGACAGAGTCAATGGATGGGAAGCTGGTTCATGTGAAGGACTGGACTAGACTATGTTCATAACCCTTTTTAATTTTTTGCAGTCTTGGTCAGAGCAAGAGCCATACCAAGTTATGAGACAACCAGAAAGAATGCTTCATATAAATAGTGGCAAAGCAGCAAGAACTAGTTAAAAATCTCCGAAAGAAAGAAGAAGAGTAACTTTTAAAGAAGCTGAGTGCGGTGTATGTACAGAAATCAATCAAGCATTGCACACTGGGGAAGACTGGGATGAGATCTAAAATAAGAACTTTGAAATTGGCACGGTTGACCAAAATGATCATGGAGAAGGTGGGGATTGATATAAATTTGACAATTTCACACAGGTGAGAACGTTTTTGGATGCAGTGTTTAGAGTAAGTCAAAGATTATTGAAGTTTGAAGAACTTGGAACAACTAACGTTGGAAAGTTAGTTGAAAAAGAGTTTGGAGAGTTAAGCCTCGAATGAGGAAGGCACGGACCAGCATTTTAATGATACGAGGAGAAAGAATTGCAGCAGTGCTACACAAGCAAATGTACGTGTGGTGCTGACAGAGGAGCAGATGAGCTCTGAGGAAGGTGAACTCGGGGTTGAGCTGAATGCCAACGATCTGCACATCCAGACATAGGTTGAGATGCCAGCCAGCCAGCAGCTGCTGATGGACTCAAAGCCAGAATGTTTGACAAAAGATCAATACATTGTTGCTCAGTACCTGACTGCAGTGCAGCAGTAAATGCAGCATCTGGGTATACAAGTGTTTCACAATTCGTTCCTAATTCCTGATAAATAATATAAGAATATAATATACCTCTTTTAAAAACTCGCTGGTGGAATTTTCATTTTTTTTGATGAGGTGTCAAGTCAGTTGGGAAAAGCACGCTGTCAGCTTTTCCTGCCATATATTTTGATACATTGTCTAAAAAACGTCCTGAAGATGGGTCCCATATCAGATCCCATCCTGCCAGCAATCTCTCTCTCTGACAGATCTGAAAACAATAAAAAAAAGACAAATACCCCATGAAACCCCGGCTCTATGGACTTGAGAGACCTCCTCTTGCCTCACTTGCAGTCACATCCTCCTATATTTAAGCACTAACCAAATAAGAACACCCCTACTTTAAGCAGTGTGGCGTCTCCTGGCACAAAGTGTCCAATTAACTTGCCCCTCCTTAGGACATTGCAGTTGGAACACATGGTTCAATGACTCAAATCCAAAGCTCTTCCAGCCATAGACACTGAAGATGTGTTTGCCCTGGATCACCAAGAACTCAAGAACACTCACATCCTGTAGTCATCTGCTCTGTCATTTTGATCATGTGTTAATTAACATATTTTAAATTAATTTATAGCTAATAAACACTGCCACTCCCAATAACCTTTACTACTGATAAATCTTATTACAACTAGTACAATCTTACAACGAATGAATAGGTAGCGTGGGTTTTGAAGATAAACAAGCAAAATATTCGGAAATGAATCACTTACCTGTTTTCTGGTGATATCACCCTTGATTCCGCTCAAAATGCAGCCGTTCTGTTCTGGAGCCACAGATTGGATTGGACTGGAGTGGTTTGAATTGGACTGGAGTAGCTAGACTGGATTGGACTGGATTGGTTTGGACCGGACTTGATTGGGCTGGACCAGACTGGATTGGGCTGGATTGGACTGGACTGCACTCGACCAGACCGGATTGGATCGGATTTTCATTGGACTGGACTGGATTGGATGGATCGGATTTGATTGGGCTGGATTGGACTGGACTGCACTAGACCAGACCGGATTGGATCGGATTTTCATTGGACTGGATGGGTTTGGATTGGGTTAGATAGCTCTTCTGGGTGCTGCTTACTGCCTCTGGGCCTACTTTTCCTTCTCTTTTAGATATTTTTGTTTGTCAGAAACATACTTCATTCATAAAATAATTGAAAGAACTTTAACTGAAAATGGCCTTCTGAGAGTGTAATGATATTAAAGTATTGATCATTTTGCACTCTGAGGTGCTTCAGTACAGTAAAAAGAAAGTGCAATGATATTCCAATGTTCGACATAGAGCATGCTGCTCTCTGAGGTACTTCAATACACTTGTGGTACACGTAATATATACTGTACACATTCAGTCTGAGCCATACCCTGAGGGATTCTATTCAATTTCCAGCCCTTGTACATTTTTTAAAAAAATATGCATTATTCATAAAATGTCTGAAATTACATTTCAACAGACAGTACACTGAAGTCCCATTGCTTCAGTGCCAGGATTGGAACATTTTCTAAAAGTTTCTCATGAGAAGGATACATGCTGGAGTCCTGGGATTGTCTGCACTTCAAACATCACATTTTACAAGTTTTATCAGTCTTTGCATTATGTTCAGTATACACAGTTACAAAAGGAAATGTTCTATGTAATTGACTCCATTTGTTCTTAGGATGTGGATGGCACTGGAAAGACCAAATTTATTGGCATTTTCATTGCCAAAAGCCATCACAATTTTAAGTTGTAGAGAGCCAAAGAGAAATACAGCCTGGAAACAGGCCCTGCAGTTCAACTTTTCCATGCCGACCAAATTTCTGAAACTGAACTAGTCCCATTTGACTGTATTTTGCGCATATCCCTAGAAACCTTTCCCATCCATGTGTCTGTCCAAATGTCTTTTCAATGTTGTAATTGAACTCACCTCTACCACCTTGTCTGGCAGCTCATTCCATACACGCACCATCTCTGAGTGAAAAAGTTGCCCCTCAGGTTCTTTTTAAATCTTTCCCCTCTCATCTTAAACCTATGCCCTCTAATTTTGCACTGTCCTACTCAGGGGAAAAGACCTTGGTTACTCATGTTATCTATGTACTCTGTGACTGAAGTGACTTGCGGGCCAGACTGGGTCAGGGATCTGAAGGACAATCCATGATTATTTCCCAGAAATGACTAGACTGATTGGATTCATTTTCACAACTTGTTACAATAAAATTTAAGTTCACAACCTCTGGGTTGCTAGTCCAGTAAAATACCTGCCTGCATACTGTAACGTGAACACTTATGTTCTCTGTGATTCGGACAGACAAATAAAAGGAACAAATTCATTTGCCACCATTTCTCCATTTCTATTGGAAATAGCCACAGGGAAAGCACTGGAGGTCAGGTAAGGCCACCTACAAGCCAGGCACTTGGAGAGTGCACAAGAGGTTTAGTTTTTTTTAGTATATTGTTAGTGAATTGTTGGATCAAGTTGTTGAGTGAAGATTTTTGTTGTTGGTATTTATTGAGTGATTTTGACTAAAGATCTTTGTCATGGAGTCTCTGATATGGACGTACTGTGAGAGGACGTACTGTATCTGTGTTGGGACTGGGGAAAGTTCCATTCAACTAAAATGAAAACACACTGCAGTTATGTTTGCCCCATTGAATTGCAGATGATGCATGTGATCCTCCTCCTTCTCCACTCCCATCTTTTCCTAAGATGGCCTCCAGGAGGTAGTGGTTTGGCCATGGTAGCAGCAAAGTTGTGGACAACACAAAATGCAATACATAAATACGGACACTGTCTTAGTGTAACGATATCCACAAATGAATTAGGCAGTGAAATTTTTGCTTTAGTTCACTGATGGTATGCTTCACAATGAAACGAGTGTGGATCCAAGATTCTTTGAAGATGCTTGACCTCACATGATGGGATAGCAGGAATGGGTCAAGAGCCATGAGTAGAGAAAATATCTGTTGTTTCTGGATAGCTAACTTGTTGCCTATTTTGGAGATCCAAAGATTTTGGCAATTGCTGACTGCCACAGGATAAAAGTGTCATAGATGCTTCAATGATAGAAGCATTCACCAGTCAGAGTCTCCTGTCATCATTGCATACCAACTTCACATTTATTTGTTGCCTTTGTGATGTACTCACCACTGATGAGGGGATCTAAATATTAGGATGTCTATAATCGACTAAACATTCACACTCTCTGACCCTGATCTTCCTCCTCAGGGAGAGTGGTGAAATTTGTGTCTTGTTCTAGAGAGTGCCTCTTTCACCCCCAGATACTCACGTGGACAGTAAGGTGTCACTTGGAAGGAATTGTTTGCAAAGAAGGACAACAGTGATCTTCATTGGCACTGGGAGAGCAATCCTAAAGCCTGATTGAATCTGCAGGTCTTTGTGAAGCAAATAACGCATCGCTGATACTACTGCTGTAGTGTAGCAAAAACTAAAGGGGCATAACCAGCTCAACAGTAAATATTGTCAGATGCTGTCGTAAGACCCCCACCCCCCAGGGTATCCCCCTTGAAGGAGAATCTTCCTTCTCCCTCCTCTCTTCTGCCTGTTGAGCAGAGCAAGAGGCATCGCAGCTACTGTCCTCATTATCAAAGCCTTTGTTTTTCTCTCAGTCTTTCTGCAAATGGTCAGCAGATATCTTTAAATTCCATCAACAACTCACCCAGTGTCTCCACCCAACTTGACCTGAGCATAAGTGAAAAGCAACTCAGTGGAAAGCTTCTTGTGTGGCCCCTTGAAATGGGCCCTGGACCCTGTAAATCGGCCCATTTTTCTGCTATCTCTTCTTGTTTCAAGAGTGAATAAGGAAGGCAGTCCTTCAGATTGATTGAACAATTTTTGTCCATCTGCATGACATCTTCTGTTTGTTCTCCTATTAATATAATTAATTCCTGGACCTGGTCGTGTAGGGGATATAAGCTTGCCAATGTCACAACACTCAGGAAAATTGTAAATTACGAGGAGGATATAGACTAATAATAAAGGATATAGCCCATTGACATCTGTCATGTCATGATCTTGCCCTTTCGAGTTCTTTGGGCACTTGTAGGGGGCATGGATACATATGCCACTTAATTAATCTGAGTGGCTAAAAGAAAAGGACTAAGCAATTGAGTTTCATGCCCACATATGTTTGAAAACATACCAGGCAAAAGTTTAAATAATTTATATATCATGGAACTAGAGAGAAGCACATTCATTACATGAGAATACACATGAAAAGAAGTTAACTAAATCTCCATCCTGTTTGATTCTTTCTAATGGAGTAACTTTGTTTGTTGTATTTATTAAATGGTTTATGGTGATCAGAGGATGTTTAAGGATGAATGGTGAACAGGACTAAACAGTTAGCTGATTATTTTAAAGTGAAGCATTTGCTGCAACATTTCTGGCTTGTTAGCAACCTGCCTCAGACAGAAAGTAAGACCAGATGTAGCTTGTGCATTTGAACTCATTATGTTGCTGTAAAGAAAAAATGATGCATATTTACAATTGGAAGGCAATTTGGCAACACTTCATGGGTTCAACTGTACCCGAACTTGAATCCAACCCAGACAAATGAGATGAAAGACTTTTCTGTTTAATAGTTCAACCTGGTTCCTAATGAAGTCAAATAATTACTGCTCAAGTTTGCAAACTATTGGCACTAAATTGTCGATGTCCTGCAGATTAGTTGCTGTGGCGTTGAAAGTGTTACATTCTCAAAATGGAGGCTATAATTAGTGGATGTGAAGGTTACGTTATGGAGCTGCATTGACGTTGGAATGTAACTGTTGACAACATTGTATTAGACTTAATGTGACCAATAATGACAAGCTGTAAAAGTCAGCTGACCCAGTAAACCATGGAACCAATTACAGAATGATGTGATGGTTCACTCACTATAAATAAGAACCAGTTGGGAATTGTGAGAATGGAGTGCCTCAAGGCATAGTCCCAAGTTTGGAGTAAAGAAGTTTATTTATTGAATCCTTTCTTTGATTTATAAGTTGGAATAAGTTTTGTTATATTTTTATTGTCTGCACTTAAGCAGTTCCTTCCGAAGAAACATTGAGATTCCAGTATTAGTATAATAATGGGTGTGGGGGAGTGCTGATAAGGATGGTGGGGTGCACAATGGTTAGCACTGTTGCCTCATAGTGCCAAGGACCTGGGTTCAATTCCTGTCTTGGGTAGCTGTGCAGAGTTAGCACATTCTCCGCATGTCTGTGTGGGTGTCTTCTGGGTGCTCCAGTTTCCTCTCTCAGTCCAAAGATGTGCATTGGCCATGATAAATTGTCCATTAATGTTCAAAGATGTCTAGATTAGATAGATCAGCCATGATAAAAAGTGAGGAGTTACAAAGATAGAGTTGGTGGAGAGGGCCTGGGGGAGACACTGTCATAGAGTTAGTGCAGACTTGATGGGCTAAGTGGCCTCCTCCTGCACTGTAAAGATTCTGTGATCCTATATGAATTTTCAAGACGCATTTCAAGCTTGTTAACATGAACTCATGGGATTAAAATTGCTTCATGGATATTAAATTGATTAAGGGAGTAGAGATCGCTGGGGAACAATTGTTTTTCAGACCAGAGGAGAGTGGTCTCACCTAGAGGTAGCTGTTAAGACCAGTTCTCCTTTGAAAATGTATTAATGACTTGGGCTTGGGCATATAAGGAACACGAGTTTGCTGATGACACAACACTCAGGAAAATAATAAATTTTGAGGAGGATATAGACAAGTGAAGTAAGTAGATAGACCACGGTAGCAATTCAACACAGGGAAGAGTGAAGTGATCAATTTTATGAAAAATTAAGATAATATTAACTAAATTTTAAAGGGAATATAGGAACAGAGAAATCTAGGGGTAAACATACTCAGATCTTTAAGGTAACAGGGCAAGTTGAAAAGTTTGTTTAAAAAAGCGTATGATATCTATGACTTTATAAATTTTTTGAAGTTTATTTGTTAGTCACTAGTAAGGTTTACATTAACACTGCAATCAAGTTATTGTGAAATTCCTCTAGTTACCACACTCCGGTGCCTGTTTGGGTCAGTGTACCTAATCAGCACGTCTTTCAGACGAGAAAACTAGAACACCCGAAGGAAACCCATGCAACACGGGGAGAATGTGCAAACTCTGCACAGACAGTGACCCAAGCCAGGAATCGAACCCGAATCTCTAATCATTGTGCCGCCCACATTGAGGTGTACAATATAAAAGCAAATATGTTTGACCAAAACTTTATAAAACTCCAATTGAGCTTTCCCTAGGGAATCATAGCACTACAACTTAGAAAAGGATGTCAAGGCTTTTGACCGGATCCAGAGGGAATTTCCCAGAATGGAAACAGGTGAAACACTTCAATAGAGAGTCTGGAGAGAACAAGATTGTTTACCTCAGAGTGGAGATGATTAAGGAAAGATTTCATAGAGGTGTTCAAAATCATGAAAGTTTTGATAATTTCACCTTATCTCGACTGGCAAAGAGGTCAGTTGCCAGAAGGCACAGATTTAACGTAATTGTGAAAGAACCCAGAGGTGACATAAGATGGTGAGGGGATAAGATTGTGCTCTAAGTTGCTGTGATCTGGATTACAAAGCAGATTCAATAATAGCTTTCAAAAGGCAACTGGAAAAATGACAGAGGTATAGGGAAAGAGCAGGGAAGTGGGTCTAATTGGATAGCTATTTCACAGAGCTGGCAGAGGCACAGTGGGTCAAATGGCCTCCTATGCTATATTATTCTATGATTGAATCAGAGATTTTTTTCCCAGTTGGTACCCATTCATACAGTGGCACAGTTCCACAAAGGAAATATGGCGCTGGCCAGCCTGACTGCTTTGCTGTATTGTACTTCTGTTTTGGCTTCTTTACAAATGGTTCCCATGGCACTTATCTGTGAATTGACTCTTTTTGTGGAGCAAAGGGAGGGGGGAAGAGAAATGTATAACCATTTTCATGTAAAACTGCTTTGCTATTTCACGGAGCATCAGGTGCCCTGAGGTCTGTGCTCCTCGACATCAGAGAGCCCTGATCCCTAGCGCGTTACAATCCCTGCAAAGAAATACTACTCTGCAAGATAAAGGCGACATAGAATTAACTAAAACACCCCAATACAGCACTGCCATTCTTTTAATTACAACATAAAGAAACAGAGGCCTCGCTGACATTGCAGTACGCTTTGTTGCTAATTATTGACTTTTTTTGCAGCATAGCCACTCTGTCTCCCCCTCTGAAGTCGAAACACAAAAAGGACAACAGTTTCTAAACCTAAAAATTAAGATTGTAATAAATTACATGTAATACTTCATTTGTGATCTCTCCTCCCCCAGCTGAAGGTCAGAGTAAGGTACTTCAAGAAAAATAAATAAAATACCCGTAATTATAATACATTTTTGAGCATTTTTCTTAGCTTTTAAAATATTATTTTAGCAATATTCTTTTATTAGAAACATGAAGAAATGGCTGAAACTCCTGAAGTTTAGTATTTTTGCATAGACTAATATTCCAGTTGTAATTTCACAATCACACACTCCCAACATGGAGCCACATTACATGGAAGAAAGGAAAAGAGAATCAATACTACAATTACCACAGAGTCATGACTGGATTGAGAAGAATCATTCTTATCACTTCTTCACATGGATGGTGTTTGCTCAAAATTACTTCCATTTGTCTGACTTCAATTAATATTATTAATTTGTTGGAATTCTTGGCCCTCCAGCTCTTCACATGTATTCTCCCAAAATTATACTGTGGCTGATCTGGAAGTAAACCTTCTCTGCCAATTCCATTGCTAGCATTTAGCTTTCATTTCTCTCCAGTTTTTACTGCTTTGTGGAGGCTTTGCACTCAGTCGATCACTCTAGACACATAGCTATAAATAGAAGCTCTGTAAACATATACCCAACCATTCTGTGATACTTTAGCTTCGTTCCTGAGGTGGGTGCACAGATTTGGGAGAATGCCCCAAAATGGTCTTCTTAAAGAATTATCTGCCTTTGACGGAAGTGGGATTTTTAAATGCAAATATAAGGGGTTAAGTACTTGAGCAATTTTAAATTGAATTTTATGAATAACAGTGATTATGTAAGAGTGAAGTTTAAATTAAGTATTTAGAATTTTATCTTATTTTATTTCAGCATGGCTCCTGAGTTCTGTCCATGCTTGTTACTGGATGAGCGGCAGGGTGGTATGTGAAGTGGCATAGGTTAGCTTGACATTAAATTGGCATGAGAATCATGAGAATGAGTCAGAGGTTATGTGTTGGTACAAGTTGAACTAAGTTTTTCAAGGGATGGGTTACAACTACTTTCTAGAGTTGGGCCCTCTGCCTCAGACAGAGCCTACCACAGGGGCTGCCAAGTGTTGAGGCAGGCTGTTTAAAAGACACCCCCCCCCACCTCAGTTGTGTAGATCTTCGTCACAGTTGTGTTTTTAATTATTAGGTCCTCATGTCCTCAGCCCTCACTCCCCCTCACCACTCCATTCACTTCCCATACCAACCATTGCCCCCAATTGACCCACACACCCTTTGTGCTAACCCATGCCCCAAACCACAATCTATTTCATTACCCTTTTTAGACCATATGGCAACTTAATTCCAACTTGTGTCAACACATGACTTCTGACTCACCCTGATGACCCCAATTTAATATCAACCTATGCCAACCCACCCTGCAGGACATCCAGTAATGACCATGGGCAGACCTCAGGAACTATGCTGAGATAAAATAAGACAAAGTTCTAAATACTTAATTCAAGCTTCACTATTAAGTAATCACCCTTATTCATAGGAAGTCTACTTAGTATTTTAAAACGCCTCAAGTCCCTTATATTTGTATATTTGTCACCCCAATCAAAGACAGATAATTCTTTAATTATCTTTTGGAGCTGTGAACTATAAATGTACAGGGTAATGATAGGTGTGGAAGCAACCAAGTAGTAATAATGCATAATGATAGCAAATGTGGTATGTCAACAAACAACTATTAAAACTGCAGGCACAGATACAAGCATTATTCACTCATTACAAGCAATAACATCTACTCTAAAATGAATTAACTTCCAAATGAAAGGATAATACTCCAGATAAATGGGGTCTATTTAAATACAGCACTGAGCTCAGATGGACTGCTCTATTTTTGATTTGAATTGAATTATTGTCATGTGCATCAGTATAGAGTGAGAAGTATTGCTTCTTATGCACAACACAGATGAAGCATACCTTTCATAGAGAAGGAAACAAAAGAGTGCAGAATGTAGTGTTATAGTCATAGCTAGGGTGTAGAAAAAAATCAACTTATTATAAGGTAGGTCCATTCAAAAATCTGATGGCGAGAGGGAAGAAGCTATTCTTGAATCAGTTGGTATGTGACCTCAGGCTTTTGTATCTTTCTCCCGATGGGAGAAGGTAGAAGAGACAATTTCACGGGTGTGTGGGGTTTGGGGATTCCAGTATGTGTGACTTATACCCCTCTCCCTTTCCTGTACCGGTGAAAATAAGATCTGTTGAGAATGGGGTGGAACTTCCCAATGTAGGTTCCAAGTGCCATTTTGGATACACCATGGAGTTTCCATGACTCTTAGAAGGTCTAGTCCATTATTTTGGACCTCCCCTCTTTTGTGCCATGCTCCTACATTGGCCAATGAGAGAGAGGAGGGGAAACCATTTTGAGGAGGTTCATCTTTGGTTCAGCAAGGTAGTTCTCTGATCTAATGAGTATCTCTAATACAGAGTGCAATCGTAGAGCATCAACCACACCAACAACAAAACTAAGCAAAAGAACGTTACCTTCATGGGGAAAAAAAAAGAACTTGGCAAACTTTTTCCTGAGGAGCTGGCCAAAAACTGTTGGAGCAATATGTTAGCATTACAAAACCATAATCACATATTATATATCCAGAGACAAATGGGAAAGGTTTTCTGACAGTGTTTTCATCTAGGATTACTTATTGCAACCAATTTAAACTTGAAAGCTACAAATCGGAAAAAGAAACAGTAGGTGGGTTGATAGATGCAGTGATGTAATCAATGGCTTTGTATATGTTCCAATTGACATGATGACATTTTTAACTTTTTGCCACTTGTGTTTATTTCTAAGAGCCTCAAGGTCCAGTTCAATCCAAAGTTTAACTTTTTAACATTTCTCTCACAGCATATTTCAGGGCACTAACACTGTCTGGCAGTTGTTTAAAAAAATAACAGCTTCACTGGCCCAGGCACCATTGTTGAGTCAAATTAACCTGACCATGACTAATTTTTTAACCTTATATTTAAGCCATTTGGTTTCCATATAGATTCCTGTTAAAGTACCGTATCTCTTGTTCAATGTGTTGCCCCTTTATCCTACTTTCTTGCTGCTTAGTTATCCTATTAAATCTAACTTAGTCATGTGGTCCAACTCATGGCATGCGAGGATCTCTAAGTTATGGAATTCCATATCATACTCTGTTTAGATATTGTTTACAACATTGAGACTTTTAAACCCCATTAGATAATCACCACTTCTTGGTGGATCCTGTTTCCTCCCTTAATCTTTTTAACCATAGCCATGTCCTGTGTTGCAGAACATGTGTCTTAATGTCAAGGACACAGTGAGAATAAAATAATTGGTCAGCTTCCATCAAGTCTGGTCAAAGTTCAACAATTCGTGGCTCCACATGTAAATTGCACATTTTGTTTGTTGATTTTGAAAAATGGGCTCATTGAAATAAGAGGCTCTCAAAGCAGTTCTTCACTTTAGAAGGTCCTGTGCTTTATTTGTGGATCAGTTGATGGCAGAGGAAAGCCTAAGTTTATACTGGCTATAGGAGCAAGAATGCTGCTTGAAGAGAGGAAATGTTTATTGTCAGGGATCTGCTTTGCAACAGCTGTAACAAGAATTTAAAAAGCCATGAAAGGATACGATTTTCCCAGCAACAGGTAGAAATCTGCCTAGCAACAGCAGTGGCCAGCATTCTAAAGACATGATGAGATGCAATTTGCCCAGTAACAAGAATATTAGGCATTTAGGCAGAATCAGGCATAAATTGCCCTGTTAGTAGAAACAGCTTACCTAGATGACTGAGTGATCAGTGGAGGTTTCAACATGCTAAGTTCCAGAGCCAATGAATTTGAGAGATGCAGATAGTCAAATTTACAGAATGAAATATCAAAGAGGCTAAATGGTATAATTACCAGCAACCATAGAGAAAAGGAAACCAGTATATCCGTCAGCCTGAAAGGCTAGATTCCATCTAATTGCCAGGCAGACAATGATTTTCAGAGAGACTAGTTCAATTTAACATTTACAGCCATAGCAGATTGCAGATATTTTTATCTGCAAGACTTGGTTTCATACCTTCGCTGAATCAATAAGAGATGGTTTCCCAGATCTGGTCATCTAAGTAGTTTTGTGTTGTAACTTTGACTGTCAGGGTTCCAAAATTGGATGTTGTTTGGAAAAAGCCTCATTGAGTTCAGGGAATGTGGATATAGTTTGGGAGTGAGGAAAAACCTCAGAGAAATGGTGCGTATTTAATCATTCATATACTTAAAGTCACTATTTTGTAGTCTTTCATGCATTTTTCTTATTTTTTTTACCTTCACCAATACTCTTTACTAATTGTTTACATAAAGACTGGACTATTTTCTCACTGAGTTGTATGTGGCTGTTCACATTAATTCAAACAAATATATATGACTACAAACCAATGTTTCAAGTTGGGACATGCTTGCATGTAACATTGTGGAGTTCGCAACATTATCTGTGAAAGAAACATACCCTTTTTCAATGAGATCACTAACTATACAGAATACAGGGAACAGTGTGAAGTTAGGTTTTCAGGTCAAACATGGCCTATAGCCTATCATCAGTACAAGCGAAATCAAATAGAAATGGAGCAAAGCATAAGCATCAGAACATTTCTTGAGGTAAATGTGAAAATAACAATTTGCACGAATATAGCACAAAACTCTATGATATATTTAGAAATAATAGCCCAAAGTCCTTCACAGAAACAGAAAAAATAGCAGAGAGAAATGGCCAAGGACCCAGGTTCAATTCTGTGTGGAGTTTTCTCTGGGTGCTGTATTCTCCCTATGTTTGCATGGGTTTTCTCTGGGTGCACCTACTCCAATGATGTGTGGGGTAGGTGGATTGGCCAAACTAAGTTGCCCCTTAGTGTCAGGGGAGGAAGCAGGGTAAATGTATGGAGTTATGGGGAAAGAGCCTAGGTCGGATTCTTGTCAGTGCAGGCTCGATGGGCCAAATGACCTCCTTCTGCACTGTAGGGATTCTATGATTGTAAATAAATATTAAGGGTGAATAAAAGCTTTCCCAAAGGAGTGTCCGAAAGAAGAATTGGTGCATATTTTTAACTTTTGAGAGAGGCAGAGAATTGGTGTTGGTTTAAGCCTCTGCCAAATATTCATTCAAGCAAAATCAACTCATTGGGTTGTAGAACCTTCAGCTTGCTATTGTGATCAACTCAGCAAGTAATAATTTTATATATTAAATATTTTTAGTTGATAGTAAGTTTTAACTTCATTTGCATCCTTCAAGGATCTGAATTCTGATGCAATAACCCAGGTTGTTGTTAAATGGAGAGAAATTCGAACAGTTAAATTGGCTTCTGCAACTCTATTCATTTCAAGTCCCTTCTTGCCTAGAGTCGGGAACACTTGTAGGAATTTGAAACAAACTGAAAACAGTTCGTGTTCAGCATCAGAGATAAGGATAACTCTTGAATCCAACTCAAAGAAGGAAGATGAATGTATTCAATGAGTTCTTTACAACTTGATACAAGCAGGAATTTCTTCCTCCTGATCAACATTTTACTGGTGCAGGAGTGGGACCAATATCACTATTTCCTGCCTATTTCAAAGATAGAAGAATTTACTGCTGGAAATAATCTCAGCCCCTCCTCCAAAAGATAGACCCTTATTTGTGCAAAATTAGATGGCATGAATGGAATGCTGTTGTATGTCATATTTTCTTATCATTATTGCCTGAGTGATGCTACGTACTATGAAGATACCTCTATAGCAGATTGACTAGTGCCAACCGAGGTTATGTGCCACAGAGTGCAGTTGATGCACTCCATCTTCCATTTTATCAGATTCAGCTTGGACAGGCCATGTATGGGTAGAGGATGGGGAAGGGGGTGTGTTATATTGGAAATGACGAACTGCAGAGAATCGCGTTTATTGAGCAAAGTCAGTGGAGTGTGTCAGGTGAAAGATAAATCGGGTGACTGATGTCGCTATCACTTGTTTGACACTATAGCACATGATCAATTGTGCCGTTCTCTGTTTCAGACTGGGGTAATAGCCAGTCCCTTTCACAGAGTCCTGCAACAATGGGGGTGCTTTTCTCCTCATTTCCCTGGTGCCCTCTTAATGAGTGACAAAGTGGTTAGCACTGCTGCCTCACAGCATCAGGGACCCGAGTTCGATTCCTAGCTTGGGTCACTGTCTGTGTTGAGTTTGCACATTCTCCCCGTGTCTGCATGGGTTTCCTCTGGGTGCTCCAGTTTCCTCCCACCGTCTGAAAGATGTGTTAATTAGATACGTTGACCTGAACTGGTGCAAGAGTATGGTGAATAGAGGAATTTCACAGTAGCTTCATTGCAATGTTAGTGTAAGCCTTACTTGTGCCAAATAAATAAACTGTACTTTTACTTTAATGTAAAGGAAACCCCACTGGGAGCCCACAGGAAACTTAAAGTAAATGAATCACAAGGAATGAGCCCAGCTCAGTGGATCAGTTATCAGGCGGGCAAAAGTCCCACCCAACAAATTGCCAGGATTCTTGCAGAGAGATAAATCTATCTGACTCTGTATGAGAAATCAATCATTGTACAAAGCAAAATTTCAAAGCAGAAACTTTTATGTTTTATGGTGCATTCTGAATAGTCACAGCTGAGAATTTAAAGTAAAGTAAAAGTATTGTAAAGTTTATTTATTAGTCATAAGTAGGCTTACATTCACACTGCAATGAAGTTACTGTGAAAATCTCCCAGTCGCCGCACTCCAGTTCAGGTACCTATTCAATACCTATTCAGGTATTGTAAGGGAGAATTGAGCATAGCCAATACACATACACTGCTCATCTTTGGACTGTGGGAGGAAACCAGAGCATCCAAAGGAAACCCATACAGACATGGGGAGAATGTGCAAACTCCATACAGATAATGATCTAAGCAGAAATTGAACCCAGGTGCCTGGCACTGACAGGCATCAGTATTAACCACTGTGCCATCTTGCCATCATTGAATTTGACAAGCAATAGGTGTTCAGATATGTAATCCATAAATTTGGAAACAGATTTATTTATATTGTTGGTATTGATTCATTTAAAGAAAATATTTTAGGCTCAGTGAGCTTGCGGCTGCATGAATGTTTTCCTGCTGCATTCTATTTGCATGGCCCAGTAGAAATGCAGAAATCACTCAAAAAGTAAACTGAACTCGCTGAAGCAAAGTTGCTGTGACCTGGGCCAGGTCATGGAAAATCTATCCATGGAAAATGCAAAGCCCTCTCATACTCTGGTCACGTCTGTCTGCTGTGCTCCCACCAGATGAGTGAAAATCTTTTGGGAGATCTGTGCTTGTTATTGTTTGTAACACGTTGCTACTTCCCGATTCTGTGTGAGGGAAAAAAAAGACATAAAGTGGAAAAAGTACACTCCAGGGAGGCCCATTGCAAAAGGATTTCCAACCTGCCTTCAAACAGATTGATGAAGTAAGAGTTGAACATGGAATTGAAATACAAAACCTGACTAGACTAATGAGGAGATGTTGACATTTTTTGTGCAGTCAACCATCAAATTTGATCCTGCTAGACTATTCTGGTATCATACTGTCCCTCACCATTTCTTTTAGTCCCTTATCAGTTGGTTTTATCTTTTCAGTAGTATTATATAGTTGATTACAATTGTTGATATTCAAGGCACAATACAGCATTTGTCATATGTTCCATTTCTTGGGACTACACCTGGTATTTTAACTAACATCAGTTTGTGTACCAAAAGCATGATCTGTAAACGTTTTCAAACACTTAGAAGTATATTGAATAGGTTTTGAGAAAGGGAGGATTTATCAAACAGGTTCTGGAGAGGAGATTATTGCAGACATATTTCTCTGCCTGAGATACCTGGATTACATGTTCACCAGTTTGCTGTATATATTATTTATTTCAGAGTAAAGTGGAGATGACTCAAATTCTAAATCCAGTCTACTTACGGGACTTTAAAGCATCTCAGAACTCGCAGGGTTTTGTACACACCTCTATCTTTCTGAAGCATTCTTAGATTTCTCTAACACTTCCCACTGGCTTAACTAATCAAGTACTGTTACAAGGATCAGAGTGGGCTAAAGGAATTAAGGGAAATGGGAGGAAGACAGGATCGGGATATTGAATTTGATGGTCAACCGTGATCATAATGAATGATGGAGCAGGTTCCAAGGGCTGAGTAGCCTATTCCTGCTTCTGTTTTCTATGTGTATTTCTACGTTGTACGGACAAATATAATCAAATACAAAAAGTCAAGCAATTATGGCTCAGATTTTTGCTTCTGGGCCAACTGCTCAGAGATGGAAGAAATGCCATTTTGCAAATCTGACCTTTAAAATTGGTCATCAGCAGGTTGGATCTTTGTTCCAGAGGTGCCGAATATGAAGGCAGGCGGAGCAAAGGCATACCTTTTTCGCTTTATAGCTCTTATGCCAACCTATGCTGCTCATCCCACCATATCTCTTTTGACCCCATATCCTCATGGCCTATTATACTCCCAATGCCAATTTAGTGGCAATTGATACCAACCCATGACCTCCAGCCAACATTGATTTCCCTTACGCCCTCAATGTTAACTCATCCAGTATTCATTGACGGTTCCTTGACCACTTTGACAGTTCCTTGACTACTGGCTAGTTCTTTGACAGCTGACAGTTCTTTGACACTTGAATTTTCCACTGAATTTGTGCACATTTTATGCACAGTCATGCTTACTTTTAACTATTCAAAGAATGTCTTAACTTCCCCAAAAGTCTTCCTGGATCTTACCCAAAGGGTACTTTGGCTATCCAAACAAATCCTTCAAATTCAGACTACTTCTCTATTCTAATCTGCACATTCTGGATTTATACTCCTGGCCAAACAAAGTCTCACTACAGTAGAAAAAACTGGTGACTTAAATGGCCAGTTGCTTCTGTAACCATCACATGCAATACTCCACCACTGCCCTTGCTAAAATGAAACATGCCATGTTCTGCGCATAGCTTAGCATTTTGTCGTGGAAGAAATCTGGGACTACAATTTCTCCCCTTTTAATAAATGACCTACTGAAAACAAGCTCTTTAGAATTCAACTTGTCTGCTTTCTCTAAGTACAGAAATAGTCCTTGAGGTACAAAGATTTCTTCAACTTGTGATAGGATCTACAAATTTAATGTTGCGGTTCTGAGTAACCAGCTAGATGAGGCAGATGATCAATATTATTCATGGGAAAAGGAAATGTATCCTCACCATCACTATTTTCAGATGTCCATCTAGATTCTTCTTCAGATTTGTTAATTTATGCTCAGTGGTAAGATTTCTCACGTCTGTATTCTCATATGCAACTTGCTGAAAACTTTGTCACAGTAGGGGCGCTGGTGGGGTGCTCCCAAATACACACATGTAATGTCCTATTGCTGGCAGATTTCTGGCCAGAATATGGACAACTCTTACAAATAACAAATTGCAAAGAAAATTACAGCCCTTCGGCCCTCCAACCTTGCACTGACTATGCTGCTTGACTGAACTGAAACTTCCTACCCTTCAGGGGACCATATCCCTTTATTCCCATTCTATTCTTGTAATTGTCAAGACACCCATTAAAAGTCACTATCGTACCTGCTTTCACTACCTCTCCTGACAGTGAGCTGCAGACACCCACCACCTTCTGTGTCAAAATTTTTGCCTCTCCTTTAAACCTTGTCTCTCGCACCGTGAACCTGTGCCCCCTTGTAGTTGACTCCTCCACATTGGGAAAAAGCTTCAGACTATCCACTCTGTCTATAATCTTGTAGGCTTGCCCCTCAATCTCCAGTGAGAACAAACCAAGTTTCTCTACTCGGAGCTAATGCTCTCCATAACAAGCAACATCCTGGTAAATCTTTTCCGTATTCTCTCCAAAGCCTCCACAAATCCCTGGTAGTGTGGCGACCAGAATTGAACACTATATTACAAGTGCAGCCTGACTGAGATTCTATAAATCTGCAACATGACTTAATGACATAAGGCTTCTCATGTCTGTATTCTCATATGCAACTTGCTGAAAGCTTTGCTACAATAGGAGCACTGGTTGGATGCTCCAAAATATGTACACATAATGTCCTATTGCTAGCAGATTTCTGGCCACAATATGGACAACTCTTCTCCCCTTTTCTCCACTATGTTCCTTTTCATGACTCTTAAGTACAGAAGAGTCAGAAAGGCTTTATCATATAAATCACGTGGGAGTTTATTCACTGTTGTGTTTTAGCAAATGTCTCTGTAGGGAGAAGAGAGTCTGAAGGGTGGTATTTTGCCACCTTTTGGCAAAGTGTCAGGCAGGGTGGCAAAAGTAGCCCGTTGTCAGCTTTTCCCAGCATATTTTTAGACACTCTCCATCCGTAGACTTAAGCAATCAAGTACAGTTGCAAGAATCAGAAAACAGACAAACATAATCAAACACACGTCAATCAAGCCATTGAATACTAAACTTCGTGGCCTGGACCCCTTATCCCAGAGTCGCCCATCCTCTAACCGGGCTGTCCCAGGGAATACCAGAGCAGTTTAAGCCTGCATGCAACAAGTCAAATTGAAGACAGACCTCTCTTAATTATGAATGCATCCAAAGTGTAAGTTGATGATAACTTCCTCAGTGGATTTTAATGGTTGAATTTCAGACATGTATTAATTTTGCACCCAGATTGCATAATCTCTGAATAAGCCTCAGGGCATGACAGTAGGAGCCAAACAAATTGTTTCCTTGCGTTTGCCACCTCTGTGTTGAGGTGAACTTGGCACGAATTCATCTCCAGAATGGGTTTTTGCAGGTGGAACCTAGTTCCTGTTCAGACATGAATGGGAAACTGTTCAGGACGTAATCTGTTCGTGCAGTTCGACTGGAATGTCCTCAAATGAACCCAGCTTATTCTGCCCTCAACTTGTAGAAATGGTAATATCTGCTATATAAAAATGCAATTCATGATGCTTGTGGGCTTGTTCCTTTGCGTTTTGGTCTGTTTTCTCTAATTATCTTCCTGTGTAGGCATGTAACAAAAGCTAGAAAAACATTGAAGCAGTTAAATGTTACTTTTTAATCATTCCTTTAATGCTGCACTATTTTTAAGTCGAAGTCACTGCCATTCTAAAGGGGCACCGGGGCTTATTTGGGACAATGTCCATTTCCGTAGATTGCTGCCGTGCTCAAGATCCCATTTGAAATTCAAGTGGCAGTCTTCCACGACGCACCTGGGGAAGTCCGTGATTAAATTGGAAACTTCATTCAGAGTGCACCTAGAAGTACCCAATTGACCTTTCACCAATGAAATGCTAGTTTGGGTGTTCAGCAGAGTTATTGAAAAGCTATCTGGACTAAGGTGATCACTCTCAAAGGAGCTTAATTACTTTCTGAATAAAGCATTTGATGCTGAAGAATTTTGAACATACAAACCAACTGAAGCGATGGACAGGTATAGATAAACTAATCCGCACATCCTGCCACATATGAAGGTGTAAACTGAGTTTCTTGATTCCCATTGCCTTTCATTGAGAAATGGTGACATGATCTAGAATCATAAAATCTCGACGTTGCAGAAGGAGACCATTTGGCCCATCGAGCCTGCACTGGCAACAATTCCACGCAATTCCAATCCCTGTAACCTCATGTATTTATCCTACTAATCCCCCTGACAGAAAGGGACAATTTCGCATGCCAGTCAACTTAACCTGAGCATCTTTGGACTGTAGGAGGAACCCAGAGCATCCAGAGGAAACCCATCCAGACACGGAGAGAATGTGCAAACTCCACACAGAACTTGGAATTGAGGAGTGACACTGTGGTTAGCACTGTCCTCACAGCGTCAAGTTCAATTCCAGCCTCAGGTGACTATCTGTATACAGTTTTCACATTCTCCCCGTGTCTGTGTGGGTTTCCTCCGGGTGCACCGGTTTCCTCCCACACTCCAAAGATGTGCAGGTTATGTAGATTGGCCATGATAAATTATTCCTTAATGTTTGGGGTAAATACATGGGGTTATAGAGATAGGGTCTGGGTAAGATTGTTGTTGGTGCAGGCTCGATGGGCCGAATGGCCTCCTTCTGTACTGTATGGTTTCTATGATTCTATAAACCTGGGTCCCTTGCACTGTGAGGCAACAGTTCTAACCGCTGTGCCACCGTGCCGCGCCACCTCTTGGGACAAAGAAAAGAAACTCAAAACCAGAGGATGGTAAGGACAACTGGGAAATTAAAGCAAGCCATTTAATTTTAATTGTAGGACATGGCTTCTGATTCCTTAGCAGCAATTTAAATAATCATTTCTGATCCAGAAATTGGAACAGCAGGTGGATTATAGCAGCTATAGTAGACAATCTAGATTGAAGGAGTCCCTATCAGAAAGCAAAGGAGGATTATATTGGATGATGACAAAGTCTATCTTTTATTTATTCATCTTATGAACAATTGTACGGAGTGTTGGGAGAGTTTGGAACACTTTTCTTTTAAAACATGTAATACAGAATAAATTTCTGTTCATAATTGCAGAAATAACTGACTGAAACCCTTATCTGAGAGTTCTGATCCGTCAATATTTCTGCCCAATTCTCTTTAAACTCCTCAAATTATGCATCACATATAGAAACGAGCCGGACTGAAACTTTGAATCAAAAAATCCTTCTAAGTCAAAAAGGCGACAACCTGTCTTCTTCCTGTTACTTAGAACATAGAACATTACAGCGCAGAACAGGCCCTTCGGCCCTCGATGTTGCGCCGACCATTTGGGAACAAGCAGTGACCCTCTAACCTAAACCATTCCCTTTTCATCCATAAACTTATCTACTAACCTCTTAAACGCCACCAAACTTGGCGCATCTACAACTGACGCAGGCAAGGCATTCCATACCCTTACCACCCTCTGGGTAAAGAACCTACCTCTGACATCTATCCTAAAACCACCACCCCTTAATTTAAAGCTATGTCCCCTCGTGCTAGCTTTCTCCATCCTAGGAAAAAGGCTATCACTGTCCACCCTATCTAAACCTCTAATCATCTTATATGTTTCAATAAGGTCTCCTCTTAGCCGCCTTCTTTCTAACGAAAACAACCTCAAATCCCTCAGCCTCTCTTCATAAGACCTGCCTTCCATAACAGGCAATATCCTGGTAAACCTCCTCTGTACCCTCTCCAATGCCTCCACATCTTTCTTATAATGCGGGGACCAGAACTGTACACAATACTCCAAGTGCGGCCGCACTAGGGTTTTGTACAGACACACTGAGGAAATTAGAGTTATTGACTCTAACTGAGTTATTGATACACTGAGGAAATTAGAGGTAACCATGACTTGGAAACATATAGGGGTTAACTCTGACTTTGAGTGATGGTATAAAACAGGGATTTTTGAATGGAATTTGATCCAATTCTAGTCATGGGCATCCATGGTGGGGGCCCAGCATCCATTTTGTCATGGATGCCCAACAAATAAAGTCAATCAGGCACGAAACAGGACAGCTTCGGACCTCCCCCATGGTCAAAACCCCTGAAGAATGGGAATCCAGCCCCCCAAAGCTGCCAGCCAATTAAAGGCCGAAAACTCTCCATTACTCACAGCATTGCCAGGAGCAATGGCATGTCGGTTTTGCCTGGACCATCACAGTTCTGGAAACAGATGATTGGAGACAGAATGGGAGTAATAGAAAAGGGATTGCCAGTAAGGGAGGGTGGAAATGGAGTTGGCAGCAAGGGCCTGGGGAGGCTTTCAACTACTTCTCCTAAACATGACAGGATTTGATGGATGGCCTCAGGGAGGCATACCAGACCATGTCATTCCAGTTAAATCTCTGACCCAGCATCAATTCCCAGCAGGTTCAGGGATAATTACATTTAAGTATCTTGTTAATGAGCCAAATTTACCTCATGCCACCGGACAGCGGGATCCCATGTTGCATCATTCCCACCCCCACTATCCAAGAGATAGCTCTCCTGACTCCCTGTTTCCTTCTTAAATTGCTATGGTCCATGCGGTATAGGTATACCCACAGTGCTGTTCCAGGCCACGGGGATTTCTAAGATTTTGATCCAGCAACAGTAAAGGAACGGTGGTATGATTCCAAGTTAGGATGGTATGTAAATTGGGCAGTGTAATATTAGGACGTTCAGGATTGAAAGGCTATCAGACTAGAGAAAGTTCTATAATTGGCATTACAACCGGTTGAGGCCAAACCAGTATATGATGAAGGTCTAGCATTAACTTTATTACTTTGCACCTCCATTTATAAAACACAGGATCCTGGATATCTTTTTTAACCACTTTTGCAACCTTCTGTATCATATTCAATTATCCGTATCCCAGATCTCTTTGTTCCTGAATCCACTTTAGAATTGTACCCTTTATTTTTTTAATTACCTCCTCTTAGTCTTTGTATCAAAATGTACCACTTCATGTTTCTCTACATTAAATTTCCTTTGCCTGTAACTAGTCTGTCTGTATCCTCTTGAAATTGATCCCGCAAGGTTCCTAATTCTTTCAAGTTTCAAATGTGCCTGTATGCTCAAGTCTACATCTTTAATAAGTGCATATCGTTTTAGTTTAGGCAGGGATTATGATTGGTGCAGGCTTGGAGGGCCGAAGGGCCTGTTTCTGTGCTGTAATGCTCTTTGTTCTTAGTCGAGAAGAGCAGTGGATAAGGTAGTCAAGAAGACAGATGGCATGCTTTCCTTCATTGGTCAGGGCATTGAGTATAAAAATCCGCAGGTCATGCTGCAGCTGTACAGAACTTTAGTTAGGCTTCATTTGGAATGTTGTGTACAATTCTGGATGCCACACTATCAGAAGAATGTGGATGCTTTTGGAGAGGGTACAGAAGAGGTTTACCAGGGTGTTGCTTGATCTGGAAGGTGTTAGCTATGAGGAGAGATTGGATAAACTCCGTTTATTCTCACTGGTGACTTGATAGAGGTTTACAAGATTATGAGTAGCGGGGACAGAGTGGATAGTCAGATGCTCTTTCGTAAGACAGAAACATCAAATATTAGGGGACACAGGTTTAAGATGCGTGGGGAAAAGTTTAGAAGAGATGTGAGAGGCAAGCTTTTTACACAGAGAGCGGTAAATGTCTGGAACACGCTGCTTGGGAAAGTGGTGGGAGCAAGTACAATAGTGGCATTTAAGGGGCATCTGGACGAATACATGAATAGCATAGGAATGGAATGATACAGGCTTTGTAAGGGCATATGGTTTTATTTAGGCAGGCATCATGAATGGCACCGGCTTGGAGGGCTGAAGACCCTCTTCTTGTGCTGTACTGTTCTTTGTTATTAAATTTTAATATCCAACACTGGGGAGCCCCACTGTATACCTTCATCCAGTTAATAAAACAAATGTTCACCACTTTACTATCACTCAGCCAGCTTCATATCCAGGCTGCCACTGTCCTTACTATTCTATGGGCTTCAACTCTGCTGGCAACCCAACTATCTGACATTTTTTATCAAGTGCCTTTTGGGAGTTCATGTGCAGCATATCAGCCACATTAGATTCTAAGCTTAGAATCAAGGCAACTGAAGACACAGCCATCAATGGTGGAAAAATTGAAATCGGGAATGCTCAGGAGGCCAGAATTAGATGAGCACAAATATCTCAGAGGATTGTGGGGTCCAAAGGAGATTTCAGAACAGGGAGGTGGGGGGGATGAGATTTTTAAATCAAGATGTTGCTTTTCTGGAAAGCAATGAGAGTCAGCAGGTGCAACAATTGGAGACAGAAATTGAGTGGATTCTCTGTGGTGGGTACTGTAATCTTAGAGCCAAACCCAGGCATGTCTATGGCACACCCTCCGACAGCCAGCCTGACCCAGTAATGTGACCCAGAGCTGTGAACTTATGAAATGGAATTGGGGATCTGTATCAAACAGCTCCAAATAATCCTGCAATCGAATGCCCCAGCAACATAGGTGACCCCGACTAAACAATCATAGGTAGGGCTGAGTGTTGGTAAACTGCAGGGTTGCAGCTGATTAATGTCTGGATTGAAGTGAGTGCAATAGTCCCTTTGGGAAGAGAGTATATGAGCCGAAATTCTGCCTGTGGGTTTTATCAGCGGTTTGGTTTGGAACTCAAATATGGAATGAAACATGAGAATGAGTATTGTCAGGCTTCTTATCCATGGGGACCTCACACCCAAACTTTACCAATCTGAACATAGGTTACAGAATGGAGATATTGAATTGGGAACACTGTTTGATTTACTCCCTCCTACCTTTTTCAGCTAAAGGACAGTAAAACCAATTGTAATCTCTGAACTGTAAATATAGTCAAAATAGTTTTTCCTCTAGAAAATAGGCAGCACGGTGGTTAGCCCTGCTGCCTCATAGCACCAGAGGCCCATGTTCAATCCTGTCCTCAAGTCACTGTCTGTGTCAAGTTTGCACCTTCTTCCCGTGTCTGTGTGGGTTTCCTCTCACAGTCCAAAGACATGCAGGTTAGGTAGATTGGACATGCTAAATTGCCCTATAGTGTCCCAAAATGCGTAGGTTAAATGGGTTACCCATGGGAAAAGTGTGAGGTAACAGGAATAGGGTGGGGAAGAGGGCCTGGGTAAGATATTCTGTGAGAGAGTCAGTGCAGACCCAGTGGGCTGAATGGCCTCTTTTGCACTGCAGGGATTCTGTGAATACGGGTGCTGAATAAATGCATTTTCAGTTAGAATTGTTGCTCATCTAAAAAATTTGGATCAGAACAGAATTTTTTTTGTATTTTTCAAAATTTCCAGGAAACCCAACCTTCTTAGAAAAATAAATGTAATGGTATTTTGACTTGGCCCAATTACCGTTAATTGTAATAAAAATAAGGCACGCTGCACAAATTTGTCATGGAGAGACTTAAATTGTGCACTTATTGTGGCTGTGAACATTTCCCAAGCCTATAGAATAAGCAGTGACTATGCATACAGTATAATCATTGAACATTCCCTTGAAGAGTCAGCAACATTTTCAGTGTGATTTGAAAACAATGAGTTCACTCCGGAGCAGAACAATAGGAAGGCAAAGGGCAAAAGTTCACAATCTTTTGAAGCCAGTAACCAGACATTAATGGCCGTCTGTTACGCAAACTGACAACTCGAACACTTCAATGACTGATCCATTCCTTATTTATAAAAAACAGTGCACATTACCTGAAATTTCCTGCTGATACGGGGTCATCACAGGAATCATATACAATGTATGACACAGCAGGAGGCCTTGTTGCACATCATGTCTTATGTTTAATGAATAGCTACCCAGTCTAATTCTACCTGTCTCTCCTGGACTTGTCTGCCTGCAGATCACAGCTCTGCCTCCAACAGCCTTTCAGGCCGAGTTCCAGGTCTATCATCTGAAAATATGTTCCCTCATCTCCCTTCTAATCCTTCTACCTATTTATTTAAACCTATGTCTTCTAGTTTTTGCTAAGTTAATCTTAGAATCCCTACAGTGCAGAAAGAGAACATTCAGCCCATTGAATCTGCACCAACTCTCTGACAAAGCATCTTACCTCGGCCTACCCCTAACCTATCCTATTAACCCCATGTATTTATTCCATTAATCCCCTAACGTATACATTGTGGGATACTAAGGTGCAATGTATCAATATAGGGGCAATCCACATAACCTGCACATCTTTGGACTGTGGGAGGAAACCAGAGCACCCAGAGGAAACTCACGTAGATATAGGGAGAATGTGCAGACTCCACACAGTGATCCAAAGCTGAAATCAAACAAAGTCTCTCAGCAGTGATAAGCATTGTGCCACCATGCCACTCCAATAGATCATAAAATTGTTACAGCACAGTTGGAGTCCACTCGGCCCATCATGCCTGTGTTGGCCATCTGAAGGAGTAATTCACTTTTTGCCTTTTCCCCGTAGCCATGCAATTTTTCTCCTTTTCAGATAACAATCCAATTCCCTCTTGAAAGCCTTAATTGAACCTGCCTTGACCGCACTCAGTGTGTTCCAGATCCTAATCACTTGCTGCACAAACAAGTTTTTCCTCAAGTCACCATTACCTATTTTGCCAATTAGCTTAGATCAGTAACCTCTGGTTCTCAATCCTTCCACCAATGGAAACACTTTTTCCCATCTATCCAGACTCCTCATGCTTTTGAGTCCCTCAATCAAATCTCCCCTCAATCTTCTCCTTTCCAAAGAGAACAGCCCAACTCCTCCAATCTTGCTATATAACTCTTTCATTGTCCATTAAACTCTAGATTTGTTTGCCCTATCTTTCCCCTTCATTCTCCTTGACCCTACTTCAAATATCGCTTCTTTAAAGGCAGCCCATTGTTCAGTGACAGATTTGCCTGCTAACCTTTGATTCCAGTTTATCAGGTTTTAGTCCATTCTTGCCTTATTGAAGTTGATTTTTCCCTAGCAGTTAATTATTCTTAATCTGGATTGTTCTTTGTCCTTTTCCATTGCCAACCTAAACCTTATAATGCAATTAGCATTCTCCCCAACCATTCTGACACTTAATCCATTTAGAATTGTAGAATTTATCAGCATGGAAGGAGGCCATTCAGCCCATCACATCTACATCAGCTCCCAAAAGAGTTTGGCCCACATCATTCCCACGTCAGGTACAGCACTGCTTTTTCACTGGATTCATATCTGGATAATACTGCTGCATAACATTCTTCTGAACATCTGGTTGCAACTCTTGATCCTCTTTGCCCTTTAATGACTATGACTACCCTAGCTTACGTGTGGAATTTTCCCATGCCCCCACTGGCGGGATAAATGGTACGATGTAGAGATGCTGGCGTTGGACTGGGGTAAACTCAGTAAGAGGTCTGACAACACCAATTTTAAATCCAACCGATTTATTTGATAGTGAACTTGCAAGCTTTTGGCCTTTGTAGACTTCGTCAGGTGAATGACAAAGGCTACAAAGGCAAGTTTACTATCAAATAAATCGGTTGGATTTAAAATTGGTGTTGTCAGACCTCTTACTGGGATAAATGGTAGGCAGCGAAGCGGGATGGGGGCTGGAATTCAGCAGGGGGTTTGCACCAGCATAAGTTTACAGTGAGGTTTTCCAAAGCTGCCTGTCAGGGCAGATTGGAAATCCTGCCAGATGCTAGTATGAAACAGATCTGCATCCAGTTAATGGGATGTTTAAAGTTTTATTTTCCTTCGTGTCACAAGTAGACTTATATTAATATTGCAATGCACTTAGTGTGGAAATCCCCTAGCTGCCACACTTGGGGGCCTGTTCGGATACATTGAGGGAGAATTTAGTAGGGCCAATGCATCTAACCTGCTCGTCATTTGGACTGTGGGAGGAAACAGGAGCACCCAGAGGAAACCCATGCAGACCCACACAGACAGTGACCCAAACCAGGAATCGAACCCAGTCCCTGGAACTGTGAGGCAGCTGTGCCACCATATCCCTCTGTGCTACTGTGCTGCCAGTGCTGATGAAGGCCTGACCCAAATATTCCCCTATCTTTGTCAACCCCACTCCCCCCCAGCCCTTTTCCACAATGCCAGTGGGAAAGCACTTTGATCCAGAATATGTCTAGACCAACATGGATGCAGAAATCAGGATTTACCTTAGGAGATCAGGATGAAGGCTGTCAGCAATTCTGGAACACCACGTAAGTGGGTGACAGGAGGATCTGTCAGGTTAATCTTGCAGCCCTTGTGTCTTTGAGGAGGTCCATCTCCCAGCTTCAGAGTATTCCTGAAGATCCTTCTTCTTTCTTCAACGGTGGGTCACTGATGTCAGGTGCCTTTTACATATTGCACCCAGATCTGATAATGGGGTGTGTGCCAGAGAACGCAGCACAAAACCACCAAATGCATAATTAATTATGTCAGGGATGGAGGATGTGGTATTATATCCCATCAGTCTCCAAATTTGAAACAATCCATGTCCCCATCATGGGACTTGGTTCCATGGGAAAATTTTGCCCTATATTTGGATGACTAAAATCCCCTATTCTAACTGCTCTATAATTCTTTGCACTTCTCTATAATTTCCTTACACGACCTGGTGGTTTATAAACTATATCAAACAAAACCTTCCTTACCTCTAGCTAAATATATTCTGCCCATGTCCCCACTGAGACATCCCCTTTCTCCTGAGCACTGAAATGCTCTCTGTAATCAATTCTGTCACCTCTCCTCCTTTCCTTTCTTTCCTATCTCGGCCCAACCCCAACAGTGATATCCCCATTTCTAGCTGGAGCCTTTCTTTTGAGCAGGTGATGATCCAATTTTCCTTAGCAAACTTGCCTCCTGCTGTTCTGCCTTGCAATGCCATGGTGATACTGAACTGATTTAAATCCTGAGTACTGCATACCCACTCCTTCCTGCTATCTGTGTAGAACCAAGGAAAAAATTGTTTTGGCACATTCCTACCAAGAGAGCCCCCTTTTGCCTTGCTGACTCTCTGATAGGACCAAGATGGTGCTTTGGAGCAACTGTGATAGTTTCTCTATTCTTTACCCATCTGTCTCAACTGGGGCAGAGGTGGCAGGGTCCCTGCTTGTCACCGAACTCATCATGAAGGAGGGCATTGAATTCTGGCCCAAGAGTGCACTTGTCCATCAATCCCACATCAGAAGAGAGAAACCTGTCCACCCCTTTAAAAATTTAAAGGTCACCTCTTGCAGGCTTTTAATGAGTTTTTTAACTGATTGTTTTAGCCTTAATTGCAAGGAGAGCGAGATTTTTATCCTATCCTATCCGCTTGCTACCCTGATGATTAATGCCAGTGCCTTGACCTATCCCCATCCCCGTTCCTGCCTTCGGCGATCCCAGAAGTTCAGCCCCAGGTCTGACACATTTTCTGGTGCAATCTTAGGCTAAATCCAGAGCTCTGCTCTCTCTCCCCCTAGTCATGTATCTTCCTCTGCATCATTTACAAATCCCTTGACAAGTATCTGTGCCTGAACTACTTCTTGTGGTAAAGCCACCCTACTTTAAGAAGGATGTCATCACTATGGGGAGGGTACAGAAGACCTCAGATGAGAAACTTAAATCGAGAGATCTGACAGAAGAATAGAGAAAGGTTATTCAATTCAACAAAAAAAGAACAATCAGTCAGTAGTTTATTTAGTGTAAACAATATGACATTTTTCCTGTGATACTCAGGCCCCTTGATCTTTGATACAAGAATAACAATAGAAGTAAGGATATCTGGATCAAGAAAAGACTGTTCAGACCAGGTCTTGTTTCGTTTGTCTACCAGTGTTGCTTCCAGCCCCAGTCCATTGTATTCCTTAATTCTCCCAGCCCCAGACCAGATTTCCTTCTATCAACATTTGGCACAAGATTTAAGACTTTAATCATGTGACAGAAATCTGGTCAGTTTCCTTTTGTAAGATTCCACAGATC